>CM060606.1:34104347-36984347 GCA_030578255.1 Tiaroga cobitis
TTCTTTCTGCCTTTTGCTCTTTAGTTCTGTCATTTCTTGCTCAAATTTTGCTTTCCATGATAAGAAGTTCTCAATTGTGACCACAGTGCCTTGGAATGCAAACTGTGAAAAACAAAACAGAAACAAAGATCAGTAAAAAAAACAAAAAAAACATTTTCCATTTAAAAAAAAAGTGTAGCTATGTACAATGGAGGTCATTTTTTTAAGAATTAAGATATTTGACGTTTTAGAAATTAGTCTCTCACCAAGGCTGCATTTATTTGATCATAAAAACAGCAAAAACAATAACATTGTGAAATATTAGAACATTTTAAAATAACTATTTTAAATATATTTTAAAATGTAATAATTAATGTGATGGCACAGATGAATGTTCAGCAGCTGTTGCAACAGTCTCCAGTGTCACATGATCTTTCAGAAGTCATTCTAATATGCTGATTTAGTGATCAGTTATTATCAATTATTATTGAAGCTCAATTTTATAATGTAATAATGTTAGGTTCTTATTTTTATCAATGTTGAAAACATTTTAGATGCTTAATATTTTTGTTGAAACTAAGATAATTTTTTTGGATAAATAGAGCATTTATTTGAAATAGAAATGATTACTTACCCCAAACTTTTAAATGGTAGTACATTATGGTTACCACAACAATATTAAGCAGCACAACTGTTTTCAACATTGATAATAGTAAGAAATGCTTCAGGAGCAGCAAATCAGCATATTAGAATGATTTCTGAAGGATCATGTGACACTAAAGACAGGAGTAATGATGCTGAAAATTCAGCTCTGTCATTACAGGAATTAATTACCTTTGAAAATATATTAAAATAGAAAGTTGTTTTAAATTGTAATAATAATTCACAATATAACTGTTTTTACTGTAATTATTCCACCTTAACTTTTAACCCCCAGTGTAACTTCTAACAAATCTACCATTCAAGACAATAACATTCTTTAAATTATGCAAAAGCAACATTGCCTCACAGTTGGGATGGACTAGTTCAACCCAACTGGTCAAACTTTTGTTGGTTATTGTGGGGCTCTACTGGCAGATGCTGTAATTACATGTGGCACAATTTTTCTTCATTGACAGCACAGTGATTGTGTATTCTGGCTAAACAAATGTTATTTAAAGTAATGAATGTCTTATAAAACAGTCTTTCCATGGCCAGTTTTTGAATGGCTCTGAAAAAGTATGAAATTGACTTTGCTCTGTCTGTTGAATTTCGAGTAACAGCTCAAAACAGTCAATATCCTGAGGGTAACTATAAAAGATGCTTTTGGATTTCATTTTTAATGTTACACTACACTCAGAAGGTACATGCTCACAACAAACCTTCTCAGCTTCTTCGGCCTCCCTTTCTTTTATTTCTTTTCTTTCTTTCTCCTCTTCTCTTCTGCTCTTAATCTGGTCTACTATTTCATTAAGTTTCTCCTGCACAGCTGTAACTAATGTGAATATCATGACCATTCCCAGGTTTTCTTCAGCCTGCAAAAGAAAGAAGTTATTAGAAAGGCCTACAGGACAGCAAAAGAAGCGTAAGCCATCATCAGTATGTGCGCTTTATCAATGTGTGTTTTGCTGGGTATGATGTCAGGTGTGCAGACCTGTTGCTTCAAAAGCGTTAGAATGCCTTCAGCGTCTGAATCTTCCAGGTTCTCCTGTGAAAAGATCTCCCAGAGAGGGGGCTCGTCTGGATATTTCTCCAAATATGTAAACTTCAGGGTCGCCTCCACCGCTGAAACAGACATAAATCAGTGCTGGTGGTGTTTTGAGCTAAACTTTAATGATGGTAAAAATAATACTGTAACATTACATGCACTGACATTGTTCTACTTTTGATGAGATAATAAGCCACATGAACTTACTTTCATCATCTTCTCCCGCATCAGAAGTAACTGTGATGGTGAAGCTTGTGGGCTTCTCGGAAAGCACTGTATGAATATGGATATTACAAACAATCTAAAAAAACCTTCAGAGAACACCGCTTCCATGCTCAGCACGTAAACATAAATCTGATGTTTAACATAACAGTTAGCCAGTCAACTTCTGCCTGACATATCGTTGGCCATCGATTATCGTTTGCATTGTTTCTTAACCTTTGACAGCTCAATCTGCGGCTATAAAGAAAGATATCAAAGAGATGACTGAGTCGCTCGTATGATTAACTAACTTTGTTTCATGTGAAGCTAGGCAGCTAATGGAAAGCGTAACGAAGTTATGGACATAAAAACCATATACTTTGCGTTCTATCTTACCTGTAAATGAGTCTGGGTAAATGGACTCTATTGCTTCTAGTTCATTCCTCTGCTCCTCGCCGTAGTCTGTCATTTTATGTCACAAATGTCCATAGATTAGAGCTTGCATGGAAGAAACGTGTGCTAAGGCCTGTCCAGCATCGATGTCATCTGAGATCATCAATGATGTCTGAGCTTGTGTCTGGGTGCACACTTTTACTCGTTCTGCTAAACATTAGTACAATTGTAGTAATTCGTGCTATCACACTATTTAATCTGTTGGAATATATTGTATATACAATAAACAATGGATAAAAGAAAAACATATATAAAAGGCTCGAATCTGGCATGGATTATTATAGCCTGACGGCCCAGCAGCTTTCCTAAAACTGCCTCTCTACTCCACGATCAAAGCAAGTTTATATTTATATAATAAATGTCAACTTATATCTGTAATTATATTAGATTTAATCAGTTTTAAATCATAACATCCAGGAATTAATTTATAATCGTTGTCTTTTATATTAGCCTACTTCTTTATTTAAAGTTTCATTTTAGCTGAGCATGCAGCCCATTTCACAAACCCTTTTAAAATCCCGTTTACTGGGATTTACGAATTAAACAGACACTGATGGAAGTGTAGGTCAGAGGAGAATAAAAAAATCTAATTTTTTTATTGCCTCTGACCTACACTTATATATTGAATGTACAGGCAAGTAACTACACAAATTAAGCCCTTCCCTATTCTAGATATGGTTTTGTGTACAGTTATATCCTGTCAAATATGCTGAAACAGCGTAGACCATTTCTTAAGAGTGACTTTCGGTAACGCTTTAGATTACAGCCGGAAAGTACTGTGTAATTAAGAGGAATTTACGGTGTAACTTTCTGTAATTATTGTGTACCTATAAAGTACTTACATGTAAGTATAATGGAACAATATGTAAAGTTTGGGGAATAAAGGGGTAACAACCAGGAGAAATAAAAAATATATTTATACTGTAAGTATTATAGAACTAAGGGGTACTTATTCTACTATTACAACAATCTTACATTTGGGAACAATTTAGCGAGAACCTTTTTTTAATAATTGTGTACCAAGGCAATACATACTGTATAGGCTTTTTAAAAATGACAGGGTACATATCTATGCATTTATAAATAAATAAATAAATAAATAAATAAATAAATAAATAAATAAATATATATATATTTTTTATTTTTATTTTTTTTTTTATTTTTTTTTTGCAAAAGTGCAGATGTTTAAGTTTGGGCTAACATGTTTCAAGGCAAGAAAAGCTAAGACTATTGCAATTTTTTTCAAATATACTGGGAAATAAATACGGTTTCATGTGGTTACAGGGTAAGTGGTGCTTGTATAATAAATAAAGGTTTCCGAGTCAGTGATATAAGATTGTGTGGATGCATTTTTATTGTACTTACCCTGTAACTACATGGAACAAGAGGGTAACAAGCACCACTTTAATTTACAGCCCGCAATGTCACACTTACCCAGTAACTACATGGAACAAGAGGGTAACAAGCACCACTACATGAAACAAGAGTATCTTTCCCCAATATTTAAGCAAAAGTTGCAATAGTTTTCGTTTACAGTGCACTTTTGTTAAAAAGATTACTTTATAAATGCATAGATATACCCTGTAATTTTTAAAAAGCCTATACAGTATGTACTGGTTCACCATTATTTCAAAAAGGTATGTTCTTGCTAAATTGCTCCCAAGATTGTTATATCATAATAGTAAGCACCCTTTAGTTCTTTAATACTTACAGTATAAATATTTGTAAAATTTTCCTGGTTGTTACACCTTTATTCCCCAAACTTAAAATATTGTTCCCTTATACTTATATTGTAAGTACGTTATAGGTACACTATAATTACCGAACGTTACACTGTAAAATCGCTTTAATTACTCAGTACTTCCCGGGCTGTAATCTAAAGCGTTACCGGATTTTGTCATCATTCCTGGCACAGTCTGCTTGCAGGTAGATCAGCTTGACCACTGCCATCACATGCATACTGTTAAGCAACAATACGTTTTAATAGGCCATATTCCATACATTTAATAGCCATATTCCAACACTTCTTAACAAATAATGCAATTGGCCATTTAAGATGCGTCTCATTGGAATGGAATCTAGGAAAATACAGCACAAAACAGAATTGACTTTTCAGCAGGGAAAATGATGGTACAATTTTTCTATTGTTAATGCAAGAAATACAAAACGTATATGCAATCAGTACAAAATTGCAACAAAAAAAACTAGGCTATATAAACACAATAGAGGGTATGCGTATGACGTCACCGTCGGCCGGGGTGAATGCGGTCACGCCCACAAGTGGCAAAAAGACTGAGCGGCGGCATTTGTTTTCAGCGTGAATGCCGTGAAAAACACACAAAACACATCTAAAACTGGAAAGAGCTTTGCGATTGACTGTACAACTAGATTTGACCAGAAATCTGAGGTACTGTATATTTTTACAGACTGCAAAAAGCTACAGAACAGACTATATTCTGCATAATTGGATGTTTTTAAATAAACACTGACAAAAAACTATACAAGTTTTAGGGCTGGACGATATGATGATATACATTAATGTAAGTGATCACTCGGATTTAGACCTATCTATATTCTATTTATATAAAACGTTTACAGGCAAATTCTCTTAATTTATTTCCCGGGCGTCGAAATCAGGCACATATAAATGTCAGGAAACACGATTCCTGGCTGCATGTCAATATCCATGGATCACTGGATCTTTGATAAGTTGTAAGGAACACTATATCGAGTCCAACTTTTAGTTTAAACTGATAATAGTTTGTTTTACTCGCGTTTTCGCTGTTTCCCCTATTAACTCCAGCCACGCCGCAGCTCTTTTGCCACTCAGTCCGGCTGAGGGGGGCGTGTTCCGGCGGGGAAGTGACGTTAATGCATTCCCTCTATAGCCTATAACAGTTCAACAGTACATTGCATCATTCACTTCTAAACTCAAGAAAAAACTTTTTGTCTGTCTGGTAGACTGTGCGTTTGTCACTGTGTAGTAATATGAGCTGCAAGTCATTTAGTTTGGTTTAGTGAATGATTTATTCATTTTTATGTTTTGGGCCAAACTCACAACTGTAATTGATCTATATCAGATTTTGTTAGTACAATTTTTTATTGTTAATTTCAAAGTCATATATGTTTTGTTACTTAAGCAATATTTTTTTACTTTTTGCTCACTTAAACTTACATGCCTTAGTTACAATAAATAACATATATTGTTGTTATCATTATTATTATTGTTATGTTTTTACATATTGTTTTTTTGCAGTCCACTGACCAACAACCTGAGTATATGTGAGTCTCTTTGACAACAGGAAATAAACACCACAAACATGCCGGAAACCAGCATTTTACCATGTGTAATAATTTTGATATTCTATAGTAACTCATTCTGTTTATGGTTTTTGAAAAACTATGCTAACAGAAACTAGTTTTGATCAAAGGGTCCCTTATTCAGAGCTGATCTGTAGGTCAAAATGACTGAAGAAATGTGTGGCGCGGACTATAATGTGGTTTTCCTGTTTGTCAAAACTTAAAACCTGCAGAGGAAATAAGCAGTGTGGTTTACATGTTTACATGTTCTATATTTCGTTGGATGGCATAAGAAAAATGTGATCAGATTGTACATTTTAATCAGTATTGTTCGACTGGATAATTACATACCAATACTACATATACAAGAGGTTGTCATGCATTAAATTGCATTGAACACACTGCTTTATAAGAGCATAAGAGAGCTCTGGATTCACTGAGGGCCTAAATGACAAATGACCTGAGAATAAGTGTGTTTTTTGCCTTTCCTTGACTTTGTAAAACCTGAAATGCAACATTCAAACAATATACAAATTGGATGTTGTTATTGAAAACACCACAGACACTCAAATCTGTCCGAATATTTAGGGTCTGAGACCTGTGTTTGTTCACTGAAGTATAAAATGCTACAACAATATTTGCAGTCTGAATTGAGCCAGGACCAGCTCCTAAGTGGATAAAACAAAACTTCCAATTACTTTATTTTCAATACAGGTTGTAGCTACCAAACTAAAATCTAACTCTGCTTAGATTCACAGTGGTTTTTCGTCTTCAAGGTCATATTCTTGGCAAATCAGTTACCAGTCCATGCAGCTTTGTGCTTCTAAGCCATCTCTATGCCATCTTCCCCCTCTAGAACAGGGCGCTTCTCAGGGTTGAAGTCTCGATCTGTGCGCTCCACGTATCTCTGCAGTGTGCTGTAGTACTGTTCGCTTTTTTTAAAGGTGTATACAGCAGAGATCTCCTCCCAGGCCTTGTGATTTGGAAAGTTAAATGGTTCAGGGCACTTGTTGTCAAAGAAAGCCTCGAGGTTTCTCTCTGCTAGTTTGGTGGCATAGTCTTCTGCAAAAGTCTCAAACTTTTCCCTTTCCTTCTCCATGTAGATTTTATGGAAAGTTAACTGAATGTAGCTTACTTGAGAGCGACAGTTCTTAAAGCAAGTCCCGATCAGCGCTACTATTGCTGATATGATAATGATGGACCAGCCGAGTATCTGCGAACATAAATCAATCAGTTGAATGTTATAAAATATAGTTATTGTCATAAATTATTACACAGCTCTCTGGTAAACTTGATATGAAATATTACTAAGTTGTGATAATTCTAAAATGTTAAGGTGCTGTCACATTAGGCTACCCAAAATTTTAAGGCAAAAAATGTCAATTGTATTTGTCAATATTGTAGCAAAGCATAAAGCACGGTGCACACAGAAGTCACTTACAAATCACTTACAAACTGTGGTGAATCCACATGACCAACTTGAACCTGTTACTAAATCTGCGGAAATCTTTCGCTCCGACCTGAAATTCTCAATTCGTGGATTAGAAATGACAGCATTTCGCCAGCGAAAATTTGCAGAACGACAGTTATTGTGACCATATCTTTAAAGCTTTTCTTAAAGCCCCCCCTGTGGTGAAAATCAAGCTTTTAATGTTGTCTATATCTATGTGGTGTTTTTAATATGCTTTTAGAGAAAATAATGTGCAAATTCGCAAAGTCAACACCATTGCTGAGTATTTTCTCCTTAAAACTGCAGTGAACCAAAGACAGTCTCAAAATCACAGTTTGAAATCGCTGGTGTTTCTGACGTCACAAACTACCTTGTAACCAATCACGTCAATGTGTGATCATCAACGAGTGGATCTCTGAGCTGGGGCGAGTGAGTGGAGGCGGGGCTAATTTGCATATAACCGCGTATCAATGAGGCAAGGGTGTGGAGTTACGTTCAAGCTATTTTAAGGCAGGAAGGATAAAAAAGGTTTAAATGTGATTTTGGTGATCAAAGATGAGTTTTAAAGGATAAAAATATTGACTATAGGGGGACTTAAATACTTAGTCCACTACACTGAACAAAAGCTTAGCCATAAGACGAACACTGCAATATACAGGCCTTTCATGGAATGGCAAGGTTCCATGGATGTTAAACATTCTTCATGTAACCATAAATGCTAATAAAGAACCTTCATTTTTAAGAGTGTAGTCTGTGCTCACCTGTGACTGGGCTCGCAGCATCAACAGCAGTTCCATATTTTCATTTGGAGGCAACTGGGACTTGCTGCAGGGCACTCGGGGCAGCTCTTCCCGGCACGTAGGTGTCTTGTTTTGGCAGAAAATATTCACCACCATATTTTCATCCAGGCCACTGACAGCACACTCATAAAAAGTTCCATTTAACAGTGCTACCGTAAGCCACATAATAGGGGCAATGCAGGCTCCAGTTAGCACTTTCACAAACACTGACAAGCATCCCACAAAGTTACCCCTGGGGCATAGCTTGATAGGGTTGAGACAACACCCGGTATATAACCGCCAAAGACGTGTACTAACAAAGAGACCAATCGCCAGCAAGACGACTGCAGGGCCCAGCAGGAAAGTTAATCCATAGGCAAAATTCTGTCCTGGGTTGCACGGACACTGGAAAGACACCATGGAGAAGATTCTTTCACTACCTATTGTCAAAATAGCCATGAAACTGTAGCCAATAGTGCTCTTCTGATTCGTGAGGAACTTTAGGATAGTCTTAAAAGAATCCATAGCTGGTACAGACATAGCTGGTAACACTCCAAATGAGTTGGTAAACTGAAAGAGATGGATTCTGCTATGACACTCCCTTCATGGCTCTCTCTGAATTTGTTTTCCACACCCTCCTTTATCTTCTCCTTTTCTGGCTCTGGCATTCACCACAGCTCATCAAATCCCTCCCCTGTCCATCCTCCCCCCTCCCACTCAGTAAAGGACCGTGACGAAACCAACTCATCAGGTTCTGCTGGAAGTCAAAACCGGCTACAGATGTGTATAGGCACATTTACCCATCATGCAACATCAGTCAAACGAACAAAACCCCAACGCTGCATTTTGGATTAGAGAGGTATAAAACTGATCTGTGGAACTGACAATGAGCTTATTATTATTGGAATTCTGGAATCTGGAGGATGGAATGTGGAAACCTAGAGGCTGGAAATCTCTATACCCGACATCTTTAAGACAGCAGATTAGTGCGTGTTAGGTCAAACAAAGAGGTGTATTGCAACATAATGCTTTACATTAGTAAAAAAGGGAAGCAATTTGTTCTGGTTATGTGTGAGGAGACAGTTTCTGTTCTGCTCTTGTAGTGCCCCACTGTTGTGCACTACACTTTTCACATCTCCGCTTTAATGCTAACCACAAATAGAGCTTAATGAATATAGATTTTTTTAAAGTGTGCTTTTAGCAATGTGATTGTCAAATTGTACATGATTACTTCATGAAAAAAGCCTCAAAGTGCTGCCTGTTGAAATATGAGATCACAAAACATCATGAGCATGAAATAAGTTGAAATGACACCAAAAGTCTAACTTCATAATGCAATTATTTGTTTGTAGTCCCTTAAAAAAGGTCACAGCTGTTCAAATAAAAAAGGAATATTGTTCATTTTCTGACAAAAACATATTTATTGAAAAAGATTTGAAAAATCTGAAAACTTTTATTTATTTATAAAATTATAAAAATAATTTGTATTTGCCACACTGTAAAAATAAGTTGCATTATCAACTTGGATGTTTAAGTCATTCTTAAGATTATATAAATTTTTACAGTGCATAAACAGTTTTTTTAATATTCATAAAAAATTATATTGAAAAATATTCAAAAAAAAATAAACAAAAACAGCAATGTTAAAATCATACAATAGCAGTATTCAAAAGAAACAAATGACTTAAAAGAACAATTAATTGACACTGTAAAAGGCACAGAAAATGAAGCGAGGCAAGTAATCGTAACGGCTGTATTTACCCAAAATAACATGGTAAGGCATGAACAGCTGTCAAATAGACAGCAAGCACATCTACAGGATCAGTTTGCCCTCGTCCACAAATGCAAGTGCTGCTGGGTTTGCAAATTCATTTTCAGACTTCAATGAAGCCCTCACTGCTGGATTCTCAAAGTCCTCACAAGTGCACACATACTTGTGCAGGATGCTGTAGTATTCGTCCATGCTCCGGAACTTGTAGAAGGAGGAGATCTTCTGCCAGGCCTGTCTGGGAGGACTTTTCATTGGAATGGGTTTGGTTAATTCAAAGAAACTTGTTATGTTTCTCCTAGCCAGCTTTTCGGCATGCTGAGTTGTATAGCTGTCCAAAAACTCACTCTCCTTCTGAGTGTACATCCTCCAAAACCTCAGCTGCATGTAACTGATTGGAGAATTGCATCTGGCCATGCATGTCAGCAGAAAGGTGAACATCATGACAGAAGCTATCAGGATCCATCCAAGAATCTAGAAGTATATTCCAGAATTAATCAAATTATTATTAGCCCATTAGTTATGATAACATCTGCTTTTACATTGCTATAGCTCATCAAAATAAGTTAAGTAATTTTCCAATTTATATAAATTATACAAGATGCAACTCATTTTTGAAAAATCAGATTAATGTAATTTAAGTTAAAATGGCTTAAACATCCAAGGTGATTGTACTACTTAAAATTTTAAGGCAACCATTTTTACAAGTGTAGGCACTAGCCTATAACCCTAAAATTGCTTTCAAAAGTCGAAACCTCTGAAAGTCGAAATTCGGCAAAATTAAATGTTCTGAGTCTTATTTGAGAGGCTATTTGACGATACATAATTTAGGCTAATTTAAAAGGATTTTGGAGAAATACTATTTTACGGTATGCTGTGCTCACCTGCGACTCTGCGCGTATAATGGACAGAACAGCCGCTCTCTCACTTTGTGGAATTGCGGTTCCATCACACGGGAACTTCTCCAACTCTGTCCTACAGTGGGGATACTTATCGTTGCAAAGGTGCCGTCTAAAGAGTGTGACGTTGGCGCCAGTCATTGAACACTCGAAATACACCCCTTTGAGCAGAGCAACTGCGATCCAGCTGAGAGGTGCGACCATTGCAGTCACGGTGATTTGAAGAAAAACACAAAAAAAGCCAAATGCGTAATTAAAACGACATAGTTTCGATTTCCTAAGGCACAGACCTGTGAACAGTTTCCACGTTTTATTGCTCAACATGTAACTTAGGATGAGCAGTGCAAGAGCGGGTACGAGGAGGCAGACGTTTCCATAAATGAAATTCAAATCATTGCAAGGACACCTAAAAGCAAAGACCGAGAAGACGTGCTCGCCACCCGCAGTTATCAGAGCAATTAATCCGAATCCTAAATTGGTCTGCTGTTTCTGAGCGAAGCTAAGCAAATGTTTTAATTTATCCATGTCTGCAGCTGACGGCTGTAAACTCTCATGAAATGACACTCTCAGTTCCGTTATGAGAGACTGCTGAGTTTTTTTTAAACGTGTAATGTCTGCTTTTCAGCTGTAGTGGGAGAACTACTTTATCAAAAAGTTTTTTTTTCCATTTCTCATAAAGTAAAAAACAAATAAATAAATAAAACGACAACAACAACATAATTTAGCCATTTCTACACACCAGATAAAGGCATCGTAAACGCCAAAACATGTATTGCCTTGCCCTTTAGTGACGTGTGAAGGCCCTCTTGTTTCTTTTACATGTTCGAAATAAAGCCATTCATTTTACAGTCTATGCGAAGGCAATCTGTATTCAAGCACAACCAGTGCTAAATCTAAACCAGTGGTTCTCCTCCAGGGGGCTTCAGCAAACTTCCAATGGGGCCTCAACATGAAAGTTATTTTAATTTTAACTAATTTTAAAAGTGTGATTTTTGGACCTGGAAAAGTCATGTAAATTAATGTAAAGAAAATGACAGAATGTTTTTGGCTATGGTTTGCACTTCATATTTGGCGCCTCGTGGACACGCATCATGATCACGGGCATGTGACCGCATGAGGCGGGGACTGATTAAGACTCTAGCGGTTACAGTAGCTCAGACGGATCGGGCATAGACATAGCGAGTTACACCCCCAGTCTCTGGACAGTTTTCTCCTGGGGGTCGATGCAGATATTTTGTTTTGGTGAGTCAAAGTTGATAAGTGACCGACGTCGGATAAAATCAGTTTGACCGAGAGAAGAAGACACTGGACGTGAAGGTACACTGTGTAACGTTACGTGCGCTTTTTTATCCGGTGAATATTTGTATATTTACGACGTCTAACATACAGAAACGTTTAGACAGTGTTTACAGATGGATGCTGAAGGGATGTACCGAAACAGTTCACAGCTGAATGTCATGAGGTTGCAGTTGGGCGGGTCTTCAGTGAGGAGGATTACATTTATTGTTGCCCAAATATTCTTGGTTCTGCCCTGTTGCTAGGAGACATTTGACAGTTGAGGTTTTAAGGTGATTGTGGAAGCCTAGGCAAGCACCATAATCTGCATTTAGTGACAATTCTTCTTTGGATCCGTAACGCAATTAACTTGTCAAAATAATTTAATAGACAATATATCATCCGCCTACATGTTATTATTATTGTTATTATTATTGTTTAAGAAAAAAAAATATATCCTAACGTTACACGTTGATTTTAACGCGACGGTAACGTTACCTTAAACTGTCATTCAGTCACCTTTAGTTTGATGGATTAAGGGTGGACTCTGGTTAAGTAGGTCAGTGACAGGCTAATGATGGACGGGACCATTTGAGTGACAGACCAATGCTTTTAAGAAAATATCTGTACTGTATCATTAGTTTTATTTCTCTTTTTTCTCTCCTCTTTTCTCCTCCATTCACCGTGGACTAACGTTACAATCTGCTGACTGAAGGTCATTTTGTAATCAGATCAATATGTGCTGGGATGGTTCAGACACAATGGGCCATTAGGCTTCAATAAATCCTGCATCAGGTCGCCTAGGCATAGGCTACTCTCAGTCTTGATACCATTTGACCATCACATGAGGCTCTATGAAAGGAGATGCACAGACTGATTTTGGATGAGAATCAACTTTGCCTGTAGCTGTTTTGTATCCAAACACATTGTGCATCAATAGGGTGAGTGGTGTTTTTAATATTTCTTCTATTTTGTTTTCTTTGGATGAATATTAGCCTACTGCATGATGAATCTCTTGAAAAACATCATATTTCATATTTTTATTCTCCTGTTTTTCTTAAATAATGCATGTAATTAGATCCATTAAAGGATTAGTTCACCGAAAAAGAAAAATTCTGTTATTAATTAACGTTACGCACCCTTATGTCGTTCCAAAACTGTAATACGGGAACACAAATGAAGATATTTTTGATGAAATCTGAGAGATATCTGTCCCTCCATTGACAGCTACGCAACTAATACTTAGATTCTTCTAAAAATTCCTTAAGAGATTGTAAAACGAATCCATATGAATCGAGCGGTTTAGTCCAAATTTTCCTGAAGAGACTACTGTAGCCTACTGTGTATGATGAACAGATTAAATTTAGGCTTTTAAAAAATAGAAGCTCAACCGAACTAGTGCTGCCACTAACGACTAATTTTCTAACGACTAATCTTTCGACTAATTTTTCGATTAGTCGACTAATCTAAACGACTAATTAAAAAAAAATCAAGTGTTTATTTCGTTGTGTCCATTTTATTTTGAACTCAACTGAAGGGCCAAAACATAAAATGTCACCTGTTCAAAAACATTATGTATTAACAATCTAAGCATTAAGTATCTGCATTTCCATTAGGCTATACCATATTAGTCAGAGTCCTAATCTAATCCTCTAATAACAAACATGTATGTATTACTTAAATTAGCTCTTTGTTCTGCCTTAAATTAATCATTATTAGCTTACTGTACATTTTTTATGTACATTTCTGAAAAGCATAACTGATAACATCACTCTGAATAGTAAAGTAGATGCAATGCATTTTCTGTGAAAAGCGCTATACGAATAAATTGGAATTGAATTGAAAGAGTCTGGACTAGCCCACTATGAGTCGCGCTGAAAGCAGGCAGGCACGCAGTTATGTAGCTCGCGTTTACACTTGCGTGCATGGCGGGCCCGTGCCGCGGTTCGCGTGAATGTGAAAGCAACACGGACTCGGGAGCGCTTGTTCAGGAAGTTAAGTAACCTGCCCATGCGTTTTAGCTGATTATGATGCATTTAGTTAAATAAAACACATGTAAGGGATGATAGTGTTGATGATTTACCTTGGATACCCGAGAGTTGAGTCTGCAGTGTATTCGCGCATTGCCCGTGCAATCAGGGCAACACATTTGGAAATCCACTGTCTCCTCAAAAGAGTCCGTTTGAAAAACACAATATACTATTGACCCGCGTTCTGTTTTCTATCATGCGCCGTGCACGTTTGCGATGGCATAAGATGCACGCAAACTCAACAGGGTTCGAAAGAATTGAGTGTGAAACCAGACCAACGCTGCGGAGGGCGCCAGGAACAATCGCGCTCGCGCTCGGACTCGGACCGCAGCAAACGAGCCCACTGTGAAAGCTCCGTCACCTGCCTCCGCAATTTTTCATATCAAAGCAGTGAAGGTGGGCGGTAACGTGAAGGAAAATGATAGCAGATAAACCAGCAGGGCGCGCACGGCACACAGACTGGTGTGTGGAGGTGAATTACAGTGAGCTGTTTGTGACGGGAGACCAAAAATAAATAGCGGTCAATAGTAAAACGACACGTCGACTAAAAAAATTGCCGTCGACTAATTTGCATGGTCGATTACGTCGACTAAGTCGACTAATCGCGGCCGCACTAAACCGAACCTGCTTGTTGCAAGAGAACAAACCTCATTGGTTCTTGCGCCTTGCGGAAGCTCACACATCAAGCAAGCATGCGTGAGCTTCCGTTTACCACAACTGATGTGTGCATTGATGAATGTTTATGTGAATAAAAGCCTAAATTCAATCTGTTCATTGTATAAAGTGATTGTATCTCTTTAGAAAATTTGGACTAAACCGCTCAATTCATATGGATTCGTTTCTCTTTATGAATTTTTTGAAGCGTCAAAGTGGTAGCGCGTTGCGTAGATGGTCAATGGAGGGACAGAAATCTCTCAGATTTCATTCAAATATATTCATTTGTTTAAATGTGTAAATCTGCATAAAGCTAGTGCAACAATTGCTACCACAATGTATAAATGCAATTTATATAATATATAATGAATTTTCTGTAGTACAGTAGCCTATCTGGGGAGGAAATGTGTATAATTCTCATGAAATTAAAGCTGCAGTCCGTAGCTTTTTTTGGGGTTAAAAATGATCCAAAATACATATTTGAGAAAATACATAACCAGCCAGTGTTCAAAACTGTCTGCTTGCCTTAGCTCGATTCAAAGAGGTAAGCTTGTAATAATGTTTTTAATTCCAGTGGTACAGGTGGGTTTCCGCGGGAGATTCGAGCATGTCTTTGCGTCATTACGTCACATCTGTACACATAAAGAAGAGTCTCGGCTAGTATAAGCTATATTGTGTGTAAGGATGTTGGAGGTGGAGATTTATAGCCTTTTCTCACAGCACTTGATATAATTAAACTTATCAATTTGATGGCGGATCCAGAAAGGTTCAAACGACAATCACCAGTGACAACTAGAGATTCACCTGCTGTAAAATGCAAAAGACTTCGTTCGGACTTCGGAGTGGCTACAGAAAAGAAGAGACTGCAACCGGACCCATGCGAAAACAAGGATACATATCGGAAGGACATTACATGATGTAGTCACGCAAATGCTTGCTTACGTTGTTAACATTAACAATTTGACAACAAAGTATAATTTGCACGGTTTCGCGTGATATGATAACTTATAAGCGATTGTTAGATTTAATCAGTGCGATTTACTGCAATGTCAGAACCAGAACAAAAGTGAATGTTTCTTACTAGTTCAGATGACATTTTCCGGTGAAAATTATTATGTTGGTCATACTTCCAAAAAGAATAATCTGTGATTCTGAATGCCAGTATCCACACGGCGCGGTGACTGACAGCTGCACAGTCTCCTCGAACATTGGATTCATCCGCGCTGTGCCGTGTCGAGGGTGTTGAAGTACAACTCACGTAAAGTTGATAATTCCGCTAATGACTGCAATTGCAGATTTTGAACAGAGATGGCGACAAAGAGGAAAAACGCCGGACTGCAGCTTTAAAGTCCCTGTAAAGGCAATTCTAAAAAAAAATTCTAAACACATTATAAATGTTACAAATGTATTGCTAAAACATATTACAAAGACTGTGAACTGTGAAGTACTGAAATGCGGAGTTAGACCGTTAAACAGTTTTTCACCATTGCTAGTATTTTACGGATTTTTTGGGCGGGGCTAAAACAGGGCTCGATGACGCACTGGAGCCCATGAGCTCGTGGACACGCCCCTACTTGATGACACACCGAAGCCACTGAGGCTGATCTCTCCCGACCCCATTCGCCGCTCAAACGCGAGTTACTGTACTATTAGTTACTACAGCCTACTGTTTGCTAGCTAGCTATGCCTTCAACATGGAAATGCATAGGCTACTACCTGGATGCGATCATGTACTAAACAGATCGGTGTCTTAATTTAAATTTCCTAAAAACGATCACATCAAGAAGAGGTGGATTAATTTTGTGTAGAGCCAACCTTGATGAAGAGCTGAGGATCACCGCCAACACCCGCCTCTGTAGTGATCATTTTACACAGGATCGTTTTATAAACTTTCCTCAGAGACAACTGGGATTCACTGATAATCCGCTGTTACTAGTGAACGGGGCCGAAACGACTATCCCCCGCCAGAGTTCATCCTCCCGTCCCGAAAGGAGTATCACCTAATATCGCCGTCGACAGCTTTCCCACGAGTGGGCGTGGTTTCAGCGCAGCCAGCGGACACACCCCCAGCGTTTGAGAGCAGAGAATAATGCTCATTTTTTCAAGATTTTGATAGCTTATTTTATGTACTTGCCGGCTTTTTTTATCATTCAAATTTTTGGCTGGATGGCTAATAACACATTTTTATGTGGTGTGACAAACTCAGAACACATACTTAATTTTGACTTTACAGGGACTTTAATATCAGACTTCACTTTCAGCCTAGAAAGCTTATAGCATGTATAGCATATAGCTTATATCATGGGGCAGTTGGGACACTTGTGGTCTAATGGTTAGAGAGTCAGACTTGTAAACTGAAGGTTGTGGGTTTGATTGTCAATACATCAGGAAATGACTGAGCAAGAGCATTGCACTTAACCTGCAATCTCTCCCCGGGCACCTCAGTGAAGGGCTGCCCACTGCTCTGGGTGTGTGTGTCCAAGGTTTGCTGTGTGTGTGTGTTCATTACTCACTGCTCCTAATGTGTGTGCACTAACTTGGATGGGTTGAATGCAGAGGACAAATTCCGAGTATGGGTTGCCATACTTGGCCTTCATACATCAGATATGTTTCTTGAGGGATATTTCACTCTTGTTTTGTAAAGGTGAATCATTTCAATCTTCAAAAGCTCTTCATCTCAGAAGCTCCATCGAGATGCTCAGATATTCAGGCTATCATAGGCTTCTCAGATATGCAGGCTGTGTCCTTATTCACTCTCAGTCTTTTCTATTTCTGTTCTCTCACTGTAGAGTGCTGCACATGCTCAGTCGGGCCTGTCTGGCGTTTTGTTGTATCAACAGGAAGCACTCCTTCCGCCTCCTCCTCTCTCCTCCAGGAGCATGCCCTCTGAGCCTCCTCCCAGGTACATTCTGCACACCTCAGTCTACCTTAAGAGATGTCCATGTCCTCACGTCTTTGGTGAGTTTTAATTTGATGTAGACGCTGTTGGATTTGATGGGAGATGTTGTGACACGGTCAGCGTTATTTAAAGAGCTCTGGAGGATATCTGAGGTCATCCGAAGCCTTCTTCTCCCAGAAGGCTGTACTACTCTGTGTAAACTAATACTTTAAAACATTTTTGTTAAATTTACTGCCAAAAAAAAAAAAAAAATATATATATACAGCGATGATGTCACTGACATTGTGGGAGGCATTTTGGTGACTATTTTGTCCAATTCTGGCTGTGCGTATAAGAATCAAATCATAAGAATTATATCAACCAGTATTCAAATCTGTTGAATACTGATGACTTCATCACATGGTGACTTCATCAAAAAAACCCACTGACAGAGCACAGTGTCACCCACATAGAGACCACCATGTAATACATCACACTACAATAATGCAACTAACATGAATGAAATAATGTAAAATGTAGCATTTAGCATTGCCAATGTGAATAACTAACAAAAAAGTATGAAATAAAATATCAACAAATGATGGTTCATGCAGGAATTTTTGGTAATACCCATATTCATATAAATTCAAAGGAAGTTCATACTTTTTACTCATTGCAAATTTAATTTTGTTGTAAAAGTGTATTGCCTTGTTAAAAATGTTGTAAGAAATTAAAATTTTGTTTACAATAAAACTATTATTAAAATAAAGTATAATATAATACATGAAATATATTTTATTCAAATATTTGAAAAATAAATGTATTTTTAATAAATTAACAATATCAAATATGTTCAATGAATTAATAATATCAAATCTTTAATAAATACATTTAATACATTTATCATTAAATCTTGACAGTAAAATTACATGTGGTGTTTTATTAGTCATATTTTTTTATGTGGTAAGGTAACTTAAAGTTAATCAATTAACAGGTTTTTACTATACCATTTCTGCAGTCTTATTATGTTAAATAACATTTTCAGTGTCCAGAAAGAGAATTAGAGCTAAATCTGAATGTGTTGTGCTGAAAAGAGCTATTCAGGGCAATGGGAGAAGTGAGAATCAATGACATCTCACATTCTGAATAGGCGTATTGATAGATCTAGTGAACAGCAGGGAAAAAGACATACACACACATACACACTTCATTGTTTCTGGGCACAGGCTTCCATGATGAGTTGTTCACAAACTCCAAGCATGGGCTTGTCTTGCAGTGTTTCTCTTGTGTCTCAGCTCTCAGGACATGCTGACAGGACAGAGGCTGTGTCAATCTAAATCCCACCAGGACTCTGTCCTCTCTGCCCTTAATCAGCAGCGCAAGGACGGACTGCTCTGCGATGTCACCCTGGTCGCCGGGGAACAGAAGTTCCATGCTCACAAGGCGGTCCTGGCAGCCTGCAGCGATTACTTCCGGGTGAGATTGTTCACTGTGCAGGTTCCATCTCGCTAACCCCAGAAACATGATCAGTGAGAGTGTTTGCCACACAAGCTTATGCTGGCATCTATTAAAGGAACAGTTTTCCCAAAAATCTTGTCATTCCATATCAATGGAAGCACATTTCTACCACATAGGAAAGAAATCATGCTTTTGTAAATCATAATTATGACATAAAAAGTCATAATCCTGAGATAAATAGTCAAAATGATGGCATACGATTACGACTTTTACTGCTACTTTTTATTTTATAACAATGCTTTACCAAAGCATGATTTTTTTTTTTCCTTTTGTGGTGGAACAGAGCTTCCATCCATACATATTCATTCTTTCTTGGAACTGGAGATGTTAGGTACAAAGTTCACGCTGCTCTTCTCCATAAAATAAAAGTATATGGGGATGAGTGCTGCCAAGCTCTAAAAATAATACATTCAAATGTGATGTATCAAAATGATTTATAGCAGGTTTGAAATCAGTGTGAAATGAAGGGAGCTGTACAGCAACGTTGTCTTTCTTTATATGTTAAAGAGCAGCTTAAACACACTATTGAACATCTCCTTTTGTGTTCCACAGAAGTCATACGTGTTTGGAACAATGTGATAGTGAGTAAACGACAACAGGATTTTCCTTTTAGCTGCACAATCCTGATGCAAATATGTACAGTTCACACGGGAGACAAGAGAGCAACAGACGGGAAATGAAAAGTCAGCAGCGGCCTGGAAACCGTATCAGTGAGATTTGATTTTGGTTTGTTCAGAAGATTACAAAGAAGAAATACATCCAGCCCTGCAACAGAGGGAAAGATTATGTGCACAGTCCAAAGAACAGAATTAAATAGGGCAGGTATATTTATCTCTATATGTCTCCTGGGAAGCTCTCCACCTCTGTTGGGCTGAAATGATAAGATATAATCCCTTGTTTTTGATTTTAGCCCTTGGTTTCTGATGAGGACACCTTCTGCTGTTGTTAAGGCGAGTCATAGCTTATGTAAAACATGGACTGATCCAAAGCTTAAGTCAATCAAGCTGTTGGCTCTGTTTGACAGCTACCCTTTGACATAGTATGCCTTCAAGGTTTTTATTATTCCTGATATCTATTAGGTGAAACGGTTGAATAGGTTTAAATAGACATGTGTGGATGAATGCCATGAATACCAAAATGAGTTGTGATTTGGAAATTAATCCCAATTGCCAGTATTTAACTGACATTAATGGTCCTGCCTTATTTGTGAATTAATTATACCTCCAATTTTAGGGCTTGTTGGAGAGAGGCGTAGTATTAATCATCTGAAACACAATAAGTGGGTGAAAATCCCTTAGATGGATAGAGGGAAGAAGGGATGCAAGTCATATCTATACACATGAATACAGTATCATAGAAAGGTGGGCTATTTTGACTTGGTCCAGTAAGCGACGATCATACAACCATCCAGAAAGAGAATTTCAGGAAAACCTCTCAGAACCCATAGCAACCACTTAGAAACACTCAGGCAACCACCTAGCCTAGAAATCTAGACGCACCCTAGCGGCAGCAAAAATTATTTTGCAGCAAAGTGTGGTCTAGCAACTCTCCGTTGGCATTTGAGCTGGAAAAACCAAACTCTGGTCAGGCTAATCACATCGTGTATAGAGTTGGTGGGCGGGCTTAACATAATGACGGCAGAGTTGTGACGGTTCCGCCGTGATTTCCATAGGTGATTTCCCTGCTACTTGAAAACAAAGAAGATGCTGCTGGCGAACAGCGGTCTTTCGAATCAGCTTTGGCCGCGACTCTGGATGATTTGGAGTTAAGAGAACGTCACTTAAGTCATTCTTAAAAAAGGAAGATGTGTTCGGAGTTTTGACGACCGGATACGGCAAAAGTTTAATATATCAACTAGCTCCAATGGTGGGGAAACGCATGGGACTCACTCATCCACAGCCGTTCGGTGCTCTGGTTGGTTGTAGCGCTGTCCTATTGCGTGCAGAGGGAATTTGAAAGACAACAGTTTATCCCGCCCCTCGGATTGAGGTATGCCAATTGTGAGTTCCCAGACCTAACATCTTGATGTAGGTCTGGCTTGCCAGGCTAGCAACCACACAGAACAACTTAGAATTGTGGCAGTGAGGTTTGTACGGTCAAACGGCAGTCTTTTTCTTTAGAAAATGTAAAAATCACACCAGTTTACCCAGTGTCACCTGTCTTGTTTTATTTTTAGGCCGGATGTCCCTGAGAAATAAAAGGATATTGCACCCTTTTGAGCTTTGACACCTCAGTGGCACTAATGAATAAATGTGAAAGGTGTAATCTGCGCCTGTGGCACTGGCATTAAAGGGATAGTTCACCCAAAAATGAAAATTCTGTCAATAACCTCATGTTGTTCCAACCCCGTAAAACTTTCGTTCATCTTCGGAACACAAATTAAGATATTTTTGATTAAATCTGAGAGCTGTCTCACTCCTCCATAGGCTTCTATGTAATTGAAACTTGCCGGCCCAGAAAGTTAGTAAAGACAATGTTTAAAATATTCCAAGTGACTACAGTGGCTCAACCTTAAGTTTATCAAGCGACGAGAATACTTTTTGTGCGCAAAACGCCTCAAAAATAACGACTTTATTCAACTATTCATTTTCTTCTGTGTGGGCCTCTGAGTGAGTTCACGTAGTGTATCAGCGCAGCGTTAATGGGTTGTACGTCAGAACGTAGGCTCACTAAGTTCGTACAGCAAATTTCAACACAAATTTTATGTACTTATATACTGTAAATATAAATGTGTAGCAAATGTGTATCTTTAACGAGTAATAACATCAGCAACAATCATAAGTAATGATACTTACACAAGCTTGCTTCATTTACTGAATATAATGATTAGACCGACTGATTAAAACTGTTAATACATCTTTTTATTTATTAAAAAATCTACAGCACATAAAAGCTCATAAAAGCAATTTGTTCGGGAATCAGACTACACTGCATTGTATGCTTTTTATTCATTAAAAAGAGCTGACTTTTAATGTCATTTGTTTGTGAATTAGACTACACTGGCAGTGTTGTAACTGTATTGTTTTTGTCTGCAGTCCATAAAGGCCACTCAATAGTTAGACGTTTCCTGGCTTTAATTTTGTGGTACACAGTCTTTTTTATTCTATTGCTTTGCACTCGCAGACACAGCTCATGTGAAATATGATTTTATTTTGCATGGTGCTGAAGATTCAGCAGCTGCTGCTTAGATTCACGATGCAGCAATGCCGGTAACACTGATGTGAGGCATTGCATGATTCTGTATTTTCATATGGTTCAAAAAGCATGCATTGTAAACTAATTAGCTCACAAAGCTGCTGTCTGGCCAGCCTGCATTGCTTTTCCAAGGTCAGAAGTCATTCACCCAGACATGTGACACAGGACTGGTCATGCTTATTACCCACAATCCCCTTCCAAAAAAAACCCTAAGATTTGCTTATGGGCAGTGGTGTCCCAGTAAGGAGCTCTCTGAGTAGCTGTCAACAAACCAACCATTAGCTCTAATTATCTTTAGTCTAAAGTCCTTTAAAATATCTGAATGTGAGCTGAGGTCAGTCATTAAAAACGTACTGCTCTTTAAATAGAAAATAGAAAAACACGGTATACTTTACCAGGCACTTTAAATGTGACATACTACTGGGGGAACAGTTTCTGAGGGCGAGGGGACAACGATAAAAGATGATAAACACTTTGCATCTATTTTCAGCACATGGCGGCTTCAGATGGAGCTAAAACCTGCATTAAATGTCTATTGATTCTTTCAAATGTCTTTGATTCTTTCTGTTGACACTAATTTCAATCCAGAATCAGACTTAATCTGTGCCTGAGAGTTATTACTCTGATTTTGGGAGGCATGTGTATATATATATATATTAAAATAGATAGATAGATAGATAGATATTGGATAGATAGATAGATAGATAGATAGATAGATAGATAGATAGATAGATAGATAGATAGATAGATAGATAGATAGATAGATAGATAGATAGATTGATTACCGGTACAGTTTTTTTTATTGGTGTAATGATGATCCAGTGTCCTTTGACTTCCTCTTCACCATGGGCTTTGATCAATGACCATCCTACACTCGCTCTGTGACAGCAATCAATACTTTTGATTAGTGTACTCCTGCCAGAGAACACTGCGGGACAGCACTGGCCTCTTGGTCTCTTTATTCTGCGCGCGTGTGTGTGTGAGAAAGTACAGTATGCACTGATTGATGGCCATGGACTCACTTTCATTCTCAGTGTGAAACTCTTTAGACTTGAATGAACAGTTCTTTGACATTTTGCTTTAACAGCTATTCACAGGATGCTATATTACTGTAGTTCTGTGGTGCATCCTGCTTATGAGTTTGTGTGTGTGTGTATCTTCAGGCCATGTTCAGTCTATGTATGGTGGAGAGTGAGGCAGATGAGGTAACTCTCCAGGGTGTGACTAGCGTCGGACTGAAGCACGCACTGGACTTCGCCTACACAGGCCAGGTAAAATCAGCATAGCCCACACAGTAGCATATGGCCCAGAACATGCAAAACAAACTAAATTTGCAGTGCCTCAAGCAAAGACAGGTCTCTAGATTCTGGAAAGACCCCATTATGAATCATATGTAGCAGATAAGTGAAATACTTGTGAATAATTTATTCTGGAGCTTCACAAATGGGCTTATTGAAATTCAAAATCTGGTTAAATATAATACTAGGTTATCTTATTTCATGTTAGTTTGAAGATTTCACACTATACAATTGGTAAACCCTGAGTTTATGTTCTTAGTTGCATATTCATGAAGTCACTAACACTGATTGAACAAATACAGATTGGAACAAGCATGTGATTTCCAATTGTGAAAATGTCACCATGTAGGCCCACTCTGGCTGTTTTAAGTAACCTGAAACATACAAAAGCAATGATTTACTCCAGTTAATGCTTTTGCCATCACCTTTTTGTCATGTCAGTTGTTTAGTTTGATTGGTTGTCTGTTGCTAAACAACTTTTAGATTCAAGCACTGCTAACAGAGATATCCAGAGATAAAGACGGTCCAATATTATATACATTACTGTTGTAAAGTTTGGGTTCAGTAAGATTTAATTTAAGAAATGAATTATTTTGTTCAGCAAGGATTCATTAAATCAATCAAAAGTGACAGTAGAGACATTTATAATGTTACAAAATATTTCTATTTCAAATAAATGCTGTTCTTTTGAACTTTCTATTCAACAGAGTTCCTCAAAAATAATAAGAAGCACTTTTTTCAATATTGATAATAATAAATGCTTCTTGAGCACCAAATCATCGTATTAGAATGATTTCTGAAGGCTCATGAGACACCGAAGACAGAAGTAAATTCAGTTATTTTAAATTGTAATAATATTAGCTTTGCAATCTAAGCATTATATATATATGTAAATACCTTAAATATAGTAGCTGCTATAAAGCAGGCTTATGCAATACATGTTTATACAAGTTTCAACACAGGGTCTCTGCTCCGTCTCTTTCTTCATTAAGGGGTCCTTGGCCTGAGAAAGGTTGAAGGCCCCTGCTTTTAACATGGAATTAGGAAAGCAAGGTTGGGGTTTCTTACAATAGTCTTACTCAGGTTATTTGTCTGTAGATCATGCTGGAGCCAGGAGTGATACAAGACGTCCTGTCTGCTGGAAGCCACCTTCAGCTGCTGGAACTGCTCAGCCTCTGTTCCCACTATCTCATTCAGGTGTGTTTACAGGTTATTTCTGCCTTGAAAACTTGCAATGTTTTGATAAAGCTTATTTTGTGTTTTCAGCAAGTACTACATATAACGTGACTGTGTAATCAGTAGTAATTTTGTAAAAGTTCTACTCATTTTATGCGTCTTACATGCTCTTTTTTATAGGAATATTTCTGAAAAAAAATCTGTCATCATTGATTCACCCTTCATTGATTTGAGTTTCTTTTTTTTCAGTTTTACATGCTCTTTTCAATTTGCAATCAGCTTTTAAGCTTTTAAAAGACACAAATAACCATCAAATTATCATAATAGTAGTCTCTAGATGACTCTGTGTTATATTCCAAGTTTTCTTGAAGCCTTTGTTCGAGAAACCTATTTATCATTCCCTAATAATTTTTCCCTCTTTCTGCAGAATTCCATAGATCATTTCCCCCATAATTCAGTCCAGAAAATGTGAAAAAGATCTGCAGATTCCACCTGAACCTGTTCACTGCTCATCACTGCCTTTAAAATTCGCTTGTTGTCCATTTTAACCAGTAGATGGCAGTCAGTCTCTGTGTGAAGCGTCTTTCTTTACCCTGCATATGTGGACCATCCCGACTAGATTTGTCTCCATTGTTCCTTCTTTTACTTAAGGTTTTCCAGTCTGTTTTTGGATATTGTGGACTTTCATGAGATTTAGCTCTTTTGAGCTCCCATTAATCATTTATCATAACTTTATTTTTTATTATTTACTGTATTACAATATTAAACGATTGAGTGTGTATTCATGGGATGGGGGTATCTATTATTGTATGTGTTTGTGTGCTTGTATGTTTCAAGGCATGTACGATTTCATTTTAGACTGTAAGGCTCAACTAGTTTTCATGCATGAATAAAACACCCCCTCTGACCGTGAATCTGTCTGTATTTATATCTGTGCCTGTAGGAGCTGAACAGTTTTAACTACCTGGACCTGTACAGGCTGGCAGACCTCTTCCACTTGCCGGCCCTGGAGGAAGCAGTGGTGAGCTTTCTGGTGGATCACCTCTCTGAGCTGCAGAAGAACAGGCAAGAGGAAGTGCTGCTCCTACCTTATCGGCTCCTCAGGGAAGTGCTAAAAAGCGACCGCCTCACCTCCCTCAGTGAGGAGGAGATATGGCAGGTGTGTGGGCCGCAAATTCACAGACTTAAACTCTTCAAAACATCTCTGAACTGCTTAGGTAGCTTACATGCTTTAATGCAAAATATCAGCATGGGGTTTAAAATTCTGAAAACTTTACATTTCTAGTTCACTAATGTGAAACTCTTTGTTCAGATGTTTGTCAAGCTCAAGATGCTCTTTGGAACATCTCAAATGATGTTGGACAATGTGATCATCAGGTTTAACACAAACTTGCAGCTCAAGTGTTGCTGTCAAAAAAGCAAAAGAAAGACACACCACCACTTTGTAATTAATGTAATTTTTTTAGTTCAACTTTACAGTCAAATAATTATGCATTTAATATAATTTGGTAATGTCACTTTTTATATTTTTAGAAAAGAACATCTCAGACTTTTGGACCCCATGACAATCTCTATAACAGCTACCAAACACAAAAGCATCATTAAGTAAATCTGAATGCTTAAGGTCATATTCACACAAACTCTGCCTGTTTAATTTAAGGTGTAAGAGTGAGAAAAAAAGGTGTACGGACAATGTTGAGCGTGTGTGTGTATGTATGTACACTCGGGCGGAGGCTGTAGTCGGGGGGCTGTGGTGTGACTATTCATTTGCACCAATCAGGCGCCCCCCCACCACCCCTCCCCAACCAGGCTCTCTCTGATTAGGCCCACCGCGGCTCCATCAGCGCCTCAATCCCCCAGCTGTCACTCCGGCCGCCCTACTGATTGAAAACAATCAGGCCTCTGATGGCACAATTACCCTGACCCTTTAACCAGTCGCTGCTGCCATAATCAGGCCCTGATTAGGCTGCTTTGGGCCTCCTTCACTTTGCAGAGAAGGTTAATTTGGGCATCAGACGGAAGCGTGATGGGCACAGGGGCTGATGCTGCCGTCCGCCAGTCCGAACGTGCGCCCGTCAATACTACCCTCGATATAGTTTGGCTGTCAATCATCGTCATGCAGAGTTCTCTGAGTCTCACGCTCTGGAAATCACAATTTCTTCCTTTTTTTTTTTTTTTTTTGTTCTTTTTTTCTTCTCTCGCACTCACTATCTCTCTGTCTTTCTCCGTGCGGGAGTGGGTGGGGGAGTTCATTTATTTTCTGCCCCGAGGAAGTTCTCTGATCCAGTGTGACCTTCACAGTCAACAGACGCTGCCTTGCTCACACCTCTCTCTCTCTCTCTCTCTCTCTCTCTCTTTCTCTCTCTCTCTCTCCTTCTCTCTCCCATTTTCCTCTCTCAATTATTCTCTTTCTTCTCTTCTGCTGGCTGTGAAAAGGAGGAGAGTTGAAAAAAACAACAACTAAAATTCAGAGAAAGGAAGAAGGCGAAACAGAACCTCCATAGAGCGTTACATGATTAATGATGCCAAACAGGAATGGAAGGTTTTGCTGAAATCTATGTACACTCAAAGCTTAAATGTGTAATTATGTAGGAATGCACACTTTATAGGTAACATAAAGGTTATTGCTCAATATTACAGACCTTTTCATTTATCT
This sequence comes from Tiaroga cobitis, assembly GCA_030578255.1. NCBI lineage: Eukaryota > Metazoa > Chordata > Actinopteri > Cypriniformes > Leuciscidae > Tiaroga > Tiaroga cobitis. The sequence goes on from CM060606.1 coordinate 34,131,544, forward strand.
GAATCGGTCCATTTCGGATATATATTGGCTGGTAGATTGTCCATGCTCAATTGTCATGTTGCCATGTCAAATGATCACTTGAAGTTAATCAATGTTTAAAACATTTAGAATTGAGTAATCCATAATAATACATGAATATCAATTTTTCATACTGCACATTATAATGTTGTGAGTGGGGTTAATTTACAAGTTAATTTAGGCATCACAACATTATATGTAGCATTTCAACTTTTCTAGTGTTTTTTCAGATAATATAATATGACATTTTATATATCAGCAATTTATTGCTCATTAGCCATATTACTATACTCACCTCGAGCATTTAAACAATTTTATTTCATATCTACTGTGTTTTATTTATTAATATTTTTTAGACAATATAGTATACAATTTTATATACCGACCATTTATCTTTTATCAGCAATAACATACAAATATTTATAGGCTTATTGGTATTGGACATCATTTTAATATTAGTAACAAATGTAAGCAGTTTTTATTTAATTTGAAAAACGACCTAATCCTTAATATGTGCAAGCACACCATAAGTAGTTTAATGGTCTCTAAAAGGAACTTTGTTCTATTTGAGCATCTAACAGAGCAAAATTATCTCAACCAATGGCGTGAGTTTTGGGGGTGGATTACCTATTAGAACGACCAATGGCAGATGGGGGAAATGTTAGGGAAACCTGTCTGACAGCAATCATTATCTCTGCAATTCGGTGCTGCTAATAGCACAGACATATCAGTGTACCTTCCTAAAATTAGTGCACTGGGAACCATTCTGTGTAAGTACAATGAAATCTTACCATTTCACAGATGAAATACTCCCAATAAAAAATATATTGCAAGCATTTAAATTTGCCATTTGTGTGTAGGAGACAGCTGCGGAAAGTCTAGAGGTGGTGGCCCATGATCTCTGGACGCTATAATAAGTTCTCTGTCTCAGGGCTGATTGTGTTAAAAGCCACTTTGTTTCCACAAGAGTGGCATCGCTTATCTCCAGCCATCTCCGCCGTACTCGCATGCCTCTGCAGCTAAACAGCCTAGATTGCTCTCAAGTTCAATTAACTCCCCTTTGTCTAACTCCCTTGGCTGTGCCGGAATGCGTATGTGTGTATGCTTCACACGCACACCTCATGACTACGTGTGTGTGTGTGCATGTTCACAGATCCCCCACCCCCCATCTCATCTGCAGCTGTCTTCTCATCACTGTATAGAGACACAATATCTTAAGCATTAGCATGCAATGATACAAAGCGTTGGCCCTGCGTAGACAGACAGTATTGTGTGGATGGTGTGAGCTGCAGCCTGTAATATGAGCAGTGTGATCTCCTGATCCCGAATCGGTGCTGAATACTGATGAGCCACTCTGCCCTGCTGTAGTTATTGGTGCGTTGGCTGGAGCATGACTGCAGATACCAGTACATGGAGGAACTGCTGCAAAACGTGCGCTACGGCCTGATGGAGGTCTCCGCCCTGCACCGTGTGGCCAGTAGCCACCCCTTCCTCAACTCCAGCAGCACCGTCGCCGCCCTGGTGGAGGAGGCATTGGACTACCATCACTCTGTATTTGCACAGCCTTTACGTCAGACGTCCCGCACCACGCCACGCTTTCAGTCACTAACATTATATATCATCGGCGGGCGAAAACGGGAGGTCAGCCGCGTGCGGGAGCTGCGGTTCTTCAACCCCGCCGCGCAGGAGCACACGCGTGTCGCCGGGGGTTCGAACTGGAGTGAATTAGCACCCATGCCTGCTGGACGGAGTCACCACTGTGTGGCTGTCATGGGCAACTTCCTGTTTGTGTCTGGCGGGGAGGTGGAACACGCCACTGGAAGGACGTGCGCGGTGAGGACGGCGTGCCGGTACGATCCAAGGGTGAACCGCTGGACTGATATTGCACCAATGAAGGCGTGCAGGGAGCACTTTGTGCTGGGAGCTCTGGGACAGTATCTCTATGCCGTCGGTGGGAGGAATGAACTGAGGCAGGTTCTGCCCAGCGTGGAGCGCTACTGCCCCAAGAGGAACAAGTGGACCTACGTGCAACCTTTCGACCGTTCGCTGTCCTGTCATGCAGGATGCGTGGCTGACGGGCTGCTCTGGGTCTCAGGTAATACTACATTCCTACACATTTACCCCAATACTCTGCATATATCAGGAATCTCCCAATGCATTTCTAGGCCCAAGACTTAAAAGCATTACTAGCATCAGTTTAACATAAAAAGATGGCGTCTTCTGCTGCAGGTGGTGTCACTAACACAGCTCAGTACCAGAATCGACTGATGGTGTATGACCCAGGACAGGTAACATATTGTATTTATGTGGTTATGTGAGAATAATGTGGCTGGTTAGTGCACCTTTCTTATCTTAAAAAATTAAAATAATATAGATATTATATAATTATAATATAAATTATAATATTATTAATTAGAAATTAATACTTTTATTCAGCACAGCAAGGATGCATTAAATTGATCAACATGATAATAAAGACATGTTTAATGTGACAAAATAATTATTTTCCTTGAATGCTGTTTATTTGAACTTTCTATTAATCTAGAATCCTGAAAAAATGTATTTCCACAAAAATATTAAGCAGCACAAATGTTTTCAAAATTGATAATAATAAGATTTTTTTTCTTGAACACCCTATCAGCATATTATAATTATTTCTAAAGGATCATGTGACACTGATCCTTTGCTATCACAGGAATAGATTATATTTTAAAATATATTAAAATAGAAAACAGTTATTTTAAATTGTAATAATATTTGACAAAATTACTGTTTTTATGGTATTTTTGATCAAATAAATGCACCAAACAAACAAAACAATACAAAACAAAAAACCCAAACCCACACAAGGGACTTATGTCCAATACAAATCCTCTACAGACCATTGTAATTTTTTAATGTTACATTCAAAAAGACTTAAAAATAAGTATCGTATAACTTCCGTGGTCAGTGCAGCTGTGTGTTTTTCAAAGAGAGAGATATAAAGAAAGAAGAGAGGAGGAAAGAACAGGAGGCAGAAGCTCATTGGTATTCAAAGTGGCTTTGCATTCACCTGCCAGGAACAGCAACCCCCCACCCACAATACCCTCAACAGATGGTCGCCAAACACACATGTGTATATTCACACTCTCACTCACCACTGCTCGTGCAATCTCTGCATGAACACACACCTCGCGCAAATAAATGCACACGCACCGGAATATGCAAAAGAAATGAATGCTAAACGTTTCTTTTGACAAAGTATTTGAAATAAATAAATATATAACAAGAGATTAATAATTAAATACTTTGTCAAAAAAAGTGCAATGTCAAACTATACAATTAACCAGCAAAAATTATTTGACCATATATTTGTTCATCTCTTTTCCTGGTCAATTGTATAGTTTGAATTGACGTGTTTTTAAGAATAATTGAATATGAGAATAATTCATGTTTTTATGCTGTTCTTTTTTTTTGTAATTTCCTCTCCGTAATAGAATCAATGGCTAGCGCGCAGTCCCATGTTGCAGAGGAGGGTGTACCATGTGATGGCGGCAGTGAAAAGGCAGCTATATGTGCTTGGGGGGAACGATCTAGACTACAACAATGACCGCATCCTGGTTAGACACATCGACTCTTACGACATGGACATGGACCAGTGGACACGCTGCACCTTCAGTCTCCTCACAGGTCACCATACGCACTATAACTATGTAATAGATATGAGTATTCACCTATTTACCTACACATTTTGTTTTCTCTTTAAAACTTAGCTTTGCTGTATATACTGTATTTTTTTCCTGAAGCATTAAATGGTATTACTGATTCTAGTACCCTTTACAAAAAGTACTAAGCTGGTAATGTGTGCAAAAATCAACCTAGTTTAGCTGTTAAGACGTTTTTAGAAGTGATACAATTAAAACATTTTCACAAACTGTAAAGATTAATACTTTTTCACAGTGTCCACTTTCCCTGAAAGGGTTATTAGACCATGGTAATGATTTTTTTTTGTAAACATAATCTCTACATTCTCTTCATAGGCCAAAATGAGGCAGGGGTGTCTGTCCATGATGACAGAATCTATGTGGTTGGTGGATATTCCATCTGGACAAATGAACCCCTTGCTTGCATTCAGGTGAGTTGACTTAAATTGTGCTTATGTTTGAATGACATGTTGAATAATTAATGTTGAAATCCTATCATTTGTCTATTTGGCAGGTGCTAGATGTGAGCACCAAGGGTAAAGAGGAGGTTTTTTATGGGCCAACGCTCCCATTCGCTTCGAATGGAGTGGCGACATGTTTCTTGCCTGCACCGTACTTTACCTGCCCCAACCTGCAGACCCTACAAGTGCCACATCACAGGATAGGGGCTCTCTAACATAGGATATTACCACAAACACACTGAACCAGTGGAATCATGTAAGAGCCTATTCTACTCCCACAAATTGTGACGGGTGGATGGAGTGGAGTCATCGTTGCTCATACATTGATCATGTTGAGCCAGTATGAAGTGGATGTGGAAACATTCAAAAAGAAGTTCAAGAGTTTTTTTATTGTCAAGCTTGACTGACGTTCATGCATTTCTGAACTTCATATGCACCATGCTAATCCAGTTTAACAAGCAGTGTGTAAATCTGGCTAAATGATTTAGAGACACTTTATGGCCCAGTCCAAAATGGTACACTTGTAGACTGTAGGTTGTCCAATTTGTCGTTTTAACACTCTTTTACTCAACAATCCATGCAGAATTACATAAAGGGAAAAATGCAAGGGTGGCATTTGGCACAGGGCCGAAGTGTAAGGGACCTGTTTTCATAGATTCTAGAATTCAATCCACTCCCCACTCTGACCTTAATGTTCTGGGACTCTATAATGTTGAAATCAGCCAAACGTCAGTTTCCATTCCATGTCATTTCTCAGCCTGTGACAAACTGTACTTTCTATCAAAACTCAGGATGAAGAAGACCGTATTGTTTACTGAATGTCTATGACCACAGCTGACGACAAATACACACACAGCATCTTCACAATCTGCGTCAGCAGTGGCATCTTGACTGTTCTCCATCCTACCACCAAAAACTGCCCATTCCATAAGAAAACATGTAAGGGCACACTTTTTTTACATAATGTATCTAATAAATTTATGCAGTTGTGCAATAATGATTAAACTGGTGATTTGTTTAATCTTTGATTCGCTGGTAAAGGGAAACAGGTCAGTTTAGCACAAAGGGAATTATTATAGGGTTTTGTAGGGTATTTTGACAGAATCACTTATTTTACAGCTGAACAAATGAATCGTCCGGTGCTCAATTGAACGTGCCGCAACTAACTCTGCAGCGGATAGTAATACCCAAACTATAGTTAAAGGGGTCATATAATGCCATTTTTGTACAAGCTAATATGATTCTTTAGGGTCTAAATTAAAAGTTTGTAATATACTTTAATTAAAAATTCTAATTTGTATTGTAAGAAAACACTTATTTTACCTGGTCAAAAACAGCTCTGTTTTCAGCACGCTGTTTCAGTGCATATGACTTTAAATGATAATGAGCTTTGCTCACCCCGCCTCTCTGTTCTGTGCGTACACCGTTTGAACACAATAACCATAATGCGTTGTTCATTATAAACGTGGGATTATGAATTATATTGAGGACGTCGTACATAGAAAACATGCCGTAATGTACCCTGAGTGTAAACCTTAGACACATTCATTGTGAAGCGTGCAGCAAGCGATTTGCAAAGATTAATATAAATATTAATATAAAGTTTAATAAAACGTTACACTCACTTCAGTTCTTCTGGAGGTTCAGCAGGAACACGAATATCTGGTACCGATCCTTTTTTCATGAGCAGCTTCTTAGCAAAAGCAGCTTTATACTGATCCTCGTTTATAAAGCAGTCTGGTGTGAAATGATTCGCGGAAGCATGAGAGCATTGACGTTGCTCGTGGGGAATATTCCCTTCGAAAACAAAGTCAGCCACTGCGTCTTAAGCGGTTCGGATTTAGGAACATTAAAATGACTGCTGTGTTCGTTATTACACCCAAGAACAGAACACCGCAATCGCTTAGACGCCATTCTGCTCATAGACAGTGCTCCAGCATATCAACAATGACCGCGGCGGGCGGACTATGATTGACAGCTTGCTCACAAGTGAGGGCGGGTCTGTGTTGAAACAATGCTGTCAATCAACAATCGAGGGAGGGGCTTCCCACCGTGTGATGTCACACGGTCGAATGGCTTGATTTGAGGCAGGGGAAAACATATAAGGAGATTTAAAAAAAACACTGGATGGATTTTTATCATTTTATGATGGTTGTGTACAGACACTGCCAACACACATTTCAGTACGATCAACTTGTAAAAGTGCATGTACCATTATATGACCCCTTTAAAACACTATTTATTAGCACGGTCACAAGATCAGCAGTTTAAGACATTAACCCTCTGAGGTCGGCTATCGCGCCGGCGCGATAGTCTCGCTTTTTTCTTATCAGTGCATAAGAAACTCAAAATACTCTGTTGATTTTGATCTAACATATTAAGTGTTGTACATCATTAGATCCTGATAAGTGTCTATTTTTTTTGTGGATACTCATAATAAAAACAAAGTGTTGTGCTTTTCACTAAATAAAGAAAAACAAACATGATGCGCGTTCTGCCTTCTCTCTGTCAGTTAAGTCCATTCTGAAATGCGTCCGAAAATTAACTGTAATTTCGCGAGTACTTGTCATACAGGCACGAGTGTTTTTCCATAATGAAGCTTGAACTCTCTTCTTTTAAATGAATTAATTTATATAAAAAAAACAAATATTCTCAGTTTATTTAATCTGTATTAAAAGAGAGAGATGTCAGTATTTTTCTTTCCAGCTCATTATACCTAATTACGCGTTAAAGGGTTAGTTCACCCAAAAATGAAACTTGACGGCCCAGAGAGTCATTAAAGAAAATGTTTAAATATTCCATGTCACAACAGTGGCTCAACTATAAGTTTATCAAGCGACGAGAATAGTTTTTGTGCGAAAAAACAAACAAAAATAATGACTTTATTCGACTATTCCTTTTCTTCCTTGTAGGCCTGAAACGAGACTTCAAGAGATTTCCACGACGCGCACGCGCAAGAACTTAACTGAAGTAGTTGAAGGAGATCGCAATTCTCGCGCATGCGTCGTGGAAATCTCTTGAAGTCTTTGTGTTCCGAAGACGAACGAAGGCCTTACGGGGTTGGTACAGCATGGGGGTGAGTAATTAATGACTTAATTTTCATTTTTGGGTGAACTAACCCTTTAATGTGCCACGCCCACGGAGAGCGCGCGCTATTCAAACGCAAATGATCTAAGGCAAGCTGTTCAAACATGCCAACGCCCACCAGCTGGATTATAAAACCCATCGTGTTTAGTAAGTATCTTGTACAGCTGTGTACACAGCGTATCCTTTCGCTGTGAGGAATAATACTATCTAACCCTGGAAAATGTACCAGAAGTGCTGGTAGTTTCATTTCGAGGAGCAACGGATCCAGCTGATGTAGTAAGTCATTTATTCTTAAGTGCTTTGTTCTAATCGCGATATTGAATAGTGTCTGACTGTAAACCGCAAAAAGACTGTTTAAATATGAATTGCGTGTCTGTGTGTAGGCTAAATGATGAGTGAACGGCATAGGCGCGGGCGCTTTGTTTACTACAGTTATGCAGCGCGTGTCTGTGCCGTTCATTCACTCTCGCACCTACATTAGTAAACGTTATGTTTACATGAACACATCCAAACTATATTGCTATAGCCTACTAAGATGAGTAAAAATAGACTGAAATATGTTGAAATAAAATGTCTGTATAAGCAACAAGCTGCAAATTCACATGTATATACTAATATACCATACACAATATATTACAGACTAAATATGAATGTTTAGACAAGATTTTGTGATTAGTCTTGGATAGATTATAAAGTTTTGACTGTAAAAAAAGACTACTGTCACATTAAATAGGTACGCTTTTGTTCACCAATTTCTGCTCATAGTTAAATATACTATAGTATGATGTTTTGTCAAAAATAAAGTAGGTATATTGAATTATCAACTAAGATGTTATTATAGTGTTTGTTCCAATATTCAAACTAATGAATCCTTACCTTTTTTTAATACGTATGATAAAATGTATACTTTTTACAAAGAAATACACTTGAAATATTGTTAAAATTGTAATTGTTGTTGTAATTGTAACCTATTTGTAATTGGTTACAATTTCTAATTGTAAAATATGTATAGGCTATATAGATAATTTCTTTTTGGGATCCTGTGACACACCTGTGTGAAAGGGCTAATTAATATGCAGCTCATTATGCGGCACATTATCCGGCCTTTGTCTTCTCAGGTGTGAACACGCCTCCACGCATATTGCCTTTCCAAACAAAAGGTGTCTAATAAAATTTAAATCAGTGTATGTTTTTGTGTAAATGATTAGGCAGGATGATTTTCAGATCATTTTGAAGCAAAAATTCTAGGCAACAACACTCATTAGTCAAAAGTCTTGTGGACACATATTTAGTATGTGTTTTGTGGCCTTATTTCAGACACTTTAAGTTTTAGTTTTTTCAATAACCATGCATAAGCAATATTCTCTCAAAAATACAAACATGTTCATAATTGTTGCTCAGATATTACAGTAGCCCAGTGTGTGCTATATTGAGTGAATTTACACCTTTGCCATTAACATGTTTATAAATAACTGAAAAAAGCACAAATGTCAGAGCATGTCAGAACACCTCAAGGACCCCAAAACCCCTTAGATCTCAGAGGGTTAAGGGCCAGATTTACTAACAGCTTGCACCAGCGCAAACCCTCTTTTGGCATTAAAAAACTATCAGGATTTACTAAAGACACGCACTGAAAAATTTGCGCTGAAAAGGCATGGACAGGGTTATTTTTGCAGCTGACCTTATTGCATTTGCATTTGTTGGAGTTTCCCTTTCAGATGCAAAATTTATGGGAGGAGAGTATTTAAATGAATCAATCAATGTGATTTACTAAGGTTTGCGCTCATCAGTTAACTGGTATGTGCTCCATTATTTATCGCCCTCATTTATTTGATAAATATTATAAATCTATTATTTGCGTGTCATCAGTAAATCAAGCGCAGATCTTTCCACTCCCATCGGCGCTATTTTGGAATTGCGCTCGTATGCTAATTTGCACTGTTTAGTAAATCTGGCCCCATATTCGTAAGCACATAACACAAGACACTTCTCTTTATTGAACTATTCTAATACACAGAAACTTGTATGATGCTGCTTTAGACTCTGACCCCAACCTCGTCCCATTATAACCAGTCTTAACCCATTTTAACTTATCTCATCTAATGCTTTGATCATGTCCAGAGTTTTTAAACTCTTTATCCAACCCCTAGAGATTCTGAACAATTAGGCACTGTCTTTGACTCAGGGTGTGATTCTCCTCCTCTCACATAAATTACATGTTATCAGATTAGTCACATGGTCTCTTAACTTTCCAGCTCTAGCCGGGTATTTAGATATGAATTTTATGAGAGTACAATACATTTTACATGGATTTGATCCATACCATAGTTCAAGAAATCATTAGCAAGACACAACTCCAATAAACCATTGAATAGTAACAATTGCATGAATTATGTGTAATCTAAGCATAATAGTCACATATGTATATTGGTTTTAGACATGATATAGAATTTTTCAGTTGATCAATGTTTGATTATAAGTTTGTCTTGCATTGTTTTGGATTGATCTGATGCATTTTGATATGTAAAGGCAGTCTCTGTAGATTTTAAAGAGGATTTCAGTCCTGCAAACTCAAAAAGAGGTCTCACAAGGATGTCTGCTTTAGGCCTGTCTTGGGAATCAACCCCCCCTTTGGCGTTAACTCATGAGTTTCATTGTGAGATTCAAGATGTGCCCTATCTGAACCCATTTGTCTTGGTTTAACTGGCTGAAGTTGACAACGCTATTCCTTTAGTTTGGGACCATCTCTTACAAGCATGCATTGCTTTAATCCTGCTTAGCTATGGAGTTTCTAGACTGGCTGACACCAAAATGACAGGATCTTCTGATTTCAGTGTTGACTTGGACTGTCTGTGGAATTCTGCTTCTTGGTTAGCTTGAACGAGTCATTGCTGTCAGATTCACTCTCACTTCTAGTCCCACACTGGATACAAACAAGAGACGAGCAATAGCTTTATTCCAAAACCTATTTACAGTTTTCCCACTCTACTTTTTGACCAGTGAAGTTTTCCAGTCTTTTTGATCACTGCCAATGTTGGGGAAAGTTACTTTTAAACATAGTGCATTACAATAAGCTAATGAACTAATTGCAATACTTAGTTACTTTTTATGTAAAGTAATGCATAATGTAAATTTTGCTCATCTGGACTGGGCTTGCTTGTTTGTTTTTAATAACAACTTTTATTGTTAAAATTTTTACTGTTTGAAAAAGTAACTGAGATATTTCCATGTAAATTTTAAAGTATTGCTTTACTTTTATAGTTAAAAAATAAATCTGATTTGTAATGCGTTACCCCAACACTGATTACTGGATAAGGATGTTTGATATATATATATATATATATATATATATATATATATATATATATATATATCATATATATATATAATATATATACTCCAAACTGAATGTCAGAATGGGAAAGAAAGGCGATTTAAGCAATTTTGAGCATGACATGGTTGTTGGTGCCAGACGGGCCGGTCTGAGTATTTCACAATCTGCTCAGTTACTGGGATTTTCACGCACAACCATTTCTAGGGTTTACAAAGAATGGTGTGAAAAGGGAAAAACATCAAGTTTGCGGCAGTCCTGTGGGCGAAAATGCCTTGTTGATGCTAGAGGTCAGAGGAGAATGGGCCGACTGATTCAAGCTGATAGAAGAGCAACTTTGACTGAAATAACCACTCGTTACAACCGAGGTATGCAGCAAAGCATTTGTGAAGCCACAACACGCACAACCTTGAGGCGGATGGGCTACAACAGCAGAAGACCCCACCGGGTACCACTCATCTCCACTACAAATAGGAAAAAGAGGCTACAATTTGCAAGAGCTCACCAAAATTGGACAGTTGAAGAGTGGAAAAATGTTGCCTGGTCTGATGAGTCTCGATTTCTGTTGAGACATTCAGATGGTAGAGTCAGAATTTGGCGTAAACAGAATGAGAACATGGATCCATCATGCCTTGTTACCAGTGTGCAGGCTGGTGGTGGTGGTGTAATGGTGTGGGGATATGTTTTCTTGGCACACTTTAGGCCCCTTAGTGCCAATTGCGCATTGTTTAAATGCCACGGCCTACCTGAGCATTGTTTCTGATGTTTCTGAGAATTTTTTTGGCTCTACTTATTTTGTTCAATATCAAAAAGTAATGAATAATGAGCTGATTTTATAGGTCGTAGCAAGGCAGCTCCCTAAATTTTGGAACAGTGCTAATTTGTCACCATACAATAAAAAATTATTCTATTTGGTCATCTTAGGTGGTGGAACTTCTCATAACTGTTAAAACATAAAATAGTTACTCTGATTAGCTCAGAGAATGAAAGAGCGATGTGATGGAGATACATAGCGACTGAGGTGAGAGAGAAAACACTGCTCATTTGATGGCTCTGCTCTAATGAAGTGTGATGCCTGTGCCACACTGCGGGGCAAGGTGCGAGCGCGCCGGCTGCAAGAGAGGACCGGGAGCTGAGATGGAAATTGAAGGAATGATTGGGATGGAGGAGAGGGGAGGAAAAATAAGGGTAGAGAGTGGAGAGGCTCTAGGCAATTTGAGCCCAGAATTGCATGGAGATTGCCAACAGTATGAATAGATAAAGGAAAGGTTTAGTGTCAAGGTGATTGAGGGAGCCATAGGTGTCATATTTGTGGTTTCATGACTGATTTTGATTTCTAGTCTGTTCAGTTGTCAGAAAAGTGGACTGTCCAGAAGTGCTGTTTGATAACGGTAGACCATATGACATCTCACTGTAATCCCCAAGATGTGACTGGCAGAAACAGGGCTGGGTAAACATTTTCCGATTAATCGCAAGCTTTATTTGAGTAAGCTATCTCAAAGTTGATTTATAAAAATGATTTCAACAATCACATTTGCAATCGTGCTGATATTCAGGAAAAACAGGTTTTTAATTATGAAAACAAGAACTCATACTGGGGCATTTTTTGCACCCATATCTTAAAATTTGGCAGGATTTTGCACCAAACGAGTAAACGACCATTGATTTTTGACCAGCTATTCACGAACCAGCACCCTAACCAAAGCACTGTAATACTATGACAGATGTCTGATAGCAAAGCACAGAAGAACACAAGGGTATTCAAACAAAGTTTATTCACAATATCCACACATGAATCCACTATCAAGTCCACATCATGTACAGTTTACATTAGAGGATTGAGAGTTGATGCACACACTGAAGTCAGTCTTCTTCTAAACTAATCATCTCAGCCTGCCCACTGTCTCCGAGCAGGGCCAACAACCTCCTATAGCAATTCCTAAAACAGTAAGAGAGATTTTTTTTTTAAGTAGGAAAAAAGCAAATGGGAATGGATCGCACTGGTTTTAGCATTAGGTTTCTTCTCAGTTCTCAGCTGACATGTAGGTTACTTTTGCCGTACCTGAGTGAGGTATTCTTTCCCAGACCTCTCTTGCACTCTGTCTTTCTAAGGCTCAGTGACAGAAAGGGAATAAGAGCCGTCACTGTGGAGGGGTGAAGGACGGCTAAAACTGCTAAAACATTATACACCTGCTGGTCGTATACGCCTTCATTCTCTTCCATGAAAGCCCTGGGAAAGAAAAAAGAAAAGAAAAGGTAAGTCAGAGTGAGAGAACAGTCTCTAAAGCAGCATTGAGTAGTGTGGCTACCTTACCGTAGAATAGTAGTGATGTGTTCACATGGTTGCTCTCCTACTGCAGCGGTGCACCTCTCAACAACAAGCTGCGTGATCTCTGTGCTCAGCCGCTTTACTGAGAGAAACAACAGGGATCTGATTAAATGAAAACAATGAAATATATTCCGTTTTCATTTTTAGCAGCAGCTAGGAGGTCTTTTTCAAAGATGATCTCTCTAATTAATGAGTTACAATGTTTAAGCGATGTCTCACTGCTTGCTTGTTTTATTAAAATTGTGGTAAAATAAGGTTCGGGCAATTTTTGTGCTCTTTCCCCTTGAATTTAGGCTTTTATTCACATATATATATAATTTATATATAAATTTGATCAGAGAACATAAACAGAAGCTCAACCGAACTTGCTCGACAAACCTCATTGGTTCTTGCGGAAGTTCAAGCGTGCTGCGTTACACACGAAAATGAACCTAATTGTCACGTGTCAAGCTAACATGCTTGAGCTTCTGTTTACCATAACTGATGTGTAGCTGATCAATGTTTATATGTGAACAAAAGCCTAAATTCAATCTGTTCATCATATAAAGCGAGTCTTTTCAGAAAATTTGGACTAAACCGCTAAATTCATACTGATTAGTTTTACGATCTCTATGAACTTTTTGAAGCGTCAAATTGGTAGTTGCGTAGCTGTCAATGGAGGGACAGAAAGCTCTCAGATTTCATTAAAAATATTTACATTTGTGTTCCGAAGATGAAAGTCTTAAGTGTTAGAAACAACATGAGGGTGAGTAAATGATGACAGAATGAAACATTTTGGGTGAACTATCCCTGAACTGTTTTCAACATTGATGTTAAGAAATGTTTCTTGAGCACTAAATCAGCATATTAGAATGATTTCTGAAGGATCATGTGACACAGAAGTAGGGATGCACCGAAATTTCGGCAGGTGAAAATTATCAGTCGAAAATTACATTTTCGGTTATTGGTCGAAAGAGAAAAACAGCCAAAAAAAAAAAAAAAAAAACGAAAATATAAAAACGAAAAATATATGCCGCCCCACTCAGTGTTCAGGGCTTAAGTTTTACTCTTGCTCTAGCCATTATCACTGTGTGTTGTGACGCTCTGCTCAATATTCCTCTCTATGCACGTTCACTAGGCTCAGTTAGTACTAGGAACACTCCTCATGTACCAAAACGGTATTAAATAACGATGACAGATTAACTATATAATTTTTCAATTACTTTCAGAGCAATTTTTTTAAGCTGAACAAAAAAACATTAACAGACAATGACTAAAAACAAAATGGTGTAGTTATGTTGACAGAACAGGACTCCAGCACATGTGAATAAACTATGGTTCTTGGTTCTTGTGTCAACGGGCCTTTATATGTTTTTTCCTGCCAACCTTGTGGCTCATTGACCAGCATCAGTGAGCGTAGCACCAAAGGAAGGGGTATCGTGAGTAAGGATGGATCTCGGTCACTGTTCCTTTTCAGGAGCTCCAACAGGAAAGAGAGAACGGCAGCGAGTCGAGGGGGAGGAGCGACACCTTTAAACTGGAGGAAGTTTTCTCTGCAGAGACAGACAGAACATTTTATTCATTCTAACAGTTATTCCTGAAAGGTTGGACTTCTCCTTTTATACTCAAGACTATGTGAGAAGCTACATAGGATTTACTTATTGTTGTTTCATTAGGTATAAATATGAAATCAACAGAGAAAAGTCTTCTACTTCAGCACGTGCAGAATGCTCCTTCTGAGTCTTTCCCCCTGCTGGGTGGCTGTTGATTCGCAGGCTGCCAGCAGGACAGGATGATTGACCACCGCTCCAGTAGAGGGCGTGGCTGGGAGGAAGCGGCTCAGGTACTGGGAAATGACACTGTGCAGCTGCTGCTTTAGGTACGCCCCCTGAGAATGGGACACACTCACTGCCATGGACAAACCCTGAAGATGCAGATAAAATCTTAGTTATGACAAAGTTAGGGAATTCACACATTTTCTACAATCCTGAAATCAACAATGACCTTTGGATTAAACACAGAGTACAAATTGGATTTGCACAGTATGTGAAGGAGGTGCGTTAACCTGCAGGAACAGAGGCAGACTGTCTTTGAGGGCCGACAGCATTTGGGTGTGGGCGCCACTGTCCTGCTGGAGGAGAGCGTGGGGCAGTAAGAGCACATCTACAATGCGAAAGAGCAATTGCTGGGCTTTGGAGGTGGCCAACAGCTGACTCCAATGCTTAACCAAGCAGCCTGAAAAATGCACAAAACCACCATAAACGTATAGTAAACAAACATGAAGTGCTGTTCGCAACCCATTTTACTTCAGTAATAAGATTCATTTACAAGCAAAAAAAATTACATTTAACAAGAAGAGATAGAGTACACTGTGTAAAAGGGCACAGACCTACGGTCCAGAATGCCAGCTGTAGACCCTCTCGGCTCTTGTTCAGCAGGTAAGGCTTGATGTATTTGAGGATGTCTCCCACATACTCCAGTGCTCGAGACACCATTGAAGAACGCTCAGAGAGGATCTGGAGCTCACAGTATGATCGACCAACAGCCTAGTAAAGCAAAAATGCACAGTGTTGGCAATACAGTATGGCTTATATATTAGAGCATCTGGTTTGAGTGTGTGTACCTTGATGAACACAGCCATTGCAGGTTTGGGATCTTTGATAGCACCAGGATGTAGGCCTGCTCTCTGCAGCACAGACTCCACTTCTGGAAGTCGTAGGACCTGTCTAGTTAACTCGGCCAGCTGTTCATCCAGACTTCTGCCTGTACACACGATACCACAGCTGCTCGCTCTGACACCCAAATCATATTAAGAATACCGGTTCGCTACCATTTGAGAGTGACTTGTGGTTGAAGGCTTAATTCACACAAAAATTTAATTTTCATCATGTATTACTCACGCCATTCTGAACCAGTATGGCGGGGTTTTTTTGTGTGTCAATTTGATCGCAGTATATTGTGACTAACTTTAGGCCCAAGATTGTCAACAAAAAGTATCTGCGACTCACTGATCCTTTTACAAGTGTTCCAAACATCCTGGTATTTAAGGGCGGCTCAAATTGCTCTTGTGTGCCATACAGTCCAGTAGGAAATCCATCTTTTACATCAGGAGAACCGCTACCGGACTGAAGAAAACACTATGTACACACCACAATGGTTCACTCTTATTACTATGAATTGGAAAAAGTCATCGTATCATCGCAGCTGCTGTTAGATGTTCTGGTTCCCATAGAAACAGTGTCCTGAGATGCACAGATCTGCGCATTGGCTGGATCTGAAATATATGCCGTTTATTCACTATGTGGGTGTAAAAAAACATTTATGTGAACACTCATGTCAGGTTTTGTTGCTGAATTAAAAAATGCTATTTAAATGTGATGAGATAGGAATTGGTCTTGCATGCTCAAAATACCTGCCTCTAGATATTGCAAATATGTCGGCTGACTTTCCTTTAAAGGGACTTTGACTGAAGTGTTAAGTGCAGGATAGCCACAATTTTACTGTTAAAATGTATTATACATCAACATGTATAATTTATTATACATGTTTTTATCAAAACCAAAACCAGAAAGTCATAAAGGTTTAGAATGACATGACGTTGAGTAAATATGACAATTTTAATTTTTAAACGAGTTATCTCTTTAACCACATGCCATACCATGCCCGGAATGACTTGATAAGATCTTTGTACCTGCTCTTGTATCTGCGGCATCTTGGCTTTTATGGAGGTACTGTTGTAGAACACAACGGATCCAGGAACGCACGCATAAAGCCTGGGCCGAACCTGAGCCTGGCCCAGAGCTGACCCAACTGACCATCTCTCTGTGAGAGAAAAGAAGATTTGAGCTCACTCTCACATTAGAGCCAGTCTAACTACATACAGGAAGAAAGAGTAAATGGAGAAAAGACACTCACCCATTTTGCAGCAGATGATTTAGATAGTGGGTTACCAGCAGGGGGTGAAGCATCTCATCCCAGCCGAAGCTCTGCATAATGGACTGGATGGGGTGGGGTTGTAGGTTTTGAGGGGCAGAGCCAGGCATGTCTAATCCCAAAAGTGTGAAGCCTAATAACATAAAATACTATTAGCTTTTACACATTCATTCCCACATTTCTAACCCTAAAAAAGAGCTGTACTTCTCGAACAAGAAAGACCCCCCCTCCCAAAAAAAACATCACACTGATGAGCTGTTGTGGATGTGTGCATCAGAACAGCTGCACATGCATACAATTCCCTTCTATTTAGCTCTTTTAGAGCATAGCCCACAGAGAAAAGGCAGCCATGCAAAGAGAGCCCCTGAGAGAACAAGAGTTCATTTTCTCCGTTTCCCTGACCTGCTGCGGCGTCCGCGAGCTGTGGCGGGGGGGTCTGGGAAAGCCTCATGCTGCACAGGAAGGGGAAGAAGTGGGACCAGAGTGCAGCTGCCACCGCTTGGTGGCGCTCTTTAGCCACGCTGGGGAGAAGAGCCCAACCGGGAGAGTCTTTGGAGTGAGACGGCTGGCCACAGTGCTGGTGAACTCTCCTAAAAAGAGAAACAGATTAATGCCAAGCGCACACTTCAAGACATGCAGTTTCTTGGCTGTAGTGTCGGTGAGCCCTTTGTGCAACTAATTCCTCCAGAAACAACAAAATGGGGAAGAAAAAAATTAGATATTGAAAACATTGAATAATGATTTATAATGAATTGATAGCGGCGGCTATATACATTATAAACATTCCAAATACTCTACCATTCAAATGCCTGGGGTCGGTAGGATTTTTTATGTTTCTGAAAGAAGGTTCTTATGCTCACCAAGGCTGCATTTATTTGATAAAAATATATTGTGAAATATTAACCCAATTTAAATGAATGGTTATATATTTTAAAATGTAATGTATTCCTTTTATGGAAAAGCTGAATTTGCAGTGTGTGTGTGTGTGTATGTTCACTACTCACTTCTCCTAATGTGTGTGCACTAACTTTGAAGGGTTAAATGCAGAGGACAAATTCCGAGTATGGTTCATCATACTTGGCCTTCACATGTGACTTTCACTTTTTTATTTATTATACAATTATTTAAAATACTATTACACATTATACAAATATATTATGTAAAAAAATATTAGTCAGAATACTTTGCTAATTTAGAATGGCTAATATGCTTTTGGAGTTCTTGACCTCCTTGGTTTCAAACACCAATCTTCTTACAAAAACTTCAAAAGTTCTTGACGACATGTCAACAAACAACATGGAAGAAGGGTTTGCAACAGCTTTTAAGTTACAAAGAAGAAGAGGAGCTTAAAAAGAAAAAGATATGAGATAATAGTTGCGCAGATGCGAGTAGCAGTTTGATGTTTTGTCTTATTGCCATTCCCATTTCCCCCCCATAATCAGGACAGTGCACACACTTGACGACTGGTCGGACAGATTTGAATCAAGTTTGAAATTTATAGTGTCATTAACTTTTTTTGCAGACTAAAAACAAGCATTAAGAGCTTGAAAATAATTGCCCCTCTCTTCTTAAATTCAGTCAACCTCACTCACAAAAGTTCTTCTGTTTTATTCCCCCATCTCATCTTTCCAAATTCATCCTTATTACAGCCTTCTTACATTTGACTGCTGCCTTTCTCACTGTCTGTATTATCTCCGTCCCCCTCTGCCCTCTCTTTCTCTGCGAATTCTCCTCATCTCTCTGGACAGAGGGATTAGACCGTGTGCGCTGGTGTGGGGCAAGTGGTTCCTCCGTGGCCTGGCGGTAGCTGTGAGGTTGGGTCTGAATGGGAGGCTGAGAGCACGAGTCTGGCTCTGCAGCGGCTGGCATTAGCTCAGATAAGCAGCTGAAGGGGCTGTAATCTCATTTAGACTGGAGATGATCCTCCTGTCCTGTCATTCTCAGCGATGAAAGTGAGAGTGCCAGGAAAGGGCCGGGGTGAGCGTCACGTGTGCGCGCACATGCACACACCTTTGCGCCTTCCAGCAAGGTTGCATCTAATCCACGGAGAGCTGAGACAATCGATTAGAGAGTGAATTCATTAGCTTCGTTAACACGGCGGAATGGGCCTTTCACACCCATCAACCCTCATTGTACAAGACATCGTCAGAGACCCCACTTAATCCCCTCACCGAGGCGTCTTACACGCACACACCCCATACCATCTGAACACTCGTTTAATCTCTCCCTGGACCCAGATTTTGAACACACACCTCTGGAACATACACACAGACTTACACGATCATGCCGGGCACCCTCGTGTAAACTGACACATGGAATCACACACTCAGATAAGCATCATGAGCACGCCATCTGACACAGCGCGTAAGCTCTGATATCTTGGTATCGCTCAACACACACCCCATGTTGATGGAGGACCACGTCCTTCACTGTGACATTAAGCAAAAGTACTTATTTCTGACCATGCATATGTTATAGTATCGGCTAATATGCCTTTCAAAATAGTAAGCAGGTATACTAGAGTGGGGTGGACCCCATGAAATTAGAATCAGAGTTTTGTGGCTTTTAATCTATGTCTATAAGCTTTGAGGCTAATATATTATGCTAAAGCAGATGGAAACATTTAGCTTTCCATTTCAATAGTAAATACGCCAACACAAGCTCCCCCTGTAGTCAATAATTTTCTCCCTTAAAACTCATCTTTGATCACCAAAGTGACATTTAAAAAAAAAGGAATCCTGTGAAAAAAATTGTTTAAATATAACTTTACACTCTTGCATCATTTAATATACGCGGACTCATAAATATTAAAATTAGCCCCGTCTCCACTCCCAGCTCAGAGATCCACTCGCTCAATTTACTGAGGTAACGCTGCGCAACGGTAACGCTCTTTACAGCGTCGGACATAGCGGTAATTAATACGATTAGCCTTTTGCTTGACTACCTTATCAACCAGCTAATAATGTGCTGCACTTCCCTTACATCCTGATGTACTCGTTACATCATAAGAAGAATGGCATCTACGCTAATTTTAGTGTCTGTTTATAGCGAAGGTTTTACGGCAGCCTGCCGGATCCAGGCCGTATCCAGATCTGACTAGGACCAATTTGCCTGGACCCGATGACAATGCAGTGCTGAAGTGCCAACTTGTCTCTCCCTTTGGAGGATCCCTTTCAAGTAGAAACTACTTGTCTTTGCCTATAAATTTGATACAGAATTTTATTTTATCACTACGGGGTAGGTATGCGAACCGAATTTCACAACGCTTTGTCTGTAGAGTGGCTACAGACAAAGCGTTGTGAAATTCGGTTCGCATACCTACCCCGTAGTGATAAAATAAAATTCTGTATCAAATTTATAGGCAAAGACAAGTAGTTTATTTAGGTATGGTTTGTAGAGAATTACAAACCTGTGCAAATATATTCAAAAACACGTAACTATAGAATAAATTCTTAATGCGCATGTGAACGCCATCAGCATTAATCACAGGTTCGCGTTTAAAGTCTGTTTAGAGAGAACAGCGTCGTCTTAGCGGCCCCTAATTTTATAACAAATGACCATTTCGACGGAGGTGAATCGATCAAAACTAACTTTAGCTGGAAATAACATTATTCAAGAATCGCTATAAAGCCAAAACAATCTCTGTTACCTTAAATTATATGTTTATCTCTGTAAAGCTGCTTTGAAACAATCCATTGTTAAAAAAAAAAGCGCTATATAAATGAAGATGACTTGACTTTGTTCCCGTTCGTTCACCATCTCAGAGTCAGACAGCTGCCTTCTAACAATCAGTATCCTTAGAAATGCTTTGAACAACTCAGAACGTCAGTGGAGAAAGGCATACATTTCATCATAACATCGTAATATACATCATACACACTATATTGCTAAATCTACCCGATTTTTCGTATAAAAAGAAAAATATACCAGGAAACCAGGCTGCTTTAGAGCGGTCATAGTTAATGATACGCTACAGCCCACTGGCACGTACATGATTGGTTACAAGGTAGTTTGTGACGTTAGAAATACCAGCAGTCTCAAACCGTGTTTTTGAAACTGTCTTTAGATCACTGCAGTTTTAAAGAGAAAATACTTAACATTGGTGTGACTTATTAATTTGCACATGGTTTGCCATATTAAAAACAGCACATAGACATTACAGACATTAAAAACTTGATTTTCACAACAGGGGGACTTTAAACAGTACTTTCTTAGGTAAGTACACTGTAAGTAGACGTACTTTAAAATAAAGCGCAACCGAAATTCCGGTAAGGCTCTAGAGTCTAGAGGATATTTCTTATTATTATCAGTTGAAAACAGTTCTGCTGCTTAATATTTGTATGCATTTTTTCAGGATTTTTTGATGAATACAAAGAACATTTCTTTGAACATTACAAATGGCTTTACTCTTTTAATTATTAATTTCATTATTTCTTATTAATTTAATGCATCATTACTAATTTCTTTCTTTTGAATGGTAGTGTATATATATATACCCACACATATTGTGTGAAAAAAAAATAGAAAGTGTGATATTTCAAAGACAACATATTTTTTAAATTAAATAATTGTTATTTATGTTATCATTGTACAAAAACCATAAGAAATTATTTAAATATAAACTGGGATATCTTAATAAAAAATAATTATTTAAAAAAAAAAAACATTTTTCACCATTTACAACTTTCTCTGAAAACCCTTGTGCAAATGTACTCCTAAACATTGACAAAAATCATTTCAAATGGGTCTGGCCCACTAATACCAACTGCAACTGACTAGCAAGTAGCAAATCACAGTTCATGGCTGTGATGTAACTTAACTCTATTTTAAGGCAAGTAACTGGTTTGGGTTCTTAAATGAGTTTGACAAACAGCCCCTGCTGCATTGAACAGAAACCGAGAAAAACAGAGATAATGCTCACCACCTCCCTTCTTGGCCTTAGTGTCACCACGCTCTCTGTTTTCTTGAGGGGAGATGGGGAGCACGGTTGAAAGCACAGTGGGAAGGAACCAGATTAATCGATTGGCTAGAACTCGATTAGTCACTTGGCAAAGGCGCCACCGTGCTGCAGGGGTCACCATTGCGATCTCACTGCCCACACACACAGAGGATCGTGGTAGGGAATGCAATGAGGAGAATTAGAGCGTGACTAGAGCCTGGCCTGTGTTATCTGCGTGAATCATCCGTCAGTTACAGTCTGCCTTACATCGCCCTGTAGCCGCATGCTGGCTAATTCATGTAAGGCTTGCACATGCCACCTCCAACTTAACAGCCGTAATGAAGACAAGGTTTAATTTACCAGACCACATAATAACACATTAATTGTGTCAGTGAAAACGCATTAATAAAAGCGATACAACAGTACCACAGTGAAATTAAGAGTAATTTGTAAGGACACGTTGAAGAGCGCCTAGTCCCTTTAAACTGGGTCAGTGGGATCTTAGTGCCACTGCCAACGTGAGCCCGTTCGGGGAAAAAAGTTTTATCGCCCATTAATGTGCAAATGAGTTGCCCCCCACCCTGAGACCCTGCCTCAGAATTGTGGGAATTAGCTGTGTTAAAGTGATTCAGAGTTAGATTCTTTACCTTGGAGGACTGTGTGTGTGCACGCTCTCAAACACGGACACCTTACTTGATCGCACCCTAGCCACCTCTGACCGTGTTAGCTGTGTAAGGCACACCGATGTCCCTGCCATGAACTCGTCCCTCCCTTCAGCGTCTGCCCACACTCGGCCGTCTCCATACAGGACCGGACCCATGGGCTGAAACTCAACACAGCTCTCTTCCAGCACCTATACGGGGTGACCCGGGTGCCGCAGGCCCATAGAGATGCTTACAGGGGCTCTGTTCACAATGGATAAGCTTATCTCCACGCTGCGTTGTAACTACTGCACAATCAAGCCATTGTCAACATACAAGGGATGCAGGGGAGAGATTTGAGCTGAGCGGGGGCCAGGGTGCCATATGTATAAGCTTCTGGGATCACTGTGTGTTTGTGTGTTCGAGGAACTGCCATATCTTTACATGTGTGTACTCTCACCGTAATTGCGCCAGCACCGTCTGCAGGAAGCCCAAAGCGGAGCTGAGCTCTGACTGGCGGCAGGCGGGCAGCAGCAGTCCAAAGCCCTCGTTCAGAAGCCTCTCCTCTGACAGCGTAAGATTAGAACTTGTCTCGAACACCTCGCTCACCCCCTCTAGGTACGAGCTAAGTGGCGTCCAGAGAGCTAGCTTGCGAGAAGGCTCGGTGGTCTTCAGGTAGAACTCGCGGGCCGCTTGGCTAAAGTAGGCAGCCAACTGCTCCGCCAACGCGCCAGCATCCAGTCCTTTCTCCAAATACAGCAGCACGAGAGCCAGCTGGCCTCTCCACTGCAGCGCACGCAAGGCCGGGGGAGTGGAGTCGGCGGGCAGCATAGCGAGTAAGTCGCACGCTCGGCTGGCGACGTCCTCCAACTCTGCACACTGCGCCAAGACCAGGAAGAGCAGCAGGAAGTGCAGCAGGCCAGTGTCAGAGAGCTCCATCATCCGCCTCTGGTGGAACTTTGAGTAGAGTCTGTGGACACGCGAGACAGACTTGGTCATGATGTGGAATAAAAACTGCTAATACGATATTTATAATTATCTTACAAAAAAAAAAAAAATTCATTGTTCAAGTTCATTGGAGGCAGATCTGAATGTTAGATTGCAGTTGATTGTAAGAAAAAGATGGGGTTTAAGCAGACAAAATGATTTGAGAAGTCTGGCATACAGAGAAGTCTGTTGTTTCACCTGAAGATCGAGTTATTACAATTTGATCAAGCATTATGAGGTCAATGAATGGATGAATCGTTTACAATAAGACTTTTACGTCAGCCATGCACAAAAATGGGTGTTAAATATCAATGAATGTAAAATAGTATAGTCACACCGTGACTATAGTCACACCATGGGCCATCTTTATAGTTTTTCCGTAAATTATAATTATCAAAATAACAAAATTATTTCCCGTGGTAATTCCAGATTTTCCAGAATTTCCAGATTTGGAATACTAGATTTTCAAAGTTGCCCCAGACTTTCAGGACTTCACTTGTGTGAAATTTGTATTGCGATATGTAGTTGGCTATACTTTGCCCTAATGTAAATCAATGTTTACAATACAAAATTGTCCTTATGGACTCAAGACTGATCAATATTTTATCCATTCCAATTATATTTCCAGCACACAAATGCTGCCATACATATAAAAAGCTGTGAAACAGGTGTCAGGATCAAACATTATAACGACACTTTCACTCTAACCTAAGCACTCAACTCATCGCTAACCTCCTCCAGACGTTCAGTTATCCTGGAGAGCTGTGTGCCTGTGAGCAGCATGTGCAAGTTTGCTGCTTTGTGTGTGTGTGTGTGTGTGTGTGTGTGTGTGTGTGTGTGTGAGAGAGAGAGAGTGAGTGTTGTTTGATCCTCCGGGCACCACGGTGAAATGCCTTTAAAAGACCATGTTAAATGTCAGAAACACTCAGGCACACAGTGGTAGCTGCACTGTCGTGTGTGGCTCAATTTGCTGCAGCACAGGAGGAGAAATCAATATTAAACCCCTCCACTCCTCCCTTCTTTCTACTGTTGACTGTTTGGCCCAAACAGAACCCTGCAGGTTCCATAACAAACACACTGCACTACAAGCAGGCCTTTGAGCATCCGTTTAATGTTTGGACAAAAACACATCACGCAAGGCTGCGGGGAGTCGGGCCACATCACGGCTACACATGGACGCTGAGCAAGAAAGTGTGGCGCAAGCTTTTAGAGACTGACCCGAGATAGAGAATGAGTCAAAGATGAACGGAAGGCTGTCGAGATATTGTTTGCGTTTTTCGCCTGTCTGTCTGGTTGTTTGTTTGTTTATCACGGACAGCTTTTTTTTGCGCCTGCCACGAGCAGATGCTGCTCATTCCCAGAGTACGAGCTTGAACGCGCTCCCTGCCGATCTCATTAATGCACCATGCGCCGTGCCTCCCACCGAGCGCTCCAAGCCTGAGTGCCATCAGCACACAGCCCACACCTCCCTGTGTGGCACGTGTGTTTGTGTGTGTGGGGAGGAGGAGGTGGTCCTGAACCAGCCAAGTCAGCCCCCGCCACGCCATTGCTGGAAGCCGAATGCCTGCGTTAAGGTGAATTAACTGCTATGCTCCTTAGCTAATTAGCCTTCGCGGTTGGAGCACGGCTGAGCACGGTCCGGACAGTAAATTCATTATCCACATTTTGTTCGTTTCAGTGTCTCACCAGAGCCGCACCAGGCAAAACGGACGCAGAGGTGACGAGATCTAAACTTTGAAAATAGTCCCAAGGCACATTCTCACCTGCCCTTGATCTGTCTCCAGGGGGCCCCGCCAGCATGTTCTTGGCTCAGGTGAAGGGCCAGAATACGCAGAAAGATATGGAAGGAGTTGGTTGAGCGGTAGAGCTGCGTGTGAGAGCTGGAGCCGACAGAAGCAGGGCTACAGCAGCTCTTAGCCTGCTGCAACAGACAGAGGGGAGTCCTGCTGATACTGCCCAGCCCCGACACACCTAACCAAGGCACAGTGAAAGAGCCGTTCTGCGTGCACATGAAAAGAGAAGAGAGAGTTCTGAATTAAGAGAGTTCCCAATATACTCCCGGTAAAGTTAATTTTCATTAACAGAGATAAAAATAAGTTTGAAATACGTGCCCAGCAATATACTATTAGCGAACATTGCAAAGCAGCCCACATGGCTGAGAGCGGCGTTTAGATGAATATGTACATTTCTGTTGATTGCTTTCCTCTCAATAACAAAATAAACACAACAAAAATGACAGCAGTGAGAAAACAGCAGTTAAGAAAGCATCTGAACATAGCAATGTGGACATGTTGGCACATGCTCTGCAATTCGGCACTGAAGTCAAATTACTTCATGCTTATTCATATACCACTTTATACAATAGATTGCTTAAAATCAAGAAGCTTTACAGTATTAAACATGAAAAAACAGTGTCACTGTCTCTTTCAATTAGAATGACAACTTCAATTTCAAGTATAAAGCAGCTCTCCAGTGTATTTTTTTTTAACCTTTTTTATCTCGAAGGAATGAACCGGAGATTATTTCCACGTCAAAGGAGGCGGGGCCACAGAGCCACACCAACGAATAACTTCATCGCCATAGACTAAAAGTAGTTTGAAAGGGTTTACTAGCCAGAGCAAACTTGTCTGCAAAGTTTGCTTTGGCAAGCTGTTTCACACCCCTGAAATGAACCAGATTGGCCTGATTTTGTTCGAAATTACATCACATCAGTTTGTTCTTCAATTGCACTTGAAGTATATTGGGGCCTTTAGAAGTAGTATAGAAGGGTCTCTTATATGCTGATCTAATCAAAGCATTAAAGTCTATAACTGTTCTTCAATATATTTAATATATTCTTCAAGCCCATTACTCTGCAGTCTGATTCGGCGTGGATATCAAAAGCATAATAAATGAATATAATATAATATAATTTTTTTATATTATTTGTTATGTTATTATAATTACATTATTATTATTAATGTTATTATTTTCACACAAAAAATTAACTCTTCTGACTTCTGGATCTCAATGAATGCCATGTTACTGAAATAGTATTTAAATGTGAATGTGATCTTGCAGTAATGAGTAATATAATATAAAATAATACATTTAAATTATGAAAACTTTATTACCATTTCCATTTATATTTCATTCTAAACTAACTTATATTATTATTATTTTCAGATTTAAATAGAGAAAAAGGTTGAAAAATGTGGATGTCACTGTACATCATGCTTCCAATAACTGAAATAATACTTAAATGTGAATGTGATCTTGCAGCAATGACTCACTAGATTTTTGCTGTAATATTCCCAGAGCGTTGTGACAGCACTGACGTTTGGGCCCCACATTAAGCTGAGGCTGAGGCAGCAATGGACCACCATTCGTATCTGCTCTTCCTGTGCAGCTTTCTGAAATGTAACCACATTGACATGTACCTTTCAAAAGACATGTGTGCACAGAACATAATGCTGTAATGCTACTCATAAACATCAGACAAGATAAACGAGCATATTAACCAAATAAACACATAATACACAGTAATATGCAACATTATTGTAATCACCTTTGGATCACAGCTAGACTTCAGCAGCCCGATCACAAAACTCCAATTATCCTCAAGTTGTTTCTGAAACAACAAACTTACCATTATAATGTTCATCTAAAATGAATAACATCTCACCATGTGATACTAGTTAGTAGAGCTGCACGATTATGACAAAAATCATAATTGCCGATTATTCCCTTGAAATTGTAATTGTGATTATTAATTACGATTATCACAATTTACATTGAATATATATAGGCATATTATAATACATGTTTACACAAAAATTAACACACACAAGTACTGTCCCCCTTTACTTGACATACACATAAATTGTAACAATGACTCATAAAGACTAGAAAAACATTAGGACTATGCTAAAGCAATTAAATAGCAGTCCCAAACTAGTTTTTGTTAATACAATGTTGATATGAGCCACCACAGTCATTTAAAAATATAAAAAATAACACAAAGTGAAAATAAAGTGGCATTTTGGGGTTATGGAAACGACGCTTACCATGGTAAATACACAATACTAACAAGAACTGTTAATGAAACGGCTCCTGGTAAATGGAATGAAAATCATACCTGCATGCAAATCCTTCTCACCTAACACGTGATTTATTGGTATTTTACTTTTATTTCGTGACTTACTAATTTACATTGTAACGACGTTGCATGCTTGTACTACGAGCCTCGTAGTTTCTTTTGCACTTTATACAGTGAAGCCATACACAGCGCGCGTCGCCGCATTTGCGCGTGCTATTGAAGAGTGCGCGCTACGAGCACAGTATAATGGCTGACAGGACAGTAAAGTCCGTTTTTCTGACGTGAAAGACTTTTTATTTCAGCGTACACTTACGTCACTGCCTGGTATGTCATATTGTGCTGGGTAGTCGTGATTCACCTCTCATAACATAATTATCCTTCTTTTGTAAATTATGTTCTTTTGTAATCGCGGCTTTGAACGATTACGTAATCGTGGCATCCGTAATCGTAATCACAATTAGAAATTCGATTAATTGTGCAGCCCTACTAGTTAGTGTTGATCTACCTCCTGTTGAAGAGTGCCATTCCGGTTGTGCATCCCAATCTGGGCCAGGTGTGTGAGCAGCCACCAGGAGAAGCCCTCAGGGTCTTTACAGTGCATGGGGAGCCCTGGGTCACGGTCTCCTGGAGGCGTCCCCTTCAGAACCGTCTGCAGCAGGGCATTTACATAACTCCAAAAAGACTGGAATGTAAAGTAAAAATAGAATTAAGAATCATACGAAACTACCATCTATGCAGAGATTGTGTATGTGCTAACCTGAGTGTGCATGCTTTTGCTCCTGTGCTCCAGTAAATGCATGAGTAGAATCCATAATTCTTTTGTGCAGAGGCAGTGATAGTGATGAGTGTTCAGAGTCTCTGTTGGTCTCACCTAGAAAGAGACTAAAAGATTCTACCTCCTAAACTTTACACAACAATATTTGTTGTTGTTAAAAAACAAACCTTATTGTATTTGTTCATGGCCAGACCAATGAGATCACAGAGCAGGTTGTTGACCTGGTCCTCAAACAGACTGATGTTCGTGAGCGTCTCGCCTGTCAAATTGACGAACTGGTGCGCGTAAACTACCTGACCTTTCAAAATCATCAGGACCCAACACTCATTAGTATGACAGTCCCAGATTCAGGGTCACAAGTGTGATTTACAATCTCCCCCCATTTTCAGCTATTGCAACATACCCATCATCCTTTGCTCCAACAGGTGCAAGATCTCCAGAACAGACCAGATGATGTCCAGGTGCAGATGCAATAATTGCCAAGATGGAGGAAAGAGCTGTAAAGTGGGTGACACAGTTAGTTTATTTCCCTTATGCCACTTTCTTTCGCTACTATGGTAAGTAATAGGATAAAATATAATTGTTGCAGATCTAAACTGAACCAACATAGTGTGTATCGTATTCATTTTAAAGCACTTTGTATTTGGCCAGTGACCTTCCAAAAGTACACCAAAGTAGGCCAAAATTAAGACATTTAAGATCATTGAAGATATTGTAATTGCAAAAATGCTGATGAAGGTCTGGTTAATTTCTGTTTACATTTCCATGAAATTCTTTTAAATTTTCTCTTTTAAAGGGTTAGTTCACCCAAAAATGAAAATTAAGTCATTAATTACTCACCCCCATGCTGTACCAACCCCGTAAGGCCTTCGTTCGTCTTCGGAACACAAATGAAGATATTTATGATTAAATCTGAGAGGTGCATGACTGCTACATAGGCTCTCTAAGGGAATGAAACTTGACGACCCAGAAAGTCATTAAAGAAAATGTTTAAATATGCCATGTCGCAACAGTGGCTCAACTATAAGTTTATCAAGCGACGAGAATACTTTTTGTGCGAAAAAACAATCAAAAATAACGACTTTATTCGACTATTCCTTTTCTTCCTTGTAGGCCTGAAACGAGACTTCAAGAGATTTCCACGACGCATACGCGAGAATTGCGATCTCCAACTACTTCAGTTAAGTTCTCGAGCGTGCGCGTCGTGGAAATCTCTTGAAGTCTCGTTTCAGGCCTACAAGGAAGAAAAGGAATAGTCGAATAAAGTCGTTATTTTTGTTTGTTTTTTCACACAAAAAGTATTCTCGTCGCTTGATAAACTTATAGTTGAGCCACTGTTGCGACATGGAATATTTAAACATTTTCTTTAATGACTTTCTGGGCCGTCAGGTTTCAATCCCTTAGGCAGCCTATGGAGGAGTGATCAACCTCTCAGATTTAATCATAAATATCTTCATTTTTGTTCCGAAGACGAACGAAGGCCTTACGGGGTTGGTACAGCATGGGGGTGAGTAATTAATGACTTAATTTTCATTTTTGGGTGAACTAACCCTTTAACAAAACAATCATTATTTTCATTAACAATCAAGTTAAACTGTAATATTTCACAATATTGCTGTTTTATTGTATTTTTGATCTAATAAATGCAGTGTTCTTGAGCATAAGAGCCTTTTTCTTTTAAAAACATGAAAAAAAATATTAACAACCCCAAACTTTTGAATGGTAGTTTATGTATAGGAAAATATTGCTTATTATTACCGGTATGATGTACTGTTATATTTGTTCATATAAGCAAAAATTATAAAATTTCACTTTTCCTGCATTGATTCAACATTCATTTAGTGACAAACAGTGTTTTGATTATTTTATTCATTTTTTAAAAAGAATGCATTTAACATTCATTTTACTGCATTTTTAATCAATTTGACAACAATGGCTGTTCGGTCAAATAATGGTTCCTCTGAAAAATACCATCAAAAGGCTGAAAGGTATAATTTTACATTAACTATATTGCACAGCTCTACTTGCTATTTCATGACACACATGTTCTGCAGTACCTTCCCCTGATGCTGAATTGTAAAAGCACTCTGGACATTGGCTGGCAGATTTTTGATTCGTCCAATAAGCAGCGTGATACTGAAGAGCTCCTCCACCAAGACTGAGGGCAGTTGAGCCTCCGTGTCTTTAAAGGGGTGAACAGGACCTTCATCTAGGGATTGTGAGGGCTCCAAGAACCTGGAGATCAAAACACAACGTGAAACCCATTTCTGATATTATTACGCTTGTACTACCAAGCCACAGCACATTTTGATACTGAGAGAGCAAAACCATTGCTCTACATTAATCCGGATACATTTGAAAACAGCATTTTGTTTTTGTTTAAAATCGCTCTCCATGCGTCCACACTAGCATTTTCAAACGTTTTCCAAAAGTTTCTCATCCACACCGAAACGTCTAGAACGCCAACTTCACCATACTGCGCATGCGTAAACCCTCACAAAAGCTCATTGAGATGATACAGACGGAAAAATTATCGAGCAATTCTTCTGACAGGATAATTTTCTTTAGCAAAATTTCTCACCATTTACTGATGTGTCCAGGTCGCACTCAGTCACCATACGTTTGGTCTAAAACACAACTGCTCTCATGTATTGCCGCAGGACAGCAAATGCGCGTACATTTTCTGTCATATTTGCAGGACTGTGATGTGAAGAGTGTGCAAAGTAACATATTTTAGCAACTGTGTGAAAGTGAATAGCACATAACAGGCACAATACCAGTATAAACATAAATATCTATCTATGGGTTCAATGTGCGTCACATGACTAAACTTACATAATCGTTTTTAAATACCACCGTTTTGACAGTCCGCACTACAACGCAAAACTGTGTTTTCACATTTATCCACTTTGGAAAGCGTTTTTAAAAAGCTTTGTTTTCAATTAATAAAAATGAAGCCATCTCAGTGTTGCCGGAAGGCTAAAACGGAGAGCAAAAGATGCATTTTCAAACGAAAACGTATTAGTGAGGACAAGGCCTAAAATGTGTACCTGTAAATGAAGACCTTGATATAGCTGAGGAACAGCACACACTCCTGTCTGAGTTCCTCTGCCTCATAATGAAGACTGCTTGCCTGACCTAAAAAGGGTCAAAATATACTTATTCATATTTCAAAGGCAAAAGTATTGTCAGAATGCAACAAATTTTCTGTCTCCAGTTGCTTACCGAAATCATGCGAGCTGGACTGCACCAGCGTCTCCAGTTTTAACACCTTTTGTCTGAAAGGAAAGACAGATTGTCAAATTAGCAGACTTCCTGTTTCAGCAGACAACATGGCAATCCTCCAGAGCCAACACACCTGCACTCCTACCTAAACAAGCCAAACAGAAGTTTAGTAGATTCTACCAGCGCTGTTTCCGTCACCCATGGGAAGTCAAAAATATCAACCGTGTCCCCCTCAAAATCCGCAGGAGCTGGATCGAGCTTTAACAACAACCTAATCATGGAAAAATAGGATATGAGTGTAATGTACAGGTTGACACTGATAATATCATCATTATAACATCTGGACTAAGTACGTACCTCTTTAGGGCTCCTCTGCTGATGTAGCCATTTGATGACAGTCGTCCTGTCTCTTCTCTACCTGGTTCATAAGCACAGGTGAAGCAGGGAGGCTGACTGGGAGTAGATTCACCATAATGATCCAGAGCAGACGGGGACACAGGTGGAGTGAGGGACTGTGAGAATTCACTCTCCATGTCAACAGGGTGGAACAGACCACTGGGAAGAGTGTTGAATAAGACAATGAAAATAATGAAACTACTCCTTGCAATAAAGCCACAACAACAAATTAGACCGAGTAATGTAACGTAACCAAAACCCATTTAATAAAACCAATAAACCAAAAAAGCCAGGCTGTAAGACAACCTTGATCCAGAAAAGAGCAGCAAATAACTGAGGCTGCTTTAAGTTGTTATTTTCAGCAGTGAACACTTATCTTTCGAACCGCTAAATTGCCAGCAATCGACCTGGAAATTGTGTCAATAGAAAAAGAAACCAATTCTTTTTAACAACCACAACTATATCAGTCATTTCAAATATAACAACTTCTGTAATAACACTTACTTCAACACTGTTGACAACAACTACGTCTATGAACGACCTTCTTCTTCGCAGTGTATCAATGCTCTCTCCCGCGCTGCAGTCACACCAACACTGCGCATGCGCACGGACGTGTCGGTCATCCAAGCCTCTCTTTGATTGGCCAGAAGTTCTCGGGGGCGTGTTTAGGAACTGTAATAAAATTACAGCATGCCATTGAGAATCTTGAGAAGTTTTTGTGCGCGCGCTTGTCATTGTTAGTAAGAAAGCGTATAAAGAACGCGGAACAAATACAACAACAATGTATTGACATTACATGCAGGAAATGTGTTATAAAATCACAGCTCCGCGCTGGCTGTAAATAAATAGGAGAGTCAATTTTGAATCGTCGCGTGTGTGATCCATTCATATGTATTTTAAGTGCCTTGGTCTGCCCCACATTACTCCAATGTAATTAAAAAACAGTTTATCACTGTTAAGTAAAACTGGACCCAGGGTTATCCTGATTTCCATATGCAGATCTATCTCACGGCTGCAGCTTTGGCCATCACCATGCATTTAAAAGCATCCTTCCAGTCCCCGCATCTGAATGCAGATATCTCGATTTGATAATATTTTATTCGACGCTCAGGTCTTATCGGCTAGTTTTACATACGGATGTAACGGTAGCCTATGTCTAGATGGTTTGGTAAAAGCAACATATGTCGTCCGACATTTTAGCCATTAGACCTACGACAAAAAACACCATTAAACACCCCTTCGTTTTATCCTAATTGTTGCGTCTTGCCGTAAGTACGTGGATTTGTGCAGCTAACGGACAGAACAGAAGGTAAGAAAACAAAGTCATGTTGACTCTAACCATTGTTTTCGCTGACCGAGAGGGAGGAGAAGAGCTCTCACTAACGCTCTCCGGATGTGATTTTGTCATGTGTCTAAAAACAGGACACTGAAATGGATGTCATTTGCATTATTTTCATATTTTATTTAAATACACTCGTGCATGCATGCATAGACGAAAGAAATTTATATAAAGAGAAAATGTGTCTTAAAACCTAGCAAGCCCCCCAGCATTGAAAATGCAGATTTTCAGACAGTCAAAATGTTCAAGATATTTTGTAGCAATTTCTTTTAGTAAAGTGATTAGGTTATCCTACTGGCTGCCGCCGTCTGTCTCAATCTATTAACTCTGAATAATTTACGTCCTTAATTTGTGAATGAAATGATGTTCCTGTGTAATCAGAGCATGAGGACGTGTCAGGCAATATGCCGATTAGCGTGCATGAACTCACTGTATTTGTAAAGATGAGATGAGATGCGCTACTCTTTAGCCTATGTTGGAACATATAGTTCGACAGATGTATATATTCATCTTATTATTAACCGGTATGACCCTTATAAAAAATAGAATAGTTTAAGGGCAAATACAAAGTATTAATGCAAATAGGCAAAAAAAAAAATCATGCCAGCTTGAAGGGCATCTTATGGCTATTTAAAACAATTCATTTATGTAACTAGTTATTTGACCCTTTCATAAAGTGCAAAAACTATTATTTTTTTAGTTAGCCAATAAAAGGCAAGGGACATAAAAATAATTACATTTATTTATTGCTATTTACTAATGCAATTGTCACAGTCTTCGTCTGCACCAGTCTGTCTCCGTCTTCACTACACTTCCCAGAATCCTTCTTGTCTCCACACCTGAACTCACTCCCTCAGTCACCCACCTGTTCTTCGTCGTCATCATCATCCGTGTCACCTGTCCTCACCTCGTTATTGTTAGTTTGTATCTGTATTTAGTTTCCTTCTGCCCAGTCTGTCTTGTCGGTTCTTGATTGTGTTATTGTGTGTGTAACCTGCTGTCTGTATCTACCCTGAAGCTTTATTGAGTAAAGAAGTTTATACTGGACCTTCTGCCTTCTTGCCTTGTCTTCCTCCAACACCACACCGTGACAGTAATAGGACTGAAATAGCACAATTTATTCAAATTTTCCCTCAAATATTGCTTTTATTTGTATCTTTTGCCCCCATTTACCTCAAGGTCAGCAAAATTCCCACTGTGCTGCGGCTGCTGCCATACTTTTAGATAAATATAGTGAGTTAATGCAAGATTTTTCATACCAAGTCACTTGACCTGAGTAGTTGCAGGGACCCCCTTTTTTCTTAGAAATTGGACCCACTTACTCATTGCCTCGTGTATCCCTTGTACACCTCAACATAAAAAAGAGAAACATTAAAGGTTAAGTATAAACAAGTACTCAACAGAATAAATCCATGGCTCTAATAAGCATACCTTAAACGTGACATACAGTTAAGCTCCACAATGAGTTTAAGTAATGAGTAATATTTTACTCCTTATTGGGTTCCTTCCAAAAAAAAAAAGATTCCACCATTGTACTTCAAAACGTTCCGGTCTCTTTTATCTGAAGGTGCCCCCCATGGCTTCGTCTTGATCAATTAAACTGCTGAAAGGCCCTTTCCCTCAGCCTTTTCAACACAGTGCTTTAGAGAAATATAAAGTTATCAGTCGTTCTAAGCGATATGAAGGGAAAAAATAAGTAGTTTGTCTATAAAAATGTGGAGGTGCTTTATCAGAGTCCCTGTAGGCCTTGGAGCCCTTGTGCTGGATGTTTGCTCTGTGGAATAGATCATCTGTATGGCAAACCCCTGGCCCCCTCCTTCCCCACTTCCTCAGGCCGAGCAGCTTAGTGTGAATACGTCCTGGCTTTACTGAAAGATTGACTGGGTGATTTTGAGGAGCAGGGAAAGTCTATCCATACTGAAGTGCATAAGAACAGAAATACAGTACAGTGCTATCCGTTGTCAACCAAACAATTTGAGTGATCCAAAATCAGTCCATGAATGATTCATATTAACATTAATTTCTTAGTTAGGGTGAATACTGGTAAAGTGGGACACTTTCTGATAATTTACCTTCTGCAAATTTTTTTGGTAACGCTTCCTTTTACAGTCTTGTTACCCATGTACATATGTACTTATTATAGTAATTACAATTACTGGGTAATAACTAACCCTGAACCTACCCCTAAACCCATGTACTTAGCTTATATTAGCCAGTACTTTCTAGGTAAGTACACTGTAAGTACACTGTAAGTACACGTAAGTACTGTACTGTAAAAGGAAGCATTACCAATTTTTTATTATGATCCAAATGTCTTAGCCTCTCATATGATACTATTCTATATACAGAATAAAAAAGAAAGAAACATTAAACACAGGATGGATGACTTTTCCTCTTCAAACACATTCAATTGTTATGCATGTAATGTAATGTAGGCCCAATTAATTAAATACACAATAACAATATAAACAACAATAATAATAATAATAAAAAAAAATTAAAGGAGGGGTGCAGGTACAGCAGATCCATCCTCCCTCCCTCCCCCCCCTCCCTTCCTCGCCTGTCCACAATATTTTGTATTGGGTTTCATTTATTTCATATACATTTTAATTTAAAAAAGAGGAATCTTCATAAACATTTCTTCTTATAGGCTAATTTATTCCACACACGATAAATTTAATTTCTTTTTGTACAGTAGGTTAGTCTACATGTCAATACAGCCAGTGGAAGTGAATTTCTCCACTTATTCAGGCCATTCTCCTCGCCACACGTCTAATGGAAATAGTCCTCCGAAACAATGCACATAATCAAATCCTCAGACTTTTTCATCACCATATCTGGCTTTGCAAATATCACAAATGTCCCGGCCATTCAAGCTTGTAGCCTCCATCTTTCTTTCTTTTCTTTTCTTTTTTTTGGAATTGGCATTGGCATTGTTTTTTATAAGCAGTTTACCATCTTTGTTGAAATATCTAGCTAACTACATTTATGAGGGGCATATAAACGGGGAACTCAATTTCCCCATTAGGATGACTTAAATGGCTGTCCCTGGGACAGTGTCAAAATCACATAAAAAAACAAAACAAAAAGATTCATATGATTCATATGATTTTTAAAAATTCAGATTCACCATTACATCCTATAACAAAATGTATAAAAATTACTAATGATCCATGAGTTTATTTTTATTTTTTATAATCTTTATTCTTCATTATTCACCTTAGAATGCTGTCATTTTACTTTACCATCACGGTTCACTGCATGGTTGTTAAATATGTTGTGCCACACCCCTGGAAGTGATGTCATAGCCACATAACCTATATTTTTTTATCACATGCTTGCTTAAGATGGGCTCAGTGTTGATTTTTAGTAATGGAATCATGTAAAGATTGAAACTTAACTGTCCCACTTTACCAGTATCCACCCATAATATTAGACAGGCAAATTGTAGAGCTAAATATTCCTCTAGCTTAATTTA
The DNA here is from genome assembly GCA_030578255.1 of Tiaroga cobitis. Lineage (NCBI taxonomy): Eukaryota > Metazoa > Chordata > Actinopteri > Cypriniformes > Leuciscidae > Tiaroga > Tiaroga cobitis. The sequence continues at coordinate 34,168,223 of CM060606.1, forward strand.
CAATGTTATGTCTTTGGTTCCTGAACTCTGTGCAAAGAATATAGTTGAGCCCTGCAGATGGCGAGTGAAGGTAAAGTTAGATAAATGCATTGTTTGCATGCCAAGAGCAACTAGCGTTAGCACTGTGTCTTATTGCTGAAGACATTTGCATCGAGACCTGTAGATTGAGTGTGTAGGAAGAGGTATGTGGGTGGTTGTTATTCGTTTCTGTCAGAGAACAGTGACCTAAGGTGATGGACTTCAGTTTTTTTCTGCTGTGGCGGACAGGTAATGTTTGTATGAAAGAAACTTAACATATCTTTGCAGCTAGGGAAAACTTTCATATCAGTTTGCAAAGTGCAATGTATTTGTAAAATTTGCTGTGGTTGATATCAGGGGAACAGCTAAATATTTGTGGATATTTTGGATATAGTCAATATTATATTTAAACCCAGATTTTTTTTGGGGTGGGGGGGGGGGGGGGGGGGGGGGGGGGTGTTTTACTTGATTTAAAAATCAGGTATTTTCATTTTATAGCAGTGAAATTAAACATTATAAATTAATATAAAACATTTATATCTAATATATGCTAAAATAAATGTATATTTTTTAGGTAAACAGACTGCAATTTTAAAATTCTAAAGTAATTTTTCTTTATTCTAAAAGTAAATTTAAAGCCTGCCCCTAATCAATTAGGTTATTATTAAATATCAATTCAAATATTTGGCTGTAATTTACTTTCTCAATATAATTATTTTTAGTAATATTGCTACAAATATTTATTTAATCCTGCCAACACATCATCAAGTTCCCCACCATTGATTAGCCTTTGTATTCATACCTGCATGTTACTAACAAATATCGCTCTTTCATCTCTTTACTTTGCTGAAACATCCTCTTTCAATTCAGAATGTTACTCTTGCTCCTTTGTTCCTCTGTTTATTATACAGGGCTTTACATGAAATATGCATGAAACACAAATGGACTCTCCAGTTCATAAGCATTTTCATAAGTGAATTTGCCCAGTGCAGATTCACGTGGACAGACAGACTCTCACTTTTCAAACCATGGTTTTGGTTTGGTTGCCTGTTAACTGAGAGTGTTTTCAAGAGCAGAGTATTGAAACCTGTAGACTAAAACAATTCAGACACTCAATTGTTTCAGCTTATCGCATACCACTGGGTCTAAATCGCTTTGTATTATATCGCTTGCAGTCAAACCTGTTTGATTGCTGTTTTTCCCTCGGAAATGATCCTATCATCAACGTGTTTATTTGATGCAATATTTATTTTGTTATGCCCCTATCTTGTCCCATTTTCTTTCTTAACTTTTAGTACATTTGTTTGATAGTGTAAAGTAGTTTTTCTTTTTAAACTGAGGACACCTTTCACTGTAAACCCGAATAAGTTGGCAAAACTAAAAAAAAATTAGGCAATCTATTACATCAAATTTTTTAAGTTAAGAAATGCAATGTTTAAGTAAGCAGAACATTATATAACACTTAATTTTATTTAATATATCTTTTAAGTGTCATGACAAAGCATGCTGGGAAATAGAAAATAGTCTAAATTTAAAAAGAAGGTTCTAAATACTTATAAAAGTATGTCTCTACTACAACAAATTAATTATTTTGAGTGTTAGGTTTTACAGTGACATAATAACAATCAAATCAGTCTTTTATTATTTTATATTTGAATCAATACTTTTTTGTGTTATTGTTTATTTGATCATTCGAATGGTTGTTTGTTAATTAATTCCCTATGGTCTAAAAGTCCTCAAAGAAGATTTTAAAAAATATTGAGAAAACTAATGGGAAATATGCTTCAACCTATTGTGCAAAACATGAATGCTCATTGTTCCTATCATATTACTTGCCAATCGTTAGATTTTTGTTCTCTATTCAGAAATTGTCCATGAACACAGTTTGAGAAACCCTGGTGTAAAAATGTATTTGAATTGTTTATATCGTGCCTGTCTAGTTGGCCCACATTAGTAACAAATGTATTTTTCAGCCATTTAGCGTAAATCTGTTAGAGTGTCATATTAACATTGAGCTTAAGCAGGATATTTTCTTGAAATAATATGATTTAATTTCAATGGGGCAACTTGTAAGAGTGTACTTTTTGTTCAGACCCAGCGGTGATACCCCCCTTCAACCAATCAATGCATTTCAACCAGTCATCAGTCCTTTTGAACTGCTGAAAGGCTTCAGTAAAATGTATGTATTTAAGAAAGAGAACAAGCAGTTCTTAATTGATACCATTGTGAATGGCAGGGCATGGATGGAGAGGCCCGCTGTGCAGTTGCGGTTTACCACACACTGCTGCAGTGGCGCGGTTGGGCCGCCGGAGGGCAGCGCGGGACCGAAACCAAGTGCCATTGGAGGGAGGGATGTGCGGTCGCGAGATCGCTGTTGGCCGTGCAACACGGACTACAGTTCATCTCACGGGTCAGCGCATATTTTAAACAGCCTTTATTACCCTAACCCAGACCCCAGTACCCCCCCCCCCCCCTCCCCCTCTATTTTCTAAATCCGTTTTCTGAGGGTCTTTTATAAGCAGAAATGTGAAAAGTGCTGACTGCTATTCCCATTTTGAGGATATCTGACTTCATCAAATTACAGTTGGGTTTTTGAATATTTCATATTTGATCAAAAGCCCTTTACAAGCGGCACACACTCTCACGGGCCCACATGGGGCATGATCAATTTTTAAAACTCCAATCATTATGCACACATTGACCCACAATGCCGACTTTAATTCATTTATTAAGAAACCTTTGCACCTTTTTCACTTGTATTATTTCAAAGGTGTCTAAAGCCTTTAATGAAAGCCTATTGTGCTGTAAGTTTGGGACTTGCATGTAAACCGATTCATGCTCCCTTGTTTCATCGAACCGCACAATGCTGCCGTTCCCCTTTTAACCCCACATCTAAAACACTTGGCCAGCCTAGGACGAAGGCCAATATTGGCCTTGGCTGTACCTTGAATAATGAATAATTCATCTGTTTGACCTTTAGCTGAAGTTTATTGGAGGGTGAAGGCGTCCTGCTGGCCTGCCTGCTGCCTGGCCCAGCTTGAGCTCTGTTTCCCCTCTCAGTCATGTCCCCTTCTATATCCTCGCCTTTTCTCGCTGTCGCCAAATGAGGTGTGAGGACACAAGATGTCTTGACCATCAAAGTTCCTTGCAGTGTCTCGGTTCTATGTTTTGACTAGTTTTGAAGGTCAGCTTTGTTACGTCCACCTATATTAAACATAACCTCTGAACCCCGTAAGCTCACTCGGTATCATAGCATCTTCCACCTGCTGTATGTCTACATGGTGAAACGTTGTATGTATAAATGCACATCCAGTGTGCGGAATGACAGTGAGTGATTGCTCTGAATTGGTTGTGCGTTTGTAGAACTAAATTCATTTTCAATTAATCCTCTATCCCAGCGCCCCTTCAGTCCCATGAGCACTTTCGCAAGGAAATGGCTGACTGGACTGTTTTACCTGTCGCCTTAGGCTGGTGTTAAATGTCATTGACATTAAATTCCCTTTGTTAAGTCTGATTTAATTGTGTCACTGGTGATTTTTGGCCTCAACTGGCCAAATATGTCAAGTTCTGCTCGTCCCATTTCCCTTAGCTTATGTTTTCAAATGGTTTATGTCTGCTTATCCTGGTTTGCAATATTAACATGTCCTTCACGGCTAAAACCATGGGATTGAGTGGTTATTATGGATATGTTCAAAATCTCTATATATTGATAATTTGTTCGAAAACATTTGCATCTGAAAGAAATGCTTACTTGTTCCCTGTATTATCCAGAATTTCCTCTCCATGTATCTAACAAAAAAGAAGAAGAAGTTAGAGTCAAAGATTTAAAGATGTAGAAGATTTTGAGTTTGAATAGATTGTAAATGTTGCAACAGTCAGGTTCTGAAAGCAAAAATAATTTTCTCAAAAGGGGAATTTATCTGTAACGATAATTTATAAACCTTTAAAAACAAACTTACTGTGAGCTACAAAGCTGTTAATCAATGGAATATGATATCAGCCCACATGGTATCAGCCCACATTAACTTAGTTATATAAATAATCATGTTTAACAGTCGTATTTCTGGTGGAAAAACTACCTCCACCAATTTGAGAATCATGACAAGCAAATTGTGCAATTCCAATGAAGCACTGTGAATGATGTAACAGAGTCAAACTACTTAAATATTTGTATACTGTAAGCTATATACATATTTTGCAATAAATGTAAAAGGTTGTCTATATAAAATCCACATCTAAAAATCTATTTTATATTCCATAATTTTTTAATTCGACTATGTCATTCGCAATGCTTCATTAGATTGTAGTTGTTTCCTTCATTGAAGCTGTTAAAGGCACTATGTAACTTTTCACCCTCTAGCAGTTGAAAAAACAAAACTGCATTGTTTTGGTTGTGCTTCGCTCTGCATGACTGAGTGGATACATTTGGTTATCCTACTGCTCATAAAACATTCGCTACTAGGCTTAAGATATAATCAGTTTAGATGGAAAGAATCTCAAGCTGACCAGCTGAAGACGTTACTGTAGCTATACTCATTAATAGACAGGGTACTTCCTTGAAAATAAATTCCAGCACAGCACTACAACAACCTATAATGAAATGACCCATATAGATAATGCTTGTTAGAAAGCTACATATGGCAAATTATCTGTTCATCAAAGCAACACTAAGTAAGATTTTTTACCATAAAATAATGTTTTCAAAATCGTTTCAGTGGTTCATCAAGTCGTGACATGGTGAAATGCACTTATGCCACCACTTTGCGGTCCTTTATCTGATATATACAAGCTAAGATTGCCAGATCGGGTCGCGTTTCTGTAGTCCGAATGAGATATAAGAAAACTACAAATTTGACTTGCTTTACGGCAAGCGTTACAATTGCCGATAGGTGGAGCATACTCGACAGAAGACTACAACTACATAAGATACCTAGCAGCTGGGTAGCTTTTGAATGGTCATCATCATAGATATCTATATAAAGGCTAGATATCTCGTCCGCGCGGCTGGCCAATGGAGGTCGACGTCAGCACCTGGCGGCCATCTTGTCACAGGCAGCTCGCTCACTCGTAACATTGTTTTAAGGGTGCATGTACTTTTTAAATAACCATAACTTGCTCAATTTTCTACCGATTTTCAAACGGTTTGGTTTGTTATAAACGTCAGAGATGCAGCTATGACACTGCATACTTATGAATAATAAGTGTATAAATAAATAATCATCCAGAATTATAGCCACGTTAATAACGTTTGTAAGAAACCAAACCGTTTGTAAATCCGTCAAAATTTTAACGAGATAAGAGTATTTGTGTTCGTGCTGATCACTCATCTTACATCAGCTTGCCTGTGACAAGATGGTCGACGGTGATGACGATAGAGACTCCGCCGTAAGACATCTAGCCTTTATCTATGGTCATCATGATTCCAAAGCCGGTGCTGGATAAACAGAGAGCATGTGCGTGCGTGCGCGTGCGACAGTAGGATGCGGTAGGCTAAATTATTTACGACAGCAGTAATAGACAATTCCTCTTCCAACCTGTAGGGCGACCGCAGAGGAAAAGTTACTTGGTGTTGCTTTAAAATACCTTACTGACCTGTTGAGTAATAAAAACGCCATCTCTGTGTCGCTTACATTTCAAATTCCTCAGTTCTCGCTATCTCCGAAAAGCCAAGCTGTTTTATTCTCGTTTTATTACGAGCTTTGGAAGAAGAATTGATGATGCATTGGCTCATTATTTTAATTTGGTTATTTTGAACCACAAAGTGTACCTTTAAGTGCACAGTCTTATACCTTTGTGTTTTTGTCCAATTTTCAAATACTTTTTTGCTTCAAATTAAAGTTTGTAATGTTGTGATTCACCTCATAGCTGGTTAGTTTTGTTCATGGCTTATACATCTTTAACGTAAAAACCTTATGGAAAAAAAATACTTCCGGAACCAAGGCTCCTGGAAAAGTGGGCTGTCACAGATGCAAGATGGTGGCAGTTGTATTTGTATGCATTAAAGTTATCGATTGCGATGAAAATGACTTCAGAGGACTTCAATATTATTATTACTCAAATATTTTTGCAGTGTTCGTCTTCTTGGTAAACCAATTGTTTTGTACATTGTAATATACTTTTTTTTTTTTAGCAGAAGCCTGACGATAGACCTAATATATGGATAATATTATAAAATACTTCAACTCAAATGAAAATTTCATGTCTACTTATTTATTTATATATTTAAAGAGTAGCTGTGTAAAAAGTGGGATAGTTTAGAGTCAGCCTTTAGAGTCTTCCTTGAGATCCATGTAAAAAGGAAAAATTGCGGCTTTCTTTGACATATGCTGCTGCATTACATATGCCATGAATATCTTCTCACATTCATATGGGATTGACCAGCTGTGCCACTGGAAGAAAGATCATTTCTTGCCGTAATAGAGGGATTTGGCAGAAAGCATCCATAGCATATAGGCTGTACTGCCTTAAAGCTGCCACCCCTCTGTGAAGCAAATCTTCACCCCATCTTGCTAACATCCTCTCACCATGTATTCGACCATAGCACTCTGCACTTAATGTCTGCCTCACACCTTTCAACGACGTCATGTGCATTTGAAGGTCATTACAATATGTTTGTGTTCTCAGTTATGGGCTGAAGCTGCTGTCATAGTGGGCCTGCTTTTATTTTATGTGATTTATTATGTTCTCTGTGACATTATGTCACCATTTCCAGCCTCTTCAGTCCCATCATAAAAGGTCACTGATGAATCTCTTCGTCTGCAAGGGCGATATTAAAATCTCAGAATGTAACCGCTTACATGGTGGCAGGCTAAATGAAAACCCCATTGAAACCTGCTGACGCAAAGCTTAAATAAACAGGTGTAGACAGAGGAGAGTTTGTTTATATGAAGGTTTTCTATGTAGTCTGAGACTTGTATCGTACTGTAATGCAATCTGTGTGTAGTTGTTGGTGCGTGTTATGAGTCAGTAATCGTCCTACAGTGTGGTAATGAGTGTCCAGGCACATGTCAGGAAGTGTTCCAGAGGTTGTTTGTGCATTGTTGGGTTGAAATGGGATCTGTGTGTTGTGTGAGAATTGTGGGCATGAGCACGCAGATGCACGTCAGGCAGATAATGGTGGCTATTATGGGTTTGAGGTTTCATTTGAAGTGCCAGGAAAATATCTGACACCTTTGCAGCGCAGACGTACACATGCACTCTCGTGCACACTGCAACCTCTGGTGAGAGCCAGTGGTTCCTGAGACCTCCGCACATGCTCGAATTAATGAGACGCAAACCCTCACAATGGGCTAGTAAAGTGCTATAAGAGGTCAGTGTTTGTGTTATTTTAGTGTACATCTTTGCATTTGTTTTTTGAGTGAAAATAGTGAAAAGTCCACTTACAATGGAAGTCTGTGGGGCAGCAGAATAAGTGTATTTTATCACCATTGCGAAAGTACCACAAGACTTAAATTCATTCATTCATTTTATTTTATTGTCCACAATGTGGAAATTTGCCTTCGGTCTCATAAATAGAACAATTAAACCAAATATTAATTGTACCAAACCAAGTATTAATTAACATAAATATTATACATGTTAACAGAACTAGTGTGAAAGAATCCCTTGCCCACATTGCCTCCATTTATTTATATATGAAAACAGGAAATCACACTTATAGATTGTGCGGTAATACACAATTTACTAAAACCGGAAAACTTCTCTATAAAAATAGTCCCACCACTAAAAGGGTGATATAGACTGCTTTACAGCTTAAATAAAACATTTCGTACAGATGAATTATTATAAGTGCTTTAACAAAATTATAAGCTTCACATTGTCCTTGCCCCGGATAGACTTCTATAATAAGTGCATTACACTACAAATGTGTACTACAAATGGGATTTACATTTGTTTTTATAAATCATGTCTATGTAATTTCCCCATAAAATATGAAAACACAATGTGTGTGTGTGTGTGTGTGTGTGTACACACTGTGTATAAGGTGGGATATAGGTCTTTCCTTTGGTAAAGGGTCTAACTGAAATCCTGTCATACCTGTGATGTGTAACTGTTTCTGGATTAGCATATCATTAGCTCATATCATTACCATGCCATTTCCTCAGCATAGTTTAGGTTAGTGTTTATAGGCAAGGTATCACCTAATCAAGAGGTTCACCTCTCCACACACCTGTCTTTTACTTGTCTTTGATCCTTAAAGACCCCATGATATCAGTATTGTTATCAGTTTGGCTTTTAGCCAGCACTTTGTATCTACAAGATGACAAATTAAGCTCTTAGAGGATATTTCATATAAATGTTGTGTGTGTGTATATATAACAGCTTATCTGCCATAACAGCTCGCATGGATCTGCCATATTCACGCATGGATCGACTTTTACAATTTTTTTGTTCAATAAAAAGTTTTCCTAATTTTCAAACCCTATCTGCTTCCATCTAACTTTTATTTATTTACTTATTTAATTAAATTTACTTACAATCATCAATTGATTATGAAGGAATTGTGCCAGACTGAGATGCATTGTTTTGTTTATAGAGGGCTTGTTAAATGAACAACTTCCTGTTTCTTTTAAATTCATCAATATAGAGATGAGAACTGCACTTGTTAAACCATTACACTGGGTCTTTAATGGCAGCCCTCTTTTTATTTTTTTTTTGTTTGCTCTTTTGTCTGTAAAAAAAATATTAAAATAATAATTTTAATTGAATTAAAAGAATATCAGTACTGCCATGAATATGCCATTACATCCACACACTGATGTGCTGTTTGTCCGAGTGTAATTTGCATCCTCTGTGTTTTCAGTTTATAGAGGTAGTTTTTCTTCAGTCTGCAGTTGAGATATGATCTGCCAATCTGTTTCTCGATTCTCACATCTGTTTCGGCTATTTCCATTCTCCAGTTTCCTCATTTATCTTGGATGCGCCTGTCCTCTTGCTGATGTGCATTTGAAACTTTTCCCCTCTTTATTTAATTTTTTTCCCCCCAGGAACATTTCAATCAGTTGTGTCCAACATGTGAATGTCCCACAATCAGCCTTTTTAGATTCACATAATATCAAATGCAGGTCAAATGTTGTGAATGCTCTGGTGGATGTCAGATGCTGTAAGTATACAGTACATATGGAGTGAAAGATGGGGAGTGTTCGTATATGTGTGTGTAATCATGTGGACACACGGCAATGCTCTAATGGTAGTGAGGGAGCTTGTGTTCTATTACAGAGAGCTGTGAGATAGATACGGCTGTGCCATTTACTGTGCAGTGGAGATGGAGACAGGTTTAGGCCAGGGCAGAAAGCAGGGAGGGAACACAATTACACACACACACACACACAGCGTGGTGTTAAGGCTCTCTCTCTTTAGCTCCGTCTGTTATTTTTGGTATTTCCACAGTTTTAATTCTCCCCTCGATATACTTGCTGTTTCTTCCCATCGCGTTCTTCTGGAGAGGGATTTAGGTGAAAAAGTGCTGAGGGCAACGCTTCGACTGAGACCACGGAGAGACAGAAACATGTCTACATCTCTGTATGCAGGAGAGATAGAGATAGATTTATAGACAGAGAGAGAATGAAAGAATGTGTGAGAGAGAGAGAGAGAGAGAGAGAGAGAGAGAGAGAGAGCTGATGCTGTATGCTCTGCAGGGTGAGATGATGTATGACTGGAAAGGCCACATGTTGGCCGTGTGATGGATTAAAGCACTTTGTAGGAAAATTACCGAGAGCGCCTCACCACCCCCAAGTCCTGTCTTTAATAAAACTACACACACACACACACACACACACACACACACACACACACACACACACACACACACACACACACACACACACACACACACACACACACACACACACTCAAAGAAAGTGTGTAGTCCAGATAAACACACCTGGACTCGGGTAATGCATGTTAATCTACATAAATTTACAGTCATTTGTTTAGCATTTAATTCAATACACCTGAGCACCAGATGAAAAAACTTGAATAATAGTGGTGGAAAGAATAGGCTGGTTTATAAAGATTTGAGAATAATATGTGGTTCAAGTCGACTTGAAACAGCACCTGTGACTCAATTGACTTCTGTATTGTGGTGTATATACGAGTAAAACAGGATGTTCAATGAAAAAAAGTTTTGGATTTTAACTATCAGGAATCTATTGGATATTGAAAAGTGGGAGCTCTATACCAGAATGGAGCCAGACTTGAATGTGAATTTGCAGTCGATTGTGGAGGAGGCTGAAGGTCAAGTTGACTTGAGAGCATCTCTATATATTTCTTAAAGGTAATGCTCATTTTTAAAAGAAATCAAATGTAATTTGCTATTATTGTCGTAAACTTTATTATATTAATGTTAAGCATCTTTACATTTTTAAACAATATTTTTAATGTTACAAATATTTCAAATACTGTTCTTTTGAACTTTCTATTTATCAAAGAATGGTGAAAAATATTTTCAAGGTTTCCACAAAATGATTAAGCAGCACAACTGTTTTCACATTGATAATAAGAAATGTTTCTTGAACATGAAATTGGCATATTATTTAGATATTATAATGATGATGTGACACTGAAGACTGGAGTAATGGCTGCTAAAATTTAATTTTTTGTCATCACAGTAATAAATTACATTTTAAAATAGAAAACAGTTATTTAAAATTGTAATAATATTTCACAATATTACGTTTTTTTACTGTATTTTTGACCAAATAAATGCAGCTTTGGCTAAATTTTTTTTTTTTTTACATACCTCAAACTTCTGTACATGTTATTGTATGATTTTAGCAGTTTCTTCTCTTCCTCCACCTTTTCCTTATATAGCATTAAGTGTGTAATTTAAGAAGAGAAAACATTTTGCATGTTTCATTAAAGGTGCTCTAAGCTCGAGCTAGCCTCCATTTTGTTTGGCAGGGCTGCCAACTTTTGAGTTTAGCTTCGAGGTATAATTTTGTTGGTTGGGTGTGTGATTAGGGGTGGGGGATCGATAGGGGGTTTGTGAGGAAAAAACCTTGCATCACAATAAGTTGTGATTGTCAAAACATTTGGTAACTAAACAGAATTTTATTAAGTTTAGTGACAACATGTTACAATGTTAGCTACATAGGCTACAATTACTGGTAGGCTACTGTATTTATTATTGCTTGACATCTTGATTCAATATCGATTCATTTGGATAATTATTAGGTAGGCTACAGTTGATAGGCCTACATGTTCATTTTTCTCAAGAAAAAAAATCTCACTTATGCTGTAAACATAGGCCTACGAGCCCTCAGCATTATTATTAGGTTAAAAATAACAACTTAAAATAAAATATAATGCGTTTTTTATTATAATAACAGCTTTATAATACTATAAGAAAAATATAATATGTAGCCTATTAGTGGACATATTTAACAAAACACTCCTATCTATAGCTAATTTTTCTAGCCTATGTAGGCTATCATTAAATGGCTTTTCTGAGGTAAATGTAACGTTATGTGACATCGTTCTCTACCTGTTTTATTGACCTCTTACCGCGGTTGAAAAACACTGATTAATCCGAGCCGAGGCATATAAATTTCGGTAAGTTAGGCTACTGTGCCTATTGTTCATTCGGGTTTATTTACTAGCCTACAGTTCACGTGCCGCTTGAACCGAGGCGCTACAGAGATCTGTCACGTCACATTTACAAACGCCAAATTTAACGGCATTTATTGTTTGAATTTCGTAATAAAATTGGAGAATCTGAAAGCTGATTATTTGTTTTATATCAAAAGTAACCTGCTCTGTCTTGTCTGTCGGTGTCAGTGTCCTCTTTGCTTCGCAACTTTTCTCTGCGTGAGAGAATGGATGTGTGGCGTGAGAGCGTGTGAAAAGTTTCAGTTGCGTGAGTCTCACGCTCAATGCGTGAGAGTTGGCAGCCCCGCTTCAGAAGTGACGTCACCCAACATCGCTTAGAGCACCTTTAAGGTTTTTGGATTGGAATTGTTGATTCAAAATAACAAAGTTTTGTCTTTTTGGTCTCACACAAAGCAAGCATGATATAGGCTAGATTAGGGATGCACCGAAATTAAAATTCTTGGCCGAAACCGAAAAAGAGGAAACCAAGGCCGAAAACCGAAACACCGAAAGAAATTATGCCAATTATTAGTACCATTGCATTTATGGCTATGACTGTGTACAAACATGACTAAAATCAAGGCAATGCAATTGCATAAATTAATATAAACTTTCAAAGAATAAATCAATTACAAATTATGCAAATATTTATTTATTTAGCACAATGCACAGTATAAAATAAAATTCAAACTTAAATGTTTAACTTTACCCTACTCATGTGTACATTAAATAATAATCTACTGGCCTGCAGAAAGGTTTTAAAATGAAATGTTCTCTAAAACAAAGCCGAGCACGAACTTCTCATCACACCAGCACCCAGTTTGCACGTCTAAATTAGTTGCTTACATTTTAAAAAATGAGCATACAATAGCATAAAAAGCATTTTTAATGAACAAAGGTCCATGTTTAATACAAATGTACACGAAACTTAATGAAATATGTTTAGTGAAATTAGAAAATAATTAAGAGAGCGTTAATTTAGTTGTATACATACATGTTCCCATGTACATATTTTTTTGTAATGTCACAAATAATAATCCCAAGGTTTACAAGATTATTTTTGTATTAGTGTTGGTATACTAAAAAATAAACATTTGTCACGCGTTTATGATATTGTTCTTCTTCTCACCTATTCCTGATGGTTAGAGGACAGTTACTTGAGTCGCTCCCTGTCGTTTCAAAGAATAGTACAACGTCTAGCGCGCTGCGGTCAAGTGGGCCGCGCGTTGAAAATAGGCTACACGGTCAAGCCAGCCGCACAATTTTTTAGTATGCGCGTCTAATCGTGTACTTACGGTATGGGTGCTGGAAGCAGGCAAAATTGTTTTTAAGACTCTATTTTCCGCTATTTTACATTTTATTAGGACACAAATAATACATTTTCATGATTTTTTTTAAAAGCATGACTGTTTTATTATTATTTTAAAATGTGTAGGCCTATGAGTTACATTAATTATTACATAATATATTCATGTTCATAGTAATGTTGTTACGGTAGGTGTAGGCAGAGGAAGACGAGGAGATCAGGATTTCCAAAAACAATAGACTTTACTTAATAAAGCAAAACAACAAACGGATACAGGCAGGCAGACGATAACACACCTAACAACAACGTTACATAAACGAGAACCGACCAGGAGTGAGGGAGAACACAGGGTTTACATACACAGAACAGATTAGGGAAACAAGGCACAGCTGGGGCAAACGAACTAGACACAGGTGAATAAACTAAACACTAATGAGGAGCGGGAAACTGGAAACAGGACTGAACCAAATACACAAAGAACGGGGGAAACACAGGACATACATGTAACATTAGCTCCCCCTCCTGCAAGGCGCGTCCTCGCGCCGAGTAACATCAATAAGGGTGGGGGGGTGGGCGCCCTGGAGGCTGACGAGGGAGTGGCCTACCCGAAGCAGGAAGCCTCCAGGGCGGAGCAGGACATGCAGGAGGCCAGGGCGGAGCAGGACGTGCAGGAGGCCAGGGCGGAGTCTTTCCCTCGGGTGGCCAGGGTGGAGACTTTCCCTCGGGTGGCCAGGGTGGAGAGGCCACTTCAGGTGGCCAGGGTGGAGAGGCCACTTCAGGTGGCCAGGGTGGAGAGGCCACTTCAGGTGGCCAGGGTGGAGAGGCCACTTCAGGTGGCCAGGGTGGAGAGGCCACTTCAGGTGGCCAGGGTGGAGCAAGCTGGTCAGGGGGCCATGGCGGAGACGCACCATCAGGTGGCCTATATCCCCCCCCCCAAAATTTTCTTGGGGAGAGTGCCAGGCTTAGGGACGTGCATCAGGTCAGGCTTGGGAGGGCTGGATGGGACCAGTAGAGAAGGCTCTGGCGGGCAGGCGACGGGCTCAGGCTCTGGCGGGCAGGCGACGGGCTCAGGCTCTGGCGGGCAGGCGACGGGCTCAGGCTCTGGGACGTGGAAAGTCTCTGGCTGGGCTAGCGGTGAAGGCTCTGAAGGGCTGGACGGGACCAGCGGAGAAGGCTCGGGAGAACTGGAGGGAAGCTCAGGCTCAGCAGGCGTGCAGGGAAGCTCAGGCTCGGCAGGCGTGCAGGGAAGCTCAGGCTCGGCAGGCGTGCAGGGAAGCTCAGGCTCGGCAGGCGTGCAGGGAAGCTCAGGCTCGGCAGGCGTGCAGGGAAGCTCAGGCTCGGCAGGCGTGCAGGGAAGCTCAGGCTCGGCAGGCGTGCAGGGAAGCTCAGGCTCGGCAGGCGTGCAGGGAAGCTCAGGCTCGGCAGGCGTGCAGGGAAGCTCAGGCTCGGCAGGCGTGCAGGGAAGCTCAGGCTCGGCAGGCGTGCAGGGAAGCTCTGTGTCCCAGTCTATAAGCCAGTCTTCCTCTTTTAGCTCCACCAAAATTCCAACTGGCACGGTGGGCATGACGTGATGCATAGGCTCGGGACTGGGCGGGACCAGTGGCGCAGAGGGCTTGGTGCTGGACGGAACCAGCAGCGAAGAGGGCCTGGTGCTGGACGGAACCAGCGGCGAAGAGGGCCTGGTGCTGGACGGAACCAGCAGTGAAGAGGGCCTAGTGCTGGATGGAACCAGCGGCGAAGGCTTGGCTGGACTGGACACCACCAACCCAGGATCGAAGAGAGGCCAGAGTGGAGAGTGGTGTCGGGACTCCTCTCGACAACCGCCTCTACTACGGCCTCCACGGGTCCCACGGAACACAGCTTGGCGGGATCCCACAAAGACTTGTTTCCAGTTCTCCATCTTCCCTCTTTTCTTTTCTTTAAGGTCGGTTCTTCTGTTACGGTAGGTGTAGGCAGAGGAAGACGAGGAGATCAGGATTTCCAAAAACAATAGACTTTACTTAATAAAGCAAAACAACAAACGGATACAGGCAGGCAGACGATAACACACCTAACAACAACGTTACATAAACGAGAACCGACCAGGAGTGAGGGAGAACACAGGGTTTACATACACAGAACAGATTAGGGAAACAAGGCACAGCTGGGGCAAACGAACTAGACACAGGTGAATAAACTAAACACTAATGAGGAGCGGGAAACTGGAAACAGGACTGAACCAAATACACAAAGAACGGGGGAAACACAGGACATACATGTAACAAATGTCAATTAACATTAATAATTTTTACATTTTTATTGTTAATTTTAATGTTTTTTAGACACTATTTTCTGCTATTTTCCATCTCATTAGGACACAAATAATACAGTTTTATGATTTAAAAAAAAAACATTACTTTTTTTATTATTATTTTAATGTTTGTAGGCCTATATGTGATTCATTAATTATTACACAATTTATTCATGTTCATATTAATGTTAATTATCATACATCATAAATTTTTTTACATTTTTATTGTTAATTTGAATGTTTATATATATATATATATATATATATATATATTTATATATATATATATATATATATTATACATTATTGTACTTTATTTATTAACTTTAATGAAATGTAATATTAATGTTAATTATCATACATTTATATTGCATTTTTATTGTTGATTTTAATGTTTTTATATATAAAGTATACATTAATTATTATACATAATGTATTACTGTTTATTTATTTATTTTCTTACATTTTTTATGTTAATGTAAATGGCAAATATTTGGCAAATAAATGGCAAATAAATACAACAGGCTTTTGGTGGCTTTTAATCTGTCAATTATAATTGAATTGCATATATATAAGCTATAAACACCTTTATACAATCTATGAAATATACATTCATACCTGAAGTATGAAATATGATACTCAAAACACACACACACACACACACACACACACACACACACACACACACACACACACATATACATTTTATATATAATGGGAGTTTTGCCATTTTACTTCAACTTCTAGCACTTACATCATGTCCCATATTCAAACACTCATAAAAAGTGTTCCTTCATAGGTTTGCTCATTCTTTCATTTGATTCCTGTTCAGAGTGACCCTGGCTATTACTGTAATTATTATCAAGTCATGTTACTGTATAGTTTTGGAGAAAAGTAAAGGCAAACTCATCCCCATCCATCAAAGTGCATTATAGCACTTACACCATGTCCTATATTGCAACACTCATAAAAAGTGTTCCTTCATAGGTTTGCCCATTCTTTCATTTGGTTCCTGTTCAGAGTGACCCTGACTATTACTGTATTTATTTTCAAGTCATTTTACTGTATAGTTTTGGAGAAAAGTAAAGGCAAACACCCCACACATCAAAGTGCTTTCTATCACTTAACACCATATCCCATTTTCAAACACTCATAAAAAGTGTTCCTCCATTTGTTTGCTCATTTTCTCATTTGATTACTGTTCAGAGTGAGCCTGGCTATTACTGTAATTATTTTAGAGTTAATTTAACTGTATAGTTTTGGAGAAAAGTAAAGGCAAACACCCCAAACACTTTCTAGCATTTACACCATGTCCCATTTTCAAACACTCATAAAAACTGTTACTTCATAGGTTTGCTCATTCATTCATTTGATGACAGGTCAGAGTGACTCTTAATATTACTGTATTTATTACCAAGTCATTTTACTGTATAGTTTTGGAAAAAAGTAAAGGCAAACACCCCAATCATCAAACTGCATTGTACCACTTACACCATGTCCCATGTTGAAACACTCATAAAAAGTATTCCTTCATAGCTTTGCTCATTCATTGATTTGATTCCTGTTCAGAGTGACTCTGACTATTACTGTAATTATTTTCAGGTAATTTTACTGTATAGTTTTGGAGAAAAGTAAAAACAAACACCCCAAACATCAAACTGCATTCTAGCACTTACATCATGTCCCATTTTCAAACACTCATAAAAAGTGTTCCTTCATAGGTTTGCTCATTCGTTCAATTGATTACTGTTCAGACTGACCCTGACTATTTCTGTAATTATTTTCATGTAATTTTACTGTATAGTTTTGGAGAAAAGTAAAGGCAAACACCCCAAACACTTTCTAGCATTTACACCATGTCCCATTTTCAAACACTCATAAAAAGTGTTCCTTCATAGGTTTGCTCATTCTTTTTATTGATTCCAGTTCAGAGTGACTCTGAGTATTACTGTTATTATTTTCAGGTAATTTTACTGTATAGTTTTGGAGAAAAGTAAAGGCAAACACCCCAAACATCAAACTGCATTCTAGCACTTACATCATGTCCCATTTTCAAACACTCATAAAAAGTTCCTTCATAGGTTTGCTCATTCTTTTTATTGATTCCTGTTCAGAGTGACTCTGACTATTACTGTAATTATTTTCAAGTAAAATTACTGTATAGTTTTGGAGAAAAGTAAAGGCAAACACCCCAAACACTTTCTAGCATTTATACCATGTCCCATTTTCAAACACTCATAAAAAGTGTTCCTTCATAGGTTTGCTCATTCTTTCATTTGATTACAGGTCAGAGTGACTCTTAATATTACTGTATTTATTATCAAGTCATTTTACTGTATAGTTTTGGAGAAAAGTAAAGGCAAACACCCCAATCATCAAACTGCATTGTAGCACTTACACCATGTCCCATGTTCAAACACTCATAAAACGTTTTCCTTCATAGGTTTGCTCATTCATTGATTTGATTCCTGTTCAGAGTGACTCTGACTATTACTGTAATTATTTTCAGGTAATTTTACTGTATAGTTTTGGAAAAAAGTAAAACAAACACCCCAAACATCAAACTGCATTCTAGCACTTACATCATGTCCCATTTTCAAACACTCATAAAAAGTGTTCCTTCTTAGGGTTAGGGTTAGGGTTAGTTTGCCTTTACTTTTCTCCAAAACTATACAGTAAAATGACTTGAAAATAATTACAGTAATAGTCATAGTCACTCTGAACAGGAATATATTGAAAGAATGAGCAAACCTATGAACAAACACTTTTTATGAGTGTTTGAAAATGGGACATGGTGTAAGTGATATAATGCATTTTGATGATTTGGGTGAGTTTGCCTTTACTTTTCTTCAAAACTATACAGTAAAATTACCTGAAAATAATTGCAGTAATAGTCAGAGTCAGTTTGAACAGGAATATATTGAAAGAATGAGCAAACCTATGAACGAACACTTTTTATGAGTGTTTGAAAATGGGACATGGTGTAAGTGATAGAATGCACTTTGATGATTGGGGTGATTTTGCCTTTACTTTTCTCCAAAACTATCCAGTAAAATTACCTGAAAATAATTACAGTAATAGTCAGAGTCACTCTGAACAGGAATCCAATGAACAAATGAGCAAACCTATGAAGGAACAGTTTTTATGAGTGTTTGAACATGTGACATGGTGTAAGTGATAGAATGCACTTTGATGATTGAGGTGAGTTTGCCTTTACTTTTCTCCAAAACTATACAGTAAAATGACTAGACAATAATTACAGTAATATTCAGAGTCGCTCTGAACAGGAATATATTGAGAGAATGAGCAAACCTATGAACGAACACTTTTTATGAGTGTTTGAAAATGGGACATGGTGTAAGTGATAGAATGCACTTTGATGATTGGGGTGAGTTTGCCTTTACTTTTCTCCAAAACTATTTTCAGGTAATTTTACTGTATAGTTTTGGAGAAAAGTAAAGGCAAACTCACCCCAATCATCAAAGTGCATTCTATCACTTACACCATGTGTTGCGCTAGGGCAAGGAATGAAGTCGAGAGAGAATCCAAGTGCAGGACTTATTTAATGAAACAAAAACGTGTAACATAAACAGAAACTCAGGGCAGGAACACGGAACAGCGAGACAGTAACATCAACGACTGACCAGGAACAACTAAACTACAGGGGTATAAATACAGGGGAAAACAAGCTAGACAAGATAACAAGGGGCGTGGTTAATGAGAAACACCTGGGGAGACTAATCAAACTAATGGGGAACTGAAAACATGTGACGAGACAGGGGAACACAGACTTGAATTATGACATAGCCCCCCACCTAAGGAGCGTATTCCAGACGCTCAAAAAACAAACAATAAACAACAGTACAGGAGGGTGGTGAAGCGGAGGTGGTCTCGGGGGAGGGACGGAGGGCCAGGCCCGCACTGGGAACCAGTACCGGGATATAGCAAAGCGGACCTGGGCCGTGGAACATGGGCGACCTCGCGGCGTAGAACATCAATGGGGTGGGGGGGGTGGGCGCCCTGGAGGCTGATGAGGGGATGGCGGATCTAGTGCAGGGTGCCTCCAGGGCTGAGCAGGCCGTGCAGGCGGCCAGGGCGGAGCTGGCAGTACCGGTGTCCAGGGCAGAGCAGACCCTTCGAGCGGCCACGATGGTGAAGACCCTTTGGGCGGCCATGGCGGTGAGGACCCTTCGGGCGGCCACGGCGGAACCGAGTGTCCAAAGAACCATGGCGCCATCGCAGGCTTGGAGAACTGAAGCCGCGCCGCTGATCTGCGGAACTGAAGAGGCGACGTAGGGATGGATGACCGGGGTGACGATGTGGTGAGGGAGGCCGACGGGGAGAACTGAGGAAGGGAGGAGTCCATGGATGCTGAAGGGGTGCAGGGTGAGGGCGCAGCCCAAATCCCGGAAGTCCGTGGCAGGAACTGGACTTCGACCACCGAAGGCCGACCTGGAGTGGCGATCGAGCCCAGCGGAGCTTCCGGGCAGACAGACCGCGGAGGCGATGAAGGAGTCGTGGATCTAGGTGCAGGCGAAGGAGAGACAGGCCGAGATGAAGGTGTGGGCTCTGAGGACTGAGGTGTAGGCGGGGACTCGGCCACCAGCCACGCTGGAGCTGCAGGCTGGCAGGCCCACAGCGACTCCACCTCGTCAAAGGTGTTTAGGTGAGCTAAGGGGATGACAGGCGGTGGCGGAAGAGTGGAATGGTGGCAGATGAGAGGAGGTGGGAGAGGGAGGCTGGGTGGGAACACAGTCTCTGGCTGGGCAGACGGGACGTTGACGGTCTCTGGCTGGACGGTCTCTGGCTGGACGGTCTCTGGCTGGACGGTCTCTGGCTGGACGGTCTCTGGCTGGACGGTCTCTGGCTCGGCGTGGCTGACGGTGAGCGCGGGCTCGGTAAGGCTGATGTTGAGATCTCGCATAACATGAAGATCTGGCAGGGTGCAAAGATCTAGTTGAGCCCGCAGATCCGACAGGGTGCGCAGGTACTCAGACCAATCAGGCATGGCGGCAGCCATCCTGGGAGTTAAGATCAGGCGAGGGCACCTACTTAGATGCAGATTTTCCCGAAGTCCTGCTGGATTCATTAGGTGGTCAGTCGTTCTGTTGCGCTAGGGCAAGGAATGAAGTGGAGAGAGAATCCAAGTGCAGGACTTATTTAATGAAACAAAAACGTGTAACAGAAACTCAGGGCAGGAACACGGAACAGCGAGACAGTAACATCAACGACTGACCAGGAACAACTAAACTACAGGGGTATAAATACAGGGGAAAACAAGCTAGACAAGATAACAAGGGGCGTGGTTAATGAGAAACACCTGGGGAGACTAATCAAACTAATGGGGAACTGAAAACATGTGACAAGACAGGGGAACACAGACTTGAATTATGACACCATGTCCCATTTTCAAACACTCATAAAAAGTGTTCCTTCATAGGTTTGCTCATTCTTTCAATATATTCCTGTTCAGACTGACTCTGACTATTACTGTAATTATTTTCAGGTAATTTTACTGTATAATTACAGTAATAGTCAGAGTCAGTCTGAACAGGAATATATTGAAAGAATGAGCAAACCTATGAAGGAACACTTTTTATGAGTGTTTGAAAATGGGACATGGTGTAAGTGATAGAAAGCACTTTGATGGATGGGGTTGAGTTTGCCTTTACTTTTCTCCAAAACTATACAGTAAAATTACCTGAAAATAATTACAGTAATAGTCAGAGTCAGTCTGAACAGGAATATATTGAAAGAATGAGCAAACCTATGAACGAACACTTTTTATGAGTGTTTGAAAATGGGACATGGTGTAAGTGATAGAATGCACTTTGATGATTGGGGTGATTTTGCATTTACTTTTCTCCAAAACTATACAGTAAAATTACCTGAAAATAATTACAGTAATAGTCAGAGTCACTCTGAACAGGAATCCAATGAACAAATGAGCAAACCTATCAAGGAACAGTTTTTATGAGTGTTTAAACATGTGACATGGTATAAGTGATAGAATGCACTTTGATGATTAAGGTGAGTTTGCCTTTACTTTTCTCCAAAACTATACAGTAAAATGACTAGACAATAATTACAGTAATATTCAGAGTCGCTCTGAACAGGAATATATTGAGAGAATGAGCAAACCTATGAACGAACACTTTTTATGAGTGTTTGAAAATGGGACATGGTGCAAGTGATAGATGGCACTTTGATGATTAGGGTGAGTTTGCTTTTACTTTTCTCCAAAACTATACAGTAAAATTACCTGAAAATAATTGCAGTAATAGTCAGAGTAAATCTGAACAGGAATCCAATGAACAAATGAGAAAACCTATGAAGGAACAATTTTTATGAGTGTTTGAACATGTGACATGGTTTAAGTGATAGAATGCACTTTGATGATTGAGCTGTTTGCCTTTACTTTTCTCCAAAACTATACAGTAAAATTACTTGACAATAATTACAGTAATAGTCAGAGTCAGTCTGAACAGGAATATATTGAAAAAATGAGCAAACCTATGAACGAACACTTTTTATGAGTGTTTGAAAATGGGACATGATGTAAGTGCTAGAATGCAGTTTGATGTTTGGGGTGTTTGTTTTTACTTTTCTCCGAAACTATACAGTAAAATTACCTGAAAATAATTACAGTAATAGTCAGAGTCACTCTGAACATTAATCAAATGTAAGAATGGGCAAACCTATGAAGGGACACTTTTTATGAGTGTTTGAAAATGGGACATGGTGTAAGTGATAGAATGCACTTTGATGTGTGGGGTGAGTTTGCCTTTTCTCCAAAACTATACAGTAATATAACATACTTGTAGATATAAATTGTGTGTATGTGTGTGTGTGTGTGTTTTAAATATATTTGTGTTTCATTCATCAGGTATGCAAGCATATTTCATAGATCAGGTTTTTATTGTTCATATATGCAATTCATGGATAATTGACAAATTAAAGCCACCAAAAGCCTGTTGTATCATATTTGTCATTTACATTAACATGAAAAATGTAAGTAAATAAATAAATAAACATTTATACATTATGTAAAATAATTAAATGTATACTTTATATATATATATATACACAAACAGTAAAATCAACAATACAAATGTAAAATAAATGTATGATAATTAACATCAATATTACAGATTTCATTAGCATTAATAAATATATTACAATAATTAATGTATACTATATATATAAACATTCAAATTAAAAATAAGTAAATAAACATTAATACAAATAAAAATGTAAAAATATTAAGGATGTATGATAATTAAAATGAATATGAACATGAATAAATTATGTAATAATTAATGTTAATCATATTTAGGCATACAAACATTAAAATAGTAAAAAAAAAATATATATATTATTTGTGTCCTAATAAGATGGAAAATAGCAGAAAATAGAGTCTAAAAATCAAGTTTGACCTCTTTCAGCACCCATACCGTAAGTACACGATTAGACGCGCATACTAAAAAAAATGTGCGGCTGGCTTGACCGTGTATTTTCAACACGCGGCCCACTTGACCGCAGTGACCGACGGAGAGGTGCGCGCGCTGTCTGTGGAGACTGCGGAGAGAGGCGAAAGTATAAACAAGGCTTCCTCGCGGGTTCAGATATATATATATATAATGCTGAAATTAGGGTTGCCACCTATGTCTGATAAAAAACCGGGACATATCGTTGACCCGCCCAACGGTGGGATCTTACATTCGCCTCTTTACATATCGATGACCCGCCCAACGGGGGAAGGCGATTACATGCGCTTCTTACATGCGCTTTTTGAGACACACATAGCACACACACGCAAGGCCTCTCGCTCTCTCCCTCCCTGTCGTGCGCGCGCTACAGTTTGAACATACATATTCACGTAGCCTTTCGAAAACCGGGACATTCAGTGTCCCGGGAGAATGCATAAATTTCCCGGGACAGGTGATTAAAAAGAAGGACAATCCCGGTAAAACCGGGACAGGTGGCAACCCTAACTGAAATACGTCCACACCGCAGACACGTTGCTTCAGACAGGCACGTGCAGGTCGCGGTTTCTGTTTGCGTCATCACAACATTTCGGCCGTATTGTTTCGGTGATAAAAGTCTTTCGGCCGAAAACAGAAAATGCACTTTTGGGCCATTTTCGGCCGAAAATTTTCGGTGGCCGAATATTCGGTGCATCCCTAGGCTAGATGACTTGAAAAAGGTGGACAAGTCACCATCATCCTCTCACCTCCATGCAGGGCTGGACTGGGACTAAAAATCGGCCCGGGCATTTTGGCCCAGACTGGCCCACTACATATAATTATAAACACAACCGATCTTTTCACGCCCCTGAATATGTAATATACTAACTCCTAGTAAAACCACTAATGCCATGTAGCCTAATGAGTGAGTAGGTATGAGTAAGAGTTAATAAATGAAATAACTACTAATTGTAAAATACAATCGAACTACTCCGCAATGATGAATCCTAAAACAAGCTATAAGCTGCATTGACATAGCAATACCAGTGTTTGACACAAGATTTTTTGGTGGTGCACCTACATAATAATAGTTATAATATTAATCTCATGACAGTAATAGCCATATATTGTAAAACAAATGCACTGAAAAATAAAAGCAACTTCCATAATTAGTTTTGTACTACTAATTTCTATGCTTGAAGAGATAAACAAATTATCTTTTATTTTGGCGGAAAATATGGTTTACAAACGCGTCTCATTACAATTCTAGTAAAATGCGTAATCGTCAACTATGTCGATGTGTAAATAATGCGTAACTGGGTGATGGGTTCCTACACTCATCGCCTCAGTGTTCTGAAAGTTGCCTAGTTCTGCTTACCACAGTTCTCTACACTCACTCATTCTCTCCTGATCCTCCTCAATATACAGTCTAAAAAATGCTGGGTTGTTTCAACCCAAATTTGGGTCAAATATGGACAAACCCAAATGTTGGGTTAAAAATGTAATTACATTTTTTAACCCAACTTCAACTTTCACTTTCAACTGTACATTTTTTTAATTACATTTTTAACCCAACATTTGGGTTTGTCCATATTTGACCCAAATTTGGGTTGAAACAACCCAGCATTTTTAGAGTGTACACATCGGACCAGCCCAGTGTCAATCAAGAAAAGAACCAATGGCATTAGTGGCTGATCTACGTGTTTCATGGGCCGGTCTGTTAAAAAAAAAAAAAAAAAAAACCTACGCTGACTTTTTTTGGCCAATGAATGCATTACACCAGCACAAAGATCCCAGCGCCGCCAGTTAAGCAAAACTAAACGAATGGGCCGCCGATGTACAAATATTATGGGCCGTTTAGACAAAAAAATAGTTTTTTTTTTTTTTTTTTTAAAGAATGATCTGTATCGGCCCAAAAAGCACGTCGGCCCCGGTATGCCCGATGGCCAGTCCAGCCCTGCCTCCATGGATGAAAAGAAAATCATACAGGTTCAGGGTTCTCAAGTCTCACGCATTGGCCGTGAGACACACGCAATTCAACTAACGTTAGTTCACACGCTCACACGCCACACTGTGTATTTCTCACGCTGAAAAGGAATGCCAACCAAGTTGTCCTGCGAGCTTTATAACGTTGTATTCGAGGCGCAGGCACACAAAGTGAAGTTTCCTGCCGCCAGCACGTTTTTCGGCCAGATTGCGTTCGTTACTAGCTAGGCATAAGATGCGCGAAGCCGCGAATACGCGGAAGTTGACGGAACATTCTCGGCCTCCGTACGGTCGTTACTAGGTAACCATTCCAACAACATCGCGCGAACACACGTAAGCTGTGTCTGAAACCACTCACTCGTTCACTCATTCACTATCCCTATAGCAGCGTGTATGGCATTTGAGTGCACTATATCTGCAAGGAGTGAACGAAATGAAGTGAGTGAATTCAGACACTGACGGTTACACTGTGCGTTGGAGAGCTGGAGCTGTCGCAGAAACGGCTTCGTCACACGTAGTGATAAAACTCCTTTTATCTTACGTTACTTACTTTATAAAATATTAACAACAATAACAATCATAATGACTTTATTTTGTAATTCGTGCCAGCTTTGTAGTTTCATCGATTGTTATTTCAGACACTGACGGTTACACTGTGCGTCGGAGCAGAAACGGCTTCGTCACACGTAGTGATAAAACTCCTTTTATCTTACGTTACTTACTTTATAAAATATTAACAACAATAACAATCATAATGACTTTATTTTGTAATTCGTGCCAGCTTTGTAGTTTCATCGATTGAAATTTTGTTAGAAACTCTCACGCTCGCGGTCGTTGAGCGCCCTCAGGCGACCGTTATGATTACATTCGAATGAACAGCACCTACAGATGATTAACGAATATTTTTAAATCATCCACCAAATTATCATCCCTTCCTTACAGTTTAACGAATTAACAGCAATGCCACAAATTATTAAAACACCTGGCTTATAGTAAAACACATTAAATTGAGTTAATGCCTAAATAATATATTTTAATTAAAAAATATATACCTATATAATTTACCCTATTAATATCAGTTCATTTTTATTTTAACATTCATCTATATAATATTTTCTCAATATTTTAATGTTTTATTCAAGTAACGATTAATAAAAAAAAAGGTTGAAAAAAAAGCTGTTAGGTAATTTCTGATTTAAACTCACTCGCTCCCGCACTTTCACGTGCGCTCAGTCCTCTATGCATTGGATTCTGGGAAATAGTGCTTCAGCAAGTGTACATCGTATGTACACTCAAAATCAGGGAGGATTGTGGGTAAAAGTAGTGAACGAATGTAGGGAATGATGTCATTCACTCAGAATTCGGACACCACTAGAAAATGGCCGACACCCTATATAGTGCAATATATAGTGGATAGGGAGCGATTTCAGAAACAGCTATAGTGATGGAGAAGGTAAATTGGAAGAAAGCTCGTCTAACATTTTTAGGCTAAAAGATTTAATATATAGCCCATCCTATACATTATTTATGCAGTCAAAAACTCTACAACTTTGCAACCAGGCCAGAAGCTTTGGCTCAGTTTGGCTAGCTTACGTTATCTGAAACTAAGGGAAATGGTAGTGGGTATGGGAAGGAATGAAGATGCATTTCTTCTAGGGCTGTCAAACGATTAAAATATTTAATCACGATTAATCGCATTAATGTCATAGTTAACTCGCGATTAATCACAATTATTTTTATCTATTCAAAATGTCTCTTGATTTTCTTTTTGTCCCATTATTTTTTCTCATTTTAATGCTCTTATCAACATGGAAAAGTGGATCGGCTTGCTTTGTGCAAGTGTTTTTTATTGAAAACAACATTGACATACTGTGTTCAATTTCACACTAACATTCTCACTTGGAGCAAATAATCTCTCAATGCACTGTCCATTAAAGGGTTAGTTCACCCAAAAATGAAAATTCTGTCAGTAATTACTCACCCTCATGTTGTTCCAACCCCGTAAGACCTTCGTTCATCTTCGGAACACGAATTAAGATATTTTTGATGAAATCTGAGAGCTGGATCACTCCTCCATACTAGTCCATAGGCTTCTTCAGGGATCGAACTTGCCGGCCTCGAAAAGTTATTAAAGACATCGTTAAAATAGTCCAAGTGACTACAGTGGCTCAATCTTAAGTTTATCAAGCGACGAGAATACTTTTTGTGCGCAAAAAACAAACAAAAATAACGACTTTATTTCAACTATTCATTTCCTTCTCTGTGGGCCTCGAGTCAGTTCACTAGTGTAATAGCGTACGCTTCTGTTGTTGTACGTCACACGCATCACGCACATGACCAGCGTCGGCCAATAGTGAGCCTACGTGTGACGTAGCTCTACGCAATTACACTAGTTTAACTGACTAGAGGCCCAAAGAGAAGGAAATGAATAGTTGAAATAAAGTCGTTATTTTTGTTTGTTTTTGCGCACAAAAAGTATTCTCGTCGCTTGATAAACTTAAGATTGAGCCACTGTAGTCACTTGGACTATTTTAACGATGTCTTTACTAACTTTTCGAGGCCGGCAAGTTCAATCCCTGAAGAAGCCTATGGACTAGTATGGAGGAGTGATCCAGCTCTCAGATTTCATCAAAAATATCTTAATTCGTGTTCCGAAGATGAACGAAGGTCTTACGGGGTTGGAACAACATGAGGGTGAGTAATTACTGACAGAATTTTCGTTTTTGGGTGAACTAACCCTTTAATAAAAGGGTGAAAGAAATACTGACGAGGTCCTGATATTGACGAGGGGGCGGAGAATTCGCATCAACTGTGTGTGTGTGTGTGTGTGTGTGTGCTTGTGCTTGTCCATCATCAAGCGGTATTTCAGACTGGACGTGCTGCGATGATGATAGCTCAGTTCACAACGACAAAACACACAGATCACTTTGGTCTTGTCAATGGAACCATTTGGCAACTTTTTAAAAGTAAACTTTCCATTCAGAATCTTATTGGCGTCCATTTCGGCGTCTCGCGCTCGTCATCCACTCAAAACGTAACGTTAACCAACTATTTGGCCGGCTCGCAAGCCCAAACAAGTGTGTGCGGCGCGTCTGTTGTTTTGTTTCCGGTCCAGCTAGATCCGCTTGCGCTTTGATCGATGAAGCAACAAAACATCCTCGCGCGGCGCAAATTGAAATGAATGGGTTTCATAGCGCAGCGCCGCGCATGCCGCGTCCTGTTGTAACAGCATGTGAAAAAAACTACAAAGTTTGCTAGGCCAAAAAGACCGTTAATCGCGCGATAAAAAAATTGACGCCGTTAAAATGGGTTTGCGTTAACGCCGTTAATAACGCGTTTAACTGACAGCCCTAATTTATTCATTTTATTTAAAATTATATATTTTACTGTATTAATAGTCTTTCTAGTTACATTAAGGCTACATGTATTAAAGCAAAGTGCTCTGGGTAATATTTTATATCCTGTCAAAACATACATTAATCATTGCCATTGCATTTGTATTTTTCAAAGATGTCAGGGAAAAAGCAAACATATATTTGATCATTCTGGGCACCAAAGGGTAAGCCCCCTAAAAAGGTTGCAAGGCATCAAAATGTGCAACAAACACTTACAACACAAAACACATTTCATAAGCTGGATTGTGTACTCTTGTGTACACACACACACACAAACACACACTCACACACACATACTCTAATATGTCCATTTGTTCACAATGTCCCACCACACAATAATTCAAAATGCAAAAAGATTTGTTTTTCCAAACTGTTTGGAGCAATTTGTTATATTTTTGTAATTTTTGTATATTTGTAATTTTGAAATATTTGATGTGATGAATTGCTCTGTCATTTATCAGATTTACCAATTGTTATAATTTCAATTTGTGCTGGTTAATTATGAACAATGGGTAAAATTGGGGGGCGGGGATGGGGCTCCATTAGGGCTCCTCCCCTAACCGCATGTGATCTCACTCCAAGCTTTTGATAAAACTTGAGAACCCTGCAGGTTGGAAGGAAGTGAAGGTGAATTAATAAAGTTAACCAGTAGAATATTAACCAGTAACCTGCATGGCATGTGACATAAAATAGTTTTGATAAATCATACACAATAAGAGATAGTAAATGGAGTCATTTTTGATTTCATGTTTACTATATGGTTTGTGATGTTGTTGTGGAAGTTGTTGGCTGCTATGAGGTTTCCATGTGGTGGGCAGAAATTTAATTGGTCAGGGTTAGAGCCCTATAGCAAAGTTCTCCTTTCAGTTCACCTCCTGCTAAAGAATCATATGAATATTCAATGAAAGATTGAGAGGAGACAAACCGCAACAGAGAGAAAGAGGTTGAGGGTAGGAGGCAAAGACCTTTTGCCCTCAACAGAGCTGTACATCAGGCTAAGAATTTATCATCATCGTCATCATCATCATTACCCTCATCATCAGAAACGAAAGCTGCTGCTCTGTGTGTTTTTCTGTCGTCTCTGGTCACATTCATATGTAAATTGCGTGAACTCATTTTGTCCATTAGATTGAAAGATCTGAAAAAACCCATACATTTACCCGCCCATAGACCCTCCCCTCGAAGAAATCAGGACAGAAGTGGTTGAAAGTGGACAAAAGAGAAATGGATATGTGTCTCCCTCATCTACAGGTGTAAACAGGGCCACAGATCCCACAGCTGTTTTTGGAGCTTGATTAAATAACTCTGTTTATAATGAGGACGTTTTACACTATGAAACTAGCAGGAAGATTTAATGACGCCCAAGGTTTAAGAGGTTTAACACTGGTGGAGGAACTGCAAATAAAGATACTGACAAGTTGGATGAATTGACCGTTCGCAAAAGCCACGCCCCCTAGTTATTGTTACTACACCCGTGACCCGTCAAACGAATGGTCAAATCTATGGGTAAAACACGACCAGCGCGACAGATTGCCATGACGGGAAGAGGTATACCTGTGCGTCAGTGACCTTTTTTGGAGCAATACCTCAGCGATATCCTGCAGATCGAGGCAAAAGGAGTTACAGTATGCAGTGGAGGGATATATTCAAAATATAAAAATACGCAATTAAGGAGACACGACTA
Organism: Tiaroga cobitis; assembly: GCA_030578255.1. NCBI lineage: Eukaryota > Metazoa > Chordata > Actinopteri > Cypriniformes > Leuciscidae > Tiaroga > Tiaroga cobitis. Next base: position 34,197,957 of record CM060606.1, read on the forward strand.
CTATCGAGGCTAATGCTTGTCTCAAGCGAAATCTGAGAAACCCCATGACCTGTACCTCAAATGCAACGTGTACAGCCTTGAAGAAGATTTTATAAGCTGGTTCAGTCGCTAATTGTTTGGAGCAGGGACGTGCACAGGAATTTTGAAGGGCAGTTGCTCTGACCTGAAAAAAGGGCACCCCCAAAATTCTGCTAAGGGGCCTCTACCTGACCCGTGACGCCGTGAGCTATGTAAACCATTTGCCATTGCCACAGTCACACCTGACACTTCAGTGCTCTCATACAATCCTCCCTCCTTTAAACAAAACAGTCAAATAATAAGTACAACAATATAGAACAGAATGAGGTTCAAACAAACAATATTTATTGAATAGAGTATTTTCTATAGAATGTTAAGATAACAAGTGAATATTAACGTAAACATAAATAAGAAGACAATCATAAATTATAACCCTGAGCTTTGGCTTTTGGGATTAACTTTGGTTCTCTCTACAGCCTGGGTATTTTCGGCATCAGTATGATTTTTTTATTTTTTATTATGCATGTTGAAGCAATTCTTGATTTATGGTTATTATTTACTGAGGGATGTGCATCCATATTGACCAGTATGTCCAGCTAATCAACATTTTAAATTCAATATAGCCTATAAATCAATAGTCAATCGGTGTTAAATTGTCAATACATTGCTTTCTATCTTGCATAATTAGTGCAGTTGTTTAGAGTTTTTAACTACACTGAGACTAGATAATCAGTGTCTTGTTTTATTATGTGTACTTTGATTGGGAGTGCCATCATTCACGTGCATGTATTGTACAGTATGTCTGGTCTCCACTTATTTCTGCTTGAAAAATGCAAGTTTCATTTCGTGCATATGAACGCACGCGATATGAACGCGGCGACGCGGTTATGTTTTCCGAGCTGCAGTAAACAAACACCGTTGCACTTTGTCGTTTATCTAAAACAAACGTAATTAATTTTTATTTTAAGTATTTTACCCTCACTTTTGTCTGGCACAAAGTGATGCAAGAGATGCACTGCCTGCCCAGCTAGGTTAGCAAGACCGAAAAACATCAAACTTTGCTGACATCAAACTTAGAGAGGAGAGAATGACTCGGTTACTAACGTTCCCTGAGAGGAGGGAACGAGTATTGCGTAAGTAGCTTACGCTATGGGAAAACTCCTTTTCTCGAGAAATATTGAAGTCTTTATGTAAAACGTACTCGGTTACTAACGTAACCTCGGTTCTCTCTAGAGAGGGAACGAGTACTGCGTAACAGCTTACGCTATGGGGAAAACCTCTTTTCCACAATATATTGAAGCCAAAAATTATCCTTAATTTTTTATTAATGTAAAACGCTTTGCAGCAGCAAGCAGACATAGGCGAAACAGCTCGCACGCCTATTGGCTGCTCTTGCGGCAAATGCAGCAGCCTATCAAGAGAGGCGCTACGTGACACATATCCAATGGGGGCATTTCGCGCCCATTTCGTCACGTCCCGCCAGAAAAGGCGTGGTCTCGCCCTATAAATATAGCTCGATAAGGCTGGTACACTGGTTTTCATCGCCGAAGCGAACCAGCGCTGTTGTATGCACGGCAAGATACGCAGTACTCGTTCCCTCTCTAGAGAGAACCGAGGTTTCGTTAGTAACCGAGTACGTTCTCTTACGAGAGTATCTCTCGTACTGCGTAATAGCTTGCGCTATGGGAAACACAATGCAACACGCCGTGCGTACAGGGATCCAACACCAAAGTCCCCGGGGCCGAAGCCCAGGGGCCCATATAGTGCATAATCACCATAAACTCACATAAAGTGGGGGAAGAGAGGCTGGAAGCGTCATTCCTAATAAAATAGCACCCAGAGGGGCTAATCATGTGACAATTAAACGCGCAGCCAGGGTGAAAACTTTCAGCCTGATCTGGGTGGCCATACATGTGTCAATACTCATGGGGCTGCAGTAAACTCAGTATCTGGGCCGCACAGCGGGGCAGATAGCACTGAATTCTAGACCGCCAAAAGCTTAGCCTGCAAGGTGGGTACCTCCAGGTTATAGTACTTTATAAATGTAGACGGCGAGGCCCAGCCCGCGGCCGTACAGATACCTTGCAGGGTAACCCCGCTAGACCATGCCCACGAAGAGGCCACGCCTCTCGTGGAGTGCGCTCTGACACCCAAGGGGCACTGCTGGCCCTTTGCAGCATAAGCGAGCGCAATGGCATCCACTATCCATCTGGATAGGCTCTGCTTCGAGGCGGCAAGTCCCTTGGAACGCCTGCCAAACAAAACGAAAAGCTGCTCAGACCAGAGGAGCGTGACACATAAGCTCTTAACGCCCTGACAGGGCAAAGGAGACTCGCGTCTTCTTCCTCATTGAGAACCGGAAGGGCAGACAGGGAATTTACCTGGGCCCTAAACGGTGTATTGAGGAATTTTGGCACATACCCGTGCTTCGGTTTGAGAATGACTTTCGAGTCATTAGGCCCAAACTCCATACATGAAGCGCTTACTGAAAGCGCCTGCAAGTCCCCTATGCGCTTCACTGAAGCGAGAGCCGTGAGAAACACTGTTTTGAACGAGAGGTGTTTCATGTCCGACAGTTGGATTGGCTCGAACGGGGCGCCTTTCATGGCCTCCAGGACCGTGGAAAGGTCCCACGTCGGGACTGAAGGGGGCCTGGGAGGGTTTAGCCTCCGAGCTCCCCTAAGGAAACGCACGACTAAGTCGTTCTTCCCCAGCGGCTGGCCAGGCACCTGTTTTACAAACGTTGCTATGGCCGCCACATATACTTTGAGCGTGGATGGGGTCCTGCCCCTATCCAGTAGCTCTTGAAGGAAGGAAAGCACTTCCGAAACCCCGCAGTCCACCAGTGAAAAGCTCTGGGCTTGACACCACGCAGAGAACACCGACCATTTCGAGGAATAGAGCCGCCTGGTAGACGGCGCTCTAGCCTGCGCGATCGTGTTTAACACTCCCTCTGGGAGGTTAGCGGGTACCCGTTGATGGCCCATGCGTGCAGGGACCACAGCTCCGGGCGAGGATGCCAGATTGAGCCCTCCGCCTGAGAGAGGAGGTCTCTCCTCAACGGTACAGGCCATGGGGCAGTGCTGGTCAACTGCATCAGGGCAGGGAACCACGTCTGGTTCGTCCAGAGTGGAGCTACGAGCAGCACTGGGCATCCGTTTTTCCTGATTCGTTCCAACACTTGAGGCAGGAGCGAGACAGGAGGAAAAGCATATGGGGACAGCGGGGCCAAACGTGAGCCAGCGCGTCCTTGCTTTTCGAGAAAAAACTTCGGGCAATGAGCGTTTTCGTGGGACGCGAATAGGTCCACCCTTTGCTCTGCCGAACGTTTTCCACAGCAGCTGGACCGTCTGCGGGTGCAGCGACCATTCCCCTGCTGGGACATTGTTCCTGGACAGTCTGTCTGGTCCCACATTCAGGTGACCAGGCACGTGCGCTGCTCTTAGTGAGAGCAGGTTGTGCTAAGCCCAGACCAGGAGGCGTTCCGTCAGCCTGTGAAGGTTTCGTGACCTGACGCCGCCCTGGCGATTTATGTATGCCACCACTGACATGTTATCCGACCGGACCAAGACGTGGTGGCCAGTTACTTGGGGACAAAAGTTCCGTAGCGCTTTGTCGACTGCTATCATTTCCAAGCAGTTTATGTGAAGGAGCTTTTCCCGTTCTGACCACAGGCCAGCTAGCGGTCTGCCCTCGAGCAGCGCTCCCCATCCCGAGGTGGAGGCGTCCGTAGACACCACCTTCACACTCGAAGCGGTCCCCAGACTCACACCTGACTGATACCAGTCGGCTATTTTCCAAGGTTCCAGAGCTGAAACGCACTGTAGGTCGACCCTGAGGCGAAACAGACCCGCTGTCCATGCCCTGGGCGGAACCCGCGCTTTCAGCCACATCTGCAGTGGGCGCATGTGAAGCAGACCCAACTGGAGTACAGAGGCTGCTGAGGCCATCAGACCCAGCATTTTTTGAAACCTTTTGAGCGGAACTATCGAGCCATGGTGGAAGGATTTCGCGACGTGCTGAATATTTAGTCCGCGCTCCGGTGACAGGCGTGCCATCATGGATAGCGAGTCTAACACTGTTCCCAGAAAAGAAATTTTCTGACTGGGAGACAGTGAGCTTTTCGCCCAATTGACTGTGAGGCCCAGCTTCTCGAGGTGCTCGAGTAATGCGGCCCTGTGTTCTATGAGCTCCGATCGTGATCGAGCTAGAATCAGCCAATCGTCCAAGTAGTTCAGGACTCGCATGCCCTGAAGCCTCAGGGGTGCGAGCGCTGCGTCCATGCACTTCGTGAATGTACGTGGTGCTAGAGACAGGCCGAACGGCAGGACTGTGTATTGATATGCCTGGCCCTCGAAAGCGAATCTCAAGAATCGCCTGTGATGGGACGCTATTTGTATTTGGAAATAGGCGTCTTTCAGATCTATTGACACAAACCAGTCCCCGTGGCCACTTGCGCGAGGATTTTCCTGGTCGTAAGCATTCTGAACTGGCGCTTCACAAGCGCTCTGTTCAGCTGTCGCAGATCTAAAATGGGTCTGAGACCCCCACCTTTTTTCGGTACCAGAAAATATCTGCTGTATAGCCCCCCTTCGCTCTGAGCCTGAGATAAAGGTTCTATAGCCCCTTTGCTCAGTAGTTTCGCTATCTCGGCACGAAGTAGATGAGACACTTCGTTTTTCACCGTAGTTTCGACACGCACCGTATGACGGCGAGGGCGTCGAGCGAACTGTAGCGAATAGCCTCTCTTTATAGTGTTCAGCACCCATTCTGATACCCCGGGAAGTTTTGACCACGGATCTGCATGAATAGCTAGAGGTAGAATGAAATCCGGGCTCTGGCCGCGGCGAAACGGCAGCTCGAGAGCCCTGGTATACTGGGAACACAACACCGTGTTTACAGCGTTTGAGGCGGGGGGCGCGCTGATCACAGCAGGCAGCCTGGCCGGCCTCAGTTTCTCTACGGCAGATTGTGCAGAGAAAGTGGGCGGGGCGGATCCCGTAGGATTCGGTGTGTTTGTGAGAGACTGTGGGCGCGGGACTGCGGGCACATCTACACTGAAAACACTGTCGGTTAGAGCCGACTGAATGTGTGTTGGTTTCGTTTTTACAGAAACCAAGGGACACGCAGCGCGCAGTGTAAGCGGGCATTGTGACATGGGCGCGTTCACTACATTGTCTGCACAATCGACCTGAATCGATTTTATTTGTGCTAGCCCTGCACCGTGGCAGGCTGTGTCTGGGTGTGGGAATGGGCACTGGGGCGTGGGCATTCTTACAACACTCATAACATTATCGGCCGTGGCCGGAACACCAGAAAATGCACTCTTTATTGGATTTATCTGGATAGCCGTAAAAATGGCTTTTGTGCGCAGGCAAGCGGGCTGAGAGACCGGCTGGCTCACTGCGAAATACACTGGGACAGTCACAATGCTTGGAACTGAACGAGCGAGAAGTTTTGGTGGAAATCCGGCCGCAGCGGGATCTGAACACCGTCGCTTTCCTAGAGTGGCTAGGAAGGTTTTGAGGCCTCGGGCTTGATCTCAATCCTCGGCCGGGGCCCGCGCTGAGGGGGGCGGCGTCCAGCAGAGCGGCGGGCGGTGCAGGATGCGGCTGAGAGCTGTGAGCAGACGGCTGTTTTGGGCGGCCTGCAGCGGAGCTCGAGCGCTTCGGAAGGAAGTGCTTCATGGCCTGCGAAGTTTTCTGCACCTCCACGAATCTGTCCGCGAAATCCTTGACGGCAGATCCGAAGAGGCCCGCTGGCAAAATGGGCGCGTCGAGGAACACAGAGCGCTCGGCTTCCGTCATCTCAGACAGCGTTAGCCATAAGTGTCTCTCAGCCACGGTGAGAGAGGCCATATTCCGTCCCATGGCCTGTGCGGCGGCTTTAGCAGCGCGTAGAGCGAGGTCTGTAGCGCTTCTCAGGTCCGCCACGCAAATCGCTCCGGGTCCTTCCTCGTCCAGTTTAAGGAGAAGGTCGGCCTGGAAGATTTGCAGGATAACCATAGTGTGCAGCGCTGAAACTGCTTGCCCGGCGGCGGTGTAAGCGCACCCGTGCATGGCTGACATCACTCGGCAGGCTTTAGATGGGAGCGTTGTCTGAGCGCGCCGTCCAGCGGAGGGTGGGCAGAGATGAGACGCTACCGCTGGTTCCACAGGAGGAACGGAGAGGTACCCTCTGTCCTTCGCACCATCCACCGTGGAGAATGCAGCAGAGGCAGAGGTACGCAGCCTGGCGGAGAAGGGGGCGTTCCACGACTTAGTCACTTCCTCGTGTAACTCAGGGAGGAAGGGCGCTGGCCTTGACTTTGACGGGGCTTCGTCTTTCCCGAGAAAACGTCCGTCCAGTCTGTTGCGCGGCAGTTGCGCGGGCGCCTCCCAGTCGAGGCCGATGTTTTCCACGGCTTGAGAGAGCAGACGCATCACCTCAGATTCAATGCCGGCTCTCTTCCCAGTGGTTTGGCGGGAAACGCTAGCGGAGGGGAGATCCACGGAGCTCGCCCAATCCTCGCTATCAGACGCCAGAAGAGATCACGCCTCGGTGGGTTCGTCGAACTCGTGGACGGATGCGGCAGCAGACGGCGGCCGTTGTTCGTCAGTGAGCGACTCGAGCGAAGCCAGCGGGCGAACCGGCGAGCTTTGGCGGGCTGGAGAGAGCTCGGGAGCGCGCTGGGCGCGGCGCTTCTTGCGGCGCGGCGTCACGGCGGGCTGAAGTGAAGGCTCGGAGAATGACGCCAGGCGAGTCCTCAGAGTCACCATAGGCAGAAGCTCGCAATGAGGGCATCCGCCGTCAGCGAGCGCGATAGCCGCGTGATCCTCACTCAGGCAGGACACACAGGTGACATGACGGTCCCCGTCGCTGAGTGCGGAGCGGCACAGGATGGCATCTTTAAAAAAATGCAGCTCTTTTGTGATGAGAGGTGTAAGTCGCGTCACGTAAGCGAGCTAACACTCTCAGCAGAGTAAGAATAAAAAGGATACTTAGAACGCCGGAAAGCGCAGCAGGTACGGCAGTTGAAGGCGGCGAGGCCAGCGACTCCAGGAGCTCGTCCCGCTGAAAGGCTTGCGTTGACGGCGCGGCTTCTCACTCCGGATCCAGCGATGCGTGTGGTTCGCTGAAGAGATTTAAATCAGTGTACCAGCCTTATCGAGCTATATTTATAGGGCGAGACCACGCCTTTTCTGGCGGGACATGACGAAATGGGCGCGAAATGCCCCCATTGGATATGTGTCACGTAGCACCTCTCTCGATAGGCTGCTGCATTTGCCGCAAGAGCAGCCAATAGGCGCGCGAGCTGTTTTGCCTATGTCTGCTTGCTGCTGCAAAGCGCTTTACATTAATAAAAAATTAAGGATAATTTTTGGCTTCAATATCTCGTGGAAAAGAGGTTTTCCCCATAGCGTAAGCTGTTACGTAGTACGAGAGATACTCTCGTAAGAGAACGCATTGCAGCTGCACAGCATACAGCAGTGAGTGAGGCAGCTCGGTCATTGGCTGTGCTGCGGCAACTGCACGAACCTATGACGGGGCAACTCTGAACACGCTTCCAATGAGCGTGCTTCGCGCCCGCGCGCGTCAGAGCCCGCCAAGATGGGCATGGCCAAGGGTTATATATTGGGTGCCCCGTCGTCTGAGTTCTTTAGGTTCAATCGACTGAAGCGAACTGACCAAGCACGGCAGCTTACGCAATACTCGTTCCCTCCTCTCAGGGAACCGAGGTTACGTCAGTAACCGAGTCGTTCCCTTTCGAGAGGTCTCTCCTATTGCGTAAGTAGCTTACGCTATGGGAACACCATGTAAAACGCTGTGCGTGCTGACTTCGCTCTATTATAGCCAGAGGCAGATGCCTGAGCCTTTAGTAAAGTAATTATCCAACGAGCCGGCCGAAGGCGGGCTTTATAAGGGACAATGTAGAACGGCCCAATGGGCGTCCAGTGGAAAACACACAAGCACATTTTTTTTTTTTATGTACTGATATGCATAAAAAACCCTCTAAGTCAGTCAGAGACGGACCCTATAAGGGAGGAGATAATGCTCAGCATATACACACTCCAGCCTATACATATTTAGACCGACAGTATGTTGGAATGCAACGAGGGGACCTGTAGGTTATAAAACCTGATAAATGTTGACGGTGAGGCCCAGCCTGCTGCCGCACAAATATCTTGAATGGGTATCCCACTCGACCACGCCCACGAGGAGCCCATTCCTCTCGTAGAGTGAGCTCTGATGCCCAAGGGGCACTGAATGCCCTTGGCTTCATAAGCCAGCGCTATAGCATCAACTATCCAGCGCGATATTCTCTGCTTTGAAACAGCGAGACCTTTGGTGCGGCCGCCAAAGCATATAAATAATTGCTCTGTTTGTCTGAACAGGGCAGAACGTTCCAAATATACTCTGAGCGCCCTGACTGGGCAGAGTAAATTAGCGTCGCTTTCGTCTTCTGGAGACGATAGCGCGGCCAGAGATATCACCTGTGCTCTGAAGGGTGTAGAGAGCACCTTAGGAATATACCCGTGTTTTGGCCTAAGGACAACTCTGCTGTCGTTAGGTCCAAATTCCAGGCAGGTAGCGCTTGATGACAGCGCGTGCAGGTCGCCCACTCTCTTGACTGAGGCGAGAGCCAGCAAGAGAGCAGTTTTGAGCGAGAGCTGTTTAAGGTGCACAGTTCGTAGAGGTTCGGGGCACTCTTGAGTGCGTCCAGGACCGTGGCCAGGTCCCAGATTGGCACTGAGGGGGGGCGTGGGGGATTTATCCTCCTGGCGCCTCTCAGGAAACGAACAACTAGGTAGTTTTTCCCTAGTGTGCGTCCTTCCACAGGATCGTGTGACACCGCTATGGCAGCCACATATACTTTGAGCGTGGAGGGGGTGTGGCCTGCCTCCAACAGCTCTTGTAAGAAAGCGAGCACGCTCGGTACCTCGCATGTCTCAGGATTCAGGTTCCTGGTTTTACACCAGTCACTGAACACCTTCCATTTCTGGGCATATAAGCGCCTCGTAGAGGGCGCTCGCGCCTCAGTGATGGTTCTCAACACTCCACTGGGGAGGTTCCCGGGAACCCGTTGAGGGGCCATGCATGGAGGGCCCACAGATTGGGGCGGTGATGGAGGATCATCCCGTTGGCCTACCTGAGGAGGTCTAGCCTCAGCGGAATCGGCCATGGGGCAGATTGCATCATCTGCATCAGTTCTGGAAACCACGTCTGGTTCTTCCAGAGTGGGGCTACCAGGAGCACTGCACATTTCTCCTCCTTGACCCGACTGATGACCTGAGGTAGCATCGCGATCGGGGGGAAGGCATACAATGGGCGGCTCGGCCAGACTTGGGCGAGCACGTCTGTGCTCTTTGAAAAGAAGAGAGGGCTGTGCGCATTTTCCTTGGAGGCAAAGAGGTCGACCTCTGCTCTGCCAAAGGTTTGCCATAACCACTGAATCGTCAGGGGGTGGAGAGACCATTCTCCTGGGAGAACTTTGTCTCTGGACAGCATGTCCGCTCCCTGGTTCAGGACACCCGGCACATGCGCTGCTCTCAGCGAGCGCAGGTTGCACTGGGACCATAGGATGAGTTCCCTGGCCATCGAGTGCAGGGAGCTCGACCTGAGTCCACCTTGGCGATTTATATATGAGACTACCGTCATGTTGTCCGTTCGAACCAGGACGTACTCGTCTTTCAGGTACGGAAGCAGGCGGCGGGGAGTCCTCGGGTGGCGGTGAAGCACGCGGGGATTGGCCCAGAGTGACGTCACTACAATCCGAATGCTCTGGCGGCCTCTGTGAGCGGCGCTTCTTCTTGCGCGGCTCAACTAGAGGGAACGGTAGCACGGTGGTGGCAGGCTCTTTCGCGGCAAAAGCGGCGAAGCGAGCGCGCAGCTCGGTGAGGCCCAGGGAGTCACACTCGGGGCATCCGCCTCGAGTAAGGGCAGCCTCTGCGTGGTCCGGACCCAGGCAGCGAGTGCAGATAATGTGACGATCCCCGTCCGGAAGAAGGCCTCGACACGAGGTGCAGGAAGGCATTTGAAACAACGCCTTAATTTGCTCTTTTAGAAAAAGTGTCGCGGGGGCGAACACTTGTATTATAGCTTTGAAAAAGGATATGAGGTGATGCGCGCCGGATGGCTTAGCAGAAGCCGTTCGAAGGCGGCTGAAGGCGCCGGCGTCCTCGTAGCAGTCCTGCTGTAGGCTTGTCGACGGCGGCGGCGAAAAGACTCCAAAAATCCAGAGGATCCAGCGAAGAGAATGGTCTTTGCTGAAGGAGATTAAATCTAAAGAACTCAGACGACGAGGCACCCAATATATTACCCTTGGCCACGCCCATCTTGGCGGGTTCTGACGCGCGTGGGCGCGAAGCACGCTCATTGGAAGCGTGTTCAGAGTTGCCCCGTCATAGGTTCGTGCAGTTGCCGCAGCACAGCCAATGACCGAGCTGCCTCGCTCACTCTTGTATGCTGTGCAGCTGCAATGCGTTTTACATAAAGACTTCAATATTTCTCGAGAAAAGGAGTTTTCCCATAGCATAAGCTACTTACGCAATAGGAGAGACCTCTCGAAAGGGAACACAAGTTTACCTGATTGTTGTTCCCGCAATTCACTCTCATGGTTTTTTTTCTTCTTCCTCTTTTCGTGACCAGAAGGATAGTTTCGCTTAATTTTGTCATGGATGTTGTAGGCCTACACATTAATTGACGCGCTATGACACGAGATGGAGGCGGGGGCTTAAGTAATTTGCGGGGCCTTAGGCTACGCAGAATACGCACCGGTCGCGTGCAGCGCTGCAGCCACGTAAACAGTTTGCCCTTCCCTTACTGATTTTCACTTTCGGTGCCCGAATGGAAGTGAATGAGGCTTTGCGATTTTTTTATTTTTATCTAGGCCTACGTGAAATTCTGCATCCATTGTATGATTTTTTTTTTTTCTTTTTTTTTTTTTTTTTTTCGGAAGGGCAACCTGAGTCGAGAAGGGCATATGGGCAGTTGCCCGGGCAACCTGAGCAACCCCCCTGTGCACGTCCCTGGTTTGGAGTTAGAAATATATAACTCGCGCTGCATATTTAGTAATTTTGCCTCAGATAGTGTTTAAAATGTAACTATCCATAAGAGACAGAAAGATGCTGATAACCATACATTATTTAAGGTTATTTCTATTCGTTACGATATTGATATATGAACTGATGTTGTCAAGTAAGCTTGATGCTTTCCCCGTTGCGAACGTGCCATCCTCTAAACTGTAATCTACGGGTGCTACACTGCTAGTTGACTGCTGTTCATTTCCCCCCGAGAATATCATGTTAACAACAACCCTTAAGAAAACGTAATTCCTTTTTGGATCCTCTTGATCTGCTTTCTCCATGTTTCTTTGACTAATCTCAGTGTCTCAGTCTCACGCACACTGCACGCGAGTTAACCATGTTCGACACATTTAACTGGGAGTGGGGCCGTCCACACTGTTTGATCCATTGTAGGCACCGCTCACGTTGTGTTTTCGGCTTTGGAAATGGAAAGAACACAACTCCTTCTCCAGACAATCTCTCGGGGTACCTAGTGTCCGATTTACAAACGCCGTGGGCGCACTGCTTCACCATTTTGCTTGGAGTCAATGTTTGACGGACCTGCTCACATAGTAACGGTTGCTATGATGTGTGATTGGACAATGGCCGTTTTGGGGGAGGGGCCGGCGAAAGGTCAATGACAGACAGAGCCGTTGCTGACAGGTAATCAAAGAGGCGAAAATCTGATGCTTTTTTGGTAACAGCCACTAGTTGCCGCTTCGGTAGCGCGGCCGCCATTTTGGGGTAAAAATTCCAACTGGAGTTACTGGACAACAGTACAGATAAGAGTTTTTGAGGTAGTTTTTTCTTGCATTAGTGAGTATTTCCATTTTTTGCACTTTTACACATTTACGGTACTGCTATTATTAGTTACCAACTCCACTAGGCCTGAAATATATTTTGTACGTTTTAACCACCTGGATCATGCTACAAAAACATGATGATCTTATAGAACATGATGCATTGCATTGCTGTGTCCGTTATCCTATAATTGCCACTTTGGACAGTGGCTGTGTTTTTTTGTTTACATAGTCTTGCTTTAACGGTCATTAATATAAGATAGTACTGCAAAAAAACACTTTACTGTAAAGCTATTCTATTGCTGTTATATATTTATTGTCCAACATGTACATTTTAGTACAATTACAAGTTATGTGGGGGGAAAAGCCTGGTTAAGTAGCAACTTCTTTTTAACCGCTATAACGTTAACTGTTGTGAGTTAAAATAATCACCTAATTATTTCAACCTAAAAATGACCTCTGCACTGGACTAAATATGTATAATTTATGACTGCCGAGTCACTTTCACCCCAAAATGGCGGAAGCATAGGGCTGCTGCTGGGCGCTGGTGTTGCAATGGAACGTTCTATTGGCATTCACTTCTTGTCATTGTCAATATAAGTTCTTTGGTATAATTGAGAGTCAGTAACCTTTGGAGAACATACCAGATGAGCATGATTTCTTGGAGGAAGTCTAGAACTACTCCAGGAATCAATTGAGGCTTAAATTAAACCTACCAGGAGTCAGGTTTAACTGCATATTAATGTTGTGTTTTAAAGAAACACAAACACATACATAAACAAAAACACACACACAGTCGCATACACATATGTGTACTATATGTATACGTCTATATAAATATATATATATATTGATCTTCACCGACAAGTAATCTATGTGTCTTCTTTAATCACAACATTAAACTGCCTCCTGTTCCACAATTTAGTTCTGGAGTAGGTCGTGTCTTCCTCCAGGAAATCAGTTTATTAAACTCTGGACTAGACTATGTCTAGAAATATTTAAAACCATGACAGAGAAATATTTAAAACCATGACTGAGAACCTTCTCTTCTCAGCCTCCCTGGGAAAGTCTATGCCAGGGTACTGGAGAGGAGAATATGGCCAATAGTGGAACCTCGGATTCAGGAGGAACAGTGCGGTTTTTGTCCATGCCGTGGAACACTGGACCAGCTCTATACTCTCTACAGGGTGCTGGAGGGTTCATGGGAGTTTGCCCAACCAATCCACATGTGCTTTGTGGTTTTGGAGAAGGCATTCGACTGTGTCCCTCGCGGCGACCTGTGGAGGGTGCTCCGGGAGTATGGGGTCCGGGGTCCTTTGCTAAGGGCTGTCCGGTCCCTGTACGACCGAAGCAGGAGCTTGGTTCGCATTGCCGGCAGGAAGTCAAACTTCTTCCCGGTGCATGTTGGACTCTGGCAGGGCTACCCTTTGTCACCGGTTCTGTTCATAATTTTTATGGACAGAATTTCTAGGCGCAGCCAGGGGCCGGAGGGTATCAGGTTTGAGGACCACACGATTTCGTCTCTGCTCTTTGCGGATGATGTTGTCGTGTTGGCCCCTTCAAACCAGGACCTTCAGCGTGCACTGGGACGGTTTGCAGCCGAGTGTGAAGCGGCTGGGATGAAAATCAGCACCTCCAAATCCGAGGCCATGGTCCTCATTCGGAAAAGGGTGGCTTGCTCACTTCAGGTTGGTGGAGAGATCCTGCCTCAAGTGGAGGAGTTTAAGTATCTTGGGGTTTTGTTCACGAGTGAGGGAAGGATGGAACGGGAGATTGACAGACAGATCGGTGCAGCTTCTGCAGTAATGCGGTCGATGTACCGGTCTGTTGTGGTGAAGAAGGAGCTGAGCCGTAAGGCAAAGCTCTCGATTTACCGGTCAATCTACGTTCCTACTCTCACCTATAGTCATGAGCTTTGGGCCATGACCGAAAGGACAAGATCCCGGATACAGGCGGCCGAAATGAGCTTTCTCCACAGGGTGGCTGGGCGATCCCTTAGAGATAGGGTGAGAAGCTCGCTCACTCGGGAGGAGCTCAGAGTAGAGCCGCTGCTCCTCCACATCGAGAGGGGTCAGCTGAGGTGGCTCGGGCATCTGTTCAGGATGCCTCCTGGACGCCTTCCTGGGGAGGTGTTCAGGGCACGTTTCACTGGGAGGAGACCCCGGGGAAGACCTAGGACACGCTAGAGAGACTATGTCTCCCGGCTGGCCTGGGAACGCCTCGGTGTCCCCCCGGAATAGCTGGAGGAAGTGTCTAGGGAGAGGGAAGTCTGGGCATCTCTGCTTAGACTGCTGCCCCCGCGACCCGGCCCTGGATAAGCGGAAGAAGATTGATGGATGGATGACAGAGACCATATTTTTGTTAATCAAGTTTAAAAGGCCATTTAGTACTTGGCTTATTCTCTGTCCGAGAAACCACACTTGTAAGTATAAAGTAATGAGAGTTTTATTTAGTATAAAGTGGGCCCAAATAATTTAGCTACAAAAAGAATCAAATAAATCCAAATGTCCGAACAAACACATTCACTAAAATGAATCAAACGGACTTCTAATGCAACATAAATGAGTTATTGATGAAATGAAAATTCGTTTTCTTAAAGGTAAAGGGTAGGCAATTTAGGTAGGTTAGCAATAGCAAGCTAGCTTTAAAAGCATGAGATCCCACCCTCCCTTCAAAGCGATCTCCAAAGCCATGCCTCCTTTAAAACACATGAACGAACACTGCAGAGTCTGCAAAGCGTCACGTGAAATGGTGTTAAATTACCTCATGTTTCAAATCACATGACATTACAATAATAATGAACGTAAACAACAGGGCTCTTACTTGTACCACCTGACTGCTGAAGATTTATTTCGGCATTGATAGTGTTGAAATAGAAATGCAAAAATCCGAGTCTGAGAACGTGAACAGCTCCGGGCAGAACGCCATGGGCTGGCATCTCATAATAAGGGTTATTACATGGTGTGAACGCAGCATACGCTCATTGTTTTGGTTTAGGAGGAGCTGTGAAAGGTGGCTGCTGTCAGTGCTGTGTCTCAGACTCTGCTTAGCATGAACTGCGCTGATGATGTGTGATGGATGTATGGGAATGCATACATTGACACGCAGGTAGTGCATCATATAATTTTTGGATCGAATGCAATGACTGGACGAACATTTTTTTGATCTTGAGACTTCAACAGAATATATATGTACATGTTTTAATATTTAGACCACTTCTATTATTGATTGCTATCAGGATGTGAAGAGAGTTTAAACCAGTACAACAAAAAGTTTTTATTAAAAAAAATTGCTTACCTTACCTTTAATGACTTTAACATGTTGCAAAATATGCTATTGGGAATCTTGTTAAGTTGGTTAGCGTTACTACTTTGAGTTAGTTGCTGCATCTGATACTCTGTAATCTTTTTTTGCTAACCTCGTGTTTTTCTTCTATTCGTTATCACACAGACATCCTTTTCTGTTTAAAACAAAAACAACACCCCCAGATTGTAGGTCCAGAGCACCTCAGCAGCAGCAAGAGGGGCATTAGTTCTGCCTGTGTGTGAATGTTTACAGTACGTGTATGTATTTATTACAGTGTGCACTGGAGTCCACAGAGCAGCCCCGTCGTACAGGCCGTGGCATCACCGTTTGTGTCTGTATGTCCCCGAGGGGACATGTGTTCCACATAGTTGATGATTATGGTTTCTGTGGGGGAACAAGATGCGGCGAACTAGAGTTATACACCAACAGCCACACTCACAAAAAAACACAAGAGGCAGGGACCGCACCATAGAGCTCCCCTTCGCGAGGTCTGATGTCTTTGTTTATTTTGTTGTTTTTTTCTCGCACATTCCTTCCCTCCTGTCATCTTTTAGATCTGACAGCAGGAGCAGCTCCTGGCAGCAGCTTGATAGACATGTCAGGAGTGTAAAATACCTGTGTGGTATGAAGCGCTCGCACACACACGCAGAGTTCAGCTGTGCCGGGTTAGAATTATTCATCACAACCTGATCCCTGTTGGTCTCTGAACCGCAGGATAGCTGAAGCATTAACGCTGCCTGACTTACTTTATATAGTATTCAATTAACAGGCGGCATTTCAGGATGCTGTATTTAAAGTGCCCCTATTATGCCATTTTAAAGTTTCCTAATGTTGTATTGGAGTCTCCTACAACAGGTTTACATAAATCAAAGGTCAAAAACTGTTTAATTTCCTCATAATATACACTTGCACATCACCACATTTTCAATGATTCTCAAACGACTCGTCAGATGAATTAATCTCTCTAAATCCCTCCTTTCCGCGACCTACTCTGCTCTGATTGGCCAGACAGCTCAGTCTGTTGTGATTGGTTTACCGCGTAGAGCGCATCAAACAAAAACGCCCATTGCCATAACAACATCAGCTCTGCTTGTCCTGAGGCTTCCTACACCGTAAACTAAACACAGTAACGAACAATGACGTTGATTTTACCATATCAATGCAAGCGCGAGTCATTGGACACATTGGAAGAACTATTCATTAAACCCAAAGATTTTTTTTCTAATATATTGCGGTGAACACGTGGAAACTGTATCAATAAAAGTGCATGTACGCAATGTATACATTAGCCGAGCTCTAGCGTGAATGACTGATGTAACATAAACTTTGGTAAAACAAATCTTGCTCCACGCTTAATCTTTCCTCAAAGTAGTGAGAACGACAGATAATCTGCATTAATAGACACAGTTTTAGGTAATTGGCCCACAGCTAATTAGCAGATGTATTTCAGTAAGCCAGTGATAACATGAGTTAGCTAGTTAGCAGGAGACCTACACAATATAAAACTCAAAACTAAGTATTTTGAACACCATCTTTCAAGAGAAAGCGGTTTGCGAATCCTGCATTTAACTCGGAGATTTGAGAAGCAGTCGTCAATAAAATAAAGGGAACACAGCAAAAGTTTAGGATTATACTGCTGTGGTATCGTGGTAAAGATTAATTTTAACCACTGATTCTTCACATGCTCGTCCTTGGGCAGTGGGAAAAACTGGCTTTAGCCTACTATCACATTGTAGATCACAGCATCTCCTCGACATGATGCTATTCAGTATCCACAGAAATCAGCTGCCGGTTGGAGGTTTAAGTTTTCCCTAGTGTCTGCGCGTGCAATACGTGGGCTGGCAATATGCTAATGTTTCGTCTTGACGTCACGGCGAAACGGCTTATGAGTCGTTTGAAAAACGATTCATTTCATTGACTCAGAGTCAACTCTTACTTTTGAAAGACAATAACTTTATATACGGTGCACTCTCAGATTTAAAACTTTGCCGGATGTTTTCATTCACTTAGAGCTATGCTACACACCACATGAAAGGCCATTTTCAAAAATCCATAATAGGGGCCCTTTAAGTAAGACCAATTATTGGCTTAGGTGTAGTAACAAAATAGCATTTTTGGGTAGAATTTGTAGCATTGTCTGTGAGCCAAGTATTGATTTGTTTTTTCAATGGACTTTTCTTGGTGTTCAGGCTGTGTTTTCTTAGAACTTTCCTAGAACAGTTCATTTGAGGAATGGATCCAATTGTTTATGTTCAATTCAATTTCTGAATTTGTTCATTCTGCAGAGATACATACTGAAACCAGGTACTATGTATTGGCTTTTTGCCTTTGAACAACTCAGAAAAGTCAAGAGAGATAGGAAAAGGGGAAGAGAGCTTGGAAATGGGATTTGGACACGACTTAGGTCAGGCTTTACCTGCATTTTTATTTCACTTTATTTTAGCTTGAAATGGCACATTTATAAAACTTATAAAAATAACATTTTCTCTGTGGGGTACTTTACTGAACTTACCAAAAATACAATGCTCCTAAGACCGTACCATTGTAATGTTTGACATGTACTATACCATGGTAATACCATGGCATTTTTTGAGGTTTATTAGAGTCCTGTGTTGATAGCGTTTCTTATAAATATGGTAATCATTCAGTAGCATGTATTACTGTTATCAATTGTACCAAATTACCACCACTTTTTTGTAAGGGTGTTTGCATGTTTTTTTTTGAGATGGGAAGAGTGTTTTTATTTTAATTTTATTGAAATGGCAATTTATTTGCGCTTACAAAGATTTGTGTATCATTACGTTAAAATCACCTGTAAAGGCACCCATTTCCTCAAACGACTCATATAAATATGGCAATCATAGAGGTACTATGGTATATATCAAAGTACCATGAAATTATGGCCATTGCAACAGTACCTCTATGTTAGTGATGCGGACCTGGACACAACTAACATCATGGTGCATAATCTCAAAGTTTGCTTCGTCTAAATTTCATAATCTAAATACAGTAACGTTTGATTTATTGCTAGAGATGGCTGCTAGACTGTGTGAATATAGAGTAATTTACATGGCTACAATAACAACTAACGAAACACTCCTTAATTAATGTTGTGGGTGCATTTGCATTGTGTTACACTGATACGCCCATTTACGAGAACGTTCAGGCTGAAATATGATTATAACATTAAACCCAGATATGATTAGTGTGTGTGTTGTGCAGGAGCTGATGGAGATGATCAGTATTTTGATGGCAGTCTGAGGGGCTGATCCTGACCGAGATGCAGAGACTGAAGGCGTGTGTAATTGACAGTGACAGTCCTCTTCTACATTTAATTGCTGACCATGAATCAGATTACTTCCTCAAACTGCTTTCATTAGCGCTGAGAGATCTGTGGCAACACAGCTCGCACTGGATTCATATTGGCCTGTGGTGGATGGCTACCCTATGTGGGTGCTTATGATTCTCATATTCTTAAAGATGACTTGTTTGATTTGTGACATGATCAATTATTTTTGGTATAGTATTGGTATATCCATCTATGCATCTATCATGAAGGATATTATATTTATTCATATTTTCTTTTTGAGGTACTTTACTACACTACCAAAACAATACAATGCTTTTTGGAAATAGTCTTTTTTCTTTATACTGTCTTTATACCTGTCTTTTGTAATATTTTTTGCAGTTTCTTCATGCAGTATCATGCAGATAGCATTGAATATGAAAATGGTAAGCAGTATGTATTACTAATAACATCATACTATATTACCATCACTTTGCTTTTTTGTGAGGGTGTTTGCATGGGCCAAGTGGGGTACCATTTTTTTGAATACATTCTAGGCAAAAAGAAATGCAAATTGATTTTAATTGATAGATGCAATGTTGATTTATTTAGCTTTAAAGTCCCCCTGTAGTCAATTGTATCCCTTACAACTCATCTTTGATCACCAAAATTACGTATTCAAGCGTTTTTTCCTTGAAAAAATTCCTTCATGCCTTAAAATAGCTTGAATGTAACTCTACACTCTTGCCTCATTTAGTATAAGTGGTTCTATGAATATGCAAATAATTCCCGGCTCCACTCACTCACACCAGCTCAGAGATCCACTCGTTGATGATCACACATTGACGTGATTGGGTACAAAGTAGTTTGTGACGTCAGAAACACCAGTGATTTCAAACAGCGTTTTTTTGCAACGCATTCTCATCCTTTGGCGTCATATAGGTGACACCATATGACATTTCGTCGAAATCTTACACACATGGCATCCTTTAGCGTCAATATAACACGCACTGTTTGGGTAGGCTTAGGTCTGGGGTAGGGTTACGGTTATGACGCCTTGGGATCTGCGTCTCATATTGACGCTAAACGATGCCATGTGCGTCGGATTTAGACGAGCGTCACCTGTATGACGCCTTGGGTTCTGCGTCTCATATTGATGCTAAAGGATGCCATGTGCGTAAGATTTCGACGAAATGTACAAAGCGTCACATGTATGACGCCAAAGGATGAGAACGGGCTGTTTTTTGATACGGTCTTTGGTTCACTGCAGTTTTAAGGAGAAGATACTCAGCAATGGTGTTGACTTATGAATTTAGACATGGTTTGTCTTCCTTTGACTTGGCAACTATTTCAACTTAATAAAACCCTTTAGAAATCATTTGAATGGTTCAATAACCTGTTCTGGTGAGAATGGTGACTTTCCCCGCTCCCCCCAGCGTTCCCAGGCGGAAAACCAACCTTGCAACATCGGGACTAAACGTCCCGGTAAGTTGGAAATAGGAAGTCTCGTGAGAAGCGAGAACGAGTGAGAACGAGCGAGAAACCCTTTATGGCGATTCGACATAATTTTATGATACTGTGTATGATGTATTACCCACCTCGGTAGACATAGCTCCACACGATAAAGTTGGCCGGCTCCGATAATAACAATACACATAAGCAGCGGTAAAAAGCGGGAGGTGAGTCGCAAGTGAGTTTTTTTATGACAGTGTTGTGAAAATATACGCCGCACAGCTGTAGGGGGAGCTCGATGAGAAAACATGCGACAACAAAAGTGAAAATCAGCGAAGAATTACTAGAGTTGCCAAGTTCCGCTTTAAAGCACATTAAAAACACCACATAGACATATAAACAATATTAAAACCTTGATTTTCACCACAAAGAGACTTTAAAGAAATGTATTAAAGCAACACTATGTAGTTTTTCAACCTTCATAATATATTTCCAAAACCCTTGTGATGGTACACCGACTTACAATAGGTTGAATGACACGTCTGCCATAGCCTGACGGGGTCTATCGCTTTTACTGGCACTACGTAACTTCGGGGTTCGGGTAGTAATCCGAGCTCAAAAAGAACTACAAAATTCGAATGCTTTACGGCATCCCTCACTTCCCCCACCACCCCCCACTTTCTCAAATTCGGGCTTGAGAGCCCAACTATTGTTTGTTTGCCGGATGTTGTTGTCATGATTCATCATCATCATCATGGCCAAAGCAGCAACTAAACCAAAGAAGCCGAAGGTTTTGTCGGAGGAGTAAGCCTGTGTCTAAACAGCGTGTACAAGTTTGGTAGGGGCTACATTCTTGCAAGTAAATAATACATGATTAGACAGACAAAATCATCTTTTAGAATAACCTAATGACTGCAGGCTGATAGTCATGTTTGTTTGTTTATTTTTCTGGTGAAAGTGTCTTGCCTCAGGCTATAATGCAAATCGATTTTTCAAATTTGCAGATTCATCTATGGTAGCTTGATATTATAATATTGATGATATATGGCTATTACCTACCACACAAACATTGAATTGAATTAGCATATCCATTCTGTAAAACATTCGCCAATAGGCTACTGTAATGACGCTGGCTTGTAAATGTGAGCTACGCGATCTTTTGGCGTTTGAAGAAAAAAAAAAAACTCCATGAAATTATATTCAAATGACATGCTGAAATATATGCCACTGTACCTGGGATGAAGACATTTCACATGCAACGCAGGCAGTCTGCCCAAGACGTGAGAACTCCTTCTGCAGAGTTCGGGGGTATTGGCTTGTAAACAAATGCACGTGTGACCATGACAGATTTTATGACAGTAGGAGAAGACAGGACTGTTTCCCAACTGTAGGGGGACCCCGAGAGCAAAAGTTACATGGTGTTACTTTAATAAACTCTCCCCACTCTTATCATTTGGGTCTCTCAATCATAGGCAGCTGTATATTGTTTGCCTATGGATGCATATATGGTCTCTTGACAATAAAATTGCAGTTTTCTAGATTAAGGGGCCAGTACAGTTTACCCCCTGACACATCTTACCCCACTCCTACTGTAGTCCTCAGTATACTTATAAGTCTATTTTAGTCAGTCATCTCTTTGAGCCTATGTTACAGTCATTTCGGAGGTACTTTAGTCAGTCATCGCTGGGAAATACTGGAGTCAGTCACGCTGAAATAGTATAATATACTCTGAGGATGACAGGCATGTCATTGAAGTTGACATTTGAGCAAAAACACTTTGAAAGCAAGCCTATGCTATTAGAATGACTCTCACAGTGGGGTTTATCAGCCGTCTTCGCTGTCAAATGAAAGTGTTTTTCTGTGTGCTGCGAGTTCCTTCACAATTACATACCGACATAGTAAAATAAAGCATGTGCGAATGTACGAGGATTTTTCAACCAGACAGCGGGAGCTAAATGGCATTAGTATAGGTTGAATGGAGACAGCCTTAGTTTGGTCCACTAGTGTTAGTATTGCGGCCACATGTGACCAGACTCGGACCCGTACACAGCATGGGGGAGTGTGCTAGAGCTCTCTCTGCCGCTATCCATCAGCGCAGGTCTCGGCTAGCCCGAGCTCGGCTCCCACTGAGCGTAATGGGGTGTAGGAGAGCCCAGGGAACAGTGTGCGCTGCGCTAGGCTCGGGCCTGGCAGCATTATAAACTTACTGTGTGATTATTGTCAGAGCGGGACTCTAGCGCCTGGGGGTCTGCTGTGATGGGTAGTGTGTCAGAGAGGAGAGCGAGAGAGAGAACGCAAGCTGAAGGAGAGAGAGGAAGCAAGGGGAGGGGGAAGATAGATGGCGTGGTAGACAAAGGGAGCTGGAGGGAGAAATACGATGGAAGAAAAAGGATAGAGAGGGACAAGCAATGGAGAATCAGTTAGAAAGCAACTCTATGGTGAGGGAGATAGAGAGGGATGGAAATTAGAGAAAATTGTTAAGAGCCTGACTGTGGCAAGATTGTTTTTCCCTTGTTTTTTTGTTTTGTTTTTTTGCCGCCTCTAAACACCGGAGATGTGGCCTGTCTCTGGCGAGGAGAGGGAACTCAATTTGGGACAATTTACTCTACAGTCTTCTCGCTGATATACCTTCGGGACAGAGAATAGGGAGCAAATGAAACTGAAGGAAGATAAAATCAGCGAGACACTGACACACACAAACACACACACACACACACACTCTCGTACCGCACACACATGGATTTCACTTAGTTAGCTTGAACTCTCCCAGTTGGTCGATATGATTTGGTCTCTATGGCAATGAAAATGAAAAAACCTTTGAAAGGGTCAAGGGAAAGCCACTGGATTTGATTTAGCTCCACCTTGAAGATTGATGTGGCTAGACAGGGTGTGTGTGTGGATGCGGGAGTGTGTCTGCTGTGGATATTTTGTGCCCTGTATTTGCATGGCACTAACCTTATGCTTCCATTTGACCTTTTAACCCCACATTTAATCATACAGGACTGACAGAAATTACATTGTGGAAGCAGCCTAGTGTTGGGGAAGCTACTTGTAATGACAACTAGATTACTAAAAAAGTAGCTAACTTTTCCCTTAAATAGCTTCAGATATGTAACCATACTTTAATATTATTTATTATACTATCAGAACCATATTTTTCTGGCCAAAAACAGTTTTTGAATGATTGAACTCACAAGAACCAATGAGGTTTATTCTTGCGTCAAGCAGGTTATAAAAATAAAAGCCTAAATTGAATTTTTCCATCATGTAAAGATGCCAGCAGCCATATCACCCTGTAGCCCAAGACTAGGTTGACTAAGGTTGCCCACTGAAGCTAAGCAGGGTTGAGCCTGGTTAGTACCTGGATGAGAGACCTCCTGGGAAAACGAGGTTGCTGCTGGAAGAGGTGTTAGTGAGGCCAGCAGGGGGTGCTCACCCTGTGGTCCGTGTGGGTCCTAACGCCCCAGTAGAGTGACGGGGACACTATACTGTGAAAGAGCACCGTCCTTCGGATGAGACGTTAAACCGAGGTTTTGACTCTCTGTGGTCACAAAAAATCCCAAGTCCTTCGAAACGAGTATGGGTGTAACCCCGGCATCCTGGCCAAATTTGCCCATTGGCCTCTGTCCATCATGGCCTCCTAATCATCCCCATATACTGATTGGTTTCATCACTGTCTCCTCTCCAACAGTAATTCCGGTGTGTGGTGGGCGTTCTGGCGCAAAATGACTGCCGTCGCAACACGATGGCGAGGAAATGACAGAATTTAAATATTTGGGTGAACTAACCCTTAACAACCATATAAACAATCGCAGCGCAATCTGGATAGTTTCTGGACTGGTTATTTTCACTGTGCATAAAACACAATAGAGGGTATGCGCATGACGTCACCATCGGCCGGAGTGAATGCGGTCACGCCCACAAGTGGCAAAAAGACTGAGCGGCAGCATTTGTTTTCAGCGTGAATGCCGTGAAAAACACACAAAACACATCTAAAACGGCAAAGAGCTTTGCGATTGACTGGTCAACTAGATTTGACCAGAAATCAGAGGTACTGTATATTTTTACAGACTGCAAAAAGCTACAGAACAGACTATATTCTGCATGATTGGATGTTTTTAAATAAACACTGACAAAAAAACTATACAAGTTTTAGGGCTGGACGATATGATGATATACAGTATAACATTAATGTAAGTGATCACTCGGATTTAGACCTATCTATATTAATATAAAACGTTTACAGGCAAATTTTCTTAATTTATTTCCCCGGCGTCGAAATCAGGCACATATAAATGTCAGGAAACACGATTCCTGGCTGCATGTCAATATCCATGGATCACTGGATCTTTGTTAAGTTGTAAGGAACATTATATCGAGTCCAACTTTTAGTTTAAACTGATAATAGTTTGTTTTACTCGCATTTTCGCAGTTTCCCCTATTAACTCCAGCCACGCAGCAGCTCTTTTGCCACTCAGTCCGGCTGAGGGGGGCGTGTTCCGGCGGGAAAGTGACGTTAATGCATTCCCTCTATATGCTTCAAGTGGTTAGTTATATCTACATATGCCCTATTAATGACAATATTTAGGCAATGTAGCTGTTGTGGGAAAAAACTAACAAATAATCACAGCCATCACAGCAGTTCTCCCCTCTGTCATGTTTAAAGTTAATGGCTCTCACCTCACGACACAAATTCGGGTACAAAAATTATCTGAGTTTCCCAGTAGTAAAGACAACTTGAGAGGGACGTTCATGTCTTATTTTCTAACTCGTATTTACTTTTTTTTATTATTTTTTATTATTTTTTATTAAGCAAGCAATACAAATACAAATAAGTACATAAGAAAGAAAGAAAACGCAACAGTGGAGAAAAAATATATATACCGGTAAACCAATATAAATGTGAGAAAAAAACAAAACAAGTATCGGACAAACAAAAATAGTTGATGACAAGCAAGATTGCATAATACAAGAGAAACATTCTAACTCGTATTTACATTAATTCAGTGTTGTAATGTAACGGAGTACAAATACTTCGTTACTGTACTTAAGTAGAAATTTCACGTATCTGTACTTTACTTCGCTATTTAAATTTATGTCTACTTTCACTTTTACTCCACTACATTTCCTAGATAAAATGTATACTTTTACTCCGTTATATTTCCACGAAGAATCTTCGTTACTCGTTACTATACTATAAAAATAAGAAGAAATGTGTGCGACTGCAATAAGGGAGGTTTGGCGAATCACTGCTCCTAGATTGCATTACGCACGCTCTGCACGCTCTATTTCTGCGTAATGCTCGTTTGTTGCCAAAGGAGGAGGAAGCACAACTGAAACCGCCATGGAAGCACCTACTGGAGGACCGGGGGGAAACTCCTTTTCCTTGATTTACTGAAGCCTATGTGTGAAACGCATTTGCAGCTGCACAGCTAGCACATTGAGCGTCTAGCTCGCTCATCGGCTGTGCTGCGGCAACTGCATATCCAATGGCGCGGGCGCCTCTGACGTGCGACCAATGAGCTAGCCCCACGTCATTACACGTCAGAGCCTGCTAAGGGGGCGTGGCCTTAGCCTATAATAGTCCCCTGAATTCGCCATTATAGCAGGTTTAACCTATGGGTTTAACGACTGAAGCGACAACTCGCCAGGTTAGTGCGGCCGGCTACGCAATACTCGTTCCCTCTCTCCTTTCGAACGGCCACAATAAAAGTTCACAATCAAACTTCTAACCGCTTGCTTTAAAAAAAAAAAGTAAACTTTTTACTTTTACTTCAAATACTTAAGTACATTAAATATCAGAAAATTACTTTTGATACTTAAGTACAGTATATATCAGATACTTTAAGACTTTTACTTAAGTAATATTCTAAAAGGTAACTTTCACTTCTACCAAAGTCTTTTTCTAGGACGATACTTGTACTTTTACTCAAGTATTGCTTTCTAGTACTTTATACAACACTGCATTAATTCCAATAGCACGTGAAGGCAGAAAAAGTGCAGTAAATGGTAAAATTGTTTCGCTACAAACCAGTGTGTTTATAATTAAGGCAATACATTAAAATGCTAGAGTAATAAATACAAGTTTGAAATATCAAGCAGCATAACAAGCCGTTTTGTACAGCTAAAAATAACTGGAAGTGGATGACACTGGAAGCCAGACACATTAAATTTACAAATGGATGGCCTGTTCTTATGTGAAAAATAAGTGGATTGGGACAGGCCTTGGGACTCTAATAGGTGAATCTTTTTTTTAATACGGTTCTTTTATGAGCCATCCAAACAAGCTGATTCACTTGAATAAATTGAATCCGCTCATCTTTAAAGGTGTATGCAAACACTCAGAATGAGTTCTCCAGCACTTCGATTGTTGTTCTATGTTAACATTGCCTAGGCGATTGCCTAAGCAAGTTTATTTATATAGCACATTTCATACACAATGGTAATTCGAAGTGCTTTACATAGAAGGAATAAAAATAATTAAAACGGTTATAAATAAAAAGGAAATAAAATGCAGTGCAAACAGTCAGATGAACAGTGGCACAGTGCTCATTCATTAAATGCACAGCTGTGTTTTGAGTCTGGATTTGAATGTGGCTTCTGTTGGAGCACATTCGATCTCTTCTGGAAGCTGGTTCCAGCTGCGGCTGGCATAATAGATTAAAGCATACTCTCCTTGCTTTGAGTGAACCCTCGGTATTTCTAGCTGATGTGATTCTAATGACCTGAGTGATCTGTTAGGTTTATATTCGGTTAGCATATATACATATACATATATATAATGTATTGAGGTCCTAGCCCATTGAGTAATTTATATACCAGTAATAATCCTAAATGTAACTGGGAGCCAGTGTAAAGACCCCTGAGGACTGGTGTGATATGTTCATATTTTCTGGTGCTGCTCAGAATCCTGGCAGCAGCGTTCTGTATGAGCTGCAACTGTCTAATGGTCTTTTTGGGAAGGCCAATGAGGAGTCCGTTACAATAATCCACCCTGCTGGTGATAAAAGCATGCACAAGTTTCTCCAAGTCTTGACTGGAAACAGCACCTAAAGACGTGCCTAGACGCACGTCTTTCACTGTTGGATAGTATTTATTTTGAAAGTGAAAAACTGTAGTTGAAACGAATTTGCAATTCGATTATAAATGCAGTTGCTCTACTGAATGTCTCACCAGACTGGGTGTATATTCGTGCTTGCGGTGAGAGCCGCCCATCTCTGAACTAGCATTAATAAGGTGAGATTGTGCCTCCAAATGTATCCAAATTTGTATCGAAAAACTGACAGAAGCAATGAAACATGTCAGTTATCTGCTATTTTAGATTCCACAGTGTCTTTAACATACAATGAAAAAATGTAACACAAGCATTATATAATAAAATGGAAATAAATGTAGTTTTTATAACAGTTTGAATGTGCATTTGCCAACATTAATAAATTAATGCTGTCATTTAGTTTGTATATAGACATCTATTTATGTATCTGTCTGTCTACCTGCTGTCTGTCCCTGTAGTTCTGCATGAACATGATGTTAACAATAAAATCAAAGTTTTGATTCCCAGGGAATGCACACAAATTTATAGCTTGAATCTGGCAAATGCATAAATGTGAAATGTAATATCAATATGTATAAATGTAAAAGTTAGTGAAAAAAGTGTTACCAAATAGTTTTTGTAGTTGTTTAGTAGACTATTAATATACAAAAAATATATAAATAATGTGTTTGTGTGTATATATATATATATATACACACAAATACATCTATATCTCTAACACAATATATATATATATATATATATATATATATATATATATATATATATATATATATATATATATATATATATATATATATATATTGTGTTAGAGATATAGATGTATTTGTATAATTTTCAGCCATTCACTTGATTTTATGGCAAGGGCACTGAATATTTTAGCAGTGGATGTGCTGGAAAGTTGGACAGTGTGCTCTTTATGCCCGGAGGCTGCTTTAGTATGCAGAGCAGGCTCTATTGATGAGCTATCGCACAACGCCCAGCTACCTCAGACTGCTGACATAGCGCTTCCTCTTTCCCAGCTCTCTCGTTCTCCGGGTGTCTCTCCTGAGCATAGAGATCTGACTCTTCTCATCTATAGCGTGCATGAGAGGAGGAGTATGAACAAGTGTGTTTGATCTGGAGAAAGAGAGCGAGGTCAGTATCATAGAAAATGGTATCTGCATGATTTCTAAGAAAAATATAGAGAGATAACCTGTTTTTACATTGGCCCAAAAGTCTTTTTGTGCCAGTTTGTTCTTTATTTATTTATAAAATTCTTTATTTATATAAACATATATATATATATATATATATATATATATATATATATATATATATATATATATATATATATATATATATATATTAGATTTTTTAATAATAAAAGAAACATTTGGTATAAAATAATTTTTTTTAAGATTTAAGAGAATTATTTAAGATTCTGAAGTATTTCTGTTACTAATGAAATAATCAAAT
Organism: Tiaroga cobitis; assembly: GCA_030578255.1. Taxonomy (NCBI): domain Eukaryota; kingdom Metazoa; phylum Chordata; class Actinopteri; order Cypriniformes; family Leuciscidae; genus Tiaroga; species Tiaroga cobitis. The sequence goes on from CM060606.1 coordinate 34,226,376, forward strand.
TTGATAACATGGATCATGTTAACTTTGTACTGATCAAGTGAGATGCTCATCCTTACACTGAAGCACAAGATTCTTTTTGGATTATTGAAAACATGATCATCAGGCTTTACCCAAACTTGTGGAGTTAATGCAGCTCTGGTGCTTCTGTCATTAAAGCAAAAATTGGACATACCAAATTCAAAAAACTGAGAAATTAACTTTTCACTCAAAATGGTTTGCTGTTAATTTCATTTTTAAATGTATAAAATTAAAAAATAATGCAAAATAGAAGCATTTTCACCAACAGTCTTAGATGTTTGAGGACCAGTGTGTGTCTGTCAATGTCAGATTAAAAAATGTAAACAATGAAGAGGGATTATTTTTTCCTAGGGACAGCTGTGCTTGGTTATTTATGGAGGGAGGGTAAAACACAAATTAAAAGGAAGAAACAAAAAGCACACAAATGGTTGAATGATTTGGAATGCTCCAATAAATCAAATCTCGACACATCGAAACAACTTTACACAAAGGTGTGATTTTTAATTTTATGTGGCATGTTTATGCAAATTCGTTTTTTTTTTTTTTGTAGGGATTCTCAACTAGACCCATGGTGAGCTGACAGGAAGAGAGGAAGCACAGATTGACGTGTGTTTAGTGTGTGTGACGATTCTCCCGTCATCCCGTCTGTGTGTGTGTGTGTGTGTGTGTTTGCTTGCACACGTGCACACTCTGTGACACTGAGCCCCCCCCCACCCAACCCGCCACACTGCTGCACTGGGAAGGGTTTCCAAGGAAACTGTCACCCATGGCGAGGTCCGGTGAGGGTGAACTGCCTCTTTCATGCATACCTAAATTCAGACCCCTAAAACCTACAACACGCCATCCCAGAGTGACAAACCAAAAATCACCTTGAATTAATTGCACTCCGTGTGTTCACCATTTTATTGCGCTGCTGTGTTTTTATTCATGTCTTTGAGGTGAAAACTCTAAAAGCCAAACTCAAAATAGTCTATTTTTATTATTTTATTGTGCTTTGTTATCAGAGCAGATTGTTCCATGAATAATAAAAAAAAAAATATTATTGGTAAAAATACATTTCTATTATGAAAATAACTCGCATTCTAATATAAATTGCCAACTTTTTATGATTTAATCGATTTAATGTACTTTTTTAAAATGATTGTTTACATACATGGTTTTACATGATACCTGCATACAATTACATTTGAAATTATTTTCTGTAATTACATCTATAATTACACCGTTGACCCTTCCATTACCCCTTACACCCGCCCATATACCAAACCTGTCCTAACCTTACCCATGTCCCATAGCAGCACGAGTGTTTTGCAATAAAACATGAACACAATAAGTACATACTTATTTTTTTTAATGTAATTGCATAGTAGTTAAGGACACCTAAAATAAAGTGTGACCTTTCACATTATGGAAGTAAAATGAGTTTTAAATGTCTTGCGAATATTGACTTTACAACCTGTGAATTTAATAAACTGTGTACCAGCAATTGCCAACTCAGAAGCCCTATATACAGGGCCTAAAATTAACACTCGACATGCACCATATGTGAGTAAAAATCTGCGTTGGCAGGTATATGAAGCGGTGACACTCGCCATTAGGCTGATAACATATTTATGAATTCTAACAATGCAGGAACGTGAACAAATTTGAACGACGCTCGGGACAGTTGATGGGCCAGCGCTGCATCATCGCGGACGTTTAAGACTTGACACTTGAAATATTTAAGTGCAGGAAGACGCACACATCCGGAACACGTGCCCAGAAAGCCCTGTCTCAGACAGTGCACAAATGCTAAACTGAGCTCTCTTTCTTGTCTTCTTGCACTTGACTTGAGCGGGCAAATTCACACATTATGTCAATAAATAGCGAGTATCCAAGTAAACATAGTCGGTTAGGTCTTAAATGTCAGTGGCGTATGTTTGATTTTGAAATTGGTGGGGACGAGGACATCAATGTATAAATATATATTAAGTTTTGATTGAAATTATTGCCACGGATATATCAGTGTCGCTGGATATTGGTAGGGACACATCCCTAGCGTCCCTACTAAATTCTACGCCCCTGTTAAATGTACAGTGCTGCAAATACCCATTCTTGATTTTTAAGATTGTGAGTCAGAAGTTTTGATTGTATGAATTTGTGACTTCATGCTTTCCTGTTTACTGGAGGTCTGTGGTTGTAATGCTGCACTTTCCTCATTGAAATCCTGCAGATGTGATCCTAATACTGAGGAGAGATCCCTCCGTTGAGAGAGTGGGGTTTGTTTGTATATAGAATTCATTTAATTGTGTTTTTGTATACAGTTAGTCAATATTGTAATAGGGTTAGGGAGCACTTTTTCTTGGCTGTCGCTGTGTAGGGGGCAAACACAATTAGTCTGTTACCTGGCTAGCAGCCAAAGCCCTCAGTGTGAGAGCTAGACTTCCTCCAAATATTTCTTTGAATGTGATGGTGGCCAGTATACAATGCATACTAGCCAATAGGAATATTTACGTACAGTATTGGCTACTGTTTTTTTAACAGCTATAGCATTTAACAATGCTGTTGTTAAATGACCTCATTATGTTGCACGTTTAATTCAGTTATCAGGTATCCAATAATCATCTCATAAGTTATGTATTTATTAATATTTTGCACTTTCGAGGGCATTGTATTGTGGGATACAGTATTCCATACAATATGTTTTTGTTGCAAATTTCACAAATATAGGTCATCCGGTTCTCCTGATTATTTTGGAAACTTTTTTTAGAGAGGTTATAAGGATCAAAGGTAATTATTAATACCAGTGTGCACATTATATGTCTAAATGGGTTTTAAAATCATTTCCAAAGGATATATGGCAGGTTGCCGTTTATCATTTCAGATGGACGGTCTGCTAATGAGCTGTCGATATTAGAGACCTCGCTGTCATACAGTTGTAGCTATTCGAAGAGAGCTTTGCTTTTGCTTGTTGAGTTTCGCATTAGTAGTGAGTGTGGCTGAGCTATTATACATGAGGAGCTCTCGCATATGTTTTGATACGGCTTTGAACCCACCTCCATGTGTTAGTGTAAACATCCATTATCAGAAAAAGCGTGTGAGGAAAAGGAGCGATACTGTGTGGGAATGCTGTCGGTCAGGTGTAGGCACGCAGCCATGTTGAGTTGACCTGCGGTGGCTTCCCCTGAGCTCTCTCCCAATCAACCACAGTGCTAATTACAGCAGTAATTATGTAATTACTATGCATCTGAAACACATCCAACACAAGCTGAGAAAAGTCAAAGGTAACATGGAGATATGGCCAGAAAAACACACACTCATTCGAACACAGAACCAGTTCTTCGACTGAAACGGTCTTTTTTCCATTTTTGTGATATAATTTCTCACTTTCCTTTTTGAATGACGCGAGCCAGACATCATGTGATTTCCACATTAGCAACAACACATCAAATTCTACAAAGAATCAACGGAATCAACGCAATAACTGCTACTATCTCTGATGGAAACGTTTTTGTTTTTTTCAAAACAGTTTGTTTCTTTCTTTCAGACTGAGACGTGGAGGAGGATGCAGTGGGTCTTCTCTTCATGGTGCTTCTCTTACCTGCCTCACACCCCCTGCAGGCACACCGAAACCTCTCCATGACCTTTTGCTTACAAACACATAAAGTTGGACCCCCCACCAGCCCCTGACTTAGATATGGGTCAACTCTAGATCAGGGCAATGAACACACATACAACAGTCAACTCTACTTTTGGAAACTGATAAAGCTATTTACATTTGTTTATTTATTTACTTATTTTAGGTTACATTTTTTATTAATAAATACATAAAAATAAATAGAGTAATACAATTAATCTTTTTTTTTTACTTCAACATTTTACTTCAACACCCATAATGCATGTTGCCGTCCAAGGCCACTCCCACCAATCTGTTACTGCTATGGCGTCCCAGAGTCTACTGTCTTGTTTTAGTAGGAGATACTTCTTCAAAAACTTTCAGTAATAATGCTGTCGACTTATATTGTTCCTGGTTGCAAGAATTCAAAGGATTTAGCGGGAGTTGTCAGTTTTGCCCAACCCCCGAAGCAAAACGCCGTCGCGTACAGGTAATTAAAGCTGTTAACGTTACCTAATAATGTTCCATTTACCATAATGATGTTTAAAGAGTAACGTTAGACAGATATACTACAGACATTGTAACATTAAAAAGCGGGTTGAAAATCGGCGAAGTTACACTTTAATGGCTCGTTCAGATGCGGGCAGTGGAATGGGAAAAACTCAAGGTCTGGAAACGCGTTTTTTTTAAAAGTCGATTGATGCTGATTTTTACTTGAGTGCCGCGTTTCTCAACGGTTGTAACTGTTACACGTCACGCGTGTTTACATAGAGAAACAATGGAAAAGTAGCGCATTGCAATGGAAAAACTTGTTCTGTGTGAACGGCCCTGTGTGTTTGCTGATGTATGTTAGCGTTTCATAATGACAAAAAACATGCTTTGCATTAGGTTATACTTCAGTTTTAAATTGCTCCAAATGTAAAATTCTTAATTATGGCATCAAAACTTAGTTTTGCGTTAGTGCTTTACTTATTTAAATCACATTTTAAATCGATCTGCTTATTTTTCATTTAAGTATGCGAATGTCCAAAATGAAAGTCGTCCGCCTAATTCTCCCTTTGCCTTCTGTATCATTTACAACAATTTCGGTTGTTTTTATTTTTATGTCATTCTTTTTACTATTCTTTTTTTTTTCTTTTTTTTTTAAGATCCCAGGCACATCCACAATCCCGAGGCCCTATAAGGAGCTTTCACGCTTTTTGGTTTGCTTTAGATGTTTAATACCCCTCTCTTTTGTGTCAGGGAGCTGGAGAAGCGTTAAGAGGCGCTGATAAACCCACTTAGATCCCTTCCTGGCCCGTCACCCCGGCCTGCCAGGATGCTTTAGCGGGGAGCTGATCTGTGACGGCCTGCCACTCAAACTGAGCACTTCTGAAAGCTAGCACAATAGAGCGAGCACCGCAACACAGAGCGCAGGGAACCGACGAGGAGAAGGAGGGTGCGAGAGAGGGCACGTTGGATCCCCTCTCTATTTCATCCTTTCTTTTTTTCCTTTTTTCTACCTCATTCATTCTCCTCTACACTTAGGGGGCGAGAGTACCTTCGACCTTTGCTTCTCTCTCCTTGTGTTCCTCACTTTTGCTGGCCTCTGACCCTCTTGTCCTTTCTTTCCTCCTTACGATCTCTCTCTCTCTCTTTCCCCCTCACTATCTCTCTCTCTTTCTCTGGCGAGTGACAGTGGGCCAGTGAGGAGTGGGGACAGAAGGGGTGATATGGATCAACGGTCTGTCCAGATGAAGGGACGCACGCTGCTCGGAAGATAATGGGGAGAAAGAGAGAGAGTGAGTAAAAGGAGAGTGACAGGCACAGGGAGATTGACAGGGATGGCTGTGGCACGCTTGCTGTGATCCCAGGGGGCTGTTGGGGGTAGCGGAGCCCGAAATGTCAGCGGTGATATCTGCTCCTCTCGCGGTGTCTGCCTGAGTCCTATCACAGCACTGCAGCTGGCTGTCCTCGCCCTCTCTCTCTCTCTCTCTCTCTCTCTCTCTCTCTCTCTCTCTCTCTCTCTCTCTCTCTCTTCTCTCTCTCTCTCTCTCTCTCTCTCTCTCTCTCTCTCTCTCTCTCTCTCTCTCTCTCTCTCTCTCTCTCTCTCTCTCTCTCTCTCTCTCTCTCTCTTTCTGGCCGTCTCACTCTGTCTCACTGCTTTACCATTGCCACATTTCTTTCTCTCTCTTTGTCTCTCTCTGTATACCCAGCTGTGCCCTACATCTTTCAGTTACCTTTCTCGCCATCTAAGCGCACACCTGTACACTGCCGGTCAAAAGTTTAGAATTTTGTAATTCAATGCTTACTAAGGCTACATTTGTTTGATTAAAAATACATGAATAACAGTAATATTGTGAATTTTCAGCAGCCATTACTCTCTTGATTCTTTTATGATTCATTACTCTCTTGATTCTTTTATGATTCATTACTCTCATGAAAATTCATTCTAATATATGCTGATTTGGTGCTCAAGTAGTATCAATTATTATTGGTACTTAATTTTGAATAATGGTTCTTATTATTATCAGTGTTTAAAATCGTTATAATATATCCTTTTTGCTGCTTAAATTTTTTTGTGGAAACTGATCATTTTTGGGGGAATTATCTGATGAATAGAAAAAAAAAACAATTCAAAAGAACAGATTTTATTTTAAATATAAATCTTTTGTAACATTATGAATGTCTTTACTGTAACTTCTGGTCAATTTAATGTGTCCTTGCTGAATAAAAGTATTCATTTAAGAAGAAATGTTTCTTAAGCAGCAAATCAGCACATTAGAATGATTTCTGAAGGATCATGTGACACTGAAGACTGGAGTAATGATGCTGAAAATTCAGCTTTGCCGTTACAGGAATAAATCACATTTTAAAATATAATTCCAAACTTTTGACCAGTATATTCGTTAATAGATTAATCATTATTGTATTGGCCTTCACTGATATTGTCAAGTCTACATGGTAGAGGAACCGTATTTGACAGGGATCATGGCATTCATGCAGATTTGAGTTATATTTTCTGTTCTTTTTTGCCCAGTGCTGATAGTATAAATGGCCAAAACAATTAAGACTACATGTAAATGTGAGTGTTGTACAGAATGCCGTTGGAAGCATTCAAAGCCTTATTTACACCTACTATTATCATTGTTGTCGGATGGTCTGGTCTGATCACGTATGTGGTCATTTGAGACACATTATGTTTACACCTGGTAATAACATGCGTCTCAAATGTGTCTCCTGTGACCACATGTGATTGAGGGGTCGAGTGGAGGGCCTCTGATTTCATGTCTTCATAGACTACATCACTTATAGCATCAGTATCACTACATGTTGATAAAGCATGGAAAATGAAAACCTCAGCAAAAAATACTGGTATTTTACAGCTGTGACATTTTGAGCAAAATAGTAACTTTAGATATCCATGTTTCATATTCATTTATGTTTATTCATTTACGAGATGGTTTTATTCAGAGTTAATTATCTGTCACTGCATACTGAAAAAGTTCTTTGCTACTTCTTTTCTACTATTCTTCTAATAGTCTGTCTATCAATACTATAATGAGAGTTAGTTGACATGTAGTTGCAAAGTTACTTATAGTTATTAGAATGTCTAAAGTGAAATACCGAGATAATGTGTAATATCGTCGTTTCATCTTTAGTCTGTATTTGCATGAGCTTTTCTACATTTTCCAAATCCAATTTTCTATGTCCCATGAAACTGGCAAACTTTAAGACCCTTGTTTTAGTGGAGATAAGCAGACAGTCCATTTACACTATAAATGTAATGTGATCCCAAATGTAGCTTGAGTGATTGGATCACAAAATGTTTCGAGCCTTGTTTTCCACCTGTATTTTGTGCAGATCAAGATGTTTACACCTGGTATTAAAAGAACATTTCACTCAAAAATACAGATTCTGTCATTTACTCACCCGCTTGTCGACAAAAAACAATGAGATGTTCCTCAGAGTATCTTCCTATGTGTTCCACAGAAGAAAGAAAGCCATACATGTTTATATACATGAGGATGAGTAAATTAACAGAATTTGTGTGGTGATTTATTGCCTTGACAATACAATCACTGTTGCACCTGTGGCTAAGCGGTTAGGACTTGGTTTGACACGTTGAGCTGTGTTGCTTATTTGAGGAATGTGAGTTGAGTCCTGTCAATATTAAGATCTGTCATAAAAGGCTGAAAAAAAATAATAATTCGGGACATCCCAAATTTTGCCAAGGCTCCTAACGGCCTAACGCCCCTAACAACAGAACCTTCATTTGTCTCATCTGGTTCCCACCCACTCCAGACACACGCTGATTTTATTCCCATCTGTAAATGTGTGTCCTAACCTCTCATGCATGTCCGTGTGTGTGTGTGTGACTGAGTGTGTCTGTCACCTCTTAATGATGTATGCCTGACCAGTGGAGAGGTCACTGTCATAGACGGGATGGTCAATTGCCCTTGTTCCGCGAGCATCATGGTGAACGCTCTCTCTGTAGACTCTGCCATTAAACAGCACTGCGGCCCGGCCCAGACAGAGACGTATTAGCTCTCTATCATTCTTATTGATCACTGGAAGGCACGAGCTTCTGTCTAATCAAATGCCCATTAGTCTGTGTGTGTGCGTGCAGTGCTGCTTTTTGTAGCCAGACAGACAGTGAGATCATGCTATTCTCACTGTGCGTGTGTGTGTGTGTGTGTGTGTGTGTACTGTGTGTGTGTGTGACATAGAGAGAAAGGGTGTATTTGCTCATCGAAGGAGCTCTAATGTAGCTTAAGCAACATTGACACAGTCGCCGTTCCCGAGTCCTGGCAGTACAACGTCGTCTTTCTAATTCTATTTTGCATTCCGAAGGGGATCTTTTTAACTGTGGGATGTATTTGGATGTGGATGGAATTGAGTGAGCGCCGTTCTGTCTTCTGCCGTTTGGCCTGAATTGTGTTTATTGCTGGAATTCTGCTAATGGGTTGCTGTGGGAACTTAGCCAAATGTCCATAGCGCTGCAAGCATCACGGACCAAACCAATGGCTCTTCACATGAATTATCATGTCCTACTTAAAAAAATAAACAAGCTTTTGGGCCTTTTGGGAGCCTTTTACACATATAAGTTCAAACCCAAGAGTTGTTGAGCACTCTAGTATTTGGGTGCTTTTGTTTTAAATGCACAATCTGGAACTATGTGTACGTTACATCAGCCAGCACAACAAAACACTTGACACTTGACAAATCTGTGGCGTAGAAGCTATTATTGCTGTCATTTCTAATTAAAAAGTGGACTATAGTATATCTCTGCCAGTTACAATGCACACATGCAAAAAGATCCACACACATGATGAAGCGCAAAGCCGTTTTTAATATGCGAGTTGCTGTGTTCCAAACCCTAGTGAGATGATTTGCTGTCTGCTGCCTTAGACAGCTGCCAACTAAGTCAGCATGCTAATGCTAAAGCTAACTGAAATGCAACCTCATAAATGACTGTTTTGAAATGTTAAGGACAGCAACTTAAGTGAACAATTGATTTTAATAGAGTTGGTCATTAGCATGTTGTTAAGCTTGTGTTAGTACATACATATTTTTTAAATATTTTTTTATTCAACTTTCAGAAAAGCATACAATGACATTTAATATCAAACATAAGCCAAACAGATCTTACATTGTACAGCCTACAGAGTAAAACATTAAATAAATAGTACATACATAGCACACAAATATTTAATAAAATAATACATTTAAAATGTACTATTTTTTTTATCCGAAACTTTTTGGTATTGTGAAATGTGCATGATGGGATTGCCTTCTACATGAAGGATACATGCTAGGTGCAGACACATTTTTCATTGTTCAGCAAATTTTCAGTCATTTCAATAGGAATCTGCGTGATCGGGATTTTTAAGGTCGGGAAATTCCCCCATGCAGATTATGCATCACTTTGAAGTTGGTCATGTTAATTCATTGCATTGACCAACAGAAATCTCCTTAGTTTGAAAGTGACTTCTATGTGTCTATGTGACTTTTGCAAAAATTCTTTAATGTGACCTCACCTTTAGCATTTGACTAACTCGTGGTACAGTTGGATCCGGAAATCTGACACCACGAGTGAAAGGGCTTCAATTGTGTGATTTATATTATAATATATTTATTATAACATTAGCATAACATAATTTGAGTGAAAAGTTTAGTTGAAAAATTCAGAATGTGTCAGTTACTGTCTAGGTAGGCAGCTTAAGGTTTGGAACAGCTTATGACTCTCGCATTAAAATAAAATAGGAATAACTCTCTCTCTCTTTCACTTGCTCCTTTGGCTGATGTTAATTGAGGCTAATTGAAAAAAAAAGAAAAAAAAAGAGGGAAGCTTTTGTAGCCAGGCTCTTTGATTGGGTTGTGGTGTAGAGCTTGTGTCAGCTGGAGAGGATAGAAAACAAACGAGTCTTGGCCTGGTCATCAACGGGGTCATTAAACCCACCTTCACCTACTCAGGGTACTTAACATATCAAAGCTCAGAGCTGCCCTCAATCACTGTGTATGTGTGTATTTATGTGTAAAGGGTGTTTATTTGGTGGGCGCTTGCTTATTCTGATCAGAAATCATAGATGTAAAATATCTTAAATTACTGTAAGCATGCTGGTTTGTGTTTGCCATTAATGTTCTTAAAGGGATAGTTCACCCAAAAATGAAAATTCTGTCATCCTCTACTCATCTTAAAGGGTTAGTTCACCCAAAAATGAAAATTAAGTCATTAATTACTCACCCCCCATGCTGTACCAACCATGCGTCGTGGAAATCTCTTGAAGTCTCGTTTCAGGCCTACAAGGAAGAAAAGTAATAGTCGAATAAAGTCGTTATTTTTGTTTGTTTTTTTTCGCACAAAAAGTATTCTCATCGCTTGATAAACTTATAGTTGAGCCACTGTTGCGACATGGAATATTTAAACATTTTTTTTAATGACTTTCTGGGCCGTCAAGTTTCATTCCCTTAGGCAGCCTATGGAGGAGTGATCAACCTCTCAGATTTAATCATAAATATCTTCATTTGTGTTCCGAAGACGAACGAAGGCCTTACGGGGTTGGTACAGCATGGGGGTGAGTAATTAATGACTTAATTTTCATTTTTGGGTGAACTAACCCTTTAAGTTGTTCCAAACCTGTATGAATTTCTTTCTTCTGCTGAACACAAAAGAACATATTTTGAAGAATGTCAGTTACCAAACAGTTAATGGGCCCCATTGACTTCAATATATATAAAAAAAATACTATGGAAGACAATGGGGACCATCAACTGTCCCTTTAAGAGTAAAATGATGCAGCTTTTCCAATATTACAGCTTTTTATTTATTTAGTAGAGTATATTTTATTATTTATTAATTAATTAATTTATGAAAATGTATGTATGTAATTATTTATTAGATTTTTTTTCTAATGAAAATAGGAATCCAGTCACATTTATTAATTTTTAAGTGTAACTTAAGTGTCCACAAATTTTTTGCAGCTGCTGTATAGTATCCCACCACATCTCAAAGTGCAAAACGTAAAGGCTGATCTTTGATTAATTGATATTAACTAGTATTTATGTCTGTAGGGTGGAAACCGAATACAAATTTGGTAGTTTTATTTTATGCCACTTGCATTCTAAAAAGTATGTGCATTTTAAGTGTGAAGGCAGACCTAGGTACCGAGATATTGCATCATTCGAGGGGCTCCACAGAGGTGTGTTACTAACACCGCAGGACTAAAAGAAACTCTACAACTGGAATTGTATTTATTTTTTGTTTTACCTATTATTTATGCACATTTGAGCGCTTACTGACAGCCAGTCACCAGGCTGTTATATCGAGACCAGGCTGTTTTTTTGTGTGTATATTGCTATATTTTGGAGAGAATTTTAATAACATTAAGGCGTGGGTAACGGTAGAAGCACCTGGGAGAGAATGTGTTTGTTTATGTCTGAAGTGTGTGCGTGTGTGTTTTTGTCTTCGCTGTTTTTCAGAAGGGCATGATTACTCACGTAGCTCTGCGGCGAGCTTCCATTCTCTGTGCAGACAAGAACGTGCCTGTATCACCCAGCCGGTGCCTCGCTTTCACTCTGCCGTTGCCAGCGTGGCTCTGCGTGAGAGGCAGAGGGAGAAAGACAGAGTGACGCGGAGAGAAAAAAAGATGGAGAAACCGTAAAAGAGGTGAGGGAGTACGTGAATCTGTTGATGAGGCGATACCTTGTCCGTACACGCCAACACAAACTGTGCTGAGGTAATGGTATGGTAATGATATGCTAATAATATGCTAATCCAGCAGCAGTATTCTATATCAGCGGTGTGAGAGGATTTCAGTGAGGCCCTTCACCAGTGGGAGGAAAGGAAAGACCTCCTGATCTCACTGTACACACACACACACACACACATACACATTCACCAAATGGATGCACTCACACACTCATTTTTTTGATTGTAGACAGTTTGGTGAGTCTAGGCAGGCAGTATGAGAAAGAGTTGTGGAGAATCTGAATACCCTGCTCAACTTCGACAAACCTCTCTGGCCCACACACACCTGTGTTTTTCCATGTTATACCCACTCACACTAGCCACAAACAGAAAATTACAGATGCTTTCACTACTCTAGCAATTCAGCATTCACACACATCACACAAGTTGACAGATTAAGCGTTGTGATGATGGGGCGACTGTGAGGAGGAGGAGGAGGATGAACTGATTTAGGCCTGTCTGTTTTTATCTATTTCATTATTAGTTGTGCTGCACTCTCTCAGGTGGCTTCAGCCTGCAGCTCTTCACAAGTTATAATGCTCTTTGAATCATTACTACTGCCAAACGAAGAGTGTTCACTATGGAATCGCACGCTTTGACATCACAGGTATAAATTACATTTTTAAATATATTAAAATACACTTTTAATTTGTATATTTATTGTAGATTGTAATAATATGTCACAATATTACTTTTTACGGTATTTTGATCAAGTAAATGCAGCCTTGGTGAGCATAAGGGACTTTAAAAAAGAACTTACTGACCCTAACTTTTGGATGTATATATCGTGGCTGAAATTGAGTTTGTCTGTCCAAGGAATTAGGAGTAATTCACACAGAATGTGTTCTTGCACTTAGCACCAGCTGATACTATAGATGTTGGTACTCAATTTGGATACAAAAAGCTTCTTTTATTATGGCCATTCAAAAGTAGCTGTACATTAAATGTACTCTTATGTACTCTCATTAAATAATTATATTTTCAAGCAACATACTGTATATTATATAATTAATATTTCATTATACTAAATTAGGATGGTCGATAGTAAAAGGTTTGGGACTGTGTGATTTCTTGTGGTGCCATCAGCCACTCAATGTTGTCATGATGTAATTTCTTGTGACTCCAGAGTGAGAAGGCATTTATGGCACAGATGATTGATTGGCTCAAACACTTTTGCTGTCCCATGAGCAACAATGACAGATTTTATTAACTTTAGTGCCATGCAGATTCAGGCTATGTAGATTGAGTTATTCAGAGGGTCATTTCTGGGCCTCTGTAGTGAGCTTGAGTCAAAGCATTGGAGCTCAGATGCATTGTAAGGGCTGGAATGTGTGAGCACAGTGGCCTGATCGCATTCTGTGTGTGTGATAAAGAGAAAGCCATTCCATCACTGAAAGCTGATGTTCTACACAGAAATGTGTGATTGACAGGTCCCTCTCACATACACATCTATTAGTACACACACACGCACACACACACACACACACACATTCCTATTGGCACAGTGGGAGCTTTCCTCCTGGAAGTGAATGAACCAGCTTTGTAATTGTCAGTTGGGGTTTAGCTCACATGTTTGTGATGGACAATGGTTTGAAATGGCTTTTTAAAAAGCTTGCGAGTGTTTTAGATATTATTATTATTATTAATATTATTATGTGTATTATTTATTACGTATTACTTTTAATAATTTTATAATTATTAAAATATAATAATATTATATTATTATAATGTTATTATATATTTAAAACTACAGTAATGAAAATAATAATAAATGTTTAATTTAATAATAATTATACAATAATAATAATTTTTTACTTAAAATGAAATAATTGTTTAATTTATAAAAAATATTATGATTAAATTCAACATTTATTGTTTTACTTTTTGTATTGTAATATTAAATGATTAAATTGAAATACAGTAATGAAAGCAGTAATAATAACTGTTGATATTATTATTATTTAGGTTCATTTCTCCCCAAAAGTATGTACCCTCTAGCACTTTTGATATTTCTTTATTTATTTGTTTTCACCTTAAAGCAGCAACCGTGGCTTAACCAGTTGCGTGAGTTTGGGGTGGGACTACCTGTTAGTCCGAACTGTAGTACTCTAGATGGAAAACCGTTTAAGAAATGTGTTTGTGATCCTGTTTGGTGTTGCTACTTGCTAGTGGTACAGTAACGAATCCAGCGTTATACTTCCTGTATACTCAGTAACACTCATTTGTTGTTGCACACTATTTGGTGTGATTTGCAGTGCTAATTAGGTTTCATGAGATTTTGCATGTTTGTGTATTTGTCGACCTTGTGAAGTGTGAGGTGGGGGGCACTCGCTGCTCCTGCCTCCCCCAGCGTGAGCCCCCTCAGTGGGTGGGTGAGGCTGTGGATTCCCCTGGGTCAGTCCCGCCGCTGGACGCTGGATCCATTCATCTGCCAGAGATCTTTTCTTCTCCACTACAAAGCAACACTGCTCCCCTGACTGCAGCTCCCCTGCTGCGCAGTATTTATCTATTGTGTTTAGTTAGACTCATCTGTGCTCCCTCTCCCTCTTACTCTCTTTCTCATTCTCTCTCTTTCCTTCCACTTCGTCTGATCAACAACAGTGCACAAAAACAAAAATAAATCTCCAAACACTCGTGTTAAATATCAGATTGGCTGGGTGCATATTGAAGGCTGGCATTTCAAGTGAGGTCCCTTTTGTCCCTCTGTGTTGTGCAGCTATTGTATTAGTTCAGAGAGTAGGTGCGGACTAATGTGTCTCTCTCTCTCGCTCTCTCTCTCTCTGTCTTTCTCTTCGTGAGGTTTATTTTGGAGCTCTGTTCAGGAGTGAAGACAGACAGCCCCCCCTTCTTGTCGAGCTCTTAAGTGCACTGTTTATTAGTGCTGCTGTATTGGCAAATAATAACCCACATACAGGGTTCATACTTTTCTGCTCTGGGTGTTACAATGTTGTGTTACGATATTACTAATTACATTACATTGTTATTTTTTATGAAACATATTGTTACTTTTTCTCACCTTTGGCTGACTGAGATTTTCTCTCTTTCTAAGTGGAAGCACTGTGATTGGCTTAGAGGCATTTTTTCCTATATGTTTATCCTATAGACATTGTTTGCATGCAATGATATATGGGGTATAGTAAAGGTTTATTAGCTTAAGGACAGCAAATTCATAGCTTCTCCGAGGCAACACCCAAATTCTGTTAATTTAGCCAACACAAATAACAAAGCATTCAGGTTTATTTGTGTTTGCAAGTATTTTTTAAAACATTTGCCATGACTCTGTATCACTGATACGTATGACAGTCACTTTGTGCACTTTAAATATGAGGAAGGGAGAGGGTTACAATTGTGTTTGTCAGTATATTATGTATTTTATATTAGGGCTGCACGATATTGTAAAAAACACATTGCGATATTTTGTTTTTCTGCGATATTTATTGCGATACGAAAACAATTTCACTTCATTTGAATAGCTCTATTTGTAAAGAATTAATAATTGTAGAATGATTGGGGTGATTTTGTAGGAGAGTGCATTTATTATTTAATATCAAAATAATAAACAAAATAAAAGCATATATAGATACAACAGAACAAAGATGCAAATGGAACAAGCAGTGCTTTGTTTTTCAGGTAAATCTAACTATTCAGGTACAGATATTGAATAATCAAATGTAAAATAACCAGTGGTGGAAAGAGTACTGAAAAAGCATACTCAAGTAAAAGTACTGTTACTTGTCAAAAAATGTAGTGAGAGTAGAGTAAAAGTACCGGTCCTAAAAACTACTCAAAGTAGGAGTAAAAAGTAGCCCTTTTAAAAGTACTCAAGAGTAGTGAGTATTATGCTATGAATGTTAGTCCACCTTATACCCTGCAAATTGAAAATGTAGCTTACTCATAGAAAAAAAGAAACAGTATTTCAATATTTCTCCAACAGTTTTATTTTTGACTGCTAGCACTAAAAACACAGCGTTTCCCCTACCATTGTTTTGGACGACCCCCGCCCCCTCTAAAATGCTGACAAAATCCAGTCATAAAAAAGGAATTTATAACTCGGAATTTCACGGAATTTGTAAATTTTTTGAGGAATAAATATAAAGCAGTTCAGTACACTTGAAATCAAATCGCGATATAGTGTGAATATTAAACCACAAAGACAATTTAAATACGAATCCTGCATGTTCTGTGTGAATGAATGGTGCAGCCAACGCGCAGTTTCATTTACCACACACACACACACACACACACACACACTGAAGCACGTGTGAGGTGTGACGCTTGCGCTGTTTTTTTGCATATATATAGACACAAATGCATGAACTTCCTCCAGGCTCAAGATCCACTCCGAAAGTCACTTCGTGAACAAAATAAATTGGCGCCAGGTGTCTCGAAGTCTGTTGATGCTGGTTTGATGCAAAGTTTTCCGCGCGCGATTTGATTTGACGGGAATCACGCATGGAGTCACATGATGACTTATAATAAAAATAAATATTAATATAAATGTAGCGACGGCAGGTTCAGGGAAAATAGCGCAGTAAAAGTACCGATACAGCACTTAAAATGTACTCAAGTAAAAGTAAAAGTACACTGTTTTTAAACTACTTAAAGTACAATTCCTAAAAAAAACTACTCAATTACAGTAACGAGAGTATTTGTAATTCGTTACTTTACACCACTGAAAATAACACAGGATAGTCTTCACTGTATACATTTTATATAATTCATTTATATACAATATGAAACACAATTTATCTTTGTTAAAGCTCCAAAAGGGATTTTCTCTTTCTTATGATTAACATTGGTGACAAATAGCTGCGGGTTTAATGGGTTTCTGTCACTTTAAGACGAACGCACAGACCAACATGATATGCATTGGGATGCATTCATTTTCTTGTTTACAACACATACCGGCTGTGTTTACGAGGACACTCGCCGAGACGGTTATTTTAACTTTGACTTTTGTGTGTACGTGTCCGTTCAAGCTCAAAAGAAAGTGTTCATGTGCTGTCTGCGTGGCTCTATGTACCCTCACAGAAAACAGAGCGCGAATTCAGTCTTCTTGCACTTGATGTTTAAAGCTGCAGTCCTCAGTTTTTTTTTTTACAGTCTATGGTATTTTTCCTCTTTGTCGCCATCTGTTCGAAATCTGCAATTGCAGTCATTCGCAGAATTATCAACTTTTACGTGAGTTGTACCGTTGTACCTCAACCATAGACTGTAAAAAAATGGACAAAGCGTCTGTGACGTCACCCATAGACTTTCTGAAAAACGGTTTTGAGGCCGTTTATGGGGGGTATGGGCGGCGCCATCTTTTGAAAAGCTTTAATCCGTTGCGGAGACTCTCTATTCGTTCCGGTGAAATCACAAAGTAAAATGCACACAAACGTGTCTCTGCTTGATATACAACCACTGATAAACATAATCAGTTTTAATGAGAGAGAAAAAAACAAAAAACTATACGAGTGCGGATTAGAACCCAGAACCTCTGACACGCTTGGCAAAAGTTCTGCCACTGGACCATTAAAGTGTATGCATGTAATTGTCGGATCTATTTATTTCTTCACGTGAAAATTCTCGCCAACAACGACATATTTGATCTCATTAAACGACAAATTAAACACAATGTACTATTTAAATCGATTGCTGGAAATTGGTATGTTATTGTACATAGGTACATTTGATTTATGATTAAGCATTGTATTAGCCCCCCCCAAACCCCACCTGTCCCTACCTCGGACGCTAACTTATCTGAGGCGATTTAATGCTAATGTTGCAGTGCCACTGCCCACAAACATTGATGCTAAATAGTGCTAACTACGTGAAAGAGTAGTGGAATGTCACTTACCGGAAAAAATGGAGCGAAGCACTACAGTGTCGGTTAGTGCAGTTTATAGCAGAGCAACCCATGTTATGTACGATATTTCAATACAAATGTTCAGAAAGGATACAGAGGTGGTATGATGTGTTGTGTCAGATCATGGCCGAGACGTCAAATTTCAGGAATTCCACTCGACGCAGCCCGTTATCAGCTGTCAATCAAAGTTAACCGCGCCCTTATTTGTCATACATTTTATATCAAAATACGATCTAAAAAATCACCCCCCTCACAGTTGTCAGGTACTCGGAACCTATCGAAAAATACAATAAAAGTCCATGGGACCAACCTGTAAAAACATGAATTTATGCTGTGAAAACGGACATTTTAACATGGGGTCTATGGACATTTGCTCCCTTTTGGGAGCTGGCCCTAGCGGATTTTCGATGTATTGCATTTTTTCGCACTTCCGGGTAGGCTTCATTTTTCAGATTAGAATGTTGCCGCTTGACCTCGACACGGCACAGCGCGGATGAACATGTTTGAGGAGACTGTGCAGCTGTCAGTCACCGCACCGGTGTGGATACTGGCATTCAGAATCACAGATTATTCTTTTTGGAAATATGACCAACATATTAAATAATTTTCACCCTAAAATGTCATCTGAACAAGTAACATCCACTTTTGTTCTTCTGACCAACTAAGGGGGGAAAAAACATTGCAGTAAATCTAAATCTAACGATCGATTATCATATCACGTCAAACCGTGCAAATTATACTTTGTTCTCAAATTGTTAATGTTAACAACATCAGCATTGCGTGACTACATTTAAAGCCCTTCAGATATTTATCCTTGTTTAGCATGAGTCCGGTTGCAGTCTCTTTTTCCAAACTGTCAGTCTAAATTCTTTTGCATTTTGGTTGAATATGGGTGAATATCTAGTTGTCACTGGTGATTGTCGTTTGAACCTTTCTTGGTCCGCCATCAAATGAATAAGTTTAATTATATCAAGTGCTGTGAGAAAAGTCTATAAATCTCCACCTCCAACATCCTCACACGCAAAATAGCCTACCTTACTAGCCGAGACTCCTTCTTTATGTGTACAGATGTGACGTAATGACGCAAAGACATGCTAAAATTTCCCGCGGAAATCCACCTTACCGTTTTTAATCGAGCTAACAAGCAGATAGTTTTGAACACTGGCTGGTTATGTACTTGCTCAATTTATTTTGGATAATTTTTACCCAAAGAAGTTATGGACTGGAGCTTTAAACTGACAGGACTTAAAAACACGTGCAAGTGAAAAACTTTCACTCTATGATGGTTAAACTTTTGCTGAACCGGAACCATTGGAACCGATCAAATAAGATCCCTACTTGGCATCCCACATCCTGCGTGTGATGTCCCAGATGCTCACATCGCGATATCGATGCTAAAACGGTATCGTGCAGCCCTATTTTATACATACAGTAGTTTGTTCCCCCCCATTTGTTCATGTCAGATTGTGATTTCAAGGTGAATTTAGTCATTTCTGCAAAATTAACAACCACCACTGGTCACAAAGTTAAGCTTCAAATGGTTTACTTAAGTTTCTCTGCACACCAAAGCTATTTTGGTCCTCTTCACGTGTTAATTTTGGACCCCTTGTAACCTCCACTGTCTCAATTACAGTTCAAACATACATAAATCCAGCCTAAGGCAATATTATAGACTGGATTAAAGAACGTCTGATTGTGAGATTGTTCTGAACTCTCAGCACTGCTCATACAAAATCTCCACTCTTCATTTTTTTAGATTTGCCCTGCTATAAACTGCTCAGAGACCACTTGAATTGCTTTATATATTTGCGGAACAGCTTGTTTGGACCATTGCACCTCAGAGAATAAGGCATTCATACTCATCGATCGTGTATTGTTACTTTTGAGTTTAAAAGGTAGGTTTTCTGGAAGGATTTTGGAAAAGGAAAATTAAATAATTTTACTAAGGGATAGTTTGAAGAATCAAAAGAGCTAAAAATGTTAGACCAAGCGTTTCTGTGTGTGTGTCTCTGCTTGAGTGAAGGTACATTTCAGTCAGCCTGATCTCCTCTCACTCACAGCACAATGAGAGCTGTGCCCATAATGGCTGCTGGATTATCAAGCTACGGGAGGAAATGAGAAAGCAGCATCTTATGGGCTCATTCATCAAGAACTAATTGAGGCCTGGGTACACTCAAGTGCTGATAAAAATGGAGGTGTGTGTGTGTGTGTGTATGTGAGTGTGTTTTCTTTTGTGTTGTCAGCTGGAATGCGAGTGTGCGCATTGCCAGTGAAGAGCAGAGGAATTCTGCTCCACAAGAGATGTTTTCCTGGTGGAAGTGACAGCGTGTGTGGCGAGCAGAGGATGCGAGCAGAGGACCAATGAGGTTGTTGGGGGTGCGTGGGTAGCTCTGCATACTAAACGGGTCGGGGGGTACGGAGGGAGCAAGGGAAGGGTGGGGGGCAGCATTAGACCTGCTTCACTGGACCTCTCATCTGGGGCTGGAGCTATTGTGCTACACTCCACTTCGCTGTACTGATTCCACCAGGCGGGAATTCTGCGCCTCTCTCTTTTTCTCTGTCTTCCCTCCCTGTTCCCTCCTTTTTACACTCTCATTTGCTCTCTGCCACCTTTTCCTTTTTCCCTTTCTATTTACCTGTTTCGCTCTCTTTCTGCACCACTCGGCCCGTTTTTTTCCTCCTCCAGGGCCGTTTGACAGCAAGTCTTTGGAGCCTGAAGGATCATGTACACACACATCACCTTTAGCCACCTTTCAGTCGATGCTTATTGATTTTGATATCACAATGAAATATATTATTTTCCCTGCGCTGGCACTCTTGATCCTTTTCTTCCTCCATCCCTCTCTTTTCAGTCTAATGTAATCAAGAGCCAAAACTGTTCCACGTTCTTCCGGCTCAATCAAATATACCTGCCTCTCGAGTATATGCGTTTGTATGTACGTGTGAAGCGAGGCAACGTGTCAGGTGCAGGTGTGTGTGCATGTGCTAATGTGTAAAAAAAAAATTTGGGGGGGGGGGTTTAACAGAAAAAATATCTAAAAATGCTACCATTAAAACATGTTAATTGGTTAACTGCCACCATATATGGTGAAAAATATATTACATTTTAAATCATGATTTCTTTGGAAGTTAAGTGTGTATCTATATCTTATCTATCTATCTATCTATCTATCTATTTCTTATCTATCTATCTATCTATCTATCTATCTATCTATCTATCTATCTATCTATCTATCTATCTATCTATCTATCTATCTATCTATCTATCTATCTATCTATCTATCTATCTATTTCTAATCTATCCAGCTATCCATCTATCTATCTATCTATCTATCTATCTATCTATCTATCTATCTATCTATCTATCTATCTATCTATCTATCTATCTATCTATCTATCTATCTATCTATCTATCTATCTATCTATCTATTTCTAATCTATCTATCTAAAGCTGTATGTTAATACCTGATGTATATAATCGTGCAAGTGGTTTTGCATGCACATGGCTGTACACACTATGTTGAGTGAATGTTTTGTGATGCTTGTGGGTCTGTAGAGAAGGTGTGTGTGCATGCTAATGTTTTTCTGTAGGTTTGTGTCTGCTTGTATGTGAAGTGATTGCTTGTGTATGAACAGCTTCAGTTTTTCCATCACTGGGTCTATTATGTCTTGAATTTGATATTGATCTGATTTGATATGATGTCAATACGATATTGACTTCAAGTCCTTTTCTTTCCGGAAGAGGTGAGTGTATTCATACATATGAATAAGCCTGTAATTTAATAAGCTTTTGGCAATTGTGTCATTTCAAGTTAAAAATGAAAAGGCAAAGCAAACAATCCTTACTTTAATAACTAGTGACACTCATTTCTGTTGCAATTGTGTATTGTTACACATCATAATTTTATGCACAAGGGATAGATTAATGAACAGATTAATCAGCTAATGGTTAGAGGGAGAGAGTGAGGCATTTTAGTTTCACAATGTCTATGTGGTAGGAGATCACACAAACATCATTGGTGTGTAATGGAATTTAGAGTTTTAGCCAAAACTTATGATCCTTCTGATGATGATTACACAGTTTCTAGTATGTAACACCATTTACCTTACACTTATCAACAAGTGATGTAGCCTATGCTTATGTTAATATATACTATTTAATAATAGCAAATATATATATATATATATATATTTATATAATGTATGTATATGTGTGTGTGTGTGTGTAATAAGCATATTACATGCAGCTTTTGTTTATTGTTTATTCAAATTTTTTATTGGTCTCTCTTTATTTATTTAATGATTGTTTATTTGTTTGTTTTTGCTTACACCCCTAAGTATTGCCTTGCTCAGTTTTTATGTGACCAGTTTTTGATGAGTTGTGTAATCTGTAATTATTCTGTTAATTTCCAGTTTGACCCATTCAGGACGATTTGTGGATGGTTGCATATACAACTCATTGATAGTTTCTAGGAGGCCTCCTGTCATGTGACTTTTCGCCTGTACATTGAGCTTAAGGTAAGCTGTCTCATTCTGAAACTTTATCCACTGATGTCACTGTAGAATGTGTGTGTGTATTTTATATATATATATATATATATATATATATATATATATATATATATATATATATATATATAGATATATAGATAGATAGATAGATAGATAGATGTATACATATATATATACATGCATACACTCACATTATATGTATATATATTATTTATTTATTTTTCCAAGGGGGGAAGTGGAGTCTTTTCCCCTCGGAGAGCACACCCCTGACACACACACGCATACTTGCATTGATTTGCCAACCTGCTGTCACTGCTTGTCTGTACCGTATCTCTTAGCTACAAATCATGATTCAGAACAGGATTGGTACACACAAAGACACCCAGCGCAGAGACTCAGTGGTGTCAGTGTGAGGTGTGTCGTCTTAAGCTAACCTCCGCCCTTCAGGATATGACACTGGAAGACAAAGTGGGATTATCTTTTCTTTCTAATCTTCTGTTGCAAAGCCCGAACAAAATAGCAGCTAAAGATAAATAGTAGAATGTTAGATACACATTTCAATTTTAACGTTTTCATTTGCACATTGGAAGTAATACTGACACATGTAGCTGAATGGAAATGGGCTGTAAGGAATCAGATAAGCATACTGTATATCATAATGTGTTCCACTGAATTGTACAATTGATGATGGTATTGAATTCATGATTTTGCTAAATTTGTCACTGTTGGGGGGGGGGGGGGGAGGGATGGGGGACGGGGACGGGGGGGGGAGGACGGGGGGCACAACTATTTCCAGCACAACAGCTTTGAACAGTAGTGTATTTCCTGATATACTGTACGTTTATTATTTCTTTTAATTTTATTTAATGAGGTTAATGTGCCAATGTGTTTTAAAAAATAATCTTATTTCATTATTTTCTTTGGACAAAAGTATTCTTTTTTTGTTTTATAAGTAATTTTGTCTTGTTTAGGGCAGTATATATTTTTACTGGAAAAGAAGAGAAAAATAGTAATTACGATAATAAACGATTAGAGCCTCTGGACGACATCACTGAAGTGTGATTGTGTGCGCTTTCACAGCTCATTGGCTGTGTTGTGTTTTGGTCAAAATGACACTCGCCGGCCACGTAAAAATTCTTGTGACGGAGGTGAGTGTCGGAGTCAGCATTTTTTTCCCTTCTCTGTTCCACCCCTACCCACCCGCTGTTTAATCCATCCAGCTGCTGTCACGGCAGGGGAGCAGCCAATCTATCACGCCATCGAGACACATTCTTCTCACCTGCTCTGTGCCGGCACCGTGCCGTACCGGCCCTTTAATGAACAGCCAACATGATCCCGGCTGACAAGCAGGAAATGGATGCAATAAAGATTGTTTCTGCATGCTCTTTGCATTCCTGATAAATCACCTTACTGTTCGACAGACACCAGCCAGCGCCGCACACAAATCTGATTTCACGCAGAGAGAGACACTGAAGGAAGGGGCATCGGGCCAGGAGGGGTCAGTCCAATTTAAATGCAGGCTGGCTCGGACACGGAGCCCATGCGACTGGTGATTGTGTGTGTGTGGCGGGAAGCCCTGTGTGATGGACCCGTGACATACCTCGCACTGCACCTCATTTCTTTGGACGCTGCGGGCAGCTGCACACACACCCTCACAGCTTCAAGTCCAGGAGAGGGGTTTATTCAGTCAAGCAGACCTGCTCTGCCCACTAGAACGCTTTACTCTCTGCAGTTCTGCGGATGATACAGGAACACGCCGGCCCTGCAACCTTGGACACTGCACTGTAATGAAAGATGAAAGCAGACTAGGGGCACATAGGGCGGAGAGAAGAACAGGGAGGGGGTGTGAGGTGTGGGGATGGAGTGAGAGATGAGGAAGAGATGCAGATCTCTGGGCGGGTAATTTATGATCTAATCTTGTGCAGCCCGTGCCTGCTGTAAGTCACACTAGGGAGGGAGAGAGAGAGAGAACTGGTGTCTAAAGAAGTAAGGTTGTATAGTCTCTGAATCTTGAAACTGAAAGGTTTGAATGGATACTGGAGCCTAAGAATGAGTCATTAACTCTTTTAAATGTAGCAGACAGAGCCATTTAGATTAGGTGCTAAACAAATCGGTGTGTATTTTTAGTTCCTAACTTACTTGCCTTATTGTTACCCTATTTACTTCCTTAATGCATGTTCTGTATATCAAAATGTAGCTACTAAGTTGCCCCGCATTTAATAATAATAATAATTCGTTACATTTATATAGCGCTTTTTCTGGGACCTCAAAGCGCTTCACATATGGAAGGGGGAATCTCCTCAACCACCACCAATGTGCAGCATCCACCTGGATGATGCGACGGCAGCCATATTGCGCCAGAATGCCCACCACACACCAGCTTACTGGTGGAGAGGAGACAGAGTGATGAAGCCAACTCTGGACATTTGAAATGGATTTCCTTTTCAGCTGACATCATCAAGCCCTCTCATTTTTTATATTTCACACAGAAGTAAAATTGGATATGGGAGAAATTTTTTTTTTTTAATTTTTTTTATATATTTATATATATATATATACACACACGTGTGTATATATATATATATATATATATATATATATATATATATATACTGTATACACTTATATTTTAACGTTGACGTGGGAACATGAAACTTCAACATTCTCTATTTGTGAATAATTCAGATATTATAAAGAAAAAGGTCTTTGTAATTGTTCTCTTAATTTGATTTTTTTAGCATAATTTTAAAGAAAATCATAGTTTATTAAAACAATTTGATATTTTTTCAAACTTCTCTAATTTCATTCATAAACAAATTGCAAATTTACTTTTGTTCTCATTTTTTTCAAATGTTTTTTTTCTTCATAATTACTGTCGTAATCTTCCTTCAATTTAATTTGGAGCTTAAAAAAAAAAAGTTTGTAATCGTCCCACATTTCATTTCCCAAAAATGGCATAAAAAATATTACAAATAAAAAACAATTTTTTGTAATCTTACATCTTCCATTCATTTAAAAAAAATCTTGTTTATCTAAAATGTTTTTGTAATCTTCCCTTAAAAAAAAGAAAAAAAAATTCTGTCATACACAGACCTGCCATATAAAGACACTTATTCATGATCCAATCAATTTATAGAATATTAAATCAGGGTTTGCCCTATAGTTTTTTTTCCCCTCATTGAAGATCCTGTCAGGAATACATCACATTACGAAAGTACAGTCAAATGGCTTGTGACCGCTGTTTCATCTTGACAAAAGGGTTAAAGAACCGCCCTCGGAGGACTGCATTTTTTTAAAATTTTGTGTCACTTCAGTGCCACAGTACGCCTCGATCTCCACTGTTTACATAGCGCACCAAATGCAGTTTTCTTTATGATTGTTTGTCATATGGAGAAAGGAAAAAGAGACACAGTGTTCTTTGTCTTCCTCAGAGTGCTGTTCTCTTGAGGAGCATTCAAGGAAATTGATATTGGCAGCACTGCAGTGTGTGTAACGGCAGCCATATCGACTGTGTGTGAGTGTGTGTGTGTCAGCGACTGGCAAGGTGGCGTGGGAGTCATTGCCACACTCTAGGGGCCTGGAGCTCATTTGAATGCATCCCGACACTATGACACCCCCCTTCACTGCTCACACACAGTACTCCCTCTACCTGTTTGGGCTGCAATCATTTGCATGAAATAAGATGGAAATGGAGCCCTTATTTATTTCAGCAGAAATGAACTGTATTATTAAGGGCACCATTGTGCAAAGCACCGGCCGCTATGATAATACATTACCCAGGCTATTTCTGGAGCGCTCCAGTCACACATACTAGCTAATTTACTCCATTCTCTACTACTCACATCGCTACTTTGAGGGGCTGCCGCTTGGGTGGATTCATTGGAGTGTGTATATGTGTGTGTGTGTATATGGGTGCTTGTAGTGTTGAAACAATTCTTGCTCGTGTGTGTGGGCAGCGCCGACATGTATGAGTGTGTGAATTATGCATTTCTGCTGTATGTTTGAACTGAAATCATCTCTAATTCAGTGACATCACCCTTCTTATCAGCCAATAGGGTTTTTCTTTTCACCTCTGTGGCCTGTGAACAGGAAGAGCACACACTCACCATTTCCTGTTCCTCCTCCTCCTCATTAATGCTGACTGTTCTCTCCACTGCAGGAATGATTTCAATAGTACACTGGCTGGACCCTGAACTTTTGGTGGATGTTTCTCAACCCATGATCTGATATAGAACTGGCTTCCATTACCTCTGATGTGCAGGTATGCAGTCCATCACTAAATATGTTTCCATGCAAGTTGTTTATTTTTTCACGCATCTTTGCGTTTCAATCCAGCATTTTTTTTCCAGCCTCAAACTTTGCATAAAAATACATGGATGAAAACCTGACCTTTGGTTTTTTTGAGACCAGGGGTTGCGATTTATGTGACACCAGGGGCAACAGTTGGCATGCAAGCTATTAAAGCAAGAGAGATTAAGAAATGTTGATTTCCTCATATTTACAAGTCAATTTGGCACAATAAAGAACAAGAAAAATACACAATGGCAGGTGTGTCAAAAAGGTTGCTGACTCCTGGTCTAAACAAAAAGGGTATACAGTATTTCACCTAAAGGGATATTTCACCCAAAAGTATAAATTCTCTCACTATTTACTCCTCCTTAATTTGTTACAAACCTGTATGACTTTCGTTAGTGGAAAGATAGTGGAAAATAAAAAAATATATTTTCTCAGTGTTTTTTTTTTTAATGACCTATAATTACCTATGAAACCAGATATGTTAATATTAAGGTAGCTAGCTATAAACATGTGGACAGTATATAACTAGATTTGACTTACTCTGCAAGATTCTCTTTAAACTGCTGCTTCGCCATGTCAGTGAACTGAAAGAAAAAACTGACCATAGAAGAATGGCTGCAGCTTTGAGAATATGGTGCATACTTGTAATTGTTTTTATCATCTTAGGAACATCTCTAAAATTCGCAAAATGTTGTCAAAGAAGGATCTGGAAATGATAATTCATGCTTTCATATCCACAAGACTTGACTACTGCAATTCTGTTTTTATCTGTATGAATAAGTCTGCTTTGAACAAATTGCAAATTGTTCAAAATTCTGCTGCTAGACTTTTAACAGGTGCCCCTCGAAGGTCTCATATCACACCAGTCTTATTAGATCTCCATTGGCTCCCTGTAAAATTCAGGATTGATTTTAAGATTTTAGTGCTGACTTTCAGAGCCTTAAATGGTCAGGCCCCACATTACATCCTGGACCTTTTGAAGCCGTATTCCTCTGACCGCACTCTCCGGTCCTCTGGCCAGAACTTGCTTACAGTCCCTAGGACTCGTTTTAAGACCCGAGGGGACATGTCATTTCAGTCTGTTGCTCCCAAACTGTGGAACGCACTACCCCTGTCCATACGTCTGGCAGATACTGTTGTCTCTTTTAAAAAGGCTGTGAAAACATGTTTGTTTAGGAAGGCTTTTGGTTGATGGGTTTTTCACTAGTGTCACTTTAATTTTACATATGTACATACATTTTATATTGTTTGTTTTAATTATCCTTTTGTATAGCACTTTGTGATTTTATCTGTGGAAAGCGCTTTATAAATAAACTTTACTCACTTACTTACTTACTTGTTTGCGTTCTAACACATTTAACATACCCGCTATGTATGCACACGCATATATGCACACACACTGATTTGTGGCTGTTCATTCCTTTAAAGCCTTTCAAATGGAGTTTATTAGCATCTGAACAACATTTTAGAGCATATGAAATCTGTCCTTTTTGAAGAGTTGGCACTTTTCAATCTGGATCTGGAAAAATAGTCTTATTATAGGCCTATTAAACTGAGAACTCACATACACATTCACAAAGAGTTTGAAAAACATTACTTGATATTTTCCAAGTGAGATATAAGACATCTGTGATGTGATGTACTAATCTCTGGCTGACAGAAACAGCATCAACTTTTAAAGACATAATCTGCTCTTATACAGCTATTGGGCTTGTCTCATTTGATGTTCTTATTTGGTAAATTCTCCCCCACCATTCCCCCCCGAACCCCTCAATCTGTGTGTCACATTTGTGCACATTAGTTCACATAAATGTATATGTTAGTGTGTGTAAATGTGTATATATATGTGTGTGTGTGTGTGTGTGTGTGTGTGTGTGTGTGTGTGTGCGCGTGCATGTGTTGCATTCAACTTTTGCCATGTTCATGAGCAAAGATTTTTTTCTTTTCCAAAACACGACACTTTCACTGTATTGATATTTCTGTGACTCTTTCAACCTCTCTGCAAAATTCAGCCAATATCAAGTTATTACCATTGATCAGAGGCAATGGCAGATCTCAATGTGAAGACCATTGGATTAGATGACACACAGCTAAACACCAAAGTCTGTACGCTTTCAAATGGAATATCTGTCTCGTAATTACTGTAATAGCCTAAAGCCTATACTAATGTACTGAGGTTTTTAATTGTGGGTGGACTGTTTACATGTAGTACATATTGTTGTAAAAGGGTGCCTTACCAATGCTTCCTTTTGTTTTTCCTGCAATAATTACTAATTTACTAATTTGTAATTTTGATGATGCTGCTTTTTGAATGCACTTACTACAGGGACAATCTGAAGCAACCTGAGGTTACATGCATTGCTCAAGGGTGATACCAAGGGTGATATTACATTAATGGATCAAATCCATGCAGAGTTTGAATCTACAGTCTGTCGGTAACTTCTAGATCTTATCCACTAAGGTAGCCACACAACCCATTTAGATACAATATATAAATTAGGGCTGTTGAAGTTACATGAAACAGAACATTAACAGAACATTATTTATTATTATAATGTCATCGAACCTCATCAAACATGAAAACACCCAAAAATTAAACATTTTTGTTATTTACTATGATTATATATGGAATTATGGCTGATTTGCATTTAGCATTTCCTGTGTATTTAAAAATGTGTTTGAAATTGGAATTTTAAAAGTGCATTAACTTGTTAACAATAATTTAAAATGTATATTATGATTAATTTGATTATTATTTATTTATTTTTAATTACTAATTACTTAAACAAATGAATTCAAGTGCAGAATCCAATAAAAATAGTAAGATGATTATTATTTGACACCAATAACTATGATTTATTACCAATAATATTGCATTTTTTATCCTATAGAAATTAATTAAGCTTTAAGCATTTTGAGTTGACATTCCAGGTGTAAATGTATTCATAATGTAATATAATATAATATAATATAGTATTCATAATGTAATATAATATAATATAATATAATATAGTATAAAAATATAATATTTTATATGTACACTATATTAATTCATATACAAATTCCATATTTGACTGTACACCCCTAATATATAATATATTTGTACATACTGTATATAGATGTATATCTGTGTACATATCAAATGAATGCACACTCAGAGGCATTAATTTGATAACTGTTTGGCCATGTTTATCAATAATGCCATAAGTAATGTGCTTATATCAATGTGCATGCATAGTTGTTGCTTTATACATGAGCGTAGTGATGGATCGTGCCAGCTCTGTGTTTACCTAGTTGGTGATTTGGGTGTGCTCGTGGCAGAGGCGTGGAGCAGGCCAGGATGGATGAGGTTTCCAGGGTTGAGTGAGTACACATGGTCCTCATGCTCTCCATCATGGCCCTAGCTTCAGCTCATCGCCCCCCAGAGGCCGACACTAGTGCTGCTAATGCGTTTCTTAATTACACAAACGTAGGAAATTGTCATGGCACAATACGTCACTTAGTTGGGTATTCATTGGGGTTGGGGTATTCATGTTCACTTAGTTTGCAGTTAAAGCATGCTCAAGAATTTAATAATTGTGACTTTAATTGTCAGCAATTGTGAAAGTGTGATTGTACTGTTTGACATTAATAAGTGTAAAGTTCAAGAAAACAATACAAAGATACAAAGTTCGTAAAGCCTGTGCTCTATAGTATAGATCATTCATTGTGTGAGTTTTAGCAGCAGCCCTGCTCTCAGCCATTAGAGTGTGATTGTATCGTAGTGTGTAATGTGTTATAGAAAGAGCTTGAGAGAGATTTGATGTGTGTGTGTGTGGTTTGTGTATGTGTGTGGCGGTAAGGGACAGGAGGGGCAGAGCAGAAATCAAATCACTTAATTGCTGCATTTTTCATCTCCATCTTTTGTTTTATGGCAGAGCTGGGCTCTAGAGTAGCCGCATGTGATTCATGGTTGTCAGGCAAGCAGTGAGCAGTGCTATCCCTCACCAGGCAGCGCCGGCCCTGCAACACACCAGCGCTATTACCCAGATGAATATGACTGCTCTGCTTCATACTCCCCAAAGCCCACACACCCAAAGAGCCAATGCTAACGCTGAGCACAGCTACTAGGACAACAAACTGTGTGTGACAGAGGAATGAACAGAAAGACAGAGATAAATAAAGAACGTGGGGATTGCAGAAAGACTAATTAATACATTGCATGACAAGATTTGCTGCGTGTACAAATAGGATAATTCGTTTTTAGGATATAAGTATAAAACAGATAGTTCTGGTCCTTGATTTGATGCTGATTGGTCAATACTCTATGATGCAAAACACCTGCTAGCTACTTAGCCACGGCGTCATGTATCGTTTCTTTTTGAGGTTTTATTAAGCATGACCTGGGTTCAAATCCTGACCTAATACAGTATGTAGTTTTTCTAGTAAACAAAGTGAAATTGTAGCCAGTAATCCTCATGCTTTTTCATTGTAAATAAAAGTAGGTTTTATATTTAATTTTATTTTATTTTGTAGTTTGTGAGGCATAGATGACAGAATTATAAATCTTTGTCCTCCCTTTTTTTCCACAATTTTTTTATAAAGCACATTTGAATACAACCAAGGTTGCCCAAAGTGCTGTACATCAATAATAATAAAATAAATAAATAATAAAACAAACATACAACAAGGAAACGACATAAAACAACCACACACCTAAGAATTAATAACCCGGGTAATTGAAAGCCGTCGTTAATAAATGAGCTTTTAGCAAAGATTTTAAACTGAAAATGATCTGAGCAGATCTAATACAAAAAGGGAATGAATTCCAAAGTTTGGGGGCGGCAACTGAAAAAGCACGATCCCCCTTAAGTTTTAATCTGGATCTGGGAACCACTAAGAAAAACTGATCAGAGCATCTCAGGGACCTCACAGAGGAGTGCCAGTTCACTAATGTCTCCAGGTATTTTGGTCCCTTCACGTTCAAAGACTTAAAGACAAACAATAAATGTTTAAATTCGATCCGGAAACGGACCGGCAGCCATTTAAAGCAGATGCTCTGCGCAAGGTGTGACTCGAGAGGACTGACTTGGGTATGCACAATATAATAGTACTATAGGCTATATCATATATTATTGACTGATATTAAAGCCAGTATCAATCAATATTGGACAAACACTATACCGCTCAAAAATTTAGAGTCAGTATGATTTTTTAAAATGTTTTTGAAAGAAGGCTACATTTATTTGATGAAGACTGCATTTATTTTCTATCTGATAAAACAGATTTTTTGGGGGGACAATGTAACAATGTAACAATTGTAAATACAAAATTCTGGCATGAAATTCTAGATTGTGCAGATTCTCACCTGTTCATAATCACATCATTATCTATAGAGCACAGCTAATTGGTTCCTACCGTATCAGTAGCCAAAGAGTTCGCTGCTCAACCTTCAAATACTTGGGTAGCATTTGCCGTAGCAGTGCAGCGCACGTTCGGAAACCCTCCACCTTCCCCAGCTCCACCTGTATAGATCTGCTACAGGTACTTCATGTACGCTATATTGTACAGCAGCGGCATGTCTTACTTGCTCACAGCAGCGTGTCGTGCATGTATTGGCAGTAGCAAATCCCGTACTTGCTCTGCCGCAGCAGCAGCAATAAAAGCAGCAGCAGAAGTGTAGCAGATCTATTCCGCCAAGACCAAACATACAACATTGTCATACCCATCACCATGCCAATCACTCCGAGAGTTGTCATGACAGAACTGTCACTTTTGATCAATTGAATGCATCCTTGCACATTAAATATGTATTTATTTATTAAAATGAATTGTGCATGCTCATTTCAAATTTTATATTTTTAGTCATCTAATTGTGCCTTGAAGTCTTTTAATTTATATTTGTAAAAATAAAATAATAATAATAATTTAATAACACTTAAATGTATATTTTGCAAATCTCAAAATGAATACCCATTTTGTACATTTGTAAAGTTATGGTGGCCAAATTAAAATGGTTAGTTTTAGTGTTTTAATTTATGTAGACAAAATTGTATGACATTTTAATATTGGCCATTTATTGGTTGAAATCCATAACATAACAGTGCATTCCTAGGACTGACAATATTTATGTGAATGTGTAATTTCTGCCACAGCATTTTAACTTTTTTGTTTATTTAAAAAAAATTAAATTTAGCAATCTAGCAGAAGAATACTACTTCATGGATTTTCTCAATATTGTTTTAAAACAAATCTCAGATGGACATTTTTATTCGGAATTAATAGCCGTCTAAGAGTGTGACTCACAATATAGCATGAACTCTCATGTCTAAAGTGATGCACTTTGTGTTTTTATTTTTGTGTTTCTGTAAGCTATATCATCTACTTTTTCCATGAGTTAACAGTCGTGGTGTGGTCTGTTGCTGTGAGTCAGACTTCAGGTCAGATAGAATCTGCTGTGAAGGTGCTTCTCCGGTTTAAATCAATAGACTGGTCCTTTTTCTTCAGCGAGCTCAACTCTCGCGCACTGAGAGTGTGGAAGGGTGTGTGTGCCAGCTGTGAACGTGTACAGAAGGGAGTGCTGGTCAGTGAAGCAGCTTTCATCAGCCTAGAAAGAGAGGGAAGGGCTTTTGTCAGTGAGTTTTGGCTTTGTACACAGACATTTTAAGAGGGAGAAACCTCAGTGCTGGGTTCAGCTCCATTCTTTTCCCCCTCATTTGTTTGGAATAGAACTTCAAACAGCATGACAGTTGCTTACTTGAAGCTGGTAGAAGGTTCTGGAGATGGTGTAGTGGAGGATGGATTCATCTCAATGGCAGTTGCTCGGTTGGCGCAGAACTTCCTAGCAGTACTTGATTTGAAATCTTTGCTCCGTCGGTTCTGCTGCCAGAATTTTTTGAGCCAATCAGCTGAGCCGTAAATGCCATGTGACTAATGACTTTGAAATGTGATGTCAGTGCTGACTGGCTGATGGCAGCACAAGTATGAGCACAGTCTTGAGCTGTGACTTCAAAGGCAGCAGATAGAGAGAAATATAAGTCCATTTCATGCTTTAAACATTCCTCCAAAGAAATCCCTTCTCTCTCTCTCATTCCTTCTTTCAAAAATCCCAACGAAGGGTGAGAACAGACATATGCTGTGTGTTTCTGTTTAATAAGGGGACTTGTGTTTAGACTGCCTGCATAGAAGGAAAAGGTGGCCATCTCTGTTACACACATGAACACCTTTTCCTCAAGTCAGCGCTTGATTCAGTTTTCTGGTATGATGACAGTTATTGATAGGGAGTAACTAAATGTATAGCAGTAGTTCTAATTTAAGCTATACGTTTTTAGGAGTAACTAAATGTATAGCAGTAGTTCTAATTTAAGCTATACGTTTTTAGGAGTAACTAAATGTATAGCAGTAGTTCTAATTTAAGCTATACGTTTTTAGTAGTATTACAGTAGCTCGATCAGCTAAAACATATATTAAAAAACATTTGTGAAAATTTAAATAAAGCTGAAATAAAATAAAATGTAAAACACACACACATATATCCTTTTGTTTTTGAAGTGATATACAAAATTCCATGGTAATTAGAAAAAATTCAGTGCACAATCCAACAATATTCCATAGGATTGCATATTTTGAGTTAAATTTTGAGTTTACATTCAGGTATAACTTTATTTGTATATTATATTAAATTATATTATATGCCAATTAACCACAGTAGTCATAAATGTTTTTAAGGGTGGTGATGATTAAAAATCTTTCTAATTTGCTTCTGCTTGGTACAATATGTTCTCCTATTTCCCTCATTCTTTTTGTTTTTAAATGTTGGGACTATTTAATAAGATTTTAACTAGCAGAAGCACGGAGTCATTTGGGAATCCCATTGGATTTTGTAACAGAGAACTCTGTTGATTCACATCACACTCTCTACTGGTTCACCTCTCTTTGCAGCTGGTTCTGTCAGAAAGTTGCTTTGTCCCACTTTTGGACTGTTTCCCACATATAACAGAAAATGGCAGTGCATTCTTCAGAAGAGAACAATTTTGCAATCACACTGGCACAACCTGTAATCAAATTTAATAGCACTGGGAGAATTTCTCTCAGTCTAGAACTTCTTATTACCTGCGTGTACGTAGTGTAGTGAACTACTTTAAAAAAAAAAAAGGTAGCTTAACTTTTGTCAAACTGCTTTAAAATATGTGTAGCTCAACAAGCTACAGTTTCAAAGTAGTTTCCCCAACCCCAATGACCGTGAAACAACAAAGGCACATGTAGCTGCCCTTTGGCACTCATGCAGGATATCACATTTCCTGATGGAGAATCAACTTTCTCTCTCTCTCTCTCGCTCTCTCTGTCTCTCTCTCTCTCTCTCTCTCTCTCTCTCTCTCTCTCTCTCTCTCTCCCTCTCTCTCTCTCTCTCTCTCTCTCTCTCTCTCTCTCTCTCTCTCTCTCTCTCTCTCCCTCCCTCTCTCTCTCTCTGTCTCTCTCTCTCTCTCTCTCTCTCTCTCTCTCACTCACTCACTCAGTCACTCACTCACTCACTCACTCACTCACACTCACACACGCAAAAGCACACACTTATATTTATGATGATTTTCTTCACAGAAGTGGGTATGTTTTATTTTTTATTCTGCGTGTGTTTGTACACAGTCTTTAAATATTCATCTTAAGGTCAAAAGGAGAGAGCTTTTGATGTTCATTTCATGCTCTCTAGCCGCATACTCATTGTTTGTATGTTATCCCTGACGCTCAGCTTTCAATGTCATGGGTTTGTGTGTGTAAATAGTATTGTATTTTCAATGTGCCTGATCCACAATGCCATGTGGTTAAGTGGCCTGCTTCTGGGAGTCCTTATTATCCAAGTAATTCATCACTCCTTACCACAAACACATACACACACACACAGAGCTAGGCCCAAAACACCACTAATACGTTATTTACTCGACTCAGCTGTCACGGTCCAAAAGGAAAGAGAGAGAAAATGAAGTCGGACCATCACAGGACTGAATGGAGAACTTAATCAGTAGACTTATGAACTAAATCTGAGCGAGTTTATAATGAGCGGATGTACGGCGAGGCTCACACTCATACTCTCAGTAATGATGAACATGTTGTCCATCTGAGACTTATCCATGCCCTCTTATCTTTCTTAAGCTGTCTCACACACACTGGACCATAAGACTTTGCACTCTGTGATATCGTCTCATGCTTTATTCATATATATATATATATATATATATATATATATATATATATATATATATATATATATATATATATATATATATATATATATATATATATACACTCATATTCAAAAGTTTGGGTTTGTAAGATTTTTTTGAAACAGGGTCTTATGCTTAACAAAGCTGCATTTTTTTAAATAAAAAATATAGTAAAATTAGTAATATTGTGAAATATAGTTACAATTTAAAATAAATGTTTTTATTATATAGTCTTTACTGTCACTTTTGGTCAATTTAATGTGTCCTTGCTGAATAAAAGTATTACTTTCTTAAAAACATTTTACTGACCTCAAACTTTTGAATGGTAGTGTATAATTCATCAATATATCATCAGCATTCTAAGGATATATGTAAGAATTATGTGGTGATACTTTTTTACCGAGAAATTACCGTATTTGCACAGCGCATGCATTCCTGGTGCATCGAGCTGTGGTGCTCATTTGGATGAAGCAGGTTTGAGTCCAATCTTTCAACTCTCCCAAACTGTCATTTTATTCTGTAAGTGTCAAATATAAGAGGCAAAAAGCCCAAAAGTCAAACAAAGGAATTGCATTATTGTCATTTACTTTATTTCACAGCTATGACTAAATGTTACATACACTCACCTAAAGGATTATTAGGAACACCTGTTCAATTTCTCATTAATGCAATTATCTAATCAACCAATCACATGGCAGTTGCTTCAATGCATTTAGGGGTGTGGTCCTGGTCAAGACAATCTCCTGAACTCCAAACTGAATATCAGAATTGGAAAGAAAGGTGATTTAAGCAATTTTGAGCGTGGCATGGTTGTTGGTGCCAGACGGGCCGGTCTGAGTATTTCACAATCTGCTCAGTTAATTTCTAGGGTTTACAAAGAATGGTAGTGTCAGAATTTGGCGTAAACAGAATGAGAACATGGATCCATCATGCCCTGTTACCACTGTGCAGGCTGGTGGTGATGGTGTAATGGTGTGGGGGATGTTTTCTTGGCACACTTTAGGCCCCTTAGTGCCAATTGGGCATCGTTTAAATGCCATGGCCTACCTGAGCATTGTTTCTGACCAGGGGCGTTGCTAGACATAAAGCTCTACTGGGGCACAGGTCCCCCATTGTTTGTCTGAGATAGCAATAGTAACTAAGGAAGGCGGGGCTTACCGATAGGTCAATTGTTATTAATGATTCATTGTTATCGCACACAATGAAACGTAGTACAGAACACAACAATATGTTTTTTTATGCGCTATACAGTGCTGAAGGCTGGGGCGATTGTTTTAAAAACAGCAGGCTGTTAGTTCTGAAAGTTAGGGGGGTTTGGGGGGATTCTCCCCCGAGAAAATTTAGATTTCTCGGACCTTCATATGTGCATTTAAAAGGTGTTTCAAGGCCAAAAAATTGGATAACAATTAAAAGCATGTTAGTGGACAGCAGTAGCATAAATGATTTGTCAAGCAGATGACAGATTGTTACATACAGCGAGCCTCAAGTTCCACTTTTAGTGTGTTAGCTATTTGAAAAAAACTGTAATCTTTATGGAAATGTTTATTAGTTAGTATCTTCATCATACATTTTTTTTGTGGCATAAAAGGCATACACACTGTAGCCTATATGAAATAGAGAACTTTAGAAAATAGAAAAAGGAGAGAAAACTTTCTTGCACATTTGCATTCTTTTACATTACACAATGTTAATAATAAATAATTAGCCTATATATTTTTCAAGAATTTACAATTACAACATTTCAATAAATCAATAAAGAGTTATATATATATATATATATATATATATATATATATATAAGAACATGTATATTCTAAAAGAAAACAGTGTTATATGCTTACATGCAGTTATAATAGTCATTACAATTCAAGTCTTATCATCATAACTGGTAAAACCTAAAAAGCCAAAGAAACTTTTTTTTACAATATACTGTAATATCACTCTTTAATTTAATATATTAATAGCACTTTTTTAATATCATTCAATATTACTATTAAATACTATGATAATGACGTAATGAGTCCTGCCTGTCCCTTGAATAACCTTTTTATAAAAATTTTCATAAAAGTGTAATTTAAATATATTATTATATATTATATAATTTCTATAAAAAAAGACAAAAAAAGGACAAAATAATAGGCTGAATAAGCTGATGTAAAATAACTGATAGCATGTAAAATTGTGGTAGCCTAGTATGTGAACGGTACACCCCCTAACCTCACAGAAATGGTTAGACCCAAGTCTTCAGCAGCCAATGACACTGACCCATTCAAACTGTTTTTTAAACGTGTATTTCACGTGTTAGATACGCGTGAAATAAGTGTTAAAATTCGCGTGTTTTTGGCCCTCGTGGCCTTCCATACGGTGGGCGTGGTCTGCAGATTATGACGCGTGTCGCTCGTGTGCAGTGGAAAGGCGGCTTATGGCTTTGGCGGGACGATACAAGTACTCCTCGCTGCAGACTGTAGCGCGGTGACGTCACGTATATACAATACGTCACGTACGTACGTCACGTATGTGTTACCACGCATGCGCCATATCGCGGTGACAGCGCATGCGCGTTACGCGGTTACGTCACGTGTTTTGACGCCCCGCGTTAATTTGACATAATATAAAAAAACATGTTAATGTATTAAAAAACTAAAGTAATAATGAAAGCAGCAAAAAGGAGTACAACACACATCCATAGTTCCCTTTCGAGGGAACTCTCGATGCGTCACTTGACGCCTTGGGAACGCCCCCAGCGTGAATGCGTCTGAGCATCAATGTCAACTAGTCCAATGGAAAAAATGAGCGTCACGGGCGGGTGACGTCATGACCAGGAAGGGATAAAGGCTCACCCGGTGAAACGCGGCATTAGCTTCTGTGTCTCAGCAAGCGATCTGTGTCATTTTGTCTCTGTCTATTTACTGTTGTCTGTTGCGGAAAAGGATGGAAACTAAACAAGTGTACAAACAGTGTGCTTCTCCCTGCCCGCGTTATTTAACGGGTGGGGACACACAAGAGCTTTGTGTCGTTTGTTTGGGAGTGGAGCATGCGGTCTCAGCCTTCGAGGGGGCTGAGTGCCAGCATTGTGAGATGTTACCGCTTCGCATGCTCCGCTCTCGCCTGTCACTCTTTGATAAAGAGAGTGGGCAGGCTCGCGATCCGCAGGGATCAGGACCCGCGTCTGCTGAGGCAGCGCGGAGATTGCATTCCTGGGGATCGCAAAAGGATCTTTCGGAGGGGGTGGAGACGGGTCCGAGGGCTCTTTCTCCGTCCTTACCCGAGAGATCCAGCGCTCTCCCCCCGGTGTCGGAAGCACGCTCTGCGGTTTCTTCCGCCCGGGGAGAGAGCCCTCCATTACTTCATTGCTCTTCCTCCGAGGAGGTTGATGCGATGAGTTTGGAGAGTGAAAGCACACACATGGGGGAAAGAGATTCACAATTTATTTCCCCAGCATATGATGAGCTGGTGGATGTTATGTCGCGGGCTGTAGAGAAATTAAATATTGAATGGCCATCTGAGAAGAAGGGCGCTCGTCCTAAAAGCAAATTAGATGAGCGCTTTTTATCTTCCACCACATTATCTCCACCACGAGGGCTTCCATTTTTTCCCGATTTGCACAATGAAATATCTAAATCGTGGAATAAACCTTACTCATCTCGTCTTTTCAGCCCTCAAGTTAACACTTATTCGAGAATAAGGGGGCTGAAAGAGTATGGTTATGAGGCGATGCCCCAGGCGGAAGAGAATTTAGCCAGTTATCTTTCCCCTGGTCCCGCATCGTCTCTGAAAGCCTCGGC
This sequence comes from Tiaroga cobitis, assembly GCA_030578255.1. NCBI lineage: Eukaryota > Metazoa > Chordata > Actinopteri > Cypriniformes > Leuciscidae > Tiaroga > Tiaroga cobitis. Next base: position 34,265,857 of record CM060606.1, read on the forward strand.
TTTGCCCACTAGACCGCTTAAAGCCACTTCGGTGTTAGTGGGCAAAGCTTATACGGCAGCAGGTCAAGCTGGAGCATGTCTGCATACTATGGCAGTGCTCCAGGCTTATCAAGCTGACCTGCTGGGGGATCTGGATAGTAGTGAGGGAGTCAGTCATGACGATATTCGTGAACTTCGTCGGGCTACCGATCTTTCTCTCAGGGCTACTAAGGAGACCGCCAGAGCAATTGGGCGGTCTATGGCAGCCTTGGTAGCTACTGAGAGACATTTATGGTTAAATCTGTCTGAAATTAAAGAAAAAGATCGAGCTTTTTTATTAGATGCTCCGCTTGAACCTTCTGGTCTCTTCGGCGACGCAGTCCACGCGGTCGTCGAGAGATTTCAGGAGTCAAAGAAACAAGCGGACGTTTTTAAAAAGTTTCTCCCTCGCCGGGTCCAGCCCCCTGGGGCTGCTGGGCGTGAGCAGCCCCAGCCGTCGAGCTCATCATATCGTGTGCATCAGAAAGAGAGTGTTGCGTCTCGTGCACCTCCACGTAGAGACTGGAGACAGACGCAACCCTCTCAACCGAAGTCTTCTAAGTCGAAGCCGGATCTGAGGACCGTTCTTCAGGCGAAGAAGGCTTCGGTTCAAAAGAAAAAAAAAAGGTCCTGATGTTCACGCATCAGGCCTGTGAGGACAGCCCCGACCGAAGTGGAGCGGTGTACACCTCATTATACGGTGCCCGTTCCGTTTCGGGGTCCTCACGAGACCGTTCTGCCAATCCTGCCACCCCCGGTGCTTCAGGGCGCAGCGGTCTCCAGCGAGTCGCTGATGCTATGCTGCGGCACAGCATTGGTTTCGCGCCCTCTGAGGGGGGCCTTAGAGCGGCCAGTTCAGGTAGTTCCTGCCATTATGTTTCAGGCTCCGGAATTAGCCGTCTCAATAACACCAGAGACCAGCCTCGAGAGGCTGGTTCCCTTAGTAAATTTTCTGGCAGCGTGGAAGCTTCTGCCGAATATTTCTCGTTGGGTCCTGCAGATTGTAGAGAAAGGATACAGAATCCAGTTTGGTTCTCGTCCTCCTCGTTACAACGGGGTGCTGCCCACAGTGGTGCATCCCGAGCAGGCTCTGGTAATGGAGCAAGAGGTAAAGGCCCTGTTAGCAAAGGAAGCTATAGAACAGGTGTACTCACCCGACAGAGAGTCGGGTTTTTACAGCCGTTATTTCATTGTTCCAAAAAAGGATGGAGGGTTGCGTCCCATTTTAGATCTTCGTCTGTTAAATCGTTCAGTACAGAAACTCAAGTTCAAGATGCTGACACTCAAGCAGATCGTGACTCAAATCAGATCCGAGGACTGGTTTGTCACGATAGATCTGAAGGACGCTTACTTCCATGTCTCCATCCTCCCTCAGCACAGGAAGTTCCTAAGGTTTTCTTTCGGGGGCAAAGAATACCAATATCGGGTTCTTCCTTTCGGTCTAGCTTTATCACCCCGCACGTTCACGAAATGCGTGGATGCAGCTCTAGCCCCTCTCAGGCTTCAGGGCATACGTATTCTGAACTACATCGACGACTGGCTGATTCTAGCGGAATCAGAGCAGTTGGCGGTTCGGCACCGAGGTGTCGTTCTCGCTCATATGCAGATGTTGGGGTTGAGGCTCAATGCCAAGAAAAGTGTGCTTTCTCCAGTACAGAGAACCACTTTCCTTGGTGTGGTATGGGATTCAGTGACGATGCGGGCTACTCTATCGCCCGTTCGTGTAGCTGCTATCCTGACAGCCACCAAAGAGCTAAAGCTAGGCCAGTCACGCACTGTGAAACAGTTCGAGAGACTGTTGGGTCTTCTGGCAGCAGCGTCCAACGTGATTCCTTTTGGCCTGCTGTACATGAGACCTCTGCAGTGGTGGCTCAGGACCAGAGGGTTCTCCCCGAGGGGAAACCCACTTCGTGTGATCAAGATCACGCGGCGATGCCTTCGTGCCTTGGTTATATGGAGAAAACACTGGTTCTTAACCCAGGGTCCGGTGTTGGGAGCTCTCTGCCATCGAGTTACGATCTCGACAGATGCTTCCCTCACCGGCTGGGGAGCCGTAATGGAAGGCCGCTCGGTTCAGGGTCGGTGGATGAGTCATCATCTTTCTTGGCACATAAATTGCCTGGAGATGATGGCCGTCTTCAATGCGTTGAAGCAATTCCTCCCAGACCTGAGGGGCCATCATGTGCTCGTCCGTACAGACAACACATCTGTGGTCTCTTATCTGAACCGTCAGGGGGGTCTGCGGTCGCGTCCGCTTTGCAAGCTGGCGCACCAGATCCTCCTGTGGTCTCTGGGGAAGGTACTCTCCCTGAGGGCAGTGTATATTCCTGGGGACCAGAATATTGGAGCAGACATCCTGTCGAGGCAGGAGCTGAGGCCAGGGGACTGGAGACTCCACCCCGAGGCGGTGGAGAAAATTTGGGAGGTTTACGGCCAAGCAGAGGTGGATCTGTTTGCGTCTCAGCATACGACGCACTGTCCACTTTGGTTCTCCCTTACTCACCCAGCCCCCCTGGGGCTGGATGCCATGGTGCAGACGTGGCCGAGGCTACGTCTGTACGCATTTCCCCCTGTTGCTCTGCTCCCAGGAGTTCTGGAACGAGTCCGCCAGTACGGAATAAGCCTACTGCTAGTAGCACCACGCTGGCCGAGTCGGATCTGGTTTGCGGACCTGATCCATCTCTTAGACGGTCCTACCTTGGAGATCCCAATCAGGAGAGACCTTCTGTCTCAGGCCGGGGGCACAATATTTCACCCTCGACCAGAAATTTGGAACCTGTGGGTTTGGCCTCTGAGGGGGCCCAACTCATAGAGAGTGGTCTCTCAGCTGAGGCTGCTGAGACCATTCTAAGCTCCAGAGCTCCAGCTACTAGGAAACTATATGCGCTTAAATGGAGAGTTTTTTCTGTATGGTGTCACCGACATCAGTGGGATCCAGTTAACTGTTCTGTGAACACAGTACTCGAGTTCCTGCAGGAGCGCTTTACGTCAGGTCTATGTCCTTCCACGCTCAAGGTCTACGTGGCGGCCATTGCGGCTTACCACGCCCTGGTGGGGGGTACATCGTTGGGTCGAGACCCCCTGATTACACGTTTCCTTCGTGGCACATTGAGGCTGAGGCCTGCAACTCGCACTAGGGTGCCAGCTTGGGATTTGGCAATAGTACTAGAAGGCCTGTCTAGGGCTCCATTCGAGCCCTTAGATTCGGTTTCAGAGAAATTTCTTACCCTCAAGACTATCTTTCTGCTAGCTATTTCTTCCCTTAAGAGAGTTGGAGACCTTCAGGCCCTTTCGGTTTCCCCCACCTGCCTTGAGTTTGCACCGGGGATGGTCAAGGCATTCTTATATCCGAAACAGGGATACGTCCCTAAGGTGCCGACCTTGATTCCGAGGCCTATTGTGCTGCAGGCTTTCTGTCCTCCTCCTTTTACATCGGCGGACCAGGAAAGGCTGAACCTCTTGTGTCCAGTGCGAGCACTGGATACTTATGTTCATCGGACATCGTCAATGAGGAAGTCCGACCAGTTATTTATTTGCTTTGGATCACCTAAGAAGGGTCTTCCTGCTTCTAAACAGACAGTTAGTAAGTGGATAGTTGAGGCTATTTCACTTGCATACGAGTACCCTGACCTGCCGTGTCCTTTGGCGGTCAGAGCTCATTCTACGAGGGGTATGGCGGCCTCTAAAGCCTTACTATTTGGAGTTTCTCTTCAAGACGTTTGTGATGCGGCAGGCTGGTCCTCACCGCTCACATTCGTTAGGTTTTACAGCTTAGACCTGGATGCTGCCCCAGGTTCTCAGGTGCTTAGTGCTTAGTTTCAACAGACTGACACTCAGGTACTTGGAATTCTGGCGTTTTGGGTATTCTCGTTCCCAAGGCGTCAAGTGACGCATCGAGAGTTCCCTCGAAAGGGAACGTCTCAGGTTACGACTGTAACCGTAGTTCCCTGAGAAAGGGAATGAGACGATGCGTCACCCTGCCATACTTCCTGCTTCCCCGTGATCGGCTTGCTTCGACTTTTTGAAGCTAATGCCGCGTTTCACCGGGTGAGCCTTTATCCCTTCCTGGTCATGACGTCACCCGCCCGTGACGCTCATTTTTTCCATTGGACTAGTTGACATTGATGCTCAGACGCATTCACGCTGGGGGCGTTCCCAAGGCGTCAAGTGACGCATCGTCTCGTTCCCTTTCTCAGGGAACTACGGTTACAGTCGTAACCTGAGACGTTTTAACTATGCCTGATTTAAGGTAAACTTATAAGAAATTTCAGAATTTATTATTGTGTAATATCTGTGTAGTATTTTATTTAAAGTTTATTTTCACATTCTTTTCCACTTCACTTTGTAAATTACAAAATTACTGTAAACACTGATGGCACCTTATATATTTCTCATTTTAATCATTCCCCTTTAATAGTTAATAATTGTTTATTTTTGTGCATTATAGGCTATCATAAAACATTTATTCCAATAAAGTAGTTTGAAGTTAAACCAACTACATACAGTACATTGTCAATCTCTGTATCCGATATTATGCATGCCAACTCAAAAAAAACAAACTCATAACAGTCATAACTTTTATTTCAAAACAAAGATAAAAGAAAAAGAAATGTGTAAAAGAAATATGTACAAATACAGATAATCACATACATCTGTACACACACAGACAGACAGACAGACAGACACACACACACACACACACACACACACACACACGAGCACAGAGACAGACACACACACAGAGACAGACACACACACACACACAGTCACACACACACACACACACACACACACACACACACACACACACACACACACACAGACAGACAGACAGAGACAGAGACACACAGAGAGAGAGAGAGAGAGAGAGAGAGACACACACACACACACACACACACAGAGAGAGAGAGAGAGAGAGAGAGAGAGAGACACACACACACACACACACACACACACCTACTCAGCTTGAAATTTCCCTCCATCATTGAAAAAACAATCAACTGAGCAATAGCCCTCAACCTCCTTATCAGAATAAAATCAACGCAGGACTCCACTTCTGCCATCAGGTGGGCAGTCCTTCTATATTGCAGTGCAAGCACAGAGTCAACGAGTAGGGCACCCGGAACTCTTGCTTGTATTGCTGGAAAATGCACTCCAGTTCACAATACCTAATTTAGATAAAATACAGAACAAACAATATTGAATCATTTTGAAGAAAGGCATTAATATAGTACAGAGTCATACAAGGAATTTATATATATATATATATATATATTAAACAAAGTTATTGGCTTTGTCTGTAAAGTATCTAAGAAACCTTTCTTTGTTTATGAACAACATAAACTAGTAAAAAAAAAACAAAGTGACGCTGTCTAAATGATAAAAAAACAACTAAGGAGAATCACAATGAATCTTATTTGAAAATACAATGTTCAACTCCATTACTTTTTAATTAATTTCACCACAAATGTATTTAACATAACTTACAGTACACTCACTACATTCATGAATGTAACTTTTACAGTACGATCTGATACTGAGGAACAACATTTCTTTTGCAATGGATGCAACAATCAACTACATTACTTAATTAATTTAAGTCTTTCTGCTCTATTTGAAGACATCTTTCAAGCCTTAATTTGTTTAAACTACATATCATTTTAAGACTCGCTGAAACTCGCTGAAGTCATTTTGATAATATGAGATCATAAAACATATAATAACATTTTGTAAAATCTAAAACATTTATGGCGCGCTCTATGGAATCTCTTACAATTAAAAGCCGTTAACACAAAATAACAATTGTTAAAACAGCATAAATAATGCTTATTGACTTACTGCTTACTGGCATCGAATCCATCGCCGGAAGTGATTGTAATGAACTGCGCGTGCACAAATGCGTATAATTTGCGCGTGCGCTCATGCGTCTACTTTGCACATGCGTGGTAACACATACGTGACGTACATACGTAACGTGTATACGTGACGTCACCGCGCTACAGTCTGCAGCGAGGGGTATCTCGGACGATATCGCGGCTCCACTTCATGCTCACTACTGCGCAGACTCGGAGACTTTGCGGCTTCACTTGAGAAGAGAGGGGCGTCGTCCATCTTCTTTTACAGTCTGATCGGAACAAATTGGGCTAGGCGGGAACAAATATATTGCACATTCTCTAATTCATAGTAGGTTAATGCGAGACTAGTGCACTGTTGTTCTGTATAAAAAGTATTTGCCTATAGTAAAGTGCAATTCCATTTCTTGGCAGAGGTTTTTCATATGTTTTTTTTTCTGAGGCTTGATGTCTGATTATGTAAATCGTTTATCAACTCTTAACTTACCTCCCTCGAACTCATCTCTCCTTTCTGCTTCCCTGTCCCTGCTTTGTTGAAAAAAAATTCTGATGTCCATCTACAGAAGCCAGCCATGAATAAAAATGTGATTATTTGTATTATTTACAAACTTTTGTTTCGTCATGTTTTCATAGCCTACCTCAATAGCGTGCGAACACCGGACGGTGTGCTCAGATGTGTGCGCGCTGCAGTTGCTAGGAAACACAGACGCGCTCAGACAAGGATTTCTGTCGCGCGGGTCAGCTGCTGTTTTCGGTTAAACTGCATTGCTTTTACAAGCGTTGATTGTTTTATAATAGATCATTTATATTACCCTATAATCTAATTTCTTTTAAATACACTGAAATATAAAATAAATTGTTAAACTCAAACTTCAGATTTACTGGGGCACAGCAGATTTATAGTGGGGCACGTGCCCCAGTAAAAGGGGTCTAGCAACGTCCCTGTTTCTGACCATGTCCATCCCTTTATGGCCACCATGTACCCATCCTCTGATGGCTATTTCCAGCAGGATAATGCACCATGTCACAAAGCTCGAATCATTTCAAATTGGTTTCTTAAACATGAAAATGAGTGCACTGTACTAAAATGGCCCCCACAGTCACCAGATCTCAACCCAATAGAGCATCTTTGGGATGTGGTGGAACAGGAGCTTCGTGCCCTGGATGGGCATCCCACAAATCTCCATCAACTGCAAGTACTATCCTATCAATATGGGCCAACATTTCTAAAGAATGCTTTCAGCACCTTGTTGAATCAATGCCACGTAGAATTAAGGCAGTTCTGAAGGTGAAAGGGGGTCAAACTATGGAAGTAAAATAATGTCAAATGTTTTTGAAACAAAAAGCATGTTGAATTGCACCATTTGAAAAAAAAAAATATGCATTGCGTTAACCATGCTTGTATTTTAATCCATTGTATTTTTAAGGCTTGCATTTTTATGGGCTGAAATTCAACATGGTTGAATATTTATGCTGTGAATATTTCAATTAAAAACATTTCAAACACATTTTCAATATTAAAAATTCAATAATCCATATTCACCTTTCATATTTCACTTCCAAATTTTTCAAACTGTTTAAAAATACAACCTATAATATTCAACAGGCAATTCGGTCCATTTTATTTTGCCTTGAAAATTTGCTTCCACAAATTCAGTGGTTCAAATTCGACAGTAAATTCAACGTCGACATCCAGGAACTGCAGGAAAAGCAGTAGATTACCGATCATAATATCCATCTGCTGTAGTCGGCTTTACCAGCAGGGGGTGCACGCGCGTGTTAACAAGCACCAAAGCAACAGGAGAGGCCTTCACAAAACGTCATTTGCTGAAATGGACAGAGCGATGAGTACGAGTTATAATTTATGTGTGTGGAAAAGGTTGATTAAGACACAAAACACACGAGCGTTTACTCAAGTGTCTTATGAGACTTATTTTTACCTCCGTGCAAAGTAAGGTGATTTGACCACAGCAAAACTAAATTCTCTCGCCGTTGGCATTGATATATTAAGTTTTAGTAAAACAACTGTAATACACTGAGACAGAGTGAATTGTTTGTTTTAGTCACTATGACGGAATACTAAATTGATGGCTGGGTTTTACATGATGGCAAAGGCAATTTTATTTAAATATAGCATCATTAAATACAACCAAATTACAATTATAAATTAAATTCAGCAATTATAAATAAAAAATTACATCTCTACCATGATATCTGGTAATCTCTGTGTTATAACGTGAATTGTCTCCGCTATTATCCAGGGCTGCGTAGGCTACAGTAGGGGTATTTGTCATCTTATTTTATATCTTTTTATCCATTTCGTTTTTAATAAAGTGTATCTTAATTTCAATCAATGTTTGATCAACCAATTCCCTGGATTTAATAAATAAGAAGCAAAGCAGACAAATAGGCATAGGCATAGCAATAAAATCATGAAATTTTTGCATTGCACATTTCTCACAGGCATGATAAATACATCAAGGTAGAAATGTCTAGCCTACTTTTAAACGAAACAATTCATAACGAAAATAAATAGACTACTCTCAGATAATGTAATCCGTATGAAATGAGCATTTCTCTCGGCGCGTTCACTGCTGCGAAGATGGCTCCAATATGGACAAAAAGAGCGAATAAAATAAGATGACAAATAGATAGGCTACATAAGAGCAGGTCAGGATTGCACTGTCTGTTTGCACATGTGCATCAATCGGAGTGTCTGGTAGATTAAAACAGTGAGAGATCGTGTGGCTGGCCCGACGCTTAGTAAGAGCCACGAGATGCGCTCCAATACGGGCAAAGGAGCGAATAAAATATACGATAAGATGAAAAAATGGTAAATAAGAGATGGATTGCACTTTATGTGCTCTCATTGGAGTGTCTGGTTTATGTAAACAGTGAGAGATCTTGTGGCAGGCGCGACGCTAATAGGTGACGTGACGCGCGCTCCAAATGGACAAAAAAATATAAAATAAGATGACAAATACCCCTACTGTACGCAGCCCTGGATAATGGCGGAGACAATTCACGTTATAACACAGAGATGACCAGATATCATGGTAGAGATGTCATTTTTAATTGCTGAATTTAATTTATAATTGTAATTTGGTTGTATTTAATGATGCTATATTTAAATAAAATTGCCTTTGCCAAAACCCAGCCATCAATTTAGTATTCCGTCATAGTGACTAAAACAAACAATTCACTCTGTCTCAGTGTATTACAGTTGTTTTACTAAAACTTAATATATCAATGCAAACGGCGAGAGAATTTAGTTTTGCAGTGGACAAATCACCTTACTTTGCACGGGGGTAAAATAAGTATCATAAGACACTTGAGTAAACGCTCATGTGTTTTGTGTCTTAATCAACCTTTTCTATACACATATAAATTATAACTCGTACTCATCGTTCTGTCCATTTCAGCAAATGACGTTTTGTGAAGGCCTCTCCTGTTGCTTTGGTGCTTGTCAACACGCGCGAGCAGCCCCTGCTGGTAAAGCTGACTACAGCAGATAGAGATTATGATCGGTAATCTACTGCTTTTCCTGCAGTTCCTGGATGTCGACGTTGAATTTACTGTCGAATTTGAACCACTGAATTTGTGGAAGCGAATTTTCAAGGCGAAATAAAATGGACCGAAATTTGCCTGTTGAATATTATAGGTTGTATTTTTAAACAGTTTGAAAATTTTGGAAGTGAAATATGAAAGGTGAATATGGATTATTGAATTTTTAATATTGAAAATGTGTTTGAAATGTTTTTAATTGAAATATTGACAGCTTAAATATTCAACCATGTTGAATTTCAGCCCATAAAAATGCAAGCCTTAAAAATACAATGGATTAAAATGCAAGCATGGTTAACGCAATGCATATTTTTTTTCAATCGGCGCAATTCAACATGCTTTTTGTTTCAAAAATATTTGACATTATTTTACTTCCATATCAAACACAGTATTAGTATGGTGTTCCTAATAATCCTTTAGGTGAGTGTATGTATTGATTAATTATTCATAAGTATACATATTAATTATATACCGTCTGAGACCAGTAATATAAATATGTGTGTATAATTTGAATGTAATGAAATGTGTGAGTATGTGGTCCACGTAAACACTACATTATGAGGACAAAATGTTTTTTGGTCCCCATTTGGAAAACAGATTATAATTCAGACTAAATTATGTTTTTTGAAAATGTAAAAATGCAGAAAAACAAAAGGTAGGTGTGATAGGTAGGTTTAGGGATAGGGTTAGAGGATATAATATATATATATATATATATATATATATATATATATATATATATATATATATATATGTGTGTATGTGTGTGTGCGTATACACACACACACACACACACATTCATTTCATTACATTCAAATTGCTATGCTGATAATACTGTACAAACGTGTAAAGTTCAGAATTTAGTATTTGGTATGGTACTGAATGTGTCCTCCTTTTGGCAGTGTCACAAATTTTCTTATTTGATTACTGACTTAGACATGCAGAGTCATTAATATTTCTTATTAATTTCATGTCATAACTTTTTTAATTTTTTGTTTATTTCTAGGTTTTGAATAGCAGATGTCCAATGTGGTCCCAGACTTTTGGACCTTGATCTTCAATTAATTTATATAATGGCATCAGACATATATCTCTTTCTCTGCTGAGCTGTGTATGATGCAACTGCTCTCTTTCTCAACTCTCGCTGCCATAAGACGCTTCACTGTAATGTCAGCTAGCAGAGCAACAGCGCACCATCAATAGCTAGTGTCACTCACAGTGCTGTTTGAATCAGCAGCCCTGTCAGACGACTGTTGTTCTCTCTGATTTTACATGTGTCACCAACACTGACATCTGATGCCATCACTCCACACAGCCAACCGGCACAGGCGCTGAGTACACAAAGATACACACAGAGCACAGTTGATGCACTGATCTTGTTTTCCAGCTGTTACATTTTAGCTTTTTAGTCCTCAAAGTGCTTATTGACCAGAGCATAAAAAAACCTGTTCTCAAGATACACATGCCATCAAGTTCTGGCACAGTTACAACTGTGTTCCCACAAGGGTGTGAAGTGACATTTGGCATCAAGTCTATTTAGTTCCAAAGCCCATAGTGTATTGTTGCTAAGCTGTGTAGAGATCTCCTAACAGCTGGATTCATGTGTGACTTTATATAGGGCTCAGCTGTTATTAACCCTTAGTGAGTTGTGGGCTACATCCAGGGGTGTTTTGTTTTGAAATGTGGAGGATAATTTGCAACATTATTAATTGGCACAATTAACATTAATAATAATAACATTTGGTACATTTGAGATATAATGTCACACTGTGAGATTTAAAGACAATAATATAAACAAAGTTGCAACCATGAGATTCGTAATGTGTCCTATATCTCATAATGAGACTTTTTATCTCATAGTTTTGAATAATTGTTCACACTTTTTATGTCCCAATTGTGAGTTTAAAAAAAAAAAAAGTGACTCTCTCTCACTTACTTTTTATCTCACAATTTCTACTTTTTTTCTCAGAATTTCAACTTTATATCTTATAATGATCTTATAATGCAATGTGACTTTTAATCTCATAATATGTCTATATATCTGGCAGTAGCAACTTTATTTCTCACAGTTGCGAACTTGTGAGTAAATAACCCAAATGTGACTTTACAATGTCTTAATATTTTGCAGTTTGACTTTAAATCTTGCAATTGTAACTTTTTTCTCATAATTAATTTTTATGTTTTATTTAATACTGTCAATAGTATTAGTAGACTGTCTGCTTAATATATGCTAACTTTTTTATTTTGATGGTCCCTTTTGAACATTCTACTGACTATAAGAAACTTTGCAACTACATGTCAACTTATTTCAACCCTAACCCATACCAGTCTACTAATACTGAGGCCACATCCACACGAAGCCAGAGCTTTCCCTATCCAATCTTTTTTTTTTCCTCGTTCTAAATTGTTTTCCGTAAATACGGCGTCGTCTCAAGAAATATATGCGTACACACGAAACCACTGAAAACAATGTGGTATGCATGCCAGACCAGTATGTGGTGCTGTAATTCTGCCACAGAAATACACTAAACAAGGAGAAGATTTGGAGCATGCGCATAGCCTTGCGCGCTCTATACGAACCCAACACGACAGCAAGGTGAAGACGAAGATTGCTCACCATAGTAGCATAGGAGCAGAAGATTTTGCTTTAGTAAAGCTAATAGGCTCAGTAGCTTATGCAGCACGACCACAAGCATATAGTCTGCCATTGTTGTTGCTGTTACGTGTAACGTAACGGTGTGTGACTAATACTGACACGTGTGTGATGACATCATTCTTTCACAAAATGTACCGATTGGCCGTACACACGAAAACGCAAGGGTGTCGGGTTAATATTTATCCACTCTGGGACCCGGTTTAAAAAAAATTGCGGTTTCAGTGTCCCAAAACGCCGGATCCGTCTGGACGAAACGTCAATACGATACAAAATTTGTACATATACAGCTAAACGTGTCTTCGTGTGGACAGGGCCTGAGAGTTAATTGACATGAAGGTGCAATGTTATTTATAGTCAACAGAATGTGTTAAAGGGACCATAAAAATAAAGTGAAACCAATTTTTTTACAAGCATGCAGTCTCTTTAAATCACACAATATGACTAAATCTCACAATGTGACTAAACCTTGCATTTGCAACTTTATCATAATTGCTACGTTTTATCTCACAATGTGACTAAATCTTGTAGTTGCAACTTTTTTTATTATCAAAATTGCAACTTTATATCTCACAGTATGACTTTGTCCAAGTATTACTTTATTTCAATCATGACAACTCTCAGAATGGTTTTAGCATGTTATTGAATATGGCAATGTTAAAGTATATGGTCTTGGTGGACTAGATCTGTTATGCTGCTGTTGATTATTGCTGCTGCTGCTGCTGCTACAGAGCAAGTATGGACTTGACACTGAGGATTCATCAGACACTATTCTGTGAGCATGTATGCTACTGCTGCACAAATAGACAGACATGCGTAAATCCTGTAGCAGATCTAGGCAGGTGGAGCTGGGGAGGTGGAGGGTTTCAGAGGAACTCTTGATAACATGCTGCAGGACTAGCTTAAAGCAAGCAATGAACCAGACTGTTTAAATGCTGAGCAAGCAATCTCATTGGGTGCAGGATCAACAGAGGCCAATCAGCTTGTGCAATGCAATAATTATATGATTGCTTGCAGACTGTGTGTAAAGTACCTATCACCTTGCACCCTCTAGAGTTTCATGGCTGAACTACATATAGCTCACAATGTGACTATTTTTTTTAAACATTTTCATGGTTGGTTTAATTTTTTTTTACCCTGAGGTAGAAACTGCTTCTGTACCTGATTTTCTGAAAGGCAAATGTTAAGAAAACACAAGCATTGCTAGCTACAGATTATTATTCTTTCACTGCAGCCAAGCCAATCTAACCTTTTTGCACTCATTTAGGGCGTATGTGTTGTTGGGGTACGTCACTGTGCATCACCAGCTTTGTATTCAGCTATATTGACAAATACATGTGAGGGTTCTTGTCAGTGGGAGGGTGAGATTTCGGCAGGGGTTGTGGTGGGCTGATTTGGGGGGAAGGGAGCGGGGGGTTCGAGGTGTTGAGTATGGAGCTGACAGGAGGCTGGATGGGAGAGAGCCTGAGGGGGGCTTGGCAGGGGGCCTGGCGCTGACCCAACATGGGCCCACTGGTCTTTGATGCTCCTGGGCTTCCAGGGCAGCTGGGGGTGGGAGTGGGGGGAGAGCGAAACATGTAGGGGGGGAAAAAGGTTACCTGTGGATCTGCCGACCTTCAGTGCGGAGTGGGGAGAGGAAGCTTTGATGTGAAGCCAGGTTGGAGAGCAGCATCGATCGCCAGGGAGCAGAAAGAGAACGAAAACGAGGGAGTTGAAGCCTGAGATATAGATATTGAGGATGGCACAAGCAATAGAGAGGAGGGGAAGGAAGGAATATGAGGGATGGTGAGGGCGAGATGACGAGACAGCACTGTAAAATATAAGGCATATTTAGCTCTTCACTGAGGTGTCGAGATATATTTCACCACACTGGATGGATATCTGTGTTTTATTTGTTTATTTTTGGCCTTTTGCCACTCTATTGAAAGGTGAGAGAGCATTCATAAAAATTAGAGAGAGAGGATCAGGGAATGCTGCAATCCAGAATCATACTTGTATATTTCATAATACTGAATTTAATCATCACATAGTATCATCACATAATATCAAAGTGAAAATTGGATAAAATTAGATTTACTAAAGATTACATTTAACAGTATAAAATTATTAATGTTTTTAAAGATTAACTTCATGTGAGCATTAGCTGATAGCAAAGGTAATCTAATTGTAAAAACAGGTGAAATGAGACCCAATTAAATGTACAATATCTGCCAATATGTACACTACCATTCAAAGGTGTGGGATCAAAACAAAGAAACACTTATTCAGCAAGGATGCATGAAATTGATCAGAATTGACATTAAATACTTTTACATTGCATACAAAAAAAAATCTATTACATATAATGCTGTTATTTTTAACTTTCTATTCATCAAAAAAAAAAAAAACAATCCTAAAAAATACATTCATAAAAAAGCAGTACAACTGTTTTCAACATTTTGATATACATTTTGAATACAGTTTTTCTGAATTGCTAAAACACATTTCTCAAAACCATCACCCACTTTCTCAAAACCTTAAACACAAAACCAAATCTTCAAACTACATTCAGAGAACATCTGACTCTTCTGGCAAAATCAAACAATTGCCTCAAAACCATTTTATCTGTGCTATAAATCAAATGGTTTCAGATCATACACACAGCGAATCAAAATATAAACACTACAGATCATTCATTCGACACTACATCAAAAAATCCAGAACACAACATCCAAAGCATGCAGTTACAGAAAATAGTATATTGTAACACAGTAAACAAATTTTGCAATTACGTAAAAAAGTATAGTTATCGCAACTTACAGTAAGGTGAATAAATTGTATACTGTATGCATTGCAAGTATGGTATTGTACTGAATATGAATGTCTGTATGTTCAGAACTTGCATACTGTAGAAATATAGTAACTGCAATAGCCAAAAAGGTAATAAAAAAAACTTCAAATGAAAAGGATGTTACAGTACACTCAAAAGAGATGTGTTTTAGTTGCATCACAGTGCAATAATGGTTTTAGTGCGTGAGAATGTGTTTAGAGTTTTGCAAAAAGAGTGCATGAGATTTGCAAACGGTGGCTGACTGCCTGAACTTGTTTAAGGTTTTACAGAAAGAGTGATTTATTATTCGACAAATTTGTTAAGGCTATTGAGAATTTGGTTCAAAGAATGGGGTTTAGTGTTTTAGGAATTCAAAAAAACTGTAATTAGAAATGTTTCTTGGGCACCAAATCAGCATATAAATGATTTCTGAAGAATCATGTGACACTAAAGACTGGAGTAATGATGCTGAAAATTCCAACCCGATCTCACAGGAAATCGTGACTATTTTACAAGGTGGCGATTTTGTATGAATTTGAGTGAATTGTACAATTATTAGAAAAAAGTAAGGTAAAGGTCCACCCCTAACCTCACCCCTAAACATACTTGTCATTTGGGGGGTAAGCAGATCGTACGAAAATGTACGAATGAGATTGCACAAATTCATATGAGTTAGCCTCCAATTCACCAAAATGTAAAGCTTTGCCATCACATACTGTAATAAATTACATTTTAAAATATATATAAAAAAAATAGAAAATAGGTCTTTTAAGTTGTATGTAAACCCCAAACTTTTCAATAGTACTGAATTAAAATGGCTTATTCCTTACTTAGACAAAAAGGTATTTGTGTAAGACATATCCAGATGTTGAAAAGGGAAGATTTTATTGTTTAACTCAGACAGAGATCACCTTAGAGTTTTTGTCGCTTAATGACTCTAATGTGCTTGAGCAGATGTTCTTTGTGTGTGTGTGTGTGTGTGTGTGTGTGTGTGTGTGTGTGTGTTGGGGGAAGCACTGGCGGAATAAAGTCGGTTATGCTGAGTACTGGAAGTCTGGCTGTGCAGGAGCAGATCAGAGGCATGCTGTGCCCAGGCTCCCCCTCCCCTCTCTGGCTTCACATTTCTCTGCACAGGTCCTTGCTGAGATATGACTCCCACCACACGCCCTGCTCCTCTTATGCATCCTATCCTCACCCAGTCATCATTTTCCAGTGGAACTGAGTCCTTTCTGCTGCATGGAACCTTAAAACACAAACATTGAGCTTGCCTGTAGACCGGTGGGTCTCAACTGGTTTTGTTTAAGGGCCCAGATATTACTTGGACATCAAGTGACGACTCAACACAGAACCAATATTGCTATGTATATCATACAGAATCAAACCTTGAAAGAACTGCATATGCCCTTCAATTTGCAACATTTTAATTGAATTGAATGTTGAAAAAAGCCATAGCCTGTACAAATCAATGGAATAAATATGGATGTTATTTTCCGTTTCACTCACTCACTCACTCACTCACTCACTCACTCACTCACTCACTCACTCACTCACTCACTATTCATTCACTCACTATTCATTCACTCACTCACTCACTCACTCACTTCTTATTCATTCATTCAATTCATTCATCAATATTGGCCTGGGCAAATCAATAGGGTAAATGTGGAAGTTTCATTTCAATACATTCCATTCCATTCCGATTCATTAGTTCACGTCATGGCTGTGCAAATCAGTAGGACGTATGTAAAAGTTTTATTATTTGCATTTTATTTATGCATGATTATTATAAGTTCAAATCATAGCCTGTTTAAATGTACAGGACAAATGTGGAAGAGTATAATTTTTTTATTTTTTCCCCCCTGCTGTCTGTTACTATCAAATCCATGGCCCACCAGTTGAGAACCATTATTGTCTACATAATGACTTCATGAACGTCTGCAGTGTTTCTCCTTTCTCAAAGTATCTTTGCTTCTTGAGTGTCAATCAGATTGCTTCTAGAGCTGAATGTTTTCATGGCTTTTGGATCTCTGCTGGGATAAATGGCCCATCGTCTGGCCCGTCTCTGTGAGACAGTCTCTTCCCAAATTAAACAGGCAGCAGCTCAGCTGTGAGCACTGAGTGTGTGGGAGCGAGAAAAGGAAAAGAGAGAAAAAGTGTTGTAGGGAAGGGGCAATTTCCCAATGTAATCTGAGGAGGTTCATTACTCTTTTTTTTTTTTTCTAGCTTACCTCACCCCTGCTGCCCTCCAAAACCGTATTTGTCTCTCTCTCACTTTCTCTCTTTAAGCCCCCCTCCAGCTGTGCGTCTCTCCCTCCACGCTCCAGGCCTCTGCCCATCTCCCTATTCACACCTCCGTCCCTACTCCCTTAATTATGATGTCATCTTTATGGGACTGTCACGGCAGGGTGAGATAAAGAACGAGGCGCTCGGCAGCATGTAAAGCACTGTAGGGTGTCTGGCACAGATGGGCTTGCCGCAAAGAAAAGACTCCATTTTAGACGGACGCTTAATTACTGAGAGAAGGATTGTGAAAGCAGAAATGAGAGAAAGACTGAGAGAGAGAGAGAGAGAGAGAGAGAGAGAGAGAGAGAGAGAGAGAGAGACAGAAGGGAGTCTGGGGGGTGAAAAAGGGGGTTTTGGTGGTAGATTATTTTTTTTCCGCTTGCAATATCAGCCTGGCACTTACTTATATGAGCTATTTATTCGCTAAAATGAGAAATATGGATTTTTAAAATGCTATTCAATATCTTAGCTTGATAGAACTGCTTTAATGACTCAATTACTGCTAGTTTAGGGATGTAATGCTCAAGCTGCCTGTCCTTTGTACAAGTTAATGTCTGTTTTCTTTCACTCTGTATGTCTGCAACCAATGGGGTCACTTGCAGAGCCGGTGTGGCTTCTGTAACACCCTGTTAAAGTAATTGATTTTTACATTGAAAATTTGCCAGCCAAAATCAAGCAAATTGCACATGCTGGCTGTAGGTGTTAGCATGAGATTTTAAGATGTTGTTGGGGGTTGTGTAGTGGGACGGTTGCTGCTCCTGCCCCGGAGTCGGTCCTATTTAATGGACTGCCGTGAAATCATAATTACGTGTTTATGAACAAACCAGCTGGCTGTGGCAGAGGGTAATTGTTTTTCTACACACTTATGCTCGGCGTTCATGTGTGAGGGTGTGCCTCATTGAAGTTACAAACTAAAAAATAAAACATATAGAATATAGGTTTCACGTGTTTCACTCTTTTAATTATTAAAGGAATAGTCCAGGTTCAGTACAAGTTAATCTCATTCGGCGGCATAATGTTAATTTCCGCTTCTCCCTCCTTTACTTTAAAAAAGCAGCAAAAATCTTGAGTTACAGTGAGGCACTCACAATGGAAGTGAATGGAGCCAATCTGTAAACGTTAAAATACTTACTTTTTTAATAGTATAGCCACAAGACATAAACAAATGGGGGTTCGATGCGCTCCGTGCCAAACCAACCGATCATTCTCTGTTCAGGTCTATTGAGATTGCATGTGCATGTTGATCGTTGAAGATTGAAGGTTGGATATTTGCATGCACTTTGAAACAATAGAATCGCAGGAATTCCTTTTTTTATGATTTCTGCTTTAAGTGAGGTTGATGCTCAATATACATTCGTATTTTATCACAATTTTAGTGTAAAAAATAGCTTATTACATTTTCTCAGTAGATTTAAAACTGTGTTAAGTGTAACACTGTAAATCCTAAAACGACTTTAAGTATGATTTAAACAGCTCAAATTATTTTTTAACAGAATAATTCAAATAATTGTTTTTATAAAATTATAAGCTTCCCATTTCTGCTTCAATAAACAGCCCCATTCATATGGAGCAAATAATATGACTAAATGATTTTAATTTGAATTGTGTAAATTTGAATTATTTGCAAGTGTAATCTAACAAAATTGAATTTTAGGTGGTAGTTTAAATAGTTCTGAATTTGATTTTTTTTAAACGAATATTGAACATTTGACATTTAACAAATTGAAATGTTTTTATGGCTGAATTTTATAGACATGTATTTTCAAACAGCTAGTTTTTTTGTTCTGAATTCTTATACACTGTAAAAAATGTCTAACCTCCCCAACTCAAAATTTTCTAGTGACTAGTCACATCTAAATTTTTCAATTGGCCCAAGTGAAATTCTGCTAATTTAATTTTATCAATTTGCAGAATTTCACTTGGGCCAATTGAAAGATTTAGATGTGACCAGTCACTAGAAAAGTTTGAGTTGGGAGGTTAGAATTTTTTTACAGTGTACTGCAAATATTCAGTTTAAAAAAAATACAGATTCAAGTTTTCAAGATAAGGAAATTCGGAACTTCAAATTCAGTTTTCTAAAATTCAATCTCAAAAATTCAAACTCAAAAATTCAGATCTTACAGAAAGTTGGTCACAGGTCATCCACAGGGAAGAGTAGATGATCTCAGAGAAGTCGAACAGAGCATTTTGGCCAATTAGGGACTCCAGAAGTTTTCCAGCGCGAACGTGGTGGTAGTTCAAGAGGTTGCCACTCTCTGACTCTGATCATGAATCGCCCGGAGGTAAGTGATTCTTAAACATGAATGATTTTGTGTGTATACGGTATGTTAGGTAGCGTTCTCAGCACATGAGACATTTGTCTAAGCGGTCTCTGGTGTTTGTTTTAAAGTATATTTTGTGTAAAATTGATTAGAACGCCACCATGTCTACTACACAGACAGGACGCGAGCGGCGCGACGCAACACAGTGCTTGAAGCGACTGTTGCAAAGAGCTGGGACTAGGTCAGAAATAGGATGGGGAATCCGTGTGCTGTAAAATCACCAAAAGCCTACCTTCCGCTGGAAAAAAAATAATCCTTGGCCGTGAGCAGCAGCATAAGTAAAAATATTTCGCATGTAATGTTAGATGGCGGCAAAGATAGTCTTTATTACTGAGAGTTTAGTCCCAGCTCTTTGCAACAGTCGCTTCAAGCACGTCGCGCCGCTCGCGTCCTGTCTGTGTAGTAGACACGGTGGCGCTCTAATCAATTTTACACAAAATATACTTTAAAACAAACACCAGAGACCGCTTAGACCAGGGGTAGGCAAGTTCGGTCCTAGAGAGCCGCTGTCCTGCAGAGTTTGGCTCCAACACTGAAAAAAAACTCTCCTGCCTATAGACTTAGTAATCCTGAAGACATTGATAAGCTTGTTCAGGTGTGTTTGATTAGGGTTGGAATTAAATTCTGCAGGACAGCGGCTCTCTAGGACCGAACTTGCCTACCCCTGGCTTAGACAAATGTCTCACGTGCTGAGAACGCTAACCTAACATATAAACACAAAATCATTCATGTTTAAGAATCACTTACCTCCGGGCGATTCATGATCAGAGTCAGAGAGTGGCAACCTCTTGAACCACCACCACGTTCGCGCTGGAAAACTTCTGGAGTCCCTAATTGGCCAAAATGCTCTGTTCGACTTTATTGAGATCATCTACTCTTCCCTGTGGATGACCTGTGACCTACTTTCTGTAAGATCTGAATTTTTTAGATTGAATTTTAGAAAACTGAATTTGAAGTTCCGAATTTCTTCATCTTGAAAACTTGAATCTGTATTTTCTTAAACTGAATATTTGCAGTATAAGAATTCAGAACAAAAAAACTAGCTGTTTGAAAACGCATGTCTATAAAGTTCAGCCATAAAAACATTTCAATTTGTTACATTTCAAATGTTCAATATTTGTTTTTAAAAAATCTAATTCAGAACTATTTAAACTACCACCTAAAATTCAATTTTGTTACATTAGACTTGCAAATAATTCATATTTACACAATTCAAATTCAAATCATTTTGTCATATTATTAGCTCCATACATTCACTTCCATTATAAGTACTTCACAGTGACCTTTTAATTTCAGCAAAAAAAGCATGTGATAATCAACTGTTGATTGAGCTGAAATTGTATTGGGAATATTTCTTTAAACCTTTCTATTCCCACCTTCTAGCTCATTCATTCATCTATTGTCACCCACCCTCCATCCATACTGCAGTCCTAAACTAATGACTCCCACCTTATGTATTTACCCCCATTTACTGGTTCCATTTAAATGCTGTGTGCTGGGAGTGAAAGGGTTAATTGGAGATCTCGCTCAGGGGTTAGTTCGATGACTCCCTGCCCTTATCGGCATTGGCGGTGACCTGCCGTTGACTAGCCCACCACAGCCAACCCCTCCCCTGTCCTGCTGTATTGATGGAGGATCTATCCTTTGGGAGCCCTCTCTGACACTGACCCCTTGCTCATATGTACTCTCCACATCCCAGCTGTCTCCAACCTGAAGACACTGATGGATGCTCGTGGAAGAAGCGTCCTGACCCACCGCACGCCCTCTTTCTCCCTGACACCAGCCTGGAGTTATTGGCAGGCTTGTATCGATAGTGCCTTTGACCTGACACTGCATGGCCTATCGTGTCCTAAATCACAGCAGATCATTACAGATGCACGACAAGTTGACGCCAACTTAGGTCTTGTGTAGCGTTGCATAAAGACCTTAGATTTGATGCCATATTTTATTTTATGTAAATTAAAATGAGGCTGTGAAGAATTGATAAAGATATCACGGAACATATCGTGTTATATATATATATATATATATATAAACATTAACATTAAAAAAATGTATAAACATCAAATATTATAATAATATGTATATATTATATATGAATGTTTTGAAAAGTCTCTTATGCTCACCACGGCTGCATTTATTTAATCAAAAATACAGTAAATACACTTATACACTTATTTTGTGAAATATTATTACAAATTAAATTAACTGTTTTCTATTTTAATATATTTTAAAATATACTTTTTTAATATGATGGTAAACCTGAATTTTCAGCATCATTGCTGAATACACACACAGTTATATGCATATTATGCAGACTGTGTATGATTGTTTGTATATATACTATATACTGTATCTAATTCTTTGAATATTGCTGCAATGAGATGTTTAGTTCTTTGTTGTACAATAAGCTGGATGTCAGCGGCGGGTGATTGAGAAGCATTCAGTGTGTTTGGATTTGATTAATGACATTTAAAGCACTCAGCATGCTTTTTGTTTTAATGACTTCTTTGTCGCTTAGCGCGGTTCTTTCCTGCCACACTTGCAGCACGTCCTCGAGGCTGTGTGTTTTAGCCCGTTTCAGGTTTGTGTGTGTTCCCATCAGTGTGACTTCACAGTGCTTATGGGCAATGCCTTTTCACTACCTCCGATGGCAAAGCTCAGTGGTGCACGATCACATGCGCGCACAAACTCCAACACACACATGCTATCTCTGTTGACAGGGGAAATTGTATGAAGAGCTTTTAAGGCAATTAGTGCTTTGAGCAGAAGCTTTTCTTCTATTCATACTCTTCATTAACAGTTTCTTGAAAAGGAAAAATGAGATGCTGATATTGTCATCACTCCCGCCTGCTGAGAAGAGGCTTTCTTTAGATCCACAGAGCCTGTATGTGTGTGCGTGTAAATACATAGGTGTGTGTTCACCATGAGTAAAGAGGATATACTGCATCTGTTTTTCTGTGTGAATTAAAAGCACATAAAAAGTATATTTACTCAAAGCTACAATTCCATTCAGACTGTTCCCTAGAGCATGCTTTGCTGTGAAAGATTGTTTGCGTGCCCATTTACCTTATATTGTATCCCCTGTGTGTGTTTGTAATCTTTAATCTGAAGATCTTTAAGCCTGTATGAGTGCGATCTGTTTAGTTTTTCAATAGAATTAGTAGTCGAAATGCCATTTAAGGAAATGTTAACTGATTTTTCAGTACAATTTATTCGCCCGCATGTCATTCCAATCCTCTATGCTTTTTTTTTTTGCCTTGTGAAACACAAATAAATACTTTTTAAAGAATCTTAACACCTCTCAAATCAAATATGGCATCTAGCCAATAACATCTAACCTGCGTCATATGTGCCATTTAATTTAAGAGTTGTGACGGAGGTGAATTTTGACTTAAATTTAACTAAATTCTTCATAGAAAGCTACCATATGGCTACAAAAGACTTGAAATATAGTGCTTAAGTCATGTGAACTACTTTTTTGTGCTGTTATACTGCCCCTGGTCACTACAAAGTGTTGGTATGTAGAAAATATCTGCGAAGATTAATAGAAAGGAAAAAATAACATATTTGGAACAGCATAAAGCTGAGTGAGTAACGCAGGCACACACTGTCTCACATGTCCTCATCTCAGTATAATGTGGAACAGAGACGCATAACAGGGCTTTGATTAGCAGACGACCGAGGATCTGCATTATTGATGAGTGACACATTAACGACACCAACACAGATACATACGCATACAGCCGTGCACTCCCAGGGGGAAGCGTGTGTTAAAACCTCTGTTTTTTTGGCCCCTCACGATGTGTCTGACCCACTTGGGAACAGGGTGGACCTCCTGGCATCTCTATTATTTAGAAGTACGCTGTATTTGATCCCAGCACTGAATCTCGCTCGCAGTCAATCATTAATGGCTGATCACACTTTTTTTTTTTACAATTCCGGCCACAATATCGACGCCTCTGAGGATTTCTCTGTCAGATTATTAATATTAGCATTTATTATTTATCAAGTAGATCAACTTGTCCTTAATACACATGTACTTGATGTTGAGATGCTTGGTACAATGTAGCTGTGAAGTAACATTGTGACAATATATAAAACAATGGCATGTTTTAAAGTTTTACTTTAAGAAGTTTTATATTACATTTACAGTAGTTATTCTTGATATACATTTTTCTATTGAAATATTATTTAAATTATTTATATTTTCAAATAGTATAGCAGGTTTCGGCTAGCCTGGTTAAAACCAGACCATTCTCAGTTGTAACTGAGTTATGATCTGGCAAAGCGTCATAGACAAATCATTTCCAAAGGGGCGTCACCAACGGACGTCACGGGTAGACCTAAAACCAATCAGAGTGATGGAGATGACGTATGCAGAGCGGCGGCCGGCGGAGAAACATCTCCGAGTGTTGTTCTTTGCTCGGTTTTTAACAAAAAGGAAACGTTCAAATTGCTTAAAACAGACGCGATAGCGGATTCGAAGGAGTGATGTTCGACGGCGGCATCCATCTTTGTAATGTAGGCTACAAAATCTGCTTCAAAATCCCAGCGCTGTCATCATCGTGTAAAGCCCGCCCCAACGTTTCTGATTGGTGCCTCGATTTCGACGGATTGGAAATGGACCTGAATGAGCTCTTTGCCAGACTAACTTTCAGAGCAAATCTAAATTTGCCGGAAGTTGTCTGGGTTTTCCCAGGCTAGGTTTCGGCTTGACTTTTTAAAATATACACCACTGTTCAAAATATTTTTTTAATGTTTTCGAAAGTCTCTTATGCTCATCAGGCATTAATTTGATCAATACAGTAAAATTTTAAAGCTATTTTCTATTTGAATATACAGTATTTTAATATGTGATTTATTCTTGTGATGGCAAAGCTACATTTTCAGCAGCCATTACTCCAGTCTTCAATGTCACATGATCATTCTAATATGCTGATTTGGTGCTTAAGTTATATATATATATATATATATATATATATATATATATATATATATATATATATATATATATATATATATTTTTTTTTTTTTTATATATATTTATATATATTTTATTATTATTATTATTATTATCAATGTTGCAGACAGTTTGGTCCAGGATAAATGGAAAGTTAAACAGAACATTATTTATTTGAAATCGAAATATTTTGTTGCATTTCAAATGCTTTACTGTAACTTTTGTGATTTTAATTAATTTAATTAATCATTGCTGAATAAATGCATGTATTTCTCACTGAACCTAAACTGTAGTGTTTTTAAGTGTAAAAGTGTATTTTTAACCTGTTAAGCTGCAACCACACTTTTGAAAAATCCCCAGAAATGGCATACACAAACTTAAACGGATACAGTTCATGAACCCTTTGTACTAAAAGCACAAGTATGATCTCATTTGAAAGCTAACACCTGGCAGTTTATTGTAAATGTAGAATTAATTATTGTCATAATGAAAAAAAATAGTTATAAATAGCTTCAAAGTTTTGTAAAGTTATTAGAAATTAATTTTTATGAAACATCTTCATGAAAATAAAATTGAAGTTGGCATTGTAGCAATCTAGAAATGCACTGCAGCTAAAGCCACATGTCTGACCATGTTATATTTAAAATCTGAAGATGGTAAGTCTAAAACTCTGTATTTAGTTCAATGTTTTTCAAGATCATGTCATATGACTTTATTTTGATTAGACTCTAAAATGCAAACTGATGTTTATTGTCATCTTCTAAGCATCTATTCAGTCTATTGTCTCTATTGTTTTGTGGTGCAAACGAGCCCCATTCAGTGTCAGTCTTCCCTGCACACATTCACACCTCTCCAGCCTGGTTATGTGGCTCTAAATATGCTTTTCTTTTGTCTGCATTATAATCACTAACGACTGGTTATTCACACTGTTTCAATCCCTTTTTTCTTTTATCAAAGTTCTCACTTCACATTTTAAACTGTATCAAATGGCCTTTTTGAAAAAAGAAACATTTCAGTAAGCATTTATATTTAGAAAAATTCATAAAAATAACAGCTAATGTGCTAGCAGGTGCACAGAGCAAGCTAACATGTTAGCTTAGCACACCATCAATACACGACAACTTATGAGATTAAAAACGTGTTTGTGCTCCAAACTTACTTTATAGCGCAAGTCGAGTGTTTTAAATAACTTTCTGTGATCTAATTTGGCTTCAGATAAAAAAAAATCAGACAGAAAATATATTATTTTACAGCATTCTGCACAAATGATAGTATATATATCAATTAGCATTACATTATAAATATAATCTATTATTATGAAAATACCTGACATGGCTCGAAGAACACAGGTAAATCAAATATCATTGCAATCATGTTTATTGTCTTCAAAACATCTTTATCTGCAGTTACAGCGATCTCTGTTAGCTTTGTAAAGTCAGGTGCTGTGTCCGAAATCTCCCATTACTCACTATATAGTGGACTATATAGTGAGCTCGCCATTTTGTAGTGCTGTCCGAATGTATAGTGATGATTATTATACCCTATATAGTCCACTCAATGTATCCCAGAATGCATTTTGAAAAGTAGCGTACAACCGATGGTCACTAACCCAAGCCCTACATACCATCATGCATTGCGCTGATCGCAAAAATGGCGGATGGACGTCAAGGAGAGCAGCGCGACAATACGAATTTGTCATACAAATGTAAGTTATGTTCGTTTTCTGTCTAGAAATCCTGTTTCTTTTGCTAATCCGCGAAATCTTCTGAATCACTAGAACAAAAACAAAACAAAAAAGAGAAATATTGAGTGGGATCTCCACAGAGTCTAAAATATGGGGATAAATTGATGCCAAAACCATTGAAAATGCACAGACTAAAAGTCACAAATGGATATTACAACTTATAAACACAAAACACAATCTACAAATAGATACAAAGTCCTCAAATAAACTCTTTGTGATCCACAAATATAAAGTATGATCTACAAAAAGATTAAAAATCCACAAATAAACACATCCTGATTCACAAATAGAAATCAGTGACTTGTACTTGTAAACCAGAATTTGAATGAATGTAAAGTGAGTTGTTGCAGGTGAATATCATTTTCTGTTTGTAGATTGTGTCACATTTTTTTTCAGAATTCTGACACTATTGTTTCACTTTTGTGACAAAATAATGCCATAATCATTGAAAATGAAGACACTATGATTCAAAAATGCATATTACAATTTGTAAACACAAAACAAGATCTACAAATAAATTAAAAATCTGCAAACAAACTCCTCATAATCTGCAAATGTAAAACACAATCTTTAAATAGATTCCAAATCTGCAAACAAACTCCCCATGATCCACAAATATAAAATGCGATCTACAAATAGATTTAAAATCCGCAAACAAACTCTTTATGATTCACAAATAGAAATTAGTGACTTGTACTTGACAACCAGAATTTGAATGAATGCAAAGTGATTTGTCTGCGCAAGAGGGTCATTATTTGTTTGTAGATTGTGTTGCATTTGTTTTCAGAATTTTGGCACCACTGTTTCGCTGTTTTTCCCATTAAAAAATCTACAAATGCCCTCCTCACAATTTGCAAACAAACACAGTCTAACTTGTATTTTCAAACCACTGTAAAAAGACATTCTTACACATTCTGTGCAAAGCTCAGCATGCAAGTGTTGAATTTGTGTTTGCAGATCACAGGGCATTCACAGATCCCTCTGCACACTCTACAAATCTTTTTGGCACTACCTTTCCGCAGAGTGTGTGACTACGATCCACACGTGTAGTCAGCCAATCAGGGGTATTGCTTCAATGTGATGTCACGCCCCCTCAATAAGCCCTTTTCAAAATAAGAGCTATGTCACTTCTCGGAGTCGGACGGCTGGGCTCACTGCCATTTACCGTTGCCGGTGTCACAGCGCTGACAGGCGGCCAGACACGAGGCTGAATCCAGCTACTTATTCGAAGCTACTTATTGACGCTATCCGTTCCACCTTAAATGACGCGAACTTCCGCGTTTGACGCTCTACTTATTGGGGACCGTGTGCTTTTCTTTCTTTTTTGCGTTTTTGAAAGGTTGTGTTAGGCCTACTTTTTTGTCTATTTTCAGAATAAACTAATAATAAAAATGTTTAAATGCAAATAAAACTGATATATCAGCGAAAATGGACTGTACAAATATAAAGGCACATATGGCTACAGTATTTTTTAATTATTGTGCATGTCATTAGCTCAATTTAAGGATCATGTGGGTTTTCACTTATTCACACTTTTTAGACCCTTTTTGTATTGTTTATATTTTCAGAAAAGAATAGCCTAATTAACATAATTGTAAGGTATTTAAATACATTCAATACATTTATTGTTTTGTATTATTATTACAAAACATAATTTGTAATAATAATATTACAGCCTCTTAAGAAGATTTCAGATGACCCAGCACCTTTGATGATGAAACCTTCCCCTGCAAGGACTCCAGAATCAAACATGGAAGATTGTACAAACATTATCATTACGTTAAACTGCACACTAATCTTGGTAAAATGCATGTTGGATATTTGTAAATATTTTTTTTTACTAACTTATATAAATGTACTTTCTGATATCTTATAAAATCCTAATGTGATTTTGTAACACAGAAACCTGCATTCTCTGTAAAGCTCCTTTTAAATGATGTATTGTGAAAAGCATTATACATGTGAATGTATGAATTAAATTACTTGACTTGTAAGCATGCAGTTTTTACTGTAGAATTATTTTTATAATTCTGAATTTTGCATTTTACACAGTGCACACTGCACAATGAGCTACCTAATGCATTTTCTGGCCATGTCGCGGCGCAGTTTCTCGGCCGCCTCAGAGGGTGCGTTAAATTGGACATTGTGCCATTATACTAGTGCTACTCCTCTAACGAAATTCAAATTTTTTGCATTTTTTACTGTAGAATTTTTTTTTAATGAATTTTTTAATTTCGCATTTTACACAGTGCTCAATGAGCCGCCTAATGCATTTTCTGGCCATTTCGCTGCGCTGTTTCTTGGCCAACTCAGATGGTGCGTTAAATTGGACATTGTCCCTTTATAGTAGAGCTACTCCTCTAACGAAATCCAAATTTTGAGCAGTTTTTACTGTAGAATTATTTTTTAATGAATTTTTGAATTTCGCATTTTACACAGTGCTCAATGAGCCGCCTAATGCATTTTCTGGCCATTTCGCGGCGCTGTTTCTTGGCCACCTCAGAAGGTGCGTTAAATTGGACATTGTCCCTTTATAGTAGAGCTACTCCTCTAACGAAATCAACAATTTGAGCAGTTTTTACTGTAGAATTATTTTTTAATGAATTTTTGAATTTTGCATTTTATACAGTGCTCAATGAGCCGCCTAATGCATTTTCTGGCCATTTCGCGGCGCTGTTTCTTGGCCACCTCAGAAGGTGCGTTAAATTGGACATTGTCCCTTTATAGTAGAGCTACTCCTCTAACGAAATCAACAATTTGAGCAGTTTTTACTGTAGAATTATTTTTTAATGAATTTTTTAATTTAGCATTTTACGGTGCTCAATGAACCGCCTAATGCATTCATTGAGCACTGTAAAATGCAAAATCAAACAATTCATTAAAAAAAAATTCTACAGTAAAAAATGCTAAAAATTTGAATTTCTTTAGAGGAACAGCTGTCCTATAATAGGATGATGTCCAATTTAACGCACCCTCTGAGGCGGCCAAAAGAGACAGCGCCACGAAATGGCCAGAAAATGCATTAGGCGGCTCATTGAGCACTGTGTAAAATGCGAAATTCAAAAATTCAGTAAAAAATAATTCTACAGTAAAAACTGCTCAAATGGTGGATTTCGTTAGAGTAGTAGCACTAGTATAATGGCACAATGTCCAATTTAACGCACCCTCTGAGGCGGCCGAGAGACAACGCCGGGAAATGGCCAGAAAATACAATAGGCGGATTATTGAGCACTGTGTAAAATGTGAAATTCAAAAATTCATTAAAAAAAATTCGACAGTAAAAACTCCTCAAAATTTGGATTTCGTTAGAGGAGTAGCTCTACTATAAAGGGACAATGTCCAATTTAACGCACCCTCTGAGTTGGCCAAGAAACAGCGCCACGAAATGGTCAGAAAATGCATTAGGCGGCTCATTGAGCACTGTAAAATGCGAAATTCAAAAATTCATTAAAAAATAATTCTACAGTAAAAACTGCTCAAATTGTGGATTTCGTTAGAGTAGTAGCACTAGTATAAGGTCACAATGTCCAATTTAACGCACCCTCTGAGGCGGCTGAGAAACAGCGCAGCGAAATGGCCAGAAAATGCATTAGGTGGCTCATTGTGCACTGTGTAAAATGCGAATTCAAAAATTCATTAAAAAAAATTTCTACAGTAAAAACTCCTGCAAAATTTGGATTTCGTTAGAGGAGTAGTTCTACTATAAAGGGACAATGTCCAATTTAACGCACCCTATGAGTTGGCCAAGAAACAGCGCCGCGAAATGGCCAGAAAATGCATTAGGCGGCTAATTGAGCACTGTGTAAAATGCGAAATTCAAAAATTCATAAAAAAATAATTCTACGGTAAAAACTCCTCAAAATTTGGATTTCGTTCGAAGAGTAGCTCTACTATAAAGGGACAATGTCCAATTTAACGCACCCTCTGAGGCGGCTGAGAAACAGCGCAGCGAAATGGCCAGAAAATGCATTAGGTGGCTCATTGTGCACTGTGTAAAATGCGAATTCAAAAATTCATTAAAAAACATTCTACAGTAAAAAATGCTAGAAATTTGAATTTCGTTAGAGGAGTAGCACTAGTATAATGGCACAATGTCCAATTTAACGCACCCTCTGAGGCGGCCGAGAAACTGCGCCGCGACATGGCCAGAAAATGCATTAGGTAGCTCATTGTGCACTGTGTAAAATGCAAAATTCAGAATTATAAAAATAATTCTACAGTAAAAACTGCATGCTTACAAGTCAATTAATTTAATTCATACATTCACATGTATAATGCTTTTCACAATACATCATTTAAAAGGAGCTTTACAGAGAATGCAGGTTTCTGTGTTACAAAATCACATTAGGATTTTATAAGATATCAGAAAGTACATTTATATAAGTTAGTAAAAAAAATATTTACAAATATCAAACATGCATTTTACCAAGATTAGTGTGCAGTTTAACGTAATGATAATGTTTGTACAATCTTCCATGTTTGATTCTGGAGTCCTTGCAGGGGAAGGTTTCATCATCAAAGGTGCTGGGTCATCTGAAATCTTCTTAAGAGGCTGTAATATTATTATTACAAATTATGTTTTGTAATAATAATACAAAACAATAAATGTATTGAATGTATTTAAATACATTACAATTATGTTAATTAGGCTATTCTTTTCTGAAAATATAAACAATACAAAAAGGGTCTAAAAAGTGTGAATAAGTGAAAACCCACATGATCCTTAAATTGAGCTAATGACATGCACAATAATTAAAAAATACTGTAGCCATATGTGCCTTTATATTTGTACAGTCCATTTTCGCTGATATATCAGTTTTATTTGCATTTAAACATTTTTATTATTAGTTTATTCTGAAAATAGACAAAAAAGTAGGCCTAACACAACCTTTCAAAAACGCAAAAAAGAAAGAAAAGCACACGGTCCCTAATAAGTAGAGCGTCAAACGCGGAAGTTCGCGTCATTTAAGGTGGAACGGATAGCGTCAATAAGTAGCTTCGAATAAGTAGCTGGATTCAGCCTCGTGTCTGGCCGCCTGTCAGCGCTGTGACACCGGCAACGGTAAATGGCAGTGAGCCCAGCCGTCCGACTCCGAGAAGTGACATAGCTCTTATTTTGAAAAGGGCTTATTGAGGGGGCGTGACATCACATTGAAGCAATACCCCTGATTGGCTGACTACACGTGTGGATCGTAGTCACACACTCTGCGGAAAGGTAGTGCCAAAAAGATTTGTAGAGTGTGCAGAGGGATCTGTGAATGCCCTGTGATCTGCAAACACAAATTCAACACTTGCATGCTGAGCTTTGCACAGAATGTGTAAGAATGTCTTTTTACAGTGGTTTGAAAATACAAGTTAGACTGTGTTTGTTTGCAAATTGTGAGGAGGGCATTTGTAGATTTTTTAATGGGAAAAACAGCGAAACAGTGGTGCCAAAATTCTGAAAACAAATG
The DNA here is from genome assembly GCA_030578255.1 of Tiaroga cobitis. NCBI lineage: Eukaryota > Metazoa > Chordata > Actinopteri > Cypriniformes > Leuciscidae > Tiaroga > Tiaroga cobitis. The sequence continues at coordinate 34,297,517 of CM060606.1, forward strand.
CAACACAATCTACAAACAAATAATGACCCTCTTGCGCAGACAAATCACTTTGCATTCATTCAAATTCTGGTTGTCAAGTACAAGTCACTAATTTCTATTTGTGAATCATAAAGAGTTTGTTTGCGGATTTTAAATCTATTTGTAGATCGCATTTTATATTTGTGGATCATGGGGAGTTTGTTTGCAGATTTGGAATCTATTTACAGATTGTGTTTTACATTTGCAGATTATGAGGAGTTTGTTTGCAGATTTTTAATTTATTTGTAGATCTTGTTTTGTGTTTACAAATTGTAATATGCATTTTTGAATCATAGTGTCTTCATTTTCAATGATTATGGCATTATTTTGTCACAAAAGTGAAACAATAGTGTCAGAATTCTGAAAAAAAATGTGACACAATCTACAAACAGAAAATGATATTCACCTGCAACAAGTCACTTTACATTCATTCAAATTCTGGTTTACAAGTACAAGTCACTGATTTCTATTTGTGAATCAGGATGTGTTTATTTGTGGATTTTTAATCTTTTTGTAGATCATACTTTATATTTGTGGATCACAAAGAGTTTATTTGAGGACTTTGTATCTATTTGTAGATTGTGTTTTGTGTTTACAAGTTGTAATATCCATTTGTGACTTTTAGTCTGTGCATTTTCAATGGTTTTGGCATCAATTTATCCCCATACTAAAAGCTGTTTTATTAAGAGTATTATGAGCAAGATATTTGATAATGTAGATCTGTTTTTTTTTTTCTAATGTCGACAGGCAAGAGAAAACGGTGTGATGCGAAAATGAAAATATATGAAAATGTGTATTAATTTTATTTATGTTTATAAGTTATAATCAAATGTGGAGCGACGCATTATAACAGAAACGGCCAGAAATGACTTTTAATTTTACAATTATGGAGAAATAAGCTCAATATAATGTAATGTATTTATTAAAAAAAAATCTATTAGCCCAGAGCTGGCTCGGCACCAGCTGACAGATGATGGAGCGTTTAAATAGTGCGACAGTAATGCCGTAATCAACGGCGCCGAGAGACGATCGAGTAGTGTCCGAAAGTGGTGTTTCTATTATGCTGGTGAGCTCACTATATAGTGCTCTACTCCCTACCCCCTACATAGGGGTTAGGGAGTAGTGGTTTGAGTGGAGATTTCGGACACAGGCAGGGACTTCCTGGAATGTCACATGGTTCTGGCTCTTCTTCATGTGTTCCATATATGGACTATTACTGTGCATAGAGCGCCGGCGCCCTCAGGCTGCCAGTATGGATTAAAAACACATTACATCAGAGTATCCAGCGCTAATGATTACATCGACGCATTTGGGTATAAATTCAATAAATATTATTCCTGTCTATAGATATCTGATGTAAACCTATGAGAATATATCAATATTTCTCCAAATCTGCACATGTTTGAGCTAAAAGCCCTGAGGGACGTTGTTTTGTCAAGCTCTGTCATGACGATCGCACAGGAGTTTTTTCTGAATGGAAGCGGCTGACGCTAATAATTCATATTAAAGGTCCCCTATTATGCCCCTTTTCACAAGATGTAAAATAAGTCTCTGATGTCCCCAGAGTGTGTATGTGAAGTTTTAGCTCAAAATACCCAACAGATCATTTTTTACAGCATGTTTAAATTGTCACTTTTTGCGGCTCAGAAAAACGCGCTGTTTTAGTGTGTGCCCTTTAAATGCAAATAAGCTGCTGCTGCACGACACAGGGGGCGGAGCTTCATGAGCTCGAGCTCAGTCTCTCAGGACAATTTCATCTCACGGAATGATGATAATAATGTCAGAAACTCTCCCGGAGTCGGACAATAATGCCTACAGAGTCAGAGTGCTGTATAGAGATGGAACAGGTATAGTTTAGTAGTTTAATTACGGTTATAACGTGTTTGTCATCTGCTTGTAGGCCTATGTATCCACTATTAATAGCCTAACCTTACAAGTCTAATGTTTCGGACCAGGTCCGAATGATGATCAAATATATACTGATTTAATAAAGTTTATTGTACATAACACAAAAGATGAAGCGTCAGTTTTACTTCAGAAAATCACCGTAAGAGCTGAGTAAACACAGTAAGATATAAGAAGTGCGCAAGTACATAAACGAATTTCGGTAGAGTTGAGGGAGCATTTTCTTTAAAAACAAAATAATTCCACCTCGTCTTCAGCGGCTGCCTCTGATTTCAAGAGTTAATAGAGAGAGAGCTATGTGGATTAATACATCCAGCCACACAACACCTACAACGCTTGGGAGACATTCTCGCCAGTGCAGCAGCTGTGAACTCGATCAGGGCGGGCCTATGTTAGAACGGCAGTGTCGGTCAACACTCGTGGGCGGGGCCTGTGCTTAGTGACGTCACTAAAACAGCGTTCTGAAAACAGGTCGTTGGGAGACACGGCTGATGATTTATGGGGATTAATAAAAAAGGAGTGAGTGGATTTTTATCACTATTGGGTGGTTGGGTACACACACTGCCAACACACATTTATGTCCAAACAGCATGCAAAAGTGAATTTTGCATAATATGGGACCTTTAAAGGTAACGACTCATTTTTTAATTACATAACTCCTGACACAAATTAAGACATAACTGTCACTATACGTTTCTCAGAATACAATAGTGGTCAAATACTGAAACTTGAGTCTTATATCTTTTTAATGATGTATAGTTTGTCAAGGTATAAAATGAAATATTACTCAAAGAAAGGAGATGTTAATGTGTTGTCAAGATGAAGTATAAAAAAAAAAACTCTGAAAAAAGCAAGACAAAACAAAAACCTAAACTCAATTTCTGGTCTGATTTTGAACCTAGGTTGCTGGAAATGTGGTTGTAGAAGTTATTGGCTGGTGGTAACCTAAAGGCCCAATGTTCAAACCCCAGGAATGATCCATGAACTGGAGAGATGCCAATGTGACCTTGAGCAAGACACTAAACCTCTGGCTGCTCCTAGGGGAACTTTTCCAGGGTAAGTTTACTTGTTTTTGATATAAAACATCTGCTAAATGTAAAAATAACCAAATGATAACTAGCTGAAGTTGCCAGAATTCACACATTAAAAACATGAAGATGAATCCAAATTATCATTAGTGGCAAGTCTTGCAGAAAGTGTGTCTCTCCATTAATGTTTTACAATTAATGTGAATCGTCATTCCCAACCCATTTTACTTCTTTAATGTGATGTATTTCTATTTGAAGTGGGATATTCTTTAACAAAAAATGTAGTGTTGGTCATTATTTTGTCCTTTGAGAATTCATTGGATTGTGAAAAGTGAGCATTACAGACCAGAATGGAGCCAAACTGAATGTGAGGTTTTTGGCTATTGCTTAACATTATCCAATACAATTTAGTTATTATATTTTGATTTAAGATTGCAAACACTAACAATTTTGAGTTTGTAATTGTATATACTGATGAATTATTCTCAGTAAGACTAGGAATGTGTATTAAGAAAGTAAACAATTAATGTGCTATGTATGTCCATAAAAAGCAGTGGCACAAATATTATCCAAAGATTTTATGGACATAATTATGCCCTCAAATTTTCAAAAGAACTTGTTTAGAGGAACTTTTCATGAAAAAGATTGAACAACTGCTAAACGCAGTCTATAAGTTCATCTTGCAGTGGTAAATATCCTCCAATCTACGTTCTTCACACATGCCACTGCTAGACCTCTTCTAGAAACGCACCTTATCTTCCCTCCGAAGAAATCGCTCGTGTTTTTCCCCGCGCATTGTTCCTAAAATAAAAAAGGCATTTTTTGAGAACACAGTAAACAACACCTTTGTTTTCATCTATGATATTTTAGTTTTCACAGTTCCACCAGGCATAACTGTTAGCTTTTGAGGCTGACACGTGAAGTGCGATGAACAGAGGGCATGTGTTTCTTTGGAGATGTTTATAACTCTATAAGTTCATATGAGGGTCAAAGGCCAAGTGTTGACTTGGGGGGGTGGGGGGGGAGAAGGATCGATTGGCTGTGTCCAAGCCTATGTGGCAACCTTATTGATCAATATGTATGTATATCTTGTTTTGTCTTTTGTCTGCATGTGCCTCTCAGTGAAAGTGTGTGTCTTTGGACCTGTGGGAGCAGTTATCTAGTACTTTGCATATCTAGCACTTTTTGTCGTTTGAATTAAACGGGTAGTGTGAATGCTTCAGCGCTCTCATACAGCTGGTGCTTGACCCAACGCTTGGCAGTGGAAAGCTCTAGAACGAACATATTCAAGGACGCGTTTTTTTAAACTTTGACCTTCCTATCTAGTGTTTTCACACACTCCATATACCTATACGGGGACTCGTCGTCAATCCTGAAAAGTAAAGATCGAAATTATTCTGAGATTTGTGGTAGTTTGTTTTCTCTCCCTACATGCGCTCCCCATCATGGCCGGTGCGCGGTTGCTATGGCGACGGCGGTTGGGCTGGTGTCGGTGGGTGTGCGTGAGGTGCTGATCTCCTGTACTGTTTGCGCGTGGCTGTGCCCCCTGCAGATGTTCTTCAGCTCCCCCGTGCTTCCTGCCAGCTGCTGCAGCCCCCTTCCAGCGCCTCATTAACGGAGAGAGCCACCGCACACGCATCCATAATTATACATGCACACACGTCACAACACTGTAACACTACTAATTCCAGCCTAGACTCGATTAACCACATTTATTTAAGTTGCGGTGAGCGTCGGCAATCTTTGAAGAGCAAGCACACACGCAACCCCTCACACATTTTTATTTATTACAACTATACATTCATATTATTCAACATACTTTTAGAAGACATTTTTATTCCTAGTACAGTAGTAGAAAGAGAACAGATCATGATGGGGAGATGGATTATTGGGTGGATTCGAACTCAAGTCCCCTGTATAAGCAAAATGGCTCACAATGTAAAAACCAAAACTCAGAATCGAAGAACTGACTTCCATTTCATTTGTGAGTGTGAATTTGAATTGATTTAGTTAGTCCCCAGCCCACAGGACATTTAGTCTAGAGCTACAATAACCATCATGTTTACACAGCGCATACAACGGCTCTGCACTTACTCACGATTTCTCTCAACATGGGGGACAGGAGAGCGGTCAGTCAATAAATGGGAAAACAAGTCACTTGAAAAAGTAACTGTTTTCTTGCAAATTTAAAAGTAATGCGTTACTTGACTAGTTACTTGAAAAAAGTAATCTGATTACTTAACTCATGTTACTTGTAATGCATTACCACAACACTGTTAGCATTGACTTACATTGTGTAAAAAAATAAAATCTCAACTTTTTTTATGTTCCACAGAAGAAAGAAAGTCATACAGGTTTGGAACAACATGAAGGTCAGTAAATTTTCATTTCTGGGTGACCTTTAGGAAGTGGATAAATTCAGAAATGTTTTCAGAGAAACATTACTTACTGAATTGATCATAACATTTATTAACCATTTGCCTTCAATTTTAGAACATGTTTTCCACTGGAACAATTGAAAGGGGATTTCATATAATTTCGTTCCTATTCTATTACGTCTTCTATTATGTTAATTTCTGGTCATTATTGTTCCTTGAAACTTTTCTAATCATGAAATCATTAGAATTCACTAATTATGCCTATTTTTTCCTGATATAATACAATCTTTTTTCCCCAACTGATTAACATATTTCTCCAAATTTATTTGAATACTTCCAAAACATTTTACATAGCCAATGATTTTATAGCTGCATATAGAACCACTAATATTTGTAGGTATCATCATAAAAAGGTTACATAATTAATGGATCTATGACAACACTGCTCAATAAATCAGTGTACTAATGGTAAATATCTCAGAAATTCATATATGAATTCCACTTCCTGTTTGCTACCTTAATTCAAATGAAATGAAAGAATTACATTGGAATTTAAAGTGCTTGCTCAATTGTAATCTCCAATTGCTCACAACAGTGGCATCCACTATAGGCATTGCTTTTACTTAAACACACTGTTACTACTACCACTACACTCTCTCCCCCTCTCTCACTTTCACATATTTCTATCTTCCACTCATACACACGCTCACACACATACTGGAGATAGTTAATAATTCCCTAATTTCCGCTCTTCACGGCATGTGGAAGGTGTCTGAGATAACCTGATTTATCAGATGGGTATTGGCTGTATTAAAGTGGTGGACATTAATGGGTGCATCGTTTAAACCACATTGTGAGACTAATGGATTTCAAAATGAATTTGTCAACATCGCAGCCGTGAATACAATAGCTGAATAAAAGTGAAACGATGGCCATGACCCCGGGCGTGTTTGAAGTGTGTGCATATGAACGTGGATGTCAGAGGTGTTCTCGAGGGTTTGAGAAACCCTTACGCCAAATCCTGACCTTCGTTCTGGTTCATGTTTGCTATGTGACCTGTAACAGCAGTGGATGGAGTTAAGATGGCTACGGTTTCATCTTCAAACCTAAAATTCCTAGAATGAATTGAATCGCTCCTTATCATAGATCAGTTTTGTATTTTCCCCTCATACAGTAGTTGTCAAGGTTCACTGAAGAAACTAATCCTGAACTTTTCTCAGACTATCCCTGTCTGCCTTTTTTAATCTACATGTCGTTTGCATACGACAAGTTACTGTTGCTAATTTGATATACTACAACATATTGGATATTGGCTTTATTGATGATGTGAAGGAAAGGTCGCAGTTGCACCCTCATAAACAATGCACTTGTGTTCTTAGTTCTCGCTGTTTCTTCTTTGTAAAGTGTATGAATTAGTGTGCAAATTGCCTCTGTGTGGGGGCTGTTATAGGCCATTAGAGTGTATAGATGTGTTTACTCTGCATATGGAAGTTTTGTTTACTTATGACTGAGATGGCTTGTGTTTGGTGATGCATGTTGCCATCAGTGGGGCTGCTGGTGTAATGTTATTACAGATTTGAACATGACGCTAGCTGCTAAAAACATTATCACTCATCTAGCGCAATCACGAGTGAGAGAGAAGGGAGACCGACAGAAAGAGCGAGCGATTAATTTGGAGAATATTTAGAGTTCTGACAATAGAAGAGCACAAAGGGAATCGTCACAGCGAGAACCTGCAATAACAGATGATCTCTGTTGCTGCGTGTGTTCTGATGACTATTGTGCAAAGACTAATTCTCATGTTATTTTTGCGCTCTTGCTTCTTTTTCTCAGACAGATCAGAGGGAATAACAGGAAATAATTTAGGAGAGGATTCAGGAAACGTTGCAGGCCGGAACATTAAACATTTGTCATTTGAATAAGCACCAGAGCTCAACATGACAGGAGAGTTTGTGATAAGCACTCTGCCACAGTCACCATTTCATACCTTGTTTTTCTTCAGTAGAAATTGTGTGTTTTTGTTTGTGACGGTGTGTGTTTATACATCTATATGTGTGTTCAGCAATTGTGCTTAATAAGCTGACAACATGTACGGTCTGTGTCAAAGCAGAATGTGTGAAACAGGTCTACAGTCACAGAAATATTACCTTACACATTGTTCTGTAAACACTGTTCTTTCATTATAAGGAATGGTCATAACAGTTTAAGCTAAACCCAATAGACAAAATATCTTTATTTGCATTCTGTCAGCTTATTCAGTGTGCACATCATGTGCGTTTTTCCTTTTAATTATGTTATCAGTTCTTTCACTTCAGGTCATTAAAAAATATTAAAAGTAAAAATTTTAAAAAGTCAGTTTTCCAAAAATACGGCTATTAAAAAGTCGTAAATTACATTTCTGCACAGTTAATTGAAATTTTATTGTATTGTAAAATAAAAAAAATTACTAAATTAAATAAAAAAATATACATATATATTGTGTTGTGCATTCAGCGTATTTTGCGTGTTCATGTGGGAACAAATGAAATCAAATATGTTCTTATAGTGATTGAAGTGGAGGTCAGTTTTTTTTTTTTTAAGAAAATGCTACTAAAAAGTATTATATTGAAAGTGCTGATACCTGCAGATACCCTAAATTTGCACAGAATCTGATTAAATGAATCTGATTTTTGCACATTTTTTGTTGAACACATAAACTCTAAAAACACTTAGTGTTAAAGAGTTCAATGCAGTCATGAGGCAATTTTAAGCCTGAGCAAATATAGCATTGCAGCAAGCTGAGGTACTGATAGTCAAGTTGGGTCAGGCTGGTCTTTGGACATTGAGGTCTGTCATGTTTGTGCCCCCTGTGGGAGCTTTGGTAGACTGTGTCCGGCTGAATGTTGGCCCAGTGGTGAGCAGGGAGTAGAAGGACAGCAGGGGCGCAGCGATTTCTCTGAATACTAATGTGCCACTTTACCACCGCCACACACAAACTCTCATGTATAACGCATGGCGCACGATCATAGCTGGCTCACTCAGATACACATATTCAGATTCAGCCACACATAACACATGCACACAGCCTTCTAGCTTTTGCTCGCACCCCGCCTCTCACAGTCAGCCCTGAACACAGATCCCTAATTATCAGTAGGCTCGGAGTCCGCCTCGGCACTCTTTAACAACACAGTGATTAATTAACAAGAGGCACAGGGGCAGGAAGGTAGATTCACCACACAGAGAGAGGGAGGAAGGGAGGGAGGGGGAATTGTGAAGGCTAACTGTTATTTTTACAGTCGATGCTCAAGGTACAAAATTACACGGAAGTAAAAGGAAATTTTAAATTTTTTGTCCACTTTTGAAAAGTCTGTGCAAAGGCTGTAGGATTGGTTTTAACATTGGAAATCAATGAAACTATACAGGTGCACCATTTGTTTTTCACTATACTCTGAAATGTGTGTACATGTGTGTACACACATACTGTATATATATATTTATGGAGTTTGAGCTTGATCTTATTCATAAGTATTCATAGATATTCGTACATGGCGATTGTGAATATAAGATGTTGGATATTTTATATAATTGGTAAAATTGTATGGATTGACAACATCTAAACCATGCAAGTATGCGCTTGAAAAAAAATCTGTAAGAATCAATATAAATGATATGTATATAGTTGTATACATATTAAATATTAAATATATCTTTCTTAAAATCCAGGTTAAAAAAATCTCATTTTAATATAAATACATTTAGAATGTAATGGCTTATCTGCCTTTTTGCTTTAGTTGTGACTGTCACTGCCACAAACCATGATTTGTTGCTTTGGTCAGATGCACATTGCTTATGGGACATTCTTAGGGTACAGTCACATTCGCATAATTTCGGTGAAATTTCAGTATAGGTCCAATATCAATAGTGTAGCGTTGCCTGAAACACTGCTCACTTTCAAACCAGGCAGCTTTCTGTTGGTCAATGCAGAAAATTCACATGAACATGAGCACAATCTGAGTAGTTTCCTATTGAAATTACAGAATGTTGCCTATGATATTTTGTCAAACAACAGTAAATGTGACTACAACTTTATTCTAGAGAGCATTTGTTTGGATAAAATCTCTGTAGTGGTTGCTATATTGTGTCATCATTGATTTTGGTCCATTTTGTTAGAAGAAGAAAACTGTCAAATTAGTTTTAAATGTGTATTGCTGCTTTTACAGACTTGGTCTGTATCATTGCCAAGTATAGTGTAGGTGTTAACTAGCTGTACTCCTCTTCCTATGTAAGAAAAGTGTGTGTGTGTGTGTGTCCAGTTGCTCTACCGCCTGAGGTGGGGGTCATCTGAAATCAAGGCCCCTCTAGTCTATTCATCCTCTGTTTAACTGAGGTTCACCTTCAACTGCCATTGTAGCTCATGTTTCTGCCACTTACACCTCTGTGTCAGCGTGTATGCGAATGTGTGCATAAAATAGTGTTTGAGGAAAGGTGAAAGTATGTGCACAAGGCATATCTGAAATAGATATAAAATCAACTGCGTGTGCTTTTGTAAGGTGTTGAGGAGGTCATTAGCCTTTCACGGGTAACACAGCGACACACACACACACACACACCTCAGTGACGGTTATCATTAACGCTGTAGTTGGTCCTATAGGAGCCACATCTTTACTGGTTCTCCTCATTTCCTTTCATGCCCTTCTGTTTCTTTCCCACCAACTGAATTGAAGTGTCGGCATCCCGCTCAAAGCTACAGCATAATTGACGCTGATGCATACTCTACATATTCTAGTGCACACTAACAGTGAGCACTCTAAAGGCATGATTTGTAATCAATACACTTTGCCACATGCCAAAGGGTTTATGGATGTAATAGGGAACGAATCAGTAAATGTTTCAAGTGCACAAGGTTTTGCTCTTATATCATCATACTATTGTGCTTCTAATATAGCATTTTTGTGGTTGTTGTTTTTTTAGGCATAGGGTAAGCAAAAGTATAATATATTTTTAATTGGCTTGAATTAAATGTAATAGATCATTTTGCTTAATTATGTTCAGTTATTTTTTATTCTTATTTCAATATCACACCATTAGCTTAGCAACATGCTAAAGTCAAATTCTATTGAAATCAATTATGGCTCTTGCATCCATGTGGGGTGTAGATTCCTGCCTATCTAGGAGGCCAGGAAGCAAGTGAAGAACTGTTTTTTCCTACTATATTATAGGGAAGTATGCAACTTTTAGATACAGCCAATGTTTAGATCAATGGTTCTCAAGGGGGCCTCATAAAACTTCCAAAGGGTCTTAGATGACTTAAAATTATTTAAAATAAGATAAAACAACTAAAAATCAAGATATTTCATTTGAATTCACCCCCTCAACAACTGTTTTTGTCTTTGTAGAACCAGGATATATGAACCCTTATTTTAAAAGTGATTTCTAGACCTGAAAAAGCCATGTAAATAAATACAATTGTCTAACCCCGTGTCTATTTTGATAATGAATATATTTGAATCATGTAGGAATTGTGAGTAACAAATATTTAAAAAAAAATCCTTAACCTTTATCCAGTAAATCATGAACTGGAAAAAGTCATATCGGCTTTGAATTGTTGTTGTGACCACGGGGGGCCTTAGATTCAAAGGTTGAGAACCATTGGTCTAATGTATCACATGGTCAGTGAATGTATTTTTGGTGGTGTTTGGTATGCAATCTAGGATTAAACTAGCATGCAACTCATAACAAATTGAGTTGTGGTGCTCATACAGACAACATGTTTATATCTGTTTTTTTATACCTGGTTTATATCTGTTTATATTTTTATATCTGGTTATCATGTTTTTTTTTTTAAATCAGCAGATGAAGAATTGGATGTGTGCTCCTTTTTGTGGTTAGTCGCAATAAATACACAAACTAACTCACCTGCTACTATGCCGTTTCAATGGCAAGAGCAAGCTAGTTGACCCTTTAAGCTCAAAATTCATAAGGTTCCCCGTTGCTCTCGCTCTTTTTTTGTTGTTGTTACATGGAACCCCCATGTCTCGTTATTCGGCTCAACACATTTCCACAGCCGATAAAGTCTGCCATCAGAATGGCACAGCCGGCACTGAGAAATGAGATCTGTGGCGTGCTCAAACAGCACGACGACCGCCAGACACCACTCCATTTCTGTCACTCGTAATCTGACCACCATTCTAAAGATCAAAGCCAGTGACACAACGTTTTATTTGTTTTTTTTCTCTCTCTCAGCTAAAAGTGTTTATTGATTGCACAAACAAACAGTCTTCTCGACCGGGCGAGAGATAGGAGACTCATGGATCTCAGACATGTCACGGGGGGCCTGTTTTGTTACATGCTAACAATACATATCTCAAAATAAAAAGAAATGTATGATTTGTCTTTGTATTCCTGGTTTTATGAATGGATGCGGTCATTTGATGACTTGATGTGTGCAGAAAGGTTACAATTGTTTGAAGTATTGAAGTCTTAAGGCACATTACAGAATCTGAACCATTTTGTATTGTACCACCAATTGAATGTTGCTCTGGCTACTTTTAGGACACATTTGTCTGTTCTGTGTGGCGTCCTGTATGAAACAAGGAAAATAGGTATTAGTGTATCTTTCTCTTTGCCAAAGAATTTGTTGTAAAATGCATATATTCAATAAGGATATTGTCACATTACAAGCATTATTATGCTCTCCTTGTCTATTTTTAATTAAGTTAAGGATAGATAGATGGATGGATGGATGGTGGCAGTGCTGCTGTCTGACTCAATGGAGGACACCCTTAATAACAACTCGATCAATCAGAGATGATGGGTCAGAGAGGCTTGGGAATTTGGACTATATGGACTTTGATATGACACAAATGCATAATTTTTGATTATGTTGTTTTCATGATATGAAGTATTTTCCAGTTATTTAATTGGTTTTAAGGGTGTTGTCCTTCATGTTCGCAATAATGTCGACACCACCACATTGGACAGCCCACCTTCTTCAAAGAGCCCCTGCCCTGCCATCGTGGCGGTCACTCTGATTGGCACCAATGACAGAAACTCTCGACTGGTGAGGTTACCATGGCAACAGGGGGGTCCCTAGGGGCAAAAGCGGTTCTGAAACGAAAAATGAGTCATCTGTTGATTAGGTTAGGAAGTGCATTTCAACCTTTTGCCAGTTCTTTTCCTGCTTTCATTTGTAAGCAAAACTACAGCGGAAGCAAAAAAAGCTCTAGATTGCGTTGATGGACCATTTTTAGTTCCTTGGTCTTGGCAGTCAGCTATATTTAACACATTTAGTGAGCTTGTTAATTAACATGGAGTCGTGTATCGGCTGCCCTACTGTGCGGCCTGTATGTGAACAGCTACAGTTAATTGTGCGTGTGTGTGTGTGTGTGTGTGTGAGAGAGAGTGGAGTGTGTATTCACCTAAAGGAGAACTCACCTCTGGTTTAGCTCCTGTTTGACTCCAGTTAGAGCACAGGCAGTGTGTGATATTTACCGAAGTGTTCGAGTTGACCTAGGTGGTACCAGGTCGGTGGTGTGTGTGTGCAGGTGTTAATTGGGGGTGAAGTGGCAGTGTGAGAGGGAAAGGAAGGTGTTGATGCGTGGACATGTGTGCGGTGGTGAAAGAGAGCCACAGGTGACATGACGCTTCTGTGACTGGAGACGCACATCCAGTGCAATCTGCAGTCTCGCCAAAATTACTCCTTTCTGTTCTGTTATCTCTCTTTCTCTCGGTCTCTCTCGCTGTCTTTCACACTCATTCAGGCTTTCAAAGGTGCTAAAGTGGGTGTTTGTGTTCGTGTTGTTCAGGTGACTCTATTCACAGTGTTCTGTCCTGGCACTAGTTCTGGAGGTCAGATAGATACTTAGCCCTTGACATGGCTGTGTGCTGTAAACGTTACATACTGTATCTCTGTTGCCTAGTTTACTCATGACTGTAACATTTATTTTGGGTGATTTGATCAATATACTGGTGAAAACTGGGTGTGATGAAGCATTGAAATGAGTTGTTATCTGATCTCTTAAAGGGATAGTTCATCCAAAAATTCTGTCATCATTTACTGATCCTCATGTCATTTTAAACCTCTAATTGTTTCTTGCTTTTATGGAACACACAAAAAAATATACCCATATATATTTCCATAAAAACTTTAAGCAGCACAACTGTAACCATAAGAAATGCTTCTTGAGGTCCAAATTAGCATATTATAATGATTTCTGAAGGATTATGATAGGAGTAATGATGCTGAAAATTGTAATAATGTTTCACATCATTTTGTTTTTACTGTATTTTTGATGAGCATCAGCATAGCAGACTTTCCAGAACATAAAAAAAAAACTTACTGACCCTAAAATGGATTTTTTCTCTCTGTACAGTGAAAGTCAAAAGGGGTCCAATGTTTTCGGATCCCCTGTGACTTTCAAAATGTCTTTTTTGTATTCTACAGAAGAAAAAAATGTAATTCAAGAAAGTCTAAATAAAATTTAAAACATACGCATTAGATATTATCAGGTTCTATCAGGTTGTATTAATCTTAAATGCCTAATATAGTTTTGTAAATTGTAGCCATATTTTTTATTGTATACCCTGTGCACGCAATAAGAATAGCCTTGTTGCTCACATTGTGTAAAAAGCAAATATAAAGCATACAAAAGAATTACTCTAAAATTTGAGTTCCCTTAAATTAGTAGCTTTCCAAACTTGCTTATGAGAGCTGAAACACTGACCTCAGTACAGTGCAACAGCTGTTCATGTCTCGTCTTCTGCAGGAAACTAAAAGCTTTGCATGGTCGCTCAAGTGATTTTTTTTTATTGACAGCTGTGGACACGAGCACACAGTGAGTTTGGCCTCTCCAGCAGTCGGCTAAGAGATCCTCTCCACTTGAGAGAGGGAATTAGAATTGTTAATAATCTGATTTGCTCTCACAGTTTCCCTCATTTACATGCTAGAGGCGACACCTGTGGAACATGCTAATGAACGAATTAAATTAGAATAATATTTAGTTTATTTGCCTGTCCATAGGCTTGTGTGGGCAATATGATAAGACATTGTGTTTATGTCGTCGTCCCACTCATGTGTACGATGACTCGATTATTGTGCACATCACACACTGTAATGTGCTCATCCAGTGGTGCTTTTTCAGTGTTTGTGAAATGTGCAGAATATGATCCTCTATTGATTTTAATTGATTAGTTGTTTAATCAGTTCCGCTTTAGTTCATTCTAAGTTTGTGTGTAAATCAATCTTGTATTTATGTTTTTGCGCCACATGATTTCCGGCATGTGTGTCCAAGCGGAGTTCCACTTCCTCTGTGATGTTGATGGCTCTGGGACGAACTTGTCAGCATGAGGTTCTGTTATTTGGACAGAGAGTCAGAGATTTTCTCTTTCTCACATTTCCTTTCTCTCTTTCTCATTCTCCACACTGTCACGGCACTGTTTATCACAGCCTTGCATTCATTCACCTGTTCCCATCTCTCTTTCACCTCCATCATCTGATTCTGATCTCTCTGTTGTAGACTTGTATTTCGTAAAGATTTTAGCTCTAACAGAGAGTTTCTTACCTCTTTCCTTTCCTTTACCACCAAAGCCCCATCACCGACAGTACCCCTTCATCAACACCAAAAATTAAAGGTATTGTAGGTAGGAATTGTATAAAAAATTTTTTTTCCAAATTTGTTTAAACTTTCTGTATTTATCAATGCATAATTAAAATGTAAGTACTCTGAAAAAGAAAGTATAAAAATCGAGTGTCTGTAGACCTCTCACGACTGTTTTAAAGACAGCTCATTATTTCCATTCACTCCACCCCCTCCCTTCTGGGCTCCTTCCAAAGCCACGCCTCCAAAACACATGAACGCGCGACTCCGACCGCTGAGCTGAAGACGCATTATTTACCTGAGACGAGTGAAGCAGTGCATGTAGTGACATCATGTCAGAATCACATGTATTAAAAAAATCTAACTTTATCATTATGAAGATAAACAAATAAGATGTATTTTAGTGCTCACTATCAAGTAGCATATTGATATTGGTAAAGATTAAAATATATATTTATTGATTCGCTAACGAGCTAGTTATCTATAAGGCAAAGCTAAAAACAGGTTGCATGATACACGTTTTTCCATTGCCATCATTTACACTGTGATGAAGATGAATTTCGTGTAACATTCATAACATATATGGTGTTCTGCATGTAAGAGTTTACATAATGAAAGCATTGTTGACTCTGATGAGGACTACACTCCAGAGACAAGTACCGCATCGTCAGGTCGAGGACAGATCTGGGGTCGAGGGATTTTTTGTTTAAAAACAAAACAAAGGCGAAAAAACCGTGCAGGTAAACTTCCAGGTGAACATGGTAAAAGAGTTAGACAGAGGGTAAATATAATTCTAAGAAAAGTTCCTGGATGCGGATCGGCCTACTATCTGTTAAACATGTATTTAGTTATGTAAAGCAAAATTATGCACAATTCAACACTATAGCTATCATCTTGAGCTAGGCATATATATTATTTATCATCTCTACTAAGGCTCGCTAAGTAATGTTATGTTAGCTATATTAGGCAGCTACGTGTGCTAATGACACATGCTTCATGAAAACATAAAGAAAACAATATGTATGATCAAAATACAAAAAGAAAGATTTACCTGTCCAGCAGAAATATAGCCATCCAGGCGTCACTTTTCAGCCCCTTGAGGTCTCTCAGTTCTCGCCATCGCTGGAAAGCCACGCCGATATTGGCATGCGTCTTATTTTGTTGTTTATCCAAAGACTTTTTGTTCATTACCTTTTCTAGTAACGTTACTGTCTTCCTTTTTTGCCTGGTTTGCCTTCGCGAACTGCATATGTGAATTTTGATTGGTCTTTCTAATCTCTGCCATTGTTTTGCTATTCCTAGGTTCCGTGCCTCTTGAATTCCTCAAATCAAACGGATGCGCGCGCAAGTGGGCAGGTCCTGTGTGGCAAAAGGGTGGTTGCCATGGTTGCGAGAGAGTGACAGTCGCCTAAGCCAATCCTTTGTTTCGTCCCGAATGTAAATAATGAGCTGTGTTTAGTGCAGATTAAACTGTCTAGAGTCACTCGATTTTTATACTCTTTTTATCAGAGTACTTACATTTTAATTATGCATTGATATATACAGAAAGTTTAAACAAATTTGGAAAAAAGTTTTTATAAAATTCCTACCTACAATACCTTTAATAAAGCCACTAATATTATTTTTGTAGTTTATTTTATAGTTATTTTATTTATAGTTATTTATTACTTTATAGTTAAAATTCTTAATATTTATTCATACTATTAATATTATATAATTATCAATATATTTATTCATATTTCTATTATAGACTAATTCTGTCTGTTTGTATTTTCTATCTATCTATCTATCTATCTATCTATCTATCTGTCTGTCTGTCTGTCTGTCTGTCTGTCTGTCTGTCTGTCTGTCTGTCTGTCTGTCTGTCTGTCTGTCTGTCTGTCTGTCTGTCTGTCTGTCTGTCTGTCTGTCTGTCTGTCTGTTTGTCTGTCTGTCTGTTTGCCTGCCTGCCTGCCTGCCTGCCTTTTCTTTCTATCTATCTATCCATCTATCTGTCTGTCTGCCTGTCTGCATGTCTGCCTGCCTGCCTGCCTTTTCTATCTGTCTATCTGTCTATCTATCTGTCTGTCTGTCTGTCTGCCTTTTCTATCTATCAATCTATCTATCTGTCTGTCTGTCTGTCTGCCTGCCTGCCTGCCTTTTCTATCTATCTATCTATCTATCTATCTGTCTATCTATCTATCTATCTATCTATCTATCTATCTATCTATCTATCTATCTATCTATCTATCTATCTATCTATCTATCTATCTATCTATCTATCTATCTATCTGTCTATCTGTCTGTCTGTCTGTCTGTCTGTCTGTCTGTCTGTCTGTCTGTCTCTCTGCCTTGTCTTGTCTGTCTGTCTGTCTCTCTGCCTTGTCTTGTCTGTCTGTCTGTCTCTCTGCCTTGTCTTGTCTGTCTGTCTGTCTCTCTGCCTTGTCTTGTCTGTCTGTCTGTCTCTCTGCCTTGTCTTGTCTGTCTGTCTGTCTCTCTGCCTTGTCTTGTCTGTCTGTCTGTCTCTCTGCCTTGTCTTTTCTGTCTGTCTGAAATTGAACATTTAAGGAAAATAAATTTGACATTTTTTGGTCAAATAATATGCAAAAATTGTATTCGTTTTATTTTAAGATCATATTTGTTACTTGTGTACAATAAAGTGCTAGATTCATCAGGTTTTATTGGTGTGGTTAGGTGTAGTGGTTACAGCTCAAGGCTGATAATCAAAGCTGCTGGTTTGAGGATTCAATTTTAATATAGCATTTCCCTGCCACTCTGTGTATAACATGAATCTGGATGTGTGAAGATTATGAATACTTCGTTATGTTAGATGGAGTGACATTTTAGCACAGCGAGTCTGTAACCAACCTGTTTGTGCTTGTTTGTGCCACTCCGGCTGGTCATTATCACCAGTTTACTTTTTCACAGATATGCTCTGTATATGTCTCCTATCATCTCATTTTCTTTTATTCTCCAGCTTTTTTCTATCACTATGAAGGGATGTTGTCTCTCCCCCCCCCCCCCCCCCCCCCCCCCCCCCTCTCTCTCTCTCTCTCTCTCTCTCTCTGTCTTTTCTCTGGGATGTAATCATTCTGTCAGTGGAGCCTTAGAGAGTAAGGCCACTCTTTAGGGATTTGACTAATCATGCTAGAATCTCATTGTAGATGCTACGCACGTGCCACGCTCCGCCTCCCTAATCGCTTTTAACACTACATCCAGCACAGCCAATCCCTCAGACACACACAAAAACGAGACCTGCTTGTGATTTTTTGCGTGTGTGTTTGGATATGTCGTGTCAGAATCCTCTGCTTCTCATTCTCAGTGATATCTGAAGCCGTGTCTTTTATGCATTCACAATTTGCCTCTTTTTTGATTTCTGAGTAGGTGGTATTGGTAATTTTTTAAATGAAAAAGATTAAGTGTGTTCTTCAGCCAATGTTGTTCTTTCTGCACTAACACAATGTCTCCACACTGACGAAAAAAGTCAATAGCGCTTCAGACATGGCGCAATCATCGTTTTATCATCATTTTTGCTGAATTACTGACATTTCTCCCTAATATTGCTGCAGTAACTCTCATTGCTGTGCCATCTCACAGAATAACCCATACTGTAGCTGCAGGTGTCTGTTCTGTTTCAGGTGATTTAGATGTGCTATCAACACAAGCTACGCTAATGACTTTATCAATTAGCCCAGTCCAATAGCTACATGGCCCTGATTTCCTTTAAACATTCACCATCCGTGGCACGCTGATTTGTGTAGTTAATGAGAGCGTGTTACAGAGAGACAGAGGGAGAGAGAGAAAGTGTGTGCGTGTGTAAGTCAGTCTGGCCATGCAAATACTGTGTCCAATGAAGATGGATATAGTATCCTGTCAGATCAAGATGACGGTCATGCAAATTTATGAACACGAAACAAGGCCCTAATTATTCAATCTGTTCCCTAATAATTATAAAGAAGTCACTTGTTCCGTGTTGCTCCTATTATTAAAGGTGAAATGTGTCACTTTTGCGATGTTAAAATGCTTTCATTTATCCCAGCTTAATATGCAGAGCCATCAATAAGGAAGCCAATGCTCTCTCTCTGGTGCTTTTAAAACATTACTTTTTTGTTTTACAGTAAATTCCCAACCAATTTAAAGTTACATTTTCAAATAGCAAGATATTAAATTATCCAAAAGTGACAGTAATGGCAGTAATGAATTTTTACAAAAATGTTTTCTTTCAAATGAATGCTGTTCTTTTCTAACATTCTATTCATCAAATAATCCGTATCATGGTTTCCATAAAAAAATTAAGTAGTTTTCAAACTGCTTTCAACATTGATTATAAAAAGAATTAAGAAATGTTCTTGAGCACCAAATCAGCATATTAGAATGATTTCTGAAGGATCATGTAACACTGAAGACTGAAGTAATGATGTTGAAAATTCAGCTTTGCCATCAGATGAATAAATTACATTTTAAAATATATTAAAATAGAAAATACATTTGTAATAATATTTCACAATATTGATATTACTGTTTTTACGTTTTTCATCAAATAAATGCAGCTCTGGTGAGCATAAGATTTAAAAATCTTACTATATATAAACATAATATATATGAATATATATGTATATGTATATAACATCTTTTTCCCCGAAAGATGACGGATGATACTGAATACTGTTTTAGCTTAATTTGGCACAATGTACAGCAAGTTAAGATGATTTTAGGAGCATTATATCCCACTTTAGTGGAAAGACCAGCCTCGTTCATTCTAATATATATTTTTTTTAACATAGGTCTATAAGTAAAACATTTTTTTGTGGTTTATGTGAATATTTGCTGCTAGCTGTAACTGTGTGGTTCATAGGTGTACTGTAGAACTTGAAAATTAATGACTAATGAATTATTTCTTTTCATTTCTCTTGCTGTATCTGTACAGAAAAGTCAAACAAATTAGAGTTGTATCTAGTCAGATTAGATTCCTTTTCCAGATAAAGGAGAAGAAGCGCGTGACTTACTTCTTTCTTCTCTTGTTCTGGTACCTCAACCCATTTTTACACCAAAAGTCATATTAATATTGCGTTGTGCGTGTGCAGAAATAACAGTGACCTGGAATATTTGACGAAGTGTTAAGATTGTGGAAGGCTGCTAATTTAAATGGTGAAATAGGCAAGTGTGATTTCTATTTCTTTAAATGTACTATAATATAATGGAGTGCAATGCCCCCCACTCACCATCCCACACCAGCCCCACCTTCTCTGGTTGTAGCGCAACCCCGCTTCAATAAATTAGTTCTCTGCATGCTCGCAGGGCCCAGTGCTGCTCATTTTACACACGCGCTCGCACACACTCACTCGAGCCTCATTGATCTGCCCACAGTCAATTTAATTGGAAACACAGTAACACCATCTACAGACACGTATGCACGCACAAGGAGGAGGTGGTGGTGGGGGTTAGAGGAGGAAAAGAGAGGGAGAGATGGTTATGCTTATGCTACATACTGTACTGGAGAAAGTCATTAACACTTTCATGTCATAAAAGGTACCCGGACACAGAGAGGAAACCTTGAGGTTCAAACCAGAGCTGATGAGGAGAAACTGCACACAGCGGAGCTGTAAGAGCCTCGGGATATTGATCTGTCCAGCGAGCTGACTGTCATGCAGCTAATAGATTCCATCAGCCATATCTGAGTGCTGAAGTCAATGAGGGGTGATCCTATTAACCGGGGATTTGTAAACAGTTGATTTGGAAAAAAAGAGTTTTTTTGACGCTCGCTCAGGCCAGATCGGGGTCAGCTCAGGGCTATCTGCCATTAGCTGTAAGCCCATGTCATGTTAGCACATGACAACCGGTTAGAATCTCTTTACAACCCTGTTTCCACTTGGTATTAAAGAGATTCACCCAAACATTTTAATTCTGTCACACTGTATTTACTTACTCTGTTGTTTCAAACCTGTATGACGTATACTGAACACAAAAGAAGAATGTTGGTAACAATTGACTTCCATTGTATGGACAAAAACAAAATGCTGAGACATTTCTCAAAATACCTTCTTTAATTTTCCACTGAAGAAAGGTTTGGAACAACATCAGCGTAAATGATGGCAGAATTTTCAGTTTTGGGTGAATTATCCCTTTTAAGATGATCGTAAGTGATCAGGCGACCACCATACGTGTCTCAAGTGCACATGAGATGAGATTTTGAGGGTAGAGTCATTGATTTCATGATAAATGACCAAAAGTTGAAGTGTTATAAACTTATTAGTGTTTTTTTGTCCATTTTAAAATGTACACAATTTCGTTAAAGGCAAAGTAACACACATGTATGTTTATACATATTATATGAAACAAATTAGATTTTTTTATATTTTTTATTATTCATGTTTTTAAAGATTAATTTTAAGTGAGCGTTAGATGATGATAAAGGTAGATAATAGTGATGTATGTCTCGAGACCGGTCTTGTCACGGCCTTGACGGTCTTTGGTCTGTCTTGTCTTGAACTCTGACCTCTCGGTCTTGTCTAGGTCTCGCTGTCTCAGGCCGACATAGTGATTCGGGGGATTTAGCAATACAATACTACAATATCCACGACGATATCCGCAACGGATTGAAGCGTGCGTCCGAGTAAAGACAGTGCAGTGTGCGCGAGCCACACGAGAAAACACCGTATCCGCGCCACTGATCGCAGCGGCAACGAGCGCTTTGATCACTTGATTTAAAAAATACATATCGTGTACAGTTTTTGATGTATTACATTTACATTTACATTTAGTCATTTAGCAGACGCTTTTATCCAAAGCGACTTACAATTGAGGACTAAACCAAGCGAGTCATCGTGAAGAGGCAAAAACAACGCAAGAAGTGTTCAAAATACAAAGTTCAGACATACTAAATATTAATATTTAGTAAAACACATATCAGTGAGATGATGGGTTTTAACTTCATTCAGGAGATTTTGGGTAACTGCACAACTGACAGATGACTTTGAGCGCACCGCCAACGGTGTGTGTGTGTAACCATAGCGACAAAACAACCAACTTTCGGATCCTGCACTTAAACTTATAATTTCGTTTTTAAAAATAGAATTATGTATTTAAAAGTTGCAGAATGGATTCATTTGGAGACTTCTAAATCGGCAGAGATAGGCAGGCAATGCAAAACAAAATCTTACAAGTTATTGCTTAGCTTCAACAACACTAGTCTGGTTTTTTCCCCTCCGGTCTCGGTCTTGGTCTTGACTTGGTCTCGGTCTCGGTCTTGGTCTCGTCTTGGTCTTGGTCTTGTCTTGGTCTCGATACCCTCTGGTCTTGGTCTCGGTTTAGGTGGTCTTGACTACAAGTCTGGTAGATAATGATCTAGATGTGAAAATGGCAGAAATTATCGTAATTAAATATCCAATGTTGATCGATAACGATAAACAAAGAGATATCTAATATTGGCCATAACCAATATATCATGCATCCCTAATTATTTCATTCTGATGGTTATTTACGTAAAGCCTCATTTATTCTGCAAAATTTAAATTTTAGTTTAAGTGCAGTGTTTGATTGACAGGTGAGTATGCTTCGGTGAAGCTCAAAAGATTTTGTACACCATTACCAGGTGTAAATGGTGTGAACTTCTTCGTGAGAACCATTTCTTGTTCTCCATTTGTAAGAAAAAGCAGATTGAAAAAGAACAGTAGCATAGTTGGCAAAAGTGTATTTGCTTTTTAATGTTTTTTGCAAATAAATAGATCTGTGTCACTGCTTCTGCTAGGAGACAGCCTAACTCACGCCAGGATTCAATAATTAATTCCTGTGTTGAGAGTTTCAGAGACGTGCTGATTGGGCTGATTTTCTTCCCCCCCCCCCCCCCCCCCCCCCGTTATGATACAAAGGAGGCCGTTTGAAGTAATTTGTCCCAGTGAGAGTGGCTTGGAATACCATACAAGCTTTGATTTAGCAAAGCAAATTTAATTTTGTTTGCTTTATGCAAACCAGCCAGGACCGAAGGGGCTTTCTCTGATTTTGCTTTGGGGTGGGGGAGGTATCCGGTTCTAATGGAAGCGTGAGAGGAACATGTTCACGAACGGATTCGGTATCTAATATAGCACACGGTTCAAAATTACAGCACCCATTCCCCTCTTCCACGCCTTGAAATAATTGGCTATGTTGTCTTATTTCTGTATGTTTACTAATATTCGAAAGCAATTCCGGCTTCTTTTGTTTTGCTTTTAGAGAACTACCTAGTTCCTAATATGCTTAGCTAATCTTATGGTTGTGTGTCTAGCTGTGGTTATGGATCTATTGTGCACGGTTCAGAAACCTTTACGACTGCTCTCTATTGTGTTCTAGTCCATATAGCAAGGCTTTCTCTTCAGGGTCACACAGTCTACTGTTTGTGAATTGTCTCGTTCAGAGCAGTACAAGCAGCCACTCAGGTCTGATTCTCAGTAACAGCCCTTGATAATGGCGGTTCTATAATGAAACAGACAAAAACTATCCCCAAGGTCACAACCTAAAAAACTTGTATCTCCAGCCCTCATTCCTACATACTGTGGCTGTACTTAACAGCATTTTAGTCTGCAGTTCGTATCAGAATGGGGTGGGGGGGAATACGATATAGAAAATAGGTGGTCCACTTTTGTTGAAAGACTATTCAAGAAATAATGAGTGAATAAAGCAAAAGCCCATTTTTTTATTGTTATATAAATATACAGAGAAACCTCTCCTTGACTAGCCTCAGTTCTTTTGTTATACAAAACTTATCCAATATCTTTCAAGCTCTCTCTGCAGTTTAAAGGTCTTAATTGGATTCCATCAATATATTGCTTGACACGACCTCGGGTCTGCCACATTCCCTCTCTACTCTGTGGAGGGAAGCCGCTTCATTCATTCCATCAGGCTTTGTAATGTCGTGAATATTCTTGACTAAATTGGCGGTTTTCAGAGCTATTATTTAAGCCTGATTGGACTGCAAAAGCATGTTTTAAATGAAGTGAATGTCAAGAAAGAAAGAAAGAGAGAAAATAGCACGTTACCTCTACACACGAGTCCGTATAATGTATCTTGCTCTCTGTAGGCCGACTCGAGTGTAAAACTTTGTAAGTATATGTATGAAAGGTAGTAAGGTACAAATGACTAGGTTATTAAAATAGAATTAGGCTGCCAGGCTTTGAGTAACAGTCAGCCCTGTCGTTCTCTCACTCTCCTGTTTCTTTCTTTGTTCCATGGCTATTGACTGACATGGAGAGACGTTTGATTTTGCCCGTGCCTGACCCTGGCCCAATAAAAGGAGTAGCATACCTCATCCATGACAGGTACGCCATGGCACAATGCATCTATAGTACACTCTACAGAATATTGAATGATTAGAACTCCTATGCAGCAGGTGGTATTGAAATCTCAGCAGGCTTTGGTAAAGATACATTGACATGTACAGTTAGTCTTTTTAACAGACATCTTGTGGTCAAAGTGACTTGCAGACCTGTAGTAAAATTGGATTAGTGCATTGCATGAGGGCACAGTGTAGTATCCTGTACATGGTTTAAAACCAGTAACCTGGTAATTTGCATTTTTTTTTATATGGCTTGAATAATCTAATCTTGACTTGACTTGACTTGGCTTGGTTTACCAGATCCTTATTTATTCATCTTGCACCCCATTAGGTGTTATATATTAATGATACAAATTAGTCCTAAAGATTGAGACTATTTAGCATAAATGTAATTTAATACATTACAAATATTTGTAATGTTTAATATATAAAAAACGATTAAACGTTTTTAAAATGACAAATTATATTCTCAGCATAAATTTGAGTGAACATTTCATTTAAAGCTGCAGTCCGTAGCTTTTTTTTTTGGTTAAAAATGATCCAAAATACATATTTGAGAAAATGCATAACCAGCTAGTGTTCAAAACTATCTGCTTGCCTTAGCTCGATTTAAAGCGGTAAGCTTGTAATAATGTTTTTAATTCCAGTGGTACTGGTGGATTTCCGCGGGAGATTCGAGCATGTCTTTGCGTCATTACATCACATCTGTACACATAAAGAAGGAGTCTCGGCTAGTAGGCTATATTGAGTGTGAGGATGCTGGAGGTGGAGATTTATAGCCTTTTCTCACAGTACTTGATATAATTAAACTTATCAATTTGATGGCGGATCCAGAATGGTTCAAACGACAATCACCAGTGACAACTAGAGATTCACCTGCTGTAAAATGCAAAAGACTTCGTTCGGACTTCGGAGTGGCTACAGAAAAAAAGAGACTGCAACCGCACCCATGCGAAAACAAGGATACATATCGGAAGGACATTACATGTAGTCACGCAATGCTTGCTTACGTTGTTAACATTAACAATTTGAGAACAAAGTATAATTTGCACGGTTTTGCGTGATATGATAACTTATAAGCGATTGTTAGATTTAATCTGCACGATTTACTGCAATGTCAGAACCAGAACAAAAGTGGATGTTACATTTTCCGGTGAAAATTCTTATGTTGGTCATACTTCCAAAAAGAATAATCTGTGATTCTGAATGCCAGTATCCACACGGCGCGGTGACTGACAGCTGCACAGTCTCCTCAAACATTGGGTCTCATTCATGAAACACGAGCAGAACGATTTTTTGTGTAAATCGTGTGTAAAGTGGTTCTGGCATAAATTTTCGGATTCATTAAAATGTTCGTATTTTCCAAATGTTAGTTGGTACAAAAGAAATCGTCTCGGTTACGGATGTAACCCTCGTTCCCTGAGTAGGGAACGGAGACGTTCCGTCGGATGACGACGAATGGGAGTTTCGCTTAGAAAGCCTATCCACTTCGAGTAATACAAAACGAGCCAATGGCAAAGAAATGCCATGGGTCTGCAGAATTTGCATGGAGCAGCTCCGCCCCACCTCGTGGGTATAAAGGGCGGAAATTCCAGCAAAGCAGTATGTTTCCTCGCTGAGGAGCCAAGACTGAGCTCAGGCGATCCCCGCGGTACAGCGGAAAGTGGCAGGAAGACGGAACGTCTCCGTTCCCTACTCAGGGAACGAGGGTTACATCCGTAACCGAGACGTTCCCTTTCGTTGTCACTCCGAGTTCCGTCGGATGACGACGAATGGGAGTATCAGTCTAATCACGCCACCTTCTCGGCTGTCTTCCAGTGCCCTGCGTAATCTGAGATCCCTGTCGTGAGATAGCACGGACGAAGGACTCCTATTAGAACAGGAATACCAAGGTACTCTGGGGAGCATATCCCAAGGTTTTTAAGGGAAATATGCAATTACTGCCAACCCAGAGGGGGGGGGACTTAGAGAATACACATATGACCCGAGGGATGCATATGGGGAATCACTTCGGGGAATCACCCATTCTGTGACAACCTTTGCTTGGAGAGAGCCTTTCCCTTCAGTCTCCCACCATAACAGACAAAGAGCTGGTCTGAGGTCCTGAAACACTGCGTTCTGTCTACATAGATGCGGAGAGCACGTACTGGACAGAGCAGTGCCAAGGCTGGGTCTGCCTCCTCCGGGGGCAGCGCTTGCAGGTTCACCACCTGGTCCCGGAAGGGAGTGGTAGGAACCTTGGGCACATATCCAGGCCGGGGTCTCAGGGTCACGTGAGAGTAAGCCGGCCCAAATTCCAGGCACGCTTCGTCAACGGAGAATGCGTGCAGGTCCCCTACCCTCTTAATGGAGGCCAATGCAGTCAGGAGCGCTGTCTTCATTGACAGGAAGTTAAGCTCAACCGACTGCAAAGGCTCAAAGGGAGCACTCCGCAGGGCAGTTAGCACCACTGCGAGGTCCCAAGAGGGTACGAGAGGAGGGCGAGGAGGATTCAGTCTCCTCGCTCCTCTCAGGAACCTGACGATCAGGTCATGCTTCCCTACGGACTTACCTTCTATAAGGTCGTGCTGTGCGGCAATAGCGGCGACATAGACCTTGAGGGTGCAGGGAGACAGCCTTCGCTCCAACCCATCTTGAAGAAAGGAAAGCACGACACCGATCGAACATCTCCGGGGGTCTTCTTGGTGAGAAGAACACCAGTTGACGAAGAGGTTCCACTTCAACGCGTAGAGGTGTCTCGTGGACGAAGCTCTAGGGGAAGTGATGGTAGCCACCACCGCTGGTGGTAGGGTACTCAAACCTGCCTCGTCCCGTCCAGCAGCCACACGTGGAGGTTCCAAAGATCGGGACGAGGGTGCCATAGGGTGCCCCGTCCCTGAGAAAGGAGGTCCTTCCTCAGGGGAATCGGCCAAGGAGGTGCTGTCGCGAGGAGTATAAGTTCGGGGAACCAGGTCCTGGCGGGCCAGTACGGCGCGACCAAAATGACCTGCTCCTCGTCCTCCCTGACCTTGCGCAGGGTCTGCACGAGAAGGCTCACTGGGGGAAACGCATATTTGCGGCCCCGCGGCCAGCTGTGCGCCAGAGCATCCGTGCCGAGCGTGCCCTCGGTCAGGGAATAATACTGGGCGCAATGGGTCGAGTCGTGAGAGGCAAACAGATCCATCTGTGCGTCCCCGAACTGGTCCCAAATCAGCTGGACCGACTGGGGATGGAGTCGCCATTCTCCAGGGAGGGGCTGAAACCGTGAGAGCTCGTCGGCTGCACAGTTCAGGGCTCCGGGGATAAAAATGGCACGAAGCGACCTCAGATGCTTCTGACTCCATAAGAGGAGGTGGCGGGCGAGTTGCGACATACGGCGGGAGCGCAGACCACCTTGATGGTTGATGTACGCTACAGTCGCGGTATTGTCTGAACGGACTAGTACGTGCTGGCCCTTGAGCACGGCTCGGAAGCGGCGCAGGGCGAGCTGTACTGCCAGCAACTCGAGGCAATTGACGTGTCATAAGCGGTGGGGTCCTGTCCAGGAGCCCCCGGCAGCACGTCCGTTGCACATGGCGCCCCAGCCCGTGGCAGAGGCATCTGTCGTTACAACAACATGCCGCGAAGCTCGTTCCAGGGCCACTCCGGCCCGTAGAAAACTGAGGTTCGACCACGGGGTGAAGGTCTGACGGCAGGTCGGAGTAACTGGTACTCGGAAGGTGCCGTGATGCCATGCCCACCTCGGGACTCGGTCGCGAAGCCACAGCTGAAGCGGTCTCATATGAAGCAATCCGAGCTGTGTTGCCACGGCTGCAGATGCCATATGCCCCAGGAGCCTCTGAAAAAGTTTCAGTGGAACCGCACTCTTGCCCTCGAACTGTCTCAGGTAAGTCAGCAGTGATTGTGCGCGCTCGCTCGTAAGCTGCGCGGACATGGCGACCGAGTCGATCTCCATACCGAGAAAAGAGATCCTCTGCACGGGGCAAAGTTTGCTCTTCTCCCAGTTGACCCGAAGGCCCAGACGGGCTACATGGCGGAGCACCAAGTCCCTGTGTTCGCAGAGCTGATCTCGAGAGTGAGCTAGAATCAGCCAGTCATCGATATAGTTCAGGATGCGAACCCCGTGTTCCCGGAGGGGAACAAGGGCTGCCTCGACGACCTTCGTGAAGACGCGAGGAGACAGGGCTAGCCCGAAAGGGAGAACTGCGTACTGATATGCCTGCCCCTCGAAAGCAAACCGAAGAAACGGTCTGTGTCGAGGGAGAATGGAGACATGAAAGTAGGCGTCCTTCAGGTCGATCGCTGCAAACCAATCCTGGTGCCGCACACATTCGAAAACGCGTTTGGCGGTGAGCATCTTGAACGGCAGCCTGTGAAGGGAGCGGTTCAGCACGCGCAGATCCAGGATTGGCCGTAACCCACCAGTTTTCTTGGGGACAATGAAGTACGGGCTGTAGAAGCCGGACCTCATTTCGGCTGGAGGGTCTCGATTACACCCTTCGCCAGCAAGGTTGCAACCTCCGCTCTCATGATAGGGGCATTGCCACCGACCATAGTGGAGCGGACTCCCCTGAAGCGGGGAGGAGACCGCGCGAACTAAATCGCGTAGCCGAGTCTGACTGTTCGAGCGACCCAGCGGGACAGGTTGGGAAGCTCTTGCCAAGCTCCCAACGACTGTGCCAGCGGGATCAAACGAACTACAGACTTCCCACCGGTGGTGCAGCGAGGCGGAATGACTGGCCCAGACGTGGACGGCATAGCGGCCCGGTGTGGGGGCACAGTCATTGACCGCGTCCTGACAGAGCAGACCAGGGAAGGACGAACGTTCCGCGGAGGTCTGCTCTGCCAGGGGTCTTTGGCGTCAGAGGAGGATGAGAGTGGTACGGTCCGGGGACGGCGCGCACTGTCATCCGGCTCTGGGACAGAGGAGGACGAGGGGTGCACGGCCCGGGGGCGGCGCACCGTGTCGTCCGAGAACTCTGTGTGCTCAGGGATAATTGTGTCACTTCTTTCTTTAACCACATTAGGGTGCTGCCCACCCGTGGGTGAGCAGCGGTGGAACAAAGGATTCTCCCCCGGCCCTCCACCGGGGGAAGGAGTGGTCCTGCTACCATCTCCTGAGAAGTGCACATCATCCCTGAGCAGCCCGTCTCAGGAGCGCCGCTTGGCCCGGCGTTTAGCGGGGGGCGGGGCAGGAGAGGGCTGAGGCGCCTTCTTGCGGCTTCCTCCACGACCGGGCCCGGGTGAAGGCTGCTGCTTGGGCCGGGCGGGAGGGGCGGGAGCCGCAGGAGGGTGCCCTCGGCGGCGAACAGACTGAGTATTCTGCCCGGTCGGCTGGGTGGAGGCAGCAGCGGGCCGTCGGGGCAGAATGTGCTTAATCGCCTTCTGCGCAGTCGAGAACTGTTGGGCGAAGTCCTCGACTGCTCCGCCGAAGAGGCCGTCTTGTGATATGGGGGTGTCGAGCAGCCGAGACCGCTCGGCATCCCGCATATCAGCAAGATTCAGCCACAGGTGTCTCTCCTGGACCACGGCTGTGGACATCACCAAACCCAGGGAGCGTGCGGTCACCTTCGTCGCTCGGAGAGCAAGGTCGGTGGCGGCGCGCAGCTCATTGAAGAGCCCTGGGTCTGTCCTACCCTCGTGCATGTCCCTGAGCATCTGGGCCTGGTAGACCTGCAGAATGGCCATGGCATGCAAAGAGGTGGCTGCCTGTCCCGCTGCTCTGTAGGACTTCGCCACAAGCGTAGACGAGTACCTACAGGCTTTGGATGGGTGCTTAGGCTCACCACGAGAAGAAGCGCTCTGAGGACACAGTTGCATCGCAACAGAGCGTTCAACCGGGGGGAGCCCAGTGTACCCACGGGCAGCCGCCTCATCGAGGGGAGGAAAGGCGGATGAGACCAACGAGCGGTCACGGGAAGAACCGGGGGTCTTCCAGGACTTCGAGATCTCATCAAGCACGTCCGGGAAGAAAGGTATTAAGGTTTGACGCGGACGGGGGTCCGCGGCCTTACCCAAGTACCAATCATCCAGCCGCGAGCGCTCGGGACAGGGTGGCGGGGACCACTCTAAACCGATGCTCGCGGCGGCTCGGGCGAGCATGGCCGTGGCCGTCATCTCCGGATCCGACTCAGGCACAACCGTATGCACACCGGAAGGTGGTAGCTGCGCTGAGTCTTCACTTCCAGAAGATTCAGACCCACCTCGTGATGCTGCGATAGACATCGCGTCCTCCTCTGGAGCGCCAAAGGAAACTCGCGGGGCATCCGAAGATGGTCCCGCGGGAATCCCCTGAACACTCGCGGGTTGCAACACTGGAGAGGGTGCGGCTGGGCACGGACTGATAGTCGGCGCTTTGTTCCAAACCGTCACCCTCAGATCACCCTGGCCACCAGCCGAAGTACCAGCTCTATCTCTAGAACCAGTAGAACGGGGGGTGGATGAGGGGACTCTCACTCTTGCGAGATCACTGAGTCTCGACCGTAATGTTGCGATGGTCATGTTCCCACAGAGAGAACATGAGTCATCCACGAGCGCTGCTCTAGCGTGATCAATGCCCAAACACACTATGCAACGCTCGTGCCCATCAGATATGTCAACGAGTCTACCGCAACCAGAAGTGCACGGGCGATGCATCTTTAAAAAGACGTGCCACGTGCAAGCTCTTTTGTGAGAGAAAAGAAAACTCTGACTGTGTTGAAGCGCCCGGGGAGACACACACTCGCTGTCGAATCACAGACAGATAAGCAGGAAGCGCGCGCTCGCCGGAGATCGCCGTCACACCAACACCAGAGAATCTCGCTCGCCTGTAGAACTGACAGTATCAGGAATGGCTTGTGGAACGAAGGATGAACTTGGCTCCGAAGCGAAAACATACTGCTTTGCTGGAATTTCCGCCCTTTATACCCACGAGGTGGGGCGGAGCTGCTCCATGCAAATTCTGCAGACCCATGGCATTTCTTTGCCATTGGCTCGTTTTGTATTACTCGAAGTGGATAGGCTTTCTAAGCGAAACTCCCATTCGTCGTCATCCGACGGAACTCGGAGTGACAACGAAAGGGAACTACACCTGCTCCCAGCCACGAGTTTAACATCCGAACGCTTTGCTCACTAATAACTAAGGCTACATTTTAATTCACCTCAATGGGGTACATATTTACACAGCATTTTGAAAAAAATATTATATATAGTAATTACATACAGTTTTTCTTTTTCTTCTGGGACTGTTTGATTAACAGATGAAACTCCATTAACTGCATCTGTAATATGCTAGCCTACGCTTGAAAATAAAATGTGGTGTTTTGAATGAACTTCTGATAATAAAACTTCGATTTCTGCATCTGAGAAATTTTTCTTTTTCATTCGCTTTTGAGAAGACATGTTGAAATCCTTCGTTTGGTGTCATAATATGATGCCCATATATAGTTGTCAGTCGGATATATGGGCGGGATTTATGGTAATTGAGAATGAGCGTGCATGGCACGCGCGTCCCATTTACGGCTGATTGGAATTCATTAACACACACACACATTTCACTATCACATCTGACGTTTACGGAGTATTTGTGAATCAGGAGATGAGTTTTCGGGAAGGTCTCTTTACGCGCAAATCACTCTCATATTTACTCGTGTATGTACGGATGTTTCATGAATGAGACCCATTGTGTTCATCTGCGCTGTGCCGTGTCGAGGGTGTTGAAGTACAACTCACGTAAAGTTGATAATTCCGCGAATGACTGCAATTGCAGATTTCGAACAGAGATGGCGACAAAGAGGAAAAACACCGGACTGCAGCTTTAATTTCTTAGTATTCATTTGTCATCCTTTTTTTTTTAAGACAGCAGCACTTGAGTTTCCTCAAGTTTGTGTAAAACCTGATGGTCACGTTCTTCCAAAAGTGTAAGTGGAAGAACATTTGACCATCTGTAAAAAAAAATCATATGACCAATGTCATAAAATTTCTTACATTTGTTTAGTGACCTAGCAATGTTTTAGATTTATCAAAAGCCTAATACTTAAATTGGATTTTAAATCCCAATATGTTCTGGCTTTTGAACCCAACTCTATATTCTGACATGAAGGTGATATTTATTTCAAAATTTAATATAGTTTTCTTTTGTCCTTTTTTTGTAACAGTTGACATTACAAGGGCATGTGAGCCCATCCAAGCACATTTGCTCACTTTGATTTACTATAGTTAGAGAATAGCCGGAGCGCTCATGTGATGTAGTTCTCAAAGAAATCAAAATGAAGGGCGTTTTAAGCACACATTCCTCAAGGCATCACATAAACACTTTTACAACACTTTTTCAGTGTTTTTACAATGTCATGCTGTCAAGATGCCGGGTTTTTGACGCTATGGATTTTCCTCCAGCACACATTGAATGATTTTCTCTCCCTCCCAACCTCTTTTTTTTCTCCATGCAGAATCATATAATAGAATCCCTGGTAATCACAGTGTGGCGCTGAAATAATAGATTAATCAGATTAGGATGATTCAGAACAAACAGCGCCTTTCCTGAAATGTATCGATGTTGTCTGATGTAGCGGAGGCCTGCTAATACCTCGATCACATTGCTTTCCCATGCAGATTGCGCTAATTATATGGAGGTGATAATGTCATGGATACTCGCAGTCTAGCGGCAGGATATAAGATGTTTTATCAGGCCCGTTTGGGATGGATGATGGAGGATTGGAAATTGCTAGCTCAATTAAATCGGTGTAAAAGTACGCGATGGGTAATTCTCTGCCAAATTATCAAATACCTGTATCGCAAGGTTGTGAAATATTGGATTCTGTTTGGCTGATTTTAGTGTAGTAGTTAAGGATAAGTGGTCTTTGATTGGTCGAGAAGCTATAAAGAGCTAATTTTGCACTCAGCTGATAGCAATCTGGGTGATAAGATTAAGGGGGAACTTAAAATAGCCTGACAAAAAATATGCTAGTGGGTTAGCCGTGTTTATACATTTGGGCTGTTGCCTGGCTGAAGGACAGATGGCTCAGCTGCAAGGAGGGGCACGGTAACTGTGAAGCGTGACAATTTGTTAAAAAAGAAAAAAGAATGGCCACATATCCCAGCATCCCTTGTGTGTGCGTGTGTGTTTGTGACCTCAGAGGAGAGTGTGTTCTAAAGGCGTTGATGTGGAGGGGCGAACCCCTAGCTCCCATCTCCCTGCGACTATAAACACGTCAGCCGACACACGCCGCTGCAATCTGGAACCAGATTTACTGCCCAGGAAATATGGCAGCCTTTTTATTGGTCCAAATACTTGTCACTCATAATTTATTGGCTGTTGCTAGGCCTGCTGTGATGTCAGTGAATTGTCCCTGCCAGGAACATGAGAAAAAGAGAGCGAGGGAGCGAGAGAGAATCTGTTTCATTCATGAAGGGCTTAGGGTTTTGTCAATGTCATAGTTCTTTTCTGATTTGTCTCGCGCACACAAACACACACACACACATAGACACACAAATACACATACACACTCATCCACAACATTTCATTTCCTCAGATCCTCATTTCCATGTGTGGTGGACTTTTTACTAGTGAACCATTTGAGAAAAAAGTTGCTTTTGTTTAATGAGAATTCATGTTTAGGATGGGAATCGTAAAACAAAAAGTAATGGCTCTGGCTTTGGTTCCTCCTGATGATTCCGATTCCATAACATTTCCATTATAAATTATTTTAGTACTTTTTATTACCTTCACTATATGTTGTCATTTGAACAACAAATCAGTAACTACACTGATTTAAACCTCTCTGTTAGTTAAGCTGTTTGTGCTTGATTCACTAAAAAGCACTGACTTATTTAAATAATTAAGTCAGGAATCTTACAGTTAATTTGGAAGTCGAAAACATTGTTTGGACTGTGGACAAGTGGAAAGTCGAAACATTGTTTCCACTGTATTTTTTTGATTCAAAAATAATCAATCCATTGGATTCATTTGTTTAGGAATCAGACCACACTGGTTGCACTGTATGTTTTTGATTCAGTAAAAAGAACCAGTTTATAAGATTCATTCATTCTGTAATCGGACTTCTGTTTTAGAAAGGAATGACTTCTAATTAAAATGATTATTATGATTCATAGGAATTCTCGTATTGACATGGTGATCAGCCAATAAATGTGATGTGGAGACATTGTCTCCTCTCACTTGACATTTTGCCTGAATTTGTTTATTATTATTATTACATCACTCGTATGTAAGAACAATAAGTTCTTCAAACAGGCTGTTTTATTTTTTTAATATGTATTTTGTTTTTTTTAGCAGACACTGACAATAACTCCTCAGACAAAATAACCCTGATGTATTGCACATTCAGTTTGCTCGGAGAAAGATGCCAAAATACGGTGCAGCTGATGAAAAACAAAGAAGTGCACACAAATCCCAGTTACAACTCTTTCTTGAGCTAAACCAAAGAATGTACAGCGGTGAAAAGAACAGCACGTACAAACAAGCTTAATTTAATTTAATCTCTTTTGATAGAATAGGTGAAACCACGGCAATTATTGTGTCAGAAGTGTGCAGAAATTGGAGAAAAGAAAAGATCAAAGCAGCCTGTCCTTTCTTGAAAAGACAAAATGAATATCAAGGAGAATGTGAGAGCAGTGAGGTGGGACATTTAGAGTAAGAAAAAAAAGGCAGATAAAAAATGAAGTTAAATGCCAATGACTCTTTTGAAAAATGATGCACGATTTATGAAGGACTATTAAAATGTTTATATTTACAGCATTTTGTTCTGTATCAAAATAATTAATTGCCACCGTTTGCAAATTAAACGTACATTACAACGTAATTAAGAAAGCAAATGAGTCCAAGCTTCCCTAAAGCATCCAGAGAGAACGAGAGCTTGAGAGCGAGAGAGATAGATAATGTACATTTTAAATGTGTTTGAGTTAAATGGTTGCAATGCATTATCTTATTAGATGTGTGTTATTGTTTTGAGGCATTGGTTTAGTGTTGTTATGGATGATCTGGGTCCAGGCTGTATTAATGATACCACTTTGTATTTTGCACCATTTCTTTACCCTGCTATTGCATCAGATATTTCATGTGAAGTATTTCAGACATTCACCCTGATCTTCTCTTGATCTATAGGTGCTTCCCGTTATAATACAAACAAGTCAATACGCAACACTTCAAACAGGTGTTGTATTTTCTTGGCACGCTTGCTCTCAGCTGCTGAAGCAGAATGGGGAGTGACGTCTATATCACAGCCAAACTGCGGCCCATAAAGAATCATTTTTTGCCATAACCTTCCCTCTTTAGAGAGAAAACAGATATAAAAGTATATAGCGTGTGCTTTACTGTCACCCCTTCACCTTGCCTGGCAGCGGCACGCACTGCTGATGGATGCCCCACGTCGCCTGCCTTTTAATTGCTCGTAAATTTTTGATCCAGTAAAACGCTGCATTCTTGGAGCACAGCAGCTCTAGGAGAAGCAAAGAGCTAAACCAATACAACATAGAAAGAGCAAGAGAGGGTGACCCTGTGTTACAGCAGTGAAGGACAATCAGCTGACTCTCTTTGCATGTTCAAATTACATTATGGGCAGGTGCTTAAACATATCACATTACATTATACATAAACATAATACAAATTGTGTATTAGGTCTCTTTTGTGTGTTGTATCTTTGCTATTTTAATTGTTTTTGTACAGCGCTTTGAGATGTACATTTAAAGGCGCTATAGAAAATAAAGGTTATTATTATATTATTATTATTATTATGCTGATTATACATTAAATGCCATTAGTGGCTGCTTCTGTTTAATGTAAATAATTGGGCATAAAATGATGGCATAACGGATCATCTAGTAAATAAAAATAATACCCAGAGAGGGATTTTTCACCTCAGTCTAGGATTAATTTCCTTTGCAAAACGCAGTAACGTGGCAACACAGACTGGCAACACAGATAAAAATAGCTGGTTTTGATTCAATTTAATATCAGTTTTAACAATTTCTCTTAATCTGAGCACAATTTAGCCAAACTCATTTGTCACAGGATGAATCATAAAAGGATTTTTCAAACTGGGGTCTGCAAGAGTGTTCTCGGGGGTCCGTTGATAATTTGAAATATATATATATTTTTTTAAATATTTATTTTTAGGGCTGTCAAAGTTAACTCTAAAATCAGTCATTTGAAGCAGTAATTCGGTAATTCTGGGGGGGGGGGGGGGGGGGGGGGGGGTTCCAGATGAACATGTTTATAATATTTTTCACACAATAAATAATAAAGGGGTCTTTATACATGAAAATATATCGCTGTCTTTATATTCTAGGAAGTGGGTCCCTCAGGGAAACATCATTATTTTGGAGTCTTTTGGGATTCAAAAGTCTGAAAACCCCTGGTCATCTTCAGTTTATTTAAATGACGGTGTTTTGCCTTAAGTTTGATGTAGGATCAGTCACTTAAAACTACTAAAACAACAAATAAAGGCTTTTTCAGAAAAGTACTATGTACATAAATGAACAGGCAACACAATGAGCCAGTGTGATTTAATAATAATGAATATTGCTAAAGTCATATACAGCTCAAATTATGATTCGTCGACCCTTAAAGGGTTGAAATTTCTGTCATTAATTACTCACCCTGACGTCGTTCCAAACCCGCAAGACCTTCGTTCATCTTCGGAACATAAATTTAAATATTTTTGAGCCCCCTTTTTGTCTTTCTGACCCCCCTATATAGACAGCAACGTTACCACTTTGAAGGCCCAGAACGCCGGCTCAGTATTGGATATCGGATCACACGCATGCGTCGGGGTGCTCACGTGAACAGCGCCAGAGACTCACAGGGAACTGAAGATAAGAAATTGTTAAATAAAGTCGTCTGTTTTTTTGCGCACAAAAAGTATTCTTGTCGCTTCATAACATTAAGGTTGACCCACTGTAGTCACATGGACTATTAAGGACTGTTTACTACCTTTCTGGGCCTTGAAAGTGGTAATGACGTTGCTGTCTATAAGGGGGTCAGAAAGCTCTCAGATTTCATCAAAAACAATCTTCATTTGTGTTCTGAAGATGAACAAAGTACTTATGGGTTTGGAACGACACGAGGGTGAGTAATTACTAATTAATGACAGAATTTTCATTTTTGGGTGAACTAACCCTTTAAAGAACATTAGTTCAACATATTCAGGATTAGATTACCACCCTAACCTGGTCTTAACTTCAGAAAAAAACACTTTGAGGGCCTTTTATAAAGTACTACCTGCATTTGTGATTAACTGTCACAAACTGTTTGTGGACAACACCAATTTTATTTATGGATAGCACCAATGAAATTTTCCAAGGAAGCTACATCTGAAGCGGAATATTTTTCACAAAACAGACTTAATTACTGTAAGTGGCATAAATGTGTTTACATTGGAATCACATTTGTTCGATTGTACTTTGTTTCCATCAGTGTCACTGTCAGCTACAAACTTTCATTCATTATGTCACTGCACATGGGTAGAGCTTTGCCCAGTGGTTCACAAGGGTGTCCAATTGGTGGTTTCAGCATAATATATTTATTTGAGGCTTTTTGCCATTTTTATTCAGAGACAGAATAAGAAATGAGGAGAGAAACCACTTACCAGATTTGAACCTTAGTGTGTGAGAGCACATGTGCAAACACTATTCCATGACTCGGTAACACTTTACAATAAGGTTCATTAGTTGAAATTAGTTAATGTATTTACTAACATGAACTAAGAATGAGCAATATATTTGTTACATTATTTATTAATCTGTGTTAATGTAATGTAAAAATACAGCTGTTCATTGTTTGTTCATGTTAGTTCACAGTGGGTTAACTAATGTTAACAAATACAAGCCTTTGATATTAATAATGTATTAGTAAATGTTGAAACTAATATTAACTAAGATTAATAAATGCTGTCGAAGTATTGTTC
This sequence comes from Tiaroga cobitis, assembly GCA_030578255.1. Taxonomy (NCBI): domain Eukaryota; kingdom Metazoa; phylum Chordata; class Actinopteri; order Cypriniformes; family Leuciscidae; genus Tiaroga; species Tiaroga cobitis. The sequence continues at coordinate 34,335,584 of CM060606.1, forward strand.
ATTCTTAGTTCATGTTAACTAGGGTAATTAACTAACGAATCTTATTGTAAAGTGTTACCCATGACTCCAGCACATTCACTTTAAGCACAAACTAAAATGTGAAAGAGTAATGTAAAGGAAATGAACTACCCTTCATACTCCTCTAACCTCCTTTCATCATTGCGTTCTCTCTCTTGTTCTCTCTCCCCTGCAGCGAGCATGTTTCTTCTCATCAGTCAGGGCTCCAGTGGAGATTTCGCAAGGGTGTGAGAGCCTAAATGGAGAATGTGATTTCACCAAGTACAACATGTTCCTGGATCAACATCGTTGTTGATCCTTGAACAACATTACAATCATCAGATTTAAGGGACAAGTTTACAGTTTGTCAAGTTTAGGCTTACAACTAGGGTCAGGTGCTTATACATCAGCGTTATTCTTCGCTGTGGGTAGGGTTAGGGTAGGGTTAGGTTTACGGGTAGGGGTAGTGTTAGGACTAGATTTTCGGACAGGAATGTTGTTCCAGGATCAACAAAATATGTTGATCCAGGAACATGTCCGTCTTGGTAAAATCACGGTGGCCAAGTGTAAATGCATTCTCACTGATCAGAGACCAGCTCCTGGTCTCGAACACTTCCAGACCGGCTCCCACATGGCTTAGACTGACTGTGAGTCAGAGGTTACACACAACAACAGCACAGCGTCATGCACACACACGCTGACCAGTGGCCTGACAGAGAGTGAATGAGATGGGTTAGTGTAATCAACCCCAGTAATGTCACCCCCAATTACTCATTCTCTTAAAAGGCTATTAAAACATAATTGCCGAACGATTTACATCCCTGTTAATGCAGCCATGGATAATTTATTATTTTCCATAAGCCTTTTTTTTATGCAGACAAAAAGAGAGAGAGACCGTGTGAGGGATAATAATATGCTTATTCAGGGAGAAAGCAATGTTGGTTTCCCGTAAAGTCATTTAAAACCCACCCAGATGCCTCCAGGTTAGTTAATAATAATAAAAAAAAACACTAATATATGCTAGTGGACCAGATAATATTCAGGTTGAAGGCAGACCAGTATTGTGTTGTCTGAGTCCTGTTTCTGTTGTCCTGGGAGATTTAAGTTAGTCCACAATAGACAAGGCGCCACATTTATAAACGTGTGTCAATCGGATTTGCTCCTAAATTCCATGGATTTCATTCAGAAGTGAGGAAGACATCAGGATTTATAAAAGAAAAAACTGAATGTTGACTGAAGGGGAAAATGATGTGTGTGCCAACTGAAGAGCATGCGTACAAAATGTTTGCCCTCATATCTGTGGAGTTGATACGCTAGTTCACATTGCATTTGAATTTAAGATAAACTGCTATTTATAAAAGTGGAATGCATTTAAAAAAAAAATGGTGCAAATGGCCATTTATAAATCGTTCGTAGCAACATTTTGGATATTGTTGTACGTTCACAATTAGGATCATTCAATGCACGTCTTTATAAATGAGTCCCCAGTTGTGGACCAGGTTAAACCCAGCTATCAAGTCTGTCCTTTTAACTTGTTTCTCACCTCCCCTGCCTACAGGAATCAGGACCTTGTTTTCCCCCCAGTGTCCTACTCTAATTGGTGCTAATAAAGATCAATTAGAGTAATTAAGTGCTTTGGTTGAATTAATCTTGGCTGGTGAATATATTAGCTTGGACTCGTTATACTCCTAGCTGAAGTTGGAGATGATGATCCTGGGATCGTCCCACTGAGGGCCCTTGAACCGTTCTTTAGGTTGAGGTGCCAGGACCGCCTCACCTGTGTAACGGTTTTGCATTTCTCAGGACGGAAACACTGTCCATTAAAGCTGCTGCTTAATCTCCTTGACCATAGCTGGGAAAACCTATTTATACCTGCATATCTCACCATATGCTCACGTTCGCTCGCACTCTCTCTCTCTCTGTCTCTCTCCCAAGGCCTGTGTTAGTGGAAAGCAATTGTGTGGAATGTGTAAGAATTAAGTGCCCCATCATTCAGACTAGACATGCAATTAGATGAGCTGCGGCAGTTTCCAACAGACAAGCACAGAGTCTTGTCACTATAACTCAGCCCTTCCCCCTCCTTTTCCTTCTTTCTCCATAAAACACGCACATACACACAAACACTCGCATATTCAGTGAAATTAAAATAAGAGATTTTTCTGACTTGTCTACTAGCATACAACTGTTGAACTAGTAGTCGTGCTTGCTAAGTGTTAATTTTTTTAAGTTGAGCATCACTATTACTGTTGCTCATACTTAAAGGTAGAGTTTTTTTTTCTAAAACACTCTTTTCAACTTGTTTTACAGCGCTTGTGCTATACACTATATATATATATATATATATATATATATACATATATATATATATATACAGTACCGGTCAAAAGTTTGGAAACATTAAGGTTTTGTTATGTTTTTGAAAGTAGTATCTTAATCTCACCAAGGAGAGACCTTGGTGAGATTGACTACTTTAAAAATTGACTCAATTGACTACTTTTTGTCACGTTTAGAAACCTTAATATTTCCAAACTTTTGACCAGTAGTGTATATAAATATATTGAATTATGAAATTCTTCAGTAGTCCTGGGTTAACAAAAAAAATATTTAGTAAAATATTGCACAAGAACCCCCTACCAACTGGGAAAGGCTCAAATCTGTGCTGTATGTCAATATGTTAGTTGTAGCAGAAAGTGTAACTGTTGTGCTCGAGTTTGCAGCAGGTCTGCTTTGCGCTTGCTAATATTTTTAGCATGTAGCTGCTAAACCATCCAGGGAATGACTATTGATACCAAGATATGTACTCAGCACAATTTCCACTAATTCTGATCAATGTCGTCAACTCGCCAAGTACAAAATGGTGAATTGCTGTCGTAGAGGGATAATTGCCTTTCATGCAATGAATTTGGCATGCAGTTCTCCCACTAGACCCAGTTGAAACGGTGCCTCTACCCTCAAAACTGTCGTCCTTAATGAAATGGTAATTACTAACACAGCAGAACAGCTGAGAGGCTCCACCAAGCCAACAAGGACAAAAAAGAATTAAGAGAGGTAGAGGGGAATGGAAGAAAAGAAAGAGCAAATAGGGAGAGGAATGAACTGGATTTCACTAAGCTCTCCGCTACGAAGCTGTAGGAGTTTGGTAGCTTTGTCATTTCAATCATTTGTCCACAAATTAGTGGCATTTCTGAAGATTGGCCACGTTTTGCTCTGTGAGAGTGGCTATGCCTGCATGGTAATTGATTGCTCTCTAAGCGAACATGTCTTTAACCTTTCCGAGGTCAGGCCCAGTCGGATGCCATCAGTCCTGTCAGAGTTTTAGATGCCTGGAGCCATTAATCTTTGCGTGCTCCCTCGTTCGCTGCCCAATTTGTAGCCGGTGAGGCACTGTAGGTGGTTTAATTACGACCGGAATGGGAAAACAAAACAGGAATGGCACCTCACACAAAGGGCTCCACTGTGAGCAGAGTGTCCACGTGGGCCTTTGCCAGCAACCCAGCACCCTGAAACTGAGACACAGAGGGCTCTGGAACAGAGCCACAATGGAGGCTGAACCACAGCCAACATGAACATGAGCCAACATGGAGACCGAAGAAACACTCTTGTGTGTGTGTGTGTGTGTGTGTGTGTGTGTGACACTGAATTAATCGCATGTGAGTAAGTGAATGTGCTTAATGTGCATACATAGGGCATGTACAATAAAAGCGTGGTTTTATTTAATTAATTAATGCAACCGCTTCACTTTGAAATTTGTATTGTATATAGTGTAAGGATGTTTTAAACATCTGAACACAGGCAGAGATTTGGAATTGCTCCCAGCTTCATTATTATATATTTTTTATTCAAACTTGAATGGAAATGAAACATTGACACTATAGAGTTTCTGTTGAAAAACTAACAGAAACTGCAGGTGATATTGAACTTTTAATGATTGCTAATATTTTAATTATATAAGAATATTATATATAATATAATTATATAACAATTATAATATTTTAATTATTATAATCATATCAATATTAAATTTATATGAATTAGTTTTTGCATGTATATTACTTTTTTTATTTCAGAATTCTTATAATTTTCCCGTTTGTTTATATACTGTGTATGTATATATATATATATATATATATATATATATAATCAATGTTGAAAACAGTTTGTAAGTGCCTCTTAATTTTTTTTTTTTTTTTTTTTTGTGAAAACCATGCAACATTTTTTTCCAGGATTTTTTGAAGAATAGAAAGATCAAACAAAGAGCATTTTCTTTGAAATAGAAATATTTTGTAAATATAAAAGTCTTTACCTTCACTTTAGATCCATTTTGATGTGTCTGATTAAAAGTATTCATTTCTTTCAAAAAAACTTTTGACCAGTTGTGTATATACAGTGAACACCCTGCTATTTTGCAAGTTCTCCCACTTAGAAATCATGGAGGGGTCTGAAATTGTCATCGTAGATGCATGTCCACTGTGAGAGACATAATCTAAAAAAAAAATCCAGAAATCACAATGTATGATTTTTTAACTATTTATTTGTATGATACAGCTGCAAATAAGTATTTGAACACCTGAGAAAATCAATGTTAATATTTGGTACAGTAGCCTTTGTTTGCAATTACAGAGGTCAAACGTTTCCTGTAGTTTTTCACCAGGTTTGCACACACTGCAGGAGGGATTTTGGCCCACTCCTCCACACAGATCTTCTCTAGGTCAGTCAGGTTTCTGGGCTGTCGCTGAGAAACACGGAGTTTGAGCTCTCTCCAAAGATTCTCTATTGGGTTTAGGTCTGGCTTTAGGAGACTGGCTAGGCCACGCCAGAACCTTGATATGCTTCTTACAGAGCCACTCCTTGGTTATCCTGGCTGTGTGCTTCGGGTCATTGTCATGTTGGAAGACCCAGCCTCGACCCATCTTCAATGCTCTAACTGAGGGAAGGAGGTTGTTCCCCAAAATCTCGCAATACATGGGCCCCGTCATCCTCTCCTTAATACAGTGCAGTCGCCCTGTCCCATGTGCAGAAAAACACCCCCAAAGCATGACGCTACCACACCCATGCTTCACAGTAGGGATGGTGTTCTTGGGATGGTACTCATCATTCTTCTTCCTCCAAACATGGCGAGTGGAATTATGACCAAAAAGTTCTATTTTGGTCTCATCTGACCACATGACTTTCTCCCATGACTCCTCTGGATCATCCAAATGGTCATTGGCAAACTTAAGACGGGACTTGACATGTGCTGGTTTAAGCAGGGGAACCTTCCATGCCATGCATGATTTCAAACCATGACGTCTTAGTGAATTACCAACCGTAACCTTGGAAACGGTGGTCCCAGCTCTTTTCAGGTCATTGACCAGCTCCTTCCGTGTAGTTCTGGGCTGATTTCTCACCCTTCTTAGGATCATTGAGACCCCACGAGGTGAGATCTTGCATGGAGCCCCAGTCCGAGGGAGATTGACAGTCATGTTTAGCTTCTTCCATTTTCTAATGATTGCTCCAACAGTGGACCTTTTTTCACCAAGCTGCTTGGCAATTTCCCCGTAGCCCTTTTCAGCCTTGTGGAGGTGTACAATTTTGTCTCTAGTGTCTTTGGACAGCTCTTTGGTCTTGGCCATGTTAGTAGTTGGATTCTTACTGATTGTATGGGGTGGACAGGTGTCTTTAGCTTAAATTATATGTTTATCTCTGTAAAGCTGCTTTGAAACAATCCATTGTTAAAAGCGCTATATAAATGAAGATGACTTGACTTGACTTGACTTTATGCAGCTAACGACCTCAAACAGGTTATCTAATGTAGGATAATAAATGGAGTGGAGGTGGACATTTTAAAGGCAGACTAACAGGTCTTTGAGGGTCAGTGTTCAAATACTTATTTGCAGCTGTATCAAACAAATAAATAGTTAAAAAATCATATATTGTGATTTCTGGATATTTTTCTTTTTTATGTCTCTCACAGTGGACATGCACCTACGATGACATTTTCAGACCCCTCCATGATTTCTAAGTGGGAGAACTTGCAAAATAGCAGGGTGTTCAAATACTTATTTTCCTCACTGTATATATGCAATCAATAATTATTATCCATGATCGCATTTTTTGCCACTGCATCTGAATAACATTAATGACTGTCCTAGCATGATAACTAGAGACTTGTGGGCAAAAAAAGGCATGCCAGCACAGTCAGTGTCCATTTTCACCAATTAGACATTTAAAAAAAAAGAATTATAACAGAAGACATATTTAAACCCCGGTCTACATCCATCCTTTTGGCCCATCAATCACTGTCCAAGACATTCCGCCTTCATTGCAGTCACAAGCCTTTTAGATAATAAATTCTGCCAATCACAGCAATGGCCCAATCACAGCGTCCCTGCGGAAGGAGAGATGGCAGACATCCTCCTCTGGCTTCTGGAGAGTGGCAGTTTCACACACTGTCTGTCACTGAACTGCTCAGAGCTCTGATTGGATAATGAGAGGGTGTTAGGAGATCTACTGTGTCAGAGCGGTGGCATCACACATTGGAAACTCTGGTGTGTGTATTTGTGTGTGTGTGTGCTTGTGCGTGTGCGCTTGTCTGTCTGTCTGCCTGGCACTGGAGACATTAATGAGGTTTGTTTGCCAGTTTGTACACTTGATACGTCTTTTTAGGGTTCATATATGTTGGCCCTTGGGTGAAAATCTGTGATTTCAAAGTGATACATGACTCCTCTCGCACATTATCTGATAATTATGGTATTATTCTTATTCTTAAAGTGTGTACAGTACATCTTACGGCTTAGGTTACTGTGCTTGTGCATGTATGTGTTCGCTGTGTGCTCAAAACAATGAGGAATATTAGTTTTAGACTGGGAGAAACACAAAATGTATCTCTTTAAAATATGCCCATATACATATTTCTGCCCGAATGAATGGCAAATTCAAACAAGCTGTCAGTCAATAGGTACGTGCACTGTTTTGATACCGAACACTGCAAATGAACATCAAAGCTGCTATAAACCGTGAATGCTTTGTGTGTGTGTGTGTGTGTGAAAGAGAGAGGATAAGTGCCTTCCTTTTAATGCATTCTCATATTTCCTCTGCTCTCTCACAAGGCCATATATTCTCAGGTGGTGGTGTTGTGTATGTGTGAGCGAGAGCACCCTGACGGGCTTGTAAACTGGCCTGCGGCTGCTCTCTGGGTTGCTCTCGCGGGCAGATAAATTAATTAAAGAAATCCGTTTTTTTTTCCCACTTTCTCTCTCTGAGCCAATTACTTTGAGCCGGCGGATTGTGTGTGTTTTACTAGAGAGTGTTGAGCTAATTAAAGATATGGCGTGGGACAGAGAGAGCACTTCTGCCTCTCTAACCTGATCCTGTGGCTCTGGATGGAGATAATGATTGAAAACAAACACAAATTGCCTCCACCATTAATGGTTAAATCATAAATGCTCACTTTTAAAGAGTGGTGTAGGAGGGTGCTAGACTGAGAATGTGAGCGAGAGAGAAACTTGTTTTCGTATATGTCAGAATGAGCGTTTCTTTAGTGCAGTGTGGGAGTTTGTCTTGGATATGAGAGTGTTGTTGTGACAGTTTATGGTAATTATCCATATGTAAGGACACCCATTGCTTTTGGCCCAAATATTGTGTTATGGGGCATATTGAGAGGTTAAATGTGATTGTGGCAGATTGACTCTGAACTTTGAACCTGACGATTCTTTGGCTTTCTCTCTCTGTAATTAGGTGGTGCTGAATAAGCTGCACAGATTTTCACAATGACAAATTGGTCACTGGTTGCTCTTTTGATGCTCAAAAGACGGGATGGAGCCTTAGATGTTTCTTGTACAGTTCTTTAGGATCAATACACAATAAGTATACAAATTGTTAACGTATCAAAGCGATCATTTGAACATACATTTTGTTTATGATTCTGATAATAAATTAAAATAGTATGATAACAAATACCACTTTGCATTATCAAGCAGCATAATGGATTGTTTTTGTACGGCTAAAATAACTGGCTAAAATAACCAACTGCATATTCAAGTTAGTAATGGTTGCTCCGCCCTGTCTTAAAACCAAGGTGGATATAATAGTATTTTGTCACTAATATCCTTTTGTTTCATTCACTAATAATTGTGTGGATTATTTCGTATTTGTATGCACAGGAGAACTTCTCTCAAAAAAATTCCGCTTAATTCAGCAGACACAGTTTATGTACATAGATGCCTCATTTGCGGCTGTTTTTATGGGCCACTATACATAAATAAGCCAGACGGACGGGTGATGGCGGGCGCGCCGACATGTATGGAGTGGTCGAATGTGAAATCTTATTTACATCTATGTAATTCACAACAAGAGTGTATGCACATGAATTTGTTCTTAACCTCGTTCTAATGTTAGGGAATTTGGAGTATGCTAAATGAGTGGCTGCATGCATGAGGTTAGTCATTTGCATAAAACACCATATAAGGGCTTTCCGTGTAGCCGGTCCTACTCGACCCGCTCCAAGAGGAATTCGAACCGGGGTCTCTGGCGTGGGAGGCGGGCACGCTAACAAGGACGTGAAAGACCGCAGCCGCTAGCATCAGTCGCTAGCGCGCCTCTTGAGGCCAGGTGAGTGATGTTTACACACACAGCTCTTACTGCCTTACAACGTCCGTTACACTCACTCCCCTAAACCTCACTCCCATCTGGGTCACACGCTCTTGTCGCTTTCTGCAGACGTGCATTTTAGCCAGATCCTTGAACAATGCCAAGTGTGCTATTCTTAAAACCAGTTCAAACACAATAAACACATTTTATACAGACCCAGATTACAGACCTCTGATTAGCCAGTTGTACATATGTGTTTATATGCGATATTTAGAGAAACCTCGCTACCGAAGCTATAACACAGCTTTTCTCACTTTTTCACGATGAAATATATTTAAAGGTACAATATGTACGATTTTTTAAAATAAATTTGTGATATATTTCATGCAGTTGTGTACTTACTGTACATTATCCCAAACGTTCCCAAGGATTTGTAAATCCTGAGAAATTTCAGTTTTAAATAATGACTCGTCCCTTGTCATTGTCGCATATCAGTGTGTGATATGCGTGTGCAGCATGTGTGCATATTCATTTCCGCGCTATCCTCGGTTTCCGCTTGTAGAAACCATAGATATAATACATGGATTCCTCATTAGCAGCCATTTTAATGGGCTTCTATACGTAAGCCGCCAAATAAATCTATGTATATGTCTATGATACAGTATCGGCGTGGCCGCAGTTGTGTCGTTCAGTCATCATGGATCACGATTATTAATTGGCGAGTACAGCAAATCTTAATAAACCTAACGTAGATCAACTGTGGCAAGCAGGCTTTGGGAAAAACAGAGAAATAAAACAAGGATCAAAATCGGCGTGGCGTTTTCGAGATGGAGAGAGCTTCATGACAAACTTGGTCTTGACAGAGATTCTGCTTGCGCATGTTTTAATAGACAGGTAAGCAAATATACATTATTTATTGTACACAATACACATACAGTTAAATTGCACTTTGTTTTATTTCAGTATCACTTTTTATCAAGTCTGATGACATACTCTATTTAATTTCACTGCCATAGACTTGGTGTTGCACTTAAACATTTAGCCATTACTTGCAAATACTGTGGTTTGTTCAAATTTACTTTTAGGACGATTGTTTTAAACGTGTAAAACTGCGCAGCATTAACCCACAAAATAATTTGACAAATAGTCACATATCAGTAACAGGCTAATATAGAATTACATTTCATGTTCCTTGCAACTAATTCATTACGATGACATAAAATAGTGTGATCAAACGTACAGGTAATAAAAAAACTAATTTATTAGCTGATAAATAATTTATATGATTCGTGAATTCCATACATCTCTGGATGGTGAAAACGACATCTCCCATCGTTCCACTCTCCTTCATGGCGTCATTCAGCTTCGTCTTTCTTATTGTTTTAAAAATGCGACCTCTGGCGGTGAAAAATTACTGATTGTAGCTTGAAGTAGTTATGTTTAGGGCAGCAATGGGCTTAGGGGCTCAATATATATATATATATATATAATAGTGAAATATAATGACATAAATATGTTCATAATTCGTAAAGACTTTTACATTTTTTAAATCTTTTTGTACATCATGTACTGTACAAATACCCACATAGCATAGTCCTGCAGATCATTTGGTCTTGAGAGAATTTGGTGAGAAATATTTGAGTTCATATTTAACTTTCTACTGTAGACTTTTATATATTAGCGGATTGAGTCATGATTTTGTGAAATCTATAATGAAACTCCTGAGATAGCTTTTTCTCAGGAGAATGTTCTGAGAAGCAGGCAATTCTAGCAAATTCTCCATTTGCTCTACATTAAATTTGTTTAGGAGAAACTATTGAAGTATAAGAAAGATCTCATTTGTGATTTTTCGTTCCATTTCTATGCACAGCTATAGTCGTTAAGTGTTCTGGTCATTGTGTGTGAGAGTGCTTACTGAATGTCTATTGCATGTGTGCATATTCATATGCATTTGTTGTTGTGGACGTTCTTTAGTGTGTTTGCGTCTGGTGTGTGTCTCTGCACGCTCTTGATTGACAGGCGGGCAGATAAACTGGGATGCATGTGTCTGTGTCTCAATGACACGCCGCTTTGCCCAGAGGGACGGGGGAAGTGGAGCGCTGCACTTCCTGCGGAGGGGCGGGGTCCTCTCTGCGGGGGTTTTTGAGCTGGCACACGCGCGGGCAGCAGCCTCGCCACCCCCACACCCGCGGGGGAGAGAGGGCCCCTCTTCTCAACCTCCACTAATGTATAATTCATGCTAAGTAGCAATTTTGATGTTTTGCTGGAGGGATAAAGAAATCCAAGAAATTCATAAATAAAGTTTCCTTTTTTCTCATCTCTAGTTAATTTATGTTATCACACAATTAGCTGACACAGAGCCTTGGATGTATGGCTCCCCTAGAGTTGCGCCTGTTCTACCGAGAGAGACATGCTGAAAAATGACCCAATAAGATTGGTCAGGCTTCCCCAACAGGAGAGGCTTGTCTGGTGTCACTTGTCTCATGTAATGGACCTCGATGCCCTATGGGACAGCCAAAAGTCCTCTGATCCAATCACATCTTCTTAATATCCCTGTAAGGATCTTCAGTTTTAATAGAGCAGAGAAACTGCACTGTTTTTCATAAATACTTGGAAGCTTGTGGACTGTGTCTATGGCGTTGTACACAACATGATCACATCAATGGAATTGTTTTGAAAAAGAATCAAGGTATTTGAGTATTTGTAGCAATATACTCCACACAAAAGTGTGTACATTTTTATTTACACATTTATTTGTAATATTTATATAAAACTATTTTCAAATATAAAAATAAATACATATCTGTAATATGACTATATATGACTGCAACAGCATGTGACAATCTTTTTCAATATTTGGATTAATAAGTTGATGTATATATATTAAAAATATATACATTTTAAATATTTTGGTAATTTACACTACACTCTAAAAATTCTACACTCTGGTTTCAACCAATTTTTTTAGGTCAAATATGGACAAACCCAACTGTTTGGCTTAAAAATGTCATTACAAATTTTAAACCAATGATGGATTTGTCCATATTTGACCCAAACATGGGTTGAAACCACCCAGTATTTTTTAGAGTGTAGATTGTCTCTTTATGGCACTGAACACAAAATGATGACTTCAACTGCATATTATGTGACATGTTTTTTTTTTAAAGCACCAAGATGTATTTGTTTTTCATAATGTGATTCCCAAAACAAATTTATTACAAGGGTTCTTGCTTTTCGTTAAGTGGTCGGACAGGCGATTCTGAACTGACTCAACTGTGCAGTCAAGAGTTGACTGAGAGTGAGCAGCGATGCGGTGACGGTCCCTCTAATGGAGTCACTTTCAGCTCAATCCACTGATCTGAGTGCAGGTGTGAGGCAATAGAGCGCTCACTATATCACCAGCCATGCCAAAACTGTCATCTCCCCCCGCCAGCTTTTTCATTAAGGCCTTTTACTTCACGCAATATCATTTGCTTTGACATTTCGGCGGGATGTTTTTAGCACCACCTCTGTTTCCTCTGCGCTGTTTGAAAGCCATTGGTCATTTGTCAAATGGACTGATTTGTTCTTCAGCCCAGCAAAAAGTCCCAATGCTTTACAGTGTGATTTAGCATCAGCATTGTTCATGTTGCCATGTGTTATCAAATATCTAAAGCTCCACAAATGGTTGGATGCAGCTTGCAAGGTGAATGTTTTGAGTGAATGTTTTCTTTGTTTAAAGGCTGCCATTAAAGCATTAAACCAACAAGAGAGAACGCCAAAATTCAGTCTCTGTAGTGCCAACGCCTTCAAGGTCCCAGTGTTCATGCGTTTAATTAAGACCTTTTGTCTTAATTACTTAATCACACTAATTAGTCACAAAGGTGAAACAGAGCTGTAACTGTACAGTTACAATAAGACTGTAATGATAAGATGGTGTTGTTTACATGTTCTTGGAAATCAAGTCTTGTTTTAATAGATATTTTGAACATATATCTGGCTCTTAAAAAGATGAATATAATACTTAATCTGCTATTATTTAAGTATCTTGAAGTCTTAAATCTCTTTAAAAATGTTGGATATTTAAAAAATAATAATAATTATAACGAGGCTATTGGTTAAAGTTGTAACATGTCAGGTCATATATTAACGTAATTATATTTTTGAATGAATAATTTACACTATTTGTAAAAAAAAATTAACTTAAAAAAAGGGATTAAGATGTTTTGATAATGATTAGAAGATGTTGAAAATAATGTTCTTGAAAATCATAAACTCAGTCAAATTGATAGTAGAAATCTATCAAATTGTTTATGATTTTTGATGTTTTTTTGTTGATTGACTCTATATCTATACCAGGATAGTAAACTAATAGACTAATATTTGAGTCCGCTGATCAAAATTCAAGTATGGTAAAAATGCAAAGAGACCAATCAGCGCATGTCTTAAAGGTGGCCTAGAATGTGAAATTGAATTTATTTTGGCAGAGTTAAATAACAGGAGTTCAGTACATGGACATGACATACAGTGAGTCTCAAACATAATTGTTTTCTCCTTCTTATTTAAATCTCGTTTTTGAAAAACACTCCTGAAAAATAGGCGAATATCCACATAACACCGACTGTGACGCAACAGTCGGGATCATTAATATGTACGCCTCCAAACATTTGCATATGCTAGCCCATGTTCAATGACAGGCGGAACTGCGCAGCCGAAGCATGGCAGTTGCTCAGTGTTCGGATGTACACATGAACACAAAAGTATTTTTTAGTTCCTTCATCCGAGGCTCTGAAGAAACAATGGGTTAATTTTATTTTCTCTGGAAATGCGCAGACACAACTTCCCAAAGTTGTGTATGGTCCAAACTTTTCACCGACTACTGTTTCCTCAACTTGGGCCAATACAGAGCTGGCCTCGATGAACGTCTGAAAATAAATCGATCGAGCTACCAAGCAACAATTTCTGATGTGTAACATTAGCCTAATCCTAATTGTTCAAGTTCAGACAGGTAATCTTTCTCTCAAAATCGTTCAATACTGTTTATGCATCAGTAAGTCAAGCCAGTGACTAAAATGTCAACGTCACATCGTTTCGTTTAGTAGGATGAAAAAACCTTATTTAAATTGTGAATAAATTATATACAGGAACCGACCAAAGAACAATCTTTACACAGCGCGAGTTTATCTGGACAACTCGTTATGAAATCAATTACGCACGTTACACTGCACAACAAAGCTCTTACTGTATGTACATCATCGTGTGTTTGCATTGGTGAAAGCATTAGAGAGAGTGCAGAAACTGCGTTGCAATGATAAGATCTTCATTCTCACGATCAACCGACTGTCATCTGCTTGCTCAATGCTCATCACGGCAACATTTAAGTGATGGGAATAGATCTAAATACTTTTAAAACATCTTACGATTCGTTAATCTCGATAGCTGTAATAGTAAAAACGTATAATAGCTGTAGTAAAGGTATTCGAGAGAGTTTCACTTGTAATATGTAGCTATTTCATATGCAAGCATGTCAGCCAATCACAGCAGTGGGCGGTTACACTGAATCCCACAGCAGACACGCCCCTTCAAACAGAGCGTTCAAATCAGAGGCTAAAATCAGGCTAGGAAAAATTCCTTTTAGTTCTAAATGATGACTATTTTTGATCTAAAAAACATACTAACATTATAAGGGCAACCCAGGAAACATTATAAAATAATAAAATAGCCCCATTCTAGGGCACCTTTAACATTAAGGATGCTTTGTTTACAAGAGCTGTAATCGTGTCTGTTGCCTCAGACAAGGCCATTTTTCTCCTCTCCATTTCATCAAAGTTTCTCTTTCATAATTGTCTTTTTGGGTTGTCAACAAAAAAAAACCTGTTCTTTTAAATCTCTGTGACTTTGTTGCTGTGTTTGTCGTCCTATAGGTGAAAAGCACAGCTAGCATCAGCACTAGAGAAGGTTCACGGAGGGTCTCCGTCCGGTGGACAGATGTGTTTGGGGAGAGGGGGACGGATGAGGAATGGTCTTGGCTTGTCACCAGGGCAATGTGTAAGGCTGGCCGGCCAGTCGGCTCGCAGCTTGCGCCTGCATTCCCCTTCGCTTAATTAGGGGTTGTTGGTACCACAGAAGGTGTCACCAACCTTTTCAGTCCAATAACAGATGGTGTTTTTTTTTTGAGGTCCTGCCAAAGCCCACTGTCCCGCTCCTGGGAAAATGACCTAACTTGCAGGCAGCTGCTTAGTGCGGCTTGAGTGCCTCTTAAAAGAGACTTCTATCAGGGAATTAACGGGACATACCACTGCAGCCCGAGGGGTGTGAGTTTGAGATGAGTCCATCTTTAATCGGCCTCTCTAAGCCGTTCTGAGGGCTGAGCTCGTCGTTTGCATTGAAATCCAAAGTGACACTATGGACGAGATGGGAGGAGGGCCGACACACTGACCGTTTTACGTGGCTCGGAAGGCTCGCCGATCCCCCCTCCCAAAGCAGATGGTGTGTATAACAACACAGAATGTGGTCCAGGGGAGGTCAGGGAGGGACAAAAAGTGAAAGGGTCCCCAGACATTTGGGGAAAGAAAAGGCCTGCGGAGCGTGAGGGAGGAGCCAGGGGAGGAGAGAGAGAGAAGAAAAGGGGAGAGAAAAGAGAGAAGTTTTTCAAAGCACTGGTCAGTGAGAGGCTAAAAGAGGAGGCAGAGAGCGTCGGGCTGCAGATGCGATACGTGGGAAGGCAGGGGGTCGAAGCTTTACAAGCTGCATGCTGGGTACACACAGCACTACTGCTGTCAGTCACCAACTTACTTGGCTTCACTGTCTCTTACTCTTTCTCGCTCTCTGTCTCTCTCTCTCTCTCTCTCTCTCTCTCTCCCTGTACATTGATTCCAGTTCCCCTTACAAGTAGACTTACCTCAATGAGCAATATTTATATTTTGGATTAGTCCAAAATGTGAAATCATATATATAGGGTAAAACTTAATATCAATATATGTTATTATTTGTATGTGTGTGTGGTTCTGGTAAACCATACGTTATGGGGGCCAAATGTCCCCACAAGGATTGTAATACCAGAAATTGTCAAAAGTGTCAGCAGTCTTTTAGAAATGTACACTTTAAAAAAAGAAATTCTGATGAATATACACTCATCTCCACACCAATGCTTTTGCAGGTCACTCATTTTATCTGAACAGCTTGGTCTCCAGAGATTTTACATACACCATCATTAGTAAAAAAAAAAAAAACGTTCTTTTCCTAACTGGCATTTTTTCTTCTGTTGTCAATCCTTTCCTCTCCCTCAATCAGATGCCCAGGCGCATTTACTGGCGTGGAGAGATCTGCTAGATGGAAACCCTAAACTTTTAATAGCCCATGCTGGTGGTTTAGAAGATTGGTGTGAGATATCTTTACTCACTGATGGCACAGCATCCTATCAATAAGTTCTCTTGCACACCAGGTAAAACTTTTTTTTTACAAAAGAGCGCAGATGTGACAACTTTGTCCCAACGTTATCTTTTAGGCTGATGAATGAACCCAGGCCTTTGTGCACCTTACTGTTGTGATATGATTGTGTTGTGTTCGGAAGTGAATTGTATTGTGGACTCCTATTTTGAAAAGGAAGTTAGATAACTTGTGCTTCTGACGTAATGTGTGTGAGAACGGAAGTGAAAGAGTAAACAAGATGGATGAAGTTCGCTACTCCTGTCTTGTGTTTCTCTACTTAATAACTCCTGACAGACACAGATTGGTTGCTAACAAGCTTCTCCAAGCCGATCTCAAGCTCTGAACGGTGAAAAGTGTAGGTCACTGTAATAGTTCTGTTGATGAAAGTTGACTCAGATCTGGAATCCGTTCAGGAAGCTCCCACTCACAGCCACAACAAACATTCTCCTTTCACGCTATGCAGCAAATGAGCCAATTCATTTCCAGCCGATAAGAGCTCACGAGAGGCCTGATTTCAGCTTAATCACTTCATATTCTTGGCGTACATTTGTGGGTACGTTGTTCAAATGTTACCTCTCTATGTTGTGTGAGAGCTCTTAGTCATTCTTCGAGAGATGTACGTGTTAATGAGAGTGCAAAGGGAGCTGGGCTGTTTAACAGGAGTCATGTCTTTGTGTTGGCCTGCGTGGAGCGCTTTAGTTAACAGTGAATAATGGTGCTTGATTACAGCCCATGAGACGGCACATTGCTTAAAATCAATTCTCAATGCAATTACCCACAGCAAACGCCTCCCCTCTCTGCCGGACAGAATAGGAAGTGATTGTGTCAAAGGACAACATCATCTCTGCAAATGACTTGTTGCCTCTTCATATAGGGCCATTAGATGTGGCAGAATATCAGTCAGGAGGCCTTTCAGCACACTCGATCTCATATGTACATATTCACACCTTAGAGAGTGCAGACATGCTAAGATGTTGATTTATTTGTAGACACATCGGAATAGATGCTTATCAGGCTGTATACACACATCGGAAAAGCTACAGTCAAGTCCAATTACAAACACAAACACACAATTGAATTATTGATACCAGTTTAGCTTCGCTGTCTCTCTCTGTTTTCCCAGCCCTACATTTTATAAGTGTAGTTTTGGAGTGTTATTTGCAGGCCTGGTGCTTCAACAGGATCTAAAGTTGCTGGTTGGTGCACAGCAAAAATGTCCATTGGTAATAGAAGATAGTAGCATAGTTTGTAATGTGGTCTTCCACGGGTTATAGAAAAGACCTCTGCAAAAAGGGTTATATCTCAAAATATCTGAAATTTGTTAAATTTATATAATTTACTGATTACAAAATTTGTTGGTCTAAACAATATTTTGTGAATTCATAAGTATTTCATAATTGTTTCAGTTCGTTATTTAGCTCAACATCCAATAATAGGCTGTTTAATTGCAGGTTCCACCGTGACAACTTACCCAATACCACAGGGACCTGCAGGGTTTTTCATTTTTTTTCATTAATTGGTATTTTATTTTGCAAAGATGCAGGTAATTGATAAAAGGTGACAGAATGGTAGGTGACGTTAATAATGTTACAAAAAAAATTAACACCAAATCAGCATATCAGAATGATTTCAGAATTCATTTCATTTCAAGGATCATGGAGTAATGCTGGAGTAATTGCTGCTGAAAATTGTAAAATAAATAAAATTTTAAAATACATACAAATTTTCATACACAAAAAAATATACATATCTTACAATATCGCTGTAGTAAACATTGTGACAACTAACCCCAGTCTTCCTTGTATAATGAAGTTTCAGGTGGTGGAATGGGTTTCACTATCGACAAGGAGGCTTATAGTTGACAGTGAAACACTGAGGACCGTGTGTGTGGCCTTTCTCTTCTGGAGGTCTGTGTTGGACTATTTTTGTGTCCAATTCATTAGTTATTTTATCAGACTTTGAGTGATGGATGTGACTCTATGGAAACCACTTGTAAATTGTGGTGGTGTGTCTTTACAGCCTGTAACTTACTCACATGTAGGTTAAACACTCACAGAAACACACACACTACACACTTCACTAAGCTCCACCTTAAAAACTTTACTGACCAATCCTACATTAGTAACTGTTGCTTTCTGCCATGTTATTAGAATTGAGAGATTTATTTCAAGGAAAGCCGCAGATTTCCAGCCCAAATAAAATTAATTCAGTACTACTTTATGAGCAAAAGTCTTATTTTATTATTCTCCTTTCTGCAAACAGCCACAAAATCTATTGTGAGGAGCGGGAGTAATGTGAGATTTTCGTCCAGAACACCTATGTGACACTTTGTCTCTCGCTATGTCCTGATCCCCTCTCTCACGGTCTAAAACGGTATCTCTTTCAATAAATCTCTCTCTCGCTTTCACACTCGGTGTCCTTTCTTTCCTCTCTCCTTTGCTGTGAAATGTCAAATGGAAATTCAGTTTTTCTGTTTATTACCCAATAGATGGAGGCAACATCAGGATCACATGATACATAAAGTCACTGTTGCATAGAGAGAGAGAGAGTGTGTGTGTGTGTGTGTGTCTCTGTTTGTGTACATGTGAATGTTTACGTGTATATATATTTGGAGAGAAATGAGAGTAAACGGTCGGTGGTACACAGAAAATAAAGGTCTGAAGATGAAAGAGATGGTCACGCACACATGCCGACCCCCTTCCCAAAGACCCAGCTCCCCTCAAATAAAGACAAAGCCCAAAATGCGTGTTTTGAATGACTTACAGAGGATCCGAGTTGTGATGTCATCAACTGCCATTTATATTGGATCAAAACGTATAAATGGCACAAGTTTACATTCTTTAAAACATTACCTTCAAATGATGTGAAATGTTTACATAACTTATGCAAAATAATACGGTTATATATAAACTTTATGTTCTAAACAAATATAGCTGACTTTCTTCTGTGGAACATGAAGGGTAAATTCTTGAAGAACATTTTGGTCACTCTTTTCAATAAAATGTGTTCTGTTCCTCACACAAAACAATTGTTTGGCCTAAAAGACATGGGATTTTTATGCTGCATTTGCATCTTTTTATAAGTTTGAAAGCTTATTATTGCAACTGTAAAGCTTATTATTGCAACTGTATACAAAAGAGTGACCTGCACATTTTTTTAATTTCTCTTTTTGTGCTCCACAGTAAAAAGTCATAAACAGTGATGTTACTGTTAACTAAAACTTTATTAAAATTGTTGTTGTCCATTGGAATAATTCTGAAATGAAATAGTGCATGAAAAACTTAAACTTAAATTTTTTTAATGATAATTTAAATGTTGCCATCACAACTAACTGAAATACTAGGGTTGGAGTACTAAAAAAAGGTGAGTGAATGATAACAGAATATAAATTTTGGGTAAACTATCCCTTTTAGACAATTTT
Organism: Tiaroga cobitis; assembly: GCA_030578255.1. NCBI lineage: Eukaryota > Metazoa > Chordata > Actinopteri > Cypriniformes > Leuciscidae > Tiaroga > Tiaroga cobitis. Next base: position 34,354,980 of record CM060606.1, read on the forward strand.
TTACCAAATTCCAGTCAGAAACAATACATCTTTAATGCACTTTCAACCCCCTTTTTCTTCCCCATCAGCCCCTCACCATAACGGCCCGCTCCCACTGCAGAACTGTGCCTAAGACAGGGCTCTGAGCTAGTGTTCCAGCATCCCGCTGTGTTTACACAGAATCCTGGGTAGACTCCAAGGGTGCTCGGTCTGTGAGACTCAATAATGTGAAGCCTAAAGCGCAAGGCCCACACGGGTACGTCTGTGACTGACAGTGCCCGTATTTACACACAAACACCGTCACATGAGCAGCATCTCCCATGCGGAGGGAGGGAATACCCACATGATCTCCGGTATAGCGAAAAGAGAATTCCCCCTCACTCACATACATGACTTCCGGGAAAGCACACACTGGCCCAAAGTGGATTTGTAGAGGTGCATATATTTGCATGTATTTGCATAGCTAATGAGGTTAGGGATGTTGTGTTTGTTTAGTTTTTTTTATTTGATATGAATTGTACATGTGATGGAGCCTGTTATTTGTCATTCTAGAGATAAAGACGAGCAAAGAACGCGATCCTGCGGAGAGTGACTGATGAGATTGAGGGAGAAAGGGAAAGCTGGGGTTTAGCCAGAACTATAGTCGTCAACACTACCGCTCCCCTGCTGCTCTACATATGTACACCCAGCTGGCCCACCTCTACCACCTCCTTTCTTGTCTGCCGCTCACTGTATGACCATCACACCTTATACATCCTCTTTCTCTCCGCCTCTACCTTGCCATCTCATCCACTCTCATGATATATCTTTCATTTCTGGCTGAACTCCACACAGCTCTCCTCATCTATCTCCTCCAATCTCTCGCGTTCCTAATCTCGCTCGTTCCCGCTGTAGCACCATCCATCTCCCACAATCTCTCACTCGCTCCATGAACATGCCTGCGTTCTCATTTATAAACACCCTTGCTTTCATCCGTTTCAGACCCTGTGGCTACTGTTTTCCGTGCCTTTAGATGTAGCGCTCCTCCATGACGTAATATTGTATTGCTCATGTTGAGTGATAAATTCATATTCCATGTCACATTTCATGGTTGAGAATGAGAAACAGACCTTGAAGCAATTCAAAGAGTCGTTGCATATCTACATTCTACAACGGGCCCTTTTCGTGGACTGTGATGCCGTATTTGTGGTGCAAGTTTGTATGCATTACCTTCCAGAAGTTTGGGCTCAGAAAGATTTTCTGTAAAAGAAATTAATACTTTTATTTAGCAAGGTTGCATTAATTTGATCAAAAGTGAGAGTAGACTTAAAATTGTTTAAAGAAAAAACGTATTTCTATTCATCACAGAACCCTGAAAAAAGTATCATGGTTTCCACAAAAAAAGAAGCACAACTCTTTTCAACATTCATAATAATAATAAATGTTTGAGCACAAAATCAGCTTATGATTTTGGAAGGATCATGTGACACTGAAGACTCGGGTAATGGCTCTGCCATCACAGTAATGAATTACATTTTTAAATATATTCAAATAGAAAACAGTTAATTTAAATTGTAATAAAATTTCAAAATTTTACTATTTTTACTGTTTCAAAAAAGTGTCGCCGTGGTGAGCATAAGAGAATCAAAAATCTTTAAAAGTGCTTTTAAAATGATTAAAATATAGCTGAAAATAATACATTTTAATTTGATGTAAATTTATATTATTATTTTATTTATATCATCAGGGTTCATACAGATTTGGGATGAAAGTCCCGGTTTTTAAAATGCATGCTGAAACCTTTAACAAACACTAAATGCTAAAGGAAGTGAACAGCATTGCTGTATGTATTGCTTCTCTCTTGGTTAGGTTAGAAAGGTTATTGATCCACCAGTGGTGTCCAGTGGTTTATTTACCCACAACAAATCAATACTGTGCTCAGCTGTGGGATCTTCTGACCTGATCCTTCTTAAAACATGTGGTGATACTCTTGTATTACAAGCATCTTCAAGTGTTCTGCTCTGCAGATATATGAAGCATTCTATTACCTCGTTATATTAAGATTTAATATATTTTTCTGTTTCTTTCTGCTTCTGTTAATTTAGAAGATGATTATATCCAAGGCGACTTACAGTAGCTGCATTTATGTCCGGAATAGTCCCGCTGGGGCAACCCAGGGTTAAGTGCTGTTGCTCAGTGGCACAATGTTGATAGCACATAGTCTGCTCTTTGCAGGAATCAAACCTGCTACTTTTTGGTTACCAGAGCTTGTCATTAACCACTACACCTCCCATAGTTTTACCCATCTGGTGGCAATGATTTTGCCAAGAAATACAAGTTCCTGAATCAACATGCTTTGTTGGTCCTAGAGCAGCGGGAATTCTCGAACACAGTCCTAACCTTAACTCACACCTAATCATTAACTACCAATAAAGTCAGAGGAATATTAATCAAGCATGTTGATCCAGGAACATATCCTACTTACATTTACTTTTATGTATTTGCAATTGGCATAAGCTTCTATCTAAAGCGATTTAGATTATAAAGCGAATTACATTTCATTCAAGGTATACCGTACATTTGATCAATTAATACATTACGGGGGACTCAAACCCATGACATAGCCAGTGGCGTTCGCTAGTGCTCAGTAGTAAATTCACTGTCTGTAGAAAAGAGTAGAATGCCAATTCATATTTTGCTGAGTTTATTTTTATTGCATTTTACCTTATAGTGCATATTGTACTATTATGGTTGTAAACATTTCAAGAGTAATAATAGATTTATTTGTATTATTGTTAATAAATCTTACTGATTTTTAAATGTTTTGTCTGTACATATGTGTATTGTTGCTTCAGCAAGATTGCATGTAAAACTATCATACCACTAGTATTTTGAAATTGAAAATTTTTAACTCTAACAGTAGAGCATGGCACTACCTACACTAAGGTCATGGGTTCGAATCCTGAGGAATGCATGCACTAATAAATATGTGGTCAGGAAATTACAGACATGGCATTTTTGGGTGTTTTTTTTTATTTTATTTTTTTATACAGGTGGTAGAAAACAAGGTGACAATAATGGCCTGTGAGCAAGACCACACAGAGGATGCAGCACAAACAATAATAAATCTTCAGGTTAAAGAGGCTTCAGGTTTGTTTTCGACAGCTTGTTTGGGACCGGTAGAGTCACACAGACCTCCACCCTGCCGGTGTGTACTACTAATAATCACGCTTTTCAGCACCTCTTCGTCTCCGCTCGTTTTGTTGTCTCCTCCTGCCTTGTAATCACTTTCTCGCCGTGTGAGCACCGGCCACTCTCAGCGTGTTTCAGCACTATATGGCGCTCTGCGTGAGAGTGTGTGTGTCACAGTAACCAGTGGCTGTAAGCTCAGCCGGCCTGCTGCTCACAGAGGGAGTTATATGTGTAATTACTGCGTGACCCCTGCTGACCTCGGCCGTCTCGTGTCAGCGGTGTGTGTCGGCCGTGCCGCGCCAACTACCTTCTTGTTAACCACAATGCCGAGGAGGGGACGGTATTTAGGAGTGAGACATGGACACTCAGCAGAGCATTAGCACAGTTCACACCGCTTGTCCATCTGCCAACTGTTCTAAGCACACACATACACACACAAAACCTTTTAAAATAAATAATTTGGTTTATTACCCTTATTACCCATTACCCTTATTTTCTTCTGATAGGTTCAGTTTCATTAAGAGAAATCTGACTGGATTAACTATTTTTTAAATTGTTATAAAATAGCCAGTATACACATCAAGCCTAACAACAACATAGTAAAATCTTTCAAATTTGTAATGTACCATTATAAACCTTTGTTGTAAAACATTAACATGACACAAAAAGGTAAAACAAAAAGCCATCTTTTGCTTTTAACAGTTTTTAAATAGTCTTTCATCTTCAACATTCATTTCCTATTACACCTTTCATTATATTTTATAGTTGAGAGGAGTAGAATAGTGTGAGTAGAAATAATGGGGGACAGGGGTCAGGAAAACTCACAAGTCAGACTTGCTGCTTGATATGTAAAAGCATAATGTGCAAAGTGCAATGGCTGTGGCTCTGAGGTATATATATTACGGATTTGGATTTATGAATAGTTAAACATCATTTGAAGAAACTTTCCTGCTTTGTTTTACAAAGTACACTGTCATTCAAAGTCATTCAGTTTGGGGTCAGTAGGATTTATTAATGTTTAAAAAAAATCTCTAATACTCACAAAGGCTTTGTTTATTTGATTTATCTGAATTAAAGAATTATTTTCTTAAAAAAAAATCTTACAGTCCCCAAACTTTTCAACAGTAGACTACATCCTTGTTCAGCAACTTGTGTGTTTATGTTGTAGGACAAAATTTAGAATATCTCTTCCAATAATGATAACCACAGACCTTATTTTACTCATAAATCCAAAACCACCATTCTTAAAACCCTATATTTTTCCTAAGGGATTTCCCAAGGGCTTGAAAATGCTAATTCCATTCCACATTTTACAAACAAAACAGCTCTATATATTGGCTAATTAAATGCAGATAGAGGCATTTAGTGCCAGTTTATGATGAAAATATAACTTCAGAAGTTCAAAACTCAGACTTTAATAGCTGCAAGCGGCTCAGTGTATCAAAACACACTATCTCGTTTCTGCCAAAGCTATCAATGGTCCTGTCTATCTTGCTGCGTTTCAGCCCATTGTGTTGTGAATTTGTAATTCTAGGCAATGGTGAATTGCAGTGATTATGTAGCCATAATTTAACCAGGATGATGTGTTTAATTGAATTGTTACTCCCTGATGTTTCTCTCTAGTGAGGATGCTGTTCTGTTGACAGATGTGTTTTGTCTGTGAATGCTTGTTGTTGTTTTCTTCTTTTCATCCCTTGCTGTGTGCGTCTGTTTGCCGCGACTACACGCTTTTTCCTGAGTTTGTGACCTTGGATGTTTTCTTTAAATGTTAATGTCTAGACTTCTGATATAGTTCCCAGTAGCGTGCATCTGAGGACATTTTGCACTCGAGTACACAGTGTTGCCTTCATACCATTTTCTTTGGGTTGAAGGCTATTTCTTTTGCAAAGTGCAGTGCTGAGAACCTATTTCACCGCAGTCTTCACCCTCCCCCACATCATCTTCTCTCCATGTAAACACACACTCGCTTTCGTCTTCCTCTCCTTCCACGCTCTCCTTTTCAGTCTCTAGACTCGTCCTCGCCAGCCCCATCTCTGATATCCACTTTTCTTCACCTTCCCTCTCTCGCCATCTCCTCCTTTCTCTCCCGCTCATTTCCCTTCATCTCTGCGGAGGGGCAATTACCCCAGCGTCTCTAAACGCCGGCGATCTGAGCATCCTTGCACTATGCATTGTCTGCAGCAATTTACCAGCCGCATCTCCAGATGAATGCCTCCATTCACAATTACACCCCCTCCATTAGCTGCTGTCGCTGCTATGTTTGGAGGGGGGGTTTGTTGTCTTGTTATTTTTCCCTTCACGTCTTATAAAAAAAAGCAATTAAATGTGGACAAAGCAAGTGAGGATGGAATTGTGCCCTCCTTTCCTCAGACAAATCGAGAAGCTAAGTTTTTAGGCCTCATTTTACAATCTCTCCTTTCCTTTTCTTGTCTTAAGTCTCCTTTTTTTTGGGGGGGGGGGGGGGGGGGTCACTTTGTGACACTCTTTCAGAGGGGAGTTGGTGACTTTAACTCTCAAGGTCATGAGAAACAATTTCTCGGCATACATCTGACTGGCCTATGATATTAGAAGGTTTGCACTGACGACATCCCAGCAGCCTCAAAGTAGCATTGAAGGTACAGCTGGAGTGATTTAGTATTCCAATAAATCATTGAAACCATCTACTTTTTCCTATAGATTTCAATTTCCCCTGCACAGATCGGCATTGATCGATCTCAGGTATAGGAACATACATGTCAGGCCTCTCTCAGGACTCTTTTGTGAAGGATTGTTGCAGGAATGAGAGCTGCTTGTTTTTAGATCTGAACATCAGGACTGTTCTTTGCAAAAATAGATTGGCCAGAATAAATCTGATTTCTTATTGGGTAATGAATACAGCACACATTGGAATCTTTTGGCCTATAGCAGTAGCTAAAATCATGTATGATCGAAATGCTTCTCATATTGATAGCAATAAACAACTAAAATACTTCATGCCACTCCTCTTTTATTGTAATTTAGAGTAATGGCTTAGTTTGTATTAGTCATCGCTAGATGTATTTTTAGATGTCTTTTGGTGCTAATATACACTACCGTTCAAATATTTGGGGTCAGTAAATAAAAACATTTATTTAGCAAGGATGGACTAAATTGATCAAAAGTGAATTTAATGTACAGGTAATGAAAAAGACGCATTGGGATTGGTATTTACATACATTCTTAACTCTATTGGAGTTAGACAACACGTGTCAGAACCCACTCATTGTCGTTATCATACTTTAGATCTAATATTGTCTCATGGAATTGATGTTGATGGCATTGGAATTCTGCAGCAGAGCGATGACATCTCAGATCATTATCTGGTCTCATGTATACTCCATTTAGCCAAGGCTGCAATTTTCCTGTTACAAATATGGTGGAACTATCACTTCTACCACCAAAGATTGCTTTATAAATAATCTTACTGAACAGTGTCCACTCCCTAGCATACCAGATACCTTAGAAGCTCTCGATGTTGCAACAGAAACTATTTACGCACTACTTTCCAGAATTTTCCAGCTCCTTTGCGGTTAAAGAAGATTAAGAAAAATAGTCTGACGCCGTGGTATAACAAGCACACCTGGGCCCTCAAGAAAGCAGCCTGAAAAATGGAGAACAGTTGGAAGAAAACAAAGTATCTGAAAACAGGTATTTTGCATTTCTTGGTAGTGTTATTACATACAGAAAGGCCTTAAAAACTGCTAGATCTGCTTACTTTTCGACTCTCTTAGAAGAAAACAAAAACAACCCTAAGTATTTTTTTTATATAGTGGCTAAAATTAACAAGAAATAAAACCTTCAACTTCAGACATTTCCAAACAGCACAGCAGTAATTAATTATTTATGACTTTTTTTACATTATGCATTTCTTTACTTGCAGGACTGATACTATTATTACTATTACTATTATGAGAAAATTATAACCATGTAACCGTCTACTACAGTATCACATCAGACGTCATGCTATAGACCCCCTGGGGAACAATTCTATTTATTCTTTGCTATAGGAGAGGAAGAATTGTCTAAACTTCTTAAATCATCAAAATGAACATGTATGTTAGTGTTACGTTGTGGTTGAGACAAGGAAGTAGCAGGATCCACTTGCAGCACACTTTATTAAACAAACTTCAAACTTAACAAGGACTCAGACAGGGAACAGGACTCAGGAACAGAACAACCAGCATCAACATTACAACAACATTAAACAACAACATTAAATAACATTAAGAACTCACAAGGACTGGACTGAAACACAGGGCTTAAATACAAAGGCAAACAAGCTAAACAAGATGACAAGGGGGCGTGGTTATCAGGGACACCTGGGAAGACTAATAGATATAACGAGGAGCGGGAAAACAGGGAACAGGACTGAACCAAGTGCAGAAAGACAGGGGGAACACAGACAGACATCACAACAGTTAGACATTATACCTACTAAGCTACTGAAAGCGATGCTTCCAGAAGTTATAGAAACTGTTATTAATATTAATTCATCATTGTCATTAGGATATGTACCAAAAACTTTTAAGCTGGCTGTTATTAAACCTGTTATTAAAAAAACACAACTTGATCCTAAAGAATTAGTTAATTACAGACCTCTAATCTACTTTTTCTGTAAAAAATACTAGAAAAGGCTGTATCCTCACAACTGTGTTCCTTTTTTAGAAAGAAATGGTATATGCAACTATGGTGTCTCATTAGAGTTACAAATTATTTGCTCTTATCATCTGATCGTGGTTGTATCTCTCTATTAGTGTTACTGGATCTTAGGGCTACATTTGATATTATTGACCACAACATTCTTTTTATAGACTAAAAAATGGTGTTGGCATTAGTGGAATTGCATTGGCATGGTTCAAATCATACTTATACTTACCAATTTGTAGCAATAAATGAAGAGGTGTCATAACGATCACAAGTTCAGTATGGAATACTGCAAGGCTCAGTACTAGGACCGTTGCTTTTCATGCTGTACATGAGGGATAGGCAACGTCGATCCTGGAGTGCCGCTGTCCTGCAGAGTTTAGCTCCAACCCTGATATAACTCGCCTGCCTTTAGCATTAGTAATCCTGAAGACATTGATTAGCTTGCTCAGGTGTGTTTGATTAGGGTTGGAGCTAAACTCTGCAGGACAGCGGCACTCCAGGGGTGCTTCTCATTTCTTATTTGTGCATCCTCGTTTCCTTTCCTCGCTTCCTTTCCTCGCGTCTTAGCTCCACCTCTTCAGGATGCGAGGGAAGGAAGCAAGGAAAAGACGCGAGGACGGATGAATTAAAGCAAGTGAAATGATATATCCTCGCCCCCTTTAGCGTCACTTAAAAGCGTCGTCAAGTAATGATGACTCTACACCGCTGGATTTAGCTTGCATGTCGGGATTCTTGAACATTGGAGATATTTATTTTATATTGTTACCGTTTCAACCTCCACAAAACACCACATTTGTTCTTATTTTTTATATATATTACCAGTTATTATTAACAATGAATTATTGCCAGTTATTAACTGCTTTTTATTTGTTGTAGGCTGTATTATTACAGTTTGTTTAATTTTAGTGCTTTGATATAATTTTACACCACAGTGAAGCAGTTTGAAATGTTAATGTGTTGCATGTTAATGTGTTGCATATTATGCCCCTGCAGGTATAAACTACAAATATACTGTGAAATCAACACATCAAAACAAATTAACTACAGGCATAAATTAAAATCATTCTCTATTCTCCATTTATCAATATAAGAGGCATTAATTAAACCATTAAAAGCAATAAGCCAGTAAAAACAATAAACATAATTAAAACTGCTGAAAAGTACGTTAAGACACTGTCAAAAAATAACTCACATTTACAATAACTTCATGCTTAATACTCACATTTATGTGTGTTTGAATGTTCTGCCATGGTTATCACTTGGAGCAGATGTGAAGGGGGAGGAGAATTTATACGTGCGTCACATTAAGTCGATAGAACACTTCCGCATAGTGTGCACCTGTGTATCCTCGATCATAGCTCCTCTGGAAGCCTCCTCACTCCTCGATCCTCGCCTCCTCGCGGTGCAATTAGAGAACTGAGACGTCCTTCAAGATGGCCGAGCTCAATCGGTTTCCGGGTCATAGGATGGAGGACGGAGGATCGAGGAGACGAGGAGGGATATTGAGAAGCACCCCAGGATCAACGTTGCCTATCCCTGCTGTACATGCTACAATTAGGATATATCATTAGGAAGCATGGCATTAGTTTTCACTGTTACTCTGATGATACTCAGCTCTATATTTCTTCGCTCCCTGGCGAAACATACCAATTCACCAAATTAAACAATTGCATAGTTGATATAAAAAATTGGATGACTAGTAATTTCCTACAAGTTCATTCTGAAAAAACGGATTCTAATTATTGGACCAAAAACCTCCTCACGCAATTTCCTAGAATACTGTCTAATACTTGATGGCTACTCTGTCAAGTCTTCGTCATCAGTTTGGAACCTGGGTGTGCTCTTTGATACCAATCTTTCATTTGAAAGCCACATTTCTAGCATCTGTAAAACCAAATTTTTCCATCTTAAAAATATATCTCTCAATGACAAATGCAGAAAAGTTAGTACTCTGCATACGTTCATGACCTCAAAGCTAGATTATTGTAATGCTCTACTGGGTGGTTGCCCTGCACACTTAATAAACAAACTCCAGCTGGTCAGAAAGGCAGCAGCTAGAGTTCTTACTAGAACCAGGAAGTATGGTCATATTAGCCCGGTTCTGTCAACACTGTATTGGCTCCCTATTAAACTTTGCATTCATTTTAAAATCTTGCTAATTACTTACAAAGCACTAAATGGTTTAGCTTCTCAGTACTTTAGCGAGCTCTTAACGCATTATAGTCCTTCATGTATTTTGATACCTAGAATATCAAAATCAACTGCAGGTGGTAGATCATTTTCCTATTTAGCACCCAAACTCTGGAATAGTCTTCCTAGCCTTGTTTGGGAAGCAGACACACTGTCAGTTTAAATCTAGACTAAATACACATCTCTTTAATCTGGCATACACATAACACATTAATTCTATTATTCATATCAGTTAAATGATTGTTAGGCTGCAGGTCCTCCACACAGACCCTATGGCCAGCTTCGGCTCCATGCTGGTGTGATTAATACAATCTTCAAGCAAAACGAACTGGATGAATATTTGAATGCTACTGATCCAGATCTGAATTCTGACTTGTGATGCAGCCTGAATCTAGCCTGATGTCGTCATACTCAGATTTTAGTCAGAATATGAGTCTGATACTGCTCCATTGGGCTGTGATTATGGGGCGTGTTTCAACCGAACCAGGAAAGAAAATGCCTCTCCACTCAATTGGATAGACCTACAACTAATCATAGCAATGGAGTAAGTGACGTATGTTAAATCCCGTAGGAAGGACGGCAAAAACATCTTTCTGATTGGCAAATGCCTTGATCGCGGTTCTCTGTTCCTCTTTTAAAATGAATGCGCTGTCGATATCTTCTATAACAGACGTAATGGCGGAATCTACACATCTCAATTCCCCAGCGGCAGCCACCTTTGTTGTAAACTAATTCAAACCAAGCGCTCTTTGGTGACGTGGATGATTATGTTACTGTTGATCATCTGTCCATCATCGTATAAAGCCCACCCTGACAATTTGATTGGTCCGAACAGCTCTGGTTCGAGCATAGTTGCTCAACAACGGATTAAGTCCAGACCGAACTTCCCGACCTCAAATGTTGTGGGCGGGGCTAAATTCGGCTGGCATCCAGGCTAGCCTGAATCATAATCACACCGTGTTCATTCATTGGCCAGAGGAGAACTGAGCTTGATTTCTCCCACGTTTTTTTTCTCCATTCTGTCACCTGATGGAGTTTGGGTTCCTTGCCACTGTCTCCTCTGGCTTGCTTAGTTCGGGACACTTAATATTCAACAATATTATTGACGCTGTTGTATGAGAACTGAACTGAGATGAACGATGACATAATTTTTTGCAGAACTGGTTCATAGATGAAATTAACTAATTTAATAATTGATGATCTTTACAACGGAACTGAATCAACACTGACTTGACTTCAGCTGAGCAACAGCCGAAATGCATAATTTTCCTGTTATCACTGTAAAGCTGCTTTGAAACAACCTGTATTGTATAAAGCGATATATAAATAAAGGTGACTTTGTTTTGTTTTTTATTTAATTTCTATTCATCAAAGAATTCTGAAAAATTATCATTTTCCAAAAAATATTAAGCAGCACGACGGTTTTTAACATTGATAATAACAAGAAATATTTTTTGAGCACCAAATTAGAATGATTTATGAAGGATTTTGTGACACTGAAGACTGGAGTAATGGCTACTAAATTGTAATATTTCACAATATTACTATTTTTCATAAAATCAATGCAGCCTTAGCAAAAAATGTCTTCTGCTCAACGAGATCTTAAAAATCCCAAACTTTTGAATAGTAGTGAACCCATTTCTTTATTTTATTTTATTAATTTATTTCACTTCTATTGACAGGACTGGTGAGATGTGACAGAAAATCATAAGGAGAAAAAGAAGAAATGGAATGGGGAAATTACCCCTGGTGGATTCAAACTCTGATCCTCTTACAAATATGCAAGACCACACAACATATTGGAGCATGTGGACTACCTTCCAAGCCGTGTATCTGAATTTTTATTGATTGTTTTCTTCAGCATAACTGGCATGCAAGATTTATGTTGATTGGCATTGCATTATGAGGATCAAGGAAATCCCTTGATGGTTAAAAGTTCTGTAATATTGGCAACATTTTATCATTATATAAATCAGTAAAAAACCATGTGTAGCGCCTTGTAATTTATGACGCTGTGTAACGTTAGACATACCCTATATCAGATGCTTTCAGGGATGTTTTCTCCTCTGTAAAGTTAAGGTACATGTCGGTTTATGTTGTGGAAGGCTGTATATCAGGTTTTGAATGTGTTGGGGGGGCTGTTCGCCGTCTCTCCTCTGGTTCTTCCCCCAGAGGCAGGAGCCTTATGGATCGCAGGAACAAGGAGGAGAAATAAATTGGAGAGTAGGATAAATCGATGCTTGACGGAGAGGCAAATAGACCTTCCAACCTCAGTCCAAATGCAGAGCTTTGGTTATTTTCCTTAGGGCTGTATTGGATTGGTTGACGGAGGCTGAGGAGAGGGCTCAGACAAGACTTGGCCTACAAATGATGTCCTTTGTTTTATCGATTAACATTGGGAGAACCTTTACCATTTTGGGGTGTACATTTGTCCATGCTTGGGGGAAGGGTGTCTGGAGTTTCAAACAGGAATGTCAGATAGGGCATAATTTTACTGTACGGCTTTTGGTTTGGTAAAAATTCTTAAGTCTTGTTGCCTGTGTTCAGATAGTCCTCATGGATCAGAAGAAATGCATTTAAATCATGACTTGAACCCCATATATAGGGCTGATAGTGACACTCAAACCACTACAGTAAACAGAGTCAAGATCAACTGGTGCAAGTACAAATCTCAGGTCTCCGGTACAGAGCAAACTTGTCCTAAAGGTCAAACTTTAGAGAGCGACTATGTGCATGTGTGGGTTTGTCTGCTTGTCCGTGAGTGCATGAGATGCATCATGCAGAGCAAGTTTCTAATGATGGTCTGAACCTACAAATGTATCATTTATTGATGTAAAAACTTGTGAATTTTGTGAAACTTGTGAAAACTTATGTAACAGACTTTAAAAAAATATTACCCGCCTTGCGAACTTGTAAGACTATGCAGTTTATGCAACTGGCCACTGGACTTTCAGTGGACTGACAAAATCATCTCAGTTCTCATTAAAATGTCTTAACTGTTTTGAAGATTAACCAAAAGTCTTATGGGATTAGAATGACACAAGTGTAAGTAAATAAAATTTCCCTTTATTAAGACTTAATTAAGACATACTTTAGGTCTATTTTTACATGAACATCAAAAAGTAACACCTTACTGTACTGTACTGTATGTCTCAGTATGGGCAAGTAGACAGTCTTAGAAAGTTTTTGTGCATGTATATGATGATTACAATAAGAGTGACAAGCTGGTGCATACAAAGTGTTACTATTAAAAGCCTTGCAGGCCAGGATGACTATTTTATTGTCTTGCGCTTGCTGGTAACCCATCACTTAATGCTAACATATGCAATACACTACATTACGGATCATAAAGCGATTTACACGAAAACTGTTCCCAGATGTAATTTCCAGGAGTACTTTTCATCTGTAATCTTTGTCCAAACTTGCAGTGTTGTTCCACTGTGGGATTCTGCTGCAATATTGATGTTTCAATTAGAACAGCGTTACATACCGCCACAGCCTCGTAACACGGTGCATCTCCGACCATCTGCTGCACTTCCACATATGAAGAACGAGACACGTGGGGCTAATCGAGCTGCACATGAGCGATGGGACCAGCAGCTCGCTCATGTCTCTATACAGATTGAGAGGAGTTTGTAGGACCGGTATCTCAGGTAGGCAACCTGCCTACAATCCCTCCAGTTAATGTGCTTGGGCGCATGGCAGCTGTCCCGGAGTTTGCCCTGCTAACCCTATTTGTGGAAAAGACATGTACTGTTTCTGAAATAACTTGTTGCCACTTGAGATATGTTTTTTTTTTTAGGATTCCAAGTCTTAACTGACTATGCTAATGTCACTATAGGCAGCCTTAAAAGTGCACTCCGTAAGTTTTTATTTACTTTTAGCCATTTAGTCTGTTATTAGTCCCAATAGTACCAGTGGTTTTGACCTTTATACTGACTCCTATGGGACTGATTGCATGAAGTTTGTTTGTGCTACTGATGTTATTATTATTGGTTTGAATTTCAACATAGTGGCATGGATAAAACCAGCTGTAGAATAAAACAGCTTTCATTGGACTGACATGCATAAATGTCTCAGTGTACATCAAGTGCTGTTCATTTCTCCAAATCAATTAAAATATAAATAATAATACAAATGAATTAGCAAAAGTATTGAGTGCTTCTTTAACAGTTGAAGTGGTTTGCTCAATTTAAAACCAGTTCAGTGTTTTAAATCAGAGTTTTAAAAAGTTAAATGTAATGTAATGAAATATTGCAATTAACTGCGTATTTGGAATCCTTAAAATTTGGATTTGTCCGCAACCTGTTGTTCTTTGGAAACAATGTTGAAGCGATTAAAGGTTTAGTTGCTCGATTCAAATTTATTCAGGGAGTCAGTCTGTTATTTGGCAGTGTTATTTATTCAGGAATAAGAGTAAATAAAGCACAGTAGATGATTTCTCTCGAATCTCTCCATCTCATAGGATGTGCCATTTGATCATCGCTCTTGTGTGAAGGGGAAAAATACCACAGTTCTTCTACTGATCCTGTTCAAATTGAATGACACAGATCTGAATATGCTGGAGTCACTTTTGGTGCATGGATGGATCGCATAACAGATCTCCACTTTGCCTTACAGGGGTGGTCTCTTGCGCCCCCCACAATGGATGCAGACATTCGGAAGCCAATTGTAGTGAGGGACAGATTTAACGATGTCTTTGTGTGGATTAATTGCATGGAATTACTAGATTCTCGGTGCAAGACCTGTTCAACAGCTCTACTCCCCCACTGACAGAGATGGTTCTCCCCAGTCCCAAACAATCACACGCACGGGCTAATTCCCTTTTTAGAATGAACTACTAATTCACATTTTTCTAGAATGCTATATGTAACCCAGCTTTCAGTATGCGAATTATACATTGACTTTCAGTGACAGCTATTTGTTTTTTTTAAGTGGCTTTTTAAACGTACGCCTAATGTAGGCCTAAATAGCGCAATCTGTTGATGTTCTTTTTTTTGCAATGAAAATATTTAGTTTTTTCCTAAGAAAATACTTTTTGAACAAAACACAAAAGTTTTTATTGTATGTTTGTAAAATAAATAGGCTAATGATGTGTGGTGCATTATTGACTTCCGCCACCACTGACCGCAAAGCGCAAAGGAAAGCGCGTGACTGGCGTGCTGTTGCTATGGTTACCTGTTTATTTGCGGATTTGGCAACAGTTTTAAAGTAACCTATATGCTCAGACTAACTTGTAATCTAACTAAAATATATGAAACGTACGTTTGAAAACCTTATTTAAACCTCTATTTAGGCAACTAAACTATATGTAGGCTACTTATAGGCTACTAAGACATCCCCCACCCCCAATTTTTTATCTGCCTTAATTGCAAGATATTTTGTCAATCTTAGCTTTTGCTACGTTTCAGGTGACCAGACCGTCCGTCAATGATTAGCGTAACTATGAGAAGAGTTTGATTATTGTGTGATTTAAAGCATGTCTTTGTAAAATGTAATTAATTATTTTCAATCAGTATTTGAACATGACCGGGATCTTGTGTGAAATCCACAGAGGGAAATATGTTGATGTATGTGGAGACAGTTACCTAATTAGACCATAAAAAATGGAATCTTTGCAGCATGCGGGTCATATAATTACTGTTAATTTAACGCTCAGATTCTCTGTCATTAATTTTTATTCCCTTAAATGTAGTTTGGCAGCGGCTCCCGGAGCTCAGAAATAGATTTCACTGTATTTGAGAGCGCGCTGGCCCTTCCAAATGAATTACCATAGACCCCACAGTCCAAATAACAAGACTCGCATCATTTATGCGTTGTTAAGCCATGTAATTGAACGATCCATAGTTTGCATATTATACCATTAAAGTAATGTGCTTTGGTTTTCTCCCAACACGACTATTTAAGCTTCTGTGGCGTTGTGGTAATTCTCTGAATTACAACCTTAATTGCCATAAATGTTCTTTTGATTTGGGTGATTTCACTGTTACGCTACAATGATGTTCATTATTACGCGGATGAATTTCCGGAACGTGTCTTTAAAGTTTTCTCTCTCTTTTTTCGTTTTTTTGGAACACCCTTTAAACCCCACGCGCTTGAACACAATTAGTCTGACTAGATATTGTTTTTGCGTCTTTTGCCGGTTTTCCCTGGTTGAATGACATGTGCCTCTTGTTTTTTCGTGTTTGTGTATTCGTCCAATTTGATAAATCGTATTTTGATATCGGAAAATCACAAAACTAGCCATGTAGAGCACTTTACAACAAGAACTTTAGATGGTTTAGGCCTTCCCTTTTTTTGGAAACAAATAAATTGAAACATTTCAAACAAAATGAGTGTGTGTGCCCATAAACACTTTTACATTTAGGCTATAAACACCAAATATTAATGCTCTCTTTTATAAGTAGCAACATTTATTTTAATTAATATATTAAATTTAGGCTATAAAAGACTGAAGATTATAATGCTTAAGTTAGCCATGTGTTGAAAGTTTTTGCAGACCTATATGTCAATGACTTTATTGGGTTTTCTAGCTTGTTTATCATGTTGGCTGTTGTTCAGTAATTGGACGGTGCTGTACGCCCTTGCTTTAAAGTTCATTAGTTGTGCAAATTACACTTTATTTACTGCCTTTGAACAGTTCTTTAAAATCAGTTGATCTCTCTCTCCCTCTCCCTCTCTCTCCCTTTCTTTTTTGTTTCTTTTTGTCTTTTGTCCATTACCCATTCTGATTTACGTAGAGCCTTCCAGAGGAGGCGATACTGGTGACGTATGAGGCGTTGTTTAATTTACTGCTCTCTATAGCAACCAGCAGCGCTGCTGAAAAAATGTCCCCCTCCTCGGACAATGTCGTGTGCTTTTCTTTACAGAGGCTCACAGAGGAGCCAGCTGGTCAGCTTTAGACACCTGCGGTCCCAAACGGCCCACTCTTTTCCCTCGGAAATATTCCTTTGACGTGTGTAGCTACACCATGCAAACCCAGAGAGAGAAAAAAGGGATTTAAAAAAAAAAAAAACATTTATAGAGGCAGTTGTTGCCTAAAAGAGATTTGTAATTAGATATTGAAAATGCCCATTAGATGTATGGAGTAATTATATTTATATAGTTATATATTTAATTTAATTAGACATAAAAAGTCAAATAAACCTACTGGTCACTTGCTACTCCAAATAAATGGCATGTTTAAGAGAACCATGCTCTGCAACATATGTGCTTCTGTCAGTCAGTTGTATCATGTTTGAACCAAATCGACATCTTTGTTTTATCTGGGATCACTTTAAGGTGAACGCAATCTATACCTAAAAAACGTTTCATATTTTGGGAGTTTTTTCCCCCTTGTTTCAGTCTTTTATTTTTATTTTTTACAGCCTGAGTGCAGCTGTCTTTCATTCACTTTGTAGTACGCGTCCTTAAAAACACTTATATAATTTTGTTATGCCTTGAAGAGATGAAGTCAAACGTATAGCCTACTGCTACAAACATGAGAAAACATAACAACATAAAACATAATATCACGTTTCTCGTTCTCATTATTATTTATACTTTAAAACTGTTGTAAAGACAGCATTTATATATACGCCTAGCCTATATATTTATATATCTATATAAATATGTAATAGAAACGAATGTTAAATTAAATAGCTATGGTCCTCAAAATAAATACCAATTTTACAAAGCTAAATTTTCACTTTAACTAATCTTCTCCAGATACAGCATCATTTCATTAAGATGGGGATGGGGGGGGGGAACAGGTATTCGTTAAAGCCTTGTTTGTGGCAGTTCTTCAAAATCAAACACCTGATTGAGGCAACCGATATTTTAAAAACTAGCTAGTTAACACCTTTTCCTTCATCTAAAGCATGGGAATTGTGTTTTTCCCCCCCTTAGAACTCTGAACATTTGCTGTAAAGTCCGTAAAGTTGACTCTGTCCAATTGCTCATATTTAGGCCAGCAAACATCGCGCTAGAAAGATTAAATAGTTTCCCTTGTTTGACAGATTAATCCCCGGAACCTGTAATCAATAAATGTATGAAATGACATCATATAAAATAGATTTTTTTATTTTATTTTTTGCATTGTATAAATTCTATTAAATAAGACACATACATACGCACACAATTGCAAATTCCATAAAAGACAAGTTTGAAATGAATTTCTCTCCAAGTTATAAAAATCATAACCTTTGATGTTCTTCGCTCCGGTCTTGGTGGCCCGTCGGTCCCTCACATTTCAGAGGTGCTGCAGGACACGGAGTTCTTTTGAAGGAAAGAGGCAGTGTTTGTTTAGACTCTCGAGCATCCAATGAACTGAAGGCTGCCTCCAAAAAAGCGCGTCCACCGTTCCTTTCCACCCAATGAGCGCCGTCGAGGGGCGGAGCTCAGGTGCGCGCCGCTGCGTCCACTTGGCAAAGAGCCTGGGAGACGCCTGTGGCAAAAGAGTAACTGTCAAATGCAAGGTTCCTTTAATAGGAGCGATCAGTCCGGCTCCGAGAGTCATGGCGACTACAGCATCCAATCATTACAATATCCTCACCTCCAGCTCATCTATTGTACACTCGGAGCCTGGGAGCATGCAGCAAGCTACGGCTTACAGGGACGCGCAAACCCTGTTGCAGAGTGACTACTCACTGCAGAGCAACAGTCACCCGCTCAGCCACGCGCACCAGTGGATAACAGCCTTGTCACACGGAGAAGGAGGACCGTGGTCGTCCAGTCCCCTCGGCGAGCAGGACATCAAGCCAGCGGTGCAGAGCCCCCGGGACGACATGCACAATTCTAGCAATTTACAGCATCAGTCGCGGCCACCCCACCTGGTACATCAGACGCACGGGAACCATCACGATTCAAGGGCATGGAGAACAACGACGGCAGCTCACATACCCAGTATGGCCACTTCGAACGGACAGAGCCTTATTTACTCGCAGCCCGGCTTCAGCGTGAACGGTCTCATCCCGGGTAGCGGCCAGAGCATCCACCACCACAGCATGCGCGACGCGCACGAGGACCACCACAGCCCGCATCTCAGCGACCACGGCCATCCACCGTCCCAGCACCAGCACCAGCCGCACCAGAGTCACCATGACCACTCGGACGAGGACACGCCGACCTCGGACGACTTGGAGCAGTTTGCGAAACAGTTCAAGCAGAGGAGAATCAAGCTGGGCTTCACGCAGGCGGACGTCGGACTAGCTTTGGGAACGCTGTATGGAAATGTGTTTTCGCAGACCACGATATGCAGGTTTGAGGCCCTGCAACTCAGCTTCAAAAACATGTGCAAGCTCAAGCCTTTGTTGAACAAGTGGTTGGAGGAGGCAGACTCCACATCTGGCAGCCCCACGAGCTTGGACAAGATAGCTGCGCAGGGGAGGAAACGGAAAAAGAGGACTTCCATCGAGGTAAGCGTTAAAGGGGCTTTGGAGAGCCATTTCCTTAAGTGCCCAAAGCCAGCCGCGTCGGAAATTACTTCACTGGCGGACAGTCTGCAGTTGGAAAAAGAGGTAGTGAGGGTTTGGTTTTGTAACAGGAGACAGAAAGAGAAACGGATGACTCCTCCCGGCGGACCTCTACCGGGTACCGAGGACGTATACGGAGACACGCCGCCGCATCATGGGGTTCAGACGCCAGTTCAGTGAGAGAGAGAAAACACAAAAACAATTCAAAATCAAGGACATATCTATCATATTGACTGCCTCAGTCTTCATTTATGATTATGTTCAAATTGGAACTATCCAAAGTGAAAGCAGCTGCGGTTTAGACTACTGAGGCGGGAGAGCAGATTATATCCGTCTTCAATGTTACTCAAAATTCGCACCGCTGCAACAGAGGGGACCGTGCGTTCCCCGCGCGAGCAAAGAGAACGGTTGTTCTGTGAATACCCAGCACTGTGAAAAGACGCAGTTTTAAGGTGTAACCCTACTATTTATCAAACACTTTGAGACGAGCGAAATGTCCCTCAAACGCGAGCATGGGTGTCCCATAGACAGTTGTTTACATCTAGACACATTCACTGCATTTTATTTGGCAGGATTAGCCTGAAAAGTGACTTGTGCTGCAGCATTTGACAAATACACGCCATTTTTACTTTTGTTGTGGGCGACTGAGGGTGAACATCGATTCGATTGGAAAAAAAAAAAACCCAACAACATCAGTGTGACGTGCATCCACCCATAGTAGTCAACAATTTTCTTGGGATCAAAGGCCTTTAAACATCATCATTATTATTATTATCATTATTATTATTATTTTAGATACAGCCTATGTACCAGTTCGCTTACTCAGAGAGTGAGGTGCAAGGTCACACTAAACAGATGTCGTAGTCTTGGCGCCAAGAAATTAGTCTCACACAATTGATTCTGGTATCCGTCTCCATCTTATCAATACGGATGGGTCTAAATTGGACAAATAAAAAGATACAGCATCAAACTTCTAGCATCAAGCTGCAGACTGGTCACCGAAGGGCTAGTGATAGAAACCTGGCATTTCCTTCGATTTAGTCATATTACCATAAAATACAATTGTTTCACAGGACTCCACACAGTGCTGTACATATTGTATAATTTTTAAAGGACATAGTTACGTTATTCTCTCACTTGAGCACTTTTTCGTGTTATTTTGAATTTGGAAAAGATTTTAGAGGCTTTTGTGTATTTTATTTTGGTCTCATTTGTTTTAACTTTAGAGCTGGTATATTTTGCCTTTATATTTATAGTCATTTAGCCGAATTTTGCTTGCTATCTCTTGCGCGAGTCAGTTGCTTTTTAACCCACATTCAGCTGCTTTTTTATAAATTATGAGCTGACTTTACTATATGTTTATGTATAGTAAACAATGTTCAGTCTTCAACAATGTTAGCACTATTTTCTACCCAACGAATTCAATACTATTATATATCTGAATCATTTGAATGTCTTTTTTAATTATTTTGAAATAGAGAGTATTTACACAGTATCGTGGAGAATGGGAAAATCAAGTGATGTGACCTGCAATATTTTCATTTAAAGTCAAACGATTCTTCATTGTTTCATATGACAAAGCGGTTTTGTGTATTTTATATTTCCATAATTTGTCCAGCATCAATTTGAAACATAGCAGAACTATTATTATTATTATTAGGCTATTATTATTATTATTATTAATATATTATTATAATAATAATTATTATTATTAGGCTATTATTATTATTATTAATATATATTCTCCACGTTTACCCAACATCAGAGCTATAGCATACATATAGTACAAAAGGATATACTTGGATTTACCTGTTTGTTTGTTGTTGTTTTTTTTCGTTTTTTTTTTCTCTGCTTTATAGTTCTTCGTTGTGTTAGTCCCGCGTTCGCTTTTATTGGGACACGATGCAGTGATGATTTACTGAAAATGTAAACACTGGAAGATTTGAAAAATGGAAAGATTTGTCCAAGGGGTTGCTATACGTCACTATGTGTAAATACAATACAACAATCGAAAAATATTATTATTATTATTATTATTATTATTATTATTTTCTTATTGTATTATTTTGCTTATATTTTCATTCATATTTTTGTGTAAATCTATTCCACAGAAATTCCAGGGACATCTGTTATTATCGTTCTACTTTTTTTTTTTTTTCAAAAGAAACATTTGCATAGATTAATTGATCAAACTGTCATGCAATTCTACAAAGATTGTGGGAGCTATTTATTTGTCGTTTTATTTTTCTCTGTCAGAAAGACTCCAACAAACCTTGAACTGGATGAATTTGTGGGTAAAATAAAATGCGCAGAGGTTGTGATAGAATTTTGTTTTTTGTAGTAGGCTAAATTATGTTTTTCTAAATCGCAGAATCAAAACTGACATTGTATGTTGTCGGGTGTAAAAATTATGTGGGGATGTAAACATTTATTTATTGACCTCTCGGTTATGTTTTTTTAACGAAATTTTAAAATGTAAAACAGAAGTAACACAACAGTCTTGAGTTTTGAAATGGGTTGAACTGTCAACTCAATCTCAAGTGAAATTGAAAGCGTGAAATGTGTAAGCCCCAACAAATGCAAACCGAGAAGTTTTGTTTATTTTCCCTGAAAGGGGAAAAATAGGCCGATATAGCTACATTCTGAGATATTGAGGACTGACACTGCTAAGGCCTGTATTCTTGTGTTTAATAAAACACGGTGATTTTTGTGGTAAAGGCTGTAGGCTAGCCTATAAGAATGTTCGACCATTGTTTAGGAAAACTGAACTCTTCAATTTGGTATATTTTGTAACTAGAACAGTTATGAATGAAGTATACTATTTTGAAAGTGTCACTATTTTTGTGGCATCAAAACGTGGACCTCGATATCATTCCCATATATGGCATTAGGCCTCATTTCTCGTGTAGGCTATTTAGTGTATATTTGCTATTCTTGTTGCAAAAAAATGCAGTTACTTTTAGTATAATTGTGGCAATAATAGGCCATAAAATACTATTTTACGGATCCAATGTGAGACATTACGCCGTCTTTGTAATGACCAATGGTAGTGAATTGAGCTGCTCTTATATGAGTCTTCCGTGGTGCTTTGCATGGAAGTGAATCGTGCAAATTTCAATCTCTTTACAATTCAGAGAATATTTCAATAAAGTCAAGACATTCTTCCATAATATAGACAATTTACAGCTAGACTAGTTTTTTTTTTTTTTTTTTTTTTAAGTTTACAAGTGATACAATTGCCTCCATATTTGAGAAAACATTTTAAGTCTAGAATTAAGTGTATTCAAATCGTGATTGTGTAAGAGCTTATCCTTATCCTCTAGTGCCACCTAGTGAGATTTTTTCTAGGACACCTAAAGCAACATTGATTAAACGTAACAACAGCAGCACATGGCGATTGTAGCTCAACATTCCGGGGTTTTCTCGTTTTCTTCGATGGTCTCTGACCTAGGCAGCCATGTTCATTTGCACATTTACGTTACACACACACCCTGGCTCATAATGAATCATAGCTGTTCCTGTTTTTTCCCCAAACTTTAGTTGAAAATACCAAAAGATAGATAAACTAGTTTTGCTGAGGTGTTAGGCATGCAAACAAAAGACACGAACACTTGAAATTCTATTCTGAATCCAATATTTAAAATGTCCACCAGATTAGCGTTCACATATTTCAAATTTTGAAGGCCTATAAATGTTGCATTTTTAACAAAACCTCTTTAAAACTTGATTATACTTTGAAAAGTGCTTTAAAAATGTAAACCAAACCTATGATGGGTAGGCTACATCTTTTATAATAGCAAATTAATTATTTTATGTTCAAGTTCTAAAAATAATGTTAAAACTACATTTTCAGGTTTCGTTTATTCAAATTTGCTTACTAAAACAATGGTAGGAATGGTAGGTCTGCACAAATGAGGTGTTAATACGATTCCTCAAACTGTTTTTTGTTGCTAAATGATGCATATTGATGCTAAAACCATTGTAACACCCGGAGTGCATTGCCGCTACTAAATTACAGGGTCCAAAGGCAGAGGCTGACAGTGTTGTTATGCTTATACTGTAGATCTATTTACAGGGGTGTAATGACAGTTTTCTGCATGTACTGACTAGCAATAGTTGTATGGAAATCAAGAAATCGTTTCATCTAATTAACTGCATCCCTCCAGGTCCTCGGGGCACATTAGAGCTCCTCAGTCCATCATTAAAGCAGACATAAACAATTCATTACATCACTGTTAGTCCAATGAGACTGTCACTGCCAGATGCAATATTAATATGCCCTTAAACTCAGAGGGGTTAAGACTAAGGATGTTTTTGACTTTCAGTTTGACCAAACTTTTGAATCTAACTGGTGGAAATAGTATAGACCAACCACATGCCAAACATACTCTGTGAGAAGATTTAGCACTGGTAATAAGATAAATTATTTCAAAATCACAGAAAAGACGGAGCATGGTATTTTCAAATGGAAAAAAGAACACAAAATATTAAGCCTCACTTTATTGAACCAAGACCTCATGAATGTCACTCTCAGTCACTCTGAAATAATGCTAAAAGCCTGCTTCTTCCAAACAGCACAAATTTAATACAATATCCTAAATGACAACATTAATTCACTCCAGCTACTGTATAATTTAACATAAATACAATCTATATAATGTTCAGTTGCTTCAAATTAACGTTAGAGTTTGTTTACAGGGTGCTAGTGAAGAAAAGGTACGTCAAATTGAAAGAACATTTAAAAAAAAATATGGCACTTAAACTTTTACCAAAAGCACTAAACAATTTCTCCTTAACATTGTTTTGACTTAAATAATTGTACACCTCTAAAGAAAACACACCACTTGCCATCTGTGTTTTTCAAAATTAAAGTGTATTAAAAAAAAAGAAAAACCCTTTGGTTTAGGGTGTTTTTGGCAAATCGCAATTTAGCATAGCACAATACAGACGACCAGCAAATTTACAAAGCACTTCTCTCTTTAAACCTAAGGCACAAGGATATGTCATCTAACGGTTAGCATGCGCCTGTGTACAAGAAAATGTCAATTTTTGCAATAGAGAAAAGCTTATGTTTTGGTATTTGCCCTATTGTGTGTGCATACAAGTGCATAACAGGATTGACTCAAAATATGGGCAAAGTTTCACTCAAACTAGGTATTGCCACAAAAAAGATTTCTGTGCCCAGGATTCAAGTCAATGTGGCCCTGAATTTATAATCAATCAATTAATAAATAATCATAGTACACCATGTTACTATTTCACAATATTCAACAGCGATTTGACGACATTTAACAATGCAAATAAAACATTGGTACTGATACACTTAAATAAGTATGTTTAAAACAAAACCCACAGCATACTACAAACGTCTCTCTCTGAAGACAAAAATAAAACCCTGAGATTAAGATCAAAAACTGAGGTCTGCTGAAATGTGTGAGATTCAATACATAGTGAGACCATTCAAGGTGAGAGAGTGTGAAACATCCATAACATCTTCCAAGCGGCAGTTCACAGCTCTGTGCAGTTCAAGGCAGCAAGTCCACAGCACCAGAATGCACCACCCTTCTCCCAAGGGTCTTAAAGTCCGTCCCATGAAGCTGCTTCTGCTCAGGAGGGCCCATTGAGTTTTACTGAGTGAAACTCTTCTTGATGGACACATTCGGGAAAAGGCCACTGAGCTCCTGGGAGAAGCGAGAGTCGATCTGCGAGCAGAAGGACACGTCCAACAGCTTTAGCCGAGGACAACACTGCAGTAATTTCCGCAGAGATGCAGAGCTCACCATCCGTGTGCCTGAGAAAACAAGGAAAAGTTAAAGGGAGAGTTCACCTGATTGCTGTGTCATCATTTATTAGAAAGAAATCATTACTTTTATTCAGCAAGGATACATTAAATTGATCAAAAGTGACAGTAAAGACATATACAATGTTTCAAAAGAGTTTTATTTCAAACAAATACATCTTTTTCAGGATACATTGAATGGAAAAAGAGCATCACATTTTCACAAAAAGATTAAGCAGCACAACTGTTATCAACACTAATAATAATTAGAAATGTTAGAATGATTTCTGAAAGAGAATGTGACTCGAGTAATGGCTGATTAAAATTCAGCTTTGCCATCACAGGAATAATGCTGCCTTCATGTTATCGGACATTTCCTAATTCACACTTCTGGAGTTGTGATTACAAGCGCGCCACGTTCAAGTGCTTTGTTGTCGGAAAGAATAGGGATCAAGGAGGACACCAGGTTTATTCTTGCCTGTTTCTTGGGGAAATCTTATTAAAGCCTAAATGTATTGAAGATATTTAATCTGGAAGAAAATTTAGTTAGCAACCATATAAACATTAACTGCGCTATAGTCAGCTTGCTGACAATTCTGAGATTTCAATTAAATAAATGCTATTTTCACAGTGTATAAAACATACAATATGCTTCAAATGGTTAATCATATATGTAAAATAAATATACACTTCTCTAACGACAAGACAAGGCGACGTAGCGGTTGTGAAATTAACTAATAAAGAATACCAGTCACAGCTGCAATCCTTCTCCTCTCTGCCACATTTAAAGTTTATGGCCCGCCCAACTATAGCAAATTATCAAGACGATAATTTTGTAAATACGACTGGAGAGGACGTTCATGTCCAATTTCCGACTAGGAAATTTCGATTGCACGTGAGGGTAGCATTTATTACATTTTAAAATACTTCATCCTACGACCACAAAAACACTGAAATATTTTTAAAAATATCTTCTTCAAAACAGAACATTTTAAACAAAAAAACACTCATCTCACCCAGAATATCAAGGTGCTCCAGAGCGCTGCAGTTAGCGGCCAGCTCCTCCAGGTCAGTGTCACACACGGTGCGGTTGGCGGTGAGGAAGAGCTTGCGTAGGCGGGGCAAGCTGCGGGCCAAGTGCTGGAAGCAGCCGGTGCTGCTCTGAATCGTGGAGCACCAACCCAGGTCTAACTCCTCCAGGAGCCTGCAGCCCGAAACCAGCTCTGCCAGTCCACGCTCGCTCAGGTTCCTGCAGCGCCACAGGTCGAGGGAGCGTAGAGAACGGCAGCGTGCGCTCAGCATGCTCGCCACCACATCATAGTCCTCAATCTGGGATGAAATCACCATGTAGCCACAGTGAAGCACTCATTGATAACTGACCGTCTCTAAGCTATACTATGAGCTGCATGTGAAAACACACAACCAGACAAGCCGATGTTCCTGTGGCTGAAATGGATTGAATGCCGATTTGCATACTTCATAACAAATATGAAAAGTAGGGTCAGTTCTGAAAAATTAGGCCACTTTGTGACCATGAGATGGCTGTCAATGAAATAAATATGAAGTCAGCCAGTACTGAGATATACTAGAACATCATAAAACTGCACTCTGATGCAACTCATCTTGTGTAGCAGGGGTTGTGGGCAATAATATCCAGATAAACATGCATGGATGCCTCCTTAAAAATAAAAATAGCGCACCATACAGGTTCCTTTGATACACCATTTTCAATGTATTGTAATTATTATTTGTGAAACACTAAACCTAATCTTGTATACTGCATAGTATGGGTAGTATGTAACAGTACTGATTTTAAGATTTCAAGTTAAACATGGTTCTCATAATGCTACGACTATTTTTAAGCGCCTTTTTTATGTTGCACCAGAACATCATTCAGTCACATACACCATCTGCATATTTGATCTGTCCAGTAGACTCACCATGATACAGCTTCCCAGGTTAAGGTGTCTGAGCTCTGGGCAGAATGTGAGGATGCTCAACAAGGCTGATTGCTGCATGCGTAAAGAAATAAAACAGTGATCATTAACACGCTGTGAGAGAATGAGAGAATAACATATCCTTATATTCAGATGGCAGTGGAGTAAAAAGGAGACAAAAGAATGCACATTTGATATCACAAATCAAAGATGACAACAAATTTAACTCCGCAATTCAATATTCTTCCAAGTAGATGTGTCAAAATAATGATCTCACGGTCTGGCGCACATGGCTGACACTCACATCTAATATATAGTGATAAGATGTTTCAGAGAAAAATAAAATTTGTTTTGGATTTAAAAACCTGAAGTGTCATGTGAGCATCACTAAGATAATACAGCCATTGTTTTCATTATTGTTTTTGGTTTAAAAAAAAAAAAATCACATGAAGTAAAACTCAAAACAGCTGAAGATTGACTGTATTGTGTGAGTTAATAGACAAATGTTCTGTGTATATTTCCATCGATGATGACAGAGAGCTGCGTTTGCTACAGACACAGTGTGTGTTCCTGCGTATGTTTACATGCAGTCGCCATCACTACAAAAAAGCTACAGAAACATTATACCTGTTGGCAGGGGCACGCATAAACCTACAAATGCTGATTCACAGCTAACCACACGGAGGGACGGGATGACCCTAGCATGCTTGGGCCTGCACCATCATGTAGCACTGATCTAAAGGTGATAATGCAGTATAATCATAAGGACAGGTAACTATAGCAGCTTAAAACAGGCTGGCGTAATCATGTTTTCTTATTCAATTCCCAAGATAACTTGCCTGTTTAATGATGCAGTATAAACAATAAACAAAGGTGGTGCACGATAAAGCAGACAACTTTTGGGGGAACACAAAATTTCATGGGTCAGTAATTACCAATTTCAGCTTTGATGTTAAAAACCTTCATTATTACCACCCACAACTATTGCTTTAATCATGGATACAGTCAAACGTGTGATTCAGGAAATACAGCAAACATCACAGAATCAAGAGGAGAACACAATGAGATACAAAACAATGAGGTACAAAAACAATGTTCTAATCTGTATGGAACCGAGTAGAAGGACGCTTTCCGTTTTCTGTGTATTTATGCGAGCTGTACTGCAGCAAGAAAACAAACTGCTGTGATTGGCTGCTCCTCACAATGGCCTCTCCCACAAATGATAACTCTCAAATCGACTTGGCTTACTTGTTTTTATCAGGTAATAAAATGCAAATATGATTGTTTTTGGATTGCTGATAGTGAATCTTGTTTAAAGTCGGCATGAAACAGTTGCAATAGTCTGTCCTTCCCTATTGTGACATATATCAGAGTGAAACAGCTTCACAAACAAAAAATAGTAGGACAGGACTTATGTCCATCGGGAATTTGATCATTGTCATTTGCTTTTGCTGTGATCTCATGTGAGTGACAGGTTGTCCCGCACTCATGCCAGTAAACACGTCATCAGAAAAGTTGTTGCAAGAGGGAAGGGAAGTTATTTTGTTTAAATATTACGAGGCCACATAACAAAACAAGAGTAAAAAAAAACAATGATGAGTGCGGATAAAAGATTTATAATAGATACTGCAATGTTCCATAAAAATGAATCCATTTTTATTTCATGGTGATTTCGATTTTTTTTTAAATGCTATGTTGAAAAGGGAATGGATGCAAAAGTGAACTGACCGAAAGTTTGATGTGTTTTGAATTTTAAATATTGAATGTACATTTTTGAAAATTCTTATCAAATTACAAATTAAAAATACATTGAATTCATAATTTCATTTAGTTCAAGCTACAATTCAGTGTATACCAGATGCTTTTCCCGAGAAAATCAGTCATTATAATTACCTCAGTCTTGCTCTCACCTCAACTTTAGTGCGGTACAGCACCAGCCTGCGTAGATTAGTGAGTTTGGTGATGTGATTGAAAGCCTGAGGTTGCAGACGGTCACAGGAAGCCAAATTGAGCTCCTGGAGGCACGGACACGTCTGGGCGATCACCTCCAAACACGCTTCAGTCAGGAAATGACAGCACGACAGCTCCAAACACACCAGACTCACCCCACAGGCCTTCATAAAGCTTGAGGGAAAAAAAAGACAGAGATGGAGTGACTATTATGCACATTTAGTAGATCAAACTATTTGAAATATCTGGATCAGAGACTCTCGCCGTTACCTGCAGAAGCCAGTGGCCGTCACGGCTCCGCGGTTGCCCGTCCAGGACATGTTTAGTCTCTGCAGGAGGGTGCAGCGTCTCTGCAGGTGATACAGAGAGGCATCAGTGAGCCGGGCCCAGTACGGCTGCAGGCTGAGCTGGATGTACTGCAGCGGGTCACAGCAGTGCTTGTGAAAGAGCTTGCAGCTCTGAGCCAATCGGCACAGGTCCGGAACCGGCAGGTGACTCACGATCAGCTGGATTAACTGCAGTGACAAAAACAAACAGTGACCAGAACACAGCATGCTAAATACTCTTGTTGTGTCACTTGTAAAGACAGCGCTACTAAGATTACTCTCAAGACGCTTATGGAGGCTCTGATTATGTTTTTGGTACGTGCACTGTTGGGAAGACTGAACAATAGTATGAGTGTGAAGCTGGATATCAGTCAGTAGATAATAGCCGGATTATGTTTCTGAAGCACATTCGTGTTTGCCTTGACGAGACTGTGAGGGTGACAGTGGTTTGGACAGGAGATCTGAGCTGCGTGCAGTTAATGAGGGCTTACGAATTGGAAAGGTATTTTTAAATTACAATAAAAGGTCTCTAATTATCTGAAAATGACTGCAGAAGACCTACTGCAACCACACAAGTCAGGACTTGAGGGGCTAGACCGAATCCCAACTATTTTTCTTCAATATCTGTCTGGTACGTAAAAGATTTCAACACTCTGTGGTCCAACTTGTGTTGTTATACACAGTCCTTGAAAACCTTCTTTGTTAACTAGCCTACATGCTATTTACTAAACATGCTGATGGCATGAAAACGCATATTTCTAAACTTTCTCACAGGCATCATGTGAAATGTTTCAATGCTAACCTCATAAGGGAGCCTATCAAAGAAGCCGTTTCCCAGGTTTTGCCTGTTTTCTCCACCCGACCTGCAGCAGAGGCCTCCTGCATCACTGAACTCTTCTTCGCTGTCACTCAGATCATTGATGTCGATGACAGGGATCTTATAGAGGGCCAGAATGGGTCTCTCTCGAACGCCTCGCAGTATCACAGCGTCCAGCTCTGTGTAGTACTCCAACAGAGAGCAGTTCACCTCCAGACGCAGCAGGTTGGTGGCAAAACTGATCTGTCTGATGCTAGGGGAGAACTGGCGAGCTTGAGGGGTCACAGCTTTGTTGGGATTGCCGGCCCACAGAACCTCCCACCTGCAAAACAAATACAACACAACCCATACTTAAAACACAAACCGCATACAGCTCTGTAAAACAATCTGGGATATTGTTATTCAATTACTAAAGATGTGATCGATGCATGATTGAAATCTGACATTTGGTCACCATTTGGTAAAATTCACAATTACAATCAAGAATATGCTTAAAAAAATGCATGATTGTAGATTTGGTTAAAATGGTTTACTTAAAATAAGTAAAACGTTTGGTTGACCAAATAATAATTTTTTTGTAAAAATACAATTAATAAGGCATTATTTTAGAAACACTTTATATATTATATTTTATAAATATTATCACTTTTGGTCATACTTTATTTTAACAAATTCTTACAATAGGGTGTTAGTTGCTTGCAATTGAGCATAATTTATTCCTGCTATTATTAAGTAAATACATGTAACATGTTTTATATATATATATATATATATATATATATATATATATATATATAATGTTATGTATATAATATAATATATACTATAGTAATATTGGTCATTAAATTGCATAGTCAAGGAACTGAATTTTTTTTTTAATTAAATTGTGCATTAATACATTTTATTAAAATAGGCACAAAAAAAAAACATTAACATTTAGTGAGTATGAAATATATCTGGACAAGCTTTAAAGAGCAACGTGCAGGTTGGACACCCCTATATAGCATAGTGTATGTTGATGATAAAACAACTAGATTTTCTGAACTGGAGTAATATATATTTAGCCATTAACGATATTTTGAGATAAATTTTGATAAAATAACTTCCCTTTATATCCTGCTGAAATGACTCCAAAAGTGATTCCCGCTGGCTAGTCTGCTAGGTGACTGCAAACTGTGGAATGGATTTCCTGAATGGATTTCCTCAATGAGACACAGAGACCCCCCTCAGAAAATCCATTCCGCAGTTTGCAGCCAGCAAGCAGGATAGCATTGAGCTGCCAACATGTTCGCTGTGTGTAAATACTTCACACTGGAAACACCGCAGAGCAAGACAGCAAAATGCAATGTTTGCAAAGCAGTATTAATTAAACCATCTGTCTGTGATGCAAAAAATCTCCAGGTCTATAATTCTCTGGAGTGAAATGTGCGCTACAAACGACCGAGTGTGTGGTGACAGACGGAAGTCTGCTCTCTTCACCTGCACAAAACGCACCCAATAAAGAAAAGCCTTGTTTTTCCTAGAAGGAAAATGATGGACACGATGTCCTGACAGACTGGAATTCGTGCAACCAGCACAAACACAATAATTTACCATTATGGCATCTCTAAAAGTCGATCTAAAACTTTCTCTGTCTCTTACTACTGCTCTAACTACTGCTGAACGCGAGCTCTTATTTGCCTCGGCCTACGTCATATGATGCGCTGCTAGCGGGAAAGGCGTATTCCAGAGCCTAGCACATTTTCATCAAAATTTCTTCATTAAATGAGATTTCATTAGTAATTTCTACATATGTGTTTTTAAAAGAACTCTTCGGACAATATTAATTCAGTTATAAATTCAACCTGCACGTTGCTCTTTAAAAGTAAAAGATGAATTCTGTACCTAAGGCAGGGTTCTGAGGCTTTTACCTAGAAGGTAATTATTCAGTAGACATTTTTATCCACAGCATCTTACAGTACGTTAATGCAATTATGTTTAATACATTTGTCTACTAACTCACACAATACAGTCAATCTTCATCTGTTTTGATTTTTTTTCAATGCTAACAGCTCATGGTTCACACCTTGTGGGATTAGAACCTACAACCTTTTGATTACAAGTCCAGAACTTTGTCTCACACCTAACATTTTACCTGACGTCAGCCGGTGGGTTCTGGGAGAAAGGGTTAAGTGAGCACGCTAGGATCTTGACGATGGCCCCAGGGTGGTAGGTCTCCAGCACCTCCACAGCTGTGGGATAGACAGGCTCCTCGAAGGCCAGTTCCAGGTAGTCTTGGCCATGAAAATTGGGCGGCGTACGCCGGAACGGGAGAGCGGAGCTAACGCACTGCGTCCACCAGCCTCCGTAAGTGCGGAACACGGCCGTCTGGGTGAAGTCTCCTGAGCTGGGGTAGACGTTAGGCACTCCCGCCAGGTTCCACATGGTATAGGACATGCTGTTCTCGCTACCGTAATGAGAGCTGAAGTCCAGGACCTCCTTGCCGTACTGCTCGACCTCCACGGTGACGGGCAGCGCCGAACGCTGACCCAGCTCCACCGCCCGCCGGCTACCCAACGCCTCGCTCCTCGTCCCGCTCCTGGAGCGCCGCCGCAGACAGATATAGTAAAACATGCTCAGAAGGGTTAGCATAGGAAACATGGAGCAGCAGGTCTGGGTTTGAGTCAGGAAGCACAGCCCTCGTCCCTTCCCTGCGCTGTAGCGTGATAGGCTTTACACAGCACAGGCTATAGGCCAAGATGCATGCATGACCTGTGGGTTAGAAAGACAAACACACACACACACACACACACACACACAAACAAACAACAAAATCACGCAAGATTGTGAGAACCCTGAAATGTCAAAGGAGATCTGTAATTCCAAGGGCCTCATTCATGACACACACATTAAATCAAGTTATTATTTGTAAAAACACTTTTGCATGCAAAGAGAATTTACATAAGAATGGATTTATGAACAATACAGAGATTATTCTGTTCATGTTCTATCAATGAGGCCAAAAAAATAAACTAGCACTTAAAGCTGCAGTCCGTAGTTTTCCTCTTTGTCGCCATCTCTGTTCAAAATCTGCAATTACAGTCATTCGCGGAATTATAAACTTTACGTGGGTTGTGCCTCAGCACGGCACAGCGCGGATGAAACCAATGTTTTGAGGAGAAAATGCGGCTGTCAGTCACCACGCCGGTGTGGATACTGTCATTCGGAATCACAGATTCTACTTTTTGGAACTATGACCAACATAAGAATTTTCACCGGAAAATGTCATCTGCCTGAACAAGTAAGTAACTTTTGTTCTGACCAACTAAGGGAAAAAAAGTATTGCAGTAAATCGCACTGATTAAATCTAGTGATCGCTTATCATATCACGTCAAACCGTGCAAATTATACTTTGTTCTCAAATTGTTGATGTTAACAACGTCAACATTGCGTGACTACATTTAATGCCCTTCCGATATTTATCCTTGTTTTCGCATGGGCCCAGTTGCAGTCTCTTTTTTTCTCTAGTCACTCCGAAGTCCGAACGAAGTCTTTTGCATTTTACAACGGGTGAATCTCCGTTGTCACTGGTGATTGTCGTTTGAACATTTCTGGATCCGCCATCAAATTGATATACCTCCAACCTCCATATAAATCTATAAATCTCCACCTCCAGCATCCTCACACGCAATATAGCCTACTAGCCGAGACTCCTTCTCTATGTGTACAGATGTGACGTAATGATGCAAAGACATGCTCGAATTTACAGCGGAAATCCACCAGTACCACTGGAGTTAAAAACATTATTAGAAGCTTACCGTTTTGAATCGAGCTAAGGCAAGCAGATAGTTTTGAACACTGGCTGGTTATGCACTTGCTCAAAAAACTATTTTGGATAATTTTTAACCCAAAAAAAAGTTAAGGACTGGAGCTTTAAGTATCTACGGTGGGGTTTTTTTAATGCTAAAAGAAATATATGGAATATAGGCCTAAACAAGTTTCCAAAAATGATTTTATACCTCAAAATAAATAAATAAATAAGTTTAAGAAAGCATGAACATATTATATAAACTAAACCTGAAACAAAAATAAATTAAACCTAAATAGTAATATAACAAAATCTAAAACATAACTTTGCAAACAATTGAACTCAAATTCTAATGAAAAAGGCTAACTCATATTAATAATAACAACTATAGCAATTACATTTGTACATCTGTTTGTGAGTATTTCTGTAAATGTTGTTTGGCTTGTTTTTCAAGACGAGTCAGTAAAAATTATTTTCTAAATGTTTTTGCATGTGGCTCAGAATACTCATTTTATCAGAGGCCAGGCGAAAAGCATGTCATAATGTATAAAATATATCCCAAACTCAAACTGTATTGCATAACTTCCTGAAGGGGAAAAGAGGAAACTTCCTGTCAAAGGTCTTCCCGATGAGAGATTCAAATGAAATAATGACTTCTGACAGCCATCACAATGTGACATGCACAATATATTCTGATGGTTTAAGCTAACAGCAAACTAACATCATGCTGTTTGATGCCAAAACAGTGAAAATAGTCTGCAGCAAAATATTCAAACGATATACACCATCATGTATTCAAATGTATAAAACCAGACAATATGACAAACCACTAAATATAGCAAGTTAAAGGGATAGTTCACCCAAAAACCTGTATTTAGTTTAAAAAACAAAACAAAAATCATTAGCTAAATCACCTTCATGTTGTTTTAAACCTGTATGACTTTCTTCTGTTGAACACAAAGGAGAGGATGACAATTCTTTTCATTTTTGGGGCAATCCTTTAATGTTAGCCTGCAAGCTGTTACTGATTGCTACTAGCTCGTTCGTTGCCATATCTTAACATTGTATCCATGTAGCTTTTTGTGTGATCGAACTGTTTAAAATGTAATCCGAAAAGAGGAACTGTTAGCGAGCTGAGCTAGAGTTCAGTTAACGTTAGGTTATGAAGCGGCTAAATAATAACGCAGGCTGTCATGCCACACCGCACTGACAGACTTAAAACAATGGCAACTTACAGACGATGCAATGGTGTGTTGGAGTGTTGTGCTGAATGTGTTCTGCGTTCTCGATCCATCTCTCACTTCAGCTGTCATTGCTCGCACAATCTTCACTGTTCACGCGGAATAAACATCCGCTTCACCTCCGCACAATGCATTGTGGGAAGTGGAGTTCTACCACACATCATTATTGAACTAACGAAATTCTTCCTGCAGCTCGGCTGATTTGAATAACTATTCTACATTATATTTTGAAGAACCACACAGTTATGACTGAGAAGTTTATAGATTAGGCATGAGGCATGAATTTAACGTGCGACAAATATGCTTTCTTAAAAAGGCTTGTGTGGTAAAGCTTTTTATAGCTATTTTACAGTAATGAATATTTCAATCTCAGAAAGAGACATATTATTATAAACACATAAGGTGCAGATAAAACCAGGGAGGAAAATAATTAACGGCGTTCTATAAGAAAGAATTAGACAGTAAATGAAAAACATCAGGTAAAAACTGTATTTGCAGTATATTGGGTCGTCAGGCTATTTATTATTAATCTTTGTTAAATGCTTTTTTATTTCTGTTTATTATTGAAAGTTATTTTAATTTTGTAATAAATGGTCTCATTATGTTCTCTCATTATTATGGTGTGAAACAAAATCATTTAATGTGGCATTTGAATAATAATGACTGTAAAAGTTATGGAAACCCTAATGAGTTGAGCTAGAATTGCCATCAATCTAAAGAATGTTGGTTTGATTAGTCTGGCATGTCATAATTAACTTAAAATATTACTAAAACAGTGATGACGTTGATGTTGTGTGTTATCAAATAAACACACACACAAGTTGTGTTTTTATGTTTTATGGAGACTTTCCAGAGAGATAATGATTTTTATACAAACTGTATATTCAATCCCCTTACCAGTAACCCTACCCTACCCATCACATAAACCTTTCTGCATTTTTACATTTTCAAAAAACATCACTAAGTATGATTTATAATTTGTTTTCCTCATAGGATCAAAAAAAAGGACAAGGATTTCGGATATTGCCATCTTTGTATTTTATTTTGTCCCCAGGGTTTATCAAAAATGATCAGAAATGGCCACTGATGTGTCTTTAACTTCGAACTTTCCTTTACAACAGAGAAGTACTGGAGTTATTTGTGTCTTTTATATTGTCTAAAATAATTTTGGGCCACTCCTGCTCACTCCTTCTCTCATGAAACAAGCCATTGAGAAGAAAGACATTGTTTTGATGTTCTGAATAATACATTTGTCTGTTAGAATTGACTGAGAATGTGGTGATTGTGACATTTATTTCATCGTAAATGGCCACATTCCCTCGTGACCTGTCCTGCTGGCCTCTCTGGTGGATAGAAGGCGCCGCGCAGGCTTGGCTCCAAAGAATACGTGCCGCTGGCTGTCCATCATTGACAAGCGGTGGGCTCACAGAGGGAAACAGATGCATACGACCACGTCTTGGCTGGCATTTGCATCGATGAATGACTTGTCCAGTCAGTTTGTCTCATGGGTGAATTGAAGCCCCATTGTCACCACAAAGAGCACGGAGTCTCTATGGAAGCATCACAGGCAATCACAGGCCAAACTCTCATTAGGACTGGAGCTGTATGGCAGATAAAAAATACAATTGATTTTGAATAACAGGTTTCTCTCCAATTGTCGCTTTACTTTACTCTGAAAAAAAACGCTTTTAGTGCATTATGTCTGATTTTCATAATTACCTTATCAATTTTTGAGGTCTGCCTGAAAGTTTTAGACTAATGAAAACTGCACTAATGAAAAATGAAAAAAAAAATTGTCAGTTTAAATAAAGAAATAAATTATAAAATAATAACAATCAGCATCTGACTGTACATTATCCTTCTTATTACAATACATGGCTACTTAAAATACACATAGACATAAACTAGAGATTTTTATAAGCTTACTTGATTTTCATAAATTTAAAAAAAATGTAGGCCTATATGAAGAAAAAAAAACTAAAAAAATGTGCCAGTTTTTATTTGCAAATGGGCTGACGACATTTAAAAAATGGTGAAAAAAGTATCTTTAATTCGGCCCCAAACACACAAAAACAAATCTGATGGTCAATGAGA
Source organism: Tiaroga cobitis (assembly GCA_030578255.1). Taxonomy (NCBI): domain Eukaryota; kingdom Metazoa; phylum Chordata; class Actinopteri; order Cypriniformes; family Leuciscidae; genus Tiaroga; species Tiaroga cobitis. The sequence goes on from CM060606.1 coordinate 34,392,368, forward strand.
AAATGAGGATAGTTAGAGGAGGAGGCTGATGCTTTGATGAGAGGAGAAGTTGAATGCATTTAGCTTTGATGGGGAAAAGGTGCGGGAAAAGCGATGATTTGGAGGATACAGAGAAGCAGTGGGTCATTTATAAAGAAAAAAAGGGGGTTGTGAAAGGATTGACAGGAAGAACGGTCTGAACGACAAAGAGAAGGTTGACGGTGTTGAGTCTGTTAGCCTCCAGCCTGGACGGCTCCCTTGACTGACAGTGTGATCAGCTGTCAGCTCCTGCAGGCATCACCGACAGGCCTCCTGTCTTCTGTCAGGCCTCAGTTCCAGCCTGCTGTTCCATACACACTGCAAACACACACACACACTCACACGCCAAAGCCCTATTCTCCCTCCGACCCAGCTGTCAAAAAGAGCACAGCTAAATAATGAATCTGGCCATATTCCTTGAAGGAAAGGCAGAGGGGAGGGGAAGCGGGGAGAGAGAGAGAGGAGTTTGAGGATCCTCGAGGGAAAACCAAAAACAAACCTCAGTCCATTTAATCCCTCCCTTCACAGCCACAGTGGAACAAGACAACAGCATCAACAAAAATTCGTCTATCTTTCCATCAGCTGTCATAAATAAGACTAGCTATGACATTATCCTCTCTCTGCCGATCAAAGACCATACACACACAGGGAAGAAAGAGGTGGAGGAAAACAAACCAAGCTCCTTTTATAGATCCTCAGAGACACAATGTTGGTCAAGCATTAGGTGCCCAATTTCTACGTTAAGTCATTTTAAATGAATAATGACAGAAGGCTCTTTAATATTATGACCTTTGCAGCACCAAAAACATTCTTTTAAAGTGGACCACTGATAAAGACCCCTCTGGGGTCACAAAAAGTGTTAATGGAGCTAATAACACTCGAATATCTTGTATAATTCACTCTAAGATTCACTTTTTACAATGGGATCCATTTGTAAATTATCTGGACCCTGTGGTTGCAAACATTAAGTTGTTTGAGGATTTAATTGATGAGAACTTCTCTACACCAACTATAATGACAGCATGCTAAAATGGAACTTTGTATTTTCTGAGCTTTTTAAATTGTATTTGTGATTTGAATTTTGTGGAAAAACAATTAATATATTGTTTTAAATAATGACTTTATCAATGACTCAGTAACTGTCTTTTTTTAAACAGTAGTCAACCTCAATTTTTTTTTAAAGTTTACAAAGTACTCTAAGTAAGGGATAGTGTATTCATGAGAAGGTGATTAAAATAAAACAAAACTAGATAAATAAAAAAACACTCCTGCTTATTACATGACTAAAGAAATTCAGCATCTAGCTGTAAATTATCCTTCTTATTAGATGGCTACTTAACAAATTAAATGGACATGAAATAGATTTTTATAAGCTTACTTGCTGAAACACTATTTCCAGACAGCATTATTCTGAAATATCTGACTACCATTACTGAACAACCAGAATTATGTATTCCATCCAGACATCCACGTAATATAGATATGTTCTATAACAGACCTTTATGGTTGCTGAATGCCATTGACTTTAATGGCTGCATGTACAACAAGGTTAAAACATGAATCGCTCTCAGCATTTCCACGCTAGGAGGACAAGCCATTTAATGCTACCATTTTCAGCCTATGCTGTGGATTTTCTTATCTCATCCTCTCACTCCCTTTAGAGACCCATTCACTTAACAGCAACCATTTTCAGGATCGAAGCAATCAAAATTTAAATCCGTTAAAAATATTCCTGTTCCCACTCAAGCCATAATGTAAAATTCAAACATTTGATGCACGACAAGTCTTTAAACATGCGTGGCTGCATAACTGAACTGGTTGGATTACTAAAGGGCTACTAAAGCCAGTGTGATCCATTATCATTATTTGAAACTTGCTTTTCAAGGTCAAAGCCTGACCTTATATCAGCTTAATTTCTCCATTGCACCTTCTCTATGCATCTCGCTCTGATTTAACCCCCCTTGTTTTTAGTAATGAGGCTTGATTATTTCCATACACACACATTTGCAGACACACACACACACACATCCCGGCCCATTGGCTCCAGGTGAGAGCATTACAATTCACATAGATTTGAATACATTTGCCACCTTGCCAGGTGTTCTCAAACGCAAGCCTATCACCATGGCAAATCGCTCGGCAGCCGCGCAACTGAATGACACTTCACATTCAAATCAAAAGCAGTTACTCCAGCTCTCTTTGGCATGATAGTCTTTTGAACAGGAGCAAGAGTAGGGGGAGGAACCTGTGGCTATAACAACATTATCTGAATTAGAATGGCTTTGATCACTAACAATGGACGGCGAAACACTTGAAATAAAGAGCTTTTGTAAATCCAGTGCCTCAAAACTGGGTATGACTCAATGTAGCGCAATGGCTTTCCTTTGAGTTAAACTAACATGTAGCGCTCACACATGTGTGAACACGAGCATTTTAACTTCAGAACATAAGAGCACATATGAATTATTCATTTTTAACACTTTCTGTTTTTTGATCCCTCTTGTCCAAAATGATACACACCTGTTTTGTTTTTTTAATCCCTATATAGTGGCATTCAAAAGGCATATTTCGAAAAAAAAAATGTTCTCATTGCTTTTTCATGAAGATCATACCTGCTGCTAATTGTAACGGTAAACACTGCTCATAATTATTCACATTTCATATCCATATTCCGCTTATCGAAATGATATTTGATTACACATATCTTGCAATTGACTTCATTTCGAAAGGTCGACTATTTGCACAGGCCAGGGAGTGATTTAAATGGTTCATGATGATTACCAAAGTTATTCGCCTTTTGTCTAAATGACAGAATCTGCAAATATAATTAGCACTGGTGGAAATGCAAGGAGATAGTGGCGTTGGCTGTCATCACGTTCTCCCATTGTTACGGCACTGTGTCCTCCAGCTGAACTTCACTACACAGAGTTTAATTGGTTTCAGGAACTCTGGTTTGAGGAAGTCATAACCTTGATCTTCCCCCGGATAAGAGATTTCTCTTTTTTCACCATCAAATACATGCAAATTTCAGGCTCAGCCTGGGAGAATTGTAAACAGACAAACATTATTTTATTCCATTGTGATTCTGATTAAAGAGAAATAATTAATCACTGGGTTTTAGTCAAGTCAAGTCAAGTCAAGTCAAATATATTTATATAGCGCTTTTCACAATACAAATTGTATCAAAGCTGCTTCACAGTATCAATCAAAACAACTTAACAATGTTTGTTTATTACTGGAAAAAAAGACATCCAAGTTTGGTAGAGCTGATCAATGGTATGATTGGTTAATTAATTTGAATATCCCCAACTGAGCAAGCCAAAGGCAACAGTGGCAAGGAACCGAAAAACTCCATCCAGTGACCTAAAGGTGTCCTAACACACCATCAGATGACCCAATGGAGAAAAAAAAAAAAAAACGGAGGCGTTTTTAGTGGCGGATCCGTGTGAACAGGGATACGTGAAACTTCAAAAACACAAGGAAAAACCTTTCCATTTTTAATACAACGTTATTGTATGAACAAATTCATCCTAAATTTCATATTATTCAGCAGTGTTTTACTTTCATTCAACCCAAATAAAAATCAGTTTTGTACCTTTATAATATCCTGACAACCACCATAAAAGCACAGGTGCAAAGAGATTAATCAAAGTTCATCAGAAGTTTCCCCCAAGCTAGTAAATTTATGCTTTTTTTATTTTAAATTATAAGATGACTTGTTTTTTTATCACTTGGGAAAAATCTGTACATTTAACAGAACATCTGGTTAGATCTTTTAAAGAGTTACTGTTAACCAATTACAGATTTAATTTTAGCATATTACGTAGTAATTACAATAATTTTTTGCGGAATCATTTTAGCAGTTAATTTTTACAACCACCACTAACACATCACAACCTAGGGCTATTTTTAAAGTTATGTGGTGTTATGGGGTTATATACAGTATTTTAATTTGTATTTTATAGATCCAAAAAACAAACAAGGATACAACATTTTTTTTCAATAAGTTGCAGAGTAAGTGAATAAACAGTGGAAAGGTTACCTAGACACTGAATAGCTAATTCATTCTGCAGTCTTGGCACGTAAAACCTTTTCTGAGAGCACTTATCTCACTATTCCTCAAAGGTACAGAGATCAAATCCCTGCGTCCTTCACACCTGCCTCTCTTTTCTTTTTTAGTCAATACGAACTAGAACTCACTCTTGAGAAAAGCTTTAAAAGTTACAATTTTCAAAAAGAGCAATCCAGGAGAAAGACCAAAAGTGTAGAAATAATGGACACTTGCGAAACTCGCATACTCGTTTTCCCACTTTCTCTGAGAAAAACAATCTTTAACAAAAAAATTATAGAGGACAATGGAAAAAAAAATGGCAATAAATGATATTTTTGTAATGCCTGTAAAGCTTAGAAATGAAAGCCAAAGAGAGCTAATGAAATCTAAAGGGTTTTGTTGTTGTATATAATAATAATTTGGAAGAAATCAACTTTAATGCTGTATTAAAAGCATTAGTCCTTCAAATCTACAGTATTAAATGCTTTCATTTCATTACAATGCTGTAAAAGCGTTGTCAAAATCACTGACATTAATACACTACCGTTCAAAAATTTGGGATAGGTTATTACGTGTTTTGAAAGAAGTCTTTTATGCTCACCAAGGCTGCATTTATTTGATAAAAAATACAGTAAAAATAGTAATATTGCTAAATATTATTTACAGTTCAAAATAACAATTTTTCATAATCTATCTATAAATTACAGGAACGTCTGTTTGTCTGTGTGTCTGTCTGTCTGTCTGTTAATCGCATATCTCTCGAACTGTTAGTCTGATGGATGATGGATTTCAAACTTGACAGGTGTCTTGCTATGGGCACGAGTAAGTCCAGTGCCAAGTTTGACGTTGTTTGGATTAGAAATGCAAAAGATATCGTTAAATAAATCTGTAAAAGAAGCACACATTGAAGTTGTGATTTAAAAATAAACATTCTGACATTAGAGAGGGTTGCGGTTTAAAAATTGTGTTTTAAAAATAAACATTCTGCCAGCTAAACATTAAGTCAGCTACACTGTTTACTTCTGAAGTAAAAAAGTAGCGATTTTCGAGAAATGTAGCGATCCTTTTCAAGGTTGTTATTATACATTTATTACAATGTAATTATATGTTTATGACAATGTAATTATACATTGTACTGTGTTACCATACATTTATTACAATGTAATTATACGTTTATTACAATGTATTTATATATTACAGTATTATTATACATTTATTACAATGTAATTATACGTTTAATACAGTGTAATTATACATTACAGTGTTAATGTAGATTTATTACAATGTAATTATACGTTTATTACAATGTAATTATACATTACAGTGTTATTATACATTTATTACAATGTAATTATACATTTATTACAGTGTTATTATACATTTGTTACATTATTATTATACATTTGTTACATTATTATTTTGTTACATTATTCTTTTTGAAAAAAGTAGCGATTCTTTTTAAAAAAGTAACGATTCTTTTTGAAAAAGTAGAAATTCTTTTCCGAAAAAAGTAGCGATTCTTTTTGAAAAATTAGCGAATCTTTTTGGAAAAGTATCGATTCTTAAAAAGTATCGATTCTTTTGGACAAAGTATCGATTCTTTTTGAAAAAGTATCGATTCTTTTTGAAAAAGTATCGATTCTTTTTGGAAAAAATATCGATTCTTTTTGGAAAAAGTATCGATTCTTTTTGAAAAAAGTATCGATTCTTTTTGGAAAAAGTAGCGATTTTTAAAAAAAAGTAGCGATTCTTTTTGAAAAAAGTAGCGATTCTTTTTGAAAAAAGTATCTATTCTTTTTTGTACAATGTAAAAAGTATGTACTTTTGTTTGTACTTTTGTTTGTACTAATGTATACAAATGTACAATGTATACATTACATTGTAATAAACGTATAATTACATTGTAATGAATGAATGAATGTATGAATGAGGCATTTATTTAGCGCTTTCATATGTACTACTGTACACCCAAAGTGCTTTACAATCATATCAGGGGTTCTCTCCTCAACGAGCACCAGTGTGCAGAATCCACTTGGATGATGCGACGGCAGCCACAGTACAACGGCGCTAGTGCGCTCACCACACACCAGCTATAGTTGGAGAGGAGAGAGAGTGATAGAGCCAATTCAGTGGTAATAAATGTATAATAACACTGTAATGTATAATTACATTGTAATAAACGTATAATTACATTGTAATAAATGTATAATAACACTGTAATGTATAATTACATTGTAATAAACATATAATTACATTGTAATAAATCTATGATCTATGAATCTATAAAATGTATAATAAGACTGTAACAAATAATTACATTTTTTACACTACTTTTTTTCAAAAAGAATCGCTACTTTTTTCAAAAAGAATAATGTAACAAAATAATAATGTAACAAATGTATAATAATAATGTAACAAATGTATAATAACACTGTAATAATTGTATAATTACATTGTAATAAACGTATTATAACACTGTTATGTATTATAACACTGTAATGTATAATTACATTGCAATAAACGTTTAATTACATTGTAATAAATGTATAATAAGCATTTTTTTACACTACTTTTTTCAAAAAGAATCGCTACTTTTTCAAAAAGAATCGCTACTTTTTCCAAAAAGAATCACTACTTTTTTAAAAAAGAATCACTACTTTTTCCAAAAAGAATAGATACTTTTCCAAAAAGAATAACTACTTTTTTCAAAAAGAATCGCTACTTTTTCAAAAAGAATCGCTCCTTGTTTCAAAAAGAATCGCTACTTTTCAGAAAAGAATCGCTACTTTTTAAAAAGAATCGCTACTTTTTAAAAAAAGAATAATGTAACAAAATAATAATGTAACAAATGTATAATAATAATAATGTAACAAATGTATAATAACACTGTAATAAACGTATAATTACATTGTAAAAAATCTAAAATAACACTGTAATAAATGTATAATTACATTGCAATAAACATATAATTACACTGTAAAAAATGTATAATAACACTCTAATGTATAATTACATTGTAATAAACGTATAATTACATTGTAATAAACGTATAATTACATTGTGATAAATGTATAATAACACTAATGTATAAATACATTTTAATAAACGTATTATAACACTGTAATGTATTATAACACTGTAATGTATAATTACATTGCAATAAACGTTTAATTACATTGTAATAAATGTATAATAAGACTGTAAAAATGTATTACATTTTTTTACACTACTTTTTTCAAAAAGAATCGCTACTTTTTCAAAAAGAATCGCTACTTTTTCAAAAAAGAATCGCTACTTTTCCAAAAAGAATCACTACTTTTTTAAAAAAGAATCACTACTTTTTCCAAAAAGAATAAATACTTTTTCCAAAAAGAATAACTACTTTTTTCAAAAAGAATCGCTACTTTTTCAAAAAGAATCGCTACTTTTCAGAAAAGAATGGCTACTTTTTAAAAAAAGAATAATGTAACAAAATAATAATGTAACAAATGTATAATAATAATAATGTAACAAATGTATAATAACACTGTAATAAATGTATAATTACATTGCAATAAACGTATAATTACATTGTAAAAAATCTAAAATAACACTGTAATAAATGTATAATTACATTACAATAAACATATAATTACATTGTAATAAACGTATAATTACATTGTGATAAATGTATAATAACACTAATGTTTAATTATATTGTAATAAACGTATAATTACATTGTGATAAATGTATAATAACACTAATGTATAATTACATTGTAATAAACGTATAATTACATTGTAATAAATGTATAATAACACTGTAATGTATAATTACATTGTACTAAACATATAATTGCATTGTAATAAACGTATAATTACATTGTAAAAAATGTATAATAACACTGTAATGTATAATTACATTGTAATAAACGTATAATTACATTGTAATAAACGTATAATTACATTGTGATAAATGTATAATTACATTGTGATAAATGTATAATAACACTAATGTATAATTACATTGTAATAACATATAATTACATTGTAATAAACGTATAATTACATTGTAAAAAATGTATAATAACACTGTAATGTATAATTACATTGTAATAAACGTATAATTACATTGTAATAAACGTATAATTACATTGCAATAAACATATAATTACATTGTGATAAATGTATAATGACACTAATGTATAATTACATTGTAATAAACGTATAATTACATTGTAATAAATGTATAATAACACTGTAATGTATAATTACATTGTACTAAACATAATTACATTGTAATAAATTTATGATCTATGAATCTATAAAAATGTATAAGACTAACAAATAATAAAAAAATGTACACTACTTTTTTCAAAAAGAATCGCTACTTTAAAAAAAAAGAATCGCTACTTTTCGAAAAAGAATCGCTACTTTTTCAAAAAGAATCGATACTTTTCCAAAAAAAATCGCTTCTTTTTCAAAAAGAATCGCTACTTTTTCAAAAAGAATCGATACTTTTCCAAAAAGAATTGCTATTTTTTCAAAAAGAATCGCTACTTTTTCCAAAAAGAATAATGTAACAAAATAATAATGTAACAAATATATAATAATAATAATAATGTAACAAATGTATAATAACACTGTAATAAATGTAAAATTACATTGTAATAAATTTATTATAACATCTGTAATGTATTATAACATTACATTTTTTACACTACTTTTTTCAAAAAGAATCGCTACTTTAAAAAAAAAAAAGAATCGCTACTTTTTGAAAAAGAAATACTTTTTCCAAAAACATCGATACTTTTTCCAAAAAGAATAGATACTTTTTCCAAAAAGAATTGATACTTTTTCAAAAAAAAAGTAGTGATTCTTTTTGAAAAAAGTTGTGTAAAAAATGTAATACATTTGTTAGTCTTATTATATATTTATTACAATGTAATTAAACGTTTTTTACAATGTAATTATACATTACAGTGTTATAATACATTTATTAAAATGTAATTATACATTTATTACAGCGTTATTATACATTTGTTACATTATTATTATTATTATTATTATACATTTGTTACATTATTATTTTGTTACATTATTCTTTTGGGAAAAAGTAGCGATTTTTTTTTTAAAAAGTATCGATTCTTTTTTTAAAAAGTAGCGATTCTTTTTGGAAAAGTATCGATTCTTTTTTAAAAAGTAGCGATTCTTTTTGGAAAAGTAGCGATTCTTTTTGAAAAAGTAGCGATTCTTTTTCGAAAAGTAGCGATTCTTTTCTGAAAAAAGTAGCGATTCTTTTTTAAAAAGTAACAATTCTTTTTGAAAAGTGGCGATTCTTTTCTGAAAAAATTAGCAATTCTTTTTGTATAAGTAGCGATTCTTTTTTAAAAAAGTAGCGATTCTTTTTGGAAAAGTAGCGATTCATAAAAAGTATCGATTCTTTTGGACAAAGTATCGATTCTTTTTGAAAAAGTATCGATTCTTTTTGAAAAAAGTATCGATTCTTTTTTAGCGATTCTTTTTGGAAAAAGTAGCGATTCTTTTTGAAAAAGTAGCAATTCTTGTTTGAAAAAGTATCAATTCTTTTTGGACAAATTATTGATTCTTTTTGAAAAAGTAGCGATTCTTTTTTAAAAAGTAGCGATTCTTGGAAAAGTAGCGATTCTTTTTGAAAAAAGTAGTGTCAAAATATTTAATTATACATTTGTTACAGTCTTATTATACATTTATTACAATGTAATTATATGTTTATTACAATGTAGTTATATACTTATTACAGTGTTATTATAGATTTTTTACATTATCATTATTATTATACATTTGTTACATTATTATTTTGTTACATTATTCTTTTTGGAAAAAGTATCGATTCTTTTTGGAAAAAGTATCGATTCTTTTTGAAAAAAGTAGCGATTCTTTTTGAAAAAACTAGCGATTCTTTTTTGAAAAAGTAGCGATTCTTTTTGAAAAAAAATAGCAATTCTTTTTGGAAAAGTATAGATTCTTTTTGAAAAAGTATCGATTCTTTTTTGAAAAGTATCGATTCTTTTTTAAAAAGTAGCGATTCTTTTTCGAAAAGTAGCGATTCTTTTGTGAAAAAAGTAGCGATTCTTTTTTAAAAAGTAACGATTTTATTTGAAAAAGTAGCGCTTCTTTTCTGAAAAAAGTAGCGATTCTTTTTGAAAAAGTAGCGATTCTTTTTGGAAAAAGTAGCGATTCTTTTTGGAAAAGTAGCCAATCTTAAAAAGTATCGATTCTATTTGAATAAAGTATCGATTCTTTTTTAGCGATTCTTTTTGGAAAAAGTAGCGATTCTTTTTGAAAAAGTAGTGATTCTTTTTGGAAAAAGTATCAATTCTTTTTGGAAAAATTATTGATTCTTTTGAAAAAAGTAACGATTCTTTTTTAAAAAGTAGCGATTCTTTTTGAAAAAAGTAGCTATTCTTTTTGAAAAAATTAGTGTAAAATATTTAATTATACATTTGTTACAGTCTTATTATACATTTATTACAATGTAATTATATGTTTATTGCAATGTAATTATACACTTATTACAGTTTTATTATAGATTTTTTACAATGTAATTATACTTTATTACAATGTAATTATACATTGTAATAAAGTATTATACAAAAGTTGCACCCCTGGGGGGCAGGAGCTGCCCAAAGTTTCCCCATTGACTTACTATGGTGTAGGACGGCCCATGAAATGGGCCGTCCTACACCATAGAAACCGCATTTATATTGAACATAGCTCTGGATCACAGTGTCGTAGAGACAAGGGGGCGGGCTCATTTTACTCAGACGACCAATCAGTCTCTCAGGATCATTGTGAAGCTATTAAGCCACGCCCTAGCAACCATTTAGAGCACCCTTAGCAACAACTCCCATAGACTTCCATTGAAAGAGATCGAAGGGATATCTCTGGACTGAATTGTCATAGAAACATGAGGGTGGTCTCGTTTGACTCGGGGCAGCAAACAGCCAATCATGAATCACCTCAATACTTCCTAGCCACGCCCTAGCAACCATTGTCGAGCACCTTAGCAACCAAAATCCAAAGAGGAATATCGTCCATTCTGAATGTCACAGAGGCATGGGAGTTGGTTTATATCATTCATAGCCTTTGGAGTTTCATGATTGGCAGCTGCCAAGCCACTCCCTAGCAACCAAACAGAGTACCCTAGCAACCATTTTGCAAGACCTACATCTCTGCATCAGAACATCGTATAGAGATGGGGGTTGGTTTATATCATTCATACTGCCAAGCAGCCTTTGGAGTTTCATGATTGGCAGCTGCCAAGCCACTCCCTAGCAACCAAACAGAGTACCCTAGCAACCATTTTGTAACAGCTATATCTCAGCATCAGAACATTGTATCGCGATGGCGGTTGGGTCTTTTGACTCATGCTAGCACACAGGACTTTCAACATGCTAAACATGCTAGCTGTGAATAGCTACATGCTAATATTGATTAGCTAAGTGCTAAATCATGCCACGAACATTATAAAAACTCTATAGTAACCATATGTGAACACTACCAACCACCTAGTAACACCATAGCAACCATCCAGAATACCATAGCAACCACCTAAAACACCCTAGCAACCACCCAAAACACCATAGCAACCGCCTAGCAACACTATAGCAACCACCCAGAACACCCTAGCAACTGCCTAGCAACACCCTAGCAACCACCCAGAACACCCTAGCAACCACCTAGCAACACCCTAGCAACCACCCAGAACACCCTAGCAACCACCCAGAACACCTTAGCAACCACCCAAAATACCCTAGCAACCGTATTGCAACACCATAGCAACCACCCAGAATGCCCTAACAACCGCCTAGCAACCACCCAGTACACCGTAGCAACCACCCAGAACACCCTAGCAACCGGGTGGTGAGATTTGCCAGTGCAAGCACCACTTCACATTTTCTTCTGGAAATGTACATTCTAGCTTTAATTGAAGTTTATACAACGCTATAAAATCCCATTTCATCCAGTAGACGGCCCATTTCCTTTCCACCACAGCTGCCAAGCATCTCCCTCTGCGAGTGTGACACACTCCCATGGAATGTATTCAAATATTTTGACATTTTGCCTTTCCTTACTTCCAGAGCAGAAATGATTTGTGACAGATGGAGAAGGGCTCTGTCTGATGAGCTCCTCCAACACCACGGGCACCTCTCTCCTCCGTTCATTCCTTCTCTGTCTCTCCCTCTCGCCTGTCATGTGTGGTGGCCTGTCTCTTTCCACAGCTGCCCCAGGTGCATCCTCCCTCAGTGATAAACACACAAAAGGGAGACTCCATCAAAAAGTTGAGACAAGAACATGTTGCTGTTACCTCGAGCCGTTCTGGTCTGATGGTCCAAGAACACTTACACTGCCAGTGCCAATGGCTTGTGACGGAGGCAGCCTGAACACAAAGCTAAATGATGTAACGTTCGACAGCGGTTTCCACAGTAGTGTTACCTGTCTTACTAAGTGTCCAATTACTATCAGTAAAGTAAACTGTTCAAAAAGACGAACGGATACCACAATGACATGTCTACATGACAGTTGGCACCGTTTTGAGCCTAATTTAGCCATGTTATTTAGATGTGTTTTTCACTAGTAAAAATGAAGCATGGGGGAATAGCTTTAATTGTCACAGTCACTGAGCTGCTTGTCTGGACTAATGCAGAGGCAGTGAGAGACGCAGGACATGTGATATTGACACCAGAGCAGGAGTTTGAATAATGCCTCTCATTAGCCACCGAAGCGGTACTTCTGCCTGTGTCTGTCCCCGGTCATTTTGCGCCAGCGTGATAAAAAAACAAGCCCATCGTGTCTGAAAGCTGTCATTAATCAAAGGAGGATGCAGTTTACTGCTATGAAAAGGCATGAATCTCTGTGTTAGTTTCTTAGGCACAAACATCATAACTCCTCTGTTCCAAAACCTAGTAAGCTGCCCAAGTAGACAGCACTTTGAGTCATCATAGACATGAAGGGTGCCTCCTAAGATGGCCAAAGATCAGCCAATGTGTGATTATAGGAAATAAATAGAAACATCTGCTAATGTGTTGTTAGCAAAAAATGTCAAATATTTGAAGAGGTAAGTTGGCCCCTACTTACCCCCTATATATTTTTGGTAACACTTCATATTATAAGGTTTCATTTTTTAACATTAGTTTACTACATTACTATATAGCACTAACAAGTTTAATAAATGCTGTAAAAATATACTGCTCAAAGGTAGATAATGGTAATAAATAAGGGTCTTATTGTAAAGTATTACCATTTCATTGAATTAAACACTGAAAAGTATAAAAATAATAGTTTTGTATAATTACAATTGATTAATTTACTCAATATTTGAGTGTACTACGTATTTTCTGCTTATTAGAGCATTGCATATTTACTTTACCAACATGCTAACACAAAACTTGAAAAAATCAATTGTGAATGAAAACAATAATAGGCTATATGTATGTAACGTAACAGTAATGAATGAAATATTGTGAAATATTATTACTTTTGAAAATAGTCTTTTTGAATATATTTTAAAATGTCATTAATTCCTGTGATGGCAAAGCTGAATTTTCAGCATTATTACTCCTGTCTTCAGTGATCCTTCAGAAATCATTCAATATATTTGTTGCTCAAGTAACAAATGCTTCAAAGCATTTATTTGAACCTGAAATCTAGATACTGACTTTTGAACGATAGTGTATAGACAGCTAAATAGGTTTTGGAACTGCGCTAAAACTCTACAGCCACTGACAACAGGAACAGTCAGGATCAGTTTCCAATACAGACACTTTTTCTTGTATATATTTTTTTTCTTTTGCAATTTCCTTCCAAAAAAGACTGATAAGACAAGCAAAAACTGAGAGAGGGAATCTTGTAAGGCAGCATCCATCTTTGCTTTGAGCCGTTGATTGAGTGTATGTCTGGACATACATACTCTCAAGAGCCAATGGGGCAAACCAAACCCCAGCTACACAGCACATCAATCAATAATACACACGGAGTAGACTGAGAGGGAGGCGCAGTCTGAGCACATATGATAACAGGAGATTTCCAGCAAATGAGAACCCGGCAAAGAGCTGTTCATCATCACACAATCTGCAGAATCTCCCTCCTCTGCCATCCCTCAACTCTCTCACAACATTTTCGGTGTGTTTGTTCGAGAGGGCTCAGTGGTTTGAACTGAAGCAGATAGACTGAATGTTTTTGACTGAAAGTACCACTGACACCTTTTGTTTTCATTAGGTGTGTAATGTTTTACCCAGGTTGTGCCATCTTAGATGTGGAGGTTGTTTTGGTGGAAATGCTCCATTATTTGATGTTTTATGTCCAGAGAAAATGGGGAAAAAACTGAATACAGACAATGAAGGAGATAAAAGGTCCAGCACTAAGGTTAATCTGGTTGTAGACTTCATAGACTTCTTCCTTTGACAGACGTCTTCTGGAGTCATTATCACTGTCTGGGGTGACCTAATGCAGCACAGCGCCACAGGATGAAAGAGCTTGTTTACTGAGACAGAATCAGAATAAAGAGCATTAATCACCTTAATGAAGAGCAAATCAAACCATCACAGATGATCCCATGAAACAGAATGTACTGTTCAATTCAAACGGGCAATGTTTCAAAATGACAAATCAGTGAGAGTTGGTCATGTTGATTGATTTCCTCTATGAAACGCTAATAGATTTAGTCCTCACTGGGCAATTGCCACTCATTAACCTTCAAGCGGTTTCATTTGAGAATGTATTGCTGCCATTTTGCAGCACCACACAAAGGCAATTCAGCAGATGATAAATATCCTGACTCTTCTGTGGCAGGTCACACATCAAATGAGCACTTTGGCACTGCAAACTTTGGCTAATAGATAAATACATACACCCCACCATACACTAAAAAAGAGATAAAAGTGTGAACATTCTGGCATATAGAATAGAAAATATGCGGGATGTCTCACAAGGAGGTTTGGTCTTATTTTCACCGAGTTCACACTTACATACAGGGCTTGACATTAACGTTTTTGCTCACCACTCACCGTAGCAAATAGTTTTCCAAAGTTACTAGTCACATTAATATTATCTCATAATTTGTCAGGAGGTATATTAGGCTGCTGTCACTCTAAGACCTGAAGCACGAATCCATTATACTGTCACACATGCATTTTCTTTCTCAAATGTTTACACTAAAAACATAACTGACTGTGTTTATGTGAATACTCGCCAAGACCAGCATTTTGACATTTTTTTAATGTGTATTTGACTGTTTTAAGTGCAATAAGCATGCGAAAAAGAACTCAATTTAGTACTGTGAGGGGCGGCTTTATGTGCGTGCACTTTGGGTGTGAGCACAAAATATACGGGAATGAGTAAAATTATGCGCAATGCCAAGCTGAAATGCAAGCTCTGTAACACCAACAATATTCATCTGGAGCAAATGAAATGGGTAAGTGACAGGATGCGGGTTTGTGTGTAACTCGCTGTTGGAGAGATGAGAGAGCGAGAAAGAGCAGCTGGCGTGCATCTGCGGAAAATGAGTAGGCCTATTTGAAGCGTTTCAGATATTTCAGTATTGATATGTATCAAAAAATCTATATTTTTGACAACACTACATTGCACTTAGTTTATTATTTCAGATGCCTTTTTAAAAGACTATACAATTGAAAATATATATATTGAAATTCAACTTGCTAGTAGTGACTGTTACATGCCACTGCTGAAATCCACTCGAATTGGGCGGGTTATCGGGGGTTAATGTCAAACCCGGCTTATAATCAGATATATAATATGCGTATTTGGCGTGTTGTCTGAGGAGAGGACTCCGAATTTGGCCTGAACCCAGAACACTAATCCCCCCATCACTGGCTAGGATAGGAATAAACGAGTGTAAGGTGTTGGGGTAGAGGAGGGATGCTGGAAAAACTGTTGTGGAACAGTGGAAAGTTGGCTCTATATATAAGACTCATCTGGCAATGATTGGGTAGTGCTCTCTTTCTGTACTTTGTTTATAAAACATAATTTCAATTTTTATAACCAATTTTGTTATTGAAAATGTTAATATAATTATGAATGCACGTGTTCCCTGCAGCATCACAAACATCAGCAAAGGTCAGAAAGAATTTAACGTTTGCATGAAATGAAAATCCCCTGTCATGCTATAGATCTCAATTCATCCTAACCTTCGTCAGAACATGTTTTCTTTTTCTACAATGTAATGTATGCCATAATACGGAAAAGATCTGTCACTACTTCCGTTTCATTATGACTTTAAGTGTTGGGTTACAAACTATGATTGAATGGCTAGAACTAATTAAATTTACTAGTTCTAACAAATAAAAGAAGATATTTTGAAAAACAAAATTTGTTTTGTACCCCATTGACTTTCATTATATGGACAAAAATATAAAATAATAAAATATTCTTAAAAATATTGTCATCTGTGTTCCACAAAATAAAGAAAGTCCATTTTAGCTTGAAAAAGTTTTATTGTATTATTGCTTTATTCTTGTCTTACTATGCATTGTAATTTTAAACTTGGTATATGTTTATGTGGACCTCAGGAAGATTTCACTTTTTCAACAATTAAGGATATTTCTGACCACACTTGTGTCACACTTTGGCTTAAGTTCACCACATTTGCTTTAGTTTGGGTTCTGTATCAAACTTTACAAGCACCTCAGGAGAGAGAGGGATGTTGCCATGGAGACCCTAAAGGTGAGTTCTAGGGGTTTGATCCAGGGCGAACGAGCGTAACTGAAGCCGCCTGCGCGTTCGCTCACTTAACTGACTGACTGAGCACTCATGAGCACTCATCTCTGACTCACACCCATATAGCGTCTGTGAGCCAAGAATTCAATTAGTCACTCAAAACCCAGCGATAGCCCCAGGGGGAGTCAAATCTCCATCATTTAAAAGTATGATTACAAATAAACCAATAACATTTTGACTCTCCGGGAATGGACCAGTAGATTAGAAAATTCAGATTAGATCTAAGTGCCTGTAGATTCTCATTAAAACAGCACAAACTACTGAGAAACAATAGGTAATTAGGAGCCTAATGAAGCACAGCACCGTTAGCACGACTTGACTGTGTGTCTCTCTGCTGGGACCCAGTTTTACTCTACACTTATCCTACAGCGAAGCTTCCAGCCTTTCATTTGGGCAATAAGACATATTTAATTAGATTAATGAACGTTATAAGCTCTCTGAGGAATGGCTTAGTACACAGTGACAATGCAGCAGCTTATATGTGGGGAGGAACACTTGCTGCTTCAGGGCAGACCTTTTCGGTCTCTCAGGGCGGAAGTGAGAGAATTGACAGCTACGGTGCAATCTGTCTCTACGTTCCGCCAAGAATAAAGGGCGATGTACAAATCGTTTATTGCAAACTCGTGTTTGGGAATTACAGGAGAGAGTTAGGAGTCTCGAGACGCGAAACAGAACAGAAGTGGACTGAGAGAGCTGAGAGGGGTGATTAAAACAGGTTTTTCTTGAGAGTTCATAAAACCGGAGTCTGGTAGTTTGTTTGAGAGCTTAGTCGTTATTGGTGCTTGAGGAGAAACGAGAAATTGGATTGTGGAATTATGACAAAATTCTGACTTGAAGTGCAACAAGGGGAGAGATTCTAGTTCATAGGACAAACATCACTTTCAAGGAATCAAAACTGATCCCATTTCCTATTTACGTTTTTTAATGAATGATATATTGTTTCGCTTAGTATATGTCACAATCTGGAAGTAAAATTAGTTGTAAATGGCAATTCATATTGACTAAGCACAAAACGGTATTCAAAAAGGCAGAAGACCTCTGAAAATGACACTTGTAATATGCAGTACTGTTCAAAAGTTTGGGGTCAGTAAGATGTTTTAAAAAAAGAAATTAATCATTGTATTCAGCACGGACACACTAAAGTGATCAAAACTGACAGTAAAGACATTATAATGTTAAAAGATTTCTATTTCAAATAAATATATATATATATATATATATATATATATATATATATATATATATATATATATATATATATATATATATATATATATATATATATATATATATATATATATATATGTAAGATATATATAAATATATAGCCTATATGTTTTGTATTGTTATTGTTTTTTCCGCACAAAAATGACAAAAATGAATGATGTTATGCAAAACTGGTTTTCATAAATCATGTTATGAACAGTGGTGCTATATAAAATATTTAGATGTTTTAGTCTACTAAAAATAATGCGTAATAATGTTTTCTTTTTCTTTCTTTTTTTTACATTAACAGGAATTTATACACTGTGACTGACACACAACAGTCACTGCTGGGAATGAAAAAGTTGGACTTCTGATTATTCAGCTTGTCTAATGTTATAGTGCCCTCTATAGGCTGTAGTGAGAATGTGTTCTGTGGGCCTTTCTCTGGAGTGTCAGCTATAGCGGCCTATAGGCACTAGATAGGTCACCACCACCACCAATAGCAATAAGCAATAAATCTGTAGTCAGGCACAACAGTATCATAACTGAAACCAGAAGAAGATATAAAACTGAGGGATAAGCTATTTTTTTTTCACTGTTTAAGTGAAGCTATTGACTTGTATCCATAAACAGCTGTCCACTTAAGCTCATAAGCACAACACATATTGTGGCACGTCTGCCGTCGTTGCAGCAGGTCGCCGCTTGAGTACCTGCAACTGCGAAATAAATCTCTTACACTGCGCCGCCTTTGGGAAAACTTTCAGTATCAGTGCCCCCCAAAAAAGGCCCACGCCTAACTGATCCAACTGTTCTGTTTGCTCTCGTGTTTGTAAACAGATGAATAATTGAGCCAAGTTCAAATCCGCCGTGGCAGAGGGGCGAGAGAAGAGGAGGAGGATAGACAGATGGCCTAGAGCAGATAGTCTAAAGCGCGGCGCTCCGAGCGCACACACCAAAGAACGCGGGCCGGCATTGTTTCCGCCCGCCAGGGCCGTGCTGTCATGCGGCGTACAAGCCATCCCCCCAGAGCCAAGGTCTTAGCGTGTCAGTGTCCCGGGCCCATTGTCTCTGCGTTTTTTAATTTCTGGGAGCAATCGAGTGTGACGCCAAAATGTTTACCTAGCGTGTCTGCCTTAGCCATGAAGTGAGGAAAATAATAAAAGACAGAGAAAAGGAAAAAAACATGTCCAAGGGTCTCAGCACAAAATAATCCACCGTAATGCTAGAGAGTTTAAAGAGGCTTTGCCAATATCCCTCTGTTTTCAGGCGGGGAAAAAAGAGGAGGGAGAGATAAAGAGCCAGGAGAAACCATCAGGAGAGAGAGAGAAAGCTGCTAAAAAAAACCTCAGCCTCAATGGGATTGCTAATGATTGTTTTTAGAGAACAACAATTGTGGTATTAGGGCATAAGCAGCTGAAGATAACATCCAGGGGAAGAGAAACAGCAGCTTGGGGAAGGAGATAATGAGGGAAAAGTAAAGGATTCTGGGATGGGTCCCCGCTCTGTTGCTCCGATGCCCCTCTCAGTCATGGGGTATCAAAGTGACTCGCCCTTTCTCTTTCTCTCTTTTGAAAAAGTACCTGCTCTAATCCACCAGGATGACGGGGGTTGAAGACGTCCTTGCAGAGCAGATCTTGAAAAGCTGTAGGTCAGAGAACAAGCACCCTTGGAAGCATCAAAAGTGAGAGTGGCTTCTCTGTCCTCATCTATTTGTGAGACAAATGGTCAGACATATGTGGGTCTTTGCAAAGAATATAATCAGGAGCTCCACCAGGAGCAAACCAGGAGCTTACCGCGAGCTTATCGTTTCTGGCTCTGTCCGAGGACGCTTTGAGAAGCGATGTGTGTGGAAAGACCAGCCCACACACATACAAACTCCCTCTGGCTCTTGTCCAGCGGGCGAGGGGACTCATCCAAAATAAACTGTATGCCAAAGAGCAAACAAAGGCTTAATTGGTGAAGAAAACAGCGCCACCTGTTGGCGTTGTAGTCCGGTCTTTATGAACCGCACCTGAGCCTGGCTGCCAAGGCTGAGGGGAGTGAGGTCTTCGGGAGGGCCTAGGGAGTCACCTGGCACATGCAGAGCTGCACTCTGGGCTCATGTGGGCCGTTTATTCCCATCTCTCTGGATCCACAAAACACACACACAAACAGGAAGACAGCGGGGGGCAGATGGAAGGGTCACTATCTCTGCCAGGTGGCCAGGGGGCCTGAGGATGAAGCCAGATATGATTTTTCTCGCATAACACACACACAGATTGAGAAACAGAAATGCTCAAAGAAATGGGCATAGATTGTAGACATTCTTCAAATTTATGGTTATGGTCTTTGTGCATTTAACTTTATAGGACAGATTAGATGTACGGGGAAATAGAATGGGATCGAGACAGCACAGGCTGGATTCCAGATATCTTGATTCACAGTCTTACAATTCCCTGTTTATTCCAGACGGTGCGAAGGAAGTATGTTCCATATGGATTGTGGAATATGTTTTGACTTTCAGCTGTGTTTGTGACTTTTCCTAGAGTCAGTGTGCAAACAAGTGAGCAGATGACTGAATGAATAAATGAAAGTGTATAGCAGAGGGAGTTTGCCATTTTCCTGCATGCTGATTACCCATAAGACTGGTTTTTATTCTAAACCATTAAACGCACACACACGCACACACACACACACACACACACACACACACACACACACACACACACACACACACACACACACACACACACACACACACACACACACACACACACACACACATACATACACACACACACACACTCTCTCTCTCTCTCTCTCTCTCTCTTTTGAAAACAAACTCAGTATCTATCTATCAACCATTTTAAAAACTCATTAGCTCATAATTCAAATACAGTCCTAATATATTTTTCTCACCAGCCCTTGTGGCTAGTGGTTTTCCAAAGTCACTAGTCACTCAGTATTTTCACTGACCACAATTCTGACATAGATACCAATGGGCAATAACTGCTATATAGATATTTTTTTAATATTATTTCATAATTTGTCAGCAGGTATATTAGGCTGCTGTCACTTTAAGACCTGCAACTGTTACACATGTGTTTTCTTTCTCATCTACCTTCACATGTTTATGTTCACTTAAAACATAACTGACTGTGTTTACGTGAATACTCACCAAGACCGACATTAAGTGTGTATTTTGAAAACAAACTCAATTTAGTACTGAGAGGAGGCCACTTTGGGTGTGAGCACAACATCTTTGAAAATTAGTAAAATTATGTGCAATATGCGCAATCCCACGCCGAAATTCAAGCCTTGTAACACCAACAATATTCATCTGGAGCAAATGAAATGAGTGAATGAGGGGAGGTGGGTTTGTGTGTAACTAATATTCTTTTTAATAACAAAAATAGCTATATCGTGATATATATTGTTATCGTGAAATTAAAATTTCTCATATCGTGAAATGATTTTGGGTGATTTTTGCAACAGCGTTGAATTTTTTACTTAATTGTTCAAAATAAAATGTTTTTGGCTCAAAAACTGGAGGGGGCACATTTATATGAGCATGACACTTCACTTCTGGCTATTAGCAGAAACAAACAGGAGCTTTAAAAGGAATCCGCTCCACGGTTTGAAAGTGGAATGACCTAAAGTCTCCCTGTCTTAGTACTGAGTGTGTGCAGGCTGTGCCTCTGCCATCCTCAGTCTAAAGCCACAGATGCTGCAGTGTTTGTGTGTTGACTCTGTGTAATTTGTTTGCACTAATTTGTTTTGGGGTATCTGGGGAGTTCCCTTTTTAATTTGCCTCTCTCTGTTTACCCCTCTTTGTGGAGCACTGATCTGTTAAGCAGCAGTAAGAGCAAGAAAGAGAGAGAGAGATGGGGTGTAGAAGAGCCTAAATTAATAGAAGGTACTATGCAGATTGTTTTAAGCTCTGGCTGCTCCGTCGGGCCCAAAGGCCTTGCTCGCAGCCTGCACCTGCTCCATCCCGCGGGAACCTGGTTCCTGATCCGTGGCCCCTCTCCCTCTCCTGTCTCTCTTCTCTTCTCTCTCTATCTCCATCTCTCTCTCCCCTGCTGTTTCCTCTGCACGCCTCCAGTGCCTGGAAACGCCTTAATCAGCCCTCCTCTGCGCATGAATGGCTGCCACTCATTAGCCTGATTGAAAAGATGGTAGCTCATGCTAAACACACGCATACACACATGCACACACAGGTTGGAAAACATTCACACACTGACTTTTTGAATATTAAAACCTACATTTAAGCAATTTAATGCAAGAGTGTTGTTGTTCCGAATATCAGCATGACAGGCCATAAACAAAAGTTGAATACTGAGTAACTTATTAACAGTTCAACAAACAAAAAAATAATATTAGGTAACTTAAATTTTAGGCAGAGTATTGCCACGTACTTGTTCTATTTTTGCTTCATCAATGAAAATACTGTTGTCAAAGTAAAATCAAACATCCAAGGAACACACAATAGTGGTGTTTTGTTTGAGAATGAAGCAGAGTTTTGAATGAATCAATGACTTACTCATAAAAACAGTGGCTGTATCCTAAATCTCAGTATATGAAAAACAGTATATGAGAAGAGTAACAGGTCTAAATTCACAGTATTCATAAAACAGTATAGGCAAAAAGTATCTGGATGACTTATTACTTCTGGTGAGATTCGAAAGTGTGCATCTGAAGGACACTTTACTATACCATGGCATGAGGCCAAGGGAGAGGATTTGTGAATGGCAGTGAAGCAACACAACTGATGCTGGTATTAATAATAATAATTTGTTACATTTATATAGCGCTTTTCTGGGTACTCAAAGTGCTTTACATGGAAGGGGGTAACTCACATGACAACGACAACATGACAAGTGTAGTCTGTCCGGATTACATTCATACACACATTATTCATACTATAGAGATAGTACTTTTTAACGGTCACAAAGTAGTTACTTGTTCAAAAGAAGTACCTACTCAGAGTAGCCTATGCGATTTTGGATGCAGTTGTTTTGTTTTGTTTTGTTTCTAAATGAATCAGTTTTAACCGAACTGGTGCCATGAATGATTCAATGACTCACTCATAAAAATGAATTCCTGAATGAATCAGTGCTTTGAACAAATCGGTACAGTGAATGATTCAATTTCTCACACATAAAAAAAAGGCTGCATTCCGAAATCGCATACCTACTTTATAGTAGGCGAAAAACAGTGTGTGACAAAAGAAGTGTTCGAATGCACAGTACTCCTAAAAGAGAAGCCAAAAAATTCCCAGATGACCGACTTCCGGTGAGATTCTGAAGTGTGCATACGATGGACACTTTACTATCCCATGAGGCCAGAGGAGAGGATTTGTGAATGGCAGTGAAGCGACGCAACTAACCCTGGTAGGTCACATGTAAATGACAGCATGGCGAATGTTGTACGTCCGAATTACATTCATTCTACACACATTTATATAAAACATAGCCTACTTTTTAGCGGTCGTGAAGTAATAACTTATTCAAATGCCTACTCAAGAGAGTATGCAATTTCAGATGTAGCCAGACCATTGTTTTGTTCCTGAATGAATCAGTGTTTTGAATGAACCATTTGAGTAAATGATTCAATGACACGCTCATAAAAAGTCACTCGTTTAATTCCTGAATGATTCAGTGTTTTTGAATAAATCGCTAAAGTGAATGATTCAATAACTCAATCTTAAAAACAGTCACTTGTTCTGTTCCTGAAATAATCTGTTTTAAATAATCGGTTAAAATAAACCATGTGACCTGAAAAAAGGACAGAGAAAAATGGAGTGACACAGACAGTAAAAAGTAAGTGCCACTTGACCTGTCAAATGAGGACCTGAACTGTTGCATAATTCCCTAATAAATGTAAAAGTGGAAAACAAAAGTAAAGCGTCAAACCACCGAACAACAACCAGCAACTAATTGCATTCACTGGCTTAAATGGTTTGGAAGAGAAAAACATGGCTCACACACACTTTGAAATCACCACAGCTATTTTAATTGATGTTTTGGAGCAATCATTGTCAAACAACCACTCAGTTCAGGATAACTAAGCACTCATGGGGGGATCTCAGTTATGCACATTTTAAATAGTAGAATCTTTGTCTACATAGCCTATATATTTATAACCATCATTTTGCTTCCATAGACAGGAAATTAACTCTGTAATATGGCTTCAAGATCTAGTAACAGATCTATAGCAAAATGGACTTTGACTTCTTATGAGAGCATAATCCAGCTATGTTCTCAACACACAGACACATCTCTAAAAGTCTATTAATAAACATATATCACAGGGTAGAATTAAAATGCATTGGTTATAATGCACATTTTTTAATGTGAATTTGGATACAACTGTTAATCAAAATGACCATTTTTAGTTGTGAATCTCCTTTAGTCAATGAAAAAGCTAAAAAAAATTGATTAGGCTACTTTATATCCAAAAATAATCTGCAAAATGAAGTAATATTAACACAAAATGAATATGAGACTGAGTTCACGACGTGTATTTGACTTTGGATCTATGCAGGGAATAAAGATTTCCACTAGTGCACTTTACACCAGCTCACACAAACACATGCAGGTAAATGATGTATTACATTTAGCTACTGTATATCATACACACACATATAACACATCCCTCTGATTATGGACCCTGTTTTAAGTCCTCTCATTTTTCCATCCATCCAACTTTACATTGTCCAATAATCTAAAATGTGCAAAACAACAATGGAAAGTACACAACAGAATTCTGCATAAAAGATCGAACCTTACAGGGTTTTAAATAATTTCATTCAGCACAGGCTTGGGTTTCAAGTAAATTCAACAGAAAGAGGGTGATCTCATCATGCTGCTGTTGATCACAACAATTTTCCCTCAACTAAGGCAAATCTGCTCATCTGCACGCACTATACTTTGGTACACAAATCAGACACTTGGATAAAGAAAATGTATAATTAGACTTCACCAAAGCTGACTGCTTAGTTTTCACTAGAGGTTTACTGTTGTTATTAATATTTAGAAATATTCTTTTAAGGCAGAAACTTGAAGTGATGCCCGCAAAGGCAATACAAGTGGCTGCATAGGACCACCTCAATATGTGAATGGTCACAGTGCCCTCTGGTGTTGACATGCAAAGCCGGTCTGTTTAACAGAACCAAAACGGAAAGAGACACATGGGGATAAGGAGAAAAGACTGTCACACACGTACAAATGGTTGCAGTCAGGCACACAGGTATTAAGCACCATTCAGACTGATCAAGAGTCAGCTGACACTGATGACACACACTGGAGCTATAACCAATACAAATTATAAGAAGGGATTATGTTCTATTGTAGCCTAAATATTTGTGAAGAGTCGATTCTCATTTTGTTATTTTGTGTTTAAGCTTTTTAAATCTTCATCAGTCCTATTTTTAAGTACTTTAGCTGACCTGGGAGCAGGAGTTATTAGGTTTAAAGTCACCATGAAGTCAAAACTGATAAATCTTAATGGAATATTGCAGTATTTATAAAAAATAAAATAAATTCATGTGCCCTCATAAATCAAAATAACTTCCCCTCCCTCTTGCAACTACATCTCTTCTCTGATGACATGTTTGCTGCCGCGAGGGCGGGACGACCTGTCAATCACATGAGGTCGACCAATAGCAAACCACAACGATCCAATCAATTCCGACATTTTTACTTGTTTGAGAAGCCGTTTCACTCGGATATACATCACAAAAGGGAAGAAAAGACTATCTCAACTTCCGTTTCATGCCGACTTTAAACAGAAGGGAGGCATTCACACAGAAAAAAAACCTCTCAACCTCACACAAACATCCTAGAATCAAGCAAGCTAATGTTTGTCTACATGATTCTGTTCTGGAGCAAATGTTTGATCAACATTTGAGCGAAATGCCTTGACTGGTCTTACAAATTCAATGAGTGGAATTTCAATTCAATTGTTTCCTAGAAATTAAAGCCAATTCAAAACCATACTGAAACTGTGGACAAATGAACTGTTGTAATTTAAAACATCTAAGAAAGATGGATGAGATATGTTTTTACAAAGGTGACTGTCCGAGATGTACAACTGAGAACGGATGGTCTTTTACACGTCTCACAACGGGAACTGAAGCGAGCGTCCGACTTTTGCTTGTTGTCCATGACTGATGTCAAGTTGTATACACACGTTTTGTTTCTACTTCAGGTCCATCAAAGTGTGATTTATCCAGGCATGAATTATCAATATCAGTTTTGTGTGCCGGCAGATAACAACCACCACCTCTATTAGATTTAACCCTTGACCTGCTCCACATCTGAGCCATCTACTTCAATGTCAGAGTCTGAGAGCGAGCGTCCAGAGTGGTCAGAGTTTGAGTTACTGTATGAAGGCAGGCTTAGATCGCTCTCCTCTAAAGTGTCGGTCCTGGAAAAGAGACCAAGGTCCAGTTGGCAGGTGGGCGTCCCGCTGCTGTCGTTGTCGCTGTCATAACAGAAGTCCTCTAAGTCCACAAACCATTCGGGCCAGAACTTCCTCCGTATGCGCTCACAGTACATGGCGAGGTTGATCAGTTCTCCTGTGCACAGATAGACATAATTGTTTGTGTAGCTTTCGTGAAACATGTCAAAAAGGGTTAGATAAATGGCGATTAACAAACTTACTTGGTCACACTTTACATTAAGGTTAATTTATTAAACATTAGTGAATGTATTAACTAACATGAACTAACCATGAGCAATACATTTGCTACTGTTTTTGTTCATCTTTGTTAACGTTAGTTGATACAAATCCAGCTGTTCATTGTTTGTTCATGTTAGTTCACAGTGCATTAACTAATGTTAACAAGATTTTAATAAAGTATTAGTAAATGTCGAAATTAACATTAACAAAGATTAACAAATGGTAAAGAAGAATTGTTCATTCTTAGTTAATGTTAACTAATGTAGTTAACTAATGAACCTTATTGTAAAGTGTTACCACTTACTTTATCACAATAATAAAATAAAATAAAAACAGTTAAACATGAAAGTATAATGCAATCATTTAAGACATTTCTCCTTATATAGAACCTTTTTGACATAAATGATTCTTTAAATCTGAGTCAGGAACTCTAGGGTTCTATATAGAAACCCGTTGAATTTTTTATCTACGAGTGTAATTTTAATAAGAATACAGCAACATATTTCTATACTGCTGAGGTGAATTGGCATTCTGTGTATGTGACTGAACTGTAACATGCAGAAGCACAAATAAATGCTTATAATGCCATCTAGTGGAAAAAGTCAATAATTACATTCAACAAACTGCCAAATACTGGTAGTTTATCCAAAAATTTTAAATTCCGATACCTTACTCACTTTTCCCAAACCTGTTTAATTTTCTTTCTTCCGTGGAACACAAAAGATGTTATTCAGAATGTTCATGCTGCTCTTTTTTGAAACAATTAAAGCTCCCAAAATTACAAATGTACCCCAAAGTACTATAAACAAAATCCAAAAGACTTGTGCACTATATGTTAAATATATTCTAAAGCCATATGATCACAAACAGACCTTCATTTATGCAATTAATAGAAAATCTTACTTTTTTGTCCTCCCATCCCCAACCCATCCCCATTCACCAACATTTTATAGAATAGAATAAGTTGAATATTCTGTCTTACATCTCCTTTCTTGTTTCATGGAAGACAGAAATCCATGCATGTTTGGAACATCATGAAGTTGCGTAAATAATGACATTATTGGATAAACTGTCCCTTTAAAAACCACAACATCCAAAACTCAAGAAATGCATGAATCTCCCTTTTGCCCTACAAATATCACTACTTATGTTTTAATCGGCCAGGCAATCATTTCTGTGACTGATGCCGAGCGTTATGTTTCTATTAGGAGTGCAAAACGGCAGTTGTGAGGTCTGGGTCACCTTTAATGAGCTGCTCGGGCCGTGTTCCAGGCAGCGTCCACATGGCTTGTGCAAGGTGACCGAACACTGTGGCATCCACACTGGACAGTTTGGGACCCATGATGTACTTCTTATCCCCTGGAAGTCCAGAAAATAAATATTAATCCCACAGCCACAATGTAAGACAAACAACAGACTTCTTTAAAATTGTTTCAGAAACACATTACCTTAAAACAGCCACTACAAGAAAATATTTATAACCTTTCATTTATTCAGTTGGATCAGATGGATCCACTTCAACTCCATGGGGTGACAAGTACCGTATGTAAAATATTGTGTCTTCGTGCTTTGTGACAAGTGTAGTTTTACACTTTGACACTTGAGCTATATAATACTTGCAGGAATCATTTTTTTTTAAATAAGGCTTATGATTAAAAAAACAACAATTAAAATTTTTACCGTTTTATGGCCTGGAATAAACAAAGTTACACTACCGTTCAAAAGTATAATAAGTCAGTGTCACGTGATCCTTCAGAAATCATTATAATATGCTGATTTGGTCTTTAGGAAACATTTCTTATTATCATCAATGTTGAAAACGATTGTGGTGTTTAATATTTTTGTTGTTACATTTTTTCAGGATTATTTACATGAATATAAAGTAAAAAAACAGCATTTATTAAAAATGTAGCATTTATTGACGTAGTTGTGTACATACGTCACTCGCCCATGTGTGTCTCGTCATATTCGTAAATATAGACATTTATATTTGCTCCGGCTACTTTGATGCGTGTATGTGGGAATGGCATACGTTAGTTGTCACAATGAGCAGAGGAGAGTCCGCTTGCAGAAAGAGACTGCAACAGATAGAGCTCGTAACAAGACGAGAATCAACAATGGCTTGGCTTTTTCGGAGATGGCGAGAACTGAGAGGTTTGAAATGTAGAAAAATTGACACGGAGATGGTGTAAATTGCCATATGTAGGTCTCTAACAGAGTTCATTATAAAGAATTATTATTGGGAAGGGTCATTTCATTATGTGTTGTTGTAGTGCTGTGCTGGAATACATTTTTTAAGGAAGTACCATGTCTATTAATGAGTATAGCTACAGTAACATCTTCAGCTGGTCAGCTTGAGATCCTTTCCATCTAAACTGGTTATATCTTAAGCCTAGTAGTGAATATTTTATGAGCAGTAGGATAATATCTATATCTTTTTTTAGTTCACGGTTCACATCCGCACAGTCATGCAGAGCCGAAGCACAACCAAAACAATGTTCTTCTGCAAAAATGCATACAGTTTCGTTTTTTTTAAATCACATAATGTACCTTTAAACATTGTGATCACATAAGAAAAATTGCTACTTTAAAGCTCTATTTCATGTTCTCCTCACCTAGCAGTGTGGCCAGTGTGCGCATGTCCTTCTCCATGAGGGCGTAAACCTCCTCTTTAGTGAAGCAGCCAATGCCATGACAGTACATCTCCCTCTTTACAATCCCACCAGTCAGCTGACACAGGGTCCATTTGAGCAGGTCACTGAGGGGTCCGGGAAGGTCCAGCATCCTCTGAGTCTCCTGAACATTATCCACCCACTGACAGTATGCAATAGTCCTGTGAGGACAAGAGAGAGAAGAGTGAATTAGAGGTGATTCCCTCCATAAATATGTATAAAGAGTAATTTGTACTGTGGGGAAAAAGGTCATGAAGATGAATTTGATGAGACTTCGTAGATTCATTTTGATTTCTTAAAGATAAAAACCTGAAAGAATTTGTTTTTATGGATTTCAAACCTATTATTTAGAAAGCAGATTTGACATAGCAAGTGCATTATAACACGCAGTATAACCATAGAATAGAGTGTACGGTAGTTTAGACTAACATATTTTAAAACTTTACTGTATGTAAATATATGGATGGATGTACTGTATATTTAAATGCATAATACATTTATTTAGCAGCTGCTTTTATCCAAAACAACTTGCAAATGAGGAAATCTACCACAAATAAGTGATACAAGCGATTCATCATAATATGGGCTTATTTATAATTCATAGTTTATTATAACCGAGTGCAACTTCAATATCACACAGAAAACAAACTCAGTTTGGCCTTTGAGATTCAATTTTGAATTAATTCTCTGCTCTGTGATTATCTGAATCAAATTAATTAAAGCGGTCTTCTAATTAACTTCTTTGCACACTAGGCAAAGCGTTAATAAAAGTCGTTCATCCAAAATGGCTTCAAGCGCTCTTTGGGTTCATGGCTTTGAACTCACCACTTGGAATTTACAATCAGCCTTTCATCAGGTTTAAATCAGATTCTAAGCTTCACTGTGCAGATTCTGCGCCAAAATAACAACTTTATTCATCCTTGTTGAGTTGACCAACATGGCATTTTAATTTGTAATGACATAATACATAAATTCCATTAAAAATTACTGTATTCTACACATTTCTTAATATGATATTACAAGGTCTTTTTATTTAAATGGGTCAAGTGTGTTAGGAGGTTCATTTCTTGACCAAAACAAACTAGTGTTATAATCAATTTTTTCTGTCAATATCCCAGCATGACATCCATAACTCTTATTCATAGCTCAATAAATGTCCCTGCTCAGCAAGCTTTTCAGCTGACATACACAACACCACTCTGAAGTGGACAGATATTTAAACCCATGAATTATTCAATCAATAGCCATGTGGGAGCCTATATATAGCACAGTGTAAAGCGTTTCTGACAATGTGAAGATAGAATGCACAAGAAATAAAAAAAAAGATAAGATTATTTCAAGGAAGCTAATAATGCAAAAGCAACGAAGAGGAGTAGATTAGGTTGTAAGAAAAGAATGTCTACCATTGCTCTTCCCCCACAGTATAATGCTTACTCTAATATACCCAATGTGTAGGAGAATGTTTCAGCACGAGTCATTCATTTTATAAATCTGATGCTTGCACTGCAAATCTTGCCAGCTGTACACTCCAGGCTTATCAAGCATATTTTTTTTATTTTAATGGTTTACTATTACAGACTCGTACAACTGTTCGTAGATTTTATTATGCAAACAGAAATGGATATTTTTTAAGGATTGAATATTCCAATAATTTGGAATAGAACATTTGAAATATTTTTCATAAAAAGAACATTCACTTTGATTAATAATCTTCATCATTTTTTGTAATACTTAATCTACTACGGTCTAAAATCAGTAATGTGTATGGCAGCTGTCGTACTAAATAAAATAAGTACCAAGTCTAAAATTCAGACAAAAAATCATTTCTATTTGATAGAATGATATATACACATTT
The DNA here is from genome assembly GCA_030578255.1 of Tiaroga cobitis. Taxonomy (NCBI): domain Eukaryota; kingdom Metazoa; phylum Chordata; class Actinopteri; order Cypriniformes; family Leuciscidae; genus Tiaroga; species Tiaroga cobitis. Next base: position 34,423,590 of record CM060606.1, read on the forward strand.
TTAAAGTTAAAAATAAATTATATGCATTTAATTTATTTAATTTATTTTTATTTTTAAAATTGTATTACCGGTATTATAAATTTAAATATATTCACCAACCTAAAGGATGAAGCATGATTTATACTTTTGGGTAATAATTATATTTGTATACCGTATTTAAGCCCTTGCATCAAAAATGAGTTTTTTTACTTTCATTTTTCTTCAAAGGTTCATTTCCTGACCCCAACCCTCCAGTGTTATAATCTGGATTTTCTGTCTATATCCCAGCATGACATCCATATAACCCCCTGCTCTAGTCAATAGTCAGTAAGTGCATATTTGTCCCTCACAATCCAGCAACGGCTCAGTAGCAGGAGAGTGACTCATTCTGAATGCCAGCACATGACTCACCAGTACAAGTGTTCCTCCACCATGGTGGTGATGGCCCGCGCTACCGCCTGCTCCTGAGCGCTCAGACTCTTGTTCAAGCTCATACCAAGTTTCTCCTCCAGAAAGTCAATTATAAATTCAGTTCCACATACCTGCTCGTAGTTATACTCAACCCAAGGCATCTTGCCCTGGGAAGAGAGGCTTCCGTCAAAGTAATTCTGCAATGAAAGAAACATAATGAGGGTGTAAAGATGTGAATAATAATAATAATGATAAAAATAATCTTTATTCTGGAGCATCTGGATATGAATGAAATAAAAACAATCCTATTTTCTGAGGGCTTTCATGAATTTCATTGACATTTCAACAGCAGATGGTGCCACTTCTAATAACTGCATGTAACCACTGATCAAAAGAAATCCATAATCCATACTGCTCCTTCATGCATACTTGATAGGGCAGATCAACCATGCGCAGATATGTCTCCATTTTCAGGCAGAAAGGTGACAGGCTTGGCACCCCATTTTTTGGCCTGGAGAACTGGTGAAGGATGATGGCGTCTTTAGAATCCAATTCTTGCTCTTTCCTGTAAGGAGGCGATCAAACAGATTTTAAAATCAGACCAATCTATTCGAGATTTCGATATGAACAGATGTATAGTAAGTCAAAATACTGAAGGTTAAATATCAGAGTCTGACATACTGTATGTAACAGAACTTCACAAGTATTCATTTGCCATGCATTTTTTATCTAGAATGACTTGCAGCTTATTTACGGTACGCATTTTATCATAATATCATATTTGTTCCCTGGTAGAATTCATCACCCTGGCATTGCAAAGCGTCATGCTTTACCAGTTGAAGTACAGAGAGAACATGGTTTTACAGGAACACAATTTAGCCTTAAAAGCAGCCATTTAGCCCCCAAAAATCTCGTGGAGTGCAGTGGAAAACAACTTATACTGTAATTATGGAAACAGCAGGATGTGTGTGGGAGGACACACACAGGCAGGTCTTATTTTACAATCAGCAAATACAAGTCCAAGCCTGAGCTTTCAGAACAACACAACCTAGTCCTATTCTGATCACAAACAACTTTAGAAACAACAGGCTTCAAAATTCAAATTCTTTATTCCCAATAAATAATCTAAAACAGGACAAGTCTGTCTTAGCCATTATTAATAAAAAGCAATCATGATTTCTACACTCTACAAATAATATACAAAACAACTGATTGGAGGTTCCTTTTCATAATGAGTATTACACCTCTGGGTCTGTAATTAACCATAATGGTAACAGAAAGTTTACCTTATGCATTGTTTTACGGTATGTAATTCTTAGAGTTAAAGGGATAGTTCACCAAAAAAAAAAAATTATGTTATTAATGACTCACCCTTATGTCGTTCCAAACCCGTAAGACTTTCTTTCATCTTCGGAACACAAATTAAGATTTTTTGTATTAAATCTGACCCTCCATTGACAGCTACACAACCACTACCACTTTGATTTCACGTTTTTAGAGTTCTTAAAGAGATCGTAAAACTAATCCATATGAATCAAGCGGTCCAAATTTTCTGAAGAGACACAATCGCTTTATATGATGAACAGGTTGAATTTAGAAATTTACTCGCATATTAACATTAATCAACAGACACATCAGTTATGATAAACGGAGGTTCGAATGTTTGCTTGACGTGCGACTGAGATTCATCAAGTTACCAGCACGTTTGAGCTTCCGAAACAACCAATGAGGTTTGTTCTTGAGCATCAAGCAGGTTCTGTAGAGCTTCTTTTTTTATGTTCGCTGATCATGAGGGTAAGTAGCCAAAATTAATGACAGAATTTAAATTTTTGGGTGAACTATCCATTTAGCAAACTGTCACATGTCATTAACAAGGCCAAAACAACACACTCCAGGACATATTTTCCCAATTAGTCTAAAAGGCCATTCAGTTTTGTAAGGACTCCACTCACCCTCTACATTTCAGATGCTTCCATGTGACTAAAATGAACATTCTGATGCACTAACAATGTCTATTTATGTCTAATGTTTGTTTATTGCCCACATTTGTCTTTTTACGTCAATATCAAAGACTAATTTCCATTCTGTGGTAAACTGAATAGATAATAAAGCGTAAAGCATCAGAATGAATTGAATGCTGCAGAGCTGAGGGCTCAAACATGACGCTGTCCACTGCTAAAGGTGCTGAAATCCCCCAGTGAAGTATTCTATGAGGATGAGAACGTCTCTTGCCACATTAAAACAGCTGTAATTCTGTAGGTTAAGACTTCAAACAGCATAGCAGCTCACCTTGATTTATTAGGTAATGGCCAGCAATAAAGGTCGGTTGCACAACACAACTCAAGGACATCGCGATCCAGTGAAGTAAACAGTCACGATCACGTGCCGCATAATATGGCGCGTCATTTACACAAGAAACGAATTTATTAAGGTGCTGCTGTTGTTCTATGCCCATGTAAACAAGTGCAATTCCAGCTGAATACTGATGACAGGGCGTTTTCATTATGCTCCAGTGCGGCCGAAAACCGCTAGTGCATGTAATCTAGAAAACGTGACTTGAGGCGAGCTCAAACAATGTACACAAAACACAAAACTCACTGGAACTGACACTGCCATGTGTAGGCCTACTAATATGTACATTTTACAGGTTCAAATGTATAAAGCATTTATATTTATAATGCGATATTATGAACAATGACAGATGGTAATTTCATACATCATGTGACATCACATTCACTGTAGGCCAAATCACTGACCTGATGGAGAGCAGCTCGTGCAGTAGATACGCAGCCGCAGCCAGCAGGGCACCTCCGGTGATGTAAAGCGTCTTCCTCCACCAGGAATCCGATACCAATCCCGACATGATCCCACCGAAATCCTGGACAGGGACGGCAACTATGTCCCCATAAAATAAGTGACGCTCATCAGAGCCACACAACCCGAAGGACGGGCTCTGATTCCGGCCGAGATCAACCACGAACGACCGGGAGGAGGCGAAACCAGCAACCCAGTACATTCTCTCTCTCCCCCCGCTTCCTCCAACGAATCCTACGCCACTTCATTTATCCATATAAATATGGACAGTTGTTACATGGTTGTGTGCAATGTCGGCCTCGTAAGACAAAAGAAAAGCATTTTAACGGGATTTGGCTCCCGCACGGAGCTCCGCATCCTCCTTTGTTGCTGTGCTGGAGCTGAGTGACGTCACGGCGCATCACACATGGAAACTAAGCAAACAAACACATTCAGGCTTTTTATAAAACTAAATACGCAGGCCTAAGCATTATGTGAGTTCTCAAAGGACAATACTATAGAAATTAAACTTGGATATATTTTAGAGTACTCAATGTGCTGCTTTATAGCAGTATTACTGTCCTCTGAATACATAGAGCCATTATTGTCAAAATAGCTGGCAACAAAAGTGATAATAGCTGTACGTCGTTTAACCATGCAAAGCCACATGTCCTATTCATCATGTTCATGTTTTTGACTGCTTGACAGGACCATACAAATTTGTGTATCTTGTAGTAGAGCAGTTAAAATTTGTGCTTTGAGTACAATTCTCTCATAATGACCACTAAATGTTCAACATGGAACTTCATGGCAAATAACTCTCTAAGGATTTGAGAATTAGAATCATTGCTCTCCACAAAGTTGACCTAGGCTATAAGAAGATTGGTTACAGGCCAGGCCAGGGTCATACAGAGGTTTTCTAAGACAGGTTCCACTTGGAACAGGCCTCGCAAGGGTCAATCAAAGAAGTTGAGGCCTCGTGCTGTACGTCAGGTGCAGAAGCTGGCTTCAAAAAACAGACGCATGAGTGCAGCCAGCATTGCTTAGAGGTTGCAGAAGCGGAAGGTCAGCTTGTCAGTGCTCAGACCATACACCGCACACTGCAACAAGTCAGTTTGCATGGCCGTCGTCCCAGAAGGAAGCCTCTTCTGAAGCTGGCTCACAAGAAAGCCTGCAAACAACTGATGAGACTAAGATAAACTTGTTTGGCTCAGATGGTGTCCAGCATGTGTGAGGAGTACCAAGAAAATTGTGTCTTGCCTACAGTCAAGCATGGTGGTGGTAGCATCATGGTCTGGGGCTGCATGAGTGCTGCTGGTACGGGGGAGCTGAGCTTCATTGAGGGAAACATGGATTCCTACATGTACTGCGACATTCTGAAGCAGAACATGATGCCCTCCCTTCAGAAACAGTTCATGATAACGACCCCAAACACACCGCCAAGATGACAACTGCCTTGCTGAGGAAGCTGAAGGTGATGGAGTGGCCAAGTATTTCTCCAGACCTGAACCCTATTGAGCACCTGTGGGTCATCCTGAAGCGGAAGGTGGAGAAGCGACATGCGCCAACATCCAGCAGCTCCGTGATGTCATTATGGAGGAGTGGAAGAGGGTCCCAGCAACAACCTGTGCAGCTCTGGTGAAATCCATGCCCAGGAGGATTAAGACAGTGCTAGATAACAATGGTGCTCACACAAAACATTGACACTTTGGACACAGTTTTGACATATTCACTTAGGGTGTACACACTTTTGTTGCCAGCTATTTTGACAATAATGGCTGTATGTTAAGCTATTTTCAGAGGACAGTAAATATATACTGCTATACAAGCAGCACATGGACTACTCTAAAATATATCCAAGTTTCATTTCTATAGTGTTGTCCCTTAGAAGATATACTAAAATGTTTGCTGAAATGTGAGGAGTGAACTCACTTTTGTGAGATACTGTATAAAATGTTGAATTCTTAATCGTTTTACCTTTCAGTTACATTCTGCATTTTGACTTATTTAAAGATAAAAATATATTATATATTATGCATATGTATGTATACATGTGTATACAGTATATATTTATATATAGTAGAAATATTTATATTATATATATATATAAATACTCTGATAAAATGTAATACACATTTTGGTAAATGCTCTGATAAATAAATCAGCTGCTTTCTAGTCTTATATTTAAACATGTAGTTGATCTAGAAGACTTTTTATTCTATTTTTTATTTATATACGAAAGTAACCATGATTGTTTGTAAGTCAAAGTAAATGTAATCAAAATAGAGAATTGTTCAGGCTGAATAAAACACTCAAATCACACAACTCATCAGATCTATTCTTTGTGTTCATTTTATTAAGTACTTCAAAAATATCATTATACAAGTGCCATCAAAAATATCATATAATTCTCACTGTCTATTTGACCTCTGACATGAACCAGAGATCATCACCACAAAACACAAGTAAATTATAATTAATTAATATACATCAAAAAATGAATATTGTGTGGTTCAAAAGGTCAACCTCAAAATCTCATCTTAGCAAGAGCTTCATAAAAGATGTTTTATGAATCATGCGTCTGATATAATATGTTTTATCAAGGAACAAAAGGCAAAGAATTATTACTGGTTCAACAATGCACGATGCAACATTTTGAGATCACACTCTATTCTGGAGCAGGTGAAGTCTGTTTGATAGCAGTTCCAACATTAAAAATAGCTCAACTGTGACTTGTGGCTCGACCTGACTCATCCAGATTCTCACTCTCAGCCCAGACCCGGTCAGGCTGGGGCTCTTCTTTGGGTTTGACTGCATGTAAAGCATAGTTGATAGCAGTGCTCTGCTGCCAGCTCCAGGCTCCTGTGAGAGGATTGTACATCATGCCTCTGATAGCCTCCACGTAGAAACCAACTGGGATACAGTGAAACAAAAAGATAATAAAAGCAAATAACAAAACAACTGAACAATAAACACTGTAGCAGTGGAACATTAGATCATATTGAGCAGTTATGTAATGCATACCAGGTTTTTCCAACAAGCTGTTATTAAAACAGCAAAGGAGATCCATGACAGAAAAGTGGAGGAGTAATACCCAGACACTGATCACTGAATTATAGTGAGAGAAATGGAACTCAGAGATGACACTCACAAGACTCCAACAGTCGTTCCAGATCCTCTGGGCTGATGAATTTATCCCAGTCATGAGTGCCACTGGGAATAATCCTTAACAGCTGCTCCGCTGCCACAATCCCAAAAACGTAGGACAATTTGGTTTTGTTAATAGTGGTGATGAAAAGAGAGCCACCTGGCTGAAAGACAACACCAGCTCACATTAGTTTTGCAAATATAATTGATCTCAGATTTCAATAAAGATTTATTTGAAATTAAATTGTGCAGCACTTTAGTCATTCATTCCCTATAAATAAATAACTTTAGTTTAGGGGATATACACTGTGAAAAGGGATATTGACTAACTTTTGTGTGTGTACATATATTATTTAATTATATTATATATTTTAATCTATTAACTGAAAGGAAAAGAAAGGCTAACAGAAATAGGCTGACGAAAGTGCCTCTTATTTTAACTGGATGCCATAGCATTAGGGAAGATTATGGGGATTTAGTAACTCTTTAGGAAGACCGTTTGTCCTCTGTGACACACTGATCCAGAAGATTAAATCCATCCATTCAGATCTCCTTGCTGAGAATCTGTTGCTTTGTGCTACTGTCATTGTTTGAGATGTCAGTGATGCTGTGACACACCTTCAACACCTGCTGGCAGCAGCTGGCAAAGGCGTCCAGGTCAGCCAGATGTTCCACCACCTCAGATGCCACTACGGCATGAAAACCCTCTACTTCCTCCTCAGCGAGGTCTTCCAGGGTGCTGGCCTGATAGCGAACTCTCTCCTGCAATTCGGGATCGTAGGAGGAGTGCAGCTCTGCGGTGCGCACACTGTCCTCCACTGGGTCAATTCCCAGGACATCAGCTCCAAGCCTTCCCAGTGGCTGAGAAAGGTTAATGTTACTCAGGGTTCAAAAAAAAAAAAAAAAAAAAAAAAAGAGAGAAAAAAAAAAAAGCCAATTCAAAATATCAAAAATGACTATACTACTACTTTAACAGTATGTAAATAATGATAAAATAATACATCCATGGGACTGAAACTAAAAAATTTCAATATTGATTTTGGATTAGTATGGTAAACAATTTAAATGGAAAAGAAAATTAGGATGTTAGTAAAAAATATATGTAATTGTTCAGTTTCAATTAAAACAAATCATTGTTTACTATTGTACAACAGGGACTGTTCACTGTTTAAGCAGACCAAAAACATTTTATTTGAATTTTTCATATAATAATAATAATTATTATTTACACTAATTTGAACAAGCACTGAATAAAACTATCAGCAGCACAAAAAAAACAAACATCTGCACATTTCCCTCTGCTGGTCATACAGGGCAGTGCTCCTAAAATGGGCTGAAGTAACCAGTCAACTGTCTGTACCACTGATGTGCCTCAAAGGGGATCTTCCGACATAAGCTTGTGCATGACAGGACACTCAAAAAACATCACGCTCACCGAAACACAACAACGACACATCAGGCAGAGAGACGGCCTAGAGAAAGTGTTTATCTCAATGGAGGAAACCACTGGGCGTGAAGCTGTCTGTTTTAATCATGTAGTTCAGTTGGCAGGTTTTCAGTTATCGTTTGCAGCCAGCTAAAAATAATCATTCATGTTATTAAACCTAACAAACATGAGACCAGCTTTATTTTTGCCATCGAACCCAGATCTGATCTATCAAATGAGAAAGTATCATACAGTAAACAGAAAAACTGAACTTGCACTAACTAATACAACTGACTCAATATTTATCTGTCTAGTAAAGTCATTATAGCATAATTTTAATAATTAACAGTAGTCACCTCACTTAGAACGCCTCCACCACAGCCGACGTCCAGTATTCTGAGCCCAGTCAGAGGTTTGCCCAACTGCCGGACGCCGTGCACATTCAACAAATTATCCCTGTAAATAAGGTCACAGGTCACGGAATGAGGTTAAGAAGGCATTAGTCTAAAGGACAAGTCAGGCAGAATTTTGAGTGATGTACATCAGACTGACGCAAAGCAGAAAATATGAGGCTTATCACAGCATGCAATTCCAAAATGTGCTTCTTGAGTCACAAACACATCTCACTGATAGTCCCTCTGGCTAGACACATGCCTTTGTCCTCCTGAAGCAATTGTACATCCTCACTATTCGTCTCGCTGGACCTATAGGCAACATCCCCATGTTTCTCCCCAAATGCTTGGACAGGCCTTGCAGACCAAAGCAGCCTGAGGTGCTCACTGCCAATCCTGTTAACTCAGCCCATCACTGCCAAAAAACCCAAGTCTTTGAAGGAATTCCCTGCCTGATCTCTAGAAAGCACACACTCCTCAAGTACAACATAATAACCAGCAACAGCACTGAGGTCCCTCATTTAAACAAGCCCCCAGGGCACCGCCATACCCATACACGCTGCATATCCGCTGTATACTCATCACCGATATAACTGATGCCGTGTTCAGGGAAGGGGAAGAAATTGTGCACTGGATGATTCCAGGAGACGAAGGGAAAACATCTGACTCTATACATCCTGACTCTCGCGGAAACAGCTGCAAACAGAAGAACCACAGACATGCTGCATAATCTCCAGCTGCTGTCCTTTCACCATACTCACCATTACCTGGACATGAGACAGAAGCTTCGGAGTTCTATCTGTGGACATTCTACAAGAAATGAATAGATGCTAGTACTGTTGAAATAACAGCCTGACTCTGATAAATAGAGACGATTCAGTTCAGATGATTTATTAACATGAAGAAAACATTTGAAAGAAATTAATATTGTTATTCAGTAAGGATGTATTAAAAAGATCAAAAGTGACAGTAACGACTTTTGAATCATTACAAAAGATTACTATTTCACGTAATTGCTGTTCTATAGAGCACTCCATTCATCAAAGAATCTCGAAAAAACATGTTTCACAGTTTCTAGAAATATTGTAAGCAGCACAACTGTTTTTAACATTGATATTAGTAAGAAATGCTTCTTGAGCAGCAAATCAGCATATTGGAATGACTTCTGAAGGAACATATGACACTGAAGACTGAAGTAATGATGCTGAAAATTCAGCTTTGCATCAGAGTAATAAATTACACTTATATTAAAATAAGGGTAATACAATATATTAAAACAGAAAAAAATTTAAGTGTAATAAAATTTCGCAATTTACTAGTTTTAATGTATTTTCAATTAAATGTTTTTACAAAAAAAAAAAAAAAAAAAAAATTACAAATCTTAGCGACCACACACTTTTGAACAGTAGTGTAGGAAAACATGAAACACTTTTGGGAAGTTGTAGGCGTGATATTCTATAGTTCATATAAAACTATTTTAAGCTAGGGATGCATATTAAAAAAAAATCTAGTCACTAAAATTATTTACAGCCATGTTATAACCTTCAGGGGTGCCCAATCCTGCTCCTGGCGATCGACTTAGGGTTGGAGATGAACTGTGCAGGACAGTCGATCACCAGGAGCAGGATTGGGCTGATATTAAAATAAATGTTTTTTTTTTTTCTTCAAATAAATTTACAATGAAACACTAAAAGTTATTGCAGTTATTACATTTGTACTGTTTTTAGAGATAGTGTTTTCAGATTATATGTCACCTGAATGTAATTGTAGAATGAGAATGAGAATGCACAAATAAATTTAAAACAGCATTTTGTTCATTCATACATTTTTTTAATTAAGCTGCAATGTATGCAACCTTTTTGACCGTCAAGTATTAGTACCAAGATAATTTAAAATGAATGGAGACCAGATCTTAGGTTAAAATGTTATATGTATAATGTATAAGGGAAGTATACATTTTTAAATAGTTACCTAAAATCTTGCTGATGGTAAAGAAAAATACTATAGTGTAAGGGTGCTCCGATTGATCGGTCGCCGATCACAATCGGCCGATAATTGCTTTGGGATGTGTAATCGGCGGTCTCTATAAAGGCCGATCCAGAAAAGCCGATCAGATGACGCAAAACTCGCGAGACAATTTTTTATGCCCTGGTAAAAATCGGTAAAAATGGCTTCAGCAGTCTGGCAATTCTACAAGGTGTGTGAAAAAGCAATTCACTAGCAATCCATCTGCAATGTGTGTACCACGCCGCTGTCTGCTTGTCAAACAGTGCAGCCTCTCTGATCAATCCGTAAAATTACCGGAAAGAATAGAGTAGAGTCCGTCCGTAACGGCGATAGATTGAAGCGCGCGTCCGAGTAGACTGCGCGAGCTACAGAGAACACTGTATCCACTGATCGCCGCGGCAACGTGCGCTCAGGTTGAGTTCTCATAATATATATGAAGCCATACTATAGTATAATGTAAGATAGAAATTAATATTTAAGTCATTAAATTCAAGTTCACGTAAACTTTTCACTCCGCTGTCAGTCATTCTCCATTCAGCGCAAACAGCGCGTCGTCAGTCATTCTCCATTAAGCATTCAAAGAGCATAGCGCGTCGCGTTCGGCAACGATGCAACTCTCTCCAAGATGATTAAATGTTAATATTATTATACTTGATCTGTAGATAAAGCTCTATAGTTTCGCATAAATTGACTATCTTGCTGTAGTACCTTAATCATGATTCATGTTCCTTTCTACCGTGTCTAGATCACAACACTGGAGAGCACTGTCATTGTTGTTCACGCGTACAGTAACTGAAATTTAAAACTGTTAAAAGAAAAGGCTGAATAAAATATTGCATAGATAGATACTGTATAATACACTATGCATCGATATGTATTTCCTTTGTGCTTAGAACTTTTCAATGCGGACTCGAAGAGCAGCGTGCTGTGACTCATGTTGCCTCAAGCGCATCATTCAGCGCTCGGGATGCGCATAAGCGCTGTGTGCAGCACTCTATTGGAGTCTTTCATAATCATAACATAATACTTTTGCGCAATGAAAGATTATTAATAACATTTTTGTTCTGTTCTGTCCTATCTATCATATGTTGCTGCCTCATTAAACAGCTGTGCTATACATTTGTGCTATATTTATTTTCTTAATTTTATAGTAGACTATAAAATAATTGGGCCCCGGGGGGAGCATGCCCCCGGACCCCCCTAGAGGGGTAATATCCTTCTCACTTTTTTCACCCCTGACCCGTTTTCATGTCTGACAAATACACAGGTGTAAATTCATGATACGTTGTCTTCTCTTAAATGTAATACTTAATGTACATTGTTGTTAAATATAGTTTAATAATGATGCTACATGATAAATAGAAGGCTTCAAATAGACCCTGTAATCGGTGATCGGTATCGGTATCGGGTGATACAGCTTCCAGTAATCGGTGATCGGCCCCAAAAATCCTCATCGGAGCACCCCTACTATAGTGCGGTCATGGCACTTTCATTAGTAGAAAGTACACACCGTATGAAAGGCACTCTCAGGTCATTCATGGAGTGCAAGGCTGCAAACTCTCCCCGCAAGTCCCACCACTTGCTCGCCATGGCCTGAAACTTGCGCACCTCGGCGGGGTCCACAGTACTCTGGGAAACCGTGCGGACATTTAAAGGGGTCAATCTGCAGAAGAAAACTAATGTTAAAATCTCTTAATTATATGTCGTTATGATTCGCTAGTAAACAAAAACACAACGAACGGGTGAACTAGGAAACTGTCCAATTAAGGGGAAAAAAGCCATGCATTTAACTGCATACCAACTTTTTAAGCCGATTAAATCAGTCTCACCCATTTGACAGCTGATTCTTCTGACGGTGACGCTGACACACCGTCCAGCTGCACAGACAACGCAATGGTTTCCCTTTATAGGACACGTTTCGGGTTAGCCGGCATATGAACGTAGATTCTGCTAACAGCCCGAAAGCTAATCGTGCAAATTTACTGGAGTACATGACTGCATCTTATTGCGTCCCCCATGTATCTTAAATGAGCACTTCAGTCATTAAATCCAATGTGACCGGGGCGTGTTCGCTGAACTTCTGACCGAGCTGAAACTCTAAATGGAATTAAACGTTCCTACCCCACATTGGGATGAACCATAAACAGTATCGACTGATTCCATTTCAACACACTTTATTCACCTAAAAGGGTGGAATACGTTTTAATACTTTATGGTTAATACCACATGTTTTAAATTAAATCAATACTGCATAAATTTGCAAACACAAAATTCAAGTTAGCTTGACCGCAAAACAACCTGCCATTCCACGTTCTCAAAAGCATGCACTTATTTTAAAATGTAATTCAGGAAATGAATGGGGAGCTTACGTAAAAATAGGAATTCATCATACTCTCTCGTGTCAATTCAAACATGTACTTTATTTCTGCTATGTAAAACAGTTTTTTTAAGAATGTAGTTCACAAAATCAGTCTGAACGATGTGTTCGTCCGTGAATAACTTAAAAACACGTTTGTTACACCAGAGCTCAGCAGCTGCCAACTCGCATTGACCGTGAGACTCACTTTTCACACGCTCTCACATCCATTTTCTCACGCAGAGAAAAATCGCGACGCAGAGCACACGGAGACCGACAGACAAGACAGAGCAGGTTTCTTTTAATATGGAACAAATTCTCAGCTCCCAGATTGTCAATTTTATTACGAAATTCAAACAATAAATACCGTTTTGGCGCTTTTAAATGTGACAGCTCGCTGTAGCGCCTCAGTTCAAATGGCACGTGAACCGATATCTCTATTTACTAGCAGCTAACAGTAAATAAACACGATGGTGTGTAAGGTGTGTTAAAAGATACAGTGGCCTAGGGCTAGACTACAACTTAACGAAATGTATATGCCTCATTAATATCGACCAATCAGTGTTTTTCAACCACGGAAAGAGGTCAATAAAATAGCTGGAGTAGACTAGTGTCACATAACGTTACATTTACCCCAGGAAAGCCATGACACATAAACTGTCTAGAAAAAAAATTGCATTTTATAATATATTTAGTATTAGTATAAATTAGTATTTTGCTAAATATGTGCACTATATTACATATTATATTTTTTACTTATATCATTCAAATATTATAAAGTTTTTGGAATAAAAAACGCATTAGGCCTATATTTAATTTGAGTTATTTTTAACCTTTAATAATACCAGCAGACAACCAGGGCTCTCTGTAATCTGTTTACAGCATTCGGTGAGATTTTCTTTCTTGAGAAAAATTAACATCTACTGTAGCCTAGCTAATATGTGTCCAAATTGAATCAAGATCGGAATAAAACCACAAGAATTAAATTGAAATTGTATTTTTTTTTTTACATTTTACAATGAACAAAAAACAGTCACAGGTTTAAAACAACATGAAGGTAAGTGATCAAACTTTTAATTGTTGTGCAAAGAACACTGAATGTGGTTTATAGACAATGGTAAATCATGTAATGAAGATTTTATTGTTAATATGCTCATTCCACATTGTTGATAATCTGTCTCCACCCAGAACAAGGTATTTCAAACAGCAAACAAAATGAGGCAAGCCATGTCAGACAGAAATAATCATTCTGGTTTTATTGAACAATTTACATTAAATGAGAATTTATTTTCTCTGGTGTTAGGTTCTTAAAATGTTACAGTTTCAAGGTTCTATTGACTACTTGAATGCTTAGTCTTGCATAATACAAGGCAAAAAAGAAACTATCATTCAAAATCATCTGTTTTGAAGACAACAATTAAAAATACCATATATTTACAAAATGAGGGAAGTGAGGGGATTTGGAGTGGAGAGTTCACCTACAACGTTGCCTCGATAATGAGACAAGCCTGTTAACTCATGGAATTTTAAAAGAAGTGCACAGATAAGAGGCAGAACACCCCTCAGCGCTTGCGACGGCCGGGAGATGTGGACCTGCAAGAGAAACGGGAGACAGACTATTAGTGCAATCACTACAAAAGATCACATCCAGAGCTTCATACACACACCTTAAACATCTGTTGGATCAACACTGAATGAGAAAAGGGGGGAAATTATATCAATCTCAGTAGCACTTGAGAAGCACAGCCCAACCATTTAAGGATAACTCAGCTATTATACATTCAACATTATGTGACTGCAAATTTAAATGTACCATGTTAATTTAAAATGAACTTGAAACTAATTTGAATTGAAACAGTTGACATTCTAAATACTATTGATCATTCACACACAAACAATTAAAGTAGTTCAACAATAAAAAATAAAAAGTAGAAAGAAAATGGATACTACCTTGATCGTGACTTAGACTTGTGTTTGCGGCTTGCCTTCTTACCAGACTTGTGAGATTTTTCCGTTGACCTTGATCGACTACGTTTTGATTTCTTAGACTTTTTTTCTTTGCTAACCTCAGGGGAAGGGGATCTGCTCCTGCTGGACTCTGAATCGGAATACTTCTTGCTAGCTTTGGCGGAGCCTTTCTTGCTTGATTTGCTGTCTTGCCGGGAAAACCTCTCACTGTGAGAGTCAGTCCTCTCGCCCTCTTTTTTACGCCTCAATTTGCTATCATCTTCCTCGTCCCTTACTGAACTGCCCTCGCCCTCTTTCTCCTTGCCCTTCTGTTTGTCTTTCTTTTTATCTAATTCCTTCTCTTTTTTCTTCTTCTCCTTGTCGTGGCTCCGGCTCCTCTCTTTCCTCCTGTCTCTGTCCCTGTCCTTGCTGGAGGCTTTCTGTTTCCGCCTGTTGCGGCTCGTACTGCGACTCCGGCTGCGCCTGCGGTCCCTGCTGCGCCTCCTCTCTCTGCTGCGGCTGCGACTGGCTTTGGACCTGCTCCTGCGGCCCCTGCTGGATCTGCGCTGCCGCGATTGGCTGCGCTTCCTGTGACGAGAGGAACGTTCGGTGCTCCGCTTCCTGTCTCTGCCCTTGTCGCGCTCTGAGTGATGCCTGCGAGAGCTACGACTTCGGCTGCGCCTGCGAGTCCCACGAGAGGCGGAGCGGCTGCGTCGCCTTTTCCTTCTAGGAGAGGAGGAGCGGGAGGAGCTACGAGAGGAGGATGAGGAGGATGAAGAGGATCGGCTGCTGAAAGAGCTAGAGCTGGATGTGCGGCTACGTCGCTCACTCGGCGAGGGGCTGGCACTTCCCCCATTACGCCCTGTGTGCTCTTTGCTTGCACGCTTGACCTCACTGACCTCAGGCTCACTACGCGACCTGCGTCGCTCTACTGTAGGCTCTGCCTCTCTTTCCCTAACTTCCTGTTTGTGTTTGGAATCTGTCTGCTCCTCATAACCTGCCCTCTCTCTGCTCACTCTTTCCGATGCCAAGTCTTCTGAAAACACAAACACAAAAAGTTATTGTATACACATTTTACAAGGTTGAATAATAGTTATGTTCTTTGTCAACTAATAACACAAAATAAACTATTATTAATTAAAAAAAATACACTACCGTTAAAAATTTTGGGGCTTTAAATATATATATATATATATATATATATATATATATATATATATATATATATATATATATATATATATATACACACACACACACCGTAATTCCTCAAATAAAAAACGGTAATCAAATAAACGCCAGGCCTCTGATAGTGGCCGGGTGCGTGATCAATGCGGACAAATAAAGGCCGGTCTCAAATTAAGGCCGGGGGAAAATTAGTGTGGATAATCTCCTAAATGCCTTTCGTTGAAGAGATGTTACACCTGTCCACTTCATGCGTGTTCTGTGATCTGATCGTGAAAAGACCACGTATAAATGCCACCCGAAGCGCAGTCGAGACCATTTAAATCCGATCGCTCAAACCATTTCTTCAGGAGATCTGAGACGAGATTCCAGACGAAACTGCACAAGTGTAAATCAAATGCATCTGATTGTTGAAACCACGCATCTAAATTTTACTCCTCCCAAAAACGCTAAAAAATAAAAGTGTGAGAGCGTGTTATAGGCTATGTAATGTTATAGCAAGATGTGACAACGCTACTGCAACACGCATCACGGCAGCTGAGCATCTATTCATAAAAGCCAACGTGCAAACTATTGCTAATTAAAGTTAAAGTAAGTCGCAGACAATTCTCCTCATCATTAAAAGTAAAGAAACGAAATGATCTTACCAGGGTTGTTGCCGCTCTCTCGTATTGCGGTCTTTTAATTTAGAAAATTTTAGCTGATCTATCAAATGCAGCTCATATCTGTTGCTTATGGTGACGTGCACTCCATTAAATCTGCATATAGCGTGGGAATTGAAGATTTATATCCGTTTTGCGAAAACGCATTTGTGAGAAGATTTAAGTAGAATTGTTTTCATAAATCAGATAGCTTTCCTATCTGAGAAAACACATGAAGTGGCCAGGTGTAAACATCCCCTAATATGCATTCAAGTTCATCGTAACGTAGGCTACAGCCAATAGATGGTAGTAGACAATAGATGTAACACAGATATAATTTAGTGCTGCTAGTGTAAGTCTTTTCAACAACTTCATTGAAAACAAAATGGTCTTGAGGAGCATGGAACCCAGACGGAAATTTGATTTTGATTTTTTTTAAATAAAGGCCTGCCTCTAATAAAAGCCTGCTTCAAGTAAAAGCCTGTTACCTTCTGCAGTTTATAAGGCGCACTTAAAAGCATTTAATTTTCTCAAAAAACGACAGTGCGCCTTATAATCGGATGGTGAACACACGTTCACCAAGACGGAGAGACAGTGCCGGTGTTCTGACGATTCATGCTACCCATCGAGATTTGCTACTTACTGGTTATGCGCATGTGCAGACTCAGTTTTTTTCAACAAAGGGTACATTTTCATGTGTTATAAAGTAATTTCCCTTTAAAAAATGATAACTAAGTTACCATATGAATATTTGTACGGTCAGCCAGCTGAACAAGAATAACTGAAAGTTTCAGTTACTAAGGAAAGGTGTGCTTTGCCTTTGACAAGTCAAAGATTAATATTTGATGATAATTTTTACTTTTCACACCGTTTTCAAAATAAAAACAGTAGTCAGAGTATACAGTAGCTACTCATAACTTAGAATTGTATTATAATTGTATTTCATATAATATTAATCGACATTCTGTGATCGATTCGCACTACGGTAACATTTTTCGACAAGGGAGCACAAATCGTCAGAACACCGGGCGACTTACGCCATTATCTGCCAATGGATCGTGGATGCCTGGGCTGATATATCAGTCTCAAATGTGATCCGAGCTTTCACTAAGGCAGGAATAGTCTCAGCCTCAGACGTCACGCCCACGGAACGTTGGCTAAACGTCTGATGCATATGGTACACTTAACTGGAAATACTTCAGGAATGTCGAAGTCTTCATCTGATTGGTTGAATTTTATCGGATTTCCGGGGGGCGCGAGTGTCGCGTTTATTTTCGGTCCGCCGGGAAACAAAGCGCAGACGTGTGATTGCGGAAGAAAAACTGTTGTGTTTACATGAGTGAAAATGAGTATTTATCAAGATCAGCTAAACGTAGAATTCTCAAAAGTATGCGAGGTTCACGGGAAAGACTCTTGAAGTTTTCTTCTCCTTCTTTGATTTTCTATGCTGACTGACTTGTTGCACGCAGGTCTGTTGTTGTGGGGACATTTCCACGAAACGTGACGCTGAACGAAACGAACTGTAATTGGTTGTTTTACATGTCGGTCAAACTGCCTTATGGGCGGGCCTTGGCCAAAGAAAGCTGCTATGAATTCCAGACCTTCAGCCGTCAGTCTGAAGGTCTGGCTACGCGAGACTAAGGCAGGAATAATCTCTTTATTCAGCCAGCTCACATACCCGTATTTACTTCCTGTTTTCGGTCGAAGTCAACAGTAGTTGATGAACCATCCATTTGAGCTGAACCGGATGAACCATCCATTTGAGCTGATATTCTCAGAACACCACAAAGCACCGTCATCGCCTGACAGCTGACAGTCTGAGTCTCCACAGTTGCTTAGTTACCAATGATCGCGCGCGCACACTCGACAATCGCCTACTGTGGACTTCGACCGAAAACAGGAAGAAAATAGCTCACGGGTATGTGAGCTGGCTGAATAAACATCATTTTTATTCAGATCTTTCACATTTACTGCAGTCAGATTCACCGTGTTCACTCAAATGGCTGTGCACTTGTAATGACACATTAAGGTTTTTAAGAGGCTAAAAGCAGGTTTAAAACTTGCCCCGTTTAAGTCAACAGGGTGCAAATTTTAAAAAGAGGATAACACGGTGTAGTCAACACCGGTTTTGTCGTTATTATCTGTACTGACAGGAATCCAAATTTACAAAAAAATTAGCTCTATGTTAAAATTGACCGGAGTTCTCCTTTAACGTTTGAACGTTACCATGGGAGTGAACGTAGTTGCCAGAACGCTTAATAAAGTTTGACTTTATCTAATTGTTTTGTTGACATTCCCTTTAGCACATCTAGTGGATGCAAAACGCAAACCCAGTCAAACGTTTGACTGCAGTATCTTATGCGCTTTCATGATGCGCTTTATAATCCGGTGCGCCCTATATGAAAAATGTTCTAAAATAGGTCATTCATTGAAGGTGTGCCTTATAATCCGGTGCGGATTAAAATGTGATAATGTCCGCACACATCTTGCGTTTTGTTTGGTCACACCACAAGGTGTCACTGTGGCCTCAAAGCTTCAGCACTGCCACTCTGAGCTCGATTGCTGATGTCTGAGGTAAAACACACCCCCCTCATTAGCATATGGACAAAGAAATGTTGAAATAAATAAATGTGGAAATAAATAAATGTAGAAATAAATAAATGTAGACATAAAAACATATATACATAAATGAATGTGGAAATAAATAAAAGTGGAAATAAATAAATGAATAAATGTATAAATAAATGTGTGAAAAAATACAATTATACATAAATAAGGAAATAAAAGTATAAATACTCTTATTTGTACTTTTTTTACATTTCTTTGTATGTTTATTTATGTATTTATTTATGTATTTTTGCTTTTTTACATTTCTTCGAATATTCATTTATGTATTTATTTATTTTTAATTAAGTCAGCTTTGGCATTCCATAGTTTGAGCTGCGCAACGCTAAAATTATCAAAGATGATCACAGCAAAGATGATCACCGGTACAATGAAGCACTACTGCATCGTTCATTAACTCAACCAAACGCATTCTATATTAGATTAATCAGAGATATATACACAACTTACAACTTGTACATTGTACAACTTACAATGGCGCAGAATGCTCAAGAGAACTTGACTGTGAATGTCATGAAGGCTAAACTCCATAGACGCGCTCTTTCCGCCACAACGCGCTCGTCGCGCTGAAACACTGGCGAACAACAATTCACAACATTCTTTTGCATGTTTTTATTATAATGTTATGAGCTATGTGACAGATTTTTGCTGCACATGTTGCACTGAACTATCTTCCTTTTCGAAGTGAATCCAATCATTCAGAACCATCATGGCGAACAGCGCGCATCTCTCAACTGAAGTAAATAATCTATCAATCGGCTTTGATATATCGGCCCAATTTTCTTATCGGACCGATAACGATAACATCAAAAAAGATAATTTATCGGCCGATATCGATATGTGGTCGATATATCGTGCTTCCCTAATAATTCCACTCGCCGTGTTTGGAGGAAGAAGAATGATGAGTACCATCCCAAGAACACCATCCCTACTGTGAAGCATGGGTGTGGTAGCGTCATGCTTTGGGGGTGTTTTTCTGCACATGGGACAGGGCGACTGCACTGTATTAAGGAGAGGATGACGGGGCCCATGTATTGCGAGATTTTGGGGAACAACCTCCTTCCCTCAGTTAAAGCATTGAAGATGGGTCAAGGCTGGGTCTTCCAACATGACAATGACCCGAAGCACACAGCCAGGATAACCAAGGAGTGGCTCTGTAAGAAGCATATCAAGGTTCTGGCGTGGCCTAGCCAGTCTCCTAAAGCCAGACCTAAACCCAATAGAGAATCTTTGGAGAGAGCTCAAACTCCGTGTTTCTCAGCGACAGCCCAGAAACCTGACTGATCTACAGAAGATCTGTGTGGAGGAGTGGGCCAAAATCCCTCCTGCAGTGTGTGCAAACCTGGTGAAAAACTACAGGAAACGTTTGACCTCTGTAATTGCAAACAAAGGCTACTGTACCAAATATTAACATTGATTTTCTAAGGTGTTCAAATACTTATTTGCAGCTGTATCATACAAATAAATAGTTTAAAAATCATACATCGTGATTTCTGGATTTTTTTTTTAGATTATGTCTCTCACAGTGGACATGCATCTACGATGACAATTTCAGACCCCTCCATGATTTCTAAGTGGGAGAACTTGCAAAATAGCAGGGTGTTCAAATACTTATTTTCCTCACTGTATATATACACACACACACACTCATATTAACTTTTTTATAAATTAAATATTTTAAAAAATATACAAATGTATATAATTTATTTAGATTAATTTAATTATATACACATTTACATACATATAGACAAGTTTTTTTGTGATAAGGACTATATCTATATATATATATATACACACACACACACACACACATAAACTCTCTGGATGTACCCACCTTTTATAGTCTGAACCTCCAGTGCCAGCCTCTCCTGCAGCTGCTGCTCCTCCCTCTCTTTGCGACGGAAGGCATCCTGTTTCTGGCGAATGCGGTGCTGCAGCTCTTCATCGTCTGTATCCGATGAATCCGATCCTTTCACACTCCGCTCCTCATCCTCACTCTCGTCCGAGCCGTACTCACCCAGCCCTCCTGCGGCAACAAAGCCCCCCTCTTATAACGGACTGCAGGAGCATAGCATTCATAGTCGCAAGCTAACAGTCCCTCCTTTCTCACCTACTTGACTACATAAAACTTCACTAAAGCCCACCTTAATAAAAGAAGCATGCGTTTTATAATCTTCTATAAAGTGTTGCTGGAAGCTAACCATTTTGAGAAGATCTGCTGCTTGAGCTCTTGAGCTTGTAACAAAGTTCATTAGAGAGCTGAGAACCCCCACACACCCGTTTACTTCCCCCCACCCCCGGAAGACCTAAATGTAAAGACACTTACCAAGGCCGGTCAGAGAAGCCAGTGCATTTGACTGTGCCAGCTGTTTTGCAGGAGCTTTGATTCACATCAACAACAGGAACAACATGTTAAAACACATACAGCCACCACTTTCGAATAGGCAAGAGTCTCTAGAGATGAGGGTACACATATGCACTATTCACAAGAGCTGCCTTCGGCAAAAAAAAAAGAAAAGAAAAAAAAAAAGGAAAATAACAAAAAAGGATGGAGAGAAGAAAAAGGTTATCACACAAAATCTGTCAAACAGGCAAACAGTGGAGGAGAAAACCAGTCTGTACTAATGCAGTGTCACTTTCGAAATGAGATGCCATCTGGCAAACACAGAAGTGAGGAAGTACTTGTTTTACAGGAAGTAAATCTAGGAACGGATTTGACTGGGAACCCTTTGAAAGACTGCATTTAACTGCATCTATGTGACCATATCCACCCTCCCTCTGCCGTTTGTTTTCATCTTCTGTTGCATTAGCATAGAATGGCGGATGAAGAAATATACTTTTGCTTATCAAAGTATTACCAAGGTGCATCAGTCAGATAAAAAAAGTCTTTATATGTATATGTATATATATATCAGTCAAAACATAATCGAGTCTAATTTCTGTGAAAATGTGTCTCTTCCTCAGAATTAAACGTGAAGGCACAGTTGCACGGACAGAAGAGAAAAGGAGCAGACCTTTAGTGGCTCTGCGATGAGTCTCTTTAGCCAGTAAGAAGATCTCCTCATTTGTGACTTCAAGGAGAACTTCGGTGAGAAGAGTTTTAGTCATCAGCATCTATAAGAAGCAAATAGGAACGGTGAGAAGCACAAGTGACGAGTGTGGAGTGGCGAATGCAAAGACAGAGGATTGTGGGAACAGACCAGCTGAAACTCTTTCTCCTCTTCTGTCATTTCTGGTTCACTTTGGTCTTCTTGAACAGGAGAAGTTCTACCACCAAACTCCAGCCTCCTCCCGGATTCGCCATCCTCGCCGGCACCATCTTCACCATCCTCATCATCACTGTCCTGAATTAAAGAGGCGTAGATGATTGGACCAGAGACCACATGCTTGCGGATGACATTAGCGCCAAGAGGTATTTTTGATGTTAGGGTGCAACAGCTAACAAGCAATGTAACAACTTAAAAGACTCCATGAAATTAATTGGAAGTTTTGTGGCTCAGTCCCTGTCAGATAGTTTTAAGGTCATCTATGTGCTAGTTTATGCCTATAATCTGTAGCAGATATACCCTACTGTTCAAAAGTTTGGGGCTGGAAAGTTTTCATTTTTGAAAAAAGAAAAAGAAAAAAAAAAGTATCTTATGCTCACTTTGACTGCATTTGTTTGTTCAAAAATACAATAAAACAGTAATATTCTGAAATATTTTGTAATATATAAAAAATATAAAAAAATATGGTAATAATGTAAAAGTTTTTTATTGCCAGTTGATTAATTTAAGACACCCCTTTCTAAATAAAAGTAGCAATTTCTTTATAACATTTACTAACCTCATACTTTTACAAAAGTAGTGCACACACTCAATGTTTCAATGGAAAATACATCAACAAGAGAAATAAAATTGTGCTTGTTGAGCCATTTCATGGGGTCTTTGAATTACTTAAGATAATAATGATCATGTCAATGAACATGTGCATGTCAGTGAACCCTGGGACAACAGTTGCCAAAGTAACCTCAGCAGGTTCCTTCGCTGTAAACAGATTCTGAAAAAGATGCTTACAAATTTGCTCTTGCGAGGCAACCGAGGCCCATCACCTTCCTCCTCTACTATATCGCTATCCCTTTCATTAATTGCCATTTCAGCACGCTCTTTCTCCATCCTCTCCTTCTCCAACTTTTTCTGCTTCTCACGGTCCATCTTTTCCAGGCCTTCTCGAATCCATGCCGGCAGGGTCCTCCGTTTAACAGCATCTAGCACCAAGACAGTGTTATCATGTGCATCCCTCTATAACAGCAGTTTTTCTTAAAGCTATGACACATCAAGTTGACATCAAAGAACTAACGGCGACGAAAGGTGATGGAGTTGTTGCCTCATGTCGGCTGCGTCTGGGCCAAAAAGCTGCACTTGAACACAGACAACCAGCACAGCGTTTCCCAAGAGGGGTGCCGTGTAAAAACTCCAAACATTTTAAAATTGCTAAAATGTGTGTAAAAAAAAAAATTATATTGTGTACTATCAATCTCAGATCTCTCTAATAACAAATAACCCACACATATAATACAAATGCAAATTGTAAGTTTTCGGCGTTGAATTGCGGGGGTTGTGCATGATTTAATTCCTGTGCTTCATTGCCAGCGCACATAAAGCTGTCTCTTTTCCATGGCTTGTTGCGGCTATGGTCAAATCACACGAAAATATTGTCACAACGTCCGTCTTACCACGTATTCACATAAACACGTCGGTTATGTCTGTGCTGTCAAATTAAAGAACACAGGTAAAAGAAAATGACTCGCTTCTCTTGACTAAAGAACGCTTGTAGCTTTAATAAGGATTGATCTATATTTAATTTATAATTTATGCAGTGAAGACTAAAGTGTTTGATAACTTCACTCAATTTCTGTGTATATAACAATGTATATTTTTTGGAGCCTAATAAATGTTAAAATTGATAGCTTTCAATTATACTGTAGTGTTGAATGGCGATAATGTTTAAAATTGAAGAATAAAAAAAAAATCATTAAAAACATCAGTGCTGGTATCAGTGATATTGGCCTTAATTCATAAAAATATGCCATTAAACAATCATTTAAAATCTACTGTATGTTGTTTCTACATTAATTTGGAGATTAACTGTGAAAATATGACATTATAAAATATATTTAAAACTTATATTAAAAACAAGCTATCTTGTGCAACAAAATTATCCCAATATAAAAACACAAATACACCGAGTGAGCAAACATTTAGGTGAGATTTGCAATGGTAATTGAGCAATGTTTATATATGAATAAAAGCCTTAATTAAATATGTAATCATATAAAGTGATCTCTTCAGAAGAAATGACTGATTCCTAGACTTTCAAATGGAAGGACAATTTAAAAAAAGAATATAAAAAAATATCTATATGACAGTTGGCGGTTCTTCCCTGTGGTATTTAAAATCAATACATTTCAAGGTATCATATCAAAGTATCAACACTAGTGTAGGATGCCACACATTTTTGAACATTTGTAAAGGGTGCCGTATTTCTGTAATAACGGAAGAAAGTTGACTGAAAGAAATAGACTGAAAGAAAGTTGAGAAAGTTGAACTAGTGTATGCGTGTAAGGAAATAAATGTCTAGAACAGCAACACTTGTTTTCCAACTTGAATATCAATCATGATGAGGCTCATGTTATGAAAATATTCGTGCACTAGAATGCTCAGGTAAGATGATGTAAATTGTACGGTTAATATTCATTCCAAGTGATTGCGGCTCAAACTCCTGGGCATGCTGAAAATCAGCCGTTATTACAAAAATTGAGCCTGATCTAAAGTTTGGGAATTTTTTTAAAGGAGACCGAATAAAATGGTGCTCTGCAAAAAATGCATCTAAACGTTCATACATAAGTTAGTTACGGCTATTATTTATTGGTAAATTAACCAAAGTATTAATCGAGAAGGAAAAAATTGAAATATTTCGGTGGAAAAATTAAAACACTAGATTATTCGATTAATCGGAAAAATATAATGGATAAACTAGATAATAAATAAAATAATCAATAGATTAATCGATTGAAAAAATTATTGTTAGTTCTAGGGATGGGCAACGATTAATCGCATCCAAAATAAAAGTTTGTTTACACATAATATATGTGCGAGTAGTGTGTATAATTATTTTGTATATATAAATACATATGCATGTATATACTGTGTATGCATGTATGTATATATATATATATATATATATATATATATATATATATATATATATATATATATATATATATATATATACGCATACATAATTGATATTATATATAAGTATTTTATATATTAATACCACATTCTTCTTAAATATGTGTGTATTTATATATACAAAATAATTATACACACACACATATATTATGTAAACACAAACTTTTATTTTGGACGCAATTAATCGTTGCCCATCCCTAGTTCCAGCCCTATATTCTAGCCCGACCCGTCGACTTGGTGTGTTATGGCCCTTATGCATCTGCATCAATATTTATATTCACCAAGAGTAGGCGTCTCTGGTTTTATTCCCATCTGGTTGGGGGATCTGGGCCGTTCTGGTCTGAAGGTAGGAAGCCGGTCTCTTCTGTTCTGCGGTCCTTCAGGCCAATAAGGTGCGTGAAACCCAGTGGAGGGTGGTCCATATGCTGCCCCCGTTGGAGCTGCTCCATGCTAAGATGAAATGGACATAAATGTAACTAAAACAGATATTAGGAAATTGGAAATAACTTTTGATAACCTAAGCAAGCGTACCTGATAATCAAACTGATTGACACCAACTGGGCCAATAGGGTAAGGCTCAGGCTGACCCCCAAACCCATGACTGTTTTGAGGAAAGCCCCCATGATGTGGGTCTCCAGGAAATTCCAAACTATCTTGACTGTTACTGTCTTCTGACGGGTTGACGACATCCATCGGTCCTTGGCCAGGAGGAATCCATGCTTGTTCTGGAGGGGGATGAGGAGGCTGGCTATGCATTGCCCACTCTATAAACAATCCGCAAGTAAGATCATATATTAAACACTTTTAACATATCAGCTTTGCACTTATGATCAGCACTGACATGTTTAAGTAAAAGGTGTTTAGTGGGTATTTGAACATGGTATGCTGTTCAGGGTGTTGTTTATCAGGTGATGAATTAAATCAGTTGTAATAAAGTCTCTATTTCAGCTGAACAAATTTTGCAACACTAGCAGCATTTTTGGTGACGGTAAATTGCATTTACATTGCTAAACACACTTATTTGTTGTAGCTTATACAAGTGGTGCGAATTAAACACACTAAAAGGCATCAGAAAAGTGCTAATTAAGCATTACCATTTCAGTAAATGATTTTGGCAGAAACTAAAAAAATAATTTCTTTGATGATTTGGCTGAATATCTTCGGTTTTTGAAATTCTGATGCATCACCACAGTTGATCCTTTTGCAACACTTTAGCTGCAGCCTTTAGGAAAAGGATACTTCTGCTTTCAATCAAATGATACGCTGGAACGCCAGTGTCTCGTGAACGCACGTACGATAGTTAGCGGAAGTTAGAGATTACAGTTTGTAAAGTTTAAATATGGAATTTTTTCTAACACAAACGCATCGTTTCGCTTCAGAAGGACTTTATTAACCCCCCGGAGCCGTGTGGAGCACTTTTATGATGAATAGGTGCACTTTTATGGACTTCAAAACAGAAAAAGCAATTAACTGCCATTATAAAGCTTGGAAGAACCAGGACATTTTTAATATAACTCTGATTGTATTCGTCTGAAAGAAGCATGTCATATACACCTAGGATTTGAGGGTGAGTAAATCATGGGCTAATTTTAATTTTAGGGTGAATTATCCCTTTAAGTACATCTGAGCAAAATGAATTATCAAACAATAAAAAAGTAGGAAGGGGACTTGGTTCTATCCATTGGTTGTTGACTGGATGAAAGCAGATCTGAATGAGAGCTTATAGTCGATTGTAAGGAAGGGGCGGGGTTTAATCGGACATACAACACCACAGAGAAGTCTGACGTTTCATCAGATGATCAAGTTCATTTAATTAAACATTTATAAAAATATAACATGCTTGGATTAACTGTTCACAATAAGATAAGATGTATTTATACAATTTCCATTTCATGGTGTGACACAAACAATGCAGTAAGCAATGAGTCTTAAAGTGGACACATGATTTACTCAATTTTTTTATTTGACATTCTCTTTAAAATGCCCATTGTCAAACTGAAACATTTTTTCTCACCTGGTTGCCAACCCCTGCCAAAATTGGGATCGCCTGGAAAGGCACCATGGTTATTATGGGCCGGAGGTTCCATGTTCTGCATATCCTGGCCATTAGGCTGAATCACTGGCTGGTCGGCAACCCCTCCGGTGGACTCCTTCTGAGCTATCCATGCTTGTGCTAGAGCAGCCCAGTCCACTTGACCTGCAAAACAACCTAGCAGTTTAAACAACTGGAGTACATGATGTATGTTATTATTATCTCAGTCCGATAAGAACAATGACCTAACCTGGATCCTGCTGATGCTGAAATGACTGCATCCACTGCTGCTGTGAGCCCAGAGGCCACTGAGGCCAGGGTTGTCCTCCCTGGTCCCACATCTCTCACCTTGTGATTCCTGTGCCAGAAGCCGATTTGTCAGATTATGCAGCTCTAATATTTGAAAAACATTTTGTGCAATACACACGCAAACGTGCATGAAAAAAAAACACATTATTTGCACACAATTAACAGGGAACAAAGGGTGACAGCAAATAGAGCATTTAAGACTTGTTCTGACTTGCAGTTTCCTTATAAGGACATTAAAAACAAACCCTCCTTTTTCATTGCGGATCATTCATATTTGTAATGTAACGTTAACCCGCACAGCTGCAGTTCCGAAGACACACAACAGAGAGAACACAATCGCATTAAGAATACTGCAAACCCAGATTAGGACGGTACATGCACCCGTGCTTTACAAAGTCTTTCTGTGCATTTACCTTTCTGTATTTCACTGAATACAGTTATGACAAGAGTAAAAGGAACCCAAGCGTCGTCGTCAATCTGGCTATGTAAGCGTTAGGCCGCGCGTCTACAACATCAACACTCATTAAAAAAATATTCAAGGCTTTTTAAACGCACGAAATGTACTAGTTCCCTAATCGCAGCAATTAATCCCAATGAGAAGCGCAGCACTCCGAAAGAGTTCGCTAAAGAATTACAGACACGTTGCGATTCCTTACCTCTCCACTTCTCAACAGTAAAATGGCGATGAAATGCTGACCCGGAAACAATGCCAACAACAGTGACCTCACCCCACAGGCCCTCTAGTGGATATACGTGAAGATCATTATCAATAAAAATAAATTAATAAACACTACTTATTTACACATTTTTCATTATTATAATTTATAATTATTATTATATATTTTAAATAACTAGAATAATTCTCTAAAATCAAATAAGATCTTACTTTATAAACCAAAAAGAATAACTGAAATTGTCTAAACCTAGCAAGGAAAATATTACCCTTATAAAAGTATATAAAATATAATGGTTGTTTTATACATACAAATTTCATCAAGTCTATGGATGAATCTAAGTCAGCAGTTCTCAACCTTTTTTGACTCAAATGTCCCCAGTTACCCAATATATTTTGGATACTTCTGCATTTTGCTGTAAAAGTTTTAAATTACTTTTTAAAAAAATCAATGTCAATATGCTTAGAGTTGAAATTGTGTTATTTATGACTAAGACAGGTTTAAAATTCATATTGTTAAACAATTTAAGGCAGTAAGATCATGTTTTTTACTGGGGACACAAAAGGCACCCAAATCCCATGCAGGAATGACCCAATTACCCTTTTAAATTCCCTCATACACCAAGGTTTTTTCAGGACTATGGGATTCCTGGTTCTTAAAAATATCTCAGCTTCTTGATTTTTAGTTATTTTATAGCATGTTTTGTCTGATAATTAATCTATATCAGCTTAAAAGTCAGACCAGGACCCCAGCAGAATGGAAACAGTGTGACATCTCTGCATATTAGAAATCAAGTTTAAATATTACTAAGCATAAAATTGGTTAATAGGTTTTTATAATTATTATGGAAGCCATTTTTAGGACCTTATAATAATTTAGAGACTACGTGGAATTTCTCTTACTACTGGACCAATGAAACAGTAATGTGGAAAAGTGATTCAGTTGTTGGAATAATGCCCAGTTACATTCTCAAAATTACCAGTTCCTATAAATTGACAACAAACATACTAGACATATATTGCTATAAGAATGTAATGTACTAGTATTTCCTTGAAGGTTCTATGGTTGCAGTTTGTGAATTCTGAATTTAATCTCAAAAATAAGAGCGCAGTGTGGTATTGATCGTTTCAGTGAGCAATTCAATATCACACTGTTACTGAAGCTTGTGTGGAAGGACGGAATTTTAAGGACAAACCTTCAACAAACTAATAATGTAAAGCACCCAATAGTTGAATACATCCAACATTTCAGAGAATCTCTCTGGCATCTTCAACAAATAATAGCAGATAAACACTAGGACTGATTCAATAGCAAGAAACGTGATGGCCGTCACTTAAATAGAGCTCTGATATCCTATCCATCATACAGATGATAGTATCTGATTTCTAGTGTCCAGCAACAGGAAATAAAATTCACCCAGCCTCAGACAAGTGTAACACTGTGCTGCCACCCCAAACAGACAGAGTTGCATTAGCAAGAATTACAGAAGAGGTTACATGATGTCAAGCAAACCAGAAACACAGCTGGGTCAAAAAAGATAACAAGCATCATCTCTAACCACTTGTTATGTCTGCCCTGGAGGTATATAGAAAAGCAAAAACCCTCTCCCACCCTGACATGTCTTCAGATTCAGCAGGTTCTTTTGAAAGCAAAAACATCTCCACCAATCTCCCAGATCAGGTTTCTCTGTCAGTTCAGACTGAGGGAACACATCCTATCATTAAGTCACATTAAATCCCCGGCACAACATCCCCGAACCAGAGCCCTGCTTTAAAAATAGACACACGCTTCAAAAAGATTGTGCACTCTTGTTGGTGTCTTTACTCTGTTGTAACTGATAACTGTCTAACAGCTTGATTTGAATGTCACAGAATGAGGAGAGGAGGAAGGGAGGAGGACAGGATCTTTTTGGACGTTGCCCTTTTCTGGATTCCACACCCACCTCCTCTTCACCAGTCAGCGACATGGTCTAAAACATCAGAAAGGCTTTTCACCCGTCACGCCGCATCGCAGCCGTGGACAGAGTGAAAATGGCATCCTAGAATTTGTGGCGACAGTGGAGACTAATGGTCGACACAACGAGAGAGAGAGAGAGAGAGAGAGAGAGAGAGAGAGAGAGAGAGAGAGAGAGAGAGAGGGAGAGGGAGAGGGAGAGAGAGAGAGAGAGAGAGAGAGAGAGAGAGAGAGAGAGAGAGAGAGAGAGAGAGAGAGAAACCCATAGATCATAAAACAATTCAGCCCATGCAAAGGTTGTCCACTAAATGTATTTAAATTATTTTAAACGATTTATTCTAGATTCAATTCACAAAATTCAAGCAAAAGAACAGCTTGAGGAACCCTGAAGCCTTGCACACCACACAAATCTATGGTGTTACAATATCTGCCCAGGAAACAGATTAAATAGTATTGAACATGATTAATTTTTTTACATACAATTATGTCTAATCGGTAGATACACAAATCGTTCTCTTTATAATCTTATATGAATATAATACTTCGCTAAAGTCATGCACAAACAATATCAACCTTCATAAACTGTAGGCACTGATCTGATGTAGTCATATGTGAAAAATAATAATATAAAAAAATTGTTTTCTATTCATATTTAGTTAGGCGTGAGGCAAAGTCCAGGAATATTATACCAACTCCTTAACCATTAGATATTGAGAAATATGTTACATCTCAGTTGTAAATTCATAAAACCTTAAAGGAGGGCCCACTATGTCTAACTATTGATATATTAAAAAACATGAAAAATTAGTCTTGAACAAGCAAATCAAAGTTAAATGTGCTAACAAAAATAATAATTGAATGAAAATCAACAAATTACAATTGATTGTATTGTTGTCAATCAGACTTGTGAATGTAATATTGTCTCCTAACAAATCATGACATGTTGTTTGTGCAGTGAATAGCTTGTGTGATCCAGTGCAGTTTAAACGACTTTGAAAGCAACAGTTGCATATTGTGCTGAGTTTCCCTTTCACAACAAAGGTTATAGACTCTTTTGGCACAATTCTCCCTCTCATATAATATATTCTATACATATTTTCACTCTAAATTACTCTTTGGCAATTTCTCCAGCAAAATGCCCACACACACACACACACACACACACACACACACACACACACAAATGTTAAGCTCAAATATTAGCTGTAAAATATAAATAACTTAAATTTCAGAATATCATCTTACATCAATAATAATGGCTCCCAATTTGAATTCAGATCACTTTGAGTAATGAATGAGTCAAAAGTCCAAGATTTTAGTATATAGAATCCTTGCTACATTAAAATACAAGGATATAGGCATGCAGTAAGTGCTCGCAGTTGTCTGAGCTGATATTGCCTGTTGCATTCATCTAGATCGTGTCGGATTCACGCGGCCGCACGGCTCTATAGCAGTTCTTCGTAGAAAAGTAAATAAGCTTGAGAGTTCAGCACTCTGGACTCCGGTACAGTCTGTACGCTGGTGTCGCTAACGTACACCCACTGGCCTTGTGGGGCTGAACTGGCCTCTCTGGAACCTAAAAGAACATACAGAGATGTTGGTATTCAGAGGAACACAAAGTGGCTGAACATCAAAAACACATCCAGATTGCGCTACTAATGATCAGTGTTAGCATTAAACAGTGAAACACAACCAAGTGAAGATAAAACATAGGCTGTGAATTAAATAAAAAATAATTAATTGCAGTTTAATCGCATATATTATTTTATTTTTTATATAATTTTAAAACTTGTAAACATGGAAATGAAAATGTATGTACATTTAAAATAAAAAGAATATTTTATTAAATGTTATTTAACATTTTATTTGAAATCGATCATTTAGTCTAAGTGCAAATCATCAGATTACCATATTAGTTCATCAGTTTTTTTACAATCAATCTCATAATAATAACCTTTAATTTGAATTCCCTACCGATTTGACCCTCTTTTTTCACTTTTGTCTTTTCTCGTTCTAAAAACACAAGAAGGACGACTAGCATGGAGACACAAGGGCAAAATGTATTTCCCTGCTGCCTTTCAAAGAGTCTTCCACTCTTACCTTGTACCTTCATTACAACAATTCAGCTTGAATTTGTGCACTACAACAGTTAACTACCGAGGGTACACACAATTTTCTCTTAGCTCTCCGTGGGCCTTTCACTTTCTGTTCCAAATGCTGCTGAAAGGCAGGCTCTTTCCTTGAGTGGAGAGTAGAGAAGAACGAATCTATATATCGACAACAATAAACAAATTCTGATTGGCCTTTGCTGAACAAGCTGCATCTTCAAGGTTGTGGTGAATGGAGGACCAATGGCAGGATAAAATCAACCCTTTGTTTACCCAGAGGTTATTCAGGCCTTTCAGAACCAGCTGCGAAGAAAACATTGACCCACACATGGAAACTATATACTGCCTGGGAGGCATTATACCTGACTGGTTCCTGCGCTGCTCAGGTTTACGCTGAGGCGTGCGGACCTTCACATAGGCCGCGTAGTGCCCACCTCGCATCGATCCGCTGTGTTCCACAATGCCATACAAGCTGTAAAGCACACGCTCTCCTGACCCGAGGTTCTGCCACACGCATAAATACTAAATGAATATCGCACACTTACACATTAAAGCTGCACAGATTAATAAATCACTGATTTTTATGTACAACTCCGATCATTACCTTACAATTGGCAGAGCAGAAAGGAGCCAGGTCCAGCATAAGAGGAAAGTCCACATG
This sequence comes from Tiaroga cobitis, assembly GCA_030578255.1. NCBI lineage: Eukaryota > Metazoa > Chordata > Actinopteri > Cypriniformes > Leuciscidae > Tiaroga > Tiaroga cobitis. Next base: position 34,456,469 of record CM060606.1, read on the forward strand.
TCTATTAACTTTCCTCAGATTCATCCCAGCCTGCGAAAGTGAAGACAGCTCAATCAGTGCATCGGCACACAAAGCAGCACATAGGCACACAAAGAAGCACATAACATAACCTTGCTCGGAAAAACAGGATTATAGATTTTTTTTTTTTTCGAAAGCATGCTCTGTTGATAGACTCTGAAGTGATGATATTGTTGCAGTTGTGTTTAGGTAACAAACTGGCTCAAACGACACAAAAACATACTTATGCAACACAAATGACCAGTGCAAGTTTTATGAGTGAAATACCTGGTGAAAGCGTTTGAGGTGAAGAGTGACCACCGGAGGAAGCGCAGAGATGAGCATCTGTTTACGAGCACTGGTGTACACTTTCTCAGCCTTCTTATCTGAAACAGACATATAAAACAAGTGGCAGGCAACAAATGATGTTAAGGAGAACTACACACTCAAGCTTTTTGACAAATTTACCAGTCATAAATATTTCTTACCACCCATAAAGTGTTAATTCTGAATCTTGACTACAGCACAGAAAGCATAAGGAGGGAACAAGGCATTTTTTTTTAAATGAATGAATAGGCAGAAATTGATAACAGAAATTGCAATGCTCAACACAATGGCAAGCACATAGTTGGGCCAAAAAAATTAATGCTTGGATTGTTTAATATTTAACATTATTTCAGTTAAACAGCTAAATATATATATATAAATATATATATATATATATATATATATATATATATATATATTTCATACACTACATTTCAAAAGTTATAATTTTTTTTGTTAATAATTCATAATAATTCGTTACATTATTATAGCGCTTTTATGGGTACTCAAAGCGCTTTACATGGAAGGGGGAATCTCCTCAACCACCACCAATGTGCAGCATCCACCTGGATGATGCGACGGCAGCCATATTGCGCCAGAAAGCCCACCACACACCGGAATTACTGGTGGAGAGGAGACAGTGACGAAGCCAATCAGTATATGGGGATGCCAGGGTTAAACCCCTACTCTTTTTCGAAGGACATCCTGGGATTTTAATGACCACAGAGAGTCAGGACCTCGGTTTAACTTCTCATCGGAAGGACGGAAGGTTGTTTAAAAAAAAAAGTCTAATGCATACCAAGGCTGCATTTATTTGATAAAAAAACAGTAATATTGTGAAATATTATTACAATTTAAAATAACGTTTCTATTTTACTTTTTTTTTTTTTTATGTATTCTAATATGCTGATTTGGTCCTCTAGAAACATTTCTAATTATTATCAATGTTGAAAACAGTTACTATTGCTATGAGAATAGTTCTGTGAGAATACACACCACTCCTCTTCATTTGTCTCTGCCTCCATTCAGTGCAGTTTTCACAAAGCAGTTTGTTGTTGCCCATGAGCAGCTCAACAGAGGTGAACTGATGCAGACAGGACTGTACCGAGCACTCTTTAGAGCTGGGGGTGTAGCTGTGACAGAGGGCTTGGAAGGCCCCTTGGTGGTGTTGACGGTCTCTCTCCCGGATTTCAGTTGGTTCCTCTGGGCTGTGGCTGACAGGTAAAGTGTCGGTGGAAGTGTGCACTAGGCCCAGCTTGGACACAGCGCTGACAAGCTGCTCTACAGCGCCGCCCTGCTGAGGTCTAATGGGGGCTAAGGGAGTGTGGCTTGGGCTCAGGTTAGGTTTTAGACTTGGATTGTGTGCCGTTGTGGTTGCAGTCGTGGTGGTTAAGACTTTATCTGATGCGCTACTATGACCGGATACAGATGGGATTCGATGAGACCATTCGCTCTCAGAGGCCTCGCTGTCTGCATCATTACTGCTGTCCTGAAGGTTGGAGTCTTTCTCACTGCAGTCCGATTGGCTGCCCATCGTATCCGCCCGGTAACTTGCCAGGCCACGACCAGCCACACAGAGATCCTCCTCTTGTCGGCTAGAAACAGAGTCAGCGCCTCTCTCATCGTGAGAAGTGGATGAATGGCGACCCTGTAGCTTCTGATCACATACACACACACATAAAGTCACATTAAAAACAAGGAAGCATGTAAATTACCATTCAAAAGTTTAGGGTCAGTAAGATTTTATTTAAAAAACATGAATATATGTTTATTGAACAAGGATGCATTAAATTGATCAAAAGTGACAGTAAAGATTTCTATTTTAAATAAATGCTGTTCTTTCGCTATTCATCAAAGAACCCTGAATGTATCACAGTTTTCACAAAAATATTAAACAGCACAACTGTTTTCAACATTGATAATAATACGAGATGTTTCTTGAGCACCAAATCAGCATATTAGAATGTTTCTGAAGGATTATGTGACTCTAAAGACTGCTGAAAATTACGTTTTACCATCACGGGAATACATTCAATTTAAAATACATTCAACTGGGAAACAGTAATTTTAAATTACAATATTATTTTACAATATTACAATTTTTTACTGAAATTTTGATCAAATAAATACAGCCTTGGTGAGCATAAGCAAAAAACAAAATCTTACAGACTACAAACATCTGAATGATAGTGTGTAAGAACTACATAATGCTTCTCTTATAATAATGGATCCACCAACCTGTCCGCTCAACCTCCTGCTGTTTCGATTGGCTTGTGAGTGGGCAGCTGACGAGTCATCATGAGAGACCAGACCGTCTTGCTCCCGCCCACTTTTCCCCAGTCTACCAGCGTTTGTGGGCTTGGAGATCTGGGCAAAGAAAGTTCAGGACATTCAACGCAGGGACAGATTATTAAATGGAAGTACAATAAAGAAAGAAAAAAATGTTTTACAATTGTGGAATGACAAATTAAGGCTGCTCTCACCCTTTCCTCTATGATGGGAAGGGAAATGTCAATGAAGGCTTCCTTTACTGTGGAAATCTAGGAGTGAAGCATATAAACATGTTACATTGTGGTATTCAGAGAGACTCTAAAATGTATTACATATGATTTGTCTTCAAGCAGTCTCTTAATCACTGTATTATTTAAATAAATACTAGATCTCTTAATAAATGCTATATATTATATAGTATAAAATAAATATATTACAAATATGAAAAAAAAATATTATAACACACGATGTGTACTATATTTATATTTAAAATGAATGTATTAATATTTATATAATCTTTGTACTGGACATTGTACATTACAAATGAGAAATGCTCACATGTTCACACTCTTCACACATTATGGTGCTGGTTAGCTCTCCGACGAATATCCGATCTACAAAATTCATTTTCACTCCTTCCTTTCCATAAGCTGTAGAACATGAAAACAAGCCAAAATTATACACGCACATACATACAAACAACTCAAATATGTATATTAAGCAGAACACAAATAACAGATCCTTTTTAAATGATCATTTAAATGTAAATAGTGCCATTATTTCTAGAAACTTGTGAATGCAAGCTGTCACTAGATGGCAATATTGTTCTGAGTGATGTAAAAAGCAGGTGACAGAAGCAGAGGTGGAGCACCCTTCACTTGTCGTTTGGTCTCCTCATCAGCGGTCTTCTCCGTGGGGTTATTAAAGGCTTTGAGGATGCCTGCTTTAATGCGCTGTCAATGTAAACACAATGTGATGCCACTTTGTTAGATAACGAAGCTCAAACAGTTGCTGTCACAAAAAGCTCCTTTTATCATGTTCAAAATAATAGAGGAACATTAAAGGCGTTTATATCTTTTAGTAATGAAAAAGTTGACATTTCAATCAAATCAAATCAAAAATAAATAAATAAACATTTTATTTATGTGTGAAACATTTTCTGTATTTGTCAATCTATAAACAGTGAAATAAGACATGGCTGTTTCCCCCTCAGACTTTCTTTTTTTTCTCAGGTTTTTGTTGCGGTAAATTAACTAAAGGAATCGCAAGGCCATGAACACATGGTGAAAAGTAAATGTGTGCTTCACATATTTTACACGGCACATGCATTGTATATCCCATGTATGTGTGGGCATAAAGACTTTTGAAGGTGAGTGTCGCTTTGCTCTTAATGAGAGGTGACATGGTCAGTGACTGTGTTGGTGAGAGAGCTGTTAGAAGACACAGTCACAGTAAAGCACCAATCAATAGATAATTGGCCGTGGTGGCGATGTCTGTGGGGCTCGACCAGTCTCCCCCATTGTCCCGTCCCCACACTCAGGACGGCCTATTTAGGTCAAAAGCCTGGTTAATCCCTTTCCTTCAGCCAGTCAACCCCCAAACCCCCCCCCCCCCCCCCCCCCCCCCCCCAACCGTGTCGGACCCCGCTACAACACACACTAATTAATCACACAAACCCTAAAATAACTAGGCCACCACACACTCTTGAGAAGTTGAGCTCACTTAAGCGGCCCCTTTCTTAGCATTTTTATTCAACAGCTAATTGGTGATAATTCATTGATGTTAATTAGCATATTGTGAGCAATGATCCTATTGGCTAATCGACATAAATATTGTGGTGTCCATGTTTAGTGACTGGCTTAAGGGGTCTCAGCACTGTTACACCATAGCTAAGACACGAATCAAAGCAACTGTGCTTTTGAAGTGTGCTTCTATAAAACAATCAAACAAAATCGCAATGATCTTGATAGTAACCCCAACTATTTTTGAAATTTACATTCTTTTTTTTCTTTTTTTTAGCAAAAAACTTAGTTTAATAAATAGTTCTTTTGTTTTTGAAAGAAGTCACCTAAACTCACCAGATTATTATTAAAAATACAGTAAAAAACTTAAATATTTATAAATATAAAACTTAGTAATTTATGTCTGTGAAGGCAAAGCTGAATTTTTTTAGCATCATTACTTCAGTCTTCTGTGTCACTTCAGAAATCACTCTAAAATGATGATTTGCTGCTCAAGTAAAAATTTTTACTATTATCAATGGAAAATGTTGCTGTGCTGCTTGATATTTTGTGGAAACCGTGATACATATATTTTTTTAGGATATTTTTCTTTCATAACATTAAAGAATTTTATACTGTAATATTTTATCAACTTCATGCTTCCTTGCTGAATAAAAGTATTAATTTATTTCATTAAAATAAATCTTACTGACCCTAAACTTTTGAATAAATAATTTTGTTTGGTTTTGTTATACCTTAAAAGTTATGCATATATTGAAATACAAGCTGTCTGTAAAGTACATGATAAGAAAGTATAGGGCTGGGCGATATGGACAAAAAAAATCATCTAAGTAATTTTTGGCTGAATAGCAATATAATATATATCTTGTTTTTTCTACTTGGTTAAAAAAAAAAACATTTTTATTTCACATCCTGCTCAATGTTTTCCTACAAAAAAATGTTCATAGTGACGGGCATAAAAACAAATATAGTGAATGTAACCTATATATTATTTGCAAAAATGACATTACATTCTACCATTGTAACAACAACTTTACAATCTAAAACCAAATATAATGCTTTTTAAACCAGTTAAAATCACTAAGTTAAAAATTAAAATAAAATAAAAAACAAAGTGTTAAATGGTAAGAACAACACACATTCTCTCATCTAAGATTAATAATTATATTAGCCTACATTTGATGATTACCACTCTTTTACATAAGGCTCATCCACTCCAACCAGCAAAATGGAAATATTTGCATGGCCTTCTAACATTTACAGATGGAGAATATACTTGTGAAAGTATATTTTGAAGCCCTTAAAGGGTTAGTTCACCCAAAAATGAAAATTCTGTCATTAATTACTCACACTCATGTCGTTCAAAACACGCAAGACCTTTGTTCATCTTTGGAAACACAAATTAAGATATTTTTAATAAAGTCCAAGTCTGAGAGCTTTCTGATCCCCTATAGACAGCAACACAATTACCACTTTCAAGGCCCAGAAAGGTAGTAAAGATGTCGTTAAAATATAAAATTTTTGACTACAGTGGTTCAATCTTTACTTTATGAAGACGAGAATACTTTGTGTGTGCTTACGATTTGGAACGTCACAAGGGTAATGACAGAATTTTCCTTTTTGGGTGAACTAACCCTTTAATATCAAGCATGTCACATGTTTAGGACAAATTGGATTACGTACTACTTCCCATGCAGCAGCTCACTCTGTGTCCTCTGCTATTTTTCAGATGTGCTCGTATTATCAAACTATTGTATATTGATCTAAACAGTATTGCCTTATCCTATTTAGTTTATATATCAATATATTGTACAAACTCGATATAAAGCCCATCACTAATAAGGAACATTTACACCAGATTGTTTCCTGTGTTCTCCCCCTCTGCAGCCCCAAAATGTGGAGGGAGGGAGGTGGGGATGGACCTCCATCACAAAGCCTCAACAAGCAGCTGACTGTTTCCCAGGATGCACAATGAGGCCAGTCGCGCCACTTGCAAGGTTCCTAAGTGGCACAACTGTCCACATTCACAAGTCTGAATGGGCCTGGCTGGCCCTGGGGCTCATCGCCCAATGCTGCACCCGCTTTCTTAGGGCAGTTAGGGCCACTGGTGGGGATCTGTGGGTCTTGGCCCCTGGCATGTCCGTATTAAGAGACCCACAAGCTGTATCATTCTACAAGAAGCACTCTATCAAACTACTATGCATCTGCTCACGAGAGGTCAATGTCCCAACGTCAGTTTACAAAAGTATCCCTTTGCAGTGACTGGTAATGTTTATGTATGCGCTGAGGAGGACTGAGGGCATAACGCTGATAACAAGACCCCCTTGGTATTAACATCGATTTTGAGGCACTCCAATTGAAACAGTTCTAGAACTTGACCACAATGCACTTGTAGTTTAAATGCTCAATCTTTAAACAAAAGCTAAGGACCGGCTACTCGCCAGTTTTTATATTTAGATCAGCCAAATACTAACTTAAAAAAAAAACTAAATTTAAATATTTTAAAACATATTATTTAATACTTTATTTCATTATTAGTTTTATTATTTTATTTGTATTATTTTATTTTACAGCATATTTAAAGAATTAATCTGGATATGGAGCAAGGAAAGGATTTTTAACGATGATGCACATTTTTGCCAGCTCTAAATGGTCTGACTTTTTGTGATCGGATCACATTAGACTGATTTTCATACCATGTGTAAGAAAAACTAAAATCACACACTCACCTTTGTCTCCTCCACTCTCATAGAGTCCAGGAGGTAGTGCAGCAATTCCTGACTGTCCTGTTGCTGGTAACCCTTAAAGCGAGGGGCCCTGCACACACACACACACACACACACACACACACACACACACACACACACACACACACACACACACACACACACACACACACACACACACACACACACACACACACACACAGAGAGAGAGAGGCACAGAATGAGAATTCCTGTCACACAAACACATTCGCACAAGTGTAAATACATCCAAAGGGACAAAAGGAGCCAAAGCTACGCAAACACCAATTAGCCACACACAAAAAGCAATCAGCAGCATATAGATGAGTAAAGACGAGAGAAGAATGGACATAATCTTCTCTCAAGGCCTTTTCTCTGATGCTACATGAGGTGACTCGCTGTCTCATGACAGGTTTCAGGATCTTAGAGGCGGCTGTTATTTTTCCCTGACAATTTTCATTCACTTTTCATTTCATCATTCAACCAGCTGAGGTCGGTCACACACATGCAGCCACACATATACTTTCATACGCTACCAGATTTATAAAAAAATTCAAAGTATTCATTAACCAGTTCTCTTATTGTACTGAATTTCAATTTGTTGCTTTTTTTACTTCAAAGAACTGCAAATTAAACAAAAAATCTTAAAAGGAAGTCTGTGAGTATTCAAATTCAACATTTTAATATGTAAAAAAAAACCTTATACAGAAAAGTAATTCATCTTTTGAAAAGTGTCATCTTTGCTCACTGTTGTTGATGTGTAATTTTGTTTGATTCTTCTAGGCTGGTGTGTTTATTTTACGTAGGTTTACTTTTGTAATTGATATTTCAAACGGTAAAAAATTATTCTCACTAAAATTGAACCGAGAATAGCTAAGTGCTGCTAACCAGAGGGTAGGGGGTTCGATTCTCAATACCGGCAGGAAACGACTTAGGTGCCCTTGGCCTTGACTTGAGCAAGGCACCTAAACCCCAATTGCCACAGTGAATGGCTGCCCAATGTAAGTGTTGATCAATGTGATACTGCCTTTAAACAAACCATTTTTAACAAAGATCAACTGAAAACACTTTCTAGAAAAACATCATCATAAACCAGTATTTTCCATTAGAGTTCTTTAATGTAATTTTCAGCCAAGATTTTCCGCCTATTTTCTAGAACCGACAACAGCAATTTATGGCATTTATGAACAAAAATTTACGGCAGCCTAAATTCCGGTGCATCTCTAAACACTTGTCATATCTTGGTGTCCTTCAAACACATTTAATGCCACATGTTCAAAATGACTGAAATTACAGAACAGAACCAGACAAGACCACCCTAACTATGCCAGACTGGAGGACAGTGGCAAAGTGGGGATGTTTGTCCTTCCTCCCAGCTAACCCAGAGGTAAATTGAATGGAAAAACATCTCTTTAGACTCTATGCTGGGAAACCCAGACCAGATGTGGGCCAGCTGTGGAGAACATAAGGGCAGCTGGAGCCGGCCCTGCATCAACCTGTTGAGCAGTGAGGCTGGATAGCTGGTCAAGATGATGGGAAGGCCATTTGGTCTGGTGATGAACCCAGGATAAAGGGGCAAGTCAAAGTGTTGGATCAGGTTAGGACTGAGGCTGTTCAGATGCTCAATGCATTTTGCTACAGTATTACCTGCTAAGCTTGCAAGCACTGTGTGTGTGTGTGTGTGTGTGTGTGTGTGCGTGCATGCGTGTTGCGTGTTGTGTGAGGGCAGGCTGGGTGAATGGCAGGACGGGCAGTACGGATGGTCAGGCAGTCTGGAACGCCTCTACCATGGGCTGATGAGGTCTGACGTTCTGTTTGGATCTGACTGGAGTGTGTTTAAGAATGTCCAGCCACCTGTTTCTAACACAGGTCATGAGCAGGGGGTCTAGAGACACAGCCTTCTTCCTCCTCTTTCTCTGTTACTCTCTGCACCACCATTCTAATATATTAATCTGATAAACTCACTTAAAAAAAAACATTTTAATTCAAAAGTTTGGCGCATTAGAGGATTTGGACACAACAAGCAGAGCTCTAGAGCTTAAGGGTCTTTCTTCAGCTGTACCCATTGCCAGTAACACTTCCTTTCCACCCTCTCTTTTTGATGGGGCGTTCAATATCTGGAAGTCACAGGGTCTAGTTAAAACTGATCAGCTATTTATTTAAATAATAATTTTGCTTCATTTGACCAACTTAAAAATAATTTTTCTTTGCCCAATTCACATTTATTCCGGTATTTTTAAGTTCGGAGCTTTGCACGTAAACATTTTCCGGAGTTCCCCTCTGCCCCTCCTAGTGGTGTCTTGGAGTGTATTTTAGACCAACATAAATGTATAAGGGGTGCCATTTCAAAGATTTACAGTATAATAAATGACAAACAAACCCCATCTAACGGATCATTAAAATCTCTCTGGGAGCAGGACTAAAGTATTTTTGTAAGAAGATGAAACCTGGGACACTATCTTAAAAAGGATACATTCTTCTTCAGTTAGCTCTAGGCATAGGCTTATTCAATTCAAGGTAGTGCATCGTATTCATTGGTCTAGGGTGCAACTCGGCAAGATATTTCCTGATTTAGACCCCACCTGCCCACGCTGTGTTGTGGAGCCAGCCTCTCTGTTTCATTCTTTTTGGTCCTGTCCTAAGTTGTTAAGGTTTTGGGGGGGAAATTTTACTTGTTTCTCAGAAATTCTTACCACAGTAATAGACCCCCATTAACAGCTTTATTTGGGGTTCTTCCGTACAACGTTAAACTTACATCTTTAGAGATGGATAATATTGCACTTTGCACACTGTTGGCTAGATGACTTAAAGTGTAAATTGCAGGTTAACCACCACAACCAATTAATGTGTAAATTAAAGTGCTCAATATGTATCTATTTAAAAATTTCTGTCTTAAAATGCGTTAAAATAACATTTGTTGGGGTTTCTTCAAAGCTAGCATGCTTTTTGCAGTAACTGGGTGATGACGTCCTAAGAGGGAGCGCGGGTGGTAATGCACTCACTCTGTGTGTTCGGGTTGAGGGAGAGTAAAACGATTCGCGGGACTCCCGCAAACTAGAAATATCTATGAATAAAACAAAAACTAATACATTTTTATTCATCTGTTGCAGAAAAGCAACAAGAACAACTAAAACAAAATAGAAACGATTTACAGGCCAGAGTTTCTATTTATAACATGTTTGCAGCGTTGAGCGATGTAGCCAATCACAGACATATGTGTTGATTTCTAGGAACGCAATGACCAATCAGAAGCATTTACGATAGACTTCCCTCACCGCTCAAAACGGACTTTTTGTTCAGTGCTGATGAATTCTGTATGCTGGCAAATCCTCGAATTATAACAAACAAAGTGTATATATTATGAAAGATTCATTGATAATAACAGAGATGTGTGAGATCGCGATGAACTGATGTTAGCTTTTTAGGAATTATTATGGGAGCGCACTTTGCACGCAGTCATGTCAAACCATGCATGACTAAGTTAGCCTGCTTGTTTTTATGTTATAACAGTGTGGTTTGTGTGTTAATGCTTTAATAACAAATAATAATTTATCAGGAGCATTTATGCTGATGTGTATGGTGGCGACACGTAGGCTAACTTGAAAGTATTTGGAGGTACAGAAAAAAAGTCTTTTTGATGAACATAAATGTTGCGGGCGGGAGAAAGTAACATAGAAAGTAGTTGAGAACGTCAGTTACAATAATGACCCACGTATTAAAAAATGGTCGGATTTAAATCGGCCTCGGGCTCATAATTACAGTTAATGTGTCGGGCCGGGCTGGGCTCAGACACAACGTGCTCGGGTAGGGTCGGGCTTGCATACCCGAGATCTACCTCGGGTATGCTAACACTTACAGGCACGAATCAGTCGTTTGTCCTTGGGGAACTTGTGGAGCCTCTCCCCCGTTTTGATGTACACAAACACAATAGTTGACCATTTTTGCTGGCTAGGTCTACAATATAACTGCTAGCCCACTTGCCGTTTAGACTAACCGTAACTCTAGGCTTGGAGCATAGACCAGGCATAGACGGTAAAAGCTTGTCCTAAAAGGTAAAAGAGTCCCTTTTATGACGTCACACCCAGCCTAGTGGAAGGGAGGGGGCGTGCTTAAAACCACTGTAAAACGTACCAACTTTTCATATTATATGCAGCATTTTGGTATAAAAAAAACAAAAAAACAATTGTGGGCGGTTCTTATCTTTATGTTTAGTAAGCACATTGCATTTTCTTCGTAAAAAATGTTACCTGCAATTTACACTTTAAGGCCTGTTCACACCGGGACAAATTTCGCGTGCGATATTCGCAGACGTTTAACGCCTCGTGACTAAACAAAGGGCGCCAATGTGAGTGTGCACACCGATGCGAAAAACGCCACCCGTAAAAGCATAATTTTTTAAAAACGCCTCGGGTTTGTTTTTTTGGGTTTGACGCGCCACGTCAAAAACTATTCGACCAATGAGATTGCCGCTTTTGCTCGCGTGTCTGGAGCTTCTGAAGTTACAGTAAAACACAACTTGGGGGCGCTCCAACACAAAACGGTCATGCCGAGGACACAAACGTAACGGCGAAGAAGATGCGCCAAGTAGCGTCTACACCATAGAATCCATAATAAAGGCTAGATGTCTCATCCGCGCTGCTGGCCAATGGCCTTTATTATGGATATCTATGGTCTACACTGCCGGGAAGAAATAAGACGAGGAAGATGCAAGGCAAGATGAATGTATAGAGCTGCTGGTCTCGTTGGTGTCGGAACAAAGAACTATATGACAAACGCGACAGCGACTACAAAATAGGACTATTTCCGTTTTACATTAAGCTCCATCTAATGTCAGGGAATGAATTTGCATGTTCACTCGGCTCAACGTCAGCGAAAATCGCTTGGGTGTGAACACAAAAAACACGCTGAAAAATGCTGGCGAATAACGCGCGCCGATATTCATCCCGGTGTACGGCCCTTTATACTAATTAATTGGAAGCTGCCATCTCATCCAACCTACCGTCAGTGGGTTTTTGACCTACTTTTTGTCCTCAAACTTGAAAATATTAAATTTGGGGTTAGAATGAAACCCGATCTTTTCTTGAAATCTTGGAGCCCATTTTTAGATTATTTTAAGGAGACGAGGCCTGGATAAACCCTTTTTTTTCTGGTTTATTTAGTTGTTTATATGTATATGCATATGTTACTGTGATTATATGTATCTTGGAGCCCATTTTTTGATTATTTTAAGGAGACGAGGCCTGGATAAACCCTTTTTTTCTGGTTTATTTAGTTGTTTATATGTATATGCATATGTTACTGTGATTATATGTTTATTCACATTTGAGCATTTATTATGCTTGTTTAAGTTTTATTGTTTTCCTTTATTTTATTATGTAACAATCTGATGCTTGTACTGTGCTTGAGATGCTTTTTTAAAATAAAATAAATAACTAAAAAATTTGGCGCATTAAATTCATCGTAAATAACAAAAAATACTTTTATGTTGTTACAAAAAATTCCATTTCAAATAAATGTCATTCTTTTGAACTTTCTATTCATCAAAGAATCCTAAAAAAAAATACATGTGATACATATGTATATTAGATATTGACTAATGTTACTTTTTTCACTGATACCAATTCAGATTATTTTTATGTTTAAGTGTCCAGAAACAAATATGCAGAAGCAATTTTAAAATGTCTCTAGATATCTGCATCTGCCAAAAAGTAAGCCGATCATGCTGGTATAGCTCAGCATAAGCAGCAGAACAGAGTGAAAGTGTTCTGGAGGAAAGCTGACGGGTGAGATGGGCTCCAGTAGGAGAGGTGGGAGAGAGACCGAGAATGTTCTGGAAGCTCATTCCACTGGAAGAAAAGGCTGAAGGAGCCTGTAGCGGTATGCCCAATATGGCCCTGTCACAGACGGACAGCTGTAACCACTAACACAATTAACAGCGGATGAGTTAGTACCAGACGCCAGGCAGCCTCAGCACAATGCTGCAATGCACACATGCACACACAAGCATACTACATAAGTCAAATATATATCACTCCCATCTTACACTGAGCACAAAACATACACAACAAACAGTTCTATGAAACCAATCTGTTCTGATTTTGACAATTGATGAACACAAAATTTACTTCATAAATTCAGGTTTTCCAAGAACATTGGAAGCCAGTTTTTTCCAAAAAAAAACACACAAAAAAAAAACAGTTGTTGAGAGTATGAACTAAAATGAGAAATAGCTCGTTTTATCTTATTTTAAATCAATTTAAGACATCTTGAGGGCCACTGACTTTTACAGAAGCCCCCAATCACCCTCATGGTTGAGAACCAATTAACTATTTGGTAAACAGCCAATAAACTGACAATAATCTCAACATGAAACATGCAAAGGGTTTGAGAGCTGATTACGATGCAAAATTCAAATATAGTTACAGAAAACATAAGATAAGGCCATATTTCAGGCTGGGACCCTCAGTAGCACCAGGAGCAGTGTGTGGTGAGCAGGGAAGGCTGCTCACTGCTCTTTGGACCGCTGCTGGCACTGGTGCTGCTTATCTGTCCAGCTGGCAGTGTGACCTGGCCCTCGACCAACCATGCCAACAGCACTCAGCTGTGTAACACACACAAACTGACACACACACTACTTGTTCTTCACCCATTTAAATGGTTGGTGTTCATCCCACCTTCAAAAATACTGTCCTTTAAAGCACGATGTCTCAAAAGATGCCATTCTGCCACATTGTCCAACATAGCAAATGTACAAGATGGTGTTCAAGATGGCGCAGTAGTTCAAGTACCCTATTAGACCAGCAGCTGTGACCCGCAGTTTGCCAGTCAACAAATGCATTAAACAAACAGACTATTTCCTGTCAAGGACATGTTGGAATGATCAAGCACACACACACATAAACTGTGCCGCACAGAAGGCCTTCACTTGACCCTACGAGCTGCTGCTCTGTAGTGCTGAAAGTGTGTGCATGTGGGTCTGCCGTGCAGAGAGCGAAATTAAAGGTGTATGCGAGGCAGCTCAGTGTTTTAATGCTTTCACATGTTAGACACCAGACTTGTGTGTGTCTAGAGAGGGTGACAATTGTGTTTGACTTGTAAACACACGCAAAAATATCAGTCTCTCAACCCCAAAGAAGTGTGGATAAATGGTCAGTATTTGAGCTTTTGAAATAAATCACATCTGCAGAAACCATATGTACTGGTGTTGAGAAATGTTACCTGCAATACATAAATATGTTAAAAAAGGACAAAACTTTCATGGGGTGTACTTACTTTCACATACACTACTGTTCAAAAGTTTGGGTACAGAAAGCAATTAATTATTTTATTTAGCAAGGATTTTAAACAGATTAAATTGATCAAAAGTGACCTAATGGAGTTTTGGTTCCTTAAACTGTTGCCTTTTTCGCCTTTTTTCACCTTTGCTGCCATTGGCTTTTGGCTTGCTTAATTTGGGACATTAAATTTAACATTTCATTTAATATTCAACAATAATATTGATCTGCCTGCATTGACACCTTTATATGAGAACTGAACTGAGCTGGACGATGACATCACGGGTATATATAAATGACATCACGGTTATATATATATATATAAATGAACTAAATTAATCACAAGTTTTGTACTTTTTCTACATAATTAGGCATTTTGAGTTCTTTGAGACATCCTGAAGCATCTTGTGCTCAGCTCTTGAGACGGCCCACCCAGAACAGATTGTTGTTCTGAAACCTTTATTTTTAAATCCATTTATTTTAAGTGCAGTGAAACCTTCATTAGCTTGGAAAAGAATCAATTTTAACAACTGTCCTTCTGAGAACATTACAAAATGTACAATACAAGTAGTACTTGCAAATTATATTGCTTTTTTTTAACATTAACAAAATGCCAATGTCTATATGTTAAAGGAAAAATATATTTTTTTCATGGGATATACTAACTTTGGAGGGGGGGGGGGGGGGGGGGGTTATACTTACTTTGGAGTTAGGAGGGGATGGAAACATTACTTTTATGAGTGTCTGCAGAGCTGCTAGGAGAGGTGGGGGCTTAGCTGCTCTTTTTAAAGATGTCTATCAATGTACGCAAACATCATTTGGTAACTACCCCTCTTTTGAATATCTGTGTTAAAAGGTGCCCCACGTATTTTACTTATCATTATTTACAGGCCTCCAAAATACTCTCCAGCCTTTGCTGAGGACTTTACAGAACTGTTATCAACAATTTCCTCAGAGTTTGACTGTTTTGTTATTACTGGAGATTTTAACATTCACATAGATAATGCAGAAAACAATATGGCAAAAGAAATCAGAACTGTTTTAAAAACTTTTGATCTGACTCAGCATGGACATGGACCCACACACAATCGTGGACACACTCTAGATTTACTTATGAGTAAGGGTTTACACATCTCATCAATTGTTATTAAGCAGGGTTTTTCCTGCATAGACAATTATGAGGCGGCCGCCTCCGTCAAATTTCGGGCCGCCTCCGCCTCTCGACAAAACTGAAGTCAGGGAATCACATGATTAGATACCTCTTTTCCACCGACACTGTTCCGCTGCGGGTTCACGGCCTGTGTCCATTCTCAAACCGTTCTGCGCATTTCGACAGCATCAGAAAAAGCATTTAAACTTGCTGGTCTCGAACGGAGCAAGGTAAATTTCTGTGAAACCACACGAGCCGCTGCCCCTCCCCCTTTTCAAGATCTCCTGTCAGACATCACAACCACCACAGACGCACCCAAGTCAAGAAGCACCTTCCTTCCGCAGCATCGAAGTGCCTTCACTTGTCACAGCCAGGTACCGATAGTGTTTTTCTTAAGCTTTGGCTTTGTTGTGATATTAAAACACTTAGTTACTTAAAATATATCCATAGAGCCAGCCTGACTTATACAATAGTCCAACATTTTTCTGGCGTTTTATAAAATAAGCTGTCACAAGTAACTTAGCAGGCACGTAATTTACTACTGTTTTGTAATTTCATGGCTTACTAATTTACGTTGCATAGTAGTTTTTTTTTGCGCTTTATTTACATTCAAGTGATATACAGGGCTTGAAAAAATAAAAATTTTCATAACAATAAACGTACAATTCTGTAACTTTTTTTAAGTTCACTTTTCAAACTGTTTTCACTTGAGCAATAATCTGCCAAGTGCCGTCGTTGAAAAGAGACACATTTTTCTATAAAATGAAAAATCGGAGGCTGAAATGTTCTGCTTCTGGTTGTACACTGTGTAGTTGATAATGCAATGTTTGAAAAATCTGAAATAGAGCCACATTTTTCTGGTTGTGTAAATGAAAGCAAATGCTTGTTGCTATTCAACTACACCGTTGTTAATATGGCCCCTATGAACTGTAAATAAAATCAAATTATCTGATTATTAAAATACCTAAAAAAAAAAAACATGCTTGTAAAAAGTGTTTTTTTTCAGCCAGTTGAAGGCGCGGTACACTTTCATGTCTACACATGATCTGGATTTTTTTTTTACCACCTAATTTTGATCCAGAAAACGTTCCATAATGACGTGCGGAGTGCACCAGATTAATGCATTTATCTTTAAAATGTGCAAAATTTTTCTCCCAGGGGGGCATGCCCCCGGACCCCCCTAGTGTTACGATTTTTCCACCTCCACCTCATTTTCAGCCAGGAAAAACCCTGTTAAGGATGTAGCACTGTCTGATCATTTCTGTATTTTATTTGATATATTGATCTCTCCTGCCATTGAAGCTAGATCTTTGTCTGTCAAGAAGAGATGCTTAAAGGGTTAGTTCACCCAAAAATGAAAATTAAGTCATTAATTACTCACCCCCATGCTGTACCAACCCCGTAAGACCTTCGTTCGTCTTCGGAACACAAATGAAGATATTTTTGATTAAATGTGACAGCTGGATCACTCCTCCATAGGCTCCCTAAGAGAATGAATCCTGATGGCCCAGAAAGTCAATGAAGAAAATGTTTAAATATTCCATGTCACAACAGTGGCTCAACTATAAGTTTATCAAGCGACGAGAATACTTTTTGTGCGGAAATAAAACAAAAATAACGACTTTATTCGACTATTCCTTTTCTTCCTTGTAGGCCTGAAACGAGACTTCAAGAGATTTCCACGACGCATACGCAATATTGCGATCTCCTTCAACTACTTCAGTTAAATTCTTGCGCGTGCGCGTCGTGGAAATCTCTTGAAGTCTCGTTTCAGGCCTACAAGGAAGAAAAGGAATAGTCGAATAAAGTCGTTATTTTTGTTTGTTTTTTCGCACAAAAAGTATTCTCGTCGCTTGATAAACTTATAGTTGAGCCACTGTTGTGACATGTGAATATTTAAACATTTTCTTTAATGACTCTCTGGGCCGTCCGGTGTCATTCCCTTAGGCAGCCTATGGAGGAGTGATCAACCTCTCAGATTTAATCATAAATATCTTCATTTGTGTTCCGAAGACGAACGAAGGTCTTACGGGGTTGGTACAGCATGGGGGTGAGTAATTCATGACTTAATTTTAATTTTTGGGTGAACTAACCCTTTAAATGAGAACACTAGTGTGCTATTTATGAAGGCTATATCTTTAAAACCAAGCATATCTGCTGACTCTGTTGATTTTCTCCTTGATTATTTTAACTCAAAGGTTAAAGGTGTAATAGATTATATTGCTCCTGTGAAAGTCAGGAAGAGTGGTAGACAAAAAGCACCTTGGAGAAACACAACAGCTGTGCAAAATATGAAAAGAACATGCAGAAAAACAGAGCGCATGTGGCGGAAGACAAAACTTGTAGTCCATTATAACATCTACAAAGACAGCATCCATGCTTTCAATATGGAACTAGGCACAGCTAGACAGACTTTCTTCTCAAAAATTTAAACAGCAACTTAAACAACACACGCACTCTTTTTGCTACTGTAGAGAGACTGACAAACCCCCCAAGCCAGATTCCCAGTGAAATGCTCAGACGGCAAGTGCAGTGAGTTTGCTTCTTTCTTCTCTGAGAAAATTAATAATATCAGAAAGGTGATCAGCTCATCCTTGAGTTGCGCTGGGGTCAGACAGATCAGACCACAACCTGAGAATGTAGTTACTATGTCTGATTTCAAAGAAATTGATGGCAAAATTTAGGAAGAAACCATACAGCACCTTAAAACATCAACCTGCGCCCTTGACGCACTTCCCACATCTTTCTTCAAAAGTGTGTTAAACAGTTTAGAAGCAGATCTCCTAAAAGTGGTTAATGCCTCACTACTTTCTGGTAGTTTTCCAAACTCCCTGAAAACTGCAGTTGTCAAGCCCCTCTTGAAAAAGAGCAATCTGGATAAGACTATATTAAGCAACTATAGACCAATCTCAAATCTTCCTTTCATAGGCAAGATCATTGAAAAAGTTGTCTTCAATCAGCTGAACAAATTCCTAAGCTTGAACGGATACTTTGACAATTTTCAATCTGGATTCCGATCGCATCACAGCACAGAGACAGCGCTCATAAAGATAATAAACGATATTCGCTTAAATACTGATTAAGGCAAATTATCAGTACTGGTACTACTCGACCTCAGTGCTGCATTTGACACTGTCGATCACGACATACTTCTTGACAGGCTGGAAAACTGGGTGGGGCTTTCTTGGATAGTCCTAAAATGGTTCAGATCATACTTAGAAGGGAGAGGTTATTATGTGAGTATAGGAGACCATAAGTCTGAGTGGACATCTATGACATGCGGAGTCCCTCAAGGCTCAATTCTTGCACCACTCCTATTCAACCTGTATATGCTCCCAATGAGCCAAATAATGAGAAAGAACCGAATCTCTTACCACAGCTATGCAGACGACACAGAGCTCTACTTAGCCCTATCGCCTAACGACTACAGCCCCATTGACTCCCTGTGCAAATGCATTGATGAAGCAAACAGTTGGATGTGCCAAAACTTTCTTCAGTTAAACAAAGACAAAACTGAAGTCATTGCGTTTTGAAACAAAGAGGAAGTTCTCAAGGTGAATGCATACCTTGACGCTAGGGGTCTAACAACTAAAAATCAAGTCAGGAATCTTGGTGTGTCTCTAGAGTCAGAGACACACCAAGTAGTCAGTAGTCATGTCAAAGCAATAACTAAATCAGCATACTATCACCTGAAAAATATTGCAAGAATTAGATGCTTTGTTTCAAGTCAAGACTTAGAGAAACTTGTGCATGCTTTCATAACCAGCAGGGTGGATTATTGTAATGGACTCCTCACTGGCCTTCCTAAAAAGACAGTTGCAGCTCATACAGAACGCTGCTGCCAGGATTCTGAGCAGAACCAGAAAATATGAACATATCACACCAGTCCTCAGGTCTTTACACTGGCTCCCAGTTACATTTAGGATTGATTTTAAAGTATTATTACTGGTATATAAATCATTTAATGGCCTAGGACCCAAATACATTGCAGATTTGCTCACTGAATATAAACCTAACAGATCACTCAGGTCATTAGGATCACATCAGCTAGAAATACCAAGGGTTCACTTTAAGCACGGAGAGTCTGCTTTTAGCTATTATGCCAGCCGCAGCTGGAACCAGCTTCCAGAGGAGATCAGATGTGCTCCTACAGTTACATTCAAATCCAGACTCAAAACACTTCTGTTTAGCTATGCATTTACTGAATGAGCACTGTGCCACTGTTCGTCCGACTGTTTTTACTGTACTTTATTTTATTTTTTATTCTAAACTGTTTTAATTATTCTTATTTGCTTTGATTATTTTAATTTCTTTATTCTAAACTGTTTTAATTATTGTTATTTATTTTTATTTATTTTTTATTTCTTCTATGTAAAGCACTTTGAATTACCATTGTGTATGAAATGTGCTATATAAATAAATATAGCTTGGCTTGCCTTGCCTTGCCTTTTTCACATCATTGTTTTATGCATTCGTAATGGCTGATGTGATGTGATGTGTATATGCTCAAACAAATTGGTGTGCTCAAGGCTGAGATGATGCCAGGTGAGCAGGACACACGTACACATATGCAAACCCACAGGTCTGATAAAGGCACAGTACCTGAGTTAATATCACAGAAGCACCAGAGAGACACCCAACTGCCTGGCAGGCTCCTGTCTGAGCCACCCAACCATTCAGCACGTTCAAACAACATTTAAACAACAGCCAGTGAACCGTTTAGCCAGTACACGGCATAAAAATCAACCCCTGAGAGCAGGGAACCAACCAACCATTTAAGCTCAAAACAGGCTTGCACCGCGTGGCACACAGTGACGATCAATTAGCCACATTTAGATCCACTATCCCACACAGCTTTTTGAGACTTTCATAGTACATATTTACAAATGGCGGCGGTGTAGACATACTTCTGACAAAGCTGGTTGAAAAGGATCTTGGGTGAGACAGGCCCTTTCCCAGGCTCCTTCATGCTTTGGAGGAACAGAAACATGGCTGAGGTGAGGGGTTCTGGGCTGGGTAACGTCACAGTTAGTGGCCCCTACAAGAAAGCATAGTAATGATATCACATCTAACATACAAACGGTGAGGTTTTCTGTATATTTAAAAGCTAACATGAATGATATTATGAGAGAGACTGTTCTAGTCCAGTTCAGTTTAGTTGGAACATACCAAGTTAGTCTCAGCAGAGGGGGAGATCTTCATCTTATGACCTTTTTCCTTGACGTCTTGAATCAAGTCATTCAGCATGTGGGTCTGGGAGAGATTCTAAACCAAAACAAACAATGGAAAAAAGTTAGTTATCACACACTCCGCGCATATATATATATATATATATATATTAGGGATGTGCATCTCCATAGCTGAGGCCGATGCGATACGCATCTCGATGCATAGCCGACGATACGATACATTAAAGATACCTATAAGCAGCTACCGATGCGATGCAATACGATTCACTACTATTACGATGCGGTGCGATCCGATTTCGATTCAACGCGATGTGATTCAATGTAATATGATGCAATGGAGAAAAATATAATGCAATTCAATATGGTATAGATAGTTCACTTTTATTTCTTTTATTCAGACAGACAGCAAATCATAAAGTAGCTTAAGTGCCATCTGACTTTTAACGCATGGTTCTTTCATCTTTTTTCACAAAACCAAAAGATTAAATAAAAGCAGGTGCTGTTTTAACAAACAATTACAAAAAAAAAAAAAACCTTCACAAACAGGTCTTATATAACTATTCAAATGTAAAAAAATGAAAAACTATTATTGGCAGTCACAGGCTGCTGTAAACCAGATTAACTCAAATGTCCTACTTTAAGGTTTAAAGGTAGGTGACTCTCAGGACACGCCTCACACTCCGTAGTGTTGTGATACGTGCTGCAGCAGTCGTGATGAGAGAACGCGCTTGAGCAACAGTTCAGAAAGGAGAAATCATTCTAGTCGACCTGGACGCGCGAATGAGGCGAAATCGTGTCCATCGCACCGCGCTAAACGCGTCTCGCGCCGCAGGACCTCCAGACCCGCGTCTTTACATTGACTTAACATGGAAATCACTCGCTACAGAAGCTCAATTTGCGTTCGGTGTGAATGCAGCAGTTACATAATAAAATATTGGTCACAAATGATTGGTCACTTTCTAAATAGTAAAAGTATTAGGATCTACTAATAATTATATATGAATAAATAGTTTTTTACCGATGCAGATATTAGAAACGATGCATCGCGATACAAATACCAACTTGTATCCGATGCACACTTATTTAAATCGATGCATCGCATCGTTAGCTTTTATGCCGATGCACCGATGCGAATCGGTGAATCTTACCATCCCTAATATATATATATATATATGTGTGTGTATGTGTGTGTGTGTGTACACTTTTTATAAAGTACACTTTTTATAGTTATTATTAATTCTTTTTTATTTATTTTAATACATCATAATTGTACATTTATTTTTATATATATTTAATATTGTATAGGCATTAGGTTATTATATTTTAAATATTATATTAATAGATTTGTATTTATTTTGAACGCAGTGGCGTAGTTATTGTATCAAGTCTTCTATTTGTCTTCTGTTGGTTGTTGTTATCCAACGAAGTGTCCTGTCATTATGGTTATGCTGTCTGAATTTTTTTTTTTTACTATATTTTTGAGTCTTATACCTTTATTCAGAAAGGACACTGAAGAGTGAATGGAGAGAGATATGATGGGATCGGGAAACGGCCGCAGGTCACATTTGAACCTGGGTACCCTGTGAGCACTCGGACCAGAATACGATACGGACGTGGTGTGGCAGTAGTGATATTGCAAATGTTTACTATGTCTTGTCCAAAGAGGTGGACTTAGAGGTTTTTCCAACAAAAAAAAAGCACACATGGACTTATACGGTTTTGCAGCAAAGGACAATCAAATTTGTTAAATAGCAATGAATTGACTAAAGTGACATTTTTATAAATAAGACATTTCAAAAACTGACTAATAACCTTTTCATTGCCTTTAAAGTGAAATTACTGAACCTAAACATAGGAGCCTGATAAAAAAAATGCTAATTTAAAAGAAAAATGTCAGACAGACTTAGAGGTTTTTAGCATTTTGCATATGAAGTCTTCATTTATATATTTATATACACACCAATCAAAAGTTTGCGCTCAGTAAAAAACAATTAAAAAAAAATAATAGCAGGGATGCATTACATTGATCAAAAATCATCCACAAAAACATTAAGGAACATCACTGTTTTCAACATTAATATAATAATAAAAAATGTGTCTTGAGCTCCAAATCAGCATTTTATAATGATTTCTGAAGGATCATGTGACACTGAAGACAATATATTCAAGATAACTTTTAATATTATCAAAGCAGCAGAACAGAATTGTACTCATTGAATTATCAATATTATTATAGAACAACAAAACTACAAACTTGACAAATATTTAAGATTTATTAATTTAATAGTTGTGGTAATTAATATTTTTTTTTGTATCCTTTGGAAATAATATAAATTTTTGCTTTTGGTTACAGTTAAGTTTCTTACGTGAACTGTTTGACAAGAAAAATCTGAAGTGTCATTCAATATATTGACTTTTATATGCTTCCTATTTTGCAAAATTAGTGCAGTTGTTTAGAGTTTTTTACTACACTGAGACTAGATAATCAGTGTCTTGTTTTATAATGTGTACTTTGATGGGAGTGCCATCATTCACGTGCATGTATTGTACAGTATGTCTGGTCTCCACATATTTCTGCTTGAAAAATGAGCGTTTCATATTTCGTGCACGATATGAATGCACGATAACACGCGACGCGGTTATGTTTTCCGAGCTGCAGTAAACAAACGCCGTTGCACTTTGTCGTTTATCAAAAACAAACGTAATAAATAATTGTATTTTACTCTCACTTTTGTCAGGCACAAAGTGATGCAAGAGATGCACTGGCTGCCCAGCTAGGTTAGCAAGACCGAAAAACATCAAACTTTGCTGACATCAAACTTAGAGAGGAGAGAACACAAGTTTACCTGATTGTTGTTCCCGCAATTCACTCTCATGGTTTTTTTTCTTCTTCCTCTTTTCGTGACCAGAAGGATAGTTTTGCTTCATTTTGTCATGGATGTTGTACACATTAATTGACGCGCTATGACACGAGATGGAGGCGGGGCCTTAAGTAATTTGCGGGGTCTTACGCACTGGTCGCGTGCAGTCTATGGTCGCGTGCAGCGCTGCAGCCACGTAAACAGTTGAGCTGAGTGCCCGAATGGAAGTGAATGAGGCTTTGAGATTTTTTTTTTTTTTTTATCTAGGCCTACGTGAAATTCTGCATCCATTGTACGATTTTTTCTTTCTTTTTTTTTCTCGGAAGGGCAACCTGAGTCGAGAAGGGCATATGGGCCGTTGCCCGGGCAACCTGAGCAACCCCCATGTGCACGTCCCTGCCAACAAGCAAGGGTCAAGTGTGAAAGGGCCGTGTTTGCAACACTTCCAGATATTTGAATTGTATTTGAATTGATTTGTGTTAACAGCCCAGATCAGAAACCAACTGGCTTAAACCCTCCAAAACACACAAAACTGACACAAACAAAAGTTAAAAGTAAAAGTAAAGTAAGTAATGGGAGTTCTCAGACAAGACTTTACCTGCATCACAGCATTGAAGAAGCAGGTGTTGCCCAGGTTGTTGATGCCCTTGACTGGGATAAGTGTGCTATTCACTGGACTCTTCCCTCTCTGAGTGTCCACATACTCAGCGGGTTCCTCTCTGAGCTTGATCATTTTTGAGGTTGTTGCTAAAAGACAGGACAGAAATCAAGTTGACAGATCTCTAGTCAACACACTAAATAGTAAAGTAGGTTTTCTACTTTCAAAAATGGAGATAGGCAGAAAACTCAACTTTATTTGAGAGAAATGAAAACGGATCTTCTGCTATGGAGATAGGCAGAAAACTCAACTTTATTTGAGAGAAATGAAAACGGATCTTCTGCTATATGAAGATCGGGGCTACGTTTCTCAAAAGCATTGCACGCCTACGTAGATCGTAGAACCACTGGCAGTCTGGCACCAATAGTCACTACGATCAACTTGGCTCACAATGCTTCTGAGAAACGCAGACCTAGACAGGGCCTGGTCTCAGAGTGCGCTTGATTTTCTGCCGCACAAATGGGTTAACATTCTGGGTATCAGCTGGGAGAGGCTGCAGATGACAGCTGGATAAAAGTACGCTGGTTAGGGAGCAGGGAACAAGCACAGCTGCTCCCCGCTACTGCCACGACTCTGCGGGAGCTTCTTGGCAAAGGCGGCTAAACACAAGGCCCGCAGAGAGAGAAAGATAGAGTTTTTCTACTCAAAAAAAGCTAAACTCCAGAGAAATGACGGGTGCACTGCCCTAAACACTCAGGAGACATGAAAGCAACCTGCATGATAATTCAGAGCGAGCAGTCGGTCCTGTAAATAGCTCTCAGTCCCTCAGAAGACTGCCTATGGGTTTCAACAATTAAAGGGTTAGTTCACCCAAAAATGAAAATTAAGTCATTAATTACTCACCCCCATGCTGTACCAATTCAATTTTATTTGAATTTAATAGGTCTTAGAACACAATATAGTACCACTTTAACTTTTTAGTTTTTAGTTTTTTTGTTGTCGTTTAATACATTTTTGCTCAAAGAAGTAGCCATTGTTAGAAATCATTGATAAAATAAATCGCTTCATTTTATGTATCCTTAAAGGGTTAGTTCACCCAAAAATGAAAATTAAGTCATTAATTACTCACCCCCATGCTGTACCAACCCCGTAAGGCCTTCGTTCGTCTTCGGAACACAAATGAAGATATTTTTGATTAAA
The DNA here is from genome assembly GCA_030578255.1 of Tiaroga cobitis. Classification (NCBI taxonomy): domain Eukaryota; kingdom Metazoa; phylum Chordata; class Actinopteri; order Cypriniformes; family Leuciscidae; genus Tiaroga; species Tiaroga cobitis. The sequence goes on from CM060606.1 coordinate 34,481,822, forward strand.
TGTGACAGCTGGATCACTCCTCCATAGGCTCCCTAAGGGAATGAATCCTGACGTCCCAGAAAGTCAATGAAGAAAATGTTTAAATAAAAGTATCTTCATTTGTGTTCCGAAGACGAACAAAGGCCTTACGGGGTTGGTACAGCATGGGGGTGAGTAATTAATGACTTAATTTTCATTTTTGGGTGAACTAACCCTTCTTGCATGAATGATTTCGGTTAAGAAAGTTGGATAAAATTAGCAGTTTATGTAGGCAAGATGTTTACATGCCTTAGTGTGCATTGATTTCCCCCTACCTCTTCAACACTACCTCCTGTTAGAAAAATACACACCCACTGACACGGTGTGAACAAAATGGAATATGATGTATTGGAGGTCATCTTTTTGGACAAACTACACAAAACCAAAGCACTTATACGTTCCTTTGCATTCTCGTACATCCAAGAGAATGGGTGTTATTATTACACTATTACAAGAAAAAGACTGTTGAATGGCTGTGTAGATGGGGAGATGTTAGCATGTCTGGCGAGATCAACTCAAGACCTGTCCTTGACGAATCTCTGCTTGGACAATACCAGGGGTCTGAAACATAGATAAATTTAAAAGCTGCTTAAGGCTGCAATATATGCTCTTTAACCCTTCAAATTCGGCCAAACATATGATGGGGTGGGAAAAAATATTTCTGACAACAGGAGTGCAACTAAATATCTTGCATTTCAGCTAACACTGCGGTGTCGACAGGTTCATCTTGTTTAGTCCCCCGTCCTGAATCCATATTGTCCCCCTGCCACATCTGAGGGAAAGTCCAAGGACAACCCATGTTTTCCAATTCAGGAAGTAAATTGGTTTTCCTTTGTGCAATAATGCTCTCCGGAGCTGCCCCAAATGTTATGCAGATCCACACACAATTATTGTACAAACTGCCCCAGTATTAAGCCCTGTTTAGGAAAAATCCATTAAAATCTGAAGTGGGCAGCTTCTGTGCCCCCATGATTTTCTCACAGGGGTTAATCAGGCATCAAAACAATAGACTGGAGTGCTGCTATTCCTAAGTGGGGCCAAAAGCATCTGGAGCGCTACACGAAAACATCTGGAAGTTTGTCTGTGTCCATACAGCCATTCGAGAGGGAGCCCATATGTCCATGGACACTGTGGTGCAAACAAGTGTAGACTACGGGGACGCACAGCGCATACAATGTGCAAACAGGAGAACGAGCGAAAGTGATGTAAAAAAAGGTACTTTTTGCATCTTGTCGGTCCCATTTTTTTAGTGCACCAGGAGAATAAATGGTGCAATGTGGGAATGTCTATGGAGTTGCATCACATCTGGGCCCGCTGATCAAGGTAAACAATGTTCAGAGAGCCATCTGCCAATGTGGCAGCGAAGGAGATACATAGAGGGGACTGGGGGGCGGGGGGGGGGCAGTGCCCTGAACAGGCATATGGAAAAACAGATTTTTCCTCTCCCTGCAGCAGTTAGCAAAGGCAAATGTCAGCATGCACCACGGCCACGCTTGACTGTCCTGAACTCGGCACCACCACCTGGCTCTCCTTGCTCAGCCACCGAATATGGGCAGGAGTGACACTGTGGAGCATGTCCCCGGGGCAGCCTAAACGATCAGCAATCCACTCCCCACTCACCACCCAGTTCTCTCCAAAATGCACAAGCGCCAAAGTGAACTGTATGTGGTTTCCTGATAACTGCATTAAAATAAGATCTTCCCTAAGAGCTTTGAGGCTAAACAAGAGCTGTGAAACACTTTCATTACTCGCCCTCACAAAAAAAGGTATTTAGCAGAATGTCTAAGCTGTTCTATTCTATACAATGAAAGCTAACAGTGACCACAGTGGTCTCTGGTCCCAATCCACATTCACTGTATAAAAAAGCTTGTATAGAACACAGTTTAAAAAAGCAGGTATCAATATTAACATTCTAGCGGTGTTATTTTAGCATTATTATTTTTAGATTTTCAGTTTACAGTTAATTTCAAGTTTTAGTACTTCAGTGTGCTTTTGTCATTTTTATTAGCTTTTGTTTTTTTTAATATTTCTATTTAGCTTTATTTCTTTATTTCAGTTTTAGCCATTTTCATACAGGTTCAACTTAAACTAGGTAACATTTAAATTTTTTCCCACTTTTTCATTATTATACAGTACCGGTCAAAAGTTTGGAAACATTAAGGTTTTGTAATATTTTTGAAAGTAGTCTCTTAATCTCACCAAGGCTGCATTTATTTGATCAAAAATACAGTAAAAACAGTATTACTGTTAAATATTATTAATTTAAATCAACTGGTTTCTGTTGTAATACATTTTAAAATGTAATTTATTCATGTGATATATTAAAGCTGAATTTTCAGCAGCCATTACTCCCGTCTTCAGTGTTACATGATCTTTAAAAATATTCTACAGTATTACTGTTTTTACTTTATTTTTATTCAAATAAAGGCAGCCTTGGTGAGATTAATATATTATTTAAGTTCAGCTTTATTTCAATTAATGAACACAATTTTTTAGTTTCATAAAAACTATAAAAACAATACACTAACAACACTGCTAAATATGGAAAAAAACCATGGCTAATTAAATAACCAATATTACTCAAATTAATAATAAAAAAAGTCTCTTATATCGTCCTATACCCTATATGGCAAGACATTCTGCTAAATTTTTTTTTTTGTGTGTGTTTCATGCAAGAAAGATAGTCAGTTTGGAATGACAAGAGGATGGAATGACATTTTCATTTCAGGTGAACCATTTACACTTGGTCCTAGACACTATCACACTGAAATAATTCACCTTTTATATCTGCTTTTTGCATACATGACTCCAAAAAGTCATAAAGCATGAAAATGCATTGAAACAAAAGTGTCACAAAAGTAACAAGTGTTTGTAGCATCGCAGCAGAGAACTTTCCGAGAAAAGTCAAGCACAGATTTATAGAAGTTAATGTGCTGAACATGTACACTATTGAAAATCTTCCCTTGTTTCTCATAAAGTGAAGGACAACTCTCCTCAGGCTGAAGACAGCAAGCAGTCATGAGGAAGGCCGAGCAACACCAAATGCCTTATTAATTTGTTAATTTGTTGTGGCCATGGGGCATGAAAACCGTGCTTCATTGCCATCTGAGGCCAAGGGTATCCAACGTCTTGATTCCTTCATACACACACACACATAATATGCTGTTCGCGTTGGTCCTGGATTGACCTAAATAGAAAAGCATTCTCCCACCCGAGGCTAACCATCCTCGGTAATCAACAAGACCTAGCTGTAAAATCCTCAACATCAATAGATTAAATGTAAAACAATGTTTAAAAACCATCGAAGTGTATATCAAAAATAGGCTAATTTGAGATTTGAAAATACAGTGAACCAATAAAGAAAAATTATAGAGTTGTGAAGGGATTACATCAGAACCCTTAAGAACCCAAAAGAACAAAGATTTTCTATGGGGGTTTATAATGGGGTTTTTCAATTTATGAGTAAAATAAAGCCTGTGGTAAACATAATTTTGACATCAAAAAGTCAAAGTATCATCAAGTTATGTTTACAACACGCTTTATTTTACTCATAAATTGAAAAACCCATAATAAAACCCCAAAGGAAAATCTCAAAGGAACCAATGGCAAATTAGTCTTCGGAATTCTGACGTTATCCCTGCACCACTCGATTTAGGAGACATTTAGTAGATTTGGAAGTAATGCACTGATGTTACAAATTTTGGCTAATACCAATAAGCTGATCATTATTTATTATGCTGTGATCGACAAGATAATAAATATTATAAAAACTATTTTGTCCAAATAAATGAAAAATAAAAGTACAAACAAATTTGTTTACATTTGAAAATAAATAAATGATAAGTTAATTTGGGCATAACAATTGTAATGTACAGTATGAAAAATGGATATTCAGTTAGTCTGAGATTAGCTAAGGCTAACATTTAACAGTGTTATTATTTTACTAGTGTTTTTTAAAAATTGGTTTACGGTACTGCAAAAGTAATCTAAAATACGGGAAAAAAGTATGCACAATTAAATCTTAAATATGACACAGTTAATAAAAAAAAAAAACTGCCAATAAACAATATGGTACTGATATATTGTGCATCTCTACTTCGAAATGCTACTTTCCAAGTGCTGAGATACCGAGTACTCAAGTTCTCTGTGTTAATATTAATATAATCAACTCAATCAGGATTATCATGGAATTGTTCACAACTGTGTTTAAAAATAAAATAAAAACCTGAAATTTAAAGCAAAATAGATTTGAACCCTCACCTCATGAAATATGAAATTAGATTGAAAATCAATATGAGAAAATAAAGATTCAACTGCTGCATTTGCCAGCTTGTGATGCCTATTGAAGCAAAAACATTTTAATTTCCTCAAACAATGGCTTCCCAGCTGTGTTTCAAGCACAAGCCTGGCTCTCTGAGGTCAAGTCTCTTTCTACCAAGACGCTGGTACTTGAGCTGAAGGCCTTTTTGGTGAGAGAGCGCAGTTAATAGATTTTCTTTCTTCTCCCTGCTGTTGTTGTGGAAAACTATTATGGATTCTGGAAAATTCTTGCTGGGGATCTTTTGTGCGAAAAAGCGAACACAACAACAAGCTCTGTCTAAAAAAACTCTGGCCTTCAAATATTGCAGAAATGCAATTTCACCAGCTCCTCTATGCCAGCGCCAGTCCATTTCACAGCCACAATGGCCGCCTGTTTCTTCCTCATTTAGTCAGCCTGCCTGGAACAATGAGCATGGAAGAATGGCAACAGGTAATTTAAAGAGCTGGGTAAGAAGGATGTGGGCAGGAGGTGGCCCAACTCTGGCCCAAAACCACAGACCACCACCAGCTACCTTCTGGACCTCACCAGAAGAAATAAAAAAAACACCTAGTGGGAAACCGTTTCCCTTTTCTGTTTTCAGATTTTGGTCTCTGAGAGTTTATCAGGCTTGACTGGAAAGAGATTATAAAAAAATGATCATCTGACGAACATCAAGACGTTTGAGTTAAGTCAAGGCTATGGTGCAAAGATAAGCGAGTCTGTCTGGAATGGAAAGGTTTTCCACTACAAGAAAGAATCAATGTTTGTTCCCAAAATTAGTTGTGAAATAAACTGAGTTTTCTGTTCACATGTTTGGAATAAATACAGCTATTTCCTAAGGCAAAAAAAAATCTCTCTCACAACATCCATCACCTTTCAACAGCTGAGGATGCTCTATATACGAAACGAGCTCCCCTCCAGAAGAAAACGAGACCCTCTCCCAGAAGCTCGGAGAGAGCAAAGAGGGATCATGGGAGATGTGGCTGGGCAGGGGGAGGAGCAGAGCTCAGGATCCCATCCCCACACAGCTGCAGCCGTTCTTCAGGGAATCCGACCGGGGAGCACCACTCGAGCGCCTAATGCCATTAATGAGCACAGCCATGCGGCAGTAACGGAATTGGAGCGCGGCTTCTCTAGCAAGAGCCTGGCTGCCCTTGGAGTGGCAGGAGACCAGTTAGGTTGGGTTTAACTGAACTTAACTTTGATACACCAGATCATGAGTCCATGGACAGGGACGGAAATGGATTCAATAACTGTTAAGCATTATGCAAGGACAAGGTGGTAGCATATTTCACTGCTATGTGAAATTGTACACTAGCTTTTGCTTATCACTGAAAAGAGAAATGAGCATTTGACACTGTGCCTCGGTTGGAGGTGTCGTCTAATCTTACATACCAGAGAAAAAATGCTGTCTTTCGTGCCACATAGTTGAAACTTGAATAAATAATAATAATATAAAAACAACAGACAATGTATTTGAAGTTGTTTCTTTGTAATAATGACCATATGCTGGTCCTCATTATTTCAGCCAGGATTTACAATATTAATGAATTACATGGGTGAATCCCCTGAAACTTTTAAGAACACTTGCACTATTTTTACTGCAAATTCACTAAATAAAAATAAAAAAACAACAGGAAAAAAACATTTTGCCTGAAGAAAATTATGCCTACATACATTTAACCATTCAAAAGTTTGGTTGGCAAGTCACTTATGCTCACTAAGGCTTCATTTATTTGACTAAAAATACAGTAAAACCATTAATCAAATCTTATTGCAAAGAAATAACTGGTATTTTTTTTATATATTTTAAAAGGAAATTTATTCCACTGATGGCCATGCTAAATTTTCTGCAGGCATTGCTCCAGTCTTCAGTGTCACACAACCCTTCATATTAGAAATCATTCTAATATGTAGATTTGATTCTCAAGAAACATTTCTTATTGTGATGATTCATATTTTTGTGGATTATTCGATGAATAGAAAGTTTTAAAGCATTTATATACAGCGTTTATTTGCAATATAAATCTTTTGTAGCATTAAAAATGTCAACTTTACTGTCACTGTTGATCAATTTAATGCATCCTTGCTGAATAGAAGTATTAATTTCCTTAAAAAAAAATCGGACCCCAAATTTCTGAACAGTACGAATGAACATTGTGACATTATGTTTATGACAATTAAGCACATTGTTATGAAAATGTCCAAATGTAAAAAAAGGAGGGGGATACTAAAAAAGAGCTTAATTTTCTTCATTAGAAATAGAAATGTAATTTATTTCTCTCTAATTATGCTTTTCTTCTGATTGTGAGGTTACCCACGTGTTTTTGATAGATTCATTAAAAAAATGAATGCCACTTGGAAGACATCAAAATGTACATACAGTAAACTGTGTGATGCAGATGATCATGACATGTGCATGGACCTGATGAAAAGTCAAGATTAGCAGGTGGAAATCCTAAATATTCAGTGGAGAACTTCTACTGTGCTTTGTGGTTATAAATAAGCAACAGGTTTTAAAATACTACAATATGCATTCCCGGAAGTTGTGCATACTCTTATTACAAGGACAGTTCAACTCAAGCAACCTGGGGTTAAGCCTCCTGCTCAAGGCATAATGGTGATGATGGTGAGTTCATGAATCCTTCCAACAGATTAAAAACAAAAGTGTAGCAGAGTAACTTTATCATGGGTCCAAAGCATCACTGCTGCTGGAGCTCTAGATGGAGCCAGGGAGCTGCTCAATGACAGAAAGCAGTGAGCTAATTACAGCTTAGTGACACAAAGTTTAATATATCACCTATAAGAGATAAATCAATTCTAAAATGAGGGTCGATGTAGTTTGCCTTTAAGCAGTTTTAAGTCTTTGCAGTTTCTGTACAGTACCCTTCTGCCAAAAGATGCACTTCTTTCTTACAATTATTATCATAACATTTGATTGAATAGCAAATCAATTAATCAATATTATCATAAATATTCTATATAAGATTATAACTGGCCAATGTAATTGTGAAACCCTGCTCTGGGGCAGTTAGCACAACTTTTGCATGGTTAACCCCACATTGCTGTGCTAAAATTGTACAGTAAGAAATGATTAAATTGAACATATTACAATTATATATGGCTCCTGTTTTGATCTTCGTACAGTAACTGAAAAGCTGTGTACTGTAATCTAATAAGTTAGACTAGTCATCATTTAAATTGGTTATACGCTGTATGTATCCAATCATGGTTCCTGGCACCACAAATATCCAAATAAAATTGTTAACTCAGGGCTTAGGAATGTACAGTGTGAAATAAGAATGAGCAGTTTGAAACGTGAGACAACATATCCAAGGACTCTATTTAGAATGGGGTTTAGAATTACTTTAACTCTTTAATGTGTGAAAAGCTTCATATATATTGTGAAAAAAAGAAGCTATATGCACAAAACTGAATTTACATAAATATAGGAGAGGACACTCAAAAAACAGCAGATTTTTTTGTCGATGAAATATCAGTGTTTTCAGGTTGTCTAAAGAGTGTGTATGTCTCCTCACTGTATCTAAAAAACTAAACCGAGTGATCCCAGGGCAAAGGTCAGTGATGACAGTTGTGCTAACATGGCATTGCTGTGTACAGAGAAACAATGAGGAGCTTCTCAAAGAGCCATTTGAAAGAAAACCCAGCTCTTATTTGAGCTCCAAAAACAAGGCAATTTTCAGGTTTTAATCTGTAAATAAGAGTCAGCTTCTATCAAAGATGAATCTTCACAACAGTGTAATGACTGTCACTACAATTAGCAAATGAAAAAATAAGTGTTTTCCTATAATAAAGATAAAGTCACACTTCTGCGTGTTTTTCTGTGGAATAACTACCTGAGGCTGCCTTTGCTGAGTGCTTCTGCAGGAAGTCCAGAGTCTGAGCCAGGGCTTTCTTATTGCAGTGAGTGGAGAGCTCTTCCTTACATTCAAAGCACCTGTCAAAGGTGAGCAAAACTAATGTCAAAATGCAATTTATCATGCATTTTATGTCTAATACAAAAGAGCGTAGATGTCTTTGAAAGCTGTATTTATTTGACCAAAAATACAGTAAAAACAGTAATATTGTGAAATATGTAAATGAATTGTTTTGTATTTTAATAATTTATTCCTGCGATGTCAAAGCTGAGTTTTCGGCAGCCATTACTCCAGTATCACACGATTCTCCAGAAATCATTGAAATTTGCAAATAACTTTTTTTCTTTGATTAATAGAAAGTTCAAAAGAACTGCATTTTTTTTTTATAAAAAAATTAACAATGTAAATGTTAAAATGAAATGTATCCTTAATAATTTCAAATCTTACTGACACCAAACCTTTGTGTATGGATAAATGATCAAATAATCATGCAATACAGCAAAATCAATTGACGTTTCCTACCAGGCCTTCCATGTACTGAGGCTGATGGTGATACAGTGAGAGTCAGAGCGATGAGCTTGCTGGTGTTTTGTGGAATGCTGAGTTTCTGCCTGGTTACAGCCCTGGAAGAGAGAGCAACAATAGCAAGGTTTGAAGGTTGGCATATATTTTAAGATCTAGTCAAGTTATAGTCAATATGTTTTTTTTCCCACTGTCAAATCAAGTTCAAACAAAGTCTCTATCATACTCCCAAATATGCTGAACAGCTTAAATGACCCATTTAAATACTGTGAGTAAAAGGCAAAGGAAACAGTAGGGTCACTCATTCTACTTTCAAAAATGCTGTGCGACCGGGGTAATAATATGAGCTTTTAAGCATAGGCCTAATAAAAGTGCATTTCCCCTTGGTTTTGACACTTGCAGTACCCAACAGCCACTGCTGCCATTTTTATCACCTCTTTTCACAACACTAACGTTCAAAAGTTTTGGGTCAAACTTTTGATACTTTTATTCAAGAACGCAAATTGACCAAAAGTGACAGTAAAGACTTTTGCATTGTTACAAAAAAAGTATATTTCAAATAAATGCGCCTTGGTGAGCGCAGGATACTTTTTAAAAATCATACTGACCCCAAACTTTTAGACAACATATTCACAAAATGCCTCAAAAAAACATAAATGTTTTTTTTTTTTTTTTTTTAAGTTTTGCCAGTAAAGTTTCTAATATTTGTGAAATATGAATATGCCGTAAACAACCTGACACTGCGCACTGACAGAACTGCATAGATTGTAACACAATATGTTAGTGTTTCAGAGTGAGAAGATCTCACCTGGAACCCGCACTTGAGGCACACGAGGATGTCATGTACTCCTGTTGCTTCTCCCTCAAGCACATTCCTCTCCTTAAGACAATCGGAGCACACCGACCACATGCTGCCTGTCACTGCCTTCTTCACTGAGCTGAGGTCCACAGCCCTGCGCACATGCTGACACGTCAACCCTAGATGTCACAAGAATATACATCTTTACTGAAGAGTTTACAACAATATGCAAGCTTTGTTAAATCCACAATCTAAATTGGAATGATTAAGGAACTTCATGCATGATAGATCCTTAATGTCTGATAAATGCTTTGCATGCTTCTCTGTGATTTTGCAACGTACATCAATGAACAATGTACAGGCATGAAAAATGACATCATAACCTTTCCTTACCGCCAACCTCGTCGGACGAGTCTTCATCGCGAGGCTTCTTTGGCTTGTTAGACCGCTTGGTCATGTCTGCGGTTTTTAAAGAGAAGGGGTCTTTCAACCGCATTTGTATCTGGGGGGGAAAAATCACTAAGTATGAGAACCAACAGCACAGTTGTGTTTCTGAAGCCTAACATTATCAAATAACACATACACATGAGGGCCTCAGCACACTTCCGAGGTGGGCACAAAATGACAAAATTATTTAAAAGACTTATATTGAAATAATCCATTGTAACTAAAAGACTAAAAAAAATGTCAGAGTTAAACTATTTATATTAAATTACATATTCAAATTAAAAGAATCCATTGTAACTAAAAAATGCTTAAAAAACATTTGTAAAAATATTTAAATACTTTAATGTAACTAAAGGCTAAATAACTTTTTTTAAGTAATTATAATAAACAATCCAAAGTAACTAAAAGCCTATAAACTGCTAATATAAGGACGCACAACATTTAAACTGATATTATATTTCTTCTTATTCTGAGTTTCCCCACTACACTGTGTGTTTTTAGAGAAGAACAAGGTCCTGGAAAGCTCTGGAATTATCTAATTATCGATCTATTATCTTCAGTCCTGCGAATTTTTCCTTTCCATCTCAAATATCTCAGTGGGAAAACACTAAAGTAGCAGACTACCCGATCTATCTGAACTCGTGAATACTGTAAGATGACAGCAATTGAATACGGTTTAGATAAGGAAGAATCATTTCAGCAGTTTAACCATTAACTATAACTGACGAATCGGTAAGTGAGGATAAAGCAATACGATATAATTAGTTATTAGCAAACCACTGTAGAAAAGCAAATAAGCGCACGACACCTGAGACTTGCCCAGGTAACTGATACAAGTAAGTTACTGACAGCAGATACCGGCTAGTTAAAGGCCTTTGCTTCCCTAGTATTAAGTAAGATCTGTTTACAACACACAGTTAAGAGTAGCTACAACAGTAAAAGGTCGTTGGCTTATAGTAATAAACCCAACTCACCCTGTTTATGTTCCCTCCTCTCTAGGTTCGCAACCAAGTGAACGTCAGTTGACAAGTGGCCAGGTGGAAGAGCGAGGCTAATAACTTGCATATGCTTCCAAGTTTATAAATACGGAAGAATTCCTGTCGGTAGTTTGGTGTTCGGATCTAATACTTCGACAATCAGGAATCGAGCAATCCCGAGACAGTTTATATTTTGATTTATAGAGTTTGTCGGCGTATTTGGTGGCATTTGGGGAAGAACAACAGAAAGCACAAGAATCACATATGTCACGTGGTCACACCCTCAACGACGCGCTACGGATAGTTGTATGGTCAAACTCGTTTGGGTATCTACTGTTTGGCTCAGACGAAAAAGTACTGTAGTGTTTTGTAGAAATGTAAACACAAAAGAGCTATTTGAGAATGCAATATTATTGTTATATATAATGTAAAAAGTGTCACATTTTCACTCTTTTTGTGTTATTAGAGTAAATGTGTCAAAATAAAATAAGGAAGGGGGGGGGGGGGGGGGGTATCTTTTTTATTTTTACTTTTTCTTATTATTTTTTTGCATACTTGAACCAGTTATTATTTGCCGCATTATAAGTGTATTATATCCGGCAAATTATTTATTTTATTGTGCATGAACATTCCTCTTGTCTTGGTATTTTATTTGTGTTAATACATATTGCGATCATTTTAATGAAAGTTAGGCCTATATATTATTAACAATGTTCAAATGTCAATTAAACCACACTTCTACATTAAACAAATGCTTTTATTTTTGTAATGCAAGCACTAATATTTCCCGAATGCCCACTTTCTCTGCTGAGATTTGTTTATAACTAGTTTAATAGTTATATTGAATATAACGGACGTGTGGGTCTGAGCAAACGTAAATTATGCATTAACATGACATAACATAACCACTTCGGATTCTGTTAAATAATCATTCACTTGCATGTCAAAATATAACTTAGTATAATAATTTGTTGAACACATATGCAAAAAAATAGGAAACGAGAACATATGAAGAAAACATGCAAATAAAAAAGAAAAGGGGAAAAATATATCGTTATATAAAAACAACCTAAAAGTGCAGTTGTGGCAAAAAAAAAAAAAGAGTAGCAAACGTCACTGGTAATACGTAGTAGTTGTGCGCATGCGTACAGGAGTAATTTATAGCTGCAATTCTGCTACGTAGCTTAGACTTGCGTCCCACCTTGTTTTCGTCGATCTTTAGACACAAAACAAGGAAATAAGTAATATCGTCATCTTGCAGCTTTCTTTACTATAAATTCTAGCATGGCGTTAAATGTCTGTTCACGGCTGACGAGAAGTTTTGTCCGCGTTGTAGCGAGCAGAAGTGTCATTCTTGTCACAAGACCACTGACGAGTTCATCCTGGACACATTTACGTTGCTTACAGCGTGAGTGTTGAAATATTGCACTGTGTAAATGGAATACATCGTGATTGACATCAATAGATCTGGAAAATCCCGGCCAATCTTGCATTCGTCTTTACAGCTTTAACATATGTGATTTCTCCCTCTGCGTTTTTTGAAAAAGTTTGGGCTGTAATAGGCTACTTAAAAAAAATCCAAAAACCCAAGCTTGTATAATTTGTTCTAAAATGTGACATTTTTATTTTTAGAGGTAAAATGCCACACAACGACAACTATGTCTAGCAAAAGAACGGCCTCTGTCGGTCAAGTGTGTGTGTGTGTTATCTTTCAGATATCCGCGTCGTTCGTTATGATGGTGCTTCTTCGTTACTACATTTCAGCTCTTCTAGCCAGCCTTCAATAGATGTGTCATATGAGCAGCTGAAGAAACTGCTAGTGTCCCGATCCGGATTGGTTATAGACGTCCGTGAGCCGTGGGAACTCAGGGAATACGGGAACATACAGGGGTCTATTAACGTTCCACGTAAGTCAGCGAATGTCCTCATCCATGTAGCCTACTGTATATTTAAAAGTCTCATTATATAAATCACAATACTGTACCCTCTCATCTGCAGTGGGACAGTTGAATGGAGCTCTCCAGCTCAAACCTGATGAATTCAAGGAGAAATACAGAGGGGATATGCCATCACAATCCCAAAATATAGTGTTCACCTGCCTAGCTGGTGTGAGAAGCAAAACTGCCCTGGAAGCTGCAGTGTCATTAGGATACACCAAGTGAGCAATTATGCTTATTATAGAACTATTATAGTGCTTCTTTCTTTGCCACTTTTTACACAGCTTGAGTTCTGTGCGAAACTTTGAAAAACTTCTCAGGACTATAATATTTTCAGTCCAGAAAAAAAAATGACTCTAAATTACAGCATCTGTTATACCTCACGGCAGAAGTCTTCAAATGGGGAGTCACCGATTAGTATCTGATTTGAAAGTAAATTTGGTCAAGAAAAAACATATCAAAATAAGTATTAATAAAAAATGCAATATTAAGCTAAGTTCAACCAAAGCTAAAGTCCAGCTATATGTTTCATTATCCCTCCTACATTAAAATGCAATGGTTGCATTAAATTGTAATGTACGTCATGTATATGATTATGTCATATACGTCATGTCAATAATGATTATTTTAATGCAGGGGTGCCCAAATGTTTTACTATGATGGGCCAAAAATTCAACTTGATTGAGGGCCGTTTGCTGAAATTAAATGTTGCATTTTATTTTATACAAAGTTAACTTATATTCTCTACATTTAAATGCAAAAATTAAACAAAAAAACTAAAACAAAAATTTACAGTAGAAATGAAGGTATGCTTCAATGGCATGTTTATGTCCTATTTTTCTCCTCCTGATATGGCATGGCAGGCCAAATCAAAGGTCATCACAGAACAAATTTGGTTTAGCCACCTCTGTTTTAATGTTTTTTTATTGTTATTCTTATTACAAGTATTTAAATACATCAAAAGGTGTACAATGCGTCTTGTGGAAGAACATTGTAGCCGGAGCTACTTGTCTGTTTATGTATATGACAAGTCATGTCGGTACTGGGTGTCTAACTTAGTCTGAATGTAAACACTTCTTAGGCATACCATAGTGATTTAAAATAAGTTACATAGTTTGCCTTTAATGTAATATGATATATACATTTATAGGCAGGGCTACTGTGAATTTTACACAATATACTCCAGGTGTCTGTCCACCAAGAAGAAGCAACAGGATATGCACTAGATTATACAAACCAGATTTGTTTCTTATATCAATAGGCTACGCTACAGTATCTTGAAGTTCTGTTTGTATGGCCTTAGTTGCCTAACTGATTTTTCTCTTCCGGTAGGGTTCAGCATTTTCCAGGCGGATGGCAAGAATGGGCAGAACGTGAATTAATACAAACCAAAGAGTGATTGTCCCATTGTAGTCATGTTAACACTGTGAAAGAAGTTTGACTTGTACTGCAATCTCAATTGACACTGAGTCAAAATGTGCCACTAAGACTGTGTAATTTAATGGTATTGACTGGAAGTAAAGGAATAGTGTGATTACATTATAAACCAAAATGCACTAGTAGTATAGTATTGTAGTATATTGGGATCAATGCACATTCTACTCTGATATTTCATTTGACATAAAGCCTACTGTAGTATAGTTGGTATGGGAAGTGCAGTGACCTGCCGTGTGTATGGTACAATTTCTGTTCAAAGGGCTGTTGGCTATTTGCCTAATTATACATAAACCTAAATATTTTGAGCAGGCAATCCAAATATCAGGGCAAAAACATTTATCCAATGATTTATGTTCAGTTTGCATAGTACTATAAAGTGGAGTGTTGTAATCTTGAAAGTAAAACTTTAATGTTTGTGTGTATTGTGCTTATTTGAAAAAGTATATCTGCATTTTATCACATTGGTCATTTTTGATAAAAATGTAAGTTTAAACAAACCTCTAACCTTAAGTATTAAAATGTAGGGTGTAACTCATCCATTTGAATGTCATCATGTACAGGCTAGAATTGCTTGCATTTTCTTCACAAAATGTAATAATCTGATGTAAACATAATTTATGTAATTTAGTGAGATAAAACTAACAAGAAACACTTTAATTGCTGGTTTATGTGCAATATAGGCCTATATTTATTTAGAAAGAAATAACCCTTTTATGCAGCGAGGCAGCATTAAATTGATAAATACAGTCAAGTCATTCATTATGTTACAAAAGATTTCTTGAAATAAATGCTTTCTATTCATCAAAGAATCTGGAAAACAATGGATCACGATTT
Organism: Tiaroga cobitis; assembly: GCA_030578255.1. Classification (NCBI taxonomy): domain Eukaryota; kingdom Metazoa; phylum Chordata; class Actinopteri; order Cypriniformes; family Leuciscidae; genus Tiaroga; species Tiaroga cobitis. The sequence continues at coordinate 34,496,971 of CM060606.1, forward strand.
TAACGAAGATATTAAGCAACACAACCATTTTAATGATAATAATAAATGTTTTTTTGAGCAGCAAATCAATTGCATTTTAAAATATATTAAAACAGAAAACAGATATTTTGAATTCTAATATTATTTCACAAATGGTACTGTTTTACTACTTTTAACCAAATAAATGCAGTGAGCATAAGAGACTTCTTTCAAAAACATTAAATCTTACTGATTCCAAACTTTTTCAACAATTTCTACCTTACAAATAAGAAAACCCTCTTTAGCCATACATAATCATAAGACTTTGTTATTGTCCTATACAAGTTGCAATGTCATCTGTGACTTATGACAACAGCTATTGTACTGCCATTTTATAATAATATCATCAGAATTTCTTACACACTAGCATGTGTTTTTGAGCCATAAGTATTTGCCCGATTATAAGAATTGTATGTACCAGTGCCATTATGGATGTGATAAAGCTATTTTCACAGATAAATCTGAAAACTGACTATAAACTGAAATATAACTAAGCACAAATGGACAAAGATAATAGTGCCTTATTATTGCCAGTGAAGAGGCTAGCCTATTGTCTTTATCAATGGTGTCATTGTTTTTTTCTGTAAATGAGCACTGGTACAGGAATGATTAATGTACTGTAATTGAATGAGATAGCAGGAGTAAAATAACGCCTGGGTGATTCAGCTCATTTAGCCACTGTTCACATCTCAGAGAGATGCAGACCCAGCCTTCCTCCCACATGGCTGGCAAATCTTAGATTGTTGGAAAGAATCTCATAAACCACATTCTGTCAGCACAAAAATGGCAGCATTGTGTAATGTAGAAAACATTAGAGGATAATTCGGCTGATACTCCATCTGCACCTTTTTAAGGGAAAATAGTTATTTTAGGTTCTTTAGATTATGATTAAAAAGACTGTGAGGACTTCCCACTTAAATCCTTTAGTCATCTCAAGCGTGAATCTCAGACAGGCCATAGAAAAACACTGGGCTTCGTTTCGTTTCTCTTCGCATTTCTGCATTTTTACACATACTTCCATTTAAATAGTGACCAGATTAATGTCATCTCTCACATATCAGTATCCCCTTGCACAGATTGACCCCGTGACACTATTTCTTGCTCTGTCTAGAAGCATGTGTAATTAAAATCCCTACATATCAAAGCACATCAACATCACGACTGCCTCTTAATTGAACCTTCCATTCAACACCTCTCAAGACCCTGACAGATGTTTGAGTGACGGGCCCATTTCTTGATGGTGCAGAGGCTCAACATTCCCAAAGCACTGACTCATGTTTATAGCGGAGTATAAAATGCCTGGACCTCTGGGAGTGTGGGTTTGTGAACAGAGCTTGCAAAAGGAAGATCAACAAAGTAAGGCCTTAAAGTTTAGCCACTGATCAATGATGAGTCGCAGCCCAGAAAGGATCTCATCCTATCGCCGGCATTTCGAGGACACCAGCACCTCCTCTTACCAGGTGAGGGTCAGCAGCCCTTCTCCCGTCAGACGGGATGTGGGGAGGTGCCGTTCAGCCAGCTACTCCCGTAACGCTACCGCTGTGAGAAGCAGTATGGCAGTGGGCCGGAGGACCATCTCATCCTCACGTAGCCAGCCCCTCATGACTGGGTAAGCATGAACCAAAGGAACAATACTGAACATCATCATATGCATTCACACTTAATGCAATTTGTTAAACCAACTGAGGAGAATAAATGTTTTATCTGCCTAGCAATGGAATTAATGATTTCTTTTATTTATAGGAGGTCCACAGTGTTATATAAATGTTATATACATGTGTAAGTTATATATTTGCTTACACATAACACACACTCATATATGTACTGTGTGGGTGTGTGTGTGTGTGTGAATCAATTCAATGTACGTTTTTGTATATAATTTTGTATAGTATTACACATGGCAAATATTTAATAAAATATCTAATTAATAATACAATTTAAATATTTGTGTAACTGTATACATGCTTAAAACTCAATTTTCCATTATAGAGACTTTTTTGTTATTTTTATTTTTTTAGTGTTATGTTTTCTCTTATTTATATTTTGTCTTATAATAATGATTATTTATGCAGATTATATAGGCTATGAGTTAATATATTTTTAATCAACCTCAATACCAAACTAACATAAAAACTGGGTTGCTTGCAAATATAGGTGGCTTTAATATTTAAATACTTTTCGAGTTTCGTATTTAATTAGTAGCCTACTATTGACCGGTGGCAAATAATTGCTTTGTTAGAACACAGTTTCTTTTTCATTTGACTTATTGATCCGTTACAAATCACACAAAGCCTCTAGGAGACTCGAGCGCTCTGTGTGACCGTGACCTAATAAACCCAAAGTGACAAATACATGAATCTTCACAATAGTAACACGCTTGCATTCACTTACAGTTGGTCTCATGGTGTTTTAGCTTGAAATTCAAGTTATGCTAAATCTGAATTGATTGCAGTGTCGGAATGGGAGCCATCTGTGTCAGTGGAGGGGGTCCAGGGTTCGATCTCGACCAGGCTGCTGCAGAAAACCGTGAATTCCTCAGCACACGAACCAGTGAGAAACAAGAAATGATTCTGCTCAACGATCGACTGGCAGCTTACATTGAGAAGGCAAGTGTACAGTTGCACAAAATGAATATGCCCTTGGTGCAATTTGAAACACATGCACACAAAGCTTTGGCAGCAATTTTATCCACAAAAAATATTGTTCTATTCAATGAACCTCTTAATAGAATTTCTTTTTCTTCACACGAAGAATATTTTTATGATCTAAAGAACATTTTTTCCACTATGACCACAAAAAACTTTTTGTGGAATAAAAAGATTCCATGGATGTGTAGCTTTCAGTTAGCATATATGTCACATTATATTTATAACACCATAATAATTGATAGCCTAACAAATATGCTATATATTTTACATTGCTCTCAATGCTCTTGGAGACGAGCCTCATTTTTAGAGCCATCTTTGACAGCATTTTTTCTGATTTGGCCACGGTTGAATGCGTTGCGCTCACTGGCAGTGTGGAAATGCCACTGCTGGCCCACGAGATAAAGCGCATTATTCGCACTTCTGTGGGCATACAGATACAGACAGGGCACATAACACGCGTACTGTGTGTTCTTATTCTCCTGTCGAAACAAAGGTCCGGTCGCTTGAGCAGCAAAACAAATTGTTGGAGACGGAAATCGAGTCCCTGAAGAATCGATTCTTGAAGCCCACCGGCCTCCGCTTGCTGTACGAAGAGCAACTCAAGGAGCTGAAGAGGCTGGCTGACCAGATGAGAGTGCAGCGGGTAATCATTTGAACAGATCTTTAAGCCTAATAATGAATAAAAATCATATTTTAATTAATTAATATTCAGCCATATACATATTTACACAAGGCTCAAACATTTTAAGACTCAAACATTTTGCCCAATGTTGTCTCTGATAACTCGCAGTGAGGAGAAATAGTCTCTGACTTCGACAACTTAGTCTATGAATTATGATAATAATGCTTCCAATTCATTTTAAAGGACCTTGCTATTGCTGCAAAGGATGCTATGGCGGGTCAGTTGGAGATGATTAAAATTGAATATGAGGAGGCCTTAGAGATGAGGAGGAAAGCCGAGCTTGACATTGAAGCTTTCCGTCCGGTATGATTCCCATCAAATTGCCGTATAACATTGATCTTTATTAACAAAGAAATGTGATAGAATGAGATCTCTTACGAACATCTTTTATATTCTCAGGACGTGGACGCAGCCACCTCCGCGCGCATTGCTTTGGAGAAGCAGCTAGAAAACCTGGAGGTGGAAATAGAATTCCTTCAGAGAGTTCACAAACAGGTAATTAAATCACAACAATAATTATACTTGCACTTGATCAATAAAATCGAAATGTTTTAATATTTCAAACCGCACGCTTGCAGGAAATCGACGAGCTTCTGAAACAGATATACACAGCCCACGCCACAGCATTAGACGTCTACAGTCTCCCCGACCTCTCAAGCGCTCTCAAGCAGATCCAACACCAGTATGATGACATTGCAGCTAAGAACTTACAGGTGGGTATCTTTACATTACAAATATTGTTTAAAATGTCTGGAATTGAGGAGACTGATGAGCATTGAACTGTGAGTAGTTTTTATTAAAAGAAAAACACTGCAGTTTAAACAAAATATGTTACAACACTCCCTATATTAACAAAACTACTTTTCATTTGTCTACAGGAAATGGATTCTTGGTACAAAAATAAATTTGAAGATCTCAACAACAAAACAACAAAACATGTGGACAAGGTGCGAAGCGTGAGAGAGAATATTGTCACTGCGAAGAAGGATGTAAGTATTAATTCTCTTTCTTTAACATGCTTACATTGGGCAATAAATCTTTGATACTTTGTTGAGTTTTACTATAACAGTAGTAAAATAACAAATAACGTCTAAAATTATTACAGTATTCATTGTTCCCTCTTGTTTTTTTAGATTCAAAATAAGGAGCGTGACTTGGACTCTTTGAAAACCAAAAATGAGGCTTTGGAAGCACAGATCCGTGAGACTCAGGAAAAGTACAGAAAAGAACTAGAAGAACTCCAGGTGAGACAAATATAATTTGGCCTACATGCAAAGTAAAATCGAAGAAAGAAATTCAAGCATAAATTATATAAACACTTCTGACAGGCAAGAATTGAGGCCTTGCAGCTTGAGCTGAAATCCTCCAAACAGAAGATAGCGCTGCTCCTGCGTGAATACCAAGATCTGCTCAATGTGAAGATGTCCCTCGAGATCGAAATTACCACATACAGGTAGCTTTTAGCAACTTAAATATTTGATCACATAAAACAGTTTCTACCCAAACAAATCCCACAACACTTATCTTTCAGAGTAAAACATACCAGAATCATTTCGAAAAGTGCTACTTTCTTAAATTCTTCCTCCTTAATTGTTGTTAACAGGAAGCTCATTGAGGGTGAGGACTCTCGTCTGTCTTCCATGGTACAGAGCATGCAAACCATGTCCCTCATGAGTGGCAGCATGAGTGTTCACAGTGCTGGAGCCACCGGTGTTGCAGGTGCCCTGGGTGCAGGAGTTGCTGATAGAGCGAGTGGAGGTCTTGCCGGAGGTCTAGGTGGTGGTCCTGCCACAGGTCTAGGAGGAGGTCTAGGTGGTGGTCCTGCCACAGGTCTTGGAGGAGGCATTGGCGGTGGTGTTGGAGGAGGTCTAGGTGGTGGTCTCGGAGGAAGTCTTGGTGGCAGCCCTGCCACAGGTCTTGGAGGAAGCATTGGAGGTGGTGTTGCTGGAGGTCTTGGTGGTGGTCTTGGCACGGGTCTTGGAGGAAGCATTGGAGGTGGTGTTGCTGGAGGTCTTGGTGGTGGTCTCGGAGGAAGTCTTGGTGGCAGCCCTGCCACAGGTCTTGGAGGAAGCATTGGAGGTGGTGTTGCTGGAGGTCTTGGTGGTGGTCTTGGCACGGGTCTTGGAGGAGGCATTGGTGGTGGTCTTGCTGGAGGTCTTCCCGGAGGTAATGACGGCGGTTTTGCCAATGGGATCACCGGTGGGGTTGGCGGCCCAGGCACCACTGTCGACTATACTCAAGAGCAGGCTGTGGAGATGACAGAGAGGAAGACTGTGCTTATCAGGTAAGCATTAAAATAATGCTTTCTGTCAGAACCGTGGTTTTGCGCATGTGCTCATTCTGTGGTGTTTGTGCAGAAACTTGGGTTCAATTCTGGCCATGAATCATATTCCCATCTCACTCCCTGTATACCTTTCCACAGTGTTTCATGTCCTCTCTCAAATATCTCTGCACAGAAAAGGTACAAACGTTGTCACTGGGGCAGTGCTCTTTTGAAAGGGCACCACCCTGACAGCTTTTGTACCTTTTTTTTTCAGAGTGATGGCAAAATAAAAATAGATCTAAGCATTCTATCAATAAACTTAAATAAACAAAGAAATTAACAGATACTGCAGAGCTTTGAGAAAATAAAAAGTGTAGAATTAATATTTTAGAGTTTCATTTTAGCCTGCTGAATAAATTGCATTGTTTTCTCCCACAGAACAATTAAAACTGAGGATGACATTCTGGAGAGCAACACACAGGAGAAATCTTATTCCATCTCTGGAGCAGCAGATGATGATGAGTAGTGGTGTTTTCTGCCTACCAGTCATGCCTTCAGATGCGTGTGCCTTACTACTCAAAGATCAGCTTGCGTCTTGCTTTGCTCGTCCACAAATGGAAATAAAGCTCTGAGCATCATGTCCTTTTGTGAGTTTTGTTTCAACATTGTCTGTGCATAAAATGCGCTCTTACACAATATCAACAGGTGTAAAATGCAGGGCACCGTTTATGACGAGGAAGGAATAGACAGGAAAACTTCTTAAGGGAGTGTGATTGTGTCACTCAAGGCTCAGTTTATGACCTTGATTCTTTGGCCAAAGGGGAACCCCAAGCTGTATGGTATACTGCCACAACAAGAATCACACTCACTATGGCCCCATTCTATCTAAATCTGCCCTCTTCATCTGCATCTGATCCATCCTGATCGGTTCACACTGGAACGTGCCAAACACTCAAAACTGTAGAAGTGTGAGGTAGATGTGCACTGGAGTACTTAAACATAAAACTACTGTCGGCAAAAGCAGCATGTAGTTGACCCAATTTATCAAATTAAAAATTAGAAATGCATTTATATACACTTTAAATGAAAAACTGATGATTCGATTCAAAACAACTTTCAGATCACGAGCCTGGCCCTGAGCACTGACAAGACAACTTTAAACCACACTTGAGTCAATAGTCTACTACAGCAAACAAAAGAAATGCTCACAATAAGCACTAAAACGTGTGACTGTTGCTAGAAATAATCAATCAAGACAAGCAAGTCTATTGAAGGAAGTATCCAGGGCTGCGTTTCCCAAAAGCATCGTAAGCCTAAGAAGTTAGTAAAAACGATCATACGAATGATCTTAATATTATGGTCTGTTTCCCAAAAGCATCGTAACAAGTAGCACTTGAAAATCTTAGAACTACGAGTTTTCTGGAGTAATCGTAAATCCCCAAGTACATCGTAAAACAGATTTATGTGGTCACCTGCAGGACAACCGGCAGATTACACTTTTATTTAACAGATTGCACTGCAACTTGAGTATAATTTAAGGTTTTGATTGTACTTTATTGTACACTTTATTGTACTCGTGTTTTGTTTAAATTAATTTATAAATGAAATAATTAAAAAGGGAAGGAAAAATAGAAATAGGCCTACACATCTAAATTGAATGAATGAACAAAAACATTTTTTATTGTTATTATTACAATTATTATACTGTACATATCTCAGCCTATTCGCTAGATTTCTTTTTTTTAATTGACAGCACTGGAAAGATTCGGGGTCTTGAACATATCGGGTTAATCAATAGCCCCTCATTACTTAAGCTATACGGTCATCATTTCCACAAGCTCATCCCACCCGAAACGGAGGCGCAATTAACGGCCAGTATTGCCTTGCATTGTTTCTCCGCAGAAATGCACTGGACATTATGAAAAACCCAGAAATGTCAATCCTGTCCATTAATGAGGTTGCTACAGACAGTTTTCAGAGATTCATATCATTAGTATGAATTTTGCCAGTCATGTAAAATGCATTCCGAGCTATAGGCGTTGTAAAGTTGGTGATAAGCATTACGGCATGATAAAAATGAACTGCCTCATGCATTGCCTGCATGCGTGCATTATCAATATAATTAGCTGCCTTCACGTGAGCGGCTAGTGACCTTTCAAAGACGGGAGCTATCCAGGGTCCTGCCAGGCCACATGAACACTGAGTGCTGCTGAAAAGGGATTTAAACATGGTCATTAAAGCTCATTAGAATCAATGCGAAAAAGCAATTACTTTCATTTAAAGACGATTTATTAATTTAAACATATTTCCATTTATTTTGATCGAAAATAAATATTGAGAGAAAAGAAGAAGTGTGATTTCTCATCCAAAATGGTGAAACAGGGATGTTCTATGTTAAATAAACCTTAGGCCTCATACAGCACTCAAGATGGCCAAATAAAAAAAAAATCCTCACAAATTATATCCAGAAGCACATATTTAGCCTACCTGGAGATTATTTTAGAATAGTTTCGTTTTCGGATCATCAGAAAATGTCATGCAGAATTATTCAAAATGTTTTCATGACTGAATTGAAAGAATCTCGTCAATGGAATAACTAATGATCTGTCTGTACATAGCATCACACAAAACTCCCTCAGTCTTTTTTTTCCCAGCGTCCACTTAAATGATCTGAGGATTAAAAGGGGGCAAAAGTTGGTGCTCTCTAAAACCTGAGAAATCCTGTCACTTTTTGCATATGGTTTTAGTGCTTTAATCCCAATTAGGCCCGGCTGACACACATAACTATTCACTGCAAACCTCCCCTGAATACATTTGCCTAAAAATGAACTTCACAAATAGAGCTCGCGGTAAAGGCGTTCAACAGCAGAGATAATCGGATAGACTGGAGGTTCATTCTTACGCGCTCGAGTGAAAAAGGGTATGAATTTATAAGGTACACCGAAACATTTCAATTCAGACAAGTTTACACCCCATTATGCGAGGCCTTTCAACTGGGACAAGAGAGGTAAAGTTGGGGAAATTCGGTTCAAAAGGCAGAGCTAACTTTGTTCAGGCTTTGAATACTGAAACGAAGCAGCCCCCTTTCTTTTGAGAGCATTTAGAAATGGGAGCACGCATGAACAGAGTCAAATCAGGAGCCACTTATCTCGCCACTTTCTAATGCGACTTTGAATATTAGTCTGGGTTAAAATCCCAATCATGTCATCTGGTGGGACTCCCATACAAGCATAATTACTATTCAATCGCGTCACTAATGTCCCACCCGCATCCCCTATCTGCGACGCAGCTGGTCCGCCCTTTGTGAGGCAACAAGAGCGAGTAGGTTAAGCGCATACAAACAGGCATGTAAGATTAATATTTGTAGCCAAACATATTTTCGTTCATGTTAAATAAATAAATAATCGAAACATTTTTTGAAATTTTCTGACCTTTGTTTCTTGCAGCATATATTAGCTACATTATAGCTTATTATGCTATTAAGCCATGGAATGTTGACGTATATAACTAAAGTAAAAAGAAATGCAGCAAATGATTTGTATAGCCTACAAAGTTTTCCTTATTTGCACTGGGAATGAAAGAAAAACGACGAGAAAAGAAAGAGCCTATAAAAGGAGTTTGTATGGCAGAGCATTTATGGTCGGCGTAAAAAAAATGTTTTCTATAGAGCTCGGGCATTGTGCATCGTTCAGATAGAGTGGTGAACCCTTGGCACTCAAGCCCAGTTTGGACGCATGAATGAAACCCCTGGTGGGACACTGCAGTTCTTCACACAGTCGCTGTTACCCTACATTCATGCTTCATTATTTGGCAACCTGTTAAATTAAATCCCACATTTAGCTCGAATTGTAACGCTGAGACCCAGAGAAAATGCTTTCAACCACTTGACCAACACTTTCTCCGAATCTCACAATTCCCGTAAAAAATGTTCTGGAATGCTCTGTTTGGGTCCACAATATTGTTCCGAAATAAAGCTGCTGCCGTGTAATTAATGTGCCATTTAAAAGACAGGGGACAATGCGAGCGATCAAGCTATTTGATTTCATTTAATTTTCCATCCCATTTGCTCTGAACACTGCTTTAGCTTCCAAAAAACCCTGCTCCAATGAGCGCTTTGGGATGACTTTCACCCTTTGCTTTTCCCGGTTAGGAGGACAGAAAAGAAAACGTCCCCGTTTCCGCCTTTGTGCATAATTTATTAGTTGGAAAACTTCGACTTTAAAGACACAAGACGAGAATGAGAATGGGCCCGGCTGGTGTGAGAGCTGTAGAGGCCGGACCCGCTGTTGCAGAGCGGATGGGAACCAGTCACAAATGGCAACATTAATAAATAACGCAGCGCATTTGCATGCGCCTATTCAAAAATTGTTCGCGTGTCGTTCACGCTCTTTGACTCATTAAGGAGCCCAAAGAGAATACTCATAGAAAGGAGCAGTGGGGTACCTTTTCCCGAAGAAAAAATCCCACCTCTGCTTCTCCAATTACAGCGTAGTGTCATCGCAGAGTCGCCAGGGCAGAGGTTAGCGGGACATGTTCATGGCTTGAATTTATCGCCCACAAATTCTTGTTTCTTCCCTTCGGCCTCTGTTCAGTCATTGAGGGCCACGATCAAAGAGGTCAAATGAAGTTTTAAAACTAGTGGTCACTTCAAATGACACCCAATGCAGCATTAGTGAAATCAGAGGGCTCCTCTTCTTGACACATGTCTAAATGATAACATAAAACACTAAATTGTTATTTATTATGATGTTTGAATAGTAACGTTGTATTCAAAAGAGCAATGCCTTATAAATGTTACAAGGGCCAAGTGTATTTATTCGTAGAGGCTAAAATTATCACTTTTATCTGAATGTTGGGTGAAAAAGATGAACTTAGAAAGTATTATTGCTTTCCCCTTGAAACTATTCTATACAAGTAAAAGCTGCTAAAAGATTGAACATTCTCAAGCAGAAACTGTCTCGCACATGATTTTCTGTTCTGTTTTGTCCTGCATAAAATCTTTTTTTCTCCTCTCCATTAGTTCCCTGCAGGGCACTTAATCAAAACTGAATGCGTCCATCCTGATACGTGACCTGTTGTCAAAAAGTGTTAAATGATAAGGTGGTGGTTATTTTGAAAGCGGCTCTTATTTTTTTTGGCTGGTTCTCCCGTTGAGTACCTGCCCGGTCCCAGCACGGCACACGCCGGGAGTCAATAGAAGTTAACAAGTCTCCCAAACATTCCTGCTCCTTTTGTTGAAACGGCAACAGACAATGCAGCCAGGGAGAGAATAAAGAGCTTTGAAGTACATAAAACCTAAAAGGATGCAGCCAAGTAGATTTAAAGTAGTCACTGATTTCCAAAAACTGGTTTGTATAGGAACAATAAAAGGGGAGAGAATTTATGGAGAAATTATACAGTGGATTTGTCACTTAAAATATCGGAACTGTCTGACGGACAAAGCCACATGCTGAGGATTAATGGTTGCGCCAGACCTTTGATTCTGCACTCTCTTTTCTCTGCCCTTGACAAATTGGATTTTGGGGATGGGAAGGTCGCTGGGGCCTATTGTCTCTTGACCGTTTGGAACGGTTCATTATGCGTGAGGGTGAGGGAAAGTCTCCATGTGACTATTTCGGAGGGTTCTACAGCTGCTAAAAGAGCGCAACTCTCTCATAGCGCGCTGCTCGCCCTTGCGCATTAATGTGCCGAGGGGAACCTGACAGCGCCATAAGAAAAGCCGGATCACACACGCCACCGCGTCACTTGGCGGGCGGATATTAGTCTGTCCTCATCTCAGACTCTCTGCTCATCTCAATCAGTGGCTGCTTGATCGTCCTGGTTCGGATAGCTCAGCCCCACACAGAGCCAGCCATGCAAGCGACTCGGACACCCACTATCAGTGTGTTCGCCGACTGCAGCATCCCAGTCGGGCTTCGGATAGGTCCGGTCCCGGGCATCTTCAAACTCGGGAAGTATGTTTCGGACCGCAAGGAACTTGGAGTGAAAAAGAAGGTTAGTTTGATTCATTTCCAACGCGCTCTTTAAGAAAGATTAGAATGTTGAACATTTGAACATTTTGTTATTATGACTTTTGAAAGTTTTTATAAAATGCACACCGAGAGAAATGTGAATGCATTCGGGACATTTTAAACAAGATGTGCAAAATATTGTACAATGTAGAATAGATTATACCTGCAAATATGCCCTTTTCATTTGTGTTTTATTCTGAAGCTCTTTAATTTAATTTATTGAAGGACACCTACATATACGTACAAATAAAATACAATAATAATAATAATAACAACAACAACTAATTATTATTATTATTATATTTTGATTATATTGTTACTACTACTACTAATAATAATAACAATAATGCTTTAATCTGAAAAAAAGAAACTAAATCAAAGAAAACAAAGTATCTTTTAAAAACAAATGTTTTATACATTTAGAAATAATTATTTATGTAGCTAGTTAAAAAAAAAGTTAGTGCACTTTACTTTTCCAAGTCTCGATGCTGACCTGTCACTCTTCATAAAGCATCCTCGTATTAATTGGTTTGTGCTGTCAGGTTAGAAATAATTGAGTTATATTAGCAGGACAACATGTCATTCTTTTACTTAACCGCCTTAATAGGGTGACCTGAGTTTCTGGGCGAGATTTCATGCCTTCTACCCTATTACATTTCAAAGGCTTGAGGGCTGGTTTTTCCCACGTACCAATTTATTTCGATATAAAGATAACAGTAAATCAGACAATTAACCGATCAGTACATAACATCTTGATTAAATTTAACTGAAACATTATATTAAATATTAGTATAAAATCACAATATGGCCAAGGTATTTTATTTAAAAAAAAAAGAAATGTATAATTATATTAAAAATATTTAAAAAATAAAATAAAATGTGGAATATTCGTAAATCAAATGGGTTTAAAGGGCGTTGCATGTAAACGGCTTTTACTTTCCTAAATAAGTTGTAAATAGACTGGAGCTCTTTCCGCTGTCTGCTTCTGTGATTGATGCGCGTAAATGCAACGCCGCGGGCCATTGGCGATCATCAGGTGCAATCTCCGTGTCAAATGTCACGCTTTAATCTTTAATTTGTTTGAACAGAATGGAAATGATTTGACACTCTTCAAATTCGTTTCTCATATCAACTCAATTATGTGGCCTGTTCCTTGTAAAATTATCACCATTGTCTAATAGACCGAATAAAACGACATTAACGCGCTTTTGTTTGAAATACCTTGGGGTGATATAATTAAAAATGCGTGGGGAGGAAAAAAAGAAAAAGACAACAAAGAATATTAGGTGTATATATATATATATATATGTATATTCGTTTTTACATAAAAATTATTTTTAAAAAAAATTAACCGCTTCACAGGAGGCAGACATCATGAGAAAATTTTAATTTAAATTCACTGAATAGTTTGACTATTTTAGCTACCTTTCGTTATGAACCAAGTAAACAATATTATGTTATACAATATGTAATTCATGTTGAAATTTGTATTTGTAGATTCGTCTGGTGAGGGGAGAATTCGTGGATGAGTCTGGCAGCGCAGTTCCAGATTGGATCGGGTTAATACGCGCGGCCAGGAACAGTCAAGAACAGAACCTCGAGGCAGTCTCGGATTTACCTGGAGGACAGGTGAGTAAGATAAAAAAAATAGGCTATAATGAATTTGATCCAATGTAAATTACAGACTATTTCTAATACTTTTCCTTCTTTTCGAAAGATATTCTACCGTGTGATGAGAGAAATACAGACTGGAGAGGAATTGAGCGTTTGGTATTCCAACGCACTGGCGCAATGGTTTGACATTCCTACGACTGCAACTCCAACTCATGACGAAAAAGGTGAGACGTGCGTCATAATTTCGTTTATTTAGAAATGTGTAATAATTAAATATAATTCTTGAAGTAGCCTATGAGAATACACCTCAGACCTCACTTTACTCACTTTCACTTTACTTATATTTCAGAAATATAAAGTAGCCTACCCTACAAGCTGTAGCCTATGTAGTCATTCAAAAATTTTATTCAATTCGTTTTAAAAAAAAAAAAATGAAAATGCATAGCATTTAAAAATACCGAATGCAATTCCGGTAATTTTGCATTTATCAAATAAAGCGACAGTGTATTACCAAATTAACCTAATAAGCACATTATTATATTATATTAGCCTATTATAGGCTATATTGCTAAAACTAATAATAAATTAGTTTTGATGCGCTATGAACGATTTTTTAAGCAACACGGCCACCAGCACAATCAAAGGCAAATCCTATTCAAATCCGATTTAATAGGCTTATCTGAGAATGTTGTCAGATTATCCCTGTTTAGTTAGTAAATCGAAAGATCTGGCGTCTGGGGCAGTAACTCATTGATTGGTTTAGAATGATTGAGCAGAGTAGCCTACACACACACTGCAGGCTACTGTATTTGCAAGCTATATATTAACACGATTGATATGCTCCGGTCTGTATGATCTCTCTTAATTAGTTGTATTCACTAATAAAGTCCTGGATGTGCTCTCCTGGGCTGATCCGCGGTGTAGTTCAGCGAGGGTTAACAAATGTCATCTAGTTAATATTCATGTATTCAAAAGCAAATACATTCAAAAAGGTGCTATACGGTAAATTAGCTGGCTGCTTAATGTATTGTTTGCTAGTGAATGCAAACTTTTATGTGGGATGTATATTGCCCTGATTTGCGACGCTGTACTGTGAGCGCTGCTCTCGGGCCAATACACGGTGCGCTCCTTGACATACGCTTCCTATTCTCCAGCGTCAACAGATGGGCCAGCCTCATTGTCTTATGCGACTCGCGATTTCAAGCAACAGCTGCCGTCAATTCCACGGGAAAGCGCACAGGGAAAGTCCCTTTTGAATGTATTGGTTTGTAAGCGCCAGATTGGGCCGGCGCTTGCTCTTTTGATGGTGACAATAAACAACGGGGTTTTGAGGATTACAAAATCATTACATCTATATCATTGACCCCAGACTGCCCAACTGGTGTCATGCCAACGTGACCAAGGCGCGGTGATAAAAAGTCATGACTGCAGGCTATCATATTCAGCAAAAGGCCATCTTGTCAACAAGAATCCTTTACAGTCGTTCTTGATTTGTTGTAATGGTGCTCTGGAGATTAAACACCTTTGACGCACTATTTGAGTTTTTTTCCTCATGCATTTTCCAAAACATTTTCCTCATGCAATTTAAGAATTTTGTAGGCCTATCTGAAAATAACGTAATTGAATTGCTTTTTAATTTTTAATTTTCAGGCGAGGAACGCTACATTTGCTGGTACTGCTGGAGAATATTCAAATACCCGAACACCCTGAAAGCTCACGTGCATTTCCACTGTGCGTTGAGCAACGGCAGAAGTTTGGTGAGCAACGAGCAAGTGAGAGGCACAGACAACTTCAACAGATCTCCGAAATCAGGGGACATCCCGAATACGTCGTCCTCTCCACGAATCGGCCACAGCACCTTCATGTCAGACGCATTGAAACCGTTCGCCAATAAAGGGGGGCTATCCAAAAAACCCAGCGCAGAGGAGCAGGACAGGGCCCTTGACATGAGCGTGACCTCGGCCAGGAACCCAGGACACATCCTGGGAATCGGCGGGACATCGTCTGTGCTCAGCAGCATGGGTTTCCATCCCGGCGTGCGCTCTGCTTTCAAACCAATGGGACTTTCAAAGATCTCCCCGGCTGAGGTCGCGAGAGATGAGCCCAAATCAAACAGTATTGGGTTCGGTAAACTGCTGGGAAACATCAAGTCAGTGCGCACCCTAAACGAACCTCTACCAAACGTTCATCCCTCAAAATGCGCGCACACCATGGACAGCACACCTCCCGTGATCCCCTGCGCAAACACCATCCGTGGCTTTCCTCTACTGCCACATATTGAGGAGACTTCAGCTTTCAAGCACATTGACAACCGCATGCACCCTACCCTGTCGCCCTCGCGCTACTCCCAGCTTCCGGCCGGGTTTCACTTCGAGAGGTTCTCCTTGCCACAGTTTGATGGTGGAAAATCATACAATGGAGACTGCAACATACCCCTCATGCCATTCACGGTTTACAACGGAGAGCTCCTTTATAGTTCCCCGTACTACCCTCTGAAATTTCACTTCGGCAACCTGCTGAAATACCCAGACTACTTCGGCGCGCCCGCTCTAAATCCAGATCTAAACGCGATTACGAATATCGACAGGGAGATTGCAATGCACACGCAACAGCTGTCTGAAATCGCCGTAGAGAAGAACCGTTCACGACTGGAGTCTATGCCCGCATCGAACCCAAACTCGGGCAAGCCAAAAAAGGGACATTTGTGTCTTTATTGTGGCAAACTGTACTCTCGAAAATACGGGCTGAAGATTCACATGAGGACTCATACAGGCTACAAACCACTCAAATGTAAAGTGTGTTTTAGGCCTTTTGGTGATCCCAGCAATCTCAACAAACACATCCGACTGCACGCGGAGGGAAACACGCCCTACAGGTGCGAGTTCTGCGGGAAGGTGCTGGTGCGCAGGCGAGATTTGGAGAGGCACGTCAAGTCGAGGCATCCTGGTCAAAGCATCAAAAAATCCGACGACAAAATGGAAGGCATCTTCGAGGACGCCGAGCAAAAAAGCGACAACGACAGCGACGTCGATGTTTGCTTCACAGATGATCAGAGCGACCAGGAATCGAGTAAAAACAATGATTAATGGACCAATTTCTGGACATATTTAAATAGACTTTTGCTCTTATGTAGCTAAATTATGCATGTACATAAACTAGTTATGAATTGTTTGTTTATTTTATAAAATTATTGTGAAGAGAAAACCTTGCAGACTAAGCAAATGTTCCCCTAGTAAATTAAATAATTCTGTGAAGGAGGCACTCATGAAGTTAATCTCATAACATGCTTATTGGTATTGAGTAGGCTACATCTCAGCGCCCTCAATGTGGAGCTGCACTTTATAAAGACGGGATTATGCCACACAAACGATGTGTTTGCGTCATCTTTTCTTTAAAAATGTTCCTGTGCATCTTTTCTTTAAAAATGTCTGACCGTTTCCTTATAACACAACGTTGGAATTACCTGTCAAATCCGCACTTTTTTTATTTTATTTTTTACCAAAAGCATTTAACTCATTCTGTATAAATGATTTTTGCAGAACAACGCGGGCACCTATCAATACAAATAAAGTGGTGTTTCAAAGAAATTTTGGTGTTTCTATTTAGTTGAAAAGCATTTGTCAAACAAAACAAAAGTGAATATTATGAGGCCATTCATTAAGTAACAGCTGTAGGATGTGTCGTTTATTATATTTGTTGTTGTTGTTATTATTAATTGATATTTTTTTGACCATTTTTTTCCTAGAGAAAAAACACATTCCTCCCACTGTCCGTTTTTAAATAAAATGGAAAAAATATATAGTTTAAGATTAAATCTAAATTAAAATGTGCAAGGTATATTTCTAAATGCCTGGTTAAACTGCTTGCTTTATGGGCTGAAACAAAACGTTTGGCTCTAATATTATTTATCCATAGTATTTTAGAATACTAGACAGTGCATTGTTCACTTTCTATAGCCAGTCTCACTCAGACATCAGATTAGTTACACATAATTACTTTCAGCAACTCAGGTTTTTTTACACTGTAAAAAGTGGTTGCAGGCAGCTGTTACCTGATATAGATCTTTAAATTACTTTTAATTGTATTACCTAATAGGCACATTGATTCAGTCATCATTTTTTTGGCATGAATAAAAACGGTTAATTAGGATGTAATAAAGCACATTTTTAGGTTAGGCAACCTGACAAAACATTTTTCATGTTTTTATATCAACTGACAGCTTCTTTACTATCTAAATGAATTATTTCCATAAATCCCTAAATCCTTATATTTAGGCAAAATTAATCAACAACTACATCATGACTTAATAAATGGAGGTCTACCCATTTGTGAACAAAAGCAAACAGTCACAATGAAGTTATAGAAATTTACCCTAAGGTTGGGGGATGAAGATTTAGTGTATACTAAAAAAAAGCAGCAGTCTCTCTCCACACAGTATTCTATCATTTATTTCTCTGCCCTTCTCCACATTTGGTGTGTCCTTGATGTGCGACTATCTCTTTCAGAGCCTCGGCTGTTACCAGTCATTGTGTCTTGAAGGTATACGACAACACAAGAACAAACTGTTATAGCATCAGCACCATGATTACTTTTTCTTGTTGGAGCAAATGAAAGAGGATATCCTCGTGTGTAGTTATACTTCTGTTCAAATTAACATTTCTTTAACTACAGACAGGGTTTACACTGGAGAGTCTGCATGAATAAAGAACTTTTGAATGAATATTGTGTATTTTTTTCCTTGGGAGTAAGTTATTTCTTCACTTGTTTACTATTCTTTTACTGCTAATATGAAAGATTTTGGATACGGGCGAGAGATAACCCGCTCATGCCCTTCCCCTGGTGCCCCCCACCCCCACCAGCGCTCAAATCAATTAGTGCCGTTGATTAGTCCAGACACCAGAAAGAGGGATTGATAGAGAGACTGTTGGCTTTTCACACAGTCTGGAAGGTAGAGAAGTTTGGCAAAGCTATTACATCTGCAGAGAATCGACCAATAAAACAAAGCAACTATACGGTCTACCGTACACTTGTTTGGGGTCAGTAAGATTTTTTAATGTTGTTAAAAGAAGTCTCTTATGCTGACCAAGGCTTCATTTATTTGATCAAAAATACAAAAAAAATAATTTATTCCTGATGGCAATGCTGATTTTTCAGCATCATTACTCCAGTCTTCAGTGTCACATGATCCTTCAGAAATCATTCGAATAAGTTGATTTGCTGCAAAATAAACATTTCTTATTATCAATTTTGAAAACAGTTTTTGCGGATTCATATTTTTGTGGAAACTGACGTTTTTTTCCCAAGATTCTTTGATGAATAGAAAGTTCAAAAGAACAGCATTATTATTGCAAACCAATACATTCAATATTATTTGAAATATACATCTTTTGTAACATACATATCTTTACAGTCACATTTAATCCATCTTTGCGTAATCATTTTTATAAAATTTCTTTAAAAGAATCTTACTGACTCCAAACGTATCCACTCACCAGCCACTTTATTAGGTACACCTTGCTAGTACTGTGTTCGTGGACCTCCTTTTGCCTTCAGAACTGCCTTAATTCTTCATGGCATAGATTCAACAAGGTGCTGGAAATATTCAATTTGGTCCATATAGACATGATAGCATCACGCAGTTGCTGCAGATTTGAAGGATGCGCATCCTGGTGACTGTGGAGGCCATTTCAGTACAGTGAACTCATTGTCATGTTCAAGAAACCAGTTTGAGATGATTTGAGCTTAGTGACATGGCATGTTATCCTGCTGGAAGTAGCCATCAGTAGATGTTATAAAGGGATGGACATGGTCAGCAACAATACTTAATATGATGCTCAATTGGTACTAAGGGGCCCCAAGTGTGCCAAGAAAATATCCCCCACACCATTACACCACCAGCAGCCTGAACCGTCGATACAAGTCAGGATGAATCCATGCTTTCATGTTGTTTATGACAAATTCTGACCCTACCATCTGAATGTCGCAGCAGAAATCAAGACTCATCAGACCAGGCAACGTTTTTCCAATCTCCTATTGTCCAATTTAGGTGAGCCTGTGTGAATTGTAGCCTCAGTTTCCTGTTCTGACAGGAGTGGCACTGGTGTGGTCTTCTGCTGCTAGCCCATTTGCTTCAAGTTTCGACAACATGAATGTGCATTCAGGGATGTTCTTCTGTATACCTTGATTGTAACGAGTGGTTATTTTGAGTTACCCTTGCCTTTCCATCAACTCGAAGTCTGGCCATTATGCTCTAACCTCTGGTGTTTTGGTGACTGGAAAGGACTGTATAATTTCACTGGTCTTTAAAGAGTTGTGGCCACAAGGGGGCATCGATTAGAATGCAGAAAAGATGTTCCGTTTAGGTGTTTTATTAAAATAAAACTTTAATGTGTGTGGTTCTGAAAAACAGAGATACAGGCATAAATCAGTAAATGTAGACTCTCTATATAAATGTCAAAAAGTTATCACATATAGCAGGTATATAATAAACAAAAACGATCAAGATATTAAATTCTAGTTTTGTTATGTATGACTTAAATGCAGTGTTATAATAAATGCTTATCACTAAGCAAATACAAACTTAGAAATGCAATAATACACTATATCCCTGATCAAGGCTTAATTTGCTGCACCTTAACTGCAACAATATACAACAGGCTGAATTCAGCTGAATATAATAATTATGAACTGCAGAGTTATTCCTTCAAATAAACAATGTTACGCATTGTACAAGAACAACAGACGTTATTTCAATAGAGACACGTAAGGCTTGCAGAGCAACAGCGTTCTCAACAATTAAACACACAGACGGTGAAAAGCCCCGCCATTATACGAAAACAAGCACTAACGTACCACGACATTATTGTGAGGTAAAACTAACAACAAACATCAGTATACTTACTGGTAGTTGCACGCACACACTTCTAGGAACTCATAAGTACAACAACACTAAATTATATTCTCTATATCAATCAATATAGACTACACAGTCTTTTAACATCAGCGCTCTTTCAAACTTTCCCGAAACTGAAGGAAAGCTGTCTTCTTCCGCGGACCGCAGAGCGCAGTACCGCTCCTGATTGGCTGATTCCCAAGCAGCCAGTTTTATCTGCCTGAAGAAGTCATTCTTCGTCACAGCCGCCCCCAAATTTGATATATTAAATTTGCCTCTCTAAGAAGGACTGACCGTATCAGTATCTGGTATGGCAGGCAGAGCTACAAGGCGAGCGACAGGCCTCGTGTAGAATTTGTCCTTGACCTTGACTACTGCAGTCCTGACTCTTCCATCAGTTCCTGGAATAACCTCAGTGACATGACCTAAAGGCCACTGCGCTCTTGGCAGCTGCGGGTCCACCACCATCACTATGGTTCCAGTTTGCAACTGTGCAGGGTCCTTGTGCCACTTAGAGCGAGTCTGAAGGGTTGGGAGGTAGTGTCGGACAAAGTAGGACCAAAACTGGTCAGCCAGCACCTGAGTATGTCTCCAGCAGCGACGACTCAGGAGCTCAGACTCAGCATAGACCGCCTGTGGTAAAGAGGGGTCGAGCCGCCCCATGAGGAGCAAGTTGGGGGTCACGGGGTCAGCATCAGCCACGTCTGTTGACACGTAACCCAGTGGTTTGGAGTTTAAAATCCCCTCCACTTCAATAAGTACTGTCCGTAGGACCTCTTCAGGGACAGTCTGTGACTGGATGGTGGCATACAGTGCAGCTTTAACAGACCTCACTTCCCTTTCCCAGACTCCTCCAAAGTGTGGGGCACTTGGGGGGTTAAACTGAAACTTAATCTGGTGTTTAGCCAGATGCGCCTGGAGTATGGGGTGTAATGACCTGAAAGCCTCCTGGAGTTCTCTTTCACCTCCCTTAAAATGAGTGCCCTGGTCGGACCGGAGCTCTGCTGGCTTACCCCTTCGTGCAATGAAACGGCGGAGGGCCATCAGAAAGGAATCCGAGTCCATACTGGACAGAACATCCACGTGCACAGCGCGCATCGTCAGGCATTTAAATAGTATGCCCCATCTCTTCTCGTGGCGACGGCCAACCTTCACTGTGCAGACTGATCTCATAAAATTGCGTGTGTATGACACGCCATTCCGTATTTCCTTTTTTGGCGTGCTATCAACACGCACAATCGCTTTTCAGCGTGTGTATGAACACAGTTGACTTAACGTTATTACTGTATATATAAATATATGACCTACCTCCACCTCGTCCCTAAACCTACCCGTCACTGGGGTTAATAGCATTTATGAGTCTTCCCCTACCATCCTAGGGAAAAAAAAATATCGCTCCCCAGATGTAGATCTACATTTTGCTTCGTTTCGCTCGGAAATTTAATGGCGTGTACATATACGCGGAATCACTTGGACATCAATGGCGTAGACATACACGCATACACGCGGATATCTCAAAATGCGTATAGATAACACGCCACTTGACTTGAAAGTGGCGTGTCTGTTTACGCAAAAGTCATGATGTCATGTTGCACTGTGAAAGGCCCGAAGCAGTCCATGCCCGTAGAGAAGAATGGGGGCTTCATCAGCCGTAGTCTGGACTGTGGGAGGTCTGCCATCTTGGGCACAACTGGAGAGGCTCTCCATCTCTGGCAATCCGGACAGGAGTGCTGATGGCGCTTAACAGCTTCACGTCCATGCAAAATCCAGTATTTTCGCCGCAGCTCTGCAAAAAGGCGTTCTGATCCTGGATGTCGAAGGCTCTGATCCATGTCCTGGATGATGAGCTGGGTCACTTTGTGCCGATGGTCCAGGACCACTGGATGAATAGAATCTGGCTCTAGCTGGTCGCTGCGGCGGAGCCTTCCTCCAACTCGGATAAGTCTCACAGTCTTGTCATACTCTGGTGCTAGGGAAATCAGCCTGCTGGTGGCAGCTACTGGCTTACCGGTGCTCAAGAGGCTGAGCTCCTCAGCAAAGCTTTCCTGCTGGGATCGTCTCAATACTTCCCTCTCTGCTTCTTGGTAGTCATCAGCAGAAAGGCTGACGGGGTTCACTGATGAAACAGAGCTGGATTGTGCAACCGCCTTTATCAGCGCTCTGAACGAAGAAAACTGTTCAGTATTTGGTAGCAGAGAAGTCTGTATGTTTGTAGTGAAACAGCAGACAGGGAGTTTTCGCAGCTCATCAGAATTCTCTGTCACCTCTGTAGCTGGCTGTGTAGGCCAGACTTCAGGCGACTGTTGTAGGAAGGCAGGGCCCTGGCTCCATCTGTTCTTACCAGCCAGTTCCAGCAGTGTTTTTCCCCGCGTTATGTCATCAGCTGGGTTGTTGGCAGAATCCACATATCTCCAGCCTGGATATCAGTCAGCTCCTGGATTTCAGCTACCCGTGTTCCAACGAATACCTTGTACCGACAGGAGTCGGACTGAAGCCATGTGAGTACTGTTGTGGAGTCTGTCCATAAGATAACATTGTGGATATTCACAGTCAGTTCTCTTTGGAGTAGTGCAGCTAGCTGTGCAGCTGTCAGGGCAGCACACAGTTCTAGTCTTGGTATTGATTGCTGCTTCTTCGGGGCTACTCTGGATCTAGCAGTCAGGAAAGACACTTCCACACGGCCGTGCGAGCTCTCCGTCCGCAAATAGGCCACTGAGTCATATGCCTTCTCTGACGCATCAGCAAAGATATGTAGGTCTCTCTGGAGGTTTGAAGTGTTCATCTCAGGGCTCACATAGCAGCGGGGCAGTAGAATCTGGGAGAGATGCTGCAATTCTTCCTCCCACGTCAGCCATGGCTGCAGCACATCCTCAGGCAGTGACGGGTCATCCCAGTCTCTCTGCTTGTCCCATAAGTGCTGCACCAGGACCTTGGCACGCGTAGTGAAGGGGACTATAAATCCCAGAGGGTCGAACAGGCGTGCCAGGACTCTGTAAATGTTTCGCATGGTGGGTGTGGGTTGGTCCAGCATACAGTATTTATACCTTAAGGTGTCTGAATTACAGAGCCAGCGGAGTCCCAGTGCGAGCTCCTGTGGGTCAGTGCCTGACTCGTTGAGCCACAACTCACTACTCTCAGATCTTGCTTCTTTGGGCAGATGGCTGATGACCTCTGGGGTATTACTAGCCCACTGGCGTAACTCAAATCCACCTGTAGCCAACAGTGAGGTCAGTTTGTCTACCAGGTGATGGGCTTCTTCCACAGATGGGAGGCTTTGCAGACAGTTATCCACATAAAAGGATTGTTCTATCGACACTCGAACATCTTCACCTGGCTGACTGTGATCAAACACATGTTTCTGCAGCGCATAAGTTGCACAGCAGGGGCTACATGTGGTGCCAAATGGAAGGACTTGCCATGTGTAGATGCTGGGTGGTTCCCCTGTCTTCAAGTCTCGCCACAGGAAGCGCAGCAAGGGCTTCTCCTCTGGGAGCAGCCTCACCTGGTGAAACATGCCTTTAATATCGCTGCTAACAGCAATTGCATGCTCTCTGAAGCGCAGCAGTACACCCAGTAGACTGGAACTTAAGGTGGGCCCAGGCAACAGCAGCTCATTGAGGTTGTTTCCCTTATACATGTAGGAACAGTTGAACACAATCCTGTTCTTTCCGTTATGGCTCACCATGTGATGTGGGATGAACCAGGACTCGGCTGCTTTGCTCAGCTCCTCTTCTGAAGCTTTAACTGCATAGCCCGACTTTTCCAGCTTTCTAATCTCTGCACAATATGCAGCAGCTCTTTCCGGGTCTCGCAGCAGCCGCCTCTCTGTACTGCGGAGATTAGCTAAAACAGCCTCCTTAGGTGCCTGAAGCTGTGGCATGTTCTTCATCCTGAGGAGGGGAGTAGCGTAGCGCTGAATTCCATCAACCTCTACTCTTGTGGTCTTCGCCTCCAGCAGGCGGACTGCCTCCTGATCCTGCCTGGAGCGTGTGACAAGTTTTTCACTCCTGTAGGGCAGAACATCCAGCTGCCACAATCTCTCTACACTCTGTAGAAGCTCGTTAGTGGGTGAGAGGGTGGAAACATGCAGGCACTGTTGTGATGTTGCCTGCTGCTTGCTGTACCTGGTCGACCCCTGAAGTGTCCAGCCCAACTTTGTCTTCACGGCGGCCGGTCCCCCGTGGGGTCTTAAACGCACAGGCTCCACTGGAGTGATCAAGTGGGTATAATCTGACCCAATTAACAGCAGGGGTTGCACTCTGTTAATCGTCTGGAGAGGGAGCCCTCTTAAATGTTTGTACTTCCTCTGAAGTGCCTTCGTTGAATAAGTGTGCTCAGCCAGACCCAGTTGATCAGCAGTAAATGCTCTGTATATCTTGAAGGATTTCTTTAGATGGTCTACTGGGGAGATGGAGAACGACACTGCAGTTCCGTGCAGAACCCTGATGTCCTGTCGAACAGTTCTGAGGATCAGATTTTCCGGCTCACC
The DNA here is from genome assembly GCA_030578255.1 of Tiaroga cobitis. NCBI lineage: Eukaryota > Metazoa > Chordata > Actinopteri > Cypriniformes > Leuciscidae > Tiaroga > Tiaroga cobitis. Next base: position 34,521,588 of record CM060606.1, read on the forward strand.
AGTAAGCTTAAGGCTCTGCGCTGCCGCAGGGAGGAGAATGGTTCGCTCCGACCCATCGTCAAGGATGGCATATGTCTCCAAGGTGTGTTCACCGTTACGCAGCAGCACTTTGCTCACTTTCAATAGGACCTGGCTGCATCCAGCCCGCCTGTCCATGTACAGGACTTCATTAGTTGTACTGATGAGGCAGGATGTATCTTCAGCTGCAGGTTTTATATTCACGTCATGCAAAGCTTGCAGGTGTCTCCCCTTACACTTGTGACATGTAATTTTCAGGCGGCATTGTGCAGCCTGGTGTGTGCGACCACATCGCCAGCATCTTTTGTTGGTCTTGATCCACGCTGTTATCTGTTCCACTGTAAGCTGCGCAAAGTTTGCACACTTATCTAGGAAGTGTTGCGTGTTAGAGCAGTAAGGGCAGTATGCTGTCCTCTCTGACTGCTTGGTGCTAGATAAGGCCTTCTCTACTGTCGGTGTGCTCTCATGTTGGTCTGTAGTGTGCATGATGTTGGTGCTCTTACCACTCTTAACATCACGGCGGCGCTCTGTCCTGGGCCCTGCTCTGTTCTTGTTTTCACCGATTAGAGGCTCATACACCGTCTCTTGCATCTTCAGCTCGTAGTCAAGCCAGTCAGAAAAGTGCAATAGGCTTGGGATTGTAACACGCATTGGGTACAGAAACCTCTTAAATTCAGCCCGTATATCATGAGGCAGTTTGGAGAGCAGCCGTGTCACATGTGAACCACAGTGAAGCTCAGTCTTTCCATTGTCCCCAAGCTGGTCTAACATTGCGACGAGTGCTCTCACTTTCAGAGCGAATCGCTTAAACCCACTGAAGTCACCACGTGCAATATTAGGCGCCTCCATTAGATCAGCTATTTTTCTGAGAGCTAGCTGGTGAGGCTGTCCATAATGATCAATTAGGCTTGTCATAGTGTCAGTGTAGGGCTGCAGTGAGTTAGTGTATGAGTCCGCTATTAGAAGTGCCTCCTCATACTTTAAGTGGTCCACTAGGATCTGGTATTTAAAGCGCTCCGTAGCGTCCACAGGTAGTAGGTTTTCCAGAGCGACCTTAAGCCTGGCGAATTCTCTCGGATCTCCTTTTGTGAATGCAGGGATTGTAGGTTTAGGCCCTCAGTACACGGTCTCATGGTGGTGGAAGGGTACACAGTACTCTGGTGTCTGTACCCCGGGCACAGGAGGAGGGGGCTCAGGCTGACTGGGATACTCCTGCTGACGTGTCATCTTAATGTCTCTCAGTGCTGTTATGAGCTCTGCCATAAGATCCTGTGATGGTGGCTGATAAACGTTGTCTACTGCTGGGGGTGGTGGCGGTGGCCAGTCGTCATCATCTGGAGGCAAAGTGTAACCACCAACTTGCACAGGTGGCGGAATTGGCGTGGTCTGGTACACACCTCCATCCTGCTCTATGTTATGCTGCTGTTGGGGGGGGGGGCTGGTGTAGGGAAGGGAGAAAAGGCTGTCTGTCGCAGTGCTGGTAGGTCTGGAAGGGAAGTGCGGGCGTCAAGTCGCCTGTGCATGTCCATTACCTGTTGCTGCAGCCTTTGATTATCTTCCCTCAACTTATAAAGAGCTTCAAGGACCTCAGGTGCTGTTTCTGGGGCAGGCCTCAATCGATCAGAGGCAGGTGTACTCTGAAAGAGGGGTTCTGTATACTCAATCTGGCGTGGATAGGCAGCTTCCGCTCCCCGCATGACACTTCCGTCCTCATGCAGCAATGGTGGTGTGAGAGGCGTCATCCTGGCGTGTCTCTCTGGAAATCTCACCATGCTGTCGTAGGGCCGCTGTGGCTCTGACACGTTAGCCGCTTGATGAAGCGAACGAGAGGACGGCTGCAATGCTTGAGGGGGGATGTCATAATCTTCCATCCATGCCGGCCGCCGGCTCTCTCGGCGGGGTCGGGCATCTACTGGGCGTGTATACTGATCCGAGAACATCTCTAAACAATCCCACGGTGACCGCGCGAATCCGGCTCGAAGGACCAAATGTTTTGGTGATTGGAAAGGACTGTATAATTTCACTGGTCTTTAAAGAGTTGTGGCCACCAGGGGGCATCGATTAGAATGCAGAAAAGATGTTCCGTTTAGGTGTTTTATTAAAATAAAACTTTAATGTGTGTGGTTCTGAAAAACATAGATACAGGCATAAATCAGTAAATGTAGACTCTCTATATAAATGTCAAAAAGTTATCACATATAGCAGGTATATAATAAACAAAAACGATCAAGATATTAAATTCTAGTTTTGTTATGTATGACTTAAATGCAGTGTTATAATAAATGCTTATCACTAAGCAAATACAAACTTAGAAATGCAATAATACACTATATCCCTGATCAAGGCTTAATTTGCTGCACCTTAACTGCAACAATATACAACAGGCTGAATTCAGCTGAATATAATAATTATGAACTGCAGAGTTATTCCTTCAAATAAACAATGTTACGCATTGTACAAGAACAACAGACGTTATTTCAATAGAGACACGTAAGGCTTGCAGAGCAACAGCGTTCTCAACAATTAAACACACAGACGGTGAAAAGCCCCGCCATTATACGAAAACAAGCACTAACGTACCACGACATTATTGTGAGGTAAAACTAACAACAAACATCAGTATACTTACTGGTAGTTGCACGCACACACTTCTAGGAACTCATAAGTACAACAACACTAAATTATATTCTCTATATCAATCAATATAGACTACACAGTCTTTCAACATCAGCGCTCTTTCAAACTTTCCCGAAACTGAATGAAAGCTGTCTTCTTCCGCGGACCGCAGAGCGCAGTACCGCTCCTGATTGGCTGATTCCCAAGCAGCCAGTTTTATCTGCCTGAAGAAGTCATTCTTCGTCACATCTGGCATCAACAAGGCATTTTCGCCCACAGAACTGCCACTCTGTAAACCCTAGAGATGGTTGTGAGTGAAAAATCCCAGTAGATCAGCAGTTTCTGAAATACTCAGACCATCCTGTCTGGAACAAACAACCATGCCATGTTTAAAATCACTTAAATCCCCTTTCTTCCTCATTCTGATACTCAGTTTGAACTTCAGCAGATCGTCTTGAACATGTCTACATGCTTCAATGTATTGAGTTGCTGCCATGTGATTGCTGATTAGATATTTGCTTAAGTAGTAGTGTACTTAAAGTGGATGAGTGTCAGTTGCATTAGGCAAAATGTTCAAGCCAAGTAATCACTTTTCTAAATAATACATTTGTAAATATTAAAATAAGTAGTTATACCAGTCCTGCTTCGTGAGAAGTCATCATAATTCACACAAGATGGTAAAATATTTAAAAAGCATTAAAAAATCATCCATTTTCATCCAATCCAAGTCATATGATGTCTAACAGTTTCACCATCTTGTATGGAAGATTACAACTATAAAAATCTTCACTTCCACTCCACATGACAATCTCAGTGCATGCCTGTTTACGTGACAGAGGACATCGTGAAACAACAGGTCCCCGAAGCACACTGCACAGTTTACATCAGTTTACAGCGTCCCTCTTCCTCTGGGGGGTCATTTTTACGTGAACTAACCCTTTAAATACACATGACGGTTTTTTTTAACACATTTTACAACCAGGAAAAAGGTAACAAATGCCATCAAAGGTACTTGATTGCATCGTTTTGACATTTACATTTACATTTTAGTCATTTCTTTTGAAAGAACAGCTTGTACAGAACGTTCGATTTCCAGAAACCAGTATCGACCAATGCTATAGAAACAATGACAATAACACAAACCAAATTATATATTAAGTATAAAGCAGCAGGGAACAGCCACAAGGAAATATATGTTTGTTTTGAACTTTGCAATAGTAAATATCCAAGACCATAAATGCATACAAACAGGAAACAAGGTGTATTGCAGTCCTTGACAGCCAGGTCAGGGAACAGGACGGTAGAATGATTCCATTTCCTTCATCCGCACCTCGCCACCCATCCACCACACAACCTATTGGAATTTTGTGTGTTAAACACTGGAAAGCCAAAGTAGAAAATGAGTTGACAGATAAAGGGGGGATGAGAGCGTTAAAGCACAGAAACCAACAAGGAATCTTATCCATCAACCTATTTGACCCACCATAAGACTAAAATCTCTGCGCAACATCTTACATTATAAACAGTATTATACTGGATTATTACATTATAAAATAATGGATGGTGTAACAAAATAACAATGGATGGTAGATTCCTAACACAAGGTTTCTGCTTTTTAGTATGAATGCATTTATATGATGTTTCATCTGTATCCCCTTTTTAAAACAGTCAGCATTCTGCAATTTCGATTCAACTCGCTCTCATTCCATAATGATTGCTTCATCAGTGTAAAAACATAATTCTTGAGCACATCAAGAGCAGCAAATAAATACCTTTCATGGCTATTATATAGTTACACTATCCAGTGGCGGCTCCTGCAAAATCTCTCAGGGGGGGGCAAATGTTTGGATGATTGATAAGGATAAGGTCCACCCATGCAATGGATAAATTAACATCTTAAGCATGTAAAGGCAACTTCACTACTTTAAGATTGTGTCGCAGACCTGACAAAATAAATACATTTATTTTAGTTATAAAATAATTTATTTATTATAATATAAATATAGAGATACAAGGTTTCCATCCCGACAGCAACAATGTATCAGGCAGAATCCATATTGTATTATCTCCCTATTTTTTCAAAAAATAATGCTATTGGTCACCCTTTACATCTGTCAATGTGTTTTACAAATATTTTACCAATGGAAAGCATTAAAAGAGCTTGGAAATTATTTTGGGGAAAAAAAGGTTTTCTTTCGTTTCCTGAAAAGTAATAGTTTTGGACATACAAGATTGTGTTGGTGTTCGAATGGAAATGTACAAATTTCAAAGTAAAATGCTAGGAGTAAAAAAGACTGCTACCATCCTTTCCTCAACTGATTGTAAAAACAAAGTGAGATTTTTCAACACTCAAGTATTAAAATGTTCAGCAATACCTCTTTAGACAGCCTCCGCTTGTCTTCTTCTCCCAAGGCCCGCCTAGATTTAGTTGTTCCTGTTGCTACTTGCTCCTGCTCAATGTATGCTGATTACTACGACCTATGACTACGACGGGCTGACTGGTATTTATTTTAATGACACGATAAATGACTGCGTTATGACTGCGTTTGCCATGACGTTGTTCAAGTTCAGCTGGCCTCAACGCGCGAGTCGCGAGATCCCTATCCCAACAGTTTCTCAAGCTCTCGCTCTCATTCTTTTTTATTTTTATTTTTTTTTAATCACATTTGATAAAGATATTATTGTAGTGTTTCATTTTTTCTTGTTATTCAAATTCAAATTGTTTTTAAATATTATTTGTCACTTAATCTTAAAGATATTTAATAGTGTATGTTTGTTCCCACCAATCGCTGCACAAGTTAAGGATACGTATGATGACGTAAGCACGTTAGTGCGAGCCCTCCCGGAACCCATAGAGAATGCATTGCAGTGCCTCCAGTTCGAAAAAAAACATCTTTGAATGGAAGTCTATGGGAACACTCGGGGCGATTCTCAGCCAGAGTGAAATCGCCCAAAAAGAGGCGGTACTCCACAGAACGTGACATGACGCTGATTGGACTATAGTGACGGCTAGCATAACTCTGTTGTTGAATGAGATTGTGAATGTGATTGAAAAAAATCACTTTCACACTTTGGTGGTGCGTCGCCCAATCGCCCTAATGAAGAAACCGCCCCTATACACGACAAGCCAATGTGCAGCTTGTGATTGAAGAGTGAGAGGCAGAGGAGTGGAGGGATATAAGCAGGTTAGCTGCATTTACCATTTGTTTACAAGCACCACACAAGCTGAATGTACTTGTTGAATTAATGCCATTTAACACGGCAACAGAAAGCTCTCACAGATGCTGTAAAATTCATAAGTACCATGTTGTGTTTATCAGAGGCGATGCAAGAAGTTTTGATTAACCCTAAAATGCATGAATGTTTCGCCAATCATCATTACATATTCGGGTCTTTAGCGACCAGGATCTATATCTTATGGATCTCTACCTATGATCTCTACCTGTCGCAACAATAAAAAAAAACTCTCCTGATATTAAAGTAATAAAATAAAGCATTTTAGAAACCTTTTATAGCTCGGAAGGGTTATGTTTGAGCAGATGTTTTATACCATCATCACTGTCCTTGTCAGAGCTCATTTCACAGTACATCCAGCATCTGGCTCATATTCACGATCTCAAACATATTCTCAAAACTATCATTTTTAACTTCTTCAAAACAAAGCTTTGATCCCTGACAGCTTCTTCACCAGATCCACCATCAAGTGACCGTGACACTAATATTTGATTGTGTTTAGTACCTGCTCTGCAATAAATCGCTGAGCCATTTCAAGTTTTGCTGATGATACTTCCTATTCTTTTGTTTTCTGCCAGCGGTAACTATGAGTGAAACGTCACTTCATCATTGTGTATTAGATATCGCCACCTTGTGGAATAAAGGTGAATTGCGCTTATTCAGTAATCAGATTCAATTGTTGTGCAGAAAAAATATACTTGCGCTGTTAGTGTTACACACCTCATTAGTCATTAGCGACCCTATACATTTTTTTTTTTTTTTTTTTACAAAAAATGAATGGGGAAAACAGGCAATCTTTTATAATGTTTTATTTTTTCTTGTTATATTGTTTATAATAAATTGATTGAGGAATTAGCCTGGCAAGCCAGACCTACATCAAGATGTTAGGTCTGGGAACTCACAATTGGCATACCTCAATCCGAGGGGCGGGATAAACGGTTGTCTTTCAATATCCCTCTGCACGCAATAGGATAGCGCTACAAGTACAACCAACCAGAGCAACGAACAGCTGTGGATGAGTGAGTCCCATGCGTTTTCCCACCAGCGGAGCTAGTTGATATATTAAACTTTTGCCGTATCCGGTCGTCAAAACTCCGAACAGATCTTCCTTTTTTTGTGAAACAACAAGTGACATTCTCTTAACTCCAACTCCTCCAGAGTCGCGGCCAAAGACGATTCGAAAGACCGCTGTTCGCCAGCAGCATCTTGTTTGTTTTCAAGTAGCAGGGAAATCACAGTAGCCTGACTACGTCAGACTTCCTACTTCCGCTAATTTCATTTCGCTCCTATAGTCAGTCTGAGATAGCAACCTATCTTTCTGTTTTCCACCGGCCTGAAAACAGCCGGCCAATCAACGAACAGAGGGCGGGCTGAAAGCCGTGACGTAGTCGGTAGCGCCGTGTTTAAGATTAGGTCAGGGAAATCGAAAACGACCGCTGATATGGAGACGCGGATGCAATTCGCTCTGTTGTGGAGAATATTCCCGGCATTAGCAAACTGAAGCCCGAACACGAAGAGTGTGTATTAAACATTTTGAATGGAGGTGATGTTGTGGCCCTACTCCCTTTGGGAAAAGTTTAATTTATCAACTATTACCGATCGTCAGCGAGAAACTGGGGAGCCTTTTGACAGGTCAGTGTCTCTTTTCTTTTCCAGGTCTTAAATACCGTAAAACTTCAAATAATAGCCCGGGCTTTTATTTGCCCAAATCGTCGAACTGCACCGGCTTGTACTTGAGATAGGCGTCTAACTTATATGAGACAGGCCTTTATAGTTGAGATGTTGTTCATTGAGATGTTGTTCCTAGAGTCTATAATCTCTAAAAATCTCCAAATGCTCCACGTGAAACCGCGGTCTTCCGACCTCTTACTATCTTGTCGATTGATTTTTATGAATATGCGCGAGGGAGAGAGAGCAAGACAGCGCTCGTGTTGTTTGTAGACGTGGGGGAGTGCGCGCGCGCGGCCGGGGCGCTCTCTCTCTCTCTCTCTCTCAGCAGTCATTCTATACATCACTCACAGATCAAAAAAGTCGTTTACAGCCATGTTCACTCGGGTATTTCGCTCGCATCATCAAGTGTTTACAGTGGAAGTTCGATCATAGATTTGAGTTCGATGCATGATGTCTGTGGTTCGATGCGGCTGTGTCGGCGCATAACATACGTCATAAACAAACTTATCTGATTGGCTTACGGGTAACCAATGATTTTAAACTTCAGTACGCGCCCCCTAGCGAGAGAGAAAACACTTCTCTATTATGCTATCCCAGACTCTGTGTACGAAGCAAAGTGAAGTAGCAGAGTCTGGTATTACCAGGCTAAGAGTCTGGTATTACCAGGCTAAAATCACAGCGCAGAACCGTCACAACTCTGCCGTCATTATGTTAAGCCCGCCCACCAACTCTATACATGATGTGATTGGCCTGACCAGAGTTTGTTTTTTCCACTTCGAAAGCCAACGGAGAGTTGCTAGACCACACTGGCTGCAAAATATTTTTTGCTGCCGCTAGGGTGCGTCTAGATTTCTAGGCTATTGAGGAATACTAAGAAGGTTGATGTCTAACTTAAAAAAAATTAATAAGGAGGAGGGTAGTGAATGACGCCCCAGGTCACTAAAGACCAGAGGAATGCGTTTAAGGGTTACATTTAGGTAAAATAAAAGTCTTCAACAGATCTGATTTGAAAAATAAATGCTGTACTCAAGAGACCATGAGTAGACCAAAAAGAGAAAACAGCTTTATGTTTTACACAAAAATACTTAATTCCAGAATATGTGTGTGTACTAAACACATGGCATTTTTTTGAGTCTGACTGAATGCTGAAAATCAATTGAGGAAATAAAACAGGAAGAGACACTGAAGAGGTGAAGAACACGTAGCCTTGGTCAGATTTCTCAGGATTTCGTCTGGTCATGTGGCTTTATCTGCAAAATAGTATGTGTGTTGGAGAAGCATATGTGGGGTTCCAGGCATGCCACAATTTCTGTGTGTGATGTGCAGGGATGCTAAAGACAATTACGATCCACTCGTTTCTAAGGCAACCGAGATGTCAGTGCCTATAATCAGGATAAGAATGAGCTCCCTTAAAGGAGTAATGAGTAAAGCCGTTCTGTAGAAGTGGGTAAAGAGATGAGAGTTGCAAGGAGATTTTGTGCAGTGGCTAAACTGATGGCAGGGTGACATGAGAGCAGACAAACTTTACCTCTAATACATCTTGTTTAGCTCATTTCATGTTTCTATACACCCCCATAAACACATTTAGGCTGTGTCCAAAACAAAATGCAGCTGCCAAACAGTCAATGACTTAACCGACAGTGCTATTTGAAAACTATAGGTTCCCGACAGGCTTCCAACACACCATAACATCTTGCCAAATGTTCTAGAACAAATTCAAATAAGGGATAATCAGGCAAATATTTAATTATTATTAAATATTAATTTTATAATGTAAATTATTTACAATTATAGTTCACCCAAACATGAAAAAACTGTCATCATTTGCTCACCCTCATATTGTTCCAAAACAGTATGACTGACTTTCTTCTGTGAAACACAAAAGATGATTCTTTTAAAAAAAAGAAAGAAAAAAAAAGACCCTGAACAGTCTTCATGCAGAAGAAAAATGCATGTTTGGAACAACTTGAGTGAGTAAATGAAAAGTATGACAATTTTGGGTAAATAACCACTTTAATATGAACATATTTTATCTTTTATTTTCATTTAATTTTGCATTTTGGTTTAATTTTCGGTTTAGTTATTTACCAGTGGATTTTATTTTAGTTTCAGCATACATTTTTTACTTGTATTCCTTATAAAAGTACTATGGTATCATCGAAATCAGATTTACTTAACCCATGCACATCATGTGCAGAAAACAAACTGTTATTAGCTGTATACATCAGACTTTTTCTGTCTAACCAAGTGAACGGACCACTGAAACTGGACAGATTTTTCACACTTACTTTTAACAACACTCTCTGTCACAATCAGTCTCAATCATGCTCATCCTCAACCTCTCCATGCCTCCAGCTGTGTTCTTGCCTGGACCTTTGTCTAGCCATCAGAGCTGTGTCTCCTGCAGCTGATTCAAATCACAGCACACCGACACAAGGACATTCATCCAACAGAGACACATCCAATGCCACTCAGACGCCCTGTCACCTGCAAAGCAGCTCAACATCCCACTACGAATGTTGCCGTTTAATTTTCACTTCACTCACTTCTCTTCATACCTCATCATAAGCTTGTCACCATTTAGCCTGAAATATGTTAAAGCTGACATGGTCACTTTTGAGCTGATGCATTCACATACATTTTTTAATTACCCCCCAAAAAGTGTGAAAACTGTCATTGCATGGCTCTCTTTGTTTAAGTGGGTCAAAAAGGAAACAATAGTAATGAGTAAAGTGGGTTTCTCATTGAATACACTGTCTTACTCAGAAACATTCCACAATTTAAAAGTTAAATTATTATTTTTTTAAATAGTTTTTATATTGGCTTTAAGAAGGTAAAACACATTCGCAAACCTGGGTTGGACAAAATTCAGAATTGAAGAAATAGCTATTTTTCCAAATCATGATTATGAATTTAATTTCAACTGGCCACACCCTTAAAAGTAAGTTAAATTGGAATTTGAACTGGAATGACAGGAAGAGGACTTTAATGAATTGCAACACAGAAGTTTCTAAGAGCTCCAACTTGTACCACATGACCGTTGAACAGCGCCAAGTTGAACATCACATGTTGTCATCTTGTAATAACAGTAATTAAGACATGGTGTGAACATAGCATTCTTTATTTAAAAGGTACACTATGTAACTTTTTGCCCTGTAGCGGTTATAAAACAAACTGCATGCATTTTGTGGAAGAACATTGTTTTGGTTGTGCTTTAGCTTGGTGTGACTGTGTGGATGATTGAGATTATCCTACTACTCATAACACATTGATTACTAGACTTGAGAGATATAACCAGTTTGGATGAAAAAAAATCTAGCTGAAGATGTTACTGTAGCTATACCCATTAATAGACATGGTACTTTGTTCAAAATAAATTCCAGCACAGCACTACAACAACACATAATGAAATGACCCTACTAATACTTTACAATAAACTCTGTTAGAAAGCTACATATGGCAAATTATCTGTTCAATAAAATACCTTACTGACCTGTTGAGTAATAAAAACGCCATCTTTGTCACTTTTACAACATTTCAAATCTCTCAGTTCTCAGCATCTCTCAAAAGCCAAGCAATGTTAAAGGTGCTCTAAGCGATGTCGGGTGACGTCACTTCTTGTTGACGTTTAAAGTATTGTCAAACAAAACGGAGGCTAGCTAGACCCTCCCTCCTCCTCATCCACGCACTAACCCCCCAAACCCCACCCCCAAGTCCTTCTTGTCGGTTATTGGCTGGAACAGTTTGTTATGTTTCGTGGAGCGGGTTGCGGGAGTTTTTTCTTGTTGCCGTTTGTGGAGCCTGGGGTGTCTGCAGAGACCGTGTTTTTTTTACAGTGTGTTCAGGGGACAGGCAGCAAGTGGACAGTGAGTAAATGGTTGCTGTATGTGACAAAAAATGTTTTGGCCACGCTTGACATCGCTTAGAGCACCTTTAATTCTCATTTTGCCAGAAGACTCTCCTCCGTTAAACGTTTGTTTAAAATGGGCGATTCCCCGGAGGTTCGAGATTTAGCGTGCTCCATGTAAACCTTTCTCGCTCATTGCGACAACTAATCTATGCCACACAAAATATAAACACCTATAATAGGCTTACCAATCCGGGTAAAACAAAAACACATTTTGGAAGAAGGATTGATGATGTATCGACTGATAAGGTATCGATTATTTAAATGTAGTTAATCATGAACAAAAAAGTTACATGGTGTACCTTTACTTAACAAACCTGATTCAGATCATCAGCTCATGAGGACAGAGCTCCATGAACATACAAAATGTGAAAAGCAGTGGGTCCCCAGAACCAGAGCTGAGGCCCACTGATTTTTTTACATGATGAAATATATAAAAGAAAACATTTTTTTGTTAAAAATTAGACTTAATGGTGTTAATTGCAATCCTGAACCTCAAATCAAATTTGACTCAGGAAATTAAAGGTAATTTTCCACTTAATTCTGAATGACACACAACCCTGCTGCAAACAAAAACATGTAAAGACCCGAATTAGTAGTCTGAAACAATAATTCAAGAATAATTCAGAATGAGATTTCTTAAAAATAATGAAAGCCAAGTACATCAAAATACCACAATCAGGTTTTCCAAATCAGTACAATAATGCCTTTAAGAGACTCTGAACCTAATAAAATTGTGGGTTTACATCTTGTTCTTGATCCCACACTCTTCTCAAAACCATTCTAACCTCTCTAGCCAGACCAAAAAGGACCAAATAAAGATGTTTTTTATTTAATGGTACTGAATGGTTTTGGGAAAATGAGCCATGTCAGAATAGCAGGCCAAATGTTGCCTCTCTCCTGACATCTCCCTTGAGTTGAGAGGATTGTTTGTTGTGCGTATGCGTTACTGAAAGTGGCTGTGACAGCTCACTGAGGTTGAAGTTGATAGTCTGTGTTCCTGGAGCAGGTAAACCAGAGAAGCAACACAGGTAGAACACACGCTCAGCTGGTCACAACATCCAAGTGAAGGACAAGGACATGAAGGCTTTAACATAGTCTGGCTATACACACACACACAAAATGAATCTACAACACATCACTATTTCTGGATGCCTTGTACTACTCCATTAACCACGGCTCATTGTGTTTCAGTGGTTGTGGTGAATAGCCCACAGATCTTAACCTTCAAGGTCACTGACCTCTTCCTCCCCATTCACACCAACAGAGATGTCCTTCACAACCAGTTCAGCAACAGCATTTTCTGCGGTCCAGTTTAAAATTTTAAAGGGTTAGTTCACCCAAAAATGAAAATTAAGTCACTAATTACTCACCCCCATGCTGTACCAACCCCGTAAGACCTTCGTTCGTCTTCGGAACACAAATGAAGATATTTATGATTAAATCTGAGAGGTGCATGACTGCTACATAGGCTCCCTAAGGGAATGACACTTGACGGCCCAGAGAGTCATTAAAGAAAATGTTTAAATATTCCATGTCGCAACAGTGGCTCAACTATAAGTTTATCAAGCGACGAGAATACTTTTTGTGCGAAAAAACAAACAAAAATAACAACTTTATTCGACTATTCCTTTTCTTCCTTGTAGGCCTGAAACGAGACTTCAAGAGATTTCCACGACGCGCACGCGCGAGAACTTAACTGAAGTAGTTGAAGGAGATCGCAATTCTCGCGCATGCGTCGTGGAAATCTCTTGAAGTCTCGTTTCAGGCCTACAAGGAAGAAAAGGAATAGTTGAATAAAGTCGTTATTTTTGTTTGTTTTTTCGCACAAAAAGTATTCTCGTCGCTCTCGTCAAGTGTCATTCCCTTAGGGAGCCTATGTAGCAGTCATGAACCTCTCAGATTTAATCATAAATATCTTCATTTGTGTTCCGAAGACGAACGAAGGTCTTACGGGGTTGGTACAGCATGGGGGTGAGTAATTAATGACTTCATTTTCATTTTTGGGTGAACTAACCCTTTAACATTAGATATCTGATAACTGGAAAAATAAAACCACCTGTTTAGTTTTACTTGTAATTTAGCATAGTGAGATTTATGTGAACAGAGAGCCACTGTCCACTTCGGTTTCGAGAGGGTTGCCTTCCATAGAGATCCCAGCTCAACTGCAAAAATGTATTTAATGGCTTGGTTAATGTCTTACAATGCAGACATCATGGTTTCATATCTATCGTGAGGTGACATGTCCATTCACATTTTTGCACAGCTCCATGCATAATTTATTAGCCAATAACATACAATCCAATAACGTTTCTCTCAAAATGCATTGCTGTCTGGTTTGCAAATGAATGTACTTTTGACTCAGATCTTCTCAATAATCAGTTAAATTGGTTCTTTAATTTTGAAAGAAATTAATACTTTTCTTCAGTAAAGATGCATTAAATCGATCAAATATGACAAAGACATTTATAATGTCAAAAAAGTTTATATTTCAAATAAATGCTGCACTTTTAAACTTTCTATTCATCACAGAAACCTGAAAAATGTATCAGTTCCATAAAAATATTCAGCACTGTTCTCAACAATAAGAAATGTTTCCCCGAGTACTAAATCAGCATATTCGAATGATTTCTGAAGGATCATGTGACACTGAAGACTGATGCTGAAAATTCAGCTTGGCCATAACAGGAATAAACTATTTTTTTTATTTTATTTTTTATTTAAAAATAGAATTTTAACAAATACAGTAAATGCAGCCTTGGTGAGCATAACATACTTCTTGGAAAAACCAAAGAAAAACTAATTTTCCAAAACTTGGAAAAACTAATCTGACTAACCCCAGAGTTTTTTTTTTTTTCCTTTTTAAATAAAATGACATTTTATTACAACATCCTAAAACTTTTTCCTGTTGATAGATTAATTTTAAGCATGATTAATGCATATGCTGCTGACCATATTTGCGTTTCGATTACCTGAATTACGAGTGGAACAGCTTGAACGGAGACACATGACACTACAATACACACCCTTATTAATGAACATCAATTGAAAAAACTAAAACTAAAATACACAGTCAGCAATATCTGCCTATATGGCTTAATTTACATTTGAGCTTGTAAAAGGCAAAAAGATGGTAAAAAAAAGAACAAATCATTTATTTTCGAAACCTTCCCACCACTACCACTGTTCTCAAACCATCTTTTCAGATGGTCTTTCCATCATATGGGACCCACAGTACCTGCAGGTGAGGGCGCAGTTCACACCAGCTGTGTTTTGTTGGTATCTTCTCCTCCATTCTTGGGCCTCCACAAACAAACATATGCTAATCACAGCTCACGCTCACAGAGCCAGCTCTCACATTCAGCTGCAAATGAGGTCAGGCTTTGGACCCTGGGCTCCCTGAACCCTTGTTTGATGTGGGTCACAATGAGAGGGTCTTCTCCAGCACAAACATGAAACCCTAGCAGGTATTGTGTGGCGCACACTGCACATAGATTTCACTGTGAAGAGAAATTGCTACAAAGGATGTGATTTCTGAGGTTGATGCTGATTTTTGTTCCACCAGCAGCAACACCAAGGGACCAGAAAAAGTAGGAAACATACAAGACTAGAAGTTACAGAGATAATTTCAGAATATTTTTAGTTTTCGGTGAACGATTTATTCACATATTGTTCCAAATATGACTGACTTTCTTCTTCATTTTGAAAAAAAGAAAAAGCCTCAGTGTTTTTTGGTCAAAACAATAAAAGTCAAAGGGGTCCAATGTTGTTTGGACTGCAACGCTTTTTCAAAATATTTTTTTTTTTGTGTTCCACAGAAGAAAGAATGTCAAAGTTTTGGTGTTACATACATGCGAGTAAATGAAACATTTTTAGAGAAAGTGAACTGTTCATTTTAAGAATTATTCAAATACAGGAAAGCATGCTTTTCATAGGGGATATTCCAAAGAACTCGATTTATCCATTCTAGCAAAAAGTAACAGGTTTGGTTTCATCGTCAAAAGTTGGCATTAATTTGAGCAGCTAATTGTGATTGGCAGTGTGGTTCTCTACTATACCTCACACACACAATGCACCATGGTACAGTCTCTGGTAATTACCAGTCAGAAAGGGTTTAGGATAACCAAATGATGTGCTCCAAATACAAAAACCTAATCCTTATCACTTGCTTCTACTCAGTTTCAGGTCTGACCATGTTCCTCACATCCAGGGACTGAGCCAGAGGCATATGAGCGGTGTGATTAATGGAAATGTGTTTACTTGTGGCCATGCTTTCTGTCCAAGTACTGCTAAAGCTGGGCTAAATGTGTACCATTGATTTCCTCATTATCTTCAGCCTAGTAAACAGGCAGGCAAACCAGGCTGCTAATGTACCAGCAATTATTCTCCATTTAACTACATCTCTGAATACAGGAAACAGAATAATGACAAATGTTTAGCATGAAACTAAACTAACACACCTATAATTGCACATTTGAAATGAGGCAGTATGATATATGACAGAAGGTTAAAGTTTATTCTATTTGCACCAGTAGTCTCCATGAAGCAACCTAGCGTGTAGGTATGGTCTTGCTGAAAGATACAGTGATAGTAAAAAATGGGGTTCATGGGGTCCAAAACTGTATGACTTTCTTTCTTATGTGAAACATACCACATGTTAACCAGTCTATCCCTGTGGTTTGCAGAAGACAGATGGCCATACAGGTTTGTAACAACATGAGGGTGAGCAAATGATAACAGAACTTCCATTTTCGTGTGTATATGGTAATGTAATGCCTAAATTCAATAGCATTTAAAATGATTGATTTTAATGGAGGAAATTGCATGGAGGAATATTAATGTTGGTGAATCCTTCATTTAAAAGTTGCCAAATTTCTCCCAAAGGAGTCAACATCATTTCTTTCTCATGAGAATGGTCAGTGCTGAATCTTTGTAATTAATGTAATTTAATTTGGTCATTAAGTTTGAGGCTCTAAAAATATTTGACCTCTTGAATATTCTCATTTAAAAATGTAACATTTTGAAGATTCTCAGACAAGAAAGCATTAGAAACAGTCTGCATCTAAAAGCGAGAGCCCGCAAAAAAAAAAGAAAATGGAGAAATAAAGAGAGGTAGACAGTGAGAGACAGAGTGGTCTATTGGAGTGCAGTGGGCTATGAGACAGGTCCATTCACACAGATCTAAGCTGACCGTCAGGCTGTGCTTGAGCGCACTCACCCGGGCAGCAGCACACAGGCCACAAACACAAAGTTAACCAGTCAACTCCATTACAGTGCAGGGGGGCGTGCCCGGACCTGCCACTCCAAAGAAAGCGGGCAGGCTGACAGAGAATATTAATTACCTTTAAATGAAGTGGAAGTCTCTTTATTGGACGTCTGGTGCTGGGTTTGTTATTGCTGGTTTGAAAAGGCCAATGGCCCTTTGGTCTTGCCGCCTTTGAAATCCTGTGGACACTGGTCAGTGGGTCGAATTAGCAGACAGAATGGATTCTCACTTTTCTGAGAAATCCAAGAACATTTCTGAAGCTTCATTCTTTTCAAATTTAGTTTATCAAGAAGCCTTTAATCTTATTTTGGATCATAGCACTCTGACAACGGTCAAGTACAACGGAAAGAGCTTTTCAACCAATTATAGATTAAAATGTACCAATCTCAACTGAACTTTCCTGTATTAGGCACATGAAGCTCATATATCCTAGTGCGGCTGAAAGGGTAGTCTGTAGCCATCAATGTGACCTAAAGGACATATTCTCATAAATCAGAACGGCGACACTAGGCGCCTCACTGCCCATCATCACAAACACACAGATTTAATTCCTCCCATCCTCCTCATGTGAAGAGAGCAAACAAAGCCCCGGAGTCTGATCTTGAGATGAAGACGACGCCTGGGCTTCAGTGTCTGTGAATGAGATTACATATTAATCCTAGCAAGGGAAAAAAGAACATGCTACAGGTAGCCTTTTAAGCTCCTTTTGTAAGAGGGCTTTTTTACACCTCTTTTCTGAACACTGAATAGACTCTTTTCCTCTCCCATTCTCTCTGTCTCATTCTATTGAAGAAATTGTTCCCTAAATACATGCTATTAGAATATGTGTATAGGTGAGTAATAAGTTATTAGTTGCAATTACTGGTCATCTATTAGCAGAGAATAATAGGCTGATTAGCTGCAAAGCCTTTTAACTTCAGAGGAAGTAATTTAAAGATGGCTATCCTTTCACAAAAAGAAGAAAGGAGCTGCTCTATGAATGATACACCCGCCTATTGCACAATAGTGGAGAAAAACCCCATCATAATAGCATAACCACGATAGCACAGAAAACTAATACAATCAATAGGAAGAATATCTCTATAATTTTCAGAAAGTTGCAGTGTGTGAGCCAAAAGCTGCGTAGAGCACTTCACATGCATGGCCAGGAATCAAGTCAACAGAATATGCAACCAGCTGTATACAAAATGTACAGAACTGAACTAAGGCACAATATAGCATTATAATATAATATAATATAATATAATATAATATAATATAATATAATATAATATACAAAAACTGATATTTTTGGATGCAATAACTACCAAAAGCACAGAGTTGAAGTCAGACACCTTTTATAGAAAAACAATGACAAACACCTTCCTCACATTGTTTCAAAATCTTTCTTTGTGCTTCAAGGACATCTATTCAACTAGACTACAATCATTTCAGGCAGTGAGACCAAACATTTCAGCTTACTTTCATTTTTTCCCAACCGTAAACAAAAGCACAGACTTTAATTGAGATGCTTTTCCTCTTTATGGTTTTGCTATTATATTAAAAAGAAAGCGGTGCAACAATGTGCCGAAAATGTTTTCCAAACAAAAATGAACGTGCTTCTTCGTTCTTGCATTCTTTACAACTGAAAACACTTGCGAGTAGGAGTTGTGGCTTTATACGATGATGCCTATTCGCTGGCTTACAAGGATGAAAGTGCTAGAAAATGGTTTGAAAAACTTCATTCATTGGGGTGGCAGTGGCTCAGTGGTTCATGTAGGTTGTCTACAAACCGGAAGGTTGGTGGTTCAATCCCCAGTTCCACCTGACCAAGTGTCGAGGTGTCCATGAGCAAGACACCTAACCCCAGCTGCTCCCAACGAGCTGGATGGCGCCCTGTATGGCTGACACCGCCGTCGGTGTATGAATGGGTGAATGTGAGGCAAATTGTAAAGCGCTTTGGTGGCCATTGGGTCTTGATTAAAATGAGATTTTTGCCAATGTCTCTCAGTCTGAATGCATCTAAAATCTAATTCCGTTTTTCGTCATTCATTGTGCGTAATCTCATCCATAGTAAACCTACACAAGTTTATATTGTTGTTACTAACTGTGGACATGGTAGAAAAATGTAACTTGCAGATTAAACAGTCTTATTTGTATAATTATTAAAAATATTTAATAATTTAAAAAAAAGTAATAAAATAAAATGATTTAATTTAAAAAAATGTTTTAAATCTAAAAATAACAAAATTGGATCACCCATGCAGTGAAAACAATACCTTACATATCAGCAAAGATATACTTAATTTCTGACAACAGAGCATCCGAAGTACCACTGAATCCTGGGGATTTACCACATGCCATGCTGGGAAGAAAGTTTATATATACAGACAGAGCCTGATAAATAAAGCTAAAGTTATGCTTGGTCACATGAAGACAAGTCTTAAATGAACATGCGCTCCCCTCTCATTTTATCTTCTTAATCACACTTTCTTTCTATTTTTCCTCTCTCTTTCGCTTTTGTTCATCTTAATTGTAGCAGAGGAAACATCTGAATGTGACAAGGCTAATGTACACGTCTTCGGGTAATATGACAGCGAGCCCTGCTGGCCTTCATTGTGAGATGGTCTGCAGATGACAGGGCCGCCTGCTGCACCAGCTCCAGTGGATCACAAACAGGCACACTGTGCATGCTAAATAAACTATACCACATACCAGCACTTCATACAGGGTACAACATAGTGAGATTTTATAATACCCCAATAATTCTGTCCTAATTTACATGACCTTAAAGCCTATGGTTTTTTTAAACAACCGGCCGCCATTTTATCACGTGCTGTCAGTCAGTCAGTTTACCAATTTCCTCTGCGAGTCACTCTGCCAATGCACTCAATGGCCAAGTACCGTCGGCCAGTCCATTCACATGCATGCAACCGTCTGCCGGAGGACTCGCAATTCCCCCTGATGGTCCAGTTTTGATCTCACGGCCGGTAATTGCTGTGGGAAAGTGAGCCACTCCAGATGAATGGAAGAGGAACATCGGTGTCCGTGATGTCGGATGCACCACGTTCAGGTAATAGCCTCTCTTCTCCAGACCCTGTTGGCCTTTTGCACAGAATGGGGGGATGAAAGTGCTGAGAGAAGGAAGGAAGAGGGGAGGGGGCTCTGCTCCAAGACTGGCAAACCATAATTACCTGTAATGAGACTTTTGTTTTGAAGTATCATGAAGATATTCTTGAAGTCACCCTGGGCTGATTGGACGTAGTGGCACCACACGGGCCTCTAGGACCCTTTCCGATTACGATATGCGCTTGGCGTAATTACTATTGAAGTCTCACTTTCCTCTCTGAGAAAAAGCCTCCTTTGGCTCTTTGATATTTCTTAAACAGTCATTTCGCTTAATGCGTTACCTTGACAACTTTCCTGAACTGAGGTTGAGATGAGTGAAAGATCACGATCTATTTCGTCTTTGATATCCGCTTCATAGGAACTTGCCATAACCAGTTGAGGTACCTTATTAAAAGAACTGTAGCAAAGTGGCATCCTATGGAATTCCGTTATTCCAGGTGAAGAGATGCCGTCCAGCAGACAAAGTAATGGCTGTGTCCCAATTTGGGAATTGTGTTATAATTTGTGTTATATCGGGAATATCTCTGATGAAGTTCTTGATAAAGAACGCTTTACATTTTGCCGATAGATCTGATCTGCAAAAATTAAAACCTTTCAGGGTTGTGCCATTTACAGCTCACCATTGTAATTGAAGAGGCTTACTTAAAGAAAATAATTGAAAGGTTAGACATAGATAAGTGAATCTCACTGTTTTTGCAGCCTCATTCAGCATAAAGCTGGCTTTTATTTACAAGTAGTTGGTTGTTTTTCTTTTATGTAGTAAAGAAACTACATCAAATCCTTCAACAAAACCATCTTTATTCAGAATGGTCTATTTTGCAGGATTAGAGATCTGGTCCTTCCTAGCAGCCACGCTACAGTCATCAGCCTTGGTCACATTCAACGTTTTCCATGTATGTTTTATAGGTCAATGCAAATTTTACACCCGTTCCAACACAAATGTGAATGGTTCTTGGTTAGGCAGTCAACAAAAGGACAATAAGGACAATATTACCCATCAAACAGAACCAGAAGCATGCGGCATTCACACTAATCCCCTTATCAGAATGATTCTTGTTTGTACAGACTCAGAGCCACACATAATCCACGACAATTACCTCATTTTGGTTTCATGGCCCACTGGAAATCATGTAGCTAATATCATTTAAAGACTTGTGAGTTTTTTTTGTAACAGCTTTTAAAAACTGAGGAGCTAGAAGATGACTCAAAATAATAGAAAGATAATTAAAAAGCAGACCGCTTCAAATGATCTATCAATGTGCCAAGCTTCATTGCTTTGCAACTGAAAATGGCCTAGTTAAACTGATTTTAACTGTAGACTATTATTTGCTGGACGAATTGTGTGTGTATTTAAAATATAAACGCAACAAGTTACAATAAGGCTCAATTCATTAACATTGGTGCATTAGTTATCATTAACAAATTAACAATACGTTTACAGCATTTACTAATTTAGGCTAATGTTATATACATTATTTGACCAAAAAACAGTAAAAACAGCAATATTATGAAATATTGTTTAAAATAACTTTTATATTTTGATGTCAAAGCTGAATTTTCAGCATCATTACGCCAACTTCAGTGTCACATGATCTTTCAGATTTCCTTCAATATCCTCTAAAAAGAATTTATAAATTACATAACATTAACATTACAAATGTCTTCACTGTCACTTTAGATCAATTTAATACATCCTTGCTGAAGAAAAAAAAAATCTTACTGACCCTAAACTTTTGAATGATAGAGTACTCTAATGTTAACTCGTGTTCATTCATACATTAACTGATTTTAATGTAAAAAGTATTGTTCTTTGTTAAAATTTAATATTTAAATACTTTTTATTCCAGTGTCTTATATTTCTGTTGCCATTGTTTTATAAAATCAATTCTTCTGAGGATGCATGTTAAAGTCAATTTACTACATTTAAGGTGGTTACAGAAAATCTATTAACAACATACCATATGGTACAGTCACTTTATTGTACAGCTAGAAGTGTTTTATTGCTTTAATAAATAACGGCTTTAAATCTCAACAGATCTTGATTGAATAATCCAACGGAGACATATTACCAGAACAGCACATAGCTGAAAATGTTCATGGCTACACAATCAAAGCAAACACAGTTACAGACACAAGCACCACTCTCCCTCCCATGAGACTTTGGATTCCATAAAGAGACTTGAACACAAGATTCAGATATTTTCAGTAGATACACATGCAGCCTCAAGCATACACCTGATAAAAATGCAATTGCTTCATGATGGTTGAAACCCACTAAAGAATACAAGTGCAAAGGACGGAAGGCTGTCCTAATTTTTATCAGAATGCAGCATTCTGAAGGGCATTACAGTGGTTAATGAAAAGATGAATAATTTGTAAATGAACCCTTATTGCTTATGCAGGGAGAGTCGGGTCTGCTTGGTCAGGTCTCAGGTGGGCTCTAGAATGAAGGGCTTTATGTCTCTACAGAAGAGGGGTCCTCCAACCTCTCCTCCTGCACTATAGCATTACATAGACCAGACCAGACATGAGCATTGACCAGAGAGGCAAGTAAATAGTAATGCACCATTTCTAACTCTCTAAGGCAAGCTGCAACAAGACTCATCCCCCTTGTGTATTGTAGAAAGTTATGGTGAAAAGGCCTTCAAGTAAGAGTGTATATGCGTGTGTGTGTGACATGTGGGCTGGTTCCCAGTCCCCACTCAGCAGCGGGGTTCATTAGCATTCCTTTGTGCGTGCATAAAGGGGCACGGAGAGCCACCTATTCTACGGCTGGACTTTACCAGCTGCCATCCAGGGCTAGTCCTCATTAAGGCCCCGCTGTTCCTCTGAGAACACCGCCACATGTTCCACACACGCCCGCTCTCACCCACACTCACGCACACACGACTGAACCAAAGGAGAATTTCACACACCAAACGCTCAATCGTGCTCATACACAGGCTCGCACACTCCACCAGAAAAGCGTCTATTGTGATGGCCTATCGCCGCCTACATCTCCATATAAACACAAGGTGATCCTGCCTCACAGGAGCTCCGCGCTCACCAATACACACCATGAGAACGTATACACACCGTGAGCAGCTCGGGTTCAAAACCCTGTTTCAGATGGCTCTATTCAGCGTGCGGCCATCGGAGTAATTGCTGTTGGAGGATAATTGTGGAGCAGATAAAGCTGGAGCTCATGGATGGGGAATTTGTTTGCATGAGGTATGCAGAAAAGATTATTAAAGGATAAATGAATTCTCAACTCTAGGACACCAGAAAACAGAACCATTCATCTCTTCAGTACAATGCACTTCTAGTTACCTCCTCACCGCACATTATTTTTGAAAGACATTTGCTTGGATGAGTGGAAGCTTTATTGATTGAAAAATAAGTTGTGTTCCTGCGACCTTTGCTCATTCCTGAAAAGCATTAGAAAAATGGGAGGCAAAATATTCACTTCTCATACTGTATACATGACCGCTTGCTTATACCGGTCTGTGAATACAAAAGAAACACTACGGTTAATGCAGTTAAAAAAGAAAAAAAAAAAAAAGAAAAAAAAAAGAAAAAAAAAAAGAGTGCTCATAGATTCTAAATAAAATACACCACAGGAGTATAAAGTTATAAAAACAACAGACCAGAGCACACCAATGCATTTTAGCCTTGATTTTGATGACCCCCTGCACAGATGACTTTCTAAAAGTTCTGGAAGGACCAAAACCATGGTCTTGTCAATAAATGGACTCCATGTTTGACTGTTTACCTGCTACTATACACCAGGAACACGGTCATGATACCTTGATGAGTCAACAGGAGATGCAGTTTACTGAACTGGCATACAATAGGTATGAAAGAAAGACAAGATCATCTCATGCAGGTCTTCTATTGATGTTTCCTTCCTGGAAGCAGATCAGAGCCAATGGAAAAACATTGCACCTGTACAGCTCTGAAATTTTCCAAGTCCAAGCGCACTATCAAGCATACAGATATTGGATATTCAACTGTGCTCATTTCTATTCAAAGCTCATTTCTTGTATTCCTGTATTTTTGGATTTGACGTTATTTAAAACACTTTAAAACACTAATCATTTTATAATACAAAATGTAATCTTTGTACAGTGTACAGCATGAGAAATAGATATTCATTTTGAGATCTGATAATGTTGTGATGCCTGTTGTAGCATTCAAACGATTGATTAACGTTGTTTTCAATGTTTAGTCTTTTAGACAATAGTACCGGTATATAACTTCAGCATTAGCTTTTTAATATTGTATTGCCCATAACATGAAAGTAATAATCATCTTTTTGGCACAGGTGTATCCCTAAATTACCCTAATCCTTAAACTTAAATTAACCTGTGTAAATTTAAATAATTTTTTTTTTTTAACTCCTAGAGCACAATCACACCATCCACCTGCGGCGGGATACAAGCACTGACTGGCAGTCCAAAATTGAGCCACTGAGTGCAAACTCAAACCGCTTCACCCTCAAGGGCCACTGATTGACAGCACATGTCAGCGACACCCATTTAGAGCGTGTTAGCCTGGTCACAAGAGACAGCGAATTAGATTGAGCAAGGTTGAATCAGTGGAACAAAAGGAAAATTATGGATGATTATAGCTGAACCACACCCATTGATAAAAGGTGGGCAGGCCCCCGTAATCCCCTGCAAGCAGACAATGAACATAAGGAGATTGAGCCCTGTGTTTTAACTTGGCCAGGGAAGAAAAAGCCCTCTTATTCTCTGTATTTACAACATGTGAATGACCAGCCTATTAGCCGAATGCTTTTAGGTTGGGCTCACATAGCAAGGAGCTGGCTTTGTTAGCCACGGTCTCCTTTGTGCGACAGACCCTTGCAACCATGCAATGGGATTCACGCAGTTGAAAATGACACTTTCCTTCCCCTTTCATTAGTTCTCATTCGTTTGTCTGTTTTCGGAATAATTAGGTCTTGATTATTTGTTTCAATTCCACGGGGCCAGGTTAAGATGTCACATTGTCTTTGGGATATTGTTACACGTCTCTCTACTCTTTATCAATGTTTCTTCTTTATCAAATCTGATTTTACTTTTAAAGCTAAAGTTATTGTGTTAACCCCAAAAATATTATAGATATTAACCAGATGTTTTTTAAAATATGATATGTTAAAAATTTAAATATAAACAATTAATAAATAACAAAAACAATACAATCCATTTTTTGTTGCCTTTACAAAACCACAGTTAAAGGGTTAGTTCGCCCAAAAATGAAAATTAAGTCATTAATTACTCACCCCTATGCTGTACCAACCCCGTAAGGCCTTCGTTCGTCTTCGGAACACAAATGAAGATATTTATGATTAAATCTGAGAGGTTGATCACTCCTCCATAGGCTGCCTAAGGGAATGAAACTTGATGGCCCAGAAAGTCATTAAAGAAAATGTTTAAATATTCCATGTCGCAACAGTGGCTCAACTATAAGTTTATCATGCGACGAGAATACTTTTTGTGCGAAAAAAACAAACAAAAATAACGACTTTATTCGACTATTCCTTTTCTTCCTTGTAGCCCTGAAACGAGACTTCAAGAGATTTCCACGACGCGCACGCGCGAGAACTTAAGTGAAGTAGTTCAAGGAGATCGCAATTCTCGCGCATGCGTCGTGGAAATCTCTTGAAGTCTCGTTTCAGGCCTACAAGGAAGAAAAGGAATAGTCGAATAAAGTCGTTATTTTTGTTTGTTTTTTCGCACAATAATTATTCTCGACGCTTGATAAACTTATAGTTGAGCCACTGTTGCGACATGGAATATTTAAACATTTTCTTTAATGACTTTCTGGGCCGTCAGGATTCATTCCCTTAGGTAGCCTATGGAGGAGTGATCAACCTCTCAGATTTAATCATAAATATCTTCATTTGTGTTCCGAAGACGAACGAAGGTCTTACGGGGTTGGTACAGCATGGGGGTGAGTAATTAATGACTTAATTTTCATTTTTGGGTGAACTAACCCTTTAAAATGTCTCGGAGTATAAATTAGAAAGTAGTACTTTTACTCAGCTAGGCAGCATTAAATTTATCAAAAAAAGACAAAATGCTACAAAAGATTTCCACTTCAAATAAATTATGTTCTTTTGAACTTCCTATTCATCAAAAAATCCTGAAAAAAATTTCCACAAAAATATTGAGCAGCAAAATAGATTTTAACATTAACAAGAAATGCTACTCGAGCACAAAATCAGCATCTTAGGTTATTTCTGAAAGATCAAATTCAGTTTTGCCATTTCAGGCATAAAATACATTTTAAAGTATAGATTTATTTTTAAAAAGTAATATTTCACAATATTACTGTTTTTACTGAATTTTTGATCAAATAAATGCAGCTGAGCAAAATAGACTGGATATTAAAAATTTTACCCACCCCAAACGTTTGTCTATTTTAGCACGGTGGGCATCATATTAGGGGGTTCTTGGCATCCTAAAAAAATTGCTCAAGACACATTTCACTCAGTGACTTGTTGATTATGACTGTAAAAGAATCTGGTGACTGAAATAAAAGAAGAAAGATTTATGGGTGAGATATTGACAGTTCAGGGGGAAGAATACTTACAGCAGTCTGTGAAAAAGATTGCTTTCTTTTCCTTTTTCATAAGAATGTAAGCATATTTAGGAGGAGCCCTTCTTGCTCACTAGCACTACCGCTGCAGTCGCCCGGTCCAAAACAAATGCAGTCGTTGCTTAACGAGAACGCCTGCAGGTCACCGACGTGCCTCGCTGAAGCGAGGGAGAGAAGTAAAGCAGTCTTCAGTGAAAGCTCCTTAATCGCGATCGAGGCCTCGTGATCCTGGCAACATTTCGAGAAAACTGAAGAGGCCGGCTGGAGTGATCGGCGCGTTGAGCAGCGTTTTCCGGTCTGCGTCCTTGACATCGGAAAGAGTCAGCCACAGGTGTGTGAAGGACCACCAGGAATCCCATGGAGCGACCAACGGCCTGTGTGGAGCGTTTGGTGGCCGAGGTCCGTTGCAGAACGAAGATCCCGGATGACGTCAGCGTCCACAGAGGCGACGCCATCCAGGGACTTAAGCAGCTTCGCCTGGAAAACCTGCAGGATAGC
Organism: Tiaroga cobitis; assembly: GCA_030578255.1. NCBI lineage: Eukaryota > Metazoa > Chordata > Actinopteri > Cypriniformes > Leuciscidae > Tiaroga > Tiaroga cobitis. The sequence goes on from CM060606.1 coordinate 34,548,488, forward strand.
CATGGCATGGAGAGCTGAGACAGCCTCTCCCACTGCTCCGTAGGCTTTATCAGCCTGGTGGGCCGTGAATCTACATGGCTTGGACGGCAAGCTGCGGTCCGAACCCAGTGCAGAAGTCGACGGGCACAGCTGGGTGGCGACGGTCTTCTCGACAGGGGGCATGCGCACGTAACCGTGGACCTCCGCCTCGTCGACGTGAGCAAGCATGGCTTGTGTGGCAGAGTGGGTGCGCGCCGACTGGGGAGCAGCCCACAATCTCACCACGTGCTCGTGGACGTCTGGGAAAAACAGGGTCCCCCTCTTCGACGCGGCCTGACGGTAGCTCGATTGGAGGGACCACGTGTCCAGCTTGCTCCTCGCTGGCTCGTCCGGTGCGTTCCACGAGAGATCCAGCTCGGCGACGGCTTTGCTAAAGACCCTGAAGAGCTCCTCCTGGAGGTCCGCAGGGCTCTCTTGGTGGGGAGGGGCCGGCTCGGATCCCCAGTCCTTCTCCATCACCGAAAGAGACATGGAGTCATCCTCCCCACCGGCTACGAAGGAGACGAAGTCAGCGGCGTCGTGAGGGGGGGGGGGGGGCGGAAGCTCGCGTCTGAGAAGCTGACAGCGTCGAGCTCTCCATCCCTGCGGGTGGAAGGGCCCACCAGCGGCTCGCTGGCGGCAGTGGGCCCAATTCCCGCGGATGCTCGAGCCACTTCTCTTCTTGTTTTAAGAGCGTGCACTGGCATATCCGCACAGTGGGCGCACGATAGGCCATCCGTTAGGGCCGCCTCGGCGTGAGCCAGGCCCATGCAGGCGACGCAGAACAGATGGGTGTCGGGCGGCACGATAGGGCCCGAACACAGGTTGCAAGTGGACGCCATCGGATGCTGAAGACAGGTAGGTATCTTCCGTTGCACCTTCAACAATGGCGAATCAGTTGAGATAATGAATAGAGTATCACACTTCGATTTGAGCGTGAAGAAAGAGATTCTGATGCAATTGTCGCACGCAGGCAATTTATACTGCCAGGTGGCTTGACAGTATTTGCATGCTTTGCGTCAATTGGCCAGCTGTCTCAGCTGGCGTTAGCCCATAAGATTTCAGCTGAAGTGGAGGGGAGGAGTTCCCATATACGTCACACGACGTAATGTCGAAGTGACTGCCTTGAAAGGGAACAAAGATGTCAGACGATTTTGAAGTTGGGGAGGAGAAAAACGGGAGAAAATGAGATGGAATTTTTCGCCCTTCGCTGCCTTTTTTAACCGGATTACACAGACAAATAACTTAGATGGATGACGTGACGCGTGACGTTTCCAACGTGATGACGTAATCCCTGGCGCGGCAGACCACCACAAGACGAACAATTGTGGTTAAAAAGTATATAAATGTTTTTAGTTTTTTTTTTAGAAAATGGCCGATCGTTTCGCTAGATAAGACCCTATTCCTCCGCTGGGAACGTGCAGAGCCGTTTGAAGCACTTCATAGTCCTTTGAAACTGCATTGATTTGGACTTCAAAACATTGGTTGCAATTGAATTGAAGTGTGGAGATAAATCCTGAAATGTTTTCCTCAAAAAATTATAATTTCTTTTCCACTTAAGAAAGAAAGACATGAACATCTTGGATGGCATTGGGGTGAGTAAATTATCAGGAAATCTTCATTTTGAGGTGAACTAATCCTTTAACACACAATCATCATCATTAAAAGTAAAGAAACGAAATGATCTTACCAGTGCTGTTGCCGCTCTCTCTCTCATTGCGGTCTTTGGTTTTGATTTTAGCTGATGTCCAATAAAATGCAGCTCATCTCTGTTGCTTTCGGTGACGTGCCCTCCTTAAATTCCCACGCTATATGCAGATTTAATGATCGGATTTATATCCGTTTTGTGAATACACATTTATGTGACCAGGTGTAAATGGAATAAATCAGATAGCTATCCGATCTGAGAAAACGCATGAAGTGGTCAGGTGTAAACAGCCCCAGACTGCAAGTCATTAATTCAAATGTAATATTTTTGATCTACTTCCAATTAATGAATGCAAACCCTCCTTTGCTGAATTTGCTTCTTTATGGTTGTAGTGCACTTTCAAATGGATTAAAAAAGTAAAATTATAAATATTTCCTGAGGACAAACTGTCACATGCAAATGTGGTTACAGTGAGAGAAGCATTTTTGATTCATAATAGCAGCCTTCTTTAAAATGCCCAGTTAGTACAAACTCTTATGTGAGCGTTACTCAAGGATTTTTTAAATAAGCCACCGAAAAGTGCTGGTGAAACAAGGCAGAGAGTGACCTGCTAGTCTGCATCAAGGCCAAAGCCTTGAGAGAGGAGAAATGAGAAAAGCTCTGCACAGTCAGATTTTTAAAAAATATTTTTCCTCTTGCACACTGGTTCTTGCTCTTTCTCTCACAGAATTGCATACAAAAAAAAAAGCAAGCACTCACTATTTACCATAAATCTAAACAGGAATATATGGTAGTAGCTACCCCGTGACTGAAAAAGTTATATGAATAGCATGTTACAAATAGTATGTCAGTTACCTGTGAAGTGATGCTTCATTATTTTTCCGTTCCCACAAAATGATTACAATTTACAATAGCCTACGTCTATTGAAAAGCAACAAAAAAAAAATTCTGTTCTTGTATCCTGATTTAATGCGAAAATTCTCTGGTGGATCTTTTTCTTTATTCATGCAGTGTAGTTTTTCCACCTGGAATTTGGCTATTCAATGTTTAAATTAAGTTTAAATTACGGATGACTTCAAAAGCATATCGATTAGTAACCTCAGAGCTCGTGGTAGGTCTAAAGTTTCTAAAGATATAATTTCCTTAATGGAATAAAATGTTTTTTTTTTTTTTTTACCAGAACCTGACTGTTGCACATTAAAGGGTTAGTTCACCCAAAAATGAAAATTAAGTCATTAATTACTCACCCCCATGCTGTACCAACCCCGTAAGGCCTTCGTTCGTCTTCGGAACACAAATGAAGATATTTATGATTAAATCTGAGAGGTTGATCACTCCTCCATAGGCTCCCTAAGGGATTGAAACCTGACGGCCCAGAAAGTCATTAAAGAAAATGTTTAAATATTCCATGTCGCAACAGTGGCTCAACTATAAGTTTATCATGCGACGAGAATACTTTTTGTGCGAAAAAAACAAACAAAAATAACGACTTTATTCGACTATTCCTTTTCTTCCTTGTAGGCCTGAAACGAGACTTCAAGAGATTTCCACGACGCATGCGCGAGAATTGCGAACAATAAAAGGCACAAATTAATATATAAAATCTTAAATAACCAACAGAACAAAATGAACAACCCCTAAAATAGTTTAAGTACAGTACAGACTGATGATATGACAGACAACCTGTAGTCCAGTGCAGTTTAATTTACACAGAAAATTTTAACCAATCTCATTCAAAATGCAGATGCGTGAAAATTTAGGAGAGTCAGTTCAGTTACAGAGTAGGCTACAGTTGTCACTATGGTTTATAGCAGAACTATGTGAAACGTGAGTGTATTTAGGACTCTAAAAAAGGGCTGACAACTTTATTCTGAAAATGATTGACCATCACCAGGACTTTCCATCTCTTTCCCCATTTCCTTAACAGGTCCAAGAAATGTGATGGGTCCTGTCTGATCTAACAATCATGGCAGTGCTGAATGTTTGGTGAAATAAAAAAGAAGCTTTTTCTGTCTGTGGAAAAAAAGACAACCCCCACTACCATATTATTTTCCTGCAACTACTAGAGCTTGTAGTAATTACTTTAATGATGTCCCAGCGTCTCAGCCGCCATGCCACGAGCAATAGAAAGCACACAATAAAAGTTCAATGAAGGCACATGGAAGACACAATCATCTCATTAAACAACACAGAAAGTATAGAAGGAAATAAGGCGGTTCCTCATCTTCGATGCAAAAAACCTTTTAGATGAGTAATATTTTTCAAGACTATGTGGCAGGAAATAGAGGATGTCGAATACTAGCAAAGCTGTAAATTACTTGGACATTTTAAAATGTTCCAGTAGTAGGTTTATTTAAGTGATAATGATCTAATTCTGTGTTCTCAATGGCAGATGTATGAGGATGTATCCTATTACGGCCGTCCATAGCAATGAATGCGACAGCTCCAAAAATCGCAGCAGACACGGTCAGTGGAGAATCGCGCGAGGGCATTGATATCCACAGCTGTTCTGTTTCATATCAGCTAGCAGGGACAGAGATCCAGGGCTCACCCTCGCTGGCTAACCCTTACCTCGGCAAAAAATATGTAATTTGATTTCAATTGGTCCTGAAAGATAGATGGCAGGCCTTGTTGCAACAACAATGACATCCACACGCTTCACCAGGTTTTCACGTCGAGGGGCACTGCAGTGCTTTTATTATTTATATGTAATTTTTTATTTATTTTTCAGAGCAAAGAACTGCATCTGGTTGGATCCCAGGAAAGGCTCCAGGGTGGAGGGGGCGCAGGGTGTGTACAGGCACGTAAGTTTTTCGGCCAATCGTGGAATCATTTACTTGCATTTCCCATCTGCATAATAAGCTGGGCAGCTAATGACAGTGCTGGCCGGACGAAGACAGGGTGGCATGCCTTCAGATTTAATGGGTGTGCAGAAAAAACTTCCAATGCTTTCTGACATCTCTCATAGCAAACTAAATGTGCTCTGGGTCAGGGAGCGTCTATTATGAAAATAAGAGACGAACAAGTCAATTATATTTCGCTGCCTGCATTGCCAGGGGTCCTCATTAGAATGATCAGGAAGGTCCGTGGCGCTGCACTCCTCTCCTCTCCTCTCCTCTGTGTAGCTCCTGATTAAGCTGTGGAGGAATGACAAGACCTTGTGCTTCCCTTTATCTTATGGAGTGCATCTATAAGAATGTGTTCATGGAGTGGAATCAAATAGACACGCAAACAAACCTCATGAGGCTTTACAGGGGCAAGAACGCACTGAGGGGGCAGCATCTCGAAAGCCGGTAAGAAACGGTTGACATGCACGGATTAAAAAAAAAAAAAGAAAAAAAAAAGTGCGGGACAAACTCGGAGGTCAGGAAGCTGATAGCGTCATGGATCACAGTGCATCCAGGAAATATTTTTGGCAGGGGATGTATGAAACTGTCATGCACAGACCGGATGCGTGGCTTAGGGTGAGAGGGCAGGGCTAGAGAATAGATCCAAACGAAAAGCCTGGGGTTCGTTGGGTGGATTGGTGTTCAATCCTGCCCGCTTGGCTGGGCTGTTTCTCAGAGCAAGGAGCCTGGGATCCACTGACAGTGACAGGATCTGTGGAGACAGGGTGCAGGGAATCTGACTTGTTCTTCCTAGTGCTTGTATCCCATGCAGCACGGCGAAGTCCAGGCACTAATTCATTTTTTTGAGCATGTACAAAGACAGCTGCAAATATCATGTCCCACTACACATAATATATAAATATGCTTTACCTACACTACTGTTCAAAAGTTTGAAGTCTGTTATATTTTTATTGTTTATGAAAGATGCCTCTTATGCTCACCAAGGCTGCATTTATTTGATCAAAAATACAGTAAAAAAAACAACAACAAAAAAACACTAATATTGTTAAATATAAACAATTTAAAAATGACTTTTGTTTTTTAATGATATATTTAAAATGTAATTTATTCCTGTTAATAATTTTTAACAGTCTTAAGTGTCCCACGATCCTTCAGAAATCATTTTAATATGCTGAGCTGGTCCTCAAACAATTCTTGTTATTATCAGTGTCGAAAACAGATTTGCTGCACAATATTGGACTGTGGATATTTTTTTCATCAGGATTCTATGACGAATAGAAAGCTCAAAAGGACAACATTTAATTGAAATAGAAACCTTTTGTCATTACTGACACTTTTAATCAATTTAATGCATTCTTTCTGCATGAAAACATTAATTTCTTTAAAAATAAATAAAAAATATTTTAATAAGGAAAAAGTGGAATAAAAAAATGGAATAATCTATTCATAAATATTACTGTATATTTAAAAAAAAAAACATACACGCATACATAAGTACATAACACATTTCACTCAAATTTCTACAAAAATAAAAAAATCTAAGGGGAAACATTGATATTACAGATACGACAGATACATGCTGTGATAATCCAATCTTTACGCATCTATACTTTTTTTTTTTTATCTAGCTTAGAGAAAAGATGAAAAATAAACGTTTTATGAACTGGCCAGTTTCTGAGCCTCTTTTGCATTCCACTAAAAAAAAAAAAAAAAAAAAAAAATGCCAGCTATGAATACGATTTTATTTCACTGCATTTTCAGCACAAAGTACAAAAGGTGCTCTCCAACATATTTTTCGCTACCTCCCTTAGGTGCTCTTTGAAATGGATGATTTAATCAATGACATGTTATTTCCTAAATTTGTTCTGGCACCAAATCCACTAATAAACACACTCTAAATCGACATTCCCTGAGGTATTCAAAAGGCCATAATCTCGTGTTACCTGAAGGGAAATTGAGAGACATACTGAGCACACCAGAGTACATGCAACATCCAGTGCTCATGTTAAAAGACAAAGCCCTCATCCCCCTTCCTGCTGTTGTGCAGACTTGATATAGCTCAAGGCTACGCAAATTTACGTCTTGACCTCCTTAAGTTGCCAAACCATGCAGAATAAGAAAGCATTTTTTTCTGCTGCTGTCTGTCCTTATATGAGAATATTCTTGTTATGATAATTGGAAATTCAGTTATTTCCCTCCAGTGTGCTTTTTAAAATATGAGCCAGCGTGTGCAACCAAACCAACTTTAACCAGCATTACAACCTGTGTCTCATCACGATAATTGGGTTTTTGAGTTGACTTGACTGGATGACAGCGATGCCTTGAAGATTCATCGTGGCAGTCTTTTTAACCAACAGTGCGACTCAGGAGGCGGCATTTAATTAGGGAACTTAAAATAAGGTCAGTTTTTGGCAAATGTTTGCTTATCCACACATCGCCCCATAGCTAGCAATCCCATTTGTTTTTAACATCACGCCAGTGCAGTTTTCACTGCTTAAATCCAGGTTAAAATATAATTGAAAAAAAAAAGATGTTTAAGATGCATTTGTTATTAAAAAATTAAACGTCTTTTTTTTCTAACACTGGTTCTAGACTGACTTTCTTAAAAACCTTTTTGAGTGAGTCAGCAGAATAAATCTGTTTTGAAAGATATTTATAGAAAATAGTGCAGAGCCAATTTGCAGACATTTCTTTAAGAGACCTGTTTTGTAAAATGTAACCAAATTCAAAGGAATTTCAATTTCTGAAATTACTAGCATGAAAAATATTTACTTCTCTCTACTATATCTACTGATAAGTCAATAATTTTCATGTAATGGATAATCGATAACAAATGAATGGCCAATATTAAAACGACTACTTAAAAATGACTAATAAATGCTACAAGTGAATTTACGCATCACAACGTGTACAGTTTGAACAATTGTTGTTAATTTTGAGATTAGCTAAAGATACATTTAAAAGTGTTATTGCGTTTATGTTTTTAAAGACAAATTTTATGAGAGCAATGAGCATTAGTTGATGGCAAAGGTAGTCTAAATGTTAAAATAGGTGAAATGACCATGTAAAAATGACGTATACAACACCTACCAACCACACACACAAAAATCATCTTGCTTCCTCTGCATGTTACGAATACTGTTGGCTCTTTAAAAAAATTAAAGCATCTGCTAAATGCATACAGTAATCGACCAATAACAATGTCTGCCAATAACATTATGATATACTGATTTAAATGCAGCGCTATTAAAACCTTCAAAAGAGTACAACATTAAACAACAGGAACTAAAAAAAGCAAAACAATGTAATGAGAAGAATAGGAAAATTGTGCCCGTTATCACATGCTGCTTGACCTATTCAAGAAAACTGGTAGACTAGTAGTAGTAGTAGTAGTAGTAGTATATTGTTGTTACAAATGTCTGATAGGAAATAAGATGACATAAGACAACAATCATTGCATTTATTTGTGCCTCTGGGGTCATATGCCTCTCTAGGTCATGACTTATCTAATGATGTTCTTCAAAGACCATCTTTTATCCTCCACCTACGCTTACGTTCACACCTCACAAACCAGAAAAGCAACCTGGAGGGGAGTCGTAGAGCGTTCATAATTTCACAAGAATGGAGATGTCACTGTGAGAGGAGAGGGATAAACAATAATCTTTCTAATGCAGAGGATCCACAGCAGCCTAACTATTCTGGAGTCACTCCAGTACCACAGTTCTCTGTGAATCAAAGCACGTGATTAGGAAGCAGCTAGGGCCCTTTGAAAGAGAGAGGTCGTGCCTGCTGTTTCCCCTGCAGTTATTAACACACGGTCCATGATCAAGTTAAAAATGTTACTAACATTTACATTTAGAAGAATTCAATCCGATATATTCACTTGGTGTTCTATAAGAAAGACTAAAGATTAATGTACTTCTTTCTTACCAATTAAGGGTAATCTACTTTTTAATACTGTTAATAGTAATTTTGCCCAAGGTAAAAAAACGTACCATGTTTTCCTACAAGGTCTACTTCAAGACGATTACTAAATGATATACCTCTGTCTTCTCACACTAACACATCCATAGGAAGATCCCAGGTTTCTTGTTTAAAGATCAAGAATAGGCCTTAACAACAGACCTTTCCTGACCTCAACCTGTCTTTTCTAATGCTAATATTATATATATATATATATATATATATATATATATATATATATATATATATATATATATATATATATATATATATATATATATATATATATATATTAATCAAGAAAGAGTTTCAAAAGAGATCTCAACAATATCATAAACGGACCTCAAATTTGTGAAGACAACGAAGTCTGCGATAAGAAGTCAGTTCACTACTGCTGGCATTTAGCTTTCACCGCTGTGAGGGTTCAGTGAGTTTAGGAATACGTAAGGCTTTAACCTTGTGAATTTCACCAAAACATGCATTTGTAGTCAACTTTTTTAGCTGCATATTTAATAGGAAAGATATCTGACCCAATTTATTTACTGTCTCACAAACTGGTTGATGTAAACTGGGTTACATAACGTATTAACTCGCATTTTAAAAAGTTAAAAAATGTTGGACATCATTGCAAGATTTTTACATGTTCTGTCATATGCACTACCTAAAGGTATGGGTCCAGTAATACTTGTTTAAAAAAAAAAAAGTCTCTTATGCTCACAAAGGCTGGGTTTATTTGATAAAAAATACAGTACACATTTATATTGTGAAATTATTATAATTTAAAATAACCATTTTCTATTTTAAAATATGAACACATTTCTCATAAAATTTGTTCCTAAACAATTATCTGGCATATTTTTTTTGTTCTGAACTTTTACTGCATGACTGCAACTGCCACAACTTCTGAGCAATCTAGTGCTGTGACAACTAACTGGTGTCCCCTCCCTCTGTCCCTGACAAGCACCAAACATTTCAAGCTCTTTACTTTTTGTAATTTTACTTTCTTTGATTCTAGAAATAAATGCAATTTGTAACTCCAATGCTGCCTACCATAAGGCGAATGAACAAAAATGCAGCCTTGCCAGCCAGAAAGAATAAGGAAGATGCTGGTACAAAAGATAAAAGGTACTTGAGAAAGGGCAGAGGCGTAAATTAGTGGCTCTCCTAAACTGTTACTGAATCAGAACAGCTCATAAAATAAAATAGCATCAGCTTTGTTTTCGGCAGCCTTGGGGAGTTTTTTTTCTCTCGCTAAGGCTGACAACACAGCCAAAGCCATATCAAAATATACATTTAAATACACACACACACACACACACACACACACACACGTGTATATAATTGTCATTTGGGGGTAGATGGTGTACATGACCCATTCATTACACCGTTCAACTCCATTTAGGTGCCTAAACAGCAAAATGTGTTGAAAAGGTGCTTCCTCATTAACAAACTAATTTACAAACCACGCCTTTGTTCAAGACTGTATTTACTGCATGACGGAAGTATTTATCCAGCTACGTGGTTCCGGTCGAATGAGGAAAGCTGTCTGGTCCAGATTCTTTCTAGCCATTTAACTCTCCTAATGGCCTCTCTGCTGCACCAAATGGCCCTTCTCTCCGCTCCGCCACACAGTCGTCAAACTGATATGCCCTAATGTAAATATTTGGACCTGTACCCCCACCCCCTCCAAAGGGCAGAAAAAGAGCTGTTTAATTGATATACTGCACACTCAAACGGGTTTAACTTCTAGAAGAGGTGAGTGTCAGGAGCAGAACAAAAGATCACACCAGCACAGACCTCTAAAGTGCTGGTGTTATGTATAGTGACCTTATGTGGGAATATCCATCTTTCTACTCCTCTAGATCACAAGATAATATGACCTGGTTCATCCCTGAATGGTTCAACTCACAGACAGGGCAAAACAAATAAGTGACAGTGAAAGAATGATGGTAGGAAGGGTGAAAAAAGCCTACTTAAAAACATAGACCAACCTCTTTATAAGGCACTACTGTCATTTTCACTTTGGAAGCTTAAAAAAAAACTGTTGTAAAAGCTTTGAGAGTTATTCTATAATCCTGTAGAGAGAATGAGACACATACTGCATATTAGACAAATGTCCATTTGCGGTTTTCCTGTGATGGAATTCAACATGATATTGAACTTGAACTTCTCCTTTATTACTTCAATGTACAGTGGTCCCAAAAGTTTAGGACAATTTAGGCAATTAAAAATATATAAATGTGACCTTGGACCACAAAAGCAGTCTTATGTGTCTTTTTTAAGATCGAGATTTATACATCACATGAAAGCTGAATAAATAAGCTTTCCATTGATGTTTGGTTTGTTAGTTGTATCTCGGCCAAACATTGTCCAATGATTTTTGGCATAAAAGAAAAAAAAAAAAATCGATAATTTTGACCCATACAGTGTTTTGTTGGCTATTGCCACAAATATACCCGTGCTACTTAAAGGGTTAGTTCACCCAAAAATGAAAATTATGTCATTAATGACTCACCCTCATGTCGTCCCAAGCCCGAAAGACCTCCGTTCATCTCCGGAACACAGTTTAAGATATTTTAGATTTAGTCAGAGTTTTCTGTCCCTCCATTGAAAATGTATGTACGGTATACTTGTCCAGAAAGCAAATAGAGACATCATCAAAGTAGTCCATGTGACATCAGTGGGTTAGTTAGAATTTTTTGAAGCATCGAAAATACATTTTGGTCCAAAAATAACTTTATTCAGCATTGTATTCTCTTCCGGTTCTGTTGTCAAGCCGCGTTCAGTGGCGCTGCTGACATAAGACGCTGCTGACGTGTTATCTGGTGCGCCTGAGCTTCGTTCACAGTCTGAGGGAGACGCTCGCTGTAAACAAAACAATCTTCACAAACATGTCTAAGGATTTCGACACAGAGGAAGACTTGCATTTTTTTGCCCAGCCATATTTATTTGAACCCTGAATACACGGACGCACCAGATACACGTCAGCAGCGTCTTACGTCAGCAGCGTCACTGAACGCGGATTGACAACAGAACCGGAAGACAATACAATGCTGAATAAAGTCATCGTTTTTGTTATTTTTGGACCAAAATGTCTTTTCGATGCTTCAAAAATTCTAACTAACCCACTGATGTCACATGGACTACTTTGATGATGTCTCTATTTCCTTTCTGGACAAGGACAGTATACCGTACATACATTTTCAATGGAGGGACAGAAAACTCTCTGACTAAATCTAAAATATCTTAAACTGTGTTCCGAAGATGAACGGAGGTCTTACGGGCTTGAAACGACATGAGGGTGAGTCATTAATGACATAATTTTTGGGTGAACTAACCCATTAAGACCAGGTCCAGGGTCACAAATTAGGTTTAAAAAAATTAAGCATTAGATATTGTTTAAAATGAAGACAGGAATTTGAAGAACATTAATATTTGTGTTGCTTAATATATCTTAAAATGCTTCAAAATATTAAGCAGCACAACTCTTTTCAACATTAATAATAAGAATTTTTTTTTGCACAAAATCAGCTTATTAGACAGATTTCTGAAGGATCATGTGACACTGAAGACGAGCAAAAATTTTTAAATATATTACATTAAAAACATTTTAAGTTGTAATGATATTTTTACAATATTACTATTTCACTGTATTTTTTTATCAAATAAACATACATATATATATATAGAGAGAGAGAGTATACACAGTATACACACACTGTTACAAACAGTGCACTGATGTAAGGATTGTGGTCATTTTATGAATTGCAGGGTAATCTTTTCTAATTATATGTTAAAATTAAAAAGTGCCATAGTACACACATACAGTATAGTTTGCATATTAAACACCCTCTGGGTAATCTAGGTCAAAGTGTCAGGAGTCTCATTGAGGCGTGTGGCTTTGGATTGTCTTCACACCTTCTCTGTGCTCGGGCTAATGGACTATAATTAGCAAATTTACTGGTCAGTAATTCAATTTTGATTGTTTTTTCCCCTCTCTTTGCTCCAGTGAATTTGAGCTCTCACCCTGCACTAAGTGTCAAGTCCAATCTACCTGGTGCGAGACGAGACCCAATTAGCACTGTGGGGCGATCTCTCAAAAAAAAAGGAGCCTAAAGGGGACATGTCCCAGGGACATAATTGAATGGGACACCAGCTTTCATTTGGGTCTATACATTGGGAAAACTGGACTGCACATAGTTAGTCCTAAATTGTTGTTTTTGATTGTTTTGTTGTTTTTGATTGTTTCTAACACAAAAGATAAAAAAATATTTATCACTTAACAGACACTTATCCAATTCAACAGACAGTACACCAGTCATATTAATGATTGAGTGACTTTTTGGGATGAACTACCTTGTCTAGTGCTGGATTGCGGTATTAAGTAGAAATAAATAAAATGACCTACTCATGCTTAATGAGACACAACATACAAACAAAAAAGTTATGTCTAATCAAAGAGTTCCACCATCATACCATGTATTATCCTCCTTTACCTGCTGTGAGCAAAGTATTACAGGCATTGAGGCAATTATCTCCTCTCTTCAGTCTATTATTCTTACAGTCTTCATTGTAGTGTTGAGTGACTATACAGGGAAGACCTTCAGATCCTATAACCTCAGAACAGTCCACAATGAAAGCCTGAACTTCTAACCTTTTATGATTTTCTCGGCTAGGATTAATAGGACACCAGAGTTCCAACCCGCATCCAACCAGCCCAGCGTATTAGCACCATTCAGACCCAATAACTTGCAGTCTCTGGAGCTGGGTCTATCACATGGACTTTACTTAAATGTGAGGTGGCACTGCTGGGCCAAAGACCTGCCTCAGTTTACCAGTGCCTCTGGTCATGGCCTGTGATATCTCTGTCCAGTCCTGTTGCCCCGGGTCATCTTTAGCTGGACGACCCAGAAACGAGCAACCAACCGCTCTATCACACATCCCCCTCGGAAAAAGCTGGTGGGTGTCACCAAGGGCGTTTGCGAATTAACTCCTCAGAGGAGCAAGAAAGAACTTAGTGGTCTGCCACAAAAGAATAGACTATATAGTGCACTTATACTCTTATTTATTGGAAACACCAACTGTTAAATCATTTTATTTAGCTAAAGAATATTTATTACACCAACTAAAAAGAAAAGCAATATTATCATATCATGAGATATCAATATAATATTGTACGACCAAGTCCCTGCTGACAGAACTAGTCTTATCTAATTGGATTACTTTTATTACCATACATTGTTGACCTTTTCATCCTCTTCTCTTGGATCTTTCAGCCTTTACTCGTCTAAGGTGATGGTTGGAGGTGTGTGGTGCCAAAGCTTGTGCTATTCAGTGACCTGGAACTGGAGCAAACAGATAAGAACATCATGTTCAATAAAAACTCAGCTAGTATACATGCCTCTCTTAAAATAGCTGGGTATCTCAACACCGTTTCACTGAGAAACACACACACACACACGTACTCTCCACCAATAGGCCTTTGCAATTTTGATATTATGCACCTATACAAGCCTATTATTGTTATGACACCCTGGTGATCCCAGGGGCCTTTTTCAATTAAGCCGCTGGCTGTTTACAGGTATTGTGCTGGACTTGTTGTACCCATACAGCCGGCGCTCTTGGCTATTGTGCCAGGCCACAATGGTTAATGAGCTATCTACCCATGAGGACCAAGCAGAACAAATATACAATGTGCTCTTCCCTCCTACAAAACTCATACACACAGACAATACACTACACCTCAGCCACCGAACACACCAATCCAAGACCGGCTACTGTAAATATAGGCCACTGCGAGTTCTCTCCTTTGATCTCTGTTTCCATTTCAACATCAAATGAGCTGACCTAACCTTCTCCTTGGGCCATTTAAATGATAATGTGTAGCAGGGACTGGTTTGGGCAGCCATTCATTTCAAGGTCAAGAGGGCGATCAGACGTACTCTCTCTGGGTTAGCACAAGAAAACAAATGCGTTTTTAACCAACCAAATGCACACTGGAGTTCAGTTTTGCCACTGTTTGATTGCATAAGATATGCTTTGGCCGGAACTGGTCAACGAACGAAATGGCTGATGTGATGAACCAAAGCTTAACTTAGGTTTCAATCACATTAGCGTAGAAATAATAATTCCCAATAACAGTTTGCAATTGCATACATCATAACTTACATCATGCATTTAAACACGATTCAAAACAATTTATACAATGTATTGTACGGAATACTTAAAGTAACTTTGCGTCCGCTCGCAAAATCTTTGCGTTCCCCCGAGAAACTTTGCGTTCGCTCGAAAACCTTTACGCTCCCCCGAAAATTATTGCGTTCGTTCGCAAGACATTTTGCATTCCCCCAAGAAACTTTGTATTTGAGAGCGAACGCAAAAGAAACTGCGCGAGAACGCAAAAGCATTGACAAAGTCGAAATATAGAGAAATAAAATGGCAACTGATATATAGTCACATTGTGAGAAACAAAGCCAAAATTGTGAGACAAAGACACAACTGCAAGATATAAAGATGTATAAGAGATAAAAAGTCGAAATTACAAGAAACAGTAGAAATGACGAGACAGTAAAAATTGAGACATCACCCTGCCTGATATAAATATGCAATTACGAAATATAAAGTGATAAGACAAAATTACAACAAGAAAGTAAGATAGACCACACCGCCTGATATATACGCAATTGCGAGACATACAAGTCATATGAGACAAAGTCACATTGAAAGATCTGATTTTTTTAATATAACACGCAATTTCTCTTAATTGCGAAAAATAAATAAAGTAGGCTATTTTATAGGCAGAAGCAGGCGTTCGTACAAACAAGCTAGACCAGCTAGACCACAAGCCCTTCAGAAATAGAACATTACCAACGTTAAAATTCATGTTTAAGCTAACTGAATGTCATACACAGACAGGCAGTATTATCAAATACAGTGTTATCAAACAGAAAAGAAAATTCACACAGATTCACATTCCTCCCAAAGCGTTTGTGAGTGGCCCGTCGGGTAGGTGACATCTTATGACTCGCGCTACAACAGAGTGCATATACAGGAAGCCAGAGCAAATCCAGTTGCCCCTTGAACAGCAGGTAAGGAGATAAAATGCTGGCTGGATTTACATGCCACAAGTGATGCAGAGAAAGAGCCACCTCGCTCCACACTGCTACATCAAAGCTGGCCAGGTTATTAACGGGGCATGAAGAGCACTGGAGACCTCACTCGTATCACACACATCACATCTCAGTACGATGGACTCAAAATGGACAACACACACACACACAATATTTTAAATGTCTAATTCTGACATTAATGTGAGGCCCTGACCATTGTCAATGCCTCTCACAATTCATTAAGCAACTTATTGGGCAAAAGATTCAAAATGCATGTTAATTTAATGGGGTTTCTGGTTAGGGGAAATTAAATAAATAAAAGAAAAGCTTTGATGTTCACAAAACTTGGCAGTCAATCATTTTGCACTGAATTTCAGCTTTAATGAAGAATGGAGAAACAATGAGGGATGCTACTGTTTCTAATACATGCATGTTAATGTCCGCCATTAGAATGCATGTAATCGTTTCAAAAACCATTAAAGCGCCCCGGCTCGTGTTCGGTACAGGTGATTTCTGCGCCCTTTGTCTTCTAATCTGCTTCTAAGGTTAATTTGTGATCATGTACATCCTAAACGGTTACAAAGCTAGATCAGTCCAATATAACAGATAACTATAACGATAACTACATTAGCATCCACCCGAATACACGGTAATGTTCTTTTTATTATAAGCACACACTCCAGTTAGGTCGTATACTGCTTTAAATGCTCGAGCTCTTTAAAGCAGGATGGGCTATGAATGTTTTTTTGATCGTCACCTCGAACAAAATCGTTCTGAAAATGATTCTAGCAATATTGTTCCTCTGTGCTATTATCGTTATAGTTGTGGTGTGGACTCTGCGGTTCTTTTACATTAAGAATAGTTTTTAAAATAAGTAATTATTATTATAGTTATCATCCTGGGTGTGAACGGGCCTTTATCCAAAAAACACTCCACCTGTAAACAACAGTCTTATTAGACTAAAGGGCATTAGACTTAACTATACCAGGCAAGTATGCCCGTGGCAAAAGCGTTTCGACAAGATACGTGACAACAGGTTAAAACAATGCCCACCCACACTGATTCAATTAACATGCAAACAAACTCTAATGAGGCTGTTAAAACGACTTATGAGATGACAACATGATTACATTTTTCTCACCGAGTCTGAGAGTGGAAGCACACTGACATTTATACAGGCAAACTGAAGTGATAGATTGAGGTCAGACAAAGAACTGCATCTTAGTTTGTCGCATTTTCAGCATGTGTTGATCCATCTGGAGTTGTGGAGGCTGTATAATCAGCACAAGTCACAGAAGCATGTGCCAAGGTTGTGGGAGCAGGAAATGTGCAATGTGCACCATGCTTTTGCATAGTCAAATAACTCAGTCGAATAAACATTTTTGGTCCACTTAACATCACAGTTACCTCACATAAAGTGAGAGGAGTTCTTATGTGGAAGAAACAGCCTTGGAGCCCTAAATCTTCATGATATTTTTTTGCTCTAAATCAATATGAAAATAAAAAGGCATCTAATTAATACTTATAATCATCCTTAAAAATTATATCTCTTAAAGGGATACTTCACCCCAAAATTAAAAATCGGTCATTATTTACTCACCCTGATGTCGTTCCAAACCCGAATGACTGTCATCGTTCAGTGGAACATAAAAATATATTTTGAGAAATGTCTCACTGTTTGTGTGTGTATTTCCTTTGTGTTCCACACAAAAAAAAAGGTCATTCAGGTTTTTAACAACATGAGGGTGGGTAAATGATGACAGTATTTTCAGTTTTGGGTTAAGTTTTAAAGGGTTAGATGAGCCAAAAATTTTAATTATTTTATCATTTACTCACCCTCATGTCATTCCAAACCAGTAAGACGTTAGTTTATCTTCAAAACACAACTGAATATATATATTTTTTAAATCTGAGCGATTTCTGTCCCTCCATTGACAGCTACGCAACTACCAATTTTACGCTTCAAAAAGTTCATAAAGAGATCGTAAAAATCCATATGAATTGAGTGGTTTAGTCCAAATTTTCTGAAGGGACACAATCACTTTATATGATGAACAGATTGAATTTAGGCTTTTATTCATATAAAAAATAATTAAATGGACACATCAGATGATAAACGGAAGCTCAAGCATGTTTGCTTGATGTGCCAGAACCAATGAGGTTCATTTTCATGTCTTCTAGACAATATGAAGTGTATTAATGAATAAAAACTAAAATGAATTCTTTAAAAAAAAATAGTCTAGGGCCCTGCTCAGCGTTTATTGTGATATCTTGTCGATTACTTACAATGCAATTTTAATTTGGTGTTGATTGGCATGCTGTGTGCTTTACAGTATATTGTTAAAATACCCTAAAAAATCAACTCCAGTGGGAAATAATGAAAATATGCCCAGTGGGAAATATTTTAGGAGTTAAGGACTGTGCTCATAATTTGGATGGACACCCAAAATAAATAAACTGCTCACTTACCTCAGCTAGATGTGTTTCAGGTGAGGCCATGTGCAGAGGCTCTTCCACACAGTTATTGGGCCTACAGAGAGGAAGCATACACCGCAATGCAACAATGAGGTCAAATCTCTTGGTCAAATTGACCATATTTACGGTTTTCACTCAATACCTTTGAGACAGGCAGTCCCACATTGATTCCACAAACACAAAGGCACCTCGGCCAAGCTGAAGAAATACTGCAGTTGCGAGTTATTTCGTCAATTACAACTTGAAATGCATCACAAACGAGCACAGAGCGGCTTCCAACTTCCAAGGGAGAAAGAAAAATTAATTAAACGCGACTGTACTTCGTGCTCACACTTGTCATCTTGTATCTCGGGCTTTTCACCACCCTCGCTGCACACATAGCGAGAAGCCTGTTCCAATTAACAAAGAGGTTGTCAGGCCTTTGATTTGCGCTTGGTTTCTGCGCGTGGTACCCGCCCGCGAAACAACAGGCTGTCGGGAAAACCTGCGCGCACCATTGCCTCACAGGCGAAAACCTGTGCTTATCTCCTCGCAGGTTTTTCACCATGTACAGACACGTCCGGGAATATTAATCTTACATAAATAAATACGATGAAATAACCTAGGTCATTTGTCAGAGTGCGAAACTGTCAGTGACAAATTGTTTTACCTCTTTAAAGACAGGTGCTAAATTTAATCGTGGAAATGTATTGGAATCAGTGAATGATCAAGAATGTCTTGATTATTATTATTTATTTATTTATTTATTTATTAACAAGCATAAGTCAAAAGCTCTTCTACCGTTACAGAATGATTTTTAAATCTGCCAGTGTACAATATTCGCATTTAAGAAAGATAGCCTATGCACAAAGTCTGGCACGTGACGCGACAGAATGCAGAAATGGAAGCTAAAGTCCTATTTTGAAATAATGATGGTTTACTGTATTCATCTCGTTTGCGCATATCACGATAAAAATGTAGTACATACACGGACATGAAATATTAAGTTATTTGAAATTATTTGTAAATCCTTATTGGTAGGCTACTTGTTCCACTAAGAAAAAATACTCCATATCCAGTCTCTCGCCTTTTTTCCTAGGTTTCATTATCAATTATTCAATTGGATATTACAATGAATTTCTCTACGACCAGTTTAAAGCAGTCGTAATCGTTTTGAGTCTTTGCTTTGAAAAGAAAATTAAGATCTCGGAGAATTAAGACGCATGAAAGTAGGCCCAGTCAGTTACCAACGACAACAAAATGACATATCCAGTTTAGCGGTCATTCGACTATTTATTTTGTTTACTCTGATCAAGTATTCCTGGGAACCGTGTCATTTGTAATTAAATGTAGGCCTATCAGTAGGCCAAAAATATTAAAAGGATATAAGTGCATAAATGTGCACAGAGAGAAATATGATTTGATCGTGCATACATAGACTTAGGTCTAGGATTATATAAATGCCAAACTAATTTACTAAATAGGCCTATTTTGCCTTGTTTGTAAAAAAAAAGCATTTGCAAACTCTAAGCTGGGAAAATTGTCAGCACATGCCCTCTACTGGTTAAGAATTAAACTACGATTGGGGTATAGGCCTATTGTATGTCCAGCTGATGTTTTTGAGATGGGGGTGTATAGGCTGTAGAAATATGGCATTTTCTGTTTTACATTTTTACAAAAAAAAAAAAAAAAATGGTTTCACTTGTCATCTGTACATTTCCACTACTGCAAAACAAAAATTTCTACTAATCTTCTACCAATCATACTACTTATAATTGTGCCACAATAAATAGTTAAGGGAAAATTGACTGTGCAAAAAAATGTTGACAAATTAAAAGAAAATACTGGTGATATCAGACATTGTAATAACTCATACAATTAATGATCTGTCAAAATAAAATAACAGACATAAAAACAAAAGCCTTGGTGGTGTGAAAAACATGACACAAACTGGCAGCCAAACTGTTGAGGTGTAAGTAACAAGGCCAGTGCCATATGAAGCAAGTCACAAACAAGGTCAAACAATGTCAGATTAGCAGCAGTAGTCAGTCACCACGCTCAGAGACCAGAAGGATGATTCAAAGTTTGAGAAAGGGAAAAATTATGTGATGCGGAAAATACAGGGCGAAGACTTTGTATAATGTGCTTTAACAGAAATAAAAACAAAGAAGGTAAAAGTATACCTTCCTACCCTGGCAGAATCTCTATTGCTGCACTGGAATCACTGACAAAGCCAATAGCACAACAGTTTGTGATTTAATGTATTAATGTATTGAATAGTATTATAATGCATGGTCTCAATAAGCTATGTTGACACTGAAACACTAATATTGACAAGTATTTGAACACATTAGATGATATTTGGCCTCTGGCTGGTTTACTAGGCCATAGAAGGTGTAAGTGAGAGACAGAGAGAGAGTGAGCATGGGGGTGAGTTTCCAGCCATTGCCGCCAGGCATGCTTTAGGTCCGTCGCGGTCCCTGTCTGTCTCTGGTCTGGTTGGAGAATTGATTCCACTCTGGGAGCTGGATCCCTGCATCTCTGCCTGTCTGGTCAGTGACCTCACTCTTTAGAGCTGCCAGCCACTTCATTATGATGTCCAGTTTATACACCAGACAATCCTAAATGCCCTTAAAGGATTTCTGCACAACAGCAACCTTTTGTCACGAGCAATATTGAATTCTGCTTGTATGTAACAATGATAATATACACTGTAAAAACTTATCTGATCAATAAGTTATGACAGCATATGTTTTTACATTGTTTAAACTCATTAAAATAAGAATTTCCACAATTTTCAAGCATTTTTTAAGTCAGTTCAAATGACTTAAACATCCAAGTTGATTGTACTTAAATATGTAAGGCAAAAACTTTTTTTTAGTGTAATGCACTCACAAGATGAATGAAAACATGCTCACGTGCCTTGATACATTCTGTACGGTGCAAAGCAATTTTTACTAAACACATTCCTGATATGCCAAATTAATAAAAACCCATTGATAATACAATAAAACATTCACAAGATAATAAAATATCACATTTTAAAAATGTCACACACAGTACAATCAATATTAAAACCTGAAAACTGAGCCATTTTATATAGTAAAAGACCGCAATGAGGTATACTTTATGCCCTAAACAGTTATTATAATTATCATAATCATCGTTTTTTTTTTTGTTTTCTTCAGGCGAGGTGAGGACTTTGGACCACAATTTAATGCGATCTGCAAATGCCAAAACTGCCCCTTTAATCAAAGGCAGGGTTGTGCAAAATTCAGAATATATTTTTCTCTGTATCAACTGCAGAAATACAATTCAAATGAGAATGTGAGGAAATTTTAAAAGAAATAAAAAAAGGGAAAATTAAATAAAAAAATCAACATAAAAAAAATCAAGGAAATAGCATATAACTCATTTTAAGTAGAAGAGAGAAATTTGTCAAGACAAACTTTGAATGTTGGCTTGTTAAAGATTTTTTTAAGTTTTGAAGATAGTTTGAAGGTTAATAGGCCTGATTGGATGGATAGATGGGTGGATGGAGTTTACCAACTTAAGCTGAAGAGTGAATTACTACAACTAAACAGTGGAGGGAGCCAAGACACCACAAAAATAATACATAACAGCACATTTACAACATAGGTCTATAAAAGGTGCAAGACAAGCATACATGCACATATCAAACACCCCATGCCTCCTATATGAAATCCTTCCAGTCCCAACAATTACAATTTAAGAAAAGAAAACAAATTGAAATGTTTCCCCAACGTGCTTTCCATAAAACCAACAAAGGCTTCACCCGTTTACAGTGCCACTTGTGTTCCAGTGTGAATTTAGCTTAAAAACTGGAGCGGGGGGCCTGGATCTCCCGTTCCACACTTGGCATGCTGGGTGTATCCCGACAGACCAGCCTGTTGCGGAAGTGTCCGCTCAGCAGAATGTAGATGAAGGGATTTATGCTGCTGGCGGCGTAGCTCAGGCACACGGACATGTAGTAGCAGGTGTGGTACGCTAAAGAGGGCCGAGGTACGCTCAGGTTAACCAGCTGCAAGATATGGTACGGCCCAACACTGACCAGGAACACCGCTACCAGAACCAGGACCATTTTAGTGAGGCGGACCACACGCTCCCGAGGCAGGCTGGTATTATACCTGAGAGAAAGCGGAGAATGCAGGTTTGGGTCCTACAGGATTTAGCCAAACCCTAAATCCAGGTTTATGGTGGTTACATGTTCTAATCTAAAATCCTAAACATGGTAATTACAGTTAAAAGAATAGTCCACTGAAAAATAAAACTTCTGTCATCATTTACTCACATCTATGTCATACCAAACCTGTATGACTTTTATTCCCCATTGACTTCAATTGTATGAACAAAAATCTGTTTGGTTATCAACATTCTTCAAATTCACTTCTTTGTGTTCAGCAGAAAAAAAGAAATGCATACAGATTTGTAATGACATGAGGCTGATTATATGCTGACAGAATTTTCAATTTTCCGTAGACTATCCCTTTAATATGTAAATTAACAATGCACAGAAAAAGGAATTTTACAGTTTCTGCTATTAAATCCACCAAAAACTGTCCGCATTTATGTCCACTCTTAAGTGCATTATTGTTTGTTTGTTTTTTTAAAGAAAACATTGTATTGAAAGATATTTTTAATAGAAAATGCTTACAGTAGCCTATAAATAATGGTTTAGCCATAAAATCAGTATGTGCTGTCAATCTAAAATGAAAACATTTCCATGAGCAGGATAATTCTCAAAGGGGACAACCTGCTACATCTGACAACATCACACAATAAAAATGAATTCATATTCACTTTGCAGAAGATATTCTCTTTATGGATGGCGAATTAAATATTAATGAGTGGAACCAGTGTAGACCTTGTAAAAGCCACTTAATGGCTTCAAAAGCAATTACATTTGTAGCTTTGACAGTTTGATATCACACACTGGCTGTAATGAATTTAAATTCACCTGTGAGCCTTTTTGTTCTTGCGATACATTCTCCAGGAGTAGCAGAGAATCAGTATGTAGCAGATGAGAATCAGAGGCAATGGCAGGAAGAAGGAAGTCACAGTCTGGTAGAGTGTGTACCTGTAGATATACAAGGACACATGATGTCTGTCATGAGAGAAAAGCTTTAAAGCCTGTATATCCCCTCTCTTAGTTTAATTAAACAAGAAGGATGGATTCCTCTGAGCATCAGCCTTCTGTAAAGGCAATTATCTGGTGAAGTGGAAAATATACGGACTGAAAAGACAGAAAAGGTTTTATGTTGCTTTTGAGTGTCTATGAACCTATGTGCCACTAAGTTGAATGACAGCTTTCAACAGCTCTCACAGCAGATAACAGAAAATAACTTCCAAAAAAAAAAAAAAACATGCTATTCTGGAAAAAAATGGCTTTGTAGCAAAGTTCTCAAACCGAATGCTGAAAATGGGACACACTCGAAAACCCATATTTATTGGTGCATTTGTCCCTTAGCACTTTTCAATAGAAGATTTTATAACAATAGAGTGACAAAATAACAAAATTCAGAGGTCAAAGCAGAACTATGACAATAAAAATAAGGGGTTATGAGAAAGGGAATAATACACAAGTACATTTACCAGAGCAACTCTTTATGAGAGACCAGGTTAAGGGAACAGCTCTCCAGCCCGTCTCTGAAGCGGATCACTTTGGCATGAACCCAGGCTGGCAGAACCATGATGAAGGAAGCCGCCCACACAAACAAGTTAATACGGATCGTCCTGGATCTGGTCCTGAGACTCAACAGGCGAAAAGGATGAACAAGGGCCAGGTATCTGGAGCACATAAATGAATAAACAATAACGTTTTGACCACTCTTATGAGTATTTTCACACTGAAAATTTGTCATTTTATAATTTAATTAGTTTGGTGACATTTATGAGAGGCAAAATTTTAAAATGTTTCCCATTCACTATTACTCTGCTGGTGAAGACACGGCCTGACATTTATAGTAAAGGACAGACCATCTTGTTGCTGAAAGAAAAAGCAGCTGGGAATGAGCTTGGTGTTAAATCAGCTTGTGCCAAGATGTGCGTTGGCATTAATTAATTAATTAATTAATTAATTAATTCATATTATCTTCTCAAACCCCGAAATAAACCTCTTTTAAACAAAAAAAGGAAACAGAGTACTGCAGATGCTGCATTGTGGGAAATGAGGATGTTCATGGACCGTCAACCGCAGTTTCCTGTCGAAATAACACATTCCTGTTCTACTAAGTTCTTCCTCAAAATTCACATTATAATTCTGAGAGGGTTTGAATAAATGAATGAATAAAATAATAAATGAAAAAAAAATGTTCATATAACAAGAGAACATCCTTACTGAGCCAGAGAAGCACACAATAGGCAAGACCTTTATTATACTGCATATCAGCATAGAATGTCTTTCACTACTTTAGTTTTTATAAACAGTCAACAACTTAAAGTCCTATTTTTATTCATTTTGAAACAGTTTGAGGCGGCTCTAATGTTGTTGTTTTTTTGCGACTGATTGAAATTACTAATGCATCTCAGGTTATTATTTCATGTTGTCATTTGTTAATTTTGATATTTCGCTTTAGGTCAAACTGTTGTTCTCAAATGTGCTACACAAATGAATAATGATTTAATTGCCCGGCCTGCTCTATAATTGTGGTAAGAGTGGCCTCTATTGGTGATGTTACAGTATAGCAGCTCTAAATGAAACACTAATGCACTAATGTAGCCTGGTTAAAACCAGACCATTCTCAGTTGTAACTGAGTTATGGTCTGGCAAAGCGTCATTGACAAATCATTTCCAGAGGGGCGTCACCAACGGACGTCACGGGTAGACCTAAAACCAATCAGAGTGATGGAGATGACGTATGCAGAGCGGTGGAGAAACATCTCCGAGTTTTGTTCTTTGCTCGGTTTTTAACAAAAAGGAAACGTTCAAATCGCTTAAAACAGACGCGATAGCTGATTCGAACGAGTGATGTTCGACGGCGGCATCCATCTTTGTAATGTAGGCTACAAAATCTGCTTCAAAATCCCAGCGCTGTCGTCATCGTGTAAAGCCCGCCCCAACGTTTCTGATTGGTGCCTCGATTTCGACGGATTGGAAATGAGCTTGAATGAGCTCTTTGCCAGACTAACTTTCAGAGCAAATCTAAATTTGCCGGAAGTTGTCTGGGTTATCCCAGGCTAGCACTAATGTGCTACATAAAAAAATAATGAACTACCAGCCACAGTTCAAAAACTACTATTCCCAATGGAGAAGCTTAATCAAAACCTGATGAACCTTTATCAAATGTAGCACTAACTAACAATTAAGTGACTTTTCAGTCATTATCTTCATTGAGAATCCAACTTAGGCCTACATAAAACAAAATATGAAATCAAACTTTTGTCTCAAAATTGTGTTACTCAAAAATAGATAAAGCTCTTATAACAACTTCTCCATGTGACAGTCTAAGAACTCATAACCTGAGCTGTTGCTTTCAGAAGAGATTAAATAAGAGATTAAGCATCGGACTGCGAGTTTCAAGGCACTTCAACACACACACACACACACACACACACACCGTGTAGAGAATGAAGAGAAGAAAAAGGGATGTGAGGGTGTAGTTCGAGAGAACCTTTGATTATTTAGCATTGCCCCAGCCTAAGGAGTTAGACCTTTTTTGTATGTGATGGGCATACAAAAAAAACAGGGTTGTGGTTTAAAATGTGTTGTTGTGGGTGATAGGGATGGCTTGGATCAATGTGAGATGCCTGAATTTGTGTCCCAGTCCAGCCCAGGGTCTATGAATGCACTTTTGGCTTCACACGCATCAATGCAATTGATAATAAAAGACAACAAAAGCATTTTGATTAGGATAAAAAAAAAAAAAAGCCTCTTGGATGACTGTGTAGTGGAAGAACACTTGTGCATGGTTATATTTGATTAATAAAAAACACTTCATGTTTATTTTAATAAAGCTAGTTATCTGTTATCTGGAAATGACGATTTCCTTTCAAACATTGTTATTTCACTGATCACGTACCTGTCAAGACTCATAGCGGTCATGACTGCAGCGCACGCCACCTGGTTGCAGTTATCAAGAGAGGTGATGATCGTGCAGAGGGTGCTGCCGAACACCCAGTGCCCCCCACGAGCCCACTGGTGAATGAGGAACGGCATGACGGTCACGTGGACCAGGTCGGCCACAGCCAAGTTTCCCATATATACATCTGGTACAGTTTTTTTGGCTGACCTACAAAAATATACAAGAAAGAACTTGTTGTGATCTGTGGTCCCTTGGTGAGAAACTGCTGAAGAAACAACCAGGAAATGTGAGGGAAACATGACAAGTTGCAAGCACCAATAAACAGGGTTATATAACCTTCAGTGAGTGACAGGAGTCTGAGGATGGGTCATGGCTATTTCCTGAGAGAATCCATCTACCAAAACAGTGCCAATTATCTGAGGAATTCCTCTAGCAAATCAGAATCGAGTATTCAGGCAGACCATGGTATAAGTAAATAAAGATGATGTTTTTTTGTGAATTAAATCATTGAAACAATTTCATTTATCTAATGTAAAAGAACTGCTGTGGCAAACAAAATGTAACATTTATTTAATCAGATATTGTGCAAAGGAAAAATAAATATTTGTATTTTATTTAAATCAACTGAAATGATCTATTCTTGCCATATAAAATTAATTGCAAAATGATCTATTATGTTAAATGTAGTGGCACATTCCCATTTAGTGCTTATTTTAATAAAGCTATATCCAATTATTAAAGCGATCCAATCCTTTCAGTAATGATTTTTTAAAAACCTCTAAATTCTTAAGCCTTCATAAACATGCTTTATTCGTTATGATCACATAACTTTTTATATGGAAGTAAAATAATGTCAAATGTTTTTGAAACAAAAAGCATGTTGAATTGCACTAATTGAAAAAAAATATGCATTGCGTTAACCATGCTTGCATTTTAATCCATTGTATTTTTAAGGCTTGCAATTTTATGGGCTGAAATTCAACATGGTTGAATATTTAAGCTGTGAATATTTCAATTAAAAACATTTCAAACACATTTTCAATATTAAAAATTCAATAATCCATATTCACCTTTCATATTTCACTTCCAAAATTTTCAAACTGTTTAAAAATACAACCAATAATATTCAACAGACAAATTTCGGTCCATTTTATTTCGCCTTGAAAATTCGCTTCCACAAATTCAGTGGTTCAAATTCGACAGTAAATTCAACGTCGACATCCAGGAACTGCAGGAAAAGCAGTAGATTACCGATCATAATCTCCATCTGCTGTAGTCGGCTTTACCAGCAGGGGGTGCACGCGCGTGTTGACAAGCACCAAAGCAACAGGAGAGGCCTTCACAAAACGTCATTTGCTGAAATGGACAGAGCGATGAGTAGGCTACGAGTTATAATTTATGTGTGTGGAAAAGGTTAATTAAGACACAAAACACACAGTCTTATGAGACTTATTTTTACCCCCGTGCAAAGTAAGGTGATTTGGCCACTGCAAAACTAAATTCTCTCGCCGTTGGCATTGATATTAAGTTTTAGTAAAACAACTGTAATACACTGAGACAGAGTGAATTGTTTGTTTTAGTCACTATGACGGAATACTAAATTGATGGCTGGGTTTTGGCAAAGGCAATTTTATTTAAATATAGCATCATTAAATACAACCCAATTACAATTATAAATTAAATTCAGCAATTAAAAATTACATCTCTACCATGATATCTGGTCATCTCTGTGTTATAACGTGAATTGTCTCCGCCATTATCCAGGGCTGCGTACAGTAGGGGTATTTGTCATCTTATTTTATATATTTTTGTCCATTTGGAGCGCGCGTCACGTCACCTATTAGCGTCGCGCCTGCCACAAGATCTCTCACTGTTTACATGAACCAGACACTCCAATGAGAGCACATAAAGTGCAATCCATCTCTTATTTACCATTTTTTCATCTTATCGTATATTTTATTCGCTCCTTTGCCCGTATTGGAGCGCGTCTCGTGGCTCTTACTAAGCGTCGGGCCAGCCACACGATCTCTCACTGTTTTAATCTACCAGACACTCCGATTGATGCACATGTGCAAACAGACAGTGCAATCCTGACCTGCTCTTATGTAGCCTATCTATTTGTCATCTTATTTTATTCGCTCTTTTTGTCCATAATGGAGCGCGCGTCGTATTGGAGCCATCTTCGCAGCAGTGAACGCGCCGAGAGAAATGCTCATTTCATTCGGATTACATTATCTGAGAGTAGTCTATTTATTTTCGTTTTGAATTGTTTCGTTTAAAAGTAGGCTAGACATTTCTACCTTGATGTATCATGCCTGTGAGAAATGTGCAATGCAAAAATTTCATGATTTTATTGCTATGCCTATGCCTATATGTCTGCTTTGCCTTTGCTTCTTATGTATTAAATCCAGGGAAGTGTTTGATCAAACATTGATTGAAATTAAGATACAATTTATTAAAAACGAAATTCACTTTAAAGAAAGGCTTTATAAAAAAAAAAAACGTAATGGAGTGGTCAAAATCATTCTCCTTCAGTCAATCGGAGAATCAGTACGTAAAAGGGAGAGATCTTGTGGCTGGCGCGCCACGAAACGCGCTCTATGGGACAAACGAGCAAATAAAATATAAGATAAGATGGGAGAAGGGTAACTAAGAGCAGGATTACATTGGCTTTGTGTTTTCGTGCATCAATCGGAGTCTGGTAGATTAAAACAGTGAGAGATCGTGTCTAGCCCGACGCTAGTAAGAGCCACGAGACGCGCTCCAATACGGGCAAAGGAGCGAATAAAATATACGAAAGCATGCACGGAGATGGATTGCACTTTATGTGCTCTCATCGGAGTGTCTGGTTCATGTAAACAGTGAGAGATCTTGTGGCAGGCGCGACGCTAATAGGTGACGTGACGCGCGCTCCAAATGGACAAAAAGATATAAAATAAGATGACAAATATCCCTACTGTACGCAGCCCTGGATAATGGCGGAGACAATTCACGTTATAACACAGAGATGACCAGATATCATGGTAGAGATGTAATTTTTAATTTATAATTGCTGAATTTAATTTATAATTGTAATTTGGTTGTATTTAATGATGCTTAAATAAAATTGCCTTTGCCAAAACCCAGCCATCAATTTAGTATTCCGTCATAGTGACTAAAACAAAAATTCACTCTGTCTCAGTGTATTACAGTTGTTTTACTAAAACTTAATATCAATGCCAACGGCAAAAGAAATTAGTTTTGCAGTGGCCAAATCACCTTACTTTGCACGGGGGTAAAAATAAGTCTCATAAGACACTTGAGTAAACGCTCATGTGTTTTGTGTCTTAATCAACCTTTTCCACACACATAAATTATAACTCGTAGGCCTACTCATCGCTCTGTCCATTTCAGCAAATGACGTTTTGTGAAGGCCTCTCCTGTTGCTTTGGTGCTTGTCAACACGCGCGTGCACCCCCTGCTGGTAAAGCCGACTACAGCAGATGGAGATTATGATCGGTAATCTACTGCTTTTCCTGCAGTTCCTGGATGTCGGCGTTGAATTTACTGTCGAATTTGAACCACTGAATTGGCTTTATGCCCAGCTGCGCTACTTCCTGAACTTCAGCCAGCTCCTTGTTTCCTGTCTGCCATTATTGGGCAAACTTGATTAATTCAGGTGCGTCTGATTATTGTTGCCATGACTACTGAGGTCAGGCACACCTGAATTAATCAATTTGTCCAATAATGGCAGACAGGAAACAAGGAGCTGGCTGAAGTTCAGGAAGTAGTGCAGCTGGGCATAAAGCCAATTTGTGGAAGCGAATTTTCAAGGCGAAATAAAATGGACCGAAAATTGCCTGTTGAATATTATAGGTTGTATTTTTAAACAGTTTGAAAATTTTGGAAGTGAAATATGAAAGGTGAATATTGATTATTGAATTTGTAATATTGAAAATGTGTTTGAAATGTTTTTAATTGAAATATTCACAGCTTAAATATTCAACCATGTTGAATTTCAGCCCATAAAAATGCAAGCCTTAAAAATACAATGGATTAAAATACAAGCATGGTTAACGCAATGCATATTTTTTTTTCAATTGGTGCAATTCAACATGCTTTTTGTTTCAAAAACATTTGACATTATTTTACTTCCATATTTTTATACCCTAAGGAATTTGGCATATTTATTTACTAATTACCTTTACACGGGGATTCATATATGTAGAAAGAGAAAACCATAGGCTATACACCATTCAAGGTTATTGTGAAATTATGCCTGCAGAATTTCAGGAAAGTGGTTATTTAGCCAATAGGCAATAACGTATTTAACACGCCATGAAGTAAATGTAGGCTATTTAAAATATATAAACAAATGCAAAATAGAATGTAAAACAAATGTAAAACCGAAGCAAAATAGTGAGGCTTCCCTATCAACCTGTAAACCCACCTTAAAATTGTGACTAAAACAAGAACATTTCCAACAAGCCCGGTGGAGCACAGAAATCCAATAAATGCAGGAAGGATTTTGGTTTCCGTGACGTGAACAATATTATAAAAGTCATCGGCTGGATATCCTGCTGATGTCTCATTAGCGCGCGTGCCGTTGTCTAATTTGAGCGTAAAGTTCCAAACAACTGGTTCCAGCTCCACCATGGCGTTCATCTTTCGCGTTTCATTCTGATCGACGAGAATGTGCTGAAATACGGTAACATCAACCGTACAGTAGTTGTACGTCCATGGACGGTCCTCGTGGGCTTCAGCATCCTCATCATAGCCTACCAGACGATGTGCATGGTGTCTCCACTAGTACCAGCGCGCGCACGCAGACACCTTGTGAACATCAAAGGGAAACATATCAAAAGACATTCGAAAGATATATATATATATATATATATATATATATATATATATATATATATATATATATATATCAAATTGAGCTCATACCACAAAAAAACTATTTAATCATATTCCTTTGCATGGTTCTACTACCTATTTAAATTAAAGAGCAATAATGAAAAGTAAACGGTGCTATCATGCATGTACCTTGGTTACAATTAAAAGGAAGACTCTGATAAGAAACACTTTGGAGGGAGGTGTGAATGCTTTGGACTTCAGTACTCTCAATCAGGATTTCAAGATCGGCTGGAATAAACTCTGCCTGAATCCTGCTGCTAATTTGTTATAGTTATAGTAATATTGTTATAGTAATTTATTGACATTTTTGGAGTGGATTCCTCACCTAAAGTTTATGACTGGGTTATTAATTCTATTTCACCTGGAGGATTGGGGCTTTCCAATATCAAATGTAACAATTTTTGAATTAGAAGATTCCTTAGGAATCCAAAAGCTTTTTTCAAATGGAAATTAAATGATCATTCTCTTTCTACTATTAATATATGGACTGGCATTTATAAGTTTATGTTAGTGGAAAGTGCATGCTTCACTTTAAAATTCTACATAATTACTATCTCTGTAACTCTCTTCTTTCTTAAAGCTACACTGTGTGATTTTTACCCCCATCTAGCGGTGAAAGTGAAAAGTACAGGTGGATGGAACACCTGCTAGGCATTGTTGCCGGTCAGCTGTCATCCAAAAGCTTTTTTCAAATGGAAATTAAATTATCATTCTCTTTCTACTATTAATATATGGACTGGCATTTATAAGTTTATGTTAGTGGAAAGTGCATGCTTCACTTTAAAATTCTACATAATTACTATCTCTGTAACTCTCTTCTTTCTTAAAGCTACACTGTGTGATTTTTACCCCCATCTAGCGGTGAAAGTGAAAAGTACAGGTAGATGGAACACCTGCTAGGCATTGTTGCCGGTCGCACCTCCTCCGGTGCCCACGGGTCTGCTGCAGGGTCATCAGCCAGGAACTACCATTCACCAACGTTTCACTCCTTTAATCTTGGAACGTCTCCTGGTGGCGGAGCAGTGACAGGGACGTCTCCCTGTCACCCCCTGCAGATGATAGATATTACCCTCTGCAGCTATTATCGGGGTTAGTTGTTCTTTCCCCAGCCTTTGTCTTTCCTCCTCAACCAGTGCCAAAAGCTCCCCTTCTCTGCCTCCTCCGCTAGCTCTTTGGTTGCCTTCTTTAGGTTCCCTCCGGTCACTCCTATGTGTGGGCGTGTGGTTGACAGTCTCACGTAGCCTCGGCATCCAACCTCCACTGGATAGATGGAGGTCTTCCAGCCAGCCTCCCGGCACTCAGTAGTCAGCTCTGAGTACTTGGCCTTCTTACGTTCATAGGCAGCCTCCATCCCCTCCTCCGCTGGTATTGTGAGCTCAATGAGGAGCACGGATTTTACCTTGTTAGACCACATCACTATGTCGGGGCGGAGAGATGTAGCAGTAATCTCGACCGGGAAACGGAGCTGCCTGTCGAGATCAACTCTCATATTCCACTCCTGGTCAGGGGAAAACGGCCTAGCTGTTTCTCTTGGCCTGAGGTTTCTTCTTCCCCCATCTTCCGTGACAAAGGTGATGTGGTTGTGGTTCTCTGCTGGTGGTACCCTTTTGCTGCTCTGTCGACGCCTCTCTATCACCTTGGCTAGCTTTCTCAGGTCCGGGTCGTGACGCCATCTATAGCGTCCCTGGGAAAGCACAATCTTGCAGCCTGACAAGATGTGCTGGAGGCTTGCGTTAGGGGTATTGCAGAGTGTACAGCCTTCCTCACTCAAAACTCAAAGCCTTCCTACCTCAAAAGGTATATGACCATCCAGTGAATATTAGTTTCTGTTCCTCTCAATTCCGATTTCGTTTTAACTCCTACGGTGGCCAATGTAGTCCAAGATTAACATGGTTTCCAGTTCGACCTCGTCCATGAGTGTTCCTTCAAGTGATGAGGTTATTTTAGAAAAATATTATAATTTGCTGTAATTTAATTAGTCAGGTAACATATAGATTATGACATCTATGTAAAATGAATAATAGTTTTATGTTTTCGTAATTTTTTTACCATTTCATTGCTAACATCAGTTATCAGGTTCCCAGACGAATGCAAGCTAATCTTAGTAAAGTAACTTTTATTTTTAACTTTTAACTCTTTTTCGCTTCCTTGGCGACTCTGATACGTATCCTCGAGAATAAGAGTGATCCTCCATCAGCAACAGACTTTCAAAAAGGCTTTCAGGTTTTTATATATCAGTCTCAAGCAATCCCCCTCTTCACATTCGACACGGTGCCATCGAGTGTTAAAACGCGAAGGCGAAGCTTGAATTAACGGGTATGTCCCTCTTTGGCTAATGTACTTTCAAGATGGAGGGGCAACATGGCGACCGACATTAGAACCCCTAACCCATATGTATTTTCAATGGCATATTATACACTCACGAGAATACTTTATTACTTGAACGAAGCAAATATACATTAATGAGCACATATATTTTTGAAAGAACTAAGTGTTTTTAGCTAAGAATAAACTAAAAAAGTTACACAGTGTAGCTTTAAGGTAGACATCTCTTCACAGTGCACATTCTGTAACTCTAATCTTGAAACAATACCACATTTGTTTTTTGAATGTGATTATGCAAAGGAGTTCTGGAAAGAAGTAGCCTGGCTTATTTTCTCTGCTTATAACAAACTTTTTATTTTTATTTTTACTAATGTACTGTTTTTGATTTGTGACTCCAGGTCAAAAGAGATGAATTAAAACTGCTAACTCAATATGGCCAGTTTCATCTCCATAAATGTAAAGTCACTGATTCTAAGCCCAATTTTAGGCTTTTTTTGTGTGTGTTGATTTACAGTTATCTTATGACTCTCTTTGTTTATCAGCAAACAAGAAAGCCACTAAAAATGCTCTGTTGTTTAAAAAAAGTTACCTCCTGATTTTCTGAAGATGACCATTTTTTTATTCATTTTTTTCTTTCCCATGTTATTTATTTCTATTTATTTTTATTAATGTACTGTTAAATTTCTATTGCTTTAAATGTTTTATAAATCATTTTTTTAGTAGACTATCTCTTACTGTATGTACATTACTGCCTTGCTTTATACCTTGAGTTTCTTATCCTATTATTTGTGTGTGATACATGTATCCCCTATCTTTGTTCAATAATAAATAAAAAAAAATTAAAAACCTTGGTTATTGTATGGTGCGACATGGGTGCACCATAAACTATACATAGGCTACAGTGAAGCTCTGAAAGAGGCAACAACTCTCCTCTCTAACAAGAAATGCATCTTTTACCATTTTAACATTTGCTTTGAAAAATAAGTATTCTATTATATAATGAAGAAATAACTGCGCCTGCCTATCATATGAAACGACAGACAGAGTAAGACAACTTATTTTGAGAATATTAAAAAATGAATCAAAGCCTTTTATATTAGAATCCTTAGAGGGCTGTAGACATCTCCAATGTAAGTTCCTTATATTTATTTAGATTTCTTTTACCATTTATCCCATGGGAATGATGTAGCCTACAGCTAAAGAATGCAGCCTTGTATTATAATTAAATAATGATGCATCAGAAATCCACAATTTTATACTCCCAAAAGAACAGCATGTTCCAGCAGCACAGATCTCAGCACTTGGTAAAATGTGCAACAAATTGCAGAAGTGAGATATAGTGTTAGATGCCAGTTTATTTCTGGACTCCATTTTGTGTTTCTTTTGTTCTGTTTCCCGCCACTCATTTGTTTCCATGGTCACCGTCATTATTAGTTCTTTTGGTTCAGCTGTGTGTCTTCAATGATCTCTTGTTAATCAGTTTAAGTTCCTCCCTGTCACATATTCCCTGTGATCTCTCTCTGTCGGTTCTCGTTTGTATTTGGTTTGAGTTGTTCTCTATATTTCTCCAAGTAATTAGTAAATATTTGTTCCAAGACATTCTCTTTCGTCGTGCACTTTCCTTACCACACCAAACCGTAGTCCCAGTGAAGCTAAACGCAGTGATCTGAATCCCTTATTAAACACTCAGTGGCCTGCACTGCACAGATGCTTTCAAATGAACAAATTATACTTTTTGCATGGGTTTTACAAAATAAGTGTAAATAAGGAGAGGAAAGCCAGTTTTACTGCAGTCAGGTAACGCAGGTTTCACACTGCACGCGTTAGCAGAGCGTAAGCAGCATAGGATCAGTGCGTACGGTGAGCGGAAGCAGGACAGTGAGGACACGGCACGCGCGTTTTGCTTTCACACTGGCAGCGTTTGACGTCCAGACCACTGATCTATATAATGACTGGATAGCTCATGACGTTCTAAACTGCCACCAGGAAGTGAAGCCACCGGAAGTGTTCGAGCGGCCATCTTACGATTCCCTACCAGCAGAGGGCTCCAACGGCCGTTATGCAGAGACCGGTAGCTCCGACGGCACTTTTAAGATGACTCGCTGTGCATTATGTCGCTGTGCAAGTGTAAAACAAACGAAGATCACAAAAGGATCTTGAAAAACTGCTCACAGGTTGTACTTTAAGCCCATATAGTAATGCATATGCACAATTGTCGCTATTTCCGTGTTGTTTAAAAAAAATGTATAGCCTGCTATATGTTCTTTCCTACATTCTTTCACAGACGTATTCAAGTTTAAACCCAATAAACGTATTATTCAATGCATTACTTCCTACAAATTTTAATAAATGCATTTATTTCATATTTTCATGTCAATCCGTGTTCAGTTTGACCACGAATCATGCGCTGTCACTTTAATTCAGCGCCTGCAGCACAAACTATCTCTGCACTCACCGTCCGCACCGCACTTGGACGGGCATCCGCGTGCAGTGAAAGCTCCAACCTGTTGATATGGGTATGGTAAAAAAATATGCACTGCAAACAGAGTAGGCCTATGCTATGTGTAAACCCCTTATTTACACTGCACACATCTGCGGCGCATTACGGCTCCGACAATGTTTTATTCCTACCTTCACGCGGTGTCAACTCACACCAGGAGCATTTCCACGTGATTTGCCGATTTGTGGGCGCGATCAGCTCCGGTAGCCGTGTGGCGCCGCAGACGTGTGCAGTGTAAATAAGGGGTAAATAAGAAGTGAAACAGGAATACAATAACTCATACAATTTGTATTATGCATTTCCTGGACATGTTCTTGCTAACTAATCAAATACAGACTACTGATCTATCTGTAAAACAATCAGAAAGAGCAAAATTTTAAGTTCACAATTCACATATACTTAATTTTTAGGAAGCAGGAATAATTTCTGACTTTAAACAAATACCCATTTAAATGCTTAGGATGTTTGCGTTGTAAGACTGTTCAGGGAGACTTTAGATTTAAAGACGGTGTCTCGTTATGCAATGTTTTCTTAGTCAAATCATACAATTTCCTATTGATTCAATAGAACGCGTGAGCTCACTAGGGAATCACGATTAGGCGGCGCGTTGGCTTCACTGTTTTTGACGTCATGAGCTATCCAGTCATTCTATATAGATCAGTGGTCCAGACACTCTATAATGGGTAAGTTGGCATTGCTTTATTTCGTTTTCAAATACATTTAAGAGAAAAGACTTATCAAGAAGCTTATTTTATTCATTCATATATTATATAACTTTTGTTAATCTTTGTTTTTGTAGTTTGGGCAACAGGTTTATTTTTGGACATTTTGTTTTATTTTTTTAATTTATAAAGGTTATTTGTTTGACTGTTTAAAACACAATAGATATGATCAATGCGCTTTTGGGGTAAAACTGCTGTGTATTTTGACTGTTTAAAACACAATAGATATAATCAATGCGCTTTTGGGGTAAAACTGCTGTGTATTTTGGCCATGATCAATGCATTGTCACATTGGCTGCGTGCAGTGTGTATGCTCTAATGGTACGTTCACACCGAACGCGAATTTAATTATTTGCGCGAGTGGATTACATACAAAGTCAATGCAAAGACGCGAATAGACGCGTCATGTGAAATGAAATTGAAATATGAAATGTTTTTGTATGACTATTAAAGAAAGCTGTCGCTGAGTGAAATTACCTGCTTAAAGGTACTTTGTTCAGTAACTTTTTCACACACAGAAAAACACCAAAATCAACAACACAGAAAATGCAATATAAACACACTCCCACTACAGCTTTGGATATAATACCATGTAACAAAACATACCTCACATCAGCTTGTATTATTAATGTGTCTGATTCAAATGTAACAACCTTGTTCCAAAATTTATGATCCATTTCTAGGAAGGCTTCAAATTAAGGATGACTATAAAAACTATACACTATGTAACTTTCGGCCCTCTAGCGCTTAAACTGTATGCATTTTGCGGAAGAACATTGTTTTGGTTGTGCTTTGGCTCTGTGTGACTGTGCATGTTTATATGTACTGCTCATGAAACATTCACTATAGGCTTAAGAGATATAAGCAGTTTAGATGGAAAGGATCTCAAGCTGATCAGCCGAAGACGTAGCTATACCAATAGACACGGCACTTCCTTAATGTATTCCAGCACAGCACTACAACAAACATAATGAAATGACCCTTATAATGCTTTACTGAACACTGTTAGAAAGCTACATATGGCAATTTATCTGTTCAATAAAGTAATAAAAATGGTATCTCTGCGTGCCTTACATTTCAAATCTCTCAGTTCTCACTGTCTCAAGCTAAGCTTGGTGACAGAAAATGAATTACATGCACACATCACTACCTGATTATGCTAGCATTTAAATCAGAATGGTGTTGTGTAATTGTTTTCCCCATTTGAACACACGAAGACACATGTTGTTCAATTAAATTATTCCTTTTTAAAAGAAAACTTCACAACCCAGTTAATTGCAGTCAGAATTACCTTTTATTTCTTGTAAGAATTCCCTCCCAAAACATTGTTTTGGCTGTTGGCCTTCTAGTCTCAGGTTTTTGTAGCATTAGCATACTCCTAATTGGACTGAACCATTTGTAGTTTTGTCTGGGAGAGGGGGAATAGCAGCAAAATTGTTCCCTTTTCATTTCCTTTTTTGTTGTTGTTATTTTCTTCTTGTGTGGTTAAGTACACATGCGTTTACACAGTGTTATTTGTGAATATGTTTAGTGTTTCATTATTTTTATTTTTGTGTATAATGTATTGTATGTTTGGTCCCTGCTTGTTCATTTGGTACAGGTCGGGGGTGGAGTTAGCCCATATAAATGGGGAGTTATAGAGCTTATCAGGTCAGTCTTGGTTTGTTTAAAGCCAAAGGTGAGACCCTGTTGCAAATTGGACCAAATTATTTGGTGTAGCTGTTTTTTTTTTACACATTGTTGCAGTTTGTTTGTATTTCAGTATGTGACCATGTACTTTTTTTTTTCTTCTTCATTTTTCATCGTTATAAACCACCTTTGGCCAAACAAATGTTGATTCGTGTTTTATTACGAGCTCTATTGCGTTCTCATTGTGCCAGAAGACTCTCCTCTGTTCTGTGTTTTTTTTTTTAAACGGGTGATTGTGGTTGTCAACCTTTCTCGCCCGTTGTGACAATGAACCTATACCACTCACAGCATACATGTGTAAAAAGCGGCTGGAGCTACATTTCTCTAGCTGTGTTTGAAATCGCTCCCTATACCCTCATTCACTATTCTCTATACTTAAGCCGACTAATACAGTTCACTTCATTTTGAAGGTGAAAGGTGCTTGATAATTAATGGCTTTATTAGGCACAAACCTTTTTATAGCCCAATATGACCAGTTCATATAATGATCACGCAGTGCTGTATGTTCCTTCACGCATCCTGAAGTACATACTTATGGACGATGGTAAATCGTAAAGAATTCCATACAGTGTAATAAATAACATACTCTCACAAAATTACAATATAAATGACATTTTATTAAGGCTATATTTGGTTTACAGCACTGTTTGCAGATGATCATTATAATCCTGTCCAGAAATCACATTTAAAATAGAAATGTCATATTATAAATCTCATTCCGGTCTGTGTGTTTTGGGTGGTCACAGTTTGCACGTTTGGACGTTCATGGCATTCTCAGGCCAGCCGTACGAGTCCACCGCGAACTCGTCGTAGTCTGTGCTGTAGATGAGCGAACGAACAAAAGCCTCTTTATCGTGCGGCTCCGGGTGCAGTGTTGCCATTTTGTGTTTATAGGCGTACTCCACAATCTGTCATGATGCACATAAAAATGATTAGAATTTGTAAATAGCGACGTGCATGAACCACGGCTGTGGCTTGATGTTATTGAGTCAAGCTCACCTTAACAGCCAGCTTGAAGGAAACATCCTGGATGCTTTTGAGAGGAGGATACAGACGCCCCTCTGCAAGATCCTTCTCAGTCACCAGTTCTGCTATAGTCTGTAAACACAGCACAAACTGGTGATTATTATGGACTTAACGTGTGGACAATGTCTAATAACACAGTTTGTGTACACGGACAAAGAGTGTGAACCTAATTATTTCTTCCGTTGTTTGTTTTTCTGATAGACCTGCATTAAATATTCATCAGATCCATACCCACCAAAACAAACGAGACTAAAATAATAACTAAAACATTTATTTATTTTGGCTAGATTTTTTTCTGGCCTGTGTTGTTAACTAAAAATAAGACATTTAAAACAAAAATCTCAGTAATTTAAAAAAAAAAAATTACATAAGAAATTTGGTAAAATGTGTCACTAAAAAATGTAAAGCAAATTCAAAATATGATTAAATTCTAATATATAAATAATACTAAAACAACGCTGTGTGATGCAGAATAACAAATCTCTTGGATAAATAACCAGAAGGTCTAGCAGCTTTAATTAAACTAGCAAACCAAAGCACAGTCATGGTGCTATGTTGTTCTGCCCTCAAGATAATTTCTTTCTTTGTAAATACTTCGAGCCCAAACAAACCTTTTGGCTCTATTAGAGTTACTGCAACCTTTACCACTAATAACAAAGAATAATTATCACAATTAGCTTTTGTCGTTTTCCAATTTAGAACTACACAAGAAAGGCGACAAAATTCTCCAGCTACCATCAGCTGCAGTCGCTCATAGTTCTGGTGGCTCGTTATCTTAGTTGCTTTAATTACATAAATTTCCCGTCTCTTCCTCTATTGCTCTCAGATGGTTTGTTTTGTTTGCCACTGTCATTTCAGGTCACATTGGGTTGCTGCAGTTAGTGATTATAGACCTTCCTGAGACTCGATAGCACAGAACCATGAATTACTGAAATATACAAAAGCCTAGTACGACCAGCGGGGATCGAGATATTAAGCATTCCCTCCTACTGCTGGATGCCGTTTGAAGTTCAGATATCCAGACTGCACCTTCACTGGAGTTGTCCACAGACTCCAGGGGAAGTGATCACGCTCTTGAGTAGATCTTTCAACTTTGAGCTGCTCTGAAGAGATAAATCTCCCTCATTGGCACATGCTGATTTAACGTGTGGGTGCGTAAGGCCTTGGCTAACCTTTTTATGCTGCAATGGTCTGTTTCCAGCAGGGCAGTGGTTCACTGACATTCAAAAAAAGCTCTCGTTTACACAGTTTGATGCAACCATTCACAGTACCTGACTAAAACACTGTCTGGCTGATATCAGGTGAAGCACAGAGGACAGCTTTACAGATAAGTTCAGTAAAATACAAGATGACATTGCTTGGAGCAATAAAATGGGAGATGTTTGCATATTGAAATGGGATTTTATGGTTTATTACAAGCATATAAATACAGAGAGACAGAAGAAGTAGGGCTGGGAAAAAAAGTTTTCTGATTATGAATGCAAGGATGGATATACATATGCACAATATATTGGTTGTGGTATTTTATTTTCTTGAAACCGAAGCATTAATAATCATGATATATTTTTCACCCTTAAAAATGTCTTTTGGATGCGATTAAAACGTTTTTCTTTTTCTTTTTCTATGGCTATTTTAAGTGGAAGTTTTTAATTCACAACACAATTCAGCAGTTTTGGCCGTTCATTTACACAACAAAGCTATTTTAGGGGCCTGACAATGCAAACTTGGTAATAAACAGGATTCAAAGTGCAAGTTTTAGAATAGGATACCGTTATCGTCTCAGTGTAAATGACAAAAACGCAATTTTGTGAAAACGTTTATGCGTTTGCATATTACGTAGTATTGCGTAGTGTTTCTTTACAAATTAACATCGCCAACTACTGGCCTGGAATGCATAATGCAGCTGTGGCGAGCAGGACGAGGTCGAGGGCCGTGGGAGGACGACACCTGCGCGACTCACCGCTCCTCCGTGAAAGATACGAGACCGGTGCGTCGCGCAGGTGTCGCTCATTAGTAATCGCGCCACCAGCCTCACGCCGTCCTCCCACGGCCCTCGACCTCGTCCTGCTCCCCACAGCAGCGTTTTTAGTCGTTTTCTCAGATCAGTGTGAAAGGGGATTGTTTTGACAATGGTGTCGACTGTTTGCGAAAAACGCAAAGGAAAAACGTTTCCGTTTTTAGTAGTACATCGATGTCAGGTGAACGTACCCTTATGTGCATCCAA
Source organism: Tiaroga cobitis (assembly GCA_030578255.1). Classification (NCBI taxonomy): domain Eukaryota; kingdom Metazoa; phylum Chordata; class Actinopteri; order Cypriniformes; family Leuciscidae; genus Tiaroga; species Tiaroga cobitis. The sequence continues at coordinate 34,589,956 of CM060606.1, forward strand.
AATTTCAGGGCATGCAAGCGTTTTCCTATCACTAGACATCTGTAAATAAAACAAAATACAAATCTTATATTGTACAAAGATACATTTGTTCAAAATGTGTTAAATTGTCATCTGACTGGTGCCATTTTGTGTAACTTTAGTGAGCTGTGACAGATAATATTCAAGTTTTTACCCACCAAAACTGTTATGATAAATTTCAGACTGTCCGCTACTGTTATTTATCCATATTTAATAAAGGTTCGCTACTATTTAATTGTTTTAAACAAACAAAATCATAGTTTGAGCCCTGTTGTTAATTTTTGAAATGAATATTTTTGCAATGCACAGTTAGAGGTTCATTGTATAATTTGAAATAGTTTAGAGATTATAGTTTCTGTATTGAATCGAATCAGGAACTGTGTATTTATAGCCAGCCCTATAAAGAGAGAGTGAAAGACGGAGACAACAGATTACAATTAAACTGTTTAACCTGGTATAAACAGATATAGGTAGACAGAAAAGAGCAAGCGAGATTTGATCACCTCAGCCGTAATGAGGAAAATATCCTCAGAGATGTGTCTCATCGCACAAGCGGTGACCCCCAGCCCCACTCCAGGGAACACATAAGCGTTGTTGCCCTGACCGGGGTAAAACTTCCGGCCATCGGGAAGGGTTACCGGATCAAAGGGACTCCCGCTTGCAAAGATCCCCCTTCCCTGCAATATAAAAAAAAAAAAAAAAAAAAAAGAAGCAAAAATTAACCCAAATGTTTAATTTTCTGACATAAATGTACACATGCAACTCCTTCAAAAGCACCTCAGTGAGTGTGTAGCACTGCTCAGCGGTGCACTCCGCCTTGCTGGTGGGATTGCTTAGAGCGAAGATAATAGGTCTCTTATTGAAGGAAGCCATTGCCTTGATTATCTCCTCTGTGAAAGCACCAGTGATAGCTGCCACCCCTGTGGAGATGATGAGAAATATTTGAGTCCAATAGTTCTCATAGGGACTGCTGGGGCAATATCAGTGTATATATATATATTTATTTACAGTACATGTATACCAATTAAAGCAGTGGGTTTCAGCTCCTTCACAACATCCTCAAGCTTCTTCATTTGTGCATGCTCATGTGCAAACCTCACTTTCTCGTGGGTGAGCTGATCCCTACCCTTAATGGGGGACAGAGAGATGACAATTGAGAGAGAAAATTAAAGCGCATCAGTAAAATACGATAGCATCACTCACCGCACTTCATAATGAACACAGATTCTCTACACAGAGAACAAAGTGTGTATGATCTGCCAGATGGGCAATAAAAACATTGCCCAGTGTCTAAAATATACACACTTAAAAATGTCACACTTTAAAATAGTATAAATGTCATTGTCATTAAAAGTATAAATGTCATTGCATTAGATAAAGTATAAAAAATTGACCATTTTTATCTGTATATCTGCCATTAATTTTAATGAAAGAAAGTTGGTTCGATTTTGATTAGGCGATATATACCGTTTCTGACTGTCAAATGTTAGTGGAACTCATCCATATTTAATGTGATGACCTACACCATAGTGAAAGGAACTGACTTCACACAGCTACTAATACAAAATAATCAAAGAAATGGCTCAGAAAAGTGGCAAGTTAGCACTGACAAATGGTCCAGCATCAAACGGTCTAGCACATGGCATTTGGTTTGATATATTATTATTTAATAAGATGAGATTCACATTTTTAGATTAGGCTTATTTGTCAGACACACACACACAAAAAGGACACACTTGTACTAATTTAAAGCAATAAAAAGAGACAATCCCATGTTCTTTGGATAAGAAACTTATGTCAGATAAATAATAACCTACCATAAAACTAACTGCAAGGCTAAAATAAAAATAAATAAAACATTTCTTCATATATTTATATGCATGTATTTATATCAGCTGTTAATGGAAAGTATTTTCCTTTATTTCATGCTTAACAGCATCTAATCGGAATGGTGACAGCCTTCCCCTTTAGGATCTGAGCCATTAAGTGATACAGCCTCAGGCTTCAGAGAAGCGGAAAGCAAGGCATGAGAAAACTGCTGAGATCACAAAGCTCCTCCATCACCATCCTGGCCTTGAGAAAGATTCTTACTCCAAGGAGTTCCAGGGAGGTGGACAGCAACTGGTGTACCACAGATCACTTGGATAAAAGTATCATCACAGCCTCCCTGACCTCTTTGTCCTCAATAATCTAACATGGCCAAACGATCTGTTAAGCTTGAAATAACAAAATCATCTATTGAATTCTACCATGAAGACCCACAGTAATGTTCATTGACAATCAATGAACATGATTGAATGCGAAGAGTGTAAATTCCAATTAAAATCACATGGTGTGTTTGAACGTCAACACTAATGCAAATATATCTTGTCATTAATGATGACCTCACCTTGACGATAAGTCCTTTAGAGTCCACCATCCAGATTTTCTTTATACACTGCTCACGAGGAAGCCCCTCCTTCTCCATCGCCATAATGATCAGCTCAGCTATGCCCATTGCAGCCTGAAAACATAAACATGCTGTTAAATCAATAGATATACATTTCACATACAGATCTAAAAAAAGCCAACTCAACTTCACAATAATTCAATAAAAATCTCATAGCTTGACTCCATAATCAATCGATTCCATACATCTTAATAGAATAATTTAATTCATTTTTAAATAGTTTTATTGACAGACAAGATGAACCACTATATGAATCAAAATAGGTTAGCCACCATCAAAACACTGTCTGAAACAATTGGCATTGAAAGCAGTTATATGCGGATCTGTGCAGCCGACACACACACCTCCCCTGCACCCTGAAACACGATGGTATGGTTGCACATTTTGCTCATGGTAATGCGAAGGGCAGCCAGCAGTCCCGCTACAGCCACAGAAGCAGTACCTACGGGACAGGAAACACAAACATCTTTTACTGAGTTTATCTAATCTCTGTGGTAAGAAGAAAAACTGGACACTCAATTCTAGGCACCAAGGTGGAGTTTATATGGAAGTGAATTTCTGGAGGAATTGTCAAAGGAGTGAGATAGCAGCAGTTGTTAATAGATGAGTCTGTTAAATGTACAGAAGTGTGGCTGTCTTCAGTGAAGTCTAGCTTGCTTTCAATGCACGGTCAATAAAATAAATTATAATTACATGCATGATAACAGTTGGAGAATTCTAATTTTATTTCTGAATGGCCCATATATATAAATTAATAAATTCAAATACCATGTTGTATTATGTTGGACAATAAGTAAACCAATTTGAGAACCACTGGCCTGGACATGTGCAAACTATATTTGAAATATAAAAGCATTCCAAGTAACTCCAATGTCAACAGCTCCCATTTAGAATAAATTGGATACGTCCGATCAGCTATGCTCGCTTTTCTACTCCGGTGGACACATGGTTAACTATGGTTAAACTCAAATTCAAACAATAAGATTGTGTTGTAGTTGCTGATTGGAATGTGTCTGCAATGATAATGTAAAAAAAGGATAGAGTGAGAGAGGTGGATGGTAGAAAATAGACTCAAGATTTATCGAACCATAAATATAAGAGGGGTTTAGCAACAGTATGAAGGAAAATCAGAGTGAGAGATGTGTTCTGAATGAGTAACTTACAATCATTGATTTCAGCATTCGCTCAAATTGACTGCACTACAGACTAGGAACCAGCTTAAGCATAACATTGACATTTTAATTAACCTAAATCATAACGTCTCATCATATACTGTCTGTGTTGTCTGTGCTTTCATTTAGTGCAAGAGAGACTAAAAACAAGTGTGAAACTAAAATCTCTTTTAGTGCCCATACCTTGGATGTCATCATTGAACGTGAGGTACTTGTTGCGGTATTTACTCAATAGACGGAAGGCGTTGGTGTTGGCAAAATCCTCAAACTGGATAAGGCAGTTCACCCCATACCTGTGCATAACAGAAATATCAATATATATTTCTTCAGAACTCAAGAAACACAACAAAATGAAGGATAATATCAAATGAATTACAAAAATCAAAAGACAAGTATAAAGAATCCTTACAAAATGGAAATTAAAATGGTCCAAATCATCACAGGCTAAAAATGTAAATAACTCTTTTATCATTTCAAATAATGCTGGTAGATAATGCACTCCACTTCAGCCTGCAGAGGGGGCCATCCAACTGCTCCTCAAGCCCATCATAGATGGGGTGGTTCAATCCCGAAGGGTTTTTTCCTTCTCAGTGTGGGCCTGAGACTGTTATTGTTTCTTCGTAGTTGTTTCCAAAGCCAAACACAACTCTCAAAGATCAGAAAAGAAAATAACAACCCTTGTATGATCAGTTAGCTAATGGTGTGGTAACACCGTGGCCCTCTAATTCTACCAATGAAATACTAAGAAAAACATTCAAACATGGCTATTCAAAATCAATAGCCAATGAACTGCACACCCACAATCGTGTCTCTCTTCAGAACAGCAACTTTGAGAAAAAAAATTACTTTTGAATGGACTACAGTGGCAATTCAGTGGTTTCTCATGTTATACATCCAGTCAGCAGAACAATTGAAAGAATAGTATAGAGCAACCAACTGATTCCCCAATGAAAAATAGAGGCCAGGGATCCCCATCAGATTTTGATGCAATATTAGAGGTCCCAGACACCCGAGCATTGGAAACAGGATGGGTAAACACTGCAGTGAGGCACTGTAGAGAGCCAGCCTGTCACTCAACCCAATGTAAGAAGAACAGATATCTACATTGCTGCCATGCAAACATATCATTCAAACACACAAAGGGATTTGCTCACGGTTTTCACAATGACAGCTGTCTCTTGAAGCATCCATCCGTTTCTCTATTTTTGTCAACAACATCATGAATAGAAAAGACTAAATGAAACATCTGAGTGGTTTTGCTAACTAGGGTAGATGTCAAAAAATACATCTCACACAAAACCATCATGAGACTTAAGGCTTGGAATAAAGCATTTAAAAAATTTTTATGATACTTAATAGTGCTTCTACTGCATGTCATTTTGTAATTCAATTTCCTTGTGGAGAAGACTGTCCATGATATTCTTCAAAAATGTAATTGCAAGTCATTCAGGTTTAGAAAAACATGAGGGTGAGTAAATGCAGAGAAATGTCATTTGTGAACTAATCCTTTATATGATACAAAATGGTCAGTATTGTGTGGTCAGACATGCTGCAAAAACAGAAAAACGCCATAAAGTTTTCATTGTCTCCAGAGACTTTCCAGCACCAAAGCATTCTAGGTAAACAAGGTTTAATGAGCTCAGAAACCCTTTTAAAGTTTTCAAGAAACCTCCGATTTGGGGACACGTCTCATGACAGTCTTTCTAATCAAACTGCAGTTTAAACTCTTACATCTACAGGACGAGGCAGGAAAGCAGTTCAGAGAGACTGACAGAGTAATTGCTCATGGATTTGGAGAACTTTGGCAGATATAAATAGGATGTAGAGAAAGTGAGTCATAATCCCAACATTCTCTCTGATCTGCTGTAACACATCATCTGAGTGAGGATAAAGATGAAAAAATGAGATCATAACCTCCTGATCTACCTCAACAGTGGTCGAAAAAGACATTAAGATTATCATTAGAACAAGAAAATCTCTGCCAACTTAATAACATTTAATATTTGAGATAATACAGAGTTAAGTATAGCTTTCACGGTTGTTTATTTTGGGTAAATGTGCATGAGAAAGAGACAGAATGAGGCAGAAACTAGCCGACAAAACAAAGCACCCATTCGGTGCATTGTGCTCTCATTCTCACCAAAGCTTGTTGTCTTTTTCTGGCGCCTCGTTCAATCAGATCCATAATGCACCTCTGCGTCTGTTGTAAAACTCAAACAAAGAGCTGGCTGAGAATCAGCTCCACTGGTCCTCTCCACCAAAGATCAGGCCAGACAATGACAGACACACCCAAGCACATTGAGAGCTTTTGGATCTCAGTCTTCCCTCATCTGCCTTTGCCTCCAGACAGGAGAAGAAAACATTGGGGTGTTGAGAGGAGCCAATATTAAATCTCTCTCTGGGACAGCTGTGCCATACTTTTAGGAAGAGAAAAAAAAATATTTTGCAAACAGGCTACTTGCTTTGGTTCTGTCCTAAAAGTTCTTTCAGTCAACAGATCAGCATCTGTGAATGAGAAAACTTTCTTTTAGAAAGAATTTTCTCCACAAGCATTCTGGTTCCTGCTCTTTTGTTGACCTTTTGGTGCTCTGTGCTTGGAAAATGACACAAGCTAGTGGCAAACACATACGAGACTGTTGCAGGTTGAGTTTCTTTCTCATTTGTTTGATAAGTCATTGTGTTCACCTGTTATCTAATTAATGATCTCATTAGTTCCCTTGTTTGTTCCATGATTTAAACCGAGTTCTCCTTCATTCTCTGTCCGTTCTCATCAGTAGGTGCGTTTCCATTACAGATTTGCGCAAAACGTTTGCAATTTTTTTCTAAATGTCGACAAAAAACGATTGCGAAATGACGGCGTTTCCATTCACTGATGTTATGCGAATAAAACTGCAATAAGTCATTCCAAAAATCATGGCAACGGACGTTGGTAGGTTTTTCCCAACCACTGCACTGGCCATTATCATTAATCGAAGGAGACGTATGTGTGTTATCCAAACATTAATGGCAAGCCAAGGAAAGACCCTTATACTTGAGAGCGGCACATATGAGGTGTTTCTGGGTGTTTCTCCCTCATATCTGCTTTGAGGTCTTGATTGTGGCATTTCTTTGAGGTTTAGAATCCAGAATTCCTGTAATTCTTTTGTCTTTTATGAATTTAATAAAGAACTCTGTCTCGTATTCTGTCCAAACATACCGCATCATCTACGTCAGGTGACCTGTAAATGCGCAAAAACTGTTTCCACTGCAGTTTTGCAAAATATTTCTTTTTCGAATTGCCTGAAAAACCACCTCATGCGAGCGTAAACTTTTTTGCGATAAATGGGATTTTTTGCGAAATTGACGTGTTTCCATTGGGAGTATTTTCAATTCGCAATTTCAATTTGCGCAATTTGAAGGGTAATGGAAACGCGGCTAGTGTTACGTCCATGTTAAGATGGTTGTGATTCAGCTTCCCTGAGAATCTGAAAATACAAAAGTACTGTAAGTAAAATAGTAATACTATAAGTATTTCTGCATTTCATTAAGACATTGTTTCCTATGTTTATTAATCCATTTTCCTTTTTGGGACTTTCTCACACTGAATTCCTGATACTTGATCTCAGGTTTTACTGTTTTAACCAAGACATTTGGTCACCACATCTCACAATTCCCAAATAAATTTTTCAGCTGGAGAAGCTGGAGACTGTAGCTAGCAAATTCTATACAAACCATAATACACTTTAGCCTCAGTCTAAATGATCTTAGGACGGAAGCTTGGCTCCATCACTCCTAAAGTGGAATGCAGTGAATGAACTCGGAGCCCATGAAAGACTGTTGAACCCATCTCCAAACCACCGCTAACACATTACACCAAGGCCCTTTGTGCCTTCTTGTTTCATTATTCACTGTTGATTTACTACTTGTTTCTCTCTAGGTAAATGATTTGCCCCAGACAGAAGTGCAGGAAAAAGTTTCTTTTGATAAAACACTGAGATTTTAAGCTAACCAGCCAGATCTCACTGCAGCACTTCAGCTTTTGTACACTAACAGGAACACAACATGGCTGTTGGGAATTAAGCATTTCTCATAAAGTGGTTTGCTCAGACATAACAACATTCTTAGAGTTGAGAAAAGAGAGATAAAAAAACAGCCACTAGGTTTAGGTTTAGCAAAATCCTACTGGGCCCATATTGACCACACATACTCAGGACGTTTGCTGAGATTGGGTCTAAGGATTCTGGTGGAGCTGACACGCTTTTTAAAGGTCATGGTAAAAATCTTGTCCAAACACAGCTGTTCAACCAAAGATTTAAATCCGTGCACACACACAATACCAACACATTATCTGCAGACAAATTCCAGACAGGTTTGCACACATTATCAGATGTAAAGTCAAACTGATAAACTCCCACATCTTCTTCATATGCAAAGGGTGAATATCTCAAACGAACACCCAGGGCCTCAGTAATAACATTTTGCAAAGATTTAATTCTAAAAGTATGTGCATGAACAAAGTTCACTTTACAAAAACTTTATAAATCCAAGTTAGTGAAAGAGTGTTTATTCACCAAAATAACCACATATGGATCTAATAATGTCTCTTTTAAATGTGCATGACCTCATTTGAATTATATTTTCATATACATTTTTTATGTTTTTGAAGCGTCTAATGCTCGCCAATTGCATTCACTTGATCAAAAACAGTAATATTGTAAGAAAAAATTGCAACTTAAAATAAATCCTCCCCACCACCACCAAGATGGTTCCTTCCCCTCCATCCTCCCCACCGCCACCAGGATGGTCCCTTCCTATACCTCCCTGGGGGTCGGCTGCGCCCCCGCCTTCGTCTTCAGGCAGGAAATGCAGATTCCGTACCCTCGGAATGCGAGTTAAACCGCAGGACGGGGCCTACGCCAAAGAACTTTATATCATAATTTTGCTTGCTTAGCTGTTAATAAATGTATACTTGTTACGGTATTTATTCTCCCGAGTCTTTCTTGTAGAACTGTTTTCTAACTTAATAAACAGAATTTTAAAAGCATCCTTACTCCAGTCTTCAAATGATCCCCAGAAATCATTCTTAAATGCTCATTTGGTGCTCAAAAACATTTCTTCTCATTATCAAAGTTGAAAACTGCTTAATATTTTTGAGGAAACTATTGTTTGACATCAGAAAATAACTGAAAGAACATTTTTAAAAACAAAGCTTGCAAAGCTTACCATTTCATTTAAACATTACACCTAAGCACTTCTGAAATTAAACGTGTTAGGAAGGCCCTATAAGGGGTTATCATTATCAGGTCAGGGTTTAATGGGACAGGCAGGCAATACATTCACTCATGGTGAGCATGCAGCTCTGAATTCGGTGCTCCTCTCCAGCACACACCGGCTCCCACGGGGCCCATGGGGCTTCGCAGGCTGCTCTTTCTATTAAAACACTCCTTAAATTCCCATTCCTCAATTCCCATCTGCATAGAAAAATCAAGCAACATTCCCATCCATCACTTTTCCTAACATGGCTTCGTAACGGTGCCCTAAGATGGCCCGTGTTACCATAGCGATAGCTGGAATACCGTCACCACTACAGCTCTGAAAAGCAACAAACTCTAATGAAATAATTTGACATGGGAATTGTGCTGGTGCACACAGAGGGGCTAAAGAAGACAGATACTTTTCAGTCTGTTCTGGGAGCAGGAGGGAAAACCAAGTCAACCCCCACAAACTACTTCAGCACCACAACACAAAGCCTTAGAAGCAAAAAAAAAAAAAATCTATTCTTGAATTAACTACATCATAAAAGAAGCATAACAACCCCCCGCAAAAATACTCCCTGCATCCTAAAATGCAGCTTTTTTTCTGGATGTTTCTTTATGGGGTTTTTTTACACTCCTTAAACAAAATAGAGACCTCAAAGAGCATCTATGCCCACTATCTGCTCTAGTTCCTCTTCTTAAAGCCATTATGGCACAGAAAAGTGGCCTGATGGGGATTGGTGTCATTATTCTTCATCCCTCTCACAAAAAGGCTTGATGGGAAACAGAACACCTGCAGCCTGTTAAACTTATGGTCTGAAAGAATATTTAATGATTCATTTAATGATTTTCCTTTGTCTTATCTATACATTTTATTTCAAACTGCCAGTTATTTTTGCCATAGTTATCAAATGTATTAAAAATAAAGATTTTTGCATTTCACTGAAAAAACAACAACAACTGGATTGCAATCCAGACGGTTGTGTGCAGTTTCTTCAAACATTTTTAAACTTTAAAACAGAGAAGTTTAGAACTGTTCATGTCACTGAAAGAGAATGGTCATGGGTTCGATTCCCAGTAAAAGTACAAACTAATGGCCCCCAAAAAAGGCCCTTTATTGCAATGTAAGTTGATTTGGCTAAATGTAAATTTAGCACTTATCCAGCAACCTTTTCAGGATTTTCCTGAGGCATCTAGCCTCTGATTTTTAAAATTATGAGGAGTTTATTAAAAATCCCCAGGACTGTAATCATTTGTCAGTTGGCAACCTATCACTATATTCATTTTCCACTAACTCTGCACTTTTGGGGAAAAGTGATGCTTTTCCCTGTAGTTTCATGTCCACCCCATTATTATAGAATCATGGCTATATTCTTCCAGCTGGAGGGAAATCAGACACTGGGGTTTTTGAGTTCTCCTTTAAATACAGCCATGTGTGGCACTACGTTCTTATGACATCCTGACATCCATCAAACCAGGCCACTACTGTTTGTGTCTCTCCGTCAATGCAAGTATATGGGAATTTTCTTTAAATTTTTGCATCCCCCAAAAGTAAAATTACTTAAGTAATAGCACTCATCTCCTAAACAACTTGATTGATTATATTCATGTCTGTAGCACAGTTAGTGCAACTACACGCTAAAATGTGTAATCATTAAGAGACTTAAAGGAGTCCTATTATGCCCTTTAATGGAGTCTTGATTTTGTTTTTGGGCTGTACTAAAATATGCTTTCATGCTTGGTTGTTCAAAAACACATTATTTTCACACATTTTACATTATTACACCACCTCGCTCCCCAGTCTGGCCCGAACAAGCCGTTTAGTTCTGGTTTCAATGAAGCCCCTCCTTCCGAAATATGAAATGTACTGTGATTGGTTAGCTGGCCCAGTGTGTTATGATTTGCACAGCTTAGTGCGTGTTCGGGAAATGTCAAGCCCCTTACCATAACCGCGAGCTCTACTCAGATGTAAATATTGAGGATAGCGTCAATTTCAAACCATTTCAAGCCTGATTCAGACTTAGGAATGTTAACAAACAACAAGAGGATCGTCCAGAGCGGATGTCATGCATGGACTTTAAGCACTGATTTTACAGGACATTTCAGAGTGGTGTGTTTGTTTTTTTGTATTTTTCTTCTACATTTTAGATACACTGTTATACACCATTTAATTATTATATTTATTGGAAAACTATGGTAATACGAACAGTGATCGATCACAAAACCAAGGTTCATTTTCCTAAGGGCCGGTGAACAGCCTTACAAAAGCGAGAGCTTACAAAAGCTACAGTAAACACTACAGTATATCAACACTAATGTTCGCTAGCAGGCGAGCGGAGGCAAAGCTTTGCCCTTTGTTTACATCGTAGCAACATAAAACTTCTAATTGAAATTGTTAATTGAAAATGCAACTACAATTAATAAGACATAGTACAAGTTGTGATCCAAAAACAACTAATTGTCCCGACAATTTGAAAAATGATCCATTTAAGGAGAAGCTTTTGTGCATAGTGGTTCTGGAAGCTGTTTTCCGTCAAATGTGCAGCAAACAGATAAATGTTGGGATTATAATGCTCAGGAATAGTGTATAAATAAACTCAAACCACTCTGAGTTTGGAAACAAGGTGGACAAATCAGCGTCTCTTTGACATAGCGACAACACTGTCTTCTATAAAGCAGCTCAACCAGGCCTCGCACCTTTTTTGTGTATTCCGTGGGCGGGGATTATTTAAATGAGTAAAATTGTGACTTCACAAACCCAGAAAAAAGACGTTGTAGTCCAAACGAGTCGTTTGTTGTAGTTCTTGGAAAGTGAGTTCTGTTAAATAAAATATCTCCATTTAGAGGGGACTTTAAGCGTTGTAACTTTGCAGATTTTTTTTATGCTCAAACAGCAACATTACACACTAACTAAAGTTGAAAAAGTAAAAAAAAAAGCATAATAATAATAGGGCCCCTTTAAAAACACAAAGTTTCATTCTCCATGATATGTATGATGTATAACAATGCTTTTAAAAGCTGAGCTTTATGCATGGACATTCTCTCTCCCATTAGCTGTCGAAGAAGAAAATGACAATGACTCAAATAACCCAAACTGCCATTTTGAAGACGATCAAAGAAAATCGCACAAGACCGTGAACAAATCTAAGTATCATGGAGCCCGAAGAGCCATCAACCAGCCAGTGGGGGCTGGTTATGGGCCGAATTACATCACTGCATGGCTCTATATAGTACAGGATATGTGGGGAGAGAACTGATGAGGCGTGCAGTCAGTGATGCGGTTCGGGTCTCTGCCACTGGAGTCGTCGCTCAGAGCCCACAAACCTAGAGGCATGCGCTTTACCCCACATTCCTGCAACGCAATGGCTCAGCTATGCTCTCCAGGCATTTCCATCAGCGGCCTGTGGAAGGAAGCATGTGCTCTGAGGGAAGGGTACAGTGGATTTACTATACCTGTCTGTGATGACCTTCATAAACTCCTCCAGCAGCTCATCATAGGCCTGTCCACGTACTCTTTTATGCCTCAGACCAATGTACAGAGGGTCCTTCAGAAGTTCCTGCGACAGGGAAAGAGAGAAATAAAAGGTTTTTAACCACACTTTTTACAATCCCAGGCATCGAATAGAAACAATAGCATGACATGACAATTCATCTTACTCTAACCAGTGGAAAAAATGAGAACAAAAAATAAAATACCACCAAAACTCAACAAGTGAATGTTTATTGTGTATACAGCTCCTCTTTTAATTAGTTTACATATGGTAATCTGGTTACCCCGCAGCTGGATAAACCTCTCACAGTTATTTGTGCCTCCGTGTGCTTAAGGAAACACAGGCCGAGAACAAGAGAAAGAGAAATGCCTAAAATCGTAAAAAGAGACAGAAAGAGGACATGTGAAGAAAAAGAAAAACCCTGCATTTTCAATTTGAAAGTCTAGCAGCTGTCACTCTTGTTCAGATCTGCAGACATCACACTAAGAGCAACAAACGCTATGGGAAAAACAGAAAAGAAGTTGAGAGAGAACGCAAGCGCCATATAAAAATTCTGTGCGGCCCATCACTGTCAGCATGCCAGACAACCAGAAAAGAAAATGGATTAACAGAGCACTCTCAGCAGTTCTGATGTGTGATGCATACTTAACATCATATGGCAACAACTTTGGAGCTTTTTCCATGTTTTGATCACAGTGAAAGAGGAAGTGCTTTCATCTGAACTCATTCCCACATGGCACACAAAATTTCAGTCATAATCAGTTCTGACGATCTGTCCTCAGTATAAAAGCATTTATTTTTGTATCCGATAAGACTAGTGAAAAAGAAAAAAGTTGTTTGGGACTGAAAAACTCTTAATTATTTCTTTGAGACTGTCTTTAAGATCAACATGTAGTTATAAAATAGTTTGATTTTTAATTTCATGTTATTGATCTTATTCATCAATGTTTCTTTTTTGGAAATCATAATTCTTGATCATTGTAATTCATAACTCAATTTTCCAGTGAATGACAGACTTGTCTCTGATGACATATGGCAGGGTTCTCCAATCTTTAAAGATCTGTCGCTTCTTCTGTTTCACAATGCAACATCAATATCATAATCCATGAGAAACTTTTCAGAACTGTGCTGACATGCTGGCTGAAGAAAAAAAAATCAGGCAGGAAGGCTGAAATTGAACTAAGGGGATATTTTTCTTCCAGCACTTCTTTGGATTTCTCCTTAAGAGTTTTACACAGCAATTGCGCTCATAAAGGTGCCCTTAAAAGGGAGGACTGTCTGGTTTCTAGCGGTAGGTGAATTCATCACTGTGGGAGAGGAAACAGAGAGTGCAGTCTGAGATGTGAGATGTGACTGCAGGCAGATTTATTGTGCATTCATAATGTACTTCTAAGTGCACACTCTGTTGTGACTGTTTTTTAATCTCAAGACAGTCGCTATAAAAGTAGTTTCTCTGAACCTCACAGTCAGGAACCAAAACAAACATCAAACTGCCACTCCTCAGAAGTGACATTTTTTTCAGTTTTGCCAGATATCTCATCAATGGGGCGGAGACAAAATAAGGCCTTCCCACGCTGCATTTGTAGGATAATCGTAGACTGCACCAGGACAAAACCAAAAACTGTATTTGTCATGGCCAGGATTTTGCCAAGCAGGATGTCTTGTGTTGGTCCTGGAACCTTCTGTCAAACAAATAATTCATGACACTATCGCTAACTTTAACCATAACCTACACCACATTTCGAAAGTTTGGGGTCAGTAAGATTTTTTTTTTTTTTTTTAGCAAGAATGCTTTAAATTGATCAAAAAAGATAATTAAGTTGAATTTAGAATCCTGAATCATAACATTTCTTGAGTACCAAATAAGCCTATTATAATGATTGAAAGTAATGGCTGCTGAAAATTCAGCTTTTTTCCAAGAATAAATTGGATTTTAAAATGTATCAAAATAGAAAAGTTATTTTAAACTTACTTCACAATACTACAGCATTAACTGTAAATGATTATGTTCAAAATTTGAGAAAAGGGAAAGATTAATAAGAACACCATGTAACACCCCCTTTTCTTTTTAGGTGTTACCCTGAGGGGGTTCAACAGAAATTCGACTGGTACTGAAATAGAACCACTTCACTCGACAAATTAATTTTCATATTTTTATTTCACACGTGCATATAATTGCCCCCAACAATAAACAATATAAGGAAACCAATAGTCTTTGTATCTGTGTAAATGAGACGATAATATAAACAAAACTTATCGTCAGTGTCCAGTCTTTAGATGAGTTAAAATGATGATGGTGAAGAGATGAGTATCAAACCCAGTGGATATTTGAGATCGACGCAATGATATTATCCAATAATCCAGTATGAGTATGAGGTGAAGATAGTAAATGGCATTTGGTGTCTCGCTACAGCGTGGTGATATCCAGATCCCCTACGTCTCTCTTCCAGGAGACGTGTATCCGGTCATCCAAACGATGCCGAACAACCAGAGTGGTTTGAAGCAATGGTGATAAGTGACTAATAATGAAAAAGTCCTTTGATTGAACATAAACTCCATGAGTTCTCAAACCAGGCCTTCAAATGAGTAAGCAGGTAGCATTTAGATGAACCACGCGGTTTCCCTCTACCAAACTGAACTGACTTCTTCATGGGTTACCAGGCTTATATCTAGTAGCCACCATGCACTAGTGCCCTCAAATGGCTATTAGTGGTACTACACTTGACCCAGGTAACTTTTCCGGCAATAGTCAGAAATTACAGTAAAAAACTCAGGTAACATGTGAACCGTTACTTACCCCTCCCCGTGGTCTAAAAATTTGACCCATGACAAATTTTTCAATTCTGGGTATGATAAGCGTCTACCTGAACAGGATCAGTCAACATGGTTACCTTGTAGTTTACAGGTCCTAGCTTTTTCATAATCTTAGCTGGGCCTTTCCATTTAGGTGCGATCTTAGCCATGAAAGCATCATCTGCACTAGAAAGAGGATGTGTTCGCACCCAAACTAAATCCCCCTCATTGAGGTTTTGAGCTCTTCTCTTGAGGTCGTAGTACTTTTTTTGTTTAGTTTCTCTACATTCTCTCTTACTGACTCGTACAGAACCTTCTGGCGTTCCAGGATACTGTAAGCTGGTTGGTCCGGATCTGGTGGATTCTGTAAGGCTCTCTGCAGAGGACCTTTCAGTTGTCGTCCTAGTGCTACCTCAGCAGGCGAATACCCTGTACTCTCATGCCATGCGGTATTTAGCGCAAATCTGAACTCACACAACCATTGATCCCAGGTACGGTGGTTTTGGTCGACGTACGTGGCAATCATAGTTTTCAAATTCCGGTTGACCCGTTCAGTGAGGTTTGACTGAGGATGGTATGCGGTGGTGAGTTTTTGTGATACTTGCCACTGCTTGCATAACTGGGCCAAGAGGTTTGAGGTGAATTGTGCACCTCTATCAGACACGATGAAAGCTGGTGTTCCCCATCTTGTGAAAATCTCCTCTATAAGAATTTGCCCAATGGTTGTAGCCTTAACAGCTCTCATTGGGAAAACCTCTACCCATTTAGTAAAATAGTCCACTATAACAAGAAGGTAACTATTCTGGCAGGTGCTTCATGGGAATGGTCCCATGATGTCCATTCCAAGCATATATCCAGGCTCGACAATGGGCACACTTTGTAACCCACCTGCAGGTTTTAAGTTAGTTGGCTTATGCTGTTGACATTTCTCACACTTTTTGCAGTGCTGCCATACATCAGTACGTACCGATGGCCAATAAGCAAATTCTAAAAGACGCATAAGAGTTTTAAATTTACCCAAGTGACCACTCAGAGGGCTGTCATGTGCATAAGTTAAAATTACTTCCTTCAATTTTGCAGGGACTACAATTTGAAACCTTTGGCCTTCTTTAGAGTCTGGAACACTCCTAAATAAAACCTCATTTTTAAGGACGTAGTGCGTTCTCTTAAGATCTGTGGTTTTTTGGCTCTTGGCTTTTTCCATGATCTCTTTGTACTCTGGGTCTTTTTTCTGTTCATTCGCGATTTGAGACAAGTCCAACAGCAGATCACAAGTGACAGAAGTAAAACCACGCTTAGCTGGTGTGTGTAACAACACAGCCGGTGATTCAGCTGCATCTCTCCTGGATAAGACATCAGGCACTACATTACAATGTCCTCTCCGATACCGTACAGTAAAGTGATACCCTTGTAGTCAGATCGTCCATCTTTCCAGTCTGGATGATGGTTTTGGATGTTGGAAAAGCCAGACTAAGGATGCATGATCAGTGATCACCTCAAAAGCTCTGCCTTCTAGGTAATGGTGCCACTTCTCTACAGCCCACACTACCGCTAGACATTCCTTTTCTGATGCCGAATAGGACTTCTCTGCACCTCTTAGCAAACGGGATACATATGCAATTACTCTCTCTTGTCCATCTACCTCTTGTGTCAATACAGCTCCTAAGCCTACATCACTTGTATCGGTCTGTACTTTAAAAGAAGAATCAAAGTTAGGTGTACATAAAACAGGTGCTCTAGTGAGTTCATCTTTGATGAGATCAAATGAACGCTGGCAGTCGTCTGTCCACTTCCACCTCACTTCCTTCCTCTTCAGTGCATGTAATGGTGCGGTTTTAGTGGAGAAGTCAGAAATAAACCGATGGCACCAAGCCGCAAGGCCTAGAAATCGTTGTAACTGTTTTAAGGACTTGGGAGTTGGGAATGTTCTGATCGCATCCACCTTGTCTGAGTTCACCTTGACTCCATCCACTGTAATGGTATGACCCAAGTAGTCAAGTGAAGAACATATGAACTTACATTTCTTGAGGTTAAGAGTGAGACCGGCCTTGTGCAAACTATGAAACACTTGTTTGAGATGATGCAGGTGTGTTTGGATATCTGGTGAGTATACAATAATGTCATCGATATAGACCATGCAACATTTGTTCTTGTGCTCTCTGAGAACTTGCTCCATCAGCCGTTGGAAAGATGCTGCGGCGTTTTTAAGGCCAGAGGGAAGACAAGAATTCATATAGCCCTGAAGCAGTAATGAAAGCGGTCTTTTCCATACTTGCAGAATCCATTTCAACTTGCCAGTATCCGCTCTTTAAATCCAGTGTGCTGAACACCTTGGCTCCTTGGAGAGAATCCAGAATATCCGTGATTTGAGGCATCGGATTCGCGTCGAGGTGAGTTTTTGCATTAAGGCCACGTTAATCAATGCAAAACCGGGATCCTCCATCTTTCTTATCTACGACCACCACAGGTGAAGCCCACGGAGACGTAGAAGGTTTGATGATTTTTAGTTGAAGCAACTCCTTAATTTGTTCTTCAATAAAATCATTTTTAGTTCTTGAAACTCTGTAAGGTCTCTTTCTTAACGGGAGTTCATCAATTGTTTTAATTTCGTGCTTAATGAAGTTCGTATGACCTAGCCTATGGGTACATACTGAAGGCCAATCGCACATGAGAGCTTTCAATTGATTCTTTACCTCGCTTGAAGCACGTGAGTTTTCTACTGCTTGGTCAATCAGCTTTGACTTTTCCTCATCGTGAATTATTCCATCTTCTCCTTGTGCAGCATAAAATTGAACAGCAGCATGCTCGGGCATTTTATTAAAACACATAGGATGACTAGAGTTAACGTCAGGCAAGTATATACGTGAAACATTAAAATCGATAGTTAGTTTGGCTTCTTTGAGGAAATCCAATCCCAAGATGACAGGAACAGCCAAGTTTTCATCGTTCATCACATAGAATGTGACTTCATGTTTCACTCCGTATATTTCGCTTTCCCAGAGTACTTTACCCTGAGCTTTCTGACTCTGGCCATTAGCGAGCATGAATGTTTGAGCACTTCTGGTCAATTGCTCATCCCTCTTCCTCAGTCTCTGCCACACTTTTTGTTGCAACAAAGAAAATGTGCTTCCTGTATTAATTACTGCATTGAAGTACGAATGATTTAAAATTATAGGAGCTTGTAGTACATTGTTACATTGAGAGTTAAAAGTGGGATCAATAAGCATGAGGCGATTCGGTTGATCTTTCCCACCTGAAGATTTCTTCTTCTGCTCCTCATCTTTTCCTTGACTCCATCTTCTCTTGCTCTCTGCCCAGTCCTTCTCTATTTGCGTGCCGAGACGAACCAGATCATCAATTGTTTTTACTGTTCCCCTCAACAGTGAAGCCAAGCGAGGATTGCAGTTTCTCAATGTTGCTTGCACTAGCTCATTTTCAGACATTCTGGGGTTAATCTTTAGTGACATCGCTCTGTAGTTGAAAGCAAAGTCTCTTATACTTTCGTTAACTCTCTGTCGGTAATTTGCCAACTTCTGAGCAGCCACCACATGGTGATCTTCATTCAAAAATGAATTAAGGAACTTCTCTTTGAACGAGGTCCAATCTCTAATATTTTGCTTCTCTGCTCTCCACCAGCTCTTAGCGGTTCCTTTCAGACTCACGGACAATGCCGCTAACAACTCTTCATGATGCAGAGGTCTCAATTCTTTATACTCTTCAAAACGATCAATGAACTCTATGGGGTCTTCTGAATCAGAATTACTAAAAGTAGGCAATTCAAGTTTAACAGTAGGTAGGGAAGATGATGAAGAAAGATATGTTACTTGCTTTGTGGCATCTTGTGAAACGGAAGCAATCTTGGATGGTGTTTGAGACTTATGAGAAGTACTGGAATGTACTGGAGTGGACATGATGGGTCTAATAGCTTTGAATCGTTGATCTAGCTGTTTATCTCGCCGCTTTAAACAATCCACAATGCTCTGACTCAATTCATCAACTCTGGTATAACATTGCTTTTTAACACGATCCAGCTCTCTCTGTACACCATAGTTAATCCTGTCTTCCCAGGCCCTTAACTCCGTGTTCATTGTTTCTGTGGTGACAAATCCGCTGACTCTGTGTTTGAGATCAACCAGATGCTCTTCAATATTACCCATGCGTTGAGTTTTTTCCTCATTGCTGAACTGCAGTTCTTCTTGGTAAAACTCAGGTGGACGAGGGGGGTAATGGGAGATCGCCAGGTCTAACAAAATGCTCACCGCTCTGCTCTGGAAACACCTCTCTTTCTTCCTCTGAATCTAAATATAACTCACTAAAAGTATCTATAAGATTCGTTACAGAGCTTCTGCGAAGAACGAAAGCTTCATCTGAATAATCAATGATGGGTGTGCCCTCTTCCATTGCTGGTTTATGATATTTGCTTATGAAGGGTTTTCAGTACCGTCAAAATTTATATTTAATACAAGGGAGTCCTCAAAAGTTTAAAGACGTCCCTGTTCGGGCGCCATTCTGTAACACCCCCTTTTCTTTTTAGGTGTTACCCTGAGGGGGTTCAACAAATTCGACTGGTACTGAAATAGAACCACTTCACTCGACAAATATTAATTTTCCTATTTTTATTTCACACGTGCATATAATTGCCCCCAACAATAAACAATATAAGGAAACCAATAGTCTTTGTCTCTGTGTAAATGAGACGATAATATAAACAAAACTTATCATCAGTGTCCAGTCTTTAGATGAGTTGAAATGATGATGGTGAAGAGATGAGTATCAAACTCAGTGGATATTTGAGATCGACGCAATGATATTATCCAATAATCCAGTATGAGTATGAGGTGAAGATAGTAAATGGCATTTGGTGTCTCGCTACAGCGTGGTGATATCCAGATCCCCTACGTCTCTCTTCCAGGAGACGTGTATCCGGTCATCCAAACGATGCCGAACAACCAGAGTGGTTTGAAACAATGGTGATAAGTGACTAATAATGAAAAAGTCCTTTGTTTGAGCATAAACTCCATGAGTTCTCAAACCAGGCCTTTAAATGAGTAAGCAGGTAGCATTTAAATGAACCATGCGGTTTCCCTCTACCAAACTGAACTGACTTCTTCATGGGTTCCCAGGCTTATATCTAGTAGCCACCATGCACTAGTGCCCTCAAATGGCTATTAGTGGTACTACACTTGACCCAGGTAACTTTTCCGGCAATAGTCAGAAATTACAGTAAAAAACTCAGGTAACATGTGAACCATTACAACCATTAAAGCCCCACCCGAAAGTCTAAGCTAAAATCTGACAGGTTGATGAACATGTGGTTCCGGAAGCAACAAAGATCCAGAAACATCCTATCTTACATCCACAAAACTTTTTTCCAAATTAAATTTCCAATCAGTAATCTCTTGATCTTCTTGCCCATTTGATAAATCACCAGAATGTATTCTGGTAAAATATATATTCACAAAATGCAGGAAATATGTCAGTTGTTGACATTAGATAAGGCGCTTTAATCTGAAACCGGAATACATCAGATTACAAGCTAAAATAATATATAAAATAACAAGATGTGCCTGCTCTCGCAGAAAGTGAAGTGCTTGAAGTTCTCAGAAGAAACAAATCGTCTTGGGGTACGACTGTAACCCTTGTTCACTGAGAAGGGATGGAGACGCTGCGTCGGAGAGGACACTTTGGGGAACGCCTCCAGCATGATAGCGTCTGAAGCACGTGTGGAACAAGTCACATCTTAATTGGTGTTGTGTCATGACGTCACATGTGATGTGTACACGGAAGCTACAAAGGGACACCGGCACACAACAGTATTAGCTTCTGATAGGTCAAAGTAAGTCGTTCTCAGGAACTCAGGAGGTTTGGCAAAGGAATGCAACGTCTCATTCCCTTCTCAGGGAACAAGGGTTACAGTCTTAACCCGAGACGTTCCCTTTTGAGGGAACTTACACTGCGTCGAAGACAACACTTTGGGGGAACGAAATACTCACTGCGCCACACTGACTAGTGTCTTTCCTGGTGTGAAGCTTGTCAGGCACAGCTCAGGACGAGAGGACTTGAGAACTCGGCGTGGAGGGCAGATCCAAGCTATAATATCTGATAAAGGAGAGGCCAAACCAGCAGCATCACAGACCTCTTGAAAGGAAACCCCCGATAGAAAGGCTTTGGAGGATTCCACTCCTCTACTTGAGTGAACTCTTATCAAGAGAGGAGAGGGCAGACTGCAGACCTCATACACAGAAGAAATAGCCTCCACAATCCACCTGCTAATCGTCTGCTTAGAGGCAGGGGAACTCTTCTTAAGTGACCCAAAACACACTGATAGCTGGTCCGACTTCCTCCAACCAGAGGACCTACGTATGTAGGCCTCCAAGGTCCTGACAGGGCAAAGTAGGTGTAGCCTTTACTGATCAGCTGACACATGTGGTGGTGGATGAAAGGCCTGCAGGATAACAGACCATGCCACATTAGGTGGCACCTTGGGCATGTAGCCCGGCCTAGGGTGGAGAATGGCCTTTACCTTTCCTGGAGCGAAGCAAAGGGGGGCAACAGATTTAAAGCCTGGAGGTCCCCCACTCTTTTAAGGGACGTAATGGCTAGCAGAAAAGCCACTTTAACCCTCTGAGGTCGGCTATCGCGCCGGCGCGATAGTCTCGCTTTTTTCTTATCAGTGCAAAAGAGACTCAAAATACTCTGTTGATTTTGATCTTACAATAAAAACAAAGTGTTGTGCTTTTCGCCAAATAAAGAAAAACAAACATGATGCGCGTTCTGCCTTCTCTCTGTCAGTGAAGTCCATTCTGAAACGCGTCCTAAGATTATTTTTAATTCCGCGAATACTTGTCATACAGGCACGAGTGTTTTTCCATAATGAAGCTTGAACTCTCTTCTTTTAAATGAATGAATTTATATAAAAAAAAACAAATATTCTCAGCTTATGTAATCTGTATGAAAAGTGAGAGATGTCAGTATTTTTCTTTCCAGCTCATTACACCTAATTACGCGTTAATGTGCCACGCCCACGGAGAGCGCGCGCTATTCAAACGCAAATGATCTTAGACAAGCCGTTCAAACATGCCAACGCCCACCAGCTGGATCATAAAACACATCGTGTTTAGTAAGTAACTTGTACAGCTGTGTACACAGCGTATCCTTTCGCTGTGAGGAATAATACTATCTAATCCTGGAAAATGTATCAGAAGTGCTGGTAGTTTCATTTCGAGGAGCAACGGATCCAGCTGATGTAGTAAGTCATTTATTCTAGTGCTTTGTTCTAATCGTGATATTGAATTTGTCGGACTGTAAACCGCAAAAAGACTGTTTAAATATGAATTGCGTGTCTGTGTGTAGGCTAAATGATAAGTGAACGGCAAAGGCACGCGCGCTTTGTTTACTACAGTTATACAGCGCGTGCCTTGTTCATTCACTCTCGCACCTACATTAGTAAACGTTATGTTTACATGAACAACACATACAAACTATATTGCTATAGCCTACTAAGATGAGTAAAAATAGACTGAAATATGTTGAAATAAAATTTCTGTATAAGCAACAAGCTGCAAATTTACATGTATATACTAATATATCATACACAATATATTACAGACTAAATATGAATGTTTAGACACGATTTTGTGATTAGTTTTGGATAGATTATAAAGTTTTGACTGTAAAAAAAGACTACTGTCACATTAAATAGGTACGCTTTTGTTCACCAATTTCTGCTCATAGTTAAATATACTATAGTATGATGTTTTGTCAAAAATAAAGTAGGTATATTGAATTATCAACTAAGATGTTATTATAGTGTTTGTTCCAATATTCAAACTAATGAATCCTTACCTTTTTTTAATACGTATGATAAAATGTATACTTTTTACAAAGAAATACACTTGAAATATTGTTAAAATTGTAATTGTTGTTGCAATTGTAACCTATTTGTAATTGGTTACAATTTCTAATTGTAAAATATGTATAGGCTATATAGATCATTTCTTTTGTCCTTGCATTCTTTGGGATCCTGTGACACACCTGTGTGAAAGGGCTAATTAATATGCAGTTCATTATGCGGCACATTATCCGGCCTTTGTCTTCTCGGGTGTGAACACGCCTCCACACATTTTGCCTTTCCAAACCAAAGGTCTCTAATAAAATGTAAATCAGTGTCTGTATTTGTGTAAATGATTAGGCAGGATGATTTTCAGATCATTTTGAAGCAAAAATTCTAGGCAACAACACTCATTAGTCAAAAGTCTTGTGGACACATATTTAGTATGTGTTTTGTGGCCTTATTTCAGACACTTTAAGTTTTAGTTTTTCAATAACCATGCATAAGCAATATTCTCTCAAAAATACAAACATGTTTCGTAATTGTTGCTCAGAAATTCCGGTAGCCCAGTTTGTGCTATATTAAGTGAATTTACACCTTTGCCATTAACAGGTTTATAAATAACTGAAAAAAGCACAAATGTCAGAGCATGTCAGAACACCTCAAGGACCCCAAAAACCCTTAGACCTCAGAGGGTTAAAAGAGCGAAACTTCTCAGACAACTCATCAATGGGTTCAAAGGGTACCAGGGATAACCCCTCAAGAACCACTGCCAGGTCCCACACAGGAACCCTGGCCTGGACGACAGGCCTCATCCTCTCGAGCACTTAGAAGGAAACAAATAATGATTAGTTGGTGTTTCCCCAGAGGGCCACCATAGACCTTAAGTGTGGATGGGGAAAGACCATCAGAGAAATGTCTTTGGAGGAACTCCAGCAGGGGCCAGGGGCTCAGGGGCCAGACCCAGAGCTTCCACAGCTTCGGCTGAGGGTGGTTTGATGAGCCCTCGGCTTGAGAGAGAAGGTCCCTCCTGATGGCCTGCTAGGAGCGCTATGATGTCTGAGAACTAGGGGTGTGACGAGAAGCTTATCTCACGAGATGAGACGAGACACGAGATTGGGTTCAAGAGAACGAGACGAGACGAGATTTTTGCACAATTTTTCAGAAATCCTCAAAGACAAAATTCATGAAAGAAAACAATATACAAGCACTGTAAAAGGTTTTTATTGACCGGCTTTTCTCCTGTTTGATTTCATATGAGTCTCTTCAGACCTGTACATAAGAGCTTTCAGAACTTGATTGAGGCTGTGTGTGACTTCCTAACTGAACTCATTGAAGTCTGAAGTGCAAACAATAAGTGCAAGATCAACCATAATCAAAGTTAGCACACAGACTCTTTATAATTGTTTTGAAATTGCTGTTTTATTTTGCACCGGCAGTTATAGGGTTAATGCGGCGAGTTCGGAAAAAGCCGGCTAGAGAGAAACGGCTGGTGTGTTTGTCTCTAATGTTGTTCTTGTGTTCCGATTATAATTTCAGAAACAGAGCCTCCCTTTTGTCTTTAAGACATTACAGTACTCTCTCAATATTCGAAGTGCAAACAGAGACCATAGCTGCAAATAAACAGTCCAGAGATGGGTATTGGGAGACGGACTATGAAGCCTAATTTGTGCGCAATGCACACCAGGGAGCGCATACTCTGTGTATAGGGAGCAGCGGTGCTGAGCGTGCATTTTACAAGATAAGACATTTATCAGACGTTTAGTCTACACTGTCACGCGAACAGTGAAGTGTGATTCGTGCTGCACTGATTGCAACGGCAACTAGTGCTGGATGAGCAGAGCAGACTTTTACATTAGTTTATAATGGTTATTATTTATTATAAAAACAGCAAAACGATAGTTTAGGCGAATGTGAGTGTACAGCAGCTCCATTTGCAATCCCCATGAATGTTAACGCCACGCCGCCTCGTCGGACACGGATCCCGAAACATGGGGAGTGCAAGCCTGGCCTGTCTCATTGAACAAGGCCAGGCAGGAGCGGAGCGTTCTGAGCAGCAGCGGCAGCTCACTGTTCTCACTGACAGCACCCTAGAGCGCTGCCTGTGCACGTCACGTCATGACGCAACACCAATCGAGACTGGAATAGTTCCACACGTGCTTCAGACCCTATCACGCTGGAGGCGTTCCCCAAAGTGTCGTCTTCGACACAGCGCGAGTTTCCTTGAAAGGGAACCACCTGAGATAATTCTGGCAAAATCAGGACAAAATGGATCCTAGATCAGCTACTCAGAATTGAATACAAGTACTGATTGGTCAGTGGGTGATGAGAGAAATCTCTTTTCTCTTCGGGATTAACTGGGTTTTGATGAACCATGCTTTGTGCGTGTGAACAGTATGTGTATGTAGTCTTTCAGGTTAGATTAAGGCACAGGAACAGTCAGGGTCTGTTAGCCACAGTCAGAGAGAGAGAGAGAGAGAGAGAGAGAGAGAGAGAGAGAGAGAGAGAGAGAGAGAGAGAGAGAGAGGCATCCTAGAATTTGTGGCGACAGTGGAGACTAATGGTCGACGAGAGAGAGAGAGAGAGAGAGAGAGAGAGAGAGAGAGAGAGAGAGAGAGAGAGAGAGAGAGGGAGAGAGAGAGAGAGGGAGAGAGAGAGAGAGAGAGAGAGAGAATGGCATCCTAGAATTTGTGGCGACAGTGGAGACTAATGGTCGACGAGAGAGAGAGAGAGAGAGAGAGAGAGAGAGAGAGAGAGAGAGAGAGAGAGAGAGAGAGAGAGAGAGAGAGATCCCTTTGCCTAGGCCACCCACAACCTAAACAGAAAGCACTTTGTTTGCGATGACATCATTTGGTTTCCTTTCAGTATGTGAATGTATGCGTGTGGATGAGGTCACATGAGGTGATAGCAGTTTAGACAGAGTATCCCAGCTGTCAATCAGCAGAAGGAGCCTCTAAAGTTCAATGATGATGTGTAAGAGACGTCATCAGAGATCATATTCCCCTTTTACACCAGACACATCAACAGACTTTGTATCAGCGATCATAATCTGTTGTCTGGAGGTCTGTGTATACAGGAGCTCAGAAATTTCCATGACATATAGCACTGTTTAGACAAGGCACAATACTCCAGAAAAACTCACAGGAGATGTTTACACAAATAGTGTTTACATGGGTTTGATTGCAAACTGCTTTGGCTGTTTGTGTGTGTACAATCTGGATCTTCACTACAGCTGCAAAATTTACTGAACCTGTCCTCAGCTCTCGAAGTGACTACTTGTATTAGGGTGTAACTAGTGAAAGTGCAGCTATCCGTAGAAAAATTTTGATCCTAGATTATGATATTTTCAGATCCTGCCTGATTATCTCCCAAACTATAATTAAATGAATTAAATACTTAAAATACATGTAAATACTTAAATTAAAAACAATTGTTTTAAACAAATATATATATAGGCTACACACATTTTAAATGCATCTCATTATAACACACACACACATATATAATCTTAAAAACATTTTTTTAATTGTACTGTGTTCTTATACTATTTATTACTGAACAAATAAATCTATAAATATATATACATTTCTCAAAAACCTCATTAGATTTAAATATAATCATAATAATAATGTTCAAAATAAATTTGACTAATGTGTTGTTCTTATACTATTTTAGAATTACTGTATCTATATGTTTGAAAATTTGATTGTTAAAATTTTCTATATTTTATAATAAAATATTTATATTTAAAACAATATTTTAGTAGTATATATTTCATTATATAATACAGACGCTATAATATAATCTAAATACTACACAAAAATAATATGTATAAAATCCTAAATATAATAGGATAGCATATGTAATAGTGTATATATTTTCACTGGAGTGCAAATAACAACTGCAATTACAAGGAGCAAATAGTATCTGACAGGTAATCCAGTTTGCTGACATGAACAATTAGCGCACTTAAGCTATCCATAAAAAACCTGCGCAAAGCCCCTCCATGTTATTTGCACATCTTGAACTTTCTCTAGCAGCCAGACCACAGACAGCGTTCTTTACGGATTAAAGATTAACCAGAGCGTACAGGGCCTGGATCAAGCAACCATAAATGATGCTGATCCTGGATCAGATTCCTTACTGTCTGAATTGACGTTAGTGGCTGTGTTTGGAGAGTTATAACTGACCCAGGTGCAGTTGTCAAGCTCCCTCCGAGAGGCAGAAAGAAAGGAGTCAGCCTGACCCCAGTCAGTAGGCGTCTTGCTCCTTTAGAAATAACAGTAGACTTAATCCTTTAATAACACTCATTTTATCATCTGACTGCACAATCCTATAAAATGCACACACACAGCTGTGGGGGTATAAGCAGTGAGTTCATCAATCAGATCTGTCATCTCCTCAGAATATCCTGAAAACGAGGTCTTAATTACCTCAGACTTCATGCAATGTCGGCCAAATGGTGCAGCAGAAGAAGTCTTTCCATTTTAGACTTCTAGAGGGACAGAAGACTATTTATCATGAACACATGCATGCAGCATTAACCCAGACAGTGCAAAATAAACAAATAAATAAAGTTAAACCAAAACAAATGATAAATGAATTAATTGAAATTTAAAAAAAAAAAATCCTCCAGCTGAATACACTTGGATGCAGACAGAGATGGGCCCAAAATCTAGAATCAACTCATTGAAGTGTTTTGATGCCTGAGGATACGTTGAATCGCTGACTGGCCACTCTGGATTTAGCATTGCAGCATAAGACACATGTGGAGTTGGCCTGCCCAATACTGAAGCTGAACCGAATGGGAAAACTGACTCAGAGCAGTTACACAACAGTGTTAATGTGCTTTTACCCTCTTACTCATTTATGAGCTTTTGTACAGAACCAACAAGAGCGTGAAGCTGTCAAATGAGTTAAGGAACTTCAAATTTTTGAGTAAAAGCAAGAATTGTTGACATGACATATGACCTCATATTAACTGAGATATACATAAATGCATACCTTGAATTTTTGTATTTTTTGAGAGAAGTATCTTATGCCGAGCACACACTGCACGATTTTATCCCTGATTTTTACTTGCCGACAGTTTTGTGTAAATCACTGACAAATGCCCAAAATCTGAGGCAAATCGGTGCTCGCTCACGTGAGTGACAATCGTGTAGAGTGAATGAGCAAAGACGCGATCTAAGAGATGCGCCGATGCCCATGAAATATTTAGCATGGCTTAATATTTGGACCTGTCTGTGACTCAAGAGTCATGTGTTTTGACTGGAAATTACACTTTGGCGACGACCTACAGCCAGTGAGAGAGCTAAGATACAGGGCAAGGGAAAGTTCAGGGGGGAGGAGTCCTGCAACAGAACATCAGCAAGCATGTCTTCTGATGGCTTCTTTTTTCTTTGCTACAAATCGGCACACAGACAACTTGGACCACAAGCTTCTTGAGCAATCATTTTAAAAGAAGAAATTCAGTCTCGCGAGAGAACTCCTCTCACGTGTGATTTTATATTATTTCCTGTATCAGTTCACACGTGTGTTTGGTTTGTTTGGTTTGTTATCCAGACATGATTTCCATTACACGAGAGTAGATGTTAAAACTTCATGCTGATTTGTACTCGGCTTTCGCCAAGATAAGCAACACTAAGACGTAGCTTTACAGTAAACTATGCTTCACCCATTTACGCTTCTTTCTATATGGTGGTGTGACTCCCCTTCTGTCCGACGTTAACGACTGCAGTGTACTTGGCGCGTCAGCACACACGATGGCTGCAACTACAGTCTGGTCTCCCTAGTGGACCAGCACGACAACCGTCTGGATTGAGCCAAGTAAGGGACATCTCTAGGGTCTTCAAGTGGGCACCTTCCATCCTCAGTGTTTCGTCGACTAGCCCACGACACCTCAAGAGGGCTCGACAGTGTCTCTGGCGTCCCAGAGTCGTCACCCCCCTCCGTCCCCCACTCAACTCAGCCCAGCTTACTGACCTCTACATCCCTCCTGCTCCTGAGACCTAACCACAATCTCTCCGCAACCCAACCATACGCGCCAACCCGTTTGACTAAGGCTGTCGAGCCCCACTGGTGCGTTAATATGCAGTTTCAGTGGCAACGGTTCCGTATGGCATACCACCTACCGCAAAAACACAATATCTGCCCAACCACCCGTCATTCACGCAATATACACAGGAACGTAATGACTGTACTTACTATACAACCTAAATAATAAACCAACAGACTCTTTCAAGTTTTCAAGAATTCTACGAAACTGTAGCGTGGCGGCCTGTACACAGCCAGCTAGAATCTTTCCGTCTCAATCACAGCCAGATGCGACGCAACTCTTGGCCACTGAATCCGACTTCTCTGAGGAACCGGGTTGTAGAGTGTGCCACAAAACCTCGACAACCCACTTCCACTGGATAAACCTGGACTCTCCATCCTCGCTGTTCTGCTTCAGTGGCCAGATGAGCATACTGCAGTTTCTTCCTCTCATATGCCTCATCTACCGCATCCTCCCATGGCACTGTTAACTCAACAGAGTTGTCTGCGATTCTTCCTATTGTAATGTTGTCGCCGATCCGTCGAGTAATGTGCACACAAAAGCAATTAAATGGTACCGCAGACAGTCTTGTAAGAAGAGCAGCAATCTAACGACTTTCAAATCCTGCAGTGTGTAATCAGCATTATGTTCACCAAAGCTGATCAAAAATACAATAAAAACAGTAATATTTTGAAATATGATTACAATTTAAAATAACGGTTCTATTTGAATATATTTTAAAATGCATTTTATTCCTGTGATGGCAAAGCTGAATATTCAGCAGCCATTAACTCCAGTCTTCAGTGTCACATGATCCTCCAGAAATCTGCTGCTGAAAATGTGGCTTCCCAAATTCTTTTAAATTGTAATAATATTACTGTTTTTACTGTATTTTTGATTAAATAAATGTAGCCTTAGTGACCATAAGAGAGGAAAAATCGTATTTATTCCAAACTTTTAACTGGAATAATTTTTAATAACTTGTTGGTTCCCGCTGTATTTGTAGCCAATGAGCTTGCTGCTCAACTTTCAAATGATTGCCTCTTGTTTGCTGTAGCAGTTTGCAGCGCGCTTTCACAAACCCTCCTCCTTCTCCAGCTTCACCTGTATAGATCTGCTAAGGCGGCGATTCATGAATGCTTGTACAGCAGCAGCATGTCTTGCTTGCTCATTGCAGCATGTCGTGTGAATAAGCAGAGGCAAATTCCGTACTTGCTCTGCAAAAGCAGCAAAAAAAGCAGCAGTAGCAGCGTAGAAGATCTATTCTGCCAAGACCAAACACATTACCATTGTCATACACATTATAAAACTCTCTGAGATTTGTCATGACAGAAATATAAATTTTTTGACCTAGGCCCAGCAATTTTTCTCCATTACTTTGTGTCTATAAAAAATCAGATTAAATTAATCCACTAAATTGAAATGAATGTTAATGTCATTTTGAGACCTACAGTTGTACTGTATACATAAGCTACTGTATAACTTCAACAAAAAGACAAGTCCCTAAAACACAAAGGCTTAAAAGTCATACACTCTTTCTTAGTCTCTTCTTTTTTCACTTTACTCTTTCTTGTCTTTCTCCCTCCATCTGAGATTTGGCATCTATGATGGCATGGCTTAGCCACTGCTCTGGCACAGAAGGGGAGTGCCAGGTGGACACGGGCACAAAGCCTTGGTAGATGAGGCAGTGGTTTTCTATTTCTGCAGTGCCACACCCTTAGCCCTGTTGAAAACGACACAGACTTCATGCTCACTATATTTACCTCTGAACTCAAAGGGCTATTCATAGCCTACAGCTACTGCAGCAGTAACCTACGTCCTTCTGCTACAACACTGCAACGTTGCGACCGTTGAAAGCAAACAAGTTGGCAGATTAAAGTCGTGTGAGAGGATGTGGTTGCTATGAATAGTTATGTCTTTGATTATGTCAAGGAGAGCGAGATGGCAAGCGGGTGTCAGCAGTCACGGTCTGGATGGCTGTGGTGCCACATGTCTGCCTACCTCATTGTCTGTCCCCACATCCAGCATAACAGGCAGGCACTGCTGAGGCGGCATTCCACCACAGGCGGTGTAGAGGGCCAGTTTACCCACTGGGATGCCCATGCCATAGCAGCCCAAATCCCCCAGGCCCAGTATCCTCTCTCCATCTGTCACTACTACAGCCTAGCAAAAAATACAACCAAGTTATTGAGACAGACAGCAAATTCAGACAGAGGCTGCATGAACAGCCAAGTCATTTGTAAAATTTTAGGTGAACAAAGTTTTTTGTTTTTTTTTTGCCAAAAATGTGGGCCATGGATGCATTATAGGGACACACACACACAGTTTTGCTATCTTTGTGAGGAATCTCCATAGGCGTAATGATTTTTATTGTCACATTTATGTTTGTTATTTTCAGTCACATGTATTCCTTTGTTCAGTTTCCCGCCACTCTTTTGTTGTCATGGTAATAAATTTAATCAGCACAGGTGTTTATCATTATTTAATTCATTTGGCTTGTACTTAAGTATCTCCTTTTCCCATGTTTGATGTCCGGTCACTTTTGTGTTTAGTGTGTTTGCTGCCATCGTTTGGACCATTTTAGTGTGGATTATTATTTAAGCATCGTGCAGAATTTTATTGATCAGTTTTGTCTTCTGTCTGTGGAAACACCTGTGACATTTATACTGTACAAACTGTATATTATATCCCCTTGTGTGTTGTTACAAAACATTTATATTTGAAATAAAAGCTCTTCTTTTTAGGCACCTGCATTTTTTTTTCATGATTTCCAAAAGATATTAAACAGCACAACTGTTTTAAACATTGATAATAATAAGAAATGCTTCTTGATCACTAAATCAGCATATTAGAATTATTTCTGATGGATCTTTATACACTGAAGACTGGAGTAATGATGCTGAAAATTCAGCTTTAACATC
Source organism: Tiaroga cobitis (assembly GCA_030578255.1). Lineage (NCBI taxonomy): Eukaryota > Metazoa > Chordata > Actinopteri > Cypriniformes > Leuciscidae > Tiaroga > Tiaroga cobitis. The sequence goes on from CM060606.1 coordinate 34,621,902, forward strand.
ACAGGTTTTACTGTTATTACTGTATTTTTGATCAAATGAATGTAGCCTTGGTGAGCATGAGAAGCTTCTTTTAAAAACATTAATAAAATCTTACTGACCCCAATTTTTTTAAATGGAAGTGTGTATATATTGTTTTGGTCACTACAGCAGCCCGCACTTTTAATTCACCCTACAAAGCTTTCTGATCTAATTTAAGCATTTTATTATCAAATAACTTTCTTTATTGAATTTGTATGTTTTTGCCCTGGATTAAACATATGCATGTATAACTGGATCTGTGATAGGCTAGTTTGGCTTGTAAGTCTGCCCTCCAGTAACAACAGATTTTCTGCTTTTATAAATCACATTTTCGCATATTCACAATAAACTACCAAATTCAAAATAACAGCATAAGCTGTGTAATTCAATCCAATTACCGAGCGCAATTGATCCCAAAGCAAGAACAATGTGTTTTTTCCCGTTAACATTGTGATGCAGATGCAGTAGGCGTTGAACCTTTTTACTGCTTCATTTCATGCCACCCCGCATTGTTCCTCAACACGCGAAAGCCCTACAGGGTGCAACATTACCTTAATAACTTTTAAATGCTTAACGAGCAGATTAATATGACTTTATGGCATCGCTTTCACGGTACAAGTCATATAAATTTGGAATCAATGTCTTTGGAATTGGTGAAACCCTGGAGAGTTTTAATATGCGTCAGACAGTGAGAGTTCTGGTACATTGTGTAATAGTACAGGGTGGTGTAGATGTAAGTGGGCAGAACTCACACGAATGTCCTTCTCTGGCCAGCTCTGAAGTAGTGTGGAGATGTGGGAGCGGTCATGAATTGTAATAAATAAGCCCCTTAGAGAGAGATAAACAAAACATGGTCAATTGAATTGAGCTGTCCGTGTCGGCAAGTCTTTCCATTCATTTATATATGGAATCAGATTACTAAAACATTTAAACAAACCAGTGCACATCTAAAATGATGAGGTAGAGTACGTTTTATTATGTCCAGTGTAGATTCATTTTCCAGTTCCATTTGGAGCAATTCATGTGCCACCTTTAGGTAAATGTAATGAAAGGCGCATAGCTCCTGACTACAAAGAGGCTCATTCACAGATTTTCGGCATAGTCTCCCCTGGCATGTGACTCACAACCCTGTGTTACCCTTACATTTACTGTCAGCTTCAGTGTTGTTAAGAAAACTAAAAATATCAAAAATATATAAACTTGAGATAAAAAACAAACTTTGAAAATCTAACAAAAATAAGAAGTCGCTTTGGCAACTAACTGAAATACTAAAACGAATAAAACTGAAATAAAAAAAAAAAATAAAGCTAAATATAAATATAAAAAAAATAATAAAATGACAAAAACACATATTAAAATGAAAACTTAAAATATAAAAATAAAAGCCAAAAGCAGAAATATTAATAAATACTATAATAGTATGTAAATAATAATAAAATAATAATGAAACTTGAAAACCTCTGAAACTTCTGAAACTATCTTCTGCTGTTGCTGAGCTACTATAAAAAAGTTGATTATATGTTATTTAATCCCATATTTTAGTGTGCTTGCTTTGCTTTATTTCTGTACTCTCCATTATTTTTGCTTCCAAATCAAATCTATCAACCTCCCAGTGGAAGGTTCTATCACTCCCACATGTTAACAATGAATGCTATTTTTTATAGGCACCCATTCCACCCATATCCTTCTTCAAATAATTAAATCATCAGCTTCAATCCTGGGCTACTTCGACAAGAAACCTGATTCTCAAAAAAGCTTCTCAGCACCTCCTGTTACCACTTGTGATTGAAGTTCAAGGGGAGCGTTACTGATTTTGTGTTTCAACAGACAGACTATGCTGTTTGAGCTAGTAAAACCACCAAGGATCAGTCTGGAAAGTCATGCTTGTTGAAAAAGGCGGAAACTTAAAACACCTATGTATATTAGAGGCTATACTTGACAGATCAATGCCTAGAAAACAGAACAAACGCTCACTTTTGCACACACTCGGGGCATTTTCACACCTATAGATCATTTGTTTTGTTTCGAAACAGGGACTTAATTTGTTACAATGTTGCAATTATTTCTTGGTTCGGTTCGTTTTCACAAGGCAACCTTTCAAAGCGTACCAAAACGTGTTCACACAAGTCACATGCAACTACAATTGTCTTCTTATTGATCAGAGTTTCCTCAGCGTCATTCATCAATATGATTGACAAGTTTGCTCCAAGAGCTTATTGTGGCTTTATTTGTAACTGTCGAGACACACTCAAACACTATACGAATGTAGCCGTCATTCCCACTGTTAAATTATATACTACATTCTTACTACATATTAATAAGCAAATTCATGGATCAAATTTAAACACCCAGCGCTGTCTAGAGGTTAACAGTTTCAAGACACAGTACAAAACACTATACGAATGTTATAATGCAGCTAGAGCAGGAATCAAGGCTTCAACGGGACTAGAGCCCGAAGCCATTTGTTTTGAGAATAATGGCTGGCTGATGAAGTTATTGGCTGGCTAGCCGGCTCAGCCAAAACCTAAATGGCTGCTGCAGCCGACAAACTTTTCATAGCTGCAAATGGCTGAAGCTGCCACTTCATGTCTGCAGATGTCTATGTTATACTGATTTTACTGTGATGAGAGGGTGACGGCAGAGATCGCGGAGAAGTATGTTGATTAAGAACGCAAACTTTAGTCCCCATGAATTCAAAATTGACCATACTTACTTTGTTTGCCTAAATTGATCGTTTTGTGGTGAACAATTCATCCATGCAAGTCAATCCACACAAAAAATTTTTTTGGCTTCGTAATCTTTAATCAAAATCTGAAATTTCCCCTCCCCTCTGCATTGGAGGACCTTCCCTGAAGACGTAGGTTTGACGGTTTGGGTGTCTGCTTAACATCCGTAACCACGCCCCTCCAACTGACAGTAGACAGGGGGAATGAAAACACCTACTTTTCTAGATCCAATCAGGCGCTAGTTGGAAAAAAAGCCACGCCCACTATTTTGCCTCATTTAGTATTCCGTTTCTCTCGGAAATACGTCACAACACTGGAGAAAAGTAATTTGCAACTTCCGGTTCACGGGGAATTTAATATAAACACACACTATTATCAGTATTATTTTGGACAAAGTTTTGCACATTTCACTTCAATGTACACTGAAGCATGCGTCGTGAATTAGCAATGTGGAAAGGGTGGTTTGTTACTGCAGTAATATCACGTTCAGTGCTATAAAGTTAAATCTCTCCGTTCCAGAATATTTGGTTCATAACATCAATCTTTGATTCGGGTGTTTGTGCAACCGTGCCCTGAAGATTTAACAAAAGTCTGGGTAGGCCTAAGTTAAAAAAAAAAGTAAGTAGGAATTAGGAAAGTATGTGAGAAGTGAGATCAAAATTACCTTGCTTGCTTCTTTCCGTCATTTCACCTCAGTGCGAAAAAAAATTGCATCGCTTCTTCTGTACGGAAAACGAGCAATTTTAATTGGTCGTCAATTCACTGTGAGTCTGTGTATCGTAGCAACGAGCACAAGACTGTGCTGTTATGAATCCAGTGGGAAAATATATCTTGTGTATTGTTTATATATTTCGTGTGTGTATGTCTCTATGTGATAGAATTATTATTTGATGCAAATAATTCTAGCCGGCTCAGCCAAACTTTATAAGATGCCGGCTCAATTTGGCTTAAGAAATTATTGGCGGCGCCTGGCAGCGGCTTCGGGGTCTAATCGGGACAGCATTCTCGCACGGAGAAGCGCAATTACACAACATTTTAAGATGAAAAATTGGAAAATTGGCTTTTGGTTTTCAACTGTGATAACTAATGTGCTCACTCGCAGAATCAGACACTACTGCTATTTTTATAGCAAATTTCCGGTTAGGAATGAATACCATTTGTTCTGTTGGGTCGGATTGCTTTCACACCTCAAGCGAACCATCCCACAGTTTTTTGCAATAGGGCCGAGACCACCTTGTTTAGACGGTCTCGGAGCGATTGTTTTGGTGCGGATCCACGCAAGATTGCCGTGTTCATATGTGTCTAAGCGAACCGAACCAAGGAAGAAAATGCACCAGGTTCCGAAACAAATGCTCAGGTGTGAAAGCACCCTGAGATATTCTGATCCATACATAAGTTACTTGCGTAAGAGCTACTCAGGGCCTATTTACACCTGGTCACTACTGATCAGATAGCTATCTGATTTATCAAAAAGATTCCATTTATACTTGGTCACATAAATGTGTCTCCGCAAAACGGATATAAATCCGATCTTCAATTCCATATGTATGCAGATTTAGGCTAATGGAGTTCCCGTCCCAGACAGCAACAGATAAGAGCTGCATTTTACTGATCAACAGCTAAGTACAAAATCAAAGACCACAATAGAAGAGAGCGCGGCAACAGCACTGGTACGATCATTTAGTTAATGTACTTTTAATGATGATGACTGTGTATTGACAGCACCAAGATCTTCTCATCTCGGCGGTTTGTCACCGTTCGTCAATGTCAATGTCAAAGTATGCCATTTCCATCATATTAGGCATAGATAAATAATGAATGTGTACATATTGTGAATGAATTTAATAAATGTACTTACTTACTTACTGGTAACACTTTATAATATCTGCACACTTTTAATCATTAGTTAAGCATTAGTAAACCGTTAATTCATAATTTATAAAGCATTAATATATGTTAATAAGCAGATTATAAATACAGCTTTTTATGGTTTATTCTTGACTTATAAGCATGTCTATAATGTGTTTAACAATTGTATTTTAATACTTCTTATGAACCACTAACAACTCCTAAATAACTGGTTTGTAAATAATGCAATATTTCATTTAGAAATGATAAATTGATCATTAATAAAGTATGAAAATACAATTATTAAACACATTATAGATATGCTTATAAATCAAGAATTAAGCATTTATACCTGTATTTATAAACTGCTTATTGATGTCTATTAATGCTTTATAAATGATGAATTAACTGTTTACTAATGCTTAACTAACGATTAATAGCGTGACGTGCAGTTATTATAAAGTGTTACCAACTTGGGTAAGAAAATGATTAATAAAACACATATAGGCTAAAGCCCCATTTTTTCTCTCTTTACCGACACAGACGAAAATGAAAAGACAAAGTCAAAGCTTAGCTTTAGGGTGGGAAAAGACAGGGCAAGATAAGGAGACAGAGTGATGGAAATGAGGAGAGAGCAGGTATTGACAAATAATCCACTGCCCACTGACATGGTACTGACATGGTACTGACATGGTTTTAAAGCTATTTCTTATCCATTTTTTGGCCTTCAAACTTCTTGAAATGTACATATGTAGATCAGAGAAATAAAAATTTTTATAGGGGGAGCCTGGCCCCCAACCCTCCTAACTAGCTCAAATTTGGGACCTTGGTGATTATAAAACCCTGCCAACGGCCCTGCTTGCAAAGATTCTCTCTGTAGCTCAATCTCAATCTCTCTCTCGACCGCTCTTTTTCGCTTTTAAGTTTTTTATTTTCTGGTCTCATGAGATCCACTGAGTGTAGCTGGATGAGCAGGACCCCTGGGACATCTTTCACATTGACCTTAAAAAATATCTCCAATACATACACCTACTGTAGATCTTTCTTCCTTCCACCTACGGCTTCATGGAAAACGTCCAATCTCTCAGTCAGCCTGAGTTCACAGAATCCATAAAAAAACAGATCATTCTTACATCTGGAAGAATCTTGAAATTAGACTTCACCAGGTGGACTTGATCCAATTCCAAGAAGCCTACAAATTGAGGCCATCTTGTGACAGGAAGACACCTCAGGCAATGACAGGAAATCTAAAGATGGGTATATAACAAATTGTATGACTCCAGGGTTACAGTTTAGACATCCTTTTATGCGTCAACAAGATGTTGCTAAATTCCAGTGCAGCGGAAAAGGCACATAAGAGCTCTTCCTCGATAGCTGAACTAAAGTCAAATGAAAAGCACACGCCTGGGAGCCGGGATCAGGCTCGAAACACAAACATAATTCAGACTCCATGCTCCTCTGACATAAAACTCTTTAAAAGTCATTCATCACAAGCACCATGGAAAAATAACCTCTGCAGCTTCAGTAAACAAACTTAAAAATGTAATAAATAAAATGTCAAGTACTGCAGTATTGTGAAAACCTCACTCGGAAGTGCCAGTTGGAATTCTCACAACTGTCTATCACCATCTTCCTCTGAAACAAACAGGATCCAACAGTTAAAGGATGGTTAAAAGAATTTAAAAGGACCAAATGAGAATGTAAAATGTAATTTAACCCTCTGGGGACCAGAAACGCGCCGGCGCGTTTTGCTCGTTTTTTTCACATAGCAGAAAAATAGACTTAAAGTACTACCATCATTTCTGTTCATATAGAGTTAAGAAATATGAGAAAATAATCTGTTAAATGTCTACTTTTTTATGTGCCCACATACAATCAAAATAAAATATTGTGCTTTTGTAAAATAAAGAATATAAACAGGGTGTGCGTTCTGCCTCTCAGTCACCGTGAACTTTTTTCCTGGAGCACGTCTCTAATCTTCAACAAAACTCAGCAAATACTATTCACCCAGACATGAGCAATATATCTTTTAAATCATTTGAGTTTGTACTTTTAAATGATCCGATTCAAAACTAAAATAAACATTCTCCGTTTATGTAATCTATATAAAAAGAGAGACGTGTCAGCCATTCTAATTATCTTTCTCTCAGCTCATTATCTCCGGTAATGTGACACGCCCACGGTGAGCACGCGCTATTCAAACGCAAATACGTGAAGCACCACATTGAGACGCGTTAACGCCCATAAACTCTGAAAACACACTATATTTTTTAGTCAGATTAATCTACTGTCATCTTGAGCGGCTATGAGGAACAATCCTGGGACATTTACTTACCTCAGAACAAGTGCTGGTTTATTTTCACCACGAGGAGGAGCAACAGATTCAGCTGAGAAGTGTGTAAGTGCTTGAGCTTTGTTCTAATCGCGATATAGAATAACGTTAGTGTCTGTAAACGGAAAAATAGCATACTGTTTAAATGTGAATCATGTTTCTGTGTGTGTGTGTGTGTGTGTGTGTGTGTGTGTGAATGAATGAATGAATGAATGAATGAACGCACTGATACGCACTGTTATAGACGAAATAAAAGACATTTTGTTGACTAGTTTTGGATAGAGTATAAAGTTTTTACTCTAAAATAGACATCAAATAAGCTTTGTTAGGAGTTTCTGCTCATATGTTAAATATATAGTATGTTTTGTCAATAAACTAATCAACTAAGATGTTATAGTCTAGTGTTTGTTCCAATCCAAGCTAAATCAAAATAATGAATCCTCAACTTTGAAATATGTATGATCAAACTAAGACATTTATGGAAAAGACAATTTTCTTTTCAAGATTTTTCCAACTCTAACTTTGAACTGAAATAAAACCTTGTCTATATGGTGAAGGGTGTGTGATAGATGTGTCCAGACGTATGCACCCTGTATTTTAAAGAAGAACATTTAATTATTTGTGATAAATTTTTCATTCACAAAGAATTCAAGGACATTATTCATGTCCCTAAAGGTTGGAGTTTTCCTCATTTTTTTAATTAAGGCATTACGATTTTTTATTCCTCTTTTTAGTCAACTTTAGCATGGATGTGTTCACTTATTCTAAGCAGTGTGTGTGTGTGTGTTGTAAATAAATCCAAACAATCTAAAAGCCATTCTTTTTTAAATCTCCTCATTCTTTCTGCAAGGCTCTTCATAATGATATGGCCTGATAGCACCTAATAGGGCCATTATGGGAGGGTCTTTAACTTTCTCAGGTGTGAAATGGATACATACTAATGAGAGATCAAGCCTCCTCGCATAAAGCTTTCTCAAACAAAACACGTCATACACATTCTAAAAGACTTTATTGACTTATCTGAATGAGTAGTCAGGATGTTTCTCACATAGTTTTGGAGCAAATATTCTAGACTATGTGATACAATTTTCAAAAGTCTTGTGAAGAAATAATCAATATGTGTTTTGTGGCCTTATTTCAGAAACTTTTATTTTTAGTTTTTTCAATAACCACGCATAAATAATATTCTCTCAAAAATACAAACATGTGCATGCATGTTGCTAACATATTATGGTAGCCCCGTGTGTGCTATATAGAGTGAATTTACATCTTTGCCATTAACATGTTTTTAAATAACTGAAAAAAGCACAAATGTCAGTGCATGTCAAAACATCCCAAGGGCCCCAAAAAACCTTTGGTCCCCAGAGGGTTAAAGTTGTCAGGAGCCAAGTCGGTATATATTTAGTCTAAAATATTATACTGTACTACCGTTCAAAGGTTTGGGATCGGTAAGTATATGTTAATGTATTTAAAAGAAGCCTCTCACCAAAGCTGCATTTATTTGATAAAAATACAGTAAAAACTGTAATACTGGGAAATATTATTACAATTTAAAAAGAACTATTTTCTAGTGTAATGCATTTTAATTAGTAATTTATTCTTGTGATGGCAAAGCTGAATTTTCAACAACCAGTACTCCAGTCTTCAGTCTCACTTGATCCTTTAGAAATCATTCAATGCTGATTTTGTGCTTAAGATTTGTATTATTATCAATGTTGAAAACAGTTGCCCTGCTTAATATGTTAGTGGATAACGTGATTTTTTTCAGGGTTATTTGATGAATAGAAGGTTAAAAAGAACAGCATTTATTTGAAATAGAAATTTTTTCTAAGATTATATATGTCTTTGCTGTCACGGTTAATCAATTTAATGCATCCTTGATTGATAAATGTATTAACTTTAGTGTAAGTAAAAAAAAAAAAATACTATACTAAAAATGTATACCATAGCATCTGGTGTTGCACAAGAAGTTAATCTCAATGTTACTAACATCCTGTCTACTAAGATGCCCTCCTCTGGTCATTTTTAAAGACATGTACTTTGCAGCCCATAATATCCCATAATCCTGTGCATGTGATTTGGCGGTTGGTTGAAAGTATAAAAATGGCATCTAAAGGAGTGGATGCAAGTAAATGAATCTGTAAAATGTCAATTTTCCCCTTCGCCCCCAATGATTCCAATTCTACTGGGAAATAAGCATAATAATACTCATTAAAATTTTGCTTAGTTATATCTAAAGTTCTTTCAAATTTGTTTAACATCATTGCAAATCTACCTGCGCGACTCCACCGAGCAAGGACACCTGCAAGGCACTTAAAGTATCTTCTTAACCCTTTCCCTTCCTACCTTTATCTTATTTCCCATTATCATTATGTGCTTTCAACACATTCCTGTTGTCTCTCGACTACGCTCTCTCACCATGCACAGAAGGCAGCGCAATACTGCTAATCTGCGCCTTATTCTCTCATCCTCACACTCACCTCTCACTCTTTCAATGGGTCTATGGAATTGTCAATCAGCAGTCAATAAAGCTGACTTCATTCCAGCCTTTGCATCTCATTCTACTCTTAATATCTTGGGCTTGACTGAGACCTGGATCCGCCCAGAAGACTCAGCAACCCCTGCTGCTCTCTCTAACAACTTCTCTTTCTCTCACACCCCTCGCCAGTCGGGGAGAGGTGGGGGCACTGGTCTTCTCATTTCTAACACTTGGAAATTTTCAACTCTCTCTTCTCTATGCAATAACAACTCATTTGAATATCATGCTATTACACTTACAACTCCCATGAAGATCCATATTGTAGTTATTTATCGCCCCCCAGGTCAACTGGGAAGTTTTGTAGAGGAGCTGGATGTGTTACTGTCCTCTTTCCCTGAGGATGGCATCCCACTCGTAGTCTTTGGCGATTTCAACATCCACCTAGCGAAACCGTATGCAACAGACTTCATCTCTCCCCTAGCCTCTTTCGATCTCAAACGCCTCATCACCACCAGTACTCACAAGTCAGGCAACCAACTGGACCTGGTTTACACACGCAACTGTATCACAGACAACATTTTGGTGAAACCTCTCCAAGTTTCAGATCATTTCCTCATTACTTTCAATCTACAACTCACTACCCATGCTCCACCAACCTCCCCACCATTTACTTTCAGACGAAACCTGCGCTCACTTTCTCCGTCCCATCTTTCCTCTGCTGTGTCATCTTCTCTTCCCTCACCCTCACATTTCTCATCTCTGGATGTGAATACTGCAACGGATACTTTATGCTCCATCCTAACCTCCTCTTTAGACAACATCTGCCCTCTCTCCTCCAGGCCAGCACACACTACTCCCTCTAACCCCTGGTTATCTGAGGTTCTTCGTGAACACCGGACCAAGCTCAGGGCAGCGGAGAGGAAATGGCGCAAATCAAAAGACACATCTGACCTCAGTAGGTATCAATCTCTGCTCTCTGCCTTCTCTGTTGATGTTCACACCGCAAAATCTTCATATTTCCACAACAAGATCAACAGCGCCTCTAACACACTTTCACTGTTCAAGACATTCAACTCTCTCCTCTATCCACCTCCACCACCACCCACCTCCTCGCTAACTGCTGATAATTTTGCTAACTTCTTCACTAACAAAACTACAACTATCAGCAGTCAGTTCTCAGCTTCACACACACAGGAACCCAAACTAACCTCTCCCACAGCCAACAACCTTCTCTCCTCCTTCACTCCACTAACCGAGGAAGAAGTATCTAAACTTCTCCTCTCCAGTCATCCTACCACCTGCCCTCTAGACCCCATCCCCTCACACCTTCTACAAGCCATCTCTCCCACACTTCTTCCAGCTCTCACACACATCATCAACTCATCCCTCCACACTGGCATTTTCCCTACAGCATTTAAGCAGGCTTGGGTAACTCCTCTGCTTAAAAAACCAACATTAAACACATCACTTCTAGAGAACTACAGACCTGTCTCTCTCCTACCATTCATTGCAAAAACACTTGAACGAGTTGCTTTTAACCAAGTATCATCTTTGCTGTCTCTGAACAACCAGCTGGATGTCAACCAATCTGGCTTCAAGAAAGGACATTCAACTGAGACTGCATTGCTGTCAGTCACGGAAGCCCTGCGGATCGCAAAAGCTGCTTCCAAATCATCAGTTCTCATTCTACTGGACCTGTCTGCTGCTTTCGACACAGTGAATCATCAGATCCTCTTGTCCGCCCTCTCATCACTGGGCATCACTGGAACCTCCCTCAACTGGTTTGAGTCCTATCTCACAGGTAGGTCCTTCAAGGTCGCATGGAGAGGTGAGGTATCCAAAGCACATCAGCTGACCACAGGGGTTCCCCAGGGTTCAGTTCTTGGACCGCTCCTCTTCTCCATTTACACCACATCACTGGGACCCATCATACAGGCACATGGTTTCTCTTACCATTGCTATGCTGATGACACCCAACTCTACCTCTCATTTCAACCAGATGATCCCACAGTAGCTGTACGGATCTCAAGCTGTCTGGCGGACATCTCGGCATGGATGAAGGAACATCACCTGCAGCTCAACCTGGCAAAGACTGAGCTTCTCGTCCTCCCTGCCAATCTGTCTCTACAGCACGACCTCACTATCCAGCTAGATTCATCCTCAATCACCCCATCAAGGTCGGTCAGAAATCTTGGAGTAATCTTTGATGATCAGCTGACCTTCACTGACCACATTACAAAGACAACTCGATCATGCAGGTTTGCTATGCACAACATCAGGAAGATCAGGCCTTTCCTAACTGAGCATGCAACACAACTTCTCGTCCAGGCCCTGGTTATTTCTAGGCTTGATTACTGCAATGCTCTTCTGGCTGGACTTCCATCATGTGCAACTAAACCTCTACAAATGATCCAGAATGCTGCAGCTCGTCTCGTCTTCAACGAGCCCAAAAGGGCCCACGTCACTCCTCTGTTCATCTCTCTGCACTGGCTACCACTCGCTGCTCGCATCAAGTTCAAGGCTTTGACGCTTGCTTACAGATTGACCACAGGTTCAGCTCCCTCCTACTTCCACTCACTACTACAAGTGTACATCCCTACCAGAAGCCTACGATCGGTCAATGAGCGACGGCTCGTGGTACCATCACAGCGGGGCACAAAATCACTCTCCAGAACATTCTCATTCACGGTTCCATGCTGGTGGAATGATCTCCCCACCGTCATCCGGAATGCAGAATCCCTGACAGCATTCAAAAGGCAACTGAAAACTCATCTCTTCCGGGAGCACTTAACATAAAAAAAAAAAATTAAAAAAAAAAAAAAAAAAATTCTTTCCTTTAAATCCTCGCTTGCCTGGCTTATGCTACTCCGAGCAATGTCTGAACTTTGTATTTTGAGCACTTCTTGCGTTGTTTTTGCCTCTTCACGATGACTCGCTTGGTTTAGTCCTCAATTGTAAGTCGCTTTGGATAAAAGCGTCTGCTAAATGACTAAATGTAAATGATGTTATGATGCCTTGGAAACCTGTTTCTTCTCATAAACAGTTCAGACTAAAGTCTCCCAGGTTTTGACTGCTCTATGAAATTCTCCACAGTGACTCAAACTTATGCATGATGAGGGGAAAACCACAACAGATCTTTTAAACAGGTTTGAACCATACCCAGACAGCCTGGACAACTTTGACAACAGCCTGGACCCCCACATTATTTCTGACATAGTTCTGTCAAAAGTATGGGAACATTGGTACCAAGTTGCAATTTAAAACATTTAACAATACCAGCATTTCTGTAGTAACAGTTACACTAAGCACCGGGAACTCGGTACCTGCTGACAGGCGGCTGCTTTCTTAAGCTCTCTGTGCATCAAGAGCATCAAAGGTTTCTATTTACATCATGTTTTGACTGTAGCTAATCACAGACATTTCTGTTGAGTGTATGAACGCAGTGGCCACATGGTGGCCACTCAAAGATGTTGAAGTTAGTCAGCGCCGCATCCACTCAGTAATGCAAAAAATGCTGTTTTTGTTCATCGAGAGCTCGTTGCATTGCAAGCTCATTGCAGTTTTGCACACTATTGGATACTTTCATAACCAACAGTTTTTCTGAATTGCTAAAACACTAAATCCCATTCTCTGAACCAAATTCTCAATAGCCTAAATCTATTTGCCTGCAGCACCCTCAGCAATACTTCATCCTGCTAACTTGTCAAGCAAGAACTCCAAATTGATTTTCTGACAGTGTAACTCTGAGGAGAAACAATACACTATTAAATGAGAACCCTTTCAATCCTGAAACTAACCCATTATTATGTTTACTAAAGTTATGAAATGCTTATCGGTAATCAGTATGTCATAATATATGTATAACTTTGCGTAACAAGCTTTCCAGGCATACTGTGACATTTCTGCAGCACTGGGATCAATCTAATTAAATTAATTTATTCACATGTGAATGTAAATAGCAGAATTATTCCGAATGTAAATAGAAAAATTATGTATCTTAGCCATTTTTCTTTTTTCAAATCGCAATCATCCTCATCAACAATTAATTACTGATTAAAAGGCCAGGAATTAGTTCAGGAATCTCTTTTCATTTAAACATTATAATAAGAACTTCCAAAATTAATTAATGAATCCCATGGAGGTCCTCTAAAATTTATATATATATATATATATATATATATATATATTACAGAAAAAGAAACATGTGATGAAAAGGGACAGCAATAAGAATGAGACATAAGATTAAATTATGTGGCTAAATTTGACCAATTTCTGGCACCAAAAAACACTGACAATACAATTCTTTCAGATTGTGGTTACTGATTTCTTGACACAGACTCCTTCCAAATCCTGATCTATGAGTTAATAACAGGATAGAAAGCTCATGTGAGTGGAAAAAAAATTGAGAGGAGAGGAGAGGAGAGGAGAGGAGAGGAGAGGAGAGGAGAGGAGAGGAGAGGAGAGGAGAGGAGAGGAGAGGAGAGGAGAGGAGAGGAGAGGAGAGACAATAATCTCAGTTGATTACTATGCAATAATCTCAGTTGATTACTATGCACAGCAATGGGCACCTGGTATTAGAAAAAAAGGGAAGGGCAGATTTAGTTTCCACTAGTAATGGGCGATAGAAACGATATGCAATATAAACGATACAAAATTGGCCTACGATAGAGATTTTAATCGCGATAATGAGCTGCAACCGGCTGCAACGCATCATCGTATTCGTCATCTTGAGTAAACATTGCTGAAAGCGAAATAGAGAGCTGGTGAAAAAGACCGGTGTAACATCTATTATCTGGACTTGGTTCGGATTTAAGCCGTCCGACGAGCAGCAGCACACTATACTCTGTAGGGGCAACAGTTCTGGCTAACGCCTGTTTCACACATACTCCGTTTGCAGTGCAAATGCGGTGCGTATTTTTTCCGTACCCATGTTAACAGGCCTGCACGCGGAGCGGGGGGACAATGCGTTCCAGGTGCGGTGCGTATACAGCAGTGCAGCGATCGTTTCCGCACAGTCTATTTTTGCTTTGCTCCACATGCTGAATTAAATTTACAGCGCATGGTTCATGTTCAAAATGAACACGGATTGAAATGAAAATATAGTAATCTCTCCTTAAATGCATTTAATTAAATTATACTACTATTTTTCACAGTCATTTTCTGTTTAACTTTAAGCTCGGGGTAATTAAAGCAAGGAAAACTACACAGTAATGTTACCTCAACAACGCGACATAATGGATGCACTTGTCTCTTCGTGGAGGTGGAAAAACAAGTTCTTCGTGACCAAATTATTTCTTGTAAAAAAGATTTAAATGCAAAAGAAAAGGTATGAGAGAGCTGTTTTTGTCAATTGTGTATGTTTTCATTTTTAAAATGTTTGCGATGTTAACAAAAATGTATAAATGTTTTGTCACTTGCTTGAGCAACTTAATATATAAATCTATATAGAAGTAATAATACATTTTTAAGTATATTAATAATAAAAATAGTGATTTGAAATAAAAAATAGAGGATAAATGTTATGTTCAATAGTGCACAATAGTGCATGCTGCTCCTGCGCCACATACCACCGCAACACGCACTGCATAGACAGAGTATGTGTGAAACAGGCGTGGACTAAAGGAAAGAAATCCAATACTTTAAGCTTTTTCTTTGTTAAAGTCTCTGCAGCTAGTACTTGAATTTTATTTATCTGCAACATTGTTGTATAATTTCAGTTTTGCATAATATATGTTCTCAAAACTACATACGTTTTCTTTAAAAATATATATATTTAGCAGTTTGGCTTTCCTTATGGTCTATCTAACCTGTTCTGAAATGGTTCTATTATAATTTATATATCGTGATATATATCGTTATCGCAAGAGGCTGCAATGTATATCGCAATATGGATTTTAGGCCATATCGCCCATCCCTAGTTTCCACCTTTATAAACCGCCTGTGATATTTACAGAGTTGGCAAATGGAAATATGCCCAGAGCAAGCGGTATAAATTTAAAGTTCTGTAGACATCAACTTGCTTCAAACGTCATTGTGGGGACATGATCCACTAACAATAAAACAAGAGAGCCTAAATCTGTGAGAGCACTCTGTGGGAGTGTGCAAGGGCGTGCATGTGCTCTGAGGGATGGAAAAGTGCTTGGCTTGAACGAAATGGAGGGACTCAGATGAAAAACTAAGAATCAGCTGGACAAACAACACCAACCATTCTTTCCAATTCCCTCTCCTCTGCTCTGTGCGGGCCACTAGCAGCAACAATAGACTCCTCTCCACCCAGCTGCCGACGGCGGCCAAACTTTCCTCAATTCCAGTAAGAGGAGCGTATTGCATGAGAGGTTCATTTTTCTGAACCCACCAGCCGTTTCCATACAGCCTTTGCAAAGTGCAAAGCCATTTCAGATCCTGAAATCTGAGATTTATAATCCCAGACCATCATCTTCAGACCCCGAGTGCCAGTCTGAGGTTTGCGTCACCCTCATTATGATCAGTCCAGACATGGCTGATAGGTCTTAGATGAAAAATGACAGTTAGAAAGGAATAAAAACAATGATTGAAGTTGGTGTAGATGGTACTAGCCTTCCTCCTTCAATAAAGTGTGGTGGAAATCATCTGCATTTGAATGTCTGTGGGTCAGAGTGGGCTGACCGTCTGTATTTGTCGGAGTCATAGACAGTTCCTCTACTCGGCATTCAGACAGCCTGGAGAGTCAAATTACCCAACCTTACATAACACACACACACACACACACACACAATGCTAATGGAACAAGGCAACAAGCCCTCTGCAGTCAAAGAAAAAAGAACAGATAAATTACAACCATGCTCCATTTTTCCATCAATTACTTTCCAGTAATTGTTGCGTTTTTGTGTGACGTTGGCGATTAAACAACTGACATGCTTAAAACGCTAAATCAAATAGAGCATATGGCTCATTGTGCTTAATACTGACTGCTACTCTACAGCAAAAGCCAAAACTGAACTAACATCCCATATGAAAATAGTATTAGTTGTGTCTGACCACACAGAGACTCTTTTAAGGAAAGTTAATTCAGAGAGCCTTGGAAATGAAATAAAAGGCAAAGTTATAGCATTATTAAATATTGCTTGTGTGACTATGATTTATGGATTGTTCAGATTTGGTATATTTTATAGATGACTGTGGATTGCATTTTCTACAACCATGTAAAATATAACAGTGTCTTGTGGGACGAATGTACACAAATCACTGTTAATGCAATCCGCGTGTCTCATCGGACCCCATTTCAACAGAAGATTAATGTAAGTTTCACGTACAGCAGTAAAATAAGCATGATTTGATGATTTAGAGGAAAACACACCACACTTAAAACAGCTGGCGGCTGAATTAAGATTATCTAACCTCTGACTTACAAAGATACTAAAATAAAAAAACTAATTAATAACATAGCATGATGATGAAGAGCAGCCATCAAAAAAAAAGCAATAAGAATGGACTTTCCCCAGTTTTTTAACTCAGTAGACAAAAAACATACTTTACCATCATCATAAATTATATCACCTATCCCGCAGAGCTCAAAGTTCCTGTAAACTTGTGAGGTGCAACCAAATGTATTGAATGACATCCAATATTCCATAAAAGCTGTGACCAATGAAATGAAACATCACCATCACTTAGTCACATAAGTGGATAAATCCTTAAATTAAAAAGGGAAATTTGATGAAAAAAGCTTGAATTGTTCATGACATATTTACTTAAGTAAAGCTTTTTTCCCAAACAAATAATAGAATATATTCCAAAGCCTCCTCTGTTGACTGTGGGTGTGCTGCACCCACGGTGCCCATTGAATCTCTGCTATAGCTATGATTACTGCCAATTTTCCCCTCATCCAAATCATCTTGAACAGCTGCATCTGTGTTTATGTGTCTAATGAGAACGAATCCTCAAAGAAAAGGTCTATTCAAACAGCATACCATGGGCAAGGTGCACTGCATATAGAAAGGATTTCATAATCCCAGTAACGCAGCACAAAAATCTTCTTAAAAACATTTTAAACATCAACCATATGCATAATACGCCATATGCAGGCAAATTATCCAGTTAGTTTGGACTTTGCTAGCACGGCATGCCCAGGAAAGAGCTGTGGTCCATGACGTTTGTTAACTTTCACATCTCTTCAAAATGTTGACGCTATGTAGATGCGAGCAAAAAATAAGTCTGCCACCAAAGTTTTAATGATAATAAACTCCCACATATCCGAATTATATGCACAAATGGAGAGATGAATTGACACAGAACAGAAGGGTGTCATTTCAAAAGTTTTTTTTGTGTTTTTTTTTTATACCTCCAGTCATGCAATTTAATTTTTGCTGCAATGCCTGTCAGGCTTTGTGAGTCCTCATTAAATGTGATTAACATCCTGAGATACAGTAGAAGGCCTATATTCAGAGCTTTTGCACACTCATTCTAAAGTAATGGAGTGATGTGCAACCTTTTGATGCTATCCAGGTTATAAAACCCCAAGACTAAGGGCACATTCAGGAAACATAAATGTTTTAATAATGTCTCATAAAATGTAACATGTTTTTAAGGCCACAAGTCCTATGTGGTGTTCACAATAAAACAGTTTTGGGTTCTATCCATATTGGTCATAACTGTTACACATACAGGGCTCTAGAGTGCGACCAATTTGGTCGCACATGCGACCAAAATTTGTAAGGGTGCGACAAGAATTTTTCGTAGGTCGCACCAGTGCACCTAACGTTCTCGCATGATCGCATCCGCTGCCTCTCCACAAACGAGTCTTTTGTTCTCCTTGCACGCATGGTTGGATCATATCGTGGTCTAAACCAATCAGAGATAGAGATTGGGCGGGTCTTTGCCTCTGATTGGCTGTGGTTCAGATATTCCTGTAGGACTAAAATGCTCCGTGCTGACTGTGTGATTGAAATAAATTGCGTTCTGTCACTGTCACCTGAGCACCAGAGAATCAGTTACGGCAATCAGCAGCATCAGCTAAATAAACGCAGGAAAACAGACGACGAAGAAACTTTTAAAAATGTAAGCTACTTGAACTAGGTAAAAAATATTGATTTCTCGATTTTAATCGATTCTCATTGATTTTTACGAACCGTTGGGCTATGCTGTTTTCAGTTGATGAATGAATGGAACATTGTAGCGAGCATCCCATAAATCGCAATAATCTTTGTGCTTTGTTTGAAATTCAAAAATATAAATAGTGTATTGACGCTGTGGCGTGAGATCGCTCTGGCTCAGCTCAGCTCAAGAGAAGCAGCAGCGCGGAGCGCACTTGATCTCCTCTTCCTATTAATAATACCAGTTACAGCGCGAAATAAACATGAACGAGCATCTGAAAGTGTGTTAAAAGATAGAGTACAACTTATCGAAATCCGTATCTTTCACATGGAATCGCTCAATCAGTGTTTCAACCGTGGAAAGACGTCAGTAAAACGCTTGTAAACAATGTAATGTAACGTCACATTTACCTCAGAAAAAAACATATCCAGTGCCCATAAACTCGTTAGCTAGCTAGAAAAATTAACTCTAGAGGAGCATTGTGCCTAATATATGCACCATATTACATATTCATTATAATTTTGAATGTTTTTCAATATTTAATGCATGTTGTTTGAAAAAAATCTGGTAAGTTTTTATGCAGCCACCATTTAAATGTTTATATTTCACATAACTTTATTATTATTAAAAAAAATAAAAGTGTAATTTAAGTGTTTGTGTACAAATCAGGTAATTTTTACCTTCAATATTATAGTAGGCTAATGAAGCAGTGGGCTACAACTGACTCCCAGTTTACAGCATTAGTTGAGATTTGTTTTTCTTGAGAAAATTTGCCATGTATTGTACCTGATATCCAAAATAATCAATATTGAATCGAATTGTGAAATTTGTGTCAATACCCTGCCCTAACTTGAACAATGTAAAAACAGCACTTTAAATTTTTTTTTTTTAAGATTTATATTTTTATATACAGTATAATTGTGCTTCAAATAAATAAATAAAACTACACCTTATTCTTGTTTAAAAGCATTTACATAATATATATGAATATATGGAGCGTGATAAAAAGGTGACCTTGAAATTGTGGCGTTAAAGGTGACGCGAGACGAGGAAAAATTTGAGTGCACCTAAATTTTGTGCTGGTGCACCTAAATAAAAAAGTTAGGCGCACCAGTGCAACCAAGGCAAAAAGTTAGTCTGGAGCCCTGACATAATTATTTATGACTATGCATCCGAAACCAAATATCAACAGTTCTGCTAAATAGAAAATGAGCAACTTTCCCACAGTTTTAAGGAGGACAAAATTACCCACAGGCTTATTTATTGAACTAAATCACTTTTAAAGTCTCTTCAGGCTGAGATTCTGTTTTCCCCAGAGGAGTTGTTGCACTTATTGCAGCTGATAAAATAATAAGTCACTAAAATTAAATGTAGAAGCATCAGCGCAGTGACCTGTTGGACGGGGCCTTTTTTAAATATGACACCACACAGAGTTATAAAATGCTGCAAAAGTGTTTGACACTGCAATAGAGCCTGCAAAAAAAGGTTATTTCCTCCCCTTGAGAAAATCACAGTACTCTGCATAGTGTTTCACAAGCCCTTATTAAACACACTCTGGCATCTTCAATTCATTCCCAAACTATTAAAAGCTTTCTTTACGGTCAGGCCAAAGATTTTGTGCTGTGACTTCCCTACTTCACTTCATTTCATTTCAGAGAAACAGTACAGGCAGGCCAAAGTCTGGAGCTTGACTTAGTATTTAACTTAATCCAAAGAAAGTTTCTTCTGCTTGCTAGGTTTAAAGAGAAATTAATTCATTATTGTATGACTTTCTTCTGTTGAGCTCAAAAGGGGACATTTTTAATAAAATACTGGTTGTTTTTTTTCTCCATGTAATGGCCCCTTAAAGTATCATAAAAGTATTCCACACAACAAGTGCACCTGAGTGTCACGCAGTGAATGCAGCAAAAATGAAAATAAATGGCTGGATCTATTCACAAGCAGTTTCTTTAAAGTCCCCATGAAATCAAAATTGAAGTTTTTTGGCTTTAGTATGTGCAAAATCAACTCAAAGTCCAACTCAAACTAAACTCAAACACCTATCAAACGTGACACTGAGACTTAAAAACATGTTATATTCAAATAGGAAGTAGTTCTTTAAGGCGAGACACGGCAGTGAAACATCGTTTCTTTTTGACTGGTCAATGTTGAGATTTTGGGATATTTGTCTTCAATAACATGTCTTCTTTCAGACTTGTGGTGAAAAAAAGTCAGAAATACACATTTAGGTCTTTATTTTACTACACTTTGTCTGTTTGCGTCTGTAGATTTCTCATAAATTCATCAAAAGTTGCCGTTCTAAATCATCCCGCTGCTCCGCGATCTCGATCTGCACCCTGTCATCACATACACATTTAGAAAGCTCTTTCTCTCCTGTACAATGCTGTCAGATCCAAATATGGTCATTTCCTTTTTATCAGCAACCAATCGTGAAAGTAAAAGGGGGGATTTAACTCTAAATGCGCAATCTCATTGGCTGCTGCTAAATCTTTAAAGCCCATTTTCTCAAAATGACCTTTCTCTCATACTCCAAGTCTGAAATCTCCACTTCAGTAGCACCTATATAGACCAAACTTTCCAGTCTAGTTATATTATGAAGACATTTACAGAGGGATTTGTAAATATATTATTCCTAACCTGATTTATATAACATTTTATTCCAAAAAACATGGCGAAAATCATTTTTAAGGCTATTGACAGTATATTCTGATTTATAGGATAAATAAAGTAGATATCCATAAATCCATCTGTAATTTTTCCCCCCCATCTAATATGTGAACACAATTAAAAAAGAATTTTGAACCTGGCTTTATCCAATACTCAGATTTCGATTTTTAAAATATATGCATATATGCAATTAGAGCATGCCTATGCCTAATTAGCATATTTAAACATTAAATTACACAAAACGTGTAATACATTTTTTTCTTATCTTAATGTAGATAATCAACTGGGAAAGATTCATGGTGATATCTGCTAGTTAAAAAAAATACCCTATTCACCTGTAGTGTCCCGCCTTAAGGTACTTCAACATTAGGTTGAGTAAAATAAGGACGGAAATGTTCATTTTTGGGTGAAATTTGTCTTTAAATTCTTCCAGCCATAAATTCAAACATTTGAGTTAATTAAACTTTCAAATTTATCATTTTCATTCAATTAAACTGTGCAAGTGTGCTTTCATAAGCTGTTCCAATCAAACAAAAAAACAATAATTGCACAATGACACTGTATCCAAGCCTTATGCATCCTTAAATCATCTTAAAACAACAGACAAGCATTATGTGATTTCCCACACATATATAATGGTATAATGTCTTATCTTTACAAAACAGGTAAAATGATTTCACAACACATGGCTAAGACCTAAGACCTAAAATGTTATTCCAGACTTATCTATTTTTGTCAAATTTATGTTTTGTTAAACACTGCTTGAATTCATTACACTACATTCAAATGAGGAATGAAAAGTGTAAAGAGCTTCTTCTTTTTTTAATCAACCCAACTACTGAGCACAAGCTTCTTTCCAAGGTGACTTAAAATTAAAACATCCTTCAAAAGCAAATAAATGGCACGGACCCAGACTAACACATCTGGATCAACAGCTAACCTAAAATAAAACATCTGGATGGAGAATTTGTTGGCCTCTGAGCACCACCAAGGAGGAGTCAATACCATGGCTTGGCATGTGCAGGACTGATGACCACAGGTTTAAGAGGAAATAAAAATGTAGATAATTATTACAACATTGTTTGAGTGTACAACACCTGTTTTTCTCTCAGTCTGATATACTTTATTGCTCTCTTTATATGAACTGACACTAAAATCTGGTAAATGTGCATTGTTAACCTTGAGGTCAGAACAGTGTATTTGTACAATATGTGAGAAACACTGTGTCAGGTTGACGCTCCCTTGAGTGGGAGATTCCTGAAATCCTTTTAGGCTTATAATGGAATGTATAGCTCAAATACATCTTCAAAATGGCTGGTGTCACAATGACAGCTACACTAAACACCAAACTAAATTTTAGATTTCCCCCCTCCCTGCAAAAATAATTCCTTTCAGGTGTATCATTTAGAAAAATTAGAAAATGGCCTTTTTCATTTAAAAAAAAACAAACAAACAAAAATTTAGCAATAAAATTTAAAAAAATAATAAACAGCTAGAATATTCAATCTCTACATGCGGGCAGGAATGAAATGCCACTTTACACTGATTGGTCAACCAAACACCGTGTCATCATCAGTTGTTCCTCAGCTATCTGCAACATAATTATATAGAACCAGTACAGAAACAAACTGTCTGTGAAATTAGATACTAGTAACATTTCCGCAGATATTCCGTATCATAGCAAGCAAAGCGTCTCAACCGCCTCAACTGAAAAAACTTTGTAGCAGAGCGCCTGCCTTTTTCAGCTGGCTACAAACGCTTTGGTGGACACTCGGCCTCAGTTTTTACCCATCCATCCAATCACAATGGAGGAGGGGCGGGACAAATACCACACAGACCAACCGTCACATTCTGCTTGTACAACTATAACAAACGACAACAACATCTCTTCATCCAAAACTAGTGCCAAAGCAAGTATGTTACATTGTGTCGACATTTTTATATTTAGAAACAAACTAATTGCGAAATCAGATACTAGAAACAGTTTCGCGGATATTCCATATCATAGCACATATGCTATAATCTGCCTTATTTTTCAGGTAAGAGCAGGCGCGGCAATTTGTAATTTAAATGTGTCTGGCTGCCAGTGTCATTAGCTTTCAGTTATTTTTAGCTGTACAAAACAGCTTGTTATGTTGTTTGATATTGCAAACTGATATTTCTTGCCATATTATTTTATTGTGTTGTCTAAATTATAAACACGCTGGTTTATAGTGCAAACAGTTTACTGCAATTACATATTTATCTCATTATTTCGCTATAGCGGCTAATAAATCGGAAGTCTCGCACATTCACAGAAATCACCTTACTTTTGAGTTGAAAAATAAGGTGGATAGTGTCTCAGCAAAAAAAAAAAAAAAAAACCTGCTGCACCGCATCCCCAGCAAGGCGTTTTCAGAAGAGCGCTGGCGTTTTCAGCTGGCAAAAAAAACGCTTTAGTGGACTGGACACATGGGCCATGGCCTTATTCATTTCATGCTAAATTAATTCATCATTTTAACATATCCTGCAGCCTCAATTTAAATATTGAGCATATTATATGTAAGACATAGGATTGTAAACATGCAGCACATTTAAATAATTCTCTATATATTTATAAAAAATAAATAAATTAAAATAAAATAAAAAACGACTATAGAGTCAACACAGCAGAATGGTACAATTTCAGCTGCTCAAAACACATAGCGCTCTACAAGGAAACACATATTTTCGTCACCAAAGTTCTATAACCTGCCTTAAAGCTTTTTTTGCCTTCTGATTAGTATACCATCATAAAAAGACAACCATCCCACACAGACAACTCTGACTTCTACTCAGGATAAAGCAAAAATTATGCCAGTATATCACTGTGGTTGGAAAATTAGGTTTCTGAGTAACTGGAGGGTATTTAGATCCATCACAGAATGGTAAACCATTCAACATTATACCAGTAGGAAATAAGTTCTTCTTAAATAAGTCCTGTGATATTCAGTGCTTCACATTCTGTACAGCAAATCAACTATAGTACATGCAAATTCACAGGATAGGAAGATGCTTCGGGGCCTCCAACACAAATGGATTTTTAAAATTATTCTGGAATCTGCAGTGCACTAGCACTTAACTTAATAAAATTATTTAATATTATTACCTCACAGCGTTCCATTGCTGGATACTTGCATGTGGAAATAACATCATAAAAACACCCCATCATGAACAAGTACACCAACTGAAACTGCCAATGCTACACCTTATTTCTCTCATCAGCCTCTCGGGGTTTTTTCTCGCTTTCCACAATTTTACAAGGAGGAAAGGAATTTCAACAACTCTGCCAATTTCAATGATATGTTACAGAGAAACATTGTCCTGGTATTGGGTAATATTGAATATTGCACAGATTATTAACATAATCTGCTATACAACACATTGGCTTCAAACCACAACGTGTTGTAATCATCCAAAGGTCAGAGTACATCTTTGTAGCTAGTACTAGGGGAATAAGTTAAATGAGTCAAAAGTATACTATATAGCTTCCATAAATTGCAAGGTACACTGCAGTGCAATTCTAATTGGATCAAAAAGACCCGAGAGTCCCAAATTTCATATATCTCCAAGGTGTATAGGAATTGAAGACAACACTGTGAAAAGTCCCTGAATGACCCACCTAGCTCTAGGCAAAACTTCTGACCGTGACGTTAACATTTTACATTAAGAAGTATAAAAATCCTGATTGGAGCATCCCTATAAACTATTCTACATGATAAAAAGAAGGCATCAAATAGATCTGTATCAGTGATCGGCTCCAAAAATCCTGATCAGAGCACCCTTAAAGAAGTGAGAAGGAAGACAAATTAAACATTCAACAACCTACAACTGTGTGTTTACTCTGGATGTAATTTTTATACCCCACAAAGCCTATACTACATGAGCTCCAAATTGTTTCACAAGTCCCACAAAATCAGCAAAAGGATTAATCCCAAATGTTATACCACATTATTTGTGAAATCTTTGTAATTCCAAACTTTATTTCCATTTTATGTAAGAATAAATCTTAAACTGATGGTTTTCTAAAGGCTCAAACCCAGTAAACACAATCAACCACTCAATGCGAGACCAACGGCTCTCTTGAAACGAGGATAAATGACTGAAAAGGTAGTTTCTAAGTCCTAGACGCTCATTGATGTGATCCTAGTGTGGCCCAAATGAAAGAATGCACGTCTTAAACCTCTTTATAGGGGCCACAAAGTTTAAACATGTTCAACATAAATGACAACTCCAGTAAGCATTATCTCAGGAATGATGACAGGGGAAAAAGCTCCAACCACACTGTTAATCCATGTTGCCCTTCTAAAACAGGTCAATAAGCTAATAGGCAATTCGACAACTGCAGTTTAGATCTTGACCCTGAATTTAAGACGGTATACTTTACTCAGGAATAGACTGCTGATTTGTGTGAGAGATTCAAGGCAATAATACCCAGCAGCACCTCACACTGAGTATTTCACGTTGTTGTGATTAGCGCTCTAATCTGAGACTTTTGCTCTACCCCGGTGGTCCGTTTGACACATTCAACACCCATGAGGAAGTCTTTGTGTGAGTGTGAATACAAAAAAGAGATTTGCTTCAAAGAGACGAAAGAAGAAATTGTGGGCAATCTTTAAAATTGGGGATGCAAAATATACAAGCACCAAAACAGTTTCTACTTTTAAAAAATATACAGGCCTATTATATTATATTTTCCTTTATCAGCCACAAAAATAATGAATTACTGGCCAGAATATGAATATCAAATTATGCATCCATACTTAAAATCAGACATTTTTAAAATGACTACAAACTGCGTATGCTCAAAAATATGCAAAATTATTTTGTAAATGCACAAACAACAGCAGAAGTTTAATTAACCAGGTTAAAAGGCATAGTTTCAGTTATCATTTACTGACACTCAAGTCATTCCAAACCTGTATGACTTTCCTCCTTCTGTGGAAAACAAAAGAAGATATTGTAAAAAAAAAAACACTTCTTTGTGTTCCACAGAAGAAAGTAATAAAGGTTTAAACAACACAAGGGTGAGTAAATTAGAATGTTAATTATTGGTTAACTAGCCCATTAAAAATATAATAATAATATTATCAATATAACCAACTGCACCAACATACCGTAGTTTGATTGGATGTACAGTCTCTCATTTACAGGATGTACCTCATCAACAAAATATATGGCAACTTTTATCTTTAGTTTTATTCCTTTAATGTATCTTGCTATCTTAACGATGCACAATTATATGGTTAGTTGGGTTGCATTTTTGGGTTGCAACCCACCAGTTCAGAACCACTGTCCTATATATCATAACATCAGAGGTAATGAGTCTGCTAGGCATTCTTTTCAAATACTTTGCATTTAGGGAGATTGCGGAAGGCTCATGAAACGTTGAGGTTGTGGAATGCTCTAAAATTTCCCCTCATTTGAGGATCCTAGAAAAAATCCCTCAAAATGAATCACTGAAAAGAATGAGAAGACTTGAAAAGCATTCTTATATTTGATCATGTCCAGACACCAAAGTACAGTGGTGAGGGGGAAAAAAGCACACAAAAAAAAAAGAGAGGCATAATTTGAGAGATAAAATGGGTGATAATAGCTGCAAATCACATTGAACAAGAGCGATAACAATCTCACAACATATTTTAAAATGTGATACTTTTATTCTCATATATTTATATTTTTATTCTTTATTTTTATAATTTTTAGTATTATGTTTCTTGTTGTATTTGTATTTGTATATGTCCACTGGAAGCCTCAGTACCAAAACAAATTCCTTGTGTGTGCAAGCACACTTGGCAATACAGCTCTTTCTGATTTTGATTCTGATACATATGCCAAGCTCGTCAATGAACTAAAGGTTATGCTTATTTAAACTGGCATATACTTCAAGGAGTCAAAAAATCTGACAGCATAGTCTCCAAATTCCACCATACAATACAATTTCTGTTAAGACAGGATGTATATTCAACTTTCCAGACAGATGTTTCAACTTTCCAAGAGGCGTTCAGTTTCATTTTCCTTGAGGCAAGATATCTGATGATTTGTAGAACAATTCAAAAGCAGAGTGACTATGCCAGAAGCTAAAAGATAAGCTGCCAGTCGGATGGATGTGTTTGCTAAATGAACGTCCTGAAGGAGAAAAAGCTTAACTATAAAAAAAAATTAAATTATTTTTCAGCAGCCTTCTTACCTAGGTCTCCTGAAGGTAAGGCCGTATTGCTGGCACGCTAGGCCGACAGTAGGCGTGTACACAATGGGCATGAATCTCTCTACGTCTGAGATCAAGACCCGGTAGAACAGCTTCTCGTTACGGTCCTGAAGGCCCATCAGAAATACGTATCTGTAAGAAAGTGGAACATAAATGCAACAACATGCATTAAAGGACATTTTATAACAATATTCAGCAGATACTAAACTAAAGGACAATGAGAATGGAACTAAAGCTAGAAAGCAGGACAGACACAGGTTAATGGTGAGTAGCTTCAGGATATTTAAGAAAGGATTACCCAAACCACCTAACCACTTAAAGCTGGTGTAACAGCTTTAGATTTTATTTTGCTCATTTTGATGTTAAAGTTTCCTGCAAAAATGGAGCTTCTCAAAACAGTGACAGGAAATCGGAGCAAAATGTCAGACATATATGATTAATCGTTCATCCCTCTTCAATTCTTAATCTGTAACTATGACAGAAAATGACAAGATTTCAGCAACAAAAGTCAGTAAGTGTGGCATCCCAGACCTATTTTTGAGTCGTTCTGATTCAGCTAGTGTGACACCAGGAACAGACAAGCCCACATCCACAAGTGAGGAAGAAGGTTACTGGGGAGAATATGGGTGAGACAGAATAAAAGAAAGACTAATAATAAACTAAATGCTGAGGAAATCTCTCTGATTGGATAAATAGAAGTGCACTTAAAATTTAGCTTCATAAATGTATTAAAATCTTCACAATTGGTTCACACTTCTTACTGTACTCAAGTAGTGTATACAATCATCATGTTGTACATACCGACTTTTAAGTTAAACAATTAAAGTCCTATTGTGTTTTTTTTACATTTTAGTTTGTAGACCTTTTTCATGTTCGAACAGCAACATTACAAAGTCCACTCCTAGAGTTATTCTCTAATAATCTAGGTTTCTGAACTGATTGTAGTCTTGAGTTTTGCTCTGGGAATGTACACGTAAGAATATCTCTCATTTAAATAATTCCACCCAAGGTATGAGTTGCATCAGTAGTGTGTTGAAACTCTCGGGTGTGGTTAGGGGTGTAACATTTCCAAAACATGCATGAAGCGGTTGACCAATCAATTGTCCAAGAAACTTACTCAAATTGTATTGTAAACTTGGTTTACAGCATAGGGAGAGGGACACATACTATATCAGAGGACAGAAATGACATGAAAATTCCAACAAAATAGTGCATAGATGACCAGACTATCACATTTAAAAGTCTTGACCATGTGCTGCTTGAAACAAAGCTCAAGAATAATTGGGGGTTTTCCCTGCTTATGTCAAAATGTTAGGGGGAAAAACGCAAAAATGCCCCCAGAGATCTTAGACACAAGTTCCTTGTTATAGCAATACGTTCAAGAGAAATACATTCAAGTTCTACATCTGACCCAAATTAACAAGACCACGTCACATTCCTCATCAGTGCGAGCAAGCTTTCCATCAAGGCAAGAGCATAATATCTCTCTTGTTTGGCTCCGAAAAAGTGTGCCCACCTTCCTCAGGCAGAAGGAAACTATCAGATGTTTACCAGGACTGTAAAGTGCACAAGGTGGGATGAGAAAACAAATCTAACTCTACCTTAAAGTGTCAGCTCTATCATGACAGTCACGACAAATTTAGACCGCAGTGCTCTGACAGTGTTTGTGATGGTGAAATGTGTGTGATATTTTGGCACCTTGTTACTAGGGGTGGTGAAAAAAATCGATTATTGATTAATCGCGAGTATGTTATGGACGATTATGAATCGATTATTAAATTTTCAAAAATCGATTTTTTATTATTTAAAAAAAAAATGCGTTATTATTATTGCCGCATCGCTGGATCTAGAGAGAAGCCGCCGCCGCCGTCGAGGAAGCGACAAGACAGCGCCTGAAGAAGCCGGCCGTCTTCGCCACCTTCAGCCATCCGTGCGAGCTACGCTATCCGGCGACGGATCCTTTCTTGCAAAACTTACTGTCTAAAAGAGCAGCGAGCGTCTTTTTCAAGATGCCTTGCACTTCCTGCGGCGCGTGCAGAGCCCCGCACAGCGACGGAGACCGCCATGTGACCTGCGCTCTCTGCCTGGGCCAGGAACACGCAGCTCTTGCCCTCAGGGGTTTGTGAGCTCAGCGACGCACTTCCGATGTCGACCCTGTGGGCCGCACTGCCGTCGTTTTCTGATGCAAATGCTCGCCGGAATGACTCCCTCGAGCATCTATCTCTCCTTCTCCGCCCCCTCTCCCGGACTCGCAGCCGCCGGCTCCCGCCCGCGCTGCCGCCGCCTCAGGGGACGAGGCGCTTGATATGGATGAGGACGCGCTGCTGACAGCTGTTCTAACCGCATATAATGCAAACATTTTTTTGCATTATAAACTTTTTATTTACCTTGACATGTTTCGACTGTAACCTGCAGTCTTCCTCCACCTGAACAACACCTTGTCTTTCTAGAAGAAAATTGTCCAATTTCTACAGTATGTTGGTTCTGATCTACTCCCTAAAGGAAATAAGCCTTTCATTTATTTGTTATTGTTTAGTTCAACTTGATGAGTCACAACACAATGTGATGTATTCATTTCTGTGTTCTACAGAACATCAGCTACATACAAATAATTCTGAAGTTATAACTACACGACACAGAAAGTGCTTTGAGTTGTTGTTACTCAATAAAAGAGTTAAGTAATTCAGCAGCTGACTTTTTTTAATACTGCAATCACTTTGTAGTGTTTTTTCGTTTACTGTTGTGAAATGGAAAATCAATAGTCGCTAATCGAGAATCGTTAATAATCGAAAATCGACTGTAATCGAATCGGGACTTCAATAATCGTAATCGAATCGAATCGGGAAATCAGACAGATTAACCACCCCTACTTGTTACCTAACTAAATCTCAGGAGAGTCAACCAAATGTCATTCTTGAGACTCGGCTCAGCTAGAATCTGGCTGGATTGGCCGTCTTCTATTTTGGCAAAGGCAACTGCTGTAAAGCTGTATGTATTCCCAATAAACTGATGGGAGTAATGGCTTTCACAGAGTTTATACTGTTCCTACTATATGTGATGACATTGTGAAGGGGAAGGCAGAACTTCAAAATGAGGTGCTTAGACTATGCTAACAAGCATGATAATTCTGGACCTTAGATTAGAGAACAATAAAAAATTTTACCTGATGTGTAGGGCAGCACAATATTGAAGAATACAATAACACTATATGTGATATGATAATGCCTTAAGAGTGCAATTGAAATTGTATATATGTAAAAACTGAAAATTATATAACCAAGACACGTTTTCTGTTCTTTTGGCAATAAATCATCAACAGTAACTGCGAGTGCGGGCTGAATCCTCCTCTCTGACTCCTCTATGAGAGTGTCATGATGGCTCGTTAATCATCTCGCATACATCATCAGATCACCTAAACTCATCATTCAGTTGTTGCAAGCGATAAATGCAAATTATGATTTGTACAATTTGCAATATTTCAATATGGTAATATATTGTGCAGCCCTACTAATGTGTCAGTGTTTGTCCTGTTTGTATTATAGCAAAAAAAAAAAAAAAAAAATCAACATCAATAGTATTCGGTATGCATTTCTGTATGGGACCAGATCCAGAGAAAAGAGTGATGTGCATGTGGTTTGGTTGGACCTGGTCAACGCATATGGGTCAGTTCCACACAGGTTGATTGATTTCGCCTTGGAGTTCTTCCATGTCCCGGGTGGTGTAAAGAACATCATCGCCAGATACTTCAGCAACCTGCACATGTGTTTCACGCTAGAGGGCTACACAACAGGATGGCAGCAGTTAGAACATGGAATTGCGATGGGATGCGCCATCTCCCCCATCCTGTCTGTGATGGCTTTCGAGGTAATACTTATAGGGGCCAGGCAGGTAGTTGGAGGTATCAAATTACAATCGGGCGTGAGGCTACCACCCCTGAGGAGCTACATGGACGATGTGACAAGCATCTTGGAAACGGCTCCTTGTGCTACCAGACTCCTCAGGCGCTTTGATGAACTTCTCACATGGGCGAGGATGAAGGTCAAGGCGGAAAAATCAAGAAGCCTGTCAATAAGGAAAGGCACAGTGCAAGTCCAGGACAGCTTCGTCGCAGGAGGGGAGCCCATTCCACGGCTGGACGAAAAACCACTGGGAAGCCTCGGGAGGCTGTACACGGCAGACTTGTCAGACAGGCAGATGGGAAAGATAACCAAACATCAACTCGCAGATGGTCTGGCAAAGATTGAGCAAAGTCAACTGCCCGGGAAGCACAAGGTGTGGTGCTATTAGCACATCCTGTACCAATGCATCCAGTGGCCCCTTAAGGTCTGCGAAATCGCTTCATCACATGCCAGCAGAATGGATAGCCTAGCCAACAACTACATCCGCAAGTGGCTAGGCTTGCCCCGATGCTTTTCAGACGCAGGTCTCTTCGGTCGGAGCATGCTCGAGCTCCCTTTCAAATCCATCAGCCTAGGATATAGGCAGGAAAAGGCTCGCCTTGTGCTGGAACTAAAGAACTCAGCAAACCCGCTCATAAGGAGTGCAAATGTCCCCATCCGCACAGGCCGCAAATGGAAGGTGCAAGCAGAGGTGGAGCGCGCCATCGCCAGTCTGCAACACCGAGAAGTGATGGAGGCGGTCCAGACCAGTCGTGCTGGGGTGGGCTGGGGAACAGCGCAGAAATTCTTGTCCAAAGCCATCAAGAGACAGCAGAAGACCATGGTGGTGGACGAAATCACCAGACTGGAGAAGGAGCACTTCCATCTGAAGGCAATATCAAAGGGCATGCAAGGAGCCTGGACGAGATGGGATGCTACCATCAACAGGCGTATTACCTGGGCGGATATCTGGAGGACGCCTCAATCCAGACTCAGTTTCCTGTTTCCTGCGACCTACGACACCCTTCCATGCCCTAGGAACCTCACACTGTGGTATGGTGATGAAGTGGGCTGTCATCTGTGCGGGAGCGCCAAGGCAAGTCTCCGACACACTTTGTCAGGATGCAGTGGCACTGACCCAGGGTGGCACCATGATGCAATCCTGACGAAACTGGCCAAAGATCCTGGAGGGCGGTAGGGTGACAGCAAACCAGTCACCGGCAACAGAAGAGCATGCCCTGACAGGATTTGTAAAAAGCCTGGCGGTATACACCTATTGCCTGCTCAGAAGAAGAGCAGCATGCTCGTACCTGGTAAAGAGTGGCAGATGCTGGCAGACCATAGGAAACAGCTGGTCTTTCCAAGAGAGATCATGACTACCACTCTCCGACCAGACATAGTCGTGGTCCCCAGTGGCGAAGCGAGCCCTCCTCATCGAACTAACCATCCCCTGGGAGGAGAATATGGCAGCAGGCCACGAAAGGAAGCATCAGAAGTACGCCGAGTTAACAGCAGAGTGCAAAGACGCTGGCTGGAAAGCAACTGTTCACCCAGTGGAGATCAGCTGTCGAGGCTTCGTGGGCAAAGCAGCAGTCCAGCTGCTACATGGAGTGGGCGTAACAGGCTCAAGGCTGAGGAAAGCCACGGGGGTGCTTGGAGAGGAAGCGGAGAAAGGGAGCTACTGGCTTTGGTTGAGGAGGAAAGAAATGGGGTGGGGATCATCACCCCAGTGAAGGCAGCTGCAGGGGGTGGCGGGGAGACGTCCCCAGCATGCCACCGGCCGCCATCTTGGCAACGCCTCCGGGCAGCTATTTCGGACTAACAAGACCAGGCTCCTATCTAAATGAATGGGATGAGACTCTGCACTTTCACTGGTCACCGGGACATAAAAACTGCATGTATACAAACACTAATAAAATATGATAAAAATCGCTGAAAAAGTTTGATGACTTTGCCCCAAAATAAGGTTTAAAACGCCTTTTCCCCCACAGGTTATACTTTTACTGCGCATGCGCAAGGGTTCTCTCGGTCTCTGTCGTGCGCGCGCTACTGCTCGCTCACTCTAGATTCCTGGAGATTTTAACTAATTTGAGGTCATCAGGGAGCCGCTATCAATCTGCGGGAGACTCCCGGAACTTCCGGGAGACTTGGGATGTCTGATATTTACACAACTAACACATATCAAATCTGCCGCCTTTTCAAACAGTAACATATTTTCCGCTGTCGCAAACCTCAACTGTGCGCATGTGTCGGTGGA
Organism: Tiaroga cobitis; assembly: GCA_030578255.1. NCBI lineage: Eukaryota > Metazoa > Chordata > Actinopteri > Cypriniformes > Leuciscidae > Tiaroga > Tiaroga cobitis. Next base: position 34,655,405 of record CM060606.1, read on the forward strand.
ACCAGACGATAGGGTTAAAAGTTTTCCGGCTTGACTGTTAAAAGCAGACGATTGGCTTCCCAGCGGGAGGGGCGGGGCATGTGCATACAACCGCAATCTTTGGCGTTAAGGGTTTTCCCTATATAATTGTATTAAGGATTGAGGAAGTGGCATGTCTCTATATTAATAGTCTCTGGTAGAGTGTACCATTTCAGGTTTCAGAAGGGTCCTTGCGAGCGTCCCCTTTGCGGTCGATATGTGCCACAGACCTCTTCCCGTCAGTCAAAGTGGCGTTACGTCACAAAAGTGACTCGTAGGAAGACCGTGAGTGTCAGTGGCGGCTGCTGATCTTTCAAAGAGGGGAAGCTCATTTTTTGGGGAAAAAAATACTAAGTAGTAGTGGTTACTATCCTTTTACTACACCCCAACACACCTATCACCGTACAACTAAGGTTACTGTGGTAAAAGCATGGTAAGTGTTGTGGTTACAGTGCATTTACAACAAATGAAACATTAAAACTACCAATAATGTGATAAAAGCATGCAAGTTTTGTGATTACTGTCCTTTACTACACGGTGTATAGTAAAGGACAGTAATCACAAAACTTACCATGTTTTTTTGTTAAACTGAAACAAGGAATGTGGTGTATAATTGTGTGAAATGTATGATGAAAATTGGCTAGCAATTTCTCCAAGCAAATACCAAGAAATAGGTTGCAGCAGTTCGTCTTTCGACTACACTTTCAAAATCTGCGATGGGACTGACTGAATGTCAGTGACTGTTTATCGTACAAAATCGCTGTCAATCAAAAGGGGATGCAGTCCTCCAATTAGGGCTGGGCGATAAAACGATAAAGAGATGTATCGCGATAGACACGTGATCGATATCAATAAAAAATGTGTTCGATAAAACGTTCGATATTTTTTTCTTCGTCGGAAGAAACCACAGGTTGCGAAGCAAGTTTGGTTGCATTAACAAAGGCACTCACTCTCTGGTAACCTAGCAACGTAGGGAGTGAGACGCTAACAGGCAATCATGTAACGTGTCAGTTTGGTTGCGCCATATCGTTGTCTCGTGCTGCTGGATTCCTCTTCAGTAACCGGCGATTGATAAGCAGAAAATGAGTGCCCTTCATCTGCATGCCATGCAGGCTAGAATTGCGAAACATTATTGGATAATTCGCTCTATTCGCATTTGATGTGAACACAGCATAATGAACAGGCTGCGATGTCAAGATCGTAGGGATGGGCGGATCGATCCTGTGGTATCGATAGATCGATATGCTCACGCTACTCATTTGGCATCGATTTCCTTAAAATATCGATATAAACTAAAAACATATATATAATTGACATTATATTTATATTATTTTAATATAATATATATATTATTAATTATAATATATAAATGTATGTATCACTTTCAGCTGTTTTAGATTACTTCCTTAAATTACTATGTGCCGCGACACCCCTGGTGGTACCTGGCGGCGTATTGAGCTGGCCCATGTCACGTGACAGGAGACGAGCGAATGAGCGACACAGCCGACGATTACACACACACACACACACACACAGTCCAGTACGAAAGCAGGAGTCGGCGTTGGAGGGAAAGAAGAGTTACAAGAGTATAATATTATGGCAGACAAAAAAACGAAGCGTGGTGTTGATGTATTAGTTTTTTTTTGTTTGTTTGTTTTTTTTCCTTTTAGCTTTTTCTACCAAGATTGGTCTTTTTTCTTTATTTTTTGAGAAATAAGAAAAGTGGAAATGTGTATTATTCATATTTAATTTAGTTTATTTCATTCATATTTATGTTATTTAAAATTTTATTTTATTATGTATTGACCATAATACATTTAGTTTAAATGGTCTGTATTTGTCTTGTGATTTGTCTTAAATGTAATAATATTTTTAATGACAAAAATTGTCAATATGAAACGAACGGTATCGGTATCGATATCGATAAAAATGCAAGAAAAAGTATCGGTATCGTATCGAATCCCAAAAGTGTGGTATCGCCCATCCCTACAAGATTGCAATGCTGGAGTGTGTGTGTGTGTGTGTGTGTGTGCGTGTGTGTGTGTGCGCGCGAGAGAGCGAGAAGGCACGGGCGCGAGAGAGACATAAAAACATACTCCGTCATTTTGTTAATACAGGACATCATTCAGTCTGCAAAGTGTTTACTTATATTTGTGTAGGCCTATACTCGCAATAAAACACAACATTGTGCTTTTGTCACACTGTATTTCTTGTCAAACTGTAACCTACAACTGTCACACACCGTTTTAAAAGCAAAACATATTTATCAAACCCCTTTTTAAAACAGTCTGTGTGTTCCATCTTTTGGACATTCATCATATCGCATTGGTTTTCATTTCTTGTCCTCAAAACAGAGCACTAATCTGTTTATTTTTAAGTTACACATTGATTAAAAAAGACAATGAAATTTGTTGGTAGTATTATTTTATACGGAAATCAATTATTTATAATTCTTATGAGAATAAAGTTAGGGTTAATTAAAATTAAGGAAAACAAATATATTGATCTGAAATATAGCAAATTAATTTTAAATTCATTCAGGTACAATTACCATACATATCTCAAAGTCTTTTTATCTTTTTATTAGTTTAATTAATAAACCAATTATATAAAACTATTATCAGTGCACTATAAATAAACTGGTTATATGCCTTTATTAATAAAACTTAAGACATTTATAAAAATGCCTTCTATATTTCTGTTTTGCTTTTCACTCCATTGTACCGAAATCATACCGAACCGTGATGTCTGAACCGAACCGTGACTTCTGTGTACCGTTCCACCCGTAGTATTGTCGTCATACTATGAATTACGTTAAGCTATGGTAAAAGTGGTACCGCCAGACCTGGAGATCGGCTGAATGGTTTCCTAAACGGTAAACAAACAATTGTTTTACTCGAGGGGAGGTGGAAAATGAGCTTAATTCCCCAAATGGTGGAATATCCCTGTAACGTTAGCTAGGCTTATCGTTAGCCGGGTGCTCTGCCCTGACTTATGATACAGTGTGTAAGATACAAACTTCCGGGTTGGCACTTAAAGATTTTTGATAAGTATGCTGATTTTTGTTAAGTCACGCTCAGAAATGTGTCATTTGCATATTAAAATCACAAAAAAAATCAAGCAGGGGGCACGTACGACCACAAACCCCCACCACCCACGTCCCGCCGCGCCACTGTTACCCTTTTGAGTTTGCAGGTCTGATTGTGAATTTAGACTTATGTTTACATTTTAATTATTTGAGTTTTCCATGGTTGTGTTGACATTTCTGTCTTGGGATTGTAATCAGAGGAAGGTTAAGTTTTAAATAAAAATGTTTAAATGTAATATATTTTTTCTCCTGGTCCTTATTTTAAATGGGTCATAAAAAAAAAATCAATAATTATCGATATCGACCGATAAGAAACACTGATATCGTGATACAGTTTTCAGCCATATCGCCCAGCCCTACCTCCAATCATCACGCAGAAGCCAGGAGTCCAGGCCAGGCCACTCCTCCATTCACCCCCAGAGACGCTGACCGTCCGTGGGCGGGACATAATCGCAGCATTTATCCAATGACCGTCTAGTTTCAAAGCACTGAAAAAAACTGTTCAAAGCAGCCCCATTGAAGTCAATGGACGCTCGGCTTCAACGGGAAAATGCACTGTGACGCTACGGGAATGAATGAGAAGGAAATCGAGTCAGCCGACCTGCTATATGTAGCTGATTCTGAACGAACTTGTCTTCGAGATGATCGTGTTCTAACGCATTTTTAGTTAATAAAATGTTAACACAATAGTACATATTTGACCATTAGTTTTTTGACATTATAGGGGAAGCCGAGCTTCCCTTGCAGTCTTAAAGAAATCCCCACTGGTGAGTGTTTAGGGTGCCATTTGGGACAGGGCCTTAAAGTTGTCCACACTGCTTGACAAAAATCAAACAAATGAAACTATTTGCATTATGTGATGAATTAGCTCTAAGAGCTCTGTTCCTTCCATATTGCTGTATGTTGTGGAATGTTTAGTCACTATTGCTTCTCAGTCATGTTGACAGTCTGAACCCAGCCTTAAACCCATTAACAACTGGTTATGGCAGAGACTTGTTTCACAGGTCTGTGCTGCGCTTTGTCAGACGATTGTCAAAATTTGTTGTGTAGTCTCCCTGCATAATCCAAGCAAATGCATGTTTTTACTCTCTTTTGGTTTTACTTTGACTTTTTTTTTTTTTTTGACCAAACACTTCAAATATTTTTGTTAAAAATGTTGGCAGGCTTTGTTAAAAATAACTTTGATAGTCTGGGAAAGACTCCCTCATTGCTCAAGCAGTCAGCAATATGCATGCCGAGGTCAGGGTCATTAGTCTGAAAGCGACCGATCCAGAAATAAACCTTGTCCACTTTCTGGGAGGACAAACCAAAGACTGTAACGTGACTAGTAGCCTTGAGATATGACGGAAACATCATTTCCAAAAAATTCAGGCATACAAAACATGGGTTGCAAAACAGATCCCCTGCAGGGACTAATGAATTATGGGAAAATGCAAACTAACATGAAGACCTATTGATGTTATTTTGATGACACTTTGATGATGCTTTTTATGTCGTCAACTTTTGATGTCTCTTTGCTTTAAAGTTCAGAAAAATGGGGAAAGCAAAAAAGAAAAGACAATGAAAATAATTCTTGCTGAAACAAAGGATCTACTTATATTGTGCAAATGGCAGCAACAACACTATAATGTTTCTACATAACACTATTTCTGTGATCTGATGGTGTGAAATTTAGTCACAGAAAACAACTCATTGATTTGAGAGAGTAATTCTAATGAAGCAGGACTGAGAGCAACAGGATGGACGTCACTACTCCATTTTCTCACCTGTCCAAGTCATCCTTTTTCAGCTCGTAGTTTCTGAGGACCCGCAAAACTTGTACATCCTGGCTGAGGAAGCAGGGAGGCAACAGGCCATGAATGCCCAGCTGCAAGCGCTCTTCCAGGGAGAAGGCCATCCCCTGCAGAGAGGACACAGAACAGTCAACTATTAACAATTATTACAGGAGTTACTGAGCATTGAGAACTGATGTGAACTGCTAAGTTTAAAATAAAAGAGAACTGACGTTTGCAACCTCCATAATGTGCCTTTTTTTTTGGAGTGAAACAGGGTATATACTGTGTGTGTAATATACACACACCCACACACACACACACACACACACACACACACACGTGTATTTAACAGATATTAAAAGTCCTCAGATTTTCCTTAATTACACTTGTCTTAATTACACATGCCATGGAAATATGTAAAGTCTCTACAAGGGCTAATATAGTAATAAGAAACATATGTTCTATGCATTCATTTCAATAATTAATCTTTACCCAGCTAAGCTTCAGCAGCTGTATTATTAAAAGACTGTTTGGAAAAGCTTAAATAAATCCCCCTATTCCCCTTGCGTGTGTCTCAGATGACTTAAAAGGCCTTTTGACGCTGTTGTCAAGAGTTCTCAGTTCCAGTCTCACTGTTTGTTATGGTGGGGGAGTCTGTAATGCAAGAAAGCCTAAGAAAGGTCACAGGGGGTCACGGTTGGATCACATCTCAGTGTGATGTACAGCTAAAAGGGCAAAACTGCTGCTTTGCTGCTGCGACCCCTCGACATTTACCCTGACCTCTACAATATAAATGCTACAGCCAGGGGGCCCTGAGTTCATATTACCAGACTCCACATGAATATCTGTCAAGAAGACCAAAAGCTGTGGCATTTGAAGCTAGCCTGTCTTTTCCTTAATGACAGACTTGCATCATCATTGCCGCGCCTCTGGCTGCTCCTTCAGAGGAACCACTAAGGAAGGCCCAAAACCCTGAAAGGCTGTGCTAGATCTGCCTTTTAAACAAGTATATGCAAGCTTGGCTTTTCAACCCTTTTTCATCTGGTTATGTTAAGTGGTATGTTTGTAAAAATGATTTTGACCTTGTAAACAAAGACTACTCTGCGCACGTGCAATAAGATGTGGTGTTATTGACACAATTGAGACCCAGAGGAACTCGCCTTGTAAAAATTCTGAGGATTTCGCTGCTGCTTCATGAGATGTAAATCAAATGGAATATTACTGAATTATCTGCAATGTAATTTAAATGAGTGTAATACAGTCTATGTGGAAACTTTTGAAAATTTGATCTAAACCATTAAAGCAGACAGTTGAAAATATATTAATGCATATAGTATATAAGTAGATACATTTCAATCTGCATATTTAAAAATATATATTTAAATAAATATAAACATATTAATATAATATACGTATAAAGTATGTTACAGTTTTTTTTCAATCGCTAACAAGCGTTTGTCCAACCAGTTGTTATATTTTCAAAACTCTAGTCTAAACACAATTAGCACAGCATCGGTCTATTGTGGCCATACCATTAACACATTTAATGTAATTTTCACACAATATGCAGTCAGTGAACACATTTCCTCAATGCTTACATTTTCTTAACAGACAAGCTATACCTCCCAACAAAATTATGGATTGTTTTTGTAGTATTTACAAATGTTAACAAACACAATCCCACAATAGCAAAAACAATATTCCAAACCTTAGATACAGTATAAAAACCTCTTCTTGCAATGATATCAGTTCAAAAACAATATATCTCAGCTGATAATAAACAAACAATTGATTAATTGACCCACAGCTTATTTATGTTGGATAAATTGGGCCAACCACAGCTGATTTCAGTCTGGCTTAGACTCAGTGGCAGGTTTTTTTTTTTCTTTTTTCTATTACATTGACACTTATACAGTAAAAGGAGGACTTTGAGGAGAGATGTTTTTTGGAAACAGAAACAGAAAAAGACAAACACTGTAATGTCTGGACGAGGAAGAGTAAGAGCAAGGGGCCCAGGGAGAAGAGCAGGCCCAGTTAGAGATGCAGTGAGAGGTGCAGGAGCAGTGAGAGACGCAGGCCCAGTGAGAGATGCAGTGAGAGGTGCAGGAGCAGTGAGAGATGCAGTGAGAGGTGCAGGAGCAGTGAGAGATGCAGTGAGAGGTGCAGGAGCAGTGAGAGATGCAGGCCCAGTGAGAGATGCAGTGAGAGGTGCAGGAGCAGTGAGAGATGCAGTGAGAGGTGCAGGAGCAGTGAGAGACGCAGGCCCAGTGAGAGATGCAGTGAGAGGTGCAGGAGCAGTGAGAGATGCAGTGAGAGGTGCAGGAGCAGTGAGAGATGCAGTGAGAGGTGCAGGAGCAGTGAGAGATGCAGTGAGAGATGCAGGAGCAGTGAGAGATGCAGTGAGAGATGCAGGAGCAGTGAGAGATGCAGTGAGAGATGCAGGAGCAGTGAGATGCAGTGAGAGATGCAGTGAGAGGTGCAGTGAGAGGTGCAGTGAGAGGTGCAGGAGCAGTGAGAGATGCAGGAGCAGTGAGAGATGCAGTGAGAGATGCAGTGAGAGGTGCAGGAGCAGTGAGAGATGCAGGAGCAGTGAGAGATGCAGTGAGAGATGCAGTGAGAGGTGCAGGAGCAGTGAGAGATGCAGTGAGAGGTGCAGTGAGAGGTGCAGTGAGAGGTGCAGTGAGAGGTGCAGGAGCAGTGAGAGATGCAGGCCCAGTGAGAGATGCAGTGAGAGATGCAGTGAGAGGTGCAGGAGCAGTGAGAGATGCAGTGAGAGGTGCAGTGAGAGGTGCAGTGAGAAGTGCAGTGAGAGGTGCAGGAGCAGTGAGAGATGCAGTGAGAGGTGCAGTGAGAGGTGCAGGAGCAGTGAGAGATGCAGTGAGAGGTGCAGTGAGAGATGCAGTGAGAGGTGCAGTGAGAGGTGCAGTGAGAGGTGCAGGAGCAGCGAGAGATGCAGTGAGAGGTGCAGGAGCAGTGAGAGATGCAGTGAGAGATGCAGTGAGAGGTGCAGTGAGAGGTGCAGGAGCAGTGAGAGATGCAGTGAGAGGTGCAGTGAGAGGTGCAGTGAAAGGTGCAGGAGCAGTGAGAGATGCAGTGAGAGATGCAGGAGAGGTGAGATGCAGTGAGAGATGCAGGAGCAGTGAGATGCAGTGAGAGATGCAGTGAGAGGTGCAGTGAGAGGTGCAGTGAGAGGTGCAGGAGCAGTGAGAGATGCAGTGAGAGGTGCAGGAGCAGTGAGAGATGCAGTGAGAGATGCAGTGAGAGGTGCAGGAGCAGTGAGAGATGCAGTGAGAGATGCAGGAGCAGTGAGAGATGCAGTGAGAGATGCAGTGAGAGGTGCAGTGAGAGGTGCAGTGAGAGGTGCAGGAGCAGTGAGAGATGCAGGAGAGGTGAGATGCAGTGAGAGATGCAGGAGCAGTGAGATGCAGTGAGAGATGCAGTGAGAGGTGCAGTGAGAGGTGCAGTGAGAGGTGCAGGAGCAGTGAGAGATGCAGGAGCAGTGAGAGATGCAGTGAGAGATGCAGTGAGAGGTGCAGTGAGAGGTGCAGGAGCAGTGAGAGATGCAGTGAGAGGTGCAGTGAGAGGTGCAGTGAGAGGTGCAGGAGCAGTGAGAGATGCAGTGAGAGATGCAGTGAGAGGTGCAGGAGCAGTGAGAGATGCAGTGAGAGATGCAGTGAGAGGTGCAGGAGCAGTGAGAGATGCAGGCCCAGTGAGAGATGCAGTGAGAGATGCAGTGAGAGGTGCAGGAGCAGTGAGAGATGCAGTGAGAGGTGCAGTGAGAGGTGCAGTGAGAGGTGCAGTGAGAGGTGCAGTGAGAGATGCAGTGAGAGATGCAGTGAGATGCAGTAGGGATGGGACGATTACTGGTTTCACGATAAACCACGATAAAATGTACTGACGGTTAGTTTTATCGTTTAAAATTTAATTATCATTATAACCGTGTTTGATTATCGCGATTTTAATAACTCGCTATAAATCCTGTCCAGCCAACAGTCTGACGCAGGCGCAGCACGCAATGTTTTTTTTATTATTCGATAAGGAATGGCGGAAGGCAGTGACCGTGATCGGGAGATTTTTCAGCCTTTTAAGAGGACCAAATCTGAGGGGTGGTCATATTTTGGCTTTTACAAAAGTCCTGAGGGAAACTTGATCGAGGATGGTCACCCTGAAAGTCGCTGCAATAGAAACACTTCACTTCACAAATCTGCCGAGTCGTCTTCTGTGACCATCACCCAGTGTTGTATAGCGAACGCAAGGCAAGTTAACTTTGACCTCAATACCAAAACTACGTCTGGGAAATAATTGGGCACAAAATGTTGTTTTGAGTTGAAATATTTTATCTCACTCACTTGAAATAGACGTGAAGCTTCCGCGAAGAAAAGTTTGCAGCAAGTGGCTTTGAGCCAAAGACGAACGAACAACTTCAAACAAGACTATTATTAAGAGTGATATTTTAAGGGATAGTAATGCACAGATTCATTAATTAACCACAGATTAACCACATAATTACGGGGACATTGAGATTAATGTGTTAAATCTTAACGTTACCTGTTTATAAATCCATTTTGTACAGTGTACAAAACAATCGTCCAGACAATCACAACAATATTATCAAACTCTGTAAACAATAAATCAACTCTGATTTCATTTAAAACAATACAAAATGAGAGACGCAAGACGGCAAGTTGTATTTGAATGAAACCAGAACGCGCATCCGTTGTGATACATGGATGTGTGCTGTGTAATAATCCGTTGCTATTGACGACGGGAATTATAAAGAAGGAAATGCCACAGAATAGAATCTTGCTTAAAAAAACTGCATAGAGCTGCTTATTTATTTGTTGTTTGTTGATTTTCAAATATAAAACTTGTTTTCAGGGTGAGCATCAGTTCTTTTTGAACACTTTCATCTCATTTTAACAAAACCGTGAAAATATTGATAATCATGATAATTTTGGACACTATAATCGTGATATGAAATTTTCATACCGTCCCATCCCTAAGATGCAGTGAGATGCAGTGAGAGGTGAAAAAAACCCTGATTTGCTTTTTACTGGAATGCTTTTGAATGTGAACATTACTGTACATGTGGACATACAGTTCCCAACCAAGAAATTTAGTGTAAAAACGATGGATTGCATGTTTTGTATGCAAATACCTGTGAAACTGAAAAATCAAAGTCTATGCAGTTTTTGAAATGTCAACAATAGCCAGTATGTTGAAACCTGGTGTACTTTGATTGACTGCATGTACCTTGTGAAGTGAAAACAAGTGTTATTCTTTGACAGAATAATTTAATTTTGAATCAGATTTCCGGTGTTTTGGTAAAGTTAGTGTGTGCAGAGAAAGATGTGTTCTATTTTGAAATGAAGAGTTAGTATATATTTAACTAAATTTGTTTTTAAAAAGAAAATTATCCATTTGGCCAATTGTGTGTTGTAGGTGTGAGTCTGTGTTAAGAGTTTAGAAAAAGTATCTGAAGTATGGGTAAGCGCTTGTTAGCGATTGAAAAAAAACTACAATATATAATTAAATAGTTTTGTTTTACTCTTTATTGAAACGTAAAAATCCTCAAACTTCCCCGGACAAAACCCCTTTGTGACAGGACAGCTAGACATACAATAGCATGTAACAGCACTTTTTGGCTTCTAAAAAGATTCTGTGGCAAAAATACAGACTTATTACTCAGAAGCAATGGATGATTTTTGTAGCTTCTATCGCGTCTGTCATCTTCTGAAGCTAACTGTCCAGTGCGCCACTGATGGTCTGTATTTAAGAGCCTAGAAAAGTCACTGCCATCTTGCCAGGCCTGAATTGCAACCCTTGCGATTAAAAATGGACATTCTATTTTCTCTATTCTGGTTTATGCAAGACTATCCCTAGACACTTATGATTACATATCCAAGACAACTTTGATGCAAATAAGCATTTCATTGACCTTTACTGACACATGCAAATGCCCAAAAGTGCATGCTATTCTTGTAACTAGCGATTTGAGAAGACTGGAGATGACTCGAAAGAAACAGCAACGATTCTCAATGAGAACAGCTCTACCTAATCAAATATAATTACTCAAACAGCTCTACAAGCACTGAATGGTTCCTTGTGTCATATGTGTAATGGAGACATTGGTGGAACCGGGCCCAAGCTGCAAATTAACGTTTCTGACAATGGAGCTGCAGGTGGAACTCTGGAGGGCATGCCCACAGGCCCCAGGACTGGCATTCTGATCGTGGCCATGGATGGCTGGACTGGGGAAAGTGGTCTGTTTGATAGCACGCATGGATGGCAAGATTAGAGCAATGAGTCCCGGAGCTCCTGGAGAGGCTGGCGTGGGAACTGGTGAGGTACTTGGCGCTGGTTAAGAGCGACTCTGCTTTGACGCCAAGCGAAGTGCGAGACTTACACAACAGTATAGCGCTCTGCTATCTAGATAAAAAGGGTTGCAAAATATTTATTTAGTTAAATCACAGTTTTATTTTGATTAATCGTACAGCCCTATAAACCTTTATGACTTTTCTTCGGTGGAACACAAAATAAGATATTTTGAAAAGTCAATGGCATCCAAACAACACAGGAATATCACACCATCTTCTTTTATAGAGAATTTCACAGAATAAATAAAAATCATTCAGCTTTGGAACAACACGATGATGAGTAAATGATGAACTAAACCTATATCAGAGCCCCTGCTATGTTTATTGGCTCAGGTTGTTACAGGTTTGCTTTGTGTAGCAATAAAGGGACAAGCAGGGCAGGAATGTGTGAACGTTTCCACATGCGCAACAACCACATTAAAGAAGCCAATGTGTTGTGTGCCAACGTGTGTTATGCCCACACAAGCTCAAGCAAGGAGAGCTGCTGTGCATGCCAACCTGTAATCTCAAGATCAATGCCACCACCCCTCTATTTTGGCCATGACAAGTACCACCCCAAACACACAGCACTAAGTACTTTGTGGCAAACATTAAAGCCTTGCTTTTGACTGATAAAAGCCAGTCTACAGCTTTCAAAAGCTCTTCAAGACTTCAAGCAAGAGGTCACGTTGAAGAACCCGGGGATTCCAATTCAAACAACTCAATCTGAATCCTGAAATTCCCAGTACTTGTACGTGGAAAAAAGTTGCAGCTGCTTCATGGAGTGCCAAATAAGCACCAAGGCGGAAAAAAAAGGCAGAAAAGCAAAGCAAAGCTCTTCAATGGAACTTTACAGTGGGAGTGATGTTTCTTGATCCTGTAATGGAGAATAGATGAGAGTCCATGAAGCACAAAAGTGTCAGTGGCGCTACAATGAGCCGCTTTGGATATACCGTAAAACTTCAAATAATAGCCGAGTCCCAAATAGACGCCTGTCTCTTTTACACGCCTGGTGTGGCTGCAGGTTTGGGTAAATAAAGGCCGGTCTCAAATAGAGGCCGGGTCTGTTTTTTAGTTTCGGGTTGTATTTAATCCTCTAAAACCGTCAGATCGTCCGCCAAAGCAATTTTTTGTCCCTCCAAAGCTTTTTTTGATCGATGAGTGATGTAGAATAGAATGACTGCTGCGCTTGACAGGGCGCGTTACGAGCAGAGAGAGAGAGAGAGAGAGAGAGAGAGAGAGAGAGAGAGAGAGAGAGAGAGCGCCCCGGCCGCGCGCGCGCACTCTCACATCTTCAAACAACACGAGCGCTGTCTTGCTCTCTCTCCCTCGCGCATATTAATCAAAATCAATTGACGACGCGACAGTAAAAGGTTGGAAGACCGCAGTTTAACGTGGAGCATTTGGAGATTTTTATAGATTAGAGACATACACTCAATGACCAACATCTCAACACTAAATTATAAAGGCCTGACTCATATAGACGCCTGTCTCAAATACAAGCCGGTGCAATTCGACGGTTTGGGAAAATAAAAGCCCGGGCTACTATTTGAAGTTTTACGGTATAAGTATTGCATTTTGTGATCTCACTGATGTGAAAAGTTTGAGTTGAGCCATTGCATAACCTCAATCGAAATGTGACTTTTCTTATCGTACATTCAGGACTGACTTAACGTTCTTGGAGTGAGACCAAAGCACTGCTAATGGGTGTTTTTTCAACTTTGGCTACTTTATGTTTGGTTGGTTTCTATTTTATGAAAACAGATTAAAATATTGAAATATAAAAAAATATTAAAATGTAACAGAAATGCAATCATATATATATGTAACTATGTAACTGTGGTGGGAATTTGCATTACTTAAAAAGAACTGTTGGATATTGTTAGAGGACATATTAATGTCTGATAATGTGTAAACAAGCTTGTGAATAGCATGTTTAAGATCATTTATTTTAGCAAAATTCCACAGGGCCAAAAGTCCCTATAGTTGAAGAAACGCCCAACTATGCATCATATCTACACACAGGGACGTGCACAGGAATTTTGTGGGGCAGTTGCTCTGAGCTGAAAAAGGGGCAATGGGCAGATGGGGAAAAACTCGCTTCTAATAAAAAAAATAATAAAAAAACGCTTAGATTTCGGGGAAAAATACAATCCTTTTTTAACCTTTTGTCTTCCCGTACATTCACTTGTGCTTTTTGGTCGTATTCAGTTCTGATGGCACATATGGTAACTGGGCAACTACGCATGACTTGTAGTATGATTGCGTAAAGGAAACAGGAATTTCGGTAGGGAACAGAATCGACTGCTAAATCCAGTGCCGATCCTGACCTCCCCCTGGGGCCCTAAGCAAAATTCTGCTAAGGGGCCTCTACCTGACCCGTGACGCCGTGAGCTATGTAAACCATTTGCCATTGCCACAGTCACATCTGACACTTCAGTGCTCCCAATACAATCCTCCCCCCTTTAAACAAAACAGTCAAAGAATAAGTACAACAACATAGAACAGAATGAGATTCAAACAAACAATATTTATTGAATAGGGTATTTTCTATAGAATGTTAAAGCTACATTGAGTGATTTTTACCCCCATCTAGCGGTGAAAAGGTATATGACCATCCAGTGAATATTAGTTTCTGTTCCTCTCTATTTCGATTTCGTTTTAACTCCTACGGTGGCCAATGGAGTCCAAGATTAACATGGCTTCCAGTACGACCTCCTCGACACGGTGCCATCGAGTGTTAAAACACGAAGGGCGAAACTTGATGTCCCTCTTTGGCTAATGTACTTTCAAGATGGAGGGGCAACATGGCGACCGACATTAGAACCCCTAACCCATATGTATTTTCAATGGCACATTATACACTCGCGAGAATACTTTATTACTTGAACGAAGTAAATATACATTAATGAGCACATATATTTTTGAAAGAACTAAGTGTTTTTAGCTAAGAATAACCTAAAAAAGTTACACAGTGTAGCTTTAAGTAAATATTAACGTAAACATAAATAAGAAGAAAATAATAAATTATAACCCTGAGCTTTGGCTTTTGGGATTAACTTTGTTCTCTCTACAGCCTGGGCATTTTCGGCATCATTATGACTTTTTTTTTATTATTATGCATGTTGAAGCAATTCTTGATTTATGGTTATTATTTATTGAGGGATGTGCATCCATATTGACCAGTATGTCCAGCTAATCAACATTTTAAATCCAATATAGCCTATAAATCAATAGTCAATCAATGTCAAATTGTCAATACATTGCTTTCTATCTTGCATAATTAGTGCAGTTGTTTAGAGTTTTTAACACTGAGACTAGATAATCAGTGTTTTGTTTTAAAAGTATAATGTGTACTTTGATGGGAGTGCCATCATTCACGTGCATGTATTGTACAGTATGTCTGGTCTCCACATATTTCTGCTTGAAAAATGCGCGTTTCATTTCGTGCACGCGCATATTAACGCATGATAACACACGCGACGCGGTTATGTTTTCCGAGCTGCAGTAAACAAACGCCGTTGCACTTTGTCGTTTATCAAAAACAAACTTAATAAATAATTGTATTTTACTCTCACTTTTGTCAGGTACAAAGTGATGCAAGAGATGCACTGCCTGCCCAGCTAGGTTAGCAAGACCGAAAAACATCAAACTTTGCTGACATCAAACTTAGAGAGGAGAGAACACAAGTTTACCTGATTGTTGTTTCCGCAATTCACTCTCATGTTTTTTTTCTTCTTCCTCTTTTCGTGACCAGAAGGATAGTTTCGCTTCATTTTGTCATGGATGTTGTACACATTAATTGACGCGCTATGACACGAGATGGAGGCGGGGCCTTAAGTAATTTGCGTGGCCCTACGCCGGTCGCGTTGCAGTCTATGGTCGCGTGCAGCGCTGCAGCCACGTAAACAGTTTGCCCTTCCCTTACTGACTTTCACTTTCGGTGCCCGAATGGAAGTGAATGAGGCTTTGCGATTTTTTTTTTATTTTTTATCTAGGCCTACGTGAAATTCTGCATCCATTGTACGATTTATTTATTTATTTTCTCGGAAGGGCAACC
Source organism: Tiaroga cobitis (assembly GCA_030578255.1). NCBI lineage: Eukaryota > Metazoa > Chordata > Actinopteri > Cypriniformes > Leuciscidae > Tiaroga > Tiaroga cobitis. The sequence goes on from CM060606.1 coordinate 34,670,702, forward strand.
TGAGTCGAGAAGGGCATATGGGCAGTTGCCCGGGTAACCTGAGCAACCCCCCTGTGCACGTCCCTGTCTACACACACCAACATTCACACACCAGACATAACTCCAAATCTTGATCCAAACGGAAATCATGATGTGAAGCAGGGTTCACTACTTGGCCCATTTCAGATTCTCTAAATGAGAAAGAGACGTGAGAAAGGAAATCGTCCATGTCAGTCTAATATACACACTGGCTCTATTTCTGAGAAAGAGATCAGAGGCCGAGTTTTTGTTCTGATTGTGCTCCTCACATTTCTCTCATGTCCAAGTGGCGACCTTCATCTACTGTAAGTGAAAAGACTTAAAAGTTTTCTGTAAAGAGAATGCTTTGACCTAATGCAATAGCCATGCTAGTGAGCAGACACAGAGGCAAGAGTACCAAGCTCCCTTATGTCAATGAAATGTACCTATCACATGATCCACCTCCAGAACAAACAAAGGATCAGAGATTGGGAGCTGTATGCGAGATTGCTCTGACATTGTTGATGAAAGAGGATGTTTTTCCCAGCTTTCTGAGACTCATTTGAAAAGGCCGAATCCAAATGCAATGGGTTTGGTTAGTGCAGTAAATGTCTACCCATCTGAGATGCTTTAAATCATAAGTTTGTGTTGGTAAAATTGACTATGGTTAAAGGTAAAAGGTTAATCGTTAAAAGATCGCTATCTCGATTCAAACGACCCGCACGATCTTATTCCTAAATGACAATGATTCTGCTATGTCTATTAAATCTAAAAAGTATGATCACAGCGGAACATTAAAATCTGTGTTGACACTGTCACTGAACCAGACAGAGCAGTTGCCATGTTATGAAATTATCACAGAAGTACTGGGATAAAAGTTTATAGTTTGGATATAAACAATGATGTCTATGTTAGCAATCAAAATAGAATAAATTACCTTTTAAAAGAAACTTGATGCTTCAAATAAAGATTGTATCAATTACACCGTTATGCCAGTAGGAGACAAAAATGACTGTTAAAAAATGTATTTGTCATTGAATCGTTCATTCAAGAGATTTGTTCAAAAATGATTATTCATCCAGTAATGAAACAGGAAAAGTCTTTATCAGTGAGTCATTTAATCATTCAAAACAATTTTTTTAAAATAATTCATTCAAATCATTTTTTAAATAGACTGCAACAATAACATTTTGTTCGAAGAACCTCTAAATTACATGTGATTTTGTTTAGTAGTCTATTCAGAATTGTGGGGGGATCTTGATCTCTATTTTAAACAAAATAAAAACTGTGATTCCCAATTTATCCAGAATTGTGCAGCTAGTTAAAGGGTGATTTTAAAGGATTAATTTAAAAGGTCTTAACAGGTGCAAGCAGACACACTCTGGATGTGTTAAAATCCACATGGCCACCCAGTCGGCTGCTTGATGGTGCAACCAAAATAAAGGGGGGAAAAAAATATTTTTTACATGGTTCCAGCAAAAGCTGTCACAGGGTACAGACATGTCACAGACCCCTCCAGCTGACCAAATAGGGAATAAATGAACACATGCTATTCTCATAAACACCCTTGTTGCTTAAATAGCTGTATTAATGCCACATGCATCTTCCCACGCTCTTAATTCAGTCCACAAGCAACCATTTCAGAGCAGTGAAAAGAGCCAAGAAGGATGACCATATAAAGTGACTTGTAGGACACAAGCAAAAATCCACGGGTGGAAATAGTGTGGATGTTGTATTGACCTAAAGCATATCAGATTGGGTGGAGTGGTACAGCTAATAAGTCTGAATGTTTTCTGGTTCGATATCCTCAAGAAGCAAGCCATTAGACATCAATATTGTTTATGCAAAGTTAAAGGGATAGTTCAGCCAAAAATTTAAATCTTGTAATCATTTTCTCTCTCATGTTGTTCCAAACCTGCATGACTGACTTTCTTCTGCAGAACACAAAAGAAGTTTCAACTGTTTTTGCCCATATAATAAGGGTCAATGAGGTTCAAAACAACATTGGCCTATTGACTTTCATTGAATGGACAAAAGGATGCCATTTTTCTAAATATATTTTTCTGTTCCACAGAAGAAAGAAACTCATGCAGTTTTGAAGGTGACAAATTTCAGAATTGTCATATGTGGATGAACAATCCAATGCCTCTGATCTATGATGACATTGCATGAGACTCTCGAGACTCATGAGACACGGCTCTGGTTTGTGTAAAAAAATCTATAAAAGCATCACTTAAATGGCAAGAAGACAAAAACAAGAAGCAAATAATCTCAAATGCAGAAAGACAATCACACGTGTGAACCTTTAGGAAAGTGCAATAAGCAAGATCCACATGTGCATCATTAATTTGTGAGATAACGCCAAATGCCAAAAATATGTACTTGAACAGTGAGCAATAATAAAGATAAAGTACTGAAATTAGAGTTCTTCAGCATCTGGAGGAGAGTGTGACTCACATGCACAAACAAAAGCGAAGACTGCATCAACAAACATCAATGTGATACATCTCCAAAACATCAGCAAAATAAAGCAAAAGTGCAGAAATTCCCCTCCATCAATAATACAATGTCTGGCTATGAGTCAACACTGTGTTTTATGAATTGTGGACTTTTTATAGCGGTGAGCAAACTATGGTACCAGAATGATGACTCAGATTCTTGACTTTCCTGCTTGATAATTTCCACAGAGATTGGTCTGTTTACACACAACACTCTGCTGAAAGCTCAATTACAAAACCATCAATATGTGATCTAACACACACTCACATAATCACTTCTCCACTTATCTCTTAACACCAACTAAGAGGAAAGGAAAATGGATTTTTGATTTTAAGGCTGTCCTATATGTTGCAAAATTAAACGGTGATGAATAATTGTGATCTTTAAAGAGTAATACATCAAGTTCAGGTAATTCTCTTGTTGGGCTTTTTTTATAACAAGTAACTATTTTTCAATCAGGGCCACAAATATACAAAATAAATGTTGTCTGATGATATTCCAGTGGAAAGGTATAATTTTTTATTCTTTTTTTTCCACCTGATTACTTCTTCTATACCATGTTGTTTGTTTTTACAAACTTTTGGATGGCACAAATCTCCAATAATCCCCTTGTGGGGGATCCCCAGAAATATAAGATCAGCTATATTTTTCCATGTGCAAAGACTCATTTATATTGTGATAAATAAAATAATATAATAATATGTGTAAAGCATTATTTGAAAATATTTACTTTTATTATGTTGACACTGTATCTTTTTTCCACCCACCAATTAGAAAGCAAAATGAAACATAACATAGTCTTTTCCTTACAGTTTCATCTTAAAGCAAAAAAGCAGAAACCAACATTAAGCAAACTAAGTATGCAGACGGCTCCACAAGGAATCCAATTAAAAGATTCTTATGTGAAACATCCTTAAATATTTAATTCAACACTGAAATATGTATATTATAATTGTCTTTTGCTACATTTGGATGTAGCGAGGCAGAAAGGCAAAATTAGACGTATAAAGGGGTCATATAATGGTACATGCACTTTTTCAAGTTGATTGTACTGAAATGTGTGTTGGCAGTGCCTGTGCACAACCATCATATAATGATAAAAATCCATCCAGTGTTCATAAGTGTCCTCCTTATGTTTTCCCATCTCAAATCGAGCCGTTCGACCGTGTGACGTCACACGGTCAGACGCACCTCCCACGATTGTTGATTGACAGCAGCGTTTCAACACAGACCAGCCCTGAGCGAGCTCATCATAGTCCGGCATTGTTGATACGCTGGAGCAGAATGGCGTCTAAGCGATTGTGGTGTTCTGTTCTTGGGTGTAATAACAAACACAGAGTCATTTTGATGTTCCTAAATCCAAACCGCTGAAGATGCGGTGGCTGAGTTTTATTTTCGAAGGGAATATTCCCCGCAAGTTTTTGTCGTTTAAAAAACCTTTATAAGTGATTTTGATCTGTAATGTGAGACGGGCTCCGTCATGTTTGTTTGGGCCGCATTTCAGAGATTCCGGTCTGTTGGGTTTATTATACCACGTGAATTAATCAGTTTCTCCCGAAATACATGGCCGGTGAACTGGGAGAAGAATAGAGTTAACTTTATAGTTACTTACACTGTGTGTCTGATATGAATAAAATCCGTCGGCAAATATATTTGAATGGGTTGTTATTGCTGCTTCCATAGACACCATTGTGTATTTTACAAACTATAAATGTATTGTTTTAGTATAAATTATATATATTTAAACGTCTGAAACCTAAAATAAACATTAAGTGGTTAAAAACACTGAATAGTTGTGATATAATATGACAAGCGCTGAGCGCGTCCGTCTCTGGCTCAGCGCCGGCCACAGCATGAAAGCACAGTCTGAATCTGGCAGTTCTGTCACGTCACTGTACATTCGCTCCTTAGGTCAGCTGTAGCAGAGCATGCTGAAATCAAAATTGCTGATGAGATGTAGAGGAAAATATCTCCGCGTTGTGCCTACGCCCCTTAGCTGTTCTAAATCCACTGTAAAACATGGCTTTGCGGGGCTTATTGCTTAAGTGAAAAATTAGAATGTTAGCCCCGCCCCTCCTCCCGATATCATCGTCCATCGCGATGTTTCACTGTACACATCGTCTGATGCCAAATTGGTAGACATCGTACAACCCTAACGCCAATGCTTTCATGTTTGTGCGAATCTTTTCTCAGCAGACTGCTTTATAAACGACGGTCAGTTTAAAGCTGGTTTTGTTAAGAAGCTGCTCCTGAAAAAAAAATCGGTACCAACTATCCCTGTCCCTGCTGAACCTCCAGAAGAAGTGAGTGTAAAGTTGTATTAATCTTTATATTAATCTTTGCAAATCGCCTGCACGCTTCATGATGAATGCGGCTAAGGTTTACACTCAGGGTACATTACGGTATATTTTCCATGTAATGTACGACGTTCTCAATATAATTCATAATCCCACCTTTATAATGAACAACGCGTTATGGTTATTGTGTTATTACAAACTGTGTACGTATAACGTTACATCAGTAAACATAGCGTTCGTACATCTCACTAAGTTACTCTACCCTGCCAGTACATACAAAGATAGATCAAAGTGACATTACGTTAACCAACCATTCAGAAACGTCCTGTTCAAGCCTTATTTGTCGAACTTCATCGGGGCCGTCATCTTGTTCCGGGTCCGACTCCGGTTCAAACTGATACGGTTGCACAGATGTGTCCTCAGAGACTCCCGCCGCCATTCTTTCTCTAAAATATACCCTCAACTGTTGTCAAGGCAACACTCCACATGTGTTGTGTCAAAATTCCCCACAGAACAAAGGGGCGGGGTGACGTAGCTCATTATCATTTAAAGACACATGCACTTAAACGACATGCTGAAAACAGAACTGTTTTTGACCAGGTATTTTTAATAAAAGTATATTACAAACTTTTAATTTAGACCCTAAAGAATCACATTAACTTGAATGAAAATGGCATTATATGACCCCTTTAAGTTAACAACTCCACAAGGGATTCAATGATAAGACTCATTTTAAGAGATATCACTATCAGAAACTACTTGTGAAGTGTTTGTTCATGTATGAAGGAGAAAATGAGAAAAAAAAATAGATAAGATAAGGACATTGATGGCTTTTGTTCTCAGTTCTTTAATCTGCTGCGAATCAAAGATGTCCTGAGCTCCTGGTCCTTCTCCAAAAACAAACTCTGAACTGAACAAAAACTTTGATCGTGAACACCAGACTATCTTTCTTTTGACTGCTGCTTAAAGTTCAAGGATATATATATTGTTTTATCTTCTAAGCTGGATAAAGAAATCACCATGGTGTAAGCTGGTCTTTTCAGCAAGGCCAAGCCATTGTGGTGAGATCGAAAAGATGCTGTCAATCTTTTATCACGCTTATTTTTATCTACTTATTTATATCTGAAATGTCAAATATACTTAAACATAAAATAACATAACATAAGCTTTTTTCAACACTAACACACAAAAACAAAAGGGTAGACCTGTATAAAAAAGATTTATCTTTATGAATAATTTTTGCAGCTGACTGAATGTGGATATGTTAATCTTAAAGTACACCTCTGCACAATGCAGCCTTGTTTAAGATTTTTCCAATATGCGTCTAATCTAAATCACTATTCATATTTGCAAATCCACAATCCAGCAGAGCAGCAAATTTTGTAAAAACAACAATCCAAAACAATCTACTTCCTTTGATTGTTAAAAGTTACACTGACTTTTGACCCTGCCATAATAAGTAAGATGATTGTTAAGCAGGGTTGCCATAGCTGTGGGACACAAACAGATCACGTACCAGTGAAATTCCCCTTCCTCTGCATGCGATTCTATTTTCAAAATGCTCACCATGTTGTCCACAAAGGTAACAATGTCTTAAGAGTTGTAAAAGGGGGCATTTTTCAATGCTTTCTGGTAGGGTAGTAAAATGTTCTTTCAGTCCAGCGGGGTCTCAGATGGTTGGTGGACATTAATAGTCCTATTCTAAACAGCAAGCGAAATCTTTACAGGCCTGGACTGCAGGTGTAGGACTTGCACTGAAAAAAGCTGCATTGAATTCGGTCACGACCTCTAACAATGGTACAAAAGCACTGTCTCAGTGGTCTCAAACTCGCGGCCCGGGGGCCTCTGTATTTTGTGGCCCCCTACTTGACATTAAAGTTTAATGTTAGTGCGGCCCGTCGTTGCGTGTGCCGCGTTTAAAAAAAAAAATGTATCCCTTATGGGCTACCATAGATAGTCTCGTGACAGCTTACGGTGGGTTTGTTGTCAATAGACAACCGCGAAGTACACACATACTGCGCCTGGAAAAAATGAGCGTGTCGCTTCAATTATGAGCGCGCTTGCCGCGCACCTACATTTGAAATAACGAACTTGAGCGCGCAAAATATGTGAACGCAATATGTGAACAGGCCCCTTGGCGAGCTACCACCAATCGAGCGACGTGTTGGAGACCCCTGCTCTAAAACAATAATCATTTTGAGCTTGTAATATGTGTCCAACAGGTTGATAAGAAGGTTGGCTTTGATTTGTGAAAAGTCAGTAATTTGCCTGAGACACTATATATGTGTAGAAAGAATTCAATAAGACGGGCAGACATGACTGCAAATATTTGTATTTCAAAAGCAATAATTGTTTTTCTAAGTATAATAAAAGGAAATGTGCCTTCCATAAAAACATTCAATATCATATTGAAAATAAAAAGGACCTGAGCAAATATAAGAATCACAAAGATGTGTTATAAGGAAAAGAAAAAGAATGTTTGTAAAATGAAATATCACAAAGATGTTGTGTATAAGGAAAAGACAAAGAAAGTTTGTAAAATGAACTTCAACTGTCAGAAGGACAGCTCATGAAGAACCAATCATGTACAGAAAGGAATGTTCAAATTCAGAGGAACAGTTCAGAAGAAAAGTTAATAATAAAGATTGAGAAGTTTGGATCAGTTGTGCTCCTTTTTTGGAATACTTGAATACTATTTTTTTGCGGAATACTTGATGCGGCCCAGCCTGACCCAGACTCTACCTCCAGCAGCCCCCAGTTAAGTTGAGTTTGAGACCCCTCTAATCCATCAAATTAAAGTGTAAATTCTGTGAAATAAAAATGAATGTCGCTATTTGTGTTACGGTCAAAGTGACATTTACAAGGAGATTATTCATATTGAAGATAACTTTTATCACTTGCTGCTTTTATTGCTTCTAGCTTTAGTTGTCGTGCCTGTTATTATATAAGTACTCATTATCAGTTTTTTTCTTCTTTTTTTAAATCAGATTAGTAATTCACAGCCATAAACCATGATTTTGATTGGACAAAGGGAGATTTTTATTAATATGTTTGCAATGTTTTCCTAGAAGATAAAAACTGTACATTTATATTTGTCTATCTGCTAAAAGTCAATTTTGCAAATGTTTAGTAGTGCACTAACCTATAGATGACTTTAAAAGCAAACACATGAGACTAAAAGCCACAAAACTTGGGTCTCGAAATAAAGGTAAGAGAGTGGAAATAAGATGCCATATAGGCCAGACGTGAACCTAAGCTCCCATGAGTCAACAACACCCCCCTAACCGGGGTTATTTTATTTAAATTAGGAGACATCCTATCTTTTATTAAATTATATAGTCTCTGTAGAACCAATTGTATAATGGATGTTAAATAAAATTCCAAGAACTCATGGCCAAGAGCGAGTCAAGGCCGGGTAAATATGCAGTCAATCCGTCTGGGCACTCAGTCCGTGGTCAGGCTCATAACCTGTTCTCAAGTTTATCAACCCTGACGGTTTTTATTTTATTCTTCTTTAATGTGCACCACTTTTCCTTTATGATTCCCAAAATGGTCTGTCATCATCTCTTTGTACCAAAAACCAAGTCTCTCCAGCTGTATCTTTTCATCAGGGCACTGAGGAACAGGATCAGAACAACTAGATAAAAGACTAAATAGGAAACCACATAGGGGACGGTTTAAAAGTAACAGAGAATGGCCTAGGTGACAAGGCTAGTTGAAAGAAAGTGGTCCATGTATTATAGAAGAAAAAAACTACTTTGTAAAATGCGACTGTGGTTACCAACTATTCAGAAACCCAGAATATGAACAGGAACGAGTACTAAAGTGACTAGAAAGCTTACAATTAAATCCACTCTTATCAAAACAACTATACAGAACAACTGCAGAAAGTATGTGTTGGGCTCTTTAGACGTGCTAAAGTCACAAGAATGTTACTGGAATCTCACATTTCATCGCAGAACCCACTTTGGCACTTGTCAGTGTGCCAAATGTAGCAATTAGCTTTGACTAATATTAGCTTTGTGTAGCACTGGAAAAAAAACGTAACATTTTAATAGATGTAGTGTTAATTGTAGTACAATAATTACAATAATTGTAGTGTTGTTAATAGTAGTTTAATACAAGAAGTGTTTGGTACTCCAAGTGCTTTCGTTCACTAGTATTTGTTGTAAAATGTCATTACCTGCAGTGAGTTGTTCACAAGCTGCATGCGCTCGTGTCGAACTAAATTAAGAAATTTTTCATCGCTGTCAAACTATACATTAGTATTTTAACGAGTTCACACTTGCATACAAATAAAGGGAGTAAAATTGAAAGCGTATTTGGTAGGGGTGCACGATTCAGAAAATATCACGATTCGATTCGATACCGATTTTTAGGCTCAAGATTCGATTCAAAATCGATTTTCGATTCAAAAACGATTCTCAATTAAAAAAAAAAACGATTCGCAGGATATAAACGTAGTTTACTTTTTCCTATGTGATTGATTGCAGTAGACACAATTTAAAAGAAAAGAAACACAACAAATTAAATGCAGTTTGATATTACTTTATATGTCTTATACAAAAATAAAAACTTTTGCACTAAAAAGTGCAAAGTGCCAAGCTTTGCCCTGCTTTCAAATACATTTAATTCAAGTTTAAAATAAAACTTAAATAAAAAGCTTTTACATTTAGCTTTAAAGTCCTGTAGTCAGATCAAACAAACAATTATGCTAAATGTGGTTTAAGGAGTACTTCACCAGGTTGACTGTTGAAATGTGAACTCGACCGGGCACAATGAACTTCCTAACATTCCTAAAAATATAAAATGTCATAGAACCCTTGCAAAATTATTTTAAACAGATTAAAAAAGCCACCGCTACTGGTAACATCTATGGTTAGATTGATTTGTTTAGATCCAGTGAAGTCGTTCATACGCGTAATTTGCGGGTATCTCCAGTTAACTAGCAGAGCATTCATTTAGTTCGCTATTAAATAAGAGATCTGTTGATCAAGCTGAGCGCTCGTGTCCGCTGCTATCAGTGTCATGGATACAGTGTTCTCTGTGGCTCGCGCAGTCTTCACTCGGACGCGCTCTTCAATCTATCTCCGTTGCTGAGACTCTCTATTCGTTCCGGTGAGATCACAAAATAAAATGCATTCAAACGTCTCCCTGCTTGATATAGACTGTCTGTAACCACTGATGAACATATTCGGTTTTGATGAGAGAGAGTAAAAACTATACGAGTGCGGTTTAGAACCCGTAACCTCTGACACGCTTGGCAAAAGATCTACAGACCATTAAGAACTCAAACATAATCTGCGGATCGATGCATTTATTTACGGGTTGAACAGAGAGGCTGCACAGTTTGACCAGCGGGCGGCAAGAACTTCCAATGTATAACTATCAGACCGGCCCTCGCGGCCTCGAAACACTACCAGACCACCGGGAACAGTCCCGACTCACCCGATTGCCACGCCGACGCCGCCGGTGCACACCGTAAAAAAAAAAAATATGAATCGATTTTTGGAAATCTATGAATCGATTCTGAATCGGTAAAGATTGAATCGCGATTCAAATGTGAATCGATTTTTTTGCACACCCCTAGTATTTGGCGTGCTGTCCGGGGGAAGGGCTCCGAGCTCGAAATTTTGTTAATAAAACATAAATTATTTGATTTAAACAGATTAAAGGTTAGGTCATTTGAGTTTACACCTCAACAGGCAGTCTAGGTTAACTGTATGAATGGGAATCAGGTTTTCACAATTTTGAGTCCTTCACATCTTAACAATCCCTGGATTCGGACTGCACACTTGTCGACCTAGTAAATTACTTGAATTTACTTAATTTACTTGTTGTACACTCATTAATGCAGTGCATTGTGGAATTTGAATGAGTGCACTCAATAACATCTACTATAGTTTCAGACAACACTACAAATGGCTGTCCCTTTAAATAGTGCCCTATTTAAGGGTATGGGGCGATTTCTAACACAGCCTTGGTTCAAAAGAGACATTCGTCTTAGAATAGAACTGCACTGTTTGTCATGTGTGTTTCTGATTCACTTAAAATAATTAGCTTGAATTTTTCATTCGTTTGTGAACTGGACTACACTTGTGTGATGTACTGTATGTTTTGTATCATTAAAAGAACTGTCTAATAAGAGTCCATCGTCCAGGAATCAGGCTACACCCAATAATCAGGTTGTGTTTTATTCATTCTCTCCAAATGACCATTTCTTGCTGTAATAAGAACCAGTTCTCCATTCACTTGACCGTCCCGAGAACAATACAACCTGACAGCTAGCTCAAGAATTTGACGTTAATGGGCAAAAAGTCAAATGAACAATGCACACATACATTTTTTTCCAAATGGAACCAATTTTATTGTCTGGAAGAATAATTTAATTTCAGCACTTAAATGAGTCATATAAGAGAGTCCAGAATTCATGTGGAGAAGATCCCATTAAAACTCACAAAAGATTATGGTAACACTTTACAATTAGGACCTACCTGTTAACATTATTAAATGCATTAGCTATCAAGACCTAACAATGAGCAATATATTTTTAATATATTAATATATACATTATTAATCTTTGTTAATGTAAAAATATAGTTCACTGTTTGTTTGTGTTATTTCACAGTGCATTAACTATGTTAACAGACAGCCTTTTGACTTTCAAAAATGTATTAGTAATTGTTTAAATTAACATTGACTAATATTAATAAATACTTTAGTTACCATGAATTAACAATGAATAATACTTGTTAACTGTTAACAAATGAAACCTTATTGTAAAGTGTTACCAAGCTGCTGCTTCTTCCCATGACACCTTTTTATTTATAATAGTTATGTCTAATGCTGAATCTCATGCTCAGGGATTCTAGTAACACGTGAAGTTGTGAAATTAATTACTGTTTTTCAGATTTTATAAAAACAATTTAATGCAAATTTCCACAAATGTGCATAATATCATATCTGTCGCTCCAATCTGTTGGTACAATAATTGACCTCTTTCTCACATGAGAGTCACAACATTGTTTTTTCACCTTGGAGAGCTTTTATAACCTTCCTTAGGTTACCAGCATCTTTTAAATGCCTCACTTCCTCAATACAAAGGCTAAATTGCTATCTGCCTGTCAGGTAAATTCCTCCATAAACTGTCCATTCAAATAGGTCCATTTGTCTGAATCATGGAAGACTGATGTGTTTACCTTTTGATTTTGTTTAGACAGAAGATGTCAATTATCTTAATTGATCTCAAATGGTTTTGCCATTTTGACAAACCTCAGAGAATTATGAGCCAAGAGAAGACCGTTTAGAAACATTCAACTGTTGTTCTGTATCTGTTGTTGTTTTTCACTTGCTACACAAGCTGTGCCATGACCAGGGCCACACGGAATCTGCGGACTTTTTTTGTGATTTCTGTGCTGAATTTTTGGAAAAATCTGCGGAATTATGCGGAATGGTTTTAAATGTGTTAAACAGGTCTTAGAGTATTGGAACTGAAAACATTACAAAATAAAATACAAAATATTCACTTCTTAATTTTTATTTAAGGTTTACAATACAAATACAAAAACAAATAGAACAACAAAACTAGATCTCTCTTATCCTCCATCCACTAAACAACGGAGAAAATATTACTTTATCAATTGTATTGTACACAAATCATTAAACAAACAATTGCATATAATTTAAAGGAACACTCCACCGTTTTTTTTTTTATATTAAACTATGTTATTCCCTTAACTAAGGCGAGTTGATACATACCTATCTTGTCTCAGTGCGTGCGCTCAATCGCTCTGGCGCGCGGCGACACTTTGATAGCAGTTAGGTTAGCCCAGTTCATTCATTAGGATCCAAACAGAGATGAAGTTAGAAGCGACCAAACACCTCCACGTTTTCCCTATTTAAATACAGTTACACGAGTAGTTATACGACCAAGTATGGTGACACAAAATAAAACGTGGCGCTTTTCTAAGCAGGTAAAATGGATAACTATAATGTATGGCGGAATAGCACTTCGACTCAGCGCAGTAATATCATCACTCCAGGATCATTCAGGATCATTCAGGAGTGATGATATTACTGCGCTGAGTCAAAGTGCTATTCTGCCATATATTATAGTTATGCATTTTACCCAGTTATACTTGGTCGTTTAACTACTCGTGTAACTGTATTTAAATAGGTAAACCGTGGAGGTGTTTGGTCGCTTCTAACTTCATCTCTGTTTGGATCCAAATGAATGAACTGGGCTAAGCTAACTGCTATCAAAGTGTCGCCGCGCGCCAGAGCGATTGAGCGCACGCACTGAGACGAGAGAGGCATGTATCAACTCGCCTTAGTTAAGGGAATAACATAGTTTAATATAAAAAAAACGGTGGAGTGTTCCTTTAAGAATAGGGCAAAATAAATACCTACCTAAGTAAATAAAGTAATGAGCTACATTTAATAGCTATAAATTATTTTTAAATAAATAAATAAATAAATACTGGTGTGACAATCAATTACAGAACAGTTCAATAAATACATAAAAATATATTTAAATAAAATAGTAATTTACTATTTTACTACTAACTTCGCATCAGAAAAAGTGATTTTGACATCAATTTGACATCAGAAACTACTGACTGTTGAGTTGAGCTTATTTTGAGTCTCTGCTGTTGAATTTGGCAATCAGCATCATTTTAACGTTGTCCTCGGTTAGGCTGCGTCTGTGGTGTGTTAGAAGTGTAGAATAGTGGGAAAAAAGTCTCTCCACATCCACTGAAGTAGTGGGAAGATGCAGGTACAGTGCAGCCAGTGGGGCAAGTGTTGGCATTCGATCTTCCCTTGCAGCCCACCACTCCACCGCACTAACCTCACCTGCATCGCTCTTGTCCATGCAGATGTAGCGATGCCACTCCTCTGCAGATACCTTGCTCAAAGCAGGGACAACTTGAACATAATTCTTAATATCAGGTTTTAAACCGGATACCTTGGCTGGATCAAAGATTGGGAGGGCTTTAAATAGTTCAGTGCAAGGATGTCTCTCCATCACAGCCTGAAGCTTAGTAGAACATTGTGCCATTGCTTCTTTAAACAGCTCTGAACAAGTGTATCGCTCATCGTCATCTAACTCCTTCAGCTGCTCTCTGGTGCGGGGACGCCAGTCCTCAGCCTCTGCGGTGCGCCCATACTCAAACAGCATGCTGAGGTCCTCTAGCTGACTAAAGATGGTGGCAGCTACGGGTCTGGAGGTTTCTTCAAGCTTGACCAGGGTGGCAAGTATATCAGAGCTGTGCTCAACGATGAAAGTGGCCTGGATTTTCAGGAGTTTTCCGTTCTCCTCTAACAGAACTCTAAGATCCCGCACAGCTTTAGAGGACAGTGGCAGCGTTTGGATGAAGCCGTGCAAAATATCAATGTTTTCTGCCAGATATTGAACAGCTTTTATCCAGGAACCCCATCTTGTCTGGACAGCAAACACTGGCATGAGAGGAGACAGACCCTGCTGCATCATGAAGGCCCTCAATTCAAGGCGACGCTGGGGTGACTGGCAGAAAACACGCTTTACCAAACCACACATCCGGTTCAGTTCTTCAAATGTGTCTGGAAACACTGCTAAAACTAACTGCAGAAGATGTGCAAGACAGGTGACATGTTCTGCATTGGGAAAGAGGCCATAGAGAATTGTGTTATATGCTTTTTTCATATAACTTGCAGAATCTGTGACAAAAGCCCATACATCATTGAAATCAATGTTGTTGGAGTTAAGACAGGAGATGACAGCCTGCGATACAGTGCTGAAATTAACCCGATCCAAAAAAATGAGATCTGCTGCAACAGGTGGCTTGCCCACTGGCTGGAGGAGAATAGCAAGAGCACAACGGCCACAAGCATCTGTTGTTTCATCTGCAATTACATAAACAGGACTTCCATGTACAGCCTGCTTGATGTCCTCCAAATACTGAGGAAATAAGTGTGGAAGGTAATCAGAGCGTAGGTGAGATGGAGCTGGAATTGACCCTCCCTGTTTGCAGTACTTCTGTAAAAATGAGGAAAATTTTGAGGTTTTTTCCAGAGGGATGTCAGCTTCAATGAAGGTCTTTATGAAATCATAAACGAACTCCTTTCTTTCAGCTGTAGATGGAGTCTTGGACATACAGGAGGCCAATGTCTGTGTTCTGAATGATGCTGGGGGGGGGGGGATAAAGTATTTTAATTAGACGCATTAAAAAAACAATACGTTCACCAAGCTCATAGTCACATTAATATACTATCGCATTCTATTAGGCTATACTTTTCCCATAATAAATGTTCCCCCCAAAAAACAAATAAGTATTCTGAATTTATATATATACAGTGCTTAGCATACTGTAAGTGAACACACCCATGCTAAAGTTGACTAAAAAGAGGAATAAAAAAAAAATCATCTTTTGGAAATTGATCTTAATGCTTCATTAAAAAACTCCAACCTTTAAGGATCAATTAATGAACTTTCTGTTCATAAAATAATCCTGAAAATGCCCCACATCATCATAACACACCCTTCACCATACCTAGAGATTGGCATGGGGAACTTTCCATAAGATCATCTCTCAATGCAAATCAAACCAGCTATTAGGCTAACTGAAATAAAACCATGCTAATCTCTAAGTATGGTGAATGGTGTGTGATGATGTGGGATATTTTAATTCCAAAGGCCAAGGGAACTTTATCAGGATGCATAGTATCCTGGATCCATGAAATTTATGGGAATTTAACATATGCACACTGTATTTTAAGGAAGAACATTTATTTATTTACGCTACATTATTCATTCACAAAGAAAATTGGTCTCCTTAAAGGTTGGAGTTTTCCTCATTTTTTTAATGAAGGAATTAAGATCAATTTCCAAAAGATTTTTTATTCCTCTTTTAAGTCAACTTTAGCATGTATTCACTTATGCTGACCTCTGTATATATGTGTACACACACACACACACACACACACACACACACACACACACACACACACACACACACACACACAATTAGATATATTGTTGTTTATAGCAGTATATATTACATTAAATGAAAGCACTATACAACGTGTTAAAAAAATTGTAGTGCTGGGTTGTATGATGACAAAAAAATGAATTACGGTATTTTTAAGAAGCTGGTGTTAGTTGTTCTTTTCTTATTTTCTTTTTTCTTAGTCTTTATATTGGCTTATTTTTATACCAGGAGTACATATATTATAAAAACATAGCATATATACAAATTTATTATCAAACGGTTTGTAATCAAATAAACTAATACAAGTGCTTGGTTTACTAGTTAAATGAAATAATGTGAAATGGTTTGATTTTTGGTATAAAAAATTATAATAAAAGAAATATATTATTATTAGCCTATTGTTATTATTATTACTTCGATTGGAGTACGTTCGATTGTACAATAGTATATTTCTGTGATAATTTCATCATGTTAAACCGAACTTTTATTTTGAAGGGGTTCTGAGTGTATCAATGAAATGCTGGATAAACGTACACAAATCTGCGGCTCTCGTTTACAGAGACTCGCAGACAAATCAGACTTTAATAGCAGTCTTTAATATTCACAGACACTAGTCAATATAGCGATTTGATAGGCTACTATAATCGCCAGTGACACTGTAGTTAGTTATTTCAGCTTTGGGCCGGTATTGCGATAGCAAATAGTAGCAAATATACACACCCAGCACTGTTCTCATCATGATACATTTAGGTTGTATATTGGATAATGACACTTTTCATTACTTTTCAACACAAAGAAAATATAACTTTAAATAAAACTTACCAAGAGCACTCCCCTTTCTATTCTTGTGGCGAGCGGATTTGAGATGCTCCAGTGCCGTCTGTCGCCTCAGGTAATCAACGGAGTGTTGACAGGCTTTACAAAACATGACTCCCCCATCCTCATAAAAATCGTTTGTAAATTCTTTCGCTCTGTCCTGTGCCGTGATTTTTGCAGACAAGTGACGTTTCTTTAATTCCTCCGCGTTCAGTTTTATTTTAGACATTTTAGCATCCACTCTCTCTCATGAATGAAACGAAACACCAATCAGCGCAGCCTACTACCCCTCACACTCGCGCGCGCGCAGGTTGTAGCCTGCTTATCAATGACGGTTCGATCTGCGGAAATCTGCGGAGGTTTCTGCGGGAGTCTGCGGGCGCAGATTCCGTGTGGCCCTGGCCATGACAAGGACAATGACAAGGACACTTCACCTCACATCCAATCATGAAACCTCAATGTAGTAGACAGCAATGACAGTAATAAATAAAGCCAAACAGACATCCTGCAGAAGCTGGTCTAAGCAAACTGACAAAGCAGGGCAGTGACAATGTTAAAGGATTAGTTCACCTCAAAATGAACATTTCCTGATAATTTACTTACCCCAATGCCATCCAAGATGTTGATGTCTTTCTTTCTTCAGTGGAAAAGAAATTAATTTTTTTGAGGAAAACACTTCAGGATTTTTCTCCACACAATGCACTTCAAGCGCAACCAACATGTTGAAGTCCAAATCAATGCAGTTTCAAAGGGCTATGAAGTGCTTCAAACGGCTCTGCACGTTCCCAGCGGAGGAATAGGGACTTATCAAGCGAAACGATCGGTCATTTAAAAAATAAATAAACATTTATATACTTTTTAACCACAATTGTTCGTCTTGTGCTGGTCTGCAACGCACCAGGGATTACGTCATCACGTTGGAACGTGATGATGGTGACGCGTCACGTTATTTGTCTGTGTAATCCGGTTAAAAAAAGGCAGGGAAGGGCGAAAAATTCCATCTCATTTTCTCCCGTTTTCTCCTCCAACTTCAAAATCGTCTGACATCTTTATTTTTATTTATTATTTATTCTATTTTTTTTTTTAAATCGTGACGTTTCCAACGTGATGACGTAATGCCTGGCGCGTGGCAGACCAGCACAAGACGAACAATTGTGGTTGAAAAGTATATACATTTTTATTTATTTTTTTAAATGACCGATCGTTTCGCTAGAGAAGACCCTATTCCTCCGCTGGGAACGTGCAGAGCCGTTTGAAGCACTTCATAGCCATTTGAAACTGCATTGACTTCAACATGTTGGTTGCGCTTGAAGTCCATTGTGTGGAGAAAAATCCTGAAATGTTTTCCTCAAAAAAAATAATTTCTTTTCCACTGAAGAAAGAAAGACATGAACATCTTGGATGGCATTGGGGTGAGTAAATTATCAGGAAATTTTCATTTTGAGGTGAACTAATCCTTTAAGAAACAGTTGGCTACACTTTGCAAGGGCTTTTTCCTGACAGGAAAAGTAAACATGAAGCTTCATTAAACGGTCTTCCATATGGCGTGATGCTGTCCAAAAAATCATGTTTCAGATCTAGAGAAGGCTGTATACTATTACTTAGTGATAGTTTTAACCCACACTCTCATTTTGACTTGAGGAGAAACTGAGTTCAACATTTCATTTCTTCACAAAAAGCAGCCCCATGAATGCCATCTGAGGGATGTATAAATGGACTAAATAGTCAAATTTAGTTAAATAGCCCTGAAATAAGTTAAAGTCTGACAGGTTGGCTCGAGGAGAACAGATATAGATGTAAAACATTACACTTGTTTATGTGCCTCTCCTGATGCTAAGTCTTTTTTTCTTTTACATTGTTCATGCTTTTGTATTGTAATATACTGTCTTCTATTTTGACTTTTGGTTTCTTGCTCATGTCTTGTAAATTTTTAGTGTTATTGTTAAATTTTTTATGCTTTTCTTTTGTTCTTCCATGTTATTTGTCAATTTTCTGTATTATTACTATTCACTATACTATTTGGGTTCACAACTTTTATCTTGTCCAGAGTTGTTTTAGTTTTTATTTTAGTTTTATTAATATTTTAAATTATCTTTTATTTTTTTAGTTTTAGTTTTTATATTAATTTTAGTTAAATTTGTTGTGTTTTTTATTAGATTTCTGAGGATTTTAAAAAATATATTGCTATTTAATTTATTTTTATTTCAGTTTTAGTTTTTATTTATATCCAGGTAACAATTTTAGTGCTTCAAATTTATTAGAACTTATTTCAGTTTATTACCAAGGCAACATTTCCTATTTTCATTTAGTATAAGTTTTTCAGCTAAGTTTTCTTTTATTTATGTTAATACTACTTTTAGTTAAAGATAATAACCCTGGGCTGAGCCATTTCGTTCTTTGCATTTCTAGTCTTGATCTAAGAATCAGTCAAAAGTAATTTAACATACAACCCAAATACACAGGCACAGCAGGAGCCCTCTTAATGCGATAACCATGATCAGAGGCCTTTCTCGGTGGACACGTACCCGCTCAAGGCCGATTATTATTTTTACAGAGATTTCAATCTACCACAAAAAATATATATGACAAATATCAAACCACTTCTAACTCTGAAAGCTTTGAAATATTTTCACTTTGGGATTTATGTGTTACTGAATGAAAAGGAGGAAGTTGGGAATGTCTTTTCTTTCTTATTGTGACGTATATCTGAGTGAAACGGCTTCAAAAGCAAGAAAAAATGTAGGGCAGACTTAATTTTGTCCATCGGGAATCGTGATCCAGGACCACAAAACCAGTCACATGGGTCAATTTTTTGAAATTGAGATTTATACGTCATATGAAAGTTGAATAAATATGGTTTGTAGGACAATATTTAGGCCAATATAGGCCGAGATACAACTATTTGAAAATCTGGAATCTGAGGGTACAAACAAATCGAAACACTGAGAAAATCACCTTTAAAATTGTCCATTTATGTTTGCGATTGTGCTGCATTCACTCACAAAAATAAATGTTTTATATATTTACGGTAGGATATTTACAAAATATCTTCATGGAACATGATCTTTACTTGATTTTTGGCAAAAAAGAAAAATTTATAGTTTTGCGCTGACGGGCCCAAGGCCTGGCGCCACCGCCACCCTGGTGGCTTTACAGTGACTGTGCATGACAGGAAATATGCATTTAAAGCTTGTAAATTTAAAGGGGAACTTGGCAACTCTTGCCATTTCTTCGCTGATTTTCACTTTTGTTGTCGCATGTTGTCCAAACGTGCTTCCCCTTACAGCTGTGGGGCGTATTTTTCACAACACTGTCGTAAAAAACTCACTTGCGGCACCCTCCTCCCCCTTTCTACCGCTGCTCATTTGTTATTATCGGACCCGGACAACTTTATCGTGTGGAGCTATGTCTACCGAGGTGGGTAATACACATCATACACAGTATCATATGGCGTGTGTGTTAATGTCGAAATTGCCGTTAAGCAGTTTGTGTTTCTTGCTCGCTCGCTCGCTTCTCATGAGACTTCCTATTTTCAACTTATGTTAGTCCCCATGTTGCAAGGTTGGTTTTCCACCCGGGAACGCTGGGGGGAGCAGGGAAAGTCACCATTCTCTCCAGAACAGGTTATTGAACCATCCAAATGATTTCTAAACATTTTTATTAAGTTGAAATAGTTGCCAAGTTCCCCTTTAAAAGGGATATGTCAAAGTCTCTTGAATATGCCACATTTACTGCAAGCAGCTGGTGCCACTATGACCGCGAACCACAACAGCCCCATGAAATCATTTAAATTTAGATGAATTTCATGTAGGATGTCATAGGTCAATTTCAAATGAGTGTGAAGTTTTCATTTTCAGTTAAAAAGTTAAAGGTTTCTAAAGGTCTTTTTATACCCAATTATTAAACTAATTATAAGTATATACATTTTTATTTATTTTTTTAAATGACCGATCGTTTCGCTAGAGAAGACCCTATTCCTCCGCTGGGAACGTGCAGAGCCGTTTGAAGCACTTCATAGCCATTTGAAACTGCATTGACTTCAACATGTTGGTTGCGCTTGAAGTCCATTGTGTGGAGAAAAATCCTGAAATGTTTTCCTCAAAAAAATTAATTTCTTTTCCACTGAAGAAAGAAAGACATGAACATCTTGGATGGCATTGGGGTGAGTAAATTATCAGGAAATTTTCATTTTGAGGTGAACTAATCCTTTAAGAAACAGTTGGCTACACTTTGCAAGGGCTTTTTCCTGACAGGAAAAGTAAACATGAAGCTTCATTAAACGGTCTTCCATATGGCGTGATGCTGTCCAAAAAATCATGTTTCAGATCTAGAGAAGGCTGTATACTATTACTTAGTGATAGTTTTAACCCACACTCTCATTTTGACTTGAGGAGAAACTGAGTTCAACATTTCATTTCTTCACAAAAAGCAGCCCCATGAATGCCATCTGAGGGATGTATAAATGGACTAAATAGTCAAATTTAGTTAAATAGCCCTGAAATAAGTTAAAGTCTGACAGGTTGGCTCGAGGAGAACAGATATAGATGTAAAACATTACACTTGTTTATGTGCCTCTCCTGATGCTAAGTCTTTTTTCAATGTCAATGTATGGCTTAAACCATAAACCATCAAGTGTTTACAATAGACTCACACAAGTATAGCTAAACATGCCCACACACACACACACAGAGAGAGAAGGAGTGAGATCAAAGGATAAGTTGGAGACTGTTTACCCAACATGGCATCATGACTTTTGCGTAAACATACTTGAAAGTGGCGTGTTATCTATACGCATTTTGAGCTATCCGCGAATATGCGTGCATGTCTACGCCGTTAAATGTCCGAGTGATTCCGCGTTAGGCATGTGCCGGTATCAAATTTTCGTGCTGCGATTAATTGAATGAGCTTTTATCACGGTATACGGTATTATCACGATATTTTAATTGCTCAAGAGAAACAGATGGATTGCGGGTATCTAAAAAAACAACTTGCATCACAATGTGTAATTGTGATTTTCAAAACATGGTAACTAAACAGAATTTTATTAAGTTTAGTGACAACGTGTTACAATGTTTACATGGTACAATGACTGGTAGGTTACTGTTTGTATTATTCAAATAAATTATTGTATTTGATTTTAATCTTAATTCAATATTGACTCATTTGGATAAATATTAGGTAGGCTACAGTCTGCATGTTAATTTTTCTCAAGAAAAAAATATATCTCACATAATGCTGTAAACAGAGAGAAATTAAATATAATGCGGTTTTCATTATAATAACAATTATGTAATGACAAGTAAACATATAATTAATATGTAATAAAGTGCACATATTTAGCAAAATGACAATTTTTTCTAGTCAACTAAAGTGCTGGTCATTAAATGGCTTTCCTGAGGTAAATGTAACGTTCTGTGACATAACTGTTCTCCTGCAGTTTTATTGACCTCTTTCCGTGAAAAACACTGATTGATCGACATTTTGTATGAGGCATAAACCTTAAGGTAAGTTGTACTGTATCTTTAAATAAAAAGTAACAGATGATCGGTTTACTTGAACTGAGGCGCAGCGATCTGTCACAATGGACAGAACCTTTTTTTTCATATCAAAAGTAACCTGCTCTGTCTAGTCTGTCGGTGTCAGTGTCCTCTTTGCTCCGCGATTTTTCTCTGCGTGAGAGCGTGTGAAAAGTGTCAATTCCGTAAAGCGGCTTTCAGACAGAACGCGATTTGCTATTTTGCAAATAAAAAGTTTAACTATTTTTAACTTTGACCCCGGCGTGCTTTGGTCGACGCAGCAACAAAACGTCCCCGCGAGTATTCTGCGTCCTGTCTGAAAGGCGCTTGAGTCTCAAGTTGAATGCGTGAGAGTTGGCAGCCCTGCGGGGGGTAAATCGTCGGCAGCGTTCCTCCTTCCGCCATGCTTCTACTCGATGTGATGATTGTTTACATTAGACTAGAGTGCGCTCTGCGCCGCGTGCACACAGTGCTTATACATGTGGGGATTGTTTACATCAGAGTGCGCACGTGTTTTGCGGAGCATATACGCAGTGTTTAAGCGGTTGATAGAAAATTAGCTAATGCGTGTTCTAAAAGTCTAAATTCAAATCTATTATTTTTCACGGTATTTTGAAGTGGCCGCGATAACAATATCGTGCATATTCATTACCGCGATTTATCGCATTACCGAATACCGGCACATGTCTATTCCGCGTGTATGTACACGCCGATAAATGTCCGAGCGAAACGAAGCAAAATGTAGATC
Organism: Tiaroga cobitis; assembly: GCA_030578255.1. Taxonomy (NCBI): domain Eukaryota; kingdom Metazoa; phylum Chordata; class Actinopteri; order Cypriniformes; family Leuciscidae; genus Tiaroga; species Tiaroga cobitis. The sequence continues at coordinate 34,693,542 of CM060606.1, forward strand.
TACATCTGGGGAGCGATATTTTTTTTCCTAGGATGGTAGGGGAAGATTTATAAATGGTATTAACCCCAGTGACGGGTAGGTTTAGGGACAGGGTTGGGGTAGGTCATATATTTATATATACAGTAATGTAACGTTAAGTCAACGGCGTTCATAAACACGCTGAAAAGCGATTATGTGTGTTGATAGCACGCCAAAAATGGAAATATGAATTGGCGTGTCATACATACGCCATTTCATGAGATCAGTCTGGTTTACCAGTTAGTTGATCCAGAAGTTTCAGCATTTTAAAGTTTTGTCTGATCAAATGAGAGTGAAAGTATTTATCTTAAGGTCTTTTTTATATTTTTAACATGCTTAACTAATTATATCACACAGCAAGATTATGTTGTCAGTGACTACAAATGAACTGGCTCTATGCCTTGATTTTGCCATTAAAACTGATAGATTTTGAACTGAGAGGATATTTCTTATCCTGTACTGCTGGCAAAGGCACGGAGGAATAAAAGGGTAAACTCTAAACAAGACTGTAAAATAGACTCACACAGGCTGACAAACACACACACACACACACACAGAGAGAGAGAGAGAGAGAGAGAGAGAGAGAGAGAGAGAGAGAGAGAGAGAGAGAGAGAATTCGCAGAGTTAAGTTTGAGACTTTTTACCAGTTAGTTGAGCTATGCAAACAAACAAAATCTAAAGTGTGACAGAAAGTATTCTTTGATAATGTCTAAATATATATCGACATGCAATAGCTAATACAAGTAATTAATTATGTCTGAAAACACTGTTCTCGGCAACCAGGCTTTTCTCTACTCTGTTTAAAAATAGGCCTATGCTGCCATATTGTGCTTATATGTATTATATTTAATTTTCAACCAGATAGAACAAACTTCCTGTTTTCCTTTTTTTGCCAACAAATTTGTTGGCTCGCCATGTCCAAACTGTTCGAGATATCAAAAATCCGCTTGCAATTTGGCACTCTCAATGTCTTGGCTTCATGCTGATCGAGCTTTGTGGTGATCAGATGAATCCCCTTGGGGAGTATATATCATTTTCCAGACATACGTTTTTAAAACAACCCATAATAGCCGACTTCCTGTTGGGCTGGCGTATGACTTAAGAGTCCAAAAGTTGTTTGGCCCGATAAGATCTATAAGTGTATAAAGTTTCATTACTGTAGGTGAAAAGGGGTCCGCTACAGAGCCCCTGAAATACAACCATATAAAAGGGTGTGCCACAGAGCCCCAGACTTTGGGACATGTTCTAGTCTTCTTGTATGAACCTAAATTAATTTGACTCTTGATTGCTGACGTAGTGACTGTTGAACCTCATTACTACACAGGATCAGCATCGCTCCTCTGGGGCTATATTGTGCCGGGAACTTAATTTGACACCATTCATTCACATCCTCCTTACATCTAGTAAAGTCATTCACTTGCCCACCAGGGTGGCCATCCATGTGAAAAACTGCACATCTTTAAGAAAACAAAAGACAAAAAGGAGGTAAAAGCCTAAAAAATACTTCTCTTTGAGCAAAGACTGTGACCACTTTCCCCATTCCCCATGGGAAGTCTGACCATTAAAGGCAAGCAAGCACAAATTTCAGAGCAGATTTAAAATCCCATGAGCCCTTCAAAAAGAGATTACTCTCACCAATTCCTCACAAAACACTCGGTAGGTAATAAATGTAATCTGATAAGAACTGGATTAATTTACTGTAAGTTGCTGTTTATGTTGTTTTACATACTGGATCATTACCATCACAGTTCTCCTTTAATTTTAACTGCTTTAGTGCATGAGAATATAGGCCTAAAAGATTGATTATGTCAAAGCTACTGGCATTAAAATGACTGTTCTGTAAAGCCTTGATAACTTCAATTGTCAAAATATTCCAGAGCATATATGCAATCATTAGAGCTGTCCATCACTTTATCGCATTAGGTCTGGCATAATGTATTTAGCCTTAATATTTAAATCATTACAGATAGATACAAAGTCAAACGATTTGGATTTAAAATCAAATTTGACAACCAAAGGAAAAACCAAGTCTAGTAAACATTTTTACCTATTTTTAGCTGAACATTTGCACATGAAAATGCCCAGATATGACAAACTATTTGCTATTGTGGTCGCCAAAACAATTATTGATATCCGATGTTTATTTACCAAAAAATAGTCAAAATGTGTGTTCAAACGCATAGTATAAACATATGATTAAATTTACCTCCTGTACATAATTATGATGGTAAAATGTATTCTAATTTCACTGACTAAAGGTGATGATACACAAGGCAACTCTTAGAGCAATGTTGCTGGGCAATCTTGCCGAGCGATTGTTGCTTGGGGACTTTCCCATTGAAAATGAGCAATACATTTCTATCTGGATAATTTAGATTGGTCGTGGGCCCTGTGTCTCATCTGGTTGCCCGTTGACGCCGACATTGCCCAGCAACATTGCTCAAAAAGTTGCCCTGTGTATCATCACCTTAAGTTTCCAAGCTAAATTACACTAATGATTTACATCATGTCCCAGTTAGAAATACTGTTCTGCTGAAACACTGTCTGGAACCTTACAATTTGTCAAAGAGAAAAATGTGAAGGACAAATGAGTAGGGAGATTGCGATCAGAAGGCTGTTCTGTGCATGCATGCTTGTGTATGTGTGTATGTGTGTAGAGGAGTTGGATAAGGGTGACTGCCACTTAATCTCTCTGTGAACAGTAGAGCACTTTCCTCATTTAACCACTTCGCTAACATCTAGTGCTTGAATGCTTTAATGCTACACTGTGGGTGGTCAGTCTCCTCTCCTATATGCACCTGGGCACACCTGGGTTGCCATACATACACACACTACTGGAGCCCACCTAGAAAGAGGTGACCGACATCCGCACCTGACCCTCCCTGAGAGCTTAGATGCTCTCCGTCCAGACAAAACGAAGTCTGTTCCATCAACCTTTCATTAGCATACTGACTCAACACACACATTTATAAGAATCTCAGCTGCATGTATAGGCACTGTCCTTATCCTCTGTACTGCCCACAGTTCCTTAGGTTACCAGCATCTTTCAAATGCCTCACTTCCTCAATATAAAGGCTAAATTGCTATCTGCCAGTCAGGTAAATTACTCCATAAACTGTCCATTCAAATACGTCCATTTGTCTGAATCATGGGAGACTGATGTGTTTACCTTTTGATTTTGTTTAGACAGAAGATGTCAATTATCTTAAAGATACAATATGTAATTTATTTTTTTTCGCCGCTAGGGGTCGCTAACCTCTTACAATAACAAAGGCGTAGGTTGATGACGCAAAATTCCAGTTGAATTATGGAACTTGTCATCAAGCTTATGGATCTAAAAATGCTTATGGATGAGTGAATACATTGATGTTTTTAACATGACTGTGGTATGCATAGTGTGGTATGAAGCAGGGCGCGAATGCTAATGAGAGCGCCACACGCAAGTCCCGCGGAGTGAGGACATTTAATTCTACCGAACTACCCGCAAGTGCTGAATTACTCACACAGGTCAGTTTATTTGACGAATAAAGCTTGTGAGGTAACGCAGCGCTGCTTCACTTGGTCTACACATTCACACTAAACTACATTTGAGTGTGTTGAAAGTTAAGTTATACTGTTATTACCGTATATACCCGAATATAAGACGAGGTTTTTGTCCTAAAAATAGGCTGAAAAATGGGGGGTCGTCTTATATTCAGGGTCATCTTATATTCGAGTGGAGGAATCGATTGATAGCCTTTTTCTCCCGCGCCGCCGACCGACAAAGAGCGCCGAGGATCTCGATGCAGCGCGGACGCGCTTGGAAAAAACGAGCGCGTCGCTTACATTATGAGCGCGCGCCTACATTTGAAATAACGAACTTGAGCGCGCAAAAGACGCGATATGTGAACAGGGGGGGGGGGGTCTCTGCTCGCTTGTCTCCGTCCGCTCCGTCCTCTGTGAACAGCGCTTTTTCTTGTGCGGCTCGAGCAGAGGAAGAGAGAGAGAGCGGGAGCCGGATCCTCGTTGAAAACGGCCAGACGACCCCGCAGGGTTAAATCCATCCCGTCGCACTCAGGGCAGCCGCAGTCATGGCCAATCAGGAAGCGCATATGTGCCGGTCTCCGCCGACGAGCGGGCCTCTGCACGAGGCACAGGTGATGCGAGGCATTTGGAACAACGCCTCGGAAATTTGCTCTTTTTTTCCACAAAAATCTATTTTTCCCCAAAAATATGTCTGGAAAATGGGGGGGTCGTCTTATATTCAGGGTCGTCTTATATTCGGATATATACGGTATATGTGTTTGTTGGCTGTCTGAGACTAGCAGTAAGCTAGATCAACATTAGAATAACATACAGATCATATTCTAACATTTCATCATGTTAAACTATATAGCATTAATTAGTTTTATGTACATTTGCTCACCTGTCTAATAAAGTACATGTAAGAGCTCTGTCAAGTCGAAGTTAGTCGCGGACGTGGAGCTCTCGGCATCTCGAAAACGCCACGCTGATATTGATCCTCGTTTTAGTTCTTTTTTCCCCAGAGTCTGCTTGAGTTGCAATGGTCCATAATGTTTGAATGAAACAACAACAATAGCGTGAGCGTGCAGCTACAAGTAACGCTGTTGTCCACGTCTGTCACCATGGTTACTATGCTCGTACTGCACGAGCGGAAACCAGGGATAACGCGGAAATTACGTCAGTGACTGGCAACAAGTGAAAATTCCGGGACAGCCAATTATTTAAAATTGGAATTTCTCTAAAATTAAAAATCTTTGGGAACTTTTGGGATATTGTAATTACACAACTGCAGGAAATATATCACACTGTGCAAGTGATTTTTGGATATTTTATTACAAAATGCTTACATATTGTACCTTTAATTGATCTCAAATGGTTTTGCCATTTTGACAAACATCAGAAAATTATGAGCCAAGAGAAGACCGTTTAGAAACATTCAACATTGTTAAAGAGTATCTGTTGTTGTTTTTCACTTGCTACACAAGCTGTGCCATGACAAGGACAATGACAAGGACACTTCACCTCACATCCAATCATGAAACCTCAATGTAGTAGACAGCAATGACAGTAATAAATAAAGCCAAACAGACATCCTGCAGAAGCTGGTCTAAGCAAACTGACAAAGCAGGGCAGTGACAATGTTAAGAAACCGTTGGCTACACTTTGCAAGTGCTTTTTCCTGACAGGAAAAGTAAACATGATGCTTCATTAAACGGTCTTCCATATGGCGTGATGCTGTCCAAAAAATCATGTTTCACGTTATCTTGCATCCTCAACGCCCTGCAAATATTTCTAGAGCTTACAGGGTAGAAGTGAAACTAATTAAAATGTCTGAGATGCCAACCAAACATCTGTTAGTTTTAATGTCAAAAAACAAACCCATTCGTTTCTGGCATGAAACATTTTAAAATCAGGTCTCATGGTGGTTCAGCATAAACTAGGTATTTTTCTTCCATTAAGATTTACTTTATGCACCCTTCTGCATCTGAAGAAAAAACATTAGCATTCAAATGAAAGCACCTGCATTTTCTTTTGTCATATTGGAAGAAAGCATCTGGCAAGGGGGAGATTAAAATGTAATGGTCTCTGCCAACAATTCCAACTCGGTGGAATTAAATTGAATGCAATGAAAACTTAGATTACATAGTAAAGTGTAACATCATATCACTGTCTAGATTTCTTTGACTAACTATTCAAAATATTACAAAATCGGCTGGCAGTTGGCTGATAATTTTCTGGTATACAAAAGCAAATGAAGTATTTTTTTTTTTTTATTTTAGTATAGGGCTAAATTACATAACCATGGATGGATGAAAATATAACGCTTGAACATCCAACATGTATCTGTCTGTCTGAATGTAAATTGCTGATATAATAGCCAATAAAAAAAATATTTATATTCTTCAAATATAAATGGCTAAGCAGACTTTATAAATTTAAATTGATTCATGCATGCAGACAATAAAAGTGTGACAAATTGTGCAACCAAATATTAGTGATATACTTGCACTGACAAACAGATTTTCTATTTTATATAGTTCATTACAAAAAAAGTCAAACTGCCAAAATCAAGCAAGATTCAAACCTTTCACGCTTAACATTCAAGGGGAAATGAGCATTCAATTTAAACCATGCAACTTACCAAAATATGGTCTTTCTTTATTTTTATATATTTATATTTATATGTTTGCTTTCATTTAAATGCAAAACTATACATCTTCAGTGGTGGAAAGAGTACTGAAAAAGCATACTCAAGTAAAAGTACTGTTACTTGTCAAAAAATGTAGTGAGAGTAGAGTAAAAGTACCGGTCCTAAAAACTACTCAAAGTAGGAGTAAAAAGTAGCCCTTTTAAAAGTACTCAAGAGTAGTGAGTAGTGAGTATTATGCAATAAATGTTAGTCCACCTTATACCCTGCAAACTGAAAATGTAGCTTACTCTTTTATCACAGATTCATAGAAAAAAAGAAACAGTATTTCAATATTTCTCCAACAGTTTTATTTTTGACTGCTAGCACTAAAAATACAGCGTTTCCCCTACCATTGTTTTGGACGACCCCCGCCCCCCCTAAAATGCTGACAAAATCCAGTCATAAAAAAGGAATTTATAACTCGGAATTTGTAAATTTTTTGAGGAAAAATAGAAAGCAGTTCAGTACACTTGAAATCAAATCGCGATATAGTGTGAATATTAAACCACAAAGACAATTTAAATACGAATCCTGCATGTTCTGTGTGAATGAATGGTGCAGCCGATGCGCAGTTTCATTTACCACACACACACACACACACACACTGAAGTACGTGTGAGGTGTGACGCTTGCGCTGTTTTTTTGCCTATATGAAGACACAAATGCATGAACTTCCTCCAGGCTCAAGATCCACTCCGAAAGTCACTTCGTGAACAAAATAAATTGGCTCCAGGTGTCTCGAAGTCTGTTGATGCTGGTTTGATGCAAAGTTTTCCGCGCGCGATTTGATTTGACGGGAATCACGCATGGAGTCACATGATGACTTATTATAAAAATAAATATTAATATAAATGTAGCGACGGCAGGTTCAGGGAAAATAGCGCAGTAAAAGTACCGATACAGCACTTAAAATGTACTCAAGTAAAAGTAAAAGTACACTGGTTTTAAACTACTTAAAAAAGTACAATTCCTAAAAAAAACTACTCAATTACAGTAACGAGAGTATTTGTAATTCGTTACTTTACACCACTGTACATCTTATGGAAAACCTCAACCCACTTTGAGATTAAACACACCACATATGTGACAGAACAAGACAAGCATGTGTGTCAGGGAGGCAGATGTAAGAATGTAGGTTTAAAATAGGACACAATAGTCCAATTTAGATAATTCTTTCCACAACTGCAAAGAAGGTTGTTGTCATCAGAATGCTAAAGCCAACTGATGATTGCCAAGCAATCTAGAAAGATCAATAACAATGGGGTCAATGCTCTGGTTAGCCAGGTCCACTTAGCCCCTGTTGGTAGATGCAGGAACTACATTACTGTACATGGCAGCCAAAAACATTTTTATTCTGTGGTCATCAGTTGTCCTGAACATTATAAAGCATAGCAACTGCAATTGAAATGAAAGAGAAAGCTAACAGATACATTTCCCAAAAATAGCTCTTTCCCTGTAACAATAGCTCAGTGCCACTTTGAGGCAATTGGCACAAACTACAACCACAAGGGGGCCTTGAAGTCTCAAATGCTCAGCCCAGAAGGTGCCACATTTCCAACTGAGCTCTTGTTTTCCACAGCCAGTTAAAGGGGCATCTGTTAGTCACCTGTGCTCCTAAAAGCACATTTCCCCATGTGAAACAGGATCTCGGCTTGGATGCTAGGAGAGTTTTGTGCTGCGTTGTTTGCGTTTTCGGTCTCTGGTATGGCGTGATGCCAGAGGCTAGTGCTGTTGGCCTCGATTCACACAGGCAGTCATTAATGAGAGATAAAGCAGAGACACAGAAGAGGTCTGTGGAGAGCAGGGCAGCTCCCTCTTTCTCTCCTTTGCTCCACAGAGACCTCTTTCTCTTCACTCTCGTCTCTTACTGTGCAAAGCTTCCCACAAACACAGGGATAATATCCTGCCTGCACCTCAGGCAGACACAGGGAAGGGCTGTTGAGAAGGGAGGAGGTCAGAGGGGATGCCGGGGAGGGGCGCTGCGTAAACTCCAGCTTGTGGACGTGAGGCCATTACATTTTCAGTTCCACAGCATCAATTAGCATGTTGTCCTCTCTGCTTCTCTGCAGCTAAGAGTGAGCAAAAGTGAGAACACTCAAGCCCTGTGATCACTAGGCCCGTGGGAAGGCAACAATGCACCAATGGAGAACCACAGAGTACCGAGCCTCACACAGCTCCTCTCAGGGGTCATTTCCTACCTTCTCACTTAATTTCCTTGTTTTGGTTCATGAGTTGTGAAGGTTGGTTTTTCAGAAGGCTGCATGAAAGAGCAAATGTTTCACTCGATGTTGGACTTTATTTACAAGCTAGTATCGCTATCTAAGCGTAAACTAAAACCCACAAGATGAATGACATATGCCATTGATTACACAAACATGAAGCTTAGCAATGTCCAACTGACACGTCATAGTCAGAAAAATAACAGGGCGCAAACAATGACGTAAGTACTTGTCCAAAGTACTGTGTAGTCAAACATTTGCATTAGTCTGATGGTACACTGCACTCCACCAAAGAAAAAAGTAATCAAAGAAGCAAGATAAAATCAATGCTTTACTATAGAAAGGGCTTTTTGTCTACGCACCTCATTTGGACTAATTTTAAGGTGCAGTGAGTTCTTTACTATTCTTCTGATGGTAACAATCCTGTTATTCAAGTTATCTATCTATCTATCTATCTATCTATCTATCTATCCATCCTAATCAATGGTTTATCAAGCAAACGTCCATTTTTTATTAACTTTTCTAAATAAAAAATACTCAAAATGCGCATATCTTTATATTTCAGTTCATTTTAATGTTATTTCCTTATATTCAAATTCAAATAAATGTAATTCTGCATCCCGCATCCATTCTCAATTCAGCTCTTAATGGATCTTGACCCTGAATGACTTATTGTACTTTAACACTTTAGCTGCTTGCTAATCACTGTGCTAATTACAATATATATTGCACACACTGGAAGTTCATTCTTATGTTTATGTTATCCTCTTTCCTTCCTTATAATGACTGCAGAGATTTCACATTTCACACAATTTTCCTGACTCCTTCAGCAAAGATAGAGCAAAATCCAAGGCCTCTCTTTTAATTAATCTCATTAAATTACGTCTCTGTCTATAAAACAAGACAAAAACACTGAATTGAGCTCATTAGAGTCAGAGACGTGGGTGGAACTGGAAAGCCACGTCATAAAAACATGAAAGAGTTAGAATTGCTCTCACACCCGAAGCACCGCATGAGCTTTAAGTTGTGGCACCAGTCTAGCTACTTCCAGCACCACAGGCACAGGAGCCACATAAATGAGAGCCATTAGTACAAGATTTTTTTGATACCAGGAAAAGGGAAACACTTTACTTCAAAATCATACTGTAAGCGATCATAAGTTAGTTTATCTAAATTGAATTAAGCAGGCTGAACTAAAATGCACATCAAAATCGACACTGTGCCCGCAACATGCCCCTGACCCACATGCCAACCCTTAGTTTATTTAGCATTTTGAACTCAATATCTCAGGTATAAATATTTAACCATCTCGCAGTAACAGAAACGCCTTTTCAAATTAACATGGTGTAAAAACACAGCCTATATTCTTGAAAAACAGCATCGTGACCTCTATAATGAGTGGGTCACTGAAAATGTCTTACTTCAATAACCAGTTCTGATTAAAGTGTGCCTTTGCGTCATTTATAGCCCTAAGAAAATGTTATTTTTTAGCTGGGGTCAACATAGCTGAAATGACTGTGAAATGAGTGTGCACTAAAAAAAGACAACACAGACCTGTGATCTTCATACCTCAACCAACCCTATGCATTCATGTACATAAAGACACCTTTCAGAACTTTCTGGTAGTGTGCACCTGGTTTGAAAATATGACCTCATTCTGTGGCGTCCCTTGTGCAGATTAGAAGTCATTAACCTTAACGACAGGCAGCGTGCTGTGTTGTCATCAGTAGCCTACCTTACCTGTGGCAGAGTGCCAAAAGACGTGACGTTTGATCAGGCTATGGTCCTTCATTTCAGGACGGGAAACTGATGCAAAGGGTTCAAGGGGACGTAAAGTCCACCCTAATGAAAACAAAAGTGCGGAGTGCGGGCACACGCAGCAGAAGACTGGAAAAGTCCAAAGAGAAATGAACCAAAGGTCAGGGAAAGTGAGTTACAACTGAGGGTCGAACAGTGACAGATTAACTCTACTAAATATTAAGGCAAATAAATAAATAAAGTATTTATATAAAGTGTTATACAATTTAGTTAAAAAAAGTAAAGTTTTTAAAAGTAAATTGTGCTCTAAAATTAACCAGGGATAAGAGCAAAAATGCTACTTAATGGGCTGTATAATGTAAGAATTTTCATATATTAATTGCTTTTTTATTGCCAATGTGTGAACAGCTTGTAACGAAACTTAAAAAACGAGCCCGTCCTCGACTTCCTGCCTGTATAGGACAGGACACGAGGAAAAATCTAAAGGATATGATGTTAAAGGGTTAGTTCACCCAAAAATGAAAATTAAGTCATTAATTACTCACCCCCATGCTGTACCAACCCCGTATGACCTTCGTTCGTCTTCGGAACACAAATGAAGATATTTATGATTAAATCTGAGAGGTTGATCACTCCTCCATAGGCTCCCTAAGGGAATGAATCCTGACGGCCCAGAAAGTCAATGAAGAAAATGTTTAAATATTCCATGTCACAACAGTGGCTCAACTATAAGTTTATCAAGCGACGAGAATACTTTTTGTGCGAAAAAACAAACAAAAATAACGACTTCATTCGACTATTCCTTTTCTTCCTTGTAGGCCTGAAACGAGACTTCAAGAGATTTCCACGACGCGCACGCGCGAGAACTTAAATGAAGTAGTTGAAGGAGATCGCAATTCTCGCGCATGCGTCGTGGAAATCTCTTGAAATCTCTTGAAGTAATTAATGACTTAATTTTCATTTTTGGGTGAACTAACCCTTTAACGCGCGCTCACCAGAGCCTCTCTTCCATCCAATAACACATTAAATAAAAGCTTATAAAATGCCGAAAGAGCCATAATGTAAAGTCAATTTGTTAAGCAAAGAAAAGGGATTAACTATCTCACATAGATCTATTTGGTCTATGCTCTCAAATATACTTTATATTCAAACTATCATAACATTGTAATTTTAATTACGTTACCTCATCTTAATGGTGCCGGCGAATTGCAGAGCTCGTGCAAACATATCCACGTCGCTATGATCAGATGCTTTCTTAACTGATACTTTCTCACTGCTGTCATTCTTTGTTGTGTTTATTTTCTTATTGAGAGAAAACCGCGTAGAACATATTTACATATTAATCTAAACATGGCTGTCAATGGCATCTGGATCTTCATCAACTGTATATCTCAGCAAACAAAAACATTCGCCGTGAGGAAAGGGTCTTGAATCACGAATCACGTGTGCACGAGTGCGAGCACCACGAGGCCACGAGCAATAAGTTGCTGTAGTTCACTTAACAGCCACCGGTGTCGCTAATAAAAAATGGTTTCTGATTTCTACAACTAGGCCATTTAAAGTGAAAAAAATGTCCCCCATACTTCATAATCTTCAAATGTTTAGATTCAAAGTTAGCGACCTGTAGCTGAGAAAAATCTCTGTTCACTGTCTCAGAGGATGAAAATTAGATGAAAAATCATCTCTGAATGTGGAGAAAACATTTCAAATTGAAACGGAAATGTCAATCTACTAGGGAGCTAAATAATATAATCAGACAAAACATATTCTAATGGAGCTTTTACTCTTACTGTGTTATGATATATTGTGCATTATTTATAAGAATTTTTTTTAAGGAAACAGCAAAATCTTTTTCAATTAATTAATTAATTTAAATTATTTGATTTATTTGTAGTAATTTACTATAATGGGTGATGCACTTTGTTTTGTTATTATGCCTGAATAAAAAAACAATGCTCTGAAAATAAATTCCAAGGGGCATACATTGATCTACCCCTTTAACTGTTTTCTCAATCAATTGGTAGGAGTTTTAGGTTTGGACGTCATACCACTGAGTAAAGAGAAGGATCTAAACATCAAGCCCACAAAAACATACATACCAATTGATTGCTCAAGGTCAGTAATGTTTACATTCAAGGTCAGAATGAAAAAAGTCAAATGTTATTTCACTTACTAGAATTTTTTTCTCAAGCATTTTTTGTAGTGACCTGAAAGTGTTAATAAAAAAAGCCTGTAGGCTACTGTAACAATATACATAGGCTAAGTTACCACTGAACAAGTAGGTGGAAAGGCAGGGCTAAAACTTTATTTTAACAAATTACCTGTAATTATTGGAACACTGGAGAGCTACGCACTAATCCAAAGAGTGAATGATTTAAGAAATTGCATTAGAAAATGAGATTATAGCCCTGTTAATATAAACATTTTTTGTACATTTTTAACTCAAAAGATAGCACTATCATTCAAGCAAACAAAGTAAATATTTTGCAGCATCATGTTTGCATCCAGTGCAAGTTCTTGAGGTGATGCCACAGCAAATACTGGTCAGGACCTTGGACAGAGGCTGCTTGTTGATCTTAGCAAAAGATTATAAAAATAAGGTTATGGGTCTTATTCTTATTCTTTATCTTGTTTTATAGCGAAATGGGGCTTACTAATATTATTCTTATACGGAATAAAGCTGGTAAATGTAGCCTGTTAAAAGAAAACTTCGTCCGCTGATCCTGAAGGTGGCACGTCACGGCCCACGTCAGTTCAAGAGCACCTGTAAACTAACGGACTTGCTTTAAAAACAAGCAGCAACCGCAAACAAAACAAGCGTGTGGCCCTTTAAGTCTAATTATAGTTCCTCTCGAAACTGATATCCACTGCCCTGCTGTCGTATTAGCAAACAGTCAACACAAAATGTTATTTAAAAAAAAATAAACGTCAAAAAGTTATTAAAACTGCTATTTTTTTACCTTATTCAGGTGGGGGTTGCGTGTAACATCATACCCCCTCTTCTTGGTGTAAACAAAGGTCTTGGTTTGGTCTGCTGACTTCTGCATCTCCCACTCGACAGATTCCTGTTTGACTAAAGCGTGTGCCATGTTGCTTCCCCTTTAAATAGCGCTGAACTCAACAAGTGCACGCGCTGCATCACAGACAGGAACTCAGCCAGAGTGTCACAGCGGTGGCGTGTTTGTCGTTATCGCCAAGCTATTAGTTGTAAAAGTCGATCATAGTCTGGCAAATCTTATCTGGGGCAGAACATTATAGGATTTACGTAATATTTTCACGCTTTGTTTCAAAGTAACTTTCCCATGGTTGGAAAAAGGAAAAATGAGACCGGGGTTAGTTGTCACAGTGTTTGTATTGCAGATTTGACTCGGTAGTAGGCTACTTATACAAATGTGTATTTTCTCCAACAGTGTGGTTTTATATGTTGGTTTAAAGTGCCTGGTTTAAAAAAAGAATAATAATAAGAACAAAAATAATTCTGGCATCCACACTGAGAATTTTAATGTCATATTTTGCTATAGATTTTGAGTGACACGATAAAAATATAGAATATAGTTCATAATTGTTTACTTTACAGAAAAGCCTATACAAGATAGGTTTAATTGTGACAATGCTCCCGAGGCCCACAAAACGTCGACATACATTAAATTAACAATTTCTTTGACAATAACAAATGTTGCCAAGTTTTATGTGAGACTATATTCGGAAATGATCCTAAAACCCAACCTGAGAAAAGAACTAGCCCTGGTCTATACTATACCTTACCACTTATTTCTGATATTTCAAATAAATGTAATCTTAAACAATTTGTAATATTGATTTACCCTTCTTTTTTTTTCATCTTAAAGAAAAAATACCAACAAACTGGTGTGGTGTGGTGTCAGGTGATGGCTAGCAAGGTTGCAAATTCACAATCCAGATTTAATTTCAAGTTGCTCTGAGTGAGGTAATGTGGCTTTGGATGATGAAAAATTGCTGAGTAAGACACTGCAATAGTACGACTATGTAAAAGGCTGATGCATATTGCGCACAAAACTTTATTGCAGCTTTACCTGAATTATCCTCTCATCTGAATTTTTAATACAAATTTTATTGTTCCCATATGGACTCTAGAACTATAGATTAAGATAGCGCATGTGTGTGTGTCTTTGTGTCACTGTGAGCATTACCTCACTCACCTTACATCGCACAAGGCCATTGAATTAGTTGAACTGTATCATAATGATAAGAAGGATCATGTTTCACAAATGAGCATGTCTGAGAGCAGTGTTCTGGCTGAACCCTGCCGTGTGTGTGTGTGTGTGTGTGTGTGTGTGTGCAAGATATCTGGTTCGTACAGTATGCTGGTATGCATTCTTACAGACTTAGTAGTTAGGGTCCTGCTTGGTCACTGTGACTGCTTAGAAATGCCCAGGGCATTTGGCCCTGATCCAACATGCAGGGGCAAAAATGTTTAAATTGCTTGTGCATACCATTACTGTTCCCATATGAACAAATATGTATATATGAGGTATGTGTCTATGGTGTTAATTAGCAGTGAATTTGAGCTCTTTTCTATACACATAGAGCACATAAGAGAAAGTAAAGAAAGATGGCGCAGCTTTAAGGAACTGGCTTATTAAAGAAGCTGACGGATATTCTGTGACCTTCAGACATTTCCCTGTATGTATGAAGCGTGACTCAAGGGCAGATTGTTCAAGTGCATTCCTTTTAGCCCCAAGGCCTATGTCACTTTATCTTGCCTTTAAATGTGGGAGATAGTGAAGCTATGAGCATTCAGAAAAAAAACGACAACAGAGACATAGTTATCACAATTCAACTCACTATCTTTCTTCCTGATGCATTAAATGCACAGCAGTTTCATTCAGACTTCGTGTCCTTCTTTACGATATACATTTTTTTAACCCTAAAAAAAGCTAACTTTAACCCATTTTACCTTTACCTTGGTCAAAAATGTCATATTTTAAAAATAATATATTAAACAATTTTACTATAGAATATTTTATTTCTATTTATTTTATTTAAATATAATTATTTTATTATATAATGCAAGTATTAGAGAATATAATAAAATAGATAGAAAATATCATAGAATAATGTTTAAATAGAATAAATGTGATATCAGGAGACTCTTCTCCCTATTAGTGACGGGTATGAGGTGATTAAACATGTCAGAAAATAAACTGAAAATGATTTACAAGAACAGGGAGCAAACCAGACTCTTGACAGTGCCAGGTTTGAGATTATGTCACTAAATAATCCCAGCTTGCAAAATAAATCAAATATTTATTCTACTAAAAATATTGTAATGGGCTGATTTTTTAGAGAAGCACAGCCCTTATAAATCAGATGACAAAAAGATAAACACTAGCTGTCCAAACACTATGTTGCAGAGAGTTATAAATGGAGCGATACATTGGGCAAGACTGTGATACAGTGGCTCAGATAAGAGCACAATGAGGCTCAGATAGGGGTACATTCAATTCATTTTTCATTACACACGACACTACACATCAACAGGGCAAGATGATGAAGCTGATGACTGTAGAAAATGAATAATATTTTAAATTGCATCTGCAGTTTTACGGAAATAAAAAAAATGAATTCAGTAAATAAAGGAAGTTTATAGCCATTTAACAGACACTTGTTATCCAAAGTGACTTGCAAATGCAATTTATTATTTGCCAAAAATATTTGCAGTCCTATAAAAATAAAAACTCTGGCCAAAATATATTACAAATATTTGCCAAATATACTTTGGAAATAGCACATGATATTTACTGATAATATATACATGGCCAAAAAATATGAGGAAAATAAGTTAAACATATTGTAAATATATTTTCACATTTATATAGCAATATATTTTAGCCATTTTTGAATATTTTGAAATAAAAAACATCTAAAAAAAATACTTTTACTCATTTTTGCAGAATGAGTTACACAATTCTAAAGTCTAAGCTGAGAAATAAAATTAACAATATATAATCGAATTATGTTGAATGCTGTTGAAACAAAAGGCAGTGTGTAAAATATACACAATATTAAAACGGTAAGGTTCTTTTATTAGTGAGCACTGCTTTTGCTGAATTTCAAGGTTTTCATTCACTGTTCCTTGCTAGTGGAATGATCTTCCCAGCCCATATATCCGGAACGCCGAATCCCTGACAATATTCAAGAAACAGCTGAAAACTCATCTCTTCCATCAGCACTGCACTTTGCTGAGAGAAAAAAATACCCATGCTTTCTCTATTCCTTAATCTCTCTCTGTTCTAGAATTCTTCTAAATGATGTCTGAAACTTTGTATTGCACTTCTTGTGTTTATTACCTCTTTGTGATGAATCGCTTGTTGTAAGTCACTGGATAAAAGCATATGCTAAATGAATAAATGTAAATGTAATGAATTCTACCTAAATCATGCAGATAGCCTTACTATAATACTGGACAGCTTAACTAAGACATTCTTGCGAAACAAGACAACAGCCGTACAACACAAGCCGATTGTCGGCAAAAAGAAAAAAGGCTCAGTTTCCTATTTTCTTTATGTTTCTTACTTCTTCATGCATAAGGAATGGTTTTCCCCAAATTCCAGTTGTCAAGCTAGAATTGCTATTATTTGCGCTTTCAGAGCAATATAGATAGTATTTAACATCAGGGCTAAACATGCAATTATCTGTGCACACTCTATGATATCTGGGTCATAATAACAGGACTTGCTTCCGGCTGTGTATAATTATATTTGCAAAGGTGTTCAATTCAACGATTAGGTTTTGTGATTTCATAATAGGAGCTGACACACTCTATTCCCAGATTTAGGCTGTTTGAGCCCTACAGGCCCTTAAATACAACACTGAGCTCTTCAATCTGAATCAAAGCCACAACACTGGCCAGAGATCAACAGGATGAGGGAAATGTCTATAGCCCCAGAAAAGACAGTGAATGATGTTCTTGATAACAGAGGATTGCTGAACTTCCTCCCTAACCCTTGAAAACCAACACCTGTGTTGCTGCAGCTGTGATGTATGATATTAACACACTCACATACTGACATAGTGTGCAGCGAAACACCTAGATTTCCAGGAATGGGGAAATTATACTCCCTGTGTGCAGTGATATATACCTGCCAATCCAAACTGTATCAGTGGAGAGTTTCTCAATGAGAAGCCGCTGTGGTGGGAGTAAGGGGATCCCTCTGCGCTGATACCGGAAATTGCACGGATAATTTGGAATAGGCTTAGGCTAGAAGTGCAAATGTGACACGGCTTATGTGCTGGAAGGTAATATTTTTATTTAGGAACAAAGTGAAAAGATTTAGCAGTTGGTGGTTTAGGGAACAGTGAGAGAGTAATTGAATCAGAAGAGGTGGGAAATGGAAAGAACAAGGCTTTAAAATGCCATAAATCTGTCTTGCACATTTTTGCCTCGCTGTTCACTTAGGATAGGAATGAAACAATGCACAGTCGTTCATTTCTGCTTTAGGCAAATAAGTGTCTCAATGAAACACATTGTATGTGGTGTTCCTATAAGAAGATTCCACTGAGCTCCATCAAATTAGGGAAACGCTCAAACACATTAGTTCCACTAAGAGGGATTTTTGCTGATTTTAACCAGCACCATTCTTATATCCCGTTAAAAACCTCAGCAGGGTGAGGCGGGGGAACCACACATCTCAAATCTGAGTGAGTTTTTAGTGAACTGAAGGAACACACACAGACTCGTGAGCTCACTAGATGTCTGTGACAGAGAGAAGGACAGAGAGTTCAAGACAGACTGTGGCATCAAGTATAATCTGTTCTTTGCATACTCCTAATTGATCAAAGGTGAGCAGGTGAGTTAAGATGGAGCAATAAACAGCAGTTAAAGAACTCTGAATATGAATTCAAAAGCCCAAATTTCATGATTCATGACCAAAAGTTGTAAGTTAAGGAATAAGATATGGGGAAATAGGAAAAGATGTAAAGTGACCAACCACAGCTTGAGTTCTTTTCACATGATTTGGCAGATTTATCTGAAATAGATGATAACGCAGGCCACCTTTAACACATGATAAAATAAAATAAAAAACAATTTTCCACTATAAAGAAGCTTTTGTGCATTGAAAAGTTTATATAAAGGTTCTTCATGGAACCATCTAATCCAATAAAAGAACCTTTATTTTTAAGAGTGTATTTTTAAAATAAGGAATTTGTTTACAATTTATTTAAAAGAAAACACTATAAATATGACTTTAAAAACACTTTAAAATGCATTTAGTCAATACATGTTTCGGTAAAATGAATTATATAAATACATTATTGCAATAAAATAATAAATAACACTATTACAAAAATAAAATAGCTATCATAGCTTATATATATATTTTATGTAAACAAAGTCCGGGAGGAGCATGTTCAGGTAATCATCCAATCAGCACAAGAAGAAGCCAGTATAAATAAAGCCTTACCTCCTGTCTCATGACTAATTTCTCAGCACCCCACCTCCACCCCTTCACCCCACATACGGCTGGGTCCGCTCAAAGATACCTATGATCTCTAAGGTTATGGGGGGAGTACTCTGGAGTCGTGCCGAATTCTGAGCTCGGAGCCCTCCCCCCGGACAGCAAGCCAAATATGCATTATAATATTACATCAGATTTCATTAACATGTAAACTCGTGAATATATTTTGATGCCATTAACCTGGCAAACCTTGACGAACTCATCGACTTGTTCTTCATAGTGCTCATAATACATTTTCCTTCATGTACTGTGATGCTGCTATGATTCATCGTCTGACGTGATCGTACAAAGTGTTTGCACGTGTTTAATGAGGACTAATCAAGCATGCTAGCACACGAATGGGCAATGCAAAAAATAATACAAAATAAAGAATGAGACAGACTGAGAGATAAGGAGAAGGACAAACAGCCAGCGTAAAGTGACTGGTTTGAAAAATGCAAGACAGGTCAAAGGTCATACAAAGGGGAATAAGAGTTGCTTTTGACCTTGGCTCTTTGAAGTGATCTTGCACAAATAGGTAGGCCAATGTGATTTAGCAATGTACTAATATGTAAATACTTGACTTTCTGCCAGACAAGAAGCTTATTGGCAGTTATGCTGATGTCATAATGCAATCTTAACTTCAAATTTCTGTTTTGGTTGATTTCTGTAGCATAGTGTATTTGCAAAGTTTGGTGTTTGAATAGGCGTTTTGATCTCAAGCAAAGTGTTTCTATGTGGGTTTTTTAGGTACTTCTGACCCAGAAGTTTTCTGAAGACACCCAAATGCAAGTCTCCAGAGTCTGACTATGAGTGCTTTGTATGAAAATCTTGTATTACACTTAAGATTTAGCAGAACAACTAAATAACCTGTAAGCTAATCCAACAGGACCCTGGCTGTTAACAAACTCCTGACACTGAAACGCTAAAGGCACCGACCGAAATTCATAACCAAAAATGGAAGTCAACATCTATTTATCCTTTCCTTGTAAAATGTTGAACTTGTTTCAAGCCACTAACTTGACAACTCGTATATGTCATCTTGTAGGCCAAGTCCAGGCCAATATCGGAGCAAAATGACTCACTGTGCCAAATCAGTGTGTTTGCTTAGGAACCATTTCTGTTTAGTTTGTATTAGCTGTTTGCATGCTTGAAGTGCTTTGCTCCTCTCTTGTGTATGTTGGCAACTTCGCCTTGAGCAGGAGGTCATGTCTCTTAGAGAAGTCTATCCAAGTGTCTCACTTTAGCAGCAGTCTTGATGGGCTACTTCTATCAAGATGTGGACATCCTTATAACTTCATGTATGCATAAAATTCTTAAACAGGTTTTCTACTTTGAAAGTAATGAAAGGTTCCTCTGGGGAAAATGTGGTTTGAACCACAGTTCTGGTTGTGTAAAAACTTGGGCATGGCATAAAACAAATTGAAATATTAAAAAATAAACTTTTAACATTCATCATTAAAAAAAATGTCTGCACAAGATATATATTTGGTGCATAATACCATTCAAAAGTTTGGGGTCAGTCTGATTCAGCTTTGCCATAAGAAGAACAAATTATATTTTAAATATATATTCAAATAGAAAGTGCACTGTAAAAAACTATTGTTGATTTCACTTAAAAAAATAAGTTACCTGGTTGACTTAAAAATGATGAGCTCCTTGAAATTGGTTAGGAAAGAGGCACCCTGTAAATGTCTCTCTCTTTGTGGGAGGAAGCTAAAATAAGAGATGGAAAGGTGAAAGCCAGCTGAGATGGTTTATGACCATGACCTGCATAAATAAACACCTGACTCATTAATCTACAGCGCCTTCATTGACTCTCTAAGGATGTGCCTGAGCAGCCACTCAACACAACACTCACGTTCCCTTGAACTCCAGCAAACCGTCTTCGTTTGCATATACAATTATGGATTAGCAGCGAATGAAATCTGACCACAAGCTGTTGGGTAAACTGGAATCCGGTCCACCAGCTAGACCAGCACTATACCAGCTCTAACCATCATAAACCAGCCTGGTTTATGCTGGATTTTTCAGCAGGGGAATCAGCTCTTAATTTTATATTAGCCATGACTACTCAAAAAGAACGCTATAGTTGCAATATTCATTGACACAATCTTCTAACAGCATAGGTACTCCTGCACTAACTGACTTCCTGACTTCCTTTGACAAAGAACACTCTATGCAACCAGTGTATCACACAACCATGAGCAAAAATATTACTTAAAGCTATTACTTTCAGAACAACGCTGCCAACCACTCGTGTAACAATTTAGCCCTGTTAGATATGAAATGATCATTTTAGCCTTGCAGCTCAGACACAGAGAAGTGGCTCTCATTTGAGACAAGAGTTTGATTCTGCTCTGTGTCATGTACCCGCCCGCTCCGCCTCCATCATTTGCAGTCTTGTGTTCTGACTCTTATCATTAAAAAAACAAACAATAAATATAATACCAATGTGCAAAAATATAATAAAAACAATACACCCTGCATTGACAAAGAAAGAGATGATCATTGTAGGGGCACATTCTCTACGTTGGAGGGTGGAGGCCACAGTCTAAAGCGGTGAGATCACCGTTCTCTGTTCAAACTTGACAGAGATCCTCACAGTGCTGTGAAGGGTGCTGATGTGAGCGTACATTGTGGACGACTGAAAGACTGACCCTTTCCCTAAGTCTTTGATTTGGACAGAGAACTGGAAAACTTTATAATAAATTTAAAGACAAATCTTTAAAAAAAATCAAGTTTAAAACGTATGTTGGTATTAAGTTTTCAACGGGAGGTTCATAGAAATGTAATGTTTGTGTTAGTTTACCTGATGTAAAGACAAAGTAACCATCACCTAAAAGTAGCATAAAGGGATAGTTTGATGAAAAGTGAAAAGTTTGTCAAGTTTGTCACCCTCAAGTTGTTCCAAACCTGTATGAGTTTTTGTTATTGTTTTTGTTTAACACAAAAGAAGATATTTTGAAGGATGTCGGTAACCAGACAGATGACGGTAGCCATTAACTTCCATATTATTCCATATAATTTTTTTCTTCTATGGAAGTCAATGGGTGCCGTCAACTGTCTGGCTACCGACATCCTTCAAAATATCTTCTTTTGTGTTCAACAGAAGAAAGAAACTCATACAGGTTTGGAA
Organism: Tiaroga cobitis; assembly: GCA_030578255.1. NCBI lineage: Eukaryota > Metazoa > Chordata > Actinopteri > Cypriniformes > Leuciscidae > Tiaroga > Tiaroga cobitis. The sequence continues at coordinate 34,715,346 of CM060606.1, forward strand.
CAACATGAGGGTGAGCAAATTATGATAACATTTTCATTTTTGGGTGAACTATCCCTTCAAAAAACTTCCTTGCATGAATCATGAATATAGGTTACTCCAATTGATAAAAAAAAACTGTAAAAATAGTTCATCCCTTTTTATGAGACTTTTAACTACTAGGCCTACAAATAGGCCTAGTTAGCTACCACATTTATGATTTTAGCCTCACAAAAATTATTCAAATTAATTTTGATTTTTGCATGATTTGTATTTTCCCCTCAATAATCTAAAGACAAAAAAGAAGCTTGACGTCATTCACCCACACAATAATCTGCATAGATGTGCACGCAAATGTAGAGACGTCCTTTTAACTCGCAGACCCCCCCCCCCCCCGCTCGAGTGTTTACCACATCATGTACACGGACACAAGTGCCAGGGATGTGGGAACGGAACCGAACCACAATAAAGTCGCTGGCTGCTGCGCTATTGTGCGCTCAGTGGAACGAATCAGTGGAAAGCCCTTTTGAATTCATGACAGACTCTTTGAATTGTCAAATAAAGATTTATTCAAATCCAAAGATTCATTAAGATCAAGTGCCGAACGTTTTCTCAACTTCACTTTCTCTGCTCCGCATCGTTGCAGAGGATGATGGTCCCTCCCCTATACGAAACTCTTTGTGAAAATCTTGTTGGGACTTTTTTTCCTCCCTTTCCCTTAAACGTCAAGTGCAATACCAAGGGTTTCGTCTCTGAGCTCTCCCTGTCTTGAAGGTGGAGCAGATATGAGAAGAAACGGACTATCAGCCAATCCAACCGAAAACCTCTGAGATGAAGTAACTTTTACACGCTTCCTGCTTAAAAAACAAGCATCTGTTTGCGGATTGAACGTCTCCATCAATCGAATGATAGCAGGTATGACGCTTTATTTATTTATTTATTTATTTATGTATTCATTAATTCATTCATTCTATCATTCATTCATTCATTCATTCATTCATTCATTCATTTATTCTCTTTAAATTTAAAATATGTACAACTTTTTGCATCATTCTAACCTGTGAAAATAATAGTGTCATCGTCGTGATCATTCTGAAGCATCTGAAGTGTATATGGATTGCAAAGGTTCTGTGAAAAATTTACTATAATAAAAAGTTTTTTTTCATGAGAGTTTAGGAAGTTTAGAAAGTTCAGAATACTTTGAATACTTTGTATAGGCTACATAGCTATATTAAAAAGGTAAATAAAAGTATATAACGGTAAATCAGGAATGATAATTAGCCTAATTACAGTTGGGTATAGCCTACTTAATTATCCCTAATCTAACTAAACTTTGGCCTACTTTTAAACCAACCAATGCAAAAAAAAACAACACTTCTTTGGTGGAAGTGTTTAGGCCTACCATAATTTTTACACAAGGGAGATGATTACCCCGCTTTTAACTTCACATTGTTGGTGTAAAATATTCATGAATCCAAGAATGAGAGAAAGACATGCACTTAAAGATCCGTCAACTTTGAATGAATCAACCAGTTTTCAAACTTAATTTGAAAAGGGACCAATAGCGCCACCATTTGTTTGATCAAGTTGGTTAAAAAAGTTTACAAATGTGCAAGATTGAGATTTTTGCCTTGTATTGGAAAATGGGTTGATGCTGACATGGACGGGATATGTTCTGCTTTTTCCACTAAAGCCAGTTTTTAAAAAGCCCACTAAGCATCTCTAGATAGCCTATTACAGAGAAAATGTCGTTGGAAATGTCATAGTAATATTTCAGCAGTGATGGAAGAATGTCAGATTGCAGTTGCTCAATTTTATCACCAAAAAAAAAAACACAACAACTGTTGATAGAGATATCAGACCACGTGTCAGAACAAGTTTGCCTGAGTCTGTCGATTTTGCCGACTTTATAAGGCCCGAGCTGTCTGCATATTTTACATCATATACTGGAATTAGTTTGGACCTCTGTAAGTGCTTCCCTTGCTTCCCTTCTAACGGCAATCTCCAGTAGGGACACATCTGATTTGTCATTGCCTGAATCCATAACTTTCCTACCATACATTCACGTGCACATATTTCCCCTCACACTTCTGCTGAGGCTACAACAGTATTGTCTGTACAGATTGATTCTCATAGACAGCACGGCTGATGCAGATAATCCACACCGACGCCATGTCATAGTGAAGTGTGAGGTGGGAGGAGAGGGATTACAGCTCTGCAGGGGAAAATTTACTGAACCAAGAATGGAGAAGCAATCTATATTCCAACCCACACTCCTCCATCCCTAACCTGGCTTCTGATTAGAAAATGTTGCTGCAGTCTGTGTTTTTCTTGGTCAGTGCTCAGCAATCTATTATATGATGAATGTGTGAGAGTGGTGACTGTTAAATGCTTGGCTTTGTGCTTTGCTGATTTTTTCTCTCTCTGTGAGTCATGCTGCACATACTCCACCTTTGCTTTGTAATGGTTATGCTGGTATAATTTTGAAATGTAGCAATGCTGATTGCCAACATATTGGTGAACTTCTATAACATACATCATCAAAAAAAAATGATGGGTTGTTTCAAGCCAACTTTGGGTCAAATATGGACAAACCCAGCTGTTGGGTTACATTTTTAAATAAAATGATTTGGGTTTGTCCATATTTGACAAAAAATTGGGTTAAAACAACCCAGCATATTTTAGTGAATTGTTCACCCCCTAAGATTAATTGCTTCTGTTTTTTTTTCTCTTCAGTTGCTTTGGTTAAGTATCTGCTTAATGAATTAATGCATTTCTGACTGGTAAATCATGGCCTTCGGCGGTCTCATATTGCTGAATAGTCACTGTTGTCCATGGCAATGCTGTATGAGTCGCGTATCCAGAAACCGGCCTCTCTTGTATTACACACTCATCTCGTATTGCGATCTCTTCAAATGAATGCTACTGGCATCTTGTGTCTTAGTTATTGACTGTAGTGAAACTGACCCCTTGTGTCTTAGTTATTGACTGTAGTGAAACTGACCCCAGAAGACTTTGTTTTAACAGTACAATTTATATAATAGTAATAATATCAGTGCAGTGTTAACCTTGTTGCAAACCCATTTGTTTTGTACTGTGTAATGGAATCCAAATCGGTTTCCCACCTTTTTATTTACCGGTATTTGGTTAGTATTAAGCTGGATAATTAAACTCAGCTGGTTATTATTGCACAATAACCACGTCACCTTGATCAGGACCTTTGCTGATGAAAATCCCTTACTTATCTTATTCTGCAAACGGGGGATCTCATTGACATGGAAAACCTGAAAATATCAGGATACTTGGATAAAATTGTGATTTACAGGCCTTAAAACATTGTGGAAATGTATACAATCTATACAATTATGTTATTATCTTATCTTATGTTATTATTATATTCATCTATACAATGTTGTTTTGAAAATCTTTATCCTTCACCCACGAATGACTGGAAGAGTCATGGAAGTGCATTGTTCAAAAGCTTTGGGAACCTTAATATCCATTTAAAATCACTGCTTTGTTCCTAATATTTATGTGCATGATTTATTTGGTACGCCATAATTCATATGACTTGCATGAGTCAAGAGTCAAGCACCTTTTCATCACTGCAAAGTGAGGTGGGAAAATAAAATGCACTCAAATCTTAAACTTTATCAGTTAGAAATGTGTTACCAGATACATAAATGAATACAGAAGTAGGCTTCTGATCTGATAGCTTTGTGTATCTGTATGTGTGTGGGTGCACGTTTGTTTAGTTTATCATATATTATTTTATACTCCTATTCATTGGTAACAGTACCAATTGCGGTACCATCCACAGAACCCAAGTATATACTTATTACTGACATTTAGCAAGACAGTAGGAAACGTTTCCAAACCACTCACTCAAAAAGCTCTGACCCACAGGGTCAATATTCTTACAGTGCCCACCACAAACCTCCAGTCTCTAGTTCTCCTCTAATGGCAGATATATTCTGTCAGCCGGGTGCCATTTAAGGGATCATTTTTAAATGTGAGCATACTTTTGCGCTATTTTACTCATTTGTTTAGTCTCTAAAGCTAATGCAGCAAATTTGGCATTCAATAATTACTGTATTTAAACTATTTTTTACGTAATACATTTTTTGTCTTAAAAGCAGATTCAAATTTTTTGTTTTGGAATCTGTGGGAATACTATTGTTGACTTAACCGGAACATTAGGATTGGATCTAAATATCTGTGGAATGTGATGATGGAGAATGAGATGTACTGTGTATACACTCAACATACTCTCAGGGGTTTTGGAATAGTACTTCAAAATCTTATTATTTGTCTCCCCCTAGTGGTCATGACTGTATTAATATAATCATCTGCTCCCATCAGTGCTTTCAAGCCCTGTTCCTCCTTGAGGCCCCCTTAATATTATTTTTGGATGTCTACCTTATATGACACACGTTTCAGGTCTTGGAGCCTCTACTTAAGAGCTGATAAAATAAATCAGGTGTGCTAAATAATCAAGACATTCAAAATGTGTAGTGCTAGGAGTATACCAGGAATGAGGTCCACTAATTTGTAGGACGGTCTGTAAGCCAGTTGTATGCAAGGGTTTTGGGAGTTAGTATCAGATACTGCATGTACATTGCATTTAAATTCAGGGCAAAAATATATGATCCTACCAATACAATTAAATAGTGCAAAATATATATATACTATGCTGCTGACAAAATGTATGTCACTTGTACTTATACCCTAAAGTGCGCATTACACAGTCAGTTGGCCTATATAGGCTACTCCATGCTTTAAAAATGTACCGTATTAGAAATAAAATATAAATAGTATGCCTATGCGCAAATAAATACCCAATATCGAACGATACCAACAATTTAAAACCTCATATTTTTGGCTATGACTGTGCTTCTGTAAGCAAAGCTGAATATGTTGTATAAAAGACAATAGGCTACACTGAAGAAAATTAAATTGTTCACAGATTTCAGATAGATTGATGTTTATCTTCTTTCCTGTTTTTCTCAGTTAGAAAAACGCTTTTGTTTTCCTGTACACAAAGAGTTACTGAACAATATTTGAGGTGATATTATTGATTCTCTTTTTCTCTTTGTGTCTGGTCAAGGGGTCTTTCTGCAATGGGCCCGGTACCCTTAATGCTCCTGCTTTCCATCTCAGCGCTGGCTGTGCTGGTGTCTGCAGCAGTGGACGATCCCACAGGTGACGATGACTACACCTGGCCACAGAGGAAAGTACCACTGCTACAAGAAAAGCAAACGGTGCATCTGGGCAGTTCAGAGTTTTTGGCCAAGCCGCAGAGTGAGCTCCATGGGATATGTGGCATTGAGTGCCAGCGGGGTCTTCCAGAGCCCAGTCTGGATGATCTGGAGCAGCTACTGTCCTACGAGACCATGTACGACAACGGAACACGCACGCTCACCACCGTCACCGTGCAGGAGCTAAACGTGAGCGAGGACTGGACGGGAGGTTCTCGGTTGCACGCTCGCCGAAGACGAGAGGTCTACGGCACGGATACGAGGTTTACCATCGCTGACAAGCAGTACTCCATGAAGTATCCTTTCTCCACATCTGTGAAGATCTCCACGGGTTGTTCTGGAGTGCTGGTGTCGCCCAAACACGTCTTGACGGCCGCTCATTGCATCCACAACGGTACGGACTACCTAGACGGGGTACAGAAACTCAGCGTGGGCGTGCTGAAAGAGCGTTCCCGCCGGAAGAAAGGCCGGAAAGGGAAAGGAAGGAAAGGCCAGAAGAAACATGATGAAGAGGAGGAAGAAATCGACGAAAATGGAGAGATTGGAGATAAGCATGAACGTAAGGGTAAGGGCAAAGGCAAAGGCAAAGGAAGAAGGAACCGTAGTCGTCGCAGCACCGTCTCTGAACAGCCCTCGTTCCGGTGGACGCGGGTGAAACAGATGCAGGTGCCGAAGGGCTGGTTTAAAGGCATCTCAGAGGACATTGTGGCCGATTATGACTACGCCATCCTGGAGCTTAAGAGGGCGCAGAAGACCAAGTACATGGATTTAGGCGTCATCCCCTCCGTCAAGAAGCTGCCCGCTGGACGTATCCATTTCTCGGGATTCGACGATGACCGACCGGGCAACCTGGTGTACCGCTTCTGCTCTGTATCCGAGGAGTCCAACGATCTGTTGTACCAGTATTGCGATGCCAAGCCCGGCTCCAGCGGCTCAGGTGTCTACATTCGCCTTAAAGAACCTGGCAAGAAGAAGTGGAAGCGGAAAATCATTGGCGTGTTCTCGGGTCACCAGTGGGTGGATGTTAACGGGGTGCAGCAGGATTACAATGTGGCCGTGCGAATCACACCCCTGAAGTACGCACAGATCTGCCGCTGGGTCCACGGGGACTCTAACCAATGTCGGGGCACCTGAGAGACTCCATCAGTGGCCTGTCTGACTGCCTCGGTCCCGGTGTTGTGCCGAATTTCGACCCCCGCCAAATTATTACCCCCCTAGCATTGGTAGGTTTAGGATTAGTTGTGGGATTAGGATTAGGCAATCAGGTACTGACTTCAACGAGGGGGGTAATAATTTGGCAGGGGGTCGAAATTCGGCACAACACCGGCTCTCACCAACCCTTGTGCCTCCCATTTGTGCACTACACAAACTGCTGCATTCATCAACACTAGAGACTATAACACACCATTGAACTTTTCCAAGCTATTTTGATACCTTAATTTATTTTATTAGACAACTTTTGTTATGAATCAGTTAGAACGAATATACTTCTAGATTCAGTTGTCCTAACGAGAACTAATTCTGTCCTAAACTGTTGTTTTGAATTAGAAAATGTACTTCAATCAGTGTTGTTTGCTATGGGAGGCATTTGTTTTGTCTGGATACCTTGAAAGCTAGATCTGACTAGTTGACACAAGAAAAAAAACAACATTTTTTTTTCTGAGAGAAGAAGCTTTGATGTTTGTTATTTTCCTTTTTTTTCTTTTCGAAGAACACAGAAGTATCAATATGCTGGTGTTCTTTGAAATTCTTTATTCTTGTTATCATTGTTATTGTTATTATTAGATGTGACCCAGGATCACAAAACCAGTCACAAGTCGCACAGTATAGGCCTATGTTTGTGGCAATAGCCAACAATACATGGGTCAAAATTATCATGGGTCAATATTTTTCTTTTATGCCAAAAAGCATTAGGATATTAAGTAAAGATCATGTTATATGAAGATATTTTGTAAATTTCCTACCGTAAATATATAACACATTTATTTTTTTGAGTGAATGCAGCACAATCGCCAACATAAATGGACAACTTTAAAGTCGATTTTCTCAATGTTTCGATTTTTTTGTCCTATCCTAACAAACCATACATCAATGGAAAGCTTATTTATTCAGCTTTCAGATGATGTATAAATCTCAATTTAAAAAAAAATTGACCTATGTGGACCCAACATTGACTGGTTTTGTGGTCCAGGGTCACAAATGTTATGATTGTGTGCCTTTGACAGCATAAACTGTAACCTGTCTTCATGGGCTATCATTTTGTTTCTGCCTTTTGTATAACAATGCAAGCAGTTAGTTGAAGGTTTAGGCTTAATTTTCAGAGTCCCTTGTTGACTTTTGGTGCTAATTTAATTTAAAAATATAAAACATTTAAGGACCTGTCGAAGTAACAGCCTACTGTAGAACTGTAAGTATGTATTTAATGTAAGGCTTGTATTATGAGTTACATATGATCATGTTGTTCTTTACAGAAACACAGGGTTATTTAAATTTAGATATGATTGATAATAAATAGCATTGTAATTATGATAAAGAGAAAAGCAATGCAGCTTCATAGGAAATATAAATCAAAAATCTTAATATAAAATTGATTTATCAAAATCGGATTGCATCAATTTTCATTTTGTACAACTTTTTCCTAAATCTTTTTTAATAAGGACCAAATAAACTGAGATTTACATGTATTGGTCTAAGAGGACAAAATAGTGTGTGTGTTCATTTTTTTTCTTCATCAAACTGACATAATCAAACATCTAGTTTTTCCCAAGTTTGCTTATACTTTTAGATTCCACTTTTTTTTTTTTAAAACATAGCCTATATTTATAAGAAAATGGTATATATAACATTTAAATTGAATTTTAAATACATCAAACTATATATATATATATAAATGGTGTATTATTTAAAAAAAAATTATATATATACCAGGAACATAATATAACTTGTATATAAAATATGTTATATAGAGAGCTCTCCTTGTGAAAACAGACACAGGGGGACACAGGTGGGCAATTCTTCCCATCAGTTTATTGCATCTCAAAGGGCTTACATGCACTATGTAGGGTGTCAAATATGAATCAATAAATCAAAATAAAATTTATTTCAAGGTAGCAGAGAATTGCAAAAGAGAGATCCAAAGATCTGTCTTTGTCATTTCCATGAGAGATCTAACAGGGAAAGTGATACAGGGCTGTCAGTCAAACCTTTCTGTAACACTGTTTAACAGTGACCTCCTGAAAACTTTGACAAAGATCTAAGAGTCTATCACTGCTAATGAACCTACACCCTATTATCTATGTTATTCTCTTATAAGAGATCTCCTCCAGTCCATTTTGTTGTGCAAACTACAGTATCACCACTCACCAACAGAGGGCGCATGAATCAACCGGATAACGTATAACAAAGGTCAGGGTTCATAATGTTGTATGAGAGGGTAAGACTGAGAACCAAACATGTGAACGGGTTCTTATACAATTATACAAAATAACACTACATGTACAAGCTTCAGTTTGGATTTCATACAAGCACAAGTAACTATGAGACTCAAACACAGCATTCCACCGACTACAACTGTGAAATCTTGGGGGCTTTTTTTTGTTTTGTTTTTTGGGAAACATCACCAGTTGAACAAGTTGCTGTACATATTTGTTATTTTAAGATACTGCAAAAGGCCTCTCTCAGAGATCATCTGAGATTTGTAGCACTGAGATTAAGTGGAATTAAAATCCAAATTTGCTGAGGTTATCCTCAGGGTTCTTGCGATATCCATAAAGAGTATGTAAACAGTGAACTGACAACGCATTGACTATTAAATTAAAACAATTCGAACTAAAGAATCAAAAAATATATATATGAAAAATAATATGAGTTAAAATACAAAAATGACATGTAATCACCAAGAGGTTATAGAGGAGCCCAGATATGCTATTAATTTATACATAACTCATGTATATTTATATTTCATATATTTATATTTTGTAAACAAACATGTCAGTCGATGATGGGAGATGACAATAGCATTTCTTTTAATCCGATTACCAGGTACACATCAATAAGTTGTCCACAGATAAAAATATGAGCAGAGGAGAGACCTTTTCATCAATGAGGATAATATACACAGTACCGTCTGCAAATGATACATTGCACACTGCTCCAAAACTAACAAACAACAGAAAGCACTTGAACAACCTGTTTAGGACCTTTGACCCCAAAAGGGAAGTCCCAGAGGAACCAGAATTAAAGTTGAGGGGATCAACACACACACACATCATTCAGACTTAAACACTGGAAAAAGTTGACATACATAAGAATCTTTTTTTAATCTTTAAATTTTCATTTGTGTGCATTTTTGTTTTTTTTTAGATAATTTTTTTTCTGTTTCGTTCAAAACAAAGATAACGTTGAGTTAAGCACATCTTAATTTTTCTCTTTTCTCTACGATTTACTTCACAGTTTGTGCTACAACATGACACAGGAATGCTGGGTGGGGCCGAGTGGGCGGGGTTTGGGCAGGAGGGGGCGGGGTCAGTGGATATCTAGCTGCAGGCTCCTCTGGTATCTGGAGGTGTAAACAGACAGCAGACCTCTCTCACTGGAGCTCAGTCTTTGAGAAAACATATACTGCAGATAGAACATGGAGAAAATGTCATGTTACTAAGTGAGGCACCAAAGCCTCATTTAAAGAAGTCACTTGTAAGATAATGATACCTGGAAAATTATAAGAAGTCCTTGATGTTGAGATCTGCAAGTGGGTCCTTGGTGGGAGGTTTTTTGGGGCTCTGAGCAGCTGGTCCTGGAGACAACTGATGAAATAAAGGGTGCTTGAGGAAGAGTAATGGCTGATGAAAAATTTATTCATTCAGTCAGTCATTTCAAATGTAATTGTTTTTTCAATTTGTTTGCTGTTTTTACTGGGTTTTTTAATAAAATAAATGCAGCCTTGGTGAGCACAAAAGACTTGTTTCAAAAACATCAAAAAAAAGTTGTTTTCTGAATATCTTTCAGTCTATGATTCAGTTTAGTTAGTAAAAATAACATGCAAAGTGCAAAATTAAACCAAATGTTCCAACAATGATATATGAATTTAAATATTAATAAAACTAACATGTGAGAACTGTTCTTTGAAACCCTGATCTCCTAAAATAGTAATTGTCATGATGCACATTTTTCATCATTATCGTTGACGCGCTAAAAAAAACCTTTTCTTACAAATATTTCCAACATTTCGTTGATGAGAAGAGTCACCATTAAATCAAAATGGACAATTCTTGTTTTTTTTTTATGGAATATTGCAGTATGTGCCCTTTTAATCTTTTATCAAAATAAAGTCCTCTCCCGCTTCTCTTCTCTGATGACGTGTTTACTGGTGCAGGACAACATGTCACTCACATGAGCTCAAACCACAATGACCCAATCAATTCCCGATGGACAAACTCAAGTGCCCCCTACATTTCTTTCTTGTTCGATAAGTTGTTTCACTCGCATATATATGGAAGAAATGTCTACTGCAACTTCCATTTCATGTCGACTTTAACAATGTTTGCATGTGCATTTTTGTGTATGTTGTTTACTGGTGCTCCGGGTGTTACTGTTGCTGCTGGCCCTGTAAATGGTGGTCTCATCATGGGCTGACCCATCATCACAGACTGGGGCATCATGGGAGCTCCAGCTGCTGGGGGCTGAGTAAAAAATAACAAGTAAAATAACCATCCATAAGTGCATACAGTAAGTGCAAAATAGAGATTTTTTTTAAAAACATTTTTAAAAGTGGTTTCTTACCATGCCAAAGCCAGGCTGTGCTCCCATGGGTGGTGCCATTGCTCCAGGTGGGGCGGCAGCTCCTGTGGCTCCAGGGCCAGAGCCAGACTATGCACAATCGGAACAGAAATATGATAAGATATACAAGAAACATTTTAATGTGTTTAAGAAAGAAGCAGCCGCTACCATCTGAGCGCCAGGTGTGCCCCAGCTACTCGGGGCGACCTGAGGGGTCCAGTTCGCTCCTCCTGTCAGTTTCTTCTCACTCCACTGGTTGTCCCTGTGCAAAACAAATAGCTGTCAGCAAACATAATGTGCAAGTCATTCATAAACACAGCTCTAGGGCCACACAAAGTGAACATGATTAAATTGTGCTCCAATGGATAGTGAATCAATCAAGTTGCCATAACAGTCCAAATGAATTATCAATACGGGTCAGGTTGAGTAAATCATGCTCGTGAATAGACATTATGGATAAGTGACAAGATTAATAGGTGTTTCTGAAACAACATGGACATAGAGACTCGGTGCAACAGACACTGAACTTACTTCTTTTGTATTCCCACTCCCAAGTCTGCAAGAGAGGAAGAAACAAGATAAGTTTGAGTCGGCATCATGGGGACAATGACCCCTACATAATCAGTCCATAATTGTTCCATACATACTTCCGACCAGATTGGCGAGTGAAGTGTCCAAGTCTCCTCCGATAGGTTTAATTGGTTGGGCAGCTGCTACGGGTGCCATTGTCGGTACCATTGCGGGCGCCATGGCCGGAGCCATTGCTGGCCCAGCGGTGGGCACAATTCCAGGTGTCAACGGCATGCTCGTTGCAGCCATGGGGGTCCCGCCTGTGCTCTGAGGGGTTATGGCTGGCATCAGAAGGTCTCCTAATCCGTCAAACACTGCCGTTGACAGAGAAGAGTGGGTTAATATAGCCAGCATGGATTGAGACTATTTTAGCCAAGAATTGATTTGGATATGCAACTTGTCAGCAATCCCATATAATACCAAGGCTGATTTACTGTAACAGAACAGGAATAAAACAAAAGACAGCAATATTAAAACAAAATATACACTACCGTTCAAAAGGTCAGTAAGATTTTTTAATTGTTTCATTAGTCTCTTATGCTCACCAAGAATGGATTTATTTGATAAAGAACACAGTAAAAGCAGTTATAATGTGAGCTGTTTTGTATTTTAATATATTTTAAAATGTATTTTATTCCTGTGATGGCAAAACTGAATTTTCAGCATCATTACTCCAGTCTCCAGTGTCACATGATCCTTCAGAAATCATTTATAAAAATGATTATGCTGATTTGGCGCTCAAAAAACATTTATTATTATTATCAATGTTGAAATCAGTTGTACTGCTTAGCATTTTTATGGGAACCATACATATTTTGGGGGGATTCTTTGATGAATAGAAAGTTCAAAAGAACAGCATTTATTTGAAACAGAAATCTTTTGTATCATTATAAATGTCTGTAACTTTTGGATAATTTAATGTGTAATAAAAGTATGAATTAAAAAAAAAAAAATCTGTCTGACCCCAAACCTTTGAACGAAAGTGCACATGTCTTTAAAAAAATAAATAAAAAATAAATTGAGATCCACACATTTATCATAACATTCAGGGGTGTTAACTACATGCATTGGGAAACCAAAAACTGGCAACACACATCAGAAGATCTTTATAAACAGGTCTTAAAATATTTAAAGGTGCACCAAGTTTCTTTTTTTTTTTTTTATAGCTTAAAATGACTTCCAGCAATTTTTGTATCTAAAGAAATGAAGAAATATTTTACAAATACTTAATGTACAACCTAGAAAAGCATGAAGAATTCACAACACATTTATAAAGTAGCTAATAATATATGCTGAAATTATTATTTTAGTGCACCTTTTATGAAAAAGTATTCCGGTACAGTACCAACAACACTAAGGCAGGCAATTCATTCTAACGCAGTAATGCTCAAGATCTGTAAAATATGCGAGCAGGGAAAAACTGCACAGAGTTCAGTGGGTAAAGGGTGTGCATGTGGAGTGGATGAACAAACCGCGCGAGAACATTCAAACCTCACAATCCCTTTAGCGTGATCGGCTACAGCGATACATGCCGCAAAGCCCTGAGTTCTCTCACCAACTCACCAATCGCACAGCAGGAGCAAGCAATGAGCCAGATCAGTGTGCAAGGAGAGAGTTATCAGAAACGAAGTGCAGAGAGAGAGAGAGAGAGAGAGAGAGAGAGAGAGAGAGAGACATGACAGAATAATGGGACAGATGATAAAGTTGAGAAAAGCAGTATTATAGTAGGAGAGCAAGAATAGACAGAACACAAGAAGAAATGAAAAAGGAGAAAAAGCACAGGGAGAATGCATTTTATAAGCACTGTCACATCCTCTCTGTATTATTTAAGAAGGTCAGCAGATACAGAAGTGCTCATGCAAGACGAAAGTGTGCTGAGAAGCAAGCAAGCTTGAAAAACGGCACGCTGTGTTCAAGAGAAAATAAAAACAGTTCCCTTTCGTTGTCACTCCGAGTTCCGTCGGATGACGACGAATGGGGTTTCGCTTAGAAAGCCTATCCGCTTCGAGTAATACAAAACGAGCCAATGGCAAAGAAATGCCATGGGTCTGCAGAATTTGCATGGAGCAGCTCCGCCCCACCTCGTGGGTATAAAGGGCGGAAATTCCAGCAAAGCAGTATGTTTTTCGCTTCGGAGCCAAGAGTATCCCTTCACTCCACAGCCATTTCTGACTTCACTCTAAGAGACGAGCCACTCTCTCCGGTGTTGGTGTGACGGCGATCTGCAGCGAGTTCACATTGCCTGCTGATCTGTGCAGTGATCTGCCAATGAGTGTGTTTCTCCCTGTTAGCTTCAACATCACGGAGTTTCTTCCTCCTCTCACAAAAGAGCTCGCACGCGGCACGTCTTTTTAAAGACAGCTCGCCCGTGCATTTCGGGTTGCGGTCGACTCATTTCCGATTTTGATGGGCACATTCTCTGCTCTGCGTGCTTGGGCTTCATCATGCTAGAGCAGCGTTTGTGGATGACTCACGTTCTCCCCGCGGGAACGTGATCATCGCGTCATTACGGTCGAGACTCAATGATCTCGTTAGAGAGAGAGAGTCCCCTCATCCACACCCCGATCTAACACTCTCCACGTGAGGTGCTACTTCGGCTGGTGGCCAGGGTGACCTGAGGGTGTGTTTGGAACAAATCCGCCGACTGTTTGTCCGTGGACCACGCCCCCCTCTTCAGTGACGCAACCCGCGAGTGTTCAGGGGATTCCCCGGGTCTATTTTCGGATGCCCCGCGGGTTTCCCTTGACGCTCCAGAATCGGATCTGTTGTCCATCGCAGCATCACAGGGTGGGCTAGAATTTTCAGGAAGTGAAGATTTGACAGTGCTGCCACTTTCGGGTGTGCATATGGCATTTGTCGAGTCAGATCCTGAGATGACGGCCATGCTTTCCCGGGCGATTGGTTTTTGGGTGTGGCCGCTGACTCCTGTCAGCGTCCACTCCAATACCTTTTTTCCCGTATGTGCATCAGGAGATCTCGAAATCCTCGAAGACCCCCATGTCTTCCAGCGATCCCTCGTTGATCTCCTTCGCCCTTCCTTCCCTCGACGGGGCCGCTGCCCATGGGTACACTGGGGTCCCCCGGTTGAACGCTCTGTTGCGATGCTACTGTGTCTTCAGAGTGCTTCCTCTCGGCGCGATCCTAAGCACCCGTCCTAAGCCTGTAGTTTTTCGTCTACACTTGTGGTGAATTCCTATAGCGCTACAGGACAGGCAGCCGCCTCACTGCATGCCATGGCCATTCTGCTGGTCTACCAGACCCAGATGCTAGTGTTGTAGTACTCGAGACCGGTCTTGGTCTCGAGACCGGTCTCGAGACCACTTTTTGATGGTCTCGGTCTCGTCTCGGACTCGACCGCATTTGGTCTCGGTCTTGTCTCGGTCTCGGACATATGAGGACTCGGGATTTTTTTTCAAGACCAGACTAGACCATGACTGTGAAAATATCACAAATTTGCCAGTATATTGACTAATTTTTTTGTTAACATCCTTGCTTTTATTGTATGTAAAACGTACCGATTCAAATCCAAGCAATAACGTGACTCATTGGTCATTGCTAATTATGTATTTTTGTTACCGCTGCCTGTCACCCATCCCCGCCCCCTTTGACTCGCACTCCCAAGAAAGTGATCTGTGGTTGTCTGGGAGCGGGAGAAGATGTCTGCAAAATCTTCAGTAATAAAATTCGGCTACAAAAATCATAAAGAATATATTTGCAAAACAACATCCAGAAGAAAGCATACAGCTTCTTGTAAATTCTGCAGTGCTTCGCTTTCAGAGACGGTGGGGACTACGTCAAACTTTTATCGTCATTTAGAAAGGAAGAACAAAGAAGGTAAGCTATGTGTAAGTGATGTTAGCAAAGCTGGCTAGCTAACGTTAGCAATCTGCCTCGTACCAAATAAAATTACTCCTCACACAAAAAGATTTTGTCAATATCAGCTAACGTTACACATATTATAGGGATGGGAATTGAAAACCGGTTCCACTCGAGAACCGCTTCTAAGTTTTATGAACCATCGATATTGAATGCCCTCAACGTTAACGAGTCCTCTTATCGATGCTCCTGCTCCAAGGCAAATTTTTGTCCTGCCATAGTCTAATTTGATAGATGAGTAATGTAGACGAACTGCTGCGAGTGTGACAGGGCGCATCAGAAGAACGAGCAGAGAGAACGCCCCGGTCGCGCGCGTGCACTCTCTCTCTCTGTGGAGCCAGGGCGAATGTATAAAGGCTTCACCGTCTCCTCCTAAGCGCTATCTTGCTCTCTCTCCCTGGCATATAGTAATCAAAATAAATCGACACGATGTAATGGTAAAAGGTCGGAAGACCACAGTTTTATGTGGAGCATTCGGATATATTTTTTCCTGAATTACTGCTGGGTGAATTGTGCTAAAATACCTTATCTTCTCTGAAAAGCGTTTACATCCGAGTGACAGTGCGCCGTGCGCGAGCCACACGAGAAAAGTCAAGTCAAGTCAAGTCATCTTCATTTATATAGCGCTTTTAACAATGGATTGTTTCAAAGCAGCTTTACAGAGATAAACATATAATTTAAGGTAACAGATTGTTTTGGCATTATAGCGGTTCTTGAATAATGTTATTTCCAGCTAAAGTTAACTTTGATTGATTCACCTCAGTCGAAATGATCAGACTTTTAAACGCGAACCTGTGATTAACGCTGACGGCGAAAACACCGTATCCGTGCCACTGATCGCAGCGGCAACGAGCACTTTGATCACTTGATTTAAAAATCACATATCATGTACAGTTTTTGATGTATTAATATTTAGTAAAACACATATCAGTGACATGATGGGTTTTAACTTCATTCAGGAGATTTTGGGTAACTGCACAGACAGATGACTTTGAGCGCACCGCCAACGGTGTGTGTGTGTAACCATAGCGCCAAAACAACCAACTTTCGGATCCTGCACTTAAGCTTATAATTTCGTTTTTAAAAATATAATTATGTATTTAAAAGTTTCAGAATGCAAAATCTTACAAGTTATTGCTTAGCTTCAACAACACTAGTCTGTTTTTTTCCCCTCCGGTCTCGACTTGATCTCGGTCTTGGTCTGTCTTGGTCTTGGTCTCGACTTGGTCTGTCTTGGTCTTGGTCTTGTCTTGGTCTCGATACCCTCTGGTCTTGGTCTCGGTATAGGCGGTCTTGACTACAAGTCTACCAGATGCTCATGGACATGCACGAGGGCGGGACTGACCCAGGGCTCTTCAATGAGCTGCGCGCCGCCACTGACCTTGCTCTCCGAGCGACGAAAGTGGCCGTACGTTCCCTGGGTCAGGTGATGTACACCATTCTGTGGCTGAACCTGACCGATGTGCAGGATGTCGGGCGGACCCATCTGCTTGACACCCCCATATCCCAGGTCGGCATCTTCGGCGGTGCGGTTGAGGGCTTTGCCCAACAGTTCTCAACCGCCCACGAGCAGACTGAGGCTTATTCTGCCCCGACTGCCCCGCCGTCCGAGCTGATCCCTCAGTCTGCCCACCGCTGAAGGCGCCCTCCTGCGGCTCCCACCACGCCCGTTCACCCGGGCTGGCTCTGGATGCCGCAGGGGGACGCCACAGCCCTCTCCAGCCCCGCCCCCCGCTATACGCCGGGGTTAAGCGGCACTCTTGAGATGGGCTCCTCAGAGATGGGACTCAGTTCTTTCCAGGAGCTGGTAGCAGGGCCACTCCTTTCCCTGGTGGAGGGCCGGGGAAGAATCCTTATTCAGAAAGAACTGACTCTCCCGTTTCTGAGCACACAGAGTTCTCGGACGACACGGTGCGCCGCCCCCCGGGCCATGCACCCCTCGTCCTCCTCTGTCCCAGAGCCGGATGACAGTGCGTGCCGTCCCCGGACCGTACCACTCTCATCCTCCTCTGACGCCAGACCCCTGGCAGAGCAGACCCCCGTGGAACGTTCGTCCTTCCCTGGTCTGCTCTGTCAGGACGCGGTCAATGACTGTGCCCCCACACCGGGCCGCTATGCCGTCCACGTCTGGGCCAGTCATTCCGCCTCGCTGCACCACCGGTGGGCAGTCTGTAGTTCGTTTGATCCCGCTGGTACAGTCGTTGGGAGCTTGGCAAGAGCTTCCCAACCTGTCCCGCTGGGTCGCTCGAACAGTCAGGCTCGGCTACGCGATTCAGTTCGCGCGGTCTCCTCCCCGCTTCAGGGGAGTCCGCTCCACTATGGTCGGTGGCAATGCCCCTATCATGAGAGCGGAGCTTGCTACCTTGCTGGCGAAGGGTGCGATCGAGACTGTCCCTCCAGCCGAAATGAGGTCCGGCTTCTACAGCCCGTACTTCATTGTCCCCAAGAAAACTGGTGGGTTATGGCCAATCCTGGATCTGCGCGTGCTGAACCGCTCCCTTCACAGGATGCCGTTCAAGATGCTCACCGCCAAACGTGTTTTCGAATGTGTGCGGCACCAGGATTGGTGCAGCGATCGACCTGAAGGACGCCTACTTTCATGTCTCCATTCTCCCTCGACACAGACCGTTTCTTCGGTTTGCTTTCGAGGGGCAGGCATATCAGTACGCAGTTCTCCCTTTCGGGCTAGCCCTGTCTCCTCGCGTCTTCACGAAGGTCGTCGAGGCAGCCCTTGTTCCCCTCCGGGAACACGGGGTTCGCATCCTGAACTATATCGACGACTGGCTGATTCTAGCTCACTCTCAAGATCAGCTCTGCGAACACAGGGACTTGGTGCTCCGCCATGTAGCCCGTCTGGGCCTTCGGGTCAACTGGGAGAAGAGCAAACTTTGCCCCGTGCAGAGGATCTCTTTTCTCGGTATGGAGATCGATTCGGTCGCCATGTCCGCGCAGCTTACGAGCGAGCACGCACAATCACTGCTGACTTGCCTGAGACAGTTCGAGGGCAAGAGTGCGGTTCCACTGAAACTTTTTCAGAGGCTCCTGGGGCATATGGCATCTGCAGCCGTGGCAACGCCGCTCGGATTGCTTCATATGAGACCGCTTCAGCTGTGGCTTCGCGACCGAGTCCCGAGGTGGGCATGGCATCACGGCACCTTCCGAGTACCAGTTACTCCGACCTGCTGTCAGACCTTCACCCCGTGGTCGAACCTCAGTTTTCTACGGGCCGGAGTGCCTCTGGAACGAGCTTCGCGGCATGTTGTTGTAACGACAGATGCCTCTGCCACGGGCTGGGGCGCCATGTGCAACGGACGTGCTGCCGCGGGCTCCTGGACAGGACCCCACCGCTTATGGCACGTCAATTGCCTCGAGTTGCTGGCTGTACAGCTCGCCCTGCGCCGCTTCTGAGCCGTGCTCAGGGGCCAGCATGTACTAGTCCGTTCAGACAATACCGCGACTGTAGCGTACATCAACCATCAGGCTGGTCTGCGCTCCCGCCATATGTCGCAACTCGCCCGCCACCTCCTCCTATGGAGTCAGAAGCATCTGAGGTTGCTTCGTGCCATTTATATCCCCGGAGCTCTGAACTGTGCAGCCGACGAGCTCTCACGGCTTCAGCCCCTCCCTGGAGAATGGCGACTCCATCCCCAGTCGGTTCAGCTGATTTGGGACCAGTTCGGGGATGCACAGATAGACCTGTTTGCCTCTCACGACTCGACCCATTGCGCCCAGTTTTATTCCCTGACCGAGGGCACGCTTGGGACGGATGCTCTGGCGCACAGCTGACCGCGGGGCCGCAAATATGCGTTTCCCTCAGTGAGCCTTCTTGCGCAGACCCTGCGCAAGGTCAGGGATGACGAGGAGCAGGTCATTTTGGTCGCGCCTTACTGGCCCGCCAGGACCTGGTTCCCCGAACTTGTACTCATCGCGACAGCACCTCCTTGGCCGATCCCTCTGAGGAAGGACCTCCTTTCTCAGGGACGGGGCACCCTATGGGACCCTCGTCCCGATCTTTGGAACCTCCACGTGTGGTTCCTGGACGGGACGAGGCAGGTTTGAGTACCCTACCACCAGCGGTGGTGGCTACCATCACTTCCGCTAGAGCTTCGTCCACGAGACACCTCTACGCGTTGAAGTGGAACCTCTTCATCAGCTGGTGTTCTTCTCACTTCGATCGGTGTCGTGCTTTCCTTTCTTCAAGATGGGTTGGAGCGAAGGCTGTCTCCCTCCACCCTCAAGGTCTATATGTCGCTGCCATTGCCGCACAGCATGACCTTATAGAAAGTAAGTCCGTAGGGAAGCACGACCTGATCGTCAGGTTCCTGAGAGGAGCGAGGAGACTGAATCCTCCTCGCTCTCCTCTCGTACCCTCTTGGGACCTCGCAGTGGTGCTAACTGCCCTGCGGAGTGCTCCCTTTGAGCCTTTGCAGTCGGTTGAGCTTAACTTCCTGTCAATGAAGACAGCGCTTCTGACTGCATTGGCCTCCATCAAGAGGGTAGGGGACCTGCACGCATTCTCCGTTGACGAAGCGTGCCTGGAATTCGGGCCGGCTTACTCTCACGTGATCCTGAGACCCCGGCCTGGATATGTGCCCAAGGTTCCTACCACTCCCTTCCGGGACCAGGTGGTGAACCTGCAAGCGCTGCCCCTGGAGGAGGCAGACCCAGCCTTGGCACTGCTCTGTCCAGTACGTGCTCTCCACATCTATGTAGACAGAACGCAGTGTTTCAGGACCTCAGACCAGCTCTTTGTCTGTTATGGCAAAGGTTGTCTCACTGGATAGTGGACGCCATTGCTTTGGCTTACCAACAGCAAGGTCGACCGTGCCCCCTTGGTGTGACTGCCCACTCCACCCGGAGTGTGGCGTTCTCTTGGGCTCTAGCGCATGGCGCCTCGCTAACAGACATCTGCAGAGCTGCAGGCTGGGCGACACCTAACACATTCACCAGATTTTACAATCTCCGAGTGGAGCCAGTCTCCTCCCATGTACTGTCTTTTTCAAGCTAACATGGGACCCGTTAGGTGTCTTCGCTTGCTCGCCATTCCACTCGACGGACTGGATACGTGCGATATTCTCCTCAGGTGAGCTTCCCCGAAAGCCCTGAGTTCCTCCAGCACTCCTGATGCTGGCGCCAGTGTCATTGCCTGCGCGTCGGCTAGGTGCCTCCCGTGTGCATGGTACCTCCTCTGAGCTACCCCCACATGTGTATTTCCACTGTAAGCCTCTTTGAGCATGTGTCTTTCCCTTGGCAAGCCACCTTGCCACCCCTGGGGTTGAAATATTCCACCTGCGGCTGGACACCCCAGTGATTCCCCATATGCATCCCTCGGGTCATATGTGTATTTTCTAAGTCCCCCCCTCTGGGTTGGCAGTAATTGCATATTCCCTTAAAAACCTTGGGATATGCTCCCCAGTGTACCTTGGTATTCCTGTGCTAATAGGAGTCCTTCGTCCGTGCTGTCTCACGACAGGGATCTCAGATTACGCAGGGCACTGGAAGACAGCCGAGAAGGTGGCGTGATTAGACTGGTATCCCTATTCGTCGTCATCCGACGGAACTCGGAGTGACAACGAAAGGGAACGTCTCGGTTACGGATGTAACCCTCGTTCCCTGAGTAGGGAACGGAGACGTTCCGTCTTCCTGCCACTTTCCGCTGTACCGCGGGGATCGCCTGAGTTCAGTCTTGGCTCCTCAGCGAGGAAACATACTGCTTTGCTGGAATTTCCGCTCTTTATACCCACGAATTTGCTCCATGCAAATTCTGCAGACCCATGGCATTTCTTTGCCATTGGCTCGTTTTGTATTACTCGAAGCGGATAGGCTTTCTAAGCGAAACCCCATTCGTCGTCATCCGACGGAACGTCTCCGTTCCCTACTCAGGGAACGAGGGTTACATCCGTAACTGAGACGTTTTGGCAAAAAGGTCATTATCAATGTTTAATGTGAGAGTATAGTAATCTGTTCAAAACACCTGGGGAACATATACAATATGATTTTTCACCTGACGTATCGAAGCCACCAGATGCTGCTGCGGTGGCGAGGGCGCTGTCTGCCACTGCTGGTGTGGAGGACACCGGCGAACTGCCGAAGGCATCAAAACCCGACTCCAGCAGGTCAGCTGGGGCCGACACTGGCACTGCTGCTGGGGTTGGTGTAACCGTCGGGGTGACCGGTGAAATCAACCCTACAGACATCAGCGGGTGAGACGCCAAATCCACAATGCACTTTTCAGATTTTTTTAAAAAAAGGTTTGGAATTTGTTTTAGTTTATATAAATAAATAAATAAATATATTATATATATATATATATATATATATATATATACACACACACACATATACTGTGTATACGTATATATTATATATATTACTATTATAATTAGTATTACTATTATTTGATAAAATTATACATTTAACAAAAAAGCAATGATAATAACTATTATTATTATGATTGTAATTCAATTATTAATTACTATCATTTATTTATTTGTTTTCTTGTTTTTTTTACTTAATTATTTATTGGGCATTAACTGCATAACATAATTAGAACAGCACTTCGGCAGTGCTTGTTCTAGCTTCTCTGTTTCATCATCAATCAAGAATGAGATTTTTCCCAATCAAAATTTGTGACCATACCTCCAAGCAGGTCACAGGATGGTGCTCCGGGAACAGCGGACTGGGACTCTCCAGTAGTGTCTCCAAATGTGTCTGTTCCAGAGACAGACGTCCCACAGTGCAGCATGAAGGAGGAGAAGCATTAGTCAGCCTTAAAGCTGCATTCACACCGAGAGAGGGGCAGATGGAGAGAGTGAGCCGAGATCATACAACGGGCCCACACAGAATCACACCGTAACAAACACTGACACATGGATGTGAATTCCCTGTATCTTTCCACACTTACAATGTATACGGCACAGCATGCAAATTCACTATACTCAAACACATACCAAACAAACGTCTCTCTTCTCAACATCATCATCTGCTCACTTAACAGACACTGATAAGAGTACCCTCTATAACTGAAAAACTGGGTTATGAAACAGCTGGTGTATAATTACCAGTTCGTAAATTTAAATGTCTATGCTATAAAATGAACTTGAACAAGCTCAGCACCAACGTTGTGTAGTCAGATGTAAAAACCTGATCATAATTCTCTGGGATACGCTGCAGTGGAAGTCTTTGATTATGAATATCTCAATATTTAATATTTATATTTAATTTGTTTTTTATGAGAGAGTTTAGGGGACACACCAAGGAGATCCAGCACAGGTCCAGGCTCAGCTTTAGGAGGAGAGACAGGAGCCGCGTGAGCAGCACGTGTAGGAGCCACTGGAGCAACAGCTGGAGCAACAAATGAGTCTATATGAGAAAGAGAGAGACACTTTTGAAAATAATACTAGCTAGTTTAAAATGTTACTGTGAGGTATAGTGAAAGTAGAAGTGCATTGAAGAACATTAACCAAATACAGCATTCAATTAAAGGGATAATTCACCCAAAAATGAAGATTCTGTCATCATTTACTCACCCTCTTGTCATGTTAAACCTGCATGACTTCCATTCTTTTGTGGAACATGCTAGGTTTAGCGAGACAAGCCTCAGACACTCACCAGACAAGAGATCACCAGTCACACTGGCCTCAGGCAAAGGTGAGGGCCCGCGTGACACAGCGGGAAGATCTTCCAGACCAAGCCAAAGCAGAAAGAGGAAGTGGAGGATGAAATACAAAATAAGAGAAATCAATAATGAGCAGAAGCACGTAAATAACACAGAGTCGTGCTTTTGAGGGTGCAAACATGCACAAGTCCACATTCCACTATGAGGACAAACCAAGACGGAGTGGGCAAAAAAACAGATGAGAAAGAAGAAAGGTGAGACTAGAAGAGACGAGACGAGACGAGACGTTCAATAGAAGTATGGGAATCAACTCCTGTACCTGCACCAAATAGGTCTACGCTAGGAGTGGTTGCTTTGGGCTCTGTGGAGGAGCTTTGCTCAGGCATAGAATCAAACATATCTATAAACAAGGACACACATTTGCATTACGCTTCTAGTCAGTGCATAACATGGCAGCTTCAAGTAAAAGAGAGAGCGAGAGAGAGAGAGAGAGAGAGAGAGAGAGAGAGAGAGAGAGAGAGAGAGAGAGAGAGAGAGAGAGGAATCGCCATTTAGACGAGAAAACATTTTGCTTTGCTTGCTTTTTTTCATAATCACTCTGAACAAGTAGCACAAAAGACAATTTAATCAAGTCTGCAAATGTCAATGCAAACTGCAGCATTCAGATTATGGTCAAAAAGCCAGAAAATGATTGCAGGACAAATGTGGTCACTGCAAATCCTGGATTTTGACAGATTGCAGTGGGATTTTAGAGGCCAAATGTGAATCAGTGACACTGACCACCCCTCTTGATTTACAATTATATATATATACTGTATATATATATATACACACACACATATTTTTTATACAGACATTTTACACATATCAATTGATATGTACAATTATATCAATAGTATAATATTTTAGAAATATTTAATATTTACACTACTGTTCAAAGGTTTGGGTTCGGTAAGATTTAAAAAAAAAAGAAGTCTCTTATGCTCACCAAGGCTACATTTATTTGATCAAAAATAGTAAAAACAGTAATCTTATGAAGTATTATTACAATTTAAAATAACTGCATTATGTTTTAATATATTTTAAAATGTAATTTATTGCTGTGATGGCAAAGCTGAATTTTCAGCATCATTACTCCAGTGTTCAGTGTCACTTCAGAAATCATTCTAATATGATGATTTGGTGTTCAAGAAACATTTCTTATTATTATCAATGTTAAAAAAAAAGTTGTGCTGCTTAATATTTTTGTAGAAACCGTGATCTTTTTTTATTCTTTGATATAAAGTTTAACAGAACAGCATTTATTTGAAATAGAATTTTTTCTTTATTGTGACTTTTGATCAATTAAATGCTTCTTTGCTGAATAGTAATAGTAACAGAAGTGTATGTTTATATTTATATTTCAAACTATTGTTTATTTCTTAGAACTGAAAAGGTGGTTAAAGTCATGATTCACAAACCAGAATGACCAAAAATAAAATAAAAAATCTAAATGAGAGAAATGAAACAAAGAGAATCTTAATAATGTTGGGGAACTAGCGTAGCAAGTTAATACTGTCATAATGCAGAGTAAAGCAAGACAGAGGCAGAACTACAGCAGAAATATTACCACTAAACAGGTCTAGTGTTGGCGGAGCCGCGGGCTCAGTTGTAGCAGATGCGGTGGTGGTGGTGGTGGTGGTGGCAGTAGCGGGTGGAGGAGAGGGGACAGCAGGGGCCGCTGTTGGTGAGATGCTCGGCTCGCCGCTGGTAGGGGACGCTGGGGCAGCGATACTCTCTACTGGCTTCATGGCAAAGAGATCCAGCTCTGGGGCAATGCTTGAGCTCCCCTCGGATGTGGCCCAGGGGTCTTTATTAGGGAGGGGTGGGGGTGAAAATGGAGTGGGGAAGGTTTGTTACATAACAAACACTGCAAATGAAAAAGAAACACACTGAAAGCTCATAACTTCAGCAGCACTGAAATCACGGAGAGAAAGAGGAGAGAGAGAGAAAGAAGAGATGGATTTTACCTTAAAAAGCACACTTTAAGACAGCATTAACCTTAGTACTTAGTACTTAAAGTACTAATTAAAAAGTAGTTAAAACTGTTTTGGTTCACGTTTATGTTTTCTTGTCTTTTATTTTGTAGTTTGCTTAGTCAAGGGCTGTGTCCGAAATCGCCCCCTATACCCTTAAAGGGTCACTCCACCCATTTCAACATTAATCTTTATTGAAAGTGGGTTATATATGTAGTCGATATTTAAAATAAATTTTGAATTTGGTGCCCTTTTGACCGAGAAAAGACAGAAAATAACTTTAGGGCGCATTTGTATGTAAGACAACAACTCCCACAATGCACCACATTGCACTGCTCCGCAAGCCACTCCCACTAATCCAGAACAGCGCGCAAACATCAGAGAAATCACTCTTCCGTCTACAAGGCTAGCTGCCAAAAGAGTTTGAAATTCATTTCACACAAAATGTCTAGTTAGTTGGCTGTGGCGAGCAGGACGAGGGACGTGAGAGGACAGCGCGAGTGATAATGAATGACACCTGTGAGACGCAGCGGTCTCATATCTCTCACGGAGGAGCGGAAGCACAAAAGGAACAGGCCTGATTGCATGTTTTGTTTCTGTTGTGTGTGTCCAGCTGGCGTATACTTTTATTTTGTATTTGTTTATTTTACTATTAAAATGTTTAAATGTTCGCCGGTTCCCGCCTCCTTCTTCCCACAACAACGAACCCCGTTACATTGGCAAACTCATTAGCGAATTACTCCTCGTTTGTATTTCTTTCTATATGGTGAATTATTGCATGATACCTGGATGTTCAGTCAGAACATATGCGGTGCGACACTAGGATGGTTCACATCACAACACAAACGTCCGTGTGCTCGTCTGATTCAGAGATTTCGTCCAGGAGAAATTGCCATCGTTGAAATTCTCTGCAGCAGACGGACTCTATCTGTGTCCGTAGCGCACAGCGAGAGCACAGGCACCAGCGGTCCGCCCAGCTCGAGCCAGTTTGGGCTCCTCGTCCGCGACAGGCAGCTGCCTCCTGTTCCTCCAGCAGCCTCAGCTGCTCTTCACTATATTGCGGCTCGTAAAGATAGCCACGAACAGCGGATTTGAGCAGCAGAATTTCAAAATCCTCCTCTTCCACATCATGTTTAGTTTCTTCCATATCGTGTTTAGTTTCTTCCGTCATTGTCATAACTTCCTATCTCCACAGCGCTTGTTAGCTTAGCTTATAAACAAGATGGCTGATATTGATTTCAGTATCTACAAGTGAAGTCCCACCCACTGATCTGTGATAGCTCTGTTAGCGCATTAGGTCCAACCTATGGGCGGGTTTGAAAGGGTGGGATCTAGTGCTTGTAGTCTTTACATAAATCCCCCCCCCTTACACTTCCTCCTACAATGACGTAAAATTACGATTTTTGCGTCATTGTAGGAGGAAGTGAAAAAGGTAAATAGCGGATTTCTCTCGTCTCAGGGGAAAATGAGAGTGTTGCATGACCATTCAATAGTATGACCAGGTTTCTAACAATGGAAAGCTTAATGCAAATGGGTGGAGCGTCCCTTTAAATAGGGCACTATTTGAGTGGACAGCCATTTGTAGTGGTGTCCAAAACCATAGTGGACATTATCAAGTGCACTTATTCAATCCCATAATGCACCACAATAACGAGTGTACAACCAATGTTCACTCAACGGCTATGTGATTTTGCCATGTGTCATGTTCTGATTGGTTGTTTTGGTCATGTGTTTTTCAGTTCTGTTTATTGGTTTATTGGTTCATTGGTTTATTGGTTGATTATTTTCAGGTGTGTCTTGTCTAGTCATTAGTCTTTGAGAACATATAGACCTCATGTTTCTATTGTCTGTTTGTTTGCTTTGTTTGTTCAAGTAACCACTGTTGGTGAGTTTTGTGAGGTCAGGTCTTTGTTCAAGTCTGTTTATGTTCTAGCCAAGTCTCTAGTTCATGTCATGTTTTTTTTATTTTATTCTGTTTCAATATACTGCATATGGGTAGTGATGGGCAGATCGAGGCTTCGTGAAGCAATGAAACAGTCGAAGCAAATGTGCCATTTTGTTTCGAGGCTTCGAATCAATCCGAAACCCGTCTCCACGGTGACACCTAGTGGTCACTTGCAGGTGTTGATCTGAAACAACCTTTACAAAGAGCTAATAAAAAAATGTGTTTTTTTTTATTTTTTATTATTGTATTTTTGTAATATATGAAGCTTGTAACCTGTAGTCTCTGCACCCTGCAGAATGGCAGGATGAATGCTCCTCAAATGGCGCATCATGGATGATGTATTGTTGCAGTAGGCTAACTGCCGATCACAATACACACATCTCACTTTATTTGGGGTTTCCAAATGGAAATGCTCCCACACCACAGATGTACGGCATCTCTTCTGTGGAGCCTCCATTTCTATCTATCTATCTATCTATCTATCTATCTATCTATCTATCTATCTATCTATCTATCTATCTATCTATCTATCTATCTATCTATCTATCTATCTATCTATCTATCTATCTATTTTATATGTAGCCTATCTATCTAATAATCTATATGTACCTGTAATATATGTATCTATCTATTAATCTATATATGTATATATATATATATATATATATATATATATATATCAATGCATCTATTAATGTGTCACTATACTCTGTGTGTCTCTAAGTCAATGTGTAAATGTAAATTAAATCCTAAATATAACTAAACAAATCGCACTATAAATGTCACTATATCACCAAAAATCCGCTATCTCAAAACCAAACTCCTCTCACAAAAACCCACGATATGAAAATGCGTTGACAAAACTTTTATACTGTGTGATTGTGTGATTTGTTCCCGAACCGACCAATCAATGAAACCCTGATTCGGCGGAGCACTCCACCTGATGAAACACTTAGACGCTTCATTTAGCCGTTGTCACGTGACGTGGGTGTTTTGAATCACGCTTCGGATCAGTGTTTCGAATCATCTTTGCTTCGGGATATCGCAAGGCTTCGGAACGTCTGTTTCGCGCCAGCCATCCTTACATATGGGTTCACATTTAACTTGCCATCAGTGGACTTATGTTACAAAAACAATGTTATGTTTTAGTCTGATTTGTATTACATATTTGAGGTGGTGTAGTACAGTCTGGATGTCAAAAGTTGCAGATTGGCAGCAATATGGAAGCAGAGCCAACTTATTTATTAGTTATTACTTATTTGATAGTTCACTTCAGACATTCTACTGACTATAAGTAACTATTATGTAAATACAACCACTAAGGTTTTGCTCTTCAAATTTCATGAAATTAAATTTGAGGTTGTTTAAATGAATCACTGCTACTGAAAATATAAGCTGGAAGGGAAATCATTAGTAAAGGTAACATAGCACTCAAAAATGTTAAGCCTCTTTTTTTTAAGATTTAAGCATTTCAATTACTAGTAAAATTCCATCAAATTGTATTGAATAATCCTTCTGTAAAAATGTGTAAGGATTATTCAATTAAAATATGTAAGGATTATTCAATTTAATTTGATGGAATTTTACTATTTTACTATTAATTGAAATGCGTATCTTGAAATCTTGAAAAAAGTCTTAATTTTTTTGAGTCTTTCCGCAGAAAGTTAAGGCAAAAATAATTTTCAATCATCAACTTAAGGATTTTGTTTTGTTTTCAAAGCATCTAAACATCCTTAAAACAAAATTAATTTTGCTTTTAATGTTTTAAGGATATGTACATTTTTTTTACTGTAAAACAAGAACAAAGTAATGATTAAAAATGATTTTTTTTTTGTAATGTAAGGAGAGATATTATTAATTGCGCCTGCAGAGAATGGTATATGTGCTCAGGCAGGTCATGGACAAAATTATTTTGCTGTATCGCGTGGGTTAAAAACCGAAACAATGCAAACAAAAATCACATTGCATGCACTCTCTCTCGCACACACAGACTGCTGACCATTAGCGGCTGTTGAACTTCAGGTTTCCATTCAAGCACGCGACCATATTACACACACACACACACACACACACACACACACACAAATAAAGAGCAGGGTGCTAAAGGATCTTGTGTACGGATGAACACCCACCAGATCCGGCACATGCATCGGCAGCAGCTGCTGGGGCCACACCCTCACTCGGACCATCACCTGGGGAGGGCGCAAACGCATCTGGGCCGAACCAAACCAACAAAGCCCAACAGAGAAAAAGAAACGGGGGATGAAGAGGCTATAGAGAGAGACTTCT
Source organism: Tiaroga cobitis (assembly GCA_030578255.1). Lineage (NCBI taxonomy): Eukaryota > Metazoa > Chordata > Actinopteri > Cypriniformes > Leuciscidae > Tiaroga > Tiaroga cobitis. The sequence continues at coordinate 34,744,668 of CM060606.1, forward strand.
ATAAGTGAACAGAAACACTCTATACAACCCAAATGGCAGTAAAATAGACCAGTCTGGGCTGTATACAGTTTAATTCAGTGTGTCCACACACACACACACACACACTGAGGGAAATGAGTCAGCCTGCGTGAAACATCCAGTCAATGCCGTCAGGACCAACAAGTGAGTAAAACGTGTTGGATTTGACAGCATTGCTTCAGTTAACTAAAGCCAAGGCGGTGATGAGCATTGTGGCATTTGATATTTCAAACCCCATCAAAACCTGCACGACTCATTGTGATGACCAGGTAAGAATAAATTCATTTATTAACCAAGAGAAAAAAAGCTTTTTTTGTTTTAGTTTTTTTTAAACCGACTGTTAATTTAATTTGAGGAATATCAAATCAACAGTCTGCACAGCTTTGTATGGAACAAGGTGTCAGTTACTGGTAGGGTTGCCAACTTCCATATAATACAGAATCAACCTGTAATTAAAGGAACTGCATTCATTCCGCACAAGACTTTTGGGTTACACTTTATTTTAAGGTGTCCTCGTCACAATGTAATTATACATTTAAGTTATTAATTTTTTATTAATTGACAACATGTACAACATGTCTGTAATATTGTATGAAACTTTAATAGACATTAATAGCAGCATTATTATAGTTTATCATAACAAACTGAAACCATAAAAACATACATTAGACTTCACATGTTTTTTTTTACAACAAGTGAAATGCATTTTAGTACTCAATTCTTTTTTTATATACAAAAGTTGGCAACCCTATTTATTACAAAAATGTATGTATAAAATTAAATTAAAATAAAACTAAAATCAAAAATTTTAATTTCATACTCAATGCGTAATTGGTTTGTTTACTCCAAATTTGAAAACATTAATATCACATTTCTGCTGGCAGAGTGGAGCTAAACCTGAGCTGGCCTGGGCTTAACCATTTGTATGGCATGAAAGTTGACAGTTTAAGGTGATTTGATGTCTCTTATTTGCGGTTGACCTTTTATAATCAGGGTTGTACTGAAATGTCTGCTGTAAGCGATCTCATCTCAAGTGAACTAATCCTTAGCTATATGGTATGCTTCATTAAACAAATGGATCAACTCAGCTGGTAGGCCTAACAATGGCCTAACAATACTTCTGTTCTTTTCTCCCTTGGATTAATTCTATCTACTTGCATTGTTCTCATTTGAATAAAATAATCTGTTAAATGAATAAATATGGCCCCAATGGTCCAGTGAACTAATTAACTTCTAATTAAACAACAGTTACTTCAGGCCACATATTGGAGAAGGAATAAAAAACACGCCAAATTATGTTTGCCACTATGGCAAAATGCATTTACTTAAATATAAAGTAATTGACAAGTTACTGTACCTTCATGAAAAGCAGTCATGTGTCAACTGAGTGACTTCAAACAGTACCAGTAACAATCCATGCACCCAAACCAAGCTTTTACCAACAAGTGATTCACAAAACAACCGATGAACTCAACATTCTTCCCTGATAGTTAAACCTGGAAATGACCTGACTGACCTCCAAACAGATCCATGTCTGAGACGGTGGCAGGCACTGGCAGCGAGGCAGCGGCAGCTTGTTCAGTAGCAGAAGCTGCGGCAGAATCAGCCTCAGAGAGGGGCGCTTCAGAGTTAGCGGTAGCAAGTGAGTCTGGAACCCCGCCACAGCCAAGCCACAGCATTCAGAAAGACAGAGGTGGAGAGAGAGGCAATGAAGGGATGTAGGCAGGATGAAAGAAAGCTCAGGAGTTTTTTTTTTTTTTTGTGGTGAGATTTTAGCTAAATGACTTCATAAAGCTACAGCTGGGTCAAAAAAGAAGAATGCAGATTTGGACAGTAAAAAGTTTGTTCAGAAAGTTCCTGGTAGACAAGACACAAGGGTGTCATGCCCATTCAAATTTTGCAATGATTTTCAATTATTTTTATTTTGATAAAATTCTACATAAAAATAGTCTTTGATGATTAATGATTAGGTTGCTAAATTATTATAGGAAAATAAAATAACATGATACATTTTAAGGCTCAGATCCTGGATAGAACACTTATGTATAGGCAATCTAAAAATCATCTCTACTCACCCTCACCAAGCAGATCTGACACCAAAGCCAAAAACAGGGAAATGAGTGAGGAAGAAAAGAAGAAGATTATGTTAGATGCAAACAGATGTTTGATCTCTCCTTGAATCAGCTGATCCCAAATTTTTCTTTCTAAAGAAACTGCGGCTTACAACTGGGACTTGACAAGCTTGGGTAGAAAAGCAGAAAGGGAAAGACATTTCCAATTAGTCTGTCATTATAACATTAGAATGCCCACTCAATATATATTCCCCTAATTGGCCTAATTTTGGTAGTAAATGGTTCATGCAGTGGAGCTCAATAGACAAACTAGTAGTGGTGATATGAATGATGAACACACCGATAACAACCTAAACCTCCAGTTTTTTAGTCTCTGTAACAATAAATGCTGGAGATTTTTGCACAACTTTAACCAGAAATGTGATCAGTTGACCTGCCCTGATAAAACAATATCAAAGAATGTAATAAAACAACAACAACAACAACACTCTTCAGTACAGTGGTTATTGCTGGTGTTTGTGGTTTATAGCAGCAAAATGAAATGACATCAGCTCACCTCCCCATGATGCTGTGGGAGCCGCCGAAGCCCCTGCGGTTGGAGCCAACAGATCAAAATCCACAAGATCATTAAAGCCGCTACTATAGAGAGAAAAAGACAAGAGGGAGTAATGTATATATAGTAAGGACATGTCACAGATGGTTGTGTTTTATTATAATAAGACAACTTACTTGATGGTGGTTGTAGCTGGTGCTGCTGCAATGGTGTCAGTTACTGCGGCTGCTGCAGAAGTGGGATCAGCGGTACCAGCAGTTTTGGCAGGGGTCCCAGCAGGCGTTCCATTACTTGTTGGAGATCCTTTCTATGTGTGGCATGTTGGATTTACCATTTATTTGAATAAATAGACAGTCATATGAATTATGTCTTATAATACTTTTTAGTATTATGCAGAATTATATACGGTACTGTTCAAAAGTTTGGGGTCAGTACGATTTTTTTTGAAGATACAAATATTTTTTTACTCCGCAGCGATGGATTTATTTGATCAAAAATGACTGTAAAAGACTTTTACATTGATACCAAAATCACAGAATCCTGAAAGAAAATGTATCACAGATTACACAACAATATTAGGCAGCAAAACCATTTTCTACATTGATAATAATAAGAATTAGTGAAACTGAAGACTGGAGTAAAGGCTGCTGAAAATTCAGCTTTTCAATCTCAGAAATAAATCACAGAAATAGAAAACAGATTGTTTTGATTTATTTAAATTGTAATAATATTTCACAATATTACTGTTTTACTGTATCTGATCAATTAAATGCAGCCTTGGCTAGCATAAGAGACTGACCCTAGACTTTTGAACGATAGTGTAATACTGCATAATTCAATTGTAAAAAAGTTTCACATTACTCACCTTAGTAGGTGACCTAGTGGTAGGAAACGTAAATAATGTGAGAATGGCTTTTGAAATAACTTAGACAAAACATTATACTCAAAAAGTTAAATGATGGAATTATAATTCATGATATGAGGAATCATTTCAAACAGCAAGCAGGCATTGTGCATTAATGACTAATAGTCTTATTGTCCTACTACTCATTTCGATTTTTTTTTGTAGGAAACATAAGCCAAAATTAATCCAAGTTATACAATCCTAAAAAATTATAATATTTCTTTTAAATTCATATAATATCAACAGCTGGCATGCACTGGGGAATACGGGGTATTCAGTTACGATAGGATTGCATGACACTGAAATGAAGACTACCAAATACAAAATCGATCAATTCTAGGCTGGCACTGTTAGTGTGTTAAGTTCAATCCGGTTCAGCTTGTACAGAGTGAACTTAATTATAAAGCTCAGCTGGACAAAAAAATTATTCATTCTATAGAGAGAGGGAACTTTAGCATTTTAAAATGCTGAAACTTAAAACCAAAGTTCAACCATCAGTCTATAGAACCGTGAACACCACAATGACGACAACATCACCATTACAGTACAAAAATATAATTTTGTTTACGGTACAAGTGAATTCTGCCAAACATTCTGTAGAAATACTCACTCATCACTGTTAACACAAGGAAAGGAGGGACAGTATTACTGTTTGTAATAAAAGTATCGATTTTATCAGCAGTAGAAAAGCTTCATCCATTCGAGATAAAGAAGATCGACTACTTTTGTTTTATTGCTTCATATTATTCAGAAGACTTTAAGCACTTACACTTTCTTCCCCTCCAGTGTGTTGAGATGTGTCTCCAGAGATTCCAGAAGACTCTCAGGGGCCTACAAATCCACAAATCAACGCATTGTTAAAAACCTACTGTACCACCAAGGACACAATCATTCAGACTACAAAACACAAAAAGACAAAGTCAAGCTGCTAACAGTGAATGAAGACAAGCAGAGGACAAATATTACTAGGAAATTACTATAACTTATATAATTATAGTTTATATTGTAACACAATAAATGCATACGTTTATATAAGTTAATAGACTTATTTAAGTAAGTAAAGAATTCTCCCCGCTGGTTTGGACGCAGAGCACAATGATTTAGTTCATGGTCCCAGTTGGGCCCACAATGCATTGCAGCATGCTCACTCATGCATTCAGGCACAACAGAGACATTCAGAGCACATTATTGGTTAGACATGCCACATAATTGCAGGTGGGTGTATCTCATGGGTAACAATGTCATACAGTTACAGCTAAATAGGCCAAACAAATCATATATATTAAAATAATATATAATCTGGTCCATTTTTGTGGTTAATTCATGAATAAGAGCTAAATAAAAAGCCTTGGGTCTAGGGTAATATGATATGGGCCATAATACCTTAGAGCATCTATCGATTGTCTAGGTCTAGTCAAAATACACACATCTAACCTACATACAGGACATCTAATGCCACAAACCCTTTACAATTCTCAAATCTTGAGAATTAAATATTGTTTGATCAGGCCTGTAAAAAAAGCATCATTAGTATCATAAATTCAACTAGCTATCATGTACAGATAGAGTGGGGTGCCTTGTCAGATCTGGTGACCCTGCTGTATGTCTGTAGCTGTTCACATAATACATCATTTTGTAATATCTGTACAAAATAATAATAATGCAAATTAACAACAAATGTATTACTCTATTTGATGCATAAACAGCAAGCAGATTGGTAAAACACACATAAAAAATATTACAATAGCTATATTTCCATCCAAAGTAGCGAATTTAACTTCATCAAACTGGACTCAAAATTGGATCACGTAAAGCATTGCGAATAAAGTTTCCATCCCAAGTGATCAGGAGAACAAAATCGTCACTTCCTGGGAACTTAAAATGGAAGTTTGTGCAGTCGGAGGCTTCCCCGAGGCTCTTTTATCATACATCATAAATGATTTGCGACTTTCAGAGAGCACAGACAAAACGTAATAAACGCTGTCATGTTATTTTGTGTTCAGAGGAGGATGCCTGGTGTTTGGAAATGCAATCCTGTGAGACAGTTCTAGGAGGTCGTTATACAAATACCAAATCATTTTGATGACAGACTTTGGCTTAGGCATTTCAGAATGACCAAATCAACATTTGAGATGCTGTGCAATGAAATTGGTCCGCTGATTAGTCCAGTTATTCAATCTCATCCACTGAGTGAGTTTTTTGTTGAGTTTCAGAAAACATGTTTCTATCATAGTTTATGTGCAAGTCTTGCCTTCTTATTGGATGAAAAAATATCCGCCTCAATTGAGAGCACAAGTTTTTTATGCACATTTTTAGAAATTATGCGCATCTTGGCATTTCCATCCACCGTTTTTTGGATGGAAACACGGCTAATCATAATGAACCAATAGCACTTGGACAACCCATCTAAACATATTATTTCTTGAAGTAAATTAACCTCTTTTACAGCACCACATTTGACAGCTAGATGCCATTTGACCAATCAGAATAGATCATTCCGAAGTGTAATTAATATACATGACCTATTTCTGTTCATCAAAATAGTGTATGAAAATTCCTACAACAATTCAAGCAGTGGCAGCTAAGCGAATCCTTCATGGCAGCACTCTTTTTTTTAATTTCACCTTTATTTAACCAGGTTAATCGATTGAGAACAAGTTCTCATTTGCAACCGCGACCTGGCCAAGACAAGGCTAAAAGTGCAAGGCAACATAAAATTACACGTTGTGTACAACATTCAAATATATAATCACACATAAAAATGTTCAGGTTCAATTAAGATGCTGAACATAAAGTACAAAAATTTACAAAAATTAGGGTAAATTTCAAATGATAAATGAGAACGCACGCAGTATAGCTGGAGGATTGATAACCTGAGACAACATGACTAACATGGTGAAGTGTAAGCTATTTCAACATAGCTATTCGGTTGGATATGCACAAGATGTAATATTAACATGTACAGTGGTACGTTAGTAGTTGAAAGAGTTGCTTTAAAAGTGGTGATAGGAACGAAGGATTCAAGTTTGAGACACTCTCAGACAATTACACTGGGGTCCTAGCAGACAGATTAGAGGCTTGAGAAGTACCCCTGAGAATTGGAGTTTGAGCTGAAGTGTTGGCACAATACACCAAATACACTAACCTCAGGCATACCCTCAACATCTCTCACCTCCTTTTCCCATTCTCTCTGTCATACACACACAAACACAGCTACACACAATGTCATAAATATTTACAAAGGAATAATGGAGATTAATTCACATACAATTAATCCATTAATTACCATGTGCTCAATACTGAGCAGATAACAGCGATCCTTAAACAGTGTGTTAAACACAAACGTGTGCGTTGTGTCTGTTTAGCTCCTGTAAGACATGAGAGCTTTTTTTTTGTTGTGACACTGTAGTGGCAATTTTAATGATATTCATTGATCTTTAGTTAAATATAGATGATTCAAAGAATGTCACATGTGTGTCTCTCACTTGTAGTGGGAAAGGATACTGTTTATGTACCTGGGGAGGCAGAAGAGGGAGACACTCCAGAGAACAGACGAACAAGGACCTCTGACCTAGATGTCAGAAGGCCATTTGGTGCAGGGGAGCTTAGTGGGCCAACTAGTGACGTCTATGGAAAACTACTGGGAGGAAGGCTCTGGGGGGAAGAAGGCCTTGAAACTAAGATAAAAGCTAGTTCAGTCTGTCTGGGGGTGTGTCACTCTTCTGCACAGGGTAACAACTGTGTATTAGACTGCTCCTATTCTTGCAAGAATAAATACTTCTATTTTTATATAATTTGACTCTGAGTGTCTCTTACGCAGTGATGTTTGTTTGAGAATTTTTGCCACAACAGTTTTGGTGTCAGAAGTGGGATTCCTTGGACGTGTTCCCTGGACCTGAGATCGGACGGTGTTTGGCCACCTGGACTAAGTAAGTTCCAGCTCTACCTCGTAAACTTGAGAGAGAGGGGCCGACCGATATCAGGGCCGGGAGAATCGACCACTGGAATCTAAAGAACCCGCAAGTGGCATGAAACAACGTCTCTGGTAAGGGTCATTTAAATTCGGTTTAATTGGGGGAAGAGTGAAATTGAACCATATTGGCTGAGGGCTGTTTCTGTGGTACGTAATCTGAGATTAATTGAGATCTATATATAGATCAAGAGGTTTCAAACAGATACGAGAGAAAATTATCTGAGATTAACTGAGATCTGTAGCGGATCAAGAGGTTTCAAACAGATACGAAAATTATCTGAGATTAACTGAGATCTGTAACGGATCAAGAGGTTTCAAACAGATAGGTAACCTGAAAATCAGTTGTTCCACCACGGAGCAAATTGTTTTTTAGGTGCTGAGGCTAATTAGGGGGAGCCAGAAAAGATTTTTTTTTGGTAAACCTTAATTAGGAGGGCACTAACAAGTGCAACCCGACCGATTTGGGTTAAAAGAAAAGAGTCGGATTTGTTTAGGGACGCCTAACAGATTAAAGAAAACGCGCGTTGAAGAGAAAATCCACAGAGAACAGAAAACAGCCGGTATGGGGATGTCTCAAAAGCAAGCTTGCGAAATTTGGTACACCGGTGTTTTGTCAAATGAGGTATTGAGCGCCACAACATTAAAGATGGTGCGGGAATCAGTTGAACAGAGCAGTGAGAAACAAAAGTTGTGTCTGCGTTCAACATGTGTAAAAAATGTGAACAGATAATGGATTGTTGGCTTGAAGATAAAATGTCGAACTGCCAGGAGAAATAATGTTTTTTTTACTTCTTCATCCAGTAAATGGATGCATGACATTAGATGTCTATAGAACTTAAATTCATATGACAAGGATTGTAGCAAGAAGCAATAAGGCTGTCTGTGTGAAATAGAGGGAACTGTAAGTGAGACTTGGTGGAAGAGGGAAGTGGAAAAAAAAAAAGGTTGGTGTGTGAGACATGTGTGTGTGGGGATTGTTCAAACAATCATGTACTGGTTAGATAATGAAGGAACTGGCATGTTTGAGAAAAGAAAGGAGAGGATAATGAGGGAACTGGCATGTTTGAGAAAAGAAAGGAGAAATATAGTAGAAAACTATATGCGATGAAAATAGACATGGTCTGACAGAATTTATGGAAGTCAAATTAACTGTTTAAATGGTGAAATGGAAAGTCAGTTTTAGAATAAAATAAGGCATTGTATGATTGACAGGGATTAACATGATATGAGGAATGTTTTAAGCAGAATGGGGAACAATTCTAGATTTTGATAAAATAATGATTGAAATGATATATCTGCTTTATTTTATTAATGTTTAAGAAAATAAGGGTATTGAAGCAAGTAGCTATAATGGTTGTCTGTGTAATTTACGGACTGAGTAATATAATCTGCTTTGGAGAAACAGTAGAGATAAGACTGAGACAATAATGATAATATTAAGTTGAATCTGCAGACTAACCATGTGATGGAAGGGAAAAGGCTTCAAACCAGTTGTAATGAAAATAATGATGTACAAATTGTTACACCTTATGAAGAGTAACGGAACAGTCCGGGAAAATAAATAAATAAATAGTGAGACAGAAGAGAGCAAATGCTGTAAACAGCTCTGCTCAGAAGATCTCACTTTGAAGAGATTTGCAGATGATGTTTTGTAAAAGATAAGCTGGGAGAAATGTGTAAAGACAGAAAACAAATTCGAATATTTTGAGCATTTTCTGTGCTGCTCATGAAATTATGTTCTGCCAATAAAATGATGAAGATTATGATTTGGCTATTGTGATTAAATCCGCGACTGGTGGACTGTAAAAGAATACAGAGGACTGCTTATCAGTGGCTCTGTTTACATTGCTGAAATGGGACACACACTGCTTCAAGAGTGTGCAGTAAGTTGGAGCCGTTTGCAAGCTCACAGTGATCAAACTATAGTCAAGGACAGGTGTCTGATGCTGAAGTTGAGGCTGAAACAAATTCACTAGATGACAGAGAGTGTTTGGTGGTCATCAGGACAATTTAATAGGCAACTAAATGCCCACCGAGAAGGTGTTTGAAAATGTGATAGTGACACATTTCTGATAATAATGTGGGTTTGAAAATAGATCAGTGTTTAAATGACGACAGTAACATTTTTCGTCTGAGAAATAAGAGATAAAAACAAGGTCAAAAGGATTGAAGTCTTAAAGTGAATCCTTTTGAAGAAAAGATCTATAATAGTGAATTGATGAATACAGGTTGATGTAAAATTAATGACTCCAACAAATGTGAGTTGCAAAATATATCAAAGTAACTAACAGGATGATTGTGTTTTAATTAAACATTTTAGAAAGGGTTTAGATTAAGGAGAGAGACTAATCTCACGAATGATTTATAATAATTGCAAAAGATGTATCAAGCAGAGAGTGCTAGCCTTGTCAAAGTTAACGTAATTGAGAACTTGACAACTAAAATGCTGATTGAGAAATGTGAAACGAATAATTATTTAAGATCAAGTAAGCAGAAGCAATACTGGATTAACAGTTGCTGAATGCTGATTAAACAAACAGCTTGAAAAGTTGACCATGAAAGAACTAGAAGCTGATGTTTTGGTTTCAAAAGATAAGTTTATTATTGGCTGTAATGAAACAGTTTGCTTATCTGGATCTGATGTGTACTGTGGCTGAAACTGCCAGTGCAACAGAGACTCAATCTGAGTGGAAATTTGTAATGTCTAAATAAAGACAACTATAAAAAATTATGTTTATTTGGAAACACATGTAATTTCTGGCAAATATGCCTTAAGCTGGGATAGAGCTATAGGATGGTAGATAAAAGTTTGATGTTAGAAGTTTATGAGAGTGCAGTGTGCCAGTCCTGAATGTCTCAGAGTCTCTCTCATTCAATGTCAGCTAAAAGCTGTTATCTGTGATAAGCTATTTGTAGTAAAGCACAGTTTCAGAAGAATCATAGACACAGAGATGTTTAAAGAAACAATTGCCATAAAGGGCCATTTGTATTTGTAAATGTAAAACTGAATGACTTTAAAGAAGTTTTTTAAATAATAATGCAGAACTTGAAGACATTATTTTATTTTAGGACCAGTAACTTCTTTGTCTCATTTAGTCTCCACCATTCAGGACCGATGGCTCCGTCTACAGGTAAAGTTCACTGAACGTACGGATGATCCAAATTCGCTGAGTATAGTCTAAGCAGCTAGGGTTTCTGCTTTTAAGATAAAATAATGGATTTAAGTGATTAAATACTGTTGTTATTGACCTGTCTCCCTGTGTGAACACTATTAGGCAATGAGAATGGCTCTGGTGACTCTTGAACGTGCCTTTCCTAAGCTCCAGAGAACAACAGATTTTGTTGAAGAAAACGGTCAAAGATTCTGTGATGGGAAAAAAGCGGTCACCAGTGGGCACGAGTGACCACCTCGATGACGGGTAAGACCTTCTTTGGCCAGACAGGGGGCAACCCAAGCCAGAGGGCTCACGTAAAGTCACTGGGCATTTCCTGAATGGGGGTGTTTTATGTGAGACAGGTATGAGAGTTGAGCAGGAGCTGTGAGGCCAGCAGCGTCCTTATACCGTTAGGGGGAGATGAAGCTATGACGAGTCACGCCAGTCTTCCCCATGATGCAAAGCTCCTCTATACCACTCACCAGAAGAAACCGCATTAGTTGTATGGCTTGTTTTTCATTGTGACAAGTGTCTGCAACTATACCAGGGGGACAACACCCTGAGAAGAAAATTATAGACAAAGAGCTAATGGCAATGGGCTTTCAAGAGCCAGCTGAGACCGTAAGGGGGATTGCCATTATTAATTGTTGTGGAGACAGTAATACAACTTTTTGATGTCGGTTGCCTTATGGGCAAGGAAAATGTATAGAAGTTGATTTAGAACTAGTCTATAACATAGTTCTAACTCCTGAAGGTCATTAGACATGGTGGTGACTAAAGATGAAGACAGCTTTGTAGATTTAAGTCTGGATAACAAAGGTGGATGGTCAAAGGTTATTGTAATGAATTTAATATTACATTTTGTATAAGAAATGGATTTATAGTGAGAGAGACTGCTTGAGCTGAAGAAGGAATGGTAACTGTGTCTGTCTTTCTGTTATCGGCCTGCTAGAGCAAGCTGAAGAAAAATAATGATAATGAATCCAAAACAACCCAGCTGACTTGTCTAAAAATCTAATGAATAATGAACAAGACATGCTTTGAAAGTGGTTAAGAGACCATGTAAAATTAGATAGAAGCTACAGGAAAATGTGAAGTTTAAAATCTTATTTAAAATTTAAATCCTTTTAACGATGATATAAGGAAAGGGCAAACATTGAGAATGAGCAGTTAACATATGTGTGTCTAGTATGAGTGTGTGTGTGATGGTGACAGCACTTTATGTTGTATGTATTAGTTTGGGGTACTAATATTAGAACAGTATTGAAATTAGAACAGAACAGTTTTATCATTACAGATGGGTTAAGGCAAATGACAAATTTTAAAGAAGCCGATAATTCTGAGTGGAACGGTTGAAAAGACAATACAGAACATGGGACGAGCTTTAAGTTGATTGGACATCAAGCTCTGTCTGGTAGTAATACTTTTGTCATGCAGGATGTCGATTTGAATTATGTTCTGGATCAGTTTAAGTATTTGTGTAGTTGTAGATCACCATCTGGCATGGGCTGAGATAAATGAAAATGTTGTAGATTTGATGGCAACAACAAAATGACATATTGGCTAAGTCAATTTCGAAGTATCAAGAGAGCCCTTAACATTTATGATAATTGTGAACAAAGGGGGAGAAATGATTGACTGACATTGACCAAGTCTGTGCAGCACGACCTGACCTGAAAATTGATGACTTTAGAAATGTTTGTAGATGACTGACTTGAGAGACCAAACAACAGGCCTGAAAAGCAAGATTCGCTGTGAGACTCAGGGACGTTGCCCGTCAAATACTTCGATAAGAAGATGAGATTGGGCTTTAAGTGAAGAATGTAATATTTTTGTTTCAGAGGCAGAGAAGGATGTCTGGGCAAAATTTGGCTGAAGGACGCCGTTTGGGTTGGTGTTGATGGCAAATCAAATTAGTTTAAATTGATGCTCGAGTTGTGTCGTGCATCAAGAGGGAGATGGTATAACAATTGCCAAATATGGTTTACTTGGGTCCCAAACAAAATTTGCTGTCTGTACATGTATTTGCAGGACTGTTTCAACAGGAAACGCTAGGGCAGATGCAGCAGCGAAGGCCGTGGCAGCACAGCAGACAAAAGAAACTACGTATTTTACTATCTGAAAATAACCTCGACATTGTTTTTCTTTACAGAGCATGCAGACTTTTGGATACAGGGGAGAATGTCCCCTATAAAATGATGGCTATGGATGAATTTGACTAACTATCCTGGCCTGGGTTATTATTGTAGCAGAAAGGTGCCACACCTGCGCAGCGCAAAACTTAAATTTTCCTTTTACAGAATGTCAGGATGGGTTGCAGAAAACAGAACTGATTCTGTTCCAAATGTATAAATATTGTTTTTCAGGGGAAAAGGATCCTGAGTGCTATTAAGTGAGCGAGAAATTATCCGGTGATAATGTTTCAGGTTGATTCCACAGGTCACACCAAAGGGGACGAGCGGCTAGACAAGCGGTCACTAACAAAATACTTAAGGTCTCCATTCACAGGTGACAGTTCACTCCAGTGGGGGTGCGGTCGTGATTTAAGGGAAAACCTTATAAGGATCAGAAAATGGTTGGAGAATGTGACACCTGGGTCCAACCCTCTCACCTTAGACAACAGCAACAGGCCACAACCATCCCATAGTCCATGGGGCGAACGAGATTATCAACACGCCTGGAGGAGGAACCAACTGCCAACTGATGGTTTAAGTTTAACAGAAGAATGGGGTTTTGTGATTATTTTGAGGATTTGATTTGATTAAATCAAAATAGGGCTTAGTATTGATATACAGTAGATCAAAAGATTTGATTGGTTACTTATTCATTAGGAAATATTTAAGGAAAATGTTTTTGGGAAGAGATCTATTAATTAATGTAAATTATAGGGATAATTGTTGAAGCTTATTAAGTAGAACCACAGCATGTTTGAATTAAAAGTATTGATTTGATTGTAAATGAAAATATATTGATTGTGTCCGTAATGGAAATATTAGAGTTAATATTGAACAACTGCATTGGTTAGAAGAATGGATAAAATTATAAGACTTCTCTGGTTAGATTTTGTTAAATATGGCATTAAATAGAGCTTACTAAATTGAATTAGAAGTGAACAATATGGTTAGGAAAACCGAGGTGAAATATGGAGATGGGCGTAGATTAATGGAAAAGGCTTAATGATAGGAGTTAGGATTGTTATTCTAATAATTTTGTTATTCATGGGTGAATATGATTACAGTGACAGGTGAAACCTGCTGTCTGTTCAATTGGTGAAAATGACAGTCTATCCCAAGGATGAACAAAATTATGTGACGACACAGGTAGTGGGAGCTACAGTGAGATATGTGTTAAATGTATGTTCTGTTTGTTTTTCTTCTATTTTGTTTATTTTCTGAGAAAGATTAAGGGCAAATATTTAAAGGGGGTTAAAAGCAGCAGTCATCCGTGTTACGAGATGGCGTACAAAGATAGGGTTTGAAACTGAGGGATTTTTATTTTACTTTTATCTGGTTGTTTCCTTGCTATGTTATAACTACCTTTTCCTTACTGGCGTGACTGAGGGTCTGTTTACAGGAGCGCGGGAACAGTGATTTCTCGCTTAGCCCGACGCAGTGAAATGTTTACTTGCTTGCTAAAATATTACGGGGCCTTTCCCCCACAAAAACAGCCTTATGCTTCTTCATTCTAAACTTTTCTTCACAGGTTCAAGGAGAGTGATCATTTATGCAAAAAATCAGAGATGAAAAGTATAAGTGTGATGATATGACTTAAAATTTGTCTTATTGTTTATTATTGTGATTATGGGTAATCAGAATGATAAAAAGTGAGGAGTTGTAGTGGCAATTTTAATGATATTCATTGATCTTTAGTTAAATATAGATGATTCAAAGAATGTCACATGTGTGTCTCTCACTTGTAGTGGGAAAGGATACTGTTTATGTACCTGGGGAGGCAGAAGAGGGAGACACTCCAGAGAACAGACGAACAAGGACCTCTGACCTAGATGTCAGAAGGCCATTTGGTGCAGGGGAGCTTAGTGGGCCAACTAGTGACGTCTATGGAAAACTACTGGGAGGAAGGCTCTGGGGGGAAGAAGGCCTTGAAACTAAGATAAAAGCTAGTTCAGTCTGTCTGGGGGTGTGTCACTCTTCTGCACAGGGTAACAACTGTGTATTAGACTGCTCCTATTCTTGCAAGAATAAATACTTCTATTTTTATATAATTTGACTCTGAGTGTCTCTTACGCAGTGATGTTTGTTTGAGAATTTTTGCCACAACAACACAAATTAACTGAAAAATTCAAAGCTAAAAAATGTGTGTTAAAATGTTTCTTCTGATTTCTAATTGTAGTGTGAGTGGGAAGGGTTGCATCAAGACAGAATCTAATGAACAGGAACAGGCTTTTCTGAATTTAAACTCAAACTCATATTTCTTCACACTAAATCAGTTAAAAAATAAACAAATAGCAATTTATTAATTCTGTTTGGTTGTGTAGATCAGGATTGGATGCACAACTGATCACTCAAGAATGCAACAAATTTGCAAAATGCAGCTATCAAAAGATTTCAGTACACTTGAGTCCTTTAAATAGGGTCTAAGGGAATATCTAAAAATAAATTGAGTGAGAACATTACTACACCCTGTTAAATGTAATCACGTTTGTTGAGCTACACAGCTGTGCATCCCAGGCCAAAACCCAATTACAACCACTGCCAAATCCAGAACCCAGGCAGTCATGCTCGTCTCCCTCCAGCACGTCCTAAACTCCACCGCTGATCCAGAGTATCTGAAGGCAACCATCCTACCCTGACATCACGCGCAGCATGCTTTCAGAGCAAGCCCCCTTGTTTCTGCCCGCATGAAAAACTCTCATCATTTCATAACAGAGCTTCCACAACGGCAGAACCTTCTGTTTGCAAGTTTTAAAAGCTTGAATTTGGTGTTTTCCATGAATACAGGTGACTGAAACTATTTAAAAAATTAAGTCATCTTTTGTTCTTTTCAATAAATGGAAAGGTGACTTTTACCCAATACCCAATACCCTTTTACCCAATACCCAATACCCAAGGAGGTGGGTATTTTATGTGCAGATATTTTCTAATAATGTTTATAATTTAAAATATTTATTTATTTGATATATATATATAACATTGAGCAATAAATGTTAAATAAACATCAAAATTCTAAATAGAAGCACAATGAGTTACAAATTTGCATGCATATTTAGTCTAAATTAAGCTTTCACTCTTTAGGGGATTTTTTATTATATATATATATATATATATATATATATATATATATATATATATATATATATATATATATATATAAAATAATAATAATAATAATGTCCAAATAATACACAAATTGTATTTAAAGTCACAAATTTAAAAAATGCAATTTTTTTTTTAATACAAGGAAAATCACGTTTGCGCACAAAAGGCAAAAATCACCAAAATCATAATAGCTTTTACAACAGAAAAACAAGCTATTTGTGCTTTAAATGTTTTTTTTTTAAAGTCTGGGGACACCAAAGGGCTCCATGTTCATGGAAAGCGCCAGTTATTTTCATATTTTGCTCATCTAAAAGGGAGGCAATAATCCGTTGGAAAGAAATTAACTGAAATTCCCAAAAATGTCAGACGTCTTTAAATAGTTTTTAGGCAAATTGTTTTGTTCAACATATTAAATGGGTCTTAATGATTGTGGAAACTCTATTCTTGGCGATTCAGCTTTACTGGGATGCAAATGTGGCTGTAGCTTATGTTCTTGTCTCACACAGCAAGCATTGCTGCTATTTCGCTCATGATCCTTCAGTCACATCCAAGTTCACTCTGAAATGAGATTTTGTGTGCAGTTTATTTAATGAGCGCTAATGAGGATTGTTTTTTTGCTCTTTCCTAAGCTGCAGGATTTCCCAAAGTGGAAAGCACCATACACTACTCACTCTCTCAGCCTGTGTGATCAATCTGCACCGCTGAAATAAGAAGACAGGTACAGAATCTGTCAATCAGCCAGGGGGCACAGGACAGGATGGATCCATGGAACACGCACCCTTCTGACAAATGACCCATCATGAGAAAAGAATGACCACTTATATGTACCGCATGGATGTTTATGACTGGCCCAATGGTCAGGAAAGGGTAACAACCTCTCAATTGTCTGAAACTTGTTGGATTTGAAGGCTAAGACGCATGCAACACATGTTAAAACAACACCACAAGTCCACAACACTGACGTGCATTGTTAGTAGTGACGTGGAGAGTGTTGGCATCATGAGGAATGGGACGAAAAGGAGGAAAATGCAACTTAAACAGAGCCTTACCTGCGTCAGTTCAGGAATATCGTTTTTGTCAATTCCCACTTGCTGTTGGACAAAAAGAAGAGATCATATGACATAACCTATGAACCACTAATGCAAGTTTCACTGAACATTTTATAATTACAAAAAATACATGGTTTACCTCAGCAATTTTGAGAAACTCTGAGACTCTGGTCATTCGTGTCAAGAATCTTTTATAGATTTCCAATGCTTCTTTGCATTGTCCTTTCTTCATCTGGAAAAATTTCTCTAAAAATGACCAAGGAAATCATATAAAGTCATATAGATGTGTCAAATCTTGCAGACTGTCAAAATGCCGGCTTTGCAATCTGAAAAATAATTTCACTAAACTTTAAAAACAAAGACTTGCCTAAAAGATTAATGATGCCATCATTGTAGCAGGCGTACAACTTGATCAGATCCTTGAAGAGCAACAGGAAGGTGGCATTGATCACCCCGTTTACAAGATCTTTTGGATGAACCTGAAACAAAGCAAGAGAATAAGAATGAAAAGTAAGTAAAAATCGATCGTTTCTAGTACAAGCTGTGAATACATTTATTCACCAGCTGTCAAAATTGACCAGCTACCTTACAGGAAAAAAGCTTTAGTGAACATACAATGCAGACTGTGTTATATTTCAAATTGTAAAAACATCTTTAAAATGACAGTATGTCACAGATTTGTATCTTGCAAAAGTTTTTCTTAACTAGGCGTGATGCTAGTCAAGTTTGAACCCTGTGTAACAGCATCAGGTGTTAATACAGCCTGTGATGATGACAGTAAGCAGACTCACTTCAAACTCCAGCAGAGCATCGATCTGACCCTGCAGAGTGGGCATGCCTTTCAAGAGCTTGTCTGGAGACATTGTTCTCATCACACCATCAGCACTGAGAAACACACACACATTCACATGGATTTGGTAGTAAAGAACATGTCATTTGTACGTTAACATAATCCAGAATCAGGTATAACACCACCAATTCGTGGGTTAAATGTTAAGATCAGCCCCACCCTTACTGGAATTTTTGTAGGCCATGGAACATAGGCACATTGGTGTACATGCTTTGGGACTGTCCAGATGTACAAGATTTGTGGGACAAGGTAGATGTTTTGTACAATGTCACTAGAATACTTTTTCCCAAGCATCCTGTTCTTTTATTGTTGAATGATAACTTTCAACTTCCTCTGAGTGAGAAGGACTGGAAATTGTGGCTAGCTGCCATGAATGTTACAAAGAAGATATTAGTTCAACATTGATTTTTTTCAGATACGTTTTTGTAATGTTTTTTGTATGCTTTCTTGAAAATGAAACAAAAAAAAACATGGATAGTTGACATGAAATACATTTGGAAATTTGACGTCTCATGGTATGAACCTGTAAAAATGTATTTGTCATACCATATGAAAATGAGGTAGTGATTACATTTTTTAGAAATGGTGACTACAGCACCTAAAATATAGATTTTACCCTAAAATAAAAGTTTGATGAAAAAGCCATGAAAAGGTTGTGTCATCTAACCACTTATATAATAAGTATAATATAATAATATAGAAAAGTCAAATATGGTCTAATAGATATGTTAATTTTCAGGGAACATTAATACAAATTTCTTAGAGCGTTCGTTAAAAATGCAATTTTAGTCTCTAATAATCAGATGTGCGCTGCCAATGTGTGTAGCTTCTTCATTGTGTCGTGTCTGCAATGAGACCTTGATCACATACAGTAACACACACACACACACACACAATAGTTCCAAGAGAGCAAGGAACTTCGTGAATAGCCACTATAACTACTTTTCTACAGAAGCATCACAAAGCTCTTTTCTGGGTCTCGAGGTTGTCCTTGATTTCACAGCATCCCACTCAAATCTGTTAGTGCGCAGTAGTGTTCCAATGTCAACTGAGTGTACAGCAATGTAGCAGAAGATTCATTTACCCTTTCTTCACTCTGCCAAAGTCGAAAGCCATCTGTCTGTATGCAAACGCCTTCTCGTTCAGATACCTGCTGTAACGTCTTATAAACGTTGACATGTCATAACCTGAAAGTACAAGCGTTTATAAATACAATTGGCTGATCATTTTTATTTCATAGGCAAATTCAAATGTATGCAGTGGGCATGACAGCAATGTTGATTAAATAAGAACTGTCAAAATGTGTTAGTTTAAGAGTACTGCAATTAATTATAGCTCACATAACTTTTTATAGTGATTTAATATCACACAAGAAGATTTTGACTGGCAACTGCATGAAATATTACTTACCATGAGAGCCAGTTTTGTCCAAAAAATTGCTAAGATTGAATAGGGTGTTCCTGGAGGCCAGGTACTGGATGAACCTCTGGAGAAAAAGAAAAGAAAAAAATGCAGTCATGTGCATACATTTTTTTTATTTTTTTTAGCACACATGGAATTATAATTCAGATATAAGACACAGAAGGAACACAGAAGACTACAATTTCAATAAAAAAGGTCCAATTGACAGAGATACAGAGAGATGCATAAGAAATGCAGAACTGCAGTTCAGTGAAGAAACAGAATTCAATGCTACCAAACCGATATAATCATCTCATGATTAATCACTCAGAACTCACATTGAAGCTTTGAGTGGGAGCGAATGGAAAAATGGAAATAATAGCAGAGGCTTTATCAAGAAAGACCAGCACACTCGCTGCATATGAGCAGGGTATATACAGCCTTCATTTACAAACAAATTTATGCAGCTTGACACATTTAATGAAAAACGTCTCGGTTACGTATGGTAACCCTCGTTCCCTGAGTAGGGAACGGAGACGTCTCGTCGGAGGAGTTTCCAACGAATTGGGATCACGCTAGGGAGACCAATTGCCTTCTAGTGAATTAAAACGAGCCAATAAATATTGGCATGCGGGATTTGCATTCCGCGTCCCGCCTGTCAATGCGGGTATAAAGCGGAAGCGAGCGCACACACATTTGCTTTACGCTGAGGAGCCGGACGGTGTCCAGTCCTCCGCGAAGGTACAGCAAGCATGGCGACGGGACGAGACGTCTCCGTTCCCTACTCAGGGAACGAGGGTTACCATACGTAACCGAGACGTTCCCTTTCGTATGGGAACTCCTACGTCTCGTCGGAGGAGTTTCCAACGAATTGGGATCCCAAATAAAACGCCATGGTGCTGGCCCCTTCCAGCGCCCAGCAGAGCTCCCCGCCAAGCAGTTTCATCTTTAGGGCGGGGGCTAGCTAGGAAGAAATCACACTGCTGTTCCGCAAGACCCGCTCAGAGGATTTGGATAACACTGGGGAAACGTGCCCATGTGGGAACGTTGCGGAGCCCCCGGCCAGCCTGAAGGGAGGCACTGAATACACATATGAACTAGCCCGTAGGGTAGTAAAACATATGGGAGTCCTCGAGGTAGTCCCAGCCCGTAGGGTGGGGAGCATACTCAGCAAGGACGACAGAGTGAGTCTGTCGAGGGGAAGACACGGGGCTAGCCCGTAGGGTAGCAGGAACGTGGAAAATGACCACGAGGAAGTCATCGTGAAGGTCACCCAGTCTACTAGCAACTTCTTAAGAGAGGTAATAGACCTAGCATCAGGCGGTCCGCCACGCCTGATGCCGAGGGGTGATGGAGGAGCTCAGAAGGTTAGCCGTTTGTTGGGGAACCAAGGAGCAAAAAGGCGCACGGATCCAGCTCATAAGGCGGAATGGCGTAGCAAGCCGACAGAACCTATTCCCTCGCGCCACTGACCGTAGCGAGTAAACGGGAGGAAACCGGTTCAGCACGTAAGCTATAAAATCTGGCAAACGTGTTAGGTGTCGCCCAGCCCGCAGCTCTGCAGATATCTGTCAGCGAGGCGCCTTGCCCCAATGCCCAGGAGGAAGCAACACTCCTAGTGGAGTGAGCCGTCAACCTGGGAGGGCAAGGCATGTCCTGGGATTCATAAACTCGGACGATAGCATCCACTAGCCAGTGGGCTAACCTCTGCTTGGAGACAGCCTTCCCCTTCTGCTGGCCTCCGTAACAGACGAAGAGCTGCTCTGAGGTCCTGAAGCTTTGCGTTCTGTCCACATAACAACGTAGAGTACGTACGGGACAGAGAAAAGCCAGGGCTGGGTCTGCCTCCTCCACGGGCAGCGCTTGCAGGTTCACTACCTGATCTGCAAATGGAGTGGTAGGAACCTTGGGCACATATCCGAACCGGGGTCTCAGTACCACGTGAGAAAGGCCCGGTCCGAACTCTAGGCACGATTCGTTGACCGAAAAAGCCTGCAGATCCCCGACCCTCTTGAAGGAAGCTAGAGCCAATAGAAGAGCGGTCTTTTCAGACAAAACTTTTAACTCTATGTCATTTAAGGGCTCAAATGGGGGCCTTTGAAGCGCTCTCAGCACGAGGGCTAAGTCCCAAGAGGGTACAGGGTGCAAATTACGAGGAGGATTTAACCTCCTAGCACCCTTAAGGAATCTGATGATCAGGTCGTGCTTCCCTAACGACTTCCCGTCGATCACATCATGATGGGCAGCTATTGCGGCCACATATACTTTGAGGGTGGAGGGAGACAGCCTTCGCTCCAACCCGTCTTGTAAAAAGGAAAGCACGACACTGATCGGGCAAGTTCGGGGGTCTTCCCGGCGGGAAGAGCACCAGACGACGAACAGGTTCCACTTCAACGCATAGAGGCGCCTCGTAGAGGGGGCTCTAGCGGAAGCGATGGTATCTACCACGGCCTGTGGTAGGCCATCTAGAACCTCCACGTCCCGTCCAGGGACCAGACATGGAGTCTCCACAGGTCTGGACGCGGGTGCCAAAGAGTGCCCCGTCTCTGAGAAAGCAGATCCTTCCTCAGAGGAATGGGCCAAGGAGGTGCTGTCGCAAGGAGCATGAGTTCCGGGAACCAGGTCCGGTTGGGCCAGTACGGCGCAACTAGCAAGACCTGCTCCTCGTCCTCCCTGACTTTGCACAGTGTCTGTGCGAGAAGGCTCACTGGGGGAAACGCATACTTGCGTGGGCCCCGGGGCCAGCTGTGTGCCAGTGCATCCGTGCCGAGGGACCCTGCGGTCAGGGAATAGAACAACTGGCAATGGGTCGTGTCCAGAGAGGCAAACAGATCTATCTGAGCGGCTCCGAAGATTCCCCATATCAGCTGAACCACCTGGGGATGGAGTCGCCATTCTCCCGGAAGGGGCGGCTGCCGTGAGAGCTCGTCGGCTGCACGGTTGAGCACACCAGGGACGTGAATGGCCCGAAGCGACCTCAGATGCTTCTGACTCCATAGGAGGAGATGGCGGGCGAGTCGCGACATACGACGGGAGCGTAGACCCCCTTGATGGTTGATGTACGCCACGGTCGCAGTGCTGTCCGTACGGACCAGTACATGCCTGTGCAGAAGCAGCCACTTGAGGCGGCACAAGGCTAAGCGTACTGCTTGCAACTCTAGGCAATTGATGTGCCAATGCAGCTGAGGCCCCGTCCACAGACCTGAGACTGCATGCCCGTTGTACGTGGCCCCCCATCCGCTGGCAGAGGCATCCGTGAAAACCACAGCATGCCTGGACACCTGGACTAAGGGTACTCCGGCCCGTAGAAAGGCAGGGTCCGACCAAGGACTGAAGGTTTGGCGATAGTGCGGGATAATGTTGACCCGGAACGTGCCGCTCTGCCACGCCCATCTCGGGACTCGATCGTGAAGCCAGCGCTGAAGCGGTCTCATATGCAACAGACCGAGCGGCGTAACTGCGGCTGCGGCTGCCATATGCCCCAGGAGCCTCTGAAATTGCTTCAGTGGACCACTGACCTGCCTCGAAAAGACCTGAGGCAGTTGAGCACTGACTGGATGCGCTCCTCTGTGAGGCGCGCAGTCTGACTGACCGAGTCCAACTCCATACCGAGATAAGAGATCCTCTGCGTGGGGCAGAGTTTGCTCTTGTCCCGGTTGACCTGAAGTCCCAACCGGCTGAGGTGCCGGAGCACCAGGTCCCTGTGATCGCACAACAGATCTCGTGAGTGAGCTATTATCAGCCAGTCGTCGAGATAGTTGAGAATGCGAACGCCATTTTCTCTCAAGGGAACAATGGCCGCCTCCACGACTTTCGTGAAGACGCGGGGCGACAGGGCCAAGCCGAAGGGTAGGACCTTGTACTGATATGCCTGACCCTCGAACGCAAACCGAAGAAACGGCCTGTGTAGAGGCAGAATCGAGACATGAAAGTACGCGTCCTTCAGGTCGATCGCTGCAAACCAATCCTGGGGACGGATGCACTCGAAGATGCGTTTCTGCGTAAGCATCTTGAATGGGAGCTTGTGAAGGGCCCGATTCAAAACACGCAGATCCAGGATTGGTCGTAACCCACCGCTTTTCTTGGGTACAATGAAGTAAGGGCTGTAGAACCCAGACCTCATCTCGGCTGGAGGGACCGGCTCGATCGCGTCCTTCGCCAGCAGGGCAACGATCTCTTTCCTCAGGACAGGGGCGTCGCCACTCCGCACTTGGGTGAAGAGGACACCCCTGTACCTGGGAGGCCGGCGGGCAAACTGAATTGCATAGCCGAACCGGATGGTGCGAATGAGCCACCTGGACGGTCTCGGAAGCGCTATCCAGGCTTCGAGAGACTGAACCAAAGAGCCCACTCGGACCACCGGTGTACCCGCGGGGGGGCAGCGAGGTGGAAGGCAGGGACCCGCCCTCGGAGGCATTGTTGCGGCCGAAGGTGGGGTCTGTGTGTGTGGTGCAACACTTACCTGCTTCCACCGGGGGGCAAGCAGCAGGAAGGCCCATCTTTCTCTGGGGCGTTCGATTGCTGACTGTCCCGAGGCGAAGGTAGGAGGGGAAACGAGGAGCGAGGCTGGGAGGCGTCGAGTCCTGGCTTCCGCGCCTCCTTGCCTGGCGACAGATGAAAGTGACGAGGCCGTAGCGGCGACACTGGCATCTGAGCGCTTTGGCCAGCGACAGACGAGAGCGACGAGGCCGTAGCGGCGTCACTGCCATCTGAGCGCTGGGGCGAGGGGAATGAGAGCGGCGAGGCAACGTGGCGGCGCACACTGTCATTCTCACCCTCTAGGAGGGGAAACGAGGAGTGAGGCCCGGGGGCGTCAAGTCCTGGCTTCCGCGCCTCCTTGGCCAGTGACAGACGAGAGTGACGAGGCCGTAGCGGCGTCACTGCCATCTGAGCGCTGGAAGAGGGGGAAAGGAGTGGCGAGGCATGGGAGCGTCACTCACTGCAGTCCGCACCTCTTGTGACCCAGAGATGGAAGAAATCGCTCTATTGAAAATGTGGGTACCACTGGACTCTGGGAGCCAGCAGCGGAACAGGAACTGAACAAATTCTCCACCCGGCCCTCCTCCGGGGGTGGGAGAGGCGAGGACACCATCTCCCTGAGAGCAACTTCCTCCAACCCTGTGTCACCCGTCTCAGGGCTGCTGAGACAGGTGGCGCCGTCCTCCTGCGAAAGCTAGACGTCACCATAAAGCTGGCTGACATCTTTTTCACAGGGGGCTGACACCCTTGGCGACAAACAGACCGAGGAGAAACCAGGAGTGAGTCGACTTTTTTCATATCGGGTCAGCTCCTGGTCTCCTCAACCTGCTTCTGAACTGTGGAGAGCCGCTGGGCACAGTCCCCAACAGTGTCGCCGAAAACGGCAAACCCTGTGAGATAGGAGCACCGAGAAAGCGAACTTTGGCGATGTCTCGTACCCCACAAGGCCTAGCCGTGGGATGCTTCTGGACCACCAGTGTGGACATCGTCTGACCGAGGGCCAGTGCTATAACTTGCACAGCTCAACCCCGACTCAGAACTACCCTTGTGTAGTCAAAGCCACCCCAGCCACTAAGGGTAGTGAGAGAGGAAAAAAACTTTCTGCAGATTTTGGCATGTCTGGCTTTCCACAGCACCAACATGCTTCCATACTGCTAAAAGCCTTTTTCACACGCATCCGGGCAGGCACGGGGGCGGGGCAAGGCGATTACGCGTTGCACTGCGCCCCCAGAGTAGCCCAGGAAGTGTGGCTGTCAAGTCTGAATCCGATTCAGCACGAGCACACACACCATTACAGCGGGAACTCAGCGTCATCATTTCCAGAGTGTAACAGCCCTCTCTCCGATGCAGCGATCGACATCTGATCCTCCCCTGGAGCCCTGAATGAAATAGCTGGTCCCTCATGAGAAGAACCAGAGATTCCACCCGAAAGCTACCAGGCATGCAAAACAGTGAACGTGGCCATACCTGATGGCACACGGCACGCTGAGCGCTCAACCCCTCGAGAAAGGCAAGCGAACAACGTGCCGACGTGGTCATGCTCTCGTAAGAGAGCATAAACCACCCACGAACACAGTCTCAGCATGTTTGCGATGCGCTAGAGGAGTGAGTGTTCCGAGGAGGTGGTCTCGTCAGAGAACACTCACTGTAATCACCAATCACCAATGCTATTAGCCAAAATAGCCCTCCACCGTTGGCCACCAGAAGAGGAACTAGATCGGGGAACAGTCAAAGGCACGCATCTAGAGCGCCGAATGACGCGCGCTGGGTTGCCGTGACAACCCGCGCTGTCAGCCGGCAGCTCGACGGCACACGGCACGCTGGGCGGCTCAAGCCCTTACGAGAAAGGGGAGACGACCAACGCGCCGACGTGGTCAAGCTCTCACGAGAGAACATAAACCACCCACGAACGCAGTCTCATCATGCTTAAGCCCAGGCACGTGAAACAGTGATCGTGGCCGTCAAATGAGGACAGGAAACGACCGCATCCAGAAACACACGGGTGAAACGTCATCCTGAAAAGGACGCGATCTTCACCCGTGTTGCTCTTTTCACAGAAAACGCTCTCTTATTGTGCTGAAGCACACAGGGATAAACGCGGCAACACAGCGGGGAAACTGCAAGCCCGCTGTGCGCACTCAACCGAATACCAGCTGTGACAACAGCTTTTTGAAAAAACAGCAGATCGCGTGAAGCAGCAGCTGGTACCCGGGAGATCGCGAAGATCGCTGAAGCGCCGTCACACCAACACAGAGAGGTCTCGGAGAAAACAGCAGACTCGTTGAGCGTGAAGATAAATTATTAATCTTGAAGCTCATCCACTCAGAGGACACAACCGTTCGGCTCCGAAGCTAAAAGCAAATGTGTGTGCGCTCGCTTCCGCTTTATACCCGCATTGACAGGCGGGACGCGGAATGCAAATCCCGCATGCCAATATTTATTGGCTCGTTTTAATTCACTCGAAGGCAATTGGTCTCCCTAGCGTGATCCCAATTCGTTGGAAACTCCTCCGACGAGACGTAGGAGTTCCCATACGAAAGGGAACAGTAGGCAAACAAGGCTATGGAAAACAGTAATGAGCCGCGAATATGAAATGAAATGGAAAATATTCACTAATCAAAATCATTAGAAAAAGATACTGTATGGTTCCATGCACAGTATGAATACTTAACTGGAAATAAATGTTTTTTTGTCTTGTTTTCTAGCAACAATAAGTAAAAAATATGATTATTACTTGTTTGTATTTTAATTTCAGAAAACATATCTTGAATTAAGTTTATGACATTTAAGTTTATGAAAAATATTAACTATTTGCCCAAAAGGTAAGAAACTTATGCTTAGTTTAAGATATATATCTTCTCTACAGATAAGCCTTATTATTTATCAATCTCAATTATTGATTAGATATTTTTACTAGAAAACAAGACAAAAACACTGATGAAACAAACTGATTTATTCCATGTTTGGTTCATGAATTCTAGTATAATACTATTAAGGTAAAGGTAATATATTATTTTTTATTTATTTATGGATGACCTTTTCAAAGTGAGTTTTGGAGGGTTCAAATATTAAGATTTTAACTAAAACACAAATCAAACCTATCCCAGCAATCCATCATCTCTGTTGGCTGTGCCTTTTCAGTTCTGCCCGTCAGAGTTAAACTGATGTGTCAGCTGATCAATACAGAAGCTTTTGGGGAGATCAAGCTATGGCCCTGTCCCAAATGGCACCCTAAACACTTGCGGTCTTCCTACGTGTCCACACTTTCGTGACGTAAAGTCGCTTTGACAGGTCCACAAGACCGTAAGTGCATATGAAGTGAGCCATTCCCAAATGTTAGGCCATTTAATCAGTTAGGCCAGATTACTAGCCAGTTCAAATATCCATGTGTCAAGGTAAATAGTTCCCTTGTATATGTAACCTGTAGAAGCACATAGCCTGATGTATTAGAACACATTCCCTGTTTAATTTTTTCTTCCAGAGTGTGACTATCCTCTCTGACTATCCAGCTGCACCCCTATCTCTCCTTGAGTTGATACCCACAATAACAAATTAAACATTAGCGGGAGGATTATGAAGCAGTATCTGTCCCCTCAGACAAAGCAGTCTGGCAGGTCACATTCATAATTGACTAGCTCTCTTTAATTAAAATAATGGAAAGTGAGCTCATCTACTATATATTATTGTTATGACATACAATATTTTTCCTCATTGCTTATTCAGCAGAATGAAAGGCAATGCTTGTAGAAGTAATCAACACTCTGCATGACTTTACATAATATTACATAATAACATGCACATGAGAAGACCATCACTTTTAGCCAAAGATGATTTATTTTTACCTCTCTTATTTAAAACGAAAGTGTTACCACAAAAACAAAAAACGAACAAAAAACTGTTAAAAGGTTTGGGGTCAGTAAGATTATTATTTTTTAAAGAAATGAATACATTTATTCGGAAAGGATCAAAAGTGATAGTAAAGACTTTTACATGGTTACAAAAGATTTCTATTTCAAATAAATGTAGTTCTTTTGAATGATCCATTTATCAAAAATCCTGCAAAAAGCATATTAAAATGATTCCTGAAGTATCGTGACACTGAAGACTGGAGTAATGGCTGCTGAAAATTCAGCATTGCCATTAAAGACATTAATTACATTTTAAAATATATTCAAATAGAAAACATTTTATTTTATTTATATAATAATTCACCAAATGACTGTTTTTACTATATTTTTGATAAAATAAATGCTGCCTTGGTGAGCATAAGAGGAATCTTTAAAAAAAAAACAAAAAAAAACCTTAAAATATTAAAATATCTTACTGACCCTAAAGTTTTTGACAGTGGGTCTCATTCACTATTATTGCATACATTATTCGTATTAATAAGCACATTTGAACTTCTCACAAAAGCTTTTCTACGCCTTTGCCATTCCATGACGTCACAACATGTCCATATGCACACCTCCATAACTGTCCCGCCACTTTTTATAATCAAGTGACACCTATTCATATGTCGCCAGCATATATGTGGCTTCATATTTATTCAATTATCCTTTGTAGCTGTCCTTCTCTGAATTTCTAGCAGTTCCTCTCAAGCTCTAAGGTTCTCCACCCTCCTTCCATTATCATTCATTCTGCTTTCTCTTTATCTCATTCTGCTTTCCACTGCCATCTGCCTTTTCACTCTCTGATGTCTCTTTCACAGCGCAAGCCTCGACTGAAAGAGTAAACTGCTCTTTCAGAAAGAGAGTGAGAGAGGGAGAGAGAGGGCCAGAGCATCTGCCCACCTGTCTGTCTCTGCTCCTATTGTGAGCCTGATGGGTGTGATAATGGTGATAAGTGGAAGCAGGAGGACTTTGAGTGCAATAGGTGGTCAGCTGTGGGGATGAGCTCCTCAGAAAATTTTTAAAATTCAAGGTTTTACTGTTTTTGTAGGTTAAATATAATGCAGATCCTGCATTAAGATCTCTCAACAATGCAAGTAGTCAGTACTGCAGTGATCAGATGCTTGCTTCTCACCTCATTGCCATGGACCATCAGGTGGTGAGTGGTGACCAAAGCCTTGAAGACCACAACCCAGCTAGCATTCCCTGCTCTCTCAAACAGCGTATCAGCCATCTGGGGAACATTGACATTGGACTCCTGGGTTGCCTGGATCAAGTCTGTGAGGGAATATGAAATGCAAATAAAAGACTGAGCTTGAACTCATAACAGCTCCTGAAGTGGGCACAACACAGATCAGGGTAAGAGTAACACACAATCTTGCTAGCACATCAAACAATCTCTCTTAAAAGACATTTAGGTGCAGAAGGCAAAATGTTGAGATTGTTCACAAATCTCTTGAATCGATTGTAATTAGAATTCTTATTATATATGGTTATGGACATATAGTATCCACAAAGAACAGCCTAAACTCAATAATGCAGATATGAAAGGGAAAAGAACAGGTGATTAATATTACAGCGCTGTCATAACTTTGAATAATGCAGTGTGATGGGAACTCTGTGGTGCACCAGTGCATGACAAAACGGCTCTTGTCATTCAGCGTGACATCTGACAATGCAGCAAAATATGCTAAAAGAAAGCAATAAAGAGACATGAGAGAGGTAGAACGTGAAAAAAAGAATACATGGATAAACAGACAAAAAGACAGACGATAGTTAGATAGTAAGATTGACAGACGGACAGAGAGTTGGAGAAATGGGTAGTAAGATGGACAGAAGAACAGAAAGATAAGCTATTAGATAGTTAGACAAATATACAGACAGACAGACAGAGAGTTGGATTGGTAGGCTGATAGACAGACAGACAGACAGACAGTTAGAGAGACATGCAGATAGTTGAACATATAGGGCTGGCATTGATACTAGGC
The DNA here is from genome assembly GCA_030578255.1 of Tiaroga cobitis. Lineage (NCBI taxonomy): Eukaryota > Metazoa > Chordata > Actinopteri > Cypriniformes > Leuciscidae > Tiaroga > Tiaroga cobitis. The sequence goes on from CM060606.1 coordinate 34,774,273, forward strand.
AGGGAATTAGTGCTTGTATGATAGGTTATTTTGTTACAGCGCCTTCAGCTCCTGTGAAGTGTATGCGGATACTGTTTGAACGAGATAGTTATAAATATCCGGATACGTTACGGCTGGCAATAAGGACGGATCTTTACTTAAAGCTATTGGGTCTATTTGATATGGGTCCACACCAACCAAGCTTATCTTCTCTTGATACGGACGAGACGAAGCCATTAGGTTAACGTTACTGCTCCCCTCAACTCAAATCTGCGCGCGGCTAGCTAGGGGCAGGACAGTTGTCATGTCAACAATATGGCCGCGGTTAGCTACTTCCGGTGTTTGCGAATAAGGTCTATAGGGTGGAAATACACCAGGCTATGGGATGCAGTCACCTTGGCTGAAAGAGGAAGGGTACACACACATTCATGTACAGTATAAGATGACCACAGATTACATAAGTTACATAACCACAGAGTCCACACAATAATAGCCCTCCCTCTAAAAGGCTTAAAAGGCCTAGTTTGGCACTTTAAAGCATTTCACCAAAGCCTTATGGGATGAAATTGGAGGTTCAAACCTCCTTGATATGATTGAACCTCACCTGAACTAAATTTAAAAACATTGTTATCATAATATTACATTAATACTTCAGGTCATTGCATTCATTTTTTGTAACGTTCACCAGAATCCTGAAAAAAAAAAAAAAATATATATATATATATATATATATATATTTATATATAAAACATTAAGCAGCACAACTGGTTTCAACTTTGAAATTATTTGAAAGCACCAAATCAGGATATTGGAATGATTTCTGAAGAATCATGTGATACTGTATGGTTGCTGAAAATTAAGCTTTGCCATCAAAGGAATAAATTACTTTATAAAATATAATCAAATAGAAAACTTAATTTTTTTAAATGAAATATTACAGTTTTACTGTATTTTTGTTCAAATAAACCAGCATTGGTGGGCGTAACAAAAGACTTACATTTTTTAACATTTTAAAAGTCTTACCAAGCCCACACTTTTGAACGATAGTCTATAAGGGATGTGTTCCTTGGCACTGGGCTGATCCAATCACATCTTTAAACTCCTCCCCTTTGGGCTTTGAGCGCGCGTGCAGTGTCAGTGTGTATCCGTCAAAATAGTCAGAGATGGAGAAGAAACGCAAGGAATGTGCAGAGACATTGTGTGAAAAAAAGAAACGGGCCCTTCAAGTGTCTGATGAGGATACTGAGGAGGATCAGGAGAGAATGAGTGAGTGTAAAGAAATGTGGTAAGCAGAACTAGGCAACTTTCAGAACACTGAGGCGATGAGTGTAGGAACCCATCACCCAGCTATACATTATTTACACATCGGCATAGTTGATGATTACGCATTTTATTAGAATTGTAATGAGACGCGTTTGTAAACCATGTTTTCCGCCAAAATTAAAGATCATGTGTTTATCTCTTTCAAGCATGGAAATTAGTACAAAACTAATTATGAAAGTTCCTTTTATTTTTCAGTGCATTTGTTTTACAATATATGGCTATAACTGTCATGGAATTAATATTATAACTATTATTATGTAGTAGTGTGATGCAGACAGACACTATATCACAGCTAAAAGAGTTTTGAGTTTTCTTTGTTCAATTTATTTGCACACTGATTTTGCGTTGGAGCTCTTAATTTTTAACTCTCAAAGTGCACCAGATTGATGAATTTAACATTAAAAAGCACAATTTTTTCTTACGGGGGGCTCCCCCGAACCCCCCTAAAAGGACAGAGGTCCACTCACCAGATTTACCAAAAAACCTTTGTCAAACACTGGTATTGCTATGCCAATGCAGCCTATAGCTTGTTTTAGGATTCATCATTTACATTTACATTTACATTTATTCATTTAGCAGACGCTTTTATCCAAAGCGACTTACAAATGAGAACAATAGAAGCAGTTAAACTAACAGTAGGACAACAATACGTAAGTGCTATAACCCCTCTCAGTTTAATTTTAGTGCAGTTTTTTTTTTTTTTTTTTTTTTTTTTATAGAATAGAAGAGAAGAGAAAGTGTTAATTCTACTGAATCAAGTGCTGCCGAAAAAGATATGTCTTCAGCAGTTTCTTGAAAATCGCTACTGACTCAGAAGCTCTGGTTGAGTTAGGCAGATCATTCCACCAACAGGGAACAGCTATTGTAAAGGTCCGAGAAAGAGATTTTGTGCCTCTTTGAGATGGTACCACAAGACGACATTCGCTAGCAGAGCGCAAGTTTCTGGATGGCACATAAGTCTGAAGTAATGAGTTTAGGTAAGAGGGAGCAGTGCCAGTGGTTGTTCTGTAGGCAAACGTCAGTGCCTTGAATTTAATGCGAGCGGCAACTGGCAACCAGTGCAATTGTTTGAGGAGAGGAGTGACGTGTGCTCTCTTCGGCTCATTGAAGACTACTCTGGCTGCAGCATTCTGGATCAATTGTAGAGGTTTGACAGAGCAAGCTGGAAGACCAGCCAGGAGAGCATTGCAATAGTCCAGTCTGGATAAAACAAGTGCTTGGACAAGGAGTTGTGTGGCATGCTCTGTAAGGAAGGGCCTGATCCTCCTAATGTTGTGCAAAGCAAATCTGCAGGACCGGGCAGTTCTAGCAATGTGGTCTGTGAATTTCAACTGATCATCAATTACAACCCCAAGGTTCTTAGCTGACCTTGATGGAGTTATGGATGACGAGCCTAGCTGAATGGAGAAGTTGTGATGAAGTGTTGGGTTGGCCGGGACCACAAGTAGCTCTGTCTTCGCAAGGTTTAGTTGAAGGTGGTGGTCCTTCATCCAGCCAGAGATGTCTGTCAGGCAGGCTAATGAGTGAGTATCATCATTGTGGAGTAGTTCGATTGTATTTTACAATTAGTCGTTATTTCATCTATTAACTATTAATTATCTATTACTCATTCCTACTCACTCATTAGGCTACATGGCATTAGTGGTTTTAATAGGAGTTAGTATAGGGGGATGAAAAGATCGGTTGTGTTTATGATTATATGTAGTGGGCCAGTCTGGGCCAAAATGCCCGGGATGATTTTTAGTTCCAGTCCAGCCCTGTGAAACCAAATGGCTTTTTAAATAGTTTGGTAATAAACCAGGTTTGTACAGTCTCATAAACTTTGTAAGACATGAAGTTTGTCTCGTCTGAGTTGCAGGATCGATGCATGAGCCAGAACATCTACTGATGTACCGGGCATTTTTTTGTACTTATTGGGGCATTCACAGGGGATTATAAAGCAAGGCTGTGCTTAAAACAAAACTATAAACACATATGAGTCATACTGTAATAACAGTTTTGAGTTTTGTGCAGTAGGATTTCAGAGGACACAGTATCTCTGACTTAGCCCACGCTTCCTAAATTATTTATGGAGAGTAATAAAAGGCTGTGAGTGGAGAGAATCAGTAGTGGAGTCAGATATGACACATCTCACTGTTCTCACTACACGGCAGGAATGCTTACATAAAATCCAGAATAACCAAACAAATAAACACCCTGCTAAGACAAAGCGCTGTACACAATACACAAATGGTATCAGAGCACAGCAGTCAAACAGTAAACGCAGTGAGAGGCAGCTGCACTGCCAGCTCATATAGCAGGCTAGAAAAATACCCTGCGGCCTCATGGCCTCTGCTGTGCTCCACAACTATTGACCACCAACTTGACCCACAGGCCACTTTCCCTGTTCAATAACAGGACCAAATTACAGTATCGGTAGCCACACACATCTATGGGCCACACACACACTTTAATTTTTCTATCCTGGCGGGACTTTTCATTGACTTTGACATTGTTTTTTTTTATTTTTTATTATTATTGAGCTAATGGTATTTTCTATCCCCTACCCCTAAACCAGTGCTTCCTACGACCTTTGTAACTGATGTCAAAGTCGAAGTCAATATTCAAAGTCTATCCTACACAGGCTATGATTTTTGCTTTTGTACTTCTGCTAAAATTATAACAAAAAGACAAGCTTGTTTTTAAACAACCTTTGAATAACATCATATTAATATTAAATTATTTATAAAATAATTATATTTATCTTAAGATTTTTTTAATGCATAGTTCATTTTGAAAGAAACTATTGTAAAAAAAAAAAAAAAAAAAAATATATATATATATATATATTTTTTTCCTTTCTTTCTTGATGCCATAAAAGATTCTTCGCAACTGCAACTCAGCCTTTTACGGGAAACATGGACTTTTCTGCAAAGTGAGACATTGTATATATTTTTAACTGATTATGCATTTTAATTTTTAATCATTTAAATGCATGTAATTTATTTTAAATACCTTTAAAACATTACGTGGCCCCCTTTAAAGTTCAGTTTCTATAATGTAGGGCAAACCTGACCCCCACACACATATTAAACATTTATTTATTCATTTGTACCAGAAACTTACAAAAAGGAAGCTGCTGAGAACAAGTAGTCAATAACTCTCAGTATACACATATCAACACAGTATATATTTTTTGTTCATTAATTTTTCACTGTTTTTTTTTCACATTTTAATCAGCCAACTCAGCACCTAAAGCAAATAAAATCCCAAATTCATAATAGTCTGGTCTGTGTTCATAATTCAACTTCACACCCTATACATGCACTGCACAGCTTCAGTTGCGCATAAAGTGACCATTAGCGGCAGAGAAAGCCCTAGAACATGCACTTTACACATTCAATTAACCTTCTAAGGTGTCATTACAAAAGCATTTTCACCCAGACTGTAAATGCCATTGTGGAGTAATTGCATCATGCATTTATGCACGCTGAGATCGCTTCTACAAACATGGCACAGAAATTCCGTATCATGCCATGTGTTAAAATGCACCGAACGTCTCTGAGATGGTAATTTCACTCCTCTAAAGACACGAGTAGGAGGGGAGACAGACATGCTTAAACTGCCTGTTTCCCAGGCAACTGCAGCACTTAGTCTGGTGTCAGGAAACCAGGTCTCCTTTGTTGAATGTTAAGACACGGAAACATTTAATTAAGTAATGTACAATGTACATGGAGTGAGGCAAGAGGCCAGTTAAAAAACAGTTAACACTGAGTGTCCTCCTAATAGAACAGCTAACGAGTGTACAAGAAAATCCACTTGATCTAACAGCATGGGTATACACAGACAGCTTCAAACAGCAGCTCTGATTCGGGTTGTGACTCAACACAATGTGACATTATGCGCAAAATACTCTTGAACTTAATAAAGACACTTTAGTTAGAAGGGCAGACCATTCAATGGGTGGTTGACATTTAATCATAAAAAGATCATAAACAAGATATTAATATCATTGTTTGGCGATAGAATTTTAAGAACCGTTCAATAAGTTCATTACCTATCAAAATGTGTTATCTGTAAAATGTTTAATTTAAGGTTATTTTTAATAAAAACTATTAATAGCAAGTAGAAATACAAGATTATAACATGAAAATGACCAATATATTGATACTAACACACACACACACACACACACACACACACACACACATATTTTATTTAAATAAGGACAAGCTATTAAAATACACCTTAAACTTTTTTAATGCAAATTATATATATATATATATATATATATATATATATATATATATATATATATATATGTAAATTAGGCCTATATATTATTGACAACAAGTTTTAGTCGTTTACATTACATTTATGTGGAACTTTTCACTTACCCCACCACAAAAGTAATAAAACAAATAATTAAAATACTTAATTGTTTTCATTGTGTTTGACCCATGCAACCTTAAAAAATAAGCTTATGACACCAAATTTTAGATAATTTCACAATTTCGATTTCAATTTTGATACCACAGCAAAAACTACTATCTAATGTAGCTAAATCTCAAATATTATTAAAGACAATTACACAGCCAGTTATAAAATAAGAACAAATAACATCAATAGCAAAAATAAATACAATAGAGCAAAGATTCAAATTATATAAACAGTGATTTTCAGGAAGGTCTAACAGTTTCAGGTACAGAAATTGAATAAAGTAATTCAATGTAAAATAACACTACATAGTCTTCACTGTATAAATTAAATATAGATTAGTCCTTATTAAAGTTACAAAAGTTATTCAGTCAAGAACCATGAGTGATTTTTTTTCTTTGTCCTTTGTTGTTCGATTAACATTAACAGCACATATCAGGTTTATTAGTCTGCTGTCACTTTAAGACCTAATGCAATATTCTCTTTCACATTTATTTCTGAACCGTTTACGTTCACTTAAGACATAAACGACTGTTTACGAGGATAGTCGCCAAGACTGGCATTTTGACATTCACAATTTTGGGTGAATTTGTCAGTTCAAACACAAGAAGAAGTGAACTCAGTTCACTTCAGTTTTTTGCATGCTGTCTGACGGTGTGTTCACACTTGCCATGTTTGGTTCGATTAAAACGAACCCTAATGCGATTGCTGTTAGAGCGGTTCATTTGAATAAGTGTGAACGCTGCCATCCGAACCCTGGTGCACACCAAACAAGCGGACTAAGGGCCCTTTCACACCTACCTTGTTTGGTCCGGACTTTCGGAATTCTCAGTTTGGTCCGAATCAAAATTACAGGTGTGGAACCTCCCACGGACCACGGTCCGGACCAAACAGACGAAATTTGGTCCGACGAAAAGAGGTAGTCTCGGTCCGGATCAAACTGAACAAAGGTTTGGTTCGTTTCTAGTGTGAAAGCATTTCTGTATGGTTCGGACTTTCAGACCTTTTACAGGAAGTTCCGGTGGTTCCCGCATAGCCGAAAAAACAGAAGGTGCACATGGGGAGAGGAGGAGATGAGATTTTTAATTGAAGTATGGTCTGATGACATAAGAAGTCAACTGGAAAAAACGCACAAAAATCCAGACACTTTCCAAATATTTTCAGAGAGGATGAGAGAGAGAGGGCCTGAGAGGACGGGAGATATGCGTCTGTTCATTCATGTTGTCAAAGTTAACCGCCGAACTGACAACACGCTGACGTCAGACACACATCCATTTACAAACCAATCAATGTCAAGATGCAGCCCACATAGATGATGACGACAGGACGCAAGTATGTCACGTACAGTGTGAAACCAAACCAAAACTTTCTGAAAGTATAAAATTTATCAAAACGTGAACTTTGGTTCGGACCTTGGTGCGGACTTTCAGGTTTAAAAACGCCCAAGCTGAAAGAATGGGTTTCAGCTAATTTGGAAGGTTCGCTTCCAAATTAACTCTGGTGCGGTTCGAATGAAATATGAATGTAACACCGACCAAAGACATGTAAACGACATGTCACAAGATGCGACCCTAAAAAGGACAGAATGCTCAAGCATAACTGTTTTTTTCTCATCATAGTTGCAATGTTGCCCATCAAAATTCGGTACAGGCAAAAATCGTGTCTCCTCGCAGCAGATCTTCATTTGTGTGTGTGACTGAGGGATTCCTGACATTGTTTTGACTCCTTAACACATTTTATAAGCTCTTCACGAGTTCTCAGTTGGTCAAAATACCATCATATGTTGCCTACACACATACAACAAGTGCATTTAGCCCAGCACACAGCATTGTTTTGGATGTTCGTTAAGTTCTGTCGTGAAAAATACGTAATAAAAGCCGACCAATCAGGTTGTGAACATATCCCTATGCCTTTAGGTTTGGTATCTTTAGGCTTATTGTTAAAATGCCTATGTGAACACTAAGTGGACCAGGACTAAATGTTTTTTTTTTTTGGTCCGGCCCAAACGAACCAAACTAAAAGTGTGAACACACCCTGAGAAGTGGCTTTCTGAGCTCATGCCTCGGATGTGTGCGCACACAAACTTCTCACACAACGTGCGAGTACCAAATATAATTCTCTTCCACGTCTTTTTAAGCAAGGCTTAAAAAAAGCGTGCAAATGATAAACTTTCATGACGATGCAGCACTGGCCATATGTCCGTGAACTGTCCCGAGCGTTGTTCACGCTGGCCCAGGGCCATCTTTATTGTCGAGCCCTGCACTCACTTGATTGTTCCCATGTGTATCTTTAGACAGTACTTTTAATTATAAACAAGAACTCACCAATCAATACCTGGTTACACTGAACGATGCTAGACACAGGGCAATGTAAAGATATAGCTAGGCTAACAATACACAAGAGCAAACCTGATAACAAGACAACTGAACAGGAACCAATCATTCACAGCCCACAAAATTTCAAAATAAAAGACTACATGAGAACACAATAAAGACTCAAAAAAGGCATACTAATAATCAGAAAATTCATATTCTAATAATTAAATGCACAATCTGATACTACAAACAGTCACACTACAGCACCTAGTATTGGAGTGCTACAATGTATAGTGCTTGTGTAGTGTTACACAGCAAGCTCTGACTGTGACTTGGTGAGTTCTGACCAGGTTTGAGTCCATTTACTTGCAGAGAATGTAAAATTAAATGAAACGAACTTAAGTGCATTCTTTGTTAGTTATAGAACCAGAATTGTGAGTAATATTGCATTTGTGGATCATGTGAGTTACCATTGTTGAATTCTCTAGTCCAAGAAGCGATTTTTCTCTGTATTATTTTGTGATATCACAAAAACATATATTATTTGAGAAATTATTGGATGTCACAGAATGCTTTTGTAATATATATTATCAATGAAATATCATGTTACAGTTGTTTAGAGTCCCATTGTAAACCTGTACAATGATGTGGCCAGCTAGAAATGTCATGCTAATCTTAGCATGCTAAATTGCATTACTCTCTCCACTTTGCCTTTCATAACAAGTGATAATATCCTTGTGTGCTAGCCTTTAAATAACCTTAATGGTGTATTTATTTTGTTGATTTTTTAAATATTTTTGCATATCTTTACCAACATTCCCCTTGTCCAAAGATCCAATGAAACTAGCTACTTGTTTTTACTGAAATAACAATTTCGCCAAGTCCATTCAACAGAGCTATGCAAACTGATGAACATGTTAAAGTGAATGACGGTTTTAAGGTAGAGTGTTTAAGTAAAATGAGAGCTGAATGTGTGTGTGTTTGAGAGCAAAAACAGCCATATTCCGCTGCACATGAATGGAGCATGAAAAGCTCTCTTTATTTATAGTCCTATCCCTGAAGCAAAAAAAACCAAAAAAAAAACCATGTGCCCTCACTGGCAAGCAGCGTGGCGACATAGCATCCAAGAAGAAACCAGCGTAAACCAGCCTGTACAGGAGGATATCTTCCTTTCTGTAGTGCAGACGTGAGCTTATATCATGCTTATATATCATGCTAATATATTAACGATTAAAGCAATCGTTAGAAAACCTAACAACCATTGAAGGAAATATTATCACATTTTACAAATACTTAAGTAAATCACCCTTAACTTGAAGCATGATACTCATTACAAGACAATTTGCTAATAAGGTTGAAAAACAGTCCAATAACGAGGCTGCTCTTTAGCAACCATATAAAAATTCAGGCCAGTTACTCAATAGTTCACTGTATAACAGATTGTGCTTAATGTGTTGAAGTGTGATTCAATTAAAAGATTTTTGCATTAAAATCAATCCAAATTGGCCCTATTTATCATTCATAATGGATCAAATCGTGGCCTACATTTTTATTTCCACTCTGAAATGCATTAAATAATACATCTAAATAATGTCGTTAAAACGTATTTCTTAATCTTTTCTCCAAAAAGACTTTATCACACTAAACTGTGTTCAAAATGTCTCATCTTTTTGGAGAGAAGATTAATCAACATTTTAGGCAGCAACAGTGTGTGTAGACATCATGTTGGGTAATTTATATATTTTAGTGTTGTGCACCTGTATTTATGGATGCACCAATTATTATTAGAATATATCATACATCCTTACCTGTATTATTTATTTTTGGATGTGTGTAACACTTACTTACTCTGAAAGGAGCCAGTGTACAGAGGCAAAATGGCTTGCAAACACATTTTATGTTGACAGCATCTCAACATCAGATAAACATGAATGTGCTATTATAATCTCAGTGCTCTATTTTACCTCTCCAACTAATCTGCAGTTCCTTGATCTATTCTAACCCTCTTCCCATTTGGGAAAAACTTAATCTCAATCTCCAGCCTGACACGTATAATCTCAATCTCTTTTGACTTCTCTAATGTGAGAATCAGTAGAATCATGTGTGGCCTAATCTCTAATGACAAGACCTGGTCCAGACCCTTGCACCCTGCTCTGTCTCTTAAAGGCTCCTGGGGGCCCGGCGGACAGATTACACAGGAAACAAATCTCTCTTGCATTATTCATGGCACAGCGGTGTACTAACAGCACCCATTGATGCCATGTACACTACCACCAGTGTGATTGTAGCCTAATTAACCAGGCGACAAATTCAGCACTTTCACCACTAAGCAAACAGCACTACAAACATCTGCGCAATGAATGGACAGAAGAGCATCTCTCTCTCGCTACACTCGAACGCAAATATGTGCACGTGTTTGAAAGAGCAGCATAAATGACTCATTTCAAAATTTTAAATTAGCACACATAATGACTAATGCACAATGAATACTGCTTCAAGGACGCAGTGACCTCTAAGTCAGCTGTGTGTGGGGGGAAGGGTGCTGGAAAAATGAGAATGGACAGAATATAAGAATAGACGGAGGTGTTAGTACAGTTTTTGAGGGTGTCCCTGTCCAAGGTGCTGAAAACACTCTGCCACTATGCTTTGTCGTGATTGGCCGAAAGCAGCATTTTGATACTGTGACATCACAGCAATGCTGATTTCTCTTGCTGAGTGACATCAGTGCCGCACAGCTTTCACTCTCTTACTTTCACACACTGCAGACAGAGTATCGCCAACACTGCACCATTTGATTTGTAGAAAGAGATAGACAGAAAGAGCGAGCTAGAGAGAGACAAACCGGAAGAGATAAAAAGAAAGAAAAAGAGAAAGATAGAGTGAGACTGATTCACAGAGACACACTTAAAAATGAATTTAAGCCAGGGATGCATTATTTTCTATGGAATAATGTGGCGAATTTCATGTATTTTGTAAGCTAATATAAGTTTTACTTATTAAGCTGCAAGTGAAGCTCCTTAAATCAGCACTTTGGTTGAAATGACACCCTGGTGGCCTCATAGCCTCTTCATTTTTCTTCTTTCCCTCCTCAAGTCCCTCCCGTTTAGCTGCGAGTCAGTCATATATCTCCCTACGGCCTTTAGACAAAATGTATCTTTATCATTATACTGCTGTTGTTTGAAACTCAAGCGTGAGTTTGAGCTTGACACTCTGCCCAGTTTGTCTGACCCCACATGGACATTCTACCCTCAGTCACCAAAAATAGCATCAACAAAGACTGCCGAACCAGATGCCTATGAATATGTTTCATTCCTTGATTGTTTGACTCATCTTTCAACAGCACTGGGACTTTTCCCAGTTTGTATTTGTCACCATTATTTTCAGTTTAGCTTTAGTTTAATTTTCATTAACTTTTCATTTGTTTCTCTTCACTTACCGTTTTTGTGTGTTCTAGTTTCCCGCCACTAATCTGTTTTCATGGATATTCATTTAAGGAGTGCACCTGTCTGTAATCAGTTCATTGTATCTGTGCATTTAAGTTCCTCTTTAGTTCACATTCCTTGTCTGTTTTTTTTTTTGTGTGTTTATGCTCGTACACTGTCTTTCATTTGTTGATTAAATAACTTTGTTTGACTTTTTTTAAATAAAAACACTTCTAACTGAATCTTCTTCATCGTCTTTGGACTGAAACGTGACAGTATTTGCGTTTTTGTCAGTCTGTCCATTATTGGTGGTGATGGTTTAGTGACTCAGTACGTTACACCAGTAAATGGTGACAAGTGACTGTCTTTATGAGTAATTCATTGGAATCATTCATTCAACCAATTTGTTTAAATGCTGAATCATTTGTGAAAAGAAACAAGTGGCTGTCTTTTTAGGTCGTTGAATCATTCACTCAATCAATTAGTTCACAAACATTGGCTGTGTCCATTTCTGAGGCAGCATAATATTTAATGATCTACAGCAAAATAGAGAGCGCTTTGGTGATAACTAAGCAAATATTTAATAACTACAATTAAATCAAAATTGGAAAAAGTTGGTCCAAAATGTACATTTAAACACAAACTGACCACCTACCACAACTTTCAGAAGCCATATTTATTTTTTAGCTCAACTGTCATGGAAAGGAATGGACAGGATTCTGGGATATCAAAGCCAGTGAAGGTCACATCTACGCTGCCTTAAACAATCGACCAGATAAACGATAGCTCAGTAGACAGGATGACACGAACATTGGATTCGGATGTGCCTTGTTACCTTCATATGCAACATTTTTCAGCTTTTGGCCACAGCCATTGATGAACTTTTTTTCAAATTCTACATGAACGCATGGATTCCTATCAGGGGCAATTCTAGGATTTCAATATTATGGGGGCTCAGCACCCAATGAGGGCATGATTAAAAAAAAACATTTAATATATTGTTGGCATACTAGGGTAGGCAGGACCAATACATACAGTTGGTTCTATGCTACTTCATTTTTATCTATCATTTTAACTAACCAGATCATATTCATTCATATTAATTTATGTAGACAAAACCTTATATTACTGTAGACTTAGACTTAGCCTACACTTATTAATCCTTTTAGGAAGACTCCCACAAGGAAATTGAGAATTCCAGGGGCAGTTTTAGCAAAGGAAAAAAGAGAGTAGCAGAGAAAAAGGAGAGAATACAATACAACAGTACAATAATAATAATAACATTAATCACAATATCAACAACCATAAATTATTTTAAAAATTGTCAATGTTAAGTCCACTGTTATAGTGACATAGTGACAAGGTATAATGTAAGTCCAGGTGTGTATGTATATGTAATTGCCTAGATTAGCAATATGGTTTATTTGCCCTATGTTAAAGGGTTAGTTCACCCAAAAATACCAACCCCGTAAGACCTTCGTTCATCTTCGGAACACAAATGAAGATATTTATGATTAACTCTGAGAGGTTGATCACTCCTCCATAGGCTCCCTAAGGGAATGACACTTGACGGCCCAGAAAGTCAATGAAGAAAATGTTTAAATATTTCATGTGACAACAGTGGCTCAACTATAAGTTTATCAAGCGACGAGAATACTTTTTGTGCGAAAAAACAAACAAAAATAACGACTTTATTCGACTATTCCTTTTCTTCCTTGTAGGCCTGAAACGAGACTTCAAGAGATTTCCACGACGCGCACGCGCAAGAACTTAACTGAAGTAGTTGAAGGAGATCGCAATTCTCGCGCATGCGTCGTGGAAATCTCTTGAAGTCTCGTTTCAGGCCTACAAGGAAGAAAAGGAATAGTCGAATAAAGTCGTTATTTTTGTTTGTTTTTTCGCACAAAAAGTATTCTCGTCGCTTGATAAACTTATAGTTGAGCCACTGTTGTCACATGAAATATTTAAACATTTTCTTCATTGACTTTCTGGGCCGTCAAGTGTCATTCCCTTAGGGAGCCTATGGAGGAGTGATCAACCTCTCAGATTTAATCAAAAATATCTTCATTTGTGTTCCGAAGACGAACGAAGGCCTTACGGTGTTGGTACAGCATGGGGGTGAGTAATTAATGACTTAATTATCATTTTTGGGTGAACTAACCCTTTAAACCATTCCATTTTTGTTTTCTATTTTAAAAAAATCCCTTTTACTCTATAAGCCTAATAAATGCGTCACAATCAACTGTTGGGTCATTATTTATAACTCCAAGTGATGTTTTTCGGTCATTCACTCTGATAGGCAGTTTAAATGAGTGCATTGACTGAGTGCTGTCTGTCACTGATTGTGTCTTTAATCATTTCTGTGCATGACTGCATGTTAATCTAATGCCACATCCACAATTATCCATTAAATTTAAAATAAATACAATTTTAGAATAAATATAAGTATGTCTTCTTCGCTGGAGGAAAACACGCTGAACAACACAGACTAAAAGACGGGCAGGAGCTGAAACCTGCCACCGTTTTCATGTGAAATTTAAAGGGGACTGAGGCGATCACGAATTTGTGTACAGATTCCGGAGCTAATCACATCTATTTCGGGGGGCTGGGTAGAAATTTAGGTCCACCTAAAATTGGCCTAGTGATGCCCCTGATTCCTATTGAAATGACTGGATTTTGACTACAAAAATTCATTGAACAACATTAATCAGTGGAACGTATAGTTAATGCAATGAACTACACTTGTGGTTACTGCTAACACACCTGTGTGAACTTGAGGGGAAATTGCTTGATGCATTCACTAAAATCAACTTGGGACCAGTTGGAAAGAAGCAATGGCAAGGTAGTTTGTTCTTTTCTGTAGAAGTGAGAAAAGCTCTAGCATATTTTTTTTGTTCGCAGAAGCTAGTTGTTTTTATATTCGATTATCTAGGCTAATGCAGTGACACTCAAGATAATTTTCGTGTCACTTAAATGCTATTATACCATTTTGATCATGGCTACTGCTGCTTCAGGTAGACAGTTCCAAACTCAGGCCTGATACAATGAAGCCTTTAGTATCCCTGAAATATGTTGGGGGAAAAACATCTGTGCATTTTTCCCAGTCACAGGACATAAAACTGAGGCGATGCAATGTTTTAACATCTTAGTGGGGGGTTGGAAATGTCAGAAATGTGGTGAAACAAGAAGAACAAGACGTTTCCTCCGTTCTCAAAAAATTGTAAAAAAAACAGTACAAAAATAAAACAACACGAATTTTATGAAACATGGCATTAAAAGTGTATAAATCACAGATTTTTAAGTGACACTGTCCAACGGTGACACCATCGGTAAAGTTATGTTGAGAAGCAGCATCTCCTCACCTCCCCGCACTGAGTTTTAAGAGACCCCCTAAAGCGTGTGGTGGGTTTGGTGATGGGCAATTGAGAGTGAATGGGGGAAAGTCACGTTTTCTGATTGAATAATTGTGTTAATGTGATAATTCATTAAAAAGTAAGTGAACAACTCACCCACTTACGTAGATATCACCGCTTTGTCACAGCACATTCAAACTTAAAATGACTTTGGAAACACAAAAGGTGTTTTAGTGAGCGATCAGTTTGGCGAAATACATTTGTTACTGCATTCTTATAGTTATTGTTTTGAAATAAATGTAAACTTGATGTAAAATATGCTTGTTTTTAATAAATAGAACATTCATTGCATTGCTAATGTGAAAATACATTATAGAATTGTATTGGTTGTTGTTTTCTTGGTAGTCTAAGCAATGTTTATTTATTTAACCTGGAAATGTGTCAACAGTAAGTGTAACTGGAATGTGAATTTACATTAAAAAAGGACTTTTCTGAACATCACTGCATGCCACTGATCTTTATGCACTAATTCAACAGCACAATCCAGCTAGATAGAAGGTCCACCCCCTTCCTGCTGTTCAAACTGAGACTCTTCTGTTTCAATTCAGTGTTTATGTTATGTCCATGTGACAAAATGCAAGTTGATTTCATTGTTCATTTTCTAAATTTGTTTTAAAAACCAAAATACTAAAAATGACAATTAAGTACACATACGATCTGAAAAGTCAAGACAAGCGACATTTTGTTCCTGAAATGAGTGTACATTTCAAAATGGGAGGTGAACTAATGAGTCAGCACATTAAAGAGATTGCTGGCATGTCGACTGAATGCTGAGTGCTGCATACAAAATAATACTGAATGGGTTAAAAACTATAAATAAACTGAATAAATATTCATCACAGGAAGATTACATGGATGGAAACCAAAGAAAGGTTTTTCAACCATGTGAATTTGTCCTGAGCCTTGCAGTTGAATTGCTTATCTCTGCTTTAATTGACGTGTTCTGATTACCCATGCTCCTCTGAGACAGATGTGGGAGTGTCACAGTGCTTAGGACACCTGCCACAAACACAGACCTTTTGTGATGCTGATCAGGACTATTTGAAAGCTATTGATTTAAGAACCATGATACAGAGAAATTTATGTGCCATATTTCAACGAGACACTGTTTACATTTCAGCATGAGCCAATTGTAAAATCTTTTCAAATACTAGCTATATTTACTTTCAATATCACATGCAACGGTTGTTGAATTTTGCAGATTATTTGTCTGTTAGTGTCCAATTCTTTTTACAACTAGAGGTCTGAGTAAACAACATGCATATTTGTCAATCTGTTTTTTTCCCTACATGATGCACAATAAGACATTGAGTTTTAAACTTTCATAGAATATCAAAGGGGTTGAACGTCGGTATCAAATGCTCCACTTAATGTTCTTGGTGACACTGACATCCTCACCTTTGACCTACAGAGGCATGTATAATTCAGCAGAGGTGAATCTGAGAGGCAATGAAAGTGTATTGGAGCTGCCGAAACAATTCCCGGTCACATGCTACTCAACCTCATCTGGACTGGAGGTTGATTACTTTAGCCTTTGAGT
Organism: Tiaroga cobitis; assembly: GCA_030578255.1. Lineage (NCBI taxonomy): Eukaryota > Metazoa > Chordata > Actinopteri > Cypriniformes > Leuciscidae > Tiaroga > Tiaroga cobitis. Next base: position 34,790,681 of record CM060606.1, read on the forward strand.
GCACTTACAGTAATTTTGAGACTCACAGTTAGTAGACAAAAGGTTCTAGAGAACATTTTATAAATATATAAATATATATATATATATATATATATATATATATATATGTATATATATATATATATATATATATATATATATATATATATATGGGCTAGTCTATAGGCTACTGCTGAAAATCTATATTGTCCTACCTACAGTGCACATGATAGATAGATAGATAGATAGATAGATAGATAGATAGATAGATAGATAGATAGATAGATAGATAGATAGATAGATAGATATTCAGTGATATGTAGCTAAATGTAGGCTACAATTTATATTTATACTGTAATTGTACTCTCTAATAGGTTTGCATATCTATCTACATATCACTTAAAGCTGCAGTCCGTAACTTTTTGGGGTTAAAAATGATCCAAAATAAATTTTTGAGCAGGTACAAAACCAGCCAGTGTTCAAAACTATCTGCTTGCCTTAGCTCGATTCAAAACGGTAAACTTGTAATAATGTTTTTACCTCCAGTGGGACTGGTGGATTTCCGCGGGAAATTCGAGCATGTCTTTGCATCATTACGTCACATCTGTACACATAAAGGAGGTGTTCAGATGACATTTTCCAGTGAAAATTCTTATGTTGGTCATACTTCCAAAAAAGTCGAATGTGTGATTCCGGCAGTATCCACACCAGCGCGGTGACTGACAGCCGCACTTTCTCCTCAAAACATTGGTCCGCGCTGTGCCGTGCCGAGGCACAACCCACGTAAAGTTGATAATTCCGCGAATAACTGCAATTGCAGATTTTGAACAGAGATAGCGCCAAAGAGGAAAAACTACGGACTGCAGCTTAAAAATGTCTATCCTTTAAGTTTCATGTATATATATGTATATATATATATATAGATGTATATGTATATATATATATATATATATATATATATATATATATATATATATATATATATATATATAAACAATAGATATATAGATTGAAAATGCATTTCATTCCATACCAAATAAATGGCTTTCCAAACAAATGACTTGGAAGTGTGAGATAAATAGTCTGTTTCCTTTCAGGCCATACAGTGTACGGAAGCCATGTTCTCTGGTGTCTCTCTGCTTAGTGACAGACACACGGTGAAATGAGGGCCCATTAGTCACAGAGCAATTTCATATCTCCATTCCACAATACTGACACCAAAACAGCACCACAGACCTTTCTAACCGGTGTTTGATGACCTTTGAGGAATGATGATGGGCAAAGTGGGTAAACCATTATGTGTATAGTTGAACAGATGGTGTATATTTGATAGACATAAATAAGGCAGAGAAATGTGTAATCTTAACCTGAACCAACTTACATTCGAGATGTTTCTTTTTAGGTGCCATCACCTCGTGCGTGGTCGCTTTACACACCGCACGAGCCACCTCGGATCCCGTGAGGCTGTACTGCGCCGCGGCGATGCGGTCCGTCAAAGTCTGACCCGACATCTTTCTTCTCTCGCGGATACAAACGCCCTTACTCCCGTATGAAGAGACGCGTCGAGTTGCTCCAAAGCGTCCAAAAGGATGAGGCCCTTAAAAATGGATTCGCAGGCCACAATTTGCGATATTGATATGATGTTACTGTTATCAAGATGAAATCTTTAGCATAGATGATGAGCTATGGACATATCTAAGGCAATACTAAAACATACAGAGCTAGACTCCGTGTTTACTAAAATATCAATTTCAGGTCAACGCCTGCGCTGTGTATTCCCCTCGTGGGGATGCGGGAGATGCGTAACGACAATTTCAACCGCAAATAGTTATTAAAAAGAAAAAACGGTGAGCTTGAATGTTATAAAAGACAATTTATATAAAGTACTAAAGGATTGTCCTCGTTATTTCCACTTTGTATTGAAAGAGCCTGTTAACGATGATGCTCGGCTCGAACAGTCGTCCTTCTCTCCTCCTCCAGATCAAGGATTAATCTTCCCGACAAACCCCGCTGGATGTGCAGTCACCCAAACCTTCAAACGGCTTGCGTTGTTCTCCTCATCTCTAAAAGACGCTCTCCCTACTTTTTATTCACCCTGTGGCTATGTCCAGTTTCGGACAAATGCTGAACAAGGAGGATGAAACGCAGCGATAACGGGAAGCCGCGGTCCCTGATGGACTCAATATTTATTTATTTTTCCTATCACTCCGCCCCCACGCATGAGTCAGGTCACACGTCATTAAAAACCCAGATTGCGTTTTACTATCTGCGCCCCAGGTTTAACACGTTTGTACCCAATGTTGCCTTCAATAAAAAATAAATAAAAAATAAAAACTATCTGCGCCCCATGTAAATGTGCTGTTTTATTGCTATGGTAACCGGAGGTGGGGATTTTGATTCCTCTTGGAGGATTGAATATTTTCAGTGAGTCAGCTCACCCTAAAGATCCGTTCAGTGGCTGTTATTCGTGATTAAAATTTGCTTGTCTACAACAATTTTCTTCAAGTTTCTCAACTGCTTGATATGACCTTTATTAATAAAAAAACACAACAATGTCACAAATATAAAATTAACCCTCTACTGTTCGAGTGTCGGTCAAAAATTACCGATTTTTTTCCAATTAAATTATTGTACATCATTTTAGTTCGCTAATGTTTTTATATAATATTTTCTATTTTTAGGGAATTTTATGTTACTAAATAGTATAAAAAAGTGAACTTGAAAAAAGTTATACAATTTTACATCGTTATAAAAAGTGCACACAAATACCATTTTCAGTTTTTGTATTTTCAGTATGAAACATATATTTTCCCAAAACACGTTTTACCCTAAAACTGTGAGAAAATCAAAGCCATGAATCTAAACAAACTGTGTTCTAAATTTGAGGTTGATATATCAAAATTATGTGCTTTCAGTAAGAACTAGTTTGGGCGCAGTAGCTACCAAATGTTTCCAATAGATGAAATTCGTCTCCCATTCATTTCCAGTGCAGTAGTTTTTGACATTTTTTGTCAGGACCATTTTACCTTTTCGAATCATGTCCATGATTTTTTTTAGTTCACACAGTAAGAGCCAAAACCTTTTCCAAGTTTCGTACCATTTAAAAAAATAAATAAAATAAACAGCTCCGAACAGCACCAGAGGGTTAAATAATAAATAATATAAAAAATATACTTGCGTCATTTTAATGGTGGTCTTCATTCATTTTATAAATTCATAATCCCCCATTTGATTATGGCTGTAGGCTACTTTAGTTAAATTAGATCACCCTTTAAAGAAGAAAAACAGCTGTAGTGAAGCATGTGGATTGGAACATGTCGGTTTTATTTCCTATCTCTCTTACTTTACCCTGCTATGCAATAATGTTTTTCCATTATGGTTTTGATCATTACCTTTAACTATCCGCATATATGCATTTTTACACGAAAGGTTTTTGTTCACAATTGAAATCTAATCCAAAAGGACATAAATATCAGTGCAAGTTTGATTAGTTAGTTATGGACTAATCTGTTAGATTAGACTATAGTCTGTTACAAGCCTTTCTGTGGATAAGGAAATTCAAAAATGTTTTAAATTCACATGATATGTCTCTTTTATTAGGCAAGTCACCACAATATGGAATGGCACAGTATCATCATACTATCCTATGGGCTCAAAAAAATTAAAGAAAATCATCACAGCTGGCCATATTTACATTAAAAGAATTTAAATTAAATAGTATAGCTTTTGGGGAAAAATACATTAATTAGAAAAGCAAACAAATGTACAAACTTCTTTTTTTTGTTCTCTTCCATTTTTTTAAAAGGTGAGGTGTTCGTGTTTTTGCTCAATAGCTTCACTTTTTGTTCATGCCAGGTCACGTTTTGATGAGTCCCTCAAGGAAGTCCTTCTCAACCATTTCCTCAATGTTATGTCTGGCCCGGCTCCAGAAGACTTTCTGGCTCTCCAACTTCCCATCCTTGCTAGGGAATGGGCCGTCTCTGGGAGTAGGGCTGTGATATGGTCCTGAGCGGCTGTTGCCTTTACTGCTGAACACCTGGCTGAGAAGGTTGAAGAAAGGGAGGAGCTGCTCCATGCTGCGGATCACATAAAGGGTGAGCAGGAGCTGCCCGGGCTCCCAGGACAGAGTGCGTGTGGAGCAGTCTTCCTCTGGATTTTTCTAGAGTTAATGGAGACATATGGAGGGTAATGAACATCCTAGGCTTAGGAGCATTAGCAAATCTACCGAGTAGTCTATAAATGTCATAGGTCCTATGCTAATCACGTGGAATGAACCTCTATTAAAATAACAAGGCAACAATTGGAAAGAACAGATTTCCATAGATTAATCCTAAAAGGGGCGACATTTAAAAGGCTGTGGGGAGAAGCAGGGAAAGTGTAGGTCTCCTTTCTTGGTTTCATGTTGAAGGTGTTTGTTGTGAATATTTAGATCTGGTGACTTTGTTCACACATTCTTTGTTTAGTTCATGTGCAACATTTAAAGGGATCCTTCAGGATTTAGCATTAAGCTTTATATTAGTAGAAAACCTGTAGTATTTTCAAATTACCGTGCTTTCCACCCTCATATCCCCTTGAGACTAGAGATTTATGTGTTTTTTGTCTGTAAAAAATCCTCCGATGACGCAAAAATCGTCATTTGCTCCGTCATCACGCTACCGGCCTCGCGCCGTTCTCCCGCGGCCCTCACTCGTCCTGCTCACCACAGTAAACATAATGAATGGCGACTGTAGAACGCAAAAGCCGATCCCGGACATTTTGGGCGATCTCGAAATCCCGGGCAGACTCATCACGGAGACTCACTAGTAGCCTAGACTTGTTGTTTAACTACTGCGCTCTGTTACTGGTAGGCGTGGCCACCTAGGGCAGCGAAGCAAGTGCATTCTGGGAGTTGTTGTCTTTTATCCACATAAGCCAAAAATACATTTTCTGGCTTTTCTCAGTCTAGAAAGCTCCAAATTCAAAAATAATTTCACATTTCTTCTACATAAATGACCCATTTTAAATACACATTCATCTTTCCAGAGGTGAAGTATCCCTTTAAAAACAGCATGAACACCTGTAGTGGGATATCTACTCACCTTCAGATAAAAGTTGCTTTTTAAAAGTAAAACTATTTTAATCTTATTTGGGTGCTAATGAGATGGAAAATAGCAATACATAAATTCTCTGATGTCTCTTTATGTTCTTGCCCTTTTTAGGGTTAATTGCATATTGTGGCAACTGTTTTGTGGTCGCATTACCTTGGCCCTTTTTCTCAGCAGCTTGGCCAGTCTGACAACATAGGGCTTGAACTCTCTCTGATGGGTCCCCTGTCTGCGGACCTCCAGACCAGAGTCATCCGAGGCTTCAGGGACAAAAGCCCAGCGATACCTGTGGCACAGTGTATTTTTATTTCCTTCAAATTAAATATGCTCAATGTTTGTAATGAATTTTATCAATGAAGAATACTGATATAATGTAAAAGGATGAATAGTTTTCACCGCTCGGAACAGAAGGGCTTTGCACACTTGAAATAGTTAACCATGGGTCATTCTAAACCCGGGGTAACCAGATTCCTGGGTTATCACGTTTCACACTGCTCATGATTTAGAGTTAACAGTTAATCCTGGGTAATCATAAACTGCACTGTACATTCCTAATAAACCCTGTGTTAATGTCCTTATTTGCATATTTGCTGTGTCAGTGTCATTGAATCGACAAAAGCAGCATGCGACCTGTTTAGACTTTTTGAACTATAACGGTAAGAATTAAATGAAACAGCCTTTTCTTCACTCCAAATAACATATTTTCCATCACCATTTCTTAAACACACTGTGACTGTCCAAACCATGTGAATATGAGGCAAGCAATTGGGTGCACGTTGCTAAGCATCTAGCCATAACATTCTAACACCACATAATTCACACTACAAGTTTGTGTTACCACAAGAGCGGTTTTTGAGGTTTCATAACTTTGGGTAAAAAACGGAGCTAACCTTACTTTTAAATTACAAGTGTGAAATGATCCTCTATCCAGGGTTAAAAGCAGTATTTAGAAAAACGATAACCTGGGGTTAAGTGCAGAGTGAAAACCACTATAAAGCCTAAGAAATATTACTAGCTTATTCAAATGAGTTCCTTCCTTGTACAAAAATACATTTCAAACATTTAACGAGTAAAAACATGTAAAAACACCCACATCTGGAACTGAGGCAGACTCTCAGAGGGCAAAGCGAGGGCCAGGTCCAGCAGCTTGCAGGCAGACAGGTAGAGGTTGAGCCAGCGCTGGCTGTTGTAGGAGGTAGAGAAGCCATTACCCCCTGAGTATGTTGTCTCGAGCCCTGCAACCGAGGGGCCTGAGGTCCTGGAGAGAGGCCAAAGACCACATTCATCAGTTTTCAACATGTACAAATCACCTATACGGTCTTAAATGGAGCCTGATTTTATTTCTTGAACAAAAGCTAAAATATAAAACAGATTTGATAAATGGATACCTGGTGATGTCCTCATCTGCAGTGAGTTCTTGTTCCATGAGTAAGAACACCTGAACCTGTGGGAAGAAATGAACATGGCTGATTCTAATAGAACGAGACAAAAAAGCTCTACCAAATAACTATTCCCGTCCAGATTCTCCCTGGGAACTTCTGTTATTTCACCATCAAGGGCAAGAGCTTACAGACTGATTTGTGAGATGCTGCTTGTGCTCATTATAATATGTAAATGTGTGAGGTGTGTGATATCCTCACCAACTCAGTGATCATAGTGGGCCAGAGTGAGGTCAGGTGCTGGGGGGACATGCGCAGTAGCAGCACTCTGAAGAAGAGGAAGACCTGAGCATGGAGGATGGGCACTTGAGGGAGTCGCAGGCTCTCCACAAGACGCTCTGAAACGACATTGTGTGAAATGTTAAGGACTGTGTATACAGAGCTGAAAATCTCATTGACAGCGGTAGCTTTTTCTCTGAAATATAAGAGCAACAAATACAGCAGAACAAACTGTGAGCCGTCATCTACTCAATCACGCAGCGTGACTCACAAGAAACTATTTAATTCTCACCCTTTAATAGTATTTATAGCTTCTAATGTTAAACAGGCTGTGTGACAATGAGGAACAATTACCTCAAAAATGTTCACTGGTGTGCAGGTGTGAGGAGTATTTAAGTGAATACATATACCTCTCTCTCTATTGCTCATGTGCAGAGTGCTGTTTGAAAGTTGGCATAGGTTGCTGACCCCTGATTTAGAGCTTATTATGTGCGCTAGATTACTAGGCTGCGCTTCACTTAATTTTTTATGCCCTTCCCTCACTAACTTCCCTCCATATCATTGATGTCCATCCGTTTCAGATGTACATCAGTGCTTACGTTGGACTACTGGCGATTCTTACAATTGTCCACTACAGGCAGTACCCTTCGAATGGATTGAATTGGAAAGTCCCAAGCCCTTGATCACTTGGAAATCTTAATGGAACTGATTTATTATTTACATTATATTGTTTATTTATTTTTCCTAATTAATTAGTTTGATGCACAATTCTATATGCCAATAGATATGCGTGGGCTGTTGGAGAAAATCTATAAAATTACACAAAATAATAAAATATCAATACAATAACCCTATGAGTTAAGAGTTAATAGTTAATAGGCATTTAATTGATTAAACCTATTAAGTGCGATATACTGTGGCGTTACAATCATGTTGCATTGTGGTGTATATGTGCTGCCTGAAGTTTGCATAGGAGTCGCCTCGCTCCCTCAGTCAAAGGGTCTGTCGAGGGGGTCGAGGGTCTGTCCATTTAAGCTTTCCTCATTCACTTGAGGAACTGGAACTCAATTCAAATTGGAGATGAAGAAGAGCTCCGGGAAGTTTGCAAGTGTGTCTAAAAGCGAAGTGGATCGCAACCCTAGAAACTTACAGGCAAGTGTTTTGAGGCAGGTTGAAACTAAATTCAGGACATTGGCCCTCTAGGATTGTACACCCCTGATTTTGAAATCAATGGATTTTTGTTTTGGTACTCTTATGTAGTATGTCTGTTAGTGTCTGCGAGTACCTTGAATGTCTGGCAAGTACTTCTGGTATTGGTCCACCTCACTGCTGTAGATAGTAAAGGCCAGTCGTTTGAGTAGCATGGCTCTCTGCTCAAGCTCTGCATCCCGATTGGTGAAAAGACTCAGAGAGCTGCTCTGAGCAACGGCAACTCGGGCTGCACATATACAAAATGTTAACAAGTTCTTCTCTACAACACTCAAACAAAAAAAACAACTCGATGATAATGATAGAGCAATAAGATGGGCGCAGCTGGAAGGCCCACTTAGTAGAAAGGGAAGACTCACTCATTAGGTCTCTGAATGTGGTTTTGTCATGAGTCATCAGGTGGTCTATGATTGCTCTCCAGCTGAAAGAGAGAGATGTGGTCAACTAGAGGTCACATTGCCCTGTGAGTGGCAGTAAAACCACTGCGACGAGGAGAAAGGACATGTCGTGCTGTACAGGACTCACTGGCTGACGCAAGAGGAGTCCATCTGGAAAAACGTATGGTCCATAAACAGGTCGAAAGCTTCTTTCTTCCAGGCTCTCCGGGTGTACTGATATCCACTGAGGCTGCTCAACAGCTGGATACATGCACGATAACTGGGGGCATTGTGAGCACTGGCAAAAAGAAGACAGAGCAACAAGATCTTGATCCCTATAATAACTTTTAATTACACAATCCAAGACACTGAAGCAGCTTCAGCAACTTTGTGTCCGATAATTTTGTCAATTCCTCATCTTGTGTCAACAGTGTCGTATTTTGAAGACTAGATACCTATGGTTGCGCAAGTAGGGCACAACATAATGCATGAGGTTGACCAGCAGAGGAATCACTCTCTCCTTCTCATCACTGTAGAAGACCATATCTAATAGATGAGCCAGTACCTGCAAAGACACCCATGAGCACAATAATTCAATTCACAGAAAGCCAATCAACACAACAATGGCAAAAAAAGCTAACATACAGAGACAAGTAGGGCAGGGCAGAGCACAACCTCTGGTGACCTGTGAATGTTCTTGGTGTGCTCGATACCACTGCAAAATTCAAATTTACAAATGATATCTGCTGCACCGGTTGTGGTAGATTTGGGCTCGTTGTATATTTAAAGAAGGAAAAGTGTGTTCATGTGACATTCTGTGTTTACCTCAGCCAGCAAAGTGAGGGCGTGAACACTGTACACAGATGGAGTGAAGCTTGAGGCCTCCATCACTGTGAGCATTAGATCTGAAACATACATACTGTTAGTGAAAGACTCGCCATACCCTCATGGTCATGGAGCTATGCATGCTAACAGGGGTCGATGTACATGGGCTATACCTTATATAAACACAAACACACATAGTCTCTGACCTTCTACATCTGCCTCCAGACTGGCCCCCTCCACCATGATTTGAGGGGAAGGTTTGACCTCCAGGTTTCTTCTCAACCATGTGGTCTGTTCTAAGGATGAGCCTGCAATCGTTCCAATAGCCTCTACGATCTTATGGGTCACATCCTGGAAAATCATGGTTTTATGATTTAATGTGAACATTTAAAATGAGACATGTAAGAGAAACAGCTGACACTGACACTAAAGTACCATGGTATTACCATCTGTTTCAATGTTTACCATAGTATTATAGAATTGTCATATTTATATACTAGGGGTGGCACGGTACATGAAAAAACATCCGAACCGTTCGGTTCGCTTGTCTCGGTTCGGAGCGTGTGTGTGTCTCACGGTTCGACGCATGCGCAATGTAGCCTCGTGTCCGTATGTGACCTCAGACGTGTGTTTCCTTTTCGCGTGAAATAAGACGTGTGTGGACATACATATACGAGGCTTGTTCGACTTGAACCGGCGCTGCACAGAGCGATCGGCGCGAGCGCAACGGCTCCGTATGCTTTTCAATCACTCTCGCGGTACTTTGATGTCATTCACCGATAGCTCTGTCTAGCGCCGGTTCAAGTCGAACACGCCAGTAAAAGTGGAGTATGGAGCGCTGCAGGTCACGTGGAGAAGTGGCAAGTGGGAGAGATCCGGAAGGCTAACCGGAGTTGGAGGATGCGCCAGCGTCGTATAAGTCCGGTGTGTGGGAACATTTTGGATTTCATGTTATGATATATAGCAGCTACAGTGGCACTTTAAGTTTAGATAAGAACTCCAGTCATATGTTTCCAAATACTGCACTTTAATTTCAAGTGAAAAAAAGTGTATCCTCACTCTCAGGGAATAGAAGCATTGTTGATACTGTTTTTGTGTTGAGGTTGAACTTATGTTTGTGATTATGGCCATTGCTATTGCTATAGCCTAATTATAGGCAATTATGTTTCATGTATTTTTACTTATTTAAAAGTTTTAAGAGTTCCGCTTTTTCTTTTAAAAGATAATATTTTTGAAAGAGCTACACTTAAGTTGGCAGTTTGATAAATGCAAGTTAATTTTTTATCTTTGTGTGCTAAAAATGCACATACGTTCCTGTAGAGATAGTGATATACATTCTACTTTTTTTTGCCAAATAAACGAAAAGCATGTCATCAATGTCTTCTCCCTTGCTGTATCAAAATGTCACCTAACTTTCCTCGGAGATGGTCCCAATAATGTGCTTAAAGTCAAGTCAAATTCAGTTTGTGCATGATTGCATGATATAACATTTTTGTTAATACTGTATCCTAAATTGTGGATAATTAAGCTATATATCATATGCTGAAGTACATTTCTGGAGTGTTAAAGATTAAAAGAAAAAATAACAACAAGAACCGTACAGAACCGAAAACCGTGATACAAACCGAACCGTGGGTTTTGTGAACCGTGCCACCCCTATTATATACTGTGGTATTAGCAAGTGGTAGTGAAATACATGGTATTACCATGGTACAATGTCCAAAAAACAGTAACACAAAGTAACCATGTCAAAAAAAATATGCTACTTGGATGTAACGGTGGAGAGTGTTGGAATGAGGGAAAGGTCACCTGTAGCTCTCGCTGGTCCTTCTTGCTTTCCAGGGTGGGATTCTTTAGGATAAACTCATTCAATACTCTAAAGAAAACATAAAAATGAATTCCTGATTCTTAAATGTAATCTAGAGCTGTCAAAAAGTCGGAATCATAAACACCTCTGATTGCCCATTGTGCTCAAGCACTCATCAAATATGTCTGTGATTGGCTACAATGACCAGCGCTTCAAAAACATGCTGTAAATATACATCAATGATGCTCTTTACCGAGCGCTTACACAGATACACACGGGAGCATTTGAAAGCAGGCGTCTATCGGCGGACCGGTCCTCTGAAAGACGGCTGCTTGTGCTTTCAAACGCTCTCCCGCTCCCGTTTTCTAAAACACTTTCAAACGCTCCCGTGCGTTGTTCATTGTAGCCAATCACAGACATATCCGATGAGCGCGTGAACACAATGGCCAATCAGGGGTGTTTACGATTCCGCTCAACATCGTTCGAAGCTTCACAATTTAAAAATTTCAGGACCGACTTGGTAACGAAGTAGTATTTTTTGACAACTCTAATGTAATCTATATAAGTAATCTTAACTTATTTATTATTTATCAAATCAACAGCAAACACTAATTTCATGTAGAAATGTAAATAATCATAACAATAGTTTCTTAAAACAATATAGAAAAATACAGCAATTACCGGTATAAGAGGAGAAATCTTTTTTTTTAAAGTCTATTAATAAACTTTCTCAGTAAAACATTGCCTAATATAATTTAATCCAGGACATTCCAATGAAATATTCTTGATAGCTAATTAAGTCTTTCAAAAATATTGCCTATTTTTTAAACAAAAACAAACTTTTCAATTATGACAAGGTTCACTTTGTTATTGGACACATTCATTCCATTACATTAGCCACCATTTATCTTATAAGTAAAACCTTTAAATGAATGTACTTTTGAAATGGAAGTATGGCTGTCCTAGGATTTGAGAAAAATAACTTACCCTAGTATGAGAAACTGTCCTGGAGCAGGCAGGCTGAGCTGCACAGAGTCCTTCAGCAATGCCAAGAGTGATGGCCAGCTATCAACCAGACTAGACACTGGAATACTAACAGAGATGAGACAAGGGCAGTGAGACAGAGTAATTTAAAGAATGCCCTTGGCATATGCTGATATTACTATAGTTGATCAGTTCACTTACCTCTGCACATAGGCATAGAAAAACTGAAGCATGCAGACCTCCAGGGAAAGATTCTTCTGTAAAATTAACAAAGGCAAAGGGGAGTCTTAAATCTACCTGCAAAACCAACAGCAGTAATTGACAGTGACTGGAGAAAAATTATGGGAGTTGTCAGGGTATATTCGTAACTATACCTTCTCTTTGGCGATGGCTGGGGGCTGCTTGAGGACTTCCTTCACTGTCTGTATCACAGTCTCAGTTCGCATGGCACTTACTGAACGAACAAGTTCCACAAGGAGAAGTTGTTCCTCACTAGCTGTGGGAATTACCTAAAATACAGACCAATGCATTTGTTTTTGTAGTCCCTGAGTACAAACCTAATATGTTACTTCTAGTGTTGTTCATACCTTGTTCCTGGATGGAGTTTTAACTTGCTTCCTTTCATTCCACACATAAGCAATAGCAGCCATGAAGTGAGCTCCATGATTCATTGAGATTGGGCCCAGCAGCTCTAGAATTTGCTGCCTGAGATTCTGTGAACAAGCAGTAAAAAGTTTGTTAACCTAGCACCTGGACTACTCTCATGACCAAAGCACAGTCACTACATGTCTTAAGACACAAGTCCACTCTCCTCACGGTACCTTTGTGGATCCTAGGTTGATGTTGGAGGTGGAGCAGGCAGAGGCTGCAGCTGGCTTGTCAGAGCTATCAGCCAGATAAAGGACACCCCACAGCAGGGTTACGGAGGACATGATGGTGTGCAAGATGGAGAGAATGCCTGCACGTGCCTCTGCAAGGTCCTTCTGATCTACATTCACCTGAAGCTGAGGATTACATGCACATAAGCATTAAAAATCATACTAATTCAAAGCTCACACCTAAGCATTGATTAAAATTGGCATTGACACCTATTACATTAATATTATATATACATACATTATAGATTCATAATAATAATAGTAATTATTATTAAATTGTTCTCACCATTTATTCACTTTTTTAATGTATCCATTATCTTAAGCATTTGAAAGATAACAAGCATGAAACACTAGCTCCCTCACCTGGTGATATTGTGATGTTGGGTCTAGCAGACAATAATGGATTATGGCTGTCATTCCTTCTAGTACAGTTAGAATCAGGTCAGGAGGGATACACAATGCCATCCACAGGGGCCTAGAAATATACACACAGAAACATTGGTTTTCCCCTCATAAACAAAGCACTGCTTCAAATGTCTATGTTTAATTTATATTCCCTAAAGTGCTTTTTAAAAGAACACCATGATATTGTTAGGGCAATAACTGAAGAATTGATGGTGAACAGTGCCCTCTTGTGGATATAAATTAATATACTATCACATGACCTATAGTCAAATAATCACTTTGTGGTTGCGATGTGTGATCTGTTTGTGATTATACTCTTTATCAACAATTTGAACTACTGCCCTTTGCTGTATGGCCCTGTTTCTCTGCTACATAACTGATTTGGTCCAGTACCTTGTGTCCGTGAGGCCCGTCTCGTAGCGGTATTGCTGGATAAGGTTGTCAAGGTTTTTGCACAGCTGAAGAGTAACAGATGCAACTACTCGCCGAAGCACTTTTCTCATGTATGGCAAAGTGGCTGTGATAAGGCCAATCCACTGTGGGTGCATCTTGCATGCATGATGCTGATGCAGGGCTCGGATCACAGCACAAAGAAACATGCCCTGAGCTGTAATGGGTTGCCCATGCAGATATTGCAATGAAGTCATAGGTTGTTGTGGGTTGACATGTTCTACCTCGCCCCCAATCAGCTCAAAACCAGCCCCGGGACCATTAGGTATGCCACTAGACCCAGTTGACCCCGGACCTCCCTCTCCACCCTCATCCACTGGGATCATCACACGGTGCTCCAACACCACCAGGCTCTGAAGCAGACGCAAAAGTTGTGACTGTATCGCGCTGCAGTTGTCCAACTGGTCCTCTGACAGATTGATGACGCTGTCCTCTGAAAGCCCCTCCTCAACTGCAGCCACATTGGTGCCACGGGCACGGTGTTCATGCCACTTCTGTACACTAAATATGGTGGAAAGCAAACAGTGTAGCACTACTTTCTGCACCTTGCATTTGGACAAAACGTCACAAATAAAGCTTGCAAAGCCCTTGGCTGAGCCCCCAGTGACCTTAGAAAGCTCGCTGAAGAGCAACGTCAACACTTCCACGCTTGTCAGTTGCATGGCATGGTTTCCTGCCAGGTCCTGTGAGGTGGCGGCCACATGGGCCGAGTAATAGCTGCGCAGAAAATAGAGGCAAAGGGAGATTATAATCTCCAGGAACATGGCACTTCGAAACGAGTGAGAGTGCGAGTCCTGCGGGATGGGGCAGTAGAAGTCCTTGCCCATGACAGAGACACGATGACGTGCTAGCAAGTTCTGCAGAAGAGAGAGCTGTGGGGTGTATGTGTTGTTTATGCTGGTGGTGGAGATGGCGCTCACAAATCCTGCTGGTGAAGCACGTAGCATGGCTGCAATGGCAGAGAGCGCATGCAGAGTCCGAGAGGAGTCATAGAGCTGAAGATAGAGCAGCACATGCTGGTATAGAGGATGGATGTTAAAACGAGGTGACCCAGAAGTGCGAGATCCTCCCACCCCACTAGCAGCCCCACCACTGGGTGAACCTGTGTCACTTTCAATCTCAGACACTTCCCCTTCCCCACAGCTGTACCAGTTCTCCAAGTCAAGACTGTCACCAAAGAAGATGCTGGGTGGGCGGCTCTTCTCAGCCTGGTTGGTTTTGCGTCTATCATCATCTTTCCTCTTGACCTTCTTGATTTTAGGCTTGGCTCCTGGCGATTTGTCCACCAGACGCTCCATTATCTTGCCCTTTAGGCTGAGCTGTGTGCTGCTGTGGCTGCGCTTGCGGTGCCGGTCATCTACCTGGAGACTCTGCTCTGTGGCAGCACTGCCACCGCTGTCTGGCAGTGTAATGATAGAAGGGGAGGAGCTATGCCGAGCAATGCCTTCCCGATCCTCCTCTTCCCCTAAAGCATCAATTGAGGCCACAGCCAGGAACTCCAAGGTTCCCCCTGCAACAAATTCTGGGAGCGTTCTAGGTTGGGTGTTGGAAAAGGGAGAAAGGGTGATGCATGGCCCGTTAGAGGTATCAGTGGATGAGTTAGAACTGTCAGAGTCTGTCTGAATCCAGGCATCAGGAGATGATGGTGTCTCAGAGGACTCTTTCTCCACTATTTGCACCACTCTGTCTACTAGCTCAAAAAGCACAGCAGAAACTGCCTTGTGCAATGACTCCTCCTCTGACGAAACAGATTGACAAAGCACAGGATCAGATATATTAACAGTGCTACCACCTCCCTCCAGTTCATCAAAGCTGCCATTGTCTATAGTGGAGGACTGAGAGCCACTTGAATCTGAGCTCTGGTGCTCCCCCTGCTGATCAGGAGGTTGATATTCCCCACACAGCTGCAGGTTCTCGCTACTAAGGCTCAAGAGAGAAAGACTGTCACTCAAAGGGTTGACTGTCAGGCAAAAGGGTTCCATATCATCCAATGGGAGGCATCTGCCACACACTTGGCCATTCCCTGATATCTGGCTATAACCTGCGGAGGAGACAAAAATCACATTAGAAAGCAAATATTTATTTTGGTTAAATAAAAAAAGCAGATGATAAATCTATTTAGATTAATAGATGAACCCTCTTACTTTCAGTATAGCCCATATCCCTCATGTAAATTGGCTCAGAGGACTCTTGTTCCGTTGGGTTAGGAAAGACTGGGTTCCAGTGACGCTGTGCTTGAACCCGCTGTATGGATACACGGTGAGTTTTAGGGTGCAGCAGCAAAAGCAGCAGAGGTTCAAGAACACGAGCTATGTCATGTCTCTGCAAAACCTGGTTCAACCAGGCCCTTCCAACAGCACTTGCAGAGCCGTCCCAATAACTGAGGCTGTCTAACATGATAAACAGAGACCTACAAGAGGAAGAGAATGGTGAGGCGATTTAACAATTAATGACAGTGTCTTGAGATGATTCTCCAAGTCATATTTGTTTTTGTGTAATTAGACTTCATCTCCCATAGAAGTGCTGTTACCTGTCAAAGGTCCGATTGAAAGGGGAGGACTTGGTGATATTCAAGTCTCTGGTTAAGTGCCAAAGAACTGAAAATTTTACATGAGCCTCCAGGCGTATTCTCTAAAAAAGATTGGTAATATGTGAAAACATTTCTGTGCATGTATAATTGTGAAATTCTATGCCACTTGTTTGTGGGGTGTCTGTGCATGCATGTATGACTGACCCGGTCTCGATGCATGAGCTGCTGGCTAATGACATCTTCACAAATGCTGGGGGAGGGAGCCAAATTATGAAGCTGGTAAAAGAGCTCCACACTGCGCTTGTGGTGCTGGGGGGTCTCCTCTCCCAACTGATCCCATAAGATAAGGGCTACACTCTACGGGAGAGAAGTGAGAAGGTGATCAAGATAAAAGGAGAGACTTCAAGAGAATTAAAACAAGTGAAGAAATAATGCAAACCTTGAAGAAACCTGTTTTCTCTGCAATGTACTTCAAAATACCCGGAGTGAGTGGTGGTCGAATCACCACTGCAACACGCCCCTGGCTCGGACTCATTGGCTGGCCCGAGTCTGGACTCGCCACACGCTCAGCTGTCACCATAGCTACAGACTGTGTGAGTCCGACAAGGTCCATGACAAGTGAGATAGCTACTGCTTGAATACTGAAATCAGCAGCTGTACAGCACGCATCCATCAGGGTCTGAAGCCACACCGCTGGCTGAACACTCTCACCTGTCAAGAATTGGCACAACACAAATGTGACATAGAAGGATTTCAAGTGTGAAACAAACTGTGTATTTATATAAATTACCCTCATTAACTGACCCCAAAATCCCTTTGTATTAAATTAATTTATACTGCATGTGAAAAAAAACAACAACGGATTGTGCTATCAGGTATGTAAGGGTTGTATATTAAAGCAATACTAATACTTATGTCTTAGTTATGATTTAAGGCAGCAGAGGCAGTCAAGGATAACAATGTCCAGCAGGATTTGTGATAACAAGGTCACAACTTAGAGGAAGGTGACTAACAGGCTGACCTCTGACCTTTGGTGCATCAAGTTAAGAAATGGCAGCAGAAAGTCATTTTTACCTGCCTGCTCCTCTCTAGTGGGCGAGGACTTCAGGTTGCCCTCAGCAATGTAGACTGGAAAACTGGAGCACTCCAAGAAGAGCTGGCAGGCAGCAGTAAATGCAGACAGACACTCCATTTGCACAGAAGACTCCTCAAAACCACTTGTCCATCTTTTATCAGCCACCACTGTTAGAGTGTCCATCTCTGCATTGCAGCTCTTTCCTGCTTCTGCCCGAGCACCTGGGGTGATGTAAAGCCTCACTAGGCAAGAAAGGAACTGCTGGAAATGTTCAAGGCAGCACTGCATCACTGGCTTGTCCTGGGGCTTGCTGTGGGATGAACTATTAAGCCCAGATTTGGGTTTAGTTTTGGGTTGGACAGGTACATCTTCAGGGATGGAGGCATGATCCTCGGAGTGTTGCATCTTATCAGGTTGCTCCCCACGTTCAGCCTGGTACTGGATGAAGTCAGTAAATCCACTCTCTGACAATCGGCTGCTGGAAGCATTCTCGCCATCATCAAATACATCAGTGCTGCCAGGGGCTTCAAGGGTGACTGGTAGGGTCTGAGCAAGATTGGGAATGAAAAAGATTATTTCTCTCCAGGATGGCATATAAAACACACTGTCTTCTGAAACTACTGTGCAAAACCCTAATCAGTTTCAAAGTCAAGGCAGTTTAACGAAGTCAATAAAATATACTGGTTTGGTTTAGTTTTTTTTTTTTTTTTTTTTTACTCCATCCTGCTACCCGATGAGTTTTGGTTCCTTGCCACTGTCGCCTTTTTTGCCTTTTTTTCACCTTTGTTGCTTTTGGCTCTTGGCTTGCTTAGTTGGGGACATTAAATTTAACATTTAATTTAATATTCAACAATAATATTGATCTGCCTGCATTGACACCATTATGAGAACTGAACTGAGCTGGACGATGACATCACGGTTTTCTCCAGAGCAGCTATATATGAATGAACTAAATTAAAGCTGCAGTCCGCAGATTTTCCTCTTTGTCGCCATCTCTGTTCGAAATCTGCAATTGCAGTCATTCGCGGAATGATCAACTTTACGTGAGTTGTAATTCGACACGGCACAGCGCGGATAAGCACAATGTTTGAGGAGAGTGTGCAGCTGTCAGTCACCGCGACGTGTGGATACTGGCATTCAGAATCACAAATTATTCTTTTTGGAAGTATGACCAACATAATAATTTTCACCAGAAAATGTCATCTGAACTAGTAAGTAACATCCACTTTTGTTCTGGTTCTGACATTGCAGTAAATCACGCTGATTAAATCTAAAAATCGCTTATCATATCACGCAAAACCGTGCAAATTATACTTTGTTCTCAAATTGTTAATGTTAACAACGTCAGCATTGCGTGACTACGTGTAATGTCCTTCCGATATGTATCCTTGTTTTCGCATGGGTCCGGTTGCAGTCTCTTTTTTCTGTAAGTTAGCCACTCTGAAGTTCGAACGAAGTCTTTTGCATTTTACAACGGGTGAGTCTCCAGTTGTCACTGGTGATTGTCGTTTGAACCTTTCTGGATCCGCCATCAAATTGATAAGTTTAATTATATCAAGTGCTGTGAGAAAAGGCTATAAATCTCCACCTCCAACATCCTTACACACAATATAGCCCACTAGCCGAGACTCCTTCTTTATGTGTACAGATGTGACGTAATGACGCAAAGACATGCTCGAATCTCCCGCGGAAATCCACCAGTCCCACTGGAATTAAAAACATTATTACAAGCTTACCGCTTTGAATTGAGCTAAGGCAAGCAGATAGTTTTGAACACTGGCTGCTTATGTATTTTCTCACATATGTATTTTGGATCATTTTTAACCCCCAAAAAAAGCTACGGACTGCAGCTTTAATAACTTTTTTAAAACAAAAATGAAACCTCACTGAACTTACTTAAGCAGGACTGTGACGCTATTTTCTTCTGGAAACAAACTTTGTTGCATTATTTTTCTGTTATCTCTGTAAAGCTGCTTTGAAACAATCTGTATTGTAAAAAGAGCTATATAAATAAATAAATAAATAAATAAATGTAAATGTGTTTTTAGAGGTGGTGCTTGTAGTTATTTAGCATGCTGACAACATGTTTTCCTTAAATGGTTAAACAACTACCATTCAAAAAGTAACAAATTTAAATTTAACCCCTTTAAAGCACTGGAACTACAGCCAAACACATTCAGACATACAACTTTGACCATTGTGCAGGCCTTTGCTTGTCCGCTTCTCCCGGACAAATGGGATTTTTTAAGGGGCAAGTGAAAGAGAATTTTCCTTGACCGAACTGACAAGTAGTCTAATTAAAACATTAATAAAAACATCTAGGGAAGCACAGAAATTTTTATTTTTTATTTTATTCGGTGTAAACGGCGACTGATAATAGATAATTTATGGACAGTAACAAGGTCAGGCAGTCTGTGTGAGAAAGTCTCTTGTGGGAAAATCAAAACAAATGAGTGCAACAGCACATAAAAAGAAACTCCCAGAAATGGTAAAAATTCTAAATGCTAAGTTTTTATATTCATAACATAAATAGTTAAGCAATATCACGTGACCAGTGTGATGTTTTCTCTCTAAAAGCCACTTCCGATGCAGCTTTATTTCCTCTGCAGTGAAAAGATGGATTTTGCTGATTGTGATTTCCTTTGGTAACAGACTTTTTAGTGTCTTATTATCCTATCTTTAAAAAAAAAAAAAAAAAAAAAAAAAATCACAAATATGCTGATTTAAGTAAATTAGTACTGATAGAACACTGATGAGAATATTGCTTCAAAATAAGTTGCATTAACAAGTCCTTTTTCCTTTCCAGGCAATAAACTTTTTTACTTGACCGATTTACTTGTTCGAAGGGCAAGTACATAACAAGGTTTAATGTCGAGCCCTGTTGTGTTACATCTGGTGCAGTTTTTTTGAAAATCCCATCACAAGCCTTACATTAAGACAGTGCATCAAGTTTAAAGTACTTCCACTCGAAACCAGTAAATTATGTTCCATTATGGTGAGCTCTATCAAGCTGTTTTTGAATACAACAATGCATCTTATGTGGCTACATCTGATACAGGTCAGGTGAGACCTAAACCAGTCTAATCATAAAGAGCTTCCTTCAAGTTGACTGTTCAAGCATTCCACCAAGTCGATTTTAAAAATATGTCTTTTTTCGAATCCCTATTTGCATAATGTCAATAATATTATATTGTTATATTATCATAGTGGCTGCAAGGAATTCCATGCTTGTCAAATTTAAAGCCATTTCTTGCGCAAAAACATAGCTCTCTCAGTCCTACACTTTAACATGAAGCCCTTTCCATCATGCTGTGGGTTGGCTATAACACATTCAGACATCCACAATTCAGTGGTTTCTATCATAGAACCGTGTAGCAGCGCAGAGCCAGACTCAGGTGGCAAGCAGTGCACTGCATGAGCCCCGAAGGAGGGAAAGGCGAGAGTTTGAAGGCTATTTTCACCTGAGTGAAAATGACAGACTCTTGGGCCTCAGAGGCTAGACTTGGCTCCCACTAGAGAGAGGAACTCAGCTGTGCATGAACGTCTCATCCCTATTCCCTTGCTTACCCTTCCTGCATGCTGGCACCATCCAGGGAGTCTGGCACAATTTCGATGAAGCTTCACTTACAGTAGAGACACGTAGTCCCAAGGTAGGTAGCAAACAGGTCATGGGGGCGCACACACACACCCTAACAAACTTATGTCAGGGGCCAATGATGGAGGACCATCCTGTCTACTGGACCCAGAGCAGGGAGTCAGTGCAGGCATGTACAGTGGGAGACACACACCATCAGGCAGAAGAATGGTTGTTTCCAGCCCAGTGCTTGTATGGCAATCAGGCCATATTGGCTTGACTTTAACAGACTAATGCTGTAGGGACTGCTTCCAATGACTTCAAAACAATTAAAAGACATTCTAAGTTGACAGAGTACTGTTGATATTGGCAGTTAAATAACATGCTGCTGAATGTACAAAGTCAGAGAAGAAAGAGAGTACATGTCACAGCTGAACTGTGAACAGTTAAGTTAAGATACTTTTTAATCTACACTACATATATTCCCTATGTGGAATGCCTAAAAAAAAAATTGTACATGAAGCACAGGGCCGAGATGAGAGTAACAGATTTTGTGTTTCAGACTGGAGGTCGGTCTCTGTGCACTGACGCCAATGTGTTTCCTTAGTTGGGCATGAATCGAAGCTTCTAAAAGCCACTAAATTTCTAATTAGATTATCTTACTTTCATTTGATTTATTTCATCAGTTACCAAGGGCAGCCTATATAATTAAAATTTACATGTAAATAAAAAAACAACTTTGAATATTCATTAATAATCAAATGTTTACTAGAAGCTTACTGAAATTACATAAAATATAGCTGAAGGTAGCAATTATCGGGGATAAAGAACACGATACATCAAGCCAACATGGCTGGGAGCATCAGACCAACTGCAACAAAGAGCAATTAAAGACATTTTAAGATTATTTTAGGCAAAATGGCTGAAATTATAAATACAGCCACTAGTAATTTGATTTAATGGTTTATCATTTTTTACCAATAGGTGGTGCTGTGACCAAAATGGTGTGTTCAGAGTGAGGTGACAATGACACATGCAACGTTTGGTGTCAATATGCCAAAGCATTGTAGAGATACAGCCTCAAGAGTCATTTTGTCATCATGCCTCAGCTTTGTTGCTGCGGTATAAAAAACGGTTTTGTCTATCGACACGAAATCCATAACTTTTTGTCGGCACAGTCTGAAGATGATCTGAATTGAATTTGGTGAAAATCAGACAAACGGTCTAGGAGGAGTTTGAAAAAGTAGGTTTTTCCGAAAATTCAAAATGGGGGAAAATGTTCATGATGGAAAATACAGAAAATCTAAATGGCGGACAGGAAGTTTGGCCGACTATGGCAAAATTGGTATCTATGTTGTCGGCATGACCCAAGGAATATATTAAGATCATTATAATAGGATAATTTTTGAAAAATGCAAAAGTTATTAGCATTTTTGGACATTTAATTATAACTTTGACCACAAGGTGGCGCTGCCACGAAACGTTTTGAGTATTGTCAGGGCATGGTGCCGAAGACACATACCTATATTTGTAACAATATGCCAATGCGTACTTAAAATATAGCATTTTTGGTATCAGTACATTGATTGACATGACCAATGAAATCTTTAAAATCGGCTGCAGGGCGGGATTTCCGCTGAACTGGTTTGGGAAAAGAATCACGCATTGTAGAGATATAGCCTCATGTTTATTTTGCAGGCACTTCGTCGAATTTATTCACCATTGTTCCGGAACGATTTGACGAATTGACTTGAGTTCCATAACTTTTTGTCGACATGAAAATGACCTAGTCCAATTTTTGTGAAAATCAGAGCAGCGGCCTAGGAGGAGTTTGAAAAAGTAGGTTTTTCCGAAAATTCAAAATGGCGGAAAATTTTAATGATGGAAAATGAGGCAATGGTAATTTTGTTTCTAGCCCTTACGGTTCAAAAGTTATTAGCACAAACGTGTGTGCAAATTTGCACAATTGGTGGCACTAGAGGGATTGAGTCTCCAAATTTACTATGGTGACAGTTTAGACTGTCCTCTATCTGTGTGTCAAATTTCATAACTTTCCCACAAGCGGTTCTATGGGCTACCATAGACTTCCTGAGCGGAAACGGAAGAATAACAATAATAAGAACGCCAACGATTACAATAGGTACCTTCGGTGCTTAGCCCCTAATAAAGGAGGTCTCCCTGTTACCTGCAGGCAACATATATCTTTGAATTTCCAGTCGTTTGATTGTAATGGAAATCAAAATTTGTTCTCTACTTTTTTTTTCCATGACATTTTAAGATGGTGTTTTCCTGAATTTTCCAGGCCTGGAAATATTTTAATTCTTATGTATATATTTTTAGGTTTTCCATCATTGGAACCCAGAAAATTTTTCAGGGTAGCACTAAAAAAAAAAAAAAAAAAAAAAAAAAAAAAAAAAAAAAAAAAAAAAAAAAAAAAATCGCAATTTCTAACTGATAAAATATTTTAGAGCTGAGCATAACTAGAAAAAAACATTCTATTGAATGTCCTTCCTAAAGCTTGTTTGTTCCCAGTTTTTCCATGATGGTGTAGACCCTTCATATATTATGCTTTACCTTAAGCTTATAATGTTCTGTTAAAAATGTGACCTACATATAAAGTCAGTCATTTATCTGGTTTTGAGTATTTATTCACAAAACATGTTTGAATCATTTAATTGTCTGCTCTTACCATTTTCTCATCTTTGTCTCTAGAGGAAGGGGCAGTTGCGGCAGAGGACGGACCAGAGGGCAGTGCAAGGGGCGACACCAGAGGGGGCTGGACTTTGCTGAGGATCTTCGAGCAGAGGCGCAGACAGTGGGTGAGCTCTCTGAGGCCCAGAGCCTGCAGGTGTGTGGTAAGAGCAGAAACCATCCGCAGCAGCAACTGAGGTAGATGCTCTGTCTGGATCTCAATGTATGTCTCCTAGAGAGAAAAAGAGACAGAGAGACATGCATGAGGGAGGCTCAATTCCTTGTCAATGTTAAGACAGCTGGAGGTCCATTCCTGCATCACAGTCAGTAATATACATTAAGAGTGATGGTTAACAAAACTGAAAAACATAAAAGAACCATTTAGGCTTTATGTGTGTGGTGTAAAAGTGAGTAATAAGCTTAAGAATTTTAATTGGTGAGCTCATGCAAGTTTATGGTTCTACCTTCCGCAACATCCATAGATAAACATGAGTGTTTCTTTTAAACAATTACATAATGTAAAATGTTAGATATAATATAACAATACATATAATTTAAAACAGCAAATAGGCATTTTAATTTTTTTTTTACTCCACTTGTCTGTTTCACAGCATTCAACATCAGAGGGTGTGAGTGGTGTGAAGCTGAAGTGGCATTTATTTTTTCAAAGCGAGCAAGGAGCAGGAAATGGAAAACCTGGAGATTACAGACCGTTAATGGATGTTTCTGGAAAGGTAGCCAAAAAAATTGAGTGAAGGTAAGGTGAAGAGGCAAGTAAGAGCAGTACTGTACCTGGCAGATAACCCTCATGCTTCTAGTAGGCTTCAAGGAAAAAAAGAGAGCAGAGATTTTCAGACAGACAGAAGCGAGCAGTGCAGAGGCCAGAAAACACTTCAGAAACCCTGATTGGAAGGCCAAGATTATCTCTGAATCTTTCACATGGACATCAACACACACATACAAATTTGGACACATGTAGAAAATGTCTAAACTATGAGGCTAAGACAAACCAAGTGTCACTAAAATGTTGAAGTATTTAGTTGCGTATAACTAAAGAGGTAGAAACATCAATGGAGATTAGACCAACTACAATTTTAATTTCTAGCTGGCAAAAAGTCACCAGGGATCTGAACATTTTAATAGCTAAATTATCATATCCAAGTGTAAAGTTTACCAACCAAAGATACAATGTCCAACAAGAAGTCCACCAGCTCACAGAACTCAAGCAATGAGCGTGTTGATGTCTCAGAGCTCATAGTCTGTCCAGTGGTATGACTGCTCTGAGTCCACCTATAAAAAGAGAATGAGGTCAAGCAAGAATGGACAAAAAAAAAAAATGCTTTGTATTTTTCACCCATTATCCTACACACACCTGCAGCACTCCTCAAACCAGTGTGCAATATAGTCCCACATGTAGTAGGGCTCAAATGAGTTAAACAAGAGGTTGGCTGTTTTAATGAGCTCTGCTGTTTTCTTGTTTTCTCGGAGTTTGCTGAAAAAGCAACACAAAAGAAAAAGTTGAAAATATTATCATTGAAAATACTTAAATATTTGTAAGAAATACATAATTGTAACAACCATTAGTGAGAGAAAAGAAGTGTGGACCTGCTAAGTTGAGTTTGGTCTTTGCTGAAGGGGTTTTGGTTCTGAAGGTCCAACTCAGCACGGCACTGAGTGTGCAGGGTGCGAAACACTTCAATTAGAACATCCTCTAAGATTGCTGGGCCTAAATAAAGTGGACAAAAAAAGTATCAAGGCAATTCGAAACTCTCTTTGTGTGAGTCTAAGCATACCACAGACATCATGTAGTAATGGCTGTACCCAGCTCAGGCTTGTCGAGAAGGCTGATGAGAATGCGAAACGGCTTTAAGTCGTGCATCAGGATGCTCTCCTCCTCCCCTCCTCTAGCCTTCCCCTGCAGGATCCCCACCATGGCCTACAAATACACACAGACACATTTAGGGATGCACAGACAAATACAATTCTGACCAGTAATGATAAATGGCTGAAGTTAAATGGCTGATATCAAACATACTATTTTGTATAAATTAAAAATAAAATACTTAAACCAACTGTCTTAAAAATTACAAGTAAATGTATCATAACATTTTACATGTATATATTTAATATGAAAAATATACAGTATTTTCATTTTGAGCTTTGCTAAAGATTACATTTCACAGTGTTATTGATTCAATTAGAGTTCTTACAGTTCGAAAGTAGCGACAGATCTTTTTTTCCATATGATATACATCAGAGTATAAAAGATTATTTCAGGGATAGTTCACCCAAAAATGAAAATTAGCTCATTATTTACTGTTCCTCAAGTCATCCTAGGTGTTACATTTTTCTTTATACATACAATCGGCGTTATATTAAAAAATATCCTGGCTCTTCCAAGCTTTATAAATTGAATTGAATTGAATTGAATTGAATTGAATTGCGGTTTTGAAGTCCATAAAAGTGCATCCATCCATCATAAAAGTGCTCCATACGGCTCCGGGGGGTTAATATAGGCTTTCTGAAGCGATGCGTTTGTCTAAGAAAAACATCCATATTTAAAACTTTATAAAGTAAAATAACTAGCTTCCGGCCAAACGAACATACGGATTCCATTTAAGTCTAAGTGCAACTTATGCAAGTAATGCGACGTACTACTGATATTTACGCTAACGCCATGACGCACTACGCTACTTCCAACGTCACAAGTTGCACAAGTGGGCACAAGTAGACTGCGTATGGCCGTTTGGCCGGAAGCTAGATTTTACTTTGTAATGTGTTAAATATGAATATTTTTCTTACGCAAACGCATCGCTTCGATTTAGAAGGACTTTATTAACCCCCCGGAGCCGTGTGGAGCACTTTTATGATGGATAGGTGCACTTTTATGGACTTCAAAACAGAAACAGCAATTCACTACCATTATAAAGCTGGGAAGAGCCAGGATATTTTTAATATAACTCTGATTGTATTCGTCTGAAAGAAGAATGTCATATACACCTAGGATGACTTGAGGGTGAGTAAATCGTGGGCTAATTTAAATTTTTGGGTGAACTATCCCTTTAAGGATCTAAATGATCGGAGAAGTCCGGCATACATCACCAAAGAGAAGTTTTTACCTGGAAGATCAAGTTAAGACATTTTAAATAACATTATGAGCTAAAAAAACAAAAAAACAACAACAAAAAATCAGTAGGATAATGATAACAAAATTGACAATGAGATCTATAACATGCATTTACATAATAGAAAAAATAGGGTGAAATTTCATTTCATGCTGACTTTAAAGATTAACTTTAAGTGAGCGTTAGATGATGGAAAATGTAATCTAAATGTAACTAAAGTACTTAAGATGGATCTTTCCTCAGCATTACCCTTGAGAAGGAAAATTCTCTCCATTATACTGTGTAGGCCTTTGCAAGTGTGTATTTCCGCTCTTTAGGGATTTCACACTTGGTCTAACGCATGGCTGCACAGACAGAGGAACAGACGGTCCCTGCAATAACCTACTTCCCAAACAAGCGATATCCAACAAGTGGCCCAAACCAGATGGCACGCAATCAAACAATTCCCCTTCCAATAAAACAGAGAGGAAAATGCCAAAAACAAAACTCCCCCTGCTGCAGTCCCAAACTCAACCCCCAGGGGTACCAGGACATTTTAAAAGCATGGCCCTGAAAGGCTGTGTCTGTGCATGCATTGGGACCAGTGTCTCATTGCAAGTTAAACCATGCATACAGACCACATGGAGAAAAGTGAAGACAGAGTGGCTTATTGACCAAATGTGTGCATGCACCTGTGTGCCACTGCAGACATAACAAAAACAGTTTTATCCTACAACAAAAGCAAACTCAAACTCAAAAAAAGAAAGAGATCTTTTGAAGTTTCTATGTTGCTTCTGATTACTCTATCTGGAAATGTTTGTTTAGAATACTGTGAACAGCAGAGATTTCTGATGTCCCATTGATGCCCAAAGTCCAAAACAACAAAATGAGTCGCATCAATCCATCTTTTTGACATAAAACAAAATTTGGATGCTGCATTCAAAAACATATGTGAAGCTCTCACTGTTTGGACTTCATTTTCTGCTTTGAACGTTTGACCTTACCTGAATGAGCATGTCCTTGGAATAAGTGTTGAAGTAGTGCGTGACGTGTTCTTCTGGATTACTGAGTCGGGTGCTACGAGGGCCTGCTTGCACGCCATTGTTATCAAAGCCTGAAAACAACATCAAGCACACAATTAGAACATTGAGTTCATAGAAATTAAGTTTTCCAAAACAATTTAAATGGCTTGCAGAGATTCAAGGAAATAAATGAGGAAGTGTTCATAAAAATATGATAAGAGGCTACTTATAGTTGTCACTGTGTTCATGACATACAAACTTACCGCAATGTTCATCCACAGCATATGGACAGCAAGTAAGAGACAAAATCGGGTCAACCAAAACACTTAAACACGCAGACCATTTAAGAATCATATTACCAAGCTGTCTGAACTGATAATGTGTGATATGGTTCTTATGAAAACATGAGAAATCAGAGGGGAATCGGAACGTTAAAACAATTGTTTCTAACCTTTGGTCCACTTTATATAGCTTAAATGTAAAGTATTTTACCACTACCAAACAAATGTATGCTGTTTTTATAAAGTTGTAAAATTAAGTACAGCATTCACAGCAACTAGTTAGTCATGATGGTTTTTTTTATTTTGTCTTAGTAAGCAAATCTTTGCAAATCCATCCTCTCTCAAGGAGTGTGGTACCAGAGCCCAAGCCGTGCGTAGAGGTGATCCCGACTATCTCTAGTCGGAACCGCTCAACCTCACGCACAATCTCAGGCTCTTTCCCCGCCAGCGAGATGACGTTCCAGGTCCCTAGAGCAAGTTTCCGTGTGCAGGGATTGGGTTGTCGAGGCACCCGCCTTCGACTGCCGCCCGATCTTCTCAGCACCGGCCCCTTACGGTTCTTCCTGTAGGTGGTGAGCCCACGGGAAGGCGGCCCCACGTCGCTCCTTCGGGCTGAGCCCGGCCGGACCCCGTGGGGGGAGGCCCGGCCACCAGGCGCTCGCATACAAGCCCCAACCCCGGGCCTGGCTCCAGGGTGGGGCCCCGGCTGCGCCATACCGAGCGACGTCACGGTCCTCGATTTAATTTTACTCATAAGGGTTTTTGAACCGCTCTTAGTCTGACCCATCGCCTACGACCTGGGTCTCATATAACCCAGGGTCTCCCAAGTCGGAAAAGAGTGGCTTGCCCACTTCAGGTTGGTGGAAAGTTGCCTCAAGTGGAGGAGTTTAAGTATCTTGGGGTTTTGTTCCCGAGTGAGGGAAGGATGGAACGGGAGATTGACAGACAGATCGGTGCAGCTTCTGCAGTAATGCGGTCGATGTACCGGTCTGTCGTGGTGAAGAAGGAGCTGAGCCGCAAGGCGAAGCTCTCGATTTACCGGCCAAACTACGTTCCTACTCTCACCTATGGTCATAAGCTTTGGCTCATGACCGAAAGGACAAGATCCCGGATACAGGCGGCTGAAATGAGCTTTCTCCGCAGGGTGGCTGGGCGATCCCTTAGAGATAGGGTGAGATGCTCTGTCACTCGGGAGGAGCTTAGTGTAGAGCCGCGGCTCCTCCACATCGAGAGGGGTCAGCTGAGGTGGCTCGGGCATCTGTTCCGGATGCCTCCTGGACCCCTTCCCAGGAAGGTGTTCCGGGCACGTCCCACTGGGAGGAGACCCCGGGGAAGACCTAGGACACGCTGGAGGGACTATGTCTCCCGGCTGGCCTGGGAACGTCTCAGTGTCCCCCCGGAAGAACTGGAGGAAGTGTCTAGGGAGAGGGAAATCTGGGCATCTCTGCTTAGACTGCTGCCCCCGCGACCTGGCCCCGGATAAGCGGAAGATGGAATGGAATGGAATCTTTGCAAATCCACTAATTTGCTTTTAGTGCTAATGTACACTACCTTTCAAAAGTTTGGGGTCAGCAATATTTTATTTAAGAAATTAAGGTTACACTTAATTTTAAGGTGTCTTAGTTACACTGTATTTATACATTTAATTACCGAGTTATATTCAGTAACTGCTTGTACTTACTATAGGGTTAGGATTTGGTTTGGTTTAGGGTTATTTGCATGTAATTATGCATAATTAATAGGTATCACTATACTAACTACATGTAACATATGTAACAATGACACTGTAAAATAAGGTGTTACTGAAATTAATACTTTTATTCAGCAAGGATGCATTAAATAGATGAAACATGACATTAAAGACATTTACAATGTAACAAAAGATTTCTAAGAAATGCCATTTCTTTGAAAACGGGAACAAAACTAAAAAGGGTGGACACTGGACAACATATAGTTTGTGTGTGAGGTGTGGATATCTCACCCAGCAGCCAAGCATAAAGTCTACGGTTCAGGGACATGTCTCTTCGTAGAACAACATGAAGTGCTGCAGACAGAATCCTGATCATGTCTGGACGTGTAGCCTGAAATGAACAGTATAGAGTGTATTTCATCTTAGTGCTTAATTTCTGTCAAAAACTTTACAGTAACTTTTCTATTTTTGTGACTAGAGAATAATCAAATCTACAAATATATGTGTTAAAGGTGGACAGGTGACTCTGCCACCTGAGATGCAACACAGTAAGGTCTTTCACAGCTGAATTTCGGACAGAAATATAAGAAATATTCCTTTCATTGGGGTAAAATAAAATCATTTTTTGTCAGTTTTGTTACCTGACTCATGTGGAAGGGAAAGCAGAACAGGATAAGATCTAGGGTGCTCCTCTGCACTAACACACTGGAATCCTGCACAGATGTGCTGACTGCTTCCACCTGAAGAAAACATCAAATCATGATATAAATAAATGTTCCCTGTGGTATCCAAAAAAAACAATTTCTATATTGTGATTCATTCATTTTTAAAGGCTGTTTTGCTGTCATTTTGCCCCTATTGATCAGTGTACCATCAGTTCGATGTCACTGCCAATGATGTACAGCTGGTCCTCCATTGATAGTTTTCGGTTAAGGTGCAGTAGGACGAAGGACACTCCAGGCAAACGCACAGAAGGGCTGGTTAGGATGCTGCCCCACAGGGCACTGTAAAAGGCCGGCTGCTCCACAGCTGCTGCCACCTTTTCTAGCAGGGTATTGGACCTATTGTTTTTATTTATTCGTATTAGTCGATATTGTAGATACATGTATACACACACACATACATACATACATATAAATATCTCTGATATTGGATATTTAATTGTGCATGCTCATTAGCTCTATTTATACATTAAGACCACCTTCATCTAACGCTTAATCTTTTTAAAATGCTAATAATTTAATAACACTGTAAATTTCTAAATGAATGTCCATGCATATGCATTTGAAATAATTGATTTTTGTTTTTAGTGTTTAGTGTTAATTTATTTATTTATTCTTTTTTTAAGAACATATAATATACACTGCTGTTCAAAAGTTTGTCAGTAAGATTTTTTAAAGAAACAATTTTTTTAGCAAGGATGCATTTAATTGATCAAAAGTGACATTGTTTAAAAAAAAACATTTAAAATAAAGGCAATTTTTTAATTAACAAAGAATCCTTTAAAAAAAATCAGTTTCCACAATATTATATATAAATAAATATTAAGCAACACAAATGTTTTCAACATTGAAAATAATAAGAAAATAATAAGAAATTCACAGGAATAAATTACATTTTAATTTTAAATTGCAATAATATTTCACAATATCACTGTTACTGTACAGTAGTATACATACATATTTAATAAACATAGTACATTCTAGATTTAAAAATTTTTATTTTACCTGTCATAATACTCTGATCCCTCCTCCAGACCAGGCATTACACCGGTCAGGAGTCCCTGCAGGCCTGGTTTAAGAGTCTTCCCCAAGGGCAGGTAGTAGGTCTCATATAACCCAAGTAATACTGGCTTCACAGACATAGCAGCATTGGATAGCAAAGGGAAGAGTCCAGAACTGAGGAGGAGGAAAAGGTTTATAAAAGCACATATTAGGCACTAAAAGTCACTGTAGCAGAAAAATCAATCTTGCAATATCTCTACCTATAGAGGAAAAGATCCTTCGCCAGGCGCTTTGGTCCAATGATCTTGAAGATGATTTCGTAGGTCTCCAGGGCCTTGCGGTGAACCCCACTGGGCAGCGCCGGGTGGAGGCATTGGGCCAGGCGCTTTCCAATGGTCAATTTCTTGGGCACAACCTGATACTTGCCATTGTTTTGCAAAACCTGTCCAACAAATACAGAAAACTTAGATCATTAAAGCAACTGTCTGGTTTGGAACTGCTACTAAATGTGATCAAGATGATGTAGAAATGGACCTTGTTGAGCTTTCCGAGTGCTGAGATCAGATCGGCCCATTCGCTGGAGTACTCAAAGTTTTTTAGGGCCTTATCTACTGCTGCCACATAGTTCCTGTACTTCGAGTCACCAAGGAGTTCCAACTCCTCTGCATTCATCGTCCTACACGATGGGACTAAAAGCCGATTCCGAGGTCACGTACAAACATCACACCTTTAGTTTAAAGGAACAGAGGGGAAAATGCACAAAGGTTAAACTCAATGTGTGTACTCAATGAGTAATGTTACAGTTTAGATCACATGCCTGATGACGGAAAAAAGAGCTCACACACAGATTCCAGCATACTCAACATTAAGCTTAACCAAGTAGTATTTATTAACACTCAACCAAACACAGCAGCACTTCAGTGGTCAGAAGAGCTCACTGTCACTGGTGGAGATGCTGTGGGAGGCTGTTGAATTATTAACAGATGTGACTCAGTTGCAGGTGAGACACTTTAAGCTATAAAGGGCAAAGAATAACAACAATAAAGCACTGACTGGGGAAAAAATAAATAGTTCCACATTTTACTCCATTCTAATCTGCTGTTAACAGCAGTTGTGTTATTGAAAAAAGCATTAAATTCTTGAAAAAAAACCTGCCATAAAAATAAAAATGTTTCATTGGGGAGCCTGAGGCTGCTTAAATTTTCATTTTGTGTTCCACAGAAGAAAGAAAGCCAACATCCATTTTGGATGGAACTGTCCCTTTAAGATGCATCATAACAGCCCAGTTTTTACTCTATCCAAAACCAAAACAAGATCACACCAACCAAAACAAGTATGCATATTAAGCCCTTCTAAATCTGACTCTGTTTTAAACTGGAATGAATGAAATTTAGACAAAACATAGCATCACTGCATTTGGCAGGCTTGTGATTTCCCATAATCTGCTGATGGGGAACAAGGGACCATTGATGTGATGAGAAGGCCCCTCTGAGGTCCTCAATAACGGTTAGCCAGTGTGACAATGATGAATATGTGGTTCGTAGTAAACATCTCTCTAAATCTCTCCACTTGGTACGATAAAGTTACCTCCTCCACATACTGAGAATAGCCATCCAAACACGATAAAATGTCATGAACACACGCTAACTGCTAAGCTACTGTACGCTCGCTATAGAGCACATGATTCTCTCCATTGAGCTGCTGCTTACCGTTGTCTGTCGACGACAATTTTTTGAAAAGGTCTGAGCTGTGAGGGGCTGAGGGGGGTTGTTAGTCTTGAGGCAGGCGAATGTATAGATGGATAGATGGATGAATAGGTTGTGAGCGATGTACGGTCAGGTGCGACGTCGGTGGGGGTACTGACAGCATAAACGCTTTCCCGGACTCCGCTGATGAGATCACATATCTGCTCTCAGTAGAGCCATCTGTTATACAGCAGCGTTAATGTTGACATCAATGCAGATTGCGTTGACACTTTGCGGTTGAAACCATTTTTGATTAAAGACGTTGACAGGTAAAAATGATTTGTTCTGCGCATGCCCGAGCAGTTCCTAGTTAAAGAAAAGAAAAGAAAAAAAACGTCACCCTTTCATAATAAAAGTTCCCACGATGGCGTCACTTTGTAGGCAAGTCCCGGATATTAATTTCACACGGTCGATTTAAAAAAAATAAGTAAAATAATATTAATATTTAACATTAACAATAACATTTCTGTAAGAGCGTTTCACGTTTTGTTCTTCGGTATAAATTATACACATTCATACCGCAAAAGTGAATTTCGAATACACAAAACTGAACTAAATAGCCATATTGTGAATGTGGAATAGTTTGTATCTACTTTTAGCTCAAATTAATTCTCACTTTTCAAGCTGTATTAAGTGGTTTAAATTCCATAAAATTATTGAAAGGTTATTGTTTCTTCAATAAGTGACGTCTGCATCACCGAAACCAGTATGTAGCTCGTTGCCAGCTGATGGTCAGGGTTGCCAGATTGGGCGGTTTCCCGCCCAATTGGGCGGTTTTGCAATCTATTTTGCGGGCAAAAATGGGTTTGGGCGGGTGGATACAAATTGGGCTGGTTTCGGATCAGTTCGGCGGGTTTTTGTAGCCGAAACACCGGCACTTCAGATCCTTCTTTAGGCGACCCTCTGTTCATCAGGTAGTAACCTCACTCACTCACTCACATACACACTACAGCTCTGGCTGACGTGCCCTCTAAACTCACAATAGTCCCTCCCACTACATTCGGTGTACTTTTGCGTCCATTCCTTATTCCTTTTTTAACTAAAAACATGCTTTCTTCTTTATTCGTTTTTAGACTGGTGAAACAATATTCACATACAGACTTATTTTCCTTTTATACAATGCTTAGATATTTAATTGAAAATCAAATAAGTGACATAAAACTTTTTTCCGTTTTACGAAATTTTATTTCTCAATTTTATTTGCGTTTAGATAATTAGATAATTCGAACATTTAGATAATTGCCTACTGAGCCCGGGAAGTCACCTGTGAAAAAAACAAACAAAAACAAAAAAACAAAACGTTTTTGTAATTCGTCTCCTCAGTTTATAAACCGTATGTAAATTGTAGCTACTCGCGGATTTGTTCCTGGAAGGAAAAAGCTCAGTAGCTCAGTAGCCTATAATAAGCAATAAAAGACTAGCCTAAAACAAAAACAATTCAAAAACTTTAAATGTTAGGTTATATAAAAATAAAACATTAATACATTATTTTATGATAAACATATTACTGTCTTAAGTGAACTCATTTATAGTTATAAACGCAAATAATAATTGTCATTATTATTAGTCAAATAATAATTGTCATTATTATTAGCCTACAGTTTGGATAGAAGACGCTTTTATCCAAAAAAGGAACAAAGCAATTTGTCAAATGTCGCGGGCGCGAACACTTGCGTTTTTCTATCTACAGTGGAAAACAACTTAAAATAGTACTCTATCATTTCTGGTCATAGAAAATAAAAAATACATCAACTACTTTTATTTGTGTAAACTCAATAACAAGAAAACGTTAAAATAAAACAATCAGTCGCGCTCTTTTATGGTCTCCGTGAACTGGATCGCGTCTCAAAAATGAACTGAAACAAAATATAGCCATAGGCTAAAGCTTGAAATGTCCACTTTTAAACGAACAAATTCGAATCGAAAGCAAATACAGTCTGATAATAATCCATATGAATTTCTTATAAGGCGCATCCGCGGATATGTTTCCAGTCGATTTAGAAAATACTAGTTTATTAATAAACAATTAAAATGCCTAGTTACATTTCAGAAACATTTATTAATAGCCTATTAATCATCTATAGCCTTAGAAGTGTGGCCTTAGAAAACCATTTTGTCCATATTAGCCTAATTTGTGAATATTTTAAATGTTTAATAAAGGGGCAAAAAGTAATAAACAGAAATCTGAAAATACGTCTATATATAGGCTATATATATTTTTGCGCAGTGTTATAGCGTTAACGTTATAGGCCTACAGTTCAAATTCAAATTTTGGTGTTAAACTTTGCGTTTAAAAAAATACAACAACCGTCCATTTTTATTTTTTTACGGGTTAAAAAAGGAAAAACGAATGGACGCAAAAGTACACCGACCAATGGGTCGTTTTAAAGCTTGTTTATGATGAAACAAACAAAAAAATAATAATTGGGCGGTTTTTTGTGCATTCTCGCGGGTTTTGACGAGGTTTTGGGCTGGAAAACGTGGCTGGCATCTGGCAACCCTGCTGATGGTGCTGTGGAATACAAAACAGAAACCACTGCACCCAACGTTGCGCACTTTTTTTCCAGTTGGCAGTTAAATTAATTTGATTAAAATACATCATTTACACCAGAAGCTTTCAATATAATTCATGATTATGTATAATTTAAACTTATTATAATAACTGTATAATTTATACTTTTTCTTAAATTGTTTGTGTAATTAGTTAATTCCATGTTGCTATCGGTGTACGCTAGAGGCTATAACCACAGAAAACGTAAGCAACAGTGAAACAACAGTGAAAACGTAAGCACGATAGTGCATCTAAATTTTACAATAGTGACATTCTCCGCCGTTGAGAACCAGTGTGAGATGTTCATGGTACAAACCAGTTTGCCTGTATCCTGAATTCTATGTTTAAGCTTAGTTTCAAACAAATACGACTTTTCAAAACGAGCTCTGAAACTGTAAACAGCTAGCCAAATTCCAGCCATTCATTTCCTGTTTTTCTGTAGCTGTGGTAAAATTACGCAGTCAACCATAAACCTTTCATTTTGTCACGTACAATTATTTCATCATTTTTATGACTTCAATCTATATGGACAGATAGTTAGTCTGCCTGTTTTGTTATAGTGTAATAATTACAACAACAAAAAAAAGTTATCCCTATGCATTTTCAAATCTTTCCAAAGAATTCAAACATTATCAACAGTTCGTTCTGTTAATGACTCGTCATTAACCACCGTAATAAAACCTTCCAAGTGAGTTCTGCGGTCTATGTGATCAGACTGAGCTTGCCTTCAAAACTCTGGGCCGAAGTCCAACAGAGTTGTCAGTTGACCTACGTGCCCTCCTGCTTGATTTGGAAGTAGCGTTCGACATTAATTTTCGCAGAACACATATTTGTACATCACTAAAAATAAAATAATATACATGTTCTCCTTTAAGTGGAATTAATTATATTGTTCACTGTAGGGTTTAGGTGAACAGTTTCTATAAATGCAGAAAAAATAAATGAAAAACTATGCCAAATATCAACAGCATTTAAAACTAACATCCATTATGTTTTTGTTTATATGTAAACTCTCAGACAACAGATTTAAAAAAACATCACACACAAAGACAATATTGGGGGGGAAGGGAAGGGATTTTATTTTTTTAGACAACCAAATTAAACAATCTTTTAATATACCAATTCTTACCAAAAGGGCTTTCAGTTTGCATTTCAAGTGACACTTACAAAGTTGGGATAAATTCAAAGCCAATTGTTCGGGACAGCCAAATTTAGGAAAAGGACTTTTACACATGCTATTAAAATAATTTACTTTTTACTTTAAAAGGTTAAAATGTAATCTGGCTTTTCTGGAGGTAAACGCAGCTTCATTGGCATCAAACATTGGCCTGCGGAGGAAAGACCAATGACTTGATGCAAATGCAACACTACTTTATGGACTCTGGATAAAGGGCAAAATTTACCATTATAACCAAGCAAAAATTATAAAACAAAATTACTATTTGCATAGGCAACTCAAAAACAACGTATAAAAGTCCCTTTCAATTTCAAAAAAAAATTTATTCCATCTTTTTTTTACTTGCACTTAAAGCTCGTTCTGCCCCTACATGGTGCATTATACAAAATAGAAATATTATGTGCAAGATCACTGGCAACAAACTGCACAGTGCAGGGGTTTTGACGCACTATAGGCAAAATTTTCTCTTTTTTTCTTAACAAAATATTCTTCAGCATTTGAAAACAAGCCACGTCCTTAGCGTGACTTTTACATTCAGTGTTATTACTAAAAATACTTTATCTGCAGGTTTCAAACGTTCCTGCACAAATGTACAATATGCTACAACATTTTATACATTTCATTATTTACATGGCTCCATTACACACATCCAAAACTTATCAGCTTTGTTTTGTCATCTTTAAGATAGCTATTAATATCACGTTCTGCAAGAGAGGTAGTTTTTTTTCCGCCACACGCATCACTAAGTGGGAAGGGGTGCTTCACATATCCACAGTTGAAAGAGCAATATTGTCTGAAACTTGAACACAAATGAACAGCAGTGCAAGAATAACAACAAGTGAGAAAGGGCAGTGTGTGTAAAATGCCGGCAGCCTGCCCTTTTTTTTTTTTAAACAATGTAAACATCCACACTGGACTTGCGCCCCATTTCTCACTTCCCCCGTGCCATAATACACACATTTCATAACATAATGCTTATATCAAAACACACATCACAGAGCAAACAAGGCTTTGAGACGAGACCAGAGAAAACATCTGTCCTATGGTCTCGCATCATAACCATCCTCCGCATATTTGCTCTGTGATCGTTAAAAAAATTAATTCCAAAAAATGATTTGTCAACCAAAACCTTGATATACGCTAATGCCTTACCCAATGATTTATGGCACTTGTAACCAGATCTGGTTAAGCTAAGGGGGATTCCAACAGAAAATTGCTGATTACGTAGCTTTGGTAGACATAAAAAAAAAAAGAAAACACTTAGTTTTCTAAGCTATAACATAAGGGATGCAAAAAGTACAAGCTTAACGCTGCAATAGAGCTTGTGAACCTTAATGAATTTCAACACCTATAGTGCAATGCGCACAGCGCCATTAAAAAAGAAGTACAGGTGTTGAAAGCACAAGGTCCATTGTGCCACCTCATTAAGCTTGAGGTTAGTTAAATGACCTTTTAACTTAAGCTTGTCCCCCCTCCGTATTCTGTTCGCTTAGTTCTCCCTGCAGAACGACATCAAGTGGCTTTTACTTCCCAAAAAGCAAAATAAAAAAAAGAGATACCTGGAAATGCAGTACGCACTATAATGCTACAAATGCTGCTGTGCTTAGCACCAAGAGGTTTCCGCCACTCCCTGCATGATTAAAACTCAAGCCGAGAGTGCGCATCAGACCTCAGCAAGCGAAAAACAGAACGCAAAATATTAGAAAGGAAATGGTGCGAGTTGTCTTGACATCTACTCCTAGGCCAGGTTGAGAAGAAAAAAAACTGTCAAAAACAGCCATCACAAAAAGAACAAAACAAAACAGGTGCATAACAGAGCAATGAGTTATTAGGAGGACATCCAGTTCATCATTTGTCATGGCGTACAGCTCCGCTAAGGGTTCTCGACCACCCCTTAAGGCCTCAATGACGTAATAACTAGTGGAGCGGTTTACTTTTAAAAAATTAGGTGAAGGACATTTAGGAGGAACATCTGCCTGTCAAATGCTCATCACCTTATTAAGACGCAAATCTAAAAATAGCTGTAAAATATATTACGCAGCTGAAGCATTCAAGGGGAGGGCAAAGGTCAAAGCGGAGCCTTTATTCATATTGGCTTTAGAGAGCAGCAGTGAGACCTTGTTATGCCTGAACCTTCAGAAGGCTCTTTAACTGAAAGGTCATCATCTCACGATGATCGCATGCGCCGATGGGAAGAGACACCCAGTGGCTCGGGGGCTTAGGTAGAACACTTGGGGATGGGGGCTCACTGAACTTGGCTCCAGCATAGTTCTGACCACACTGAGCTGACAAAAGTTTGTTCAGGTGGGACATGGTCCCCTCCCAATTCTGATCATATGGTGTGGCAAAACGAACAGCAGCATTCTTCATGTCTACAGACGCGGCCTGCCGCGCCTCAGGAGACCAAGAATAGCTGGTGCCCTTCTCACCCCTGCGATGGCTGAGGTGATGGGGCACCCCTAAGGCTCCTGAGGAGGCGGAATGCACCACTCCATTCTGGTCTCGACTTCTCTGCTTGCCTCTGCCAATCGGGTGGCTCTTCTTGGGCGCTGGGCGATCTGGAATGTTGTATCTCTCACCACCTCCCATTCTGCTTTAACTGGATGTCACCTAAGGTTAAAAAATAAACCTCGTTTAAACAATGGGAAATAAATGCGCCTTTTAAAGTACAATGTCAAAGCGTGCAAACTGATTTAAAAACAAGCTTAAAATAATTGTCAAATGTCCCGTGTTGCTGGCTGGCAGTAACAAAAGGCTACGTGCAGCCTGAGACAGCCAGCGCGTCCCCGCCCATCCCCCACCAGCTTCCTCGGCTTACCTCACTGTTGTAGAAAAGTTGACCGCTTGATTCTCTTCACTTTTTAATTTCTCTTCACCGATCGGGCTCCAGGTCCTCGAAGTAGTTGATCTACTTCTCACTGCACGTCTAGGTCCAGCAAGATCTGAGGTTTTCATGTGCCAATGAGCGTTGTTTTGTCGTGTAACCGAGTTGAACATGAATTCACCTCGGCGCACGGTACTCTAGAAGCCGTGAATCTAACAAAAGAAACACGATTTGTTTAATATCAAGTACGAAAATATTCCCAAAATATGTTCAATTTAGACAGCATCTAGCAAAATTCATTTTTTCACGAATATAAAATATCTCACTAAACCATTTGTTTGTGTAGACGTGTAAATAACCAGTCTAAAATTAGGTTAGGGTCAAACATAAGACAACCTTTCATATAATTCATCGTTTAAAAATCGAAATCTTTAATATGTTGTAGATGTGGTGTTAACGTTATATAAACATCTAATCTCCCTCTTATGTTCAAAATCAGTCGTTGTCGACGAAAAACCACACATTTCGAAATCGCAAATAAATACTATGATTTTGGACATTTGCAAATACTTGAGCTTTAAATGATAAAAAATAAAGGTATTAGGTCATGTTTGCTGGCACCGTACCAAAACAAAAGACTCTTGAACGCAACATGGCGTCACTAGCTGCTACCGTCGACGACTCCCTATGTCTTTAACTCGGTAAAAAAACAACTTACCGACTTCCTCAGGCTTTGATGAAAAAGCCCTTCGTCTTCCCTTGGTCTAGTCTGCTAGCTGTAGCTGTTAATGGAGAAAATATTTCCCGATATGTGAATCTTCATAACAATCCGAGGCAACAACGGAATGGTATTATTCTCCTCCAGTTTGTCTCCGTCTAACAACAAAATGGATCCTCAACAAAGCATAAGTACTTCAGGCGTGTGCTATTCTGGCCAATCAGGGAGAAGCACTGTCGACGTGTGACCAATAGGAGCGAGGAACACGCCTGTTGCCATCCTTCCTGCGTCATTGCATGTTTGTGGGGACTGGGGAATTTTGGTTTTTCCGAGTTACTGTAATAACTCGAAGCTATATAAAACGTCACATGGGTTTCTTCCGGTTAGTTTCATCCATACAGTCTATGGTTTCATCTCAAAATGCAAACAATTAATTTATGTCCATGGCATATCTTCGAAAAACACCCATGGGCACAAGCACAACACAGAAGTGTCTACGCTTTATGTAAAATCACGTGAACAATGAAACGGTGTTTTAATTCTTTAGATATCCAATTTGCTTAGCCTATACAAGAGAGAACTTTTTTGAGGAACATTTTTTAACACAAGCCAAAAATACTTTACTTTCAGACACTTAATGTTGTGGAAATGATCAAACGAGAACAGAATTTTGAGGATGTTAAAATGCATACTATATTAATAACCTAATAAAATAGACACTTATATAGCAGGCATTACCATGATCTGAAAGGGAAAGTTTACCATGAGGGAAGCGGTGAGTGGGATACAGGAAATAGGCCTTTGTCTTGAAAACCAAGTAGAAACATGCATCCTTTAAAGGGATACTCCACCAGTTTTTCTTATTAAACTATGTTATTCCCTTAACTAAGACGAGTTGATACATACCTCTCTCGTCTCAGTGCGTGCACTATATCGCTCTGTATTGCCGCAAAACTATGTTAGCACTTAGCTTAGCCCATGCATTAAATATGGGCCAAGCAAAGAAGCGACCAAACACTTCCACGTTTTCCCTATGTAAACACAGTTACTCGAGTAGTGTAACTTGACCTGGGCTGGTGACACAAAATAAACCGTTGCGCTTTTCTAAGCGTTTAAAATTGATGACTATATTGTATGGCGGAATACCATAACAAGTGCTTTTGAGCACTTCGACTTGGCGCAATAATATCTTCACTCGTGAAAAGTCCTCTTACCGGCTCCCGCTTCTCCTCCCCTTCCCTCTGACATTTCCGTCAATACAACCAACGTGACATGCGCCGGTAGTAGTAGTTCGAGCGGAGTTGACGAATTAACAGGTTGTTGGAAGCTAGTTTGTGTACAATAATGGTTAAAGCGTGCATCGTACAGGGTTGTGAAAATAAGGAGAATGTACATAGTGCTGTCATTTTTCACCGAATTCCAACACACCACATACAGCGGAGAGCTTGGTTAGCTGCTTTGAACAAGAATCCCAAAACACCATTGATGACTCTGAAGAAGTGGCGTGTTTGCTCCGAACATTTCACAAAGGAGGACTATACCTGCACAGGAACACGACTAAAGGATGAGGCTACACCAACAATATTCAGATCACTTACACAAGAAAGAGGATCATCACCCAACGCTGTAAGTGTACTTTTGCATGGTATTTAGTTGTCCTGGAAGTGTCAGTAACCTTAGCTGAATAACATATCTGTGCAATCAGTGCGCTTCTGAGACAGGAAATAAAAAGTTACTGTTTTATTTAGATAAGGACTGAGCTCAGAAAGAAACATGTAGTATAAGCCTTAAACCGTATAACTCCTTAGTATAACGTTATAGTGAGTGACAACATATCTGATTCTCTGTATCTTGAGACTGCAAGGATTCTTGTTCAAAGCAGCTAACGTTAACCAAGCTCTCCGCTGTATGTGGTGTGTTGGAATTCGGTGAAAAATGACAGCACTATGTACATTCTCCTTATTTTCACAACCCTTTACGATGCACGCTTTAACCATTATTGTACACAAACTAGCTTCCAACAACCTGTTAATTCGTCAACTCCGCTCGAACTACTACTACCGGCGCATGTCACGTTGGTTGTATTGACGGAAATGTCAGAGGGAAGGGGAGGAGAAGCGGGAGCCGGTAAGAGGACTTTTCACGAGTGAAGATATTATTGCGCCAAGTCGAAGTGCTCAAAAGCACTTGTTATGGTATTCCGCCATACAATATAGTCATCAATTTTAAACGCTTAGAAAAGCGCAACGGTTTATTTTGTGTCACCAGCCCAGGTCAAGTTACACTACTCGAGTAACTGTGTTTACATAGGGAAAACGTGGAAGTGTTTGGTCGCTTCTCTGCTTGGCCCATATTTAATGCATGGGCTAAGCTAAGTGCTAACATAGTTTTGCGGCAATACAGAGCGATATAGTGCACGCACTGAGACGAGAGAGGTATGTATCAACTCGTCTTAGTTAAGGGAATAACATAGTTTAATAAGAAAAACTGGTGGAGTATCCCTTTAAGAAGTAGCCTAGCCTATCACACAGCACTTGCAGCCAGCATGTGACAAGTTCAACAGGTAGATAAAAACCTGTGAAGTGGTGTCTTCTGCCAATGACAATAGGAGGGAGAGTGTTTGAAAAGCAACAGACAAAGGTGTTATTTTGGGGGTGTAGCCTATAGTATCTTCATAAATCAATGAATGGAATTAGAGGGGGCATATGGGCCATTTGGTGTTCTTGAACCAAAATGTCTACTTAGATTGTTCATGGTGGTGCTATAACCTGGCTATAACTGAGAATGTTCAACAGCTGTTAGAAGTTATATAAACATTTAATTTAGGCCAGATTTAGACCTTCTTTGTAGTCGTATTTCCAACATTATTCTCAGGAAGTAAATTGATGTTTCATCAGAACAGTTCAAAATTAAGCTAATCGGAGTCAAACATAATTTAAACTGTAGGCTTATTCAATAGTGTCTAATTGCACAATAACTAAATGCGCATGGCTTGGCTTGCTGATAAAATCTGATGATTCTCTGTGAATTTGTCAC
Organism: Tiaroga cobitis; assembly: GCA_030578255.1. Taxonomy (NCBI): domain Eukaryota; kingdom Metazoa; phylum Chordata; class Actinopteri; order Cypriniformes; family Leuciscidae; genus Tiaroga; species Tiaroga cobitis. The sequence continues at coordinate 34,834,079 of CM060606.1, forward strand.
TCTTCACAACTTCTAAACATCCTTTCATGAGCCAAAATTTGTCAGACATCCCATATGTTTTCTGTTCACATGTTACACGATGCTACAAAATAAATGTAGGTACGATGTGCATATTCTTTTTCTGTGTGCTACAGTATTAACTTTCCCATGTAAACTTTTACCTAATGTTGAAATGTGTATCTAAAAAGCTTGTATTCAGACAAAACTGTCAGTCAGTGTCGAAAAAAGTATAGGCCCTAAGTATAACAAACATTTACAGGGTTGACTGCCATGGAGTAAAAAAACATCTAAACGTTTTGACCATAAGCTATATGGCTCATAATGACAGAAATGTTTCATTTTGGTGGCATTGGCCAATTACTGACACAATAACTTTTGAAGAATGAATTAAATGTTTTGGGTGAGTTACTATATTGACATGATGATGTGCCATAAAACAGATTGCAACATAATATAGACAATTGTACTTATAGTTTAGAGAATGCTAAGGCTTATTAAATAAATGAGCCAAATCGATTAAGAAAAACTGTAATTTGTAAAAAACTTTTACTGAAGTGGTGGTGGTTCTAAACATGTGAAAGTTTTCAATTCTCATTTAAAATTCCCTCATCTGTAGATCCTGCTTATCCCTCAAGCAAACCTGTTGCATAATACAGCACTTGTTTGCCTGTTTAATCAAAACCCATATTTGGTGACGGAAGTCCACACCCACTGGATGCAACCTTGCTTACAGCTTTCCAGGGGGCTTGGCCTCAGTTTGAATCCTATGTTTGGAAAGTAGGTTGGGTGGAGGCCCTTATTGGTAACACCATCTGAGAGGAGGTCAAATGACCAAATATGGGGAGAAACAGATGTACACAAGAAACAAAACAATAATTTTATGACACACAAAAAGATAAATCATGTATAGATAGATAGATAGATAGATAGATAGATAGATAGATAGATAGATAGATAGATAGATAGATAGATAGATAGATAGATAGATATAGTCTGGTTACCAACATTCTTCAAAATATCTTATGTTATGTACAACAGAAGAAAGAAGAAAGAAAGAAGAAAGAAACTCATACAGGTTTGGAACAACATAAGGTTGAGTAAATGACCGAATTTTCATTTTTTGGGTGAACTATTCCTTTAAGTACATAAAAGATCCATAAGCGCCACCTGTTGATTAAAAATAAAGCTACACTCAATATTTAATAGTTAAGGGGATAGTTTTTCGCCCATGATTTACTAAACCTCAAGTCATAGGTGTATATATTTATTTTTCCGGGGGTATATATTCGATTACACTAGCCCATGAACATCAACATATTTCTTCCTTTATTCATAGTTAATTTAGGCTATTTATTACTGGTAGGGGAGCTTAAAATGAGAAACGCTCAAAAACATTTTGCGTTGTTATTCCTCACAACATGTGCCTCTATCCTTTCAGAGTAAGCATTTACAGAAATGAAAATGCATAAAAATTGGGACAGTTGCAGTGAGACGGAACCGACATTTTTTCTCCACCATCTGCTGGCAAGATAAGGGTATAAATTAAAAATGAAATGATTGTGAAATAGGTCAGCAACAACATGAGGAAACTGTGGTAAAAGTTAATTGTTTCAGCATCTATTACGCGATTTTCATCTTGTGGTGATGAGACATAAAAAGCTTCCCCTTTGGATACTTTGTGGATCTTAGAGAGTAACGGCTTTGGTACTTTCCAGCTGTTGCTTTTCTTTGCTCAGTAAGGTGTCATGGTCACTTTAGTCTCTGTAACCTGCATCTCTGCTCATATATGATAAATACATCACAGTTCATTTCAGCTGTCTGGAAGGATACCGATATATTGGTTCTCTCTTTCTCTCGTTGGGGGTGTGGCATATGATTTCGTGTTGTAATCAGAGGCAAACTGCAGAAAGACCAGAAAAACAATAACTGGATTCAATACACTATACCAACAGAAAAACACAAAGGTAAGAAACAATTCATTTGATCAATGTGAAGGCTATGCCAAAATCCTGTGTGCATTGAAACAACTCTAATGGGTAAAAGGAACTGCAGTTTTTTTCTTGCCCTTATTTGTAAGACATATGTAAATTAGTATGCACTCAAAAATTAAAATTTTGTCATCATTTATTTACTGACCCTTAAGTTGTTCCAAACCTTTCTCTCATCTGTTAAAAACAAAAGAAGATATTTTAAAGAATGTTGGTAATATCTTCTTTTGTGTTCAGCAGAAGAAAGAAACTCATACAGGTTTGGAACAACTTGAGGGTCAGTTGGCAAATTTTTAATTTTTGGGTCTATCCCTTTAAGATCTTCTTACATTTCACTTGTGTGAGAGTGTGAAAGCTTTAACCTGAGGATGTGTTTTTTTGTTTTGTTTTGTTTTTTTTAACCTGAGGATATGTTTGTGACTTCTACATTTTATTGCCAACAGTTTATGTTTACTCAGTGTTTTCAGATGTCTTTCATACGGTGATTTGTCCTTTGTCTTATTTTGGTCAGTTCAAATCAATAGCGCTTTTTACAATAAAGCACTTTTACAGAAATGAGAAAACTAAAGAAGATAAATAAAAAGAAAAATCATTTAACCCCCAGTGTGCCACCAAAAGGTGAAAGTGGCTATAAAACATTCACTAAAAACTTAAAAACACACACTAAAAACTTACAAGAATATTTAAGTAGTCTAAATGAGGAAGAAATTTTGGGAGGAACAAAGACTCTGCGGGAAAGCCCTTCTATTAGAGCTAACATGAGAAGGGGCTTTAACCGGAACATTATCTGACATTTCGAGAAATTTTAAGAACACTGAAGACAAAAAGAGATGGCATGGATCTAATGCGCCTTGCGATGAAAATGTGGGAGGATAAAGAAGAAAAATATATTAGTGCCTCTTGTAAGGAAAGGATGAATAAGGTGATCGTGGAAGGAGGGAACAATGAAATGGGAGCAGACTATTTAATTGACTATTTACCTAACTAAACAGATTAGTTTTCATTGTATAGTTAAACCATATGTATGCTTTCTGGACTCTGCTTGGAAGGCTATTCCAAAGCATGTTTGCTTCATTTGTCCATCCTTCTCTTGTAATAAACCTGCTTGGTCCTTTGGCCAGCAGAGGGCAATATGTAACTCTCTCTAATCTATTGAACAGCTTTAGGTCACCGTGTGTTTATAGGCATGTGGGACAGGTTGATTATTTCACATTAAATATAACATCCCTTCTCTTTCAAATCTAAGGCATTCAGCCTGAATAATGTCGTTTTATTTATAGAATGCATTAGCCTAATAAAAATGTTGCTTGGAGACATGTTTGACTTTAAATGAGTGTTTTATCCCTCTTAATCATGTCAGACTCCAAAAATCAAAGTTTCATGATTCATCATTTACTTTTGATAGATAAATTCTGTTCTGGGGATATGGAGAGTGAATTGGAACAAGATCAAGAAGCTACCACTGTGCTTTATTTAAATGAAAGTACAAACATTTCAACCACAGGTATAGTTTCTCATTCAGATTTTGGTCTATCTGTGATCATGACATGTCTTTCCAAGTTGTGTTGTGATCATTATACTAGGATTTTTTTTTTAGGATTTTTTTAAATGAATTAATTTGAGGTCAGTAAAAGACTTTTACATTTTTACAAAAACAGTTCTATTTCAAATAAATTCAGAAAATAAATAAATGAACAACCGCATCATTGCTTCCACAAAATTATTAAGCAGCACAACTGTTTTCAACGTTGATAATGTTTCTTGAGCACCAAATCAGCTGAAGTATCATGTGACATGGAAGACTGGAGTAATGGCTGGTGAAAATTCAGCTTTATCATCATAGAAATAAATGACATCTTAAATAGATTAAAAATGAAAAATAGTTATTTTAAATTGTAATAATATTTCACAATATTACTGTAAACACTTGGTGAGCATAAGAGACCAATCATAAAAAAAAATCTTACTGACCCCAAATATTTGAACGTATTTAAAAGTATTCTTAATGAAATATTTGTTTAAAATATTTAAATATTAATCATATTAATTTTTTATCTTAAAAAAGTGATTATTTTGAATAATTTTGTTCCTGATTTGTTGCAGATTCGAGCTTGTGCAACAGCCTGCAGTGCTACATGGTCCTGAGCACACCAGAGAAGAAAGCTATTGGCTCAATTTGCTTTCTAGCTGGTCCTGTGACTTTCCTGGAGAACATTTTGGTCCTGGTGGTCATTGCAAGCTCCGCCACTCTGCGCAGACGCCCATCATACCTGTTCATCAGCAGCTTGGCACTGGCTGACACTTTTGCCAGCTGTTTCTTCACCATCAGTTTTCTAGATTTCCATCTATTTAGTAAAGACGACGGCGCTAATATCTATCTGTTCAAGCTGGGTGGCGTCACAATGGCCTTCACGGGCTCTGTGGGAAGTCTACTGCTGACAGCACTGGACCGTTATCTCTGCATCTACCAGGCTTGCAATTACAAGGTGCTATTGACTTGCACAAGGGCCAAGCTCGCTATAGTGTTATTATGGTGTGTAACGATTATAATTTCATTCCTTCCTCTGATGGGTTGGAGGTGCACAACCTGGTTGGATCCTCCGTGTTCCCGTCTTTTCCCCTATGTGGATCATCACTACCTGGCCTGCTGGACGGGCATGCAACTGGTGGTGCTCTTCCTTATCACAGTGGCTAATGCCCTCATCCTGCTGAAAGCAAACCGGCATGAATCAGCTATGAGTGGACCAAAGTGTGGAAGGTCGAGCGTAAAAGGACAGGCTCGAATGCGAATGGACATTCAGCTCGCACGTACCTTCAGTCTGATCCTCCTAATCCTCGCGGTTTGTTGGCTGCCTGTCCTATCCTTTATGATGGTGGATGTCATGGTGACCCTTACGGATAAACAACAGCGAATGTATGCTTTCTGTAGCACGCTTTGCTTGGTGAACTCATGTGTAAACCCGCTCCTATACGCTCTACGCTGTCGAGAGCTAAGGGGAGAACTGTTAGCACTGTTCAAATGCTGCATGGCATGCAGGGAACATACTTTGGGAAACGCATATAGCATAAGAAATGAAAATAGTTCCGGCAAAAAGAGCAAGGATCAGGCAGTGAATAATAGTAATCCAGATACTATTTCCGAGAGTGTAGACAACCAGCAAAACAGCATACCAATTTCATAAAGTTGTATTTATTTATAAAATATTTTGTTTATTATTTTCATCCATTTTGCTGGTCAGAAGCTGAAATATTCCACAAAATAGTAGGCCTTGCAGTTACATTGTTTTGTGATAAGAATTTGAAGGATGTCATGTAAAGTGTGGAAAATATGAAAAGAAGAAGTTGGCATATAAGAACTTTAACATGAGCAAAATATGCTTGTAAATTAAAAGAACATACAAGGTCAGTGCGTAGTAAGGTGCCTATTGTGATCAGCTTTTGATATATAATACTGTTTATCTTTTCTACAGGAGTGCAATTACTTAAGAACTCAGAACAGGCGAATCACTTGCTACATTTTGTCCCAAACATAGAAGATGCCAATAGATACAGTATATAAATTACACTGTGAAACAAAATACCTTCAGCATTATTGATGACTACAGGCAAAAACTTCACCTCCCCTTTTGGATCGATTGTACAATATGCTTTGTAGCACTACATTCTGTAATTTGTCTGCCTTGGCTGTATGTTTTGCTATATCACAATGATAAATGTTATGATACACTAAGTACATTATTATATGTTGCTTTGGTAACTAAGAGTCTGCTAATAGTGCAAAATCCAATGTAATTAGTGTAATCTTATATTGACTTTTAAGGTATTTTGCATAATTGTATGTTCAATAAAATACTGTATGCCATAACTATAAATTACTGTTACATTGTTTAAGAAACCATACTTACACTTCAATCTGACCAATTCATTTACCGATACATCATTAAAAACACATTTTCCTAAATATTAACCCTCTTGATGATACAGCACAGTTTGAGGATCTTTTAAAATTATTGTATACTCAATTAGGCCTACATTATTAGCTTCCAATATGTTTTACATTTTACAGTTTTTTCATTGGATTAAGTCAAAATTGACAAATGTTGGGATTTAAAAGTGTGATATTCATATGGTGTATGTAATATTCAAATACCGAACACTGCGTCTAAACAGAGGTGTTAAGAGACAGTGAGGAAATTATTCCTCGTGATTTGAAAGACTGCTTTGATGGCTAACACAAACAAACTCCAACATGCAAATCCTCCAGAAATATGGTCTTTGGCCAAATAAACTCAATAAATATTGATCAGATTCATATGATTGTAAGGCACCAGTCAGGATTAAGCTGTTGGAGGAGTGGAAATGGAAACTTTCTTAGAATGAAATCCAAATACTAATCCAAGAACTAATAAAAAAACAAAACAAAACAAAAACTGAAAGAGTCCAGTGAGCATATAAAGATATTGTTTAAATTAGAAAAATAAATATTGACGAAAAAGAGCAAATATTATACATTAATAATATTAAACAAATATTGTGTATAATGTATTCATTTTATATATTTACCTATGTATTATATTCATAAGGGAGATAATGATCGTACATCTTAAAATATTAAATATGATATTAAAATATTAAGTAAATTGATAATAAAAGATGTTCGTTTCTATGCAAATAGCCTCCACATAAATGTCGATGCAAGAGGCCTGTTTATACAGGAAAAGCTAAACAATGGCAAGCATAAACCCGAGTAAGTATAACTATCACTTTCATTATTAATAATCGTTTTGATTTGGAGCTGCACATCACTGGAAACTATGTTGAGAGAGGGCATTAACATAATCCACTACTCACGGGTTGGGACGATTACTACTGTAGTAGATTTACTTATAAAGTAAAACATTAATTAGCATATAGCTTATATATTTTAAACCACGTGAATGTTTTTGTTTCTTAGTAAACAAAATAAGTTATGATATAACTTTATTTGAGAAAAAACAACCTCGTTTATAACATTCGGCCCCCCCGCCTCTCAGTGAATGGTACAGTCCTCGGCTGTATAGTTTTAGCATTTTTTGCTACAAATCTGGCACTTGGTGTTTAAACCGGTGTGCGAACAGAGGGGGGGCCGCCGATATCGTGCGAAGCTCAATAAAACCCCCTGAAAAAGTCGAATTAGAGAAGGAAATCTGAGTATTTTATTATCAAAAAAAGTTGCTATTTTACCGTTGTTGTTTATTGTCTCAATTAATCAGCGATCATGGCTTGTGGCGCGACGTTGAAGCGATCTATGGAGTTTGAGGCCCTTCTCAGCCCGCAGTCCCCCAAGCGAAGGAGGTGCAATCCTCTACCGGGGACTCCGACTACTCCTTCCCCGCAGAGATGCGGTCTTCGCCCGTCAACAGAGAGCCCGGCACACTCGATGTCGCCCCAGTCAATGGTTGGAGAACACAGGCTAACTCCAGGTGAGAAAAATGCTTGATTCTCGCCATTTAACGTTGGGTTGTTTGACATGGAGGAGGGGAATGGGGGTTGTTTAATCTCAGCTAACCAGCTAGTGGATTTTTGAATTTCGACAGTCCGTTAATTTAATCCCCCCCCCCACCAAGCTGCTTTGAGTAACGATTTGAATGTGTAATGCCGTTTCTTAATGGATGGTATGGTTGTGGTGGGTAGTTGGTATGGACTGTAGTTACCGGTAATTATGCAGTTTGGATGAATAGCTGTTTTGAGCTCGACTAGCTAACGTTAGGCTGAAAGCGGCCGCTAATACAGGCTAGCTGACACAGAGCTTCATTTAACTCCCATGGCTTAGTGTGAACACACACATAGCCATCGAACATTACTACCGAAAACAATACACATGACAATGTTTTTCTACAAATGCCTGGCTCTGGCCTGGATGGTGAACATTTATCTCTGCGTTCAGCCAGTTAGTTTACCAGCAGGATTGAACCAGTATGACCAAACAAAGAGGAAAGGTGGGTATGTGCGCAAGGGTGGATTGGCGTTATTTATTTTCGATTTAACAATAGTATTTAAAAACACAAGTGTTCATATTATGTGTGCATAGATACATAAAATAACCCAGGCTGAATGTTTCCACGTCAAACAAACTTCCAGTAATTTGATATTTAACATTGATAATTTCGTTAAAGCCGTGCGTATTTAATAGTCAATTTGTGTAACTTACTTGCACTGCTTTTATCCGAAAATTTTGGACGACTCGGCCAACACGCCTAAATCTTTGGCGCTTATAAAACAGCTAAGTTAACGTTACAGCTTTTATCTCATGTAAAAAAAAAAAAAATCAAAGACGCCACATTGAATAAATGGGTAAACTATGAATGACAAAAGTAAAGTTCAGAGCAAACTATATCACTTTGCCATCATCGTTTATTTCTTAATTATATATACAGAGTTTGCATCCTCATTAGTAGGATTGAGAATATAAGAAAACTGATGATTTAGTTTCTGATTTTGAATGATTCAAAAATTATTTTTGAATGCCTGAATGAAGATAGAAATTCAGTGCTACAAATATCTGTTCAGAACTTCAGACCAACGTTTTTATGCTGTCGGTGCAGTTTTTTACAGATTTCTAATCTCTTTTCCTTAGCACTGCTCTTACATAGAACTGCGACTTGGTGGCACTCACAAATTCACTAAGCGACAGTGAATAGCAGGGGAAGAATCCAGAACCGGGGCTCATCTTGTATTTAGTGTTTTCTGCGTTCGCTATACATTTCAAAGAACATGAAAATATTGTTTGACATTTCCAGTGATAAGCAGATTAGAAACAGAACAGGCATTACAGTTGGCATTAAATGGATGTTGCAATGGTCTTTTATTTAGTTCTGCCCCTGACTAAATATTTTCTAGTCAACTAATAGCCTAGTCGTTCATTTAAGAAAGGCATTAGTCGACTAGTCGCACGTTTGATGATTTGAGTTTCAGGGTTGAGATAAAATATTATATGTAACATTGTTCTACATTAGAGGTAAACACTAAACCACTAAGTCACTTTCGATGCATATAGAGAAATGCATGTTAAGTACAACATGTCATGCAGGAAGCGCTGTACTAATTTAGCTTCCACACTTCCGCACGATCACTTGGATATGCGCCTCAAAAAAGCCCACATTTATTTAGGTTCTAATTAATGTTATAGAGAGCGGCCATGTAAAGTAGCTAATGTTAAGCTACTACTTGCATGTTTCAAATGATAAGCCATGTTTGATGTCGATGAATGAAAGGTGAACATTTCCTGCCTGACATAGCCCCTGTCCCAAATGGCACCCTAAACACTTGCGGTCTTCCTACGAGTCCGCACTTTCGTGACGTAACACCGCTTTGACTGTCGGGAAGAAGTCTGCTGCGGATCTCGCTTCATTGCGGGCTCTGTAAAAGTGCGCATCGAGGGCACATATCGACCGCAAAGGGGGGCGCATACGAGCGCCCTTCTGAAACCTGAAATCGGACACCCTGACAAGTTGGACACCCTGCGGTCTTGTGGACTTATCGGACACACGTACACAGCATCCATTGTAAGTGCATAGTGTGTCATTTGGGACAGGGCCATAATTCCGATCTATTCATCGGACTGTGGGACTTTACCAATTTCTGTGGAGGTTTTTTTTTTTTTCCTACGACTAAACGACTAATTAATTTGATGGCTAATGTCTAGTCTACTATTAGGGGGCAGCCCTAATGTTATTCCCTATTGTGACGTATATTTAAGTGAATCTGAATCTTGAACAAGAAAAAAAATGTAGGGTGGTATTTGTGTTTATCTGGAATTGATTGGATCATGGGTTCATCAGAGATAAGATGTTATTGCAAATGGGAGGGGAAGTTGTTGTGATAAAAGATTATGAGTAGAGGTCGACCAATATTGGATTTTTTTTTTTCTCAGATTAACAGTTTTTATTGATTCACAGAAACTTCCAGAGTACCACACAATACATGTGTACAGAATCAAAATTTTTACTCCGATACTCCCCAACCCCCTCCCTCCCGACTTGGTCACAACCTCACTATACAATTAAGATAACTTCCGGCATACCATGTTGAGGAAAAAGAAAATAATAGCATACATACATATACCATTACAATTTCACTTTCGAGTGTGAGCATGGTTCTAACAGTTATTACTGCCCTTTTTCCAAATAGGTTAAGTATCTGGACCATTTCTTATAGTATAGATTTACTTTATCAGTCTGTTTATAAGACACTTTTTCAAATGCGGACTCTCTACCTAGTTCTGTTATCCATTCCTGAAAAGAAGGGGCCTCCTCTGACTTCCAACTCCTAAAAATTATTTGTCTGCCAATCATTAAACTGGTTTGTACCCAGGACATTATATGGTTGTCTCCTATTTCATTATCTGTCCACACACCTAATATAAACAATTGAGGAAATAATGAAATATGAGTATCCAAAATTGTGCAAATGTGTTCATGAACTTTTTTCCACAAATCCTGAATTTTTGTACAAGACCACAGAACGTGTGTTTAATCTCCATCATCAGTTTTACACCTCCAGCAATATAGTGTTTCTTTTAACCCAAGTCTATACAGTCTGGAAGGAGTCCAGTAAAAACGGTGCAGAATCTTAAACTGTATAAGGTGTATCTTTGCATCCCTAGATGTCGTTTTGACATTCTTTAAAACTCCAGTCCATTCCTCATCATTGAATATCAGATTCAGATCTCTTTTCCAAATTTTCTTAAGAGCTAATAAAGCTCCATCACCAAGACTTTGAATCAACCAGGAATAGTACACTGCTTTTTGTTTTTTGTTTGTTTGTTTTTAACTTTATTGTCTGTTCAGATTTACTGGACAGATATTCATCTTTGATACTGGCTTCAACAGCATTCTACAACCACATAAAACACATAATACACACATAATAATTGATAAATGCATGATTCGATAAAATACAATATACATAATTCACAATAACAACCCTAATTGAGAATTTGGTTTAAAACAGTCACTGCCAATGGGACAAATGATCTTTTAAAAATATTCTTTCTAGCATACGGTGTACGTAGCCTGCGACCCGAAGGGAGGACTTCAAAGCAGGTGTGAAGAGGATGGGTCTGATCTGAGAACACAACTAGCGCCTTCCCATATGCCAAAATTACCATGCAGTGTAGATCTGCTGACTCAGGAAGCTGCGAACTAGAACCAAAAGTAGTACAAAGTAATGTCGTAACTGTTAATACCTGAAAAACTGAGATCTAGATATACCATACTGTTGTTGTATGTGTTCAAATGACTTCAGACTACCATTTTCATAAAGGTCGCTTAATATAACGACACCCTTCTTAATCCATTCCTTCCATAGAAAGGGGGTTTTATTAAAACGCAATTTAGGGTTCAGCCAGATACTTGAACAAGCATTTGGGTACGGGTCAAAGCTTCGCATACGGGAAATTTTTAACCATACTGCCTGTAAGTGTGAAATAATAGGATGTTTTTTCACCTCTCCTTCCAGTTTAATGGACCGACTCTGTAACAAAGAGATAGAAGGCAAGATAGATTGTTCAATCCTAGGGCTGTAACGATACGCGATATAAAATCGAAATCGCGATACTCAGGTCCACGATCCTGTATCGCGATGTGAGAAGGCAGAATCGCGATCACACCCCTTCCAACAGGGCTCGAATTTCGGCGCGGGTATTGCGCATAATTCTAATCATTCCCGCAGGTCTCCCATTTCTAATGCGGGAAATACCCGCAATCGTAATCCACACAGATAATAAAATCAAATCATTCTTTTAACAACTATCTTCCAGACGCAATTTCACAAACAGCGTGAGTGTTCAGCGGTGCCGCGCGCGTCTTCTATCTCTTCTCTCATAATGTGTTGTGCAAGGCAGGCGCTGCATGCGGCGATAATACACACTCGCGTTTTGGAGTCGGGACCATAGACTGTAAAAGTCTTTTTAAGTCTTACCAGTTTAAACATTCAAGCAATTTTAAACTAATCAGTGCTCGCGCGCTCTCTGAGAGATTATTTTCTATGCGCACATTCATAGAAAATCCGCCTCAAAAATAGCTGGCCAGTAACTATTTTTCGCGGATTATATTGCTTTAACACGCAAAATTGTCAATTTCGGTCTTTGTGAGTAGGCTATACTCTAAACATAGTCGGTTTTGTCTTTAATAGGCATAAAACGCATGCCAGTATAATGAACACAGGATCCGTGCACTAGCTCTTAAAGTGACGGAAGCCATATGTGTCTGTCATTAATTTTGTTGTCAAAACAACAAAAGACGGCTTTAAGTTAAAGGAATCAGGATTAATAGCCTATGTATTTAATTTATTCCGGACTAAAATACTACCCAGTGTTATTTTCCATTTGATTACTTTATTCAGGAGGAAGTGACCAATGAGCCAGGTGTCTAAGACTAAAAGCATAATAATAAAACAAAATATTAGGCAGGCCTAGACCCCCTTTCTCAACAGGTCTCTGTAACTTATTAGAATGCATCCGAGGTCGCTTACCATTCCAAATAAAAGTCTTACATAATCTGTCAAACTGTTTAAAGTAAGAGAGAGGTATTTGTATTGGGAGACTGTAAAAGATAATTCAGTTTTGGAGTACTAATTTTAATTACATTTACTTTTCCAGCCATTGACATATGGAGCTGAGCCCATCTATCCATATCGCAGGAAATCTTTTTCATTAAGGGGTCAAAATTAACTCTCACTAAATCATTCAAATTTGGGGGGAATAAAATGCCTAAATATCTAATGCCTGACTTAGGCCATTGGAATGCGCCAGGGTGAAACGCTGAGGCAGGGCAAAAAGCAGTTAATGCAAGAGCTTCTGATTTAGACCAATTCACCCTATAACCTGAGAACTTATAGAAGATATCAATTATTCCAAGAAGACAAGGTATAGACCTACAAGGGTCAGAAACAAATACCGTATTTTCCGGACTATAAGTCGCTCCGGAGTATAAGTCGCATCAGCCCAAAAATGCGTCATGACGAGGAAAAAAACATATATAAGTCGCACTGGACTATAAGTCGCATTTATTTAGAAATTTATTTAACAAAATCCAAGACCAAGAAAAAGTTATTTAAACAGACTTTAATTGATTAAAACTGAAGGCATTTAAGTTATTCAGCTACACACAATAGCACAAAGAACAACAGGCTGAATATGTGTCCGGTATGTTGTTAACGTAACACATCAACAGTGAGCTACACAATAGCATAAAGAACATACCTGAGAGGCTGAATAGGATAAAATAAAATAAAATAACATAAGACAGCCAGCCAATCCAACAGTTATCGGTAAAGCAATTTCACCAAGCTCCCGCGATCTTATTCCACATCACTGAACCCGTTGAATCTTCATCCTCCGTGTCGCTTCTGAACAACTCCGCTATTTTCGGAGGTAATTTTTTCAGCGGTAAAACTAGCTGTAGTCTAGAGTGCATAGAGCGCTCTCTCGTGGGTGTAGACGGTAATGTCACCCCCAATTTCGGCAAATGATGCATTCATGTCATACCACAAATACATCAAAAACTCGCAAATAATAATCTGGGACCGTCAGCGATCCTGTGACGAGTAAATCTTGGTAATTTTGATATATAAGTCGCACCTGACTATAAGTCGCAGGACCAGCCAAGGTATGAAAAAGAGTGCGACTTATAGTCCGGAAAATACGGTAATAGAATGTCATCAGCATAAAGCATAAGCTTATGTACTTCTCCCCCCACTACAATACCAGGAAAATCATCATCTTTTCTTATTGCGGCAGGTAAAGGTTCCAAAGCAAGACAGAACAGCAACGGGGAAAGTGGAGAGCCCTGTCGAGTCCCTCTGCAAAGCGGAAAATACTCCGTTGGTTTGAACCGCTGCTACCGGTTGTTTATACAGTAATTTGATCCATCTTATAAACGTGTTTCCAAACCCATACACTTTGAGAATTTTAAAAAGAGACTTCCACTCCACCATGTCAAAAGCCTTCTTAGCATCCAGTGAGACGGCGGCAATTGGGGTCTGTTCCTCCCTTACTGCCCACCAAATGTCAATAAACCGTCAAATATTATCAGAAGAACTACGGCCGCTAATAAACCCTACTTGATCTACGTGTATAAGTGCTTATAGAACTTTATTTAAACGATTGGTTAGGATCTTTGATCAGCTGGATATAAACTAATGCAAATAGATTGTAACAATCATAACATTAAACATTTGACTGCTCTCGTACTGCTGTAGTAATGGATGCAACCTGGGAAAACCATCAGTAAGAATTTTTGCAGATAACCGATTAAAAAAAAAGTGCACAGATAATTTATAATAAACTGTAATGTTCCATAAAAACTAAAAGAATTGTCTATTTCATGGTGACTAATTCACTAATCACTCTGTATGATGCATGTGTTTTTGCTGGTTCCACTCGGACCCCAAGAGGTTGCCATTTATAATGCCTCGTATCATTTTCTAGGTTATCAAAATGGTACAATACTGGTGGGATTATAGTGACCTGTGTGTGACTTTGCTAAGCTAGCAGGTTAATGGGTAGTATCATATGCCAAGTTAGCTGGCAAATATGCTGATAACAGTAGTGTTTACAAACAAAATCAAATAATCATTTGTTTAAATGTGAGCTACCTGGAAAAAAAAAAAACAGAATAAGAAATTATTGTCTTTAACTGTTTATATTAAGCGATTTGTGACGGAATTTTAAAAGTCGTACTTACAAAGTTAAATGACTAAGTACATTTTGTAGGATTTCTAATCGGGCACCATATAGAGTAGAGATTTTATGTTCTTTCAGCCAATGGAATTGTTTTGGTGTCCTAGGGGGTTAAGTTTTTGCATGACACTAGCTAGACAAACATCACTAAAATCATTGGGTTTAGTGTTTTTTTTTTTTGTTGTTGTTTTTGGGGCTTGTTCTTTGTTTCCAAGCCTGCCCATCAGTGCCCTTGTTAATATGGCAAGGATGGAATGTGACTGCCCTTAAAGCCCAATTTGGTGTTTAGTAGTCTTGCCTTTGTAAAACCAAATGCCTCTTTTGCTTTCATAGAACAACCCTCTTTATCATCCTAATTTAGGCGCATTTGATTTTAAATAGAATCTTCATAAAATAGTCTTCCATCAGCATCTCATAGTTTCTTATTACGAGCCAGTGTCTGATATTTCAAGCCATGTCTGAAGTTGCTTGACCCTGTTTGTGCTGTGATAACTCGTCTAACATTCAAACACAAAAGCTTTTTGCTTCAGAATAATTAACGTCTGTAACACACCAAATCCTAAACAAAGCGAATCAAGCTCCCTGCAGGAACACACCTAGGGCTTGAGCTCCTAGCTTGAGGGCACTTCCTGCCAGTTTGGGTTTTTTAAATTCCCTCAAAGCCTCGACAGTGTTGTGAATGAGACGCCTCAACTATACACCCACTTACACTCCCCTCCCCTCCCCCAGTCCAGTTCATCCCACACCTCCATTGTAGTTGTATTATCCCTGTTCTGTGCTTTTAGGCCTTGAATCGCTCCCCATCCTCTCTCAGGAAGCCACAGTGATTGATTGCTTGGTTTGACCATATAAGGTTACAGTTGCTAAGTAACCTGTTGGACCTAGTCTCAGCATTTGGCAGCATTTGATACAGGCGGAGGGATTTACCTGTTGTTCAAGGGGTTTGGTGTTGCCCATTGACTAAGTTTGTGTATCTTTCTCTATTTGTTTCTAAAACGGATTATTGCGTGATCTAGGAACTTAATGAGTTAGTTCACACAAATTCAATTTCTTATTTTTCTCATCCTTGTTTTATTCAAAACTTTAGACTTTCTTCTGCAGTAGGGCTTCAACTAACAATTATTTATTACAGATTAGATGATTTCTTTAATTTAATGGAAAATTCATGTGTGATTTTAAAAATATTTTAATCCATTATTTACAAAGTTGTTGTTGCATGTTGCCTGTAACGTTTTTAAAGTATTTAGTCAGAATAATTTAACTTCTATTTGATTGTACTCCATCTGCCTGCCTTGTTCACTGAAGTCTTACTGTCCTGTCAGGCAAGCATTTGCAAAATATTTTCTAAAATTAACAGGTAATTGTGAACTAAACCATTAGGAAGTGTGAAATAACCCATTAAGAGTTAAAATACAATAAGTTATGCATTGAGGAAAACGCGTCTCAAACATTAAACAGCACGCACATCCATCAAAGCACATGACAGGGCAAGCCGTGTTAAAATATGCTTTTGTTTGAAGCGCGTAATATGACACATTCTCATGTTTAGATCAACTTGGGTCATGCACTTTTCCCACAGCAGTTCTATGCTATTTTCCAGATGTTGTGTCCATAGAAATGCATTATTCACTGCTGTAAAGTAACATGACTGGCAGATGTTTTCTGTGCATAGTGCACAGACACGATTAGTAAATAAAGCATTTTCATTGCTTGAAACTGTCCCATTAAGTCTGGCTAATTTTTTTTGGTCTGTTTTGGACTGAAACCTTTCAACCTAGATTAGCAACACTGTTGTCAACATGTTAGTACCTCTTTTGTAGGGGTTTCCAAACTGTGTCCTGGAGGGCCACTGTCCTGCAGAGTTTAGCTCCTACTTGCCTCAACAAACCCGGGGTGCGTTTCCTGAAAGCATCGTTAACCAATTATGGTCGCAAGTTCCGTCGTTATCACCATAGTTCAACGAGTCAATGTTTCCCGACCATCGTTCCAACGAACATTCACAAACGGCATCGCAAAGTTGTGTGGTTGGAACGACAGCCCTCGAGCTGTGGTTAGAAGCAGAGTTTCTAGATTGCATGACATGTGGACTTAATAAATCCTTATCTTGAGCAAAATAAGCAAGCTGACATTCAGTACAACCTGTCTTTTTTTTAGAATACATACAAATGTCATTTACGTCTTCGAGTTTGTCGAGATTTAAAGCACCGTTTTTTAAGACGGAATGTGCGAACATGCTCTACTATGTAAGAACGAGCCTATGATTGAATCTGGAAATAAAGAGAAATGACTGAGAAAAATGACAAAATATTCCTCAGATACTATGTCTGTAATTTATATCAAAACATCTTGCATTAATTCGATCTCAAACAGTTTCATTAAAATAAGTTATTACTCCACCGTGTGTGACGTCATAAACCAACGTGGTTGAACGACCACTTTGTGACAAAATGGTTTCGGGAAACAGTCATGACTAGCTAGTTGATTTCAACGATGCATGCATCATACTGTTAGTGAAGCATCGAGTTACGTCGTTGTACGGGAAACGCACCCATGCCTGGAAGTTTCTAGTATGCCTAGTTAGACCTTGATTAGCTGTTTCAGCTGTGTTTAATTGGGGTTGGAGCTAAATTCTACAGGACAGTGGGCCTTCAGGATCAGGGATTGGACACTCCTGCTCTATTGTTACAAAAACCCTTATTACAGGACTTGTACAACTCAATAGTGAGTCTTTGGTTCTGGTATACTCATTTCTAGAGTGAACACTGGGTTTGCTTGTCCTTCCCCATAACACCTCTTTATTGACCATGCAAAGCTGGTCACCAGCCTGCTGAGGAGAGGTTTCAGTGTGAGAATGAGTTCTCAAAAAGTTCCATAACACGTTAACCGGATTAGCATGCTATGCTAATGTAGCTTATGATTAACTTGATAGCTGAAGACCCACATTAGAAAGAATGGCAACTGGTTAGCATGCTAACCGTTTAGTTTGCTAAGCTAACTAACATAAGGCAACAAACACAGGCTAGGTCAACTTTGGAGACGAATATCTCGAATGCGGTAGTGAATATCAAAAATCTGTTCAGTCATTTCTGTGCGGCTCAGTCCAAAGATCATCTGATAAAATTCTGGACAAAATTGAGCAAAATTTGAAGTAGTAGCAGCAAACTTTTTCATTTGCACCAATATCGCTGGCAGTCACGTTGTTGGAAAATGACAAACGAGATCGTTATAATCGGTATAAGCCAAGGATTATAATGACATAAAGAAATATAACATTTGCAAATATAGTTCAAAATTTAAAGCTTTTTTAAAAAAAACCTTATACCTTGGTGGCGCTGTTCAAACTTCTTAGGTACCTTAAGGCAAATGATGATCCATACAAAATTTTGTGAAGATATGTCAAAAACGTTAAAAGATATGGCAAATTATGACAATTCAAAATGGCGGATACGTGGTACATCCAATCCTGGCAAAATTGAGATCCACAGAATCGACATGACAAGGAATCCATATGATTTTCTGACAAACTGTTCAAAAGTTATTGGCCAAAATAGCTATTTTTCATATGACCCATAGGTGGCGCTGTTCCCAACTTTGGCATGGACCCTCAGACCATGCTTCCGATGAAGCGTACCAATTTTCGTTTTGATTGATCAAACTTTGGCCGAGCTATAGCTTCTGAACCAATTTTGGGTCGACCTCGTTAAGTTTGCGACATCATAACTATTTAAAGGGTTAGTTCACCCAAAAATGAAAATTAAGTCATTAATTACTCACCCCCATGCTGTACCAACCCTGTAAGGCCTTCGTTCGTCTTCGGAACACAAATTAAGATATTTACGATTAAATCTGAGAGGTTGATCACTCCTCCATAGGCTGCCTAAGGGAATGAAACTTCACGGCCCAGAAAGTCATTAAAGAAAATGTTTAAATATTCCATGTCACAACAGTGGCTCAACTATAAGTTTATCAAGCGACGAGAATACTTTTTGTGCGAAAAAACAAACAAAAATAACGACTTTATTCGACTATTCCTTTTCTTCCTTGTAGGCCTGAAACGAGACTTCAAGAGATTTCCACGACGCGCACGCGCGAGAACTTAACTGAAATAGTTGAAGGAGATCGCAATTCTCGCGCATGCGTTGTGGAAATCTCTTGAAGTCTTGTTTCAGGCCGCGCCTTTTGTCGTTGTCTAATAAAGGGTGCTCCGATTGATCGGTCGCTGATCACAATCGGCCGATAATTGCTTTGGGATGTGTGATCGGCGGTCTCTATAAAGGCCGATCCAGAAAAGCCGATCAGATGACGCAAAACTCGCGAGACAATTTTTTTATGCCCTGGTAAAAATGGCTTCAGCAGTCTGGCAATTCTACAAGGTGTGTGAAAAAGCAATTCACTAGCAATCCATCTGCAATGTGTGTACCACGCCGCTGTCTGCTTGTCAAACAGTGCAGCCTCTCTGATCAATCCGTAAAATTACCGGAAAGAATAGTCCGTCCGCAACGGCGATGGATTGAAGCGCGCGTCCGAGTAAAGACTGCGCGCGCTACAGAGAACACTGTATCCACTGATCGCCGCGGCAACGAGCGCTCGGGTTGAGTTCAAAAACTCATAATATATATGAAGCCATACTATAGTATAATGTAAGATAGAAATGAATATTTAAGTCATTAAATTCAAGTTCACGTAAACTTTTCCCTCCGTTGTCAGTCATTCTCCATTCAGCGTTCAAACAGCGCGTCGTCAGTCATTCTCCATTAAGCATTCAAACAGCATAGCGCGTCGCGTTCGGCAACGATGCAACTCTCTCCAAGATGATTAAATGTTAATATTATTATACTTGATCTGTAGATAAAGCTCTATAGTTTCGCATAAATTGACTATCTTGCTGTAGTACCTTAATCATGATTCATGTTCCTTTCTACCGTGTCTAGATCACAACACTGGAGAGCACTGTCATTTTTGTTCACGCGTACAGTAACTGAAATTTAAAACTGTTAAAAGAAAAGGCTGAATAAAATATTGCATAGATAGATACTGTATAATACACTATGCATCGATATGTATTTCCTTTGTGCTTAGAACTTTTCAATGCGGACTCGAAGAGCAGCGTGCTGTGACTCATGTTGCCTCAAGCGCATCATTCAGCGCTCGGGATGCGCATAAGCGCTGTGTGCAGCACTCTATTGGAGTCTTTCATAATCATATCATAATACTTTTGCGCAATGAAAGATTATTAATAGCATTTTTTGTTCTGTTCTGTCCTATCATATGTTGCTGCCTCATTAAACAGCTGTGCTATACATTTGTGCTATATTTATTTTCTTAATTTTGTAGTAGACTATAAAATAATTGGGCCCCGGGGGGAGCATGCCCCCGGACCCCCCTAGAGGGGTAATATCCTTCTCACCTTTTTCACCCCTGACCCGTTTTCATGTCTGATAAATACACAGGTGTAAATTCATGATACATTGTCTGCTCTTAAATGTAATACTTAATGTACATTGTTGTTAAATATAGTTTAATAATGATGCTACATGATAAATAGAAGCCTTCAAATAGACCCTGTAATTGGTGATCGGTATCGGGTGATACAGCTTCCAGTAATCGGTGATCGGCCCCAAAAATCCTGATCGGAGCACCCCTATTGTCGAGTATTGAGAGAACAACAGCGCTTTATTTCAGTTGGATTCCTCTGTGAACATGCACTCATGAATGTGACAATTTCATTGTTTTTTGGAGTTTTCATATTTAAAAACGTCTATAGATATAGAGGCTACACTCGTTCTGCAGGACCATTACTCTTACGGTACAGATAGATTATATATGCTTATGTACCGTCAGATTAAATCCTGCAGGTGTCGGTGCTTTCTCCGTCCTTGCAATAAATGCACATCCTTGAATGAGCTTCGATTTCTAGCGCATTTACTTGAACTTCTTAGGTGATAGTTATGGGTTGACCCATTTGAGAGGCGACATGTATGCGCATAAATCACTGTCACATGCTCAGAGCAATATTGTAAGTTACTGCATAATACATTTTGAACTAGCAGAATAATACAGCATCACGATAGTCTCACTTTTAACGAAGTCTTTTAACTTATAATATTTCGAAGGGCAAAAACATGAACTTTAACTATTGGCTTTACATCAAGTCAGCTGTCACTTTAGCGCGAGGCCCTGTGCGGTCGCACACTTAGCACAGCCCTTGACGGTACTGAGAACTTGATCACATCGAGCTAGGGGGGTGTGGTTTCAGCAACCAGGCACCTCAGCTCCACCCACGTCCCACCTCTTTGCCCATTTTAGGTTATCCAGGAGTGACGCACGGTGAAGCACTGCCAAGATGGCGAGGGCCGGCTCCGCCCAGTTTTGGCTTAAAAAAATGCTCTTCAGAAACCTACGTGTGACGTCACGGACACTATGTCCAAAATGTTTTCTTTTTTTCTTTAGTCTATGGTTTTTACCCTTTTTTTTTTTTTTTTTATCCTTTTTTTTTATCCTTTTTTTTATCCTTTAGTTATTTGAAGGCCAATGCCTTCAGAAGGGGGGAAACTCTGAGCTCCACCCAAGATAAGTGATGCAGGCGCAGCAGATAGATGTGCCCTGGTGTTGGTCCACCCTTGATGACCTACTTTCAGGAAGCTGAGACGATCAACCTACAAATACTCACTTTTGTGATGATTTAAGACTATTATGGAATATAATTTTAAAGAGTTTTGCTCATGGAAGTCATGCAGGTTTCTAATAATCAGTTTTGAGTCATCTGCTGGTGTTAAAGATTTGGACGGGGGATTAAACACAACCCAGTTTTTCTAGAAAGGGACTCTGGAGGTTCCTGGTTGCATTGCTACCCTCCGCATTGCAGTCCCGTCACCCATATTCGGTTACCAGATATAAGCCTGACCCTCCACAAAGCCAAACGAAACTAACCCGCATCCCATTTTCCCCCTAATGTAGCTTGTGTGTTAGTGACATTGTCAGTGTACCATTGTGGCTGATTGTAAAACTGAAGTGAAACTTATTTCTTCACACTATTCGTCATGGGACCCATGCTGGAAGCAGGATATCCTCTGTGCATTGTGTGCGCCTGCTGAAGTAAAGCCAGTGATAGCTGCTGTTTTTCTTCACCTCATACAGGTGAAACTCAAAATTTTTATATTGTGCAAAAGTTCATTTAGTTAAGTAATACAGGTCTGACGCTGCATGGCTGAGTCGGGATCAGTCTTCAATGGGGGGGGGGGGGGGGGGGGGAACTCCTTTCTCCGAAATACTGAAGCCTTTATAAAATAACGCAGTGCTAATGCACAGACATACAGTGCAGAGGCTTACACGCACGCTATTGGCTGGTCAGTGGGAACAGCACGAACCAATGGCAGAGCGGTGTAACTGCGCAAAACAATCGGTGCGAAGCCCGCCGTACTGAGTGCAACTGAATCCCGGGGAAATTCCAGGGGAATCCGCCTACAAGTATAAACTTTACACTTTAACATTGCACACATTTTGTAACATTTTGTAACAAGTTCAAGAGTTTATTTAACACTTTATCTTAATATAAGACATAAAGAAGATATTTATCATTTTGTGTCAGTGTACATTTTTTTTTGACTGCTAAAACTAATATAATTAATTTTGTTGTTTGCCTTAATGTGGATACATTTTAAGTGTTTTAAATTCAAACTTTTCTACTTGTCTTAAAAAAAGGTTATAAAGTCAATAATTATCGATACCGAAAGATATGAAACATTATCGTGATATTTTTTTTAGCTATAGCCCTACACAGCCCTACGTTACACCCCTAATATATGCACATATATATATATATATATATAATATAAATAATATAAATAATATAAATAATAAAAAAAAATAATTATAATTAGGGCTGGACCCAAATATTCGTTCGGTGGGTTGGTATTCGATTTGAAAATATGACATTCGAATATTCGGTTTTTTTTTTGCACACCTGGCATCCCCCTCGAAACGGTTCTCATTCGCGCTTTTAATATGTTTTACACTATAAAATCTGGTGAAATATAATACTTTACATGTAACTTCGTTATAGCTACTTAATAAATATATCTGCTTCTTGGACTACTAAAAGTGTTCCTGCAATTGAAGTATTCTGAGCGCAGAACAGCTGAGTTTGTATGGACAGAAGTGCATGCTTGAGCTTGTATTTTGGGTTAAGCTGCGTTGTTTTGACATTGTGGAAAATAGAATAATAGAAACAAAATGTATAATCCTTTTTTACCTGTTATCATCAATCTAAATTAATCTACTGTGAAATATAGGAGACTTTGAGATTGTACTGGGACGTCATGTCCAATTTTGTTTTTCTTTATTTAAATTTAGTTTTTATTTATTTAAATCTACCCTACTTTGTCAGTGAGAGAAATATTATAAGACTATACCTTATTAAAAATATTGCTTAAAGTTCACTTTTAAAAAAAACCTTTTGATGATAATTTACTCACCCCCATCCAAGATGTCCATGTCTTTCTTTCTTCAGTCGAAAAGAAATGAAGGTTTTTGATGAAAACATTCGAGGATTTTTCTCCATATAATGGACTTCAATGGACCCCAAACGGTTCAAGGTTCAAATGACCGTTTCAGTGCAGCTTCAAAGGGCTTTAAACGATACCAGACGATGAATAAGGGTCTTATCTAGGGAAACGATCTGTCATTTTAAAAATAAATAAAAAAGTGAAAGTTTTACAAGCACAAATGCTCGCATGTGAACGCCGTCAGCGTTAATCACAGGTTCCCGTTTAAAGGATCATTGATCATTTCGACGGAGGTGAATCAATCAAAGTTAACTTTAGCTGGAAGTAACATTATTCAAGAACCGCTATAACGCCAAAACAATCTGTTACCTTAAATTATATGTTTATCTCTGTAAAGCTGCTTTGAAACAATCCATTGTTAAAAGCGCTATATAAATGATGACTTGACTTGGCTCGCCTTGCTCTGTTCTGTGATGCGTGTTCGTGACTCTCCTGTTCGAGCTAGTTGAACGAAAATGAACTAAGCTTTTTTTAGAGTCATTTCGTTCATTCAATGATTCGCTAGTTAAAAGACATGTTTTATATCACTAGTGCAGTGTCCATTCTCGGAGCATATAACGGTGCTGATCCACTTGTCCGACACGACTGTCGCGTGGTGTCGCGACGCCTCCCTACATTTGTACGTTGATGGGCGTTCCTCTGTTTGCCGCTATGGGCGTGGTTTTGGCCGAGCGGGAAATGTTGCCTATTAGAACAGAGGACCTGTGAGAGACTTCCCTCCGTCTCCATATGCTCTACTTCTATTGGATAGACGCGTCGCGTTCAACGGAGTTCATTTGCATAAAGATGGGCATCAGCCAGCTTTTTGACACGCGACAATTTTCAAAATAAAGCGCCGCCTTCCCGGAATGCTTTGCGGGCGCGACAAAGTCGCGTGACATCACCCATAGGAATAAAACGGAGCGCGGTGCGACAAGTGTCGCACGGACAAGTGGATCACGGTGCAGATCCACTTGTCCGTGCGACACTTGTCACCGTTTCCCGCTCGCGCTGTTCTTTAGTTTATTAAAAGTTTATTCATTCTGAATGTGTCGCATCTCGCCTGTCTATCTATATTGCACCAAATACGACACTGCACTCCCTTGTGAAGTCGTTTGGATGAACGGTTCTCGAAATAATCAAAATGCAAACAGACAGACATATAGAGATTCCGAAGCTTTGAATATTCGATGTTCATTACTACCGAACCTCAAACTGGTATTCGGACCAGCCCTAATATATACAAGTAGTATATTTTATGTATATGTATGTGTGTATAAATTAGGGCTGTCACTTTTGTGAAAAAATCCTGTTCGATTTTTGAGACACAAGTGTTCATTGAATCGATTGTAAAATCGATTTTCCATGTCTAAAGACGTTTCCATTTTCATCACCAAATATAGGCAAATCCATGGAGACCTAACAGGCATTAGGATGAGCGTAAAGAGGGCGCTTGAGATGCACAAGTCAGCAATATTTCTGATGATTTATTGGCGTGAAGTTTCGTGCACAATGACAAACAGGAGCGCAACATTCAGGGATTGAGATTAACACCCTCCAACCCGCCAAATGAGGGTAAATGAACTTTGGTGGGAAACGCTGTCAAATCACGAGCCAATCTGGCATGTTTCTATGTTTAGTCACTATCTTTGCTGTGGAAGTTCGTGTAAGCCAAATCTGCGCAAATACGCAACTCGTGAGTCCTCATGATATATTAAATACAGCGTATTGTGCAGAATCTGCGCATTTCTGGCTTACTTGAACACACACGTCACTAAGCAACAAATAACGGCGCGCTTGTTTACTTCCATTAAAGTAATAGTGAATATTAAAAAGCATTTGGTTAACAGAAAAGACATTGTTATTTTCCAACATCCTACATGTTCTGTGTACTGTATTGATCTGTCCACCTAAAACACATTTTTGGTAAAAAAAAAAAAAAAAAAAAAGCCCGTTAAAATGGATTCCCTTTTTTCGTTTTCGATACTTGCAATCGATTTTCGAACGTAAAGTGACAGCCTTACCGTACGTTCACACCGCCGCCGACTTGAGCGTCAAAGAAGCTCTAGCCGCTCTGTCAAGGACGCTTGTCAAAAAGCACGGGGAAGCTCGTTGACGCTCTGACGTAGCAGGGAGAAGAGAAGTGTCGCATGAAATGTACTAAACAGAAAAAACAAGCAATACATTGAAGAAACCTTTTATAATGACAGCATTTTTATAACCGTTTTGGTCACATTTGGTCGGGGAAAAAAATAATTAGTAGCTATAATTATTATTATTATTATTATTATTTGCATTAGGCTATTATTTATTTATTTATTTATTTATTATAAATCATCAGCACGCACTTCACCAACTCACCGGAGACACCAACTATCCCAGCTATTTTATCCCATGCCTCGTTCTTTTGTAACTGGTCCCTGTAAGCAAACAGCGTCATGTCATATATATGATAGGAAACCCAGCAACAGCGATTATCAGCTTCTCCTCCATTTTCTCGGAACTAATGTTTTGGTAGGAACGAAAGTTCACATCGTATGTTTCTCCGGAATCAGCCAGAGTGAAGGACGTCTTTATTCTGATTGGTTGCTGGCGTTTTGCCGCTGAACCGCGTCATAGCTCATTACCATAAAGTTGAGCTTCTTTCAACTTTCTGATTGACGCTCAAAACGCGACGCCGAGGGATTTGAAGCTCCTTGCAGCTGAGAGAAGCCAGCTTCCATTGAAAATGAATGACTTCCGGCCGCTTTGGAAGCTCAAGTCAGCGGCGGTGTGAACGTACAGTTAGTATAAATAATGAATGATACATTTATAGCCTTTTCTGTGATTGGCCAGTTTGTTTTAATATATCTGTTATTTACTGAAACGAATTAATTATGGCGTTAACTGTAGTCTTGCACTGCAAAATGATAATTTACAAAAAAAATTTATTTATCACAATTATTTAAGGAACGAATCACACAAATGCATGACAAATCCCTAAAACAGACAATTAATCGGCATAATCGCTATTGATTGTTAGCCAAATTTCATTAAGGTGACAGCCCTAATGATAACTCCGTTTCACCTGACAATGTTTCCACACGTTGATCCATTTGATAAAAAAAAATACTAAATGACTTTACAAAACATTTGATCAAAGTTATTCTAAACTTCGCTGTACTTGGAGGCAGTTGACGATATTCTGTGATCAAATACAATCAACTTGTTAACAAGCTCCACAGCGCCACCTAGTGCATTCAGTTATAACTGAGTTTTAGTTTGCATGCTTAAGGATTTCACTGCATTTACGCCAGCAAAGCAACATATGAACTAGCAAAAAAATTTGGTAACGCTTCCTTTTACAGTCCAGTTACCCATGTAAATACTATGTACTTATTTTAGTAACTACAAATACTGGGTAATAACTAGTACTAACCCTGAACCTACCCCTAAACCTACCCCTGTTCCATGTACTTACCTTATATTAGCCAGTACTTTCTAGGTAAGTACACTAAGTACTGTACTGTAAAAAGAAGCGTTACCAAAAAAATGATGTAAGCTGAATTAACATCTTTCTCTTGATTTGTCTTCCTTTGACCCCAACAGAACAGATCTTCCAGAACATTCGTCAGGAGTACAGCCGCTATCAGAGGCGACGGCAGTTAGAAGGGGCCTTCAACCAGACTGAGCCCTGCAGCTCCACTGATATCCAGAGCTCCAGTCCCGCCCTGACCGCCCCCAGCTCTCCCACAGGTCAGTCCACTGAAAACCATGTCCATTGAGATGCTTAAACCATTTATCAACCTTTTTTTAGACCTGGGATGCCCAATCCTGTTCCTGGAGATCTGCCTTCCCACAGAGTTCCAGCACACCTGTCTGTAATTAAGTGTTCTTGAATATTTTTAGGTGTATTTGATTAGGGTTGGAGCTGCTTATGCTGGACAGAATCTCTCTAGGAACAGGATTGGGCTCCTGATAATTTCAAATGTGCATTGTGAAGATGAAGTTTGTCGTCAGTAATGTCGAATGCTTTTTGATTCTTGATGCCGGCGAGTTTGAATATGCAGAAAATGCAAAAGTAACAGCAAAATTGGTTTATAGATTTTGAAGCACAATTTGACCATATGCAAACCGTCTTGCAAAGCAAACATTGTGATTTGTCATGAAGATGAGAGCCAATGATGATGGTGGCCAAAGAGTGTGTGTGATGTAAAGCAATGAGAGGAGACCACTCAAAACATGCTGTTTAGTACTTATAAAAGCTGTGAGCACTTTAAATCAACAGCTAAGATTCTTTACTGATGATTTTTATTCAAATGGAAATTGTAAGTTGTAAAAAGTGCTTGGCTCAAGCGTTTCAGTATACGCTGCCGTTCAAAAGTTTGGGGTCCATAAGATTTTTTTTTTTTTAAGAAATTAATACTTTTATTCAGCAAGGATCTATTAAATTAATCAAAAGTGACAAGATATTTGTTACACTCTTTTGGACTTTATATTCTTAAAAGAATCTTTAAAAGAATATCATTGTTTCCACAAAAAATATTAAGCAGCACTGGTTTCAGCATTGATAATGATTATAAATGTTTAAGAAACAAATTAGCATATTAGAATAATTTCTAAAGGATCATGTGACACTGAAAACTGTACAATTCAAAATAACTTCACCAGAATAAAAAACATTTTTAAATATATTAAAATAAAGATTTACAGTATGCTGTTTTTTACTATACTTTAGATCAAATAAATGCAGCCTAAGTGAGTAGGATTGGGTATCATTTGAATTTGAATTCCTACAGATATTTAGCAAATTGAATGTTAAGTGACATGGTCAAGAATGCATATTCAGAGTTGTTTGTTTTTAGGTGCCTCAACATTGAAGAAGGATCAGCCACTGTTCACGCTGAGGCAGGTTGGCTATTTGTGCGAGCGCCTTATCAAAGATCACGAGGAGAAGATGCGTGAAGAGTACGAACAGATACTGAACACAAAGCTTGCAGGTACAACAAATTGCAGGTTCCACACAGTGGTGTGTTCGCTTTATCGAGTTCATGCCTTTCTCGAACCCACCAGTTCTTTAAGTGTATGGATCTTATGCGCCAGAGAAACAAGCACGCAGTCATCTCTAGAATTTTGTCTTTGAACGTCCTTGTTTGTATATTTCTACATTAGGGTCTATTTCTTTGATTAGGATCAATATTTATTTATTTATCCCCCCATGCTACATTGTCATGTTTCTGGTTTCACCACTCTTATGTTTATGGCTGAATTGTGTTCTTAACATGCCGTTTCTCTTCCTTTTTCCCCTTAAGAACAATATGAGTCCTTCGTGAAATTCACACAGGATCAGATTATGCGAAGATATGGCGCCAGGCCTGCAAGCTGTAAGTATATTAACTTCCTCTATAAGCAAGCAATTAACATTCTGTCTTTTTTTTTTTGCAGTTAAAAATAATTAAGCTGATTTCAGTTGGTCCAAATGCTGATTATTGTCTCTTTATTTTCAGATGTGTCTTGAAGAACATTATAGATGGTACTAGCCACCCCTCAGCAGCTGGTTACTATAGAACCAGTCCCCTTCGTTTCATTTGAAATTTCCTCCTTCCACTTTTGAATCTTTTTACCCCTTTAAAATGCTTGGGTGCCATGGTCTATCCACATTTAACTCATTTTTATTGCTGAACTGTTACTGATGGCCCAACTCCAAACATGCATATCTAGATGCATTCTAAGGAAGTTTAATCTCTAAGAATTTGTGGGAAAAAATGTCAAACTACCGCTGTAAAAAAGCTTGGCTGATGCGATCTCTGTTTAATGTAATGTGACTGACCCTCAGCAGATATACCAGACTCTCCCCCTATCCTTCAGTCTGTTTTTTAACTCCAACTTTTTTTCTTTTTTGACAAATAAAAGATCTGTGATAAGTCATCATTTGAATTGATTCTGTTTTTTCTTGCAAATAATTTGGAAGGAAATTTTGTAGGTTTGTGTTGCATATCAAGTGTTTGGAAAGACATGAATGCGAGTAGCTAATGACAGAACATCCACTTTTTTTAATGTCCTATTTTTTTCCTCTCATGGATTTAATAATGCTTCACAAGTTGATAAACCTTAAATGTTAAACCACCATGAAAGTGGGTCATAGGTTCATAAACTGTTCTGGAGTTATATGATAGCCTTGTGTGAGAGGAAAATAAGTCATTTTTACCTGAAATGTAATTCTTGTAGCATTTGAGTGTTTCATTAATAGCTCACTGGATGTAAAGATTATCAGTGAATAACCTTTATAATTCTGTTACTCATAAAACTTTTGAATTGGCTTAGAAGACTTGGAATATAGTGTAAGCGGCATGTAAACAACTTTTTTTTTTTTTTTTTAAGGCTTGTCATGATGTGGTCACCATTTATTGTCATTACATAGAAAAATGACTAGGACTTACTACATTTATAATGTTAGAAAAAATAAAGATTCTATTTCAAATGAATGCTTTTCAGTTGAACTATACATGAAAGATTCTTGAAAAAACGTAACATGATTTCCACAGCACAACGGTTAGGTTTTAAAACCAGTATGAGCAGAATTTTCATTTGTCTGATTTATCTCTAAGAAACCTGAATGTAGTTTTTTTTTTTTTTTTTTTTTTTTTTGGAACATGTGAGAAAAAAAAAAAAAAAAAATATATATATATATATATATACAAACATGCATACATATATAAAATTAAAATAACGGCTATATAAAATCATGTACATCTCAGCACAATCTTCCAAAAATGATTGTAAGTAAATCAAATTAGAATTTCCCATGTTCAAAAAGGAGTAGGAAGAAGTTCATAAACTTTTCGGGTCATACCCCCTATCTCTATCTTTATCTTTTAATTAAATACAAAACAAATTGATCCAACTCATTAATTTCCATCCATCTATAGCAAATCAAATAGTAACACCTCCATACTAAACTTGTATGTAGACCAAGGAACCTGATACTATCACCTCAAGTCCATTTCGTATCCATTTAATATCTTCAGTTTAATGGTCTTTTAAACTTATTGTTGAACATGATTTCATCTCTTCACTGCAGCCGTTCCATACATTTACTCCTTTGGTTGTGATGCAGTGATTTAGAATTTGTTCTTATAAATTTCTTTTTAAAAACAAATGTTCCTCTTAAGTGATGTTTGCTCTCTCTAATTTGGAACAACCCTTGAATACTGTTCGATAGCTGTTGATTATTTATTTTATACATAATTTGTGCAGTTTTGAAGTCAACAATATCTCAGAATTTTAGTGCTTTTAATTTAATAAACAGTGGAGTAGTTGGTGCTCTGTAAGTAGTTTTATTTATAATTCTTAAGGCTCTCTTTTGAAGGATAAATATAGATTTAGTATTGGTTTTGTAAGTGTTTCCCCATACTTCCAGACAGTAAGTAATGTATGGAAGAAGTATGAAGGAACAATACAACGTATACAATGTTTGTTGATTTAATAGGTAGTTGATTTTATACAATATGGCAATTGATTTTGATATTGATATTTTGGCCTTGATATAGTGTATATGTGGCTTCCAACATAATTTTTCATCAATTATTACTCCCAGAAATTTTAGTTCATTTACCCTTTCTATTTCAATATCATTTATTATAATTTTTTTGTTTAAAGTTGTGTCACGATTACCAAAAATTATCAATTTAGTTTTACTTAAGTTCAGTGTTAATTTATTTGCATCAAACCAGCTCTTTATCTTTTTTAATTCATTTTCCACTGTATCCAAGAGTTGTTCCAGATTATCCCCAGAACAGATTAAATTAGTGTCATCAGCAAATAAAATGGTTTTCAGTGTTTTTGACACCTCCCATACATTATTTATATACAAATTAAACAACAATGGACCCAACACTGACCCCTGGGGGACCCCACAGGTAATTTTCTTTAACTCTGAATTATGGCTTTGCAATTCAACATATTGTTGTCGATTATGTTAGTAGCTATTTGACCAAGAAAGTGCAGTCCCCCTAATTCCATATTTGTGTAATTTCTTAATCAAGAAATTGTGGTCAACTGTATCAAATGCCTTCTTAAGATCCAAAAATATCCCCACTGCATATTTTCTTTGTTCTATTGCTGTTGTTATTTCTTCCACAAATTGAATAACTGCACGTGAAGTTGTCCTATTAGCCCCGAAACCATATTGCTGGTCAATATGTCAATAGATTGTACTGGAAATGGCGACATCTAGTGCTCATAAAGGATGCTACCATTCTCTTTGAATGAGTTTATGTATTTTCAAAAATGTTGTCTATTTATGGTTGGTTAAATATCAGTGCTTAGAATATATCGAGTTTTATTTTTTCGTGTATTATCATTTGGACGAAATGTTCAAAACAATAAATTGCATCACGTGACTTCAGGTGTGGCGGTTTGCGGAAGCTCAGGTAAAGAGTCTGCTATACTTTGACAGGTCAGAGGTTACTTTTTTGCACAACAAAAGTAAGCAAAACGATCCTGTACTGCAGACCCTTTAGTTAGGAACAAGAGGAAGGAAGACTGAAACCGGAAAAGCTGGATGAAGCCTGTAATTATCGTCCAGGGAGAGCGTCTTGTAGTCCGTGGTGGTCTCACAACTATTTTTGTTTATCTTACTATTTTTAAAACAGACTTTATTACTTTATTATCATAATTTCAAATAACCAACGACATTAATGAGCTCTGGTCCGTGCGCGCTCAGAGAAATCTCTTGTAGGCTACTCGCGTGAGAGGTGGTGGATCAGAAGAAAGGGTAAGTTAATGTTTGCAAATTATCTATTCAAAATAGTTTCGGGCATAAACAGCACTTATAAAAAAGCACCCAATGTATGAATCACTCTCACAAGAGATTTTTTTTTCTCTCTCATAAAGTTGTTTCTAAAATGAAAAGTATAGGCTAGCCCACCTCTTAAATAATTACATACAGGATGAGTTTGTTTATGCAGGAAGAGCCAATAACTCCGGAAGAGAGTTCTGGAAAAGCATGTGCAGCTGTAATCTAAATAGCTTTGATAATACATTTCAGATTTCTTTTAAATTTGCTGCAATTGCATAGCCTACTAAAAAACGTTTCTGATAACCTAATGAAATAATTAAAAACTTAAATTTATTGGTTCATTGTCAATTAGGCTAATCCAAAAAACGACCCTTCTGATTTGCATTTTTAAGAGAAATGGGCGATAATGACATAGAAGAGCAAGACACTTTTCCCGTGCAGAGGGACGAAGAAGGTGATAATCGAGCAAATCCGAAGAGGAGTCGTCGCAGGGTAGAAAAGATACATTCGAATGTTTCTAAATGGATGCTTCCCGAGGAGTTACGGGAGACGTATTTGGAACGAGCGAACTGCTGTCCGCCACCAATCTTCATCATCCTCATCAGCTTAGCGGAGGTACAATCAAATGTTTTTTAGCGAAACATTAACCTTTGCACCACTGGCACCATTTAATCTTTCTGGCTATCTGATAAGTTTAACTGTTTCTACTTGCTCACACAACAGCTTGAACCAGTTAAAGTTTGCTTGTTTAAGATGGTCTCCCAGCCTGGCCATGCTGGTCTTTAGCTGGTTTATCTGATCTATTGGCCAATCAGCTTAAAACCCCTTTAAAACCACCAGCCAACAGACTAGCCTCTGTGACCAGATACTGCAAATACAAAGACCAGAAAACAGTTAAGACTGGTTTAATACATGAATTAACATTCATACTATATTAGTATAAATGTTCATTCTTTATAAAAACCAGCAGCAACCAGTACATTTCCATTAATTTGTGAATGTTTTAGTTGGGATGTGTACTATGAAAGAACTGAGATCCTTTTTAACTTTGCTTTCCACTTTTCCATTCCTGTATGGCAAGTCTTAGCCAAAGTGTTTGAAAAGCCAGATTCATCCTTGTTTCCGTGGACATTCCTTAAAACAGACCTAGTCACTGAAAATAAGTGTCTTGGAAATGAATAAACTTTTGAGACCTTCCATTAGAGAGTCATTTTTTATTTAACAATTTTTACTAAAAACTGTCTTTCTTTTTTATTACTTACTATACTATATTTTTTTAACTAAAGTGATGTCTCTAAATATGAGTTAAATACTACTAAACCATCTTTCCTAGAAATGAAGGCCTTTTGAGACATTGACACACAGGTTCATGTTTTTGACAGTGCTTTTTGGCAACAGGCATTATGAAGTTATTGGGATAATGAAGACTTTAGGTCTTGTGTCTCAAAACTCTTTTCAATCTTTGACAGTTAGGAGTGTTTATCTACTATGCGGTATGGAAGCCTCAGAAGCAGTGGATAACCCTGGGTACAGGGATCTGGGAGAGTCCTTTTACCTATAAGCCCGAACAACGCGAGGAAGCATGGCGGTTTCTCTCCTACATGTTTGTACATGCCGGGTAAGGGGATTTTGCTCCTTTTCTTCATTTTAAAATTACAATGAAAACTAATTATTTAGCCCCTTGTCATCCTGAATGAATGAAAAAATAAAAGTAAATTTTAGTGACGTTTATTAAACTCCTGTTCCACTGTGCTGGGCGGTATACCGGTTCATACCGAATACCGGTTTTTATTTTTGATATGATGTGAATTTTTAATATACCGCAATACTGGTGCATGTCGCTATAACAACAATCAGAACGCGGGGCGGTGCGACACTGTTTGAGAGGGTCTTTTCACTGTTGCACTGTGGTGAAGACACATATGTGTTACTAAGCGCGTGACGGTAAAGATGGATAGGTTAAACTATAATTGATTGCTGTCTGTCAAATTACATAGTTTCCCATACATTGGTTCACAATATCAACACTGCCTTTTGGAAAGTTTTTTTGTGGTTGGCATTGACATCGTTGAATAAACATGAGCACTGCACGTTTCAAAGTCAAAAGGCGGGTGTTTTTATATGAGTATATTTTTGAAGGGAACTGGCTGTCTTTAGAAAAGTTTCAATGTTATTTTCATTTAATAACATTTTATCTTTACATTATTTGGTATTTAAAGGTAGGGTAGGCAATCTTATTCATAAACACTTTTTGTTATACTGGTTGAAACTCTCTTCACATCCTGATGACAATCAATAATAGATAATTTACATATAGGCCTATCTTCTGTGGAAGTCTCAGAACCACAAAATGTTTGTCCAATCATTTCATTTGGTCTGAATGCAATGAATATTGGATGTCCTACCTGCTCATCAACATGCGTATGTATTTCCAGATATCCGTGCACCCTGCTTGCGCATACATCACACGTCATCAGCGCTGTCTTCAGTCTTCACTCGGATGCGCGCTTCAATCTATCGCTTTATGCCGTTGCTGAGACTCTCTATTCATTCGGATTCCAGTGAAATCACAAAACAAAATGCACACAAACGTGTCCCTGCTAACCACTGATGAACATATTCGGTTTTGATGAGAAAAAAAAACCTATACGAGTGCAGATTAGAACCCGTAACGTCTGACACGCTTGGGAAAAGTTCTGCCACCAGACCATTACAGTACACAAGCAAAATAAGCGGAGCTATGCATTTATTCACTTGAAAATTCTCGGCACTAACAATATGTTTTAGTAGATCTCATTTAAAGACAAATTAAACCAAAGGAACGTTACTATTGAAATTGATTTCTAGACATCGTTATGTTATTTTTTCCTAAAATTGTTATTGTACATTTATCTGATTTAGCATTCAGACACACACACACACACACCTGTCCCACCCACTTTTTAAAACAAAGTTACGCCACTGTCTGTAAGGCTATGCAGATTTGTAAACAGACAGTCACCGAGCGCCGCAAACAAACAGCAGCCACCTTTTACAATTTCTCCTGAACCAAAACAACAAGCTTATGCTGCGTTTACGCCATGTGATTACCGTAATTAAAATATGGCAACCTGTGATGTTCTACTTCCGTCCTCGGAATTTTGCGGTTCTATGTCAACACTACCAATGTTGAAATGAATCGGCAGTCAGCGGTCAGTCAGGTGGTACAAGTCAGGGCTCTTTAAGTTGTTTACGTTCATTATTATGGTAAAGTTATGTGCTTTGAAACATGAAGTAATTTAACGCCGTGTCTCGTGATGGTTTGCAGACTCTACTCTGGCTTTGTGCTTTTATGTGTTTTGGAGGAGACGTGGCTTTGGACAGCGCTCTAAAGGGAGGGTGGGATCTTATGCTTTCAAAGATAGCTTGCTATTGCTAAACTCTGAAATTGCCTACCCTACCTTTAATAATTTTTTTCACCTTACCCTACCTTTAATTTTTCTTCAATTAGGGTGGAGCATATCTTGGGAAACCTGTTAATGCAGCTTCTTCTTGGCATTCCCCTGGAGCTGGTGCATAAGGGCTTTGAAGTAGGCATGGTCTATATGGCTGGAGTCCTTGCAGGTAGGTTTGTGTATTTCAGTAGTTCTTACTGGGATACAGTAGCCTGGGTTTCCCCATACTGCCTTACCGCAGCGCGATTCAATTCACGCTGAAAGGCAGTCTGGATACCATGGCCAGATTTTTCGCCTCATTTAGGG
The DNA here is from genome assembly GCA_030578255.1 of Tiaroga cobitis. NCBI lineage: Eukaryota > Metazoa > Chordata > Actinopteri > Cypriniformes > Leuciscidae > Tiaroga > Tiaroga cobitis. The sequence continues at coordinate 34,869,850 of CM060606.1, forward strand.
AACCAATCACAGAACGGGGAGGGAGCAGCTAGACGATGACGACATCTATGCGAAAAAAAGAAAACAGTTTGTTTATATCTATTTAACATGGCTGAAGACGCGAAGCTACTCTTTGATGCAGCCTTAGAACAATGTCTAAGTAGTTTAGAATGCAAGTTTATTTTGAAAAAAGAACAGCTTTAGGCGTTAAACCATTTCTTAAACAAGAATGATCTTTTTGCCCTGCTACCAACAGGCTTTGGAAAAAGTCTAATATATCAACTAGCCCCGTTAGTGGCTAAGGCAATGGGGCTTCGCGAGACCCCAGTCGTCATAGTAGACATACGTCATCTGGTATAATTGAAACGATTGGCAAATTTGATTGACATTCTTAGCACCCAATAAACTGCGACGGGCATTCTGAAACCACGCCTAAAATACGAGAAATTGCGCATGTGGTTCCCAGACCCAATTCTCAACGAGATTGGGTCTGGCGTTAGCCAGGCTAGGGATACAGTATATAATATCTCACATTGTTTGCAATCCAAACAAATATTGCATTGCAGTTACTGCAAGTTATGTGACAACTCTAAAGTAACAACGTTTATTCTTTAAATGCATATTGTTTCAAATACTATTGCATTTAAAAAAAAGAAATCATAGTTTTTTATTATTAAGATGAAACTTTAAGACAAAATACACATCATTTTTTTTTTTACAAAAAATGTAAGAGATACAGTATATCCAGTTAAACTAAATTCTTGCACCTTTTGTGTTCAGGTCTGTTTTATTCCGAAAGTGAACTGGCTATACACATGAAATTATGCTATTTATTTATTTGAACATCTATTAGTTAGATTTAGCCTCTTTCAATACACACACAAGTGTGTAGTAAGCGTAGGAAAGGGGCTGCATTTTGTTTATAAACATGCTCACACACATATACACGCACAACAGATGGTCTTAGCAAAGGTTCATCGACCAAATAGTTTACATTTTCAATTAATTTAATTAAATCAATTAATTTTCATATATGTTTTTATAAATTGATATATTCAAATAAAATTTCTCAAAAATACAGATTTTTTCTTTTTCTTGCATCACATTGGTTTTTGCTGTAGTTCTTGAAAACTTTTACATTTTTTTTAATTGATAAAAGGGGTTAAATTAAGTAATGGCACAGTGAGAACATGGTAACATTCAAAACTTTTGGACTTTGACTTATTAATGAGAATATACTGATTAGATACGATATGGTTTTAGTTGAAAAATATTAAGATTTGACTGTTTTATAATTTTGCTGTTGATCCAAATCTTCATATTCTCATGGAATGTGTGTCTGTGTATGAATCCTCTTTCAGGCTCTCTCGCCAGCTCCATCTTTGATCCTCTCAGTGCTCTTGTGGGTGCTTCAGGTGGTGTTTATGCCCTCATGGGAGGTTACTTCATGAATGCTGTGGTGGTGAGTAACTTTCCAGTAATATTTGATGGGATATTTCTTTTTATAGAAAATACTATACTCAAGTACCCAAATCAAAAATGTTTTTTTTTTTTTCTATAGAATTTCAGGGAGATGATTCCACTTGTGGGAGTGTTTCGCATTCTGGTAATTGTTCTGATTGGTGCGTCAATTTTCACTTTTCACTCTAATAGTAGATGTCAAAAAAGATACCAATAGTAATGTTTGGATAAACTAAGCATTTTGTTAGGACCTATTGACATGAAAATGCCCCCCTCCCCCCCCCCCCCCAGTTGGAACAGATGTTGGATTTGCTATTTACAGAAGGTTCATTGTCCATGACACTGCCATGAAGGTAAGACATTAAAGACCATAGCAGAATCATAAACCAGGTAATGAAACCGGTATTTAAACCAGAATACCTAATACTCAACTAGAAGGATTTAGACTACAAGCTTAATAAATAGGACTTAATAATAAATTAATAATAAATTCAGAAATTCACTCTGAATATAGTTTTCACACTTCATTATATGATAATATACTAGAAAGATCCTTCATACTTTCCTTTTTTTTTTGTTAGGTCTCTTTTGTGGCCCATATTGGTGGTGGTGTAGCAGGCATGACCATTGGTTATGTTTTTTTCACCAACTACGATAAAGCACTCCTCAAGGACCCACGCTTCTGGATGTGCATTGTGGGATACATTGCCTTCTTCTTGTTTGCTGTCATTTTCAACATCTTCCTGTCCCCAGCACCCGCGTGAGGATGATGGTTGAAGTCATGCATCAGTTCACAATGGACAATCATGGCTTTTTAAAAGAAGCAAGTCTCAGGTCAATATAACTGTCAGAAAGACTCTTAAGGTTGTATGCAAATACTCTACATACAATCTAAAGTAAATAAATGTCATTTTTAAGAAAGATTTTACATCCAAATATTCTCTTTTTTGGTTTTGCTTAAACACACCTCAAGTAATTTAGTTACTCAGGAACAAAGAAACGTTTGAAATTTACATTTTGATTCCTTTTTTTGTGAGACCATTTATTTTGTATTCACAAAATTATTGAGCCCTCTGCATGCTGGCCTACAAACTGATGTCATGATGGCTAAACAAACAGCTCAATTTAATTGATTCGAAGGGAGCTAAAAAGGAGCTTTGTGGTCAAAAAGAATAAACTTGCCATGTACTTTATTTTTGATTTACTATATATATATATATATATATATATATATATATATTTCTAATTTCTTAGACTTAGAATATTGGAAGTGTCCTTATAATACTGTAGAGGGCAGCACTGATGAGCATGTGGACAGACCTCAACCTGAGGTCACAACAATATAGTTTAAATGTGGTATTACATAAGTTATTGACCTATAATCAATAGGAAATTGTGTCAATTCAATGCTAATGACATGTATCTACAGTTATATGTTCATGATTATCATATTTTGTTTCAAGTGTTTATGTTGGAAGTGTGGTTTTACAAATAAAATGTACGAACATTCATACAAGTTCATTAATTGTATTCAAGTCAAATATATTTATATAGCGCTTTCACAATACAGATTGTATCAAAGCTGCTTCACAGTATCAATCAAAACAACTTAATGTTTATTACTGGAAAATAGACATCCAAGTTTGGTAGAGCTGATCAATGGTATGATTGGTTAATTAATTTGAATATCCCCAACTGAGCAAGCCAAAGGCAACAGTGGCAAGGAACCGAAAAACTCCATCCAGTGACCTAAAGGTGTCCTAACACACCATCAGATGACCCAATGGAGAAAAAAAACCTTGGGAGAACCCAGGCTCAGTCGGGGGCCAGTTCTCTTCTGGCGTTTATTTACTAGAGGCTGAATTTACAGTAACTGTAAGATAAAAAATGTATATTCACTTGCTTTACATGTAATTGTTTTATGTACTGGTTAATTCTGGGGTTTGTGTGTAGAGTGAATGTTGTACCATGCCGAATAGCTTAAGGTAAAGTGAGTTCACACATGAAAGCATCCCAAAACAAATGTCCTCTGACCCTCTGTCCACTCAGTTCTAATGAGCTGATGGTAGTTCTCCAAAACAGATCATTGATTGCCAGCCAATATGGATACAGTGCTCTTGCCAGTCTAAACAGATCATTCCAGGTATATTCAGTTCACAAAAATCAATTTTCATTTGTCTAAGCTACTATGATATTCATGGCACTTCAGTGTTCACTGAAGTCCTTCATACAGTGTGTTTGCTGCAAACAAGGACTGACACAGACCCCTATTAATTCTGTTCTTCTTAATTGAACAAATAACTCCAGCCACATGGCACAAAATAGTTCACTGATCGTTCAAGCAGGCTTTCATTAAGTGATCATATTATACTTATTCTAGTCCTCACACTTGTGCTATAATAAACTGAATATCTGCCATTTTCAATGCATGTTTTTGAAAATATCTTACCTGATGTGACCTGTAAGTCCTCAAAGTGCATTTGAGGATGTGAAGAGTTTGATTTGAGGTCGATTTTCCACTCTGTTGACAAATTACATCAATTAGGGACATTTTATGACTAGCTTTCCAGTACAAACCAGAATTTGAGTTGTGAATCAAATCAATGTGCAACACACTCATTCCTGGAATATGTATTAATCTAATCCTGGGCTATTTTTAGAGCACTATTGACTCATGTCTGGGGCTGTGTTTTCAACTAAATGTTCATCAAAAGTTCAGTTATTTGCCCTGACTAACAGAAATGCCGATCGGGCACCAGCAGGGATATTCCCCGGCCTTCCGGAAACAGTTTGTTCTAATATAGTAGTAGAAAATACATGTATGAACATAATCTGCGCTGCCTTTCTAAAGTGTTGCGTCATTAAGATCTTTTATTTGAAATAAATTAATACTTGTATTCAACGAAGACACATTAAACAAATCAAAAGTGACAGATTTTTCATTTCAAATAAATATACTTTATACTCATCAAATGATACAAAAAAAGTATCAAGGGTTCCTCAAAAATATTAAGCACAATTGTTTTCAATATTGAAAATAATAAATGTTTCCTGAGCATATTAGCATATTCAAATCAGCATTTTAGAATGATTTCTGAAGGATCATGTGATGCTGACGACTGCAGTAATAATGCTGAAATATATCATATATTTTACATAAGAAACATCTTGCAATCTTATGACAACAGTTTACACACACACACACACACACACACACACACACACACACACACATATATATGGATGCATTATGATTATTTTGACCACATCTACGACACACGTACTGACGTATCACGACGAATCAGATTAATAGTTGTTGTCTCACTGTTTCTGTACAGTATAACGGTATATGTAAAACTGTCTGAAACTAAATTGTCTTCCAAAAACAGACTAGTCAAGTAGTGCTTGTAGGCCTAATATATTTTATTATTGTGACAATTCCAATAATGTTTGATTTTGTACCTTTGTGGCTAAACAACAGATGTCAATTTATATTTAGGCCTGAACAAGGATGGTGTTTAAATGCATACAATGTTTTTTAATTAATATGATCATATGGGAAGGGAATTGGAAAGATTGTTTTTATCATCAGGGAGCATGAAATGCATTCTATCTAACCTGATGTGCTTCTCTTTTTGAGGTACCATAGCTATATTAAACTATTTAATTCAGTTATTCAAGCATGCCAAGTCTGAATCAAATTATGTAATGAAGAGACTCACTCACTATGTTAAATAGGGCTTGCCTGATATGCCCCTAAATAGCAGGCCGGAGATGAAACCAACCAACAGCATAGTTAGTGAGTGTAATGGGGTTGCACCATTGATTTCTTTTAAATGGAATAAAATATCTCCACAACTAGCGGAGACAACTTAATTGCATTGGTCTGGACCCAGCAGAGTATGAAATCGGACATGACCGATTGATTGCTTCCCAAAGTATTGACTACTAAAAGTAGTGCCGACATGTGGCCAAATGCCATTAGAAGCATTGTGTAAAGCTGTGATCCCTATCATGGATAACAGTAAACAACACTCAATGCAGTTTTATTCAACATTACACTCATAATGTCAGTCATTAGGTTTGGTTTTATGTTGTTAAAAGAACCAACAGGCCTTCATTTCTCTTTACAAAACATGGAAATTCACCAGTAGTGTTGCGCTCGTGGTTTTAGCTCTGGCTTGCGTGCACAATTGCTCTATTTTTGCTATTCAGCTCAAAAACTGTTTTCTAGTGGGTGTTAACTAGCAATCAAACATGCAAGACTGTCTACTGATTAAGAGCGGGTGCACAAGAACATGAAGCGGGCACCAAGTGTAAAAGAGCTTTAAATTCATACAGACGGGGGCTTTATCAATCGACAATGTTTTATTTACGCATGCCATACACAATCAATTCAGCGCTCCCTTCATGTTAATAGTGGAGTACTGGTTATTGACGCACTGACATACAGAACCAGTGCGCTTGCCAACAGACCCCTGCACATTTGGAAACCTTATTTCGGTACCAACAGAGAGGAAACTGGGGGTCACAAAAGTTCAGGTGATGTGCTGCGTCAGATGTGCAGGGCACCAATGATTTTTAAATATTTTGGTGGCCTCGTCGCGCCTGTATGACCCGCGGGGATTTAAAGCAGCGGCCTTCTGTCCATACTGCTGTAAGGTAAATGACATGGGGTAGCGCATTGATTTCTCCTGCATGCCTATAAGTTGGCAGCAAGAAGACCTGCTTGTTTTGTGTTTAGTCGAGAGCTTTAACGATAAACAGGATGGCATAAGTCTATAGCTTTTTGTACTTAACAAGGTGTAGAGGTTGGAGTAGCATTTGAGTCGCTTTTACAATGAAGATTTACTTCATTTTCTCCCAATTTGTTTAAGGTATGTCGGTGCTTCAGTTTATTTATTTATGTTTACTTTCAACAAAAAGATGCTTCACAGAGTAATGCACTGATTGACTACATTTAGTAGCACTGCATGTTTTGTTGATTATTTAGTAAGTCATTTAGAGAGGTTAGTTAAGCTTGCTGTAAATATACCTAATATAGGTGCCTAAGTTAGGCAATGTTTGGATCATTATTGCAGTGCATGTTTGGAGACAGTTCTTCTAACCCTATTTGGTGAAGTGTGTAGCTTTTCATTTATTAAACATCTTGACCAAAGATCTAGATCAAGATGATCTTGACCAAAAATGTATGCACGTCTTGATGGAAATAATTGTTATGATGTTATTTCCATCAAGTGGAGCATCAATTGTTGGCCAAGATCTTGTATCGACAATGCCAGAGTCAAACACTCTGTAAAGTCTCCTCCAGCACATCCCAAAGACTTTCAATGAATTTATGGTCTGGAAGAGGTGCCAATTCATGTGTGAAAATTATTCTTCATGCTCCCTCCTAACCAACCATTCTTTCACAATTTGAGCCTGATGAGTCTTGACATTGTCATCCTGGAAAATGGCTATGATGTGTCTTCCTACATGGTTGTTTAAGTAATGAAAAGCTACACACTCCACCAATTAGGATTAGAAAAAACTGTTGCCAAACATATAACATGCTAGAAACATAATAATCAGTCAGTGCAATTATGATCCAATCATTGACTCTAGTCTAGCATTTGCCTATTTGTTGTTTGGGACCAAATTAATTTGTTTACATTAAATTCAGGTATAAATATTGTAAAAAAGGTAAATGTATTATTTATTATTATTATAATATTTTGTTTGCAACCAAACAAGAACATGTAATTGAAAACCCTATACTGATCTGCCATTAATCTGACTTTTGTTTAAATTTCTGATTTAATGTTTATGTCTGAATTATACCTAATACCTGAGATGCTTCGATGCTTGCAATGGAGACTTTATGATCTTGCATCAGTTTCTTTATTTTGCCATTCATTTTTTGTCTCTTTTTTTTATGTTATTCCTTCCTAGTTTTGAAAAAGAAGTCCAACTATTTATGGTTTATGCATTTAATATACAGGGTAACTCTGAGATGTTCTTAGTTTGGGAAAGCTTAGCTCTCTTCGTTTCACATAAAAATGACAGTAAGGATGAAACTGATATGCGCGATAATCAAATAATAGTTTGGTACAAAATTTAAATTCAATGTATTACATTATTCAAATGTGACTCACGGTCCATTTTCATGATTCTTACTTCTTATTTCCTCTCCTAACAGACTCAAAAATGCCAGAGTGAAAATGGGAGACTGGAACTTCCTTGGCGGGATTTTGGAAGAGGTGCATATCCACTCCACTATGGTGGGAAAGATCTGGCTGACCATCCTCTTCATATTCCGCATGCTGGTGCTTGGGGTGGCGGCCGAGGATGTGTGGAATGATGAACAGGCTGACTTTATCTGCAACACCGAGCAGCCTGGATGCCGCAACGTGTGCTATGACAAAGCATTCCCCATTTCCCTTATCCGCTATTGGGTGTTGCAGGTCATTTTTGTGTCTTCACCTTCACTGGTGTACATGGGCCATGCCCTCTACCGCCTCCGTGCCCTTGAGAAAGAGCGACAGCGCAAAAAGATGACACTGAGACGTGAACTTGAGGCCGTGGATGTGGAGTTGGCGGAAGTTCGACGCAAAATAGAACGTGAGCTTCGGCAGATCGACCAAGGGAAGCTGAACAAAGCTCCGTTGAGGGGGTCCCTTCTGAGCACCTACGTGGCTCACATAGTCACCCGCTCTGCCGTAGAGGTGGGCTTCATGACCGGACAATATTTTCTGTATGGGTTTCGACTAAATCCGCTGTACAAATGTGAGCGTGAGCCCTGCCCGAATTCGGTGGATTGCTTTGTATCTCGACCCACTGAGAAAAGCGTCTTCATGGTGTTCATGCAATGCATAGCTGCCATCTCATTGTTTCTCAACATCCTGGAGATCCTGCACCTGGGCTACAAAAAGCTTAAAAAGGTCATTTTGAACTACTACCCACAGCTGAGGGACGATCCTGATGACAGCTACTATCCCAACAAGCTGAAGAAAGATTCTGTGGTCCATCAGACGTGCATCGGCACCTCAACTGGCCGCAAGGCCACCATTGCATCTGCACCCAGCGGATACAACCTTCTGCTCGAGAGACCACCTGATGGAACCGTCTACCCTCCTTTGATTAACCCATCCTCTGCTTTCTTGCCCGTTCAGGGTGATTTGCCAGCTAAAAATGGTTCTGATGCACCAAAGTACTCGCAGCACAGTCCGACAGAGCACAACAGCAATTCCAACAACACTAGCAGTGACACGCGCTCACCACCTTGCAACTCCGTCACGCCGCCGAAGCAAGAAGAGGGGGAAGATTCTGTCCACCCGCCACCTTCGCACAAGAAAGGGCAAGAGTCCAAGACTCCAGACTCATCGAGCCACCCCAGAGAATCTTCTCACTCATCATCTGGCGTTGGAAAGAAGCCATGGAAGGCCAGCGCACCATGGAACTGCTCAACGGTTGTAGAAGGCAATGGCTCAGACTCGGATTCCCTGGAAGGCGCTAAAGCCCGCTGTCCCTATGCCGCTGTGCGGGCACGTACTTTGTCCAGGTCCGATTCCAAGCGGAGCAGGCCCACCTCTCCTGATTCAATAGAAGAATCCAGTTCTGAGTCACGGCATAGTCCACGAGCGTCACCAAGCCATCGCGCCTCATTAGCCAGCAGTTCCAGTAGCAGGCGAGCTGCTCCCACAGACTTAAAGATATGAGAAAAACTCACAGATGGTAACCATATAATTTTTGTAGTTATAAATTGATAGAAATTGACCAGAGTGACTGTAAACTTAACATCTACAGCTTTGATGTTAGCACGGAAGCAATCTCAGACTGAAATTTTATATTCAACTTTATAAAGTGGTAACACTCCTTATGGATTGTTTACACTCTCCTTTTATACATATCAATTCAGCAGTACACACAGACAGAACACTTAATTAACAATAGTAGTATGACTACAATACAGGAAATGGATTGTACGTTTGATGTATGCCTTGTTCTCATCTGGACATTTCTCTTTTTAAGTGCTTCCTGCATCAGAAGTCAAAATGGTGTAATGGTTAAAAAAATCCCAATTTAAAACATAGTGCTGATTTAGAACAGCTGTAATAATCTGCAAAAAAAATATGATATTGTAAAAAACACTGTTATATCTGCATGTCATATTACAGCTAAATAAACTGATCTGATTTACAATGCAATCAAGCCAGATTGAAAATGTATTTGTAAAGTCAGTCTTTTCTAAGCATATGGACAAATAGCATTTCTAAATTAGATATCAACTAAATCTCAAAAGATTAAAAAAGCAGAATAAGTAAGGAATAATTGAAGACGGAACGTTGAATTATTATAAAATAATGCACACTCAAGACATTGCTCTGACTAATTTCTAATATATCTCACCCCAAGCCAAAAGTATAATTTTACAGCTAGTACTGGAGGCTTGAGCAATTTATAGCAAATTAATTATTAATGAGAGAGAGAGAGAGAGAGAGAGAGAGAGAGAGAGAGAGAGAGAGAGAGAGATTAAATGTATGTGAATTACCTCAGTATGTGGAGTGTGCGTCTCTCAACAGTGTTTGGCAGCAGTCTCTACTAATAGCGAAACTGTAAGTTAATATGCTTCAAGAACAGTGGCGTGGCGGTATTACCTCACTAGTGAAAAATGGCATATAGCTTTTAAGTTGCTAAACTATTTTACTGATAAAATCGTCAGAGCAGCGCAAACCACACTGTGCGAATGTGTGTCCGTAGGCTACTTGGTATGTGTGCGTTTGAGTGGGAGGGAGAGAGTGCGGGAGAAAGAGAGCATGTGGTTTCCGTAGCGTAATTTTGTGTAAAAAAAAAACAAAACAGAAAAACATTGAAATATTTTGTCGTTTTTATTCAATTGTTTGCTATATGTATTTGCTTGGTCAGTGTCGGTGTTGGTTTTGGTTATTTCTCTGTTGTAGACTATAACGACCTTTGAAATAACTGAAATTATTTTACAACATGATATGGACGTGTATAGGCCAAGACCTGCCTGGAACTACTTTAGCAGCACGTTTCCCTGAAAGCAATTGCCCACTTTAGACCGTTTGTAAACCAATCAGATTCAAGCATTTAACAGCGTCTGAACAAATACATTTTTGCTAGTAAGAAGTTACTCATTGCAAGTGTCATACTACTATGATTAGATTTGAGATTATATCTAAACTGTATTATATAAATGTAGCCTACATATAACCTACTGTGCATTATTTAATCTTTAATTTATCAACAGGATAAAGCTAAGAACCTTTACTTAATACTAATACTACAAGTTGAAAGTACCAAAAATCCAACAGCTTTTCCCCACAGGCTTTAAATAAACTTTCTACAAAACCACCAAATCCTAATAATACTTTTTTTGTGTTTTCTGTTGCCATTACTGTCAGCTTTTAATGTTGTTATCTATTCATATCACGCTTTATTTTTGAAGAAATTATTCTTGACTAAAGAGAATAATCGTCAATTTGATATTACTTCCCATCAAAAGGGAACAGAGCCATTTAAAAGTTGTTTTTATTATTTCTTGTTCTCCCTGAATTTTAATAATACATTACAGTGTATTAATAATACAGCTAATACGTGCTTACAACACCATCTACTGGACTAAAGCATATTTATTTTGAGTCCTCACACAAAAATATTTATACGTTGACTTGAGATATTAGCAGCTAAAATGCTGCTTAATTTGAGTATTAGGAACTGGATTATATGCTGTTTTAGAAAAAGAAAGCATGAGTAAATAACAAAACAATCCATGTGTCATTCAAACTACAAAACAGTTGCTCAAATTAAAAGCTGTTTTGTAAGACAATTCTACATTCCTAACTCTTGAATGGCAAACTTTACTAGCACCATTTCAAGAAATCTTAAATGAGATAAGATCCCATCCTTGCTTTATACTTCTTATGTGGTTGTGTCCTAACCACAAAAAAATCTGTTGTCCCAACATTCCAGTGATCATTAAATTTATCTTTTAAATTAATGTTTTATGAATTCAAAGTATCTGTGGTGCTAAAATTGTGAAAACTAAACTGCAGCAGTTTTGCAATCTTGACAGAAAACTCAGTATAGTTGTGCAACGGCACAGGTTGTGCATATAGGCCTACATATAGCCTACATTAGTAAAACTCATAGGTAAAACTGAACAATAACAACTTTGGCTTTGCAACCATGTGACACATTGGTCAGCCAGTGTTGTAAAAGTCTGGTTCACATAAAACAGAGATACACGATTTATGTGTGGCATAGCTTCATTATAATAAACAACACCTGCTTTAATAACAAGTAAAGTCAAGTCACCTTTATTTATATAACGCTTTTTACAATACAGATTGTATCAAAGCAGCTTCACAGTGATAACATGAAAATAATACAACAAAGTTTGTTTCTAAAAGAAAATTGCGTCAACATCCACCTTAAGTAAGGCAGATCAATAATATTATTGGATATTAAATGTCCCCAACTAAGCAAGCCAAAAGCCAAGGCAACAGTGGCAAGGAACCAAAACTCAGGTGACAGAATGGAGAAAAAAACCTTGGGAGAAACCAGACTCAGTCGGAGGGCCAGTTCTCCTCTGGCCAACGAAGGAACAGTGCATGATTCGGGCAGCATTTCAAGTCATTTTGGAAGTAATGACTTGTAATAACACAACAAACAACTTCAGTAAAGTTTTGGGAGGTCTAAAAGTAAATGTCAGTTTTATTTTAATATTAACATTTTTAAAACTACCATATTTGGCATGCATAATGTTGAAAGCTATAAGGTATTTATAAAATTGCTCTCACACATCGATCATGATCATGGCCGACGTGTTAATATGTCAGTGCAATCACTTTAGCAAAACAAAGCTGATTCATTCTTGTTTTAAAAGGCATACAGTTTGTTTAATATCCGGCGCGGGGAGTAGGCCTTATGTAACTTTCCCACAGGGAAAATTGAAAGGGATAAACAACATTTAACATTTACCAACTATTCTTTATCAGCATTTGAAGACAAAACACCATTTCAGGTGAAAGATCGAAAAAACAACAATAAAAAAACAACCATTCACACGATTCCGTTTGTCAGGTGACCACCAGGCACATGACTTGGAACGATCCGCCCGCATTTCAATACCTTAGTAGAGTGACACTTTATTTGTCCAATCAGCATACGAGCTACCGGGTGGCTGCCCAATTACACGCGAGTGTCGATCTTAAGTGGGCGTTTCATCGAGATGGGAAACATAAGAGACTGAAGATTTAAAGGAGAATCCATAATAAGTTTGCTCTCATCCATTTCTAGTATAACGAGGTTTTATGTTTGTCCTCTCAGCATTCATTTTGTGCTGATTATATTACTAATAATCAGCCAGGTTGTATTTTAAAGGGGTTGGGGAGGGGGGTCAACATGTCGATCCAGTACGAGGCACCGCTGGCGGACAGCTACGGGGTGACGGACTCGTTTCCCAAAGATTTTGGATATGGAGAAGAGGAGGGAGACATTGAGGACAGTCCTAGTCCCTCCGACAGCAAACCGAGAATCCTGCTGATGGGATTAAGGAGGAGCGGAAAGTCATCTATCCAAAAGGTATGAGGAAGAAATTTTATTTAGACAGTGTAACTACGTTCTTTTCCCCTGCTGACTTCTTAGCCGAGCGAGTTAGAACCGGGTCAGAGCCGCCTCGGGCAGTCGAGTTGTCACAGGGCACGGGCAAGATCACAGCTCGGAGCCGTTCCAACCAACCTATTTCTTAAGCAGCGGTGGATTTACGGACTTGGTTGCCACACAGGCCTAATAGTTACAGCACATTCAGACAGCTGGCTAAGAATATGTAGCATATAGATGTCCTATGTTCATGTTGTGATAACTCACCCGGCATTGATGTGGCACGTGATTTCTTCATATCAAAACCTGAAATGCTTATTCATACATTCAGCATCCCACACAACATCTCAACACCGATGATGTATTGTAGATCATACGAACAGAAATGGGTTACAGTTAGCTTATTCTTGTCCATGAATTTTCTTTTTTTCCTTTTACAATTTTTGCGCATTAAGGCAATTAATTGGGTATGGTCAGTTGTATTGTACATGGAGCGGGCACCCTTGTGTGGGCGCTTCCATGGTGACGTCACATGACCAGCTGTTTCATGCAATTGATTGGGATAATACTACTGATAACAACACAATTGTAATATTATGTTAATCTTAGATAGTATTTTCAGCCAGTGCTTAAGAGCTTTAAAAACTATTCTAAATGTACCAAACAGTATAACATCAAACTATTTATAAACAAGCTGTTCCATTTGGTTTGTTGAAACAAGTCATGAGTCATGACTACCTACAACGTCCACACTTCCACCAATTCAGGATAAATGCTGCATCGTCAAGCACTGAACGTGAACACATGACAGTCACAACTTATAAGCACTCCTGGAGAAACCCCCCCCCCCCCCCCCCCCCCCCCCCCCCCCCCCCCCCCCAGTTTTGAAGCAGCAGCATCATGCATCCACGCCAGTAGGTGTCAGCAGTGAGCAAAATATACAATGACTTTCAGGGTATATGAAAGGTTTTTTTTTATTTTATTTTATTTTTTATTTTTTTTATTGCAAATTAAAGAAACCATACAATAACAGAGAGCAGAAGAGAAAAGGGAAAAAGAAAGAAAAAAAATAATAATTACAATAACAATAAGTGAGGGGTTACAGACATCAAAATAGAATGCATAGGTTATACAAAACAAAGCAATATTACAATTAGTTAAAAAAACTAATTAAAGGATCTTTACAACAGACTCAAGAATATTATTTGTTTTAGAAACCTTAGAGTTTAAAGGTTTTGCAAGATTCTTAAAGGAAGAAAAAAGGGACTTTACATCAGATGAGAAAATTCTAAAATCAGGATTACAATGAATGGTTCTGGCTTTGTGAATATGAAACTTGCCCAGAAGACAAAGCAAAAATACTGTATAATTAAGATTAACATCGTTAGAATGAAAATCTGATAAAAAAATTATAGATTCTGAAATTTGTACCAATTTGTTGCAACAGTAAAAAACTAACAAGGTAACATCTGACCAGAAAGATTTAGAAAATGGGCATTGATAAAATAAATGTAGAATAGATTCTTCTTCAATATTGCAAAAGGAGCATAAAGAAGATACATTCTCAGAAAACCTGCTCAAAAACAAATTACAAGGGTAATATCTATGAGCAATTTTGAAATGGAGTTCTTTTATTTTATTAGGAATAAAAAGTTTGTGAGAAAAAGCCCATAAGTAATTTAAATCAGAGTTTGGATAACAGATACTCCATTTAGAACGAGCTTTAGGAAGAGTTCTTGTAGTTGAAGAAAGAGCATTCCTAATAAAGAAGTTGTTGCATTTTTTTATCTAATACATTAACACCATTGAATGCAAGTGTAGGAATAAAGTTGTTTAAACGGTTGTAACTTAAATGCGCTTTAAACAAGGTTCTTACACCTACAGGAATACTTTGTCACCTTATTAAAATCTCTTACAGAAATCACAACACTTTTCAGGGAAATAAAATCATAAAAAGAAAGAAGATCTCCTTGAGCACTAAACAAATCAGAAACAAAAAGAATATTTTGATCCACCCACTCTTTGAAAAAAAGAGATTTGTTACCACACAGTACATTTTCATTATTCCAAATAATACACGTGTGTGGGGAGAAATTATGTTTGAAAGCAATCTTCAAGGATTCAAGAGCTTGTTTATGAAAATTTGAGAGTTTAATAGGTAATTTGCTGCACTTAAAATTACAAGATAATAAGAATTTAAGGTCACCACAATGTTTAAAGATTAAATTAGGGATCCAAAACCAGGGTAAACTATTGTCTGGTTAATAGTTTACCCTGGTTTTGGATCCCTAATTTAATCTTTAAACATTGTGGTGACCTTAAATTCTTATTTAAGGTCAGTGATCAGTGATCTTATAATTCCTTACTCTCCTTCTAGAGTTCTAAGGTCCTCCAATCAACGACTTTTAAAAGTACCTCGTTGTAATTTAAAATCAAAAGGAGATCGTGCTTTTTCCGTGGTAGGTCCCAAACTTTGGAATAGTCTCCCATTCCATGTGAGGTCAGCTCCATCGATTACAACTTTTAAGTCTTATTTAAAAACTTATTTATTTTCTTTAGCTTTTGAATAAAGTATGTCTGTTTTGTTGTATGATTTTTATGTTATTATTCTGTAAAGCACTTTGGGGCAACGTCTGTTGTTAAAAAAATGTGCTATATAAATAAAGTTGCTTGCTTGCTAGTTTGAAAATCTAAAGCGTTAAGACCACCCTCCTTGTAACTTCTTATCAAAGATTTCCTTTGAACACATTCTGTTTTATTTTTCCAAATAAAACGGAATAGCAGAGAATCAATAGATTTAATCGTTTTTTTATCAACATATAGGGAAAGAGCAGGGTAAACTAGGCGAGATATGCCCCTCCGCCTTAGACAGCAGGACTCTCCCATAAATTGTCAAGTCTCTCTGCAGCCAGCAACATAGTATTTTTTTGGTTTTATCTATCCTTGGTTGAAAATTGTTATGAAGACGTTCTGAACCTGATTTGCAAATATCAACCCCAAGGTATTTTACCTGATGTTTAACTTTAATACCATCAACAGAAACTTTATCTGAATCATGCACATACAAAATTTAACTTTTCGTAGGATTTACCACCAATCCAGAAGCTTTGGAGAAAAGATTAAAACTGCTTAGGGCACCAGAGACTTGTGAATCATTTTTAAGAAAGAGACAAGTATCGTATATGAAAGGGTATTTGATATGAAATCTGTAAAATTATGATTCATAACAGCAGAACTTCATTTAAGCACCACTTGATTCTAAATGGAAAGTGTGTGAGCAGCATACTGCTGTTATGTTTACTTTGTGGCTAACGTGACTTTTGTTTTTTAGTGTCTATTTTGCGAGCGACAGATGAAATACGAATTTAAACTTTTATCATTACT
Organism: Tiaroga cobitis; assembly: GCA_030578255.1. Taxonomy (NCBI): domain Eukaryota; kingdom Metazoa; phylum Chordata; class Actinopteri; order Cypriniformes; family Leuciscidae; genus Tiaroga; species Tiaroga cobitis. The sequence goes on from CM060606.1 coordinate 34,886,278, forward strand.
AAAAAATAGAAAACCCTTTCGAATATTGTATATAGTTGAATTATATCTTTTGTTTCAACTTTTTTTTCCATCATTTCGCACAGTTGGTGTCGGTATAATGTCCAAAACGATTTGTACTAATGATAAAGGGGTAGGGCTGGGTAAAAAATATCGATTTCTCGATATTAATCGATTCTCATTTTTACGAACCGATATCGATTCTTAAATCTCAAGAATCGATTAGTCATCCTGTTTTCATTTAATGATCGCGTAGAACATTGTATCGTGCATCCCATCCAATAAATCGAAATAATCTTTGTGCATTGTGACTATTATTATGAAATAAAGTCTCAAATTTCGAATTACGTCCATTTTCTTACGAAATTCAAAAACATAAATACCGTTTTCGCGCTAGTGGCGTGAGATCGCTCTGGCTCAGCTCAAGAGAAGCAGCAGCACGGAGCGCACATGATCTCATTCTCCTCTTCCGCCTTAATAATACCAGTTACAGCGCCAAAAACAGCGCCAATGAGCATCTGAAAGTGTGTTAAAAGATAGAGTACAACTTCGAAATCCGTATCATGTAACGTGGTATCGCTCAATCAGTGTTTCATCCGTGGAAAGACGTCAGTTAAACAGTAAGTAAACAATGGCATGTAACGTCACATTTACCTCAGAAAAAACATTAAACTTAGTAACTTAGTCAGTTAGTCAGCTAGAAAAAATAACTCTAGAGAGGAGAATTTTGCTAAATATATGCACCATATTACATATTCATTATAATTTTTAATGTTCTTCAATATTTAATGCATGTTTGAATAAATCTGGCAAGTTTTTATGACAGCCACCATTTAAATGTTTATATTTCATATAACTTTCTTATTATAAAAATAAATAAGTGTAATTTAAGTGTTTGTATAGCTACAAATCAGTTCATTTTTATCTTCAAAATGATAGTAGGCTAATGAAGCCTAGTAGGCTACAACTGACTCCCATAGTTTACAGCATTAGTTAAGAGATTTGTTTTCCTTGAAAAAAATTGCCATGTATTGTACCTGATATCCAAAATAATCAATATTGAATCGAATCGAATCGAATTGCAAGCTTGTGAATCGAAATCGAATCGAATTGTGAAATTTGTGTCAATACCCAGCCCTATAAAGGGGCTACTAAAATAAATAGAAAATGTGTAAACTTTTTGCTAAAAGAGTTCAACCTTTAAGTGCCCATGATTCCCTTGGCTTTACGATATAAGAATTTGAATCTGAGGCCTCTGATACATAAGCCTTGCCATCAGTAAGCTCCTCATGAAGCATGTGACTGGGCTTTTAGTTTGATTTCACAACTTGTTGACTTTATTTCCTTGTGGAGAGGAGACAGAGCACTTTGAGAATGCTTTTAATTAGAGGTGGGGGAAAAAATCGATTCTGTTCAGTATCGCGATATTTTGCGCCCGCAATTATATCGATACAGTAGCGCAAAGTATCGCAATATTTAATTATAAAATTATCTGTTTTACTTCCGGGTTTTCTCGGAGTTTACTCTGATAATTTACATTCGCGTATTACATCCACAAGGAAGCGCTTGTTGCGGTGCTTTGTTGTCGTGCATTCAACTGGAAATTCAAATGAAAATGTAGATGCCAAGTGTAAGTTTAGCATAGATATATTTCCACTCGCTGAACCCTGACTGAGCGCTTGAGACTTTCGCTCTCCGTGACTCCGTCAAGCGATCATTCTGTGTGTGACCAGACGGGCTAACTTTATGGTGTGACCCAGCACCGTACTCTAGTGTGAAGGCGCGCGACTCGCCGGCACGTTTCTCTCACGCACGCAAAGAGAGTGAGAGAGTTAACGTTACATTATACCACGCAAAATCGACGCGCTACATGTAAACGATTTCTTGTTTGTATTTTCCTGTCAAAATAACTGAGTTCATCTGGTATTATTCAGCTTTTAAGAACAAGCAGAAGAGATGCCGGTTTCTCCGGTAGTGGGTGGAAGTGGAACTAATGCGCAAACGGCAATCTTATTGGATGGCACCCATGCCTGTTTTAATTTCAGCAAATCAGAGCAAACGAATGCTGTCAAATGATTTACATTCATGAACCAAGCAGCTCATTTGTTGTAGGCCTATATTATATTTTTTTTATAGACTATAGTTGTATATTGTCATTATTATTAGTAGAATTAGTAGTAGGATTATCTTTTAATAATAATTACTATTATCTTACTTTTTTTTTACAGAAACACTTAATGACCAACAATATCGTAAGCACCACCAGTTCAGTTTAAGTTCAGTAGTTAGAACTAAAACTTGATAATCATGCATGAATGCATATTTGTCATTTTAACTGAAGTTCTATAATTAAATAGGCTAATGCTTGATTATCATAATATAATGCTTGATTGACTGATTTTAAGAGTGTACATTTAGATATTTAAAAAGCTGTGCCATTCAATAAGCTGATTTTGTGGAATTATATATAAAAGTTTTTGCAGTTCAGTTAATGTGTAGAAGATAATGTTCACAGAATTAAATGTGACATTTGAAGTGAGTTGAGTCTTATTTTCCTCTATTTTTTGTAATGCCTTTGAATAATATGGGGGGCATGAATCGCAATATATTGTAGAATCGAATCGCAATACTTGCTGTATCGCAATATGTTAAGAATCGCAATAATATTGAATCGTGGGCCAAATATCGCAATACTATCGAATCGTCACATTTTTGCCAATTCCCACCCCTACTTTTAATGTATTAAATGTTTTTGACTTATCAGGTGGTGTTTCATAAGATGTCCCCCAACGAGACCCTCTTTTTGGAGAGCACCAACAAGATATATAAAGATGACATCTCCAGCAGTTCCTTTGTCAACTTCCAGATCTGGGACTTCCCTGGACAAGTGGATTTTTTTGATCCTACATTTGACTATGAGATGATTTTCAGAGGAACTGGGGCCTTGATATTTGTCATCGATGCACAGGTGAAACTGAAAATGCAAAGCCTTGACTCTAATTACTATACACACCCATACAACATAGTGATGCATTTCTGTCAGTAATTCAAGATGACTGGATTCTTTTGTGAAACATTGTAATTACAAATACTGACCAGCTATATCATTTTCGTTGGTCTAATATCTAGTAGAGCTGCACAATTAATCGTTAAAATATCACAATCTCGATTCAAACACTCACATGGTTTCATTCCTAAATGACAACAATTTGCCTGTGTCTAATAAACCTCTGACAAAATCACACCAGAACATTCAAATCTGCGACGGTGCTGCCGCTGACCCAGAGAGAGCGGTTATAATGTATAGGTATTAAACAGCTTCACAAACAGTCTTTTCAAAATAGTCAAACACACAGTATTGTTATTTCTGTGTTACAGATATTCATATTATTACTGAAGAACTGTAATAAAAGTTTATAGTTTGGATATGAACACTGTCTACGGTAGAGTGATCAAAATCACCCTTTAATAGTAACTTGGCGCTTAAAAAGACGATTGTATCGATTACATTGTGACAAGTGACTGTTAAAAAATGTATTTGTCATTGAATCATTCATTTGTGAGATTTGTTAAAAAAACGCTCATCCAGTAATGAAAGTGAGGTATTTATGAGTGATTCATTGAATCATTCATTAAACAGTTTTCTTTTTATATAATTCATTCAGATTAATTCAACATTTTAAATAGACTGCAGAAATTATTGTAACATTGGTCAGAACCTCTAGTAATTTTTTTTAATTTCTTTAAAAAGTCATTTTTTTAGCTGTTTGTTCAGAATCGTGATTTCTGTTTGAAAAAAAAAAAAATCATGATTCTCAATTTATCCAGAATCATGCAGCTCTAGGTTTTACTTTCTTTTTTTTTTTCTTCTTTTTTTTCTACCCTGTTAAATGTATCTTCTCAGTATCTAAGTTTGTTTACATTTCTAAAATAAAGTAATTTTAATACAAATTAATCAATAAAGTTGTCATTGCCAAAGGAAGTTTGACTTTTTCCCCCCCCTGTAGAATCCCCTTTCCCATGTAACCAATCGAGAAGCTATTGTAAATATTGTGATAAACTGCAGTTGAAATGGGTTAATGGTTGTAAACGGTTAGATTATAAATCTTGGCTTTGAGCCAGACATTCTGGTTTCATTTAATTGAATGTTGTTTGTCATTTAGGCTTGGCTCATTGTATCGCATTGGCTTAAGGTAAAACAAAAAAACAAAAAAAGGCACAAGATTGACTTTGTGTTTCTGCTGATACAGTCAGTATCTTATCTCAGCACTTCAGTGTTTCTTCTAGCTGAAAGTTGTTTTTAAAGGATATGGTTGATTAGATTGCAGATTAGCAAACCCCATAACAAAATGTGTTGTTGTGTCAAGAACATTCTTTTCATCTGCTTTTTAGAGGTGACAGTTATATTTTTTGCATATTTCTTTTGTATTTCTGCATTCTTTTATTTTGTAAATATGTAAAATGTAATTTCCAATTTGTTTGGTAGCCTCAAGTATAGCTTTTTCTCTAAACCTAGTCAGCCTCTACATTGTACATTGCCAACTCATACTATTTTGCATATTTTCTCTCAAAGGATGACTACATGGAGGCCCTTGGCCGACTCCACCTAACAGTATCACGGGCCTACAGAGTCAACCCAGAGATCAACTTTGAAGTGTTCATTCATAAAGTAGACGGTCTGTCTGATGACCATAAGATTGAGACCCAGAGGGATATACACCAGAGGGCTAATGATGACCTGGCAGATGCCAGTTTAGAGAAACTTCATCTCAGGTAATCATTAGCATTTTATTTCTGGTTCTATTAAGGGTGTGTTCACATTTGGCATGTTTGAATCGATTAAAACGAACCCTGGTGCAATTTCTCTGTTAGTGCAGTTCATTTGAATAAGTGTGAACGCTGCCATCCGAACCCTGGTGTGCACCAAACAAGCAGACTGAGACCACTTTCAAATGAACGCAACACAGACCAAAGGCATGTAAATGAACCAAAAACGGGACATGATGCGACTCTAAAAAGGAGAGAATGCTCAAGCATACCCGTTTTTTCTCTTCATAGTCTCGATATTGCCCATCACAGTTTGGTACAGGCATTAGAATCACGTCTCCTCACAGCAGATCTTCCGTTTTGTAATTTTATAAGCTCTTCACGATCACAAGTTCTCAGCTGGTCAAAATATCACCATATCTAGGCTACACACATACAACAAGTGCATTTAACTCGACACACACACAGCATTGTTTTGGATGTTCGGTAAGATCTGCCCAGAATTATACATAATAAAAGCCAACCTATCAGGTTGTGAACATATCCCTATGCCTATAAGTTTGGTATCTTTAGGTTCGGTGTTAAAATGCCAATGTGACTAAATGTTTCTTTTGTTTTTTTGAGTCCGGACAAATGAACCAAGCAAACCAACTTACAAATGTGAACACAGCCTAAAATACTTCTTGACCCATAATATGTGCCACTATTTCTGTGATCTGAGAAGATGGAACAGAAATCCTGCACTGATGTTGATGCATTGTGATTTTATTATTAAGTTAAGTTAAGTGACTTTTACCAGTACCATTAATGCGAACCTAAGAAAAGCATTACATAGCATTTGGATCACTGTGTTAATAATTGGTGAAATGAGAACTAAATCTGTCGGTTGTTTTGTATTTCATTCTGTCTAAGGATTTTTTTTTCTGTCCTCTGCAGTTTCTATTTGACCAGTATATATGATCACTCCATCTTCGAGGCCTTCAGTAAAGTTGTCCAGAAGCTCATCCCTCAGCTTCCCACACTGGAGAACCTTCTCAACATCTTTATATCTGTATGTGTCTCTACCTCAAGACCCTAATGTTTCTTGATGGTTGCACCTTAATGAATTTCCATTCCCTCTTTGGTCACTACATTATTGTCGTTATGAAGAATATATAGTGTTGTTGTTGCAGTGGAAATAGCTCTCCATCTCCAATGCAGTCATGCTCATGCATGTTTTATTATGCTCTCAATGCTGTAAGATCCCATATCAAACCCTGCAGGGCATTATGCAATGTGTGTGTGTTTTTCTGCTAATAGAATTCAGGGATTGAGAAGGCCTTTCTGTTTGACGTCGTCAGTAAGATTTACATCGCCACTGACAGTTCACCAGTGGACATGCAGTCCTACGAGCTCTGCTGTGACATGATTGATGTGGTCATCGACGTCTCCTGTATTTACGGGTCAGACTTTGTATATGATTTCTATTTGCATATAAGTCTATCTGTCTGTCTGTCTGTCTGTCAATCATATGGCCATGGTTGTAGCATTTATTAAAAATTATTTATGTACTTTTTCTCTGAAGAAGAGGAGCTCACATTCTTTTAACATTATTTTTAGCGTGCTTTTTATCAGTTCTGCATAGTGAGTGCATGTTTTGATTGTGTAGATTAAAGGAGGATGGCAGCGGCAGTGCATATGATAAGGAGTCTATGGCCATCATCAAACTTAACAACACCACAGTGCTGTACCTGAAGGAGGTCACCAGGTTCCTCGCTCTGGTCTGCATCCTGAGAGAAGAGAGCTTTGAGCGTAAAGGTACACCACAGCAATACTGTTTTATTGGTGTCTTTTATTCTAGCGGCAGGTCTTCGGTTCTTTTTAATTCTCCTTTTTGTGCCACAGGATTGATAGACTACAATTTCCACTGTTTCCGGAAAGCCATTCATGAAGTGTTCGAAGTGGGTGTTTCCACTTCAAGGACAAGCAGCCAGCCAACTGGCACCCCTCTCATGAAGACTGTTGCCTTAAACGGAACCCCCAGGAGCACTGTGTAGATAGATGGCAATAAAGACAATGATAAAAAGTGTGGAAAGGTAATAAGAGAGAGACTACAAGTCAAGATGGGCTGCATTCTGAGTATGCTGACCATTACTGCTCCCAAAAGCTTTATAAGCAGAAGCAAAAGAGTTTGAAAGTCATTAAAATAAACTTGCTGCAGTGGGTGTGGCAGAAATGTAACATGGGTAAGCTTGCAAAGCTAAGCTACAGATGGATGGAAGGGAAGAGGCACAAAAGAAGGTGGAACACTTTTTTTGTGACTAAAAGGCATTAACAAACTGTTCCTCAGGAGAACAAGTAACAAAGTGCAAGTCACTGAGGAAAAAACAAAAGCACATCAAGAAACCTCTCACCCCGTCAGGCCAAACTGTCTGACAACTTGGATGAATGCTGTATGATATGCTGCTGGTCACTTAACACAGTAGCCAAGTTTAAATACATACCTGGTTTACTCCTCAACACGTGAATGTTGCAGACTTCTGTGAAAATTTGTGGTGCACAAAATTTACGAATATACTTCTGAAGCCTTATGTAGAGTTTGCCTGTGTGATGCAAGCCCTAGTGCACACATGCACACTCAGTCACCTAAACAACCCATGTATTGTGTATGAAAGGTTACTAAAGGGATTGCAATGTGGATTTTGTCTTGAGTGAGTGTGTGTGTGTGCGCGCACATGCAAATGTATGTATTCAGTGGGGAGGGTGGGTGGGTGTTGTATATGCACTGGTTCAGGGCCCAGAGATATTACAAAGTCACACTTGGGAGAGCATTTGAGACTCCGAAGACTGAGGAAAAAGTTGTACCGTTCCATTTGACCTCTAGGACACTGTGATTGCACTTACCTTAGAAGATGTCAGGGATCCTAACTAACAAAATTCAAACTGGTATGCTGTACTGTTGCCCTCCAGTTACGTTATGGCATCCTTGGCATGTAGCTCATGCAATCCGAGGACATTGTAGGACGAACCTTAATATCTTTCATTCCGGTTCTGAGGTGGCAATGCAGTTGTGCTCACATTTATAACTCCCTAATCTTTGCTTTCATTCTTCCGATCACCAATCACCATGATGTTTTTGATTCGGAGAAAATCTGCTGTAAAATTAAGATATTAAGGAACGCCGAAGTGACAGGACATTTGAATCAGTTAAATCCATTCCAAGCATGTCCGTAGAGATGCTTCACATTATCTTGCAATCAGCTCTGGCATTTATATTTTAATGGAAACTAAATGAAATATGAAGAACACAAACCAATTGATCTTTAAGCCTTCTTGTGATTCTTGTTTCTACATACATGACACAAATTATGCCTGTCTTGCGTTTTGCCAAAGGTGTTATCATTCACAAATAAAAACATGTACACACCGGAATCAGTATTCATGTTCTGTCTTTGACTTGGCCACACACTCAAGATGGACATAATTGTAATTATTAAAGGTTTTTAACTGTTTATGCTTAACAGTTGCTCAAGGGGGAAAAAAAATAAACAAATATTTTTCAAGGAACAGTTCATCCAAAAATGAAAATAGCTTTCATGTTGCTCAAAGCAATGCCAAGGATATGGTTTTGACTTTTAGGGAAATTCACAAACTCGTAAAATATATACCTTGAGTTGAATGAAATGTTTCAAATACAGCCTGACATTATTGAGCTCCGCTCCATAATGACGAAAAACACTATTCAAGTCCATATATGACTCTTGTAAAATATTCAAAGTAATATACAATTTTTGTGCGCCGAACAGACTGAAATTTGTGTCCTAAATAGAGTGCCGAAGTGATGACGTCACTTTGTAGGACAACTCGGAAGCTAGCGGCGCATGGGTTCCCTCGATCGAAAAGCTATGCATTTTCCTAATAGACTTTTGGAAAATCGCAAAAAATAAGATCTGTGTTTAACAAAGAGTTGTGACCCTTACACGTTTTGTCTATCAAGATAAGCTTTACAAGTTAATCCAAAATTTATACATTTTGAAGCCTATATAAAGTTTTTAAAAAACACAAGCAGACACAAAGTTTAAAAAACCACAAGCAGGTTATAACTGTGTGTTCTATGTCATAGATCAAAACGTGAAAATATTTAGAGGCTTTGTTCACCACAGACCTTATTTCAGGCGATTTAGCAAAAACCCATTCAAAAATCCCATAGACTTTAGAGCGAGGGAACCAAGGGGGTAATCCATCGACCGGAAGTTGAAGTCGGCCGGGTGCCGCCATCTTGTAGCAGAACTTCACTTGCGTTCGCATTTCCATTGACTCCCATTCATTTTGGCGTCACTTTGACAGCGAATAACTTTACATCTGAGGCGTTTATAGACTCCATTTGTCCATTATTTATTTCTAAAGAAACACGACAATGTATAAAGGGCTCCATTACCTTCTATGTTACATTATGGCCCCGTAGAAACAGTTTTGGTAAAAATAGGCTAACGATTGCGTCATAACCACTCGACTCTCTGTCGCGCTGTACAGAAATTACCGTACAGACAGGAGGAGAAGCTCGCAGGCAATCGGGGGGACGTCCCGTCAAGGGAGAAGCCCATAGATAATGAGTCCATAAAAGCAACGGAATACTTACTCCTGCTCACTCACGCCAAAGAACTCTTTGCTCAAGTTCCCCGTCTCTGCAAGATTAACGTTGGCAATTTTCACGCACAGCTACTAGAAGATTAACGTCTGTCAGACAGGTTGCTCACGTCATCAAGCTTAGTTTGAGTCGGTCTGAGTCTGCGCGTCAGGAACGGAAGTGCTCAAAAATCGCTAAAAGTGGGCTTCAACTGTCTCAACTGAGTTCCAATGAGATCGCTCTGTCCATTTCTTTTACTGTCTATGGAGGGAACCGGGAGTGCTAAAATGCTAACTCACTTCCGCGTTTTGGCCTACAGAGTGACGTCGTAACTTCGCCACTCTATAGAGTGCCGAAGTGATGACGTCACTTTGTAGGACAACTCGGAAGCTAGCGGCGCATGGGTTCCCTCGATCGAAAAGCTATGCATTTTCCCCATAGACTTTTGGAAAATCGCAAAAAATAAGATCTGTGTTTAACAAAGAGTTGTGACCCTTACACGTTTTGTCTATCAAGATAATCTTTACAAGTTAATCCAAAATTTATACATTTTGAAGCCTATATAAAGTTTTTAAAAAACACAAGCAGACACAATAAAGTTTAAAAAACCACAAGCAGGTTATAACTGTGTGTTCTATGTCATAGATCAAAACGTGAAAATATTTAGAGGCTTTGTTCACCACAGACCTTATTTCAGGCGATTTAGCAAAAACCCATTCAAAAATCCCATAGACTTTAGAGCGAGGGAACCGGGAGTGCTAAAATGCTAACTCACTTCCGTGTTTTGGCCTACAGAGTGACGTCGTAACTTCGGCACTCTATAGACCAATTTCCAGCCGACGTCACAGTTACGTCACAGCACTAGCTGGTGGCAGAACAAAGGGAAAACTGGAGGCGGCAAATACAAACCAGCACAGATTCGGCTACAAAATAAGGATCTTAAATTATTCTTCTTATTATTAAATGTCATCTTGTTGTGTTGTTGGGTGCTAGAATCAATGAAAAATTAATATGCTTTATCTGCAATTTTTTATTTCTAGAAAATATTCACCTCATTAAAAGTAATGTCACTCTTTACATTGTCGTCTTCATGGCGCTGGCTAGGCAGAACTGCGGGTCGTACACTTACTGTCTATGGTCATACACACAAGTCTTGTACATGACCATTCAGCACATAGGCATCTAAAGATTTATATGCCCTCCGTTTCTCTATCAGGTACCTAGGTGTAGAAGTCAGGCCACTCAACCGGAGGTAGCGTTAAGGCCCGTTCACACCAAGCACGATAACTATAAAGATAACGATAAAGATAACTATATATGCGTCCACACCAACGACTGATAACGGTCATTTTATTCTAAGCACGCGCGCATCCGCGCTGCGGTTTCAAAGTAGACCTTTAAATTAGAATGGATTCTGATTGGCTGTCAGTGTTTTATCGTTTGGCAGCTGGAAAAAAATCGTTCTGAAAGTGATCCCAACGATATCGTTCCTCATCTCTTTATCGTTATAGTTGTGGTGTGAACTCTGTTATTCTTTAATATGGAGAACGATTTTTAGAATTATATCTTTATCGTTATCTTTATTAGTTATCGTGCTTGGTGTGAATGGGCCTTTAACCTTAATCCTGTCAGATCCTCTGTACGGGTCAGCCAATCTGGTTCCGTCCGTTAAAATTAATTTTTGCAAATAACAATCGTGGTCATGGACAGTGAGTGACCTTGCACATTAAGATAAAATCGGATTTTCTCCAGTCATTGTTAAAAACAAGGCAAGCTACAAAACTTGCCGACTTTACGTTAGTGAAGCGGCCAGAGGGATCGTTCTGCCACCACCTAAGCTCCGCCCACATAAAAACGTCACCATGTTTACCAACTGAATATTGGTCTATAGAGGGTATGCGCATGACGTCACCGTCGGCCGGGGTGAATGCGGTCACGCCCACAAGTGGCAAAAAGACTGAGCGGCGGCATTTGTTTTCAGCGTGAATGCCGTGAAAAACACACAAAACACATCTAAAACTGGAAAGAGCTTTGCGATTGACTGTACAACTAGATTTGACCAGAAATCTGAGGTACTGTATATTTTTACAGACTGCAAAAAGCTACAGAACAGACTATATTCTGCATAATTGGATGTTTTTAAATAAACACTGACAAAAAACTATACAAGTTTTAGGGCTGGACGATATGATGATATACAGTATAACATTAATGTAAGTGATCACTCGGATTTAGACCTATCTATATTCTATTTATATAAAACGTTTACAGGCAAATTCTCTTAATTTATTTCCCAGGCGTCGAAATCAGGCACATATAAATGTCAGGAAACACGATTCCTGGCTGCATGTCAATATCCATGGATCACTGGATCTTTGATAAGTTGTAAGGAACACTATATCGAGTCCAACTTTTAGTTTAAACTGATAATAGTTTGTTTTACTCGCGTTTTCGCTGTTTCCCCTATTAACTCCAGCCACGCAGCAGCTCTTTTGCCACTCAGTCCGGCTGAGGGGGGCGTGTTCCGGCGGGGAAGTGACGTTAATGCATTCCCTCTATTGGTGGGGGCATTAAATCCTAATGTAATATGTCCCAAACACACTACAAAAAAGAATTCTGTAGTGGTTTATATGGTAAAAGCCAATGGTTCCTATTGGTATTTTAATAGAAACCATAAGAATTTCTGTGATGGTTTCCAACTTTTTTAAGCTGGTCTGATCTTCTGTCCTTGTCTAAAGAAATAATTACACACACACATCATGCTTAATGTTTTATTATCAAGGTGAACACATGAAATTCATCAGTATCTGTAAAATTCACCAACATAAATGAGTTTCCCAGCACTAACACTGTTTCAGCTTTGATCGTCTCGGTAAACACGTAATAAACGGGGCGTTAACATATGCCTACTTGGATTTTATGGTTGTCAGCTTTGTTGCATTACATTTACTTCACCAGGAGATGGTGCTGCAATTTCTATCTGAATGAAGCTTTGAGTAATGAACCATTTTTGACAAAATTGTATCAGAAAGCAATAATGCCTCAAAACGCTTCATTTGGCCATCACTAGGTACAAGGATGACAGGCAGAAGGTTTACACACACTAAACACGAGGTGACATAAACATAAACATACACAAACGCTGTAACATTAACAAGAACCGAACAAGACTAACTGAACAGAAGGAGACCAAATACAGATAGGCCTACTAATTAACAGAAACAGGTGGCACAGATGATGACAAATGACTAAACACAGGTGACGATGATGATGACAAGCAGGTGTGCAGACAAGAGGGATGCTGGGAAGTGTAGTGAAAAGGCGGAGACAAGACAGACTGTGACAATTACATAGATATTGGCAGAGGTGGAAAGTAACGAATTACATTTACTCGCGTTACGTAATTAAGTAGTTTTTTTGTGTACTTCTACTTTTTAAAGTAGTTTTTAAAATCTGTACTTTTACTTTTACTTAAGTACGTTTTGTTTGAAGTATTTTACTTCGCTACATTTGAAATCATATCCGTTACTGAGTAAAAAATAATAATACAAGGGAGGAAAAAAAAATCACACTCCGGAAACTACAGCATTGGTTGAAGGGCGGGAGAACAAGCGCGCAAGAAAGGTGACGCAGCCCCAGCTGAAGCTGAAAGCGAAGCGCCCTCGAATTCTTATGAAGCGGATTATGGCCAGTATGAAAATACTTTGTAGAAAAAAAAAACGTGGTTGTCCTCGAGGATAAATATCCAATTTGCAAAAAATGTGGACGCAAAGTGGCTGCAAAAGGAGGATACATAGGACACACCATCCCTCCTGCAGATAAAGGTATGTCCCGATTATAATTTAAGGCCGAATGATTTACGTGATGCTGAGGGAATCCCAGAATCCAGTCATGAAAATGGAATTCACATAACGCAGATGTCACGTAAAACACGCAAAATAATGGATGCATGAATACATGGAAAGTAGAACTGTGCAATAAATCCAATCGCGACATGGTCTTTGAATATTTAAGCACAAAATACTGCATCTAAATATATACCTATTTGTTCTGCTGAGCTGCGACGCTTTTTCTACTACATACTCAAGTATGCGTGACGTTTCATGGTGTGTTGTGTTCAGCGTCTCACAAACAATTTGAGGATATAAATACATGAACATTTCCAGAGCTGCTCTGAGAGAACGCCTAATGAGCATTTTCATCATTTTATTTAAGGAAAAACAAAACCATTGTCAACTAGGCTACACTTTGAAACACTTTTCTACATTTTTGGTCTTCACTACAACCCGTCAAAATAAAAGTTCGGTTTGACTAGGAGAAATTATGACAGAAATATATTACTATTCTACTTCTCAAAATAATAATAATAACAACAATAATAATACATTTTATTTAAACATTAAAGGAATATATTTTTTGTCCATGGTTTAATTTAGTAAATCCGTTTTTGCAGCGCTTCCCCAAACGGACACAAGTTTAAATTTAAATTTGATTACCACCGTTTTTGATAATATATTTGGATTAAATCATAAAAAGAAATAATACTGAATAAATACATTATATAGGACAATATTATTCTTAAACATTTTAATAAATTATTAACGTTAAAAATAAGTTGTTAATCTAATTCATTATCAATTATCAAATTTAATTGATTGGACATGTTTTATTGAAATTAAAAAATTTTAATTAACAAAACAAACATGTTTTCAAGTTTGTTATAATAAAAGCAAAAAAAAACACAAAAAAAACCTGTTTTCATTAATTTAACTGTCATTTTAACTGATGATAACAATAATAATAATAATAATAACCATAATTTAATAATACAGTTTGTTTATTTATTTAATAATTGATTAATACTGTAAACCGTGATATTTTCTGAGACCTTATCATACTGTGAAAATCTCCTCCCATAACTACCATACACGGGAGAGTCCCCCACCCCCGCTGTTAAAAAAGTAACTCAGTAACTTTTACTCTGAGTACATTTTAAATAAGCTACTTTTTACTTTTACTTGAGTAGATTTTTTGACCTGTAATTTTACTTGTACTTAAGTAAAATTTCATTGAAGTAGTAGTACTTTTACTTGAGTAGAATATTTTATTACTCTTTCCACCTCTGGATATTGGAAATATGTGAACTTGTTTTTTTACAGTCGGTGTGAACACACAAAAGACACATTTATAATAGGCATGTATATATGTATGTTCTCTCTCTCCAAGTAAAGAGTTGAACTGCACACTCACTCAAATCTTTTGATTATTTCCAACCGCATCATACATGATAAAACCCACTTTAAAAACTTTTCCCACATGGTTTGAATGTAGATTCTTTGAGCTGTTTCATCTAATTTACATCTTAATATACATTTTTTCTTAAAATAGGTTACTGGTCTGGACTAAAATGTAGGGTATGTGCACCTAACTTGGTTTACCAAGTTCTCTTTAACTTGCACTCATATGTATTTGCTTTAGCTACTTAAGGAAATGAAAATCTCTCTCTCTCTCTCTGAACTTATAAACACCCATCTCTTTTCTTACGACTTACAGAGACATACATGGACATGGTTCTCTTACGAGAGTATCTCTCGTACTGCGTAATAGCTTACGCTATGGGGAAAAACTCTTTTCCGCGAGATATTGAAGCCAAAAATTATCCTTAATTTTTTATTAATGTAAAACGCTTTGCAGCAGCAAGCAAACATAGGCGAAACAGCTCGCGCGCCTATTGGTTGCTCTGCAGCAAATGCAGCAGCCTATCGAGATAGACTCTGCGTGACGTAATGACCAATGGGGGCAATTCGCGCCCATATCGTCACGTCCCGCCAGAAGGGGCGTGGTCTCGCCCTATAAATATGCTCGTTAGGCTGATACAAGCTGATTTTTACCTCTTCAGCGAAGCTCTTGCATCGCTGGATCCGGAGTGAGAAGCCGCGCCGTCGAAGCAAGCTTTTCAGCGGGACGAGCTCTGGAGTCGCTGGCCTCGCCGCCTTCAACTGCCGTACCTGCTGCGCTTTCCGGCGTTATATATCCTTTCAATACTCTGTGTGTATTTCTCTGTTGTGAAGTGTTTGTCGCTTACTTGACGCGACTTGCATTTCCTCACAAAAGAGCAGCGTCTTTTTAAAGATGCCTTCATGTGGCTCGTGCCGCGCCCCGCTCAGCGATGGAGATCGACACGTTATCTGTGTTGCCTGTCTGGGTGAGGATCACGCGGCTATCGCGCTCGCAGACAGCGGATGCCCTCATTGCGAGCTTTTGCCCATGGTGACTCTGAGGACGCGCCTGGCATCATTCTCCGAGCCTTCACCGCAGCCCGCCGTGGTGCCGCGCCGCAAGAAGCGCCGCGCCCAGTGCGCTCCCGAGCTTTCTCCAGCCCGCCAAAGCTCGCCGGTTCGCCCGCCAGCTTCGCCGGCTTCGCTCGAGTCGCTCACTGACGGACAACGGCCGCCGCCTGCCGCCGCGTCCATCCACGAGTTTGACGAACCCACCGAGGCGTGTTCTCTTCTGGCATCCGATAGTGAGGATTGGGCGAGCTCCGTGGATCTCCCCTCCGCTAGCGTTTCCCGCCAGACCACTGGTAAGAGAGCCGGCATTGAGACTGAGCTGATGCGTCTGCTCTCTCAGGCCGTGGAAAGCATCGGCCTCGATTGGAAGGCGCCCGCGCAACAGGCGAGCTCTGTGGACCTCCGCCTTCTGTCCGCGAGTCGTCAAGGTAACGGGCCAGCATCAAGACCGCGAGCCCTAAAACCGCGGCTAGCTTTCTTTACGTTATAAGAAATCTACCCCGCCCCCCATGGGCGTGCGTCACCGGCAAATGAGAAAAGAGTGTGTTTTAGTCCCCGCCGAGGCCGGACTAATCTCCATTTCTTAAACATTTCTCAGCTCCTAGTTTGAGCGGCTGAAAATGTCATTATTGCAGCAATGAGCCTGTTGTATAACACGCACACCTGCATACAAACGCCGACACACACAAAACTGTGATGACGATCTTTTATCTGCTTGCGCTAGTGTAGTTCTCCCTGTGGCCCAGTGGCGGAACCCGTAGCTTTCACGCGAGAGACCCGTGTTCGATCCCGGCACTCGCAGCAAATAAAAATTTAGTCTCGTCGCGGCCAGACTTCCACCAAAAACTTTTCGCTCGTTCAGTTCCAGAAAATGCGACTGTTCCAGTGTATTTGGCAGTAAACAAGCTGGTACCACGGCCCGCTTGCCTGCACATAAAGGCCGTTTCCACGGCGACCCAGAAAAATCATGTATTCATTGTATTTCTGGTTTTCCGGCCACAGCCGATGGTGTTATAAGTGTAATAAAATGCTCACAGCCCAGTGTTCATTTCTACACACAAACACAGCCCGCCACGGTACAGGGCTCGCACAAATGAAATCGACGCATGTCAATTGTGCATTAAATGTAGTTAATGTGCCCACAACCCAGTGCCCACAAACACTACCACGGTTTCTGTAAAACGAAACCAACACAAGTCTTCCTAGCCTCCTAGGAAATCGACGGTGTTTCAGTCTCGCCGTGGCCAGACTTCCACTGAAATTTTCGCTCGTTCAGTTCCAGAAAATGTGACTGTTCCAGTGTATTTTGCAGTAAGCAAGCCAGTACCATGCCCGCTTGCCTGCACACAAATGCTGTTCCCACGGCGACCCAGATAAATCACATAAATGGTGTATTTTCTGGTATTCCGGCCACAGCCGATGGTGTTATGAGTGTATTGAAAATGCCTACAACCCAGGGCTCATTTCTACACACAAACACAGCCCGCAAAAATGCAGGGCTCGCACAAACAAAATCGCCTCATGTCGATTGTGCACTAAATGTAGTGAATGTGCCTACGTCTCAGTGCCCACAAACACTACACACCACATGTCCCACGGGTTCTGTGAAAACGAAACCAACACACATTCAGTCAGCTCAGGCCGACGGTGTTTTTCAGTGCAGTAAATGTGCCCGCTGTCCTGCGCCCACATTCACTCACAGACATGTTAAGCCCCACGGGGCTCGCCCCGCTCTCTCTCCCTCAGCAGACTGCTATAAGGGTTTTGAGCGCGGCCAGGCTGCCCGCCGCGATCGGCGCGCCCCCCGCCTCACACACTGTAAACACAGTGTCTGCGTTACAGCACGCCGGAGCTCTCTTGCCGTCACTATGTCTCGGCCAGAGCCCAGATCTCATTCTACCCCTAGCTATTCACGTGAAAGTGTGGACACAGCTTCCTGGGGTATCAGAATGGGTGCTGAACACTATAAATAGAGGCTATTCGCTACAGTTCGCTCGACGTCCCCGCCGTTATATGGCGCGCGTCGAGACGACGGTGGAAAACGAAGTATCTAATCTACTTTGAGCCGAGATAGCGAAACTACTGAGCAAAGGTGCTATAGAACCTTTATCTCAAGCTCAGAGCAAAGGGGGCCTACACAGCAGATATTTTCTGGTACCGAAAAAAGATGGAGGTCACAGACCCATTTTAGATCTGCGACAGCTGAACAGAGCGCTTGTGAAGCGCCAGTTCAGAATGCTTACGACCAGGAAAATCCTCGCGCAAGTGCGCCACGGGGACTGGTTTATGTCAATAGATCTGAAAGACGCCTATTTCCAAATACAAATGGCGTCCCATCACAGGCGATTCTTGAGATTCGCTTTCGAGGGCCAGGCATATCAATACGCAGTCCTGCCGTTCGGCCTGTCCCTAGCACCTCGTACAATTACGAAGTGCATGGACGTGGCGCTCGCACCCCTGAGACTTCAGGGCATGCGAGTCCTGAACTACTTGGACGATTGGCTGATTCTAGCTCGATCACGATCGGAGCTCATAGAACACAGGGCCGCATTACTCGAGCACCTCGAGGAGCTGGGCCTCACAGTCAATTGGGCGAAGAGCTCACTGTCTCCCAGTCAGAAAATTTCCTTTCTGGGAACCGTGTTGGACTCGCTGTCCATGACAGCACGCCTGTCACCAGAGCGCGGGCTAAATATTCAGCGCGGCGCGAAATCCTTCCGCCACGGCGCGATAGTTCCGCTCAAAAGGTTTCAGAAAATGCTGGGGCTGATGGCCTCAGCAGCCTCTGTACTCCAGTTGGGCCTGCTCCGCATGCGCCCACTGCAGATGTGGCTGAAGACGCGGGTTCCACCCAGGGCATGGACAGCGGGTCTGTTTCGCCTCAGGGTCAACCTTCAGTGTGTTTCAGCTCTGAAACCTTGGAAAGAGACCGACTGGTATCAGTCAGGTGTAAGTCTGGGGACCGCTTCGAGCGTGAAGGTGGTGTCTACGGACGCCTCCACCTCGGGGTGGGGAGCACTGCTCGAGGGCAGACCGCTAGCTGGCCTGTGGTCAGAACGGGAAAAGCTCCTTCACATAAACTGCTTGGAAATGATAGCAGTCGACAAAGCGCTACGGCGTTTTTGTCCCCAGATAACAGGCCACCACGTCTTGGTCCGGTCGGACAACATGTCGGTGGTGGCATACATAAATCACCAGGGCGGCGTCAGGTCACGAAACCTTTACAGGTTGACGGAAAGCCTCCTGGTCTGGGCTCAGCACAACCTGCTCTCACTGAGAGCAGCGCACGTGCCTGGTCTCCTGAACGTGGGACCAGACAGACTGTCCAGGAACAATGTTCCAGCAGGGGAATGGTCGCTGCACCCGCAGACGGTCCAGCTGCTGTGGAAGACGTTCGGCAGAGCTCAGGTGGACCTATTCGCGTCCCACGAAAACGCTCATTGCCCGGAGTTTTTCTCGAAAAGCAAGGACGCGCTGGCTCATGTTTGGCCCCGCTGCCCCCTATATGCTTTTCCCCCTGTCTCGCTCCTGCCTCAGGTGTTGGAACGAATCAGGAAAAACGGATGCCCAGTGCTGCTTGTAGCCCCGCTCTGGACGAACCAGACGTGGTTCCCTGCCCTGATGCAGATGAACAGCACTGCCCCATGGCCTGTACCATTGAGGAGAGACCTCTCTCAGGCGGAGGGCTCGATCTGGCACCCTCGCCCGGAGTTATGGTCCCTGCACGCATGGGCCATCAACGGGTACCCGCTAGCCTCCCAGAGGGAGTGTTAAACACGATCGCGCAGGCTAGAGCTCCGTCTACCAGGCGGCTCTACTCCTCGAAATGGTCTGTTTTCTCTGCATGGTGTCAGGCCCAGAGCCTTTCACCTGTGGAGTGCGGGGTTTCGGAAGTGCTCTCCTTCCTTCAAGAGCTACTGGATAAGGGCAGGACCCCATCCACGCTCAAAGTATATGTGGCGGCCATAGCAACGTTTGCAAAACCGGTGTCTGGCCAGTCGCTTGGGAAAAACGACTTAGTCGTGCGTTTCCTTTGGGGGGCTCGGAGGCTGAACCCTCCAAGGCCCCCTTCAGTCCCGACGTGGGACCTTTCCACGGTCCTGGAGGCCATGAAAGGCGCCCCGTTCGAGCCGATCCAGCTGGTGGACATGAAACACCTGTCGTTCAAGACAGTGTTTCTCATGGCTCTCGCTTCAGTGAAGCGCATAGGGGACCTACAGACGCTTTCAGTAAGCGCGTCGTGTATGGAGTTTGGGCCTAATGACTCAAAGGTCATTCTCAAACCGAAGCACGGGTACGTCCCGAAATCCCTCAATACGCCGTTCAGGGCCCAGGTCATTTCCCTGTCTGCCCTTCCGGTTCTCAGTGAGGAGGAGGATGCAAGTCTCCTTTGCCCCGTCAGGGCATTGAGAGCTTATGTGGCACGCTCGTCTGTTTTCAGGCAGACGGAGCAGCTTTTTGTTTTGTTCGGCGGGCGTTCCAAGGGACTCGCCGCCTCAAAACAGAGCCTATCCAGATGGATAGTGGATGCCATCGCGCTCGCTTACTCTGCGAAGGGCTTACGGTGCCCCTTGGGTGTCAGGGCGCATTCCACGAGAGGCGTGGCCTCTTCGTGGGCATGGTCTAGCGGGGTTTCCCTGCAAGATATCTGTACGGCCGCGGGCTGGGCCTCGCCGTCTACATTTATAAAATACTATAACCTGGAGGTACCCGCCTTACAAGCTAAGCTTTTGGCGGTCTAAATTCAGTACTATCTGCCCCGCTGTGCGGCCCAGATGCTGAGTTTACTGCAGCCCCATGAGTATTGACTCACGTATGGCCGCCCAGATCAGGCTGAATGCTTTCACCCTGGCTGCGCGTTTGATTGTCGTATAATAGCCCCGCTGGGTGCTTTTTTATAGGGAATGACGCTTCCAGCCTCTCTTCCTTTACTCTATGTGAGTTTATGGTGATTATGCACTACATGAGCCCTGGGCTTCGGCCCCTGGGACTTTGGTGTTGGATCCCTGTACGCACGGCGTGTTGCATTGTGTTCCCCATAGCGTAAGCTATTACGCAGTACGAGAGATACTCTCGTAAGAGAACGTACTCGGTTACTAACGTAACCTCGGTTCTCTCTAGAGAGGGAACGAGTACTGCGTATCTTGCCGTGCGTGGAATACGCTCTGGTTCGCTTCAGCGGTAAAAACCAGCTTGTATCAGCCTAACGAGCATATTTATAGGGCGAGACCACGCCCCTTCTGGCGGGACGTGACGATATGGGCGCGAATTGCCCCCATTGGTCATTACGTCACGCAGAGTCTATCTCGATAGGCTGCTGCATTTGCTGCAGAGCAACCAATAGGCGCGCGAGCTGTTTCGCCTATGTTTGCTTGCTGCTGCAAAGCGTTTTACATTAATAAAAAATTAAGGATAATTTTTGGCTTCAATATCTCGCGGAAAAGAGTTTTTCCCCATAGCGTAAGCTATTACGCAGTACTCGTTCCCTCTCTAGAGAGAACCGAGGTTACGTTAGTAACCGAGTACGTTTTAATGTCATTTTCAATTTTCTCTGCACAGTCCATCATCAGTGGCCAAAATAAATCAAAGTGGCTTGACACTTTTTCCACTATTGTTCCACCAACAAGTGCCTGTGCCATTGTACTTTAAAGATCAGGAGCAAATTAATGCAATCCACACTCACCTGACATCACTTCTGGGCAGCACACCCACACACGCCCACAGTGACAAGATCAAATCGCCATGGATGTCTTTTTTTTTTTTTTTATCAGTGAGCGGGTGCCCTTTGACAGGAGGATAGAAAAATGTGTGTGTGAGTGGCAAACAGGGGAGTCATCGTAATTCATAAATGGTGTTAATAAATATTTTTTTTGTGAACAACAATATTGTCTCTTTCTTCTAAATGGCCATTGGAATTTTAGAAAAGGGATAAATTGTGTTTGTCTTCATTAAATGCGGTGTAGGACACTGTTTTGTAGCTGTATGACGACCAATAGAGAATAGTATAGCAGATATTTCATAGAGGATCCATATGATTACATGGTAGGCTACTGTATCAGGCTAAATTAATAAATGTAACTTTATATAAATTCACAACGACATATTTCACTCAGTCTCCTGTATATAAAAACCTTCGGTAAATAGCATGCAGTAGGTCATATCATTAAAGAGAGTGAAGCCCAACTGAATATCTACACATATTTTAATCAGTGCAGATCTACACTGTAATGTTTATATTTAAATGAACAAAAAACTGAAAATTGTCAAGTCTATGGACGGGTTATTAATGTGTACGCGTCGATTTAATTATGCTATTTCGCAGTATATCCCCCTACTGGACGTATCAGGAACAACAGGGACTTTAAACTGCCAGGGGCTTATATCTACCGGCTCCAGGTCTGCAGCCTCCCCCGTAAATCTTGACATCCGCCAACCCTCGAGTCGTTGGCGGGTTCATGAAGTGACGACGATGTCCGATTAATGAACAAATCGTTCTTTTGAGTCGAATCTTTTGAGCGAATCGGTTGATCCAGTTCACACATCTCGTCTGTCCGATTTAGGCCTATTCATTCACAAATCGGAATGATCCTGTTCTCATGATTTTTGAGTTACAGTCCACGTAAATAATTATCAATCAGTAAAAATCAGTTAAAAGTTTTTGACACAAAACTGCCATATAAAATAGGAATAGTACACAAGTGAAATGTACTACTTTTTCTAATATTTATTATATTTTTTTCAGGTCTGGAGAGCAACATGAGGGTGAGTAAATGCTGACGTAATGTTCATTTTAAACTAACCCAAAACACTCGATTAGTTATTGAGACTAATTAACGAGTTATGTCATTTAGTTTTAAATGAATGAATTATTTATAAGAGGTTGGCATTTTATTCTAAACGGATAATTTTCTTTTGAACATTCACTTTTTGACAGAACGGGGGCGCCAGAGTACTGTAATTAAACTTATTAAACTGTCCCAACAAAAACACATGAGCTGGATAGGAAATGTCATACATACTACAACTCCAACTACTTCTACCATATCTGTATATAGTAATATTAGATGTTACTGAGATGCTGAGATATAAAGACACGGTGCTGAGATATGTTGATAGCCTACCTCAAACATCCTTTATATTTTGTTTCCTTCATTTTAGGTCCTTATAAAAAGCATCATTAAACAATGTAGACTAACACTGTAAATAGAAGGATATAATAATAATTTAGGGGATCTTTGTATATCTCTGAGTGTTGAAACTTAATTCAGTTCTACGAGAAGCCTAACACTGGCAACACCATTACGTATTCTTGTTAAATACGAGCTTGAAAAACGCAGTAATATCACAAGCCAATAAAAGCAGATAGGCCTACGCCAACTACTGTCACAACTCATTATGAGAACCCACATCAATGCAATTTACTGCCAATAAAACACTGACAGCATTTCTGTCCACTTCATTAAGCTTCTAATTTCTTGTAAATATTTAGCATTAATCCCTTAAATGGCTTTGCGTAGGCTACTGTAGAAATGTTGGCCAAAACAAGCAGCTCCTCATGCAACTTGTGAGTGAATAATTAAACAATTCTGGTCGATTAAGGGTCAGACTTAGATTTAAGAAAAAAAAAATTAAGTATCCACCATATTCTTATATTGACCACAGCAAAGTAGGCCAACCCTAGAAACAAGCATAGGCATGACTTGATAAATTTTTGCTAACCACAATTTTTAATGTGCATTGTTAACCACAAGGCCTTTTATTAAAGCAGTATCATACTTGCAATTATTCTGAAGTACTGAATATAAGGATTATGTAAAATGCAATTATGTTTAAGTTGTGTTAGGCTATCTACTTAGTGATCCAGACATTAAGATTAGCCTATAAACTAGTGAGTTGAACTCAAGAATCAGATCATTCTGATTTTTTAATCAATCATTTAGATCTATTTTGTGAACTGGACCAATCAAATTCACTAAAAAGATCTGACTAAAAAGAACTATTTGTTAGACAATGTTGCTTCTCCCACTTATTATCCCATTATTGTTGCTTATCCCATTATTATTAGGCTACTGTAAAACCATGTATATACAGTAATATGTGATGTCCATTAAACATAAGAGGCTTTCAGAATTAATAAATTATGTGCTTTTTTTTGTTTGTTTTAATTCCAAAGTTGTATTGTACTTAGTTATCACAGTTGTTGCATAACAACTGCAGTAGGATGAAATGTTACCATGGTACATTTTTTTTTATACTCATTTATTCAAAGAAGGCCAAATTAAGTGGATTTCGTAATATCTTTATAAAGAATGCACTAATAATCATCAAAAATGAAAAAAAAAAGTAATACATATTTTATTTTCAAATTTACTGTCATCTTAAAGCTTTTAACATGGCACAATAATGTTATGATTCAAATGTAGGCTATTTAGTCAAAGTGATTTTCTGAAACAAGTGTTTGAAGAGAATCTCTTGATAATGCTGTTTTGAATCCACTAGATGTCGCCAATGCTTTTGAATTAGACCCGAACAACTCTGTCTTTCTTTCTCTTTCTCTATGGCTAGTTATTGTTTGTCTTGTCTCTCTCTCACCCTTCCAGTGGCAACCAACATGCTAATAAAATGTTAACATCACGCACTTGTACGATGAGGGAGAAACCAGCATGATGTACAACTGTAATTTGGCTGAATAGCAGCGGCTGAAATTGCTTTGCTTTATCAAAACTGACGCGGCCGCACACACCCCTCCGCTCTCAGACGCTAATGACCAGACTAATAATTGGGAACGCTTACCGCTCTACACCTCAGCCCAACCGCAATGTTGATGTGATTGTGTTACAGTCTGAACACCAAAGGGTCTCAAACTTTTCTGATGGCTAGTTATGCTAAGTTTAGAAAGTGCCACACTGAAGTGGAGAACGATAGACATTTGTCAGCTGTGCATTGACTTTTATCTTGCGTCACCGTAGGTGTGAAGTAGATGAAACAATGCTCGGTTCTTCCTAAATAAAGCGACAGGACTTAAGGAAACTGCGCCGGTTGCCATTTCTCCAGGTGCTGGTTATTTTTACATCAAGACAACGCTGTCTGGCAGCTCCGAGATCTGAGCGAGATGTCCTGTGAGGAGAGATCTGTCTTACAGGAGCAGGGCTCTGATTGTGAATTAGGGACCTGATCTGCTGGCCTGTCCTACTCTGGTATGGATCAGAGAAAAGCAGTAGTCATACCTCAGCACTGTCAGGGCCCTCTTTTATTAGAGCGCTGCTTTGCCAACAAAATCCAACACCAGACAGCCTCTAGTCATGACAGTATGAACGGGGGGAGGGAAAAAAGGGGAAGTAAGGAGCGAGACAGGAGCGCCGGTCGGATTCTGTATTTTTTTTGTGTGTTGGGCCATCAGAGCGTGTCGAGCCGGGGCAGTCAGCCAGCAGCCGGCTAATGGGCAGCGCTGGGTCGACTGTGACTAAAGGAACAGCGACAGATGCCATTATCTCAGCCTCGTGCAGATACAATGTCCTGGACAGCTCAGCCCAGTGCCAAAGTTGCGTGTGCGTGCTTGTTTAAACTTAATGGAACACGATGGATCGGGTAATCGCCGGATCTGGATGGCCCGTTCCTCTCTCGCCTGTCCTAGGGTGTGTAGACGCACACGAGACACGTCGCTCAACTTGCCCGTTCCTCATTGTCTATTCACAGGCATCATGAAAAACATATTGCCAGCCTTCCGCCCTCATCAGGTTTGGGTTTAAAACATGTTCTTCTCGCATCGCCAGGGATGTTCTGGTGGTGGGGCGGAGAGGGTGCGACCCAGGCTGCGAGAAAGGGTCATTAGGCAACCTTTTTTGAGGGTATAATAAATGTGATCCGTGCTTGCTTTGGTGCAGTGATGTGGGACAGCTATATGGCTGTTGACAGTGGATTGGCACCCATCAAGCCATTTGCTGGAGTCTCCAGTCAGACGTGAAGCTGCCGAGAGTAACCAGAGAGGGGGAGAATGGCATATGCATTTGAATGTGGTTCCTTTTGCCCTTTTTCTTCCTCTACTTCCTCTTCATCCATAGGCAGTGGCAGATGAAGTGACCAGGCTGTTCTTCCCCAAGTCTGCCTGCCACTCCAAACGACTGCTTCTGTCTTCCTTCTTTCTCCCATCTCTTTTAGGTTTATCCTGACACTGCTGGACTAATCAAAGACTCCTGAAATGTCTCGTCCTCAAGTCCCTCATCCAAGAGTCCTATTTCTCTCTCCTGTCCTCTGTTCAGTGTCTCCCTGACTCAGTACTCCTGCACTAGTAAGTTGGCAGTCCATACCGACACGCTACTGATGATGATGACAGATCATGGACATACAAACCGACAAGATGATCGCTAAGATCTCACATTCTTATACATCTTATACAGCTACAATGACAGGTGGTCCAACTCACATTCTCTCACAACTGTTGAGACCAACGGGTTTGGCTGGTTAGCATGTTATCTAGGCTGTTGCTGGTTGATGCTGTCAACCGTTTATTTCTCCACTGATGGCCATTAAAAAGTAGCCTCTTTTTAAAAAAATTTTTTTTTACAAACAACAAATATATTGTTATTATACCACGGTCTGTCTGAATACTCTATTCTGATTGTCTGGAAGGTGTGCAATAAAACAGTTTAATGCACAATTAGTTCCAAGTCAGTCACAATTCTATATTCATGCGCTGTTTTCGTTGAAGCACACTCAAGCATACGTCACTCACACAGAGATTGGAGATTGCGCTGTGCTCACACAGAAACATTCAGGAGCACAGCAACTTATCAACGCGGCCCTGCGACTATAAAATAGCTTCGATATTGAATCGCCACATTATATTTCTCAGCAACGAGGGGGTAACATCTCTGGTTTTTGAAATAATTAAACTCACAGCTTCGTTGTTAATAGAGAGAGGCGCTGAACAGACGCAGGTAATTCACACATGCATCTCTCACCTCTCTCTATCTCTCTCTCAATAATTAATTGACATATTTCATTCATTCAAATAAATGGCATCTTAAGCACTACTTTATCTCTGTGTCTAATTCAAAGTGGGCAGAATGCTAGATCTAACGAGCTGTAACTGATGAAAATAACTAATTTTTGCCCTTTTGAACAAATATTGCGCTGCAAACATTAATAACAGCTTCTAAGGCGTGCAATTATTTTCCAGTAAACGCACAGCTAAAGTAGTTCCAGGCAAGTCTCTCGATATCACTTTGCCAAATTATTTGACTCTAGTCCTTTAAATGATCAAGTATACACCATTCAAAAGGTTTGGGGCAGTTTTTTTTTTTTTTTTAAATATCCAAAAACCACTTGCACGGTGTTTTATATTTCTTTCAATTGTGTACTTCCATTATCCTAAATGTTTCCAAGAATTGGAATCCAAGAACAATTTAAAAAAGTTCCCGTCCCTGTTCACTTGTCGCCTGTCAATGACGTAATATCTGTGTTATCCCTGGTTTCCACTTGTACTGTCATAGTAACCATGGCGACAGACGTGGACAACTGCGTAGTGCGTAACGTCTAGCGGTACGCTGTTGTTGTTTCGTTCAAACCATAGGTTCAAACATTATGGACCATGGCAAGCAGACTTTGGGACAAAAGGAGAACTAAAACGAGGATCAATATCAGCGCGGCGTTTTCGAGATGCCGAGAGCTCCACGTCTGCGACTAACTTGGACTTGACAGAGCTTCACGAGTCACGACTTGACAGGGACGCCGCTCTTGCATGTACTTTATTAGACAGGTGAGCAAATGTACATAAAACAAATCAATGTTATATAGCTCAACATGATGAAATGTTAGAATATGATCAAAATGTTATTTTAATGTTGTAGAAAAGTGTTAGGCAGCAAAACTATTCAATGTTGATAATAACAAGAAATGTTTCTTGAGCACCAAATCAGCATATTAGAATGATTTCTGATGGATCAAGTGACTGAAGGTTTTGTGTACGTTGTGTTTGTCTGAGGGTGCCCTGCGGCAGCCTAGCAACTACTATTGAGATGAATGGAAATTCAGGCTTAAGGTGTAGATTGGTGGAGAATGCGGGTTGCATTTTAATGCAGTGTAAGAGTTGAGGACAGCACACCACTGTGATAATAAATCCCACAGAAACCACATCTCAGACTGTTACACCTCTCAGACGGTCAGGAACAGAACGGACACTGCCGGAGCACTCATCTGATTCCCTGAGAAATGTGGCCTACTCAAGCAGCTCAAATGGCATAGCACAACTCTTAGCAGTGCTCTGTTTTTTGCTGGCCTGTGCTGTGCTAGTTTATGTATTGACTAATCAGAATGAAAGGTGCACTATGTAACCTTTTTTGTTAAAAATTAACAAGAAGTGTTTACACTCATTTTAGGGCTAATTGGTGTTTTCATGGAGAAGGAATTGGATATACATTAAAGTCCCCCTGTGGTGAAAATCAAGCTTTCAATGTTGTTTATATGTCTTTGTGGTGTTTTTAATATGGTTTAAAACAAACCATGTGTAAATTCATATTTTGTGAACCAAAGACAGTTTCAAAAACGCGGTTTGAAATCACTGGTGTTTCTGACGTCACAAACTACTTTGTAACCAATCAGGTGTGATCATCAACGAGTGGATCTCTGAGCTGGTGTGAGTGGGGTCATAGAACCGCGCATACTAAATGAGGCAAGGGTGTAGAGTTGCATTCAAGCTAAGGCAATACATTTTTTTCAAGGAAAAAAAAACATTTAAAAATGTAATTTTGGTGATCAAAGATGAGTTTTAAGGAATACAATTATTCTTTTTCACAGTAAAATCATGTAAACATTGTTTATGCTAGCTATACTATTGAAACAATGAGTATTTTAACTTTTACAGATTGGCCTCATTCACTTGCATAAGTGCTTCGCTGTAATAAATATATATATATTTTTAAAAGTGGAAATCAAATGGGCTTATTAAATTACAGTAAAAGTAGACTGTTGAAAGGGCCGGGATCAAACCTGAATCCCCAACATGAGCGCACAGCTCAACATGTCAGGACCCTGTGTCCCAACCATGGCAAATGACATTGGTGTTACTGTACCACATGTGCCACTCTCTCTCTCTCTCTCTGTCTCTCGCTCTCTCTGTCTCTCGCTCTCTCTCTCTCGAGTCCATCAGCAGATTTTATATATCATCCCAAAGATTATAATTGAGCATCCAGTTGTGCAAGTGCATGTCAGATCTCCAGCAAATATATACCGTTTTCACTGATGCTCTTTTTGGTTTAAAAGTGATGACTCCTTCTTTTTTTTTTGTGCGACATGGTGTTTCCTGCAACTGTCAGGCTTAAGACCTTCGCAGGATGACGAATAGAGAGTGTGAACGACTGTGGAGCAAGAGAAGTGACAGTTGGAGACCTGCTGCTGTGGGCACAGTGTGCGTTTGAGATTGCTTACATAGCAGTGAAGCTGCAAACTAAGCAAGAGCAAAGGACGGAGAGAATTACAGCAAAGACTGACTGCACGAATGAAATATACATCATGAAGAACAAGCGATGCAAACAAGATATGATGTGAGGATAAAAGTATGTACGCAGAGACAGTATGAGTCCAAAGCGGGGGTTCATGGGATGTAGCAGGCCGCACCAAGAGACATTAAACAAAAGATATTTTGGCACAAACTCTGAATGCACTTCCTGCAAGACAGAATTATAGTAAGTTACATCGCTTGTTAAGAGAACTTTTTGTGCCATTTTTTTGTTTCAGTCTGTTTCTTGATCGCACAAACTCTCTCTAAATCAAGTGTCGTTCCACCCGTTCGTTATTTGAGCTTTGGATCTAAACCAGTAGATTCCCTCGCAGCAATTTTCATTTAAATCTTCACCATTGTCCAAGAAACATAAACTGAAAAATATAAAACACAAAAGAGCCATT
Organism: Tiaroga cobitis; assembly: GCA_030578255.1. Taxonomy (NCBI): domain Eukaryota; kingdom Metazoa; phylum Chordata; class Actinopteri; order Cypriniformes; family Leuciscidae; genus Tiaroga; species Tiaroga cobitis. Next base: position 34,915,840 of record CM060606.1, read on the forward strand.
ATTCTCTTTAGGTGAAGGTGATGTCTCAAGGATGCTGAATAAACTTGCTGTTTTTTTTTGGCTTTTATTTCTATGATTAAAAAACTTCTTGGATTAACCTTTGATGTCAAGCAAAGTTGTGACCTTGTCTTTCAAAGTTTCCTGGTTTTGGAGCCTTTCCGCTGTTTTCTCTTGTCAAGGGCAATCACAGCATTGTGCCAACACCTGTGGTGATGGGGTGGTTTTACTGTGTGAAAACATTTTGTACTAAGAGAAAATCAGACAGGACAAGCACCTCTGGCTATTAGCTTTTAATCCTATGGCCTCATTTCTCTCTCTCTCTCTCTCTCTCTCTCTCTCTCTCTCTCTCTCTCTCTCTCTCTCTCTCTCTCTCTCTCTCTCTCTCTTTCTCTCTCTCTTCTCTCTCTCTTTCTCTCTCTCTTTCTCTCTCTCTTTCTCTCTCTCTCTTTCTCTCTCTCTTTCTCTCTCTCTTCTCTCTCTCTCTCTCTCTCTCTCTCTCTCTCTCTCTCCTTTTCATTCATTCATTCATTCATTCATTTTATTTTATTGTCCACAATGTGGAAATTTGCCTTCAGTCTCATAAATAGAACAATCAAACCAACAACAACAAAAACAACAAGACTAACACACAGACATCTTCAGGGCAAAATGCAGTACAGCAGTAGCAGTTACGTTACAATGCATCAACGGGACGTGGTGTTCAGCGTCCGAATTGCATTAGGAATAAAATAATTTTTAAAGATATTACGATTTGCCCTAGGTACTTTGTAACGTCTGGCAGAGGGAAGAAGTTCAAACTCCCTATTGAGTGGATGAGAGGGATCGTTTGCTATTTTAAAAGCTTTTTTCCTGAGAACTTCCTCGTACATGGAATTTAATTGTTTCTGACTTGTCCCTATGTTTTTTGAGGCGAGGTTTACTATTCTCTGCAACTTGCTTCTCCCTTTTACGTTTAAATTACCATACCACATCGCCATGTAAAAGTTAGAATACTCTCTATCAGATTCTTATAAACTATTTCCATAATGTGCTTGCTCACTCTGAAGGAGTTGAGCTTGCGCAATAAATGGAGACGTTGGTTACAGGTTTTAAAAATGGAATCTGTGTTTTCACCGAAAATTAGATTAGAATCAATATATGCACCGAGGTATTTTAACTTTTTCTACTACCTCTACAATTTGTCCCCTAATTATAAGGGGCTGCACAGGGTCCTTTTCATAAAAAACAAGTTCCTTTGATTTTGTTACATTTATCTCTAAGGAACTTTCGTCGCACCATTTCTGGATAGATGACACATGTGCTCTATATACTTCCTCTCCAACTATGTCCCCCCTCTTTAATAAAGCAACCAGGGCCATATCATCTGCATACTTGAACAAACGAAAATTTTCCCGATCTAATTGGAATTCGTTTGTATAAATAGAGAAGATACTGGGGAAAGAATAGTCCCTTGCGGGGCGCCAGTATTAAGCACAAGGATGTCAGACCGAGTATTATTTACCAGAACCTGTTGAGGGCGGTCAGAGAGGAAGTCCCTTACAAGGTGGATAATACCACCATATATCGATAAGTCTCTGCAGTAAGGTATGAATCTGCATGCTGTTAAAGGCAGATGTAAAATCGATAAACAGGGCCCTAGCTAGGTGGGAGGGGGCTTGAAGGTGCTCTGCTATGGTGTGAAACATACTGACAGTTGCGTCGTCGGTTCCCCTCATACTTTTATAAGCAAACTGGAGATGATCTAAGCTATTAGAAACTGATGCTGTAATATGTTTGCTTATAACTCTCTCAAAACATTTTCCTAAAATGGAAGTAAGGGCAATGGGCCTGAAATCTTTTAGTTTAGTAGCTCCAGATTTGTTCTGAATAGGCACAATATAGGACATTTTCCATAATTTGGGAATTGTTAAGGAATTAAGCAAGTACTGGAATAACTCCTGCACAACACCTTTTAATTCATGGACATTTTCTTTTAAAACTCTCCCTCTCAGGCCACCTGGCCCCGGGGCTGAGTTGGACTTAATACTGGACAGGCTGGCTATAACATCATGTTCATTCAGTGTAATAGGGACATATCCCGAAATGGACCTACACACACAGTCACGTTCAGCTCTAAAATCATTTTTGTCAAAACGACTGAAAAAGACATTTAGATCATTTGCAAAAGTTGGAGAGGAGTGTGACAGGGGGATACGGTTTTTCTTACTTTCCCGACCCATCATCACATTTACACCTTCCCATGCTTTCTTGGCATTTCCTGAAAAATAATGACATTCAACTTGATCCTTATATTCTATTTTTGCTTTACTCAGTTTCGATCTTAGTTCGCTTCTTTTTTCCTTGAGTAACTCGATATTACCACTTTTGAACGCATGTTTTTGTTTGTCTTTATCTACCGTATTCTTTAGAGTTATGCTGTACTATTTTTGAAATAAATGGATATTAATTTTTTCTTCAGCTCTGTGATATTCAGTGTTTTGTGCTAGAAAGTTAAGTGTGATTCCCCTCAGGTAAAGAACATTACTGGGCTGTGGATGTTCCAATCAGTGGCGCCTCCAGAAATTTTTCATAGGGGTGGCCAGATGGGGCCACTTAAAATCTTGGGGTGGCACACCAAAACTATAAACCATAATTTCAGAATTGTATTCTACTGTTGTAGTAAACCGGCCTGTAGAAAACTATCAGAAAGACTTAAGGAAACTCCTACTGATATACTTTGGTTTATTGTGATATTTAATGTTACTAATGATATTAGTAGGGCCCTACTAATATATATTATATTATAATATATTATATATAATGATATATATTATATAGATATGATATATATAAGGGCCCTCGCCCCGCGGCAAATTTCCAGATACTTACATAATTGTGATGAATTTAATCCTTTTTAAGTTATTATTTTGCAGTGTAAGATTACAGTTAACATCTTTAAATATTACATAAATGTATTATTAATTTTTAATAAACTTAATGAGTGTATAAATCAGCAGCAAAAAGCAATTCTTGAAAAAATCTGCAAAGTAATTTTATAAAATCTAAATATGTTAATAAAAACAAATTACTATTAGTTCTCTTATAAAATTCAATCAGGCAATCATACATTTCACAATTTTATATTTATATATGAATGTCAAGAATTCAGAAGTGTAAGAATTTATATATGAATGTCAAGAATTCAGAAGTGTAAGAATTATAGCCTACACTACAAATAAATAATATGCAATTAAATTATGCCTATTGTAAATGTATTGAGCAGGCTAGGTATAACAAAATATATTGGCTTTTAACAATATTACAGTGCGCAAACCCATGATAACATGAAAAACAGAGCGCACACAGCGTGTATGCGCTTAGCGGGTGTAGAATGATGTGCTCAAAGCAACATGGAGTCACAGTGTGCAGCGCTGCGCTGCATAAGTGCGCATTTAAAAGTTCACGTCAAAGCGAAGAATTGTCGAGCGCACAAATCCTAGTGCGATTTGTTCCTTTGTTTCACAGTTTTGAATTCCAGTTATTGTGCGTTTGATACCGATTCATAGTCCTTGTGATGTGTGTGATCTAGCAAGCACACGGTAGTGAGTCGTTTAAAAACAGCAACAAACTCCAACCAAATAAAGTAATTTTATGCAAATCTACAGCCTTTTATCTACAGATAATGGATTATAATGTGAATATATCATATTGGAGAGAGTTTTACCGTGCATCCAAGCAGGGCCGTCGCTAGTGGGGTGAAAGGTGGTGACAATTATAGGGGCCCCCGCTGCCCAGGGGGCCCCACAAAATCCAGCAGTTTTACTATTTAGGCTGTTGTATGAATAATTCTAATATTTATATTAGTTGTGTGCCTGAGATTTAAATGAAAACCACAAAAAAACGTGCAATTTGGTTAAATATTTTTCTAAATATCTGCTTCTCTTACCTCCATAAAAATGGTTTAGTCTGACCTAAAGTATTTATTAATTATTCAGTCAGAGTCAGTGACAAACATCAGATGGACCCAATAAAATTGTAAGTCCCACCCCAGCTCGTGAACAGAACCAATCAGAGTTGAAGCGGCAGCCTGAAGTTAACGATGAACTTGGTGGAAGAGCAGGAGACTGACTGACTGAAAAATGTCGGGGAAAAGAAAACATAAATCAGGGAACCAGAAACGCCACGAAAAGACGGAGAGGGAGGCAAGGAGAGTGGTTGTATCCCAGTCGACCAAGACGTTCTTAAAGACAGGTTATGTATTGTTATTTCGCTGGGAATTAGAAAACTTCCGTCTACAGTCTGCCGTGTACAGTCATTTTTTATTATCGGTGTGCGCCACAATCGACCGAATGATTACGTGGTCTAAATTCACAAGTCACGAAGCATTGCATTATGCATCTGACCTGCCGGCTGATGATATTTAATACATCGAGAATACAACACACTGCACTTGGATGAATAAATGTATTCGCTTTATTTAATAATATTACCAGTTCCATATTATCTTTATTAAAAAATAAGACAATAGATGGTTTTAAATGGTTTTATTTTTTTAATTAGACTGCATTCTTGTCAATTTTAAGTGTTTACTTTTTGATTTATGAATTATAACAGACTGAATTTTTAAAATTGGTTTTATTATTATTTAACAATCTCTTGCTTTTTGTTAGTTTTTATTAGTTGTACTTTTTATATAAACATTTAACTTTTAAAATAAAGGTTTTACAACAACATCACCATCTTCTGTTATATGTGGGTCTCCATGCTCAGCTATTGTACAGTATATGATATTGGGCAGGGTGGTAGGGGCCCACATCAATATTTTTTCAGGGGGCCCCGAATCCTCTAGCTACGGCCCTGCATCCAAGAGGCGCGCGCGCTGTTTGAATATGAATGGAGAATGATTGACAGCCGCAGAGGAGGGAAAACGAGTTTCCGTATACTTTAATGATGTAAATAGACTTCTGTCCCTCACATTAAGCTATGGAATGACTTCAGATGACTTTGTCACCCAAACTGAAGTGAAAAAATCGGGAGGCGCCGAAAAGCGCGCTGTTTGCATCCCTGCTTGTCAAAACGGCATAGACACTTCAAAAAGCTGCTGAAACAGTATACTGTAACCGTTTGGCACTTAAAAAGCACGTCACGACACATAATTCCCCGTCTTCTTTCACTAAAGAATAGTTTTGACTTATTTATGAAATGCATAACTGATGCTACTAAAATGTGTACTGGCCATTGGGGTGGCCAGTGGGGTGGCCAGGAGTCCCCCTGGTGGCGCCATTGGTTCCAATTCAGGCCACACGCCATATTTTGGTTTCATTCATTCCAGTGCTGTATTATCATACCTCAGTTCTGTTTTCAAATGTAACACACGTTAGTTTTCTATTTAAAAACAAATGTACACTACCTTTCAAAAGTTTGCAGTCAATAGGATTTGCTTGAATGTTTTTGAAGGAGGTCTCTTATGAGGCTGCATTTATTTGAATAAAATAGTTAAAAGAGTAATATTGTGAAAAATGATTACAATTTAAAGGAACTTTTTAAAGGCAATTCTAGAGCCTGTTTTCTATTTTGATATATTTTTCAAATTGTAATTTAATCCTGTGATGGCAAAGCTAAATTTTCAGCATCGTTACTCCAGTCTTCAGTGTCACATGATCCTTCAGAAATCATTCTAATGTGCTGATTTGGTGCTTAAGAAACATTTCCCTGAAAACAGTTTTGCTACTTATTTATTTTTGTGGAAACCAATGCATTTTTTTTCAGGATTCTTTGATGAAAAAAAAACAGCATTTATTTGATATCAAAATCTTTTGTGATAAAATCTATTTACTGTCACTTTTGATTAATTTAATACACCTGAAATATATTGATTTCTTAAAAAGAAAGAAAAAGACTCCTAATGACAACTGAAACACTCTCCCTTGCCTCTAATGTTATATATGCATTAGATCTGCCATTATGGCGATGTCATGAAAAAATTTTTTTCCCCTGCTGTGCATGACAAGCATCTTTGTTAAAAAATTTCAAGCATATGAAATTTTTTTCAGCTATTGTGTTTTTTGTTCTGAATGAAAAGGTCTGTGTAAACACCTTTTTGTGGTATGCAGACATGACATCTGTGCTGCCCTTGCAATAGAAAGGCAATTTAATTAAAATTTTACTTATTTGTATAATCATATATTTGCCTTTATTTATGGACAATGGTAGATGGGGCACAGAGAAATAACCTAATCCTTTTCATACCCTCTTAATGGAAAAGTAATGTTTAATGTGTTGCTTTCCATAAAGAAAACAATGTTACTTAACAAAGATAATTATAAATGATTACTTTTTAAATTAAGAAATTAAATGAACGAATAACTTTTTTTGGAGCAGAATGAAATATGTTACTTTTAAAAGTATTCCTCCCTGACACTACTTATTTTCCCATAAAAATAGGAGGATGGTGTCTTGGTGTGTTGCTGACTGTAGAGTTCATCCTCTCTTCAGGAGGAAGAAATGTAAGTGTTAGTATTAGTAAGTGTAATCCACAACTTTTTCTTGCTCATTTTATTCAGATTACCTGTTGCTCAATCAAATGTCTGAATTTTTTGCTGTTGTTTGGAACATAAGCAGTCTTCAAATCTTTGGTAGACACTCACAAGAGAACATTTCACTCTCTTCCTCTCAGATGCGTCTTAAATCTGCAGATAGTCCAATGATTTTTTCCCCCCACATGTAAGCTGTAATTGGTACGTAATTTGCTTTTTGGTTTCTCTCGCAATTACATCCATTACTCTTCAAGTCACAATGTCAAAAAAAAAAAGGGGAACATGAATGAAATTCATGCTTATTGCTGCACAATAGGCTTTTAAGTCAGCCTGGTACATGATGTGTACACTTAAAAACTCTGCCACCTTGCCTGTTTTATTTGTATTAAAACAGAAATTGTTCACTAATTCTGTTCTCAGCTCCGTCAGACAGAATATTTCTCTTTCATTATTATATGACATGAAAGGAACGTATTTGAGCAAGGATCGCTATGTTTAATGTAGACTATATGATGTGTTCTTATATGACAGACAGTTAATTGTTGTTTCCCGTTCTTTGTGCACCTGACAGCTGTTTTTGAAGAATGCTAGTTGCTTGTTTTGCAGTGATGTCTAATTCGTCCACTGACGGTCTAGTTGGGAGGCACTGGTGGAGACTGTGAGTGGTTGATGTCAGGAAAGATCCTGTTTTCATACCTCACAGACTCAAAGAATGAACTGAGGATGTGTTGAAGGGTCCTGATAAGTGCTTCATCTGTTTTAAAGCCATTTTTTGTCTGCAGGGCTGAGAACCGAATGAGAGAGAAAGAGAGAGAGAGATATGGATAAAAATATGCAGAGCAGAGAATGGACAAAGATGCACAGATTCAATGAGAAAAAATAATTTTGTTTTCACAAACAAAAGTCTTAATTTTAAGACTTTTAAAATTTTAATTGAATTTTAAAAGTCAATCAAAATTGACTTTTAATTTCAAAGTGAACTATCCCTTTAAGTGAACTATTCCTTTAAGAAGAGAAGATTATATATTCTGTCTCCTGTCATGTTTAGAAAAGTGTACAAAAATATTAGGTACCACTTTATTTCAATAGTCTACTTTAGAAATTCTACTAACTAACTTTTCAGCTACATATCAACTACCAGTCATTCTAATATTAACTATCAACTGTCTTCTTAATATCTGCTAACACTTTATTTCGATGGTCCTCCAACAGAAATTCTACTGAGTATAAGTAACTTTTCAAATACATCTCAACTTATTTTACTAACCCTAACTTAAGTCTACTAATATTCTAATAAGAGTGTTGACATGTAGTTTCAAATTAATGATAGTTAATTGACATGTAGTTGCAAAGTTATTAGTTAGTAGAAGTATAGTTAATAATAATCAAATTAAAGTTCAAGTTAAAACTTCTAGCCCTATAGCCATTGGATATTCCTCATGTAGAAAAGAGCATGGTATAAGAGTTTAGTAAGTTTGAGGTCTTGAGGATTTTATCATTTAGTAGGATTGTATGGTCTGTTAATGAAGTTTTGATTTTATTTTGTGTGTTTATTAACCATGATCACCCTTGACATTATGAAACAGGAAAATAAAGTGTTAAGTGCCCCTATTATGGATTTTTGAAAATTACCTTTCATGTTGTGTGTAACATAGGGAAAGAAAACATCCTGCAAAGTTTTAAATCTGAAAGTGCACCGTAGATAAAGTTATTGTCTTTCAAAAGTAAGAGTCGACTCTGAGTCAATGAAATGAATCGTTTTTCAAACGAGTCACACGCCGTTTAGTTGTGACGTCAAGACGAAACATTAGCATATTGCCCGCCCACTTATTGCACGGGCGGACACCAGGGAAAACTTCAACTTCAAACACTGCAGCTGATTCCTGTGGATACTGGATAGCATCATGTCGAGGAGATGCTGTGATCTACAATGTGAAGGTAGGCTAAAGCCAGTTTTTCCCACTGCCCAATGACTAGCATGTGAAGAATCAGTGGTTAAAATTAATCTTTACCACAATACCACAGCAATATAATCCTAAACTTTTGCTGTGTTCCCTTTATTTTACTGATGACTGCTTCTCAAATCTCGGAGTTCAATGCAGGATTCGCAAACCGTTTGCTCGTGAAAGATAGTGTTCAAAATATGTAGTTTTGAGTTTTATATTGTGTTGGTCTCCTGCTAACTGGCTAACTCACATTATCACTGGCTTACTGAAATACTTCTGCGAATCAGTTGTAGGGCACTATTACCTTAAACGGTGTCTATTAATGCAGATTGTCTGTCGTTCTCACTACTTTGAGGAAAGATTAAGCATGGAGCAAGATTTGTTTTACCAACATTTATGTTTCATCAGTCATTCACTCTAGAGCTTGGCTAATGTACGCACAGTTATTGATGCAGTTTCCACATGTTCACCGCAGTAAATTAGAAAAATACTCGGTAAATAAATAAGTACATTAGTACAAGTAAAATAATCAGTTTGTTGATGGATATGCATGTTAATGCTGATGGTGAGGAATTCCAGTTGCAACATCTCATAATGTACCTCAAACTGAGTAGTAAATCACTGAGAAACGTCCTGCTCGAGTCGTCCTTGGGATGGAGGTTCTGGTTGAAGAACTAGTTTTTTTTAATGTTTCATCATCGCACTCGCGGTTGATTGATATGGTAAAATCGACGTCATTGTTCGTTACTGTGTTTAGTCAGAGACTATTGGTTTAGTTTACGGTGTAGGAAGCCTCGTGACAAGTAGAGCTGACGTTGTTATGGAAATGGGCGTTTTCGACACGCAGTAGACCAATCACAACAGACTGAGCTGTCTGGCCAATCAGAGCAGTAGCTTGCGGAAAGGAGGGATTTAGAGGGATTGATTCATCTGACGAGTCGTTTGAGAATCATTGAAAATGTGATGTGCAAATGTATATTATGAGAAAATTAAACAGTTTTTTTTACCTTTGATGCATGTAAACCTGTTGTAGGAGACTCCAAAACAACATTAGGAAACTTTAAAATAGCATAATAGGAGCACTGTAATACTGTAAAATTCATAAATTATGAAACAAGTTAAATTTCAGCAATGTACAATGAATATTGGTGAGATCTGCCCCGCAAAGTTGAAATCAAATGAAACTCATGATCACTGGCCTAATCAAGTGAGGTGTTATTTAATGGCACAAACACACTGTCCACCTCACCTCTGTTGAAGTGATGGAGGTATAGGACAGTGGAACTGAGAAGATATGTGGTGGGGGGTGGGGGGTCTATAGGACGAAGGTCAAAGGGTGCAAAGGGTTTAGTACGGGGTATAAGGTAAAATACAATTAAAACCAAGCAGGGAGTCAAGGGGAGTGACCTAGGTGAGAGTACTGTGTGTGTGTGACACATAATGAAAGGTTGAACCCTCCGTCGCAGAGATGGCATACCAAATCAACTCACCCTGGGAGAGAGAAGCCACAGCGTGAGAGGGAGGAAGAGAGAGAAGGAGGGAGGGGGAGCCAGAGAGCGTGGTTGCCACGGGGCTGAGTGACAGAAATTAATAATTAGTGACAATGATTGACAGCGCACTCTCCATCTGCGGCCCGCCGCTGCCTCCGAGCGCTTGCCTCCGCCGGCGACCGCGGGCACAATGAGCTCCAGCGGGATTCTGAGAGACGCTGATGATTGACAACTGCCTCCTGGAGAGATGGGGACAGCCAGTGTGTAGGGGTGACGTGGAGAGGGAAGCGGGGAAGGAGGAGGAGGAGGAGGAGGAGGAGGGTAGGTTTAGGAGGCTTGTGGTGGTGTGTTTGGTCAGGATGGAAAACGAGAAAGCTTACCTCAGTGCCAGCCTGACTCGACCCACCTCCTCCCGGTCCACAACACGACGCAGCCGTTATGCAAAGCAGTTGCGCTTTCTCCGGGGAGGGGGCTAAGTGCGAGAGAAGAAAGAAGCGACGAAAACAGAAATAGAAGAGTTTGTGTGAAAGCCAGGGAAGGGTCAGTGAAAATTAGCCAGCTGTCTGATGCTGCGTCCCCTCTTTTGACTGATTTGTCTCTCAGAGCTCCCCTCATTCGGTCTCATTATTGGCTATTATTGTGCAATTATTTAGCCTTCATTTTATCGCTAAACTCAGTAATTGTACAAAGCGAGAAAGACTTGAACAAGCTTGCATTACAGACATTAATGTTTCATATTCATGTGAATAGGATGTCGCTCAGATGTAATTTTCTTTCTTTCTTTTTTTTTTTCTTTCTTTCTTTCTTTCTTTCTTTCTTTCTTTCTTTCTTTCTTTCTTTCTTTCTTTCTTTCTTTCTTTCTTTCTTTCTTTCTTTCTTTCTTTCTTTTTTTTGCATGCCATTAGCTGGCCGTCAGAGATTAAATATTCCCATATTCTGTGTTCATGTTTTATTGCATTATACCTTTTAAGACCAGTGTTGGGGAAGTTACTCTAAAAAAGTAATTAATTGCTAGCTACTAATTACATCTTTAACAGTGTAATTAGATTGGTGCTACGATTTAATCTCTCTAAAAAGCGTTGCATTACTTATTACTTTCCCAATCCCATATCAACATTGACCAGTTGAACAATACAAAGACATGAAACTGTTTTTTTTATTCTAAATAAGTAATTTAAAATCACATAAATTATTCCTGAATTGACCAAAGTATTGAAAAGGGAGAAGATACATTAAAACCTACATTTTAACATTAGACATTAAATTTTAATGTTAAATCCACTATTTTGTTATATTTAATTGTTAGTCTATACAGCATTTAATGCAATTACATCAGAAGTAACTAATTAAATGACAGAATATGTAAAAGCAATCCCTTACTTTTTTCAAGGGAAAAGTAATTAAATTACAGTAAATAATCACTTAGTAATGCATTACACCCAACACTGTTTAAGACAAGTTTGTTTTTATTAAAATCATCAATTTACATTGAGCAAATGTCATTGTCACATTGATGTGATAGCATGTGCATACAAATAAAACAGTGCAAAAAAAGAGAAAAGAAAGAATAGGCCTATATAAAAATAAAAATATATTTGATTGAAATTCTTACATTTTACTTTATTTTAACATTCAAAGTTTTTCATTGTTTTTTCAATTTTTTTTCAATCAATTATTTTCTAACTATATGACACAACTCTTCCTTATAATATATGAATATATGAATATTTTGTGAATTCTGTCAGATTTAACTGTTCTTCCCCATTTAGCATTTCTTTAGTGGCTAATCACAAGCAGTGTACATAGAGCAAATGTCAGTTAATTCAATATTTCAGTTATATCTAATAATAGCAGTTTTTTTTTTCTTTGAGGTGCACCTTAATTTTTTTTAAAGACAATTTTAAACAAATATAGAATATTTTGTCAAAAACAAAATTAAGGCAAAAACAAAATTATGGATGAAAGTCTTTAGAATCAAATTTGAGAACTGGAACTATAGTGTAACTAGTATTAAAAATCACAGAAAAATAGAAAAACGTTTTGTTTTCTATTTTCATCACATTCACAATTTGATTAGGTCACCATTAGGAATAATTGTGAAAATAACGTTCTGCGATTGTGAGTAGCGGAATGTCAGTTTGAGTGGAGCACAATCTGTTCTGACATCACCATGCAGCAGTTCATATATGCACATCAATTCAGATAAAAGAAAAACAGCCAGACGAACTCTGACCTGTTGCACCTGGCGGGGGCGTACAGGTATCCGTGGCCTCTCTAGAGGGTGTTCTGCAGAGGTCCGGCGTGTGGAGAGAATAGCCCAGTGGAATTTATCCAGTGCCATGCGTGCTTTAGCCTGCTTTGACATGGGCTGCTCTAATACATTCCAGCACAACTCCAGCCTAGAAAGAGGTCTCTAAGGCTTATACACACACACACACACGCACACACACTTGACCTCAGGGGAAGAAAACCGGATTGCAAAGCAGAGATAGTCCTGCTGGGAAATGATTCATATCAGTGAACATTATTGATTTTTCCAAAACGGGCAATTTTCCCCCCCTCTGCCTTTGTTGTGTCTCTTTCTATCTTCCTCTCTCTCTCTCTTCCACAGCAGGTTACGCATCTGTTGTATTCTGCTGTCAGATGTAGAGAACACCTGTCCATTGTACGATTATCTCCATTTTTCCTTTTTTTCTATAAAAAAATACAATGGAGAAAAATGGACTGAAATGTTTACACTTTTGTACTATTTTAACACTTCACCAGATCATATTTCTTAAGGGGCATTCACACCAAGAACGATAACTATAACGTAACTATATTAGCGTCCACACCAGCACACAATATCGTTCCATGTGCTGCAGTTTTGTCGCCTGCCGTTTTAAACGCTCAAGCTCTATCAAGGCTCGATTCTGATTGGCTGTCATTGTTTTATCGTTCATCAGCTGGGGAAAAAATTATTCTGAAATTGATTCCAACGATATCGTTTCTCTGTCCCATTATCGTTAAAGTTGTGTTTTGGACTACAACGATTTTTATAACTATTGTTATTGTTATAGTTATCGTTCTTGGTGTGAACGGGCCTTTATTCATGAAGTATTATTTAATATGAGTAGAAACTGGGAAATCATTTACTTTTAATACCTCTATTCCAAAACCCAGTGAGCTACCTTGCTGTCTGCATATGCCAGCTGCCTTCTATGACAGCATCCAAACTATCATGGAATCTCAAAAGTGAATGAATTTGAAAGTGAAAACGGCCTATATGGAAAACCTTGCACGCCACACAAACAGCACTCTGCATGAGAGACTTCACTCAATTAATTTCAATAGAGTTTGGTGAAACCATTTTGCTAAGCTAATTGTGTTTAGGCATAAAAATGCATAGCATATACACAAATGTTTGGCAAGATTTGGTTCAGGCTCACTTTGTCTGCCATATTGGTGTAGATGATGATGTGTTGTGATCCTCCTTAGTAACATTAAACTCTGCTCAGCTGTCAGATTGTCCCTGGGAGAGCTCAATCAGAAGTGACTGCTGCTGTGTTCTGTAATGGACTGAAATGGTTCAGGATGAGAAGACCTGGGGTGTGCTGAGAGTCTGGCTCGTGTATGAGGGTGTTCACTCATTCCCCATCTCTAGAGGTGAAACACTTTATTTCACATGTTACATGTTATTACAGTAATAATAACCAAATTGAGCATAATTACAGGCAACTAACCCTAAACCCAACCCTAACCCAATAATAAGTACTTGTTGTAGTTGTACATGAATATTACTCAGAAAGGGTTAGTTCACAAATGAAAACTCATTTACTCACCCTCAAGTTGTTCCAAACCTCCAGTTCCTTTTTACTGGTGAACACAAAAGAAGATATTTTGAAGAATATGGGTAACCAAACATTTGATGGACCCTATTAACTTCCATAGTATGAAAAAAAAGTACTATGGGGTCCATCAGCTGTCTGGTTACCGACATTCTTCAAAATATCTTCTTTTGTGTTCAGCAGAAGAAAGAAATTCATACAGGTTTGAAACAACTTGAGGGAGAGTAAATAATGACAGAATTTAAATGTTTAAGTTGACTATTCCTTTAAATGTATAATTACACTGTAACAAGGAGACCTTAAAATTAAGTGTAACCTTCTGTTTATTATAAGCATGCAGTTATGCCGTCTGCTGGACTCAGGAGGATTTTAATTGGCTGTCATTTTTTTTATCGTTCATCAGCTGGAAAAAATTGTTCTGAGAATGATTCCAGGAATATTGTTCTTCTGTGTTGTTTTAGTTCCCCTTCGTTGTCTCTCCGAGTTCCGTCGGAGGACGACGAATGGGGTTTCGCTTAGAAAGCTATCGACTTAGAGTATACAAAAACGAGCCAATGGCAAAGAAATGCCATGGGTCTGCGGAATTTGCATAGCGTATCTCCGCCCCACCTCGTGGGTATAAAAGCAGAGGACGCTGCATCATTCAGGCATGTTTTCGCTTCGGAGCCAAAAGTATCTCTTCACTCCACAGCCATTTCTGACTTCACTCTACGAGACGAGCCACTCTCTCCAGTGTTGGTGTGACGGCAATCTGCAGCGAGTTCACATTGCCTGCTGATCTGTGCAGTGATCTGCCAATGAGTGGTGAATTCCTATAGCGCTACAGGACAGGCAGCCGCCTCACTGCATGCCATGGCCATTCTGCTGGTCTACCAGACCCAGATGCTCACGGACATGCACGGGGGCGGGACTGAACCAGGGCTCTTCAATGAGCTGCGCGCCGCCACTGACCTTGCTCTCCGAGCGACGAAAGTGGCCGTACGCTCCCTGGGTCAGGTGATGTACACCATTCTGTGGCTGAACCTGTCCGATGTGCAGGATGTCGGGCGGACCCATCTGCTTGACACCCCCATATCCCAGGTCGGCCTCTTCGGCGGTGCGGTTGAGGGCTTTGCCCAACACTTCTCAACCGCCCACGAGCAGACTGAGGCTTATTCTGCCCCGACGGCCCCGCCCATCCGAGCTGATCCCTCAGTCTGCCCACCGCCGAAGGTGCCCTCCTGCGGCTCCCACCCGTTCACCCGGGCTGGCTCTGGAAGCCGCAGGGGGACACCACAGCCCTCTCCAGCCCGCCCCCCGCTATAAACCTGGTTAAGCGGCACTCTTGAGATGGGCTCCTCAGAGATGGGACTCAGTTCTTCCCAGGAGCTGGTAGCAGGGCCACTCCTTTCCCTGGTGGAGGGCCGGGGAAGAATCCTTATTCAGAAAGAACTGACTCTCCCATTTATGAGCACATAGTTCTCGGACGACACGGTGCGCCGCCCCCGGGCCGTGCACCCCTCGTCCTCCTCTGTCCCAGAGCCGGATGACAGTTCGCGCCGTCCCCGGACCGTGCCGCTCTCATCCTCCTCTGTCGCCAGACCCCTGCCAGAGCAGACCTCCGTGGAACGTTCCTCCTTCCCTGGTCTCCTCTGTCAGGACGCGGTCTATGACTGTGCCACTATGCCGTCCACGTCCGGGCCAGTCATACTGCCTCGCTGCCCCACCGACGGGAAGTCTGTGGTTCGCGTGACCCCGCTGGTACAGTTCTTGGGAGCCTGGCTAGAGCTTCCCAACCTGTCCCGCTGGGTCGCACGAACGATCAGGCTTGGCTACGCGATTCAGTTCGCGCGGTCTCCTCCCCACTCAGGGGAGTCCGCTCCACTATGGTCAGTAGCAATGCCCCTATCATGAGAGCGGAGGTTGCTACCCTGCTGGCGAAGGGTGTGATCGAGACTGTCCCTCCAGCCGAAATGAGGTCTGGCTTCTACAGCCCGTACTTCATTGTCCCGAAGAAAACCGGTGGGTTACAGCCAATCCTGGACCTGCGCGTGCTGAACCGCTCCCTTCACAGGATGCCGTTCAAGATGCTCACTGCCAAACGCATTTTCGAATATGTGCGGCCCCAGGATTGGTTTGCAGCGATCGACCTGAAGGACGCCTACTTTCATGTCTCCATTCCGCCTCGACACAGACTGTTCCTACGGTTTGCTTTCGAGGGACAGGCATGTCAGTACGCGGTTCTCCCATTCGGGCTAGCCCTGTCTCCTCGCGTCTTCACGAAGGTCGTCGAGGCAGCCCTTGTTCCCCTTCGGGAACACGGGGTTCGCATCCTGAACTATCTCGACGACTGGCTGATTCTAGCTCACTCTCGAGACCAGGTTTGCGAACACAGGGACTTAGTGCTCCGGCACTTATTCCGTCTGGGCCTTCGGGTCAACTGGGAGAAGAGCAAACTTTGCCCCGTGCAGAGGATCTCTTTTCTCGGTATGGAAATCGACTCGGTCGCCATGTCTGCGCAGCTTACGAGCGAGCGCGCGCAGTCACTGCTGACTTGCCTGAGACAGTTCGAGGGCTAGAGTGCGGTTCCACTGAAACTTTTTCAGAGGCTCCTGGGGCATATGGCATCTGCAGCTGCGGCGATGCCGCTCGGATTGCTTCATATGAGATCGCTTCAGCTTTGGCTTCGAGATCGAGTCCCGAGGTGGACATGGGTGACACGAGTACCAGTTACTCCGATTTGTCGTCAAACCTTCACCCTGTGGTCGAACCTCAGTTTTCTACGGGCCGGAGTGCCTCTGGAACGAGCTTCGCGGCATGTTGTTGTAACGACAGATGCCTCCAACACGGGCTGGGGAGCCATGTGCAATGGACGTGCTGCCGCGGGCTCCTGGACAGGACCCCAGCGCCTATGGCACGTGAATTGCCTCGAGTTGCTGGCTGTACAGCTCGCCCTGCGCCGCTTCCGAGCCGTGCTCAGGGGCCAGCATGTACTAGTCCGTTCAGATAATACCGCGACTGTAGCGTACATCAACCGTCAAGGTGGTCTGCGCTCCCGCCATATGTCGCAACTCGCCCGCCACCTCCTCTTATGGAGTCAGAAGCATCTGAGCTCGCTTCGTGCCATTTATATTCCGGGAATCCTGAACTGTGCAGACGAGCACTAACGGTTTCAGCCCCTCCCCGGAGAATGGCGACTCCATCCCCAGTCGGTTCAGCTGATTTGGGATCAGTTCGGGGACGCACAGATAGATCTGTTTGCCTCTCACGACTCAACCCATTGCGCCCAGTTTTATTCCCTGACCGAGGGCACGCTCGGCACGGATGCTCTGGCGCACAGCTGGCCGCGGGGCCGCAAATATGCGTTCCCCCCAGTGAGCCTTCTTGCGCAGACCTTGCGCAAGGTCAGGGATGACGAGGAGCAGGTTTTGTTGGTCACGCCGTATTGGCCCACCCGAACCTGGTTCTCCGAACTCATTCTCCTCGCGACAGCACCTCCCTGGCCCATACCTCTGAGGAAGGACCTACTTTCTCAAGGACGGGGAACCCTGTGACACCCTCGTCACGATCTCTGGAGCCTCCATGTGTGGCTCCTGGATGGGACGAGGTAGGTCTGAGTACCCTACCACCAGCGGTGGTGGCTACCATTACTTCCGCTTGAGCGTCGTCCACGAGACACGCCTACGCGTTGAAGTGGAACCTCTTCGTCAACCGAGTAGACCCCCGGAGATGTTCGATCAGCGTCGTGCTTTCCTTCCTTCAAGAGGGGCTGGAGCGAAGGCTGTCTCCCTCCACCCTCAAGGTCTATGTCGCCGCTATTGCCGGACAGCACGACCTTATAGAAGGTAAGTCGGTGGGGAAGCACGACCTGATCATCAGGTTCCTGAGAGGACTGAATCCTCCTCGCCCTCCTCTCGTACCCTCTTGGGACCTCGCAGTGGTTCTATCTGCCCTGCGGAGTGCTCCCTTGAGCCTTTGCAGTCAGTCGAGCTTAACTTCCTGTCTATGACGACGGCGCTTCTGACTGCATTGGCCTCCATCAAGAGGGTAGGGGACCTGCACGCATTCTCCGTTGACGAAGCGTGCCTGGAATTCGGGCCGGCTCACTCTCACGTGATCCTGAGACCCCGGCCTGGATATGTGCCCAAGGTTCCTACCACTCCCTTCCGGGACCAGGTGGTGAACCTGCAAGCGCTGCCCCCGGAGGACGCAGACCCAGCCTTGGCACTGCTCTGTCCAGTACTATCAGTACTATCCATCTATCTATCTATCTATCTATCTATCTATCTATCTATCTATCAAATATTTTTCTTATCTATCTATCTATCGATTTATCTATTGATCTATCTATCGATCTATCAAATATTTTTCTGATCTATCGATCTGTCCGTCCGTCTGTCCCGACTTCATACCGTAGTTTCTTACCATTAGTTCTTTCAAACAGGAACTGTTGCATGTTGTATGTGTTTTGTTAACAACAAAAGCAGTTTCTGACTCTGCTCGCTTCTTCTTCTTCTACAACTGAGTCATGTAGCCTAACTTTCAAGTGAATCTTCTCTTATTTGCATTTTTCGCTTTTTCTATCTTTTCGTCCCTCTCTCCCCTGGACATTGTCACCCCTCACCTCTTGAGAAACACACACACACTTACATATAGAGTCCGGTGCACATGTGAGCCGACAGCTGGCTTCCGCAGGGCCCAGCAGGTGCGGTGACAAGGCCCCAGAGGCCCCTGACTAACAGAGTGTGTGTGTGTGTGTGTGTGAGTTTGCTTGACTGATAGATAAAAGCCTGGACATATTAGTTGTGATTTTTTATCTACAATGTTTTTGTCCTATAAAACAAAGTTATTTATTTTCTTGCCGTTTTTTCCCTTAATTTGCAGTTTATCTCAGTGACACGTGCGCGAGACCCGGGGAGAAATGCGCATAGAGGAAAAATTTACCCCATTGTTCTCTTTGTATTTCCCACTCTCTTGTGTACTTTTTATGCGCTCCTAAATGTACAATTAAACCGTTTTCCTAACACATGGGAGTTGACACATTATAAATAGATTAATTTGTATATCTATGGAAAGTAGAAAGTAGATGCTTAATTATCTTGATCTTTGCTTTGACGCTCCATTTCTCTCTCTCTCTCTCTCTCTCTCTCTCTCTCTCTCTCTCTCTCTCTCTCTCTCTCTCTCTCTCTCGCTCTCTCTCTCTCTCGCTCCGTAACATGGTCGATATTGGTCAGCGTGGGATGTCTGCACAGTATGAAGTTGAAAGGCACTGCGCACACACACACCTGGCTCACCGGCTGCCTCTTTGGTCTGCGTCACCTTTTGTCAGGCTCATGTTAATTAAGCCCCGTCAACGACAAACACACGCACACACATGCACCCTCACCGGGGTGCCTTTTAATGAGCCAGCCATTTGATAGTTATAGACACCAAACCAATGTGCTTGTTTTATGTCTTGATGTGTCTGTGTGTGTGTGTGTGCTTTCTGAAGAAGAAGACGAAGGTGAAAAAGAGGAGGAGGTTTTGGGGAAGATCAGCTGATGAAGGATTGTTTAAGGTAAATAGGGAATATGTCATATTTCTTTCACTCTCTCTATGTCTCTCGTTCTCTCTCACACTTCTCCTTGTTTTTCGTCCAAGTGAGCCGTGACTCTCGCTTTTCAGCAAGATGAAAGACACCCAGCACGGGGCTTCCAACAAAAGTGCCGGCAATCACAAACAAACCTTCAAATGAAGAACATCAAAGGCGCTGCCCCAATTGTTAGCCTCTCGTGTCCGGGGAAAATTGGCTCATTAAGGCCCAAAAATGACATTGTTTACATTAACCGAGGCCCCTGATTAGATGCAACCATGTTTGTTATGTTGTGTTGTCCGCCTTCACTGTTGCCGCTACCAACAGGCCACTTCAGCCCGCCGCCCGCACAATCGTTCCTTTGAAGGCTTTCTCTTCGTTGATAAAGAGAGAAAGAATGGGACAACAAAAAAAGAAAGCAAAGGAGAAAAGGATAAACACGGTCACAATTGTAAACGCATACAGAAGGACATGATAGGTCCATTCTCTCTGTTTCTTTATTCCAGCATTAGTTTTCTCTCTTTAGGATTAATTAGCTTGCCTGTGGAAAGAGTGGCGAATTGAGAGGACAGTTCAGGCTGTGATGGATCTGTTTGTGTGGTAATTGCACTGATAAAGAGGGTGGTGTTTTTGGAAGGAGAGAAAGAAAAGGACTACAGTGGGGTGTGTGTATATGTGTGTATGGGGGGACAGATGGGGGGGGGGCTGTTGTGCTTGTACACCTAGTATTAAGATACGTTGTGGTCGATCGGATCACAAGTGGACGACACTAAATACAGGTGTAAACGGGGTCTAAAACATTTTGAGCTTGTCCACTTTCGACCACTTCCAGAGGCAGTCGAAAACGCATTAGAACGGATTGCTTTCGTAGTGTAAACGTTCACGTGGTAGAATGTGTTCGAAAAGCCACAAAATCAGGACATAAGTGGTTGAAAGTGGACAAAAGAGATGGATTAAAATACCAGGTGTAAACAAGGATGTGTCTGCCTGGTCTACTTGTGATCCGATTGACACAATCGCAGATATTAGGCAGAATATTCAAGCTGCTCTTTTCCATGCAATGAAAACAAATGAATGAGGCATTTATATAGCGCTTTCATATGTACTACTGTACACCCAAAGCGCTTTACAATCATATCAGGGGTACTCTCCTCAACCAGCACCAGTGTGCAGCATCCACTTGGATGATGCGACGGCAGCCACAGTACAACGGCGCCAGTGCGCTCACCACACACCAGCTATAGTTGGAGAGGAGAGAGAGTGATAGAGCCAATTCAGTGGATGGGGATTATTAGGAGGCCATGATTGGCAGGGGCCAGTGGGTGGAATGTGGCCAGGACACCGGGGTTACACCCCTACTCTTTACGAGAAGTGCCATGGGATTTTTAATGACCACAGAGAGTCAGGGCCTCGGTTTAACGTCTCATCCGAAGGACGGTGCTCTTTGACAGTATAGTGTCCCCGTCACTATACTGGGGCGTTAGGACCCACACAGACCACAGGGTGAGCACCCCCTGCTGGCCTCACTAACACCTCTTCCAGCAGCAACCTGGTTTTCTCAGGAGGTCTCCCATCCAGGTACTAACCAGGCTCAGCCCTGCTTAGCTTCAGTGGGCAACCAGCCTTGGGCTGCAGGGTGATATGGAATGGACATATATTCAAACTGTTCATTGATGTCAAATGTGGCATGACGCTTCTTCATGTGCCAAATTTGAATATATGCAAATGCTAATGAGATCAAAAAGCAGAACTTTCTACACTTCCTTTATTACAAATATGTGTCTTCTTATGCAGTATAAGTCTGAAAAAATATTCTCAAAATTTCAGCAACACTTTAATGGTTAAATAATTTTTTTTTAAAAACACCTTTTAACAATTTTCATCATAACAAGAACATTTTTACAGCATTATTAATCTAGATTAATATTAGATCAATTGTTTTTTTATACATAAATGTATGAATTATAGAATTTTAATTATTTGTGTTATATATTAAGTATATACAATTTATTTTGAATATATAATTCAGTTTGAAATGTTCATTATATTCACATATAAAATGATATTCATATAATTTCCGACCCCTGGAAGTAAGTGAGCCATAATATACACAATATACAAAAATTAACAAATTATTTCATGTTAGCTATTACATTAACTAATGTTAACAAATAGAACCTAATTGTAATGTTTTATCCAAGTATCACTCGTAACTGCAATTTATTCTATATGGGATTGTAATGTGAAGCATTTATGAAGCTTACTGTCCTGTCTCTGAGCAGGGGCTGTGACAGGGCTGTGTCTGTGTTTGAGAGAGAGAGAGAGAGAGAAAAGCGTGAAGAAGAACTGTACTGCTAACCACACTGTGACCTCCTAACCCTTCCCTCCCTTCCTCTCCAGGCTCCCTCACCTCTGCGTTCTCAGGGAGAGTGACCTAACCTGAAAATAATTACAACTACTGAACTGTCACTGCACCCTCCACCTCATCTCCAGCCCTTATCGCCAAAAACACGCACCCCACAGGTCAGGTCACCACATTAGATCACCCATACACACTCACACAGCACCCCTGCTCCACAGAAGTGCCTGACTTCCATTAACATATTTTCACTTTTCCCTGTTTTTCAGTCCACTCTCTTTCTCTCTTTATTCCCGTTTCCCCCCTCAGCGGGGCCCCCAAAACTGTCGTAATTGCCTTTTAAAATAGTTTAGCATCTCCCTCAGAGAGCAGAAAAGTTTCCCCACTATGGCACTGGAGGAAGAGTGAGTTGTTTTGCGGCGCTGCCGTGGAAACAGAGACGAGAGGAATTGAAATGATCTTGACTTCTGACCAGCTTCGTCTCCTGGGGGGGAAACAGCACAGGATAGAAGAGCGCACTATGACTTCTCTTCACTGTTTAAAGACTTGTTTGGAAAAGATAAATTCGTTGTGGTAGGCTGAGAAAGATGCATTGACTTTTGGGTTGCCTGTAATTCCAACTCATGAACGTCTTTTTATTAGAATATATTTCAAATGCAATTTTGTTTCAAACTTGTTTTTTATGATTGAGTTTACTTTTTTCACTGGTGTCCAATAAGAAGTTTGGAATCAGCCCATCTTTATTCAGACAAAATGACCACATTTGAGTGGTCTACTAGTAGATTATTTTCTTTTTCTTCATTCTTCATTTGTTATTCTACAGTCAGTATTTTACAGGCATTTTTGTTATTACTAACTTGCGTCATAGCCTACAATTCAATAGGTGTCCTTATCGTACAGTCTATGTTGTACCCAACTTTATTAGATCCATTTCATGCAGTGTGATTTGTAATGATCTTATAGGATTGCCGAAATCGTATAGTAGCAGGCATTAGACATTCTTCTAACTATAAGTAACTTTGCAACTACATGTCAACAAACAGTCGTTAGACTATTATTAGAGTATTAGTAAACTGTCTGCTTAATATCTGTAGGAACTTGTGTTCACTTTCAGTCGCTCACGTTCGACGTAACATCGATGTAACATCGACGTAACATCGACGTGACGACGTAATTGGGATCACTTCAGGGAGCCCTATCATCTTCGAGTGTCTACAGAACGAGCCAATGAACGTTGGCGTGCTTGAATCGCGTCACGCGCCCCGCCCCGCCTCGCGGGTATAAACAGGAAGCGGGCGCACACACACATTGTCTTTCACTTCAGAGCCGAGCTTCTTGTTCATCTCTGAAATCTACAGACTGCTACTGTGTGTTGAAGACTCACTAGGACGGTGTTGGTGTGACGGCGCGTGCAGCGAGTGGCCGCAAACATTTCTATGTTCAACAAACTGCTATTTTTACAGCAACAGAGCTTGTGTCGGTTCAGTAGGCGTTTCCCTCAGTGTACACTGTACACAGTGGCCATTCCCTGGGTGCCTCAGCACTGTGAGAGTTTGTGGAAAGAGTACCTTTTCTTTTTCTTTTTTTTCTTCACGGAAGAGCAACACAGGCGTGACACTGCGTCCTTTTCAGGATGTCATTCCGCCTGTGCATTTCTGGATGCGGTTGTTCCCTGGTGCCAGCAGACGGCCAATAGCTGCCTCTCGTGTTTGGGCAAACAGCACGCAGAGGCAGCCTTTGTGCATAGTTCATGTTCCCATTGCGGGAACATGACTATGGCAGCGCTTAGATTGAGACTTACCTCAAGGGAGGTACAGTCCCCTCGCCTATGCCCCGATCTAGTGTCTATTCTGGACCTCAGAATAGACCTACTTCTGTGCATGGCCAGGGTGATCTGAGGATCACCGTGAGGGCTTCCCTGCCGAGGCAATCTCCGTGGGTCCCTCACGCCTCACAAGCGCTGCCGCCGTTGGAGCCTTCAAAGGAGCGTGCTGGTCCTTCTCATGGACGACCAGCCGTGTCCTTTGGGGCTCCGCCTGAGGATCAGATGTCGATCGCAGCATCGGAGGGGGAGCTTCAGTCCTCTGGAGATGAGGATTCGGCTGCGTTGTCCCCTTCGGGCAGTGTAGCGTTGCCCGAGTCTGATCCAGAATGGGTGGCTATGCTTTCCCGGGCCGCCGAGAAGGTCGGGCTTGTGTGGAACCCTCCACACCGTCCCGAACCTTCCCGGTTGGACGATTGGTTTCAATCGGTATCATTTTTTTTCGGGAAGTACATGAGGAGCTCACTAGGACGTGGACGGCACCGTATAGTGCCAGAAGCTGTCCTAGTGGCTCCTCCCTCCTCACCACCCTCCATATGGCATCTGCAGCCGCGGTAACGCCACTCGGATTGCTTCATATGAGGCCGCTCCAACACTGGCTCCACGATCGAGTCCTGAGATGAGCGTGGCAGAGCGGCTCGTGCCGGGTCCTAGTGACCCCGCACTGTCGCCAAACTCTTTTGGTCGGACCCTTTGTTCCTGCGGGCTGGTGTTCCCCTAGAACAAGTGTCCAGGCATTCTGTGGTCTCAACAGATGCCTCTGCCACCGGCTGGGGGGCCATGTACAATGGGCATGCAGCTTCATTTCTGTGGACGGGGCCTCAACTGCATTGGCACATCAACTGCCTCGAGTTGTTAGCAGTACATCTTACAACGTTATAAACGCACAACGTTCATTGGCTCATTCTGTAGACACTCGAAGATGATAGGGCTCCCTGAAGTGATCCCAATTACGTCGTCACGTCGACGTCTCCCGTTCCCTCCTTCAGGGAATGAGGGTTACATTAGTAATCGAGATGATTAATTTCATAGTAGATTTTTTTGAAAACTAATAGAATGTAAAATCACATGTTTTTGACCCATGTTTCAAGATTTACTGACATCTGATTATTGTAATGATTTCATAGTATCTGTTTTTAAGAATAATTTGGCAAAATATTATTCCTAAGGCATAGGGAATCTATGGGATGGAGAGGACCGGTGAGCCATAGAAAAGCATATACAGACTTATAAAAGCTCCCCAAAGAGTGTTTTATTTATTAAATTGTTTTGCACGGTAGTGTCATGTATAGCCCCAGGCATCAAGCATCTTTCACTCCTGGGAAATAAAGGAGAGAGTGTGGTTAGAGGAAAACCAATTGGGATTTTGATAAGAGGCTCAGAATCTGCTCAGAGGAGAGAACCATATGAATATTTGCATATACACTCCTATTATGAACCACACCTCAGAAGCTTATTGATAGAATTTTTATTTACCATGATGCAAACAGTGGAATTTTTTTCTGTGACTTTTACTCAAAATTGCCATGTTAAATTATGGGACAGCCTCCCAAACCACGCCATACCAAGTGGAATTTAAATGCAATTAAAGTTGCATGATAATAAATGGCTGTCAAATTTATTTTATTTTTTAATTTTTTTTTCTTGTCTTAGGACAGCAGCAACTGCTGTCTATGGAAGCCTGTTTCCACCTCAGAGTAAAACCTAAAACAAATTATTACAGTTTAATGTAAGAAATTAAGTCAGACTGTAAGAAATAAAGTTGCATTTATATAAAAAAGGATGCATTTGTGAGTTACAATTGCCTTTTAATTATTTTTATTCTGAGATGGAAACAAGGTTTCATAGTCGCTTCAAAAATAATTATAAGAATAATACAAAAAAATGCATGATGCCCCCGAATTAAAGAGACATTCTTCTTTCGTCAACCCATTAAAGGGTCTGATTCATTTAGGCACATGATATGAAATTTCTTATATCACCTGTTTGTACTTTTCCACTTTTACTAAGTTAGCAGAGCAGCAATGGAACAGAGAGAGAGGAGTGGAGGTGAGAAGAAAAGGCTGCAGTGAGAGTATGTGGACGAAAAAACAGAACAGACAGGCAAGTGTTTTATTGAATCTGTGGTGTCCACAGAATCGGCTAACTCACTTAGAGGGCGTCTCTAAAAGCATTCAGTGTGTGGAGCCCTATGGGCAGTGTCACTCTCAATCTACAAAACAGAGGACCGGAGGGGTTGCTCTTTGAATAAGAAAACTACTTTTACAATACAGACGGATTATTTCATCTCTGACTGGTCCCTCCTGAGACTTCAGCCGCATATTCCGGGGAATGAAAAATAGGGCTGTGAATGTGTGTTTGGTCAAATCTGATATCCATATCACTTTAGAGAGATTATTTGCCCAAATATGTCTCTCAGAAGCTTTTCACTCTGCTTGGCTCATGAGGATAGAATTTGCTTCGAAATTAAATGCGACGGTCGAGGGGACCACATGGGGTCTGGATTCCAAGACATATCATGTAAAAAATCTAAACAGGCAAAAAATGAAAAACACCACAGACAAATCTGATTTTTCGAAGCAAATCATTCAACTTAATTGCACACTTTAAGATTAAGTTTATTAAGTTAAGATTTTGCAAACTTCAAAGGATGAAAAGTAAAAATTCATAATTTACTTACCTTCATGTCACTTCAAGCCTGTATACTCCCTTCTGAGGAACACAAAAAAGTCAATGGGGTCCATTGTTGTTTTTGACCCCATTGACTTTCATTATATGGACACAAACTTTCTTCAAATATCTTATATTTGGAATGACATCAGGGTGAGTAAATGGGCAAACTTTCATTTTCAGTTGGAATATCTCTTTAAATAACATCTTCTTTGCAATATATTTACATGATCATCACTTAAGGCCTCTGTTAAGTTTGATTAGCACCATATAAAAACAAAGACGGACACTTATCGGATGATGGTTGTATTGCGCTATACCAGACTTCCCATTGATTATCCCACAGGATCCCCTCAGGGTTTGCTAAATGGTGTCTGTGTATTGCTATTACGGGGGTTACCAGTTATTTTCCCCCTGAAATTAAGGGCAGCGACCCTAATATGAGGCCACTTAGTGCCTGTAATAAGATGATAATTGAGTTTGATGGTAGACCCTCCATCCCCTCCCTCACAACTTCACAGCCCTATTAATGCTAACTGTCATTTCTTAGTAATGGATTACAGTGGCATTACTTACATTTATCATTTCCTGCATGATAGACTGAGTGTAGAATATGATAGGAGGAGGAAAAGATGATAACACCCAAGATCATCTTATTTTCTCCGTTTCATTGTTCTGTTTCCTCTTTAGTGGCGTTCCCGAGCTCCACTCGAATGAGCTGTAATTGTATATGCACGATTCCCTCAAGACTTTCAAATTAAAAGAAAGTTCCATCCAACCATTCAGCCATTCCTTCTTATTCTTTCCTGGCCTTCTCACACATAAAACCTGGCCTGGGGACAGCAAGCTTATTTGAACAGAGCCTTACATCTCCCTATCCAGCTTTGTGTTACTAATAAGGAGATGCACATACACTTTCACTGAATTGACTTTCATGCAAGGGTGCCCCTCACTGGATAAGACCGTTGTGAAAGAGAATGTTGTGTTATCAAACCATTATTTAGAGCTATTTGTTTACATTCATGCATTTGGCCGGCACTTTTAAGCAAAATAATTTACATTGAATTCAAGGTAGAACTCCTTTTTGAGCAGTAATAGTCATTTTTCTCTCCATTTACAGCAAATGTGGTTTACAGATGACCTTACTTTTTTAGAACTTTCTTTCATCCAAGTAACATAGAAGAAGATGTTTTGAAGAGTGTTCATGCTGCAGTCTTCCATACGATTGGATGGGAATCAAGGGCTGTAAAACTCCAGAAAGGGTTTCAAAAGACGATAAATAAATTTAGATTTTTGTAGTCAAGGATAGTGATTACATTTCAATCACAATATGATACCAATCCTAAAAGATAACATCTATCACAGTAAAACAGTAATATTGTGAAATATTATCACAATTTAAAATGAGTGCTTTCTTTTTTTTATATATTTTCAAATGTAATTTATTGATGGTGAAGCTGAATTTCAATTTTCAGCAGTCATCACTTCATATTTATTCAGATTCATTCAGATTCTTCTAAATTCTAAATGTCTTCACCGTCACTTTTGATCAATTTAATGCATCCTAGTTGCATCCAAAAATGTCTTTTTTGGTTTATTTTTTTCTGAATTTCAGTCTTTCCAGTAGGATCTTTCATTGGAAGGGACTCATAATTTAAAATTCAAAGAACAGGTTGGACATTTCAGTGAATTCTTTAAAAAATATTTTAAGGCTAAACAGTTACATGAATGATTCCTAGACTAAAAACAAAAGCTAATTTGAATTAAATACACTCTTGTTGGCCTGTTCTTTGAATTTTGACTATGGGCAGAATTGGTCTTAAAACGGTTTATACAAACTCTAAATCTTGATCACTGTGATTCTTTGCCATCGACCATAAGAAAGTTTGTGGTGGTCAGTTTCATGAGCCATTACAAACTTTTACATTCCAATCACAATTACTAAACCCCTGGTATTGACTTGGCAGCTGAATTAGAGTGAATAGAAAAAATCTGTGAATCAAATCCCTGAACTTTTAGATTGAAAAAACTTTACATAAGAGGCAATTGTTTGGCAAAACAAAACAAATCTGGTCTGGATTGGCTCATCAGGACATATTGCCCGACTTAAGTAGAATAAACAGAGCCACAGTAAGACTTGTTTCTTAAGTGAAATCAGTTGTTTATCAACTATATGTTACTTTAAATGTGTTTTATATATTAATACAAAAATGAAGAAGAAGCTAAAATTAATGTGAAATGATGTTTGATGTAAAATTGCCCTATAGTGTGATTTTCATCCTTTGTCATTTGTAAAGTAGCCTATATCTGAATTTCTGGTGCCAATGAGCTTTCCACTGCCATGAAGAAGCCAAAATAAGAGTGGGTTTGAAAATGTGTGGTTAATTAGATCATAATGGCCTCATCAATTAGGAGCAAATCATGGCTTGGCCTGGGCTGGACATTTTAATGAAAAGTTGAAATGGGTCGCCCCTCAGGGCACCAAGTGTCCAAATCTGCTCTGCCGGTCGTCATTTATCACTGTAGTACGCCACAGACATCTTTTCTCTTTAAAACAACTAATTCCACCTGGCCGAAATAGACATATTTATTAGTCTATACTCATGCAGTGACTCTTACGTTTTTAACATATCATGCCACCTTGACGGTTTCCAGAAGCTTCTCTACCCCATGCAACCTTGGAAAAATGCTTGTCAATCCTTGATAAAGTGCTTAAATAAAATCATTATTTGACTGTATTGATGTTTTTTTTTGTCCCCATGCAAGGCTCAATAGGTTATTGTGGATTCTGCCAAATGGGTCTGTGAGAAATCATTAGAGTGGGCTGATGTGATTTACGTCCTTGGTAGCGAGGGGCACCCAAATGATCTGCCTCTCAATCGGCATCATCAATCATGCAGAACCAGCGGGCACCTCAGGCAGCCAGAGCTGGCGTTGTGTTAGGTGGGACAGATATGTGTGTGCAGATGAGGGGTTCGATGACAAAAATGAATGTTTGGGTTTGTGGGGCAAGACTGGCAGCATACTTGGCATCGCCCATGCTTGTGTGTGTGAGAGAGAGACTGTGTGTATTGTCTTTGGCAGAGCTCCATCTTGGCTTGTTGTTAATGTGTGTGAACTGACTTCCTTTAAAGACATCCTAGCTCCCAATACCAGTATGTCAATTTCATCAATGCATCAGCAATTAATACCTTTTTTTTTTTTGTACACAGGATATCAGCGTTCTACTTTTGTGAAGTTTTACATCCTGCAGCTTCATCAGCATCGTGACCTCTGCCTATTAAAACGATGGAAGTCAATAGAATAAACAACAAAAGTGCATCAATGAATCAGTGCCAGCCAACAGCAACATTAATCTCTGTAGTCCATCACTGGTTTATAAAGACAAACAGGTAACACTTTACAATAATGTTGTATTTGTTAAAATTATACCTAATGCAATAGATAACATGAAATAATGCATCTTTTAATGAATTCATAAATATTTATCAACACAAAACTACTATTTTTTCCCCAATTTCAAGTTGTATAAATTAACATTGGTTAATTTATTATAAGAAAAAAAAAACAATGATTAAGAGTGAACAATATATTTATAAATTAACATTAGAACCTAGATAAATAAATGCTGTAAAAATTGTTTATTGTTAGTATTGAATTTAACTGAATTATAATTTAAACTAAAGTGTTACAGACATAAATATCATCGACTAGAAAGATAAACGTCTTCCTGTGAGACTAGTGCTTTCTGATTGTAAAAACTGTAATTTGATGTTAGGAAAAGGGAGATACTCCAAATAAAACATGCACAGGTTGGATGTCTATCATTGAATTATCGCTTAAATTCTGCCTATTCGTCTCACAACATTATTGTATGGCTGCAGAAGACTTGGAGCATAAAGCACGGGTTGTATGGACTACTTTTTTTAGAGCCTTTTTGTAGCTTCACATCCTTTGTCCCCCATGAACTGCTGTTGTATGGAAAAGATCCGATTCGACATTAGACCCTAATCGACATTAAGGTGAGTAAATAATGACAGAATTGTTTATCTGAATCAATTTGTCTGAACTGTTTCTTTAAGTGGTGTCCTACAGGCCTTGAAGGTTTTTATTTTTTTACTTTTTGGAGCTGTCTATGGTGCTGATGTCAGTGGGAACATTTGATGGTGCTGACTGGACAGCTCTGGAAAGCCAAAAATTGCTACATCCACAAATAAATCGTATAGGGCCAAATACCTTGTTGTTAGCCAAATGACTGAGCTGGATAGAGCAAGAATAGTGGCCTATAACAAACACATTATTAAACTGCAGATTTAGGATTACAGGAAACTTATAATGTAGATTAAAATCATGAAGCACATTCATCTAATTGGTACAATCACCAGTGTTAAGAAGACCCGAGAGAACCAACTCTGTAATATAAAGCAGTTTGCATCACGTGACACATGCAGGATGCCTGTAATTTGATAATATTGAAGCAGTACCAGCTCAGATAAATCTTTGCAATAATGTCAGACGCAATTGTGAAAACCTTGTTCATCTCTCTTTTACACACAGCGTGACAATGGCTCGTGGATTACGTGACCGTGAAAGTGGCGTGAAATCGCTCGAGTGTTGTAATTAATAAAAGCCCTAAAACCTGATAAACTGCAGCTTAATGATTACACGACTAATTATGGAGGGCGGATAAAAGACATCACGGTGCTGCACAGACCTGATAACCCTTTAAACAAGCCGTCTTTATCCTTGCCGGCGCACTCTCTATATTAACTGCGTGAAATATCACATGAAAAGAAAGGAAAGGAGGGGAGTGGTGGAATTAGCTGGGTTGTATAAGCAATTATAGGGGCATGGTATGTAGCTAAGCACACTAATAGGTATGTAGAGGAGGCATTATTCAATTAAAGTGGCGGGATACAGTGCAAAGGAACAGAGATGTGGTGACAGCGCCGGTGTCTTCTCCTTATGAAACAACCTATTTAAGCTAAATCAACTCCCACTTAAGAACAGCTGTAATAAGCACGGAGGAGACGTGCGGTGGCCCGCGGGGCCCCATCCGTCATGCTGTAATACCCAATCAAAATGAGTGATGACACCTTGCAGTGTGCCTGCTGCATCCCCTTCTGTAGCATTACCCTGCTCTTTCTCTGCGCCCTGTTCCTGCTTGAACGCCGTACTTTTTGAACGTGTTCTCAGAAGTCAGTGTCGGGTCCCAAGTGCTCACATGAATCAGCAACTCTGGTATATAAACGCAGCTTTCCGGTAATGCTGAAACCGAAAGTCATCTCTTTTGAGGAATGCTGTGTCTCACTGGTTATAAAAAGCAGGTTTATTTCTGTGACCGTATTGTGACCCGTCTAATGTCTAAAGGGAGTATAGATGGCTGTCCGTCAAAAACCTGTGAAACAAAATGACGTTCTGCTGGGCTTCATTTAGCTTTTGAGGAAAAAGTTAACGAGTTACTGTTACGTTCTGAATGAATTAATGTTTTTGAATGAATCGTTTGAATGAATTATTCAGTGAATCCCAGCTGAAGACAATAGGTGTGTTTGATTTGAAACGACGCTGTGCAGACCGATCGGTGTAGGCAATGACATCAAAGTACCACAAGAATGATTAGAGGCCAGCCAGATCCGTATGTTTTTCGAATCGCTCTTGTGATACTTTGATGTCATACACTGATCGGTCTGCGCAACGCTGCTTCAAGTTAAACACACCTTAAACACAACAAATCTGTGTTTTTGAACAAATCTTTTAAGTTAATGATTTAATGACTCATTTATAAAATAAGTCAATTGTTTCCTTTCTGAATGAATAAGTATTTTTTAATGAATTGCTTAAATGAATGTTTCAGTCAATCTTGTTTAGCTTCTGAACGAATCATGTTTCGGAACTAATCGCTTGAGTGAACAATTCAATGGCTTACTCATCAAGACAGTCACTGGTCGTCACTTACTGGCGTAACAATGTAACCTGTAGAAAGAGTCACTGAAAAATCCCCACCACTTATACACAGGCTGACAGCCTGTTTGGAACATGCAATAACGTCTCGGTTACGGATGTAACCCTCGTTCCCTGAGTAGGGAACGGAGACGTTCCGTCGGATGACGACGAATGGGGTTTCGCTTAGAAAGCCTATCCGCTTCGAGTAATACAAAACGAGCCAATGGCAAAGGAATGCCATGGGTCTGCAGAATTTGCATGGAGCAGCTCCGCCCCACCTCGTGGGTATAAAGGGCGGAAATTCCAGCAAAGCAGTATGTTTCCTCGCTGAGGAGCCAAGACTGAGCTCAGGCGATCCCCGCGGTACAGCGGAAAGTGGCAGGAAGACGGAACGTCTCTGTTCCCTACTCAGGGAACGAGGGTTACATCCGTAACCGAGACGTTCCCTTTCGTTGTCACTCCGAGTTCCGTCGGATGACGACGAATAGGGATACCAGTCTAATCACGCCACCTTCTCGGCTGTCTTCCAGTGCCCTGCGTAATCTGAGATCCCTGTCGTGAGACAGCACGGACGAACGACTCCTATTAGCACAGTAATACCAAGGTACACTGGGGAGGATATCCCAAGGTTTTTAAGGGAATATGCAATTACTGCCAACCCAGAGGGGGGGGGGGGGGGGGGGGGGGGGGGGGGGGGGGGGGGGGTGGGACTTAGAGAATACACATATGACCCGAGGGATGCATATGGGGAATCACTGGGGTGTCCAGCCGCAGGTGGAATATTTCAACCCCAGGGGTGGCAAGGTGGCTTGCCAAGGAAAAGACACATGCTCAAAGAGGCTTACAGTGGAAATACACATGTGGGGGTAGCTCAGAGGAGGTACCATGCACACGGGAGGCACCTAGCCGACGCGCAGGCAAAAGACACTGGCGCCAGCTTTAGGAGTGCTGGAGGAACTCAGGGCTTTCGGGGAAGCTCACCTGAGGAGAATATCGCACGTATCCAGTCCGTGGAGTGGAAAGGCGAGCAAGCGAAGACACCTAACGGGTCCCATGTTAGCTTGAAAAAGACAGTACAGGGGGGGAGACTGGCTCCACTCGGAGATTGTAAAATCTGGCGAATGTGTTGGGTGTCGCCCAGCCTGCAGCTCTGCAGATGTCTGTTAGCGAGGAGCCATGCGCTAGAGCCCAAGAGGACGCCACACTCCGGGTGGAGTGGGCAGTCACACCAAGGGGGCACGGTCGACCTTGCTGTTGGTAAGCCAAAGCAATGGCGTCCACTATCCAGTGAGACAACCTTTGCTTGGAGAGAGCCTTTCCCTTCAGTCTCTCACCATAACAGACAAAGAGCTGGTCTGAGGTCCTGAAACACTGCGTTCTGTCTACATAGATGCGGAGAGCACGTACTGGACAGAGCAGTGCCAAGGCTGGGTCTGCCTCCTCCGGGGGCAGCGCTTGCAGGTTCACCACCTGGTCCCGGAAGGGAGTGGTAGGAACCTTGGGCACATATCCAGGCCGGGGTCTCAGGATCACGTGAGAGTAAGCCGGCCCGAACTCCAGGCACGCTTCGTCAACGGAGAATGCGTGCAGGTCCCCTACCCTCTTGATGGAGGCCAATGCAGTCAGAAGCGCTGTCTTCATTGACAGGAAGTTAAGCTCAACCGACTGCAAAGGGTCGAAGGGAGCACTCCACAGGGCAGTTAGCACCACTGCGAGGTCCCAAGAGGGTACGAGAGGAGAGCGAGGAGGATTCAGTCTCCTCACTCCTCTCAGGAACCTGACGATCAGGTCGTGCTTCCCTACGGACTTACCTTCTATAAGGTCGTGCTGTGCGGCAATAGCGGCGACATAGACCTTGAGGGTGGAGGGAGACAGCCTTCGCTCCAACCCATCTTGAAGAAAGGAAAGCACAACACCAATCGAACATCTCCGCGGGTCTTCTCGGTGAGAAGAACACCAGGTGACGAAGAGGTTCCACTTCAACGCGTAGAGGTGTCTCGTGGACGAAGCTCTAGCGGAAGTGATGGTAGCCACCACCGCTGGTGGTAGGGTACTCAAACCTACCTCGTCCCGTCCAGGAGCCACACGTGGAGGTTCCAAAGATCGGGACGAGGGTGCCATAGGGTGCCCCGTCCCTGAGAAAGGAGGTCCTTCCTCAGAGGAATCGGCCAAGGAGGTGCTGTCGCGAGGAGTACAAGTTCGGGGAACCAGGTCCTGGCGGGCCAGTATGGCGCGACCAAAATGACCTGCTCCTCGTCCTCCCTGACCTTGCGCAGGGTCTGCGCGAGAAGGCTCACTGGGGGAAATGCATATTTGTGGCCCCGCGGCCAGCTGTGCGCCAGAGCATCCGTGCCGAGCGTGCCCTCGGTCAGGGAATAAAACTGGGCGCAATGGGTCGAGTCGTGAGAGGCAAACAGATCTATCTGTGCGTCCCCGAACTGGTCCCAAATCAGCTGAACCGACTGGGGATGGAGTCGCCATTCTCCAGGGAGGGGCTGAAGCGGTGAGAGCTCGTCGGCTGCACAGTTCAGAGCTCCGGGGATATAAATGGCACGAAGCGACCTCAGATGCTTCTGACTCCATAGGAGGAGGTGGCGGGCGAGTTGCGACATACGGCGGGAGCGCAGACCACCCTGATGGTTGATGTACGCTACAGTCGCGGTATTGTCTGAACGGACTAGTACATGCTGGCCCCAGAGCACGGCTCTGAAGCGGCGCAGGGCGAGCTGTACAGCCAGCAACTCGAGGCAATTGACGTGCCATTAGCGGTGGGGTCCTGTCCAGGAGCCCAAGGCAGCACGTCCGTTGCACATGGCGCCCCAGCCCGTGGCAGAGGCATCTGTCGTTACAACAACATGCCGCGAAGCTCGTTCCAGAGGCACTCCGGCCCGTAGAAAACTGAGGTTCGACCACGGGGTGAAGGTCTGACGGCAGGTCAGAGTAACTGGTACTCGGAAGGTGCCGTGATGCCATGCCCACCTCGGGACTCGGTCGCGAAGCCACAGCTGAAGCGGTCTCATATGAAGCAATCCGAGCGGCGTTGCCACGGCTGAAGATGCCATATGCCCCAGGAGCCTCTGAAAAAGTTTCAGTGGAACCGCACTCTTGCCCTTGAACTGTCTCAGGCAAGTCAGCAGTGATTGTGCGCGCTCGCTCGTAAGCTGCTCGGACATGGCGACCGAGTCGATCTCCATACCGAGAAAAGAGATCCTCTGCACGGGGCAAAGTTTGCTCCTCTCCCAGTTGACCCGAAGGCCCAGACGGGCTACATGGCGGAGCACCAAGTCCCTGTGTTCGCAGAGCTGATCTCGAGAGTGAGCTAGAATCAGCCAGTCGTCGATATAGTTCAGGATGCGAACCCCGTGTTCCTGGAGGGGAACAAGGGCTGCCTCGACGACCTTCGTGAAGACGCGAGGAGACAGGGCTAGCCCGAAAGGGAGAACTGCGTACTGATATGTCTGCCCCTCGAAAGCAAACCGAAGAAACGGTCTGTGTCGAGGGAGAATGGAGACATGAAAGTAGGCGTCCTTCAGGTCGATCGCTGCAAACCAATCCCGGTGCCGCACACATTCGAAAACGCGTTTGGCGGTGAGCATCTTGAACGGCAGCCTGTGAAGGGAGCGGTTCAGCACGCGCAGATCCAGGATTGGCCGTAACCCACCAGTTTTCTTGGGGACAATGAAGTACGGGCTATAGAAGCCGGACCTCATTTCGGCTGGAGGGACAGTCTCGATCGCACCCTTCGCCAGCAGGGTAGCAACCTCCGCTCTCATGATAGGGGCATTGCCACCGACCATAGTGGAGTGGACTCCCCTGCGCGGGGAGGAGACCGCGCGAACTGAATCGCGTAGCCGAGCCTGATCGTTCGTGCGACTCAGCATGACAGGTTGGGAAGCTCTAGCCAGGCTCCCAAGAACTGTACCAGCAGGGTCACGTGAACCACAGACTTCCCGTCGGTGGGGCAGCGAGGCGGTATGACTGGCCCGGACGTGGACGGCATAGCGGCCCGGTGTGGGGGCACAGTCATAGACCGCGTCCTGACAGAGGAGACCAGGGAAGGACGAACGTTCCACGGGGGTCTGCTCTGCCAGGGGTCTGGCGACAGAGGAGGATGAGAGCGGCACGGTCCCCGGAGTGCCACTGTCATCCAGCTCTGGGACAGAGGAGGACGAGGGGTGCACGGCCCGGGGGCGGCGCACCGTGTCGTCCGAGAACTCTGTGTGCTCAGAAACGGGAAAGTCAGTTCTTTCTGAATAAGGATTCTTCCCCGGCCCTCCACCAGGGAAAGGAGTGGCCCTGCTACCAGCTCCTGGAAAGAACTGAGTCCCATCTCTGAGGAGCCCATCTCAAGAGTGCCACTTAACTCAGCGTATAGCGGGGGGCGGGGCTGGAGAGGGCTGTGGTGTCCCCCCTGCGGCTTCCAGAGCCAGCCCGGGTGAACGGGCGGGGTGGGAGCCGCAGGAGGGCGCCTTCGGCGGTGGGCAGACTGAGGGATCAGCTCGGACGGCGGGGCCGTCGGGGCAGAATAAGCCTCAGTCTGCTCGTGGGCGGTTGAGAACTGTTGGGCAAAGCCCTCAACCGCACTGCCGAAGAGGACGACCTGGGATATGGGGGTGTCAAGCAGATGGGTCCGCCCGACATCCTGCACATCGGACAGGTTCAGCCACAGAATGGTGCACATCACCTGACCCAGGGAACGTACGGCCACTTTCGTCGCTCGGAGAGCAAGGTCAGTGGCGGCGCGCAGCTCATTGAAGAGCCCTGGGTCAGTCCCGCCCTCGTGCATGTCCGTGAGCATCTGGGTCTGGTAGACCAGCAGAATGGCCATGGCATGCAGTGAGGCGGCTGCCTGTCCTGTAGCGCTATAGGAATTCGCCACAAGTGTAGACGAAAAACTACAGGCTAGGACGGGTGCTTAGGATCGCGCCGAGAGGAAGAACTCTGAGGACACAGTAGCATCGCAACAGAGCGTTCAACCGGGGGACCCCAGTGTACCCATGGGCAGCGTCCCCGTCGAGGGAAGGAATGGCGAAGGAGATCAACGAGGGATCGCTGGAAGACATGGGGGTCTTCGAGGATTTCGAGATCTCCTGATGCACATACGAGAAAAAAGGTATTGGAGTGGACGCTGACAGGAGTCAGCGGCCACACCCAAAAACCAATCGCCCGGGAAAGCATGGCCGTCATCTCAGGATCTGACTCGACAAATGCCATATGCACACCCGAAAGTGGCAGCACTGTCAAATCTTCACTTCCTGAAAATTCTAGCCCACCCTGTGATGCTGCGATGGACAACAGATCCGATTCTGGAGCGTCAAGGGAAACCCGCGGGGCATTCGAAAATAGACCCGGGGAATCCCCTGAACACTCGCGGGTTGCGTCACTGAAGAGGGGGGCGTGGTCCACGGACAAACAGTCGGCGGATTTGTTCCACACACACACCCTCAGGTCACCCTGGCCACCAGCCGAAGTAGCACCTCACGTGGAGAGTGTTAGATCGGGGTGTGGATGAGGGGACTCTCTCTCTAACGAGATCATTGAGTCTCGACCGTAATGACGCGATGATCACGTTCCCGCGGGGAGAACGTGAGTCATCCACAAACGCTGCTCTAGCGTGATGAAGCCCAAGCACGCAGAGCAGAGAATGTGCCCATCAAAATCGGAAATGAGTCGACCGCAACCAGAAATGCACGGGCGAGCCGTCTTTAAAAAGACGTGCCGCGTGCGAGCTCTTTTGTGAGAGGAGGAAGAAACTCCGCGATGTTGAAGCGAGCAGGGAGAAACACACTCATTGGCAGATCACTGCACAGATCAGCAGGCAATGTGAACTCGCTGCAGATCGCCGTCACACCAACACCGGAGAGAGTGGCTCGTCTCGTAGAGTGAAGTCAGAAATGGCTGTGGAGTGAAGAGATACTCTTGGCTCCGAAGCGAAAACATACTGCTTTGCTGGAATTTCCGCCCTTTATACCCACGAGGTGGGGCGGAGCTGCTCCATGCAAATTCTGCAGACCCATGGCATTTCTTTGCCATTGGCTCGTTTTGTATTACTCGAAGCGGATAGGCTTTCTAAGCGAAACCCCATTCGTCGTCATCCAACGGAACTCGGAGTGACAACGAAAGGGAACTTATGTATAAATGAACTTAATAAAGAAAAAGCACAGCAAAAACTAAATATTTCTGATTAACTCAGAAAAGCAGCAGATATGAAATGAAGCTCATCTGGAGTGTTCGAAGAAGATTCAAAGAACTGTTTTACTTCTCTAATTTTCTTGTTTGTTTTTGCCTCCACCCCCTGCCTCCCACTCTCTCTTCCTCTTTCTTTCTTTCTTTCTTTCTTTCTTTCTTTCTTTCTTTCTTTCTTTCTTTCTTTCTTTCTTTCTTTCTCC
Source organism: Tiaroga cobitis (assembly GCA_030578255.1). NCBI lineage: Eukaryota > Metazoa > Chordata > Actinopteri > Cypriniformes > Leuciscidae > Tiaroga > Tiaroga cobitis. The sequence goes on from CM060606.1 coordinate 34,954,352, forward strand.
TCATCAGTGCGTTGTGCTCAGTAATGACTCCCACTGTGGCAGCGGTGCCCCTTTAAGGCTGGGCCCCCCTCCCCATGCATTATTCATCAAAATCAAATGAGGGAACAACAGGAGCAAGAGACATGGTGCATGCCACTTCCTCCTCAACTCCCCAAGGTGCCCCCAGCCTGCTGGCCCATCTCTCCCCCTCTCTCCACCCTGGCCTAGGGGTTTTGGGGACCAACTTGGCACCCCTTTCATGGTTAATTCTATGGACAAGACTTTTCTCTACCAATCCTGCCCTCTTCCTCCTCTCATTCACATCTGTTGCACACCTCAAAGGTGCACTTTTCCTCATTAAAAAGTTTTACAGATGAGAAATTAATAGCAGCTTACTTTTTAAAACAGCTGTTTAAAATCATGTCCACATGAGCTGAAGACTCCAGTCATATCAGCAAGCTGTTTCATTTTACATGGGGCGCTTCAAGGCGGCGGCCATTTTGAATCACATGATTAGTTGAATATTACTTGAATTATCTCAGTATAAATCCCCTGTTATTGGACACTTTTGCTTGCGGAATAAATTAAATCTGGCTGACTTCTGTATCAGTTAACACTCAGCTTACACGCTTGCCTTTAACCTTCTTCCCAATGTTTACAGATATGCTTGCCTGACCCTTTACGTGTGATGTACTTTGAGTTTAAACCTTATGACAACCGAGTTCCTAAGGTCCATATGTGATTATGGACATTGGGATTTGGGGGTAAGCCATGTTTAATGTTTGGCCTCAAGTATAGGGCGACTCGATAAAGTGAGCACATATTTACATCTTTATCTTTGTCAGCTCATGCTTTTGCCTTAAGGATTACATTAAAAGTGTGTTGAAAGTGTTGTCAGTGACGTCACAGCTTTCACAGACAAAACAGTTTGTAAAACTTAGAAGATCCGCTCTAATATTTGCATGAACACGGGAGGGGGTTGATAGACTATCCTGGTGCTGTTGCACAATGCCGGTAACATTGATTACTTCAGAGAGAGAGAGAGAGAGAGAGAGAAGGAGGGAGGGATGATTTGATGAGTGTAGTTCTTGTATCCCCTGCTGTTAAAGGCTGGTATGAGAGCTGAACATTACCACCTGGGGCAACCTGAGTTCTCCAATCAATTCAATCTACTGCTTTAATCTAAACTCACCTACACCTTTAATAACTTTAGCTGTGTTCAGACTCTTTTCAAGGCAATGCTCTTTACACGTAGCTATCTAACATCTTGTGTGTACTGACATCTTGTATATGGACATTCAGTCTTAGATTCTTACTTTTCTGAAGAAATGGTGAGTGCTGCTTACCTGTGAAAGTTGGCACCACAATTCCAGGATGTTCTGGGTGGTTGTTTGGGTGTTGTTAGGCCATTGTTAGGCCATAGTTGCTGTGGTGTTCTGGGAGGTTGTTAGGACGTTTCTAATGTAGGTCCTTGCTGGGCTGTTCTGAATGTTGTTAGGCTGTTTCTAGGTGGCTGCTTGGGCAGTCTCAGTGATTGTTGGGTAATTGCTTGGGTGTTCTTATTTTTTTTAATATAGTTTTTATTATTTAACTTATCTTTTAAATTATATTTAGTTAATGATATAGTTTTCACTCTATCATTGCTTATTATTATTAATAATATTATTAATATTTATTTATTTATTTTTCAAGTTTACAGGGTTTATTAGTTTTTATTTTAGTTTTAATTTTAATATTTTATGAGCGCCAAAGTTAATGTCTTAACTGGTATCAAATAGATTTTAAATGTTTAAAAGCATTGCATTTCTCAACAGAGTCTAATGAGACTCTAAAAATACAGAGTCTAAAAATACGTTGTATAATACATCTGCGATGCTAACATACACCCGTTTCTAATGGATGAAGCCTTGGCCCCGAAGAGAGGTCGTCAGGTGGTCCCCAACCTTCACTGGGTGTTTCGACACTTAATCACAACACCCTCCAGTTGGCAGGTCAGCAGTGACTGGCCAGGTCACTGCCCCTTTCCTCCAGGCTTCCAGATTGTGTTCTCTCTCTTGTGCCAGAGCCAACAGGAGGCTCTCTCTGACACTTCTTCCAGGCTACGAACGGCTGCTTTCCTCATGTGGCCTCTCAATCTAACCTTTGTCAATAGATTCCACACAGATTGAGCTGGGAATCCTCGACATCCGACTTCCACCGTCATCAGCCATGTTGTCCAACCCTTGTCCCGGCTGTCTTGGACAAGTTGCTGGTATTTGGCTTTTTTCCTCTCTGCAGCTTCCTCACAGCCCTCTTCCCACGGCACCGTCAACTCCATCAGGATGATCTTCTTTCCCTCTGGAGAACACATGATGATGTCAGGCCTTAGAGTTGTGGACAGTACCGTCTCGGGGAAGAGGAGTTTCCTCTGGAGATCAACCTCCATTTCCCCTCCCTGGGCTGACTGCAGGAGATTCTGCCCGGCTTGGCTGTGGACAACAGGTCTCTGGCGCCTTTTCACAAAGGCGATGGTGCTCAGCAGTGGTCTTGCTTTGGCTGGTTGTTTCTTCCTCCTTTCTTGCTACAGGATATCTGCAAGCACTGCCAACACCTTGTCATGGCGCCACCTGTATCTCCCCTGTGTCAATGCGATCTTACACCCTGACAGGATGTGCGCCATTATTCCTTCCCACCACACAACCTGCACAGTGGGTCCTCCCTACACCCCCACCTGTGCAAATTGACTGGAGTTGGGAAGGTGTCATACACTGCTCGGAGTAGAAAGGGCTCCAGCCGCCACATTTCACTCCATGTGATTCTTCTCTTGGGGAGGTTCCACCTTGTCCAGGCGCCTTGAGTTGCGAGCTCGATGAATTTTGCTCTTCTCCCTTCTTCCTCACGGTTTCTGACTTCCTCCTGGATCATGGTTCTCTTCTCCCTAGGGGTGGACTTTGACCACTGCTGGAAATGTGCTGTTCCTAGACCCTGTCTTCCAGTGCAAGGGTTTCCGATGATATCTTTGGTCCTGAGAGAACATTCTGCCTGGTTAATTGCTGTGCTGGCGGCCGACTTACAGCCAACTTTTGTTCTGACTCCTGTGTAACGGGTATTTGGGACTTGCTAGCCGATATTAATATGTCATTAATATTAGCTATAATAAATTGAATAAGTAGATATGGAAATAAACAGTATAGGCTTAGTTAAGTCACAGAAGTCTAAATTCGACTGCAGGAGCTGGTGGTCAGTAATAACACAGAAACATACATTTAAATTTGATGCAGGTACCATATATTATTGAGAAGTGATTAAACAAAATATTTACACACAGAAATAATGAAGAGAAAAAAATAGAAAAACCCCCCAAAAATATTTACAAACTGCAGTTGAATCGGTTATAGTTATGTGCACTTTGTGGTTATTGTTCAAGTAAGATATAATAATAGAAATTACAACAAATGGCACACACAACCACCAACAAATAAAAGAAAAGAAAAGAAAAGAAACTGTCCCAGCGATGTTTTGGTTTCTTCAAGACCAACGCAACAACCCACAAGGGTTTTATGTGTTTGTATTGATAAGTCCATAGATTATTGTTCGTCAAAGGAAAGGATATGCATGTGGGACTGAAGCGCTAGTCTATGGAGAAGTGTGTGGGGGACGAACTGCAGACAACCTTCCTACCAGACCAGTAGAGTGCCTGTTCAGTAGATGCTGCGCAGATGATAGGCTCCCAACCGTAATAGTTCAGCTCACCATCATTTATCTCCAAACACAGAGAGAGAACCTGGCCTATACAGCAACAACAGGACCAGTAAATAAAAAGGCTGAGTTGGAACTAAGTTTGCATTAAACTTAAGCTAATTGCACACTCACATATCATTTCCATGTGTACCCAACTCTAAATCATTACAAAATAATCAACACATGTACAACCTACAAATAATAAACATTAAATGCAATATTAAAGTTGCATTACCCACACAGAAGTTCAAATAAATAATCAAACAGTACTATAATCGGATTTTCTTAGTGCATGTAAACACACTTCAGTGCAAACAAATCTATTTGTAAACCAAAAGAAATTGGCAGACTTCACAACAGTTTAAAACAACCAAAGTCAACGCTAATACTAATGTTCTTAATGACTTAACATATTAGCCTCCAGCATGTAGTTCATTCATTCAGATTACTCACCAGTTCCTCTATGTAAACATACCCTGATGGTGGCGACGGATTCCCTACAGCCAGTAAGTTCTAAAAAGTTACAATGATATGCTTAACTTAAAGCATGAATCAAGCACAAAAGTGAATAGTTTGTAAATCACAAACCTGTCCACAGCTGTTGATCGGCTTCCCCACACCTCTGAATGAGGAAGACGCGCGGCCCGGTTAAACACTCGTGCTCCAAGGCGCGATTGGCTAAGCACAGTCACATTACTGGGGTTACGTGAGGTCGCAGGGCACGCGCAGATACATTTAAAGGAACGGGGACGGCAGAACCAATATACGAACATTTAATATATATTGACAGATTTTAACCTGGGTTACACCTGCTTCGCTGATGAGTTGGTCTTGAGAGTCCCTAAATGTCAGGGACAGTCTGCATTTGGTGACTTTAAACTCCTCCGCCACTGATGACAGGGGAAGCTGGAGCTGGCCCTTATGTAGAGCCCCAAGGATGTAAAGCTCGGGGGTATTCCCAACCATCTTCTAAGGTGCTTGTTGATCTTCCTCTCCATTTCTTCAACAGTTGATAGAAGCATCTCATATACAGTGAGATGCCACATGAGTCTCGGGAGCAGGGCATGTTGGTAGATCCAGCACTTGTATTTCCCAGGCAGGCCAGACTTGTCAATCTTCTTCAGCGATTCTTCAACTTGTTTTCTGGTGCTGGAGATGCTGTTCCTGTCTGACAGGGAATCATCATACCACTTTCCAAGGCATCTAATTGGGTTCCCCTGGATGTTCGGGATCACTTTCCCTTGAACAAGTAGCTTGAACCTTCCAGTTGTTTTGCCCTTTTGGATCACCAGGCTCCTTGATTTCTTGGGCTTGAAGTCCATCTTTGCCCAAGTGGCCATGCAATCCAGTTCTGCCAGGACCCATCTTGCCTGCACGTGAGTTGGTGTTATCACAGTAAGGTCATCCTCGAATGCCCTGATTGTTGGCTTTCAACATCCTGCTGCGGTCTTCGGCCCTCTTGTACTTGCTGCAGAGATGATCAGGTTCAGTCAGTCAGTCAGTCAGTCAGTCAGTCAGTCAGTCAGTCATCTTCATTTATATAGCGCTTTTAACAATGGATTGTTCCAAAGCAGCTTTACAGAGATAAACATATAATTTAAGGTAACAGAGATTGTTTTGGCATTATAGCGGTTCTTGAATAATGTTATTTCCAGCTAAAGTTAGTTTTGATTGATTCACCATTGATTCATTTGATTCATTCCCATGATGAACAAGATCGGAGAGATTGTGCATCCTGTCACTATCCCCTTCTCCACTGGCTGCCACTTTGTTGTATACTTGGCGGATTGGAATCGGAGCTTGATGTCACTCAGGTAACTGATCATGCCCTGGATGTTATGTGGGATGTGGTAGTAGTCCAAAGCAACTTGGATCAAGTTATGGGGAATAGACCCATATGGATTTGCAAAGTCAAGCCAGACAACTGTTAGGCTGCCTTTCTTCTCCTTTGCTTCTTGGATGAGTTGGCTGAGGACCCCTGTATGCTCCAAGCACCTGGAGAACCCTTCTACACCGCCCTTCTGGATAGAGGTGTTAATATATCTATTCTGGTTCATGTAAGCACTCATTCTCTTCACATGCACAGCACAGAAAATCTTTCCCTCCACACTAAGTAGGGAGATAGTTCAGAACTTGCTGATCTGTGTGGATCCCTGTTCTTTGGGCACAAAGCACCATTCCGCCTTTCTCCAGCTTGTTGGAATGGTTACTTTGGACCTAATTACCCGCATAAGCTTCCATAGCCTTCATAGGAGCTTAGGGCATTTTTTGTATACTTTGTACGGTATACCGCTGGGACCTGGAGCAGAAGATGATCTTGTGTGCTTGACTACCTCTCGAACCTCTCTCCATGATGGACACTCTTTGCTGAGGGATGTGGTAGGTGGGTCGATGTTAATAAGCCCATGATTTCCTCCCAGGGCATCGTCTCTTGTAGGGTCATTGAATGCCTCCTCAACAGACTGCTCCACCTCCTCTTTGGAACTTGTAATATTGTGAAATATTATTACAAATTAAAAGAACTGTTTTCTATTTTAATATGTTTTTAAATATAATTTATTCTTGTGATGGCAAAGCTGAATTTTCAGCATCATTACTCCAGTCTTCAGTGTCACATGATCCTTCAGAAGTAATTCTAATATGCTGATTTGGAGTTCAGGTAACATTTCTTCTTGTCATCAATGTTAAAAACAGATTTGCTGATTAACATTTTTTTAACATGGTGATACTTTAAAAAAATGGATACATATAAAGTTCAATGAATAGCATTTATTTGCATTTATTAAATGTATTTATTACATTTATTAAAGCATTTATTAAATAGAAATCTTTTGTAACATTATACATGTCTTTACGGTCACGTTTGACAATTTGATGCATCCTCGATTAAAAGTATGAATTTCTCTCTTTTTTTAATCTTACCACAAATGTTTAAATGGTATCATTGTTTCCACAAAAATGTTAAACATTGTTTTCAACATTGAAAATAATAACATTGACAATAAAAATAATAATTAATATTTCTTTAGCAGAATATTGGAATGATTTCTGAAAGATTTCTGAAGGATCGTGTGACACTGAAGACGGGAGAAATGATGCTGAAAATTCAGCTTTGTTTTCACAGGGATCATTTTTTTAAATTAAACAATTAAAAGAGAAAACAATTATTTTAAATTGTAATAATATTCCACAATTTCACTGTTTTACTGTATTTTTGATCACATCAATGCAGCCTTGGTGAGCATAAGAGACATATTTCCAAAAACCTATTTTTTTTTTAATGTTTCCAAACAGCTACTGTATAGTTGATTGGTTGCTCTGCCTCTACAAGCCACATGAGTTAAAGTATCAGTTTGTAGAGGATGAGTTATGTGCTGAATTTGAATACTTAAATAAGTGATTCGTTCAGAGTATGATCAGTAGTAAGGATGCTTTTCCACAAATTTTTCCCCCATCTATATCCCAGGTAGGCTACTAAATTCAAGACAAGCCAAACTGTCACAGTTTCTCAAGGCTCCTCACCCGAGTTGGATGTTCTGGGTCACGCACTGAGTTAAGCGTCCTTGCAGATACAGCTCTGTATATGCGGCCCCATAGGCAGGGTGTGGGCTATAAGTGGAGCAGAATTGGGTTAAGATGATGACAGTGGCTTAGACTGAGTGATGTGATGGGTCTGTCAGCAGGCTAATCTGACTCTAATGGGTCTGACCTGTACAGGACCCATCTGGCCCCCAGGACCCCTCTGATTGGCTCTATTTATTATGGGCTAGAGGGACGGGGACGGTTTGCATAGTCATTCCACTTTCAGGTCCAATTCCTAGAGTCCTGATGAGCTCTGCCCCCCTCCGCCTCCTTGTTTCTCCTTCGCTCTTCTCTCCTCCACACCTTTCTCATCATCTTTTGTTTCTTCCTAATGGTTCAATTAAAGAGGTTAATTTCGAGACGGCCCTCCTCAAATCAGCTCTCATCACCTTCCCCTCTTCAGCCTCCTGACCGCAGCACCCAGCCTGCATTTATTATTCATCCCAATCAAATAAGAGCAAAGGCGGGCTGGAGCAAGCTGCTTTTCTCCCCGCTCCCCCTTCATCCCGCCATCTCTCCTCTTCACTCTTTCCTTTCCTCTTTGGAAGAATTGCCTTTTATTGAGCGAGTCGGCACGCACTCTCGCACGCACACACACACATACACGCACACTCCCGGACCCCCCAGCTTCCCACAGCCCTTCCCTTTCCTGGAAAATGAGCAATTCTCTCATTGTAATAACGCGCCTCTGTCATCGGCCCATTATCGGCATGATAAAAGATGAAATATTCGCGGCGGCTGGCCTCCTAACCTGATCTGGGCGCGATATTGGAGCTTTGGAAAATGAGTTTTATCTGCTTTAATATACTCCTTGGCAGACTGACCCTTGAAATTAAACATTATTACAGAGCGGATATTTAAAAAACCGGGGCCACAAATTACATCAAAATGAAAATATTAAGGAACATTAGGAATATATCAAGTGGCGCCGAGCTAGATGTGGGGAGCGGTGGCAGGGGCGTAGAAGCGTCGCCGGTGTCACGGCAACGGGAGAGGGGAAATAATAACAATTCAGCCAGTGCCGCTGTCATGTGTCGGGATAAACTAATTATCCTCTCCGACACTCTCATCGCCAGGCTTTATTAGGAGACGAGGATCTTGTAGAAGTGTGTGTGAGAGTGCTTTTGTGGAACTCCATCAGGTGTGGAGTAGTTGACACCCTTTCTGCCTTATCTCTTCACTTCTTAAAAACTTTCAGACAGACACAAGGTCCTTGCGGTTCCCGAGTTTTATCTGTTTAGGTGCTGAAGGACATAAACAAAGTACATGTTGGTTGGATCCGGAACTCGAGACTGAGTCTTTCTCCAGCCTTACAGGTGATTTGTCATTTGGTGATGGGACGATGTGCAATGCAATAAAATCCCCGAGAAAATGTGATTTGAATAGATTTCTGACAGAGAGCCTCCTCGGGATGTAGGGATAGAGGGATGAGCGAGCGTTCGCCCTGGAGGACAGAATTAGAAACTTTTACTTTTGCCAGGCCTGTTTCTTTCTCTCTTATCTATTGCGGTTGGATCCCCCCATGTAGCACGTGCCTTTTGGTGTCGCTTGGTGATAGAAAAACGTTGCGCCAACGTTGAATGTGTATTCTGCACAGCACTGCCGTCTCGGGATGCTTTGCATACTGATAGGCACATGAACTTAAATATACATGCATGTTCCTAGTCCAAAAAGTGTGTGAGTGTGTGTGAGTGTGTGTGTGTGTGTGTGTGTGTGTGTGTGTGTGGGGGGGGGGGGGAACCTGGATTTGGCTGTTATCATACATAGTAAACATTGCAGAGATGCAAAGCGATATCAGGCCAATGGAACCTGCTGTTGAGCCGTCAAGTGAGTGATACGTTGAAGATCTTCCCCAAGTGAGTGATCGCAGAATGCATGGGAGAGCCTGTGATAAGGAGAGGGACAAAATTAGCATTCATTCCAACCAAGGAGAGAAAAATAAAACAGAGAGACCAAATGACTAACTGAAGGAAGACTAACCGCAGGGGTTTGCTACTGGAGGGGGGGAGCGGTGGAGAAAAATGGATCTCCTTTCCTCCCACTCTTTTTCTTTTTTCTCTCTCTTTCTCTACCCCGCTCAGGCACTTGATTCATTATGCTGATATGCAGAGTATTTGCTTCCTGAACTGGGCTCCTTCTTTCCCTCCCCACTCTTATAAAGACACACACACACAAAATAGGTGCCGGTGCCATAAATATAGCAAATGACAGAGCCTAGCAGCAGAGCAAGGTCAGCCACAGCCCCTGATGAGCACTGCAGTGCGTTCTTGTTAGAAATACACACAGATAGCTCATTAGCAAGGGCCCCTGAGGCCCCCAACCTCTTGTACTCACACACACACATAAACGTAATATATATTTCAGTACTGTAAATAAACATACTTACCCTTACGATAGCAATATAACCACACAACACAGTAATATGCATACAGAAATATAGCCACAACTTACATTAATGACTTAATGGCTCGCGCAGACTGACTGAGTGTGAGTGAGACAGAGCAAGAGAGAATCAGGGAGTTTTGATTCGACATGGCCACCACTGTCACTAGATAAGCGTTTTCTCTGTGAGGGTGTCATGTTTACATTGGCACCCAAATACCCTGATAGGCATTATGTCAGCACACTAATACACACATGCAAACACATTTCTCACTGTCACGGATATATGCCCCCCGGCTGGCAGCCGTTTATTTACCTTTTTCTCAAGACACACACAGTGCATGCACACATCATTTGCAACTTTTTCTCTTGAACTTTGTAATTCGGTTGTAAATCAAATTAAACATCACGTTAAACTGCAGTTCAGGTAGGCCTATAGGAAAAAAGTGTTTTTGAAATGATTTTGATCATGATGTTTGCAGATCAAAACAGGCATCTTGTTTCAGCACACTGAGAACTGTGTAATTAAATTTGAGTAACAACATTCTGATCTTTTAAAATTAAATTTAAATGTATTCACTCTATTTTTTTTTCTTTTTAATTCTGTTAATTTTCATACAATGAAGTGAATGGTGACCAGGGCTGTCAAACTTTAAGTGATAGAAGTGGCTCATAAGACTCATGTGCTATATTTTATAGTCTTCTGAAGTCATATGTTAAGCAACTGCAAACCTGAATACGATTTGTGAGCAACTTTAATGGCTTAAATTTGAGGTCTTTTTTCTCACAAAAAGCAATTACGTTGCTTCAGAAGACTCCGAACATAGTGCAATCTGTAAAAGTCATATTTTTTTTGTCATTTTTGGAACTTTCTGCTCCAAACATCCTGCTAAATGTCCTTTTTTGTGTTCCCCAGATCAAAGAAAATCAAATACGTTTAGAACAACATGAAGGTGAGTAAATTATGAATTAAATGAACTACCGGTATTTACTTATTTACTAAAACTTAGGTGCTACTTGTAAACTGCTAACATCATGCATTGGCATCATTAAAGAAAAGAGATTATGGTTGAGTCTTTACAGGTTTTTATAGCTTTTTTTTTTTGCCATATACCTGTTTTTTGCCTATTTTAATTTCTTCGTCTGGTTGCATCGCACAAGGGCTGCTGTACTGCTAACACACCAACTGAGCAGCTGCCCTCGGGCCACTTTGGCACTGTGTGCAATGTCGGGCACTGAGACTTTTACTCTCTCTCTCACTTTCTCTCTCCCCCTCCCACTCTCTATGGGTGTCAGTCTGGCCCCTGGCCCGTCAGACAGGCAGTGGGGTGTGACGGGCGGCCCAGGCTCCTTCCTCAACCCCCTCCTCTTCTTTATCCTCCTCACCCCACGTGGCCTGGCACCCACCACTGACCATCCGGCGACTCCTGCCAAAGGCTACCTTACACAACCCCCCCCCCCCATACAATGGCAGTTTCATACAATGGCAGTTTCATATATTCTTTAGATTTTATCCATATGCTGAATTTAGCTATATGACTGACCATAAATTAATTATTAGATAACAGACAGAAGAGAATAGGGATGGTTGTGACACTTTTTATTTAACTGTGATTAGTCCCAGATTAGTCCTGGTCCTAGATCAAGGTACTATTAGAAATATCAGTAACTTTATGATCTGTGATTATAAAGCGTACATTTAAATATTGATGTTGAATATGAGGATTTCCTTTGCAAATGGAAACTATTAGTATATAATAAGTTATTTAATGATTATGAGTATTACAACTTCTCTTTTTACTCCTCGCTGACTGTGTTAGAATAGTGGTATAACATTTAAACAAATAAAAAGCATTAAAATGTATTCAAAAGGCTATGCTTTAATTATAAATAAGTTACAATACTAATGCTATTATACAGTTACTGTTCAAAATGTTGGGGTCAGTAAGATTTTTTTTTAAATAATGTAATACTGTTATTTAGAAAGAATGCATATAATTGATCAAAAAAGACAGTAAAGACATTAAATATTTATTTTTTTAAACAAACACTGTTCATCCAAAAATCCTGAATTTATCATGGTTTCAAAAAAATAAAATAAAATAGTTTTTTTTTCACTGTTTTGAACATTGATGATAATAAGAAATGTTCCTTGAGCACCAATAGCTGCTCAAAAGTCAGAGTTGCCATCACATAAATAAATTACATTTAACATATATTAAAATAGAAAACAGTTTTTTTAAATTGTAAATACTGGTATATTTCACAATATTGTGGTTTTTTTTTTTCAACACCAAAACTTTTGAACGATAGTGTCAGTGGGACTAACAAACGTATTATCTGCCTTTTACAATGTAATTTACATGACAACGATGTGCTAAAAAAGGAAAAGTTTTAACTTGCGTTTTTCGTGTACAGACGATTGTCAAAGCAATCCCCGTTCACACGGATCTGCAAAGCAACTAAAAACGCTGTATTATGCCTGCCAGAGCAGTAGTAGGCAATGTCATTTTGTAAAGAAACACTACTAGACTGAACACTTAATACACATATGCATGATGTCACCGTTTTCACGAATTTGCATTTTTGTAGTTTACACGGAGACAATAATATAGTCTTCAAAAACGTGCACTTTGAAACGTTTTCAAAAGTTTGCGTTTTCAGGCCCCCAGAACCCCGTTGTCGTGTAAATGAACATCTAAAACGCATAAAAAGTTTTCCGTTTTTAGTTTAAAAGTGTCGTGTAAACGGCACCTCACTTCAGGGTCTTCAAATAATTGTGACTGTTAAGATTGGGATAATCAACCTGACAACCTGCATCCGTTCTATTCTCATTTTTTTAATTGTATTGCAAAATAGGCTGCCCCAGTATGTGTACATTTCTTCTTCTGCCAGTTTAACTTCACAATCCCACATTCCCCAGACTATGAATGAAGGTGGAACTCTCTGTCGTTCCCTGGGAGGATGATGCGATGAGGTGACAGTGTTTAGAAGGAGGAGAATGTTACTGTGTGTGTGTGTGTGTGTGTGTGTGTGTGTGTGTGTGCGCGCATGCCCCGCGCTTTCTTTAGCCCCATGGAGATGCATCGTCAGGGTCAGGGGATATAGAGAGATGAACACAGGGAGGCCGCACTCCACAACTTGAAAGGAATTCTAATGAAGCCATGCAGTCGTGTAGCCTATTCCCCCGACAACAGGCCTCAAACAAATAGCTGCATTTGATGTCCCTCGTTTTATAGTTTGGAAAATTGCATGTTTGTTTGTGCGTGCGTGTGTGTGTGTGTGTGTGTGTTCATTTGGAGTTTCTATGAAACTGGAGCAACACACAAGATGATAATGAGCATTTAAAACATACATTGAGCTAATTTATTATACTCTTATGCATTGAGCTCTAATCCATCTATAAAACAAATATTCTTTTTAATCACATTTGTAGAAACATGATAGGTAACAAAAGAGAATGGCATGTAATTATTAAGTATGCTTGATCTTTGATATGCGTATGACCAAATATTTTTACAATTATTATCAGAGCAAGTGCAGTTTGTTTTGTCTCCGAATTCTGTGTAAAGACTCGAATAATATCGTACGAAAGCCACACTAAAATATTACAACTCAGATTTGTCTCAGTCCTTAATATCAAAGGTGGCTCTGATGCCCATTTCGCTTCTGTGTAAATGAATTAACTTTGCAACTTGTTGTTTCCATAAGTTTATATTTTGTATTATCACACAATTTTATATTTTCATAATTTTATTGACAATTTCATATTTAGAGCATTAATGCATTTTAACAGCATTAAACAGTCTGTTAATGCAATACAGGCCATTTTAGATGCAGATTTTCTGCTGCCTTTGTGGTGTAGATATGACTTCTGCTTTCAGTGATACAACACCTACAATGTCATCCTGTATAAATAAAAGTAGTTTGCTTAAATTCACAGTGTTGCTCTTGTGAAGACTGTCAAGGGAGTCTTGATGTGCATAGGAAACTTTTTATCTCTCACATTTGTGATACACTATACTGTATAACTTAAGGCATAAAAAGAATTACAAAAAGACTCACTGGTCACTTTTTACCCTATTCCATTAATATTAATATCAATACTCAACATTTTTAGCCCCATTTTTTTCTTTGACAACCTAGGGGTGCGTGTAGAACAGCTCGTATGAAGCGAGATGTCTTTCATGTTGCAGTCCAGCAGCTTTGGCTTCGCTGGAGCGTGTAGCGCGTCTCCATGAGCCTCACTGCGCTCATACAGACTGAGCTTGTCACTCCAACACAGCTTGTGTAAACAGTAAATAATAAACACGCAGTTTAATACATTATTGAGAAAATCACTCTAGGCAAGCGAGATAGTAGGACGGCTGATCTGGAGCAGGGGGAGGCAGAATATGACGCTGCTTAATTCACAGTCTGTAATCAGTAGTACATATTTGAATAAAAAGAGCGTAACACAATAGACTGAAAAGACACATAAATGTGTAATTGTATTTGTAAAACAACATGCACGTGGTAAATGGAAATATTGTAGCCCATCAATAATTAGGCTGTTGCTATCTTATTTACAAATAGGCCTATGTCATTTGTAAAACCAAACCACAGACAGACTAGCTTTATAATTCAATAGAATTTTCTTCTCAATTGATTCCGGGGAACAACATTGTGTGGAAAATCTGGATCTGAATTACGGGGAGTTTGGAAGAAGTTAAATCCCCTAAGGTAGCTATAAGGGTAGGCAATGTTTTTAATAAAAACTTTGTAATACTGGTTGAAACCCTTTTCACATCCTGATAGCAATCAATAATAAAAGTGGTCTAAATATTAAAAATATCTACTGTGGAAGTTTAAGGACCAAAAAATATTCGTCCAATGATTGCATTTGGTCCGATTGCAATGATAGGATGTCCTATCTGCCTGTCAACCTATGTATTTCCATACGTCTGCGCACCCTGCTCACTGATGGCTATGTAGAGTTGTAGAGAGACATCGAGCACCACACACAAACAGCAGCCACCTTTTATGCTCCTTTTCAGCCATGTCGTAACTGTAATTACAAGATTGCTTAAAGGAATTAGTTCACCTAAAAATGAGAATTCTGCCATCATTTACGCACCCTCATGTCATTCCAAACCTGTAAGACTTTCATTAATCTTCGAAACACAAATTAAATCTGAGATATCTGCCCCTCTTTTGACAGTCCACACAACTACCACTTGTTTCACGTAATTCAATGCACAGTTGTAGTAAACAGAAGCTCACGCATGCTTGCTTGATGTGTGAGAACCAATGAGGTTCATTCTCGTGTGTTACACAGCACGTTTGAGCTTCCGCAAGAACCAATGAGGTTCATTCTCGTGTGTTACACAGCACGTTTGAGCTTCCGCAAGAACCAATGAGGTTCATTCTCGTGTGTTACACAGCACGTTTGAGCTTCCGCAAGAACCAATGAGGTTCATTCTTGTGTGTTACAGCACGTATGAGCTTCCGTAAGAACCAGTGAGGTTTGTTCTCACACCTCAAGCAGGTTTGGTTGAGCTTCTGTTTATGTCCGCTGATCGATGTTTATATGTGAATGAAAGTCTAACCTGTTCATCATATAAAGCGATCAAGTCTCTTCAGAACATTTGGATTAAACCACTCGATTCATTTGGATTAGTTTTACGATCTGTTTATGAACTTTTTGAAGCGACAAAGTGGTAGTTGCATGGACTGTCAATGGACGGACACGAATCTCTCATATTTCATTTAAAATATCTTTATTAGTGTTTTCAAGATGAACAAAACAAAAGGTTAAGGTGTCATATGCTATATTTATTTTACAATTATTTTTTTCTTGTACAACAGTATTTTTAAACAACGTTTCATCGACAAATTCGCAAAATGTTTACGCTAGCGAAACCACCTTCTCGTGATGTTACCATAGCAACAACAGCCACATCACTGTATCTCATTAGCATTTATCACTTTATTGCATTTTACACATCATACGATTGTTGATGATTAGCTAGGCACGCTTAAAGACCATTTATGTTCCGAAATCCAGAAATTCTTGTAAACATTTGATCTTCTTCTAACAACACTATGGAAAAAATACCTAGGCCTACATAACTACAATCAAATTTACTTTTTAAAACATAGTTCTTGGATTTGTGTGTGCAGACTGCATCATGTAGTTTATTGAGAGAAATAATTGTATTGTTTTCATATTCTCTTCTCTCCCAGTTGTTAAGTAGCCACTGCTTCATCCCAGCAAACCCTCAGGCTCCAGTATAACTCAATTCAACCCGGCTTATTATATTTATAACTAGTATAATATCAGGGACACTCTTTGAGCTTCCCTCATTCTCCTGAGCTCATTCTTTGCAACTTTTATTGTGTTGCCGCCTATATTGAAAGATACGTGACAGAACAAGTAATAGACTATAGGACTAAGAGAAGTTTTCGTTTAATTAGCTATACGATATAGCTAACTAAATGAAAACTTCTCTTGTAAAAGTAAAATCTTGTTGTGCACGTTAGCCTATATCATGACATGCACTGTCATATTATTCATGATGACTTTGCAAATATTCATTATGCTAGATCAAATATCATATTGCACCTCAAAGGACCTCTTTTTTATTGTTTTATTTTTTTATTCCAAAAAGAAGAGCGCATTTGACGTAGTGCTGCTTTTTTTCTTAATTTTAAAGATGGCTGCAATCATAAAAACAGCCTGTAGATGGCAGTCAGAACCTTGGCAAGCAACACAGCTGAAATCCCATTGACTCTCAGTCAGTCCGAGAAGAACGATTATGCGTTCAATTTACATGCACTCCATTCAGAGACAGCCCCAAATATATTCAGATTAGCATCTCTCGATCTGGAGTACTTTTAAAAAGACATAATTCAAGATTTATTCACACGCTACAGGTATGTACAACAAGTTAGAAATCATGCAAAAGTAAGGAGGATAATGGTGATTAGCTACGATTTAATTTGGACCTACATTTTATTATTTTATAGAGTTTCTGAATCATTTGAATTATGCTGAGAAGTTTTATGCTTAACAAATAACAGCAATTTAGGTTTTCTGAAAAACGTAACGTTACCTGCAAATGCTATTCTATGAAAATGTTTGGTCACATAACCTAAAAATAGTGCAGCCGGGAGTGTTGTAACACATTTAGTTTCAACTTCAGCTGTGTTTTGTGTCATGTGTCTCAAACTCTGATATAATCTGCCATTATTTGTCTGCTAAACATTTAAAGTGTAGTTTAGAAACTCAGCTTATTCCTAAACCGTATAAATTAATGTCAAGTACAAAGTGCTGAAGTTACAACATACCTCACCACCACCATGGTAGGTTGGAACAATAATTAAATTCATGCACATTTAAAAATTTGTGCAAGAATTTACTCTAGTGATGAAATGAACATGTTCAAAATACTTATTTCCAATGTATGTTTTTATTTAAAAGGATAAACATATAGGAAACATTTTTTTTATTTGAAATCTTTGTGGGTCCAGTACATTGGCAAACATCCCATTATGTAAATGAATATCTTGTGTGGATGTTATAAACAAGAGAGTCTGCTAATGCAGATTATCCAAATGCTACAAATTAAATTTAAAATAAAAAAAATATATAGATAGACTTACAACTTAAGACTTAGGACATTGGTGTTACAACACTCCCCGGCCTTTTCTACCTTATTTGTTTATTTGGTATGTAATGTCTATATAATCTGTTTTTTCCTTTAGACTAAATCAGCCTGCCTATATGGGGTTACACTAATGAAAGAAGTAATTTTTAAAGTTCAGGTAAAATAGACGCAGCTCTTTAATGTTCAAATTCACTAAACATGGTTCCATTTAAACAATCAGGTTTCAGAACCCAAGTGATTCAGTTCAAGGTGAGTTTAGTGCTGATCACAGAACAGGGCCTCCGTCTGCAGCACATATGAGGGTCGAGTCGCCCTGTTTATCCTCAACTGAGACAATAGAGGGACGGCTGAAAAGGGAACGGCTGGGGTGCAGGGGCACAGACGGCAGGAGAGAGAGAAAGCGGGGAGGGGGTTGACAGAAGGGTCAGCAATCGGGGTTAGAATGTGTGTTTATGCGTGTGTGTGTGTGTGTGTGTCTGCGTGTGTGTGTGTATACGCGAGGGGACTCGGTCACGCCCTTCTCTTCACACTCTACTGCCTCATTATTGACGGGCTGAACTGATACCCCAACAATGAGTCCCGGCTCCCACAGATGTCACAGAGACCAAGCGACCCCCTGACATATTTACCCACGCACCCTAACACTGGCTTTCTCTTTCTTTCCCTCTCTCTCCCACTCACACACATCCATACTTACTGTGTGGACACCAACTGCTGGTATTTTGCACATATGTGCACCCACACAGGACAGAGCAGGGCACTGGGTGAAAAGGATCCCAGTGCAGGGGGTGATATCATGACTGAAATCAATAAAAGAGAAGTCATGCAAGTATAACAAAATCATTACTCTTTGGGAGCCTGTGTGTGCGCGCGAATGCTTGAACGACAGCTGTTATCTTTAAATTTATCTGCTCTTCCTTCCCTAATGAAGCCCCTGACATCAGAAGCCTCTCGTTTCAGGCTTGAAAGATAAATTGACAGAGGTGTTGTTTTGACTGACTTATAAATGAGATAAATGTGTGGTCTATTCAATATCTGAGAGTGCTGCTGCTGCAGTCATGTTGGATAGAAACTGATGACGTCCTCCGTTAAGACAAATGTTCCTGAAAGGATACTTGATTTCAAACGACATGTTTTATGTGTTTAATATAATTATATATGTATAATATTAATGTATGTACATATGCACTACTATTCAAAAGTTTGGAGTCCGTACGTTTTTATTTTTTTAAAGAAGTCTCTTATGCTCACTAAGGCTGCATTTATTTGATGAAAAAATACAGTAATAACAGTAATATTGTGAAATATTATTACAATTTTAAATAAAAAATTTCTACTTAATATATTTTAAAATGTAATTTATTCCTGTGATGGCAAAGCTGAATTTTCAGAAGGCATTACTCCAGTCTACAGTGTCACATGATCCTCAAGAAATGCTGACTTGGTGCTCAAGAAGAAGTATTTCATTTTATTATCAATATCGAAAACTGTTGTGACTTCTTTTTTTTTTGTGTGTGTGTAACAAAACAACAGCATTAAATTGTAATTGAAATCTGAAATCAAAACTATAAAAATAACTTACTGCCGCACACACACAGTACTTCTTTGAAGTATTATTAAAATGGACAATAAGTCTAAAATATAAGGTATTTTGCAAATAAGCAGACATTTTTTAAAGATTTGGTTTAACACAGCCTTGAAACTTCTTTTTCAGGAGTGGGACCACAAATCTGTCGTACTGCTCTTCAGAGAGCAGATTCTGCATAATAAACCTGTGACATCAGACTTTTCCTGGAGATCAGCAGGTTCAGGAATTGCTCCCTGTCCGCCACAGAGTGTTCTTACCTAGGATGCCTGTGCACATCAACCCTGATGCTTTTGTGAAAATATTCTTTAAAAGATGGCCCCTTCTGGACTGTGGAAACTGGAGTTCAGGTGGGATTTGGATGTATTCTTTGATGATGTCTTAAAAAAAAGGAAAAGTTATTGCAAGCTCAATGAATCTTGAAAAAATTGTGCTAGGTGCTTTTTCTAAAAGGCTATGTTATTCCCAAACTCTGCTCAATAGCTGTGGGCGATAACCTGCATCCACCAGAGACTTTGCCAAGCCTCATGCATGGTGTGCATCATTAAATTTAATAGATGAATTACAGTGACTGGTACCATGTGGTTAGTTAATTATTTAATTAATGAAATCTGGTTTTATGTTAAATGTACAAACTACAAAACTCTGATAAAAACATCATTTTAATCCTTTCAAAGATGTTTATAATTGTAGAATGAAAAAAAAAATATCAACAGACAGTCTAATTCTGAGGTAATGATCAAAAGCATGCATGTTATCACTCCGTTTCCTCAGGCTTATAGTTGCAAGCCTCAACTGTTTTTTCATGGTCTGTTTAAAGATTTAGTGAGGCCCGCAAACTACTACCTTTAATGACCAATTAACAGTAGTAAAGCTGTGTGTGCGGCAAGCTCCAGATCTCGCAGAGGGTTTGTTTAAGTCAACAACAACGCAGCGCTGCTAACGGTATGGCTGCTGCCTCACTTCGGCTTTAAACACCTCTCTCCTGTGCTTATTAAAATCTGTGCAAACACGTGCAACCAGTGCTGAAACAGCCTTGAGAGAGAGAGGCGATCTATTTCAAATGTGGAAGGAGTGTGTGTGTAAAGTTGGTTTAAATGAGTGAAGGCAGGTTATTAGCATGGCTCAATAATGTAGCTGCGGGGCAGGACACGGCTAGTCAAGGCCACAGTGTTTCCTGTGCTGCTCATTTAGTTTTAGAGTGAGTTTGTAGGTGCTGGCCGGGTCCCTGAAATGCTCCGGACCTGGTTATCTGTGTACAGCTAATGAGCAGCAACTTATACAGACCTTCAACATACTCATAGAAACAAGTATGCTAAATATCAACCAAGCCTAGTGGAATATATATAAAAAAATCTTTCTGGTAACACTCTGGTAATAGTCACACAATTCTGACTATTAACTAGTTGCTTGTTAAATGAAGTTTTATGAAACAAAGTTCGGGAGGAGCACGTTCAGGTAATCAGCCAATCAGCACAAGAGGAAGCCGGTATGAATTTAGCCTTCCCTCACCTCTGTCCCATGACAGTTTCACAGCATCCCTCCACCACCCCATCACCTCACTCTCGGCTGGTTTCTATACCTGTAAAGTGGGGAGTACTATGGGTTCGGGACAAATTTCGAGCTCAGAGCCCTCTCCCAAAAAGCACGGCAAATAGGCATAAATTACTACATCTGATTTCATGTACGTGTGAACTCGTGAAAATTTACTTACCCTTAAGTTGTTTCAAACCTGTATGAGTTTCTCTCTTCTGTTGAACACAAAGGAAGATTTTTTAAAGAATGTTGGTAACCAGACAGTTTTTTTTTCCTACTAAGTCAATGGCTGCCGTCAACTCTTTGATTACCAACATTCTTTAAAATATCTTCTTTTGTGCTCAACATTTTTGTACAATTATTAATGCCTTTACCGTCACTGTAGATCAATTTAATATATTTTTTAAATAGTTCATACTTAAACAATAAATGTATAATATATATACATATATATATTGTACATTTATTTTTTAAGGATGAACCATTTTAAAATATATTAAATATAATATACTATAATATATACTTAAAAAACAACCATTACTTGCATAATCTGACATGGGGATGAATGCAAATAATATATGTGACCCTGGACCACAAAACCAGTCACATGGGTCAATTTTTTTAAAATTGAGATGTATACATCATCAAGATTTCCATTGATGTATGGTTTGTTAGGATATGACAATATTTGGTCGAGATACAACTATTTGAAAATCTGGAATCTGAGGGTTCAAACAAATCGAAACATTGAGAAAATCGCCTTTAAAGTTTTCCATTTATGTTCGCGATTGTGCTGCATTCACTCACAAAAAAAAAAAATGTATATATTTACGTTAGGAAATTTACAAAATATCTTAATGGAACATGATCTTTACTTCATATCCTATATAGATTTTTGGTATAAAAGAAAAATCGATCATTTTGACCCATTGTTGGCTATTGCCACAAATATACACGTGCGACTTGTGACTGGTTTTGTGATCCAGGGTCACATATGTAATATATTAATATGATATACAAGTATTATTTAAGAAAAACAGGATGTATAGACTGTCATTGGTGCCTCCTCAAAAAACAATGAGAGACTGCACACTGAACAGACAAAAATAAAACCCCGCCCGTGTAAAGAACAGCTCTCAGATCAAAGAATAGCTAGAGTGTGAACATTGTACTTCCCATGGCATTCACGCATTATACCATCCACAGGTTTACATGCACTGCTATTATAAGCTCAGTAAACCGAATGCACAATGCTGCTGAGCAAAGCAATGAAAAGTATGTATACTCCACACCTCTACACTGCATTTGAATAAAATTAACTACAAAAAAGAAGTGATAGACAACTAACAGGGCAGTTCACAGCACAGTTTTGAATGAACAGAGAGACTAAAAAGGGAACGGAAGCCAAGAAAACCCAAAGCACTAATCAGGATTTACCCTTTGTTTTTAGTGAAGCAGAAGAAAGACAAATAAGATGAAGTGTTTTCATTTTTCATCAAATTGTAGCTGGGGTATTTAGCATAACTGAACCGTTATCACACAAGGAGAGAAAGGTATTATGTACAGATTTGTTAGCGCATATTTGATCGTTATTAAACATGTAAGCATTAGACAGGTGTAGTGCAGACGAGAAAGAATGGGAGGAGAACGACTGAAAAGGAGAGATATTGTTGCTTTGTTTATAATCTAGCAGTGAGGTGTTCACATTGAGCTGATTCTGCCATTGCTGAACACACATTTAATGTGGTTGATGTGTGCAAAAGGTTGGAAAAATGTACATTTTCACCATGTGCTTGATCTCATATCGGTCTCTCCATGACTGTAAAATTATTCTTAAATAATGTAGAAAAACAACCAAACATTTTCTTGCTTATTATAGTTTATTTACTATTCTGAAGTTCTAACTACTTGCTTCTTTCAGGTAATGCATCTTAAAGGTGCTCTAAGCGATGTTGGGTGATGTCACTTCTTGTTGACGTTCGAAGTATTGTCAAACAAAACAGAGTCTAGCTAGACCTTCCCTCCTCCTCATCCCGTCCCCTCCCCCTGTAGTTACACTGATACTTCATTCAAGGTGTAATGTCGCCAAGTTAGATAAATGCTTTCATATAATGCCGAAAAAGAGAAACTTTACCAGAAAAACTAGATAAAACGTTTCACCACCAGAGGTTATAACTTTAGCTCCCATACAAGGATACAATAATAGCAAGATAACGTTAGCTTCGCGTTGAGCATAAACAACGGCTCCGTCGTAAACAAATTTAGTCAAAGTTATCAATAGGCTATGAATGAACATTCAAATTCATAACAAACAGTGGGTGAAAACAATCATTCACACAAACTGTCGCCCTACTGTGAGTTTGCTTGATCATTTACAATAGAGATCGATCGCTAGCTGCTAGAAACCTCTATGTTGTGTTCACCAAAGTTAGCACTGACTGCATTGTTCTTGCTAATTATATCCTGTTTGTTAGGCGAACATGAAAGTCCATTTAGAAAAACCAAACTGGATTTACCCACCTGTCCAGCAAAAACAGAGCTACCTGAATGTCGGATTGGAAGCCGTTCTGCCAGCAGAGTTCTCGCTACCTTTCAAAGGTTTTTCCAATGTAAATTCGGGACTTCGCGCGTTCCTTCTCCTTTTCCCTCTTCTTTGCATTTTTGCAATCTGTTCATCGGAACGTCGTCTCTTTGGTGGTGTGTCGGCCATATCAAACTTAAAGAGTTATATAATTCTAACTTCCCTCTTCATGCTTCTCTCTCCTCCACACCCCCCTTCATGTGTACGCTCACTTACCCCCCAAATCCTTCTCGTCGGTTATTGGCTGGAACACTGTTTGTCATGTTTCGCGGATTGCCGCAGTTTGTTTTTGTTGCTGTTTGTGGAGCCTGGGATGTCTACAGAGATGGCGTTTTTTTACTGTGTGTTCAGGGGACAGGCAGCTAGCGGATAGTGAGGAGATGTTTGCTGTATGTGACAAAAACTGTTTTGGCCTAAAAAACGCGTGACCTCGCTTATAGAGCACCTTTAATGCAGCTTTTCTGTTACAATATGCTCATTGTTCATTGTTCATTCAACAAGCTCATCGGGTAGTAATTATTATTATTAGGTGTTCAAGAACGAAGTGCTGAAAACCTATTGTATTTGTACTGATTTTTATTAGGTGTTCAAGCACGAAGTGCTGAAAACCTATTGTAATTGTTATTTGAAAAAAAAAAAATCCCCTAAAACGCATCGTGCAGCCCAAACCGTAAGGCCTAGAGACTCGAAACTCGGCCAGCTGGTAGGCCACACTTTTGGGGAGAACAATCAGAGTATGACCCCGATTGGCCCATAGGTGGCGCTACAGCAACCAAAAGTACTAAATTGCTCATAACTCCTAGGCCGTTGGTCCTAGCCTCAAGCTTTTTACACCACTGTGATCATTGGCTCAAGACGTATATCTCCAAGAAAAAGGCAAGAAAAATTTTCCGCTATGTCGAATTTTGTCCAAAACCTACTTTTGCGAACTAGTCCCTGGTTTTTCGCCCGATCGGAACCAAACCAGTCTAGGCCTATTCTCTGGACTCTCTAGATCAATAGTTATCAAAAAAAGTTGAAATTTTGCAATTGGGTGGCTGTAACAGGGTCATTTAGAAAAGGGGAGTGGCAAAATACAGTCAAAACCCTATAAATCATAAATAAAAACTCACAAAGAACTTCACAAAAATTGATGAGCATATGTGACATAACATCATGAACAAGCATGCAACGTTTTATGGAGATTGGACAATAGGTGGCGCTACAACTGTTGAAAAGCTTTAAAACCATGTATGGTAAATTGCTTGTATTGGCTGTGTATGGTGTTTTCCATCTATGATCGTATAATTTTCATATCATAATGTTTAAAACCAGTGCAGTACAATTCTCTGGACTATCTAGATCAATAAATATCAGAAAAGGTATAACTTCTTCATTTGGCTAGCTGTAATAGGGTCACTTAAATATGTAGCCTTGACCAAGTGTCCCCAAACGCCTATATCTCTTCAATGAATGCTCAGATCTTCTTCAAATCAAGTCAGAACATGTGACACATGACTTTAAACAAGCATGACAAATTTCAGACAGATCGTACAAAACATGCCTCTATAACAATTAAAAAGGTGAAAATGATATGAACAATGGCACATTAAGCCAATAAGTGGTATTCTACTGCCCCCTTCTGTTTAAAATAGTAATTTTGTCATGCTACCAACTAATATTATTCTATAATTCTTATTTAGACTTTATAAAATCACTATTTTAACATTTACACTAACATTTAGTCAAAATTCATCTATTGAAGTATACTGACTATTGTAGCACATTGAGAAATGTGAACCCTGAAGGAGACTTGCAGTAAACATGTTGTTTTTCCATCACATAGTTCAAAAGTGTGTATGTACAACAGAATATGCGTGTGTTGTCCTAGATTTCTGAATAAATGCTGAATAATCTTATAAATAGTTTACAAAGACATTATGTGAAATGCTTATAGACCATTAAAGTATATTTTCATAATGACACATCCCAATAGCATTGAAAAAATCAACAACAACATTTGTCTTTGTGTGTGTGTGTGTGTGTGTGTGTAAGCATATGTCTAAATAAGAGACCTGTGAAAACACTTTATTAATAAGTATAATGGCCAGCAGAGGGCAGTAGAAGACCACTTATTGGCTCAGTTTCATTTTGACAGACTTGATTTTCACCACTATTCTGCACTAAAGCAAACCTGTTTTTACATGTTAACTATTATAAGACAATCATTTTTTTGTCAGTTTATCACTTCATTGCTATTGACACTTCACATCAATGCTAGCAATGTGGTAAATCATGGTAAATCATGCTACAATCCTGGTAAATCATTCTACAATGTGGTATATCATGGTAAATCATTCTATAACATGGTAAATCATGGTAAATCATTCTATAACATGGTAAATCATGGTAAACTATGATAAATCATGCTAGAATCATATTAAATCATACTAGAATGTGTTCAATTGTGGTAAAACATGCTGAAACAGGGTAAATCATGGTGAATCATACTAGAACTTGGTATATCATGGTAAACTATGGTAAATCATGCTAGATTTATGGTAAATAATACTGGAACATGGTAAATCATGAAAAATCACACTAAAATTTGGTATATCATGGTAAATCATGCTAAAACAAGGTCTATTCCATCTATGATGTCAGTGGTTAAATGCTTGCTACATAAAACTTAATGTCTTTTGATGCTTTTGAGCGTAACTGCCTTAACTGCTTGAACACCGATAAATGCTGCTTGCAGCTTTAATTATTATTATTATTATTATTTGTTGTTGCTTATGTTGGCCTTCACTGAAATTTTAGCTTTTTTTGTTATTATGTGGTTCAGTCCTGTTCACCCTCTTCCCAGCATGCTTGAGGTCATGAATTGTTTGATCGTTTAACAGGTTTATGTGCATTGTTGTTGATTTGGTTGCATTTAGTAACCTTTCTTGTGATGTCAGTTTGTCCCTCTGCTCAAAATGATAATTTATTCGATTATTGCATGCATTACATACTTTGTTTTTGTTTTCATCTATCTATCTATCTGTCTGTCCGTCCGTTCGTCCGTCCGTCCGTGTATATCACAGATCACTTTAATAATCATTTAAACAAGCATTTTGAAGCATACAGGTTAGGTTAGCATTTGTACTTTGTGTTATTTTCTGTTTAAATTCATCAGAGCTCACAAAGGCTAAATATCATTTAAGAGTTTTTTTTCTCCTGTAATTCTGCTCACTGACTACTTCCAGCCCACAGCAGAACAGATCATACAAGAGGCCTATAAGCTGAATTCTGCGTTTTCTGTTGGGAATCGTGGATTACAGTCGTATTTCTAGGCTTACTCACATAAGTCCATGTATGCTCAAGCTTCTCAGTTTAAATCCAGTGTATGTGTATTAGTTAACATTAGGAAGCAATGTAAGCTTATTTTCTGCTGAAGTGTACATGGACACTCAGACTGGGGTGGATTTGAATATGTTAGATGAGGATAGATGGACCCAGACTGCAGTTACAGCTTGTGGGACTGGTTTGCAATCCCAAGATGCAATGGAGCCATGCAGGTTCTTATTTAGTTTATACTGAGAATAATCAATGCACTGGCTTATCATTTTTTTTTGTGGTAACTTACATGGCATATAGGCATCATGTTTTATCCAGAACTACAAGAACAACATGAATAATTGTACACTCTTAAAATAAAAAGGTTCAGTTGGGTTCTTGACTGGATTTTAAAGAACACTTTATGGATACATTTCTTAAACGATTGAATATTCATGTTTAACAGGTTATTTACATTTTTCTAGTGATAAAAACATGTTATAGTATAGAGAATAAGTATTAGTTATTTATTTGTTTATATAATGTAAATTATAATACAGTACATTTCTGCTTATTTTTATATATATAAAATATAAAAAAAAATTTAATTAATTTAAATGTATTTATTTACTTATATAAAATGAACACAACCGCTCAAAAGTTCGGGGTCATTAAGATTTTCTTTTAAAGAAGATTATTTTCTTATTCAGCAAGGATGCATTAAGTTCATCAAAAAGTGACAAAGTTAAGGCATTGGTACGAAAAACTGTATTTCAAATAAAAGCTGTTCTTTTGAATTTCCTATTCATGAAAAATCCTATGAAAATATATCACAGTTTCCACAAAAATATTAAGCAGCACAACTGTCTTCAACTGTAATATTAATAAGAAATGTTTTTTGGATACCAAATCAGCATCGATGATGGGAAGTGTCTGTATGGTACAGACTGTGTTGACAATAATATGTTGGACTGTGTTCGTGTGCAGCTGTGCAGAGCAGGTTCAGTATTCAGCTCAGGGCGCATCAGTCATGCTAATTGTTCCCAAGGTCAGAGCCTGAGCTGGGCTTTGCTGAGTGTGTATACCTGTGTGTGCGTCTCAGATCTAGCCTGCTTGAATGGCATGTTTTGATCAAGCCTAATTTGATCAGTCGAAAGTGTCAGGTGCGAACAGGGCCTTATATGGCCTGCTGATTCTCATGTGCACAGTCTCGGTGTGAATGTGTGTAGGCATAGGTAAGAAATTGAAGTTCTTACTTCAAACGTCTGTCCGCTGCTTTTTACATTTCACAGGTAGATTGTGGATAGTAGCTCTTTTTGTGTTCCTAAGTGTGAACATACGCGAGTTATATCTCTCTGCATATTTGACTATGTGGATGTGTTAAAGCTTAAGAACATGCACAACCAGTCAAAAGTTTGGACACTTCTGTTACGTGGAGGTGGTTGAAGCAAGGAGGAAGCCGAATCCAAATGCAGCTTACTTTATTTAAACAAACTCAGACTAGGGAACATGACAAGGAAACAGAACAACCAACCTGGCATAACACAAAAACAACATCAAGAACTCACAAAGACTGAACTAGACACAGGGCTTAAATACACAGGCAAACAAGATAACAAGGGGGCGTGGCTAATAAGAAACACCTGGGAACAATGATCAGACAATTAACAAGACACATGGCAAACAGGGAATCACATGGCAGACAACAACAAGGAACAAGACACAAAACCCACACTCTTTTTTTTTATTACTATTTTCCACATTTTAAATTAAGAGTAAAAGTGTGAAATTTAAAAAATAAAATGTAGAGCATAAAACATGTTAAAGTATAGTATAGATCGAATAAGTATTATTTATTTGTTTGTTTGTTTATTTTTTTTAAATAATGTAAAATGTAAGAACTTGCTTTATTTTTTGTTCATTTACTGGTATATACAATATAAGATATTCATTTTATTTAATTTGACATTTATTTATATATATTTTTTCATTTACTTGAAAATGCACACTACCGTTCAAAAGTTTGGGTTTAATGAGAAAATAATACTTTTTTTCCCAGCAAGTACGCAAATCAAAAGTGACAGTAAAGGCATTTCTGTCAGGACCACTATCGTCAAATACGATTGACAGGGGCGGATCTAGAAAAATATTTATGGGGTGGCGAGAGGGGGGCAGGAATTTTTGAGGGGTGGCAAATATATAGCAGACGTGTATACACTGAATTTAATCACAGTTAACACAGTTTGATAAGAAATAGTATGTAGCCTACACACTACAAAAGGGCACAGGCTGCCATTTACAAACTTAATATCATGCAATCAATGTCTTGCATTTGAGGTGAAACTTCATATTAGGAATAAGTGTAAAAAATGGGAAAAAAAGTCGGCCCACCTTTATACTCACCTAGTCACCTGTGAGTATAAAGGCGGGGTGTGTTTAACTTTTAGTTGTCTGACGAAGAGCCTACCTACGTGCTTGATACGTTACCACCTGTGTGAGTCCATTAATTTTTTCACAATTTTGGAGCCAAGGTGTGCCGACGTTTTTTCCCCTTTTTTATAATTTTTTTTATGTTGAGCACCCAAATTGAGTGTTTTGCTGTGGATGTGCGTGCTTTTGGATCTGATTAAATTTTTTTAGAAGTGGCCATACAATGTGATCTCACTTAATAGGAGATAGAAGTATGATAGAAGTAAGGGGCATTATCACATGAAAGGCATTAAGGTAAGACACAGGCGAGTGTGCGGATAGACACTTCCGGTTTCGCATTACGCCCGGTGCAGGGAGCCGGAGAAAGCCAAAAATGATCTCTTATAGTTGTTTATAGAATCATTTATATCACTTAAAATACTACTAAGATCCATATTACTATCACACGAGCCAATGCCAATTAAATGCACGGATGCATAGTCAGATTAATAAATGAAATACAACTGTTCACGAACAGAAGAATGTATTGGACTGATGCTGCATACGCAATCACAATTATGCCTACTGTAAATATAGAGTTAGCCTACAACTACGATTAGAGTTGTTAAATAAAATACCCCGTGAACATTCACACGTTTGCTTTGTAATAGGCTACAATTTATCTTCATAAATACTATTTTCTTAATTCTGCGCATTTATTTTCACTTTACATCCATTGCTCGATCAATATTATTATCACATATTTTACATTTATATTTTTAACTGTAGGTACCACAAACAATTTAATATAGCTACGTTTTTGTATATTTTACACGTAGTAAAATTCTGTATGTGCTGCTTATAAACACCAGACAGATAATGGTTTATGAAACAGATGCTCTTTACTCATCTTACTTGCACAAAATAAAAACAGTAATAGAAAGCATAGAAATGCACAGGTGAAATAAACGGAAAATTATATGCATTTAAAAATGTGGTCAGGTTGAAAACTTATCTCTCTGGAAATGGAACTCGGTCGCTGTTGTCTCTTGCTCTCGCTGTCTCCCGCTCTCGCTGTCAGATCACCGGAAGTTTATACCGGAAGTATTGGCCCACACACTCAAGTTCGAACGTCAACGGTTGCCATTTGTGCACGGAGCGAATTCACTGCAGTCGGACATTGGAGATTCGCGCTCGTAAATTGTCAAATTGGCCATAACTTTTAATTCGTTGCTGCCAACTGGGGTGGCAAGGCTTTCTTTTAGGGTGGCATTTGCCACCCTATGCCACCCCGGTAGATCCGCCCCTGACGATTGACAATTAGCATACAGTTTGGATTGGCGCCGGGTTCCGTTCTGGGCGAGAACTCCCTGCGCATCCATGCAGCCTATGGATAAGAGCAGCAACCCCCCTTAGTGTAAACAGAACAGAACCAACATGAATGTATGCAGATATCATTAATTCAAGATTTTAAAGTACAGCATAATTCGAGAATTTATTCTGATTCAAGGGGAATCAGAATGCCAAATCCTGACTGAGACAGGAGGAGCTGGGGATGGAGGAGGGTAATTAGCTCCTGAGAAACGCTATAGCTGCTGATAATACTGAAGGAGCTTATATATGTATACAGTGATAGGTGTCGTATTTCTATAGGTAGACGTGGATCAGCTGAGAGTCAGCTGATGTGAGCTTGACTAACGTGACCTGCCAGTACTGACGTTACGCTTGATTGTTACAAAAAATGTATATATTTCAAATAAATTCTGTTCTTTTGAACTTGCTATTCATCTAAGAATCGAAAAAAATACATCAAAGTTTCAGCAAAAATATTAAGCTGCACAACTGTTTTCAACTGTAATAAGAAATGTTTTTTGAGTGCAAATCAGCATATTAAAATGATTTCCGAAGGATCATGTGACACTGAATCACTGCCATCACAAGAATAAATTAGCCTAGATTTTAAAATATATTAAAGTAGAAAATAATTATTTTAAAAATAGTAACCGTATTTTAACATTTTTGATTAAATAAATGCAGCCTTGGTGAGCAAAAGAGACTTCTTTCAAAAACATTAAATAGTCTCACCAATCGCAAACTTTTGAACAATATGTTTGATTTTGTATAGAACTTGCGTAGACACACACGTAGGCACAGTTTATATTTGTTTAAACTTTTTAGCATTACGCTTTACTTGTAAAGCATAACAGATAATAGTCTCTCTATCAATACCTGAACCGTAGAACTGCCAGCATACATACTGCAGGTATAGAAGAGTGCGGTGATATCTGTGACAGCGGCAGTGATGTCAGGCTATGAGTGAGATTGATAGGGTCTATGATCAGGGACACGCTGCTCTCCTGAACAGCCCAGAGATGGATCACATCACACGCATACACACTCGCACGTCTCCTTGCTTTTTCTAGATGAATGAACTAAAGGGGAATTCATCACTCCCTGCTCCAGAAAGAGAGAGTGAGAGGAAGAAAGAGACAGAAAAAAGCATACCACAGTCTTCTTCTGGGTCAACCAGCTCCTCACTCCTTCTCCTCCTCCCCCTTTCCATGCGTCTCTCCCTTCGCCCTGCGTGACCGGTTCTCCTCACAGGTTAGGTGTCAGGGTACGGGCCCGGTTTTGTGTTGCGGTGTCATCGGATGATTTGTCAACGTGAACGATTTGCCACTCAAGCGAATCAATCAACCTGCAGGAATGCACCAACAGAGGCAGAGAGACAAGCGTATCCTCTCAGCGTGAGCCTTCGTCGTGACCGGCTCTTCGTCTTCCTCAGGCCCGGCCCACAGACATTTTGGGGGGAGCGCTACCTCAGTTTACCTCCTGCGTGAGGATCATTCCTCATGTCTCCAAGTCTTTGTCACAGTTTCTTAGTCACCGCTAGTTTCCCCTCTCTGTTTCGTTTGCTTACGTTCTCTTTGTTCAAATTAGTCTTTGTCATGGCTGATTTGAAATAAGCACCCTATTGCATTAGCCCATGCCTTATTAAGCAAACGCTTAGAGGAAAGACCTTGCTTAACTGGTAGACAACCTCACACAATTAAGTCTTCTCTGTGCACAACAAACTTATTGCCCTTGCAAATGACCTGCTAGAACTTTAATGCCTGATGTTATTTTCCTGATGATGATACTGTATGTTCATTGATGAATAATTAAATAATGCACCTAAAAATGAAAATACTGTCATAGTCACCCTCATGTCTTTCAAAACGTGTATGGTTTTCTTTCTGCTGTTGAACACAAGCAGATTTTCCAAAATTCTGGTTTGCATATAATAAAAGTGAATGGGGACCGCAGCTGTCAAGCAATATTGCCATTGAATAGGACTTACATTTCAGTATGTTCTTCACACAAAACTATTAAATGACTTCAAAAGACTTGGAACATATAGTGCATAAGTTGCATTGACTATACACTTATGGTGCTTTTATGGTGTTTAATTTTGTTAATTAAAAATAATGCTGAAATAAAATGTAAATATAAGATGAAAAAAAATTACTAAACAAATGAGAATAAGTTTAGTAACTGAATTAAGTATAGTTTAATGCACTAATGAAATAAAAGTTATATATAAAGTTAAACCTACATACAAAATGACAAAACAAGATTAAAATTAGAATGTTGG
Source organism: Tiaroga cobitis (assembly GCA_030578255.1). Lineage (NCBI taxonomy): Eukaryota > Metazoa > Chordata > Actinopteri > Cypriniformes > Leuciscidae > Tiaroga > Tiaroga cobitis. The sequence continues at coordinate 34,986,706 of CM060606.1, forward strand.
CTTGACAACTACCTTAAATAAGTTAAGCACTAACAATACTAACTGGAAATAAATAAAATACAAGGTAAACATAAATTGTAATATTTAAAAAGTAATAAAAATGACAAAAGCATGTAACAAAATTCCAAATAAATAAACTATAGGCGAATGCCTGATGAAGGCCATGAGCCCGAAACGTTGCTAATAAATATTTTTTGATACTTTTTGAAGTATTGATAGTGTGCGGGATTTCCTTTTGTTTTTTAAATAAAATAAACTACAAAATATATCAAATAAAGCCAATTCAAAAGTCAAAATTTGGTAACCGTTTACAATAAGGTTTCATTTGTTATTAGTTAAGTTAACATGAACTTCTAAAGCATTTATTAATCAATGTTAATCTCAACATTTACTGATACATTTTTTATAATCAAAAAGTTACTTGTGTTACCGAAAATATTAATAAAAACTGTAATAGTATAATTGATGCTAAAATAACACTGTCTTGAACATTCATTACATTTTTTTGTTCCACAGAACACAATTTTTGATGGAACTATTCCTTTAAACAGTGACGTAATGATCGTTATATTATTATATGAAACTGGTTACAGTCCAATATGGACTATTACAGTCCAACACTATTGAAATATTACCAATGTGTATACAGTATTAAACATCAGAGTTGTTCCAAGAAACTCACAGCGATTTGCAACTAAATATGAAGGTAAAAGCTCTGTTAAAGAGCTTTAACTGCTTACTGGTCAAACAAATGTCAAGACTGTTTACTTTACCAATTTAACTTTGCTTGTCAAGGACCTCAGGCCTGCCTGCTGAAGTGCCAGAACCATTTTTGATTGTGCACTCTGCAGAGAGGCAATAGTGTCATTATGAAGTGGCAATTTGTCGGGAACCCAACAAAGAAATGTTGTAACAATTAATCACAGGGAGAATGGGAAATAACATGCAATTATGTTCATTAGGCAGCAAGTGCAAGGGCAATTATCTTCGCCTACCGTAGCCTGTCAGAGGCATGTCGGGAGTGATGCAGTAATAATTCACAACTCGCTGTGTTTTATAAGTGTTTTATTAGTGCTTGTGGAGATGGACTAGGGACCAGCGGGTCACCAGGTTGAAAACTCTCAGTTCACAAGGCCATTCTTCTCCCGTGTCCTTGACCTGCAATAGAGGTCTGTAGACCTGTTTAAAGGTAAAGAACTGTGCATAATGTTTCACTGCAGAGAAAACACCAACGCTACAATTCATGCACACACTAATGTTATTATGTATTCCAGACCAGAGTGATGTCTGCAAGATATCAAATTGTCATTTCATTGGATCCAAAATATCAAACCAAGATGTATCGGCAAACAAATTAATTATCATTTTGTTTTTATCCCATCAGAGAATCTCTTATCGTGTAGAAGCACAATCGATCAAATAAACATCAACTTATTTTTTTGTATCAGGTAAAAACTGTGGCTCTTTGTCTGAGATGGTTAAACCGAAATGTAGCACTGTCTCTTTTGTGTCAGCATTTGTTTTAAATGGTTAAACTATTCTTGCTCTCTCTTCCCTGGACTGAGTTGCACTGCCCCGGGCTTCTTGTTTCAATTGGCTCATCAATTAATTGCTCCAGCAGTTCAAAACAAGCCTCACCTGCCAGTCAGAGGACCTCGATTCTTCTGTAACAAACTGAGCAAGTCTTCGTCTTCTTCACTCGGTATGAATCTAAAACGAAACTTGACCTGCCAGTTAGGTGCATTGTGGGAAGAGGCTTGCCCATATGTGTCAATCAGTCAATGGGAGAGTGAAGACATTTTTACATATACATTGCAGGGTAGAGTGTGAAAACAAGACTATTGTGGGATGAGAAGTTCAGCCATAATCAGCATAAACTTTTTTTCTCTCTTTGTTTGAAACAAACACTGTGCAATATAACTGATGAACTCTTACTTAAAGAATTGTGCTAAAAATGAATATAAATACTTGGATCATGAATTGTACTTTTTGCTCCTTGGAAGTACTGGCGAATTCTAGTAGAAAGTTGCAAGTATAGTTGCACTTTTTATTTTAATTGTTAGAAAATGCTACATATGTTTGTAATATTAGAAAAAATACATTCATTTAGAAATCAACCAACCGACCAATCAATCAATCAATACATTTTTAGATATCTATTTTAACAAATTTTACTTATTTATGATATAAAATGTACGAGTTTTTTTTTTTTTTTTTTATACTTTTTGATTCCAAACTGTGACATGACCTCTGGCCTGCTAAGTTGGGGACACATAATATTCAACAATATTATTGATCTGTATGAGAGCTGGATGATGAAATATTTTTTTTTTAGAACTGCTTTAGATGAAATCAACTAATTTAATAAATGATAATCGTTACAATGAGACTGACTCTCCACTGAACTGACTTCAGCTGAACAACAGCTGAAATGCATAATTTTCCTATTATTACTGTAAAGATTCTTTGAAACAATCTGTATTGTATAAAGCGCTAAAGGTGACTTGAATTGACTTGACATTACAAGTCAATTTTAATTAGGACCACTCCATTGTTTGACTTGAACTTTATCATGTATAGCTGAACTTGAAGTAAATCTAAGAATAGCAGAAAAAGCTGTTAGTATACAGTCTCGAAAACAAAATTAGGAACAAATGAATGATGCATATATTTTTCCTGTGTGGCCCTCTGTGATTTTTTTCATCACTTTTTTTTTTGTCGCTGCTGTCGTGGCAGGCAGCTTTTCAAGCTCCATACTTCCTTTATTTCTTATTTTCTCCTCGGGCATCTGTCTCTTTCTCCTTCTCTGTCGTCCTCCCTCTCCGCTCACCCTCTGTAAATTGCAAGCCTATTTGGTTTAGGTTTGTTTTACCCCCTCTCATCCCTCTCAATGTCTCTCATTTTCTCTCACCCTCCCGCTCTTCTGCGTGTGTGTGTGTGTGTGCCCAAGCAGCTGCTTGCGTATAACCGCAGGTAATCTCGGCAAAGCGTCCTCATGAGCCTGTGTCTGTGGGAGGCTTCGCCTCATCTCCCTTTTGCCTCCCCGCAGCTTTAATCTGTGACAGACCATTTCTTAATCGCTGCTAAGGGGGTTCTCTCTCTCTCTCTCTCTCTCTCTCTCTCTCTCTCTCTCTCTCTCTCTCTCTCTCTCTCTCTCTCTCTCTCTCTCTCTCTCTCTCTTTCTCTCTCTTCGTCCTCTCCTTCTCCTCTTCCTCATCTTCTCCTTTTCTCTTTTTCCTTATGCTCAATCATTCACAAGCACGTACCCTCCCACAGTAAGATTAGCACCCTTCGTGTTCGTCCTACATAATCGCTACACAATGGATCCCGCATATCGCCGCGGCCCACAGCGCCGCCGAGGGAGGGGGGTGCTATTCCCCCCCATCACCCCCACACCTCATTCCCCAGAAGGCCTCTCACTTGTCTCCAGGACCACCACCACCAGCATCATCATCATCATCATTAGCCCCAGCGATAAGACCATCATCTCTTGAATCCTGCCTTTTCACTGTTGACGGGCCGCTCTGAGAGTTTGGGGCGTGAATTTAGGAGGAAAATGGAATGTCCGAGCTGTAGGCTGGGGGCTGTCTGCAGGGGCGCAGTGGGATGGCATGGACCAGAATATTAATCATGCAAAAGCAGACAAACAGAGCAAAACAGCAGAGCAGGGTGAAAATCTCTCGCATTTCAGTTTTTCTTCTTCCCTCCACCGCCTCTGGAAACACGGCTGCCCGGCTATCAGATCTGATACCTTTGACATTTTTTTGTACATTAAACTCATTCTTTGAAATCCCCACTGATATTTTTTTTATGACAAATTTAATTGTAATGACTTTCGGATTATTGTTCTTATCCCTCCTGTCTGATGGATTCGAATGCAATCCGATTCCTTGCATAAGTACTTGCGTGATTGACATTAACACTGTAGATTTTTGAAAAGCTGATAAATATTACAGCTGCAGCTACCAACGAGCATTATTAGGCTCTTCCGCATGCACCAGCCGTTGACTATTATTGAGCAATTATAATCATCTTCAGCACTTCATTCAGAAAATCTATACAAGCAGTAGTATAGCATTTGTGTATTTGCATGATACTGATAAGTGGTAATTGATGCAAATGGGATTAGACCGGGCGGATATACTTAACCATTCTCGTGTGTTTGAATGGCTTAAATAATGACGTGCGATAGATAGATGCGATAGTACAGATTGTTTGTATTACTTTAATTTTTGCATGTACACTACTGGTCAAAAGTTTGGGGTCGGTTAGATTTTTGTAATGCTTTTAAAGAAGTCTCTTATTCTCACGAGCCTGCATTTATTTAATGAAAAATACGGTATAAACTGTACTATTTTTACAATTTAGTTTTCTATTTGAATATAATTTGAAATGTAATTTATTCCCCTGTTGGCGAAGCTGAATTTTCAGCATCATTACTCCAGTCTTCAGTCAAGATATTAAACTGACCTATGTTATATTTAATGTCAAGAGAGTTGCATTTATCTCAGAGCTAAAAAAACAATCAATCAAACAAACAAACAAACAAACAAACAGGCTTTAGTCAATGCCTTTTTTGGTCAAATGTGAATAATCTCATCTAATGGTTTTTGAAAGCCTTTAATTTAAAGGAATAGTTCACCCCAAAAAATTACATTGATGTCATCATTCTAGTGCTATATTTATGAATTTATTGCATTAGATTAACTTATTTTATGCATAAGTACCATAAAAGAATCAGTTGACCTGGTTCACAAAACTGAATGATTCATTTTCGAATGAGATTGATCCAATTCTCAAATTTAACCCACACACTCAAAGACACACTTGACTGTAGGTTTGAAATGACATGAGGGTGTAAAAATGATGGTAATAAGAGTAGCGATGTCTAATCAGGGCACAATTCTTCATTTGTACCTGAACCTGTTTCCTCTCATATTTAGCAAACATGTTGAGATGTTATTTGTCTGTTGTTCTTGCACAAGGCCGCTTTGCCCTTGCTTTTCCTCACACTGACCTTACGTCCTCTCCGGGCGGTGAACTGTGGTTGATGGCGGGGTGCTGGGCGGATCGGTGTCCTCAGAGAGACTCTCAGAGGACACGTGTGGGCGTAATGTATGCAGGGCCAAATAAAAGCGAGGGGCAGTGGTGTGAATTCGGATGGGGGTTAACATGGCCGTGGCATTTGGTTGTGAGCCCAAGGGAAGCGCTGTGTACTTTACTTAGGGTGGGGGGAGACTACGAAGGAGAGAGAGAGAGAGAGAGAGAGAGAGAGTGATGGAGGTACGTGAGGAAAAGAGCTTATAGTTATTAACTTTTAACCCAGAGAAGAGCGACTGCAAAGGAGGGAGGAAGGCTAATGCGTCTGAGATATTGCATTTTAAAAGGTGTGTAAACAAAGTACCAGGATGAGGAGAGGAAGGTGAAGCAACAAAAATGAGGAAAACATTGAAAATGAGCGGAGGCAATGTTAAGTTTAGTCTCTCTCTCTCTCTCTCTCTCTTTCTTTCTCTCTCTCTCTCCTTCTCTATGCCAGTGCTCTGATTTATGACTCAGTTTAAACGAAGGCCACATGTCTCTCCCAATGCTGCGATTTGTCCCCGCACCCCTTCGTCTCAGCTTCCTCGCAAAACAACTGCACAGAGACAATCAAAATAATATACCGTTCCTAAAACGGGGCTCCACTTTTTTGGGGGTACTGTGTTAGGTCACTCATTTCACCCTAAGGGACTGTTTGGTTTCTCACACAGAGTTTGAGCTGATCTGTGGCCTGCATGGTGGTGGTGCTGCTGCGTAGAGAACGGAGGAAAATACAAGATGAGGGGAGTGAAAAAGATGACAGCTTACAAGGGAGCCATTAATAATTCTCAAAAGCAAGGTTGTCCTGACACAGAGAAAATAGGGTATGCATTGGAAGGCCCTTTTATTTCCCACATAGAATACTTTAAGAGGACTGTATTTTATTTATTTATTTTCACAATTGTTTTTTTAAAAGCCTGTTTCTGGTGTATTGTCGTGCATTTTAGTAGTTTCACCTAGGATGTCATGCGTGCTTGAGTCTGTATTGTTGCAATAGTTCACTCAAAAATAAATAAATGTTTTCCTGTTATCAAGTAAATTATTTAAATATCTAAATAGTACTTGAACTTGAAGCATACGCATAACTACTTTTTGTTATATATATTTATAAAACTAGAAAATAAAACCAATTAGCCAGTGGGAGAACAAGATATATTCGCTGTAAACAAACTTTATTATTGTATGCAATTTTAGATCAAATAAAAAATGTTTAGATTCTTTCAGGAAAACAAGACAAAATGTATCATCCATCCATCCATCCATCCATCCATCCAAATTTAATGTCATAATTTACCTGATAGAATAGAATGTCATTGTCGTCACATGCTCAATTACTGTGTCCTACGAGGGGTTTGAAAAAGGGGGTTTGACTTCAACCGGATTTGATTTTCAGTCTCTCTATTTTTTTGTCATTCAACTGACGATGACTGCCGGTCCAAAGTGTCCTCACCCAGATCCATAGTCCTAAACCTGAGATTTATTCGTCCGATCTCATGCTTGTTCTCAGATAAGATTTTATTCCTATGATATTCAACAATGTGTTATTATTCCTCCAGTTAGCTTGATCTCCTCTCCCAGTTGATCCTAACCACAGCTTTCTGCATTTGAAATGGAGAAAAGCCATATTTGTTTACTCTCATCACCTGTCCATTGTTCCGGGTGGAGACTCCCTGTGGGACACGGCACACATGAACCAGTGGTGCTGTAGCAGGAGACACCACAGCAGTCTTAACAGCTTTCTGCAGTCTCCAGAGGGACCAGTAAACTGAGAGAGAACCCCTGGAGAACACAGGAGAGAAGTAAGGGGGTAGGAAAGGGTTTACGTGCATGCACAGTAAAATGAAACAAATGTGTACAAAACACAGCAAAACACATTTTTTTATGATTTACAATAAGGTTAATTAGTTAGTTAACTACCTTAGTTAACATGAACTAAGAATGAACAATACTTCTTCAGCATTTATTAATATTAATATTAATTTCAACATTTACTAATACGTTATTAAAATCAAAGGTTGTATTAGTTAACATACTGTGAACTAACATGAACAATGAACAGCTGTATTTTTGAACAATGAACAGCTGTATTTTTATTAACTAACTTTAACAAACATAAATACTGTAACAAATGTTTTGCTCATTGTTAGTTCATGTTAATGCATTAACTAATGTTAACTAATGAACCTTATTGTAGCTACCATTTTTATTTATAATAAGAATACAACTTTACAGTATTATCTCAATCCATTTTAAAGATTTAAAAATAATGAAACCTTTAAAAAAAAAAACGAATCCCCTGCATTCTGTTCCATTTCTCTCCATCTATCTATTTTTGAACACAAGAGCTTGTCCTGTGTGGACCTTGAAATTCAAACAAATCCTGACCCAAAACACCTGGGTCACAAAAACACAATACTAAACTTTCATTTCCTTCACCCCAGAAAAATCCTGACGCCCTTGCAGCCGTTGAGTCCATCCAGATCCGTCGCTAAAGGCCCGGCCGTGCCCGAAGCTGGTTTTGAGGTGTGTTGCTGCCTGGGTCAGGCGCTGCCACTGTAGGTTAGGCTGCTGGTCTGATCTGTGTTGACAGTGCAGAAATCTGTCAAGCCCAAGGAGACAGGTAATGCTTCCAGCTAGAGAGTGAACCTTTCGCACTGACCGCTGCTGGAAGGATGGGTGAGTCACATCTCGAGTCTTCCGTTCGATCGGTTCATGTCACGTCAGGTACATACAGGTACATACGCATCAGTGATGGAAAAAGAAAGACATTTAAATGTTTGCCTCAAGTTTACCACCGTTTATCTGAAGCTGATACAGAAGCTCCGCTTGTTTTGCTGCCATCGCCAGCCCTAGAAAGTGGAAAACCAGAGGCTAGACAGTTGCAAATTAAAAAGAAGGCTGTAAAGTTCAAAAGCCCAGTGCCTAATGGCTTTTTAAGGTGAACTGTTTCCCCATCACATTTGTAAACAGGCCCTTATTTACCCGCACACACGTGTGTCTGTGTGTCTTGTTGGGGGGGAGGAGTTGGGTAGTTGACCTTTGCGAGCAGAGACAGTGTCTGAGAATGAACACCACTCGCTGCATCTTAATGGCCACCAAACAGCTACACTGCTATCCTCTGATATTTGCTTAAACATGAGCACAATACATATCAAAGATATTTACAAAGAGAGCACGGTCAGCAGTTACCCAGCAGAGAGAGACAGCCAAGATGGAAAACAAGCAGCCGTCGGGGTTAGTGCAGGGATATTACACACAGCGCTAGGTCTTTTCAGTGCAGGAAATACAGCGCATTAGATGCAAATGCTTTTGATTAACCGAAAAGACAGACAGGTAAAAAGATATATAAAAAAGAACACTGCACCAATGAAATACTGCTAATGGTTCAGTGCAATGTAAGGCAAAGACATAGGTTAACAGGGTGCAAAATCAGACCCGAAACTCTTAAAAATTTATTGTCACCTACTGGTCAGTAAAAGGATGGTTTTTTTTACTGTTTTATATTAATTTAACATGAGGTTTGCACTTTTTGTAACTTTGTTACCATAATGCCAGTTACCATAATTTGTAAACCTAAATATTTTAGTAAATATTTGAGTTTAATTTCTGATTTTAGTCATATAAATTATAAATATGAAAAAAAATGTAAATACCCTATAATAATATATGGCATTACAGTGATATATTTATATGACATTACAGCGTTCAGTGTCACATGATCCTTCAGAAATCATTCTAATAAACTGATTTGGTGCTCAAGAATTAAACAAACAAAAAATCTTAGTGACCTCAAACTTTTGAACAAAAAAATTTCGCCAAGAATACTTTCTTTCTTACATGTTTGATGGGACTAAATCTGTGACTCATTTTGCTAAATATTATGTTTTTATTCATTGAAATTATAGACATATTGCTTTGATGCAATTAATTGAATTATTATTTCAAAAAAGGTTGTCAAAAAGATGACATTATTTGATTTCAACTATTGGATACATGATTTTTATTACTGGATACAGTGGAGGTGGTCTCGACCTCTGAGGGTGGAACAGGCCAAACTCATGCATTTATCTAACATTTTTATCAGTTATTAAATAGTTACACAATAGTATTTGTGTCCTGAATGCTTTAAAATAAGAAAAAAGTGTACCATATTCATGGAAAGTGCCATATGTCATTTCATGTTACTGGGAGTTTTTGAGCACAGACTTACAAATTGTATTTTTGCCTTTAAAACATTACAGGCGAGAGGAGAAACTCATCCTCTTGTGCTCTAACAGTGGTGATAGATTGAGGGGCAGAGGTGTGCTGTTGAGAGGGGTGGATTCTGTCATGTGGCCATAGAAATCAAGAGCGTAACAGATTATAATGGAGCTCCAGAACTGAAGGGGAAGTTTGTCTCTTTAGGCTACGGTTACGAGATTAGCCTCTACTGCCTCTTTCACATACCTGTCTTACTCCTGCCTGCAGCCAAGCCGCATCTAATGTTCCCCTTACTTCTCTGTACACCAGAGCGGGGATGGATCACAAATGCATGAATTTGTCTAGTTTCCTCTCTGCATAACTTCTGAATGTATCAAACTCTGACAGCTGATTCTAGGCCAGTTAATCTATTCCTGGGGGGATGCGTGTACCATGCCTGCATGTGAAAAAAACACCTCCCTTTAGCAAGCAAATATGCAGTTACCCCTTTTCTTACTTTTTATTTTTCTGTCCCTTTTTTATGGCCAGTTGTCTTCTTGAAGGCAAATAGCATGCGAGGGTTTTAAAAGCACATCACGCTCTCACGGATAAAGACTGCACAGAAAGGTCGAGAAAATTACAGCTGAAACAATTGATGTCAGAGAAACAAATGCGAGTTTCTACTTGCGTCTGCTCAAAAGGAGTTTGTGTTTATGTCTGAGCAGGAAGGATTTATCATGAGGTTGTTTTAAGCGATAGAACGAGTGACTGTGTATTATAAATGGTCACTGTTAGACAAAAAATAGAGCATTTAGCTGTTAGATATTGTTTGCTATTTTTAATGGCTGTTTGCTCTATAGCAGTATACGTCCAAATCACGTCCATCCATAAGATTACAGAACAAACTGCAACAAGATATATAATGTCTACTAATTTTATTTTGCTATTGTTTTTCACAAAAGAATACAAAACAGAAAAAGAAAGTAAAAAAAAAGCCTGTCTTTTCACCACTTTTTATTTGGCAACACAAACAAATTCACACTCCTTTTTTTTGCTCATTAATTATGCAGTTAAGAAAAAGCTGCAATGTAGAGAACGGAGGAAAGGTGAAAATGAGGGATTCAGTTTTCCCTCCTCGCTGAATATTCATAATATATCCCTTTTATGATGCTTTCTGCCGTTGTTTGTTCCAGTTTGGTGCAACGACTTCCCATTTCGAGAAGCTGTTAGCAACCAGGAAATCGTTGAATCCGCATCAACGAGAGGAAGAAGGTGTCTCAACTCCTCGCAAACAGGTGTTATGTGTCTGCCACACGCTGCGTATGATATTTAAAGCGTGGCTTGATCTTCACCCCCAGCCAACCCCCTGTCAAAACCCTCCATATTGTGTGAAGTTGGTTGTTTTAAGCCAACAATGTGCTATGCTCTTGACACGTGCTGCAAAGTGCATTGCATTTTTTCTAGTCGAAGTCATTAACATTATTTAACTGCGGACACCACCACCATTTTTCATTTTCAGCGTAACTCTGAAAGCACTTAGGGATAATTATTTCACCACGAGCCGCTGTGAGGAGAACTACTGTCCTAAATCCTCTGGCAAATAAGGAGGCATACTAACCCACTCTTCCTGAAGTCTGAGGTGTACCTATTTATTTATTATTTTTTTTATTTGGTAGATTTTGTTTTTTATTCCTTGACAATTTGAGTTTCTGGAACTGTTGCCTCTCCACGTTGCATGCCACAATAATTGGTCGGCAGAGTGGGATGCAAATTGCAGCTGATGTTAAAATGCATCTTAAAAGGGGATGGAGATGTCTCTTTGGAAGTCAAAGTATAATTTTTTTAACCACCTTCTCTCTCTTTTTTTTGTCAATAAAAATCTTCAGACTTAGAATGAGGTCAGACACCAGCTTTTTATTCATCTTGTGAGGATTTGCAGCTCTTTAAACCACTTAAAACTATCCGAAAGGGGGTCAGGGACCCCTCAGTTAATTTAGTTTTATCTTTCTCTCTGTTCTGCCTGACCTCAAGCGCATTGCTTTGCCAAACTGCAGCCTGCTTGTTTCTCAGTAGTTTGTGTTCTTGTTTTTTACTGTGAAACATGATGGTAGAAAGCACTTAGGAATGCTTTAAGTAATTTCTATAGTTTCCCCTTAAATCTTATTTGGATTATAGTGAAACAGAGTTCTTTCAAACAGTTCTATGTACAAGTCTCCTGTTAAAAAATTATTCAGCGGTTTTGTGAACTGGTTCAATTGATTCATTGAAGCTATTAAAAAGTAAAAAGTCATTCAGATTGGTGTTTTATAAATCGGTTCAATCGATTTATTGAAAACATCCAACTAAAAAAGAATTAACCAGTAAACTAATCAATCACTCTGCTTTTATAACCTATTCAAATGATTAATTGAAACCATCTGACTCAAAAGACTGATTTGTTAGCAATAACCAGTGAATGAATCATTCAGGGGTGCATTTCCCAAAAGCATTGTTAGCCAACTATGGTCGCAAGTTCCTTTGAGCTCTATTGGTAACGACAGAATTTGCGACCATAGTTGGCTTTGGGGAGCGCATCCCAGATCATTTTTGTGAATCATTGTCAGTAATTGAAACCGTCTGATTCAAAGAATCATTTGTTAGCAATAATGAGCAAAATGAACAAAACTTTTTGTGAACTGCTTCAGTCAGTTCATTGAAAACGTCAATGAAAAATTTGAAAGCAACAAAAACTTGTTAGCAATAGCCAATTGGTTCTATTGATTATTTCAATCGATTAATTGAAACGCATCCAACTCTAAAGAATAATTGGATAGCGTTAACAAGTGAATGGTTTTGTGAACCGATTCATATGTTTTACTGAAACCATCTAACTTTAAAAAATTATTTGTTAGCAATAACCAGTGAATGAAACATTCAGGTTTTGTGAATTGGTTTAATCAGTTGACTGAAACCATCCAACTCAAAGAATCATTTGTAGGTAATAATTAGTTTATCAGATATAAAAGTCTATATTTATTCATATAACTTAAACACTATAACTATATCTGTATTTATAGAAAAAAAAGATCCAAGGCACTTCTTCCAGTTAAAAAAAGTTTAAAAGCCATTATTCAAACCATGGCTCACTCTAGAAACATTAACAATAACTAAAACACTGCACACTGATGCATTTCAGCCGTTCAGCCTTCCTCAAGAGTGTGTCAGCTACCAGGTACTATAACTATATCGTTTGTTGTTGTGGTGTTTGGTGATTGATCACATTGATTTCCTCTGCAATTCCATCTCATGGATTTTTGTTAGGATTAGCTCTGGTTGCTAGGGTGAACACATTGGTCATCTCTCATTTCCTCTCACAGAATCCTGCAGTGTGAGCTTGAAACCCTCTCTGTAAATCCACCTCAGGGCTTCAACCCCCTCTTCCTCATGCAAACACATCACTGGTAATCCCAGAACCAAGACTCGTGTGCAGGGGACCAGAACTAATGAAGACAACTGTTCAATTACTAGCTCAATTAATACAAGTGCCTGGGAGCTCAGAGCTCTAAGGAAAGACGTTACGCAGTAGATGTTGTGGCCAAGCATAAACTAAACCGCCGATGGCGATCCCACATCCAATCTCAGGGCTTAACCGCTAATGCCGTGTCCTGTTTAAAGTGCAGTTTGTCTATGTTAGGAGGGTTTTATGAACATACAAACAAAGGCTCTCATGCCCACTATGGCCACTACTAAGAACTGAGATGTGTTTTAGATTTTTTTGTGCCACAGTGTGAAGTATTTTGTTGCATTAACAATTAGTTAGTGTATGTTTTCTTAAGTTTTGCTTGTTAACTTTAAGTTAAGATAATATTCATGTATTTGGACAATCGTTCTTGAATTGCCCTGCTCTTTTTTTTTTTATCCCTTTGTTGCCATTGACCTTTGGTTTCCATATAAATTTGGCTGTTTAAAATATGCAATGACCCATGAGGCTAAATGAGGTTATTCTTACTCTTGCTCTATTGAGATTTTTGCTACGTCAATAGTCGGAGAGGGCTGTATATAATTAATATTTCTCTCGCCTACCTCTGAACCTTGTGGCCCAATTAAGCAAAGGCTTCCTCAAGCACTGGTACATGATGCCTGGTCAGCTCCAGCATTGGTATGCTTCCCTCATATTCAAGTCAATTTTTTTGGCACTCCGCATGGACATTCAGCGAAAATACAAGTGTTCCAAAAAAAAAGAGGTGTAGCTTAATACCTTGCCGCCCAAAGGGGGGCTGCCTCCCAATGATTAAAGATTAAAGATGCAACACACACACATAATTACAAAAAACTAATTATTTCCTTGAAAATGAATTTAAAAAAGTGCTTCCACAGGGGAGTTGGCTCTAGCTATTTCATTTAACTGTAAAAAAGGCCCTTGGGGATAGTTTTTGCTGTTCGTCTAGTTTCAGTTTTTCTTTGTCCCTTGCTCTCTTCGCACTGAAATACGAGCAGGTCATCATGATTAGGTTTTTGTCATCAGTAAGTATTCATAGTCCAACAAACGTACAGAAATATGGACTTAGTGGCCAGAGTATAAATCTGTTTTAGAGTACCATAATATTTGAATGTTCATTTTAAAATCCTCCCAGGATTATACATTTTGGGGTGTCTGACTCTCTTTAGTATAGCTGTGGCCCCCCAAACTAAGTCTAAGCACAAAGTCCTTAACAGTATTTTGAACACTGTTGAACACTGTTAACTGTTTTAATAGTTAATAGTTTTTAATAAATGTGTATATACTGTATGATTTTTCTGCAGATAAATTGTGTGTTATCTGAGGAGCAGGGTTGGGCAAAAGCATTCTAGGAAATATGTTTTTCTATTTTTTCCTGTGATGGCAAAATTGAATTTTCAGCAGCCATTACTCCAGTTTACAATGTCACGTGATCCTTCAGAAATCATTCTATTTGGTGCTCAAGAAATATTTCTTATCAAAAATGTTTAATATAGATTTTTTTCAGGATGCTAATAAATAGAAAGTTCAAAAGAACATCATTGTGTCACTTTTGATCAATTTAATGCATTCTTGCTGAATAAAATTATATATATATATATATAAAACATACTAACCTCAAACTTGTAGTCTTGTGTATATATATATAAAAAATCTATAATTTGCACAGTGATTTTAATTTTTCTGATCGGCAACATGTGTAGTGTGTTGTTTTGCGTTCAGTTGTGTGAGCTGGCACAGCAAAACAAACCTGCACGGGGGGAGACGGCGGCTGCACTGACATTGTTGGCAATGATGACGGTAATCATATGTGTTTGTTGTGTAGTGTTTTATCACCTGTCCACCGCTGTGGCTTGTTTGAGGACAAATGAGTCTTAATAAAGCAGATTCCCTCCATGACTCCACAGGGCCCAGCGCAACAAAGCTGTTCGCTGGACCGGGCGGCCTGGGGAGTAGATTGATTACCCGCAGAATCACGGTACCACCAGCATGTCTGTGGGGCGAGAGCTCTTATTGGCCTCCCCCACCATCGATCCCTATACACGGCCCTCCACTTCAATCCCTTCATTCCTCACTGCCCGGCTGCTGGAGGTGGCAGCGGGTGACAGTAAATCAGGGTTGCACATGGACCGCTCTGCATACTTCTGTGTTCTGGCGCATCAGTCTTTTACACAAATATAGTGGTCTGGAAAACCCCTGTGCCACAAATTTGCCATATATGAGCTGCAAGTTTATCGTTAAAAAATCATTTTTGCAAGGAACTGATGTTGGGGAGTACCGGGCTGAACCCAGCAAACACAAAACATTTTTATAACCATTCACAATGTTGTATTTTGGTTGCAATATATAATGTTGCAGTACATTGTTTTAAAAACGTTTTAGAAACCACATCTAAAATAAAAGTAACCAAAATAAAATGTTTCCTGTTATGTTTTCAAGTAGTCAAAAAAGCTTAAATACTATCAAAACAAAATCCAGACCGAACTGCAACTTAGATGTTTAACGTAATTTGCACATTGGAATAAGACGTTTAAAAAAATATCATAACAGGACCAAAACATACAACCAGGCTAAATCAGCTTTGGCACATTCTGTTGGATTAAAAAGGTCTAAAAATGTTTTTGTGTTTTTTTACATTTTCAAATTTCATTAATGTGAAATGTTGCCGTTCGAGCATGAAAAAAGTTACAAAGCACAAATTCCTCTCCAAAGGGAGTAAGCATTGTTTCAGAATTCCCTGAAACGCCTCGTTTCATCACGTCACAGTATCCCTCATTTAAATAGTTCCTGCCCAAGGGACACACACAAACACACACACAAAAGGGGTGAAGCCTGGGTGTGTTGAAACTCAATGTTATGGTAAGGTGCGTGACATTTTCGAAACATGCTCGAAGCGGTTGACCAATCACAACACACTGGTCTAGCCGACCAATCAGAGCACACTGCACTTTTCGGAAGGAGGAGCTTCATAGAGACCATGAATAAACAGTGTTACAGACAGACTGGGAAGAGAGGTGCTGCAAAAGTCAAAATCAAGATTTTGTAATAAAGGGCATAATATGGCCTCTTTAAAGAAAATAACATAATCAGTAAAAATATAAGTAACATTTTTACATTAAAGCGATTCAGTAAATGAGTAACACATGAGACACAAGGCAGCCTGCCATATCAAAAATGACTTCTGTGAATTCTTACATTGTCTCTGCTTATTTAACTGATGGGAGAAAACATTCAAATTGAATAATCCACTTGTATATACTTTCTTTGCTGTTTCATAGTTAAAGGGTTAGTTCACCCAAAAATGAAAATTAAGTCATTAATTACTCACCCCCATGCTGTACCAACCCCGTAAGACCTTCGTTCGTCTTCGGAACACAAATGAAGATACTTTTGATTAAATGTGACAGCTGGATCACTCCTCCATAGGCTGCCTAAGGGAATGAATCCTGACGTCCCAGAAAGTCAATGAAGAAAATGTTTAAATATTCCATGTCACAATTCTGTGTTAAAAAAATAAAACAAAAATAACGACTTTATTCGACTATTCCTTTTCTTCCTTGTAGGCCTGAAACGAGACTTCAAGAGATTTCCACGACGCATGCGCGAGAACTTAACTGAAGTAGTTGAAGGAGATCGCAATTCTCGCGCATGCGTCGTGGAAATCTCTTGAAGTCTCGTTTCAGGCCTACAAGGAAGAAAAGGAATAGTCGAATAAAGTCGTTATTTTTGTTTTATTTCCGCACAAAAAGTATTCTCGTCGCTTGATAAACTTATAGTTGAGCCACTGTTGTGACATGGAATATTTAAACATTTTCTTCATTGACTTTCTGGGACGTCAGGTTTCATTCCCTTAGGGAGCCTATGGAGGAGTGATCCAGCTGTCACATTTAATCAAAAATATCTTCATTTGTGTTCGGAAGACGAACGAAGGTCTTACGGGGTTGGTACAGCATGGGGGTGAGTAATTAATGACTTAATTTTCATTTTTGGGTGAACTAACCCTTTAACTTGACATTACAATTTAACATAGATCAAGCCTCTGATCTCCCATTTGAGCTGCTTTATTTTAACCCGAGGTCTCTTGTTTTTTCAAGTAGTATATGTCTCTGGCTGGGCATGAGCGTGTGATAGTCTGACTTAACGGATAGAGTGTGATGATTATCCTCATCACAGGCGCTGCAGTGCACGAACGGCTGCCAACTGTAAGAACAGTGGCAGTGATGATGGGTTGATGTCATCGACCCGCTGTGAACTGTACTCTCAGTCAGACACCTCACACCAAACTGGCGTTGACATCCATACACGCTGTCACTTCAGCCCCCGAGGTGATAGCACCACTCTCCCCATTATGAGGGTCCCTCAGGAGGCTGCACTTTACTTCCCATGAAGTGGGAACACACTGATAGCCCTGTGACAGTGTAATTAGCAACTACCCAATCAGACCTGCTTATCTGAAACAAAGAACTTTGGTGTCACAAAATAAATGATGATGATGATGATGATGCTGTTGGAAAAGACTATTGACTAACAATTACTTATGATGGAATTTGGAGATGCTCAAAGTTATAAAATTTGAGTCTGTAAAAAGAGTAACATTGACTGTGAGGAAATGCTATTGGATGATGTAATACTTCTGGAAAGAGTGCAGGGCTTTTTTCTCTCAGTCTTTCTGTATCTTTCTGTCTTTTCCAACCACTCTCCATTACTGACCTCTGTCTTCTGCACTATTATATCACTATACTAGATAGAAGAGGTCTGGTCTGATTTATTTTGCTGCCACTTTCCAGGTCTTCTGCTTCATGGCTGAGCAATTGAAGAAAAATGAAAGTACTTATATGTACCTATATTAAAATATGATATTTAGTATGTACAAATTTCAGAAATTAAAATAATAGTTAGTATAATTCATTTTATGTAAATGTTATGTTTTATGTTTATTATAAAGTATTATATATATATATATATATATATATATATATATATATATATATACATATATATATATATACATATATATATATATACATATATATATATATACATATATATATATATATACATATATATATATACATATATATATATATATATATACATATATATATATATACATATATATATATATATATATATATATATATATATATATAAACAGGTGTATGTACTGTAGGCATATATATATATATAATATACTGTTATTATAACATCATGATTATCTTATAATATATAATTATTTTGTATTTACATTTTATACCTCAAATGTGCATAGATTTAGAAATAGTAAGAACAATAATATAAATTATATATTATAATAATTATATAGTACAAAGTGCCCGTGCAAAATCAGTTTTTGTGTGTGTTTTTAGTAATTGTTGGTTTGGTGTGTTTGATTGAGTGCTCATTGTTACAATTACACAGCAAAAGTTCAGTGACATTTTTATTTCTGTATGGTAGAAAGCAAATACTGATACTGACATAATTGGCATACAATAAATGTGGAAAATTCAGGGAGCAGGCTACACAGTGAACTCCGAAAAAACGCTACGCGCTACTACAAATGATGACTGTGAATAAAAAGTAACAAAGTAAAAAGTAATGTTTAGCTGACAAGAGTGTTTATGTCAGAATGTTTATTTTAAAACCACTACCTTCTAAGTGCTTCTTTTAACGATATATTTACTGATATCTTTTGCATTTTTAATCCAAACAACATCAAACTTGGCACTGGACTTACTCGTGCCCGTAGCCAGACACCTGTCAAGTTTGACATCCATCGAACTAACGGTTCGAGAGATATGCGAATAACAAGATACACAGACAGACAGACAGACGTTCCTGTAATTTATAGATAGATATATAATATATTATTGTATATTGTTTATACTTGTTATAGTGTTAACAAGTATAAACAATATAAAATAACAATTCTAACTAAATAAAATAACTATTCTAGTCAGCATAAGGTCTTAGCGTCACCTCAGCATGTTTTTGGTGCACTTTTTCTGCAGGTCTGGTGGAGTAGTGCATGGGGTAGAAGTGATGAAAGAGGAGAGAGAGCTCTCTGAGATCTGGGCAGTTCAGTCAGCATCTCAGCAGGCCTTATGGAGACTATTGAGGACTCCACTGGCTTTTTAGGTCCCTTTGAACAGGTGCTTTTCTCCCAGTGCTGCTGGCTTCGCTTTGGATTTCCAAACACAAAGAGCTGCTATATCCCATACATATAAAGCCCCCACTTGTTTGTGCGTGGACACACATGCACTTATGAACACACATGGAAGCAAATGCACAAGCTCACAAACACTTTTGGGGGTTCTTTCAGAGGGATTTCCTTTGCACCTGTTTATTTCCCCCCTCAATATATATATATAAGTGGATCTAAATCATCTATAACAGTGTGGGTGAATTTGAGTGGCAAAATATCCTCTGGGTTCTCCCTATTTCTCACTCTGACTGTCGTTCTCTCTCTCTCTCTTAAAGACTCCTCCGGATCTCATGATTTATGTATGAGGCTGAGGCGTGATTCTTCTTGGCATGGGGAGAGAAGTTGTCCTTTGTCTTCTGCTCTGTTGGCCAGTAAGAGGTTTTTCTGAGGTCTGGAGAAGGGTCTCAGAGTTCTTCTGGATTCAAACAGTGTGTGTGTGTGTGTGTGTGTGTGTGCGTGCGTGTGCGTGTGTGTGTGTGTGAAAGAGAGAGGAGTGAGACTCTTTCTGGAGGTGTGGGAGTGTGCCCCACAGTTATTACCCGACTGGAACTGCTTCAGTATGGTGCTAGAGCCAGATTGCGACAGAGACATGTAAACAAATAAACAAACAACCCTAGACTGTCAGATACGCAGCAAGGAGGCTTAATCTTATTATTGCTTAAACAGGACCCCGGTGGGAAATATAAAGATATAACTAATCTAAAAAATTGGAATCCGCTCACATTACAATGTTGTGAATGTTACCTTGCAATAAATATAAGTAAAATTAAAGTGGTTGTCCCCAGATTTATTTTTACCAACCAGACAAGCTTTTAACATGGGTTACACATTACAGACATAAGGTAGTTAATTGAAATAAAAGATTAGCATGAAATCTTGAATGAACAGCATGTCTTTGACAAGAATAGTTTTAGTGTATAATATGTGAAAGGTATGAATAAATGCAGTTTATTTCATTTTATAAAAAATATAGATATGTGTTATGTAATAGGCTATGTGAAAGTTTTAAATACATGAATACATGAACAGATTATTAGTTTTTTTTCTATGAAATATATATGCAGATTTGTATATATGTATACTAATGACCATTTTATGTATTGCGTTTATGTATGTATTTGCACTGCTGTATAAAATATATAATTGTACAAATATAACGCTAATATCCTAGAACTAATTTACTGCATCTTTTTTGTTTTGTTTAGGAGAATTAATAAAGAATTAAGTATGAATTTTTATGAAAAATTAGACAATTGTTGACAACGACATACATTATGAGCAGTGTTGGGCAGTAATTTATTACATGTTATCTGGATGTATTTGGATTCCAAAAATGTAGTAATTAGATTATATTTTACATTTTTAAATGCTCATAATCATATTAGTTAATTTTTTTTATGAATTACACGATTAGTCACGTTATTCATACAATGGAAGTAAATTATTCGTAATTGATTGATTCTCCCTAATTCTTCGTTTTACTCTTTTAAATTTTTCTTTCTAAAAAATCTCAGTACAAAAACACCTTTCAATTACACCATGTTTGAGATGAACAATTATGCAAGTTATAAACACTACAAGTTAATTTTTTAATAATTGAACAACACATTTTGCATGTTCACAGTTCTCTGATATCGGATAATAGTCAAATTGACATGCAGGTAAACAAATAAAAAATATATATTTTAAGGATTCAATAATTTTACTTTGTTTTTATTTGCCAATAATTTTTTGAATTTTACAGTTTTATGATTTAATTAAGAACTCCGCTGTTCTTTCATTAACCCCAGTTCGGGAAACCCTGACATAATGTAATGTTTAATGCATTTCATGTTGTTGATAAAGAATCACACACACACACACACACGCACCCATACGCGCACGCGCACACGCACACGCACACGCACACCCACACACACACGCACACACACACACATAAACAAACACACACTATATATGGTACACAATAATCCCATTCAAATCTAAGTGATAAACAAGTGAGGCCAAAAGTAATCTAAAATTAATCAAAAAGTCAGAATACATTACCTAAAATGAGTAATCTATATTACATTACTAACAACTATTTTCTCATGAAATATGTAATCAGAAACAGACTACAATTAACAAGTAATCTGCCCAGCACTGATTATGAGTATAAAATTAAGATCAAATTAATAATAAATATTCCTAATAACAAACATTTGAAAAGCAGGATAAACAAATGTCTCAATTTAATCACATTGCTGTCTGAGAGAAACAATTAAGATATTAAATAAATCTTTTTTGCTTTTTTAATGGAATGTGTAATCAAGAAGATATGGGAGCCTATAGACATGCTCACTGAAGTAGGGAAAGAAAAAAAAAAATTCCGCAAACAAACAAGTGCAGGAGGGAGGTGTGTGTTCCTGTCTTTTTTAACATGACGGGGGATGGACGGATGCTGAGAGGATGATAGCGCACACTTCCTGGGGGTTTTTCCCTTTCTACATCACTCGCTCCAGCCTTTAGAATCTCCAATAGACACATACACAAACACAAAAAAGAGCGAAATCTTGTCAAAGCAAGAAACGAGTACAGATTAGAGATCCCTGTCCGCCTTCACAGCCAAACAGCGTGGTCATTCCTGGGGGGATTTGAGACATTGGAAGGGAGGGAATAGACTGGTACAAAACCACCAATTTCATACTACACATGTGGATTAAGTCTCTACACATTCAACAGCTCCGAAATGCCCATGTAACAAATTACAATCCTGTGACTGCAGCAGGGGCGCCGGGCCTATATTTGGATGCTCTTGTGCCTGGCAGTGCCCGGCCCGTGCCAGATTGTCTGCAGGCGGCGTTCGCTCCGGCTTTGATCGCGTGCCAGAGCGGCCTCACAGGCGTTTGGCTCCCCGATCACTCCCCCATCAATACGCTGGCACGCCGTCCTCATATCAAAAATGACCCAATTAGTAGACATCGATGTGTTCTGACAGGCAATACCTGCTGGAGCGAAGCAGGCAGCGCGAGCCGCTTTTCTCTCTCCGCTCCGTTCGCAACCCTCCCGCGCGCTTTGAAAACGGAGAGAGGTGAAAATGCAGTTGTTTGTTTCCCTCTTTCCTACCTGTCTTGGTGCTGACTACACTCCCTCCCTCAGGCTAGTCTTTGAACAGCGGTTTGGGTGTCAGAGGCGCGTGTGCAGAAAGCAGTTTAACTAAAACTGTAGTGAGGTGATTAGAGTACTTACTGACAGGAAACATTGTACTCCCACTGACTGATTGTCAGCACTCATCTTGGCAACTGACAGCCCGAATCCTTCTACATACCCACCTCCACGCCCCCTCCCGATGGCTCCGCGTGTGTGCGCGCGAGGGTATTTCATCGTCCCTCTTATGCATGCCTATCAAAACCTCTGCCTGAGCACTCAATCTTGCGCGTGTGTGGGGAGGCTCCAGCAAAGATGGTGGTAGATTCATCAAACATTCATACATCACCCACCTCAGGAATCGGTGCTCAGTGAAGTACTACACCAGATTCCCTTTGATTTCGCTTCGTTCAGACGCCTTCCTATCATTTCTCATGCGCCGCTCTCTGCTTCATCCGCAGACTCGAGATGGAGCTGCCCTGCTGACTCAACAGGCAGTCCTCCGAGCTATACGTTGGCAAATAAAACAGCCCTGCCTTAATGAAAGCCAGTCTCGATATTTCACGCGGCCACCATTAGCCAAATGAACTAACAAGATATCTGGCTGCTTCTGGGAGTTTCTCTCCCCATCTCACGCTCATCGGGTGGGATTACTACAGTTTTGTGTTTCACTAACTTTTAAGAAATGGTTTTCACTTTATTTTGATGGTCCCTTTAACACATTCTGTTGACTACAACAAGTAACATTGCACTTACATGTCTACTAACTCTCATTAGAGTATTAGTAGAATATTAGTAGACTGGTAGGGTTAGGGTTAGAATAAATTGGCATGTAGTTGCAAAGTTACTTATAGTCAGTAGAGTGTCTGTTGGAGGAGCATCACAATAAAGAGTTTGCAGATATTAAGCAAACAGTCTACTAATACTCTAATGAGAGTTGCAAAGTTATTTAAAGTCAACAGAATGTTCAAAAGGGACCATCAAAATAAAGTGTTACCAAGAAGGGTTGTCAGCCCACCCCACACCCTTCCTATGTCCAAGACAAAATGATGTCAGTTTAATGTTGCACATCTCTATATATTTTTTTTTGTTTAAAAAAAAAAATCATTTGAATTAAGATATAATCATTTTAAGACTTATGGGGGCCCCCTGGAAGTTTGCTGAGGCCCCCTACTGGGTCCCGCCGCCCTGGTTGATAACCACTGTGCTGAAGTGATGGTTTGACATAGACATACAGTATGATAAAAATAAAAAAACGTTACAATTTAAAGTACAGTACAGCTTGTCACTGGTAATAATACCCTCAGATGGACACCCTTGTACCTTATCTACACCAAAAGGGGAAAATAATAATAATAGGAGTTGAGGAGATCTCCTCAATAGGGTTGAGGAGATTCCCCCTTCTATGTAAAGCGCTTTGAGTGCCGAGAAAAGCGCTATATAAATGGATTATTATTATAATAAAAATATGCACAGGTACAAAGGTAAAAAAGGAAAATTCTGATGATGTACACAATACAGCTACATATAGTGCATAATGTAACAGTAATATTACCGGTAAGATTGCCATGGTTTATAGTTATGGTTAAGAGAATTAATGTAATCTCTAATTTACTGTATGACAACCTGCATTTATGCTGCGCTTAACCCTGGTTTAGCATCTTTTTGAGGCTGTCTTTGGTTTTAACAAAGTGGTGCAAAACTGCAAACCAAAGGGAGTACAGTCTTGGTAACAGAAACTCATACAGACATTCTTCATGTCTTTGTTAAAGCTGCAATTGTCCAGTTTTTTTCTTCTACTATATTTAATGCCTGTATGAGTCCATCTGGGCAGTGAGTGAGTATCTGGGTTCAGCAGCTGATGGCCTGTATAGCTTTGAGCTGGTCGTTGAGGAGGCCTTGCAGGTCTCTACTGCCATGTTTCGGCAAGCTGCTCGCATCGACAAACATTTGGCACAGACATCTCTACCAGCTGGAGCGGGCATCTCTGCCATTCTCAACGTCCCCTAATGTCACTCTCTCTCTCATCTGTCGCACAAGGCTCATGTTAACACACACAGACTTCTCGCCCCATTGGCTTGTACGCAGGCAAGTAAGTGAACTTTAAGAGTCGGTCCTCGGATAAGATCTTGTGTAATTAGCCATAATGGGGGTAGTTAAAGAACTCAGAAGCAGATGTTTGGCAGGGAAATTGAGACGCTGGTATATAAAACAGGTATTTTAAGGTGAGGCCGCCACCTGAGGCTACTGTTTCCAGATCAGTCTTACAGATAGCATTCAGTGAGCAACATCCCTTTTGTCAAGCACGATCTGATCTCAGATTCGCTCTACCACTTTAAAGCAGCTTTAAGAAAGCATCTACAGCTGTGAAAGTGAGTTCCTGTGGACTGGAAGGAGTGTTGCAGCTGTGTTTTGGAGCAGGTGTGTGAAAGTGGATGAACTCGGATGTGGATGTTGTCCACTGCGTGGCTTTTAGCTATAGCTACAGGCTACAGACAGTCTAATCTACCCTGTATGAGACGTGATATCATAAAACATATCTCCTGTGTGTTACTTTACAGTATTATAGACTGTTGCTGAAGGAGATCTGAATATATGAGATGACACCTGATAAGCACTGAGCTTGGAAAATGTGCACATTTTGTATCATTCATGGTAAATTGCGATGATTTGAATGAGTTTTGTAAGGAATTTTGGAGAGTAAATGAATTACATAGTTTTCAAATATTGATGAATGCTGCTTTACGAAGT
Source organism: Tiaroga cobitis (assembly GCA_030578255.1). Classification (NCBI taxonomy): domain Eukaryota; kingdom Metazoa; phylum Chordata; class Actinopteri; order Cypriniformes; family Leuciscidae; genus Tiaroga; species Tiaroga cobitis. The sequence continues at coordinate 35,011,521 of CM060606.1, forward strand.
TGTTTATCCCCTGTTCATTAGCAGTCTCGCAAAACAAATACACAGAGTAGCACTAGACGAATTATATACTTTCTCACCTTGGGGTTATTTCCTTTGCAATTTTTGTCAAGATAATATTTCAAACTCTTAAAAAACATGTAGCAGGGAAGGCTTTTTAAGGACATTGTTTATCTACGAGTAAAACAGCTGAAAATGACCAAGGCTAATTTGTACACCTTGCCACATCTTGCCTGCTAGTGGAAGGAGACTCCAATAAAAAAAAAAAAAAGATATTCCAGCTTTTACCATTATCTTTTGATATATGTCAGGCTTGCAGGTGCTTTACCATGGCCTGAGGGGAGAGGAGGTGTTTAAGATAAAAGACTGGTTATTACAATGTGACAGAGATTCAACAGGACCTGCAGGTCAGGACACTAATGCAGGGTAGAAAGAGAGCTCTGTTTGGGCTCTTCATAAAAGTAGCTAACTACATTAAAATCTACTATTTTCTTATCACATTTTTAAAAAATTTACATTTATTATTTATTCATTTCATAATTTTTTTGTAAAACTGGAAAATATCAAATTTAAAGCATGTGGTGAATAGCATAATTTAACTAAATATTACGTTTAACAGTTAGTTTATTAGTTATAGTTTTTTATTAAGTTATTTTTCAATAAATCATTTAATATTATTGTACTAATTCATTTTTTTATTATTATCATTGTTATCATTATTATTTTATTTGTATTATATATAGATCGTAGCGTGTGTTGCAGGGACAAGCACAGGCAATATTCCAAATACAAGCACAGTTTTTCCAAAAAAGGCACAAACATAGTTAATCCAGTCCTGGGACAAGAATATAATCCACACAAGGGAATCAGGAACATAATCCAAACAGAGAACACACATACAAGAAAAACGACTGACAAAACACAATTGAAACACAGGGATCGCAGGAGCTAACCAGGGACACTATACACTAACAAGTTAGGCAATGAAAACAAAGGAAACAGGAACTGAGGAAGACTAAACTAAACTTCAAAAATAAGAGTAAATTAAACAAGACAGGAACACAGGCAGGGATCATGACAGCTGCATTTGCAATATAATATTTATAAAAGAATTGATGGAAAACTGATGTTATGAAGAGTACTTCAGTTAAAAGCACTTATGTTAGTATCGCTACTTTTATTTATACCCTGACATACATAGTTAGGGGTGTAACAATACTCTCATGCCACGATTCCATACATCACAATACTGAACTCAAGATACAATACTATTGCGATACTTTAAGCCAAAATAAAAAGAAAAGGTCTTTATTATTATCATTATTACTTCTAAGACATGTTTAGAAGTTAACAAAATGTACTAAATTACTAAAATACTAAAATGCTAAATTTGTTATTACATTGGACTTGGACTTTAAATGGAGGGACAGAAATCCATAAATCTCTCAGGTTCCATAACAAATAATTTCATTTGTGTTTGGAAGATGAACGAAAATGTTTTAGGTTTGAAACGACATGAGGGTGAGTACATGATGACAGAATTTTCTTTTTTTTGGGTGAACTAGGCTACCTTATAAATACAATAAGCTGAGTCTTGGATAAAAAAAAAAAACTCTTGATCGCGATAGGCCTACACATCATTCACATCACGATACATATTGTCGCAATTTTATATCATAATATATTGAAATAACGATAAATTGTTACACCCAAATTTCTGAATTTAGACTGAGGAGATTGGCAGAGTAGCAGAAAAAGGCAAACTCTTTGTGAGGCCTATATATTCAGGACATTTTATCTGCAAAATTTTGGAAAAGTTTTGTTTTAGAGTACCTGATGTGGTGTATCATCTGGTGAGCCGTGCACTGTCTCTGTACGTACCTTTTGGGAGGAAACATGGCTTGTTTGTTTTCGTGTGACATGGGAAAAAAATCACTTTGAAAAGTCATCCGGAGAAGCAAAAAAGTAAAACACCTTTCTAGTTAATTAACCCAAATCCTTTCAGCATGGTTTCACCCTGTTTTAAAAGCTTGAAACTTGACCATTAACCTCAAAATGGATGAGAGAGCGCTCTCTCTTCGACTTTTTTCTTCTCCAGCAAAATGTGACATAAAAAGCCTGTGAAATGAAATGATGAGTTTAAAACGTCTTTTTGAGGCAAACCCAATTAGGGCTCACACAGTTTTTTTTTTCACCTCACAAAAAGCCTTACATTAGGACGAGGGCTAGTTATTAGTTCCGCAGTCGTTATTTTACAAATCATTTCTGTTTGCCTTCCGCACGCTGTGGCAGAGAGTGGGCTCCAATTAGAAAGGCATTAAAACAGCAACCAGGACTTAGCTGCATTACACCCCAGCAATGACATTCCACCTGCCATTATGTTATTAGCAAAGAGCTGGATCGAGAGAGGAAAAAAGGCTTTTAATTGAAAATAAAGAAAAAATAAAGGGATTTTGAAAGTAGCAGCTGTTAGCTTGCAGGTCTCTCAGCAGCTGTTGCTGTCAAATCTGAATCTGGGCCTATTCACCTCAAATCTCGCTCTCCTGAATGACCATATAACGCTGGTTGGCCCTTCGCTTTGTTCAGCCTGGGAGACAGAAATGCTGTTTTTCAAAGTGAGCTCTATACGGATTGTTTTTTCAGACTGGACTAAGAGCATGTTACATCAGTGAAATCTTTACTGAGACTCACATTTCATTGTTATGTTGACATTAGTGTGCATACATGAACAATAAACTTTGATTTGACTTTTCAATGGCTTTGCAACTTGCAGTCTGACAGATGGGCCAAGAAGGACCCTCTGCGCAGACTGTGTGCACTGATGGGTAGTTTGTCATTGGATTTGGGTCATTGTTTGTGGGGGCATGAGGTACTGGGCCAAAGCCAGTGAATTCTTACAGACACCCCACATTCAACCCCTATTATCCCACTCTGCATTCAGTATACTGTATATGGGAAATGGACATAAGCATCCTTGTTTTTTTTTTTTATCTGCCTGTGCAACATGGATCTAACATTAAAGTTATCATGGTAAAAATGTATTGATTTTTATGATAATAATTCATAATAAGCTGCATTATAATGTTTTTTCTGTGACCCTTTTGCAGGTTACATCGCTCCAGTAGCTGGTAAGTGTCTTTTTTGAGCAAGTCGATTTGTTCAAACACTGATTCATTTATGAACAAACTAGAGGCGAGTGAGGTATTGAATCGTTCACTAATTTCATTCATTCAAACACACAAACATGTGATCCCCTGCGTCTCAATGTCCATACTATCAATCCTAGACAGTATGTGAGATTAAAATAAGTGTGTCCCAAAGCATAGTATGTTGAAAAGAGTATGCCAGAAGTCACCGGATGGTCTACTATTTCCTATGGATTTTCGAAGTATGGATGGATCTGTGCTCACTCTAAAGGCTAATATTGCTCACAACCCACTGCGCATTGGAGGAGGAACTACAAACACGAGTAAAAAGTGTTAAAAAACTACAAAACATGGCGGATATGCGTGACCAACAGTGAGAGGTTTAGATAAAGTTTTGAGTGACGAATCAAAGTTTAACCTGATAGAAAAATATTTATTTAATGTCATCCGTGTTATATTTCATCTGCTTTTATAAAGTTCCGTTTGGCCATTAACTTTAATATGATCATTATGCATTAATATGAGGAGAGTTGAAAGACCCACGACTGCAGATCAACGTGCTACTGCATTTCTCTCCGATACAGTAGGAAATTAAATTATATGAAATGTGGAGGATTTTATCTTTGCAATATCACAATCATGTTGTTGGTTGTGCGCGTCGTGTGGCTGTTTACCTGCTAAAATTCTGAACAACAGTAGAAAAAGTAACATTTTAATTATGTAAATAATATTCTTGCATTGTAACATGTTCTTGTACTACCAGGGTTGATTTGTGTCGGTCTCCATGTGCTGTATCGTATAACCAGAATGATTAAGAATGAGATTGGGTGTGTTGTGTATTGGGCGCGCGTTGTAGACTGTAATGATGAACTGTGAGCCTGCGTTCCTCCATCCAGTCTTGCTACTGACCCGAGGTCAGGGCTACAGCAGCGGTGGGAGAGGAAGACTGTGCATAAATCTGCTTAGCTGCATACATGCAATGAAATAGTATCTCATTAAATTGGTGGTTTAGATAGAGTGTTGGTATACATGCGCATTTGGGGTCGATCTGTATAGTTTTTGCCTTTTACATTTCCAACCACAGTATTCGCATAATCCTCTCTATGCATTTACTGTGACTAAGGCTAAAAGGCACCTATCAAGGTTATAAGCTATAGAGTAGGCCCAAACAATTGAGTCTGGTCTCTCATAACAGTCACCCTTACGAAAAAGAAGTTTATTCAAGTGTGCTATTAGTATACTTCTTTTAAACTAAAAAATAAAAAAGTATACTTTCAGTCTACTTTTTATGTACTTCTCAGAAATATACTTCAAATTGCACTTAAGTATACTTGACTTATACTGACAGAAAAGTCTAAGTAGCCTATACTTGTTGATCGAGATATACTTAAAAGTATAATTAAGTATTCTTGGCTTGTACTTGTGTTTACTATTTTGATTGAGTAGCTTATTAAAAAATGTTTTTTTTAACATAATATTACACACTGTCTTATAAGCTAACATGTTCAAGATTTCAGGTGGAATTGCTTATAGAGTAAATAAAATAAGCATGGAACTGAACCTGATCTTGTACACAGCGATAATAATCCATTACGAAAAATAAGTTTATTCAAGTGTTATATTAGTATACTTCTTTTCAACTAAAAATAAGAAAGCATACTTTCAGTCTGCATTTTATATACTTCTCAGAAATATACTTTATGTAGGCCCTACTTCTCAGAAATATACTTAAAATTACACTTAAGTGTACTTGACTTATACTGAGAGAAAGGTATATTTGGCCTGTACTTGTACTATTTTGATCGAGATATACTTAAAAGTATAATTAAGTTTTCAAAGTACACTTGTCTTGTAGTTGTGTTAACTCTTTTGATCGAGTAGCCTATTAAATATACTTTTTTACATAGTTTTTCATATACAGTCTTATGAAACTTACATTGTTTGAAAATATTGATTAAAATATTGATATAAAACGCTTTTCTAATTCTGAGTATCTGAATTTTTGTGTAGGCTAGTCCACTGGTAGTGTACATAGGAATTTACTTTAATTCACACTTTCCCCGCCATTGACTGGATTTTCCAGCTATCCATGTTGTCACTGTTATACGGTAGGGTGCGTTATGACACATCTTCTAGAATCTGCGTATCAAAACTCAGGAGAAGAAGAAGCTGAAACAAGTGATAGAAGTTTGCTCACGCAAATGTAAAATAACATGATCATCAGACATTAAACAGCGTGTAAATCAAAACTGCTTAATGTTACCAAATGAAATGAAGCGTTACACATGAAGAGAAAAGGACTGTGAAGCTTTGGGGGTGTTGGACTCGATCTACTCCATCTGTGTTTTGATCATCGTTCTGAATCTGATCAAGGCTTTAACAAAAAATTTATTTTTTTCAACTTTTTTGTTTAAAATGTTGCCTTTCTTTATGAAACTTACCAACATTCAAGTGTTGATAAAAGAGGATGCATGAAGCTAATAAAATGTTTTTAAAATTAAAGGTATTTTTCAAGTATAAAAAATAACATTTGAACATAGTAGTATAGGCCTACTGCATGTGCAAAAATAATGTATAAATAGTAAACTGTAAGTATAATGTTAAGTTCACTTAAAGAAAAGTTTAAAGAAACTTTAGTATAAAACTACTAAACTAGTAGTTTTGTCACAGTTCTGTCACCCTTGTCTGGGTTTTCTCTTGGTTTATTGACAGAGCTGTGACACTCCTGGTTTGTCATGCGTTTGTGTTTAGTCTGGTCTTTTGTGAGCACATGGCTGTCATGTTATTTCTTTGTGCCATGTGCTCTCCTGTCAATTGTCAAACCCCGCCCATCTTGTTATCTCGTTATTGTTTCATTTTCCCCACCTGCCTGCCTCGTTACCCTCTTATGTTTGTTCCCCTATTTAATCTCCCTGTGTTTGCAGTCCTGTGCTGGTTCGTTGTGTTGCCTAATCCTGCCTGTTATTGTTCTTGTTTTCCCCTACGAGGGAGTTTTGTTTGTTTTTTTAACCTAATAAATATACTCCTTTTTTATGCTCTTGAGACCTCGCACCTTGAATCCACCCATTCCGTGACAAGTTTACTGAGAGTACATTAAAAGAAACTGTGCAAGTACTTGCAGTTTAAAACTACCAAACTAGTAGTTTACAGAGAGTACACTAAAAGAGCAAAAAGAATATATAACTAGTAAACTATAAGTTCACTTAAAAAAAACTTGTAGTATAAAACTACCAAACTAGTAGTTTACTGAGAGTACACTAAAATAAACCGTGCAAGTATACTTGCAGTATAAAACTACCAAACTAGTAGTTTACAGAGAGTACACTAAAAGAGCAAAAAGAATATATAATTAGTAAACTATAAGTTCACTTAAAGAAAACTTGTAGTATAAAACTACTAAACTAGTAGTTTACTGAGAGTATACTTCAAAGTGTAAAGTGTTTAAACTAAAAATTTGCTACAAGTATTAAAATAGTAAACTACTAGTATACCCATAAGTTCACTTGCAGTACAAATGAGAAATGTAATTATGAACTAGTTGTGCAGTTTACTAATGTTAAAATTACAGTACACTTAAACATATACTTTTATATACTGGAAGTGGGCCAATTTAGTCCCAAGCGGTATTAAAATAGCATTAAAATAGTACACTTACAAGTTTACTACTAGTACATATTGACATTAGTATACTTACTACATAATTATACTTGAAAATATACTTGAACATTACTTAAGTATACTTCATAAAATTAACTTGAAGTATACTTCTTTTTCGTAAGGGCAGTCATAAAAATGATAAATAAACATACAGAGTCCAATTCCCTTTGGCCCAGGGTTTCACCCTTTCTCATTTTCCCTGTGGTTAAGGGTTAGCATCACTTTAGGTCATTTCCTTCATTTGCCTAGACAAGAAATGATATCACATTAGTTCACCTCCATGCCCCTTAACCCCTCCCCCGTCACCATTTCCTGTCAGAGAGTTGTGTGTTGCCATTTGGCCACAAGGCATTGTGTGTTTTGCAGCCTTGCCAGCAACTGCCATTTGGAGTCTTAAGAGGCAAAGGACCCTCCCCCTTTAAACTGCAGCCTATTTCTATGCTCTCTATTTTTCTCCCCCCCAGTTTAATAACTTCCCCAGAAGGCACTTCCCTCTTTTTTCTCTCCACTTCACACCCCCTTCCTTTTAATTTGACCATGGCTTTCTCTGGAAAAGCTGTGATGCCGATAAGAAAGGTATGGCTGCGTTTAACTGACAGCTCACCGTCTTCCCGATTGTATGTGCATGTGCAAATGCGTTTGTGTGCATTTAGATCGGAATTCAATGCCACTCAGTGAGCTCTGCTCTTAGACACATCCCGTAGGGGGTTTCGAGCTGTAATATTGTGTAAAAACGAGATGCTAGACTGGGAACGTGAAAGCATGATAAGTCCCAGACGAACCATGTGAATTTGATACGGTGCTTCTAAAAAGCAATGCTTTAAAAATGTTTCAGTTCAAAGTCTGCCCACTTCCACACACATACTCCCTTTCCCATATGCAGACTTCAGAGTCAAACAATGACATAATTGACTTTGTTACTATATCTGAGCGCATATAATAGCACATTGTGGTCGTTGTTTAATCTTTTCATGTTTTGTCGTATAATACAAGTCAATTTCGTGTCTTTATACCAGTGGTTTTCAACTTTTTGACTTGAAGTCCCCATATGGAGTAAGATATTTGAGGTATTTCTGCTGTAACTAAAACAAGGCTTCTTGTTTTCAAACTTTTTTATTAACAGAAACTGAGAGATATATTAAATTAATTAACCATGATTCATTACAGATGTTTCAAGAATGTTCTGTAAAAACAACCTCTTAAGTGTCACCGGCGGGCCCAAATCCATTACATTTTTAAAACAGTAATAAATACTAAACCTAAACTAATCTTGACAAACTATATATCATTTGAAAGCTTACAATCTCTAGTTTCCATATTTGGTGATATTCTCAAATCCTCATATTCATATTCTCAAAATAAATTACAGAGGAGCCGTAATTTATCAATTTGCAACAAGAATATTTGCATACTCCTAAGGCGTGTTTAGACCTTTATTTTGAAATAGTGATGAACATGAAAAATCATGAAAGAAGGGTAGAAACCTCAATTTGTTTTCATGCCAAGAGTTCAAAAGATAACATCCATTCAATAATTTAAGAAAAAAAGGTCTGAATTTTTTTTTAATATAAAGAAAAATCTTATTTGATTCACCATTTGTGATGTGGCAGCTAGCTATAACGCACACTTGTTCTTTTTATGTTTCTTAGAGGTTGAATTCATATCAAAATCTGCCAAACTTCTCATATTACTTCTGAATAGGATGTCTACTTCATATATTGTATGAAAATTGTGGAAATAATGGTTCATATCACTCAAAACACATATGGAAATGTAGGCGCCCTTATATGGGCAGTAATGGAGTCTGGTTGTCATCTAGTGAAAAAGATTGGTACTGCGCCCAAACAAAATCTCACTGAAAGCTCATTTTTTGAGATATCAACATAAAATTTGAAACACAACTTGTTCAGATTTTTGGCTTTGATTTTCTTGCAGTTTTAGAGTCGCCCAGGTTTGGAAAATATATATTTTATATAAAATATGAATAATTAAATTTTTTACATTAGACATTTTCATAAACTAAAACTTCTATAACCTTTTTTCTGCTTTACTTTCTTAATGTATTTCACTTCTACAAAAATCTGCCAAATGTCTTCTTTAAAACAAGACCAATCTTACGTCTATATTCCAAAGCATTCTTGAATTACAACCATTTAAGTTCGAAATGTGTATTTTCATGTATATTAAAAAAAAGGGGGGTGACACTTAATGAACATCATCAACCTACAAATGGTTTAGTTGTGTTGTCTGTGCACAAAAAAGCTGTTGCAGGAGAACGTATTTTAAATTACACTCTTCAGCTTTAAATGAGCCAATGAAAGTCCAGTTTTGACAACTTGATTAAGAAAAATCTACATGTTCATAGACGTCTTTGAAAAGACATTGAAAATAATCAGCCACGATTTTCCTCAGGGTATTTGTTGGCATCTTTATCGAGAGGAATAAAGGAAATGGACCCATCCTACCACTGGAAGCGAACAAAGACATGATTCAACATAGAGGAAGAAAGAACTGAAAGGTGATGCCTCATGGGAGGGAAGCAGACAGGAAGTCTGCCAAATCAATAACACATTATTAGTTTGGGGGGCATGAAAAGAGATAGGTGAACCTTAATACACCTATATGATATCTTCATAATAACAATATTGAGATTTATAAATGGGGGGGGGGGGTTGTTGAAGGCAGATACTCGGGACAAGTGAATTCCAGCTGGCTTTATTAGCTGCCAGTCTCGCTGCCAATATGTTCCTTGACTTCACTGCCCGAAATGGTAACTGTCCTTCGTCAGATCAAATTAAAGAGACTGACAGGCAATAAGAAATTTGCGGCATTAAATGCATTTTCCTTTGCTGTGCATTCATGGCTCTTTACATACAGAAGTGTGTGTGTGTGTTCAGATGCTTGTGTGTGTGTGTGTTGCTTCAGATAGAGATTTTATTAAAGTACCGGGTAGGTAGAATTTTCTAACTCTAGGTCCTCCTGATAAGCGTTGACACTGACACAGGAAGCTCGAAGACATGCGTGTGACATCCCGTCACTTTTTTACACTATTGGTCTGTGCAGTGTCCACAGAGTTTACGGATGGTGAACAGGCAAACATCTGCATGCAACATTACACAACCAAAATTGTTTCTGGGGTTTTTAACTATACTGTTTAATTGCCGTTTGCTGCCACATGTGTGTCTTTCTCTGTCTTTTGTTAGTTTAATTTCTCTTTCTTCTACATTTCTCCAGATGCACTGTTCACAGGACCCCGAAATCCCTCTCGAGCTGACTTTTTGTTCAACTGGCCACACAGGGAGTGCTCTGTAAGCTGCTCTTGTAGAGAACCCACTTCACCTTCAGATTCTGAATAGAGCGTTGCAGATGCTCAGGCTCTGCTGAGATCAGAAACATGGTGGGCTAAGCTTTACTTTAGGTGCTTTTAAGTCATTTTCCTGTTTCGAAAGTATAAATACCCTTCAGTACACGACAGGGACAATGTACAAATACAGTGATTTTAAGAAGAAAAAAACCCTGAAACAATAGTAAAAAGATAAATAAATAATATAAAGTCACAATTACAAAGAAATGTGTTTTTAATTCTAATTATTTTTTAGTCTGGTATCTGGTATCTGCCAGATACAACAATTCTGGCCTATACTGATAAGCCAATAATCATTTTCATGCTATTATGGATGGCAGACATTATAATTCAATACTATTTTAAGCCAAAAAAACAAAACAATAACCTAAAATAAAAATTAATAATTTTTAATGCTGCAAGTGAATTTAGGCATCACAACATTATAATGTACTGCATAAAAAAAATGCACATTCATTTCAAGATTTGCTAAAGACCAAGTTTAACCGTGTTAATAAATTATTAGTGTTTTAAAGATTAAGTGAGTGTTCGATGAGAGCGAGTGCAAGTTCACTGAAGTATATAGAATACAGACCATATCTGAAATAAATAACAGACTCACTCACATCTGCAAAATCTCATTTCTCGTAAATAAACACTGAACTGAATATATGCTTGTATTTACAAACATTCAAAACTACACCTTCACATGCTCACATTACAAGCACATATCAACATGAATGCTATTTCAAATTATTCACACACACACACACACACACACACACACACACGCACACACACACACACACACACACACACACACACGCACACACACACGCACACACACACACACACACACACACACACACACACAAAAGAAAAAATAAATCTTAAGCAATTTGCCAAGACAAGCACTCAGATTGAGACAATGCCAAAAACACAAAGCTGTCGCTCTTAGAGACTCCAAGGCCTTAGTTGGCACTAAAATAGCTCTGGTAAATGCTGTATACCCACTGGAGACCTTAGAGACATGAGTTTCATGCCAGGAGGACTCGCTGCTTACATAACCCTGCCAACTCAGAGGCCCATATAGTACTGAGTACATGTGGGTATATGTTTGTGCATGCCCTCTGTGCCCTCTCAGCGTGAGTCATGTGCTCGGTTGCTCTGTAGGTCAGAGGTATTGGGCATTGTGCCTAGCACTGACACAGACTGGGCATCTGACTCCTGTCACTGTTCCCATTGCCCAGGCAGCAACAGCCTGGCATGGCCCATCGACAACTGGTAATGTTGGCACACAGACCCAGAAACATTCTTCTACATGCCATCTATTCAGCCCAGAGCTGTTTGGCAGACAGTACTCCCCCGGTTCTGTCTGAGACGGCCCTTTCATTCCCTAATCATTAAATAGTTTGTATTTTGATCCTTTTCCGTGTGAAATACACTTTTTTAACTTGTTACTGTAAATGTGCTGTTTGAATTTTTTCTTTGTATTTGATTTTAGATTCTGTCTGTTCAGTAATAGACAGATATGAACTTGCTTTTTGTGCCAAATCAGTGTTTTACAGTGTATACCAAATACATCAGATTATTTAAAGGAACATGGGTTCAAAACAAGTTCAGCTCAATCGACAGCATTTGTAGCATAATATCTATTATGTTCTTTAAAAAAACAATTATGGAGTTTACAATGAGGAAATAAAAATGTCTAAATATTTTGAGAATCAATATATATATATATATATATATATATATATATATATATATATATACATGCATATATATATATATATATATATATATATACGTATACTGACTGCATATATATGCATGTATTTTTTTTATATTTTTGCATTATTTTAGTTTCATGTTCTATCCTGATGTTTTGTCTGTTTATTGAGAGGCCACTTTCTATGAACTCTGATTCATCATGTGGCATTCTATTTTACCACCTGTATTATTATGGTGATTATCAGTACATTTTAAGGTAAAAGCAGATTTTTGATTTTTGATCAATTAATGAAATATCATTATAAGTTGTAAAATACAGGCACCAATATACCATTCCTATAATACTTGAAATATTGTCACTTTTAGTCACTTTTATTTTTACGGTAAATTTAACAGGACATTAATTTACAGTGTAACTTCACACAGATAGTATTCGCTTCGCACAGATAGTATTTTTCACTAAAACTAAAAAACTAAGACTAAAATCGTGCGTGTTAACATTGTTAACTTTCATTGTAAGTGCCTCACTGTAACCTCCGATATTTTAAAGAAAAAGGGTGGAAAGTCTAAATTAACTTTTGTGGTAATCAACATTATGCCACAAGTGCTGTCAATTGAGCTTAAATTGCATTGAACCAAGGGCCATTCCTTTAATGAAGCTCACATATTCTCACCACTCTGTGACATTTCAGCCCCTTTTCACGAGCAAACACCCTAATCCCAGGAGGTTTTGTGGCTATGAGGCTTTGCAACATGGTGCCTGGTGTGTAAAATAAATAAAAACATATGCTAACACAATTGGGTGGGAGACCTTGCGTGTGTGTGTGTGCGTCTACGTGTGTGTACAGAGATGGATCACCACCGCCTCTATCTTCTCCGTGGCCATGCCTAGCAGCGCGTCAGCAGCGGGCCGATTTACATTAGGGAGATTTAAGCTGTCTGAGCCAATGGTGACAAGTCAAGGTGTTTCACTTTAATTACAGCCGGCAAGGTCACCTCCCTCCCCGCTCACCCTCAGTCACAAGGAGTACAGAGAGATGGCAAAAGAGAGAGAGAGAGAGGGAGCACTCACACATGTTTTTTTACATTTATGTTTAAAGACCCCATGTTTTTGAACACAGCCTTGATTACAAACACTGACACTCTTGCACTTCCACAGCGACAAAACAGACAGGAAACAGTCTGTTAGAAATAATACCACATGACAAAATAAATGCTGGGTTAGGGTAAAGCATGGGAGGCTATTTCTTTAATGCTTCGCATTGCATTGTGGATGACATAATGTATTATGATGCCATAGTATGAAAGATGTTGCTTTTTTCAGCTCTTCGTTTTACAATAGCTGCCTGTTTCACGCACCCCCAGGCTGTTGTTCTGTAAAGTGGATATGACAGGTGCTGAGTGCAAACAGTAGCTTAAAGGTGTGAGATTTCAGACCATCAGTCGCCTTCTGCAGGATTCAGGATACTGCGCTGATGAGAGGTGTCAGATAGGTGTCTAGGGGTCTTTTTCTCTCCATCCCATGACAAGTGAGAGCAAGCCCCCTGGGCAAGCTGATAGTCTACATTGCCTATCTCCTCACACATGTGTCACTGAATCCCAGGCCTCACTTGCCCCTTTTCCACCAACAGGATCCTGGTACTGGTGCTGGAGCTCAGTCTAGAACCTTTCCTCACATTTACACTGAAAAAGGTGGTTCAGGGCCAGAAAAACAGATAATGTGTGCGGTGCAAGTAAAGGTTTCAGAAAAACATACTTCTGATGTTTGCATCAAAAGCTCCGCGTTATGGTATAAATTTGCTGAATCAAATAACTTTCGATGTTAAAATAGCTCTAAGTCTTTTTCATTTTGCTTAAATTTTTTTATATTAAAACAAAGTTATATTAATATAAATGAAATCAAAGGGGGCCTCATCAAACTTCCAAGGGGCCATGGGTTGACTTAAACATTTAAATTATCCAATTATTGTTGACATTTTAAAACAACTTAAAATGACTGAACTCATTTTTATTTTAACATCATGCTCAAGAGTGAAACTACATTTCCCATGATTCTACAGAGAAATCTCTACCAATCAGAGAACTGTGACAAGTTGCCTAAAAAGAACACTTTAGAGTCATTCTCTCTACACTCTCAAACTACTTAAAGGTGAAGTATGTAAGTTTTAAAAAAAACATTCTCTTAATCCAGTTTATTGTTCATTGACTACTACTTACAAGTCAAGGTTGACTGAGCTTATTGCAAGATTACAGTATGTTCAAAACTCAGCAGCAAGAGTTGCTCACCTCCATCAGGCGTTCTGCTCACATTACTCATCTGCTTCATGACCTTCACTGACTCCCGTGGCATCACATATTTACTTTAAGGTATTACTTCTAACGTTTAAGGCATTAAATGGTCTATGTCCTTATGTGAATGTAATGTGTGTGCGGGTGTGTAAATGTATTGTAATGTACAATGTAAAGGGAAGCTTTACGGAGAGCGGAAAGAAGCTATATAAATAAAAACGTCTTCTTCTTCTTCTTCTTCTACTATTAATGGGTTTATCTCCGCCAAAAGTGTAAACATTGAGCCTCCCAGGCACCATCAAAACCTTACGTGTCCGAAATCGCATACTGTTTGAGTAAGTACTACATTTGAATTAAAATTTCTATAGTTTTAAGTTCTATAGTATGAATATGGGTAGAATGAATGAAATTCATTCATACTACATTCTCCGTTGTTAATGTCACGTGACCTACCAGCATCAGTTGCATCACTTCACTGCCATTTACAAATCCTTTCCCGTGGCCTCATGGGATAGTAAAGTATGCACTTTAGAATCTCTGCGGAAGTAGTGAGTCCTCCAGGTACTTTTCTTCACCAACTGTTTTTCAAAATTGTATTCGGACATACCACTCTTTTGGTGTATACTGTTTTTCACATACTATATAGTAGGGAAGTTTTCGATTTCGGGCGCAGCTATTGATAGTGGCCCTCTCAGAGCTATCAATCTCTTTCCAGCTCAACCTATAACGAGTGTTTGGGGCATGGCTACTGCACCGGGCTGAACCCGGTGCAGTAGCCGAGTAGAGGGTGTTTAACCTGTGTGGGACCATGGCTGACGTGTTACATAGGAAACAAAATTCAGCCAAAATTCGCTGCATCTAGACCTCATGACATTAGCAACACAGCTAAAAGTATTCCTAATGTTGTAACTTTTTTTTTTTTAATCCCTCTAAGAAAAATTAATGGGAAAGATATTTCAAGAACCAATGCTGCTGAAAAAGTTTAGCAATTTATTGGTAGACAGGGGGTGTGTTATGAAAACTTGTTTAAACTATCATTATTTTTGCAGTTCCATTTGGTTACACTAAAAGCTAGAAATTATACGCTTCACCTTTAAATTGATGTATTGCTCAGCAAATCTGCATTTGACACTTTAGTTGGAGCTCAAACTGCAAGTTCACTGCACCACTAACCATTGCCTTGGCCTTCGTCCCACAACTTGTTATAAAGGAAAAATAAGAGGTGAAGAATAAGAGAAGGGTTAGAAAGAAAGAAGCAGATATAAGCAGCACATGTATATATGCGAATATATGCACCATCAGCACAAAATTTGGCTGACTCAGCTGACGGTGGTGCTTTGCTGCATGTTAAAACACATAGCGGCAAAGCCCATTAAAAATGAATGCGGCACGATAATCACATTTGCACTTAAAATTTAATGCCACTACAGTGAGGCTGACAAAGAGGAGCCAGGCCAGGGAGCCGTGATTACAGTAAAGTTATGTGACGGCGTGACAGTGTACAGTGGCCTTCCTGAACCACAACTGATTGAGGGTCTATAATGGGTCAAAGCTGATTGTAGTACTAATAGTACTAAAATAAACTGCACTCAAGCTGACCTTTGACCTCCAACCCTGGCACCCACAAAAGTCAACAAAGACTTATAAATGGTTGTGTACATACAGAAAATATAATGTATGTTGTAATTGCTTAAATAAGTGTCATTTTGTAACATTTTTCTTTATTGCAACTAGGCTTGCTGCGGTAGTTGGTGTTACCGTACATGATTGCATTACTTTTGACCGCAGCACTGCCCCCACTGTCATTTTTTTTTTTTTATAGAAATACATTTTTTTAAATTCAGTTGGACAACGGACGCTACAATTATAAACTGAAAGCATCAGCTCCGCTCCATACAACTTCAATTTTAATTCCTTTGAGTGCGAGCCCTGATGTCTGATTTGCAAACAAGATTCTTGCTTGTGATTTAGTGGTTTGAATTAGTGGTTGACTCACTCTGTTAGTGAATTGTTCAGAGCCGTTACTGGGTTTGCATTTGACACTTTCAATGAACTGCGAATCATTTTGATTCAGGATTCTGTAATTTGTCAACTAAAAGTAATCTTAGTAATCTAAAAGTAATCTGCCTCCTAAATTTTTTATCTTCGTTGGTAAAATTCACAGGTTAGAGTTCAGCAAATCTGAACTTTACTACAGGCAAAGATACATGTATTTGAAGAAAAAGTGTGTGAGCTTGGGCAGTTTTAGGCCAAATGTGTGCATCCGTTCACACATATGCCCCCTCTGATGTGAGGATCGGACAAGGGGCTCTCCAGCCCACCCCCTTGTGAAGTGACCTTTCGACTGCGAATAAGGACTCTTTATAGAGAAAGGCAAATTAATTTTCCTCTGTTTCAAGCATGTTACTGCCAGCTACAATGGGCACTCTTGAGGATGTCTCTTGCCTATGTCTCTTTGCATTTACAGAGGTAAAGTGATTGGGGGGGGGGGCTCTTTTGCAACTCCTAGTCCTTAACCCCACCTTCCCCCTACATACACATGCTCCCCACTTACCCTTCCAGTGTTCTAGAACTTTCTCTTGGTGCCTCCGAGGTCAGGTGGGCCTGAAAAGGTGCCTTCATAAACAGAACAGCTCCTTCATTAGGAGCTAGAGATATCACTTTCTCTCCCATACACCTCAGCCCCTCACCCGGAGCACAGTCCTCTGGACTCGCACAAAAGACCTCCGTCTTTGGAACGAGCAAAGAAAAGAGAGCAAAATAAAAGCAACATTTTTAATCATGAGAAAGTGGGGCCAAAAAGGAACAGCGGGCTGATGGGTGGGCAATTGAGCGCCTTGCAGTTTCAGAGAGTCAGTTTTTTCACGTTTTTGGTCGGTCTTTTCACTAGACAGAGAGTTTTCTCAAAGAAAGTGACAGCAGAATGAACCGAGAGCATTCTTAGCAAATAAATGTGTTTGTTGAAACATTCATTTCAACTCTTGCCTGCATCATTAGGGTAGCGTCTTACCGTCTGCATTCTCAAATTATGCAAAAGCCCTCGCTATTTTAAGACATCTAGTTCAGAGACATAAATCGATATGTGTCCAATGCTTAGACGCATCACTAGATCTACCTACGAAGCTCAAGTATGCCCTATTATCTAGGTCACAATATGCGGAGCGGTTTCAACAGATGGGTCAGCGCCAATTCCCCAGGCGAACAGAAGTTTTTCTCTCTTTCGTTCTGCTTGTCATTTCTTTCTGGAGTTGCGCTAGGATTGTCTGTGTTATTGTGTCATTTCATGTATTGTCTGAGCATACACACACGTTCATGCATGCATGCACAAACATTCTGCTTTCCCTGTCACTCTCAGAAAACATTTATACAGAAGAAAGCCATCTGGGTCACTTGCAGTTTTTAAGGCCTTTTTTTATCCTCTATTAATTCATTAATGCTACGGTAACTGCAAATACACCATGTTTGCCAGTTGCCATATAGCAGTGGGGAGCCTTATAAGTGTTAATGCATGAATGCTATGAAAGAGGAAATCTCTCTTATGGTGTAAAGTTAAAGCTGCTTGTGTTTTCTCTATATAAATACTAGCCAACTGTGGGTTTGAATTATATGAAGTTAATGTTTTTGAAAGAAGTCTCTTAAATGCTCATCAAGGCTGCATTTATTTGAAACATATGATTTTTAGCAGCCATTACTCTATTTTCCAGTGTCACATGAGCTTTCAGAAATCATTATGCTGATTTAACGTTCAAGTAACATTAATAGTTGTGCTGCTTACTATTTTTGTGGAAACTGTAAAATAGAGCATTTATTTCAAATAGAAATCTTTTGTAATATAAGTGATAACATTAATGCATCTTTGCTGAATACAAGTACTAGTTCTTTTTTTAAAATCTTACTTTTGAACAATTGTGTATGCTTATGCTTTAATATTTATCTGAAACATTTCAGTTATTTATACATTTTTTAAATCTTTGACTGATAATTCAGACTGATTTCTGTCATTTCTTGTTTCCTTTCGTTGCATCAACATTACATATTGCTTGCATAATTGAATGCAGATAATAAAAATGCATATACAAAATCGATTCCAGACCAACTCCCAGTGTGAGCCAGTGATTCCAGTCACTGAAAACGTATGCTAATGCCAGGTATAAAGGGGGCCATTATGCATATTTTCATTTGCCGCTAAAAAGACGCTCATGAATAAAAGCCACCTGAAAGCCAATGTATATCAAATGTGGAAATGTTATATAGTTATGAAAATAATAGTCAGAAAGATATATTTTGTTAGGTACAGTTTATTGAATCTTTTATTGACAAAGTCAAAAAAAAAAATTATGGAGTTCAAACTCGAGGAGGAACAAAAACACCTCAGTTCCCTTTCGAGGGAACTCTACACTGCGTCGAGAATCGACACTTTGGGGACGCTCCCTTAGCGTGCGCCTCTGAAGTATGAATGAAACTATTCCAATCCTGATTGGTGTTGCGTCATGGCGTAACATGTGACGGCATAACCGGATGCATAAAAGCGACGCCGGAACAAACACAAACTATCTTTAGCTCTTCAGCAAGCGCTCTATGTTGAAACTGTCTGTCTATTTGGTGTTGATTGTCTCAGAAGGTTATCGGTATTATGGCCAGCGAACAATTTAAAAGATGTGTGCACCCCTGCCCTCGTTATATCACGGGTGGGGACACACATGCTTTGTGTGTAAATTGTTTGGGAGCGCAGCATGCACAGGCAGCTCTCGAGGGGGCTGCTTGTGTAGACTGTGAAGCACTTCCTATCCGAGTGCTGCGCTCCCGGCTGGCGTGCTTTGATGAGCACGGTCAGGCTCGCGTTCCCCATGGTTCTGGTCCCGCGTCTGTTGAGGCGGCGCGGCGATTGAGATCGTGGGGTTCGCAGGGGGATCTTGCGGATGAGAATGAGGCTGCTGAGGCACCTTCTCATTCTTCATCTGAGGATCCCGTAGCCCCTGAGAGTGGTGCAGGAGCCCGCATCGTGGCTTCTCCTGCCCACAATCAGGTTCCAATGCTTGAGCTCTCTGCTTCCGAGGAAGTGGATGTGATCAGCATTGATGCGGATGACCGTGGTTTGGGAGCGCCAGTTCACGGCCAAGGTTATGAGGAGTTGGCTGCTCTATGGCAGCTATGGTGGCCACGGAGAGGCATCTGTGGCTGAATCTATCCGGTATTAAGGAGAAGGATAGATCCTTTCTGCTGGATGCGCCGCTTTCGCCTTCTGGCCTGTTCGGTGACGCCGTTACATCGGTCGTCGACAGGTTTCAGGAGGCGAAGAAACAATCTGCGGCGTTCCAGCAGTACCTCCCCCGTAAAGCGAAGTCCAAATCGAGTAGGGTGGGGCCAAGAGATCAGCCCCAGCCATCAGCTAGCTCCTCACACCGAGTAGAGCAGAGAGAGAGCGTTTCCTCTAGAGCCCCTCCTCCTGGAGCTTGGCAACAGAGGAAACGCTCTCAGAAGTCGAAGTCCTCCTGCCAGAAGGGCGACCTGAGGGACGTCATTCAGGCTAGGAGGGCTTCGGGGAAGAGGTCCTAACCGAAGTGGTAGGACCTCTGAGGTTGTTCTCGCAGCAGAGCCCTCTAGAAAACGATGTGTGTTGCCCGCCGTCAACGACGCTTCGGGCCGCATCTCTTTCCAGCGAAAATATTCTAGCAAAGAAAAAGCATCAATTATGGTCACAAGAACCGTATCGACTACAGCCTGCCGGTATTCCGCTTCAGGGAGTCGAGAAAGATGCTCGAAAAACACCAGAGGCCAGTCTCGAGAGGCTGGTACCCCTAGTAGATTTTGTAGAGGCATGGTATCATCTTCCCAACATATCTGCGTGGGTCCTGCATATAATAGAATCAGGGTACAGACTGCAGTTCGCGCACCACCCCCCCCAATTTTTCTGGGGTGGTGCAAACTGCAGTGGTTCCAGAGCAGGCTCAGGTGATGGAACAAGAAGTACAGACTCTGCTGTTAAAGGAAGCTATAGAACGTGTTCATCCTTTAGACAGGGGGTCCGGGTTTTACAGCCGGTACTTTATAGTTCCAAAGAAGGATGGGGGGTTAACCCTCTGAGGTCTAAGGGTTTTTGGGGTCCTTGAGGTGTTCTGACATGCTCTGACATTTGTGCTTTTTTCAGTTATTTATAAACATAATGGCAAAGGTGTAAATTCACTCAACATAGCACAAACTGGGCTACCGTAATTTCTGAGCAACAATTATGAAACATGTTTGTATTTTTGAGAGAATATTGCTTATGCATGGTTATTGAAAAAACTAAAACTTAAAGTGTCTGAAATAAGGCCACAAAACACATACTAAATATGTGTCCACAAGACTTTTGACTAATGAGTGTTGTTGCCTAGAATTTTTGCTTCAAAATGATCTGAAAATCATCCTGCCTAATCATTTACACAAAAACATACACTGATTTAAATTTTATTAGAGACCTTTTGTTTGGAAAGGCAATATGCATGGAGGCGTGTTCACACCTGAGAAGACAAAGGCCGGATTATGTGCCGCATAATGAGCTGCATATTAATTAGCCCTTTCACACAGGTTTGTCACAGGACCCCAAAGAATGCAAGGACAAAAGAAATGATCTAAATAGCCTATACATATTTTACAATTAGAAATTGTAACCAATTACAAATAGGTTTGTAACGCACGCTAAGGGAGCGTCCCCAAAGTGTCGATTCTCGACGCAGTGTCTCGTTCCCTTCTCAGGGAACAAGGGTTATAGTCATAACCCGAGACGTTTTATTCAGAGGACAAAATTGAGTAAAAATATGCAATTTGATGCAGTTGCTCATATTATAAGAAAAAGTAAGATGAAATTCTTTGTAAAAAAGTGAGATCTTTATAAGACTACTTTCATATAAATATCAGTCGTCATTTTGTTACTTCATAATAATCTTCCTAATAGTCTCATGCCGGGTTCAGACTACACAATATTTTACGGTAGTCCTGTTCGAAGGAGTGATGAGATAGTTAGTAGACTGTCCTCACTCAATGTCTGGCTGTCTAAGTGGTGTCTGCAAAATAATATAGAGTTCCTTGACAATTGGAAAAAGTTTTTGGGGCAGACCTGACCTGTTGAAAAGAGATGGTATTCATCCCTCCTCTCTAGTAATATGGGACATAGTCTTAGAGCTCAAACATGACAATCTAAGGCTCAGGTCAGGAAGTAGACAGACTGGCTAAACCGACCGTCTGCTAGCTGTCTCACGTCACAGAGGTCAGATATATCCCATTCCATAGAGACTCTTTCACCTAGATATTATCATATAGAGACTGTGTCTGTTCCCCTAATTAGGAAATACAAAAACTTCCAAACCCATCTAAGAGTAAAAATTGAATTGATGTTCAACAAATAAAAAACAGATATAATACAAATGAACAAATGATAAAGCTTGGGTTGCTGAATATTCGATCCCTTACTTCAAAAGCACTCATTGTTAATGATATGATTACAGACTATAACCTAGATGTGCTGTGTTTGACAGAAACCTGGCTAAAACCAAACAATTACATTACTTTAAATGAGTCAACCCCCCAAGATTACGGTTATAAACATGAACTTAGGATGAAAGGCAAAGGGGGAGGTGTTGCCGTAATTTATAGTAATATTTTTTAGAATTACTAAGAAGTCTAGTTTCAAATATAATTATTTTGAAGTGTTGGTGCTTATTGTAACAATATAGTGTAAATGATAAATCATGTTTGAGATTTGTGTACAGGGCACCATACAGACTTTATCAAAGAATTTGCTGACTTTC
Source organism: Tiaroga cobitis (assembly GCA_030578255.1). NCBI lineage: Eukaryota > Metazoa > Chordata > Actinopteri > Cypriniformes > Leuciscidae > Tiaroga > Tiaroga cobitis. The sequence goes on from CM060606.1 coordinate 35,033,471, forward strand.
TATCAGAGTTAGTACTGGCTGCAGATAAAGTCCTAATTGTTGGTGATTTTAATATACATGTAGATAACGAAAAAGATGCATTGGGATTGGCATTTAAAGACATTCTTAACTCTATTGGAGTTAGACAACACGTGTCAGGACCTACTCATTGTAATCATACTCTATATCTAATATTATCACATGGAATCAATGTTGATGCCGTTGAAATTGTGCAGCAGAGCGATGACATCTCAGATCATTATCTAGTCTCGTGTAAACTTAATTTAGCCAAGGGTGCAAAGCCGACTCCGTGTTACAAATATGTTATACCTATCACTTGTGCCACTAAAAATTGCTTTATAAATAATCTTCCTGATCATCTCAGCATCCCAGATCGCTTAGAAGAACTCAATATTGTGACATAAACTTTTAACTCTCTCTTTCCCAGCCCTTTAGACACAGTCGCTCCTTTGCGCTTAAAGAAAATTAAAGAAAATAGTCCAACACCATGGTACAACGAGCACACTCAGGCCCTTAAGAGAGCAGCCAGAAAAATGGAGCGCAATTGGAAGAAAACAAAACTAGAGGTATTTTGCATTTCATGGAAAGAGAGCACGATTGCATGCAGAGAGGCCTTAAAAACTGCTAGATCTGCTTATTTTTCAACCCTATTAGAAGAAAATAAACAAAACACTAGGTATGTATTTGAAAAAGTGGCTAAACTAACGAAAAATAAAGCTTCAAGCTCAGACATTTCCAAGCAGCACAGCAGTAATGACTTTATGAACTTCTTTACTTACAAGATTGATAATATCAGGGAGAAAATTATAACTATGCAACCATCTACTACAGTATTGCATCAGGGAGTGCATTGCAGTCTCCCTGACGAAAAATTCGATTCATCCATTGCTATAGGAGAGGATGAATTTTCTAAACTCGTTAAATCATCTAAATCGACAACATATGTTAGACCCTATACCGACTAAACTACTGAAAGAGATGCTTCCAGAGGTCATAGATCCACTTCTTAATATCATTAATTCATCTTGTCATTAGGATACATACCAAAAACTTTTAAGCTGGCTATGATTAAACCGCTTGTTAAAAAAATGCAACTTGATCCTACAGAATTGGTCTCGATCTCGAATCTACCTTTTCTGTCAAAGATACTAGAAAAGGCAGTATCCTCACAACTCTGTTCCTCTTTAGAAAGAAATGATATCTGCGAGGATTTTCAATCAGGATTTAGACCAAATCATAGTACTGAGACAGCTCTCATTAGAGTCACAAATGATTTGCTCTTTTCATCCGGTCTCTCTATTAGTGTTACTCGATCTTAGTGCTGGATTTGACACTATCGACAACAACATTCTTTTAAATAGACTCGAAAATTATGTTGGCATTAGTGGAATTGCACTAGCATGGTTTAAATCATACTTATCTGACCGTTATCAGTTTGTAGCATTAAATGAAGAGATGTCTTATCGGTCAAAAGTTCAGTATATGGTGTACCACAAGGCTCAGTACTAGGACCGTTGCTGTTCACTCTGTACATGCTACCCTTAGGAGATATCATTAGGAAGCATGGCATTAGTTTTCACTGTTGACACTGATGATTCTCAGCTCTATATTTCTTCACGCCTTGACGAAACTTACCAATCCACAAAATTTATTGAATGCATAGCTGATATAAAAAACTGGATGACTAGCAATTTCCTACTACTTAATTCTGAAAAAAAAAAACAGCGATTCTAATTATTGGACAAAAAACGTCCTCACGTAATAACCTGGGTGTGCTCTTTGATACCAATCTTTCATTTGAAAGTCATGTGTCTAGTATCTGTAAAGCCGCAATTTTTCATCTTAAAAATATATATAAATTACGTCATATGCTCTCAATTAAAAATGCAGAACAATTAGTTAATGCGTTCATGACATCAAGTCTAGATTATTGTAATGCTCTACTGGGTGGTTGCCCTGCACGTTTAATAAATAAACTACAGCTGGTCCAAAATGCAGCCGCTAGAGTTCCTACCAGAACCAGGAAGTATGACCATATTAGCCCGGTTCTGTCAACACTGCATTGGCTCCCTATTAAACATTTTTTAAATATTGCTGATTACTTACAAAGCACTAAATGGTTTATCTTCCCAGTGCTTGAGCGAGCTCTTAATGCATTATAGTCCTTCACGTCTATTGCGATCTCAAAATTCCGGCCAGTTGATAATACCTAGAATATCAAAATCGACTGCTGGCTGTAGATCCTTTTCCTATATAGCACCAAAACTTTGGAACAATCTTCCTAACATTGTCCGGGAAGCAGACACAGTCTGTCAGTTCAAATCTAGACTAAAAACACATCCCTTTGGCCTAGCATACACATAACACATTATAGACTTCTATAATTCAATGTTAGGCTGCATAGTTTAGATCAGCCGGAACCGGGAACACCTCCCATAAATCCTGATGTACTTGGTACATCATGAGAAGGATGGTGTCTATGCTAGTATTAGTCTCTCTGTTTATCCCGAGGTTTACCGGATCAAGGCCGTATCCAGATCTGATGAAGGACCATCGCCTGGACACGATGACAACGCAGTCCTGAAGTGTCTGACCATTCATCATTTGCCATTCACCAGAACGCCAGCTCATTATTGGCCGACGCTGTTCACGTAAGCACCACGACGCATGCGTGTGATGCTGACACAGGAGTTGGCCAATAATGAGCCGGCGTTTTGACGTAGAACCCAGAAGCACTGCACTGTGTTTACTATGTGATCAACATAGGAGACTGAAACAGAAGAGAAGAAATTGTTGAATAAAGTTGTTGTGTTTGTTTTTTGCGCACAAAAAGTATTCTCGTCGCTTCATAACTTTAAGGTTGAACCACTGTAGTCACGTGACTATTTTAACAATGTCTGTACTACCTTTCTGGGCCTTCAAAATTGCAATGACGTTGCTGCCTATGGCTGGTTCAGAAACCTCTCAGATTTAATCAAAAATATCTTGATGAACGAAAGTCTTACGTGTTTGGAACGACACAAGGGTGAGTAATTAATGACAGAAATTTCATTTTTTGGGTGAACTAACCCTTTAAAAATACACAAGGCTTTATGGTAAATGGACTGCATTTATATAGCGCTTTCACAGACCCAATGGCCACCAAAGCGCTTTACAATTTGCCTCACATTCACCCATTCACCTACTCATTCATACACCGACGGCGGTGTGAGCCGTGCAAGGCGCCATCCAGCTTGTCTTGCTAATGGACACCTCGACACTTGGTCAGGTGGAACCGGGGATAGAACCATCAACCTTCCGGTTTGTAGACAACCTACATGAACCACTGAGCCACTGCCGATACTATAGCGTTAAGATGGTACACGTTGACTCCAATGGGCTCCTAATGTTATTAGGCTACTTTAACAATTAACCCTGTTGAAAGTAATAATTCACACACTGCATACAGGTGCACATCTTGCAATGCTTAATTCTATGAGCATGAAAATAGCAATGCCAGTCCTTTTGTGTCATCAAGGCATAGATCCAGTCAAGACCCTATCTTTCCCCCTCAAACCATGTCTCAAAGATTGCCAAGGGAGAGACCCACCACTGACAGCAGGGGGGTCCACTGGGAGTTTGTGGCCCAACAAGAGCACAAAAGGCTGCTTTTGGGACGGTGGGGACTGAATAAAAAGTGGGAGGAAGAAAAAAGCCCAAAACAATAACTGACAGTGGGTGGATGGAGGAATGTTGAGTGTGTGTGTGTGCGCGCAGTACGGGAAACTGTGCAGAGCTGCACAATAGAGATCTCCACCTGTTTACACTTCTGCTCTGGCCGAATTCTTCTGAGGCCTCTCTGGAGGGCTCTCACTCAACTCAGTCAGCTAACTGCCTCAGAGCGCCATCCGCCAGCGCACAAAGGGCCTCCACGACCCTCAGCAGAGCCATGAAAAGGAGGGAAGAGCAAGACAGAGGGAATGTCGGAAAAGAAAAAAAAGAGTATCGGGCGAGGAGCAATGAAGAAAGAGAAAGCAAAAAAGCCAGAGAGTGAAATGAAAGGGAGGAGAGAGGATTTTTTCCCAACGATCGTGTTAAAGGGAAAAAGTGGAGGGTGAGAAGAAAGACAAGACAAGAAAAAAAGAAGCTTTCTTTGTTGTACCGGACAAGAACATGGGTCAAAATGAAGGGATGTGCGAGGTGAGAAAGAGCACACTAGAGCAAAGGATGGAGAGATGAGGGGAGGAGAGGCCAGACACCGGCCCTTTGTGTGCAAATTTCCCACCACGGTCCTCACAGTTTCTTAGCAGTTAATTAAAGAGGCGGGAGGTGGAGGAGAGGGGATGGGGTCGAGGCTCTTGCGAGCGTTCCTCGCCGCATGAATGAAGGATTTGTCCTAAACTGGGCGGCAAGAGGCCAAACAATGTCAAAAGCAATTAGCGCTGGCACTGGGCAGCAAGAGTTTCCACTAGTGAACAAGACAAGGCTACAACAGACACGCACACTGATATTTTAGGACAGAGAAACAGTATGTTTGTGTCACAGGATGAGGCTCTAGTGGCCTGAGAAGGTGTTGAAAGGACGACCACCCGACAGCATGCCCCATTCACAGAAAGGTGTGTGCTAGTGCCATGATTTCTGCGTACGCGATCCACCTATAATATACAGTGGAAGTATTTGTACACTTTAAGGCACTTTTTAGTCAATGTATGAATTAATAAATTCATATTTACACTGTTCATGCTATTTTAATTATACAAATATTAAAAAATGTCTCATGTCCAAATACATTTGTCGCAAAAATGGTATACGCACTGTTTAATACATTGAGATTAAAATACAAGAATACAATGTAGCTGCATTACAATACATAAATGTATATTATAGAACTGTCTTCAAGCCGTAATTCTCATGATGTGCTTTTGAGTCCGTTTGCCTCCCAAGAACAGAAAAGTCTTCCATGTCCACTTTTTGTCCTCAAGCCATCCATCCAGTGCCAAGTCTGTTCCTCACCCTCAGCCTCTACAACTGGCGCCTCTGCTATGTTTGGCCCTTTTCCCGAGTTCCTGTCTTTATCCTCAGGGGTTGAAGTGCCACTGTAATGCCTCAGTCTTCGCAGAGACATAACTGGCGATTTTTAGTGGACACCAGAGCAAAGAAATGTGCCCTTCCCACTTTCAGAAGTTTGTTTTTGGGAAATAGTTATATTTTAAGAGTTTTGAAATAAAACAAGCCATCTGGGCCATATTCTTTTAGAATATTTGTCTGTTCAGAATGATGAGAATTTAGGCAAAAACTTCAAAATTATTTTTAACTGTCTCACTTAATTAAGCTCAATTTTCTCCTATCTCATACTATATACCTTCTGTCTGGATACACTGTACTTCCTCTCTGTGTAAATATCTAACAAATGCTGTGTGAACCTCTCTCTTCCTCATCCTCTATCTCTGTTTCAGCTTCTCCAGCTCATAAATCCATTAGATTCCACAGAGACAGTGAGAGAGGAGTCCATCCCATCCTTTTCTCTGATAAATCACGGTTGTGAGTGTGTAATCTCCCTCAGGCAGGCCGGAAGAAGTGATCAGTGACAGAAGAGACGCACGTCGACACAAACCACCTTTAGTGGAGGGGGGCTAAGGGTGGGGGGCAGGTAATCAGAGGGAGATTGAGAGACTGGCGAAAATTGCAATGCAGATTTAGAGCCTATAAACATGGAACTGGGTTTTTTCCACCCCCTCTTTTTCTTTTTCTCTTTCTCTTTCTCTTTTTCTCTGCGTCTCTATGGGTTGCTAATTAGAGGCAGGTAGTCTAAGATGAGAGCCCAGGTTACTGTAACCTTGGTGGTGGCGTGGCCGCTCTCCTCCACACGGCCAGCTATTCATCACGGTGCTGAGGCGGAGGAAAGAATGCGTGGCATGGGGAAATGAGCGGCCTACGATGAGTAACAAATCACCCCCTCACTAAAGTGTACCAAGGGACCAACATGGCTAAGCTGACTACACCATCGGCAGGTCTGGGATCAGGCAATTCAGGCTGCATGCAAAATCTCATGTATAAAGCTACAGTGTTGAACCGACCCGAGAGCAGGATTCTTTACTCAGATTTGCTATTCACTTCTTGTAAAGGTTAATTTATGGTGTATACCAGTTTTTAAGGCAATGTAATGTACTGTGAAATTTCTTTTTCACCCTTTCAGGAACTTAAGTTTTTGAATTGATGAACGGTCAAGATCATGACACTCCACAGTGAATGCATTCAATGCTCATTAAAGGAGTTTACATCTAGAACAAATTCAGCTTTATTATAAAAACCTATTAACAAAACTGTGTTTATTAATGAGTTGTTTGAACACCAGTAAAGGTTTTTAAATGCAGAGTAAAAATCTATGTGTCGATCGGGTTTTGCTCAAACCGTTTAAGGTGATAAAAGTAGGACAAGAGGACATTTACATGACCATGACCTGAGAGTCATACATAAGAAATACACTTATTAATAATGCTGCATAAGTAGTTTATTTACTGCAAATGTATTGTGGTTTCTATAACAGAAATGTTATATTTATGACAATACAAATTCTAGTTTATCAAACAAATTAAATTAAAAAAAGTATAATAATACATTTTAATGTTTGTACATGTATGTGCATTTGTCTTTCTCCAAATAACGTTGTGTATCTTCTAAACATTTCAGGTGAAATATAATATAATAACCTTGTGAAGAATGTGCTGTGCATGAGCAAGACTAATTTATACATGTATGAAGACATATGCAGAATGCTCCAGTGGCCTCTGACCCCTCAGACACACTGAAGGCCAGGTTGTATTGTTCCTTTAAGAGCACACAGGACCATATATTAATACTTGGCAGGTAACGGCAGCTACAGCATGGCAGCTCTGCACAGGGCCATAATTTTGCCTGCATATGTGTATATATGTGTGTGCTGCAATTCCCTTGTGAAACTCACTACACCAATTTTCAGCCCTTGGCAATCACTCACTCACCACACATCTACATACAGGCTGATGAGCTCCTCTGAGGACTCGCTCACATGACCACGCCAGTCACATGACTTTGTTTGTGCGCTCACTGGGTTTATGGATGCAATAAAGGTGTTTGTTTGTGTGCTAATAGACTTGTACATTTTTGTAATCTTCCACATGATCTCTGTTTTTTTTATAGTTGCCTTGCAATTGATTTGCATTTGTAAGTTTAGATTTTTGAAGCAGATCTTCTTCTGATTTTTTTTCAATACCACACCTAGTATTTGTTTATAGCGTTATTTTCACTTTTTTTTCACCGTCTGGACTTAACAGAAAAAAAGGGAGGTATTTCCCCAACATAACGTTTGTCATCACCACTTCCACCCCCCACCCTCAGTCCAAACTCCTCTACTCACATGCTGATGCAAGCACAAATCTCAGGTTGTTGTTTGCCACACAAAAGATGAAACTCTGCACTTTGTAAGCTGCTTGATTAGATGAACCTTCTGTAAAGTTTACTGCAAACATATGTCATATTATGGTGTCTTTGATGTTACTCATTTTCAGTATAAGCAGCCCTCTACAGTTTTTTTTTTCATGAAAATTATATAAATAATAAAATAACATGACTAAAATAAAATAATATAAAAATAAATATATATATTTTGGTATATATTTTAAATATATATATTTTGGTATCTGAGTCGCATTTTGGTATACCGTACTGTATATAACATCATTTTGGCTGTTTGTATTCCATAGATGTTGTGCAAAGGTCACCCAGTCATAGGAGCCTGCAAGGGAAATGTGCAACAGCATTAGCATCCCGCCGGAACTTTTTTTTGTCGTGTCTGTAACATAATCAATCAAGTTCTTGCAAGTCAGATGAGCGAATCAGTAGACATGATGGGAGAGGTCGGTGAGCCTTAACCACACTGAAATAACAGGATCAATAATATCTATCCAAATATACAACCGTAGTCCCCCCATACTGAGATCCGACACTCAAGGGAGTCAAGAGTTGGAGAGGTGAATATCTCGCACAGAGAAGCCCAAAACCCGAACAGCTCAAGCATCCATATTTTGTCCAAAATCTTTTTTAAGAGGTATTGATCTAACCTTCAGTTTCCACCGTTAAAATAACGTCTATCAAATATGGTGGTAAACATGCAAACTTGGATATTATTGATCTGGCATTGGTGCACAACACTCAAATCACCAGAACTTTCAAGGAGCCTTTGATCCTTGTAACTGTAATTTTATAATATTTTTTCACATTTTAAAATTCATCATAGTCAGCTATGTGCATATGTCGTCCGATTGATTTCTGACTGCCTCTTACAGGTAAATCTATGTAAAAGATATAACCATATTACATGAAAGAAGAACAGGAAGTTGTTTAAATTGGGTTAGTGGAAAAAAGCATTTTTTTTTTTTTTGCTTTTGTGGCACACATTGCTCCCACTTTGCTCTTTTTATTCTAGAACTGATTTCAAACTGTAAAAAATCTAAAATTTGCATCTGTAACTTGCTTGTACACTTCAGCGCAGTAGACTCACACCATCCACTGGTCATCTGGTGTTTGGAGGTCTCAGGAGAACTGACCAGACACTGGGGAAATCTATTGCTTGTTCTGTACTGTATCCAAGGGGCAGAGAGAGAGAGAGAGAGCAAGGGAGAGTGCCAGCCACGGGGCCTGACCGTTAATCAGTGGCTGTAAGAAGCAGATAGGCCGTAATTGAGGATTTATCTGGGGTCTTCACAGCACTTAGTGCCCAATCGACAGCAGCACACAGACACAGGAATGAGCGCTTAGCCCCCTGAGAGACAGAGTCACAGCTGAGAGAGGGAAAATGAGAAAAATGGAGGAAAGGAGACGGAGAGAGGTTAGATTTAGGGGTATGAAAGGGACAGTGTCTGATCATGGTGAGTGGAGCGGGATTGAGAAAGAGTTGGACTAATTTGCCAAGAAGAAGATCTGTTTTATGTGCTTTTGGGATAATGATTACAATTGGTTGAGTTTGTCAAGTATTTGGGACTGCAATTTTGGGGAAGCTATTTTATTTTATAATGTTTCCTGAGGTGAACTTATGTTAGTATGATTTTTTACATCAAAAATGGTCACAATTTTGAAATAAAAGTACATTTTCTACCCTGATTTTAGCCCTCCGATTTGAACCCTCTGTTGGAAGGGAACTGTAAACCACCACTGCTATGATTGGCTAACATCTTTGCATATGAAATAACTATTACATGTGGAACTCCCTTGAAAACGTTCACTACATTTTTACTATTACAGATGTCGAGATCAACTAATTGTGAAAAGTGTTGATTATAGCATTATATTTAGATCTACTCTCATAGCATAAAAGGTTGCAGCGATGAGCATTGTAGCAGATGACAGACATTGAGTCTGTTGAGTACCTGAAGGCAGTGATCTCATCATGGCAACTTGATTTATGCACTCTCACAAATGCTTTCATCATAACTAACAGTGCAAACATGATGTAAATAAGAGATTGATTGTGCAGTGTAGACAGCACAGGAGTTTTGGTGAAAGTCCAGAACTCAGTCACTGATCAATTGACAGCTCTAGTACATGAACAACATCTGACTGTACATGAATCATTACATATCAAAATCACTGATCACAGATTAGGCATTGAAATTAAAGGGTTAGTTCACCCAAAAATGAAAATTAAGTCATTAATTACTCAGGTAAGACCTTCGTTCGTCTTCGGAACACAAATGAAGATATTTTTGATTAAATGTGACAGCTGGATCACTCCTCCATAGGCTGCCTAAGGGAATGAAACCTGACGGCCCAGAAAGTCAATGAAGAAAATGTTTAAATATTCCATGTCACAACAGTGGCTCAACTATAAGTTTATCAAGCGACGGGAATACTTTTTGTGTGGAAATAAAACAAAAATAACGACTTTATTCGACTATTACTTTTCTTCCTTGTAGGCCTGAAACGAGACTTCAAGAGATTTCCACGACGCATGCGCGAGAATTGCGATCTCCTTCAACTACTTCAGTTAAGTTATCGCGCGTGCGCGTCGTGGAAATCTCTTGAAGTCTCGTTGCAGGCCTAAAAGGAGGAAAAGTCGAATAAAGTCGTTATTTTTGTTTGTTTTTTCGCACAAAAAGTATTCTCGTCGCTTGATAAACTTATAGTTGAGCCACTGTTGCGACATGGAATATTTAAACATTTTCTTTAATGACTTTCTGGGCCGTCAAGTTTCATTCCCTTAGGGAGCCTATGTAGCAGTCATCCACCTCTCAGATTTAAACATAAATATCTTCATTTGTGTACCGAAGACGAACGAAGGCCTTACGGGGTTGGTACAGCATGGGGGTGAGTAATTAATGACTTAATTTTCATTTTTGGGTGAACTAACCCTTTAACACGGTTACTTACATGTTGACCACAACTTGTCTTGCAGTAGAAGTCTGTTTGCAAAGCCTGCGCCGAAATTGCGACTGATTTACCAAAGCGTACACAGTGAAATGTACCGAACAAACAAATAATGCTCTACTGAGACATTTCAACGTAGTTGAAAATAAATAGGTGATGTTATTTTTAGTCCAGGGATTTTGTATTGGTCTCCTCCCCTTCCCATCTCACATTGGGGCCAATATTACAATGATGTAGAAGTAGGCATTTATCTGATTCCATAGAGGCAGTCTTTCATTGCACCATCACATCATAATGTGAAAAAATCCCAAACGAGTCATATTCGGAGGTTGGTTTCAATAAAAGCAGTTTTTTTGGATTAATAAGGAAGTTTTGAGCTCTGAAATTTACAGGATGTTTTTAATGACCTCTTACATGCCAAAAGATTATCTAGGGGTGAATTCAAGTTGATTGGGGCAGTTTTCCCCTTTGAAATGACTGGGAAAATGTGTTCTAATCAACCTGAATTCACCCTGTTTAATAGATCAGCGTTTCCACAATGTGTCAAATCGACACTCCTCTTCGAACATCACAACTCCTCAACTCACGTATCATCTAGAATCGAATTGAAAATACAACTTTGCTTGGTCAATTATGTGCTCGGAACTCGTTATCTATTCAAATCGAATCTATTTGAGGGCACATTAAGCTAGTAGCATCGCTAAATTTAGTTAGCTACAGCGAAGCTATATATAGTGTGAAACAACACAATATTTGTTTTTTTTTGTGCTAAAATTGTGATTGAAAATGTGCACACATTTTATCAGTATATTTCATGCTAACACCGCTAATATCCATCAGATGATGTTGTAGGTAACATTTTTTTGCAAAAAGTTTAGTAAGTACACTGGACAAATCCCTTAAAATGGTCGTACACACACTGTGTCTTAACATTATTGATCTAGATACCCACCATCAAAACCCAATGGCCCACATACCAATTTACATCATGCATTCAGGACACACCAGCATCTTAACCCTGTATGTTCATACATCACCGTCATATGCGTGCATTTGTGTATATGATCTTATTGGATGCAAATGTGTGTTAAAATGTACACACGCCTGGCCGTGCATAGGGATGCTTGGCGTGGGGGGGTCGGTGGCTGCGGTGGTAGGCGGTGACAGAAATTGAGGGGGACGGGGTGGCAGCTGTGGGCTGCTCAGAGCACTGTCAGAGCAGAATGATTAATGAACGGCAGCCCCAGCTGAGCCTAACCTTTGGAGAACCGCGCAGGACATCTGCAGAACTGTCAGCGCTCTGACAAGGACAGAGCTGAACAACCAATTATTTCGCCATCACTAAGGTGGGCTGTCAGCTTAATCCTAGCCATTCACTTAGGCAAGGACAGGCAAATTTCTCCTTTACATACACATAGAGGCAAGGCGCTACATGGACACACACACACACACACACACACACACACACACACACACAGCCACATACAAACTGAAACACATAGGCCCAGACAAAATAGGATTAACCCCTCCTGTGCCAGAGGTGGCAGTGAACAGGTAACTCCTGCTACGAAAGACATGCCTTACTAAAATGGACTGGAGTGGTTTACAATGTTGGCATCAGATGGTAGTACCATGATACTTTGAGATGTAGGCTACATCAGTGCTCAATGATCATCAGTTACCATGGTACTTTTAAAAATACCATGGTATTTTCAGTACATTTTTTAAAAATGCATGATATTACTATGGTAAAACTATGGTAGTACCATGATATTTTGAAATATTCAGTGGTACACTGAATAATTACCACAATTAAATATACAAAGGTGCTTAATAATGCGGTATTACATTGATGAACGGCCAAAAAAAAAAAAGAAATAAAAAGTTAGTGCCATGGTACTTTGACATAGGTCTACATGTCAACTTCAAGGAAACATGGTATTACCATCGTACCATGCCAAGAAACTAATCTTTTTTTTTTGGTATGTGATTGAATATTTTTGCAGTGGAGAGGACTTGAGTAAAAAAATTATACGAGAAATACAGTTTATCGTTTAATCATAGCTGTATTTTTTGGGCATGAAGAGGGTTTTTGAATGAATGAATGTGCGAAGAAGTCACTTTTCAGCAGGATTCTAGGACGTGGTAAGTGTCCGTGATGTAGGAAAAAAATGGCTCAACTCAAAAATGCACTCTGGTCTGGTGCAAGATGATGTTTATTTACAGTGAGGCTTTTGGTAATCCACAGGTGTGCAATATTCACAAAGTGCAAAAAAAAAAAAAAAAAAAAGTTTAAAGCTACACTGTGTAACTTTTTTAGTTTATTCTTAGGTAAAAACACTTAGTTCTTTCAAAAATATATGTGCTCATTAATGTATATTTACTTCGTTCAAGTAATAAAGTATTCTCGTGAGTGTATAATATGTCATTGAAAATACATACGGGTTAGGGGTTCTAATGTCGGTCGCCATGTTACCCATTCATCTTGAAAGTACATTAGCCAAAGAGGGACATACCCGTTAATTCAAGCTTCGCCTTTCGCATTTTAACACTTGATGGCACCGTGTCGAATGTCAAACACACGCTTGCACACGCAAGGTCTCTCGCTCGCTTTCCCTCTCTCCCGTACGCGCGCGCTACGCGGTTTGAAGCACAATCTCTGTCTCGCGTGCGTGCTCGCTCTAGATTGCAGGAGATTTTAACTATTTTGCGGCATAACTAGACGATCACGAGTGGCTCAATAGGTAGATATATAGATAAACTCATCTTCCAGGCATTTGACTGACCAGGTTGACCAGGTTTTATGCGTGAGAAATCGGGGGTGTGGCGTGAGAGCGTTTGAAACCAATCAAATGCGTGTGTTTCACGGCCAATGCGTGAAAGTTGGCAGCTCTGTTGCTTGGCTAATTATATCATGGTGTGCTGTGCGTAACGCTAGAACGACATCTAGGATAGGTTTCCTTGCGTCAATGATGAAAAGTATTGTTTACCTTGTAACATAAATCCGTGTTCTATGACGGATAACATGTGATTAATATTTTAATGGGGCTATAATTTGTAGGCTATAAGTTATATGTAGGCACTTTAAATTTTTGTTATTTTTCATTTATTTTACTTTATACACAATTAATGTGGCCTAATGTGATAATGCAGTTGTCATGCAGTCACATCAACTGATCTCTGCTCACGGAGAAAATGATATAGCCTACAATGTAAACTTTGCCTTACCCTAGTGATGTCGTACAACATACAGAATAACGATAGCACTGATAAAAGTTACTTTACTAAGATTAGCTTGCATTCGTCTGGGAACCTGATAACTGATGTTAGCAATGAAATGGTAAAAAAATAACGAAAACATAAAACTATTATTCATTTTACATAGATGTCATAACCTATATGTTACCTGACAAATTAAATTACTGCAATTTATAATAGTTTTCTAAAATAACCTCATCACTTGAAGGAACACTCATGGACGAGGTCGAACTGGAAGCCATGTTAATCTTGGACCACATTGGCCACCGTAGGAGTTAAAACGAAATCGGAATTGAGAGGAACAGAAACTAATATTCACTGGATGGTCATATCCCTTTTCATCACTAGATGGGGGTAAAAATCACACAGTGTAGCTTTAAAAATAAACCCAACACTGCCACTGGCAAAAGGATTTCAACATAAAAGACCGTCTCCGGCAGTGCTCTGGTTCGCCGCCGCCGCCTCCTCCGACCCAGGATAACGTCACACACATAACACAGGTAAAACATGCATTTAAAACCGCTCTAACATTACATTTCAATGTAATTCGATATAATACAAGTACAAGGTACGTATGCAAGAAGGATCATTTTGTATGTAAGTGCGAATAATGTGTTAGATAAACGGGAGGGAAGGAAAGGAGTGCTTAATGACTTAAGTTAGCTATGGAGGCTACCGTAAAGTAGCGTGTCCACTAGAATTCAGACTTTCCAATGCCATTTGAAAAAAAGACAGTCTATTAACAATACAATATTTTATATATTTATTTCACCACTTCCGCCACTTGTTGGAAAAGCTTGTTACTGAATAATCTACTCTAACGTATATCACTCTAAAAAGTAAAAACAGTTGATCTACTGTTACACTACTGACGTAGCATTCAGCTTTGCCATCACAGGAATAATTTACTTTTGAAAATAAAATAAGTTATTTTAAATCCTAATATTTCATAAAAGTTCTGATTTTACTGTATTTTTGATAGAAATGCTGTGGTAAGCGTGAGACTCAAAAACAGTAAAAAAAAAAAAAAAAAAATCTTATCGTCACAAAATTTTGAATGGTAGTGTAGGCTACATATATTCATTATATGCATGTATGTTTAGGCATATATATTTAAATAATATATAAGTATTTCTGTTTTAATTTGAACGATTCATTTGATCTTTAGTGTGTGTTTGCAGTTGCCCAGGAATTTCGAGTGTCTGGTCTTCAATCTGAGTCTCGTTTTTGGGGCCAGGTTTGGGTTTCAACATAAAATTATAGTTATTCCATTAAAATGAAAACTCACCCTCTTGTCATCTCAAACTTGACAAAATATTCAGTTTTGGGTGAACTATTGGCTGAATTCTCTTTTTTGAATAGTTGAGATCTCATAAGTAATACAGTGTTTTTGCAGGTCAGTGTAAAGTTGCTCAAGTCTTGTGTCAGTCAATCAGGCCTGAAGACTCACAGTGACATGATTGCCCATCTTTACTGCAGCCTCTCTTAACACGCGCTAATCAACCAGTGATTAGCTGCAAGCATTGATTTACTCTCCAGGGTTGTGTGTGTATACGCGCATCCGTATGTGTGCACGTGTATGTACAGTAGTTCTAATGAGCCTGTACCTTGTGTTTGTGTGTATGACAGCACTTCTCTATTTCTGAGTATTTGAACTCTGCTGCAGGGTTTCCTCAAGGGTGCTGTGTGTGTGTGTGTGTGTGTGTGTGTGTGAGTGATGGTGATCTGATTGAGGCGTTTCCTTGGCACTAACGAATGAAGCTTGGCCGGCAAGCCTATTGACAGACTGCTGATGAAGCTCCAGGGAGAGAGAAGGGGAAATTAGGCGGGGATAAAATCAATTACCTTTAAAGCTGTCCCTCATCGCTGGCTGACTCAGAGTGTGTGTGTGTGTGGAGGTTTTGATTGTGACACATTTGTGTCATTTGAGTGTGTTTTGTTGTGTCTAGTTTGTTTAGTGTACTCCACTGCAATTTTTCTTGAATTTTTGTCTTGTTACCAGGTAAACTCCTCACGTTAAGCCAAGAAATAACTAGGAAACCGTTGTCTCAACAATTTTGTGATTTTTTTAAATATTTTTTTTACTAAAATGTATTTTATGATGCTGCAAGTGTCAAAATGACCAGCAGTGTTTGTCACAAATATGTAATGAAAAGATTAAAATTATTCAGTTGTCATAAAGACAAAACACACACACACACACACACACATATATATATATTAGGGATGTGCATCTCCATAGCTGAGGCCGATGCGATACGCATCTCGATGCATAGCCGACGATATGATACATTAAAGATACCTATAAGCAGCTACCGATGCGATGCAATAGGATTCACTACTATTACGATGCAGTGCGATCCGATTTCGATTCAACGCGATGCGATTCAATGTAATATGATGCAATGGAGAAAAATATAATGGAATTCAATATGGTATAGATAGTTCACTTTTATTTCTTTTATTCAGACAGACAGCAAATCATAAAGTAGCTTAAGTGCCATCTGACTTTTAACTTATGGTTCTTTCATCTTTTTTCACAAAACCAAAAGATTAAATAAAAGCAGGTGCTGTTTTAACAAACAATTACAAAAAAAAAACCTTTCACAAACAGGTCTTATATAACTATTCAAATGTAAAAAAAATGAAAAACTATTATTGGCAGTCACAGGCTGCTGTAAACCAGATTAACTCAAATGTCCTACTTTAAGGTTTAAAGGTAGGTGACTCTCAGGACACGCCTCACACTCCGTAGTGTTGTGATACGTGCTGCAGCAGTCGTGATGAGAGAACGCGCTTGAGCAACAGTTCAGAAAGGAGAAATCATTCTAGTCGACCTGGACGCGCGAATGAGGCGAAATCGTGTCCATCGCACCGCGCTAAACGCGTCTCGCGCCGCAGGACCTCCAGACCCGCGTCTTTACATTGACTTAACATGGAAATCACTCGCTACAGACGCTCAATTTGCGTTCGGTGTGAACGCAGCAGTTACATAATAAAATATTGGTCACAAATGATTGGTCACTTTCTAAATAGTAAAAGTATTAGGATCTACTAATAATTATATATGAATAAGTGCTGGGCAACGATTAAAAAAATTAATCGCGATTAATCGCATGATTTTCTTGTGATTAATCGCGATTAATCGCATTGTTATGCGCAAAATTGAATAATGAATTCTAAAGTACTGTATTGCGCACTTTTGATTTTAATGTACTGCTACAAAAGTGCAATAACATGTGGTTTGCAAAAACTTTAAACAAATAAGGTGCTTTTATACCAGCAGTATTCCCTTTACACAGTATCAATAAAATATTTCTTGTAAATCTCAACTTAAACATTAATGTAATCAAATCAAATATTTAAACAAAGCTATTTGCCACTGCCAGGGTATTACTTTTTAGCTAGCTTGTTAAAACGAGTCCAGTTTTCTTTTTTTTCTGAACAGGTATCTTGTATCAGGGAGCAGCAGAAACAGTCTAAAAGGGTCATGATCACTACTACAGATATAAGTCGACCAACGTTACTTCTGCACAGAGGTAAAGGCCAATTTGTACTTCTGCGTCGAACTCACGCCGTAGCTGTGTAGCGCGCGTACCCGTGCATCTCTCCAAAAATGTAACGTCAATTCTACGCGTACCGCAATCGCTGTGATTGCTAGAACCGCTCCCCGGGTTTCACACTCCCTCTGCATGTGTAATTGCGCGTCAACGCGGACAGATATATAATGAAAACTAACCAACGCGTAGTCTATAGCGTAGAGGCTCCGGCGTTGGTCCGACGCAGAATTATAAATCAGCCTAGAGTGAGGTGAAGTGGTCGAGCACAGGTGCAGCGACAAGCGGGTGCGTTCCTGTGAAACTGTTGCGGTCATGCTCGCCTCACGCACGCGCCCGCGCGTTGCCGAAGTTGAATTGTCTAACTTTTTGTACACGACGCGTAGCGCAAATCATTGGAAGAGAGACTGATCCTCGGCTCGCTGTTTGTGAGTTTCCAGAATCTAAATAGTTATCAGGACATCAACAGGAGGGAATTCACATGGCAGAGCATCCCCGCTAAACTAAACGCAGGCCTATCAGGTAAAGTTATGTATAATTTTAAGTTAAAAAGACTACAGCTGCGTAGCGCACAGAAGCCGTTGCCATGGTTACTATCCATAGAGCGCCTGTCATTCACTCGCGGAGCGCTGTCTCCCTTTCTGTTCACCTGAGAGAACCTGCCAAAGCCCCTCCACTGCTTGTTTGGGTGGGTTATTTGCTGGCTGACCAACATCCCACCCCTCCTGTGATCATGGTTTGACTGTAGGCCTATGTGTATTCAGAGCCAGTGAGCAACGGACTTTCAAAATAATAATAATAAAAAAAACTGCGTTAACGCGCGATAAAAAAATTGTCGGCATTAATTAATAAATGCGTTAACGCGACAATAACGCGTTAACTTGCCCATGCCCAGCACTAATATGAATAAATAGTTTTTTACCGATGCAGATATTAGAAACGATGCATCGCGATACAAATACCAACTTGTATCCGATGCACACTTATTTAAATCGATGCATCGCATCGTTAGCTTTTATGCCGATGCACCGATGCGAATCGGTGAATCTTACCATCCCTACTATATATATATATATATATATATATATATATATATATATATATATATATATATATATATATATATAAAATTTCATTTTAATAAAAAAACAATCTTATCCCATTGATGCATTGGTCCTCATTCACAAACCAAGCTACGTATGAATGTTTTTATGAACAATGATTCGCAATTTCTTTCATACTAAAATGTACTCAACATTTTTAAAAAAGTGTAGGAACAACCGAAACCAAATGTACGCAAAAGTCACAAACACTGGGTGGCCTTATAACCCAAGATGAAATTTTACACATAGATACTAGATCTTTAATGTATTTTATCATGTACAGTAAAAGAGTAAAAAAAAAAGGTGCATTATACAGTAGCTCGAGCAGTGAAGTTACTAAGCAGAAAAATACAGAAATGCGTATGTACAGCTGGCTAATGAGAGGTTTGTAATTGGGTCTGTAAAAAAAGTGTTTATTGTGTTTGAACCGATTTTGAGGATGGCACACTTGCCATTGCTTGAGGATCTTGCTGTGCTCTCAGTCGAGGTCGTCATATGTTTTCTGAGCGTGACGAAAGGCTTTAAAGGGAGGGTTGTGTGGAAAGTCCTTATTATGGATATGGTTTAGGTGCACACCATGCAAATTACTAATTTCAGGCATGCAGTCACTCATTTAGAATACTCCAAAAGCCTTTAACATTACAACGAGGTTAACAACAAATTCATGTCTGGATGCAATTTGGTAGAAATGTTTGGTGAGTTCTCCTGTGTGTATTAATATGAGCATGAGCAATCAATGCAATTATTAGTGAATGTGACCCATTGTTTTTTCTTGTTTTAATCATAAACCTTATTTTAATTTTGTAAAATTAATGCTAAAAAAAAAGAAAGAAAAAACTATGGCTAAAAACACAATATCCATGGAGTTAATAAGAAAAAACATGTTTAAAATTTTTTTTTATCTAAAGCTGTTAAGATATTTTTTTCGCATATGTGTCACCATGGAGTTAATAGATTTTCCACTAAGATAAAAGAATAAGTTTCTTATTCTCTTTAGTAGATAGTTTGATTTGAATCACTCACATCAGTGAGGGTCAGCTGATTTTTTTTCTACTGATTTAAACCATGTTTAACTGGTAGTCTGGGACCGTGGACAATGAGTCTATGTTAGCATGACTGTTTTCTAGCTTGTTTGTCGTATGATGTCGTATGATTTGTTGATCTCCACTGTTGGCATGACTAACAGTAAATTGCTGACATCAAAAGTACAAAGTATGTTTCAGATTCATCCTATATACTGTGGTTCCTTCCTATTATGTTAAATTCTCACCAAAGCCAGTTCCCTTTTGAGAGAACTCACGCTGCGTCGAATACGACGCTTTGGGGAATGCCTCCAGCATGATAGCTTCTAAAGCACGTGTGGAACTAGTTCAATCTGCTGAAATTTAAAAAATGTGACACTTTGAGCGCAGTTGAGCGGAATCGTAAACACCTCTGATTGCCCATTGTGCTCAAGCACTCATCAAATATGTCTGTGATTTGCTACAATGATCAGCGCTTCAAAAACATGTTATAAATATACATCAATTACACTCTTCACCACACGCTTACACACATACACGGGAGCGTTTGAAAGAAGGCGTCTATCGGCGGACCAGTCCTCTGAGAGATGGCTGATTGTGCTTTCAAAAGCTCCCACTTTAAAAAAAACTTTCAAACACTTCCATGTGCTCTCAAACACTCCCCGTGTGTTGATCATTGTAGCCAATCACAGACATATCCGATGAGCGCGTAAACACAATGGCCAATTAGAGGTGTTCACGATTCCGCTCAATTAAGTTCCACTCATTGGGTCAACCGACTTGGTAACGAAGTCTGTACATTTTGACAACTCTAGTGCCATCTAATGTGGCACGGTCTGTTATCCTGCAGGCCTTTTATACTCCTCCACATGTGTCGGCTGATTAGAAAAGTCTACGCCTACCGGGCCTTGAAGGTCTACTCTCTTCAGACGCTATCATGCTGGAGGCGTTACCCAAAGTGGTGTCTTCGACGCAGCGTCTCGTTCCCTTCTCAGGGAACAAGGGTCATAGTTGTAACCTGAGATGTTTTCACTTGTATTTGCTGTTTACAGGATGTTAATTTTGGACCCTGAGTGTGTGTGTGTCTCTGTCTGTCGTTTTTTTATGTATTTCCCTGTTTGTGTAAGTGACAGAGCTCCAGTGTTAAAATTTGCTCTTTGTCCTGCCTTTGAAGTTGAGGTCAATCATGCATCCCTACAGCCTGAGGAAAGAAAAAAGAAAGCAATGGGAAAAAAATAACGTGCTAGCTTTTAGGGAAAAGGTTTTCAGTGAGACAGTTGAAGGATGAAATGCCAAGTCAAGCCATGTGAATCCTCTCTGTGATTTGGCTTGTGTATATTCATGAATGAACTTCATGTTACTGTGATGCATGAGATGCCTCAACTGACACTCCTCAGTAGATTTGATCTCCTGAACCGATTCTGCTCCTTTGTGTTTAGACAAATCGGCTAAGCCTTTTGAATTCATGAATTTTCACTGACTGAGCGCACAGAGTCGTCTCGTTCTATGGAAAGAATCTCGTAGCTGAGAAGGGAATTTTATTTTTCAGGGATTCTGTGATTAAGAGCATATTAAAAGCTTGAGTTACCTCAAACGACAGTCGAGACAGGAAGACCTGAGAGGATGTGTTGACGTGGTTCTAAAGTAGGTTAGTGGACCACAAGCCATGTGGAGAGACAGACTCCAGCAGGAACGGTAAAAGTGGGACAGCAAATGAAGAAAAAAAAGAAAAAAAAAAGCTCTCGGATAGAATTCTTTGTGATGGTTCAGTATGTGAGTTCATCTAGGCTATACAATGAGTTCATCTAGCCTATAACTGGCCGTGTAAGTGGATTTAGCTAATTATTGTTGTCCCTATGCTTTAGTCCTTTTTTGTCTCTTCAAAGTTTTGCTTGTTATCAAGACCCCTTTAGCTCCTGTTGATAGATGCTGTAACCACACTGTCTGGTTCCAGAAAGCATATTTCTGTATTGACAGCCATACAAATTGAGTGACTTTTTTTGCAAGTATTTCATGGTTATTCATTGTACTGTAGATACCCGGTAATGGACTTATGTAAACTGTTAAGGTCTACACAATACTCCTTTTTAATTGATTTATTCAGAAAAGTATGCTAAATTGCAACACTGTAAACCAGTGGCAGATTTCTATTTTGTATTCATACATTTTACTTGTTCTTAACTTGAAATGTTTGAGTACACCAATTCATACATTTAACTTAAAATTTTCATGTAAATTAAATGTGAACAATTTTATTTATATAAACCTAGCTAGCTAAAACAAGCTAGTTCAATAAATGCGAACTTACTAATTTGCTAACATGTTAACAATAGCATGGTATAGCACTTGCTGTAATGAGTGCAGTAATATAAAGCTTTAACATATTTGCTCTCAAACTAAGGTGCATGCACTTGTCAACATGATGGTCTCCTAAAACCAACATTAACATAAATTATTCTAAATTAGCATAACAAAACATTAATCACTACTAAATCCCCCACTTAACATTAATTTTGCACAAAAAAACATTATATTACACTTAATTTGAAAATGTTCTAAAAAAAAAAAGAAATTCCAACCCAGTTTCAGTTAAACTTAAGTACGTCTAAATTAAAATAAATAATTTCATAAAACTCAAAACAATGAAAAAGTTTAGTTTACTTAAAATATATCAGTTTTCTGAACTTGAAAGAAAAGGAAAGTGCTAAATACTCAAAGTTAATTTGACTGAACTAATTAGTTTAATTTAAGTTTGTCCTACTCAAACCAATTAATTATTTTGAGCATTAGGGTTTACAGTGCAATTTACATACAGTGACTTAAATACATCTCTTATGATGATGCACAAATTTTATTAAATTATTTTATTACATTATTGACATAGCCTAATTTGAATTTAATTCAATATTTAATTCAATATTTTCTGGGGGACATGAAGTCCAAAATGGGCATTATTATTTCTTAGAAAGAATCTTTAAACCAAAATATACAAAAGGGTTGTCATTGCAATGCGGCTCGAGTGGCTTATTTAGTTATACTTAATGTAAAAAATGCTTTGAGAATAAAAGGAGAAACTAGCTTGGTTTTCCTAGTAGGGAGTAAAGTTCTTCGAAAACAAGTCCCCCCTCGATGTTTCAGCCGAGCAAATTTGACATATTGCTACTCAAGCATAATTTTTGAAATGCGTCCTTACTGCTCTCATATTTTCCTGTTGTAGCTTATCCAAGTTGTGTGCACCGTTTTGGTCAATGATTTTGGCCCTCCGAATTTATTTTATTTATTTATTTTCACTCCCTGAAAATTTGGCGCATCACTTAAACAATATTTCTAAATATATATATATATATATATATATATATATATATATATATATATATATATATATATATATATATATATATATGTATATGTGTGTGTATATATATATATATATATATATATATATATATATATATATATATATATGTATATGTGTGTGTATATATATATATATATATATATATATATATATATATATATATATATATATATATATATGTGTGTGTGTGTGTGTGTGTTTCAAGTGTGTTTTAAACTAGATTTAAGATTTTTTTCCTTGTCTTTATTGTGGACTCTCTTATTTGTCATTGACCCTTAACATTGCTATTTTGAAGTGAAATCAGTGTTATGTATTTTCAACTTTGCTCCAGAGTTATTAGTCACATTGCATTTATGGCATTTCCCATAAACAACAGAAGCTTTGGTAGATTTCAAATCGAATAGGTTACATGCAGGGATTCCTGAACCAGCTGGAAAACTGCAACTCAATGCTAATGGATAGCTTTCTCAGGTAGAGTTCATTGGTTTTCTTATTTATTTCTTATTACAGCATCTTTTGCTGAAGTGAAACCTGACAGAAAAATCATCTTGATTTTGTTCTGTATTATGCTATAGTTGCTTAATGGCAATTTACAGTCATAGGCTTAAAGCGATAAAGGGACAAACTATTTCTGCCCACAAAAAATGCTACATTTTCCATAGAGGTAAATTCTATTAGAAGACGTGAGAGTCACAGAGCTTGTCTTTAATAAATATATTTAGAAATCCACTAAAAGCCGCATTTTTACATGCATTTAGCACTTGCCAACTGTTAATTCTGGACCCTGTCTGTGTGTAAGATCAGGAGAATTGAGAATGCACACTAAGTCAGCGGGCTTCAAAGCACTTACCGAATCACCCATGACTTTATTCAAGCATCTTCAGATGTAAGAGTGCCCAATAAATCTGACTTTAACAGGTGTCAGCTGACTAAAATATGTTTCTCCTTCTCCTGGTCTCTGGAGCGGTACAAGAGCTCCTCATTTAGCTTCAAAGCGGTGGGATACCCCTCTCCGTCTCCCTCACACTCTTTTTTCCTTCTCTCTGTCTCTCAGTGTCTCCGCTATTGCCTCTAGGTTCACCCTCTGCAATTAGCTTTTCCTCTCTCCTGGCCCGCCAGCTCTGGTGAATGAGGTGGCGAGGTGACATGGGTCAAAGAGAATCTTCTCTTTCGTGTAGATGATTATGTCTTAACCTACCGTTATTCAAAGGCACTTGCCTCTGGGCATGGATCCTACTCTCTGTGTGCCAGAGAGACACAGTGACATCTCCACACACACACACACACACACACACACACACACACACACACATATTTGTACTCGTCATTGGGCGATAATGACAGGAAAATAGAGGTGGGACAGTGGAAATGACTGCCAGGTCAAATGCGTGTTCCTCGCTTGTTTCGGAAAAAATGACAGCTGTGTGTTTGGGTGCGTGTCTGCTGTGTTTGTGAGATTGCAGTGTACAGCTTGAAAACCTAATGATGTACACGCAATTATTTGTGTTTTTATGTGTGCTGCTGTTCTACGCTAAATAGATGCTAATGAATCTTACGGGGATGTAGTTTTAGGCATAATATGCAACTCATATTGATGTGTATAGTAGAAGACGTACGAAAATGCAACCAATTCCAAATCAAATGCTGAAGGATGAGAATCCTGTCAGAAGGATTATGGTGAAATAATGACTTCCAACTAACATAGACCACTGTGGGAAAGGTGTCTGAATGAACAACACATTAAAATTTGAAAGATTCTGAATGTTGAAAGACATTTTTGGGTCTTTATAACCCAGGCAACACAAAACATTCCCCTTAGGCCTATATTAGTGCATGGTTCTCATTTGGTTATGTTTTTGGGAACACATTCCTACAGTTTTAATTGTATGACTTGAAACCAGTGGTTCTCAACTGGGTTGGCTCACTAAGCCACGACCCAAATTTTTAGGAATTTGAAGCAAGCAAATTGATTTCTCAAAAATGATTGACACAAACACAAGTACCACTTTACTTAACATACACATAAAATTGTAAGAATATCAGTAACACAGATGAAAATACAGTATAAGGTAAGGCTATTAAATAGCAGTCCCAAACTAGTTTTAGTTACTATAAAGTTAGTAAGTTGGTATGACACCACAGTCATCAAAAATATGGAAAATTACACAAATTGAAAATAAGTGGTATTGGGTTAAGGTTATCGAAACTGCTGTTACGATTATACACAATAATAACATGCACTGTTAATAAAACATATGGACACTGATCCTGATGAGTAGAATGAACAGCTAACCTTCCCAGCTTATTAACATTTATTGGTACTTTTTGGTAATTTCATGACTTACCAATTGAAAACGAAGAAAAGACGTTGCAAGCTTGTAATTTTATTCACTCTTTATAA
Organism: Tiaroga cobitis; assembly: GCA_030578255.1. Lineage (NCBI taxonomy): Eukaryota > Metazoa > Chordata > Actinopteri > Cypriniformes > Leuciscidae > Tiaroga > Tiaroga cobitis. The sequence continues at coordinate 35,058,550 of CM060606.1, forward strand.
ACAGTGACCCCAGTTTAACGTCTGACAGGACAGGAATGTTTTGTTTTTCTGAGGTGAGAGACTTTTTAATTTCGTAACGATTTACGAAAATAATGTTCGAAAAATGACACATACCGGTATAGCCTGACATCTCATCTGAGTGACCACATTTTTTGAATCAGCAACACATTTATTTTCCTTAAACTGCATCTGACAGAAGAGTCAACAGCACTCACACATGTATTTCAAAATAAAAGTCAGAAAACCATTTCAACCATTTCAGAAAACCACAAAACCATTTAGAATTACGTTTTTTTTGCTGTTGCTGTTTGACTACACACTCCACAACCCACTCAAAACGGTCACCACTCACCAGCTGAGTAACACTACTTTAAACCATAATGATTATTTTATTATTATTATTAAAATATTACTGCTGCTATTACTACTACTACTAATAATAAATTATTGTTGTTGTAATATAGCCTAGAAGCCTGTGGTATTATTATTATATAAAATAATAATTTTAAATAATTTTATGTAAACAAAAGTAGTAATAATAATATTAATAACAATGATAGTAATACATTTTATTTTATTTTATTTTATTTATTTTTTATTACTTTTTACAACGTTCCTGGAACATTCAAAGAACCAAAATGTCTTAGCTGAGAATGTGTTTGCTGCTGTGAATGTCTTTCCAAACTTGATATACTCTCTTTTATTCACATTCATATTTCACTGTAGATAGTCCAACAGCTGATGAGCATGCATTAATCTTTTCTCAAGCTATAATTTATATCTTTAACTCTACTGGGTTACACATACAGTTGCGCTTTTGTTTTTGAAGCCCCCATTTTACTTTCAATATCACTATTTAATCAGTGATTATTAAAATAACATGCACCTTAACAAAGTACCTTGAGACAAGGTACTTTGACATAAATAAACATAATTTCCTTTTTTTCCTCAGAACTTGGTTTGCTAAAAAATCTTTATGCATAATCTTTTTCTGTAGAGTTCTAGCTTCGTATATCCATTTTCTTAGTATAAGCCAAGACAAAGATAGGGGCTGAAAATAACACAGGGGACAAGGGAATTCTGGATCCTGTTAGGGTCACAGTGGGGTGGGGCCTCTCAAGGACATCCAATGTCTCCACCGAAAGTCTTTAGAGCTTCAAAGGGAAGTGGCCAGAACCCCAGAGCAGTGGTCACCCAGGGGGAAGGAGGGCGATGTGGGCAGCTAAGATCAGTTCAACCCGCTCCGGATCTCCCGTGCCCAGTGGAGAGAGCGGAGCGAAGCTTAATGAGTAGGCCTCGGCTCCAGCGGGACAAGAAACTCTGTCTTGACCTTGAGGAGCAGCTGAGGAGACTGAGAAAACTTTAGTATGTGGTTAAAACATGAATTACATGGGCAAATCTTATTTCTTAACATATGATCTATTATAGCTTTGGTATTGGATTTGTGATTGTGAACCAATTCAGAACATTCTGGGAATGTTATTTTTAAGTTTTAATTTGACCTATAATCCATAACAATTATTTTATTATAATAATAATGAGGAAAAAATAATTTAAATCATTATCATAATTATTATCAAATATCTTGATAATAGAATATAATCTAGAATATTTTTTAGAGATTTCATTTAAAAAAAAAATATTTTTAATAAAATGATTTATGTTTGGGATCAGTTTGACCCAAAAAAAAACACAATAAAAAAAAAAAAAAAAATTGAAAATTGTTTTATATGTAGGGTTTCTGAGACTCCAAACATAGATAATTCAAAATTCATGAAGCATGTTAAGTTTAAACTTTTGTTTACAATCAGCTCTCATAAGAGAAAACAATGGAACATTATTCTAATACTTCAATTTTAAATGTTAATGTTTCAAGCTGTCAAAATGGTCCAGAGGTCCCCAAACAGACCCCAAACAGACTAAAATCACTCTTTTTGTTATGAATGTACAGTATGCATCTACTTGTATACATATATTGCTTTTGTAAGAAATCTGTCAAGCGAGGCAACCTAACATGAATAGTGTACAGTTTGTCTTTTCGAAGTAAGGGTACAGTGGCTTATGTCTCAGCCCTGACTGAGGTTTGAGAGAGCCAGAGTAAACACGTTGATCTCCATTCAAACAGCACATATATCGACCACCTTTATTACTCATGCACAGCCTTTCTCCTTGTGTTTACTGGATCCCGATGTGCTTCTACTGTGTTTACAGTCTACTGTTGTATAAATCTCACATAAATGTATCCGACACTAAAACTTGCCCCCGAAATATGTAAATCACAGCTGACTGTAAATTGATTTTAATTGCTAAACTTAATTAAGTAATCAGTCGATCAGTGAATCTGTTACTCTATTTCCAATTAATCTGTTAGCCCAATCAATACTCCGAGGCATCAGCATTATAATGCTACAGCACTACGTATCGGAGCTTTCTCATATGCATAATTAGAACATGTGGAAACGTTTAAAGCATTAAACGAAACATTTGTTATGAATGCTGGCAGATGCATAATATAATGCATAATTACAGTAGGAAACAAAAAAGGTAAACAGAAAAGTTATTTGCAAGCAAGATGATTCCATCTCTCCACTCCGCAGGTTTATTTACTCGCTCCCGGCCTCTGTTTACTTGTTTGTGTATTCATCCCTCCATTATAAGTGACTCTCACTTCCTCCTAGATGGAAGCCTTTTTCAGTGTTGAATGGGGATATGCAAAGGCAATTTGTTGGTAGTAACTTTCAGCTGGGCAGCATGTTTGTGTGTGTGTGTGTTGTGGCAAAGGCAGTGAAGCGTAGAGGGCAGCCTCATTCCATCCCCTTATTTTGGCCCATTACGCTGTGTATAGGAGGCCTGTTCTCACTCTCTGCATTGTAATTATTTTCCACCCCAAAGGCAGCTGGAGGCGACGGCAGGTTCCTACGTTTGGGACCACTGCATTAGGTGTACATTGCATTATTTATTTGTATGCCGGCCACGGACGGACGGATGCCCCGCGTCCACCGAGACCGCAGGTACGCTCAATGTCACCTCTTGCGCCTTCTCCAGTCTCAGTTGCACTGGTTCCACAGGGATGCAGAGGCCTAGAGACCGGCTGAAGATCTGGGTGTGCGGAATACAGTCTGATTCCCTGATCTGAGGTCAAAATGATTGTCATTTGCTTCTTTTATAGTGCTCAATAGACCCTTTTGAGATTCTTTAAATACAGCGTAATGCATAGTCAAGAACATTAAAATCTACATTGGTTGGTGGTTCTATCCCCGGTTCCACCTGACCAAGTGTCGAGGTGTCCATGAGCAAGACACCTAACCCCAGCTGCTCCCGAAGAGCTGGATGGCGCCTTGCACGGCTGACACCGCCTTCGGTGTGTGAATGGGTGAATGTGAGGCAAATTGTAAAGCGCTTTGGTGGCCATTGGGTCTGTGAAAGCGCTATATAAATGCAGTCCATTTACCATTTACCATTTTACATGAAATGCTGTTTACCACTCATTTTAGTAGAAACGCCAAGGTCATGGTTCCATTTCCCAATGTATAAAAAATGTATTGCTTGAATTCCTTGTAAGTCTCTTTGGATAAAAGCGTGTGAAAATTGCATAAATGTGGTGTTTTTTTCTGTCGGGATTTGGATAATGAAAAATTGACTCTATATGAGGTGGGGGCTGAAAAATAAGAGGACGTGCTAACATAAGTCAAAAGAAAAGTTGTTTGAGACTTACTACATTTTAAAGAAAGATTTTAAAGTCAATTAAATTTTTTAAAACAACGTGTAATAAATCATTCCCAATAAGTTGCGAAATTAGAAAGTAAATATAGGCTCAATTATGACTTTAAATCTCAACACAAAATACCATTTCATTATCTTTATTTGGTCCTACATTTAACTATTTAAGGGATACTCCACTCAGAAATTAAAATTCTGTTATCATTTACTTACCCTCATGTCGCTCCAAATCTGGTTGACAATTTTTTTCTGTACAACACAAAACAAGATGTTTTAAAAATGTCTAAAAAATTAGTGCAATGGAAGATGTACTTCAAAGGAGTCGTTTGTTGTTTCGTACCCCACTGACCTTAAATGGACGGGCAAAAACATTCTTCAAATGATCTGCTTTTGTGTTTCACAGAAGAAAGAAAATCAGACCCGCTTGGAACGCCATGAGAGTGAGTAAATGATGACAGAATTTTCATTTTTGAGTGGCCTATCCCATTTGATATCATTAAAGAGCCTCCTAAGTACTGTCCCTTTTTAGAGTGTCGAAAATATTATATTTGACTATATCTATTGTCGAAATTTACTGAAGACTGCATGGGGCCACTATGGCCTGGCCGTTTTATGGCCAGAAGGGAAGGTGGGCATTGTGGGCTGTTGTTTGGGATATCACACAGCAGAGCGTGTCAGATAGTTTTAGCCCTGTCCAAACAGTATGACATGTTTGCTGTGTAACGCCCTGCCGCGGTATGCAGTTACATGTGCTGCGCCTCACGTGTCCAAGCTGACAGTACACTGGGCATTGTAGACAGTGGCTGGTGTGTTAGTTAGGCTGATCCGGTGTCAGTAGGTCAGCGATCCTGCCGTCCCAAGGGGGATAATGGCCATGTAGTGTGCGCACGGCCGGCTGTGTATCTCTCGTGGCCTCGCTGACCTGTCAGATCAGAGGCTGCGGTCCTCACTAAGCTCTTCTGTGACATCCTCACCCCTGTCCCTTTCAGCATGTCTTCACCGTCCCACACATGCACGCGTACACAATACGGCAACATCAACGGAATCAGCCAGGCTTCCTGAGACTCTGACATGACAGGCCCGACTGGGGGAAAAAAAGCAAATCTTCCCCCTTCTGTTTTTTTCCCTTCCACTCTCTGAATTTTCTCTATATCTTTGCCCTCCCGAGAAAAGGTGGGCGATAGGGTGAGTTCAGGCCGCTCTTTTCATCCTAGTGGACCTGAGAGAGAGAGGTTGGGGAGGTTGGGGAGGTTGGGGAGGTTGGGGGGGGGGGGGGGAATAGATAGATAGGCAGTGTGGGAAGGAATGTGTTCTCCACTGGCCTCCACACCCTAATCGAAGCTGACACTATTGAAGCCACCAGGATGGACAGAGAGTGGGGGCAGCATATTGCGGGCGGCAGCCTCCAATTATTTTTCTGGCTCATAAGTGTGGCTTGTTTAACGGGGGCCTGCATGGCTGACAGGAGCCTGATCTGCCAGCAGCCTGTCACACCGCCACGGCCACGAGTCCTCCCCAGGGCAAGCACAGCTAACTTCAGTCTACTCCTCGCCAAACACACACACACAGACACATGTGAATGTGGGAGAGAGAGGAAGAGCATTTGCTCTCCCAACCATTTTTGTGTGGAAGAATGTTCCTGTGTATTAGCCAGGATGTTTGTGCCCCGCTTGGCACACTTCTTCCCCCCTAAGCGCACTTATTTAAAGCTCTCTTTTGGGTCTTAGCAATGCTTAAATGCCTGGCTCGATGGGCAAGAGCTGACATGGAGCGTGAGCGTGTACGTGTAGCATATGGTTAGCCGAAACGGTGTTTTGCGCCACTTTGCAGGGCAACGCTTTCTGATTGACGCTTCGGGTGTGACTGAAGTATAATAAGCGGAGTCAGTCGGCGAGAAAGGCACAGGCTCATTTACACTTGCGAAATCTGATCCGCCGAGTGTACGTGCGCGTGAACGTGAGACCGTGTCCGGGCATGTGTTACTAAGAGTGTGAGTGTAAGTGTGTGAAAAAGAAACATGAAATGTTGCTGTGGAATTTACATCAGCGGCAAGATGTGTAAAAAGTTTTTTTTTAATTGAATTAGTTGGAATCGAAAAATAATAAGTGAATCTATGGAAAGATGAGCCGGAGTGTAAATCAATAAAGCGGGCAGGGCCGATGTTTTTGGCGAGGAGCAAATTAAACAGATCTTTCCCCAAGGTTCCTGTTTCATATTATTTCTCTCTCTCTCTCTCTCTCCCTCACTCCGTCTCAGCCTCTGTAAATCCTTGCGCTGGGAATTACAGATCAAGCTGGAATAATTAACACATTAAATAAAAGAGCCATACATCAATGGGAGGTCCAAGAGTAGGGCAGTGAGTTATTGTTTAAATTAAGGAAATACCCAATCTCCTCAGCCAGCCATAATTTGCACAGCCGTTCGTGGTGTTGTGATGCAATAATCAGGGTTACACAGTCTGTTGAGTGTCTTAATGGGCTCTGGAGAGGTGGGGTTTCCCTTGTCATCAGCTGGCTGGCCACGCTAGCCACCGCTGCCAGCCAGGAGAGGGTGTAAATAGAGAGTTAATCTATTTCCCACATGCACTGGATTTGGCATGGGCCCTGCTTTGAGTAACACAGTCACAGACGTACTGCACAGAGAGAGAGGTAGATTTGATTCATTATTTCATTACGTCTCCTGCTCTACACCATAATCTACTTAAAGATCAGATCCACTTACTAATTTTCAGACTTTGTTAAAATTCCACTAACATCACATTTTCTGTTATTGAGTGAAGCGATGTCTGTTGGTGCAGCACTTCTGATCTAAAATAATGGACTGCTCAGCCCTTTTTAAAATGCATTGATCATTTTTCGTATTGTTTTAACCAGACACCATGTTTTAACATTTTTTAATTACAAAAAAATAACAATAAATTGCATTAAATTGGCATTTCTGTGTCTTAAACTATCATCATTTATTTTTGCTTCTTTCGAATTGTACTTATATTGAGCAAACTGTAATTGTAATTGCAAAACAATTATGAAAATGTTATTTAATTGTTTATTTAGGAAACAAATTGAAAGACAACAAGTCAGACGTTTTATTCCAAAAATGATTAAAATGGCATTTCTGTCATAGAATGTTATTTAACGCAGTACATAACTTGACATGTTGAACACGTGGTGGGTTAAGAAGAATGATGGTTCAGACAAAATGACAAAATCCTCTTTTGATGCATGTTTCCACTGATGGACATTGTTAGTAGACAAATTAAATAAACCAGTGAGAGTGTGAAAATAGGTTTTAAGACAGTTTAAAAAAATATTTATATTACATTTTTGTATTTAATATAAATTATTAATATTATAATATAATATAAAAGTTATAATATATTTTTACATTAAGCTCACTGGGCCAAAAATATGAAGAAACACCCAAATAATATCCCAGATTAATCCCTATGTTGTCTTACATCCCTATCCCTGTGTTGTCTTACAAATTTCACAAAAAAAACTTGAAATTCAATGTGTATGAGAGAGATAGTGTCTGATTCAATGTCGGATGTAGATTTTGAAAACTTTTGTTTCAACCAGTTTTCAATTAGCCTGTCATATCATGCTCATGTGAATGAGAAAGCATGACTAGTTTGGTTGATGTTGTTGTTATTGTATACACACAGTGGTGGTGTTCAGGACACAAATACTACTATCAAATAGTCTACTTGTGAATTTGTGCACTATTTTTGAAATATCAAATGCTCTCAGGTACGTACAACCTCTACATACTGTATGTAGGAACACACACAAGCACACATTCACACACTCATTGAGTCTTATACTGCTGTTGAGGTGCAATGCAGAACAGGAGCTTGTAATGCATTACATGTTGCTGGCCCTGGCTGAAGTGCGAGGGAAGCAAGATCAATACTATTGACCTGTTTACCTTGGTGCCGACCACACAACCCTGCGCTCCCGTTTACCACTTGAAACATTAAACCAGACTATTAGTAATACTTTGGTCTTGCTCTTTAGCAATTGACCACCGCAACACAGAGTCCCTTACCTGCCCGATGCCAAGGAGAATTGGTGGAAAAGGGCCTACCCTTAATTCTCTGTGTTAACCCCCACAGGTTTACCTTGTTTGCCTGCTGATGCTAATATGGTCACTCAACCCTGTCAGGCTGCAGGGCATTGTGGGCCAACTGCCTCATCCAAAGCTCCCTGGAGTTCTTCTGTCTTCATACCCGCAACCATCCCCCTCCATGTACAGCCTCATCTCCGTCCCCGTCCAAAGGAGTGGAATTTCTTTAAATGCTTATTTTTCCTGCTTCCCTTTCCATTGCTTGTTTGTCTATTGATTTTTGTAAACCCCTCCAGCCAGCCCTGCGTTCACCTCATCCCTCCACCCCTCTGCGCCCCTGATCACCCACCACACACACACACACACACACACTTATTTATTTCAGTCTTTTAGCCAAGGTAATTTGTTGGGGGTATTGACTTTGAAAATTTAACTCTCCACACCTTTCCTTCTCTTGCCTTTTAGGAACGGTGCTTTCATAACCTCCTAGTCCCCCAGAAAATAAAAGATGCCAGGGGGCAAAGATTGTGGAGGGTGACAGAATTCTGCTGACAGAAATGATTGACATCTGGCTGTCTGTTGTGGACTTCTCTCAGCCTCTTTGCCCAAGTAACCTCTCTTTTTCAATTTATGGGACGTACTGGAAGATGCAGGCAGACGGGTGGCATGAGTCAGATGTGTCAAGTGAAAAATCTTACTGACAGGACAAATAACAGGATAGAAGGGAAACCTAATGTTAACAAAAGAGTGAAGGAGGAGTCTTATTAGTGAAACACGTTTACGAACAGGGAGGACAGTAGAAAGGCATATCCCATTAGGTATTGCTTTGAATCTTTGAATCTTACAATGTTACAAATATTTCTATTTCAGATAAATGTTCTTTTGAACATTCTATTAATTAAAGAATCCTGAAAAAATGCATCATTGTTTCCACAAAAATATTAAGCAGCACAACTGTTTTTCAACATTGATTATAATAAGAAATGTTTCTTGAGCACAGAATCAGCATAAAGCCTATTACAATTATTTCTGAAGGATCATATGACCCTAAAGACTGGAGTAATGGCTGCTGAAAATTCAGCTTTGCCATCAGGGAAAAATTACATTTTAAAATGTAATAAAACTGTTATTTTAAATTGTAACAATATTTTACAATATTATAGTTTTTACTGTATTTTTGATCAAATCAGTGCAGCCTTTGTAAGCATAAGAGATTTCTTTTTCAAAACATAAAAAAAATCTTACTTGCCCCAAACTTTTAAACAGGAGTGTATAAGAAAACCAAAGTGAGTTTTTGTATTCTCCGTTCTGAGTTTCCATTTTTTGCCAAACTTGATTGACAGCTGTCAGTCATATGACCATAGAGTAATGGCTTATTTGAAGCCTGTCACCAGAAGGGGACAGTACAGAGGCTTGTCACACTAAACATCAAAGGGGAATTCACAGTGATGGTTAGAGCAGGGTTAAAGTTCAGGGGATTTACAATACAACATCACACAAAATACATAAATAAACTTTTACATCTTCTGAAGAAATGTACCGTGTTTAGGGTGCTAAATGTGGTTTGTTTGTGGTTGCTAAGATATCGCTCGGTAGTTGTTAAGAAGTTTGAAGTTTTGCACTATTTACAGACAGAGAGAACATGGAACGATACGATAGACAGACTGACAAAACAGATTCAGTATATAGAGAGATGGATGGATGCATGCTCTGAGATCAACACATTCTCATCCCAAGGCGTCATCTAACTGACGCTAACTGACGCTTTTGACCATGCGTCAACATGCCGACGCACATGGTACCCTTTAAGCGTCAATATGAGACGCTCATCCTCGGGCGTCATCTAACTTGGGATGAGAACGGGCTGCTGAGATCGGCACCAAATGTATCTTCCTTACATATGCGTAAGTTGACCTTGCTTATCATTGCACCTAGTACACTTTGTATCTCTGATTGCGTCCTGTCCCTTTGTGCTATTATCCTCATTACCTAAAGTCACCACAATTTTAAAGAGGCCGGAACATGTGTAATTTCCAAGAACTTTAAAAGCCTCTTTTGGAAATCAGCATAACTCAGAACATGAGTAATACGGGTCAGAACTAGAAAAACAACGTCCTAAGAGCGAACTCTTGTAGAGTGCTAGAGGCAATTACCATATGTGTATCCACACAGAGTGGCAGATGCCCATTGGATATTCCTAAATGAAGTCTTTGACCTTGGCTCAGCCCTCGCTTAGTTCATTAGCTCCTGGGCTCTTATCCGCAATAACGCCAGCCAAAAACCAATATACTCACTTTGCGCAGAGTGGGAGTCTACAAAATATTACCATAGAAAATGACCGCCATTGGAATCCACCAAGGGCAATTCTCCCTAGCCCTTAGTACATTCACAGAGACACAGAGAAACAGAAAAACAGGGATAATGCCAGGTTAACCATCTCATATAGAGTGACCCCTGTGTATGTGCAAAAGCTAGCCTTAGGGGTCAAGGGGGTACGGGGGGAGCTAAATAAATGAATAAATCTGAAAGGGAGGAGAGAGGAGAGACAGTGTGTGGTCGATAGCGTCAAAAGCAGATGACAGATCTAAAAGAATGAATATTGATCTGAGAAGGGCCTGCGCAGGGCGACCGGTGGGAGGTCAGGCTGTGTAATTAGAGTGGTGGAAAGGCAAAAGCACTTCTCTCCTCCTCCCGAACACAACTTCTCCTGTACAGGCATGTGTGCACCTCTATTGTTTAATGACCGTTCTGGGGAGTCGTAAATAGCTGTACAGGAAAAGAGAAGGAATATACTGGTCATTTTTTTACATGCTATCACAAGGAATGGGGGAGCTTTTTAAGCTTAAAAAACATATAAATATATTACAACATGCATTTAAGTCTTTATCTAATATTTATATTATATTTATATAAGTCATTATCTATTATCATTATACATTAATTCCAGTAGATTAACCATTGTGACCAGGTCAAGTCAGTGAGTCTGAACTCGAACCAGAACCAGATCAGTGAGCAAACATTTAGATTTGTGAACTGGATAAACCAATTCATTGGAAAAGTCAAAGAAGACTGTTCACAAATTGCTACTTTTATTAAAGGGATAGTCCACCTAAAAATCTCATCCTCATGTCGTTCCAAACTGTATGAATTTCGTTCTTCTGTGGAATGTAAAAGAAGATATATTAAAGAATCTCGGTAACCAAACAGTTTCAGTTCAACTTTGACTAAACAGTCAAAATGTCAAACAGGTTTGTAATGAGGTGAATTTTAGGTGCACTATCTCTTTAAGAACTGAATCCCATTGAGTGTCAGCAGATACAAAAGAAATGATTTGTCTGATGAATTAGCATGTTGTTTTGTGCCTGATTAAATCCAGGTGGATTTTTTTTCCCAACTGTCTTTTTTTAGAGTGGCATGTGATAGGCATGATATAAACTTGTGTGTTGTTAAGGAAAAATGATGTCCGAGTCCTTGAAGTGTTACATCTGATGTTTTTATGGATGGGCTGTACTCTCTCTTTCCCTGACTCTCACTTCGGTGTCATTCCCATTCCTACTTTCTCAGTGCCTTTTTTGAGCTGCTTCTTGATAAGTGCCACCAATAATTGTGTGCGTGTGTGTGTATTGGATATCCTTGTATGAGTGTTTTCAACAGAGGGTTTAAGGTTGATTTATTGCTCTGTGACTCCAGTAATGGATCCCTGACAAGCCCTCCAATCTTCAGTCCGTACATCCCGTGACCATTACCAGCCTCACACTGTCCCAAACACAGCAACATGGCTGTTACTGCCCCAGGGACATCTCATGGTAAAACGAACTTGGGATGAACCCAGCGCAAACATAAATAACATCTCTCGTCTTCCTCTTCTTTACACCTTCCCTCCCTGCCACCCTTCCGTAAACACACACGTAGGCACATAAACCTACACCTATCCCGGCACACTCATTAGAACAAGATCCCAGCTGTCAATTTTAAACATTTAAAAATTGTGCACTAGTTGTATGTACCACTGAGGGCCTCCTCTCATTTTCTGACATTATATTGTTACTACACACATTATATCTACAGTATGATGACAGCTACAACTATTCACGGCGCTACCTTCGCGACCACCATCGTTTTGTTCGTGGCAAAGTCCCACTAATGATAAACCGTCACTGTTTAGCCCTATTTATATCTTCCCCCACAGGCCAGTCCTTTAACACACAATGCTATTATTGATAGGCCATTGCCATTACCCGTGTTTACCTGTCAGCTAGCGCCTCGTTAATGAGAGAGCTTTGGGAGGAATAATGAGGAGACTGCTAACGACTAATGGATGTTTACAGCCACTTTCTCGCGCTCTAACATTGCTAATGCTAATGCTAACAGCGCAGCTACCACAGCCAGCCACACTGTTTGATGGCGGCTGTCTGCAGGCGACTGTGCAGACGCCACTGTGTGGTGTTTAATTGGTGGCCTGATTGGACCTGAGAGACCGAGTTGAACAGAGAGTGCAAGGAGAGTGGGAGTAGGTTTGGAAAAAGAGGAATTTGTGTGCAGTCACATTTTAATACTCATCTTGTGATGAATTTGTTTTAAATGGGATCAGTTTCTAAAATGTCTTTTTTTGTGTGTGGTGGTGGTGGGTAATAGTATTTTTAGCCATAGTATTTCAAAGAATAGTCATATTATGAGACATTTTGCCAGATAATTATTTAAGAAATTGGAGGTTATTGAATATCTGTATATAGATTTGATTTGGGAAATTTACTAAAATGGTATGATTTATAACCAGAATAAGTCCAGAAAAGAGAATAGATATGTGTTGCTATCAATCTTTATACCTGTCCTAAAAAGACCAGCATTTCTTAGTTAAAATAAACTTAACCAACAAGGCTACCTTGAGTATTATTTTATTTTATTTGTGTTGTGCTTTATTTTACTTAATTTTATAATGCATATCAATGAAAATTTCAAGGACGCTTCCTTATTTAGCCTCAGTTGCCACCACAATTTCCGGTGCAGCACAGTAGACAATAGTTGTGACTGACAGTTATTAGAAATATGACAGAAAGACTTACTACCAAGTTTACCAAGGGAGAAAACTCCATTTGGGCATTGCACTCTCCTTCATAATGATGCATCCTCTTTTATGTAGTTATGACCTTTTGTGTATTTTTTGTTTTTGTTTTGTTTCAGAGCACCGCAAACTGGCAACATCCACTACACCATCAGTCCACAGCTAGCCTACACACATTGCTCCGGCACAGCCCACATCCGTCTAGTAATCCGCAATCTTGAGCTCTACGCCACGGATGCTACATCCCATTGGAGCCGGGCTCACTTCAGGCAGCTTTCACTTGCCCTGTGCACTCCTCTGAAATGGGAGCTGATAAACACAGAACCCCAAGGAGTGTTTGAACCCCACTGTTTGGACCTTATCGCTTGGGCACTCTGTTTCTGCACTAATTAAAACCCCCTCCTCAATAGCAGAGTTGGGAGGTACAATTACGGCACAGGCCTCCGGAGCCTCATCGTGTCTCTATTAAAGGGGCGCGTTCATTGTAATGATGCTGGAGTTTAATTACTTCCACGCGGCAGCCGTTGTAAAACACGCTGATAAATGGGGCAACACGATCGTGCATCATTATTTCTCCCTGTGCACCGGCCTTGTTAGAGCGATTATGAGCTGTGGTGCTGCAGGAAGAGGAGGAGGAGGAGGAGGAAGAATAGCATACCTGTGCTGATCTAATACTGAAGAAGCCAGCGGCAGTGAGGGAAAGGTGGAGATGATTCATCAGTAATTTAGAACAAAGATTAGAGGCTGTCCATCCCTCTCTATACAAGTATGTGGGGAAAAGTTACGAGTTTCCACACACTCATACAGTCAGTCAGTGCTTCCTTGCCTACCTAGCCGTCAACACCAAGTCACACTTGTGTATTCTCACACACACACACACACACACACACACACACACACACACACTGTATGCCTTAGGTACCGTCCTCTTGGCACACTGCAGTATCAGACAAACAAATGTACATATTCAAAGTCATTAATTATGAATTTTTTTTTCTGCTGTATGCCCAGTGGTAGGCCCACCCTGATTAATCTTGTTCCCTGTTCTTCCCCCATGCTTATTAAACTGCTGAAGCAAATATCTTGCATGCAATAAATCCCCCCTAGAGCATGATTAATCAAAAGTAGTGAGCTGAGGGGTGCTGGCAGGTGGAGTTACAGTGTTAAATCACCTGTGTGGCTGGATGAATGGTCCTTTAGTAGAAATAAGGAAGGCTTGTTGGCATGATGGGACATACTGGGGTTGAAGTCTCTGGTCAGCCTTTTGCAAGTCTCCCAGTCAGGGATTCTAAATTAAGTGTAGGACTCAGATAACTCATTCTGTATCAGTGTCTTGACCCCAGCCCAGACTAGAGTGGGATTTTTAATTTACAAATATGCATGTGTGTGTGTTTTGAATTATCTCTTATGCTTACCAAGACTGTATTTATTTGATAATGTAAAAGTATTTATTGTCACTTTTGATCAGTTCAATGCATCCTTGTAGAATAAAAGTATTAATTTCTTTCAAAGTATTTGACTCCAAAGTTTACATGAAAGACGGACCCAAAACGACACTAACAGTTAAAATAATAGTTTTGCCTATAACTATTATTTAACTTAAATGTTGTTTTTTATAGTTTTTTTATGTTGCATTAAGACAAAAATCTGTGATGTTACTAGATGTAACATCATCTGTAATAGCAGATTATCTCTGCTTCTTACTTTCTTGTGGGATCCTCCTTTATTCTGTACTTTCCTCTTTCCTGTCAGTGGGTGTGATGGTCTTTGACGGCTGGTTTAAAAGCCGTAGTTATTTGATGCTTATTCCATTTTGTGGTACATTTAGATATTTTCCACACTCTTGACTGATGGTAAATGTCAGAGACGCATGGATACAGGAACCACACTGAACAATCATTTACTTACCAGTGCGTGCTAAATGTGCATCAATATCCTCTGAATATTTAATCACATACTAATTACTGATTAGCAAAGAGAACCTGGTGGTAAACCAATTATTGCAAAAAGATTTGAAGAAAGGACCTGCTCTCTGGAGAAAAAACTATTGAGCAGCTTCCAGGCAGTTGCCGAATTAATCTTATTTAGCTTTATCCTTGTATACTGTAAGTGTGACGGTAACAGTGGGACTCCGTATTCAAGCACCAAAAAACCTCGTTTGACTACCTGGTGATGCAACACGCTCCAAAGAGATGACATGAACATGTTCCCCAGCGAGTCTGTACAGCAGGAAAATGCTGGGCTGTTCAGAACTGTTGTTCACAGAGGCTGTGCTTCCCCCTCGGAGAGGCTGATGATGGGTCGGACCTGTCTGGGCCCATATGAGGTGTCTATGAGCTGAAGCACACTGCTGGGACTGGAGAATTAGACCAGCACACACTGCAGTAATAGCCCACATGAG
Source organism: Tiaroga cobitis (assembly GCA_030578255.1). Lineage (NCBI taxonomy): Eukaryota > Metazoa > Chordata > Actinopteri > Cypriniformes > Leuciscidae > Tiaroga > Tiaroga cobitis. The sequence goes on from CM060606.1 coordinate 35,073,798, forward strand.
TGAGAGAGCTGAGATCAGGCCTTACATATGCATCTAGTCCATGCTTCACCTATTACACGCTGTTCCTCTGCATTTCTAGTGTCTGGTCACGTAGCGGTGGTGTCGAACATGGCATTAGTTTGTATGTGCGCATGTTTTAGCATTAGGGTGTGGTAGAAATTTAGGGGGTGTGCTTTGAATATATGTGCGTTGTTGTTGTTGTGCGTGTGTGGGTGACATGATGGAGGGCATGTTGCCACAGCGGTGGAAGCCACGTATCTGAAGGAGAGGTAGAAATGGAGGGTTAGTTTTATGTTAATGGCTGGGAGGGTTACGCAGAAGTCTATTGACAGTTAACATGCCCTTCAAGGTGTTCTTTGTGGTTCAGCAGTTCTGACAAGTCGAGGGGCCGTCGTTTCACCTCACCTTTATTTATATGCTTGACTACTCTTAACATTATGGAACACCGAAGGGTCTGGTTATTGGAAAGGGAGGGGAGTCAGAACTTGTCTTCCCGCTCCAGCCAGGTGTCTCGGACATGGGTGAGGGGAAAGGAGGGAAAGAAGGTTGGAAATGAAGTACGATGCAAGTTTGTTTTGTTGTTGTCTGGATCGATTGTTTAAAAAACACAATTGATACAAAAAAAAAAAAATTACTTGTACACCCAATTTTACATTAAACATTCATTTCTGTTTAATTAAAAGTCATTTAGATTTTAATTTAAAATTCTTGAGGGCTTTGGAGATTATAAAAAGAAAAAAAATGTATACTAATATATATTTAAAACAAAACTTTTGTCAGCTAAATCAAATGTGACAAGACAAGGATTATATACATCTCTTTGAAAGGCGTGCTATGATCAGGTCAAATGAAGTGACCCTAAGAAAACGTCTTAATATTCATGATGTATCAATGTATTATTAATACATATTATTAAATATTATGTGCACTCTCGTGATGTGACATTTTTTTTCCAAACTTGTACATAGATTATTGGAGTTCTTTTTACAAGAATGTTTGCAGTGTTTTTTTTGTTAATATTTATGAAATTTACTAGCAATTTCTGAGTAATACTTGTTTCAAAGTAAATCCTACTCCAATTGTTTTCATAATATTTTTTACTTGATTTTTAGCATCAATGAATTTATGATTTTTTTTAACAATTGATTTTTAATCAACACTGATACAAAGATTATATTTTTAAGAACTAGGCATGTGTTTAAAATAAAATTTCGAAAATTCTAAAAGATTTTAAATGTTTTTTTTTATTTATCATCTTAGACACCCTTATTTGTCAATGACCCTAAAGCAGGTGGTATAAAGCGAAACGGCTCCAGAAAACAAAAGAAAAGCGTGAGGGAGAGAGGACTTAAGCTCTGAAGGATTACCAGAAGGGGTTTCATTTACAAAGCTCTTTGAAAGGAGGTCCAGACAGTACATCGGATGGTGGATTGGGACATTGCATGTTATTTTTTCTTTTCCTGTCTATTGAAATGTGTCATGGTTTTCTCAAGCCACAGTGTCTGTTTGTCTGTGGGGCACACGGGGGCGTGAGGTGCCTCCCACCTTTTCGACAGCGTGGCGATTGTGCGGAATGTGCTCTTGGTGTTAGACACATATACGGTGCCTTTCAGTGTAATCGCTTTGCCTTTAAGAACGAGTGTGGTTCCACTCACTAGCCGTAGCTTTCACATGCTTGCATGGGTAGCACCGAAGCTAACATGCTTAAAGTTGTGTTTTTTTGTGTGGGGAGGTTTCGACTGGGGCTTAATTGGGGGATGTACAGTGTGTGCCTTCTCAGGGTTCCAGTGCTCCGCCAGAGTTTCAGAAGGAAAATGGCAGGCTGGAGAGCACATTGAAACCTGCTTTTTTTTTCTTTTCTTTTTTTTTTTGTAGGCAGTACTTTCCGTATGTACCGTACATCCCTCAGGGGCAATGAGGTGGGGGTGTCAGTAGATCCCTCATCCCTCTCTTCTTTCTGTCTTTCCTATATTTCCCTCTTCGCCCTGGCGTGTACTTCGTTCCGCCTGATTCTCTCGGAGACCCAGCGAGTGTGACGGAAGCGAGAGGCGATCAGATGGGCACCCTTCTGTGAGCAAGGCCAGCTGCCGGGAGGGAGACGGAGGAGGGTGAGGGAGTGAAGAAAAGGAGGATGGTGCAGAAGACTGTAAAGCACAAAACAAACAAACAGTGGTAAAAATGTGAGAGTCGACTATAGCCTACTGGTTAAGCCGTTGGTTCAAGTTTTGGTGCAACATCTTTGTCTCCACCGCTTTGCTGAGATTTACTGGCCTCTCTTCATATGCATAAAAAACTACCCTGAAGCCCATAAGTAAAATACAAAAAAAAAAAAAAAAAAAAAAAGTCTGTAAATTGATTTATTGCTTTGTTTTATTGATTTATTTTAAAATTAAAATGTTAAATTATTTTATAATTAACCTACAATGTAATTTTATAATTAATTACAATCATTTTATAAATAAATATTTAAAGTTTTATTAATTGTTAAAATTTAATGTGCTTCAATATTTACTAAATAAATACTTGAATATGAAATGAACAAAAAGCCAACATTAAAACAACATTAAATAAATATTTGAACTTAGTTTGAACTTATAAATAAATATTTAAACATAATAATTAGATTACCTTTTGTTTATATTGAATAATCATTAATTAACAATTCAATACATTTATAGAAAATTATTATTAAAAGTAAATATTACCTTATTTAATTGTACTTAATATTAAGTAAAACAATATGAAACTATTAACAAAAAGCACCAACATCGAATTAATCATCTTATTAGTATCTATTGAACTGTCATCAACTGTCAGATCCTGTAGAATTTGGGTGAAATATTGATTAATTTAGTCTTGTAAATTTCCATGAAATAAAAACAAAATTGCAGTATATGGCAAACCTATGAATGACCAAATGGGGAAAAAATTTGGCTATTTTAACATAGCCAAGATAGGGTAAAAAGTCATTTGTAATTGTTTTGAGGTAGATTGTGATTTGCTCCAGATTTGGGGTGTCAGGTAGTCTGCACTTTTTGTTTTACTGTTGAAGTTATCCACCACCAGAAAACGTCCGACAACCACTGTTTTAGAAATAAGCTGTACTGCAAAAGACCTGAAGACAGAGAGAAAGCAGGAGGGGGGAAAAAAGAAAAGAAAGGAATGACAGAAAAGATGTCCGCATGCGAGAGATTCAGTTGTCGCTTGGGGGCCGGTCTTATCCCTTTAGCTTGCAGCTTTCTTAGAAAGAAACGCTGCCGTGAAATCACGTATAGCGTAGCAGGGAGGCCCAGGACCTGAAGAAGGGATGAACTGGGGATTAGCTTGTCCTGGCAGGATGTCTGTGATCCGAGAGAGCTCTGCCGGTCAGCGTGTGCCCATCGGTGTCCGTCCCTAGACCAGCCACGCGCCGCACACCTCAAATCCCTCTCCTGCCGTGGGCCGCATGCTCTCCTCTGTGAAATCTCTTACTAGCTTGCTTTCTTCCTTTGTGATACTGTCGCCAGTGCTTTGTTGTTCCAAGGAGATTCTAATAATATGTTTGTCATTTACTATGTTTTTGAGTAACATCACATGCCGGTTTGTAATTTTCAAGTCTGTTGATCATTTGTGCATGTGCACAGGCTCTCATGCGAAGGATACTCAAGATATATGTCCCCATGTATGCATGCTTCGTGCTCTTTTTGTTGCCGTCTTCTAGTCGCGCACTCAAGATGGAGTACTTGGACATGCTTTTCATTTGCCAGTCAATACCCATTGAGACTCTTATGAAAGCGAAATCACAGTTAGTTCATAACGTCTTTGGTTGATCAACACCACCTGCTATTTTCAATCCCTGTCCACCTCTCATGCCCCGTCCACCTCCTGGGCTTGAACTGCCCCAATGCCCATCATCTTCAGGAACCGGAATCCTGGGATCCATTATTATTATTGCTTTTCTTTAGGTGGTAGAATGAAAAGTGGAAGGGTGTGGGTGAGATATTTTAGATGGTTGTTATTACATCATTTTTAGCCGTGGGCTCTTAGTCTGTATTTAGTAGGAAAAGTGATGCATTAGATGATATGTAGGCTTGTTCCTCTTGTGAATTTTAAGTGGGTGACTCAGAAGCATTGGACTCAAATCATCTTTATATTTACTTTTTTAGTTTGTTTATACTTAATAATGAAAGAGTTCTTGGGGGGATGCCATTGATGTTTGTCAGTTTGAGACATTTTGATGCACGTCAAGAAAAATTAAAGCAAGTTTAAGGCAAATCCATTTAAGTCGTTTGCATATATTAGGCCTTGTTTACACTGCAGGTCTTGATGCCCAATTCTGATTTGTTGCCTATATCCGATTTCTTTTACCGTGTGTTTACACGTTCTTTAAATTGTGACCCATATCCGAGTCATGTGTTTACACTTGACTGAAACATCGTGCATGTTTACAGGGGTCTTCTTGCTCAGATGGACGAACACGCAGCGAGATCTCAGGACTGGTGGGAACATACAACACGACCTCATAAAAGTGAGTATCTATAGCACAAATTTTATTTCTCATGCCATTTATACGGCAAAAATAGTTTTTGCTTGCATATGATACGCACTGTAAACTTGCGTATTAAACGCCATAAAATGGTATCATGCACGCAAAAACTATTTTTGGCGTAAATGGCACGTGAAAAAAAAAATCATGCAATAAACGCACCTTCATTAGATCGTGGCGGGCTTTAACCAGGAGCAGTGGGTCCGAAATTTTAGAATGAGCAAGCCAACCTTTGATATGTTGTGTCAACGTGTGTCCACATTCCTCTCCTACGACGACACAATGTTTCGTCGGGCCATCCGTCCATCCGGAGATGCGCGTCAGGGTTTCTCTCGTCATTAAACCGCGGAGACGCAGCCTAATGCCTCGGAAAATCCGATCTGCCTGTTTACATGACAGTCGCATTGGCATATATCCGATTTACATCTGATTTATTTCCACATATGAACGAGGCCTGAAACCGATCTCGAAATATCCGAATGCATGCGTTTTTTTCCTGTTTACACTGTCATAGAACACATCCGATCTGTGTCGCATACGAGTAAAAAATCGGAATTGGGTCACATTTCACTGACAGTGTAAACGAGGCCTTAGTTACTAATTCTAAAGGAAATTCTCAAACTTACGCTGAACAAATCAGACAGACCCTTAAGAAAAATGACAACTGAAGTTTCTAAAACAAGTTTCTGAACACTCCCCATTGTCTTCCATTGTTTAGAAAAACAGATAGCCCCACCCCTAAACTCTTGCCATTGGTTGTAGAGATGGTCAGAATGCTCAAACTGTTTTGATAGTATGATAGAGTAGCATTTCCGTTGCCCAAACAGTAGAGCATGGCAGTAACACCAAGGTCATGGGTTCGATTCCCAGGAAAAGCATGATTTTATGAAATATATTCTGTACTTTGAATGCATTGATGCAATGCAAGTTGCTTTGGATAAAATAGTGCTAAATGCAAAAATTTAAATGAATAAATGACAACGTTCACAGTGTTTACACTTTTCAAGGAAATAAACCTATGACTTGGGTTACTTATTGTTGTCTCTGCCTATTTAGCTGGGATAAAAGTATTTTACAAAAAAAATATTTTGTTACCTTTTAATATTTAATTAGTTTATTCTAGACATCAATGAGATTAAATGCAGAGCAAATGGAGAGACGTCTCTTTAAGAAAAAAATCCTTAGTAATAGCATATGTTTCCTAGAGGCTTCCAATGGACTTGTTGTCTCAAACTGTGGTGAGAGTTATGTGTTTTTGTCTGCAAGTCTGAGATATAAATGATCTGAGCAATACATTAATGACATAGCTTTGTTTCTGGATTTTTTAAAATAAAACATCACAGAGAACTCCATTAAATCTGTTAAGGTATAAGAGCAAAGACAATTTTCCTCAGAGGACATACACAATCAACAATACAGAAGTCTAAAGACTGGGAAAAGTCAAGGAACATTTTTCAAAGGTTATACCTAATCCTGAGAAGAAAATGAAAACAGAATAAAAGGAAAGCAAGACAAAAATGATAAACTTCCTATCCCCGAATCTCTAAAACCAACAGGGGCATAAAATGGTGACGTTCTTTAAACTGGCCAGACGGTTGGCCGACCGTCAGACAGCTGCAGTTCTCTCTCGCTATCACTCTCTCCCTCCCTCCTTCTCCTTTTAGACCTGCTTGTTCAAAGCGACGCTGGCTCTTTATTTATGTGCAAATTTGCTCTTAGGCCCTACGAGGGTGGTGCGCATGCTGAATCTCTCTTTTCGGGGCTTTAGCAGATTATCCTCTCACTCTCTTTGGTCCCCGTCGCCCTAAGCCCGGCTGCCCTGACCTTTTGTCATTGAGACTTTTTTCTTCTCCTTGGTGTCTCTCTCACTCTTTCTCTTGCTCTTCCTCCCCCTCTTCCCAGATGCCACAGACAGCAACACCCCCCCCCCCCCCCCCCCCTCCCAATCACCACTCTCCATACTCCTCAAAGAACCATTATATCACTCACTCCCCGAACAAAGAGCCCAGAGGGAGAGAAAGAGGGTGAGCGAGAGAGAAAGAAAGAGAGGAGGCCAGCAGCTCAACTCTCCTAATCGATAAAAGTGGCCCACATGGAGCTTTGAAAGCTAATCAATACTTTCTTTTTTCTCCTCCCTTTTTTTTTAAACCATCCGTTTTAGCTGCTGACTCTGACAAAATGTAGCCGTGATGCTGAATTAGGGAGAAGGGGAGGAGATCACTTCTCTCAAGATATGAAAGTGAGAAGACAGAGACATTTAAAGAAATAAATGTGAATACCTACATGTTTAGAATCCTTTTCGAAAGTGTTCTGATAACATACACATGATACGTGATTGATTAGCCATGTCGGACATGTTCTAGGATCAACATCCTTTGTTTGTCCTGCACCCACAATGCATATACTGTACGTGTTAATGTGAAGGAGGGTGCAATGAGCGTAAGGTAGCTTTTGGTATATGACCAAGACCAATTTTTTTTCCCATAGAAATTTTGTTGGTTCTTTTGACCCTACAACCGACCCAAGACACATTATACATATATTGAAAATGGTTGTATTTTGTGGAAACTGATACATTTCAGTATTCTTTGATGAACACAAAGTTAATATATATATATATATATATATATATATATATATATATATATATATATATATATATATATTTGAAATAGAAATCATTTTTAACATTATAAATGTCTTTTTAATATTTTAATGCATAAATGTATTTACTGTCAATTTAAATAATCTGAACCAAGTAAAAAATCGTTCTGACTCCAAACTTTTTAACGTTAGGGGCAACTAACTATATTACTATTCATAATCTGACCACAACTAAGCATGCTGCCTTATGGTCCTTGCTTGAGTCTTTTGATATTTTAATAATTTGAGTCGTTATGCAATGACAAGCTGCTTTTAATGACATGGTTAAAAGTTACATATAAGAATGCCACTGTGTTGTTACATTGGGCATTTCCAGTAAGGCTAGCTTTTTTGAGAGTCTAATGAGAGTCTTGTAGTTTTATTTAATCTAATTTTATTTTGGCAAACCTGATAACTGTTATTGTTCTGAGAACTTTTCTAAACGTTATTCTGTTTCATGACATACAATTTTAGCAATTCTTGTTTATAGACCAGCAGGACCCAGGTACAATTGCAGAGTCATTTTATTTCCTGGTCCAGAACCATATTTTCTTCCGTGAAAAAGCACCAACTGGTTCTAGATTAGACATTGGCTTCAGCATCAACTCCTTTATCATATTCCTCCCCTTATCTCTCCTCTCCTCTCCTCTCCTCTCCTCTCCTCTCCTCTCCTCTCCTTAAAAAAACCCCCCTCAAGGCCAAGTCATGTCTTACACGTTTCTTTGATTAATTATTCAACTAAATTATTGATTAAAATAACTTGGTCGATGTGCTTCTGCCGCTACATGCGCACCTGAAGTGAGCGCTAAAAAGTTTAGTGTGGTAAATGTATGTGTGCCCTCTACTGATTCAGAGAAGCGTATGTTCTCACACACACACAAACAGGCAATGACCTGAATTTGCTGCTCGACTGCTGTGTAATACTCCAGCTGACAAGACCCCCCTTGTAGCTAAAGAGAGGACACTGTTCCCATCCCCCTCCCTTTCACACTCTCTCTCTCTCTCTCTCTCTCTCTCTCTCTCTCTCTCTCTCTCTCTCTCTCTCTCTCTCTCTCTCTCTCTCTCTCTCTCTCTCTCTCTCTCTTTCTCATGCTTTTTGTTCTTCTCTCTGTCTAATCTGTACAGTTCCCACCCTTCTAAAGGTACCTCTGAACAATGTGAACACACACATACATGTGGGCCAGCCGGTCTCTTGACGACCCATCTTGCTCTTCACGCTTCTTTCTCTCTCTTTCTTTCCAGGCGTGTCTGTGAACGGACAGTGAAGCGTAGTTCTAGAACAAGCTATCGAAGGAAAACAAGTAGCTTGTTTATTTGCACAGATGATTGTGTACTGGATGTGGTAATTGGCTTTCGCTTCCAGCTTCTCTTGTTAATTTGTTGGGCTCGCCACCTCCCAGTCTTTATTAGTTGTCTAACAATGCTTTTTCATGTAAATACAAGCCCATGAAACGGCAATTAACCTCCCAAATAGGTATAAACCACTGATCAGGCGACAGGATATTGACAAGGCTTTACTCGCCCCAGTTAGCGCCCAGGAGGGGGGACAGAAGCGAGAAGAGGAGGAGACAAAAAAAGGGGTTAAAAAAAGAAGGAATAAGCAAACAAATCCCAGGGGTCTTTGTTTGTTGTGTCTATGGTAGGCCTATTGTTTTGCTCCCTATTAAACTTTGACCTTTAGGCACGAGAGTGGGAAAATTGAATTCTAAATGACAGCTGGAGGCAGAAGGATTTCAGATGGACATGGGAAAGGCATTAGTTTGGTAATATATGAAGAGTTGAAAGAGAAATTGGGGTTTGGTGAACCTGGGCTGTGGTTTTGTATCAAGATTCTTTTACACTCGTACGTGCCTGTAATCATGAGGTCTCAAACACTTCATTCTTGTGTGTAGTGTGTTTTATTCTTGTGTGTATGTCTGTCATTTTGATGACAGACATACCCCCAATGTGGGTTTTCAATGGCTGATGCTAATATCTAGGAGTCAGAAATGTCAAAGTTCAAAATAATGTGGAAAAATCTCAAAAACAGTGAGGTCCAAAAACAGCGAGACTTAAAATGGTTCTGTTTTGAATTTTTCCAAGTTATTAAATGTTGTCAATTCAAACATTCTCTTTGTTTTTTACCTGGTTTTAAACTAGATTTTGCAGATTTCAGTGTGATCTCAGACCTTTGGACTCCACTGTATATCATATATATGCATATGAGCCTTTATTGAGCATATGAACAATTATTTTAATTTATTTGAAAGAAATCAATTTAATTTAATTCAAAATATTTACTTTATTTACTCATTAGTATTTTTATACTATTATAGTATTTTCAATATTTTAATACTAATAATTAGCTTTTATTTTTTATAATTTTATGTTTTTAGCTTTTATATTTAGCTTTTATATTTTCATATTTGTGTCTTTTAGTAATTCTATGTGCTTTGTCATTTTGTTTTATTATTTCAATTTTGTTTTACTTTTTTATTTCTCTTTTTGTAATTTTTGTAATTTTAATTATTTTGCAAGGCACCATTTCTCATTTTTGTTTAATATTTTAGTTTTAGTGATAACAGTGCTCCTGGGCATCTCAATGGCCAAATATAATCAGGTTTATTAAACTGACCAATATATATCGGTCTGCCCGCTGTTTTTGTGTAAAAAGAAAGAAAGAAAAAGATTAATGGGCCGGAAATGTGATCCAGTCCACAACCTTGTCCATTACCTCTCTATTCAAATCCATCTTTCCTGTGTCTGCCATCCTCAGCTCTCTAGCAACAAGGTGACATACTGCACTGGAGCTGTTCTGGGATCACTAGCTTTACAGTTCTCAGCTGTCGTGAGATAGTTGGATCAGGACGTGTCCTTCTGCCAGATTTACCAGTTCTTTAGTGCAAAGTACGGTCCCGATGCTGAGGAAAAGGCGAGGAGAAGAGCTTGGAATGGGATTTGGAGGGCCACATAAGCTGAGGGAAGGTGGGATACCTGCAGGCCAGAGGATCAGATACAGCTGTCAGCTGTAGGAGGAGCCCAGATCTGCTGTCTATCAGACAAATGTAGGAGATAGGGAGGAGAGGGAGTGAGATGGAGCTTAGACGGATCAGGTCTGGCTGTCTGTGTGGGCTGGATTGAGGGAAGCACAGAGACATCTGAATGGAGAGTAAGAAAGAAGACAAGCAGTGACAAGCAGCAGTCAAAGTGGAAGAGAGGCCGTGAGCTCTGAGATTTATCAATTTGCAGCGAGACAGGCAGATAAAGAGTGAACGAGGGCAAACTGACATTAAACTGTTTGGTCAGTCAGGGTATTTGGGACGTTGAAAAGCTTTCACGCAGGATGAAAGGGTGTAAAGGCAGCTAAAAATGAGAAAGTGGGGCGATTGAAAGAATATACATGGACAATATCCAGATGATGAAAGGAATAGTTCACCCAAAAAGGAAATATCTGTCATTATTTACTCATCTTAATGTCATTCCAGAGTCATATGCTGTTATTTATTCTGTGAAAAGAGAAGATAGGTCGATGACAGATGGACCGATCTATGGAGAGGACAAAAGAGGATGAAGGAAGAGGTAAATAGAAGAGTGGCTGGGAGGTTCAAGGTGCCTATATAAGTTGGTGCCATAATTTGTTAAGCAGGAGGAACAGGGTTAAATTAGGCAGAAAGAGGGGTTGCGCGACCCTGTCAGGATGCTGCCCACTGCTCCAGCCAGTTTGGAGAGCCGACCTGGCATGGCCCACTGCCCTCCAGAGCCTACTGTCAGCCCTCATGACCACACACACACATAAGAACACACACTGACCCAACTTATGCACTCACACAGATGCAGACCAACAAGAAATCTAGGACCTCAGGGCAATAACTTCAAAATAATTGATGGATAGGCCCTCTCACAAACATACTGTTTTTAGATTCACACCCCTGCTTAGATTGGCTGACTTAAACTTACTCACACAAACTTACAATGACACTTTTATTATTTTATTTTATTTCATCTGATCTTATTTATATTTAATATTAATTAAATATTCATTCTTTGACTTGTGATTCCATTGGCAAAATTGGCAGACCTAAACTAGCTCTTTTACAGACTTAAACAGATTTTATTTTATTTTTTATATATTTTATTTTAAATGTAATATTAATTCTTTGACTTGTGATTCAATTGGCAGAGTTAAAATGATTTTATTTTTGACACAATTGCATTTGGGTTTTGAAGTTCCTCTAAGTTTAGACTTGTGTGTCAAAGTTTACTTTAGATTTAGCACAGATTAAAGTTCTGATCTGACTTGATGAAGTTCATACTGAGGATTTGTTCAATTGAGCGTCAATAAGAGGAGCTGCAGTGGAACGTTTTGGCAGTGGGGGGGGCAAAGCAATTTAACATTTGCATTTCATTTAGCATATTCTGTGACACCTCAGGGGTTACAAATCGCATTAATAAACGCTTAATTACTTTAAAAGAAATTCCTTGGGCCTTAATCGAATATTAATTACTGCTTATCGTTGTCTTTTAGTCATGCTCAATTGCATGTTTTTTTCCCCCTTATTTAAACTTCTTTCTCTTTCCTTTTTTCTTTCGGAGACAAACATTGTGTTTCGAGACAACCAAACAGGCTAACATAGTAGGCCGCCTTTTTTATTTTAATTTTAGCCAACCATATTTATCACGTTTTCACAAAACAAAAGACGATTTCCATAAAACAATGAATCAGTGTGTCTTAAAGATGAATTCTCTGAATGAAAATACGGGTGGTAAAATCTAAATACAATAGCGCAAGCCTTTCAGAAGTTTATAGTTTTTCACTTAGCTCGCAAAGGTGGCCGTGCTAACCTTCTGAGGAAGACAACACTGAAACTTACACCGTGTGTGCGAGTTCTCTGGTCTCATGCTCACACACTGAGCATACAAGCGCACATGCTGCTCAAAACCGCAGGGCTCGGAGTCTCATCGATGGACTGAGTCTCTCGGGGCAATCGCTCTTGATGTGTACACTGTGGCGTTTAGCCCTGTAGCCCCAACGGCCAGTGTCCCGTTCCACACGTATGGGTCATAATTCAAGCTGATTGGCCGTGCTTGCCGGAGGGCATTATTCTGACCCGTCCATTGCTGTAAATAACTGTGAGTGGAGAGAGAAGTGGGGGAGATGAGGCGTAGTTTCTTTTTTTTGTATGGAGGGTGTCAGCTAGATGTTTTACAAAGTTATGTAACTCTCTGATCCATGTTTCATCTTTTTCTCATGCACAGTATGTGAATTTGTTTTTCTGATAGACATTTGTGCAATTATTGTTTGCCGGATTTTGACATATAAAAGAGGATTGGAAGTTGTTTGTGTAGCTCTATTGTCTTTCTCGCTGCCACTCTGTGCCCTGCAGGCAGGGAATGGGGTGGGCACCATGCCGCCCGACCGTCTGTGGTTGTCAGAAGATAATTTCAGACACTCCTCTGACTTTTAAGTTTTGCTATAGCGTAAAGAATTAGGACAGATGTTTGGAGTGTCATTTTTAGACATTTTACAATGTATTTGAAAACACTCTGCTTCTTTTGTATGAAGGGTTAAATCATTTGTCTAGTTTTGGGCCATCTAAAGAGTCACACCTTCCCAGCTTGCATGTTTGTTTCATCATAGGGGTCAAAACCCACAGCTAAAGTCATAAACAGAGACAGCGTGAGAGAATTCACAAATCTCCTTCGTTGATTGACAGTTTGATCCAAACCCTAGTGAGCTGCCTACAGAGGCTGTCTTTTAAGACACCATAGACACGCTTTTGAGGCAAACACTGTTAAAAAAAGTAGATAACTTAATTATGCTGTCTTCTAAGATGATTTTGGAAAATTTAGATGGCATCGCTTGTAGAAGGCAATTCCAGAATGAATTGTGACTAGCAAAGTCAAAAATAAATAAATTGTTTATAAATATACATCACTTTTTAAGTGTGGGGTCAGTATGATTTTTTTTTTAAATAATTCGTACTTTTATTCAGCAAGGGCATGCACATTTAAAAAAAAAAGTGACATTGAAATTTCTAATAATCAAATAATCCTGAAAAGAGTATATCATGGTTTGAATAAAAATATTAATTGTTTTCAACACTAATAATAAGAAATGTTTCTTGAGAACCAAACAAGCATATTAGAATAAAGGATCGTGTGACACTGAAGAGTAACGATGCTGAAAATTAAGGATTGCCATCACTGGAATAATTCAATTTTAAAATATATTAAAATAGAAAAGTTATTTTAAATGTTTGTAATATTTAACTATATAACTGTTTCTACCGTATTTTTTAATCAAATAAATACAGCCTTGGTGAACATAAGAGACTAAAATTGACATATAATAAAACGAAATTTACGGACTCAACATTTTTAATGTTAGTGTTCTTATTATTCATTCCATACAAAAAGTATCAATATAAATTATTTATAATTTAAAATGATTTACTATTTTTATTCATTATTTAATCATTTAAAATAATTAAAAACAGACTTTTTTATTGAAATTTCTATTTGTTTATTGGAGTATTCTTTCCTCTTGCGTCACCTGAATTGAAATCAGTTGTGAGGTTCTATGACCTTTAGGGTGCTGCTTATGGCAGCTCAGTAGGTTTTGGAACAGAGCTATAGACTTCATGAACATGAAGTTAAAGGCCTCTATAATGATGCATAAACTCACAGGAAGACTTCTCTTGAGATACAATCAGTGCAAAGTCTTTCTCTATACTGCAGCGCTCTGCACACTAATAGTAAAGGACCCATTCCTAGGCTTAACTGAAGAAATTACCCAGTTCTCAAATGAGCAATAATCTACACATCTCTCCTTAGGGGTAGTTGAAGAGTGGGGACAGGAGAGTGTCTCAAAAAGAAAGTGAGAGCGAGAGCAATAGCGTTAGAGAGCCAGCTAGCAAGAGTGTGAGAAAAGAGACCGAGCTCACCAGCCAACGATTATCCTCTAATTAACACTGATGTCTTCCCCATGGACAACGTCCCATTCCATCAGCACGCTGGCACATCTTAATGTTAGGCGCTAACTGCCTCCTTCACATATGTCAGTCCTCGTTAAGGGACTCCGCTATGCGATAATGCCCTCTCACTTAATGGCTTGTAAAAGATGGTTAACACTTACAATTTGGCGTCTGTTTCGTGTCTGTGCAAGATGACACGCGAGCTATGACGGAGGACACCGCGGGGGGACATAATTGCATGGGGATAGAGCAGAGGTTGCGCTGCTGGAAATCACACAGTCCTTTGCCACAGGAATCGGGTACTTGCACCTCAGCCAAATAGTGTGTTTTAGTAATGTAGTGGACTGACTCAGTCATTAGGTTTGTGCTCTTCTCTGACTGTCAAAGACTAGAAGACTTATGCTGGGTTCAGTCTAGACAATATTTCTGTCTGTTACGATAGTCAGATTATGCGATTTTGACTCCTAAATTCTTGTTGTGTCAGTCAATCAGTCATTGCATCTTTGCTTGCCATCTTTTTTTTTAAGTTATGTTTTTTGGCCTTTTTGTGTTTTTTATTGTATAGGACAGTATATATTTTGACAGAAAAGCGTGGGGTAGAGAGAGAGTGGAACGGGATTGGCAGAGGACCTCGAGCTGGGAATCGAACTCGGGTTGCCGGAGGCTCAGCTGAGCCATATGTCGGCGCACTAACCACAGGGCCATCGGTGCCGACCTTGCTTGCTGTCTTTAATGACATGCGTGATGTCATTGAGAAGGTGGAACTAGTGACTGACTTGGGAAACGAGTGTAAACAAACAATGGCTACCAAAGTGGCTTATTAGCTTAATGCTAATTCTAGTACTCGCTGTGTTGCTGAAGTGCCTCCGCTATTGTTTGCCATATATCTTTTGTCACTCTGTCGTAGTCACTCGAGGAAACATCATAAAGACATGAGTATTTTTGCCATAGCTCCACGAACCTTTCCTCCATTACATAATTCCAACTAGCAGCACCAATACCATCGTCGCTCTTTTGTTTCGCCATGTTTGAAAGCTGTGTACGGAAGAACTTCTGTGCTCCTATTGCTGAACTTCACACCAGTCGTGGAGGACCGGTAAAAAATGAAACATGCTAGTCTTTCTGTCAGGACGTCGTGAAGCATCGCAGACGAAGCATCGGTTGTTGTCCACTATGACCACTGATGGGCAGTAACGCGTTAGAAGTAACGCGTTACTGTAATCCAATTACTTTTTTCAAGTAACGAGTAAAGTAAGGGATTACAATTGCAAAAACAGTAATTAGATTACTGTTACTTTCCTGTAAGCAGGCTGCGTTACTGCGTTAGTTAACCGTCATTTTGTTTCGTGAGACTGTCTCGTGCCATGAGTCGTGCGTGAGTGACGTATGAGCGCCGCGACGTATGAGCGCCGCGACGTCAGTGGTAAACACCGAAATGTGTAGTGTTGAACAAGAGACAACATGGAGCGCGGGACAGAGACACGCATTTGATTGGTCTCACACGCCACACCCCTGATTTGTCACGCTGAAGTGTCAACCCGGTCGGTCAAATGCCTGAAAGATGAGTTTATCTATAGATCTGTTGAGTCCAGGGGCGTAGCCAGTAATGGGCCAGGGCGGCACTGGCCCGCCCACATAACTCACTGGCCCGCCTAGGCAAGTTTGATAAAAATAAATTTTTAGTTTATTTTTATTATTCAAATGTATTTAAGAAAATATATTAATATAAACCTGATTTATTGTTGACTGGTGTGTGTGTTTAAATTTGTTTTCCGTCTAAAATGGAACTGTTGAAGCAAGTAGTAGAAAGCCTCCCTCAGGAACGTTATTGGTTGCTATGGTTGCTGGGGTTTCCGACAGGAAAACTCTCTGAGCGGCGCCACAATAATGGCTAAAGAACTTTCTTTAATGTGCTATTTGTAAAAAGCAAGAGTTGAGGAAGAAGACACGCCACTGCCTTCATCTACCGAGTCCACCCAGACCAGTTCTTCAGACTCATTAACCCACAAGAAGGCTAGTCAGGTGCTGGTGGCGGCCGCTATTTGCTCCCTCTCTCCCGGTCAGCTAGACGCGGGTTTACCCGCCGATCTAACTGCGATATTATTATTTTAGCCTTTCGGGTGAACTGTCTTTGCACTGCTGACTAGCCTGAATAAAGTAGACAGGTTATTGTCTATATACTGGTTTGTCCAGCCTTTATTGAGCTCTGTTGGTTGAACATTGCATGATTTGCAGAATATTGCAAAATAAAGGTGTAACTGTTTTTGCAGTTTGTCTATTAATTTTTCTACTCTCTAAGGTTTAATTATTATTTAAGTAATTTTTTTTCTAGAAAAAAATAGTGTGATGAGGTGATGGTTGTAACCATTACAGTATTTACGGTAGTCCTTTGTGGTAGGGGGAATACGGTAGTTTCCGGTCCGATGTGCTCTTTATGAATGGAGTAGCGTTAGTTCAGTAGTAATGGCGGCGCGCACGCTGAATAGACAATGCCAGATAGGCTGCTGAGATTTCTGTCTTTGAGACTGTGAGTATGTGCCTAAATTGCAAAACAGTTGTCGTAAGCTGTAGCTGTTGTAAGGTACAACAACGCCGGATAGGTAGCAGTTATTTTCCTTCTTGGAGGTTGTAATGATGGTTTGTTCCTGGTTTGGAAAACAGTTGTTGTAAGCCGTTGCCAGGAGCTGGTCTTTGTCACTGTTTTGAATTACTAAAGTCAAATCAAATTGAAGGTCTGCACTGATTTACGTAGGTGTATGAACCCTTTTTAGCTTATCAACTTGCTGCCATCTGAGCCTATTTATGTGATTGTTGTCAATAAATTGAATTGAAACGACAACTGGGTTGGACATCTTAATGTGCACCATAGATAGGCTTTACAGTTTGGCGTCTACGAACAGGATTTTTTTGGTAGTGAGTTGATAAATGGTGCGGTTGAGATTCAAAACAGTGACATTGGCTAAGGAGTTGAGGTCTGGGGAATAAAAGACAAGGAACTTCGGCAGAACTGCTCCGGACCTAAAAAGTGTTGTTGCTGTGGTATGACTGACATCCAAACGATGGAGCATGAACTTGCTGCGTTGCGGGAAAGGTTGGTCAAGGAGAAAGCTGCAATGGACGAACTTAAACAACAGAATGAAGTACTGACTGCTCAGTTGCAACGAACTGTTACATCGGACTGTTACACGTCACATTCTCCTGCAGATGTGGGCCGGGCTGATTCAGCTGCGTCTCCGACCTCCACTAGTAGAGTTAGAACATCTGTTGAAGTGATTTATGTGCCTAAAGATAAAAAGATGTTAATGTTTTCTGGTGACCCAGGTACTATCTCATATTACGATTGGGCTGATGAAGTGCAGAACTCTATGAATTATCGGCAATATAGAGAAAGAGAACAAGCAGCTTTTCTCTATGATCATTTGGAGGGGGGAGCTAAACAAGAGATAAGATATAATACATCTGAGGTACGCAGGAGCCCTACATTGATTTTAGAAGCTTTGAAGGAGGCGTATGGCCATCCTTATTCTCTGACGGCTGCTCAAAAGCGTTTTTTTGACCGAAAACAGAAGGCAGGTGAGGGGTTGCGGGAATTTTCTCATTCACTGTTATCCCTGGCAGGAGAAATTAATCGTTGTAATGGAGGTGTAGAGTTGTGTGGGGAAGAGACAGATTGGTCCACCTTCATTACAAAGTTCTTTGCAGGTGGGCCAACTGGTTTATCGTAAAAATCATAATTTTGCAGGAAGACATAAGATTCAGGATTTGTGGATGCCCACACCTTTCAAAGTGCTTGCTCAGCCAGATGACTCTAAAGCAGTGTATACAATTGCTCCTTTGGATGGATCATGCCCACCTAAAAATGTGCATCGAACAGAGTTGAGGCCATGTGGTCCAGGGATGGTAGCATCATTCAATGAGGATGTGCAGAGCCATAATGATTTAGTCTCTGATAGTGAATCAGAGGAAGCATGGGTTGTTAGGGAGGAAGCCTTAACTGAATCATTGCCAGGGGTGGGAATGAGATCTGAATCTGTGTTATCCAGTGAATCAGATGAAGAATTGGTGGAACAAAAGGATGTAGAAGATTCTCAAATATTTGAAATGGTTCAATCACCCCCAGCCAAATTGCGGCGCTCTAGTCGGAAAACAGCAGGGAGCCATTCTAACCCATTTAATTTACCCAGATCAGTTGTTGAATGAAGACGATGGGTCCATAGAGTAGATAATTTTTTTTTTATAAAGGGACATTGGGTGATTTATTTATTTATTTATTTATTTATTTATTTTTTTGTACGGGTGGCTAGTAAAATGAATTGAAAGATCATCGGGACAATGATCAGTGGTAGGGGGGTGAATGTGATGAGGTGATGGTTGTAACCATTACAGTATTTACGGTAGTCCTTTGTGGTAGGGGGAATACGGTAGTTTCCGGTCCGATGTGCTCTTTATGAATGGAGTAGCGTTAGTTCAGTAGTAATGGCGGCGCGCACGCTGAATAGACAATGCCAGATAGGCTGCTGAGATTTCTGTCTTTGAGACTGTGAGTATGTGCCTAAATTGCAAAACAGTTGTCGTAAGCTGTAGCTGTTGTAAGGTACAACAACGCCGGATAGGTAGCAGTTATTTTCCTTCTTGGAGGTTGTAATGATGGTTTGTTCCTGGTTTGGAAAACAGTTGTTGTAAGCCGTTGCCAGGAGCTGGTCTTTGTCACTGTTTTGAATTACTAAAGTCAAATCAAATTGAAGGTCTGCACTGATTTACGTAGGTGTATGAACCCTTTTTAGCTTATCAACTTGCTGCCATCTGAGCCTATTTATGTGATTGTTGTCAATAAATTGAATTGAAACGACAACTGGGTTGGACATCTTAATGTGCACCATAGATAGGCTTTACAATAGGCCCACTCACTTTTTCACTGGCCCGCCCAAAATACAATTTCTGCCTACGCCACTGGTTGACTCACTCGTGATCGACTACCGCAAATTAGTTAAAATCTCCCAGAATCTAGAGCGAGCGTGCATGCGAGACAGAGACCGCGTAGCGCACGCGCAGAGAGGGAGAGCGAGCGAGAGACCTTGCGTATGCAGAGAGCATCTAGAAACAGGACCCCCGTTGGAGAATGTCAAAATTCCACCTCAGATCTGAGCAAGCACCTAGCAAGCCGGCACAGGAATGTGAAACTTACTGAAAAAAATGTGAAACTTACTGACATGACATGGCTGTTTTGGTAAAGTCATTTTTACTCCTCTCTGCACTTTACTGTTAAAAGACGTAAGTGTTAATAATTTGGAATACAGTCAGGAGAGACTTTCATTTTAATTATTTTATTGCTGTATTTTATTTACATCTATTCGCATGAAGGAGTTTACAAAAAAATATATTTATTTTATATTCTGAAATATGCAGAAATAAAAGTTAACAGAAGAAGGACTTTCTTTATTTCATTAAAATATGGTGGAATGTGCAGAAAATAGGTTTAAATGTTCATCAAAAGTCTGAGACCGTTGCATTTGATTTATTTTTTGCTTGATGCAATGTGCATGACGTTAAAATATTGAAACTAATAAAACAAGTTTAAAAAAAGATAGTGTTTCATTTGATTAAATTTTAGATGATGGAATATGCAGAAAGAATAGAAGAATAGAATAGAAATATTGCTTCAGCGTATTCAGATCATGCATCATGTTTTTGAAAAGTAACTTAGTAAAGTAACTAGTAAAGTAACTAATTACTTTTGAAAATAAGTAATCAGTAAAGTAACTGGATTACTTTCTTGGAGAAGTAATCCGTAATCAGTGTTGGTCAAGTTACTTGGAAATAGTAGTTACTGACTATGACACACTATACGAGATAACACTATCGATTCTTGCATCCCGACGGTCATTGTTGTTAATGAATCACACTACACACTACGTCAAATGGATTATTTACAAGCTGCCAGTATGCACTGCAGTATGAATAGAATAGTCAGATTATTGTTTCACTGCCTACTTTTTTGTCATCACAGTTGTGGTGATGTTAAAGTGCTTATTATTTTGCCTAAAGATCACTGTTATTGAGGTTTGTGTTTTAAGTGGTTCGATGAAACGTTTCAATAAACCAGTTTTAAAAAAGTCATAATTGTCATCGGAATAGTCCCTGACATTCCGATGTGTCATGTTACATGCTCTAAAAAGTGTAGACACAAATTGTTTTTTATTACATTTCTCATTTGATTCTGGTTTAGAAGTTTTATTAACATTGATGCCTGTGTAACAGTTCAGTTTGTTTGTTGTGTAAATTTTCAGCTCATAAAATTTTTATAATTTAAATATAAACTTATATAATTTATATTTACTTTAAACAGTGTTGAAGTCCAATTTCTTATCTCTTAGTAATAAACAAAAAATCAGCTATTTATTCAAATCTACTATCAGTTCACTTATGGGTTATTTATGACTCTTTGTGAATTGAAGCAGAGACTGTTATTGGTTCAATAAGTCGTGATTTTTAGAACCACTCTGACTAATTTGTGTATTAATCATTCAGACTGGGTTTGTAAACCGGTTTGTCGAATTAATTTAAAAGTTTGAACTCTCAGTCAAAATTGATAATTTGCTGAACAAAGAATGTTTGGCTACATGACACTTACTGCATTTAGTCAACGTGAGCTAAACAATTTAGTATTAAGGCCCATTCGCACCAAGAACTATAACTAAAAAGATAACCATAATGATAACTCTATAGCATCCACACCAGCACATGATATCGTTCTGTTTATTCTAAGTGCGTGCTGCAGTTTTGTCGTCTGCCGCTTTAAATGCTTGAGGTCTTAAAGTTGGATGGATTTTGATTGGCTGTCAATCTTCTTATCTTTCATCAGCTAAAAAAAAATTGTACTGAAAGTGATTTCAACAATATCGTTTCTCGGTGCCGTTATCGTTATAGTTGTGTTATGGCAATTCTTTTATATTTAGAATTATTTTTAGAACTATATCTTTATCGTTATCATTATAGTTACCGTCCTTGGTGTGAACGGGCCTTTACTATTTTGAAAACTTATTTTTATTACATTTTTTCTAATTATAGTTTTAATTTAAATCAATTTAAATAACGTATGGTGCTTCCATTTTTTTATCTTTGTAAGCTCTTATTTAGGAACTAGTAGGTTAAACTGATCCTCGATCAGCACTTAATCTGAGCGATGTTACACCTTTTTGTCTCTCACAGCTTGTAATTGGCATTTGAGGCCTTTTATCTAGGATATTCTGATAATTTCTGAAAATTGCTTTAGGTTGGCAGCAGTACATTTTCCTCTTTCCCCAACTTCCTTCTGTCGTGTCCTATTTCTTTTGAGGACGGATACACTTTAGAGCCCTTTAAAACAGTCTGCATTAACAATCAATAACGCACATCCATAGAGAGCAGTAATCATACCTAAATGTCATTTGCCCTTGATGAACAAATGGTTGAGTAGGGCGACTTTTAAGTGCCCCTCTTTAAGTTTAGTCCTCACATTTAATCCGTCTTTTTAAAAGCAGGGAAAAATCTCCTCTCTTAATCACGCATTTAAGGCTGAAGGCAATTCAGCTGAGCAAGAGAGTGAATCTTTTTTTATTATTATTATTATCGTGACTAATATCGACACGACTCTCTGAAACCACAAGACCGTCTTTGAACTCTCTCTCTCTCTCTCTCTCTCAGAAGAGAATGTCCTTCTTACAACAACAAAGCAACATGCAAACACAATTTTTTTTTGTGGATTTCCCACTTGCCAGTGTCAGTGCATTTGGCCCCTCTTCCTCTCAAACCCCCCACACTATGCCTCCTTGATTGAGGGCTAATGAAAAAGCTGTCCCGAGTGCCGCCGCCTCCCTGTATCCATTAAGAATAATTAGACGGGAACAATTTTGATGCCTCTAACCTCGGCGAGTGTGGCTAATGGCGTTATAAATTGCTCCTTGTCCTGGGTCTTGCTTGCGCGCCGTAGCGCAACAGTGGCGTGGAGGGCGCTCTGCGCTTAATTCAAAAGCACTCTGTCAACAGCGCTGATTTGTGTGCTAAATGAGAGCGTTTAAAACAACAGCGGCAGCTCATGCATCCTAATGCCGATGGCAGGAGTGGGTTCGATAAAGAGGCTTGTCCGCTGTAATTAGCTACGACAAACGGCACAGGATTAAGAGAACGACATTCAAATGGACCCACGTTTCTCTTTTGGCGTATGTGCCAACCTCTAGGTCGTTCCTCCATATGCCTGTATGCAATCTGTCTATCATTCTCTCCCATCTTGCAAGTTGGGGAAAATGGCGTAACTGAGTGATTCGATGATTAAGGGTTTCATATAGCTAAATGATGTGTGTCTGTGTATATGTGTTGAATTTTCTAGGAAGTGTTCTCGAGTGATAGACGGCGGTACAAATGAGAGACAAACCAAGGGGACTTTAAAAGCTGTTCAGTTCGCCTGTAAATGCATGCTGACAAGATTAATTGAGCATTACAAATGGTAAACTCTGAACCTGGGCCATCTCACGAAAACACACACATTCCCTTTCCCTCGTCTTGGTCCACTTCCACGTGCCTTGCCATGCAAAAATGACTTGATGGGCAGTTAAATGCAGGGGTCGAGGGTTAAATGAACACTGTTGTTTATGAGGATGTGGTGTGAATCCATTTGCATTCTAATTTCCCCCTTTCTCGAAAGACGCACATACACATGCACACATGCGCGTAGTCCTGTTACGGAGATGGGGGGTTTGGCGGACGGCTTGTTTTAAAATCCCATTATCAAGTTATTTATGGAATTCACAGCCTGACAACTCTGCTGACCTTGTTTTGTTAAACATGAACCAGGCATGATTTCAGCACACTGCACTGCCTATTAGCTTTTGTTTCCAATAGCCTTAAAATGTCAGCAACTTCAATCACCCCCGGGGAAGCTCCTGCGTATATGGGCTGTGGTGCCGTCCAGACTCTTACAGACTTTCCCAGCCCCTGCCCGGGTGTTACCCGTCCCAGTCTGGTCATTTTTGACATATGGTCAACATTTAAGCTGACCACCTCGCCTCTCGATGCCATGCAGATTCCTTGCTGCTTTTTGCTTTTTGCTTAAATATGTGTTCCTCTCCTCTGTGTCGGCATCAGCTTCCGTCTACTCATCTTCACCTCGCCTCACCTTATACACTCACACACACACACACACACACGCACACACACACACACACACACACACACACACACACACACACACACACACACACACACAAACGAGAGGATTATTCAAAGCAACTCTTGTTTATAACACGCAAGAGATGACGCTAAGGTGGGGAAGTGTGAGGTTTGCAAGGTTGTATGCAAAGTCTATTTCACCTTCTGGAAGAGGGGAGAGAAGGTAGGTAATAACCCTATAAATATTCTCCGACTCCCTGACCTCCATGTGCACTTGTTAGCGGTGCATGCTGTGGTCTCATTGGCCGTCGCGCATGTGACAGAGCCAGGCGGGCAGCGATTTTGCAGCAAGCTTGAGAGCGAAACTACTAAATTACACTAACAAATCTGCCGAAAAACACATTAGCTAGTTTTTGAAAGAGCATGGAATTGTGAGAAAGATTTTCGGAACAGATGCGGCACGATAAACTTTCTTTTAGCGATTGTTCTTGTTAATTGACTCCCATTAGCAGAGAGGAATAGCACAACAGCTGTATTTGATTCTACATTTGACTGTTTTCAAGGTGTCCTGTATGTTGTGCTGTTAAAACCGATGTGTGTAATTTTTTTTCGGATGTTAAAATACTTTCTCCTATGCTAGCATAATGATGCTAGGTTGATTTGCTTAGAAGTGTAAATAATGTGACTTTGTGGTGCTATCAAAACATTGCTGTTTGTTTAAGCAGGCTGATATACACAAAAGCGTATGTTTGGGTGAACAATGGCAGACAAAGCAAATGTTTTTAGAACATGTTTGGTGCCCCTAGAGGTGGAAAAATTACACACTGACTTTTAATTTGTGCTTTTAATACTGTCGGTACTCTGATATATTGACTTCCACCTCCCCGCAAAGCACCTGAGAACTAGCTAGCATTAGAGTTTTAGGCTAATATTTATAGAGTTACTCCTCATGAAACCTTTTCCACCACCCAAATATGTCTTCCATTATTCAGAGAAGCCCCAAGCTGTAGGTAGGAACGGATTAAATCCCCCTCACGCAGCAGATATCCCGCCAGAGCATCTACCACCAGGCCTTCAGCTAAAAGCTATTGCAGTCTACTGTGAAGATACAGAGATATGTGCCAAGATGCTTGTAGTCTTTTTCTTATTATGCTGCTGCTGGGAAACCGAAAGGTTAACTGGTTGATAAATGAACACCCACTTTGAGTAGGAGAAGGTTTATGTGAATGTTTTTAACTTTACTATATCGTCAGGAATTGTCCATGTTTTGGTAAGCAGAACCTGATGCAGCTACTTTATTTCTAATTTATTTCAAATCTATTCAACTATATTATATTAATAATAGATATGTTTGGTATTGTTTTAACTAATTTATTATTTGATAAGAGGTAATGTAGTGCAAATTAAATTAAATTAGATTTGCTGTCTAATCTGACTGTTGTTTACCAAATGACAATAATAATGTATTATATAACATTCTCTCATCCTTGAAAACTTGGACAAAACTATGCTAAAATGCTAAAATGAAGTTAAATATGACCAAGTTAAAGAATTAAGTGTTTTGTGATTTATTAGCTACAAATATTATATTATATTATATTATATTATATTATATTATATTATATTATATTATATTATGTTATATTTTATAATATATTTTATATTATATTATATTATTGTTTGCCTTTTAAGCTTATTTTGTACTGTGTTGGGTCACCCAATGTAAAATGTGGCTCCTGAAGCAAATCCAAGTGAGAACCAGTAGTGTAGAGGATAATGATTGGCATCAGTATACCTAAATGACATTTTATAAAGACACTGCACAGTGAATCAACTAACTATTATGGCAGCTGTGACATCTGTCTCTGAGTTTATTTGTGTCTGTGTTTTACTGTGTCCTCACAGCAAACTTCAAGCAGTTCTCTTGCTGCTAAGGGACTTTCTAGTGTCTAATGCTCCTCCCTCACTCAGTTTAGAAGCTTCTCTACCGCCATCTCCACCTTGGGGACAGCAGTAGTTCTACTGCCATCCTGTAAACACTGCTGCCCCACCTCCCTCTTCAGAGGGGTGCTCCCCCCCAACACCCGCCTCCATGCTCCTTTGCGTTGTTTAGGCCCAAGGCAACATCAAATGCACCACTTTTTCAACAATTACTTATTTATTTATTTATTTACTTGCGCTGCAAGTTCCTTCCCCAAGTGTGTCCTTCTCAGTCACTGCCACCTTCTAGTACATTACCAACATTTTTGAACTAATAACCAGTGCTTTCTAAATGAGTGCCACCACCTTTCATAACTAAATCTTTGCCTACTGTTTTCAGAACCTGAAACCTTTTTTTCCCCTCACCTCTTTCCAGCAAGTGTGCACCATTAAGAAATTAATTTAATTGAGAATGCTTTTTTAAAATAATATAACCTTATATATATATATATATATATATATATATATATAATAATAATAACCTTAAGGTCCTAATATGCACCTTTTATAGATAGATAAGGTACAAAGGTATCTTTGAGGGTACTGCCGTACTTCACATTGTTTCTGACAATGTAGCTGACAAGTTATATCGTACAATCATAAATGACCTTTATTGTCCCACAGTCTTCCGTGGGCATTACTCGAGACCTCACTTGGGTCATGTCATATACAACCTGACAGGCAACAATTGTAAAGTACAACAGAAACATCTAGGGTTAGTCTCAGTGAAACTGTTGAAAATTCAGTCTGCAAGAGTTTGTTGTACTTTAGTTCTGCCTTGCCTCAAGTACACGG
Source organism: Tiaroga cobitis (assembly GCA_030578255.1). Classification (NCBI taxonomy): domain Eukaryota; kingdom Metazoa; phylum Chordata; class Actinopteri; order Cypriniformes; family Leuciscidae; genus Tiaroga; species Tiaroga cobitis. The sequence goes on from CM060606.1 coordinate 35,099,838, forward strand.
ATCTCCATGTCACTCTTAATACATGAGGCGAAGCATGTGATTAGTGAATCAGACTTCCTGATATATGAGCGAGACAGATGGGTGAACCTCTTGACTTGACCCTGAGCCCCCCACCCCTCCTAGCATGCCCACTTTGTTCCCTTTCGAACGGTCACTTCGTATTGCGTAGCTATACGCAGTGGGGAAACTCCTTTTCCTCGATTTACTGAAGCCTTTATGTAAAGCGCAGTTGCACAGCTAGAACATGAGCGTCTGGCTCGCGCATAGGCTGCTCTGCGGCAACTGCACATCCAATGGCGCGGGCGCCAAGGGGGCGTGACCTCAGTCTATAATAGTCCCCGAATTCGCCATTATAGCAGATTTTACTCCTTCAGCGACAAACTTCACGTCTCTGACCATTTATTGAGCCTTCGCCGTCGAACAAGCCTTCAGCCTGAGCGAGCTACAGTTCAGCAGACTACACATCTCAACCGTGTTTCTCCTGACGCCGTCTCTCCTGTGGCTATCCGGCGATATCCTTTTCAATATCTGTTTATTATGTGTTTATATCGGTATCAGCTTTGTTCCATATGCCTCGGGTTATGCGAGGCTTACGAACACGCGAGCTGCATTTCATGCCTGGGACTCTACCACGCAGAGAATGCACTCTCTGTCGGCGGATGTGCGGACGTGCATGCCTATCTCCGTGCTGCGAACTCGGCTAGCTCTGTCTCGAGACGGCGACGCCGCGTCACCCGCGCTTCCTTCTCCGGCCCTACTTCAGCCGAGGAAGAAGCGCCGCAGCCAACGGCATCCAGAGAGCACGGACGTTTGTGAACGCACGCCGGCCACGTCCCCGCGTGCTTCACTCTCTTCAGCTCAGTCATCTCCGGTCCTGTTCGAGGGAGATCAGCGGTAATATATGGGTATCAGGTCCCCCTATGTTAGGCGGCCCGTCCCAATCAGTGTGTCAAGCCCTAGCCACACAGGTTATAGCCTGGCAAGCTATCCCCGATGTGTCGAGTTGGGTTATAAACACTGTAAAGTGAGGCTACTCGCTCCAATTCGGTCGCAGACCCCCAAAGTTTCAGGCGGTTCTCGAGACTTCGGTGAGAAGCAAAGTGGGTCACATGCTTCGCACTGATGTACAGAATTCATTAGCAAAAGGGCGATAGAATTAGTCCCCCCTGTGCTAAAACATACGGGTTCTTACAGCCGCTATTTTCTAATTCCGAAAAATGACGGCGGCCTCAGACCCACTCTAGATATGAGACATTTGAACAAAGCTCTCATGAGACGGCCGTTCAAAATGTTAGCTATCAGTTTCACAAGCACAACACATGGGTTCACGGTCCCCCTTCATCAGGCGGCCCCTCCCCTGTTGTAACATTGACTTCCTCACACGCAAATGCTTGTACAGTCAGTCCAATACTCAATCTGTGCACAAATCACAATATATGGGTTCACTGTCCCCCTTCACTAGGCGGCCACTCCCCTGTTGTAACACTGACTTCCCCACACGCAAATGCTTGTGCAGTCAGTCCAACATTCAATGTGTGCACAAATCACAATATATGGGTTCACGGTCCCCCTTCACTAGGCGGCCCCTCCCCCGTTGTAACACTGACTTCCCCACACGCAAATGCTTGTACAGTCAGTCCAATACTCAATGTGTGCACAAATCACAATATAAGGGTATCGGGTCCCCCTACGTTAGGCGACCAGACCCAATCAGTGTGTCAAGCCCTAGCCACACGGGTTCTAGCCTGGCAAGCTATCCCCGATGTGTCGAGTTGGGTCATAAACACTATAAAGCGAGGTTACTCGGTCCAATTTGCTCGCAGACCCCCGAAATTTCAGGCGGTTCTCGAGACTTCGGTGAGAAGCAACGTGGGTCACGTGCTTCGCACCAAAGTACAGAATCTATTAGCAAAAGGGGCGATAGAATTAGTCCCCTCGCACTAAAAAAATATGGGTTTTTACAGCCGCTATTTTCTGATTCCGAAAAAAGACGGCGGTCTCTTCTAGATTTGAGACATTTGAACAAAGCTCTCATGAGACGGCCGTTCAAAATGTTAACTATCAAACATATCCTCGCGCAAGTGCGCCCGGGGGATTGGTTTGTCACAATGGATCTGAAAGATGCTCACTTTCACATTCAAATAAATCCTCGTCACAGGCCATTCTTGAGGTTCGCCTTCGAGGGCCGGGCTTATCAATACACCATTCTGCTGTTCGGTCTATCGTTGGCACCCCGTACATTCACGAAGTGTGTGGATGCAGGGCTTTCTCCTCTGAGACATCAGGGAGTGCGCGTGTTAAATTATCTCGACGACTGGCTGGTGCTGGCACAGTCGAGAGTCGAGCTATTAGCTCACAGGGATTTGATTATCGGCCATCCAAAATGCCTGGGTTTCACAAACAATGTTTCAAAAAGCAAACTAACCAGCCAGAGCGTGATCTTTCTGAGCACAGTTTTAGACTCGAGAGCTATGACAGCACGACTCCAGAGCGCGCGCTCTCTGTGTGAGCGCTTGCAGGCACTTTCAGATTGCGCGAGCGCGCGCCACTGAAGAAATTTCAGAAACTGCTTGGTCTCATGGCAGCAGCATCGCCAGTACTCCGCATGGGATTACTGCACATGCGCCCGATGCAGCATTGGCTGAAACGCTGTGTGCTAACTCATGCATGGCAGTCAGGCAGCTTGCGCGTTATGGTGAATCCCGGTTGTTTAAGAACCCTAAATCCCTGGCAGGCTCAGAACTGGCACCACGAGGGGGTGACAATGGGAACAATTTCCAGGAGGAAAGTGGTTCTTACAGATGCGTCCAACCTGGGTTGGGGAGCGCTGCACGAGGGCATGCCTGCATCCGGCCTCTGGACGAGCACGGAGCAGAGCTTGCTTATCAACTGTCTGGAGATGAAAGCAGTTGGGTTGGCCCTGAAGGCATTTCTGTTGAACCTCAGAGGTCACCACGTCTTAGTCCGCACAGACAATACGTCAGTGGTGGCCTACATGAATCGCCAGGGGGCATCAGGTCAGGGAACCTGCATGCAATGGCGAGAGACCTCCTCTATATGGGCACAAACCAACCTGAGCTCTCTGAGTGCAGCACACATCCCGGGCGTCCAGAATGTGGGCGCAGATATGCTTTCACGGGGCAACACTCCCCTCGGCGAGTGGTCCCTGAACCCACAGACGGTCAGTCTGATATGGAAGGTGTTTGGCGAGGCCGAAATCGACCTTTTTGCCTCGAGAATCAACACCCACTGCAAATTGTTCTTCTCGAAGAACAGGGACGCGCTGGCCCATGTCTGGCCCAACCGTCCCCTTTATGCCTTTCCCCCCCGTCTCGATGATTCCACAAGTCATCAAACGTGTCAGAGAGAACGGGTGCCCAGTCCTTCTGGTGACCCCTTTCTGGAAAACCAGACCGTGGTTCCCGGAACTGGTTCAGTTATCGGACACAATCCCATGGCATGTCCCACTAAGGAAAGACCTCCTCACACAGGCGAACGGGACATTGTGGCATCCGATACCCGATTTATGGGCCCTCCATGTTTGGCCCCTCAACGGGTACCCAAGGACCTTCCTGAGAAGTTTTTAAGCACTATATCTGAAGCCAGGGCCCGTCGACTCGGCGCCTGTATGCTTCAATATGGTCAGGTTTTTCCAGCTGGTGCTCGGAAAATCAGGCTGACCCAGAGTCACGTGAGATATCTGTGGTTCGCTCATTCTTACAGGAGCTGCTGGACGCGGGTTGCTCCCCGTCCACGCTCAAAGTGTATGTGGCAGCCCTAGCAGCACATCATGTTCTGACGGCTGGCCAGTCACTGGGAAGAAACGACCTGGTCGTAAGATTCCTGAAAGGGGCGAGGAGAATGAACCCCTCCAGACCTCCGTCTGTGCCGCCTTGGGACCTCTCCACGGTCCTGGGGGCTCTGAAAGGTCCGCCTTTCGAACCGCTCCAATCGGTTGATCTAAAAACCCTCTAGCTGAAGCATCTATCAAGCAAGTGGGAGATCTGCAGGCGCTCTCTGTGAGATCTGCAGGCGCTCTCTGTGAGCCCTGCATGTTTGGAGTTGGGTCCAGATGACTCCAGAGTCATCCTCAAGCCCAGACATGGTTACGTTCCTAAAGTGCTCTCAACAATGTTCAGAGCACAGGTGGTGACATTATCAGCCCTCCCTCCTTCTGCAGAGGATGGAGAGGTTAATCTTCTCTGCCCTGTCTGAGCGCTGAGAATCTATCAGGAGCGTTCTGCGTCTTTTAGACAATCAGAACAGCTTTTTGTCTGCTTTGGTGGTAGATCCAAGGGGGATCCAGTCACTAAGCAAAGACTGTCTAGATGGATAGTGGATGCTATTTATATGGCTTATACCGCAGAGGGTCAAGTTTGCCCTATAGGTATCAAGGCCCATACGACCAGAGGTATGGCCTCGTCATGGGCTTGGTCATCTGGCATTCCCATTAGTGATATTTGTGATGCGGCCGGCTGGTCCTCACCTTCCACATTTCTGAGTTTCTATAATAGGGAAGTGCCTTCCCTGCAGGCGAAGGTGCTTTCGGTATGATTAAGACCCGTCGGTGGCCGGTCTTGTAATATATTACTGTGTACTATCACATTCACATATATATATAAAACCTGCTGCTGGCCGGTTGTATTTCATGCATAAACCCGCTGTTGCCGGTTATATTTACATATATATAAAACCCGCTTTTGGCCGGTTATATGACATATATAAAACCCGCTTTGGCCGGTTATAATTTCATATATAAACCCACTTGACTGGTTATATGTTCATATACTAATAACCCCGACAGTGTCTGGGTTCATTGGTGTAGTGTGTTGGGTTATTTCTAACTGATGTGTACTATTTTAGACCTAACGGTGTCTGGTCTCTTTATACATAATTATGCAGTTATGGCTTGTTCTGTATGCTCAGGGGCCTGAGTTGCAGTGGCAGCCAGTTACTCAGTGCAGCGTTTTGCATGGCGCCCCCACTGCGTATAGCTACGCAATACGAAGTGACCGTTCGAAAGGGAACTACTCGGTTACTCACGTAACCTCAGTTCCCTGAGTTAGGGAACGAGTATTGCGTAGCCAGCCGCACTATAGTAACATGGCAAGTTGTCGCTTCAGTCGTTAAACCTGCTATAATAGCGAATTCGGGGACTGTTATAGACTGAGGTCACGCCCCCTTGGCGGGCTCTGACGTGCGACCAATGAGATCACTCTGCGTCATACACGTCAGAGCCCGCCAAGGGGGCGTGACCTCAGTCTATAACAGTCCCCGAATTCGCTATTATAGCAGGTTTAACGACTGAAGCGACAACTGAAGGCGCCCACGCCATTGGATGTGCAGTTGCCGCAGCGCAGCCTATGAGCAAGCCAGACGCTCATGTTCTAGCTGTGCAGCTGCAAATGCGCCCCCTTCTACCATCCTCACCTACCTACCTATTGTTTGCCAACCCCCCCCCCCCCACACACACACACCCTTAATAATGCATTAGGTTGAGGCAGGAATCAGGCCTCTATAGCCCCTCACCCAGATGCATTCAGCCTCTCTATTATTTAACATTTACAGACACCTTCCAGCTCATCAGCAACTCAATATTTTATGTCTACACAACGGAAAAGAAACACCTTGATTTCCTCCTTTCTTTATTTATTTAGATTTGTGTTTTTTTTCCTGGCTTGGCAGGACTTCTGTTGCTTCACATAATAATTCTCTCTGCATATATATTGGAAAGTATCACAAAGTGTATGTATGTGTGAGTTTGCATGATGTGACTAAAGGCAAATTTGATGTCTGCACACACACTCACTTATAGTCACCAAAACACACACACACACACGATGACCCCCACAACCCTTCTCTCGATCTTTTGTTCTTGCAGGTTGTGTGGTAGTAGATGTGGAAGGTGCTGATGCTGGGTTGAATGAGTCTGGATGGCATTAGATGAATGGATGGATGGATAGATGATTATATGCCTGCTATGGAATATAATAATAATAATAATAATAAAAATATATGGAAGCTTTTGTGCTTTAGAATTTGACCCTTAAATCTGCAGTGTGCTATTTACTGCACAAAATTAAAAAACAGGCTTCCGTAACAGAACAGACCTGATCTGAATGCCATTGTTCAGACCAATGTTGAATAACCAGAATGTTTACACTTTTTCGGAGAAAACCCCTACCAATGGCTTCCTTCAACGTGATCTAATTTCCCCTAATGATGTTTTATTAAAGTTCTGAAGGAGCACGTTCCAGTTATCTACCCAATCAGTACGATTGGAGGCCTATATATATATATATATATATATATATATATATATATATATATATATATATATATATATATATATATATGTGTGTATATATATATATATATATATATATATATATATATATATATATATATATATATATATATGTGTATATATATGTGTGTGTATATATATATATATATATATATATATATATATATATATATATATGTGTGTATATATATATATATATATATATGTGTGTGTGTGTATATATATATATATATATATATATATATATATATATATAGATATATATATATAGATAGATATAGATATAGATATATATATATAACCAACTCACCTATGTTCCTCGACAGTCTTTTCTGTCTCACTCTCGGCTAGTTCCAATCTCAGCTAGGGATACAGGGGAGTACTCTGGGTTCGGGCCACATTCCGAGCTCGGAGCCTTCCCCTGGACAGAACACCAAATACGCATTCACTTTTACTCTAATTATTTGTAAGTGTGAACTGCTGGAATTTGTAAGTGAAATTTTAAAGTGTTGCTCTAGCACACATACATTTATGTACCTTTGTACATAATGTGTACTCTGAATGCAATGTAAGTTCAAAAGGGTTTAAAATATCTATGTAATAGCATAATTAAGCCATAAAAATGCATTTACAATATACTGTAAATATGATATAAAAGATGTTAACCTTTTCAAAGCTTTGCATACGTAAAAACATTTACGTTTGTATGCTGTCAACATCAATATTGTACATAACGTTGAGATGAACTGCACAGTGAGACACTGAACACAATGATCACCATTAGACATATCATTAATGTTTCAGGTCATTTTGTTCCACTAGTTGCTTTAGAAAGCCATGTCTGTGTCTATTAAGGACAATGCTAAGATGAAATTATATGAAAACATTCTCCAAATGTGTTGTGTTTTGTGTTCTGTTTATTATCTTTCATTAGGACAGTACAAACATAATTAATGTGAAAATGTAAATTATGGAACAAAGCATCCTCGCATGCAATAGAGAGAAAGGGAAGAAAGAGCAGAGGGCTTGGCTTTAGCTTTTTCTGTCTGGAATGAGTCACAGCTTTTCTCCTACCACTGTTAAACGGTTAGCACGACTTTGCTAATTATTTAATGCAAACACAGTCTATTTACAATATGAAGAATTAGCCTTAGTAAACAGAGGGAGAATTAATAGAGCCATTCCATGGACCATATATCTCAACATTACATCATTCTCTCATTGCTTGTGGACTACGCAGCGTATTGTATTGTCTTCTCGCTTGTTCTCCTGCAAAAATCACTCGTTAGAAGGACAGTTCTGTGTAAACCCTCAAAGGTAAAAGTGAATTCAACTACACAATACACTATGAACTGCATTTTTTACAATTAAGTTTGCATATTTGTTGTAGTTAAAGTATGTAAAACGTGTTACGTGGTGGCAGAAATCATGCATTCTCATCTTTAAATACATTCAGTCCAATCACGTCTTTTACAGATCATTTGCTTTGAACTAAAAATTGCTCAACTCTCAAGTCACATAATACTTAGTATTATTTTTTTTAATACTATGCATTATATTATACAGTTAATGCGTGTGTTTGGCAGCTCAATGATCACTATGCATTTTCGTTTTTGGGAAAGGGTGTCTTTTACATATACATGCAAAATCTTCAGTGATGAAAGTAAGTCATTAATTAAAAATCATTTATAAATTTGTATTTGATTTTTGATTTTTTTTTTATATATTTTATCTATAACATATTACAGATATTTTATATAATAGGCGAGATTTGATTATTTGAAAAATGATTTTTGTTTGACAAACTGTTAACTGATATGATAGGATATGATAAGGTCATTTTTTGCCCTTCTCTGTTTCAGCATGCCCTTGATGTCTCTTGATGTCTGCCTTTTCTCTTCCTCCCTTCTTTCTATCCATTTGTAAACACAGAGCATTGCATTATTGAGTGCAGAAGCAAAAATCTATCAGAAGAAAAAGAAAGCAGATGAGATGGACATGACTGTTGACAGTGCAGTGATGCTGGAAGCTGAAGTGACTTCCCCCAGCACACTTCTCTCCCTTATGTGCTTTCCTCTCTCCATCTCCACCCCTCATTGCCCCCAGTTTCTCCCTTTCCCATGGAATCCATTTCATGTAATTAAAGACACTCAAATGAAATGGCCCCACTGGAGAAGTGGCTTTCAGCAGAGAGAGTGGAAGTGCCTCAAGGAGCCGTCCTCGGGCCGTTCTCGAATGGCTCGCCGAGGGCTCTGCTACGGCACGGATCAATATCATCTCAGTTATTAATATCAAAAGCGCATTACTTTGTTTTGCGCCTGGCGGTGCGCCAAAGCTCCGGGGCCCCGGCCGCCGTTCCCCCCTGGCCATTTACCAAGCCCATAATTTACTTTGGTGAGTTTTTAAGGTATTGTTTTGTCAGGGCCAATCAGGGCTGAGTAACAAATGATCCCAGCGGAGTGGTGGGAAGCCCATCCGTAAGTGGCACACATGGCCAAACTCATTTTTGAAAGTTTCATGTCAATTACTCTCGTCCTTGACTCACGAGAGAGTCGGGACTGGGGTGGAGAAAGGGAGGGGGAGGTCAAACGGGAGTGATGGCCCCCTTGCCCCCCTCTTTGAGATGAGGTCACAACACTAACAAGTGTCCCAGGGCCAAAATTAGACATGACGCTACCTTTGATTGGTGCATCAAATTAAGGCTAAGCATTGAGAAACAAAAAATATTGAGCACTTAAAGGAAAAAGGCATTGATTTTTCCTGATGCGTTTACCTCATACAGTTAGTCCACCTCAGGGGACCATGGGTAGACATGTCGGGTATAACGCCACAGAGGGGAAACACTGAGCCACCCAGACACCTCATAAAGATCCTGACACATACATTATAAAGAACAAAGTAAGTCCGCTTTTTTTGTTTACTTTCCATCGGCTCAGCATTAATAAACTTGGTCTGTGTCTACAGTAGCAGCACATAATCACAGCCTGATTAACTACTGACACACTACTCCACAATTCAAGTCATATTACTTGCTCATGTTCCGCAAAAATGATGAGCCCTTGTATTTTATAGCAAGGATTTAAGGGCAGAGTGAGCGAATCATGGTTAATGTTTTATTTTATTACTTTGCTACCATTAACTCGTGTTGTTCTAGTGTTTATTTCTACAGAATTTTATTTTCTGTCCACCCTTCACTATACAGTATACTATATATGTATACAAATTATTACAATTAAAGATAACTATTTCCTATTTTTTATATATTTTTCTATTGTAATTTATTCCTCTAATGGCAAAGCCATCTCTCAGTCTTCAGTGTCACATGATCCTTCAGAAATCATTGTAATATACTGATTTGGTGCTCAAGAAACATCTGTTATTATTTTCAATGTTGAAAACAGTTGTGCTGCTTATAACATTTTTGTGGTAACGATGATACATTTTTTTCAGGATTCTTTGATGATTAGAAATTTCAAAAGAAACTGCATTTATTTGAAATAGAACTATTTTGTAAAATTTTACATTTCTTTACTGTCACTTTTGCTCAATTGAATGTGTCCTTGCTGAAAGTGTTAATAATCATGATACATTTGATTATAGTCTTGAGTACAGTCTTTTTATTTGATCACATTTGAGACTGCAAACTCATGCGCTCATACATATTCCTGTTTGGATTAATGTATTCACTTTTGGAGTTGTGTGAAATTCAAGGCAAGCATATTTTTTTTTTGTACATAACCCACTGTCTTTAGGTTAACAAAGAACACTGTGAGTAATATCTGCATATTTTTGTGAAATAGGGGTTTGATAACTGAATTTGGACTGTTGTGCATTAGTTGGAGCTCCTGGGTATTTGTCTTCTACCCTGTCGTGCCACATCAGGTTGACATTTGAGAGTTGAAACCCACTGTAGTGGAATACCCAGCCCTCCTCTCAGCCCTTTACCCCATGTGCCCCACCCCTCAAAGGACTGATGAAAGGTCTCAGCACGGCAATACATATGAATATTTCAATTAGAATGAAATATTAATGGGTTTGCATTTGTTTGGTGTCGCATGTGTTTTGTTCACCCCTCTCCTCCTGCTTTCTTTCTTTTGTCTACATTCTCACCTTTGTTTTGTTTTTTCTTGTTTTTGTCTTGCATCAAATTTTCATACAATTAATCAGATGCGGAGAGGGCTTGCGTATGAGATGGGAGACTGAGGAAAACGTTCGAAGAAAGTGAGGAAGAGAAAATGTGTGAGAAAGAAAAGATTGTGTTTGTGTGAGAATATGGGAAGGTGGTGGGGTGGGAAGGTCTAACAGCTGTAAAAGGTTACATCTCTGTCGGAACATTTGGCCTGCCACAATCAGGGTCGCAGCTTGCTTTACGCCCCATATTGATACCTCTCGCTGGGGTCCCAGGGACGGCTGCATTGCTGGCATGGGCGCTAATTTATGCTCCTGTAGGGGTGCTTGCTGCCAGTTGCGAGAAGCACAGGTCTATAAACACTTCCTCCGCAGTCCAAAAGTGAGAGACAAGAGACTAAAGATTGTCATTCTGGTAAACAAATGCAGAAAAAACAGATGCGGCACGCAAATGCTGAAAGAGGAAAGGTGCCGGAGGCGGTGTGTTTGGGAGGTGAACAACAGGAAAAAAGGAAAAGTATGTTTTTCGAGGTAAAGATATTCTAGCAGACCTGTAGGAAATTAATTTGGTTTCTTTAGGCTATTGAAAAATAACTACAAAAAAGGGCTATAAATGGAGCAACAAGCTAAATTAGTTTAAAGGACCTTTTGATACCAGCATTCAAAATCTTAATCCACTTTATTAAGCTGACACCTTTTTTATCTTTTCATTATCTAAGGAAGTTTGCATATAGTAGTTCAGTTACTTGAAATAAATGGCAACAATCGTCAAACACATATGCGTATATATACACACGCACACAAATACACATGGATATGTGCGAAATATAGGAGTGTTGATCAGTCAAATTCATTTTACATGCAACAAAGTCTAAAATTGTTGAACCAGAACTAGTTAGTGAAACTAACCAACAATTATTTTATTTTTTTACCAATTCTGGTTTTCTCACTACTTTGGAAAAACCTGCCTTACACAATCCTTCATACTGCACATTGGTAATTTGTCACTGAGGTTACAGAATAGCTTTCTGAATAAAATAGACTTAAAATAGAAAATAAACTCTATGGCCATGAAGTGTTCAAAGCCTTAACGGAGAATAGCACGTCCAGAAGTGTTCACACGCATTTGTTCAGCTCTGTATCAGTCTGCCTGGGTTTTGTTTTGTTTGCACTCTGGAGGGAGGAGGGTTAACCAGAAGAAAATAACCAACAGACCAGCAGACTTTTCTAAGCTCAGCAAAATGGAAAATAAAGATACATATATCCATCTCCCCATTTATCAAAAGCAGGAAAGAAGTTTAAACATTTCACTGCTCTACCCAGGTGTCTTTCTGTCCTCATTAACCCCCATTGTAGGCTACTAGAAAATAATAATAATAGAAGTGATTGAATCAAATATCGATGTGCCACTCTGGGTTGCATAGAAAAGTAACGTAAACCATGAATTTTGCCATCAAAAGGCCAAGAATTATCCATTGTAATGTTTTGACTAATAGCTTAAAAGATAAAGAGAATAGAGCAATAATCAGTGCCGTCTTCCAGGAAATGCAACCAGTATAAAAGAAACAAAGTTATCTCTCAGACTGAATAAAGACTGCATTACGAGCACAGAGGGTACTTTCCACTGTTGGCAAAAGCTGAAGCGTTTACAAAGAAGAGATTGTGTCCTCTCTCATCTGAATGGACCTCTAACTGTATTATTAATTACATTTTTAATTGTGCGTGTGCCAGGCATTAGCTACAGTTCGTTCTTTTGAAGAATGAGGGGGATACGCATGTGGCATTTCTGCATTTGTTGCTTCTGCAATGTGACTGTTTAATTCTGAGTTTGTTCTCGGAAGTGAACCTTATTTTATTTATCATTTTAAAATATATAATTAAATTTTTTATTAAAAAAATTTAATAATTCATTAAAATATCATTTATAAATATTTATACATTTTATTTTATGTGAAACCGTTGCAGATGTGTAACAAAAGGCCAGTTAGCCTTCTTTTAGCCGTCTTTAAGTATTCTTTTACTACCCAAGCCGGTGTATAAGATAACTGAAAGTCTATTTATTCATATGAGGGCATGTCTTTTAGTAGACTGATATCATTTATTGAATGCAACTCCGTCCCGCAATTTGTCAAATTTAAATGCATGCATCCCGTCTTTGCTTATGCACTTCTGAGTTGCCATTGAGGTCAGACACACAAACAACAGCCAAACTTTCCTGCCATCTTAGCCTTCATTATGCCAGATCCAGACTCTCTCTCTCTCTAACTCCCTTTCTTTCTCTTTTCAAACTCTCAGACAAGATGTATGCTGGTGCCCAGGTGGAGGGTAGTGACGGAGGTGTGGGGGAGAGGAGGAGGGCTGGGCAAAAAAATCAATAGCGTCTCTGTTTGAAGTTTTCTGAAAGACTTCTAGAGGAAGACGCTCTTGTCAGGGTGATAGATACGTGGGGTGAGGAGGACCGGCTAGGCCCGAGCGGAGGCTCACCTTTTTAAGTGGGGCCCTAATAATAAAAGCCCATGAATAAAACATCGGGCTAGCTGCGGAAGCTGCATTAGCACTGCCGCTTGGTTATAAATGATCCCCGTGCCCGAGCACCATTCCGGTAAAAGCCCACCACATCACTTTAAAGAGAAGAAGAGAGCGAGGAAGATAGAGATAGATTGATATGTGCGTATATTTATTTATTTATTTATAGGTTTCTAGCTGGGTTAAAAGAATAAATAAGCGAGCGGACGTGGCTAGAGCGGGACAGCTATTGTTCATTTGCTACCTAGCCGCTAATTTTGTAAACTGGAGAGTGTGTGTGTGTGTGTGTGTGTGCGTTTTGTAGTTGAGGTACGCTGTTCCGATTGTGTATCCAGCTCCAGACTGCTCTGCCCTTGAGCTCTGGTACGTTCCTGATGGAGAGAGCGTCACCATTCTACATTCACTCACTTTTTAGATTTACAGAAATGTTGGCTGTGGCTCAGCTGGAGCTCAAACTAGATGTTGGAAAGATGTTGAAAAATTATCTCCAGACACCTTAAATGAATGGTTAACCCAAAAGAAAATCATTAATCTTTCACCCAAACCTGTATGACCTCATTTTTTTTCTTTCTGTGGAACACTTAAAGAGAACAAATGTGCTTGCTGCTCTTTTCCATATAATGGAAGTGAATGGGGACTATTCAAACTCTAAAATGACAACAAAAACAGAAAAGTTTCAGGAAAAGTAGTCCATATGACTTAGTCTTAGTCCATATGAGACATTTCTCATCTCCTGAGGTCATAAAATAGCTCTCTTTTGCAAAAAACAAAAGGAGATATTTTGAAGAATGTTGGTAGCCAAACTGTTTTGGTTACTATTGACTTTCATTGAATGAGAAAAAAACATTTCTTAAAATATCTTCATGTATTCCACAGAAGACAAAGTCATACAGGTTTCAGAAGACTTCAAATAAAGTGTGTGAGTTGTATGTCTAAGTTTTATGAAACTCATAGGGTGCTGCTTTTTTGTTATTTTAGAGCATGACAGTGCCCCATTCACTTTCATTGTATGTATATACTCTTTAAGATTTCTACCTTTGTGTTCCATGAGAGAAAGAGTTTTGCAGGTTTGGAATGACATGATGGTTAATAATTAGCATTTTGGAGTGAACTGTACCTTTAAATCCTGCTTACTTTTGTTTTCTGTAGCCTAATCACAGTGGGGCCATTACTCTTATACACACATTCTCTCATAGTTTGCTGTATTGGTAGTTAAATATACACCTCTGCACTTCACAAACCTGGAGCCTATTATGTGTGTGTGTTTGTGAGTGTGAATAGACATAAATCTCTCTCTTCTGGCCTGACCTCATTTGTCAGTGGCACTCCGCAGAGTCCGCAGTGGCCAAGAGGTGGTTGGGCCCCAGTGGACTCACAGTAAGCGGGGTCAAGTGGCCTATCATGGGGGGTCACCCTGCCAAGGCGGAGGTCAACCTCTTGACCTTTGCTGTTGCGGACTTCAGAGAATGACTCCACGGAAGGTCAGACCTTTTCCTCCTGCTGCACAGGTGTCTATGGCCCTTCCTTTCGCTGAGGTCAGAGGTCAAATACAGCTACAGGGGCACTGCTATGGCCAATACGCTTTACTGTTGTGAGTTCCCTTGATAAACCCAGAAGTGTAAACTCTCCTTACGGCTACGGTTATGGTCTGGCTACATCTAAATCATTGTACAGACTGTTAAATAAATATAAATGAAAGTTCTAGCTACTTCAGATCTTTAGATATATCGGATCATGTGTATGTGTATTTTAGCTGTAGAATTTAGCATAAACATTTAAGAATATAAAGAAACAAAGGGAAGAATTGAAGAAATAAATGAACATGCAGTACATACAGGTGCAGAGTGGGATATACTATTTCCCATTTCTCTCAGTTTCTGCTCTTCATTGGAATTTTTCTTTACTCTTGTATTCAGGGATGTTTTGTCTAGTATGGCAGCCTATGCATTTTAGCTTCACCACCTTCTTTCTACTGGAATGCAGCTTCTGGATGCTGGATTTCAGGTGGCCTCCTCATGGTATTTTAGTTTTTTCTGCTCTAACTGGCTGGCAATGTTTTCATATCTTGTTCCTCTATGCAGCTACAGGACTAGGTGTCTGCACAGGCATTCATTTGAGACTGAATCTGGCCTTTAAACAAGATCCTGTGACCTGACCCGACTCAGACTTTAACTCAGTCTCTCACAATCTTTGTTTAATTTCCATGGTAGTACAGTCAGATTTCTACATTCTCACTAAGGTGTGTGTGTGTGTGTGTGTGTGTGTGTGTGTGTGTGTGTGTGTGTGTGTTGTATATATGGTTTAAAAGAATCAGTGCTGCTGGTTGATTTTAAAATAGAGGCACACAAAAAACCCAAGCATTTTTTCTTTTTGCCTAATTGCTTTAAAATGTCTTATTTTGTCACTTTTAGTCAGAAAATTTTAATAAATGGACACATATACAGTAAGATAAGCCTAGCCTATCACGTGAAGAAAAAAATCCATCCTTCTGTCCTTTTAAATGTCCATGTTAAAAGAGCATTTTCGGCTGTTTAGGGAAGCTGATTTCAGTAGCCTATATCCAAATATTCAATATCTCTACTCTTCATATGTAGTTGGTACATCAGCGGTATCAGTTTCAACTAATATCATGTAATTTACATGTCTTTGATGATTGGTTGATATACCAAGGGAGGCTAGGCTCCTCTGCCATGTATCTATTCTCAACACTCCTAAACGCTGAAAATGAAATACTCGATGGTGATTGGCTAAAAAAAAAAAGTATCTTGCTATGGATTTGCCTCCCCCCTCCCCTTCACTATTCCCTCAGACTCGCCTTAGCACAGTTTCCGAACACTTGTAATTACACCGGTAGATTCGGCAGGCATGTTTGAGGAAGGGCACAGTGGTTACGATTACTGTGGTGAAATTACAAACTAGAAATACACATTCCGAGACATGCAATGAATAACTGGGAATTTAGACTGGGAGCCAGCACTGATGAGGACACAGATGTGTATAGTGACATGGGTATTACAACATAAGCATGGTCTACGAGGACACTTCCTTGTAAACAAAATGGCTCAAAAAAAAAAACTAAATGGTTTTTTTTTTTTTTTTTTTTTTTTTTTATGAAATTCAAAAAATGCAGAAAGTTTTCTGTGATGGGTATGTTTAGGTGTAGGGTTAGCGTAAGGAGATAAAATATACAGTTCTGTATAAAAAACATCACGCCTATCGTAAACCACGTGTGTGTGTGTGTGTGTGTGTGTGTGTGTGTGTGTGTAAACATGGGGCCAACAGAGGGGGTCAGTGAGAATTTATTAAGTTATCGATTGCTCTGTTCAGCATGCCAGTCACACAGCGTAAAAAGGGGTGCTAATAAAATTTTTGGACTTGGGAGACCTTTTCTGCCCACTCTGACAAATATTAATCTCCTAATTTTTTATTTTTAATCCAGACAGAGAAGGAAAATGAATGCCTCTATCTGGCAGGGCATGGTAAATAATTAAAATTGAAAATTGATTGTTTGCATCTGGCTTTAGATTTATGTATGTGGGGCTTGGTGGCACCCTCAAGGGACCCACTTCCCTGTCTGCATGGGCTCGCTTTCTAGTGTGCTAAGCATTTTTTCACATTATTCCCTATTTTGCTAGAGAGAGAAGAAAGAGAGAGGTAGACTTACTTTGAAGAGTACATGTTATTTTTTTTTAAATCCATGGATTGTACCCTCCCCACTTCCCCCGCATGCCCCTTGATATTTATTTCATTGCCCTGTCAATAAATTTAACAAGGTTAGTTTTAAAAAAAAATTTTTTACAGCTGATACTGGGAATTCAATTAAGAAAAATGGTTATGCTTATGCTCCTATGCCCAATTTATAAAAAAAAAAATAAAAAAAAAATTCAAAACTGCCCCTCACTCCTTCTTAACACTCCACATGCAAAGGCAGTTTGTCTTGTAAGGTCATACTCGACCATTCCTTGTTAAATTACCAACCCCCCACTTCCTGTCTAAGTTTAAAAACGGGAAAAAACGTCCTCATCCCCCGACGGCGGTGGGCCGCATCATTGCTCCTTTCTGTCTACACGACTAATGCACTCTGCCTCAAACAAGTAATGACCCTACTCTCAAATTAATGAGGGAGCCGATGTGCCTTTCGCAACATTTGTTTTTGCTCCAGTGCGGTCAGTGGTAGGCGGGTGGCGGTAACAGCGATTATTAATTGTGTGTTTGAATCCACACATTGAGATGGATCTTTTCTCACTTGCTCTCGAATTACAGTACATGTATAAAGCTCTTTTGTCTCTAATGGGAATTTTTACAGCAAAATCTGCTGTGGACGGAAAAAAAGAAAACACAAAAACAAAAACAATTGCACCAATCTTTGACTTAAATTAATGGTTTAAAAGTGGTTCATATGACTCATGCTTGTTTTATATTCCTTGTTTTATGAATCCATACGATAAATTGGTATGAAGAAACAGAAATTGTTGACTGATTTTTTGGGTGGTTTTACTTTTGTGTTGATTTTGTATTCTGCTGAAATTAGCCTATTTGTAACTGGATTAAGTAACATATGTGAAATTAAATCTATTCCTTGTTATGACATGGCAAGAAGTGACAAATTCCTCTTGGTATTTTACGTAAAGTACAATCGTCAGTTTTATGTGATCCCCGATGTACCAACCAGTTTCAGAAGCCCATGACATGCGTATTATTGAGTAAGAGTCATGATTTTGATGAAACGCATATATCAATAAACAACCATAAATAAACATGCTCTGACACATCTAATCTGACAGTGCTGCTGTAATTCGTAATTTTCTTCAGTCACATGATCCTTCTGAAATAATTTTAATTTGGACATCAATTTCTTTTTATTATTAATTTATTATATGTAAATTATTAGTAATGTTAAAAACAGGTGTGGTGCTTATTTTTTGGTGTGTGTGTTGTGTGTCCTCTCAGAGCCAGCTCTTCCTCTCAACCGGTGACAGAATGTGGGCTATCTTTACAAATTGCCTCTCTGCCACACTGTACATTTCCTCAGTCAGCCTTCTCATTATAGCAACATTATCTCTCCTCTTTAAACCTACCAAACAAATTACCCTTATCATGAGTAGCAGACCAAACAAAACCCCAACAATACAAAACAACTCTTGTGTCATATACAGTGTGGGCGGCCCACCTTCCTCAATTAAACGCCTATAAAAATGTCTTCAGGAATCGTACACCACTTGGGCACTGGTGATAGTTTGCTGCTTTGTGTGAGTCTGATTAAGGGATTAGAAATTAAAGTCAGAAATTAAAAGAGTTCAGAATTAAATAAAAAATTCAGGATAAAAGAGATGAACACATTTTGTGATTGTGTGTATTTGTGCGTTTTTTTTGTGTATATGTTATTTAGATGAAGATGTAGGTGTCAAAATATGGAGAGTGAAATCACACACCTCTTTAAGCACACCTGCCCAACAGAGAGGTGTGCAAACACACACACACACACACACACACACACACATACACACACACACTGAAACAAGGTATTGGTATTTAAAACAATAGGACAGTTTGTACTGTGTGATTTTGAGTCTAGAAGTGTCTCATGCTGAATTTTCAACAAAGTTCAATTCTTTTGAATTGAAATAAATCAATTTCATAATAACTCTGCATGTCTCGCTAAGGACATGACATTCTTGCTTTGATTTCACAAGTCTGCATGTCCATGTGATAATATTATAAATAAGGAATGAGGAAAAGGATAAACAGGCTTGACTTGAGCATGAGACTCCCTCAAGATTCCCCACCGGACCTAATTATGAAATTAAAGGTTGAGTCGGGTGGCGGAGGATTGCTGGAAGATTTTGAGAGTGTTTAGAGATCCCAGCATTGTGACTGGATGGATTATACAAACATGGCATTGTATGTATTTACATTTCAACATCGCCATTTTTCCCATTTATAAGAAAATAATTATCTTACATTGATGTCACTTTTTGTTTTTACTGTTGCCTAGTAAAGGCCAGATATCTCTCTATATTGACTATTAAGTATATTTGACTGCTGTCATTGGCAACTTGTAAGTATTTAATGTTCATATTTTTATTTACACTACTATTCAAAAGATTGTTGTAGGTAAGATTTTGTAATGCTTTTACAAAAAGCAAGATAAATACAGTAAAAATAGTGATTTAATTTATTCTTATGATGTCAAAGCTGAATTTTCAGCATCACTCCTCCAGTCTTCAGTGTCACATGATCCTTCAGAAATCATTATTATTTTGATTTGCTGCTCAAGAAACATTTCTTATTATTATCACAGTTGAAGAGTTGCATATTTTCTGAAATAATATATTAATATATTATTAAAAAATTTGGCAGCACAACTTTTTATTAATACACTCACCTAAAGGATTATTATGAACACCATACTAATACTGTGTTTGACCCCCTTTCGCCTTCAGAACTACCTTAACTACGTGGCATTGATTCAACAAGGTGCTGAAAGCATTCTTTAGAAATGTTGGCCCATATTGATAGGATAGCATCTTGCAGTTGATGGAAATTTGTGGGATGCACATCCAGGGCACAAAGTTCCCGTTCCACCACATCCCAAAGATGCTCTATTGGGTTGAGATCTGGTGACTGTGGGGGCCATTTTAGTACAGTGAACTCATTGTCATGTTCAAGAAACCAATTTGAAATGATTCGAGCTTTGTGACATGGTGCATTATCCTGCTGGAAGTAGCCATCAGAGGATGGGTACATGGTGGCCATAAAGGGATGGACATGGTCAGAAACAATGCTCAGGTAGGCCGTGGCATTTAAACGATGCCCAATTGGCACTAAGGGGCCTAAAGTGTGCTAAGAAAACATCTCCCACACCATTACACCACCACCACCACCACCAGCATGCACAGTGGTAACAAGGCATGATGGATCCATGTTCTCATTCTGTTTACGCCAAATTCTGACTCTGCCATCTGAATGTCTCAACAGAAATTGAGACTCATCAGACCAGGCAATATTTTTTCAGTCTTCAACTGTCCAATTTTGGTGAGCTCTTGCAAATTGTAGCCTCTTTTTCCTATTTGTAGTGGAGATGAGTGGTACCCGGTGGGGTCTTCTGCTGTTGTAGCCCATCCGCCTCAAGGTTGTGCGTGTTGTGGCTTCACAAATGCTTTGCTGCATACCTCGGTTGTAACGAGTGGTTAATTCAGTCAAAGTTGCTCTTCTATCAGCTTGAATCAGTCGGCCCATTCTCCTCTGACCTCTAGCATCAACAAGGCATTTTCGGCCACAGGACTGCCGCATACTGGATGTTTTTCCCTTTTCACACCATTCTTTGTAAACCCTAGAAATGGTTGTGGGTGAAAATCCCAGTAACTGAGCAGATTGAGAAATACTCAGACCGGCCCGTCTGGCACCAACAACCATGCCACGCTCAAAATTGCTTAAATCGCCTTTCTTTCCCATTCTGACATTCAGTTTGGAGTTCAGGAGATTGTCTTGACCACACCCCTAAATGCATTGAAGCAACTGCCATGTGATTGGTTGATTAGATAATTGCATTAATGAGAAATTGAACAGGGGTTCCTAATAATCATTTAGGTGAGTGTATATTATTATATGCAGTATAATATATATATATATATATATATACAGTATATAATGCGTATAATAATATATACTGCATAATAATTTTTTTCAGGATTCTTTGATGATTAGAAAGGTTAATGGTTAATTTAATGCATACTTGATGAATAAAATAATTAATTTTAAACTTTTTAACACTATTTGTCAAGTAGACGTGTGAATGTCAAGACCTATATCCAGTGTGACCATCTAGAAATGTTATATCCCATTACTGAAGTGGATGAATCCTGCTGGACTTGTAGACTAACCGGTCTGGTTTAATTACGCTTGATAAGCATAAATGCTGATCTTGTTTTCCATTAGGCAGTAATGTGTGGGAATCAAAGGCTGGGATGTTTTCTGGTGAAGGGCATCTGTGTCCCTGGCCATTAAATATCCATGTCTCACTCCCTCCTGCTTGGCCGGCATCCTGAAGCCTGCACACACCGGGGCCCGCAGCTGGAGATCGAGTGTTACACACACACATGCACCTCATAGCTCATATATTGAAACTACACACACACTTACTGTAAAACACACATGTGAACATGTCGTTAAATCCAACAGGCTCAGAAAAAGAGATGTGAATCTATTAATAGCTTTTTACGAGTACTTATTAACACGGATCCTTGCATTAAGATGAGACCCTTGGACTATTAATAGGATGTGCTCAAATCAGTGCTGTCGCATTAAGGATAACCACTAAAGCGCTGGGAGTTTAAGTGCTAACCGAGCAGCCCTGGTTTATTATGCCTTATGTGAATAATAAAATAGATCCTTTTTTCTCTCTCTCTCTCTCTCTCTCTCTCTCTCTCTCTCTCTCTCTCTCTCTCTCTCTCTCTCTCTCTCTCTCTCTCTCTCTCTCTCTCTCTCTCTCTCTCTCAGCGAGTCTCTACATACATGGCTGAACTTGGCAGGGCACTTTGTTTAAACACTGAGTAGATTGCCTTGTATCGTGAATATTTAACTTTCTCTGCCAGACCAGAGATAACGTTGTTACACAGAGATTAAGTTGAGGAATGATTACGTGAGGATGAGCTACCCGTGTCTCTCTTTCTCGCTCACACACACACACACACACACACACGCACGCACGCACGCACACACACACACACACACACACACACACACACACACACACACACACACACACACACACACACACACGCACGCATACCTGAGAGGACTCAAGCAGGGACTTTGTCACACTAAAGCTACTCGTGTGGAAAACGCAGCCACTTAAGAGCAATATTCCCCACTTTTATTGTATTTGTGTTCTTTTCACGTCAGTGACTGTCGTCATTTGAGAGGCTCGAATTAAGATATACAACACAGCAGGTCACTGTAATCTTTTTGATGCTCATAGGCTGCAAATATGTGATTATTTGCATGTAATTACATTTTTTAGACTATCATTGGCCCTCTTTTTTTTTCTTTTTTGCTAAATCTCTAGCAAACATCAAAAGTTACTCGATTACCCTTCATGTACTTGAACTTTGTATCGCTTGAAGCATTATAACGCACATAAACTTAGATGAAATGACCTGGGGCCGTATTCACAAAGAATGTTATCTTACCACTAGGAGTACTCCTAAATCACACTAAAATATTTTAGCTAGGAGTTTTCTCTTAAAAGTTATTCACAACGCCTTTCAGATCTATACTCTTAGTAAGGAAAAATGACAACTCCGGGGCGCTTTCACACTTGGTTCGATTGCCTGTTCCGAACCCGAGTTCGATTGCTCCCCCCTCCCCCTGCCCCCGATGGACTGTGTTCACATTATATTATTTGTATCCAAACCGCGGTACGCTTGCGTCATCAAGCTGCAGCTGGCGCGTAAT
The DNA here is from genome assembly GCA_030578255.1 of Tiaroga cobitis. Taxonomy (NCBI): domain Eukaryota; kingdom Metazoa; phylum Chordata; class Actinopteri; order Cypriniformes; family Leuciscidae; genus Tiaroga; species Tiaroga cobitis. The sequence continues at coordinate 35,122,255 of CM060606.1, forward strand.
CATGTTGCTTGGTAACCGGCGCCGCTATGAATGAAAAGGCGTCAAAATGGATAGAATTGCTCGCTTCACATTTGTTCTTCTTTTTTTTAACCTTTGGTTTTGTTTTCAAAGAAAAGATACAGAAACACACTTGGGTATGTCTGCTGCAAAAGTACTAAAATCGTTCCAAAGACAGCTGGCTGTCAGCCGAAGACAATTTTTGCGGAGGCGAGCATAAATCATCTCTCTGCTTGCAGTGCGTCAATCCCGCTTTTCGTCAAGGTAAGTGTAGACACACACACACACACACACGCACTGACGACTGTCCTGTCGACCACATTATACATTATACGTCATCAATAGCGGTTCACTTCCGCGGTTTGGTTCGGTTGCGTTCATATCAGCAGCAAACCGTACTGGAGTTCACATGAACCGTACCCCAGACCACGTTTTTAAGCGGACCCGAGTACGGTTCGCGGGTACGCACCCGAGTTCGGAAGACAGCGTTCACATCATCCAAACGAACCGAACTCTGACGTCATTCGAACCCGGGTGCGCACCAAAAGTGCTAGTGTGAAAGCCCCCTAAGAGTGAGTCTTCGTTGCTATGGATGACGTCAGTTCTCATGCACGAGCTTCCTCGCAATGATCACGGTGATTGGTTGTTAGATGACAGGGCCATCATGCGGAACATAACACAGACGCAACAAATCATGGAATTACGACATCTAAATATGTCTGTGTCCTACACAAAATAATAATAGTAATGTCATCGAAATGCATATATAATGACATGTTTGTGCAGGCCAAGTGTGATTCTAAAAAGGCAGAGAGAGAGAGAGAAAAGTGGTGAATTCAGTTAAATTAAATTAAGGTAGCCTATTACCCCAATGAAAACCGCCACTTGCCTAATAATGAAAAACGACACTTGCATTAACACTTGCTTGGTTAATTGACATAGTATGGAAGCTTGTTTCCGCCACTGAATAAAAAAATAAAAAAATAATTGCGACTGTTTATCTCACAATTGTGAGATATGAAGTCAGAATTGTGAGATAAAAAGTCACAATTACCTTTATTTTTCATTCTGTGGCGGAAACAAGCTTCCGCCTAAATAGACTACTTAAAGCAAGGAAATCTTGCTCCTATTTAAGTAATGTAATAGTTGAATGATGGTGGATTATGAACTCGCCAAAACGGAAAAGAAAGCCCAACTGGACGCAGGATCAGTTACTGTTGCTGGCCCAGTTGGTTTTGAAAAATAAATAAATAAATAAAAGGGAAATTCGACACTGGGATATCAAGTAAAACTAAGCGTGAGAATGGGAGAGGATTTGTTTGCAGATCAATGCATTCCCGCTTGTGTGGCAGACTCCGGACGACTGCGAGAGGCGGTGGTATGCGCTACAATCCTTTGTGAATAGGTCTTAGTGAGTTGAGTTAGGAGTCCTCTCGACTTCTGTCCCAGACTTAGGTGCTACTTTTAGGGCTAAAATGATTCGTGAATTACTCTTAGTGAAAAAAATTAGGAGTCCTAAAGTTAGGAGTGACACGCTCATTATTTTTAGGAGTTGCTCCTAAATTCGCCAGTTAGGAGCTACTTTTAGCCTTAAAATTCTTTGTGAATACGGCCCCTGGGCCCGTATCCCTAAAGATTCTGAGAATCCTCTCAGAGAGCTCCTAACTTAACCTAAAAATTCCTTGCCAGGAGTTTTAGCTTAGAAGTGATTCCAGAACATTTTCAGTGAACTCTGAGCAAGGAATGGATGGAAAATCCTAGTGAGGAGGTGTGGTTGACCCCGTTGCTAGGTATGAGTCATCATTTCAAAAGCCGTGTTTGGTTGATCCTACAAGTTTGATGAAAATGAACTTTTGGTGATAATGAGCAAAGGATGTACCCTCAAATCAATAAACATAATTATACACTCTAATCTTATGCAGACTGTAATTGTAAATAATATTTCACATTCAAGAAAATATCTGGAAAATGAATAGTAAGCTGTAGGGGTTTTAGCCTAACATTAGAATCTAAAATATGTGAAAACTTAAGCTCATTACACCCTGTTCAAATAATGATCCGTGTCTTATTTGCTCATATTAATATCCTAGCTGGCATATTTCGTACTTTCACCCCCATATGGACCCCATTGAAAACAAGATGGCCTATCTCAAGGGGCTGTCCTTAATGAAGTAGAAATTGCAAAGTTACAACTCAGTGTGGTTTTAACGAGGGTAACACGGCTCAGCTTTTATCAATGTCTGTGATTGATGGCTGGTCTATTTATGAAGGCTTGTTAACAAATATCCTACAAACACAGAAAATGGAGAAAAAAGGAATCCTAACCCATTTTGTGCTGCTGCTTAGGGGAACTCCTAAGCCACTAAAAGTCATCTTCCCTGCTCTTAGCAGATCCGCATTAGGAGCCCTTTTAAGCGCTAGGAATCTTGAGGAATAGCTTTTATATTAACTGGGATTTTCGCGTCACTTTTAGGGGAAATTCTAAGAAAACGTCATGACTCTGAGAATTTTCTTAGAATTTGGCCTCTAGGAGCCACTTTTTGCACAAAAATTCTTTAGGGATACGGGCCCAGGTCTGTTATGTCTTGTGCACTATTTAGTGTTCTAGGTTTTCAAAGTATAATCCATTGACCCTGAACTCACATGTGGTTGCATAATCTTTTTTTTTTTTTTTTTTCTTAAATTCAGGTTTTACAAACGTGGATAACTTGTGACCTCCTTGCATATCCTCTTTTGTTGTTTCCACCTTCGTTCTCTGTGGTTTTTATTGATTTTTCCATCTTCAAGTAAGTTTTAAAAGCAATAAGAATTAAAAAAAGAAAAACTCAAGTGCAGTATACTTAAGTATACTTTGATCTTAAAGGTATAATCAGTGTGTTAGCTAGATCTACAGTAATCTAGTTAGACATCCACAAACTGGTAGGTCGCTTTACATGTTTATCCAACGCTATCTCACGACCAATTCGTACGAATTCGTACAAGTGAGTAAAATGTGACTGATTTGTACGAATTCGTACGATTTGTCTAAACCCCAGTGAAGGTTTGGTTTAGGGGCGGGGTCAGAGGTAGGTATTTCGTACGAATTCATACGAATTGGGCAACTCGTAAAATGTACGATTTAGCAAAAATCTTACGAGTGAGGTCGTATGAATTCGTACGAATTAGCCACCTAGTAAAATTCGTACGAATTGTCGTGAGGTCGGGTTGGTTTATCATATAGTCTCTTCTTGTCTAGATGGGCTTGTCAGAGTGAGATTACTAAAATTGTGTCTGACTGAAATAAAAATGGCAAAATGTAATATCTAAAGAGGGCAGCAGTTTCAAGCTTTGATAACACCACACACACACACACACACACACACACACACACACATAATAATAATAATACGCCATCCTGATCTACAGCTGCACTTTCATGTGTGGACAGGCAGAATCGCAGTGTTGACATGTTCGGTGGAAGCGTGGCTTTTTGCAGACAAAGGTGGGCTGGTTTTAATCTTATAATAGCAAAGAGTCCTCCGTTCTTTAAAGCAGATCAGGAACTGTTGACCAACAGGGTAATGCATTATTCACAGGCCATATTTTCCATCATATTCCATGCCACAACACCCCACCATCAGGAGAGGGGTGAGGGAACACCCGCAGTCGTCTCTGTTTACCCACAGTCCTTTCTGTTTACCCACAGTGCCTCTGTTTTTGTACGTATGGCAGATGCTCCCCTTATAGTGCTAATATTCCTTATAATACTGCACACGTTAATTATCCGTTCATTTATAATGCATGTCCAGGGTTATGTGTAAAGACATCAGGAAGGTGAACAAGGAGGATCTTTTCTAATACTCTAAGGATTTTCCCTCTTGCGTTTGCTTATTTACGAAAGTTTCTTTTGTATTTTCTTTCTAAGCTTCTTCCATTTGACAGTCCATAAACTTTTAAAGCTTTTATTTGGTGTTCTAAGGATAAGTATGAGCAAAACCTTCTTTATGCACTTTTTTTTAAAAGATTCCAAATGTTTTTTTAGCCCACTGCCAAACAAGAACCTTTCTAAGATCATCACACTGATTAAAAAACCCTGGATGGCTTCACATTTCCTTTGCTACCTAGAACTTCTGCTTCAAGAATCTCCAAAAACCATAGACAACTCAAAGACCTTAAAATTGTTTTTTTTTTTGATGAGAAAGGCTTTATTTGCTTTACCTGAAAACCAGACTATTTTATTTTTGTGGTATTTTGAAGTCATGAAAATACATTTTACTTTAGTTTCACATAAGTTAGTTTTTACGGTAACACTTTACAATAAGGTTCATTGGTTAACATTAGTTTATGCACTGTGAACTAACATGAACAAACCATGAACAGCTGTATTTTTATTAACTAACGTTAACAAAGATTAATAAATACAGTAACAAATGTATTGCTCATGGTTAATTCATGTGAGTTAATACAATAACTAATGTTAACTAATGAACCTTGTTGTAAAGTGTTACTGTTTTTACTTTATTTCAATTAATGAAAATGTTCTAATGTGCTTGTATAGCTTAATACAGCACATACACACCTTAAATTAACTACAACTGGCCTCAGTGTGGGACACATCGTCCTTCGTGTATTTAATCTTTTGATTATTGGATATATACACATTGTGTTATTTATACTCGGACAGAGATATAAAGACTGTAGCTTGACTACGCAAAAACAAACCGCAGCTAGATCATTACATTATTTGTAGAGTCCAAATCAACCAAATATCACTTGCCTTTATGTAAAACTATTCATAGTTGAAATTAAATAGAAAATTGAGCATTTTCAAAAGAGAGAACTGCATTTCTGGTTACATTTGTGTGCTTAGCCCCTGTGTCTTGGCCGTTGCTAATTGGCCACACAGTGATGCACCCCTCTAAAGAGACAGAAGGTGGGCCTCTCTACCCTTTCCTCCTCTCCTTTCCTTCCTCCGCACCTCACCCAGGGGGTCCCTCTTGATCCACGTCAACCTTCCCCATCGCATTACTCAACGGGAGGGAGGCACCAGTGCTGTGGTCGACCCTATACCTGCTAAACTTTGCCACAGAGTTGGACTTAAACATTATGGTGTGAATGTGTCAGCATGTGATTCAATGGTGATCCTAACTTTGGTTTGATAGATAACCGTGTAAGCTATCGAAAATGGGCACATGGCAGTGTGTGTTTTTGTGCTTTTGGCTATAGCGTTCTGATGTCAGAGATATCCCCTATGGAAATGTCATCAAACACAAGCCGGGCAGAGAGCGCAACCAGCGCTGGCCTGAGGGAACGCTAAAACACAGGCAAATGTGCCCGGTCCCAGACACAAAGAGATGCCACTTTACACACCTACACACACACACTTCCACTTAAAGATCAATTCATGCAAACATACACTCCTCCACACTCAAGATGTGCCAGGGCGTGCACACACACACACACACACACACATGCACCACATACACACAGACACTCACCCTAATTGGCCCACAAAGCATCTCTTAAAAAGCCTTTGAGAGAGGATGAGAGAGATAGAAAAGAAAGGGAGGGAGGAATGGAGGGAAGTAGTAGGGAGCTCAGTGTGTCGTTCTGGGGGTTAATTACAGATGCAGATGCGTGTTGCCACTTGCAACATCGCTGAATTCATTTCCATCCTCCCTGCCCTTCCCCTGTGCCCCTGGGGAGACGCCATTGCGTGTGTGTGTGTGTTTGTTCGGATGGTTGGGAGTCGGGATCAGCATAAAGAGTCAGGAGAGGGTGAGGAGAAAGAAAAGAGGAAGTGAGGAGTGATTGAGGGGAAAAAAAGGATTGTCGGTGCTGAGATATACTTTTTGCGGTCACGGGGTTTCGCATCACACAAATTTAGAGAACCGTCCGTCCGTTTTTTTTTTTTTTTTGTGTGTGTTTTTTTTTGTGTGTGTTTTTTTTACATTTCTTTCAATATTTACCCAAAATATTTATAATTAATGTAATTCAGTATTTTCAATGACTAGAATAAGGAAGGGAAAGGGAAACAGGTAGAATAATGGACCTCCCTGAGAAAATGTGCAGTTACTGGATGCAGCCACATGGGGCTCACTGCTGTCTTGAAGCAGCTTTATAGTGTGTGTGTGTGTGTGTGTGTAGTTTTGTTGCAAATTTATGCTATGTTGATTTCAAACATATTGTCTAAAAAACACCCAAACATGTCATCATTTATTCACCCTCATGTCATTTTAAACCTGTAAAACTTTCTTCTACACAAAATAATATATTTTGAAGAATGTTGGTAACCAAACAGTTTCGTTCTCAGAACATGGGTATTGTTCACAAGCACAAATTTATCACATTTCACATCTGGGCAAATTGTCACATATGCTTTATGTAGCAGGTTTACGCAATATATCTACCATATACAGTTACAATTTGATATTTCATCAACTGATTGTTGTTTTAAATTACTAGTTTAGGCTGTTTTGTGACAGGTTCCATTGTGACAACTTACCCCAATCTGTGTTCAATTTAATGTTTTTAAAGCGTGTATTGTCTCACTCCAACTGGCCACTGGGATGCCAATGATTCATCCCCACAAGCCTGCACACATATAATGGCCGGATGTTTCACGCTTTGGCAGAGCTAAATGAAAGGGCTATAGCTATGGAGATGGATCACCCACAGATAGAGGATGAAATGACTGACCGGCCCACACTGACCACAGGCCCTGGTCATAGACACAGTAAAGAAAGAGTACTTTCCTTTACATTTTTCCCTAATAGGAAAGAGAAAGGATCCTCTGTATTGATTTACTGGAAAAGGAGTGTGACATTCCAGTAATTGATATGTCTGATATGTGAAAATAGCCTTATCTGTCTGTCCCCTAAATATAAAATAATAATAATGTTTTGGGATTATATATTATTTTGATTTTTTATTATTTTATTTGACTGCAGAATGGACAAATACTTGTCTCCCACTACATGGTGGATATCAAGCACTAGACTGTTTTATTTTAGTTTTTGTGTGTGGTATTTCACAGTATATCTCTTTTTGTTTCTTTTTATTGTTTTTCTGGTTTCTGAAGTGTGTTATGCACATCAATTTATCACCAAATTATTACGCTTTCGGAGCTGGTTTCAGGGTTGAGGTGTGTTTCAAACTTGCTTTTGTGGGGCAGTGGCACAGTGTAACATCCTCCAGCACAGTGATTGTGGAGTTTATTCAAGACCATAAATGCAAAGGACCATTTAAAAACCTTTTTGCCATGAACCTGTTTGTGAGCTGTGTGTGTGTGTTTGTGTAGGTTTCCTCATCAGCTCTGCTCTTCAAAGGGATGGAGTGCTGTCCCCCCACCTCCCCCTGCGCTTGCTCCAATCCCGTCTCCTTTGTCTTTGTGTTCCATATTTAATGGGATGGTACGAGTGTGGTGAGAAGGTACCTGAGGCTGCTGGCCATGCCCACTGATGTGGAGTGTCTCCCCCATCTCTCCATCCGTCCATGGCCCTTTTAAGACAGACCTTGAGTGGGGGATCAAAGAGAGCCATTGATGTTTTCCTTGGAGTGGAGATCGAGGACCCAAGTGATACCCCACACCATGTGGACCCGTGCCACTCGGAAACCAACACCTGTGTTTGTTTGTTTGTTTGTTTGTTTGTGTGTGTGCGCGTGCTTGCAGGGCACCAGAAGCACTCAGCTGTGCCCCATGTCGAAAGCAACATGTATAGTCCTGACAAAACGAGGTTATTGTAACTCTAAACACTCTTCTGTTCCTTTCTAACTATATCTTTTCTCTCGCTCTCTTTTTCTTCTTGTATGCTTTACAGTGAGGAAGTGAGATTATTGGCAACTGCCAAACTACCTGGCAGATTTTATTGCTCACTCTCAATGACTTGCTTGTAAAGATCCAGAACACATGTACCTTATTGATCACAAATCAATGATCAATTAAGCAAGTCATTTGTTCAATTAAGAGCCCATTGGCCTTTCTAGAGGTTGCTGTTCAGGTATTTGACTCAATGACTTCCGCAATGGATAGGCTTACATTGATCTAATGAAGACTCCTCAGGGCTTAAAACAAATTAGTTTTGAGTCACAGAACAGGTGGTTAGCAGTAGATACATAAGTTTGCTTGGTGTTTTCATAGCAGCCAGAATGTATGACTCATACTTGGATGAGAAATATGGGTCATACAATGAACACATTACAGTTCATGCATAAATAAACAATGTCTGTCCGCAAATATCACCAATGAGGTGGGGAAATATAGTGATATAGAATATAGTGAGGTCAAAACTGGGTTTCATTCACTAATAACTGCATAAAAGTTGTTTACTTCTGTGGGCAGAAATGGTTCTCAAGCAAATTTTAGATATATGGATGGATGGATGGATAAATAGACAGAAAGGTAGATTAGATTTTTCTTCCCTGTTTATTCCAGTTCAAATTCTATTTCGTCTTCTTGTGGAGTGTGACTAATTCAATTCATTTTCACTCTCATGAACAGAATTATCAGATTCTGAATTATCCTAAACAGAATTAATTGATTAATCGTGATTTTTCATAAAACATAGTCGTTTATGCACTGTTAGTGAATGTGCATTGTATTAATGGCAGTCATGTTACCTCCCTCTTCATAATCTGCACCGTCAGATGGGGGCGCTCTACATCTTCTACCTTCATTTCTTCTGCCCAAAATTTGGACAATTTGTTTTTTTAGGTCAAATAGTCAGATCTCTCAGAGCAGAGGAAGACCAGGGGGCGTCTCCCTGCCCACTCGGCCCCTCCTCTATTTTCTTCCCATTAAACCAGTCAGCGACAATGGGATCTGACAGAGCCAAGGGAAACAATCAGGGTGGGGTCACCGGCAGGGTGACCCCAAAGATGCGCGGAGGAACGGGGGCCCCAGCGAACCACCACCCACTGTCATCCCATTCCACTGTCCTTGCTCGCCTGCCCACCGCTTTGTTACGCCCAGGCGCTGAGAGAATGGGGACACTTTAGCTCTATGCTGTCCCACAAACTCACTCTGTCTCATGTCGAGGCCTTTTCCTCACTGTCTTCTTGTTTTTGACTTCCTTTTCAGTGTCTGTGACTATATTCTCTGTGCTTCAGCTGATGGAGGGACATAAAAAGTAGTTGCTGGATGTCACAAACTCATTCCTGTCTTTCTCTTTCTGTCTCTTTCCCTCCTCTTTCCACCCCCCCCCCGCCTATCAGTGAGATTGACGCAGTGTGTTTTGTGTGTGTGTGTTTATATGGCGAGAACGAGTGTGCATGCCTGTGTGCTTGTCTGGTTTTTGTGAGGGACCATGGATAAAGTGTGACGAGAGGAGAGAGAGAGAGAGACAGGCAGAGGGAGGGAGGCTGTCTGCGTAAGTGACAGTTTGGAAGCTTCACACTTAGCTGCCCCTGCGTTGTCTGTCTGCGCGCAGTGGCCGGGTTCCCACGTGAAAGTGCTCTCTCACTCTGGAATGGACCATCTGACCGTTAGCACAGCCACGTCCTGCTTCTGCACCAACTCAGCTGAGCGCATCCATTCGACGACACTTACGATGAGATGTAACTTACTGACGTTCATGAGAACCTCGTTTTCTTCTTTTCAGTTCATTTTCATCTCAAAAAAGTATTTAACATAAACCTGAGGACTACATTAATGCAAAAAGCCAGCAGAGGCGATGAACTTCATCCATTTTACCATGGTTAGGCAAATAAGTGGAATTTTTAGGCACAAAACAGAGGTGAAATCATTGTAATGCATAACTCAAGTGGCTTTTTTCTAAAGACACGACTGTTCAACAAAAAGTTAAAATGTTATTGATAATTATCAGAATAAGCAATTAGTAATATAATATAAATATATATTTAATTAGCAATATTCGAAAAGTAACAATTAATTTTATTAAGCTGTTTACAGTTTCGAAGCAACAAGGCAACTTGGCACATCATGTGTTTACAGTCAGTTCACAATGGCTACAAATGAGTCTCATTCAAGCGTGAAATGTTTTATTATTCTCAATTGACTGTACAATTTTTATTTAATCAAATATATATATATATAAAAAAACATATTTTAGTTCAAATGAAAAGAAAATTGCATCTAACTTTTTATTCTTCATTTGTAAGTCACTGGATAAAAGTGCATGTGCGTATGTGCGCCTACTTAACTATATTTTGGAGGCAAATTTGTACCCAGAAGTGACCAAAATCTCCAAAAACCTTTCTTTAGGGACGTCCTCATTTGTAAATCTGGTTAAAAATGAAGTAATTAAAGTTTTTTTTTAAAAATGCAGAAAGTTTTGTTTGATGGGTAGATAGTAGATAGCTAAGTAAACGTGTGTTTGTGGGGGGCCTGGGAAACCTTTCATTATTGGGACGAAATGTCCCCTCAAAGTATTCCTTGTGGGGACATTTTTTAAATATATATATATAAATCATACTAAGTGATGTTTTTTTTTAACTAAAATTGCAGAAAGTTTTCTGTGATGGGTTGGTCTAGGGGTAGGGTTAGTGTAAGAGGAGTTTGTACAATCTAAAATGAATTATGTCTATGGAAAGTTAACGTGTGTGTGTGTGATTTTTTTTCAGCGTGTAAACTCAGCACGATTGAATGATTGAAGTCATGATGAGCTGCAACTTACTTTGACTGTCTTTCTACTTGCTTTGGAGATCTAAACGAATGTATCAAATATAATTTTAGCATTTGAAATGTAATTGAGTACAATTACTCAGTTACAGTATAGTATTCAAGTGCAAATTCCCCTTAATAATTTTAAGTATATAAATGAAGTATAATTACACCCCTGGCACTTAGCATTTTACAAACTTGCTTACGTTTGGGCTGCTTACGTTGTGCATTGTTACTGTAGACCAGGCGGGAGCTGAGCAGGACCTGGCAAGAACACAGCATCACTTTCCTGGCCCTGAACTTCATTATAATTTGACTGTGTTGCAAAGGCTTTGTGCAGTATGGTATGATGATGGTAGATTAGATTTAAAAAAGCAGATCAGAAGAGGAGAGGAGTGAAGAGGGGAATTGCATTCCAGGGTAATGTGCCCTGCTGGCCTGGCATGAGGTGTTTGAGAGAGAGAGGGGGTAAGGATGGAGAGATGGGCAGGGGGCGGAGGAGATGGGGTGATGGGCCCCGCAGGCGAAGCTGTGGGGACAGATGGCGTCCCTCGCAGGCGCTGAGAGAGTCCTGGTTTTTCACCTGCAGCCCCATGGGAAAAACGACCTCCTGCGCACATGCAGCAGGCTGGCTCCTGGAATGCTCCTACTTGGATGAAGCGAGAGATCGGGGAATAAGAGAGGATGATGATTGAATGGAGAATGCAAAGAATGCTTTTTTTATGCCCTATAACAAAAACATGCCAAAACTACCACCAAAATGCAAATGGCCACTCTTAAAAATAAAGGTTCTTTACTGGTATCGATGGTTCCATTAACAACCTTCGACATCTGTGGAACCTTTCCATTGCACACTATTCTTTATGGTGGAAAAAGTTTCTTTAAATACATTTTCTTACTCTCTTCTTTTAAGAACTTTTCACTAAAAGGTTCTTTGGGGTAACCCAAAATGGTTCTTTTGTGTCATCACTGTAAACACCTTTTAGAGTGTTATAAAGAATGTCATTTGGAGATGTAGCACGTTAATACATTTTAGCATCTGAAGTACCGAAATATAGCTTGTGAATACCATTAAATTGGAATATAATTATTCCATACCATAAGTATACTGTATATCAAAGCTTTTACCATCTGATGCCATCACAGTGCTTATTTAGGGTAACATTATAATTTTGATCTCTAAATGAAGTAAAATATGATTTTATTTTGTCTCTATAGTCTATCGAAACTATAAATGGTGGATAAAACACTATCGAGACCAAAGAAATGCATCTCTGTTGTCATCTGACCAAAACCAATCAGTCATCAGGCTATCATTCATTCATTTCCATCCTCTTTGATTGGTTTTAGTTTCTTACGTCATGCAGCTCTTGTCACCTTTCCACCCTCCTTTGGCCCCTGACTGTTGGATCATGCAGATGGCGTTTTTGAGGGTTGTGAATGAGGTCACCCAGGGTCATGAGGAAGAGACAATACCTCGACCATTCACTCCCTCGCTCCAGCAGAGCTAGCTAACGGAGAGTGAAAGTAAACAAAGGGCCGTGGCCAGGAGAGAGAGAGTGTGTGAGAGACTCCCAGGGTCAGGACAGGATTTTAGGGGACTCTTGTGCCGTACTGCTGGTATTTAGCTTTCAACCCTGTTAGGGTTCAGTGACTTTAGGAATACTTAAGGCATTTGAAGTCAATTTATTTAGCTGCATATTTGCAGTATAGGGTCCAATTCTCACTATTAACTAGCATGCATATTACTTGGATATTGGCTGTTTATTGGTACTTTTAAATCATATATTAATGCCTTATTCTGCATGACTTTATTCTACATAACTAATCCTACCCAATACCTAAACGTAACAACTACCATATTAATAAGCAGTAATTAGGAGTTTATTGAGGCAAACGTTATAGTTAGTTAATAGTGAGAATTAGACCATAACATTTATTTTTGAAAAAGGTAAAAAATGTTGGATATTGGAATTACCAGATTTCTATATTCTGTCATATACACTACCTAAAAGTATGGGATCACATTTTAATGTTTTTGCAAAGTAGTCTCTAATGCTCAAGACTGCATTTATTTGATCAAAATGACAGTAAAAATTGTAATGTGAAATTTAATTACAATTTAAAATAGCTGTTTTCGATCTCATATTTTAAAATTTGATACCATTGTAATTTGCTGATTTGGTGCCCAAGAAACATTTCTTGTTATTATCAGTGTTGAAAAAAGTTTTGCTGCCGTAATATTTTTGTGGAAACTATTTTTTATATTTATATTATGGTCTATTTAATGCATCCTTGCTGAATAAAAGCATTTATTTTATTTATTTTTAATTACTGACCCCAAATATTTAAAAGGTATTGTGCATGAATCTTCATATACCGTGGGGTCCAAAAGTCTGAGAACGCATTGGTTAGATGTTCTTGCTTCCATTGAAACTCATGGGTCATTCTCAAATCATTCTCAATCATTCCGTGAACACATTCAGTGACTGTGAGCTGCATTTACATGCGGGATAGAAATGGTGGCTAGCAAACAAAATCAATCTCTAGCGTCTAGCTATCATGGCTTTCTTTAAAAACTGGTAAATGAAAAAGTGTTTGTGGAGCAAATGGTGTTTTTTTGTTGTCTCGCTTATTGCGTCAGCAGGCTCTGCTCTGCGCTCCTATTTGTTTATGATTTGACGGTTATATGAGAAGAATACTGCAGGATTGCGGCTTAAAACTTCTGACACTGCCAGAATTTCATCTGTGGTCAAATTTGATAGCAATGGTTTGTCGACGGACAAGTCAAATTAGCGATCAAAGACTTCAGATTTTGGCCTAGGATCAGAGGAATCTTTAAGGATTCACAAAATTAGTCTCAGACAGCCAAAACCGTACAGTGTGGTAGAATTTCCCATTCAGCAAGGACTGTTGATTTATTATGTCACATTCAAGGTTTGTGTAAATATTCACCCTAATGACAGTAGATCTTCTATGCTAGAATATATTGAGGTTTAAAACAAACCAAACAGGATATGTACAGTATGTATTTATCAGAGTCATCCAAAAATCAAAGAATGTCTTCCTGGCGGACATATTGGAGCTTAAGCGATCCGTGGTAAGAGATCAGGCAGGGAGCATTTGGCATGCAGGCATACATATGCTTTATTGATCTTATCGGCTGGAGGTCCCGCAGATCGATTGAGATGATCAGCAGTTCTATTGATCCCTCTCATCTTATGACCAGCATGACACCTGTTCCTGCTGGTATGCTCCATAAAGCCTCACTCAAGCAGTTAGTACATACTATAGATGTAAAAAAAGACTAATAAAGAATGTGATTTATAGAGGTGTCATTGTGTGATCAAATTTGTGACTCTGTGCAGAAAATGCTTTAGAAAAGCTCACATTTGGATGAAGGTACCCATGAGGGACACTTTTCTTGTTTAGGAGTTGCTCTTTTCTCATGTAGCGCTCACTTATATTTTACAACTTTGCCTCAGATGTTAAACTCCTTAGGAGAAATAAATATAAAAACAGAGATATTTGATGAAATGCTGTAAGACTATAGAGCTCTGATACATTTTTGAATTATTTGATGAGAGAGATTTGAGGTTATATTGAAATCTCTGACTTCATTGTTGATAGGCCTATATTTTCTGAAACTTCTCTGAGACACATGAGATTGCAGAGCTTTTATTCTCTGGTGTCACGTGCGAAGGCGATTTATGCGAACGTTTCCCTCCATTTCATCTCATTGCTGCTAAGAGAAGCATTTGAGATATTAAAGATCTCATTTGTGTTTTTTCTTCCTATGGGTGCTTAATAGCTCACATCACATTCATTTTATGTTTATATCATAGTCATTTACACGTAATTTATGATTTGCGACTTGAACTATTGGTTGTTTCTTTAAACAAATAAGTATTTGATGAAGGTGCAGAAGTGGAAGTAGAAATGCAGCAGCTCAAGGTCTCACAGAGGAGACGTGTCAGGGAAGGGGAGGTATGCTCATTTTAACGAGACAGGCTCTGTTATGCTAATCCATTTTTGTGCTCTCCAGTTCTACCATTCCTTCCCTTGCCCCGTCTTCTGGCCAGCCGTATCAATACACTGGGAACTGCCTGCTGCCCGTGAATGATGACCACCCTCTCAGACACACATACCCCCCTCCCTCACCCTCCCAGCATGCCCTACTCCACCTCCTTAACCCCAAAACCTCCTTTTTCCATCTGGACTTTGATTGACAGGCGCTGGGAAGCAGGAGAAGAGCTGAGGTTCACAGATCATTAGGAGGAGGGAGAAATCTGTGCGTTTTTGTGTGTGCGCGTGTGTGTGTGTGTGTGTGTGTGTCGGGGTGGGGAAGCATTAATCCTCACGGTGACACCCCAACACCCCCATCATGGCCCCTTTCAGGCCCAAATCCTTAGCCATGGGGGTCATTGAGTCTAAGGGGAAATTTCACAACTTAGAGGCTAATCTGTCTGATCCATTGCGGTTGGACGAAGAACGATTTTGTTCATTCTCCATGCAGTTGGCCAGTGATTATGGTTGAGATGCTCTCTAGTTTTTTAGTCCTCTCTATCCCAGTGTGCAAACTTATTTTGAAATCTACTGTGCCATTGCAGTCAGGAGGACGTCTCTCCTCATAAGGTTGCTGGTTTGATTCACCCTCAGTTTGATTCTGTTGAGCACTATATTGAATTTTTATAAGAAACCATTCTCCCTAACATAAAATTTTCATCTACACATTTCATATTTTGTTCTCCCCAAAATAAGGCATATATTTTCTCTACAGTTATAATGAATGGGGAACAGGAGGTTTCATGCTTTTAAAAGGATGCAAAATAACCATAAAAAAGTATTTAAAAAAATTGGTGCATATGACTTGTGAGCTATATATCAAGTCTTCTGAAGTCATGTGATAGCTTTGTGTGAGAATCGTTCATTCTCAATCATTATTTTTTTGAACTGAGTGAATCAATTCATTGAAATTATGTGAATCAAATGAATGATTCATACACAAATCAAAGATGGCAATTCTCTCATGAATGTGCCATGGAGAACTACGGTATGTTTCTCTCACACAATTTCTCACACAAAGCTATTGTATGACTTCATATGACTTCATAAATGTAAAGTAGAGTGCATTGTGTCATATAGACCACTTTTATGATACTTTCAATGTTGCTTTACATAATTTTTTAAACTAGAAAACTCCAGTTTCTAGTGCATTGTGGCTAAAATATTTATTTGTGTTCTATAGAAGACAATCATACAGGTTTGGAACGATTACGTGAATAAATGGTTATTCTTTTGACTATGGATTGGTTTGTTTTGAGTGAACTATCCTTCTGTATGTTCACTACACGTGGGCCATATATCTAATAATACCATCGTTCGCAAAAATATTTCTAGTGCACATATACTGCATGTTAACATTTGTTTATTGGTTTGTGGATACAATTGGAGGGCAGCCACACTGCCTGCTTGAGTCAATCTAGAGCAGTTGTTATACACATAATCCCACTTTCTGTTGGTTTCTTTCTTTCTCCAGGGTGACAGTGTGTCTGAAGTATGCTCGGGCAGGGATACAGTAATTGAGAGCTACTCAGTGCTGGAGTGTTGGGACTCTGTTAATGGAAGCTGCTCCATAGTCAGCAGACCTCGACACCCGCGGCCCAGACCTCCATAATGATTGCACCTGAGACAGAGAGAGAGGGAGCAAACACAGACCAGACTGCTCTGTGCCCTGACCTTTTAATCTGCCCTTCAATTCCCCCATTTTTTCCACCCGCTCTCACTACCCGCATCTTTCTTTACCACCTGTCCTTTTCAATCTGCCCGTTTTGATTTTTTCCTTTACTGGCATGAGTTGTCACAACTGTGCATTTAAACACACTGACAATAAGCATTGCACACTGGGACTGCTGGACTGAGAGGGGTTTCTGTTTTTTTAAACTGATTGGCTGGATCAGTGGCATCAGAAATCTATGTAAAGCCTAGATCTGCCGCTCATCCTCTGGTTGGCTGGCCCTGTGATTGGCAGAGGATGAGGTGGGAAAGAGGCCACATTTGCAGACTGGAGGGTTGTAGGAAGGATCCAGCTGTGGCTCTGCAGACCTTCTGCCAATACTGAATGGGGTAACGTCCCGCTCTCAGCACTCTCTGGAGGATATCAGAGGAAAGGGCATTTGACAGAACAGTCAGCTTAAAAAAAAAAATCCATGACTTGAGGGAGAGACAAACGTTCTGTCCCAAACTTCGTATCAGCAAATTTAAGCAACATAGGTACACTCTTATGTATATATATACACACAAACACACACATATAGTGTTGTTCAAAAGTTTGTAAAAGGTACTATTTTTTATGCTTTTGAAAGAAGTCTCACCAAGGCTGAATTTTTTTTTATTAAAAATACTGTAAAACCGTAATATTGTACAACCCGAATTCCGGAAAAGTTGGGACGTTTTTTAAATTTGAATAAAATAAAAACTATAAGACATTTTTAAATCACATGAGCCAATATTTTATTCACAATAGGACATAGATAACAAACAAATGTTTAAACTGAGAAATTTTACACTTTTACCCAATAAATGAGCTCATTTCAAATTTGATGCCTGCTACAGGTCTCAAAATAGTTGGGACGGGGGCACGTTTACCATGGTGTAGCATCTCCTCTTCTTTTCAAAACAGTTTGAAGACGTCTGGGCATGGAGTTAATGAGTGTCTGGAGTTTTGGTGTTGGAATTTGGTCCCATTCTTGCCTTATATAGGTTTCCAGCTGCTGAAGTGTTCGGGGACGTCTTTGACGCATTTTTCGCTTAATGATGCGCCAAATGTTCTCTATAGGTGAAAGATCTGGACTGCAGGCAGGCCAATTCAACACCCGGACTCTTCTACGATGTAGCCATGCATTTGTAATAGCTGCAGTATGTGGTTTTGCATTGTCCTGCTGAAATACACAAGGCCTTCCCTGAAATAGACGTCGTCTGGAGGGTAGCATATGTTCCTCTAAAACCTTTATATACCTTTCAGCATTCATAGTGCCTTCCAAAACATGCAAGCTGCCCATAGCGTATGCACTTATGCACCCCCATATCATCAGAGATGCTGGCTTTTGAACTGAACGCTGATAACACGATGGAAGGTCTCCCTCTTCTTTTGCCCGGAGGACACGGCGTCCGTGATTTCCAACAAGAATGTCAAATTTGGACTCGTCGGACCAAAGAATACTTTTCTACTTTGAAATAGGCCATTTTAAATGAGCCTTGGCCCACAGGACACGACGGCGCTTCTGGACCATGTTCACATATGGCTTCCTTTTTGCATGATAGAGCTTTAGTTGGCATCTGCAGATGGCACGGCGGATTGTGTTTACCGACAGTGGTTTCTGGAAGTATTCCTGGGCCCGTTTAGTAATGTCATTCACACAATCATGCCGATGAGTGATGCAGTGTCGTCTGAGGGCCCGAAGACCGCGGGCATCCAATAAAGGTCTACGGCCTTGTCCCTTACGCACAGAGATTTCTCCAGTTTCTCTGAATCTTTTGATGATGTTGTGCACTGTAGATGATGCGGTTTGCAAAGCCTTTGCAAGTTGACGTTGAGGAACATTGTTTTTAAAGTGTTCCACAATCTTTTTACGCACTCTTTCACAGATTGGAGAGCCTGCCCATCTTTACTTCTGAGAGACTCTACCTCTCTAAGACATCCCTTTTATAGCTAATCATGTTACAGACCTGATATCAATTAACCTAATTAGTTGCTAGATGTTCTCCCACCTGAATCCTTTCTAAATTTATTGATTTTTCAACCATTTGTTGCCCCCGTCCCAACTATTTTGAGACATGTAGCAGGCATCAAATTTGAAATGAGCTCATTTATTGGGTAAAAGTGTAAAATTTCTCAGTTTAAACATTTGTTATGTTATCTATGTTCTATTGTGAATAAAATATTGGCTCATGTGATTTGAAAGTCTTATAGTTTTCATTTTATTCAAATTTAAAAAACGTCCCAACTTTTCCGGAATTCGGGTTGTAATATTATTACACTGAGTAGAAATTTGAGTAAAAGAAAATGAGAGAGCAAGAAGACCGGATGGGGCATCGGTGGAAAGAGAGGGAAGCAAGTGAGCAGCAGTACGTCCCTGAGAGGGATGGGTGGATGTTAAGGGAACGAGAGGGCAGAAGAGAACAGATAGGGAGGGAAGGGAGAGTGTGAGGAGCGAGGAGAGAGGAGGTCGGCACAAGTAGCGGCAGGCGGTGGGACTGCTCTAATTGATCTCTGGGTGATGCAAGGGGCTTCCTCTCAGGGGCCAGCAAAGGGATTGGAAGATGGTGGTGTGTGTGTGTGTGGGGGGGGGGGGGGGGGGGGTCATTAGAATGCAAATCCAGGCCTCGCTCTTCCTGCAGCCGCGTCCGACAGGTACATAGCAGGGAGAAGGAGAGGGAAGAGGTGGAGGCGGCTCTCAATAGAGGTGCAGCTGGACTGATCTTATAAAAGATTGACGATTGAAGGCATATGCTCGCCACCCCCTGTGTTAATGTCTCTTTTATCGGTCCTCATTTTTGTTCCTGTTTTTAAGACAAAAGGGAAGGATATCCATGGCAGGGGTGAGCTGCAAGGGTAGGAGGTGGAGGGGTGGGAGGGAAGAGGGCCAGCCGATCGGGGTATCATTTTTTATTCTCCCTAATTGACGTGAACAGTTCTTTTGACCCTAATTAGCGGTCTGTAATCTCTCATTTGCATATCACAAAGGCAACATTATTTGCATATTTGTAAACGAGAAGGGCCTTACATCTGCATGCAATCCCCTGTTTCCTTTTCTCTCTATTGGTCTCCTCCTCCCTCTCTCTCTTTCAGTCATACGTCGTGCCAGACAGGGGTGGTGTACATAAAACTACATAAGAGCTTGGCACTGACTGCCAGTGTTATTGGCACTCTCTCTGACAGAGAGGTAGATAGAGACAGTGAGTGAACGACAGAAAAAGAGACAGAGAAAGACAGCCAAACAAAGTTCTAGTAATGACAGGATGACTCTCTCTCTGAAAGAAAGAGAAAGTGACAGAAAGACAGATTGAGAAAGTGACAGAGACGGTTAAATGAGAAAAAAAGAGAAGACACTAGACGTTTGTGACAGGTTTGTGTTTAATGTGGGATTTACATTGACTGATTTGTCAGTCTTTAGGCCCACACCAGGACGTACCATAATTTTTTTAAAGGAATAATTCAATGAAAATGACAATTCTGTCAACATTAACTTCACTCATGTCGTTTCAAACTATGCTCTTTTTTTCTGGGGACTGCAAAAAAATGTAGTTTAGCAGACTGTTAGCGTTGCTCTTTTCCATACAATGAAAACGAATCAGGTCTCGAGTCCCCAAAACGACACTGTAAAAGTAGTCTCAGTTATTCTGAAGTCACATGATAGCTTAGTCTGATAAGAAGGATGAAACGTAAGATTTTATTGAATGAGAACCTGTTTCAATGCAGCTCTTCAATCCAATTTTACATGCGAGTAAATGTAAATATGGCATGCCAATACATGTAACATCAGATTAGACCTCAGTTATGCTAAATGTCATTGGTTGTTGAGACAAAATTTGAATAGGCAAATATTTAAACGATTTAAAGGGATTGTCAATTCAAAAGTGAAAATTCTGTCATCATTCAACCACCTTCAAAATATATTCTCACAAAAGAAGAATTTTGAAGAATGTTGGTAACCAAACAGTGTTGATGACCTTTGACTTCCATTTTATGGACAAAAAAACACTGAGACATTTCTCAAAAATGTTATGGTCCACAGAAGAAAGTAAGTCACAGTTTTGGACATGGGGGTAAACAAATGATGACAGAATTTTTGGTTTTGAGTGAACTATTCTTTGAAATTCTACAGTGCTAATTTAAATAAATAATGACATAGATAACAGTCTGTTCCTCACACCTTTTATGTCCTCAATAATCAGATAGTCAAATCTAATAAATAAGAAAATGCAAGTAAAATTAATTGTTGTAGTTTATTTCCACTAGCACAAGAGATACAAATGGTGCTAGGATGCTGTCATATGCTTAGCACATTACAGCTCCTGTAGCTCAGAATTTATTTTAACATTCAACAAATATACTTTGCCTTCTTAACACCTGAACAGTACGATCCAAAAATAAGATAACCTGACAAGTAGAAAGCAGTGCTTAAAAATAGCTATAACAACTGCTACGCTAGTGTTCTGAACAAGACCAGCAACTGCTAAAAAGAAAGACACCATTAAAGACCCCGCCTGTGTGCCAGCTCGAACAGAGCCTTTTTAAAAAAGTCTTGTCGGGCACTTCTCATCCCCTTGTCATGGCTGACCCTTCCAACGCTTGCCTCAATTACTATGGAAATGGGGGCTAATTGAACGGTCGGTGCGAAATAGGGAAGACAACATGGCCTACATTATGATAAGGAGCATAGACAATAGGTGAGCCATCTCACTGGGGACACTTGGCTTAGCAGCGGATTGAACACGGCTCTCGCTTATCTCTCCTGGGGTACAGGTATGCCATGAGCCCTGATGTTAGCATTAGCGAGGCTGCGTGACCGCCGGGTTTGCCATTGGTAGGGCAAATCCTTTTGTATTCACTTGTGGCTCACTCTCAATATCCTAAGGATATGGAGGCTATTATGTGGCAGTGATTTTTGCATATGCTCCTCACTATGGGATGCCCTTTTGTGCTAACGGCTGCATTTCTGTATGGATTAGCCGCGGAGACTTGCACGGCATACGCTGCCAGTTCATGAGTCTTCAAAAGACGATGCTGACCATAAACACCTTACTTTTATTGTATGGAGGGGAGTCGTTTACAATGCATTTCTTTTCATATGGAGATTATTGCGTTTTAAGAGGTCCACAACTAGCCTCATTGTCACCAGACGCTTGAAGTATTTAGAACAAGAGGTCTGGGAACAAGCATATTGCAGGCAATGAAGGAAGAAGAAAGGAGGAGGGAAAGCTCCACTTTGATTTTGCTTGTACCGTGGAAGAAAGCAGCATCGCCTCTGCAATTAGGCCTAATAACCTGCGTGTGCATGTGTGTGTTTGTGTGATGAGAGAGAGAATGAGAAAATATAAGCTGTTTTAGGAGAGCACGTGTGTTTCAGGTGTTAAAAAAACATTAAATCAAGCTAGTTGGATGAGTTTATTCTTCACATATGTTACCAAAGTCTTGCTGTTAATATAGACAGACATGCTGATGTTTGTGTCAAAAAGTCTGTTGTGTTCATAAAATTATACATTTTACCAATAAACTTCAAGGTTTTGTTTTCTGGATAATGGAATGTGATTGGCTGTTCACCATGTTCTAATGGGTGCTACACATGGTGCTACATTAATCATGACGTTTGCTACATGTTTTGATAACACAATCTTCCTCTTTCTTCTCTCTCCGCGCCTTTTCTTTCTCAATGTTCTTCAAACCACAAAACACAGAGGAGTGTAAATTACTTGAGGAACTGAACTTCACTACTATACTTTAAAAAAAAAAAAAAAATTACCCAGTACTTTTACTAAAACATAATTTCTCAGTTTTTACCACCCACTGTAACTCCATACACTTTTATCAGCAAGCTGATCTGAGCTTTTCATTTTAAACCTCTGTTTGGCCTTAAGCAATGTGTTAAGCAACATCTAGTGGACTTTATGACCTTTTGCACCAGTTTTGTGTCTTTTAATAGCATTTCCATCTACCGAGAGAAAGACAAAGGGGGTGAGAATGGTCCGTTCACGTACAGCACCCATAGCAAAGCGGGCAGCTCTAACCAATCAACCCGCCACCCACCAGCCTGAAAGCTGGATGAGGGAGGAGAAGTGAGAGATATACATTTGAAGATGTTCCCTCATGATCCCTGGTCATCCTCCACCTCTCTCACTTATTTTCTTTTCCTCTCTACCAGGTTGTTCTGTTCTTTTTCCCCGTCTCTTTCACGGCTACCCCGCTGTGGGCCTGTTCGAGCCCCCTGCCTCTGCCCCATATTGGATCTCAGTGGGCATTTGGTGTTTTTAAATGAATAGGCAAATGAGAAGAGAGTCCACGGCGAATGGGGCGGGGGTGTCCAGAGAAGGGTGGGGCCACGTTGGAGTTTGGCTAAGGTGATTGGGTCAGTGGGCAAAAACAACCCATTTTGCATTTAAAAAAATTTCATGGGTGTATAAGTGCCCCAGAGTCAGTGTGCATTTCAATATGGCATCCCGTCAGGTTTGTATGTGCGCATGTGCTCCATCGGGTACTGGTTTGTGAGAAAAGAGTCCTCAACGGCCTCCTCCTTCTCTGCAAAATCCAATTCCAACTTTTCAAATTGCTTATTGCTCTGTTTTCCCTCCTCCTGTGTGTTTGTGTGTTGAGTTTGGCAGTGTATTTTGTCTCGTCAAAGGCTCCGTTCGTAGCTCCCATTTGCCTACCGAAGATCACCTCTAACGTCCTCACTTTTATGCACCGTGTGTGGGCGTATGCATGCCAAGACACTGTGATGGCAAGATGTAACTAAGACACAAACACACACACACACACACATGCAGGCGTACACAATCATGCAATCGCATCCACGCACAGAGCGAAAGGTAATGACTGAGGCAGGCAGGATGAGCGCATTACAGAGGTGAGGGAAAAAGGAAGATGCTTCAGAAAAGCGGCAGGTTAATGAACTTGTGTTTGATGCTTCACTCCCAACGCCTCATTGGAGGTCTATTAGAGTAAATACTCAGCAGAGAGGAGAGTAGATTGGACATTTGAATAAGGAAAGCTCTACTGGGACTCTACGGATGAAAACGTGTTGTGTCCTTTGATATGACCTGCACAAAATAGACTTCTAACATTAGGCACTTTTATGTACTAGGTCCTTTTTTTTCTTTCTTTTTTTTTTAAAGGTTTTTGGTAACTTTTCAAGCCTTCATCATTTATTTGAAAATGTTCAGAACTTTGGTTAACTAAATTAGTTAATTTGAACTAACAATGACAAAAACTTTTAATATATAGCATATATTAATCTTAGACAATTATCATTTTAACATTTGCAATCAATTTAATTTACATTATTAAAATCAAAAGTTGTGTCTATCTATTAAAAGTGTAATGGACCTGAGATGATAAAAACTAACAAAGAACAGTTTTATTTAATTTAAGAATAGATTATTTAATACGGTGACAAATATATTGCTCATTGTTAGTTAATACATTAACTAACCTCAACTAATGGGACCTTGTTGTAAAGCACCAATCCTTTTTTATGTAAGTGCTTGTTCCAGACAGATTTTTTATCTTAAACTATGGAAATCCATTATAAAATTATTTCATTTTTACAACTGTGTTGATATAAAGACATAAAACTTTCAGATATTTATTGTGTGAAAATGATTTGTCAATTTATACTGATCGTTAGTTTAAAAAAAAAATTATACTGTCATTTCCACCACACCAAATTTTATCCATAAAAAAATCTGAAGTTAGTGTGCTTGTTTACAAAGGACAGCACTGTGTCAGTGAAGAGCTTGAGAATAAATATGATGTGATGTGTGAAGAAGAAGAAAAATCGAGGTAAATGTCATATTTGTCATATGTTTTTATATTGTGCATCATTTCCAAGCAGGCTCTATTTTTTTTTTTTTTTTTGCAAAAAGTGTGAAAATATGATTTAATTGTGTGTATTTCAAGCACAGAATGTTACAAAAGAAAAAAAAAAACAATTATATGGTGTTGGACATTGTTAGTATACAAATTCAATTAACGAGGGCATGAAAAGTGTCTTAATAGACTTAATAGACTTTAAAAGCCCACAGGACCAAAAGAACCAATAGCACTCATACAAGAAAAGAGGGTGTGAAAAGGAGCAAAACAAGATTATTTAGAACAGAGATGAGGAAAAAAAAAAATTTAGAGGAAAAGTCGAGAGCAAAGAGGTAATGTGTGATAGTCTGTGTGTTCTTGTGTGCCACCGAGGTTTTGGGATGTGAAACAAGGATCTCCAATAATGCAGGCTAAAATATTTATGCCTTTGAAACAACAAGGGTGTGACGGTTCAGCACACCCGCCACCACTGTGACCACCCGGAGAAAAGAGAAGAAAGTTGAAATATTAATGGTCTGGGTAAATTAAAACTGATGTATCACACACAAAAGAGTTTGTTTTTCCCCCAGTATATTTTTTATTGTTTATGGTTTGGGTGTGTATTGGTTAGAGGGCAGGAAAGGAGATTAGAGTAGGTGTAGGGGTTTCTTGTAAGGAGACTTATAGACTTGGGCTACAAGATGTGGGACCTAAAGGGGACCTATTATGCAAAATTCCCTTTTATATGGTGTTTGAACGTAAATGTGTGTCGGCAGTGGTGGTAAAAATCCACCCACTCCTCTTTTTTTAATCCCCATCAATCATAAGAAGTGTCTCAGAACAAGCCGATTGCAGATTCTGGCTTTTATGACATCACAAATGCTTAGGCCCCGCCCACGGCTGCTGACGGACTCTGCCCTATAGCATAGACCTGTACACAGTCCCACGTTTATCTCCTCACCAGAGCTTTTAACAGCAACATTCAAGAACGAAATGTATTAAAGCTACTAAAGTTCAATCAAGAGCAGTGAGTGATTTTCTGTTTTTTTTTTCTTTTGTTGTTTGATTCATATTAACAGCATATATAGCAGTAAGTACTGTATTTCGCTGATTTAGCTTAGATCTAAAATACACATGTGATTTTGCTGTTTGTGTTCACAGACACAACCGTCTGTGTTTATGTGAACTTTGTTTGACAAACCTTGTGTGTATTTGATAGTTGACGCGCAATAAGACGTAAAAGAGAACTTAGTTTAATACTCACGGGATGAGCCGTCTGACATCCAGCTTTTTTGTGATGCTATCGCAGATGTGTGCGCTCAAAAAAACATATATCAGAAGTTAAGACTGATATGGTTTTAAAATGAATGCTGATAAAGAACTTTCATGATGTTGAAGATCTGCAGTGTCACTTGAGTGTGACCGAAATAGAGATGACAATCAAAACCAAACAGATGTTTTAGTTTTTGGCAGAGTATGAGAGATATGCTTCAGCATGTTTAACTTTCCACTCAAAAAATGGACATTTACAACATGGTATAAAAATGTATGATGTGACACTTCACAGCAACATTCTGGGGGCAACTGAGGCTTATATTACATCTTGTAAAAAGGGGCATAATAGGTCCCTTTTAAGGTCCTGGATCTATAACTTAATGGAAGTAAACATTGGCTTTGATGTAAATATATTTTGGGGGCTATAGGGCTCAGCCCTGCCCATAGTCATGTCATGTAACACTTGTAGAAAAATCCCTGAAAGAGCTTAAAAAAATCAGGGATGGACTGACATACTATAAAACAGAATAAAGACAGATTAAAAAGGGGGGGGGGGGGGGGGGGGGGGGGGGGGATGGGGGAAGGATGAGCGCCGATGAAATCAGGGTGAGACTGTTCTGTGATAAGGTGGGCGGACTAAGATAGAGGCTAGTTTGCATGTATCTCCATACACAGGCTGTTTATGATGATAGCGGCTCTCTCTTCAGATCCACAGAAAGCAATGCATCTTCGCATGTACAAAGCAGTCCTTGACCCCAACGACAGCCCCTTGACCCACTACAGTTACACAGACCAGCTCGAAGCTACACACAAATACACATTCACACACTTGCACAAACAGATACTGAATAGCATCATAGGACATATAAATGTGCTGAAGATGTTGTTATCGACAGTATATCATTAAACACATACACAATATTCATAAAGCAGAAATAACTCTTGAGGGCATTATTGTTTTTATACCTTTTAATGTGAAATACACAGGGTTGCATGTCTATGTCTATATATTGCAGGTTTATAGCTTGTTTATATATAAGCTTGGTATGATTTTTTTATGGTTTTGATAGAAGTCTCCTATGCTCACAAAGGCATTTATTTGATTCAAAAACAGTAATATTGTGAAATATAATTACAATTTAAAACGACATTTCAATTTAATATATTTAAAAATGTCATTTATTCCTGTGATTATTTCCTTTTTTACAAGTCTAAAGTAAATATGAATATGTTATGCGTGCAGTTTCATGATATATGTCAAAGTACCATTGCATTTCCCCTTGATTTCATCATGGTACCATTAAACCAACGTACTTTTTAGGCCTCTATGGTAATATGTAGGATGTCCATGCAAACCTGCACATAAAAATACACCCTTGATACAGTTAAATACTCACACAGACTGGCACTTACACACACACAGAAAGGAGTTTATCTCCTCCATCAATTTCCTCTGCATATGGTGGCTGTTTATGCATGGGCTCTTGTGCTACACTTTATCAAAGGCCTGTCCTCAGAGCCATGCATTATTTAACAAACCCAATCAGGATTCTGCGGCAGGTAGCACCACAACCCAGGTGCTGCATACACACACACACACACACACACACACACACACACACTAAAATACATCCTCCAAGTCTCCTTTGGCACTAAACCGGTCCATATCTGTACTCCATTGTTTTTTAAACACTCAGGACGCTCTCTGTGAGAACATTGTTACACGGCAAAGCTTCTAATTGAAACATTCACTATATAATTGATGGCTCTCAGTTAACAGAATAAACAGATTTAATTTTTCAGGATCACATGTGGATGGAGTTTTACGTATGGTCTGTGCGTGGGTTCTAATGTTTTAGATGATTAAACGTTTCATTTGTTGAACGTGCGTATGATTTCTATGATTATTTTATAAGGCAGGTGCATGCCTGAGTCAAGTGAGGTAAGCCACCATCTGCTGTCTCAAACACTGCACTTCCGTTGCTCCTGTTAGAGAGAGACTGGATCACTCAAGGTAGAAGGGGAGGAAGTGCACAGGTGTGTGTTTATGGAAGGAAGAGCACACAAGAGAGTGAAAGACAGTTATAGATTAAACAAAAGACAGTGACTGCCTCAGAAGAACTGAATCATTGCAGAACGAAAGTAGAAAATGCTCTAAAGAAGCAAAAGTTGACAAGTCGTTGTAAATAAAGATAGTATCAAAAAGTTTTTGTTGTTGAGGTCTCAGGCCAATTGCACCATCTGTCCACATGTTGTCGACTGTTGACTACCAATGGGATCACTTGTGGTTCTGACATGGTTACAGTCACCTCTCCCTGACCCCCTTTCCAAACACCTCATTCACTCGGCTATATTCCGGCCGCCTGATGGACACTGTTTATTCATCCGCACTCTTTTGTTGAGGGAATAGCAATGAGACGATTGCATCTGCTTTACCTTTGCCCCCAACAGTGATGGCTTTGTAAGGTCAGGAACGGAAGCAAGTGTGTGCGTGTGTGTTCTGTGGCGGTCAGTGAAGGTGAATGGCGTACAGAAGGAGCTGTTTAAGTCACTCTCCTCCACACTTGTTCGCTCCACTTTGCCCCCTTCCTGCTTCTCCACTCCCAGTGGCCTCTGCAAACGAAGGCATGGAAATGTATGCAGCAAATAAAAAAGTGGAGTGACGGAGAGGGCAAGCCATCAGGACGCGGAGGGTAAACCATACAGAGTCTGAAAGAGTGAGCATTTCACATTCAGAGGCATATGGTTCCGGAGTTCGGCAGGCTCATGCATTAGGCCTACGTGAGAATGCATTGTGGGATTTTGCATTTGCATATCAGACCTGCAATAGATTCAAGGCTGTACTCACACGAATGACATGGTGACCTGTAGGCTGTATGGTAAAGCTACGATTCAGAAATGCAGGAATTTAAATGATTTTTACTAACAAAGTTCGGGAGGAACATGTTCAAATGATCTACCCAATCAACACGTCATTCCAATCAGCAATTAACACATCTATCCAATCACCTGGATAGACTCACCTATGGTCCTCTACAGTTTTCAGCATCCCTCCACCTGACTCCTCACTCTTGGCTGGTTCCTACTACAGCCAGGAATACGGGGGGAGTACTCTGGGTTTGGGCCAAAATATATAGCTCGGAACCCTCTCCTTGGACAGCACACCGTCTCGAATTGTTCAATACAAAAATGTGATCTCTGTGAATGGCCCCTAATCGTACATAGGCTACAAAGCTTCCTCGTTATGTCGGATATCAACATGCTGGAAACGTTCCATTAGGAAACGTTCTTCATAAGTTCATATTAGCTTCATAAGTAGGCTACATATTATCACACCTGCCTGTAATTTGCTGGGATATTATTGACAGGCTAATAATATGATTAGTCTGCTTAAAACATATTTTTGTGTCTTTTTTCACATAAACACTTACGAATCATCAAATAGAGTAGCTAAAGGAGTATGCGTATTTGCAAGCAGGGGAGTGGGAAAAACAGTCTTTTATTTGAACTAGAAACGTGAGCACATTGCAAAAATGCGTTTTGTGTGAACGGCCTCTTAATTTGTTTTAGAGTAGAATATAACTGGCGAGCTTGTTTCTGGGCAGTGGATGACTGACAGATCTGTTGGGCGGTCCTTGGTTGCTGTCAGAGACGAACCAAATGCGATGTGGATAGATTTTCGAGTTAATCTGAACATGGTTTAAAGGGTTAGTTCACCCAAAAATGATAATTAAGTCATTAATTACTCACCCCCATGCTGTACCAACCCCGTAAGGCCTTCGTTCGTCTTCGGAACACAAATGAAGATATTTATGATTAAATCTGAGAGGTGCATGACTGCTACATAGGCTGCCGAAGGGAATGAATCCTGACGTCCCAGAAAGTCATTAAAGAAAATGTTTAAATATTCCATGTCGCAACAGTGGCTCAACTATAAGTTTATCAAGCGACGAGAATATTTTTTGTGCGGAAAAACAAACAAAAATAACGACTTCAAGAGATTTCCACGACGCATGCGCGAGAATTGCGATCTCCTTCAACTACTTCAGTTAAGTTCTCGCGCATGCGTCGTGGAAATCTCTTGAAGTCTCGTTTCAGGCCTACAAGGAAAAAAGGAATAGTCGAATAAAGTTGTTATTTTTGTTTGTTTGTTTTTTCGCACAAAAAGTATTCTCGTCGCTTGATAAACTTATAGTTGAGCCACTGTTGCGACATGGAATATTTAAACATTTTCTTTAATGACTTTCTGGGCCGTCAAGTTTCATTCCCTTAGGGAGCCTATGTGGTAGTGATCCAGCTGTCACATTTAATCATAAATATCTTCATTTGTGTTCCGAAGACGAACGAAGGCCTTACGGGGTTGGTACAGCATGGGGGTGAGTAATTAATGACTTAATTTTCATTTTTGGGTGAACTAACCCTTTAAGTGATCAAATTTTTACGTTCGACAACCTTGTGTGGAAGCTTGTTTCCTATGTAAACATTGCGATTCTCGTGCATAAGCACCGAATCACGCAGTCGAAAGATATCCCCATGCATATTGCCGCGCTGACAAAAAGAAAGCTGTTTGGATAGAAAGTAACTTGTGTGAGGATTTCATTCAGCTACATTATTGACAATATAAAATTGACCTTTTTGGCCGTGAAATTTCACTAATGTATGTGACTGCACCTTAAGTGAAAAGTCCCTAGCCACTTGTTATCATATCGCCCGAATGGATACCGGATGTAAACGGGGTCTTTGCTCTGGTTCCTCGCAGTGCAGCAGGAGCAGGACTTGTGGATTCCTGTTGTAAAGGGGCGGGTGGGGTGTCTGCAGGATGAATGGAGTTCTGCCAGGCCAGGCTGTATCACGCTGGGATGATGCTGGCTGGCTTTCCCATGGAACATGTGCCAGTTGGCAAAGAAATCAAACCCCTCCTTTCCCTAACATCCGTCCTTGGTGGAGAAAGGTGAGACCTTTGCAGCGGGAACAGAAGCTATTAAGCAAACTTCATTAGCTGCAATAGGCTTAATTTATACTCAGCTTTAGCCTTTACATAATCTTAAATCATGATTTTGTTGGCATGATTTTGGTATGTTTGATCCAAATTCTCCATACAGATTCTATATTAAACTCTGTTTTATGGTGGTGAACTTGACTAAGTGATTAGTTCAATTATAAAAAGTTATGAATATATATGTACTGTTCACGGTACATACAAATATTGTTAACTGTTGCTAATAGAATCATTTCATTTCTTATTCAAGCACACACACACACACACACACACCAGTGATGCGCGGGTTGATCCAAAATGAGCGGGTGCCTGCGGTCACCCGCGGTTACCCGCAGTTACGAGTCATCCAAAAATATTTTTAATGATATTCGGGTCGCGGTCGGTCGGGTCGTTTGAAAAAAGATGCAAATTAAACCTTTGTATTTATATAGTAGCCTACAAGACATCATTTTCTATGAAATATATAGGCCTACACTTTATTGGCTGAATAACTGGCTGGCACTAAGATGACACACAAGCTCAGTCAACAGTTCTCGGTTCTGTACTGGTGATCCGAGAACCACTGTACCTGTGCGTTCGGTAGTACGCGGATGCGCAGTATCAGCTTCTCGTGCTCATCACTTCTCTCAGCAATGGCACCAACATGTCTCAGTTCAGTGAACTGTTCCTGGAGTATATTAACGTTATATACTTCGGGATATTGGTTTATTTCGATTCGGAGGGACTGTCAGTGTCAGGCATGTCTGAAAGTGAGTAACTTTAGTAACTTGTGGATCAGCACTGACGCAAGACGCGAACTGTTTCGAACGATTCAGTTCGATTTAGTGTACTGGTTCGACCGGTTCACTAAAAAGAACCGGTTCAAAAGAACAATTCGTTCACGAACCGGCCATGTCTATGATCACTTAGTCTCAGCCTCACGGAACGTTGGCTAAACGTCTGATGCATATGTAGTCTCAGCCTCAGACGTCACGCCCACGGAACGTTGGCTAAACGTCTGTGCCCGGTTGCATAAAGCACCTTAAGTGTAATTTTCCCTTAAGGTCGCCCTTATGTTTCCCTTAAACCTAAGGGTGTTGCATAAAAATACCCTTAAGTGTTACTTAACGGTTTTTTTAAGTGAAACGTCATAAACACTTACAATTTCCCTTAAATGCTGTTTTTTCACTTAAGTAAGCGTTAAGTGTTGCATAAAACCCCTTAAGGGTAATTTCCCTAAGTATAACTTAAGGTTTGGAAATCGTAACCTTAAGAGTAACGCGGACAAAAATAAGATGACATGGCTGAATTTATGGAACCAGCTGAAGATCATAGGGAATAGGGAGAACCCTTTGGACCAATTTAGCGATGAAAAATTGTTGCAAGAATACCGATTTGATCGACGCGCAATATTTGACATAGCTATCAAACTAGACGGCTGTCTATCTGTCATTACACGCGACTCGCATGTAAACTATCACAACGTTAAGTCAGTGCGCGCACGGAGAGTGTGTGGCCGACCCGTGCAGAAAAAGATTCACAGGAGAACGAGCTGATTCTGCGTTTTAAAAGGAATCATGACAGAAGAAAACAGCTATGGAAATACACTCAGCTGTATTTCGAGACACAGAGACAGAAATGCATTCACAAAACCTAAACAAATGCCAAACCATGAGACGGTGAACAACACAAACTGCCGCCACTTTCGGAGCTAACGCTGTGTTGCGTGATAGCGTCACTGGACTGACACGTGATATTCCGACATGCTAGTGTTTTGCGTATCTATGGCAACAACAGACTTTTATAACGTGAATCCAGGATCGCTGTCGTGAAACACTTAAATGTTTCCCTTACCTAAGAGAACCGTTTAAGATATTATATGCAACCCCCTTAAGTTATTCTCTTAGGTAAGGGTAAATCGCCCCTTAAGTATCATACTTAAGGGAAAAACTTAAGGTGCTTTATGCAACCGGGCACTGATGCATATGGTACACTTAACTGGAAACACTTCAGGAATGTCGAAGTCGTCGTCTGATTGGTTGAATTTTATCGGATTTTAATCGGGGCGCGAGTGTCGCGTTTATTTTCGGTCAGCCGGGAAACAAAGCGCAGACGTGTGATTGCGGAAGAAAAACTGTTGTGTTTACATGAGTGACAATGAGCATTTATCAAGATCAGCTAAACGTAGAATTCTCAAAAGTATGCGAGGTTCACGGGAAAGACTCTTGAAGTTTTCTTCTCCTTCTTTGATTTTCTATGCTGACTGACTTGTTGCACGGAGGTCTGTTGTTGTGGGGACATTTCCACGCACCGAAACGTGACGCTGAACGAAACGAACTGTAAGTGGTTGTTTTACATGTCGGTCAAACGGCCTTATGGGCGGGCCTTGACCAAAGAAAGCTGCTATGAATTCCAGACCTTCAGCCGTCAGTCAGTCTGAAGGTCTGGCTACGCGAGACTAATGATCATTAGCAGAGAGATGGAGGCGGCAAGAGAAAAGGTGAAGACTGGGGAGTGGAAGCTCCGAAATAATGAAATATGATGACCAAAGTGCTGGCTTTGTTATGTGTACGTCTTCTTGCGATGCTGTGTTGTTAACTTACACGTCTATGACCCAATGACGCTACGATGAGCATTTACTACTTTTAAAAAATGCGGTCAGGAAGCGCGGGCCGAGTTGCGGGCGGGTTAGTTGAAAACGTCGGTCGGGTGCGGGTTCTTTATACATTGACCCGCGCATCACTGAAACACACACACACACACACATCTGTAGCTTGTTCCACCCCAGTGCTCCTCGCTGCTCATGCCTATTTCCACACAACAAAAAATCAATGGCTTTTTTCCACTTAATCTCCTGATTAATTTATTGCTTTACTGCATGTCTGTGTGTTTGTGTGCATCTGTGTGTGTGACAAACAGCTTTGTGTGTGATACAGATATTATTACACAAACACATTAGTCAGGAGGATGCTGGCATTTGTAAGTATTGATCGATGGAGGGAGAAAGACGCCTTGCAGCACATGAGCCATTGGAGGTAAGTGAATGCCAGAAACGACACCTCGAGTGTTTTATTGAAAGAGGTTACCAAAACAAGTCTCACTTTCACAGTAATATTTTTAAAAGCACTTGTTCAGCAACTCATCTTTTAGGCGTACACTGTTGAATACATTTTAAAGGTGTAAAGGTGGTATCCAAAGTTACAGGCACTAAAAAAACTGGTTAGCAAAGTTCTGTTTTATTTTCCCTACTGCGTATTTCCGTTTTAGAAATTGTTTTATATCTTTGAGCTGTTGTATGCATGTGGCTGTTAGAGAAAATGTATTTGCATTAAGTTTTTGTTGTATTGTTTCATTTATCTATCATTACCTGCTTATTTTCAGTTTTACACGCACACACACACATCAGGTTCGCTATCTCTGTGGGAACTCTCCACAGACGTAATGGTTTTCATACTGTACATTCTATCCCCTTACACTAACCCTACCCCTAAACCTACCAATCACAGAAAACTTTCTGCATTTTTACATAAAAAAATAATAAAAAAAAACATTCTGTATGATTTATAAGCTTGTTTGTTTGTAAGCTTGACACAAGTCCCCATGAGTCAGTGTGCATTCAGGTTTAAGTCCCCACCGGGATAGAAAAACAAGCGCACACACACACACATATGCACACACACTCTTTTAATTAATGTCCAATCTCCAATACACAGCCAGACATCCTGAATCTGAGGATGTTTGACAAAGCTTCATTTTTAATGCAAGATAAGTTGGACCCAGCATGTGGCATTTTGATATGCAGGGGTAAAGCATAATACCCTGGGGCTTATACTTCACCTCAGAAGCACCTGGCCTTATGGCAGGGCTTTGATGGTGCCATGCGCAGACCGTTTTCCAACAACCACAGCGTTACGTGCATTCCTAGATCCACCTGACATGCCATAACTCAAAATCTCGGACATGTGTTTCCTATCGTAGGTGTCTTCTTTTAGTGTTTCCTTCAAATAGACTATATTTTATTATATTAAAATTCACTTGATCAGCAGATTTTTAAAAATTACGATCTAGATTAAACAGAAACTTTGACCCGGCTGTCAGGAATTACAAGCTCTCTCTGCAGAAGGAGATAAATGCTTCTCGGTAACATTTTTGCCTGGCTCTTAGAATGCAAATCAGGGCCTGAGAGCACCAGGTTTGTAATTGTTCATTAGTAGGGTGGATCAAAGTTGATTTTCAATTCCAGTCACCATTCTGTATGTAAATTTATGTTATGGGTGGTGAGCATGCAAATACCATTTAGAAGCCGTTTTAGTGGCTTTGTAATTTATGAAGCATGTACTGTGCCATTACAGCAATATTATTACATAACTGGATCATTAGAAGACGTCAGGCCTCTTGATTTGTTTAGTACCAGTTCTGCCTGCAAGGTTTCAATACTTTTCTCATTCCATGAGAGTTATTTATTAAGGTATTTATTCATGTATTGTTTTTATGAGACGACCCTTTAGCGTGTTGTCCGTGTTAGGTGAGATTATTCAATTGTTCAGAGCCAAATGAAAACTTATGCACAATAATGTGTGTGAGAGAGAGAAGAGAGAAAGAATGGGTGCCTCAGGCAGTGAACTTGCAATGAGGTTGCTAACTGGAGGGATATTTGGGGGTGGTGAGGTCAGTAGGGATAAACAGAAGGTTGTAACCTTGACCCTGCTCTTAGACCAGGCAGATCCCAGTCCACCACAGCAGCTCCTTAAGGTGGAGATCAGTGGAGCTGTGTAGGGAAAAAATGATCCATCAGCTTAACCAGCTGAGAGAAACAGTTCTGCAGCAAGAACACGCAAGGCCCTCTGGAGATCCACTTCACTATATTAGAGAAGTACAAACTGACAAAGAGAGAGAGAATTTCAGTAATACCCAAAAAATGGCCCAAAAGTACACTAGGCTATATTCCAAGTTTGAAGCTATGTGATCGATTTAATATGTCTTGAAAAAATAATTAAGCTCAGTTTTCTGTATCAACCGGTTCATTGAAAAGTTCTGATTCAAAGAATGATTCTTTCACAAATCATTTAAGTGAATAATGACTTTTATTTTGTTTCCTTTACACACACAAAGCTAGTGTGTGGCTTCGAGAGTGTGGGAATTCAGCTGACCCTTTTAATAAATTTTGATGGTGCTTTTTGTTGTTGTTTTGGTGCTTAACAGCTCCAATTCTCATTTACATTCATTGCTTAAAAAAGTGGCCTGGATATTCTTTAAAATTTCTCATTTTGTGTTCCACAGAAGAAAAAAAGTCACAGGGGTTTTGGGCAACATGAGGGTGAGTACATTTTATTTTAAAGCCAGTAATATTGTGAAAAATGTTTACAATTTAAATTACCGTTTTCTATTTTAATATATTTTAAAATATAATTTATTCCTGTAGTGCCAAAGCTGAATTTCCAGCATCATTACTCCAGTCTTCAGCGTCACATGATCCTTCAAATATTCTGATTTCGTGCCCAAGAAACATTTCTTATCATTATCATCAATGTTGAAAACAGTTGTGCTACTAAATATATTTGTTGAAATTGTGATACTTTTTCCAGCTTTTTTTTTTCTTTTCTTCTTCTTTTTTTAATAAACAGAGCCAGGATTAGGCCTTAGTTCAATTAGGACATTTAAGTAGCTTTGTGCCTTAGAAGAAAAAAAACATTATGCATCTTGAGACGAAACAACGGCACTGACATATTTTAAGATATGTCAGTGCAAGTTGCTTTCAGTTAAAACAGCTCAAACATACATTTTAGACTAAGACTAGCCTTAAGCCTATAGTCTGTGAAACCGGAGAAAATTCAAAAGAGCAGCATTATTTGAAATAAACATATGTAACATTTTTTACATACTACACATGTAATTTCAATTGTTATGTGTGAGTATGTCATACTGTTTTATAGAATTCTCATAAAAATCACTTTCTGATATTCTGAAGTGTGCCTTGAGCATTTTCATTATCCAAACTCAGCACTGAACTGTTACTTCCGTCCCTCAGTCTGATTTCCCTGCTCGTGTCTGTCTGATGACACCCGGGTGATCGAGTCTCTGTCTGCTGAGGCATGTCAGAAATTAGCGCTGCTCGCCAGAAACGCCTGTAGTGCTGTCAGGTGAAATTAGAAAAAATGGAAGCACTCATCCTAGCGACAACTTTACAGTGCGCAGGGAAGGAAGGTCTCAGGCACAGGGGTGTTCATATGAGTCAGTTGGCAGGGGTTTAGTGCCTTTCATTAGAGCGGCGGAAAGGCTGTGTGAAGATACGATGAGCCGCGCGCCACGTCTTTGACACCGATGGATTAGCAGTGATAATGTGATGATAGTAATTGAGCTTGTAATAATTGCTCAATCACAAAGCTCATCCCAAGGGCCTAGTGGCAATATTACAATTCATGTCCCCACACAAGCATTTATGAAACGAGTTACATCAGGGGATTGTAAGGAGTTTCTTTTTTATTTTTTTATTTGTTTATGGTTAATAGGGCCAATCTGTACAGTTGGATGTTATCCTATGATAAAGATTTTTTCTTTAGTCCAAAAAAAACAACCTCTTTGTATTTAACAACAGTCAATTTCCACATGGCCACATTTTTTTATTTATTTTTAATTTGACTTTATTTATTATAGCTAAACCTGTATTCATGCACTGATGGATTTTTTTTTTTTTTTTTTCACTGTTAGATAATTAGTTCAATTGTTTCAATCATGAGTTCCAAACAATTACTCTTACTCTTGTGCCAGAAGCGAGATGCAGGACTTCCTTGTGTACATTGTGTCTGATGTGAGAAAAGAGAGAAAGTTGACAAGGCCACCTTCTTGCTGTCAGAATTTTCTCAGAGAATCCAACACAAAATCCCAAGTTGCTGCAAAAAGAAAGCAGAGGAGGGAAAGAAAGGAAGAAAAAAAACAGCTGAGGGTGTAAATAATTCATGCAGACAATATGACTTTTTTATGTAAATTTGGTGCATTAACCCTCTATTAGAATGATGGACGACAGATATGGGTGATGTTTCCTTGGTAAGAGCTAATGGATGACCATCATAAATTCACTGCACATTTTATTGTGTTGCCAGGGAAATTGTGCCTGCAGGCAATGTTGTTTACTTTTATGTAGAAAAAAAATCCTGCCTGTCTTCAAAAGGGAGAGAAAGGGGAGGGAATAATGGGCTGACGGCCAGTGCCGTGTTATGCACCTTTAGCCACATTTGGAGTGAACGTTCCTACACTCTTCCTCATCCTCTTCTTCCTCCACCATGATGTCATCACCAGATAATCCATGCATTCGTTCATACATACTTTCTCTATCTCTTTGCTTTTCCTTTTTCTATTCCCCTTTTTTATTTTAAATTTTAGAGTTGTTCACCCATAAATTAAAATTCTGTCTTATACTCAACCCTCATCCAATTCACAATTGCTCAAACACGTATGACTGTGTCTTACTTCCATGGAACACAAAAATATTTTTTTATTTTTTTTTTTATTAGGTGAATATCATAGTTGCCGATTTCTTTATGATGAGAGTGAACTTGAGCTGTTAAGCTTCATAATAAAAAAAAAAAAAAAGTACCATATTCCAAGTTTCCTGAAGTTATACAATACCTGTGAGAAACAAAACAAAATTTCGGCCTCTCTAGCTCGCCTTGGTAAGTTCATCAGATTGGTTAACGAATCAACCTTTTGGGCCAAATCTCTTTATTGATTGTTGGTTCAGTTTATCTAAATGATTCAAAGTGATCCAGACTGGATTGGACAATTGTTATTTTGAAGCTTGACAGTCCATGTCCTTATTCACTTATATGATATGGAAAAGAGAAGCCTTTTGGTTTTCTACAGAAGATATTCAGTTGAGTAAATGATGACAGAATATACATTTTTTGGGCGAGCTTTCTCTTTAAGACCAGCTTTGTCTTTTCCAGAGTGTGTTCTGTGAAGGACCACTTGCTTAACTTTCCCTAATGAGCTCTGAGTTTTGTCAGAAAGCCTCTGTGCAGTCTGTGAGACAGTCTGTGTATTTCTCTGCGAAAGAGAATGGGAGAGAGCGGATGAGCACAGAGGTGAAGCAGATGGTTGGGTGCAGCTGTTCAACAATAGACAGACTGGTGAAGCACCTCTGGATGCAACCGAGCATCAGTGCCACATCTGGGCTTTAGTCACACCACTGTCTTTAATGGAGAACTGCAACTTACATACTCTTTTACATTTAAAGCTCCGAAAATACACATCGGTAGAACAATGTGGCACAGCAGGAGGCAACAATATTGTGACCTGTGCATTTCAAACAACAGTTATCCATTGTTCACTGCAAGATTTATTTACTTGCACATAGAGATCTGATACAAGATGGTTTGGGGTTCAAATCCCAGTCTGATATCCCATCTCTTTCCTCTTCATCCCCACGGGCTGTAAATAGGTTGGCTAAATGGTAGAGGCAGAAGCCATGAACGCTGCCCTCGATGAGGGCGTCTGCTAAACATATAGATGATAATTACCAGCACAGCTGTCTCGTGCCATGTGTTGTAATAGGTTTCGGCTCACTGCTTGGTCCTTAGAGAGTCCTTACCTTGCGTTCCTAATTTCTCAATTTGTCCACGGCTTTCTGCACTGTTTTACACAAGTCAACCTTGCTCTTTCTCTGGATGTTTTACCCTTCCATATTTTTTTTTTAAATCTAGGCCAGGCCTTAGAAACTGGGGGCTGCGATTTATGGGGGTTCAGGGAAAATGTATTTTTAGGATAGTGTAAACTGCTTTGGAACAGTATTTATTATGAAAAGTGCTATACATCTCAAGTCGGTATTTTATTTATTTTTTAATCTGGCTTAAGAATTTTAACAGTAAAAAAAGACAAATACTTAATTTTGCATATATTTAGTTTTTTCCAACACGGTGTAAACGGGTGTTTATACATATGCTATACTGTAGGCTACACTATACCGTTCAGAAATTTTGTGTCAGTAAGATTTTAGAGAATTTAATACTCAGCAAATATGCATTGAATTGTTTAAAAGTGACAGTAAAGACTTTAAAATCTATTTCAAATAAATGCTGTTCTTTTGAACATTCTATTCATCAAAAAAAAATCCTGACAAAAAATGTATCATGGTTTCCACAAAAATATTAGCTCAACCGTTTTCATTGTGATAATGATAATAATAAAAATGTATCTTGAGCACCAAATCAGCATATTTAAATGATTTCTGATGGATCTTAACGACACCAAACTTTTGAATGGTAGTATAGCTGCCTTTACATTTGATAAGGAGGTCCCTCACAAGGGGGTTATTCATATTGGTCAATATGATATCATATTAATCAATTAAACATTTTAAAAACCCTGATGGGTATCTTTGCTCCTCTTAGCCTTGGTGTCTCTTTGAATTATTACACAGAACATACATAAAGGAAGTTAGGTGTCCATGGAAATCAGTTTGTTTATCTGATATTTTGAACACACTCCCACTAGGTCTTTCATATTTCCACAATGTACATACGAAAACCTCTATTGAATTAGTAATGTTTTGTTTAAAGCTGAAGCAGTTGTCTCCAGGTGTTTGGAACTGTGTGTTTGTCAGCTTCTTTTTGTCCGTTAGTGTTCCTGCTGGTCTCAGAGGAACTAGGCCCAGGGGCTCTCTTCATCTGGGGAACTGTTTTCCGGGAAAAGCACTAGTCTGGCGAGGTGCCATTCTACTATTTCTTGACCACTTCAGGCATGTTTATATACTGACGCAAACTTATGCTGGTGAGAGAGTTCAGGTGTGCCCAAGAGAGAGCTGGATCAGGGTAGCAGTAGTGGAATCGCTACATCCTGTATTTACTTGCCCTGTAGCATTCACACACAGCACATGCGCATATTTGTGCCTGTAGTTATCATGAGTATTTCATTTGGACTAATTATCGGGTCCAATTAGAGGCTGACGCGCTGTGGTGAAATGTTATCTTACTGTCAAAAGAGACACTGGAGGGGTTGAAGCTTTACATGGCTCACAGTCAACGTAGAAATACATCATTAATGGCATAGAAAGCCGCTGATAGACACTTCCTGGCAGTAGAATCATAGGAATGTGTACAAATTTATCATAAGTACGTTTCTTGAGCCCGTTCTCATCCTTTGGCGTCATATAGGTGACGCCATATGACAAAACGTCGAAATACGCACATGGCACCCTTTAGAGTCAATATAACACGCGAACCCAAGGCGTCATAAAGTTGACTGGCATCCTTTAGCGTGAATATGAGACGCAGACCCTACCCCACACCTAAACCTACCCATCACAGTGCGTGTTATATTGACGCTAAAGGGTGCCATGTGCGTAGTATTTCGACGTTTTGTCATATGGCGTCACCTATATGACGCCAAAGGATGAGAATGCGTTGGTTTCTTATTCAGAAGTGAATAAGAATTCAATTCCATTTTTAAAAAATAGCTACAGTGAGTTTTAGCGAATTTAAAACATACAGTGCAACCAGCGTAGACTGATTTCCAATGAATCAGTCTTTTGTGCTGGTTCTTAGTGAATCAAAAACATACAGCGCAAGCAGTGTAGTCCAATTCCCGATCGAATGACTGTTATGAACTGATTCGTTTTAGTGATTCAAAAGCCTACATTACTCCTAGTGTAGTCCAATTCCCAAAAAAGTGGGTCTAATGAGTTGGTTATTGTACATATAAAAGAAAGTAGAGCACAGGTTTACTAGATGATAGTGAATGAGTTATTTCAAACTGTATTTCAATAACATTATTATTATGAAAAACAAATAACTAAATCATAGCGGTTTGCTTTATGCAAATTCGTTATTATTTTGTTGGAGACCACTTCTAAGTAAATAAATGAAAACTATTCTGACACATTAGCAATTGAACTCCACGAGAGATATAGTCTATTTAGTCGCTCATTTGCCGCCACATGGCATAACATAAATGTTAAACTAAAAATGACATTAAAATAATTTGGAAAATGAATTCATAAAAATGTAATTGGAAAATGTATAAACTTTATATACCAAGAAGTCTGTTGTGTGTAAGCAGTTATGCTGAAGAAAAAGTTGAATGCATGTTGTATTACTGTATTTACATTGAATTCGCTGTAGAGTTTTCTGTAATGAGAGTATACCTCATCTAAAAAATGCTGCTCCCGCCAGCACACTCGCCTGCCATTGTCAAACATTGCTCAGCGTCAGCGGTGTTTAACGCCCAGTAATTCTAATATTAATCATCTTACTATTAATTAAACCAGTTAAGTGCTAGTTGTGGTTTTATTAGTGGTGCCATTTGGACATTGAAGTGACACTCCTAATGGGGCTGCACTTTAAAAAAAAAAAGAGGCATAATTGGGTTTGGCAATTCCTTTTACTCAGACAGTCACTTGCCCATCCCTCCACCATCTATAATTCATCTAATTACTAATATTGTGGTGCTAGTCACTCTCAATTTAGGAGAC
Organism: Tiaroga cobitis; assembly: GCA_030578255.1. Taxonomy (NCBI): domain Eukaryota; kingdom Metazoa; phylum Chordata; class Actinopteri; order Cypriniformes; family Leuciscidae; genus Tiaroga; species Tiaroga cobitis. Next base: position 35,164,139 of record CM060606.1, read on the forward strand.
AAACATGATTATTTAATATTAATAATGTCCAAAACATATGCATTTTCTCTCTTCCAGCATTCTCCCTTTCAATTTTTAATGATTTCTTAACACAACGGGTGAAAGCAATTCCAAATAGAACAACAAAAGAGGCTTCTTGTACGTGACCTTTCTGGCCTGTATTAGCAACACGTCAACTAACAATCAAGACAAAAGCCCAGCACAAGCAGATGGCATTGCCTGCGTTATTAATGAACGCTCAAAGTTAAAAGCATGCTAGCCTTTAGCGAGAAGTGGGTGGAATTGCAGGGTTTGGACCTTCAGTGGAATTCACCCTGCCGCTCATAATGAGCTCAATGCTAGTCGTGGATGCTGGAGAGTCGGAGTAGAGGAGATGCTGTAGATTATGTGGGGCAGTAAAACACAGACAAACTCCCTTGAATATGCGGGAGGTAAATGAAGTCCCAGGGGCGTTATATTCTCCAGCTCACACTGATACATTTGTTTAATTCTCATCCGACAGACAGCCCGTGTTGGCCCTCACATGTGTGGGGAGCGTGTGAGAGAGCGATAAAGGAAGGGGGAAGAAAAGAAATGAGAGCGAGGAATGCGAGTATTATTATGAGTATGTGCCGTGGGCTGGATGTCATTGTTTTTTCGGATACATATCATTGGCTATTGTAAACCCTCATGGATTAACTTTGTATTTATTGTAGACATTGCACAAGGCATTACACCTATGTGTGCAGTGAGTAATTCAATAACTAAATGAGCCGCTGAGCATTATGGTGGGCTTCTGAATGGAAGAATGATCTGTCTCTGCTCCCTTTCTTTCCATCATACAGAAAGCCCACATGTGTTTTCTGCTTACTCGTGGATCTGGCACAAACACAGATAAAGCAAACCGAGTAGAGAGCAGCTACATGACTCAGTGAATTAACTCAAGAAGTCTGCTAAGCTTAAGAGTGCCAGAATGTACTGTAAAAACATTTTAACCAGTTTATTTGAATAGACAAAATGTAAAAAAAAAAAAATTAAAACAAAATCCCTGAATGACTTCGTACTTCCGCTCTATTTCAGTTCGCTTCTGTACTCAGTCTGAGACATCGACATGTCTCTGTTTTCCTCCGGCCTGAAAACAGCCGGCCAATCAACGAACAGAGGGCGGGCTGAGAGCCGTAACGTAGACGCTAAGCACCGAGTTTAAGATTGTATTTTAGGTTGGGGAAATCGAAAACGACCGCGGATATGGAGACACGGGATGCAATTCGCTCTGTTGTGGAGAATATTCCCGGCATTTGCAAACTGAACCCCGAACAAGAAGAGTGTTTGTTAAACATTTTGAATGGAGGTGATGTTGTGGCCCTACTCCCGACAGGTTTTGGGAAAAGTTTAATTTATCAACTATTACCGATCGTCAGTGAGAAACTGGGCAGGCCAAAGGCCGGCAAGGCCATAGTTGTGATTTTGTCCCCCTTGGTTGCACTCATGGAGGATCAGGTGAAGGAGGCAGCAAAACTCGGTCAGCCATGTTCACTCCGGTATTTCGCTCGATGGTTTCGTTTTCGCATCATACATGTTTCGTTTTCGCATCATTCATGTGTTTACAGTGGAAGTTCGATGCGGCTGAGCTGGCGAATAACACACGTCATAACCAAAAGTTATGTGATTGGCTTACGGGCAACCAATGATTTTATAGGCTACTTCAGACAAGCGCCCACCCCCCCACCCCAGCCCCCCCCTTTTATGCCATTCCAGACTCTGTCTATGAAGCAAAGCGAAGTAACAGAGTTTGGTATTACCAGGCTAGAAATGTAGGCCTATATAAATAAAAGTTGATGGTTAGAAAGATTTTCTTTTTAAAACAAATTAATACTTCAACAAGGGCGTGTTAAATGTATGTATGTTACCAGTATGTTTGTGTATGATTTATATATCAAATGTACTGATGTTGTCCGAGGGATGCTGTCCATTTTAGTTTCTTTATTGGCTTAGTTTGGTAATGAAAGTTCCTTCAAATAAGCATCTCTGCTAAGGAAAGTCAATATTACTTATTATCTAATTTTATATTATATTTTACATTTTTATGAGCCTGAATCAGAACCCATAAGTGGGTTGCCATTGCAAATGTTTAGCCTAATTAGCTAGCTAAGAAAGACTACATATACCATCAAATTGCATGAGAGCTTAAACATGCTACAGAAAATGTCTCAGTTCAAGACATTCACAGGTATGATTTTCACGAGCGCTTTCTGTTTATCCCCATCTACGTAATTTTGTTTTGTGTGTGATGGATGTGAAATATCCATTTTTTTAAACATTTCCTCACTCAGGGCTGTGTGCTGTGGTTTAAGGAGGTTGTGAGAGAATCCACTGGGCTGTTTGGTTCAGTGGCTCATAAGACCCTTACTCTTCTCTTGTTTCCTTTCTCAATGCAAGGTGGGGGTCGGTGTTCCCAGCAGAACACTTTAAGCCGGTACGGTGTGGTTCAACAGGTGCAGAGCTCTCTCACCTGATCCATGGCTGCAGGGCAAAGACAAAACATGTAGCACCTAAAATTAGTCTCTCCGGGAAGATGAGTTAAAGTTCTCCTCTCTGTACCTTTACCTGGTAGGTGTATCCCTTCTGGTTTCCAGACTACAGGACCTGTCATTGCAAAAATGCACGCCATTGAGACAAGACGTTAATTGCCTTCGTGGGGTGGCGGCGACACACACTCAGGTGTGTGTAGTCGTGCCGCAGCTGCGCAAATGAGATTTGGAGCTTCGTCAACGGTGTCTCCTTGCTAGAGATAATTGACCTGCGGGGTCTATGTGAGCTGCCCGCCCCCCTCTCCTCTACAGTCCTTGACAGTCTGGGACCCTCTGATTGGTCGGTAGTCAGCATTTAATGGCAACCCTTCTGACCCAAGCCCCCCGTTCCCCCACCCTTTCTCTTCCTCAGCTCCTTCACAAGGACATACAGGAGCTGAGGTGGCCAAACTAGTGGCGTTATTTCACTCCTCCACATGGCCCCCACACCTATAACACACACACATGTACACCTACTGCTTAGTCATTTGTTTCTGTTGTCACCCATCCAAGTCTTAATTAGCTGAGAACATCTTGTTTGGACCTGTGTCTGTGTAGCTACAGCAGATTCCGCTGTTCACACTTTGTTGTGGATGTTTGATGAGTGGAATTTAGTCCATTCAAGACACTTCCTCTGTGGGTGTGTGATTTCTGTGCCACTAGTGTCAACTAACAGAATTGTAAATAAGAAAAAAAAATTCATACAGGTGTCACAAACATTCTGCCAGTCTTCCATTGGTCAGACAAACAGGTAGTCCCACCCCAAACTCACTCCATTGATTGAGCTATACTCAATACACATAACCTTATATATATATATATATATATATATATATATATATATATACACACACATGGGGTTTTCCTATAACTATGGCCACTTTTTGACTTTTTAGTCAATAGTTTGACTAGTTTTATGTCCAACAGTGCCAAAACTGAAAAAAAAAATTAATAATAATAATAACCCGGAAATATAATATCAAATTTTTTAATCTCATGCTCTTCACTGACACTGATGCCTCTTTGTTAAACAACTAACTTTTAAAATAGATCTATACAAAACCCTGAGACATAAAATACCTGAAGTTGAAGAAACACACATTAATTTAGCTGACATAGTATCCACAATAACTTTACTGTGTCATTTCTATTGACTGATCTTTTCAAACATATTTTTTCATGTCCTTAAAGTGTTTCTGTTAATTTAACAGAATTGAATTCTAGTCTTGCATGAGGATGTTTTTGACCTAGAACGCACTCTGAGGATGCCACTGAACACCACTGAATACCTTCTGGTATTGTGGTAGGTGGAACCCTGGAGAAAAGTACAACAGTAGGATGTTAGAGCTGTGGGGTTAAGTCTGGATGCTTAAAGTACAAATTGATTACATGTAGTGTATATGGCTGTTGGGCTCTCCGAGCACAGCATTCATATGCTGTTTGTGTGGGTGTGGTGTAACCAGATCAGTCTCTGTCGTGGAGCCCCTCTGCTTTACGGAGAGCTGCGCTTGTAGAGGAGGGGGAGCGCTTAGTGTGTTTCATGGTTAATTCTGTGTCAGTTAGTTGACTGCTACCTTCCCTCCAGCTAAAAGTGCACAGTGAAACACAAGCCCAAAGAAATCCTCTGGCTTTGACAGCCGAGCTGTTCAATCATTTATCTGTAGGCCCCGGGCCATGAATCAGTGTCAACAAACATTCCATTGAAATCATATCAAGCCTGCTCTGTTCTGCCGTTTCTTTCTTTCACACTCTCGCACTCATTTCTTTCCCTCTCCTGCTGTCTCCCTATCCCTTTTTCCTTTTTCATCCCCACAAGACTCTTGTGTGATGGAACTATGTTTTCTTTTGCTCGACATGGTCCGACTCATTACTAGCTCCACTGAGAGCTTATACTGTGTTGATTTTTTTCATCTCTTATGGGTAATTGTATAGCATTTTGACCTGTTGACAAGCCTGACCACACTTTAACACCCATGGCACATCATCATGAAGTGAATCCGCAATTCTAGATGTAGTGTTCTCATATCAAACCGTTTGATTCTGTTATTGTACAACTCTAAAAACCTTTTTTTGGAAATACCTTTGATGCTGAGGCAACATTTAATGTGTTACTCTTTTCTGTATACCTAAACAATGCAGTGTCGTGATCGTGGAACATTCAAAACAATCATTTATGACCACCAGTGTTAATCTATGTTGATATCTATATTACGTTTAATCTATCTAAATAATGTTCATTCAGGAAATCATGTTTTCACAAGAACATTTTAAAAATTGGGGATCTGTTTCAGGACCTTTTAATGTTTTTGAAAAGGAGTCTCCCGTGCTCAACAAAGCTGCAGTTATTTTATCATAAAATACAGTAATATTGTAAAGTGACAATTTGAATGTAAAACAAGTATATTTTAATATTGAAATGTAATTTATTCCTATAATAGCTAATCTGAATTATCAGCATCATTATTGCAGTCTTCAGTGTCACATGATCCTTCAGAATTCATTCTAATATGCTAATTTGATGCTCAAGAAACATTTCTTATTATCAATGTTGAAAACAGTTGTGCTGCTTCATATTTTTTGTGGAAACCATTTTTTGATGCTTTACATTTACATTTACATTTATGCATTTGGCAGATGTTTTTATCCAAAGCGACTTGCATTGCATTTCAAGGTACACATTTACATTCTTATCAGTTCTTTAAAATAAAGTTAAAAATAAGAGCATTATTTGTTTTTGTGCTGCCAAATATTTTTGTGGAAACCATGATAAAAAAAATCAGGATGGATTTGAAATAAAGTTAAAAATAAGAGCATTTATCTGAAGCAGTAATTTTTGTAACGATGTAAGATCAATGTATTGCAAGTATTGATTTCCTTAAATTATTGACCCTTTGATTGATTATTGATTTTGAATAGAAGTGTATTTAAATGTTTGAATATTTGACTTAATTGTCAACAACAACAACAAATATTTTCGTTGACTAAAATTGGATGCCATTTTCATACGAGCAAAGCTGGGTATATAAATTAATTCACATGACATTGGAAAATATAGACTAAATAAGGGATCATTTAATCAATCTATGACTAAAGAAAACTCATCTCTCCACTCACCATTCCACTGTTCCTCTCCTCTTTGTTTATTTTCACCAACTTTGTCTGCAGGGCCATTATGCTGATTTTGAGGGTTTTGAGCAGGTGAAGTGGACAGAGGGCAATGTGCTTTTTTGGCACTTCCTGTGCTTGAGGCAACAAATGCTGAAGCCCAATCAGAGGACTCAACTCTTCTCTCCCTGTATGTATCCGCAGAACTGCTGTGTGGAGCCCAGAGACTGACAGACCACAGGAGTGTGGAACTGAGGGAAAAATAAACGAATATAGCAAGCTTAATTATTAAAAACACCCTAAACTGATCCCTCCCATTTTTTCTATTGAAGAAGGGAGCGTATCCTCCCTGGACCTTTGGTTCAGGGGCTCAGCTCTCTTTTGCTCTGTTTATGTTTACATCCCCTCAGGTGGTGGAGGCAATTCGGTGCCTCGTGGATCCAACATATCAATTTGTCTATGCGCGGTTGGGCTTACCTCTGCTGGGATTGCTACGCAGCTCAGAGCCAATAACTTTGATCGTGCAAAGTCAGATTGTTGATGGGCAGCGTCTCCTACAAAGCTCAAATCTCAGTCCTTGTGCATACGCTGCTCTCAAAGTGAAGGCATCAAAACAAACTTGGCTTCACAAAACGAGAGATGAAACAGATACTAAGTGCATTGGGCTTTTAGTTCTTTTAGTTCCTCAGAAGAAGGAGCCGTAAAGTGCTTGCCAGATTGAGGGATGCTTGAATCCAAAGGCCTAGTTCTTACTTTCCCTCCCTTTCTCTTTTTCCCCTCAATCTTTTTCTCAGTTTCCCATCCCACCCACTCTTTTAGCGTTTGCGATACGGACCCAAACAAATGAAATCTATTGTCCTGTAGCTTTCAGGTAAAAGCGAAGCATCAAAGGGATGTCTGAGTTATCGTCCTCCTCCTGCATTGAGCCGTCTCTCTCTCTCTCTCTCTCTCTCTCTCTCTCTCTCTCTCTCTCTCTCTCTCTCTCTCTCTCTCTCTCTCTATCTCTCTCTCTCTCTCTCTCTCTCTCTCTCTCTCTCTCTCTCAAAGTTACTCGTACCAGTTCTTCTGCTCGCCATAGAGCCGCACTTTCCACTTTCCACTTTGTTGTTGATTTTTTTTATCATTTGCCAGTTTAGTTAGTGACATGATCAATTATATATCTATTAGAAATCAATTGATACAAATTGTTATGGCCAATACAAATTATTTGTGCAAGTGCTCCAATAAGCAGTTTGCAGAACTTAAGGCACTTCTTGCATGAGAAGTGCCACTTGTTCTCGTGACTTTTGTGCTTGACCTTTGTGGCATTATTCTTTAAAAGAAACTCATTTTCTGTGCACATAACACGGCTTTAAAAATGTGGGCAGACAGAGACCATTAAACAAAGCTTTTTGCCAGGTTTGAGGTGGGTCATGAAGTAACAAGGCCCTCTGGGCCTGTGCCAATTGGCAAAGAAACCCTTAACAAGTTTCTGTCCCAAGCTGAAATAATGCCCAGCAAATCAAAACCCACCACTAGATCATCAGTCTAAAGTTTATTTTTTTAATATTTCAATATATGAAATTAATCAAAGCACTGCTTCTCACTTATGGGCAGGATCTCCATTTATTCATTGTGTATTGATGCAGGCTGGAAAGTTAAATTTGCCTTGATGTATTGCAGCTACATAAGGTTTGATGTACTGAACTACATGAAAAGTGCTACAATTTACCACTTAAAATAAAACTTTTTTTATCTATTTGCAAATGGAATGTCTCCGTGTGATTTGGGTAAAGGCAATGAGCAATAAAACAACAAAACCCTTACAAAAAAACAAGTTTATTCAAGTCACTTGAAGTTTATTCAAGTGTGCAATTAGTACTGTGCTTCTTTCAAACTAATAATATGAAAGTATACTTTCAGTCTACTTTGTATGTACTTCTTAGAAATATACTTAATTTACTTCTCAGAAATATACTTAAAATTACACTTAAGAAAACTTGACTTATACTGACAGAAAGGTCGAAGTATATTTGGCCTATACTTGTACTCAATCTTTTGATCGAGATATACTTAAACGTATCATTAAGTATAAGTGCAGTATACTTGATTCGTTGTTGTGTTTACTCTTTTGATTGTGTAGCCTATTACATTTTTTCACATAGTTTTACATACATGACTTACATTGTTTGAAAATATTGATTTATTAAGAAAAGATTAGTTTCCTAATTCTGTGTATTTGAATCGTCCACTGGTAGTGCATATAAACTTACTTTTAATCTACTTAAAGTACAGTTAAAGTTATATTTCAAGTGTAAAAATGTATACTTAAATAGGAACATAGTAGTAAACTTAAAGTGCAAAAATTATATATAAATAGTATACCAAGTATGATATTCAGTTCACAAGTATGCTGTACTTGCGGTATAAAACTTGTAGTTTACTGAGTATACTTCAAAGTGTACTTTCATAAACTAAAAATGTGCTATACGTATTTAAATAGTAAGCTATCAGTTTACTTATATGTTCACTTGAAGTATAGTTGCAGTACAAACGATGAATGTAGTTGTAAACTAAGTGTAATAGTAGTAAACTTTGAGTACACAACTAAAGTATACTTAAAAGTATACTTTTATTCACTAAAAAGTGGGCCAATTTAGTCCCAAGTAGTGAAATAGTACACTTACAAGTATACTAGTACATTGATATTAGTATATTTACTAAATAAAGTATACTTAAAATATACTTGAACTTTACTTACGTATGCTTAACAAAATTAACTTGAAGTATACTTATTTTTTGTAAGGGAATAGCAATTTTGTTCCAACAGTACAATATTTTGCTTGCCATTTCTCAGTGCAAAGTGTGTAAATAAATAAAAAAGTACTTTAAAAACTACCTTAACCGCATATATGCTATCTCCTTTATAAAAACAAATCTCATATAAATGTCTGTATTAAGTGCTTGAGTTTGTGAACATGGTAACAGAGAGCTGCTTACACAGATGGCTTCCAAGACAGCCTTTCAATTACTGAAACGGTTTAAATGTCGACGTCTTTTTGGAACGTGTTGGGAATAGGCACAAAAGGCCCTGCGTGGAACGGCTCCAAGTCATTGCCACTCACGCCGTCAGTCTGGACGCCCTCCAAGGTTATTTCATCGATGGCTGCTGCGTCTTCCAATTCTCTCGACCCCTGATAGTACACAATACGCTTTCTCCCTCTCTTTCTTTCTCCCTCTAACACACACACAATCATTGACAAAGTAAACCACCCTCCTAATCCTGTATTACTTTGATTTATGTGTTGTTTGGTTTCTCAAAGCAATTAGATCACTTATATTACTGGTATAGAGTTAATATAATAATTGTTTTATGTGCCACTTTGAGATATTCAGCTCTGCTGTAAGTGTGTTCAGTTTATATACATGAAACACATAGATTACATGTGGGCTCCGGTAGATGTAGAAAATACATGATGTTGTGAGACTTTACACTACTACAATATCATATTAGCTGGGAACAATGGGTAGGTTGGTATTACTTTTAGACTTAGATCATCAGGTACAAATTTTACATCCCAGGCTCATTGAAAGAAGATCTGTGGCAACATTTCGGAAAATTATATTAAATTTTTTTGCATATTTCGCAGCACTTTAAAAGTGAAATGTCCAGTAAGAGATGCCAAAAGTGTTCGGTTTTCTCAAAAACAGATGAATGTGAATGTGACATTTTATTATGTTGGTTGTACATTATAACACTTTCAAAGTGAAATGGTGAGAGGATCTAAAAGGTTAACACACTATCGTGTTTGAAAATAACGTACCACCTACACTTAACTCTACCCTAAACCTAACTGATATCTGTTAACAAAAGCAAATGTGAGATAAAAAGCTTGTTTCTATAAATCTTTTATGTTTCACTGTTCTCAGATTCTCATTTCGTTAGCCTCATTGCCTAGGTCATATTTCAATGTCTTTGGAAAACAAGAAAAAACCAGCCTGATCTCACGGCAATTCGTACGAATTTTACGAGGTGGCTAATTCGTACGAATTCATACGACCTCACTCGTACAAATTCGTACGATTTTTGCTAATTCGTACATATTTTACAAGTTACCAAATTCGTATGAATTCGTACGAATGACCTACCCCTGACCCCGCCCCTAAACCTACCCATCACGTGGGTTTAGACAAATCGTATGAATTAGTTAATCACTCGTACGAATTCGTACGAATTGGTCGTGAGATAGCATTGGAAAAAACACAAAATGACTTAGGCAATTATGCTATGAGGCAAACGATTTCAAGTGCAATGCTGTACCAGGTGAACAACCAAGCAAGTTTCCTTTGTCAGAAAAAAAAACATCAATTTGCAGCTGGTTATGTGATGCAAACATTAAAATATATTAAATTTAGTTTATTAAATTAAGTTTTAAAAATCATTCACTATGGTAAGTGTTTTGAGATCTTAACATAACGTTGTGCACCATTCTAAAATTAATCAATAATCTGCCCCTGTAATCATAATTTGTGTGAAAAGGAATAAAAGTTGTTGGTGTTTTGCTGCCACTAGTGTTCATTTCAGCTGAAATCTGTAGTGAATTGTGTATATATAGGTACGTCTTTGGAGCAAAAATCTAGGTAGAGTCACATTTTTCCAATGAGCCTATGTTGACATTTTTTTATAGCAGTTCTGAGGATTTGTGTCTTCCTAAAATGAGCTCCTTTGTTATAAAAAATTGCCTTCTTGGTTGCAGAGCACCGGGACCCCTTCCATCCCCTCCAAACTCAGACCTAAAAGATTATAAATTAGTACAAGTGGGGGATGAGAGCAGGATTAAGGATGCTGCAAAATCTAAAACAAAGGATGCTTTTTTCCAAAAGGGTTGACAGGGCAGATTAGGACTTTGTCGGTTAGCACTTATGGGACTTTTCCCTTAGAAAGACGCACACTTGTTCTCTTCACCCACCTCCTCTGGTATACCATCACTTCCGTAATGAGGTAGCATGGGAAATCGACATAATACTAGCTAATAAGGTCGAGGTTGGCGGATTTTATTAGGATAAAGGAAGACGCAGGCTTTATGCATCTCTTTGGGTGTCTATCAGAACAACGACTTAGACTTCAGCAATCGGGTCTGACGACGAGGAGTCAAATAATATTATGGCAATGGTGATGTAAGACAATGCTGGAGAACTGAGGGCGAGGGTGCTGAGATATGCGCTGTAATTGAGCAGCTGGAGCAATTGGAGGCCATGGGACGCACTTTTAATTTCATCACTCTGCCAGCTTTTATTAAAACCCATTCGTCATAAAGAGGAGAGCGAGAGGTTGGGCCGTGTGTCGGAGGCTGTTTTGCCATTGCCTGGGAATTCAGGCTTCGGAAGAGTAGAAGGAATCGTGATATTGGAGAGATGGATGGCGAAGCTTGGTTTTTGGCGTAAGTGATAGGAGAACCCCTTCCACACCATATACGCAAACATCAGCCCAGCCATCAAGCCCATTTGTTACTGTCTGGGGAGGTCAGTGAAGTTGGGGAGAATGCATTGTGGGATAGTTTGCATCAGAAACGTAAAACCCGAGTCGGATAATTGTCAGTCACATTGATCTGAAGTCCAACTTCAGTGAATTTGCCCAGTGTATTGAATTGCCGTTAATAGCTGTTTTCCCTCACAGGCTAATGAGATTACTTCAGCCTGCCGTCGTTCTTGTTTTGTTGGTTGAAGAAATAGAAGGCCTTGTTTGTTGTTGCGTTGCGTTTTGTTTTCTCAGGGGACTGTAAAGGAGGGCACACATATGCTAGTTAGTTCTCAGATAGGGCTGATAGCTTAGTTTTGGCACACGGTTTTTGAAGTGTCATCAAAGTGTGAACCCCCGTCTCCCCTCCTTCTTTCTTTTCCTCTGAACTCTCTCTGTCCTCTACACTGTCATCCCACCGAACCGTGGCGGCTCCATCACGCCTCCTTCAATCAAAGCAAATTAAATGATTCATTATTTCTTCCCGCCCACCAAAAGATGTAGAAACATAAAAACTAAAAGAAAGGCACTAGTGAGAATAGCTTTTACATCTTCTCCCATTCACGTTTTCGCACAGTACATGTGTGCAACTAAAGAACGAGCCCAAAAAAAGAGAAGAAGGGCAGAATAAAATGAAGTGTGACAACATATGAATTTCAAATTTGCGGAGAGACATCAAAGTGCGCCATCCTGGGCGCCTTCGACAAGGACGCACACTGATTTTTAATCCAGTCGCCCCGATTGTATCGCCACCCTAACGAAGAGCTGAGCGGGGCCCTGCCAAAGAGAGTGGCACCGGGCAGAGGGAGATAGAGAGAGGGAAAGATCAGAGACGAGAGAAGAGGAGATGGAGGAGGAGGAAGGCGAGAAGAAAGGGAAAGCTTTTCCAAACACAGGCGGCCGAGCCCTTTGTTGTCGTTTCGATCAGAGGGCCTCTTTCATCAGACCGGGAACCGTTTCCACTCCTCTGTTTCGGTAAGGGGGAGTGTGTGTGTTTGTGTGTGCGTGTGTGTGTGTGTGTGCACGTACAAGTGTTTGGTGATGGTGGGTACCCCCTCGAACATCACCATCTGAGGACTTTAGCCTCGGTTCAAACTTCAGTTACAGTTTAAATATGACACTGCGTCTGTCTATGAAGGGATTTTTTTCCCACTCCTGAGAAATTAATGGAATTAAGCAGGGTTTTTAGCATTGAAATTATGCTGGGTGCCAAATAAACTGTTTATTATTATTATGAAAAAATATATATATATTATTATTATAAAATATTTAAAATAAAATAAAAATAACAGGTCATAAGTATTTCATAGAGGTCATGAAAATTTGTTTTGAATTTTTTTTTTTTTAAATACATTCTCATAGTGAAATTATGGGAGCTTGTTTCCGCCACTGGAAAAAATAAAATAAAAAAGGTAATTGCAGTTTTTATCTAACAATTCCAACTTTTTTTCTTGCAATTGCAAGTTAACCTTTTGCCATTCTGAATTGTGAGATATAAACTGCCAATTGCGATAAAAAAATCTGAATATTTGAATTTATATCCAATTTTGAGAAAAAAGTCTGTATTGCGAGATAATAATAATAAATGTAAAAACAATATTCCGTGGCAGTAACAAGCTTCCATATGAAATTGCATCTGTTGCAAAAACATGAAATATATATCTTAAAGAGATAGTCCACACAAAACATACAATTCTATCATCAAACTCACACTCATGCCATTCTAAACCTGTATGACTTTCTTTCTTCTGTGGAACATGAAAGAGAGAAGATATTTTGAAGAATGCTGTTAACCAAAGAGTTTCGTTTCCCATTTACTTGCATTGTATATTTTATTCATTGTTTTGCAATTGTCATTTTCATGTTTCTAGTATGTTTTATTTTGGTGGTTTAATGCAGTAATATTGCATATATTTGCATAGCCAATTGAAAAAGTTTTGTGCAGTTACAGATTGTGGAAGAACTGATGCAACAGCGAGCATACGGTGACAGTGTAGAGAGACAGACAGGCAGTACAAGCATTGCTACTGTGCCAGTCTATGTGGCTTAGCAACCAGAGGAAAGAGATCCGAACATGAGCGAGAGCATGTGAGAGTGTGTTCGCAGCCAGGTATACTACAAGGAAAAGCTGCCTCTAAGCAGTGTCATGGGGTCAAATCCTAAATGGCTTTTACACGTTTTACTCACAAACACATTTGCTCGCTCTCTCTGTCAAATGAGAAGCTTTTACCACTTTGCTACACAAATACAGGGTTAAGGATCTCGGTTGACAGTACAAAGGGTGCAGGTTCAATTCCAAGTGCCCTTGAGTACAGCACCCCAGGCTGCTCCAGGGAAACTGTCCCTGCGGGTAATCACATATACAAAAAGCACACTTTTTACAAAACATGACTGTTTTACTTTTTTTATTGTTTTTTCGGAATTACATCATACAAAATAAACCATCATCAAGTGCTTTTTAATCTCTTAAACAATGACAACATCAATAATAATAAAGAAATATTAAATAAATACAAATAAACAAACATTAATATAAAATAAACAATACATAAATATGAGTAGAAGTCATATTTGTTTTAAATAATATTTGTACTAATATTTATTTTATTATTTGAATAATATTTGAATAATATTATTATTGTTTTTATTGTTTTTATTTAGAAAATTTTCATAAAAAAATAAAGAAAATACTGAACAAGCAGATGGTTCAATGTGTCTGTTTGTGATTGAAAGAGAGGGAGGGGAGGGGAGGGGGGGAGAGTAAAATGTTGGAATGTGACACTTTTGGCAACATCATGCCCCATGGCCTTACCTGAGTACATGTGGTGCAAAAAGGACCTACAGGCACCACACCTGCTCCTGTCTACATCCTGCACATGCCACCCTGCAAGATACAAAGAAGTGTGAATGTGAGACTGTGTGAAGTGTCACCTCACTTCAAATGAACGAACTCATTTGCACATCTTCATTCCTTAGAGTGCACGTTTGCCAGGAAACAACATCGTCATTTATACCTGTGTTAATCACGGTTTAATGCGCTGGAAATCGACGTGTAACCTCAAACAAAGTGCCGCGATTTTTTGTATCCGGGCACAGTCCTCAAGGACCTCAAATGTCTTAGAATTCCGAAGCTCAGGTTAAATAGGCTTTAGGTTTAAAGCATGTGAGATTTTGTCAGGTACACTGTGTGGTTTAATGACAGATGTCTGTTGTTCCTGTCCCTCATGCAACAACAGCAAAGTGTCCTGATGGGTTAACGGAGTAGGGGCTGTTGTATCCACAGCTGGAGGTTTTTTTGGTTGTGAGGAAGAGAGGAAAAATTGAATGGAAATCTCTCATAGCCCACAGCTGCCTTGAGAAAGGAGCCGTTACTTACAATCTTGTACCCATGGGTTTGAGTTTGAGGGTTTGCTTTCTTTCTTTCTTTCTTTCTTTCTTTCTTTCTTTCTTTCTTTCTTTCTTTCTTTCTTTCTTTCTTTCTTTCTTTCTTTCTTTCTTTCTTTCTTTCTTTCTCTCTTTCTCTCTTTCTCAACTCCTCCTCATTCCCATTTCCCTTATATCCGGTAAGGTCTGTTATCACATGTAATATTCTGTGCATCTCGGCGTGTGTAAAATGTTTACAAGGGGAAAAGATAGACATGTTGCCTTTTTTCAAAAGTCCAAGTCCAAGTTTCAAATCCTTTTTGTCATTAAATACATATCTAAAATAAAGTGTGAGGTTTTCCTTACACTACTGTTTAGAAAGATTTTGTTGATCAATAAATTAATACTTTTATTAAGCATGGATGCATTTATTGATCAAATATGTCAAATTTTCCTTTTTTTATTTCAAATAAATGCTGCTCTTTTGAACTTTCTATTCATCAAAGAGCTTCCACAAAATTATTGAACAGCACAACTGTTCTAAACATTGTTAATAAGAAGAAATGTTTATTAAGCACCAAATCAGCTTATTAGAATGATTTGTGAAGGATCATGTGACACTGAAGACTGGAGTAATGATGATGAACATTCAGCTTTGACATCAAAAGAATAAATGACATGTTTCAGTATACTGAAATAGAAAACGTCTCGGTTACGGATGTAACCCTCGTTCTCTGAGTAGGGAATGGAGACGTTCTGTCGGATGACGACGAATGGGGTTTCGCTTAGAAAGCCTATCCGCTTCGAGTAATACAAAACGAGCCAATGGCAAAGAAATGCCATGAGTCTGCAGAATTTGCATGGAGCAGCTCCGCCCCACCTCGTGGGTATAAAGGGCGGAAATTCCAGCAAAGCAGTATGTTTCCTCGCTGAGGAGCCAAGACTGAGCTCAGGCGATCCCCGCGGTACAGCAGAAAGTGGCAGGAAGACGGAACGTCTCCGTTCCCTACTCAGGGAACGAGGGTTACATCCGTAACCGAGACGTTCCCTTTCGTTGTTACTCCGAGTTCCGTCGGATGACGACGAATGGGGATACCAGTCTAATCACGCCACCTTCTCGGCTGTCTTCCAGTGCCCTGCGTAATCTGAGATCCCTGTCGTGAGACAGCACGGACGAAGGACTCCTATTAGCACAGGAATACCAAGGTACACTGGGGAGCATATCCCAAGGTTTTTAAGGGAATATGCAATTACTGCCAACCCAGAGGGGGGGACTTAGAAAATACACATGACCCGAGGGATGCATATGGGGAATCACTGGGGTGTCCAGCCGCAGGTGGAATATTTCAACCCCAGGGGTGGCAAGGTGGCTTGCCAAGGGAAAGACACATGCTCAAAGAGGCTTACAGTGGAAATACACATGTGGGGGTAGCTCAGAGGAGGTACCATGCACACGGGAGGCACCTAGCCTACGCGCAGGCAAAAGACACTGGCGCCAGCATCAGGAGTGCTGGAGGAACTCAGGGCTTTCGGGGAAGCTCACTTGAGGAGAATATCGCACGTATCCAGTCCGTGGAGTGGAATGGCGAGTAAGCGAAGACACCTATCGGGTCCCATGTTAGCTTGAAAAAGACAGTACATGGGAGGAGACTGGCTCCACTCGGAGATTGTAAAATCTGGCGAATGTGTTAGGTGTCGCCCAGCCTGCAGCTCTGCAGATGTCTGTTAGCGAGGCGCCATGCGCTAGAGCCCAAGAGGACGCCACACTCCGGGTGGAGTGGGCAGTCACACCAAGGGGGCACGGTCGACCTTGCTGTTGGTAAGCCAAAGCAATGGCGTCCACTATCCAGTGAGACAACCTTTGCTTGGAGAGAGCCTTTCCCTTCAGTCTCCCACCATAACAGACAAAGAGCTGGTCTGAGGTCCTGAAACACTGCGTTCTGTCTACATAGATGCGGAGAGCACGTACTGGACAGAGCAGTGCCAAGGCTGGGTCTGCCTCCTCCGGGGGCAGCGCTTGCAGGTTCACCACCTGGTCCCGGAAGGGAGTGGTAGGAACCTTGGGCACATATCCAGGCCGGGGTCTCAGGATCACGTGAGAGTAAGCCGGCCCGAATTCCAGGCACGCTTCGTCAACGGAGAATGCCTGCAGGTCCCCTACCCTCTTGATGGAGGCCAATGCAGTCAGAAGCGCTGTCTTCATTCACAGGAAGTTAAGCTCAACCGACTGCAAAGGCTCGAAGGGAGCACTCCGCAGGGCAGTTAGCACCACTGCGAGGTCCCAAGAGGGTACGAGAGGAGAGCGAGGAGGATTCAGTCTCCTCGCTCCTCTCAGGAACCTGACGATCAGGTCGTGCTTCCCCACGGACTTACCTTCTATAAGGTCGTGCTGTGCGGCAATGGCGGCGACATAGACCTTGAGGGTGGAGGGAGACAGCCTTCGCTCCAACCCATCTTGAAGAAAGGAAAGCACGACACCGATCGAACATCTCCGGGGGTCTTCTCGGTGAGAAGAACACCAGCTGACGAAGAGGTTCCACTTCAACGCGTAGGTGTCTCGTGGACGAAGCTCTAGCGGTAGTGATGGTAGCCACCACCGCTGGTGGTAGGGTACTCAAACCTGCCTCGTCCTGTCCAGGAACCACACGTGGAGGTTCCAAAGATCGGGACGAGGGTGCCATAGGGTGCCCCGTCCCTGAGAAAGGAGGTCCTTCCTCAGAGGAATCGGCCAAGGAGGTGCTGTCGCGAGGAGTACAAGTTCGGGGAACCAGGTCCTGGCGGGCCAGTAAGGCGCGACCAAAATGACCTGCTCCTCGTCCTCCCTGACCTTGCGCAGGGTCTGCGCAAGAAGGCTCACTGGGGGAAACGCATATTTGCGGCCCCACGGCCAGCTGTGCGCCAGAGCATCCGTGCCGAGCGTGCCCTCGGTCAGGGAATAAAACTGGGCGCAATGGGTTGAGTCGTGAGAGGCAAACAGATCTATCTGTGCGTCCCCGAACTGGTCCCAAATCAGCTGAACCGACTGGGGATGGAGTCGCCATTCTCGAGGGAGGGGCTGAAGTCGTGAGAGCTCGTCGGCTGCACAGTTCAGAGCTCCGGGGATATAAATGGCACGAAGCGACCTCAGATGCTTCTGACTCCATAGGAGGAGGTGGCGGGCGAGTTGCGACATACGGCGGGAGCGCAGACCACCCTGATGGTTGATGTACGCTACAGTCGCGGTATTGTCTGAACGGACTAGTACATGCTGGCCCCAGAGCACGGCTCGGAAGCGGCGCAGGGCGAGCTGTACAGCCAGCAACTCGAGGCAATTGACGTGCCATAAGCGGTGGGGTCCTGTCCAGGAGCCCGCGGCAGCACGTCCGTTGCACATGGCGCCCCAGCCCGTGGCAGAGTCATCTGTTGTTACAACAACATGCCGCGAAGCTCGTTGCAGAGGCACTCCGGCCCGTAGAAAACTGAGGTTCGACCACGGGGTGAAGGTCTGACGGCAGGTCGGAATAACTGGTACTCGGAAGGTGCCGTGATGCCATGCCCACCTCGGGACTCGGTCGCGAAGCCACAGCTGAAGCGGTCTCATATGAAGCAATCCGAGCGGCGTTGCCGCGGCTGCAGATGCCATATGCCCCAGGAGCCTCTGAAAAATTTTCAGTGGAACCGCACTCGAACTGTCTCAGGCAAGTCAGCAGTGATTGTGCGCGCTCGCTCGTAAGCTGCGCGGACGTGGCGACCGAGTCGATCTCCATACCGAGAAAAGAGATCCTCTGCACGGGGCAAAGTTTGCTCTTCTCCCAGTTGACCCGAAGGCCCAGACGGGCTACATGGCGGACCAAGTTCCTGTGTTCGCAGAGCTGATCTCGAGAGTGAGCTAGAATCAGCCAGTCGTCGATATAGTTCAGGATGCGAACCCCGTGTTCCCGGAGGGGAACCAGGGCTGCCTCGACGACCTTCGTGAAGACGCGAGGAGACAGGGCTAGCCCGAAAGGGAGAACTGCGTACTGATATGCCTGCCCCTCGAAAGTAAACCGAAGAAACGGTCTGTGTCGAGGGAGAATGGAGACATGAAAGTAGGCGTCCTTCAGGTCGATCGCTGCAAACCAATCCTGGTGCCGCACACATTCGAAAACGCGTTTGGCGGTGAGCATCTTGAACGGCAGCCTGTGAAGGGAGCGGTTCAGCACGCGCAGATCCAGGATTGGCCGTAACCCACCAGTTTTCTTGGGGACAATGAAGTACGGGCTGTAGAAGCCGGACCTCATTTCGGCTGGAGGGACAGTCTCGATCGCACCCTTCACCAGCAAGGTAGCAACCTCCGCTCTCATGATAGGGGCATTGCCACTGACCATAGTGGAGCGGACTCCCCTGAAGCGGGGAGGAGACCGCGCGAACTGAATCGCGTAGCCGAGCCTGACTGTTCGAGCGACCCAGCGGGACAGGTTGGGAACCTCTTGCCAAGCTCCCAACGACTGTACCAGTGGGATCAAACGAACTACAGACTGCCCACCGGTGGTGCAGCGAGGCGGAATGACTGGCCCAGACGTGGACGGCATAGCGGCCCGGTGTGGGGGCACAGTCATTGACCGCGTCCTGACAGAGCAGACCAGGGAAGGACGAACGTTCCACGGGGGTCTGCTCTGCCAGGGGTCTGGCGTCAGAGGAGGATGAGAGTGGTACGGTCCGGGGACGGCGCGCACTGTCATCCGGCTCTGGGACAGAGGAGGACGAGGGGTGCACGGCCCGGGGGCGGCGCACCGTGTCGTCCGAGAACTCTGTGTGCTCAGAAACGGGAGAGTCGGTTCTTTCTGAATAAGGATTCTTCCCCGGCCCTTCAGCAGGGAAAGGAGTGGCCCTGCTACCAGCTCCTGGAAAGAACTGAGTCCCATCTCTGAGGAGCCCATCTCAAGAGTGCCGCTTAACCCGGCGTATAGCGGGGGGCGGGGCTGGAGAGGGCTGTGGCATCCCCCTGCGGCTTCCAGAGCCAGCCCGGGTGAACGGGCGGGGTGGGAGCCGCAGGAGGGCGCCTTCGGCGGTGGGCAGACTGAGGGATCAGCTCGGACGGCGGGGCCGTCGGGGCAGAATAAGCCTCAGTCTGCTCGTGGGCGGTTGAGAACTGTTGGGCAAAGCCCTCAACCGCACCGCCGAAGAGGCCGACCTGGGATATGGGGGTGTCAAGCAGATGGGTCCGCCCGACATCCTGCACATCGGACAGGTTCAGCCACAGAATGGTGTACATCACCTGACCCAGGGAACGTACGGCCACTTTCGTCGCTCGGAGAGCAAGGTCAGTGGCGGCGCGCAGCTCATTGAAGAGCCCTGGGTCAGTCCCGCCCTCGTGCATGTCCGTGAGCATCTGGGTCTGGTAGACCAGCAGAATGGCCATGGCATGCAGTGAGGCGGCTGCCTGTCCTGTAGCGCTATAGGAATTCGCCACAAGTGTAGACGAAAAACTACAGGCTTAGGACGGGTGCTTAGGATCGCGCCGAGAGGAAGCACTCTGAGGACACAGTAGCATCTCAACAGAGCGTTCAACCGGGGGACCCCAGTGTACCCATGGGCAGCGGCCCCGTCGGGGGAAGGAAGGGCGAAGGAGATCAATGAGGGATCGCTGGAAGACATGGGGGTCTTCGAGGATTTCGAGATCTCCTGATTTACATCCGGGAAAAAAGGTATTGGAGTGGACGCTGACAGGAGTCAGCGGCCACACCCAAAAACCAATCGCCCGGGAAAGCATGGCCGTCATCTCAGGATCTGACTCGACAAATGCCATATGCACACCCGAAAGTGGCAGCACTGTCAAATCTTTACTTCCTGAAAATTCTAGCCCACCCTGTGATGCTGCGATGGACAACAGATCCGATTCTGGAGCGTCAAGGGAAACCCGCGGGGCATCCGAAAATAGACCTGGGGAATCCCCTGAACACTTGCGGGTTGCGTCACTGAAGAGGGGGGTGTGGTCCACGGACAAACAGTCGGCGGATTTGTTCCACACACACACCCTCAGGTCACCCTGGCCACCAGCCGAAGTAGCACCTCACGTGGAGAGTGTTAGATCGGGGTGTGGATGAGGGGACTCTCTCTCTAACGAGATCATTGAGTCTCGACCGTAATGACGCGATGATCACGTTCCCGCGGGGAGAACGTGAGTCATCCACAAACGCTGCTCTAGCGTGATGAAGCCCAAGCACGCAGAGCAGAGAATGTGCCCATCAAAATCGGAAATGAGTCGACCGCAACCAGAAATGCACGGGCGAGCCGTCTTTAAAAAGACGTGCCGCGTGCGAGCTCTTTTGTGAGAGGAGGAAGAAACTCCGCGATGTTGAAGCGAGCAGGGAGAAACTCACTCATTGGCAGATCACTGCACAGATCAGCAGGCAATGTGAACTCGCTGCAGATCGCCGTCACACCTACACCGGAGAGAGTGGCTCGTCTCATAGAGTGAAGTCAGAAATGGCTGTGGAGTGAAGAGATACTCTTGGCTCCGAAGCGAAAAACATACTGCTTTGCTGGAATTTCCGCCCTTTATACCCACGAGGTGGGGCGGAGCTGCTCCATGCAAATTCTGCAGACCCATGGCATTTCTTTGCCATTGGCTCGTTTTGTATTACTCGAAGCGGATAGGCTTTCTAAGCGAAACCCCATTCGTCGTCATCCGACGGAACTCGGAGTGACAACGAAAGGGAACAGTTATTTTAAATTGTAATAATATTTCACAATTTTAGGGTTTTTACTGTATTTCTGATTAAGTAAATGCTGTCTTTGTGAGCATAAAAGACATACAATTTTAATAATTAATAGTATATTTATTAATATTAATCAAATGTTATTAAATGTTGTTTTTTTTTCAATAACTAATTGTAATAGTCATTACAGTGAGTGATCACCTTTGAGACCTAAATACTTTGTCTCTTATGATTCCATGTCAAATCCCAAGTCACATTCTTAATGTCAGTGTGGCTCAAGTCCGAGTCTCTCCTGGCAGAAGGCTGTTGGTATGAGAGATGAGTGTATGTGTGTGTGTGTTAGGACAGTAAAGAGATAGAGATGTGTTTAGCTCGAGAGTGTAAGAGAGAGATAGAGAGATGCAGCGTGCACTGCCTCCGGCTACCATTATGTCTTCCATTTGTCTGTAGAAGTATGGGTCAGTGTGTGTGAGAGGATGTTTGTCTGTTTGCTGTGGTTAGTCGTGTGTGTGTGTGTGTGTGTGTGTGTGTGTGTTGGGGGACAGGGGTTGTTCTCATTATCATGTGGTGTGTGTGTGATTAGCAGGGTAGCTGCTGCAGTAGGCAGACTGCATCGTTTACCATGCTGTCAACACTACAGCCTTCCACCGAGCTCGGCTATTACTCACCATACAACACACACACACACACACACCGACATGCTCGCTACATGTGTGGGTGTGCATGACCAAGACAAAATGCAGCAGAACTGCGCGCAAGCATTTATAATTTGCATAGTATCGTACTCAAATCAAATCAGCGCATAGATAATTGAGAGTGATGGCGAAAGAAAAAAAACAACTTTTTTGCACATATCCTTGTATGTTACTGAGATGAATCAACAGCACTAGCCAGATTAACTGACACATACAGTCAAACCATGAATGCGTACAGTATGAATACAGAGAGAGATTTTGCATGACTACTCTGAACCACACACAAGGACTCTGAAAAGCAAATCAACAAAGCCTGTCGTAAAAGCATGGGTGGCTGGTGATGGCCTGAGATGATTCTTCAGCATTGCATTGCATTAAAAAAATCTTTTTAATTGCCAAGAAATTGTTAATTATTTGGAGGTAAAATAAGTTTGGTGATTCAGAAGAGCTCAAAAATAAGTGGCGCAATCTGAGATGCATCTTGAAAAAAACAACGCTTCCCCACCCCATAGATGGAAAAGAAAAGAGCGTGCGTGAGAGAAAGCACATCTAAAAGAAATGGAGGGATTAGGGCTTTGCAAGAGTTTACTATGCTCATTTTGCACGTGGACCTGCAGGATTATAGATAACAAATGTTAGCAGAGCGCTCTGACCTGCTTGCCGAGAGAAAAGTGCGTCTGTTCGTGCTAAAACAGCAGAGTTGGCTTTTGCAATGCTGCTTAAAGAAGGAAAAGGAGTGCAGAAGAAAAAAGATAAAGAGGAGTATCGGAGCGGGTGGGAGGAGTGAAAGAAGAGAAACGTCGTAAGAAGGAGGTTGCTTGTAAGTTGCACACTTTGCCAAGACGCAGTCGGGGCGGTGAATCACGCGCAGCGATTGTTAATTAATGAAGCGATTAATTGTGTCGACCGGGCGATTGAGGAGATTTTCAGCGAGGTGCAAACCTTAAGCCGATTTAGTTAGTCTACACACAAGAACAGGCTTTGAGTGTGTGTGTGTGTGTGTGTGTGTTACACTTTCCACTCAAGCAAACTAAGCCTTCCTATAAACTCTTCTTGTTAATCATCAGCCATGCATTCCCAGCATGCTCTAGCCTTCTCTCCCTCCCAGTCCATTCCAGGACCTGCAGGGCTGAAATTGCAGTTGGGGCCTGGGGGGATTCGGGCTTTGCTATCTTGACTGACCCAAGCGCCAGCTGCTCTCAGACTGGTCAATCCTCAATTAAAAGCAGTCTAATTTAATTCAGTCTACCCCGGCGAGTGCTTGACCACAGACGACATCGAGACAGGAGCACTTGGCGTCTGGTCGTGACCCCTTTTGGGCTGGAGCTGGTCTGGTCACTCCGCTCTTTGCCATCACCGTCTCCTAGCCGGTCCCAGTACAGAGCTGCCCTCGAAAAAACACACATAAGGTACTTATAACCCCGTGGCTACAAGTTCAGTGCGAACATATCGTGGTGATCTCAAAGCATCTGTTGCTAAAGCAGCCTCCCTAACTAGATATCATATGGTAGAATTCATACCCAAATGCCCCTTGATCCCGTTATTGGCTTTTTCAATGGATTCCTCAGATGTCTCTAAAGCAAGTCGCTCGGTCCTTTCAGGCCCCTTTGAGCCTAATAAAACACAAAAGCGGGAAAAAACAGACAGAATGAGTAAACACAGTGGAACTCCACGGAATGACCAAAGGGGACGATTTGGGTTCATTAGGCATGCATTAACATGAATTACTATCTAATTAAAACGAAGCAAGTCATTAATAAGTTTGGTGAGGGCCTCTAGATTCTCTCTTGAGTGCGCAGTGACATGTGGAACTCTGCGGCGTTGTGCTGGTGGTTAGCCTTACTGTGGCTGCCACCAGGGAAGAGACACACTCCAGTGCAACAGACAGTTTACATGAGGAAATCCACAAGGTTCATCAAATCAATCATTAAATATTTAAGTCACTGAATAATGATTAAATACGGCTACACAAGGTTTTTAGAAGTACTGTTATTTCCTAAGCTGAGTTTGATGAAAGAAAGAAAAGAAACAACTGGATTTTCTGATAATGTCACTCTACAATTTAGCAGTATGCGGATGTCAATCTCACATCCACAAGTTACAATCACTATACATTGTGACTAATATATGTATTCATACACACACACACACATATATATATATATATATATATATATATATATATTAGGGCTGTGCAATGATTAATCGCCACATGTATAAGTAATATTTGCATGTATATACTGTATATATATTTTATAAATAACACATTTTTCTTAAATATATACATGCATGCATGTATGTGTATTTATATATACAAATAATTATACACAGTACACACACATATATTATGTAAACACAAACTTTTATTTTGGATGCTATTAATCGTTGCACAGCCCTTATATATATATATATATATATATATATATATATATATATATATATATATATATATATATATATATATATATATATATATTCTGATATTGGGTTTTTGAAACATGATGTTGTAATTTTGAGTAATTCTTTAAAACAATAATTGTTGTTAAATAACTATAAAGTTGTTAAATAATCTTTCATCTCTGGATGTGCTTTCAAAGAAGGCAAATTATGTTTGCATATTTTCTCTATCATCATCATCAGCTTTCAGCTCCATTAGTCCTGTCAGAAGAAATGATGAAACCCGATCAGCATTAAGCTGTGTATTATTATACCGTAAAACTTCAAATAGTAGCCCGGGATTTTATTTTCCCAAACCGTCGAATTGCACCGGCTTGTATTTGAGACAGGCGTCTATATGAGTCAGGCCTTTATAATTTAGTGTTGAGATGTTGGTCATTGAGTGTATGTCTCTAATCTATAAAAATCTCCAAATGCTCCACGTTAAACTGCGGTCTTCCAACCTTTTACTGTCGCGTCGTCAATTGATTTTGATTAATATGCGCGAGGGAGAGAGAGCAAGACAGCGCTCGTGTTGTTTGAAGATGTGAGAGTGCGCGCGCGCGGCCGGGGCGCTCTCTCTCTCTCTCTCTCTCTCTCTCTCTGCTCGTAACGCGCCCTGTCAAGCGCAGCAGTCATTCTATTCTACATCACTCATCGATCAAAAAAAGCTTTGGAGGGACAAAAAATTGCTTTGGCGGCCGCGAAAAAGCGGACGATCTGACGGTTTTAGAGGATTAAATACAACCCGAAACTAAAAAACAGACCCGGCCTCTATTTGAGACCGGCCTTTATTTACCCAACCCTGCAGCCACACCAGGCGTGTAAAAGAGACAGGCGTCTATTTGGGACTCGGCTATTATTTGAAGTTTTACGGTAAGCATAAATCTATAAAAAAAATATATTATGGTTACACTTTATAGAAACTGTCATGACTAAGTCATCATAAAACATTTTAGAATGTATATTATCAAACCATCAAGTAAACATTCTGGGAATGAAAATCATGTACTTTTTAAATATGTGATTGTGAACTCACGGCAATTCGTACGAATTGTACGAGGTGGCTAATTCGTACGAATTCATACGACCTCACTCGTACAAATTCGTACGATTTTTGCTAATTCGTACATATTTTACGAGTTACCAAATTCGTATGAATTCGTACGAATGACCTACCCCTGACCCCGCCCCTAAACCTACCCATCACGTGGGTTTAGACAAATTCGTACGAATTTGTACGAGTGCGGTCGTACGAATTAGCCACCTTTTAATCACTCGTACGAATTGGTCGTGAGATAGCGTTGGATCAGCATTACATGATGTTTGATAATGACTTATTAATGAATTAAAGTGTCATTTAATGAGATGTAAGACTAAAGAGAGGCCACATATATAATGGAATTTGATTCTTAAGTGAACATTCAGTGTATGATTCAGATGTCAAGTCCTGAAATCTGAAGAACAATTTGATATCAAGCGAAAGTGAACAGAAAATATTTGCTATTGCAATCATCCACCAAGCCTGAACATTAATGTCAGCGGTTGATAAGTGAGTGGATGGGTGTAGTGGCAGCTTGTCCAACATTACAAACCCACTGCATCACAGGGATTGAGGGGAAAGTGACGTTGATTTGATTGACCATTGTGCAGGCAGACAGTGGAAGAGAGACCCAATGTATTCAGAAGCATGCTTCTAACCCCTTCAGCCCACAAGCTGTTTACCACTCTATCAGCTGCTTACCAAGGGTCTGGCTGCCATCCATATTCAGACGCCACAAATTCCACTGCTTATCTCAAAAAGCCCCCCTCCAAAAGCTCCCTGTTCCCCTCCACACATACATACATACATAAACGCATCTTTATGGAAGCAAGTGGCAAGTGCACACCTGGATGGGGGCAGGATAAAGATCGCCTTGAATTCAAAGCGAAGGATTGAGGCCTTGGCGGACAGAGCAGGTAGCAATACAGGTGACGGTGTGTGAATGTGTGTGAGAGAAAGAAGAAGAGATTGCAAAGAAAAAGATCTGTATTTTTATCAAATAAAAGCAGATAATTTGAACGCACAGAAAAAAACACATTAAATCATATAATTATAAATGGAAAAGAAATACAAATGTAATTAATTAATTGGCATTAAATAAAAATGCTAGTGTATTAGAATGGGAGGAAATGGAAAAGAAGAAATGACCAGTGATTTGACAATGAAAGCCGCACTGAAGCATTACAAGAATTTGGTGATGATCAGCCTTGACAATCTCAAAAATGTATTGAATGTTTCCTGTTTATTTTAGTTCAAGCATATTATCTGGCATTCTAATTTCGTTTAAAAACTCTCTAGGACCAGGGTTTTCAAGCAGGGGACCCCTGGGGGTCTGTGAAGGTACTGCAGATGTCTGAGGAGAAGATATATGAATTCTTTTTTTTTCTTTTTTTTTTTTTAATTACTTAAATTATCATTATTTTCTGGTGAGTTTGAATAAAAGTTATTACAGAATGTTATTGAGAAAATCTAGCTTTATGTACTTGGGGGGGGGGGGGGGGGGGGGGGGTAGTGGTCCTGAGTCTCTGCGTGGAGGTGGGTCTATAACTATTGAAAACTGTCTAGGATACTGTAAGACATTGGTGCTTTAAAACATCGTTTAATCTAAAAATTACTACATTGAATAAATTCACTTCTGAACTTTAATATATTCAAAATACTCAGAAATCCCGGTAATGGAAAAAAATTCATGTGGGTAGCCTGTAATT
This sequence comes from Tiaroga cobitis, assembly GCA_030578255.1. Lineage (NCBI taxonomy): Eukaryota > Metazoa > Chordata > Actinopteri > Cypriniformes > Leuciscidae > Tiaroga > Tiaroga cobitis. The sequence continues at coordinate 35,191,215 of CM060606.1, forward strand.
TATAAATGGGGTTGCCATCCATTAAAAAGTACTACAACGCCTAGAATTAACTGTGTTAAACAAAAAAAAAAGGTTAGTCTCTTAGCTGTTTCTCATACATATTATGTTTTAAAAAGGCTTGTTCTCCGGCTGTGAGGGAAGAGTAGCCTACCCTTCTCTCTTTGCACTGGCCAGTGATTGAAGTTAGGAACTCCATGGCTAATTGCGCGCCTGTGCTTTCACATGAATATTCATGATTGCGTCTTCAGGGCCCCGCCTAATTAGCCCAAAGATAAATCGAGAGTTGGAGAGATATAGCCCACACCTTTTACGGAAAGGAAAACATTCCCGTTCCATTCCCTCGGGATGCTTGTGGAATCGCCTGAGTTCATTAACCAAAAAAGAGAGAAAGAGGTAGCCTATACCTGAAAAAGCGCAGGATGCCTCTGTAAATTCGTGGCTACTCAGGAAGCGCGCGTACCCATTACGCATGTCTGTCAAAGCCAACCGGTGAAAACAGAATGAGAGGTGAATCTTTAGTAGAACGAGTCTTTAATTAAAACACTCATTTAAGTTTGAGTCGATATGTCAGTATTGTACTGACTGAATGAACTTCCTAAAGTTGGGTAGGATTTTCTTTTATCTATTTTTAAACGTGTCAAAATGGACTTAACTCTAAGTAAATTTTCCCTACAATGGCCTGGCTACCCCTCATTATAGACATCAAAAGAGACATCAAAATTCATCATAATTATTTTCCTTCTTTACGTGTTTATTTTTATTATGTATCATTTGTTCTGGTCTTGTTTTAATGCTGGAATGAAGATTGCAGCATTTTAACTTTATTTTCTAACTTCTAGTTTGTATCAGATTGGGCTAGTGATTAAACATTTTTTGAATATTTTAAAAGTGTAGTCTATTGATGCAATCAAATAAAAAAACATGCAGAAATTTGAATTTATACACAGGCTGATACAGCCATGCAAAATAGAAGATAAAGGTCAAAACAATGAAACTTTCTAATATAAACTCTCTAATATGAAAATGTTTTAGCATTTGGCACCCACAGATAACGCCATGTATATTAGCTGTTTTCTGAACTCTTTCTCCTGTGCACTTTTACGGCCTATGGTTAATGGAGGGTTTGACCGATCAGACTCTAATTATATTCAAGTGGAGGGGGTCCCTCGTGCAGATAAAAGCACGTGACTACAGACGCATGAATCGTGAGAAAAGAAGACTAGAGCCTAGAATCCAATATTTTTGTGAACGAAATGAGAAATTGAGTATGCGAATTAAACTATGTTAATAAAACGTTGCTCTTTTATAGCTACTTGAATTTCAAGTGAATCAAAGAGGTAATGAAATCTAATTTTACAGCAAATACTTTCATTTGATTTCGTAGCCTATTTTAATTCAAAGCATCCTGGTTATAATACAGAAAATCAACTTGTAACAGATAAGCATAGATGAGTAAAACTTTTTTTCTTAAACTTCGAGCTATAAAATTCTGTGAGCAGATTTAGTACATCCTGGGTACTCAAAGGCCACGATTGTTCCCTATACTGTCTTTCATTGCCATCTTACAAAACAAGGGCTATTATTTGTCTTTTCCTGTATGGCAAATCATTCATCTGCAGGATCAGTGTGATCCTTTCAAACTGCTCTCCATAGCAACCTCGTGCATCCCAGGAAAAATTCACCTCGCTCCACACAAGGCCATATTCTTTGCGAAGGGGAAAAAAGAAGCATCTGGGCGCTTTTTGAACCACTTTCTTTCGCTGGCAAACTAAACGAAGAGTTTGACTGTGCTGCTACTGTGACGCAGCTCTCTGGGCATAAATGACCGCTCTTTTTATAGACTTCCAAATGAGAGAAACTGTACAGGGAAGCATCCTCGTTAACTGGGGCTCTCGGATTGCATTCGGCTATACAACACGCTTTAGATTAAAATCCTGTCATCTGCTTGCCTGTGGGTCACGTGTTCATTTCGCCCTAAATCATACACACAAAATATCTTTAATTTGTAATAATATAATGGACGCAGAACCACCGCGTTTTTCATTATGAAAAAAACTGTGGTTAAAAAATTAGCCTACAATTGTTTAGAAATTACATTCATACAATCAAACGTAAAGAAAGAGAATAGTCTAATATAAACGCTTAAAAGCCACTGTAGAGTTTAAAAGATGTGAAGTTAAATCATTCTTATCAAAAACACATATTATATTAGTTAAGATGCTTTACTCAAGTTATTAAATTACATAAACGTTTTTCTTAAGAATATATATGCAGTTTCTTTGTATTACAATACATGTGTAAACCACTTAAGAATATCGTAAAGGAACCCGCATGTTGTTTAATTTGGTATTAAATGCAATGATGTTGAAATTTCCCTTTGAAATATCCCTACGAGTGTTATTGCATATGTGATAAATAAATAAATGGTGGCTTTACATAACCACGCCTTTGACAGAGTGGTGACGAGCACTTGTGACCCTAAGAACATCATTTAGGTTACACTTCCATGAACGCGCGAAGCTCGTGCAGATGGACAGATAGGAAAAGCAGTGTGTAAACTTACCACTGAGAAGCCTTTTGGTTTGACGCCTGAATTCTCCGGCACATTTCCTCGCAAAAGCCTGTGGAAACACCCCATAAGAGCAAGACAAACACACAAACACGAACGTCAACTAAAAAAAAATACACTGAGGTAAATAATTTAAATAGAAGTGATACCAAAAAAATCTTCTAAAAAAGCTGTGGTTTTAGATGGAGTCGAACGTGTGCCTGATTGCGGAGTTTTAGACGACTGGAACAGGAGAGATGTAAGATTTGTTTAAAGCCCCACATTTCCATTTAAGAACGTGATTGTGTTTGCAAAGATCCCTTTCAATCTTCGCATCTCCCCCTCTCTACCCCTCAGCGTCTCCGAGGCTGCTTTGCAATTCATAGAATTGGTAATTTGCTATTGGGACAAAACGTGAAGGGAAAAATAATCAGATCAGCCGGGAAAGGAATACGGAGGAGGCCAGGAGGGAGAAACACTGGATTTCTCTCGAAGTTACTGTTTAGAAAGATGCTTCGAGTGAAGATATTGTCAACACGCCGCAGCTTTGGCATTGTATGTTTGTAAAAATCTGTTGGCTTAATTTTGAGTTATATACTAAGCCAACAACTGAAATGTACTTATTTGTAAATGACAATTTTACGGAAATTTACTCTTAGTAAAATGTACATCAAATATTTAAAATGCGTAGGCTACTAGCCTATAAGTTAAATTAAGTTAAATTAAATTAAATTAAATGGATCTATTTATTTACATGGTCGGCGGTAGATTGTTTATGCATTTATGCATAATGATGGAGATTGTCTGATATGTTAGTACAGTTAGTGTGGGCGGTCTGTGTTTCTGTATGTTTTATTAATTCGATAGCCTACATGGTTCCGTGATGGTGCATAGCTACTTGAATAATCATAAATAATTGTGTTATGTGGGTTAAATAATAAACTTAAATAATATTGCTATATAAACATCTTTTAATGTATCATACTGGTTTTCATCGTTCTCGTGGGTGGCTCCTGAGATACTTTAGAATACTAATCTACTTGCAAAGAGGAGCGGTACAGTTACTAAAAGAGGCGATGCAAGGCGGGTCATTCTTCCACCCCACCAAAAAGAGTGCCACACTCCCCCACGTGGTTATTTGCAAAACAACCCTCAAAGCCCAGTAATTTCCTACGGTTTTGCTGCTCACGCTCTCTTGACTGGTGGGGAGAGGAGAAGAAAAGGGAAAAAAAGAGAAAGCGTCTAGTGAAAGCGGCCAATTGCGAGTAACTGGGATCACGGCGCCCGGCAGCCAACCAAGCGGCCCGCGAGAGGTAATAAGGAAACCTGGTGGGCTGTAGTCGGCGAGGAACCAATGCACGCGCAGGGGAGGCGTGTCTTAGCTCTTCCCTAAGACCTCCCAGAGCAGGTTGTTGCGTTTTGGGCTCTAAAGCTCAAAGATCTCCGAAGTGCTTGTCAGTTTTCTAAGTCGGAGCCATGGCGACAACAGCTCAGTATATTCCGCGGAATAACTCATTGCCTTCGAACCCGCTAATGCATCCGGATTCGGACAGGATGCATCAGGGGACGACCTATAGAGAGGTGCAGAAAATGATGCACCACGAGTACTTACAAGGGCTAGCGACCAACACGGGACATCCGATGAGCCTAACGCACCACCAGTGGCTGCCAACCTCCAACACCGACTGGACCAGCGGCACCCACATCGGACAAGCGGAGCACAACAAAGCCAGCGTGCAGAGCAGAGAAGACCTGGGGAACGGGTACCACAGATCGCACCTGGTCCACCAGCCGACGCAAAACAGCCACCACGGATCATGGGCGCCGACCACAACACACCACTTATCCCCACTCTCTCCCGCCTCCAATGGTCACCAGTCGCTGGTCTACTCGCAGACGGGCTACACTATGTTAAGCCCACAGCCGTCGCTGCACCATGGCTTGCGGGACCCGCTCCACGACGACGCGGGTAGCCACGACAACCAGATGGAGTCGCCCCAGCAGCCGTTCAGCCACCATCAGGACCACTCGGACGAAGACGCCCCCAGCTCCGACGACCTGGAGCAGTTCGCCAAACAGTTCAAGCAGAGGCGCATCAAACTTGGTTTTACGCAGGCGGACGTGGGCTTAGCGCTGGGCACGCTCTACGGAAACGTCTTTTCCCAGACCACCATCTGTAGATTTGAGGCTCTGCAACTGAGTTTCAAGAACATGTGCAAACTTAAACCTCTGCTTAACAAATGGCTCGAGGAGACAGATTCAAACACTGGCAGCCCCACGAATTTAGACAAGATTGCAGCACAGGGCCGGAAACGAAAGAAGAGGACCTCCATCGAAGTCGGAGTGAAAGGGGCACTGGAAAACCATTTCTTAAAGTGCCCCAAGCCCTCCGCCCACGAAATCACCTCTTTAGCTGGCACTCTGCAGTTGGAAAAGGAGGTTGTGCGTGTGTGGTTTTGCAACAGAAGACAGAAAGAAAAAAGAATGACACCGGTGGGGGTCCCTCATCCAACCATGGAGGACGTATACTCGCAAGCGGAGACACCCCCTCTCCACCACACACTACAGAGTCCTGTCCAGTGACTGCTAGCATAAACGTCCTTGTTTCAAAATAAACTACAATGGATTTTGTTTATCTCCTTTGTATATCCCAAGACATCAGAGACAGAAAGTTTGGGAAGAGTTCGCTGACAGTGACCGGACAGCTTATACGGGACGCCACTAATTCTGAATAACGTGAAAATGCATTAAGTACCGCGTCCGCATCGCGTGCATTTATCAAATCAGTACCAGTGTTTACGAAAATCGTATCGTTTGTGCCACTCTGGAAAAATTCGATTCTTTCACCGCCGAAAAAAGGGAGCTACGACCCACGAAAAGGGCAATGTCTCCTTGGACAAAGGAGAGAGGACAGTGATTTTGTTAAAGCGATTAACCAGATTAATTATTACAATGATTATCTGTATTATTTGTGTCGTTTACTTTATTTTTAATGTTTTAACAAGATCTTTTTTTCTGTCTAGCGAGTATTTTACTGTAATTTCAACAAAGACAGATGAAATTCGTGAAGGAAACAACAGGCACTTGGTCAAAACCTTCAATACAAACAAGTGCACCAGGAACTGTTTACAATGATCATTTCTTAGCACCTGATATCGTCTAAAGATGCAGAGACGTTAAAATGGCAACATGAATACACTGTCTGAAACTATATTTAGTCATTTTTGAGTTCTACATGCTCTCATTTTTTCCCTCTTTGCATGAGGCACTTATAATAATGTTATTTTAATTTCTTTTCATGTTTGTTTGTTTTGTTTTGTTTTACACTGTATTTGTTCGAGGTATACCATTAATGCTTTACTTGTTTACAATTTTCTTTTCCAAGTTCGTGTTATTTTGAACCGGCACTCTTTCCTACGTCTGCTCCAGCTAAACATATTGAGAGTGATGAGTCAAAATGAAAAAGAAAGAAATATCTCAGGTAATTTTCAGTGCCCAAAAATCGTGCTGTACTCTTAGTTCTTCTTGATTATTGGCCAACTCTTGACACTCTCTATGTCAGCTGTGTCCGTTTAGTTTGTTACTTACATTTTACATCCTACTCATAAGCTTGGACACAGAGAAAAGTAGTTGTTTTAGTGAATAAGGGATGTGTTTTCGGTACTTCTTTTCAGGATTGGGGTAAAAAAAAATTAGGAGGCTGGTAACGTTTCGTGTCGTTTCTCAAGGTCTGGCATTTTTCATTGGACAGCAGGTGTTCATTTCTGAAATGTTATTTGAACAGTGTGAATATACAACCTTTTCCAAAAAAGTAATAAAAATAAAATAAATTACAAGAGAAAAGATTTTAAATAAATAGTTGTCAGGATTATTTCCAATATGTAAATATGTCGAATATGTAAACATATGTATTTGTTCTGGGTTCGTTTTGTTTTGTTTTGTTTTCCGGGCAGTTTTGTACACTTACTAATTCCAAGAAGATATTTTAATATTTCATTTATGACCATTTATATATCTATATATTTATTTCCTACGTGTGTTTGGAGCTTTTTTTTGTTCGGCTCTGTTGATTATGTTGCAGTGGATTACAAATGTTTTGTTTACTACATTGGTTGTATGTTGATTGCGACATGTAGACTGCAAAGTCACGTTTATATTTATGTTATAGTAATATTTTATTACTTACATAAAACATATATACAAGAACACGACTTCTGTCTTTTTTGAAGCACATTTTCACGCCTATAATGTTGATGGGGAACGAAATAAGGTTCCATGAAATCCCTCTCAAGATTCTGTTGTGATTCAAACCTCAAAAGCGTTCAAGTTGGTTGATGTGTTTAAATCAATGCACGGAATCACGCTTTGATCATATACTTTTTTTGTTAATGCATGATTAAATACAAATATTTCACACAAGGTACAACATTTTAAATATGGACAATCATACAGTTTAAAAAAACACACACATTTTAAATGATGTTTTGTGAACTATAGCCTAAATGTTGAAATTTCGCTTTCGCTCTATTAATTTAGGCTATCATTAAAACTTCGATTAATAAAACTATAGGCTAACAGTCTGCGTAAGAGGACACTATAACATTACCGCACAATTATAATAGTGTATTTAGGCTATCTATTGAGGTACGTAAACATTTTTTAATTCTAATACAAACACCATATATTTCATCCAGTTTATTATTTTGCTCTGGTTTATGTATTTTAAAAGGTAACATTTTATGGTTGTTCTAAAAAAAAAATCCCATTAGATTGTGAAAAATATTTTTTAGAACACCAAGATTATATACTGACCATGCAAATTGATCTAGAAACCAATTAGCTGTCTAAAGCAATCTTGACTAGGCTATGAAAAATGTAAAAACGGACATGGGCAAACTCGTTTGATTTCACTCGAGCTTAGATTTGGGAATTTACTGTAATACTTTGTTTTTATCCGTGACTCGCAAATCAAAATTCGAAGTCTTTAAAAAGGTTCTTACTTCTCCTGTAGGCTAAGCATCTTCTATTATTCGTTTAGTGCTGATTTTCCTTATAGACTCTCAGTTCATCGTGACTGTTGCTGCCTCTCATTAATCGTTATAGTTTTCTGTAATATAGGCTATATATCCCCTGATTAATAAGTTATAAGAACAACTTGAGAATAATCAGAGTTCAGGATGCTGCTTGAAATTGAAAGCACTCATTAAAATGGGATTAAAATGGGACGTTATTTATTAGTGAAGAGTAGGCTATATATAGTAGGCTAAAGAGCAAGAAAGTTTTCACGGAAAATGACATTGTCATCTTTTAAAATGGTAGATATAAAAATTAGTTGTTAACAATATTTATAAAGTGTCGTGGGGTATGTAAATATTTGCCCATTTTATCATTGACTATTGTAGTATTCGTTTCGGCTCTCCGTTCGCGAGTGGATTTGAGGTGCTTAGTGGATTTGTATTGCCAAGCCTGCAAAAGCAACTTTTATTAAGTATAAATTACTTAGTTTATGAAGCAAAAATCATTTATACAAATAATGGAATTTTAAAGAGCAATTTTAGAACAGGCAAGTTAAGCTCAGCATCCTAAACAAGCTTTGCCAGCAGTCAAAGCTCAGATAGCCTATACGAACGAGAAAAGTAATAGCCAAAAAAATAAACATAAGTGGCAAAGTTCTTATGGTTTCTTCTAATTTTTTCCTCCCAATTTATCTTAGACAACTACCATTTCTCTTTTGCTATAGTAGCCTACCTATATGTGATACAAGCTGTGAGTGTCCACTTTATTCAGGCATTGCATTGGAAGAGAAGTTATGAGAAAACGGTGATTCCCAAGCGCCCCCTAATGACGTAAAGAGTTAATGCACGAGCTGCGGTGCTATGGTTCGTTGTTCATTTTTCCAATCCTCTTCAAAAGTCAGCCTAATAATCCATTGGTTCCCAAAAGATGTGCTTCTTTTAATCCCATGCCAACACCTATCTCTAAAAAAGTTTCAAATGATATCTGCTGGCCTTAAAAAATTTTTTTTTAGAAGTGAGACCATTTTTTGATAGGTTGTCTTTTGGCCTTTCCTCTACTATAATTATCTTCCTAAAATGGAAACCTATTCCCAAAGCTTTACAGTCTATAGGCCAAATCATACAGATTCTGTATTAGGCTATTCCAGTATTACGCTGTTGAATGGAAAGAAATCTAAAGGAATATTTTTAACCTGTTATATCTATTGACCAGTTGTTGAAAGAGGAAAATGAGACAGAAAGATGAGGAAAGAGATAAGCATTTTTTTTTAAATGCAGCTACCTGTCTGGTTTTAGCCCACCCGGATTCAGGGCAAAGGTGGTACAGGTGTGTCTACATTGAAGAAGAGCTTGTGGGAGATTGGCTCTTTTTTACCTGTGGAATTGAAAAGTGATACTACCTAGAATGAGAATGTGTGGCACCAAGATAATTAAATTATTTAGAGTAAAAGGGTGTATATATTTACCATGATGTAGTTTTTTTAATTGTTAAAATTGTTAATTTTTATTTTTAATACAAGTTCTGCAGTTTTCCAAATGTGCAACTAAAAATGACTTACCACTGTGGTATAAATAGGCATGGTAAACCATGAATGAATGTGTGTGGAATGAGTCTCAGGGGCCAGAGTTTGTCCAGATGTCACTATGAACGACAGCTCTGTAAGAAAGCAGATAGGATGTCCACAGCAGGCTATATTCCCAAAGAGTTAGGCTTTTGTTCAAATGGGATGTATGCCCAGATAGACAGTGACTTATGCACAGAACCATTACATCCTGGACCATACATTTCCAGTGACCATCAGTTAAACTCTCAGCACACAAGATGCACATTAATACTGTAGATCCTGCTGTGAGACCGGAAGTCATGATGGTTTGTTGAGTGTAATAATTAAATGTCATGGTGGTTACGAAACAACCACACATGTAAGATATTATTGACTACTGCTTTATACAAAAAATAGATCACAAAACTGTCTTCTAAAGTCCTGAAAGTTCTCAAATTTCATGGAGACACTCTAAGTTAAAGAATAAAGACACTTAACGGTTAAAGGTTGAATGAGAAACAGAGCCATTAAAGACAATCTATAGGAGAACAGCACTTAAATCTGCATGCCTGATGAGTACAGCTTTGTTACTTAGGAATAATTAGGCCAAACAACAGGAAGATGCACTCTGGGATGGCCAGTGCCACCTGAAAACCCAGTGGCTCATCTCTCCACAGCACAAATCACTTCCAGGATCATGCCCACGTCTGGCGAACTACAGACCCGGGCTGATCCTGGGCATTTGAGACACAACGCCACCTCCTTCATCAGCAGAGTATCATCAAACACAGGAGATGTGGATTAGCAATGATTAGCAGGGATTATAGCTGGTTAATGGTGGGAAAATACATTAGGAGCCACAGGCTCAGGGAGGGATTTCGCTCACGCTAGCGGATTTGCATTGATCCAGAGCAAATGAATGAGGATTAGCCGCATCTATCTACAGATAAATAACATTAAGCGTATTATTCGGGCACGAGCTGTTATTAATGACATCACATACACCAGAACAATGCAAGTAATTATAAATGGGCTGAATAATGCATTTAATGGTATTTTTAAATGTGTCTTGTTCTGAGAGGGTGTGAAGATTTCCAGGAGCTGCACGAGATTCAGTGGAAATACATCTTTGGAATGTATTGGAATGCAAAAGTCTGTTTAACAAACTTGCTGTTAAAGGGGGACAGTACACCCAAAAATGAAAATTCTTTCAACATTTACTCACTATCATGTTTGTTCCAAGCTTGTATGAATTAATTGTAATGTTTTACCCAAATATATTTTGAATAGTGACAACTTTCAATGTATGGACGACAAAAAAAACCCCAGACATTTCTCAAAGCATTTAATTTTGTGTCCTGCAGAAGAAAGGAAGTCATACATGTTTGAAACAACATGAGGGAGAGTAAATTATGACAGAGCTGGAATTTTTCAGTTATATTCACAAGATAACTGTATTAATGTATCACAATTTACCATAGTTTTTATTACGCCTATACCATTTTCTGACCCGAAGAACTAAACAGGGCAATTTTTTGCTGTTGCGCCATTAAGACTCCCATCCGAAATGAGTAACAGCACTTCCATATTAACACACAGGTTCTGTGTTTTTATTTGGGTCTAATGGTTTTTAACAGCAACAATCTTCAGTAACAACCTCTTTATGAAACCTGGAATACATTGTGAAACAAACTATGCTGAAACATGCACTTAAACTTTGAAGATCGGACTGAAATGATCATAAAAAAAAAAATTATATATATATATATATATACATATATATTAATATGTATAATATTATATAAATAAATAATAAAAATAATAAAAATTTATTAAATAATAATAAAAATAAAATAAAAATAAAATAAAATAAAATAAAATAAAATAAAATAAAATAAAATAAAATAAAATAAAATAAATAAAATAAAATAAAATAAAATAAAATAAATAAAATAAAATAAAATAAAATAAAATAAAATAAAATAAAATAAAATAAAATAAAATAAAATAAAATAAATTTTAGAGTGCTCATTTAACACTGGGACCCTGGAAGCATAAAGCAGTAAGTGAAATACATAGTCTGAAACAGCACGCCATTTTCTTTTACCGTTATAGTTCTGGTGTTTGGGAAATTGGGATAGTTACAAACGAGCCATTTTTGCAGCTTAGTTTCAATAGATGCTCTTATTTTAACTGTGGGGGAAGTTTTTAGTTCTGAAAGTTACAGTATGTTTTCATAGTACAATGAACTCTTTTATCTCAAGAGACCAAGGAAAATTTGATTCTTCATGATATGACCCCTTTAAACAGAATTTCTTCAGCGATGGGCCGGCCACACATTGTGGTGCGTGATAGTGCATGCTCCTACACAAGGATGTATTTGTCCCCGTCAAAGCAACTGATGGAAAGACAGAGAGGCAGAGACACGCAGGGACTTGTGCGGTCGCACTTGCATCACCAAAGATACCCAGCAAGTGATCTGATAATCCTTAGATTGTTCTGTCTACCGTCGCCTCCTGCACTCACTGCCTACACTCCACTCTCCACTCGCTATCATTTATGGAATAAACACCTGACCCCAACAGCGAAGGGCAGAGTGCTTGAGAATCAGAGGAGGAAGGATGGGAAAATGTATTTTTTCATCAGAAATTCTCTCTATTCCATATCTCAAGGTTTCACCTTAGAGCTGCATGAAAGAAGGGCAACAATGGCCACACAGCAATCAGCTATTTACCATATGAAAAGCTTCGGCTGAGCACAGGAGGAGTCAGATGCTGAGTTATTTATGATGCCGGGGTCTTGTATCTATATGGAACCTCCTTGAATTTGATTCTCAAATTCAGACCCATATATAGAGGATACAAGTGAAGTCATGGAGAGTCCTTCCAACCTTTCCATTGCTTCCTTCTTTTGCTTCAAGTGAGTTGAAGCACCTGTCTGTGCTGAAGCTCTGGTGATGTAATGAATCTTCAGAACTGTAAAGGAATATTTTACATTAAATAAAACAGGTCTTAAGGTCTTAATTGTACCTTTATATAAAAAAAGTTATAATAAAAAGTATTTATAGTATACAGTGGGTTTCAGAGCAAAAATTTGAACTGAAGCTTACATTTTTGTGAAAGCAGCAAAAATGTTTATTATTCAATCTGAAATTGTCCTTTTGAAATTGGACTTTTCTAGTAAGTTGCACACATCTATTTGTTGTATTATTGTGTAAATCATGCCGAGGTTTTTGAGTTCCTTGTGTTTAAATGCTCTCTTCACAATTGTATATAACTTTACACAGACTAGGTTCGTAAGAAATTCTATCATATAAGTCTCATTTAAATCTCAAATTTGTATTTACAATGAAATATTCCTTTAATCTTCATTGTTGGGCTAAGGCTTAATAATTAATTAATAAGCACATTTTTCCGCTCAAACAGTATATAGTTCTTGATGCGTTCATTCACTTATGCACTATTCTGTCTTACGACAGAATCAAGTGCCTTCTGAATAATATGAATGTTGAATAATATGAATGTACAAATTATTAAAAAGAATGTTGAATGCCGATATCAGAACAGTCCTGAGCTCCTCTTGTGTCCTATGCCACACCTCAAATAGTATGTTTTAGTACAGATGTCCAGCTCTCTGCCCTCTGTGATTTTTTCTAAAGCTGAAAGCTTCTTAGGAAGGTCACAAGTTAATAACTCACCCCGAAGGCCTTCCTCTCGAAGGTGTAAGTCAAGCTATAGGTCATCCAACACTTCACATTCAAAACTTAGCCTTTGTGTGGTGGTGGTCATTCTAAGGGAGTGTTTTTTAAGGCACAAGGTTGAATGCTGAATGGGGGGGGGGGGGGGGGGGGGGGGAATAATAGGGCGCCCACAAGGGCTGATAGATTTTCAGGGTCTTTCAGACAATGGCTCTACCGTATTGTATTCAGCACTTTCAAAAGCGATATAAGCCAGATAAGTAAACACTTGTTGAGCTGTGTGATTGTTTGTATTTCCACAATTCTGCAAATGGTCATGGTTCAACAACAATATGTTGCACATGAAGGTTTTTCTCCTTTAACAAAACTAATCAGATGTCTGTTTTGCCACAAAACACGTAAAATGGCATTCGCCCACAAACTCAGCTTGACATTTCATATTTGAGGTAGATGACCAACATCTTTGAAATCTCTTTCTTTTCCTTGTGTGTTCTGGTTCAGGCCCACCCTCTTTGCCCTCCAAAACACTGCCACAAGAGAGAAGAGAACTGCCAAAATAACAACAACATCAACAAAAAGAAATAAATGAGAAAGATGAAACGAGGGGAGACAAGGAGGGAGCGCGAGACGGAGCGAGAAGAAATAGAGACCTGCCGCTGAGCTCAAGGACGCAGCGCGCGACTGCGTAATTAGAAATGTACACAGACGATTTAGATGCAGGGATGTGATTAGGGAAAGCAGCCCGATCTTCATCTTAATCAGCTCACTTCTGAGAGCTCCTTATGGACGGGAGGGGGACATGCTCTCAGAGTACAAGACTGAAACCATCCACTGAGTCAAACAGCCTGAAGAGCTGAGGGAGATACTGGGAAAGTGAAAAACAGAGGTGGCGAGTAGGAAAAGATTGACTGGTGCACCACTGAGGCCGCATTTACACTGCAGGTCTTGATGCCCAATTCCGATTCTTTGACTTTATCCGATTTATTGACGACCAGCTTACATGCAGTGATCCATATCCAACATCTGCATTTACACTATACAACCCAAGGTAGACGTACTGACCCAGGAAAGCTTAGGCCGGAAAAGGAAGTGGTACAAACAATACGATTTGCAATGGTCGCAGACTAGCTTTTGCTCTCCGCACCATCTTTAAAGGTCAGCAAAACTTTGGTCTCTGAAGGCGGATACAAAAAGAGGAGAGCCCTTGATGCAGCTTTGGCGAAGCAATGATCGCTGCTGTAGGTGTCCACCTAAGTTCACATCATTCGCCACCGTCGCTTTTTCAAGGACGTGTGATTCGCATTCAGTCCGATCTGTCCGCTTACATGGCTGACACAAATGCACGTATCTGATTTATATCAGCTCTTCTTCTACACATGAATGAGGCATTTAACCAATCTGAGAATATCGGTATCCATATGATTTTTTTCTGCTTATGGGTCATATCCGGTGTGTTCCACATGGGAGGAAAAAAAATCACAATTGGGTCACTTGAAAACTGGTAATAAAAGAAAATGTGACTATTACCGTAAAACTTCAAATAGTAGCCCGGGCTTTTATTTTCCCAAACCGTCGAATTGCACCGGCTTGTATTTGAGACAGGCGTCTATATGAGTCAGGCCTTTATAATTTAGTGTTGAGATGTTGGTCATTGAGTGTATGTCTCTAATCTATAAAAATCTCCAAATGCTCCACGTTAAACTGCGGTCTTCCAACCTTTTACTGTCGCGTCGTCAATTGATTTTGATTAATATGCGCGAGGGAGAGAGAGCAAGACAGCGCTCGTGTTGTTTGAAGATGTGAGAGTGCGCGCGCGCGGCCGGGGCGCTCTCTCTCTCTCTCTCTCTCTCTCTCTCTCTCTCTCTCTCTGCTCGTAACGCGCCCTGTCAAGCGCAGCAGTCATTCTATTCTACATCACTCATCGATCAAAAAAAGCTTTGGAGGGACAAAAAATTGCTTTGGCGGCCGCGAAAAAGCGGACGATCTGACGGTTTTAGAGGATTAAATACAACCCGAAACTAAAAAACAGACCCGGCCTCTATTTGAGACCGGCCTTTATTTACCCAAACCTGCAGCCACACCAGGCGTGTAAAAGAGACAGGCGTCTATTTGGGACTCGGCTATTATTTGAAGTTTTACGGTACGTAAGTCAAGCAATACAAAATTCAGTAACTAGATTACAGCACGGAAAGTACTGCGTAATTAAGACGAATTTACAGCGTAACTTTCGGTAATTATAAAGTACTTGGATGTAAGGGAGCAATATGTGAAGTTTGGGGAATAAAGGGGTAAAAAATAATTTATACTGTAAGTATTATAGAACTATGGGGTACTTATTCTACTATTATGATACAACAATCTTAACATTTGGGATACTGCATTCCTTTTTGTAATAATTGTGTACCAATACATACGCTTTTTAACAATTACAGGGTACATATCTATGCGTTTATACATTTTCTTTTTCCTTTTTTTTTTTGATAGCATAAGTGCAGATGTTTAAGTTTGGGCTTACATGTTTCAAGGCAAGTAAAGCTAAAAGCTATTGGATTTTTTTTTTAAACACTGGGAAATATACTCTTGTTCCATGTTACAGGGTAAGTGTGACATTGTGGGCCTTAAATCAAAGTGGTGCTTGTTACCCTCTTGTTCCATGTAGTTACAGGGTAAGTACAATACAAATACATACACACAATCTAATATCACTGACTCGGAAACCTTTATTTGAAAAACAACTTATTACAGTTGGTCTGAAGTGATAGTCAGTTTAAAAAGTTTAAAACATTGTAATTTTTCTTACAAACACCTATCTAGTTTCACTTCAGAAGAAATGTATTCATCCATTGGGGTCGTATGGATTATACAGTTATTGCAGTATGTGCTGTTTGATGCTCCAACTTTTAGGAACACATGAGCTTGCATTATATGTATTCCCAGAGATGTATTTTTTATTTTTTTCTAAAAACATTCATTTGTGTTAATCTGAAGAAGGAAAGTCCTATACATCTTGAATGGCATGAGGGTAAAAGATGAGTAAATGGTAAGGACGTATTTCTGGGTGTACTGTATTTTCTTTTAATACAGAATAGCAAGAGACATGATTCCTTCTTCAGATTCATCAGTGGAAAGAAAGAAAAAGAAGAAGAGGAATAAAAGGAAGAAGCCAAGCAAGAGAAAAAAGAGGGGACAAAACGTGCTACTTTCTGTCACTTAAGCATTTGAAATGAATTGTTGATACATTTTTTTTTTAAAAAGCAGTTTTAAACGTAAAGCACGTAAAAGAAGTGTTTTGAATTAAGTTGTTTTTCAAATAAAGGTTTTCGAGTCAGTGATAAAAGATTTTGTGTATGCATTTTATTGTACTTACCCTGTAACTATGGAACGAGAGGGTCACATGCATCTCTACATGAAACAAGAGTACCGTTCCCCAATATTTAAGCTGCAAAAAAGTTGCAATAGTTTTCGTTTTTAGTGCACTTTTGTTAAAAAGATTACTGTATAAATGCATAGATATGTACCCTGTAATTTTAAAAAAGCCTATACATAATGTATTGGTACACCATTATTAAAAAAAGTGACACAGTGTATGTTCTAGCTAAATTGCTCCCAAATGTAAGATTGTTGTATCATAGTACAATAAGTAGGCCCTACCCCTTTATAGTTCTATACAGTATAAATTATATTTTAATTATCTAGTTGTTACCCCTTTATTCCCCAAACTTTACATATTGTTCCCTTATACTTACATGTAAGTACTTTATAGCTACACTATAATTACAGAAAGTTACGCGTTGTAAAATCGCTTTAATTACGCAGTATTTTCAATTACACAAAATTCAATGAAAAATGCTTTTGTAAAGAGATTTGAATTTTTTAAGCTTTAAATGTATTTTAAAAAATAATTAAATTAAGTGTTTTAAATGATTATTATTCAAAAATGTAATAAAAATTATTCTTAAAAATACAAATAATTATTTAAAAATATATAAATTTTTAAAAGAATGCAGTTTAAAAAACAAGATTATTCATATAGAAAGATTAAATAAAAAACATTTTAAATGATTTTTAATTATTTAAAAAAAATTATCAAATGCAGTGTTTTAATCATTATTCGACTTCAATATTTCAATTAAAAGAATAATACTAATAAAGAATACTCATTTAAAAATCCTTTAATTTTAAAATGAGTTATCAGATTTTAATCCAAAAGTATCCTTGTAATATTTATAACTTCAGAAAAAAAATGAAATGTACAATGTGAAATTTAACAATGTGTACAGCCAGTTTCCTGGACAAATACAAAAAAAAATTGTATTAGCCACAAGAGAAAGAGTTTTGTCAAGTAACTTTTAACAAAATTCCTGATGTGACTGAATGAAAGTAATAAATGAGGGTCAGATCAGCTAGAAAAAGCCAATGGCACATCACTTTTTGCAGAGTACAGGCCATTTTAATATGTACATAGTCCTGGGGAAGTGACTAAGAGACATTATTCAATGACTAAATAGTGGACAATAGAGGTAATCACAGACAGCAGAGGCACAGAGAACAAACAGAATGTAGACAGATGCTAATGTCCAATATTCATCACTGAAATGTGCCCACTCATCCACCTCTCTTAGGCAGAGAGAGAACAGATCTGCTCATGAGATACAAAAGAGAAAGTCCGACTCAAAGTGGCAAATAATGAGTGCGGACATATTAAAAAAGCACTCAGGCTCCATCCCTCTCTTTTTTACTCCTTCTCCTCCTCACCAGCCATGTTATTGATCACCTTTAACCTCTGCTTTCAGCACTGTCAAAACCACCATTTAGGGCCTCCCCAGGGACGAGGAGCCATCAATGACACCCCTGCCCCATAAATCATTACCAAGCCTGTGAGGGTCTGCTGCCCAGGGGCCTGACATTCAGGGGCAAAACCCAGCCGATCTTCCCTCAACACGCCCCCAGGGGTCAGAGGTCATCCCGTCAACCCTGTGCCAGGCGCTCCCTCGGCATACTGCTGGCACTCGTTTGATTTTTAAATCAAAACAAAGGTCAGGAAGACTGTCCTCTTGCTCTTTGCACCATGCGTGTGACACTTTCACACCGTTAACACTCCTAATCGGGCTCACAGCCAACAGGAAGCGGTTGTTCAACAGGGGAGACAGGTGGTGTCAGAGGTGACGGCTTCAAATATTTCTGGAATAATCTATAAGTTTGGGTCAAAATAAGGTCTGAACCATGTCGGTTTCAGTGAAATAAAATGATTAGTTAAAAGATACCATAAAATTTGGAACACTAGGTTTTATGTGTTCAGCCTTTCTTTATCACTGAAGTGGAAGTCTGTGTGGGGTAAAAAATATTGACTTTCTGATTAATTGCAGTCTTTATTTAAACAATCCTTATATCAATACTTTAGACTCATATTTTACTATATGTCTACTTTAAGTAGTTTTCTTTTTAGTGAGTTAGAAACATATGGCACAAACAGTGTAGACTGATTCCTGAAAAATAATGACTCTTCTTATAAGATAAGGTTATTTTGATAAAAGTTTTAATTGTTCAAAAGACGAGTTATCGATTTGGATCAGTCTAAATCACTGCCCTGTATAATTTACAGCATTGGCATTATAATTTACTAAACATTATAACTGAAATATACCTAAAAAGATTAGAATCAAATAGATTCACAATCTAATTTAGATATTGTGATTAGGAATTGAATCAAGAAATCTATATTGATAAATGAAAATTGGAAAAAAAAAAATAGTAGAAAAGTGAGACAAAATTTCATAAACAATGTATTTTACAAAATAAGAACATTAAAAAATTATTTAAATAAAAAAATAAGTATTTAAAAAATATATAGTTATCATATTTGAACATGAATGTATCTGTCTACTTTGTGGTTAATTAACTGCTATTAATATTAGTTAATGTGACAACTACATTTGTTTACAAAAAAAAAGAGAGAAATAATTAAGGGTCATATCAGGTAGAAATTACAAATGACATTTTGCTGAGTATGCCAATACAATTCTGTGTCTGATATGGGTAGAGTTGAGTAAAGTTCAATTGTGCACCCACTATTCCAAGATACTTTTGCAAGAAAGAAAATGGCTTAAAATTTTCTTTCTCAGTCTGTCACAATCGATTCAGTCAGATTAAGAAAAATCTGTGTTACTCACAATCCTTCTCCAATCAAACGCTCTCATTTCCAAGTTGCAAGGTTTTGTTTCCCAAAATATGAATGATGAGCTGATATAGGTGACAGCTGGATGTGAAGGAGCTCGGCATCCCCTTAGGAGGAAAGCCTCATCCCCCTTGTCTCTCCCCATACTGGAGGTGAAACAAAGAGGATTAATTGGTTTATCGCCTTTTTCGCTATGCTTGGTCCCAGCAATTAAATATTGGCCCTGGGCCCTCTGTGACCATTAGCGTACAATGCAGTGTTAACTGGGGCCGCTCCAGTTTCATGTTTGTGAGCACGCAAGGCCACGACCGCATTAGCGAAGCGTTAAAAAGTTATCTGGAAAAAAATTCATCTCCACGTTCTGAGGGCCAGCGGTAATTGATTGTTGTGCACCAAGTTGGAGAGTAGTTTCTCAAAAGGACAGGAAAGAGAGTAAATAAGGGATTTCAAAAGCTTATCGGGTTTACTATTTACAGAAAAGAAGGAAGGGACGAAGCACAAGAAGTTGAATACATGAAAGAAGAAAAAGCAAATAAAAAAAACAGCTCGCATTTTAAGTCTGTATACGCCAGGAGGAATAGTTTAGTGGGGTGGGTTTAGCAGCTTTCATATCTTTCTTTCTCCCTCTCTGTCTATGTCGCTTCCACTCCCTCAAGCCGTCAATTAGTGGGCCCGAGCTTCTGAGGGCCAGGCTCTTCCTCACATGTGCCTTTGTTGCAGTGACATTGACTCTCTCTCCCAGCAAGGCGTTTGAAGGTTAGGATAAGACACTGTCCAGGTTATCCATGGGTGCTCTCTGGGGTGCTGGTCTATGCCTCCCAGGATGAATAGTGTGTTGAGGAAGCAGGCTAAAGGCCCTTTCAACTGCACCAGGCTGCTCGCACACAAGAGTGGCTTGGCTTGGGGCCAGTATTTGTGCACTCACATAGTGCTTCAAGTTGTCTTCAAAGAGCTATTGAATGCTGGAGTGTCCAGCTGTGGAAACTGGACTGAAGAGTCAATGGGAATGTGCTTGCCGTTTCCGTAATATTAATCTGAAAAATGGCTAGTTAAGCTCAGAATGCATCAACACAGCAATTCGGTCATTGCAGTTAAGGTGATTTGTTGTGGTGTTCAATGTCGGACTATCATCTAGACCTTTTCAAACATCTTTAAGGCCACAGACTGGACTTCATCTATCACGGTGTCTGCTTTACACACCCCCTATACCCTGCTGGGGGACCGGCGCCATAACTCAACCCTGACATGACTGTCGATGTACTCTCTCTAGGACCCACTGCACTCATTCGGGCAGGTCCAGCTGGCTCCTGTCCTCCACCAGCCCCCCCACCACTTCTCCAGCTCCATCCATCAATCCTGCCACGCTCAACAGATGAGTGGCTTGTGTGCAAAATGCCAGGAAGCCCCAAAAGGGACCAATTGGTGGAGAGTGACAATTGTGATGGCCTTTTGAAAGAGCAGGTTGCCTATCGAGCAAGATGTCCTGTGTTCTTTTCGGTCAAGATTTAGTATTTATCCAACATTAATAATGTAAAAAAGGGAGAATTTGTTGTGAAGTCTCAGCACTGAGTGTATTTATAATCTAGTCTAGTGCTTCAGAATGTGAGAAGGCTCTGACAATGGCACAATTGTATTCATGCCCCGGCGTTATTAATTATGTATGTTTCGATTGCTGGACAACAACAAAACAAGTGCATGGCATTATCGCTAACAATAACATTGACTATCACTCCCACACAGTGTTGGTTTGCAAGTCCGTTTCTCTGGGTTTGGTCCAAACAGACCGGATGCAAAAAGAGCCCACCTTTTAACATAAACAATGAAAACCCTGCTGAGAAAAGCGTAAAACAGTCTTAGCTGGTTTGTTGGTCCTGGACTGGTATAGGCTATATATACAATCTTTGCCTGACCAAGTTAGTTTTCAGCTGGTCTGTCTGGGCTCCCAATCTGACCATCTGATAAGTCAAGTCATCTTCATTTATATAGCGCTTTTAACAATGGATTGTTTCAAAGCAGCTTTACAGAGATAAACATATAATTTAAGGTAACAGATTGTTTTGGCATTATAGCGGTTCTTGAATAATGTTATTTCCAGCTAAAGTTAACTTTGATTGATTCACCTCCGTCGAAATGATCAGACTTTTAAAGTGCAAAAAATCACCTTTAAACCCACCAATAGAACAGCATGACCAAGCTGGGAGAACAAAACCTTTTTACATATTGCTTGTTGGAAAATATGCAGGGCATTAACCATTTTCATGACTATTAAAGCAAATGCAAGGATTTACGAGTTACCAAAACCCATTAATACATGCCATGCTATCTGGGTTCAGCAAAAAAATCTAAGCCGAATTGTTTACAACCCATTCAATGGACCTACATAAGCACTTCTCAGGGTTCAAAGGTGGCTGGCCCACCCACGTCACTACACAGTGAGGAGACACCCAGGAATGTTGAAGGTCAGTGCCACGCAAGACCATATCTCCAAAGCTCACGGGACGCACGCCCCTGCCCTGTCACACCCCCATCAGTACCATAACCTCTCCTGCCCTGCAATACCCTCAGTCCTGAGCATACGCATACGAGACCCTGCAAGACCCCTGCGCTTGTCACTAAACTTCTGCGTCATAGCCGGCACACAAAAGCAACCCAGTGTTTGCGTGAGCATGCGAACGCGCGCCTGGGCGCAGATGTCCCGCAGCGGTGCTGTGTCAATGCGTCTGTTGTGAACCCAGCAGGGAAACGCGTCGGAGGCCTGGCCTACACAGTGGCTGCCATCTGAATGGATGGAATTCAAGATGGCAACTCTGACGAGCTGAGCATGCAGACGCAAAACAATACCCCTCTCTTTCTTTCCCCTCGCGCGCTTTCTCGGTCTCTCTCACAGTGGCTTTTCATTATGCTTTCATCACGTTCTCTCTGCTCGCCGGAGTCCCATGCGGCACTTTCGCTGTGATGGAGACCTATCGAGAGTTCTTTGGTGCACACGGATACCAGGCTTTACCCCGGCAGACTTGGGCTGATTACTACAGAGAGTCCTTCAGATGTGTGTTAAATCACAGGGCTGGCTTATAGATTTTTTATGATTAAGTGGGTAAGGCTCGGGAAGTGAAGAATGGCTGAACATGGTAGTGTACCTCTTCTGATCTTCCTCTGTACTGTTCCATGCTCTCGTTTTCGACACCCGCGCTCTTCGGCACACTGTCAAACACACTATTCATATCTTAAAGAGAAATGTGGCAGGATAGAAATAAATGTGTCATAACTTCGCCCCGTTCAATAGAACGGTACGGAGGGTAGAGCGCTACCCTGAGGCGGCGGATGATTGATTGCAAACGATCATTCTATGATTGATCTATTGATTATGTGTCCGGCAGCCCTCACCCTGTTAACAGGAGACATATGGCATCACTCTAGGGACATTAGGAAGGCATGCGGAAGCCCATAATGCACCTCTTCCATGTGCCCTAGTCTCCCAGCAGGTGAAATGAAGTCTTGAGAAGAGAAAGTATAAGTACATTGCATGGAGTTTCACATTATAAAAACTCCCAGCATGATCAGAATGATTCATTTGAATAAATCTCACGTTGCCCTCAGAGCACATGTGTTTACATCAAACCCAACAAGGTTGCGGCTAAAGATTAATATATGATCCAAAGGGCTCGCTGTGGATCACTGACACTATAATGGGGTCTTTCAACACACGTGTCTTTTCCCACAATTAGCAAACAATGTAATTAGCGTAAAGCAAAGTAGTTTAAAACTAAGGGGTCTCTGGAGAACGTAGCCGTAGACTGAGGCTGAAAGCCATCTTGAAACTAATTATTCATATAGCTTCTTTGAAAAGATATTAGAGGAGATCTGTGCTATATAATTTCAATATCTAAAACAGGAACCAGTGGGTTCAGATAACAGAGTTTAAGAGAAATGGGGAAAAAAATTATTTTCAAATAGATAAAAATCACAGGGACACTGATAAAAGCTGCCGATCTCCGAGGGAGCTCATGACTGCCTAAAGTACATGAGCGCAGAGTTGGGCAAAATTCTGAATTGAAGAATTGGCTCCCATTCAATTCATAAGTGTGAATCTGTGAATCAATCAATAAATCAATAATTCAAATGTTTAAGATTTTATCAATTTCCTTTTTTCAACTTTCCCACGTCTAAAATTCACACTTTTAAAATCCCCTCGTATATCCAAGTTTTCCAAGACCATGAGAACCCTGGTTCTTAAAAAAAAAAGACAGTTGTTGAGGAAGCAAGTTAAAATAAATATGATTTCAGCTTAATTCTGAATTTTTTGCTTTTTTTAAAGCTTTTTTTAAAGCTTGTTTTATCTTATTTTAAATCATCATAAGCCATATTGTAGCCCCCTTTGAACAGTGCTGAGACCCGGACCACTGTTATAAACCTTCAAACTTTTTGAAACTCTCAAACAAGACTTTGTAAAGCCAACATTAAATTTCTCTTGACAAACTTGCATTTAATAATCCAAATTACAATTATGTGAATTCCATTGAACTCCAATTCAATTTAAAAGTACTTCCATACATTCAAATTCGAATTGCAATTCTTCATATCCTGTTTCCTGCCTCAATTCAGTTTAAGTTATAATTCAGGAATTAAAATGGAATTTAAAAAGCATTCTCGTTTCATGTTTCTGTGTATTCTCTGTATAATTGTAAACAAATAATTTGGTAAGAATGCATGTGAAGAGAAGGAGGGAGAGAGATAGCAAAAGAGTAAGAGCCAGAGAGTGAGAGAATAAAAGAGAGCAACCAGCTCTTTGCAAAGCAGCCTCTTTGTTCCCAGGGATCCCAGGGAGCGGTGGGCGGATAGCCCCAGATGAGAGAGAAACATTATCTCTCCGAATAGAGCCAGTGCATTGGTTCCAGAAGCCGCACTGGCACGATTCGCCCTGTCCTCTAGGTAATTAATTCTCTGAGTGGCCCTTGTCTCATGGGAACAAAGTGGCTGCTTGTTAGAGCAAAGTGTTCGAAGATCAACCAACAGACATGCCGCAGGACTACCACCGTTCAAGAGTTGGCCACGTGTTGGCTATTCCACGCCCACAAAGGGCCTCTTCATCTCAAAATTTTGTCTCATAAAAACATTATTGTGCAGCTTCGGGGATCATTTGTCCACTCCAAAGAATCAAAAACCAAAACATTGACCCCTCTGGTCTTTCGGGGTGCATTTTTTAAATTCTGCCCTCCTCCCTGCCACTCTTATGCCCACACTGACGTCCCAGCAGTGCTCCTACGCAGCCAAAGTCACCATAGAGGTATTTCAAAGGTTGCGTGGTCAATGCCGCCACCATAGAGGCCATTATGTTTTGGCCCTTGTCTTGACGCCAAACAGAGGAGCCTCTGTTGGACGATTGCGTCCATCTTCTGCGTTTTAAATGTTTTTTTTTGCTCACTCCGATTGTTCCTAAATGCATGTTTTTGTCCCTTGTTGGTTCACCTCTTCTCCTTTCTAACATAGCTATGAATCAACGGGCCGACTCTCCATCAATAATATTCTAAATATGGCTGCCCCACATGGCTCCGCTCTTGCGCACCATGTACCTGCCAAGCGCTTGGGCAAGGTCATGTCAGCCTATTAAGCATATTAAAACATTGCAATTATGGTAATTGGCAACTACTAATGCAACTTTAGGTAGCTTTACTCCAGGCAATTAATCATAATGGATAAGCCACTAACATGTAGGGGGAGGGAGTCGAGAGGTACAGGGTCACATGCTTTAGGCCCATCCGACTGGTCAGAGCTTGACCCTGACTTCACTGAGCTCATTCAACTTCATTGTGCTCATCTAATTTGCAAACATCATAGAGGAAAAAGGCCTCATGCAAAATCTGTCTTCTGGAAATTGTTTTAATATCACTAAGTGGCTAATCCATGTATATCTCAACACATGGATTCTACAGAAATATCTGTCTTTATAGAGTGACCTATGAATTGTTGCAATGGGCATTCAAAATATTTACCTTTAACTTGAAACTAAATATTCACCTTTACTCCCTAAAATGCGCATAAACCCTACCATTGTCACGGTTATGTTTAGTTTAATTGTGTTTTACTTTGGTTTTCCCTGTTTCCTGACTTCCTGTGGTTTTATTCCTTGTTAATTTCCTAGGTTTTTGATTAATTAATTCTGTTTATCATTTAGCTCCTTTGTTTGCTTCTCCTGTATATACTGTACTCCTTTTTGTTCATTGTCTGGTATCGTCAATGTTAACATGGTTGTGTTTCAATGATCCTCCTGTTATCTCCAGCGTGTTACTGCGGTTTGATTTATGATTAAAGACTTTATTAGAATCCTGAAAAAATGTATCAAAGTTTACACAAAATTAATAATTATTATGAACAACTGTTTTCAACATTAATAACAAGCAGAAATGTTATACTTTGGCACCAAATCAGCATATTACAATGAAAACGTGTTACTGTGTATTATTTCAACACATTCTCATCCTTTGGCGTCATATAGGTGACGCCATATGACATTTCGTCGAAATCTTACGCACATGGCATCCTTTAGCGTCAATATAACACGCACTGTTATGTTTAGGTCTGGGGTAGGGTTACGGTTATGACGCCTTGGGATCTGTGTCTCATATTGACGCTAAAGGATGCCATGTGCGTCGGATTTAGACGAGCGTCACCTGTATGACACCTTGGGTTCTGCGTCTCATATTGACGCTAAAGGATGCCATGTGCGTAAGATTTCGACGAAATGTCAAAAGCGTCACATGTATGACGCCTTGGGATGAGAACGGGCTGATTATTTCTGATGTACAGCAAAAGATTGTTGAGCTTCACGAAATAGAAAGTGGCTGTAAGAAAATAGCTAAATCGATCAACCGATCAACATCTACATGGAAGAGTACGTGTGTCTATATTGTCTTAATGCGTGGCGAGGAGGATAGATTGAGTGGCCAAAGACTCTCCAAAGATCACAGTCTTGGGGGCAGAAAGCCTCAAAAATATATATCAAACAGCACCTACATCACCACAAGTTTAAAGAAAAAATACTCTGCTCTCATCCAAAAACAAACCCCAGCATATTCAGTTGTTAGACACGTCTAGAACTTCAAACGGAACAGGTTCTATGGTCAGATGAAACTTCTTTTTTTAATAGACTTTTTGGCAGCAAACCCACCAATCTCAGTCCCCTGTCCTGAATCCTTTGAAAAACTGAAGAGGAGAGTGTATCAACATGGACTTGCAGAATTTTAAGGATCTTAAGAGATTCTGTATGGAGGAATGGTCTCTGATCTCCTGTCAAGTGCATTATAGGAGAAGACTCAAAGCCGTTATCTTGGCAAAATGAGGTTGTAAAAAGTATTGAATTAAAGAGTCCCATTAATTGTGGCCATTCTGTATTAGAGAAAAACATATATATATATATATACTGACATTTTCTATTTTTATTTTGCTAACTGTGGTGAGGAAATGTAGATTATGTAACACATTGTTGAATGAATGAAAGTATCTTGCTAAGCAGTTTGACCAACAAATTGCAGAGTTTGATTGGGAAGAAAGGAAGTGTCATCCCTTTTTCGGTACCAACCTCTCCCTATCGTTAAACTGTGCATACCCCCTCCACCCCTCCTCTCCAAGCGGCCCTGACTGTGTCTCTCCGGGAGGAGAGCGCATTCTCCTTTCATCCCCTTTAGAGGACAAACATCAGCCCCATCTTGCCACCATCCATATTCATGAGCCTCTTATAAATATCTGATAGCGGCCGCTCTACAGCTGTTTAGCTCTGAAAGCAACGCTTAGCCCATACACGCACATACACACACACACACACACACACACACACAGACAGAGGCTTTAACGTAGTACTTACTGGTCCGATCTCGGGCCCTCATCACCCTGTTTTTTTTTATTGTGCCCTGGCGGCCCCATGATAGCATCAGCTCATTGCCGGGGTATCACTCTCAACTTAATTAAAGACTAAATGTGAGCGCTAAATAAGAAGAGAATCAAAAAGAGCTGTGCTTACCTTCCTCATGACAGCACAGTGCTTATCTAAAGAGAGAAAGATAGAAAGAGAGAGGGAATAAGATGGCAAGGATATACAGCTTTCTGTTAATTGTCACTTCCTCATCTGAGCAAAGCCCAATACAAGGTTGCCGACTGCTATACCTATCATGTGTGTGTGTGTGTGTGTTTTAATATATGGTTTAATTATACAAATTGAATTATTCCAATATGATTTAAATGAATAACTAGGCTACATATATATTGATTAGAGAAAATTATTATATAGTGTTAATGTACTGTAGCATCTCATATTTTGGGTCCCTGGCTGCCTGTGAGTCTCGATGAGGGATCTCTTGGTCTGTAAAGGTTGAAAATACTCCTATTAGCTGAATTTCACTATAAAGTCACGCCAATCTCATGCACAGAGAATTCTGTCGTCACATTATTTAACCAAAAGACACTGGATGAATTGGACTCAATAAATGCAAACTATGACTCGTTTATGAGGTGGGCACTGTGTTCTCAACACGAGGCAGAAAAGAACATTTGTGCCTGCCTGAGAAACTGCTCTTTTTTCCCTCAGATAACGCTTCCAGTCTTCCACCAACTCATTAGAAACGTTAGAATTGCTGATCCAGGCAAGAAAAAATGCGCTTTGCTTCGTTTTTCAGAATATCCTTGTTCTGTTTCCAAAACAAATAGCAAGAAATTTAAATATTGCTCTTGTGGTGTGTGTGTGTGTGTGTGTGTGTGAGGGGGAGGGTTAGAGAGTGAGAGAGAAAGAAAGACAGGTTGTGAGGTTTAAGATAAGTATCACAGTACCCAGTGGACTGGATGGGTTTAAAGTATTAACATTAGAGAATACAGGATGAGCACAAGTAAAGGAGAAGCAGAACAAACCACAGGGAGGAAATGATAAGAAAGAAAATAAACCACAAAGATTGAGGAAAGTCAAGCAAAAACATATGGGAACATACACATAGGCTATAATAAACGTATATGAGGTGGGAGGTACATGTGAGTAAAAACAGCACATTGAAACAGGATTGATTTGAAGAGACAATAGGCAAAAAATGAAAGGGGCCTATGAGACATGAAAAAGACAGAGGAAGCTTTTACAGAGTCTGAGGGGAGAGAAAAGGAGAGATGGGGGATTTCTTTACCGCTCATTAGCCATGCACAGTGATCTGGCTTTTCTCCCACACCTCGCGGCTTATTACAGCCCGAGCCCTGCCTGCCAGCGCAGCCCCCCTCGCCACCCTCCTCCCCCAGCCCGCACAATCACGCCTGCAATCACAGCCTCTAATTAGGTTAATTAATTTGTATCAGCCCTTGTAGGGACTTGGCTGATGAGGCAGCCATAAGAGTATCACTGCTTGGACCTCATTAAAATACAAGAAAGACGACGAGATACAGAGAATGTTGTTGTTTGTACGACAGGACAGGACAGGGTCGAAAAGCGTTTCAGATCGGACCCCATTCCCGCTACACACCCCCACCTGCTCTCTCTGTCCCACCTTGCATTATCCCCTAGGTGACGAGGCTGTCCTGTTCAGCTATAGACAGGGAGAATATACTGTTAGTGCTCAGGAAGGAGGGGCCCTTTTGAAACAGAAGCATCACATTACAATCAGCGAGGGCCGCTCATCAGGACACTGACGAACACACTCTGATTAACAGCGCGATCTGATAACAGCAATCACACAGCCCGTAGGACCAGTCCCGAGAGAGAGAGAGAGAGAGAGAGAGAGAGAGAGAGAGAGAGAGAGAGAGAGAGAGAGAGAGAGAGAGCACGAGGTTTGCTGGGAATGTGTGATACGTATATTGAAATGCTCATTCACTCTGTTCTTACAGTAATAGGGATAATGCAATATGGAGAGATAACAAATGTCATGATATAAAAGTATTATTAGAATAGTGAAGCAAATGTTAAAGATTTAACCCTCACGTTCTGCCTCAAAAACATTGAAGTATCAGGTTGATAATTATTCATTTAAAATTTCAAAGTAACATTGATCATTTGTCTTCCGTTAAAATTTTACATATGTTTGGAGTCTCAAAACCCCCAGATTTAAAGCATGAATAAATGTAATAAATTTATATGCAAACATTCTCAAACTGGTATATAGACGTTTGCCCCGGCCCTTTTCAGAGATGCGCTCTTTGTGTTCTGTCTTCCGGGTTTATATTTTCACAGCATGAAGGTAAGATCTCACGGATTTTTGAATGATCCGCTCGTTTGAAAATCTTCACAGTCTACTGACATTTGAATTGTTATGCATGACATCCACTTCAAACATTACAATGCCCATGATAACTTTCGTTAACTCTACAATAAGTAAATCCACCTCACCATCGAATTACTCTTCGACAGCGATGTCATAAAAAATATACAGAGCTACCGCAAAAACAGAAGTTTCAGAAGAATTCTGAATTGAAAGAATTAATTCGTTTTTAGAAACATTTCAAACAAAAACACTTGAATAATAGCCGATAACCAATATGGTACAGATATATCGTGCATACCAGTCACATTTCTGAAACAAGAATGCCTTTGTGGTGAAACAAGTGTTTAAGTTTCACATGAACGTGTTAAAAGTTTTCGAAAGGGAAAACGACTCTCATTATACACATACATCAATGGGGTCAAACATAAAAGTCAACTTCAATAGATCAGGAGGGTTTAGTTCACTCAAAAATAAATAAAATCCATGTCATTCCAAACCTGTATGAATTTCTTTCTTCAGTAGAATGCAAACGAATGTATTTTAAAGAACATTGGAGTTCAAACAACATTGGACCCCACTGACTTTCATTGTGTGGACAAAAAAAACAAAAAAACAAGAAATTCAGACAGTCATACAGATTTAAAACAGTGTTATAGTGAGTAAATGATGATGACACTTTCCATTTGGGTGAACTACACCATTATGGTCTCAAAGTATTGCAGGAGAGCAGTTCACTAAAACCTACAGGGAGACAAACAAAGTAGCAAACAGATACAAAAAAAATGTGCATCAGTTAACAGGCCATAATAGACCATAAAGCCAGACTGTTGTTCTATAAGGCTGAGTGAAGCAGAGTGTGGAGGGATACGCAGAGATAGACAGACAATGACACCCGGCTGCCTGCAGACAAGGACAGATCCAGTAGTTAAAGTGTAATGAACACATCCCCCAGGCACACGGCTGCCAGTGGGAGAGTGATGGACTAACGGTAATACCCAGGCAGATGGGTGCGCGCCGCGCCTTGTCCTGTCCTCTCACCCGCAGCGGGTCCCCCCCAATGGGCCCGCCATGTCTGGGGAGCAGAGGGGGAAACGAGCTCCACCGGGGAGGAGGCCTTAGCGTGATTTAGACTCCCATGCAAATTTAATCAATTCGAGTGCCTCTTCCAAACAGGCTCATGGCTAATTAGTGACAATTTAAAGGGGTCTCTGTGATCCCACCTCACACACGCACACACTCGCACGCAGTGAGGGTTATAAAGATTTTCCTTCAATCGCTTTCCCTCTGGCACAGAGACAAACCCCCACCCCTCGAGCTCTCGCTACAATCCGCTACTTCAAAAGCCATGTGACAAACTGCGGTGCAACTCAAAGGAGGCATAAGAACCTTAGCCATTTTTTCTGCACGACCCACCGATTCTACTGTTCATCCACCCGGTTGCCCTGCACCATAATTGGCAAATCGATTAGTGCTGTTCTTAACCTCATTAAGGAAAGAAGTCTTTGAGGCACGGCAGAAGAGAGGCAGCTAAGGGCTTGACATTCAGCAAGGCTCAGGTGTTTTAATAACAGCCAAGGCCATCGTTCTCCGGTCAACGCTCCTCCGAGTCACCAACGCTGTTATGTATGGAAAGTGATAAAGGAACGTCCTTACTTCTAGAGTGTTTCACAAAGCTCAATTCACTGTACATCTGTGAAAAGCTCTTGCAATAATGCTTTCAAATTATTCATCACATATTATTTGTGTCTGTAATTACAGTTTAATACATGGACATGTGTTACAATGTGATGTAAAACGCTCTATATAGAGAGATACAAATCTGCAATAAGCAAATTGCTATGAAAAGGTTCTTCGCACTCACTTACATACCGAGGGGCCTCAACATCATTTGTAACTCATTTTATTAGCGCCATTCAGAATCACTTCATATTAATTACTCAGGGGTAAGGTTAAAGACATCATCCCAATTAATTACTCATCTTAATGATTTCACTACGGTATCAGTCTTTTTAGATCTGTTTTTTCAAGATGTGAGAAACACTTGACAATTGAAAATGAAAAACTATATAACCACTATATCCAGGTTCTTGACATATGTGAACCCCAAATATGGATTAGTAGTGTGATCCAAAAATGGTCTTATTTGAAACAATTCTTTAGTCTTGGTTATTTAAAAGAAAAAAAATGTCTTTGTAATATTTAAAGTAGGCATGAAATTCCACCCTATAGGCATCTTAATGATATTGTTGTGTACAATTCATTCATGCATGTTTCATAAAAAATAAAATAATAATACAAATAAAAATAATAAAGATCAAAATGTCATAACACAATCTTCCGGTGACAGACTTCTCTCTGGTGATGTATGTCACCTCCATTCATTTGGTCTGCTTCAATCCTGCTTCTTTCTTACAATCACCTGCAAGCTCACATTCAGCTAATCTGCCAATCAACAACAGATCAATAGAACCAAGTTTACAACTTATATTTTTTCAATGATCATCCTCACTTGGATGTATGTCACAATATGGAAGAAAGGATTCATCGCAACTTCCATTACATTGCGACTTTATTGGAAAAACTTGCTTTTCCTCCAAAACTTCTTGTTTGTTGTTTTAACTCACATCTGATTATTTGCTATAGTGTGCAATGCTCACATTTCACAATTGAATCAGCTCTAGCTAAATAAATGTAAGTGTCGCCCTGCATAATATCCTGTTTAAATATATCACATTACATAAGTAAAACGGGTTGCTAACAGCAACTAACAGAGAATTTAAGGATCTTAAAAGTGCACTCAGTAATTGTTTATGTATGTTGTGCTGGCTCAGCTGGTCATGCGATCTCAAAATGGCTGCCTCCGTGAGGTGACCAGCTTCATGTAAAATAAAATTTGTTGGCAAATTCATGTTATGTGAGTGTACAAGAGTTTACTATTTCCAAAATACTTATTTATGCCTTTGTGTTTATGTGTATTTCATTTTAAAGGAAAAATAACTGAGTGCCACTTTGAGGCATAGACATGTAGCCTATACGTAAATGCCACATTCGACCGCTCCAGACACATCGGGGTCGGCGAGCCCACCATCTTGGAACGGTCAGCGTGTCGTGTCGTCACTCACAGTAAGAATCAATGTTGCCACAACCTTGCGCAGCTTCTGGTTGTGAAACCACAGAGATTTATATTCCTGAAGAAATGGGATAACCTTTCGTAGGTGAGAATGTATTGGTTTGTGTTTTTATATGTATAAACTCAATATTATAGGTTTTTATTTTGGTACTTTTTAATGTTTTTACTTTTACTATGGTAACTATTTAATGTCGTCTTAGCTGAAGCCTTCGTCTTGTATTGTGTTAGTCTGGCTAAATAGAAAATTGCCCATAGAAACAGCCGGCAATGACGCATTTATGTATAGGCCATGTATACAGTATATGTGTGGTTTTGAGGTACAAAACGTGGCAGAATGACTTTCAACTAACACTAGCCAATTCTGTCTTTATAGGTGTTAAAAATCATTCAAAAAAGATCTATACTTATCCAAAAGAACAATGGTTACCTGCAGTCCCTCATTACACTTAACACATCAGTATAGTTCCACTGAACAAACCAACAAAAAGTGAGCAAAAGCACTGAAGGTCAGCATCCCATCAAATGAGCCTATTCAAAGCTATTGTCAACTCCATGAGGGCAACAGGAGGCCTCTTTTACATCTCCTAATGTGAATAACATAATGGGACAATGTGGTGGATTTTGACCAATATCTTTCAAATCTAGGGGTTACTACCAACACTGCACTGGCAGACCTGCAGCCATGACCCCTGTGCAAAAGCTGATCTGAATGAAAGACAGGCTTCAGTAAGAACAGTGGCCTTCTGTGTAACGGCAGACGGAAGCAGAGCGGAACTGTGCACACGGCTGCGTGACCCTCCACTCCAAACCGAGGCGGTCGCAGTGACGAATGCTCAACCACATGACGCACAAATACGCGCACACTCCGCCTGTCACTTCTTTTGGCTGAGATTTCTGCAAATACAAAAGGTCAATATTGATAGGTCACACGGAGCTGCTTTGTAAATATCACGAGGCTTAAACGTGCATGTTCATGTCATTGTGAACACACACTTGTAATTCCTTTAAAAAAAAAAAAAACATGTATAGAATTTAAAATGTTTAGTGCCAGCATTACAGTACAGCAGCAGTATCCACACCGCATTCATTACAAACAGCTTTTCCTGTGGTCAGCGTTGGCACAGATAGACTCCTGGCTCGCTCCTCCTGAACACAATGACATTTCCCTGTTCCTGATTCACCCCTCCTCTCTTTCCCAGGAGAGAGTAATGGATGGGGCCTGTTTATGAAGCCGCTGCCACCTGCATGATCAATCAAGCCACGCAGAGACGACACAAAAAGCTCAGTCTGCGCAGACACCACACAACCTTTCACATGAACAATTACACAAGCAGGAACACGATTGGTGCAAGAGTGTTTAAAAGTGGGCCATTTAAAGTTCTGAGAAATTTAACTTCTGTTTAACTCTTTAAACATTATGTATCCAAGTGAAAATGCAAAGGATAAAAACAACACTAGTGTGTGTGTGTGTGTATATACAAATATACACACACAGAGACAATAGTGTTTCAAACCTTAGTTCACTTCAAAATGAAAATTCTGTCATCATCATCAAGATTTTTCAAACCTGTATGAATTTCTTTCTTCTGCTGAACACAAGGGAAGATATTTTGAAGAATGTCGATGACCAGACAGTTGATGGACCCCATTGACTTCTATAGCAGGGGAAAAAAATTCTATGAAAGTCAATGGGATACATCAACTGTCTGGTTATCGCCATTCTTCAAAATATCTTCTTTTTTTACCAGGGTTATCAGGGTGAGTAAATGATGACAGAATTTTCATTTTGAAGTGAACTAATCCTTTAAGAGTTATATAATCCTCTGCTCTCATCCAAAAACAAACTCCAGCATTTTCAGTTGCCAGACACTACTGGAACTTCAAACGGGACTGGGTTCTATAGTCATATGAAAAACAAAGAAGAGCTTTTGGGCAGCAAACATTCAAGATGGGTTAGGTGCACTTGCAGGTATACAAAAGCACCCCATGCGAGCATTAAATATACTGCTGGATCTTTAATGTTGTGGGCCTATTTTTTGGAGGAGGTCATCTTGTTCAGATACATGGCATCATGGATTCAATCAAACACCAACAGACCAAAAATCAAAACTTGACGGCCTCTGCTAGAAAGATTATAATGGGGCGTAGTTGAATCTTACATCAGGACAATGATCCAAAACAAACATCTAAAACACAAAAATGGGTCACTGGTCTCAAAATTAAGGTTCTGCCATGGCCATTCCAGTCCCCTGACCTGAACCCTAGAAAATGAGTGGGGTGAACTCCCCAACATGGACCTCGGAATTTAAGGGATCTGGAAAGATGGAGGAATGGTCTCTGATTTCTTGCCAGGTGTTCCCTAACCACATAAGGACTCAGATGGCAAATGGAAGTAACAAAAAGTATTGAATAAAAGAGGGCCAATAATTGTGGCCAACATGTATTGGAGAATAACATTTCATGAGATTCTCCCCCCAAAGTTTAGGGTTTTTTGGTGCATTTTTTAAAATAAATAATCCAATAGTTTAAGACATAATTCAAGAGTTGGCTGAATTGTGAAGACAGTAGTTACATTTTCAAAAGTAATGCCAACTTCAACTGGCAGGAAATTTGCTCATTTTGTATCATGGTTGTAAATTTGACGAGATGTGCTAGTGCCATCTGCTGATAAAACCAAAGAACTACAAAACATTAAAGACAAAACTTTATTTCAAAGCAAAACATGAATTGCCATAAATATGTACAATCTCCTTGCCTTATAGTGTGCAAGATGCCCAGCATTTTTTCTCTGCGTACGCTAAAGAGGGGAATGACAAATCCACAGATTCAGTCCACTTCATTGATATTACAGCTGATTGACAACCACAAGACAGAGATTGTTTCCTCGATGTGATGATCCAAAGACATCATCTCTTCCTCTTGGTCTCAAATCTATAGATGGCAGGAGCAGTGCTGGTCTCCTTACGCACTTTCACTTTCTTAACCTTATCCTGTCAGAGATAAAAGCACAACAGATGTCACACAATAATGCAAACAAACAAACTCTTGAAGAATGTCCAACAACTATTAAGACAGGATAAAAAATATATCTAAAAAATACAAGATCATTGTTGAATCCATGCCTTAGTAAACATAAATGAGACAGGAATTTTCGGTAACACTTTACTTGAAGGGGTGTGCATAAGACTGGCATGACACCTTCATAACCATGACATGACGTATGTCATGAATATGAAGTAAGGTTTATGCATGTTTATGATAACTGTCATTAAGTGTCTTTCGCTCAATAATGACATTTTGAATGCAAATATGACATTGTTTAAGATGTCTTTGTTATGACATCTTGACATAAACCATAATATCATAACCTGTCAGTGTCTTTGTCACGACAACTTGACATTAAATTAAGTTAAACTGTCATGTGGCTGGTTTTGACATTGGCTGTCCGCTGTCATGAGTCCGTTATAACAGTGTCATGAATATTTTTCGTGACCTCAACTACAGTGGTACAAATTGAATTTGTCATTAAAAAGTTATAATGGCTTCATGACAGCCAATGTCAAAACCTATAGATGGCAGGACCTGACAGTTTAATGTAATGTTAACCAATAAAGCTAAGTGGTTTCTTAAGTTTGATAATTAATCTGCTATGTCATGTTTATGACAGGTTGTGTTGTCTTAGTAATGTCAAGTTGTCATGACAAAGACACTGACTGTTTATGATGTATTGGTTTATGTCAAGGTGTCATAACAAAGACATCTCAAACAATGTCATATTTGCATTAAAAATGTCATAATTTAGCGAATGACACTTAATGACAGTTGTCACAAACATGCATAAAACTTCCTTCATATTCATAACATGTGTCATGTCATGATTATGAAGCTGTCATGTTAGTCTTATGCAGACCCCTTTAAGTAAAGTGTTACCGAATTTTCCTAATCAGTACTGCAGTGCTCATGTTGAAAAGGTTAGGGGGAATGTAGTTGAATTCACTCACTTGTAGATCTTTTCTCGTCTGGATTTTTTGACTAATGACAAACATCTCCTGTTCTCTGTCTATACGTTCTGAAAGCCTCAGATACTGCTGTTTCCTCTGTTTGGAAAGTTTCTGAGAAAGGGGGAATAAACATGTTAGAAAAAGACAAATATGAGAAAGAGGACAATAAATTCAGAGAGGAAAATTTGAAAAATATGATTTCTTATTTATATTATTGATGAATGATCAATCTTTGATATAATGTACTATTTACATAATTATTTATATTAATTGATATTAATACAGTTATATATTATCATGGTAACACTTTAAAATGGTCTCATTCATTAACATTAGTTAATGTCTTAACTAAAATGAACACATATGTTACAGTACTTATTCATCTTTGTTAATAAAAATAAAGTTGTTCATTGTTTAACAGTGCATTGTACACAGTACAAATACTTATGTTATGTATATAGTACAGAGAATGTGTTACTTTTATTGACTTAGATTCCACTGCTCCCAGAATGCTCTTGTTTGTCAGGGTCTCTATTGTTGGTCTGTTATACACTCTGTCCACCAATGCAGGCACCGTGTTGAGGTGTGTGGCCAGGTCAAAATCCTCCACTGGCATGAAACAAAAACAGATTTGGGAATTTAATAATAAAAAGAAAATGTCTCTTTTTCAACTGGGCGATCCACCGATTATTGTTTGATGTTAAACTTTATTTTATGAAAATACGCGTTCAATAAATACACGATCATGCAATATTAACTTCAACTAAAGCTAAAGTTACGGTTAGGGATGCACGATGATATCGGGACAACATCGGAGTCGGCCGATAAAAGCTTAAAATGACCATCATCGGCATCGGCCGATATGAATATTTCTGCCGATGAGCCTTGCCGATAGGGCGGCGTGTTTCCTAACCGCACGTGACGACCGCGAACAAAGCATGAGCGCCAGCAACTTAAACTTCCAACTAGGGGTGTGCGTCTCATGGTTTTTGATCATGGACGATTAAAATGTCTCCACGATCTGCTTTTGAAGAAAAATCATAGTATCGTGCAATCTATCAGTTCAATTCTGGCGCCTTCATCTGAACATACTGTACAACGCGACGTACATTCACATCACATTACATGTAAACGCAGAGGTAGAGTTACACTCACGGGACACCGCAATTCACAAAAGTTCATTATTTGCATGTGCGTCAATGTCTTGCTAGGTAAACATGTCATTCACGTGCTGATGCGCTGTTCTAACATCCGCTTTTCTGAGCGCGTTACACCCGACGCTCACAGGAACTAAAAGCCTGTCACAGCGCCTGCATACTGGACTAATCTTTCGAGTCTTATTGCGCTGATACTGTCAAATACACACATGGTTTACATAAACAAAGTTGGTTATGTCTAAAGTGAAAGAAAACACAGAAAATCTGCTTGTCAAATGCGTGTTTATCAGACGCGTCGCGTGCAGCTCTTAAAGAGACAGTAATAATATGCTGCCGCTTGTCCTTAAAGAGATACTGCACCCAGAAATAACAATTCTGTCATTATTTACTCACTCTAATGTTGTTCCAAACCTGTATTAATTTCTTTCTTGTGCCTAAATATCCTATGGAAGTCACTGGAGTACAGCAACTGTTTGGTTAGCCACATTCTTCCAAATAACTTTTATTTTCAACAGAAGAAAGAAACTTGAGAGAGTAAATGATGACAATTTAAATTTTTGGGAGAACTATCCCGTTAATGTTAATAAAACAACAAAACACAGAGGAAATCACTCACTGCTCTTGACTGAGAACTTTAATAGAACCTTTAATAAGCTTTTTTTGCTCTAAAAAAAAAAAAAATATATATATATATATATATATATATATATATATATAAATAAAAAAATACAAATATATCGGTATCGGGCAAAATTAGTTTGAAAATATCGGCATATCGAATATCGGCCAAAATCCAATATCGTGCATCCCTAGTTACGGTAAGTAAAATTAAAATGTACATCACCATTAAGAATGATTTTATTTTTCTGGCTGCAATGTAATCATCATAATGCATGTAATATGGTACTATAAACTTGTTATTATATAGGGCACATTTAAAACACAACATTAAATTTCATACACTATGTGACAGGGTTAGGCACCATCTCTGCTCCATCTGTTTCCTCGAAAAGGTGTGGTTATACAAGATTACCTTCTTTTTTTGAGTCCACATAAAAGACATGTTTATTTTTCTTTTCCTCGTTGACATCAAGAAAATGGAGCTCTGACTTCATCCTTTCGATTTTCTGAAAAATACAAACACTTATGCCATTAATCTCAACTGTAAGGGGATGGAACCGCAAATACTCAGATGCATAAGAATTAGCCATACCTTCATCTCCGACACCCGCTTCATTTCCACATATCTGATGTCCTGGGTCCTCATCATCTTCTTCTGCTCATCCGTCATCACTGATTCTTCTGGTTTGATCACGTGAACACCATCCTAACCGGAATGAACAGAAGCACAATAAGCAGGGTTAAATTACAGTAGTCAACATTTGAAGTGGATCAAAACCTTTCATCAAAGTTATACATGAATTTTGAACAATGCCCGTTCTTGTCTTAGGACAACTTTAATGAACTTTTTTGATCCACTTCAAATGTTGACTGCTGTAGTTGGAAACTGCAAAAAGAGTAGCCTCTGAAGACTTTCTAAGAGGCAACAAACCTTTAATTGGTTGTGTATCATCTTAAAGTTAAATTCATCAGGGTTCTTATCCATGGCCTTCTTGCGCAAGGCCAGGATGGTCTTCTGTTTCCGGTGGTAGTCACTGTATTACAAATAAAAGGTTTGTAAACTGTACTGAAATGATAATGTGCAGCATTAACTATATTCTAATAACAAACAACCCTAAGGTAAAAGTATATTAGCTTTGGTAATCTATGCAATGTGATCTTATCACCATAAAATGTATTAACGTTACATCTAAAATGTCATATTATACAGAACTCAGTGCTATTACACTATACCAAGTACCTTATATTTACTACTATCTATATGGAACTATAACTATGATTTATTTTAAAGAACGACAAATTGCTACTTGTGTAACCACAAAACATTTCAGAGTTCGAACATTTCTATTCGCAGAGACTCAATCAACAAACATAAAACGTAAATCTTGCAACATCCTACAATAAAATGACAAATATTTTTATTTCTTACTCTGCACGAAGTTTGTAGTCCTTCTTCTTCTCTAACAAACCCAAATGTTTCCTGAAACCGAGCTGTGATAGGGGGAAATGCACGTTAATAAACAAATAAGAGATGTGGTGAGCTAAATCTTCTCATTCGCTAGGGATTGACAAAAGCTAAAGCGACCATCGGATTTCAGAAAACCCCTACTTTACCGAATTAACTTAACCCACATCTACATTCTTTCAACAATTAATTTGTCATATGAAATATAATACATTATTACAAATTTGACTCATTTTGCAATACAACAATTAACTTAGCAAGGCAGCACGCGAGTTGCCAGTATGTTTAAACTTACCTGTGATCGCTCTTTGTGGTCTCGTTGTTTAGTTTTCAAGGCTTTTCGAAAAGAAGACATGGCTGTAAAAATCTGAAAACAAATTCGACTGTGTTTAATGGGAAAACCGTAAACAGAAAATTGTATACACCGCACAATCTCGATTAGTTCTGCGCTCACGTGGATTCGGTGGATCACAGCTAGCGTGGTGTTTTTCGGAAGCAGATTCGCAGCAAAAAAAAGCTGATCGTTCCTAATCAAGCATATGAATATTATTCATAATTGGGCATTTCTTTAAAAACTACAACAATTATATTAAATAAAAGTAAAATAATATATAATATATAAGTGTATGCCTTAATTTAAAAAGTAGTGTAAAAGAAATGTTGCTTAAAGTGTCGACGGCAGATGGCAGTATAATCCAGGCATTGCCTTCACGCCATCCTCGGATTCATCCAAAAACTACCTTAAAAAATGGAAAATTCCATAGTCAAAAGTGTTTTGACTCCAGTAAATGTTATGTTTTGAAATCAAATCACTCACTCTTTCTCCAAAAAACTGCACTTTTGCTTAGAGTCACAAGCTGTATCTTTGTGCTTTGCACCACAACGTTAGCTTTATATGGCCATCTAAAGTGATA
This sequence comes from Tiaroga cobitis, assembly GCA_030578255.1. Taxonomy (NCBI): domain Eukaryota; kingdom Metazoa; phylum Chordata; class Actinopteri; order Cypriniformes; family Leuciscidae; genus Tiaroga; species Tiaroga cobitis. Next base: position 35,231,705 of record CM060606.1, read on the forward strand.
TCCATCACAGGAGTTGTCTACTGTTCTGTATGAGGAAGATATCCAGGCTCACGGCATGGAAGAACTTAATAACAAACCTTGGGTGCTGAGACACTTAGTTTATATATCCTGGCCAGTGTGTTGACACTTTAACTCACTTTGGTCATGATAATGACAGCCTCTATCTGCCAAAGAGATTGGTTAACACTAACAAATAATACTTGGTTACTGTTTTCAAACAAGTTTTTTCAAGAGTGCCCTAGTAACAGGCACCTAATTTGAATCTCAACCAGAAAGACAGCTTTCGGCCATTAGTGTGACAAATGTCAGAGCAGAAGTCTGATGACGACACCTGTGCGCCTCCTAAGGTCCAGTTTATCGTTGGCTTGTCTTCTGAGAATGAGGGGGAGTGCAGAAAATTGTGTCAAAATGCAGGGCAAGGGACATAAGCAAGCACAGAATTGAAAGAACAACCAGCTTTTCCTCTGGCCCAAAAACAGTCCGCATTACTCACACATGCAACATCATGTTCTGGTGCTGTGAATCCTTTCCCACTGTGAAAGGGGAATTGTTTTTTTTTTTGTTTTTTTTTTTGTAGTAGTAGTAGCTTAACTCATAATGCACTGTACAGGTACAGAGGAACTTATAATGAAATGCACAAGTTTCATTATGAAGAACCTCATGGAACACTGAAGTCATCTAATTTCTACAAACACATTCTATGTATTACCTCATATATGACGTTTTGTCCTTTATTTCCTCTTTCATGATTGAAAACAAATCGAATGTGTGAGATGCGCATAACATGCATCTTTTTTCATTGAGAATGAAACCCTTCATGGGGTTACTTTTTCCATATGATGTCATAGCCTTGAGTGACCCAGGATTTGTGGGCTTTCAACTTCTTTATGAAGACATATAAAACCAAGTGACCCAACAGACTTTTCCTACAGAAACTGAACCACAGTATAGCATGTAAAACAAAAACATGAGATTTAAAGCATTTCCCTGTGCATTTTAATTGGATTATAGGCCTATGTGTTTCAAAAACAAAAACAACAATCTTTAGGGAACAACTAGTATTCAAACCTGTGTTTAAGAGAGGGCAGAATGTCAAATGGGCAGGACAAGGGGTTATAGGTTTATGATAGTTCTGAGTTTCTGGAATGCCCTAGCTTGACAGATATATTACTGTTTGGTTTTTAATATGGGCCTTTAAAAATCACACAAATAACATAAGGTTACTGGCCAGTAGCTGAGCTCAAGACCTTGGAATGTCTCTCCTAACCAATGTAAGGTTTCTATACACAGACGGTGAGATTACGCTATACACATTAAGAGAAGCTCTCATGTGAAGTACATTATTGTAGTTCATAACTCATGTTCATGTTCAACATAGGTCATGTTAGTTGTTTTTTTTGCTTGATTCCAGTTTGGGTAGTCTGGATTGTGGGAAATCTTATTTATGTTTTACTCCATGTTCTGTGACAGCAGGAAATGTTTTGGAGGAGTATTCCTTGAAAACCATTTAAGAGATTTAAAACTTATAATTTCAGGTTTTACCAGGGATCTTAACAGCTCGTCTGAATAGATCCTTCCAGGAAGAGGGTTCTCTTGAATGTTTGGTCATCACTCTCAAAATTCGACCACAAAACCTTGTAAAGTGTGGATATGGGACAATTAACAGTCATCCCACTATTTACAATATCCAGTTTGAGCTGGCAGTACAAAATGTCAATATAAAAGATTTGAAGGTCCTAAACACATGAGAGAAATCTAAAGACAGGACACAGCTGTCTCCTTTTTTTTAGGGATAAGAGCTGCACTTTTTATCATAAGTGATTATAATGGAGGCATTTCACAATTTACACTTGATTTAATTTGGTGTCATTTGATAAACATTTCTTTTAAACCATCAAAAGAGTTGCAATAAAACCTCAATGGCATTATAGTTCTGACGCAGAGGATCAGACATCGTGTCTAAGAGAAAAACTTTCTTGCCACTGGTGTAATTGATTGAATTTAAATTACACATGAACTCTTTGGTAAGATTATACAAGAGGATAACTAAACACCTTTCTGAGGTAATCGGGTCTATTTATTGTTAGCAAATAAGTCAACTCAAGATAACTAATTTGGGGTTTCAGTAATATAATCACTGATATGGCTAAACACAAATTTCATAATTTAATAGCCTATGTACAAAGGCACTTTCTTTAATCTTGCAAGAGGTTCATTATTTTGTATCTTCATCCAAGTATTACATTACAAATATATGTATAGTGAAAACAGATATCAAAGCAACATTTACTTTGTTATGCAATAACATTTAAGTGCCTGAAGTTTTTCCATAGCAAACTCTTGTAAATATCATGTAGCAATAATTTGTTCATCCATTACTGTGGAGTGTAACAAAAGTGTTTTCAATTATTTTGCACAAGAGGTAGCCCACTCCAGTGGACTTGCTTACATGCATCAGTTTTTTTATGGTCATTATTTCTGAAAATCATTAACATTTCCTCCACTTTTTTTTATTTCCATCACAACTGACTTTATTATGTTCTTCTTAAAAGCATTCTGTGGAACTGATATTTTAAATATTTTTGGAATAAAGGAGTTATTCCTAGCTTGTTTCATAAAATTAGTAATTATAAAATAAATAATTACTTCTTTAAATAGCCTATGTCATAATTCTCTTTTTATCAAAGATTTTCATATGGTGAAAATAAAATCTACGGCATTTGAAAAGTAGCAAATAAAAGATGAAGAGATCCGTTGAACGAGACTTTTTTAACCTTAAAACCTACCTGTTCTCTATTCTAATGGTTAGTCTGGTTTTGACAAAACAAATCATTTCAGCTCTGTTTAATTAACCTGGTCTAAAATATGCTCCATCCCCCATACGGCTACGGAGAGAAAAAAAAGTTGTTCATTGTCATCCCGATTTATCCTCCTCAGATGTGGGTGTTAAAGTAACAGGTAAGTATTTGTGCTATACTTCCATTATTAGCCTACAGACAGACGCTCTCTTGCATCCTAAGCTACCGGCAAACAACTATCCTCCAGACAGATAACAATGCAAACTGACTGCCCCAATTTAAAGATAATTTAATGGAACTTCCTTCAGGAAAGAAGGAAGACCGTTTTCATCCACTGGGGCGGGAGCTTGTGACTCACTCAACTTCCTCTATAGTAGCGCATGGAAGAGTTGAGCGCGAGCATTCTCTCATTCGGTGCTTTCTTGAGAGAGAGCTGAACATTTCTGCACAACCGTGAGGAGCAACAGGACTACAGATCTATTAAACAGGCCAACCCAACTGACCCCAGCTCACTCAACACGGATAGACAGAGTACGAAAAGAGTTTTGACAGGGTAAGCGCAGTTTTTTTTCTTTCTTTGCTGTCATTTGAAATTAGAAACTCACGTGACACAGAGCTAATGATTATCAACCCGTTCTTCATTCAAACCCAGCGGGTAAAAATCGATGAATTGTTCGCCTATGAATGTTTTCATTCATCCAGGTTATGGTAGAGTATCCTGAAAAAGTGTTAGAAAGTGTAGGCTATTGTTCTACCTCAGTAAATTAACATCTTGTTTTTTTTTTACTAAATTTTAACACCTGTAATCACCTGTTGAAAAAAACATTAGGCCTACTTATTTTGAGCTTTAGTTGTAAAATACAATAACTGCTGAACCAGCAGTACCAAAAAGACCATTCATTCTTGAGTCAGAGAAAATAGACTAATTTATTAAATGCAAGCCCATTCAATGTCATCTTTAACTCTCCCTATAAGTCAGTTTAATGACATGCCCGTGGTGAACTTTTTGTACTCTAGTCTACACACTTGTAATTCTCAGAGGTATCTGGGACACGTGTCACAACATGACAGTTACTTGTGAAGTTTTCTGACAGCCAAACCTCATGTCTTCATTGGCATTATGACATGCATAAATGTATGCATGCGGATAACCATTAGAAAAACAGGCATGGATGCCGTGGGGGGGCCTGACATATTTCTGAGTTTTGTCAAAAGCAGATCCAGGTTGGAACTTGATCGCTCATCTTTGAACACACCTCATCCCAGAACATGTTGCATTCCAAGGCGTAAGTGAACAGTCTGAGTAACTGCTCATAAGGTCCCTGTTGCAAGCTACAGCTCACTTTTTTTGCCCTGTTCGGTGAGGTAATGATAAATACACCCAGTGAGATTGATAATATTTATAGTATTTCATAATCTGTGCAGTGTTTATAGAAAGTATACCCTTGAGTTAAACATAAAACATGAAATGGGTTACACATATCAGTAAATGATGTGATTCATAAAGACACACCTTGAGTAATTGAAAAAAGGTGAGTGGAAATATTTTATCTATCAATGGGTGGGTCCTCTCTTGATATATCAGATCCGCTGATGACTAAACTCCTTTGGTTTTTTTCGTTTAAGCAATGCTTTCTGACTCTGGAAAGGTCTTGACGAGACAGACAACAGGGTAAAAACTGAACTGAATAGGTCATGAAAATTTGCTGGAAGAACAAATCTGGGTTCTCTACTCATTTCCTCTTTCTTTACTATTTTCAAGCCCTGCTGCTGTGACTGGCATCCTGTAGTAGACATTGCAGGTCATTTGAGTTTTTAACTTTTAAAGTGTTTCTTAAAGAGTTGGACACACTTTAAGTGCAACATGGCATGTGCTGACATGCATGTTTGTGTGTGCGTGAGAAAAAAGTAGAGTAGAGATCTTTGAGGTGCATCACTGTGCCTTTTGGTGCATTAAGAAGCCTTTGAAACTGCTTACCTCAGAGCCAGATTCCCATAGTGTCTGCCGCCAGCCCTCTGCCATTCCATTCCCATTCATTATTCCAAGAGGGGGAGCTCAGAGGCGCTTGTGGAGGAACAAAATCATCCCTTTGAAATTTAAGTTCCATCCCTTTCATTAATATGCCACAAGCTTATTAGGCCTATGTAGTCAATTCAATGATTATTTTTAAAATATTTTAATATATTTTAAACGTTTCAGAAAGAGTAAGATTACATTTTTTAAAGAGATTTATTTTATATTTATTTAATGCTTTATTCAGCAAGGACTCATAAATTGATCAAAACTGACACTAAAGATGTTTGTGTTGTTACAAAAAAAATCTATTTTAAATAAATGCTTTTCTTTTGACCTTTCTATTCATCAAAGAATCCTGAAAAAGTGTATCATGGTTTATACAAAAATATTAAACATCACAACTGTTTTCCACATTCAAATCAGCATATTAGAGTGATATATGAAGACTGGAGTAATGGGTCCTTAAAATTCAGCTGTACCATTACAAGAATAAATTACATTTAAAAAAAAATATTTAAACTTGTTTTAAATTACAATAACAGATCTTATCGCTTTTACCAACATTGGGGTCTGTTACTGTATTTTTAATTAAATTGGTGAGTGTTAGAGACGTCTTTATACACACACACATACATATATATACATGTGTGTGTGTGTGTGTGTGTGTGTGTGTATTATTACATATTTTAAAGTTGATTTACTGGAACTTCTCCCTGTTTACCATATTCTATACATGGAAAAACTGCTTCATCAAAAGTGGCTTGTGAATAACTCATCATGTCCATCAAAGAAATCAAATTTCTTAAATTGGGCCGTATTTCATTTGTGCTAACCACAACAGGGCTTCCTCTTATAAGAACCGTGGTTTCTGAAGTGTCCTGCTGTGCCAACAAAATTTGGTCTTGTTATTTTTCTTTTTATTTCGAGTCTTTTTTTTTTCTTTTTTCTTTTTTGTGGTTCCGAAATCCCTGCACCCTTTGATAGTATGTAAGGTCCATAAAGTCCAAAAAGTCCATAAAATGTGATGTTGTCATCTCAGAAGGTAATTTCTTGGTGTCTGGAATATTCAGACCCGTCAGAAACTGAAGGAGATTGAAAATGCATTTGTTTTTTGTTTTTTTCACTGATGTGACTGCAGTCTTGATCATGGCCACATTCTTTGGAAACCCCGCCTTATGCATGGGCTGTTGTTCATCAGGGATAGGACTGAGTGCAATGCATTTTGGGATGCAGTATTCCATATAGTAAGCTCCATTGAATACCGCTTACTTGGCAATTGTAGTATACAAAAAATGTCATACTGTGCTTACTGTATACATAGGCTACTATATACAGCAGCCTTAGAAAGAGTTGTGTGGTATACTATGCTATTCAAAGCCTACCACTTGCTTGGTCACTACAAACACTGAATGTAGTTGTCCATTCACAAGAGTTAACAGCCTACAAAAGAGTGAACAAGTGTGTCCAAGCCATAAACATTTATCAGACCATCCACATGCAAATCCATTGGATTTGAACATCTGTTTGTCAATAGAGTAGCTCTGTAACCAAACATGCAAGATAACTCAAATCCAGAGACAATGGACCCTTTAATTCATCTCTAATAAGAGTGCCAGCGGAAACAATGTGAATGTAAATGTCTTGAAAGAATAACACATGCCAGTACACTGCATTTACTGTCTTCTTTACATCATCATGAGTTAGTGTTTTGACTCTGGGACCATCCTATATATATATATATATATCACAAACTCGCTGTGTGAAAATCTCAATTATTATCTCAGGATTCAGACTTTTTGTGTTCTAATGCTACATGTGCCACATTTCAGTTCAAACAGCTCATGGTGGACATATGACTAGTTGTTGCAGGGGCGGGGGGGGTTAACTTTGAATCAAAGGAAGTCACTGCTGGTTTCCTGCGGGGGACTCCAGGTGCATCTGTGATCCAGTGAGATGGTGGTTTCCTCCCAGACTGGGGAGAATGAATGGATGAAATCAGATCCTCACAGCCTGGGCCCAAGAGATGCGACCCGCTGCTCAGTGTGCTATCGGCTCGCTTGTACTGTTTATTTACCTTTCCCCTCTCTTCCTCTCGCAAGCCTTATTGTCCTTCATAGACGCTTAGTGTCTTGCTCTGAGCCACTTGTTTTAAACCCTTTTGTCTGTCTTTCTTCCGGTGATTTCTCTACAACACTCATAGTTTGCTCCAATATGCTGCTCTGTTTCACCGTAAGCACCAAGAGGTCAAGATTTGACCAGTTGAGCCCATTCTGAAAATGGTTCTTGCATATGCATTCTTCCGCCAATGCGGATGGAACACGTTTCTTGCACTATTCAGTGGTGCAGCAATGCCATTAATAAATCAATAGTGCAGAACATACAGTGTCATTTGTACATAAATCAGACAACACTTATTGTGCTGAGCAGCTTTGTTTTAGTGAATTAAAACCATATATATGCAACTAGATTTATATATTAAAAAAAAAATGAACAAATGAGTGAATTTTTTTTATAGCAAATTAAATACAGTTTACCTACTGTGTTTTGTTATACTTAAAGGAATAGTTTGGCAAAGAATGAAAATGTCTTTTTAATTTACTCGCCCTCAGGCTAAAATGTAGGTAACTTTCTTTCTTCTGTATAAAACTAATGGACAGACATCATGCGATAGAAAGCTTGAGTTCCAGACTCTCGTTTGCCTGGTAATATTGATGTAAATAATGTTCAGTAGGCTATCTTGCACAGACTGATCGTTCCGCTTCATAGGACCTTATGTATTTTATTATTTAAAATCAATATTTTTATTCATAAATATGTCCTCAATGGTGTACAAATACCTCTGCCAATTATCTGACTTATCCTCGTAAACGAAGAATTTATTATCTTTATATACATGAGACGGGTAGGTCCACGGAGGCTTCTATGTAGTTCCGCCAACTTGAAAAACTATAATAGCAGAGAGGGACAAAAAGTACTAGGCTAACGCGTTTCCACAGCGCGTTTTCGTACGGAGGAGCAGAGCAGTGAGAGGCGCTTGTCACTGCCCCGGCAAGTTTAAAAGGCTACATTGCAAATCCTCGTCGCCAGAAAAGTCCAAAATAGATCGTGCAAGGAAACGTGACCGGAGATTACAAAAAACGCGAGTTAATAGCTTTTTCCAGGTGGATAGAGCTAATACAGGAGAAAGATTTCAAAAGAGACGCTGAAGTTGCCTGCTTTCTTCTCGACAGGTAAGTCAATGTTACAGTCTTAATTACAAGCTTTTTTTCATTGTTTGGTTGTGTACTTTATTTTATAGACAGATGAACCTTTATAGTTAAAAGTAGGGCTGTCGCGATAACCGCAAGTCAACCGCAGAGGATCGCACGTAACCGCAACAACCGCGATATTCACGTTTTTTATAAGGCTATACCCTTCTTGTTTTGAACTTCATGCATGTGTATTGAATGTTGAACAAGTTCATAATGATAAAAAGACTGTTTATCTTGGTGATGTGTAACTGTTAGCCTACAGAGGCTTCACACAGAGAGTGAATGAGAGAGATCGGCAGAGCGCGTGCGATTACCTGCGTCTGTCTTTGAAGTCGTGAAAAGGTTGCCGTGTCAAAGGAAAGCGAAATATTTGTCGTATCATCCTTTTAACGTTCATGTCACGGGTATTTCCCTTAAATGCGCGTCAGCAGCAGCACTGGTCAGCATCCCACACAGCGCGAGGAAGCCGCGGGGAAATAAAATCAGCGCATTGAATCAATGCCATATTGGTCTCTAATTTAAGTGAAGCATCAGCTTCAGCGTTACCCATGCGACGCATTGCTGCTCAGCTGAGCCTTGAAAAGTGGAACTCAAAGTTAAAAATAATTAACACCTTGTTTCATTACATCTCTTTTAATGAATCAGCTTTTTTGAATCATGTGTTCGTTGAATGAACGGTTTAATGACTCACCCTGTGACTCACTCAAAGTCCGTTGTCATAACAATATGCGCGCTGAGTGAAAGCCTTTCAATGCGCATATAGACGCTGTTTAGTTTCGGTTACTGAAAATGTCCTCGTTTTTGTCCACATCGTAAACTTTATTTATATAGCAACAAATACATATAAATGAAATAAATAAATGGCGGTAATACCGCATATCGCGCTATTGAGCCACTCAACATTACCGCAAGGGAAATTCCATAACCGCGACAGCCCTAGTTAAAAGTTGATGATGATATATCTAACAATGCACGTACTTCAGAAAATATAACAAATAAAGAAGGCCTAACTGTTTTTCACAGTCAGTAATTCATACTGTAACATTCGTTTGTTCGTTGTGTCAAGTTGCTGTTTGTTTGAAATAACAAACCTGTTCACCCGAAGGAACACTCGAAGTGCTATTAGAAGACATCCTGTCATAGCTTTTTAGTACATAATGGCTACCGCAGATGCAACGCGCATTTGAAAAAGCGAGGCGCTGGAGAGCACTATTCGTTTGAATGCAAAATACATTTTCACCCCTAGATGGGAGAAATTCCTACACATTGTCCCTTTAAATAGGTGAGCCACGGGTATTCATTTTGTGTTACCTGTTTAATTTTTTTTTTTACTTTTGTTGACTCTCAAAGTGATGGCAACCATTGACTTGCATTTTATGAATCACCAGGGGTTTATCTAAAATCATCTTTAGTGTTCTGTTGAAGAAAGAAAGTCACCTACATCTTAGATGGCCTGAGGAAGAGTAAAATAACAGCAAATTTTCTTTTTTGGGGGAACTATTCCTTTAAAGCTTGAGAGACTTAAATCAGAGCAGTAACAAACAATGTGAAGTGTTTCATAAAAGTAATTTAATGACTGAAGTATGTTGCCACATTTTTATCTTAGTATTGCTATTTAATATAGGCCTAGTTAATTCCAATTGTTCAATTCTATTATAATTCACTTCTACGCTTCTAAAAAAAAAAGACTGCACAAAGTCTTTGTAAACATAATTTTTAATAATTGTTTTACATTTATTACCTAAATTATCTCATCATTTGAAAATTATGTTTTCCACCAAATATTTATTAGTCAAAGATGCTAAAAAAATCATTGATGGAACCAGTACTGGAATCTGGAAGTCCTTATAATTCTCATCCAAACAGGTCATTCAAAACTTGCTGAATCAGATCTTACGAGTGTGATTAGGCAATGTCACATGGCATGTGTCTGGATTCATGGCTTGCGTCAGTAAACATCTGTTGGTAACATGGATTAAGCAATTGCAGTTTTTCTATTGGACCATGCTTATTATGTCTGTGTGGCGAGCAGGATGAGGCCGAGGGCCGTGGGAGAATGGTGCGAGGCTGGTGGCATGATTGCTGATGAGCGACACCTGCGCAACGCACCGGTCTCTCGATCTCCAATGTCGTCGTTCCCTTTTTATGCTTCCGCTCCTCCATGAGAGATACGAGACCGGTGTGTCGTGCAGGTGTCACTCATCAGCAATCACGCCACCGGCCTCGCACCGTTCTCCCACGGCCCTCGGCCTCATCCTACTTGTCACAGTCTGTTATACCAACTGTATCACAACTAGCAGATGTTACTGTGCAGTCTATCCATCCACACTCTTTTGTCACCCAGACACAGTCCCTGAGTCACCTTTGACGCACCTAATCTCCGTACAGATCTAGGAATCCAGTCACCTTAGAGGTGCGGGCTGTGAGAGGCACTATACGCTGTCCCGTCACAGGGTTGGGTTTTCACCCCTCTTCTCATACACATATCACCAACTCCCAAGTGGAAATTTTCCCAAATCTGTCAGAGAGATGCATTCAACCTGACAATGAATACCCGCACTGGAATGTAAACACTGGTCTGTACTTGTAACAGTCACATAAAACGTGTCTGGCTGGCATTCTCAAACCTATGAATGTCAAACCTACTGTAACATACTATCAGAATAACTGCAGAGAGTTTCCTGTAAAATCTGGATCCAGTGCAAATAAAACGTGTAGTTGAGGGATGGTGGAAAACCAAAGCCATGGTGCACTGCTGTAGAAATCACAATGTAGTCATAATTTCTTTTTCTTCAATTTTTAAAATAAAAAAATATATATATTTTTTTCAATAAACACAAAAATAAAAACAAAATAACTAACCCCAATTTAATCAAAAAAGGAAAAGAATAAAACAGGATATCTTTAAAAATGTATAATATTGTTTACAGATTATGATATATTGCCAATGCAACACACTAATAAAAAGCATATCTTGAGCAATAATGGCACATTATAAATAGTGAGACATGGTTTGATACAAATCATCATCTTCATGGCTGGGAGTTTTTGCTACATTGGTTGGTGACTCATCACATGCTGGAAACTTACGGTTCAAACATCTGTCCTGCAGGCTGATTATTTTGACTTGATTCATTCTTGCTGATAAATTAAACTTTTTTTTAATGTTCCGTCAGTTGTGCCACCTTTCCATCTTGATGAAATTAGTAAGGTCTCTCTTTGCACGGAGAACCATTATCAGTGGCATCAGTTTGAATTTCTTTTCTTCTTTTTTTTAAAGACGAAAACAACAAGAAAATTGTTGAAGAAACAAGAAACAAGAGGTCACAGAGAGAGCTGCAGTAAAAAAGTGTACAACACAAACATTTTATATTAAAAAGTTAAAGAAGGTATAGTGTTAGGTATTTAGATTTCTGCTTCAAGCATAAAAAGTATAAATTGCTTTTTCAATATGAAATGATTTATACTACTGTATGTTCCATTAAACAAGGAAAATAATTGCTTCACATAGCACTGTAAAATGCTTTCACTGTCACCATGTCTCTCACACATGCTCAGTTACAAACAGCACTTGAGCTGTAATTTGTCAAGTAGGGTCAATGTGATCCAGTAAAAGCTATGCTGTATCTTCAGTGCTAACAGCATGGAAGCATGAAGAGAATAGTATGTGTAGGGAAAAATTAAAACAAATGTTTAGATTTGAAACCACTGGTTGCTAATCAGAGTCAGCGGCCCAGCTGTTTAGCTTTCTACTGGGCCTGGAATCATCAAGAGGAGCCATTCATTATCCAAGAAGCCATTTAAAAGGATTAATAACAACCATTACATCTTACATGTGCAATATCCCACCGCAGTTCCTGTTTTTGTAAAGGGCTTATCTTAATAAAGCTCGGGATCTCCCCATGCGCACACATTCTCAAATCCACATGTGTAAGCAGACACATTTACAAGTGCTGATCACTTCCCATTGGTTAATTAGCCTCCACATCTGTAAGAGATGAGAGCAAATGGCTGTGACATCATTTCTGATGAGGAAATCTGACTCAAGTGTTTCCATTCGGTGTTTGTGCATCTGTTTTGTGTTTGTATGTGGGGATGAATGACTAATTTCGGTTGCTTTTGGACTTCTAAACAGACCTTGACTTCGACAGCATACAAGCTGTCATAATCTTTTATGGAACACCATGAACCGGCTCACCCTAGCTGACCTACAGAGCACACTGCAGTGGAATGCATAAAAAAAACAATGCTCACTGGGATTGCTTCTGAAATTTTGAGTCTCCTTACACTCCGATTTATACAGATGTTTATGTGGTGCACAGCTGTGCAAGAGTGTTTCCCTCTAAAGTAAACAGCTGAAAGATCCTTGCATCATGAAGAAATCTAGTGCAATGCAGATGCTTGTGTGAATGGTCAAATGCACTTCTAGGTATGAATGTAAACACTTTCAGTTTGTCTTAAGAGAACATGCTGGACAAAGACTGCATTCACACTGTCAGTCCAAATCCAACTATTTGTGTATCCGATTGGAATCTAATCTAAATGATTGACTCATTACTGTTCAGATCTGATTTGTGTCCCAAGGCTTTCTTTCATTTTCCAAAATATCTACATTGGCAACGATGTTGCGTTGGTAGGAGTACTCCAAAAGAATATTTGCACATATATACGTTCGTCAACCAATCAGAATCAAGTATTCAACAGCCCCGTATATACATGTATTTCTGCTGTGGTATCGAAATTGGTATAGAGAATTATGAAATTGGTATTGGTAGCCACCAGTTTTGGTAGCGTGACAACCCTTGAGGTTTTGAGGAGATTTATTTTTTTGCAATGTTCCATGGAGCAGTAGGGAGAGCGGAGGTAGCTGTCGCCTTCTTTGAGGGAACACCTCAAAAGTCTTTCGCTGACCATGGCTCGGCACTTCACAGAAGCCCATAAATGGGAGAAAGTGTCCGTGTTGTGTCTATAAAAGGATGTCAGCTATAGTGGATAGAAAGATGAAGATGATTAAGTGCAGAGGGCCTGGATAAGAGCAGAGGAGTGGGAAAGCAAAGACACTTGTTGACAAGGCTGCCTTGAGCAAAACCTTGAGGATACAAACACAGAGCCGCTTTGAATGCTTCGATGACTTGTTTTCTGTTGATGTTTAGCACATGAAGTCTACCAAACCATGAATTACATTTTAAACACACTTCTCAACCATTGTCATATTTTGACAGAGGTTCCAATGGTGTCAAAACGTGATCGCTCCCATTATAATCTATAGCGCTGTCTACACTGCATGTGTGCAACGTTTTTACTCTTGTGGCGTTGACAGCTAGGTTGATTTATAATGGGAACCATTCAGTTTTATTGCATTATGTCACATCCTGTCATACTGATTGCATTAAAGACATTCCCTTATAGCTTCGGAAACTTTTTAAGAGAATGTAGGAACATTTAAATAGTTCTGCATCTCTTGTCTAGAGACAATGGCATTTTTCCAAAACATTCAAGTCATACAGTAAACCACATAAACTTTATGACATGACTAATAATGTCTCTCAAGAAAAGAAGTTAAAGCTGTCCTGTATTATGAATTTTCCCAAATAGTAGGTCTTATGAGGAGTTAGAGAGGAATTAAATTGACTGAATTGGAATGAGGGGTTCTTCAATGGAAACAATAACATTGTGTTTCTCCCCATGGCATGAAGTTGCCGTTCTTTTATATACAAGAGACAGAGGGATAGCGAACCAGGAAAATGGATGAAATGCATAATTACATAAAACAAGAGCCAGATTGCCTAAACTCAAGTGCAGGAGTGCTGACACTAAAAGCCATTGCCTCACTCTGGAAATATCCAACTGCTGAATGTTAATCTTAAAAGCCTTTTTTCATAATCTTATACTGTTTATGATTATGAAAAGAGAGTAAAAAAATAAACTGAGAAGATTGGGAATGTGCTGATATTTAACTATGTACATTATGCTCTATGTGAAGGAATAAATCAATCCTATTAAAACAAGATGCCTTGACTTTGAACTAGGCTGCTAGCTCAGCCCCAAAAAACTGCAGTCTTTCCTAATACGCAGCTGTCATGACAAAATCTATATATTTGGATGATCTATGATGAGATTTTCAGAAAGCCATGTGCAGAACCTGGCGCCACTCGCCACCTAAGACCGATGTCTATACGTCTGGCTTTGGGTCTGTTTGGCTGTCTGCATATTCATTTATCTGTGGTGAGTTGCTCCACTTGGCCTAAAAAATGCACAACTGCACAGTGGAACTCAGTTTGTCAAGTAAATCAACCAGGTTTGTTTTAGTAAGTGGAACAGACGGAGATTATAAAGGGTTGTGGGGTTTAATGAGGTTGGAAACATCATGGCAGAAAGCGGCGTATAGTAAGAGAGGTTTGAGAGGGAGGTGCCCAAGTTTGATAGACACTTAGATGAGGCCTTCTGATTTGATATCTGCATAATTATACCGTCTTATCTGCATTCACCATACTATCCATGCATACGTTTTTTTTTTTTCCACTCAAGAGACAACATACATTTTATTACTTGCAACGAACAAGGCACTGAAGACAAATGGTGTTTTTGCATGGATGCATGATAAAGAGAGTCCCACGTGACAGTGAGATAAGACCATGATGAATTGCCCTTCTTATCCTCTGCAAAGTCAAAGAAATTGATCTTTTCCAACTTGCCCCATCAGACTTAAAATCGCATACGCAATAAATTAAGAGTATTACAGTACTTACTTCATGGCCTAAAACATCCTTATGACATGACAACTCAGCAGAAATTGATGCCACACTATAGAATATCTGTGTGTTTATCACTGAATTGGCATTTTAAAGTATGCTACGCTAATTATCGTGCTAATTTTAGCCCTATTTCAGGGATGGGCAACGTCGGTCCTGGAGGGCCACTGTCCTACAGAGTTTAGCTCCAACCCTGAAAAAAAAATCACCTGCCTGTAACTTTCTAGTAATCCTGAAGACCTTGATTAGCTTGTTCGGGTGTGTTTGATTAGGGTTGAAGCTAAACTCTGTAGGACGATGGCCCTCCAGGACTGAAGTTGCCCATTCCTGCCCTAGTTAATCTAAAGTTAAGGACTAGCTAATGCATTGCACAAAGTACATGAAATCAATACTATAGTGTGACTGTTTAATAGGGCTGGGTATTGACACAAATTTCACAATTCGATTCGATTTCGATTCACAAGCTTGCAATTCGATTCGATTTCGATTACGATTCGATTCAATATTGATTATTTTGGATATCAGGTACAATACATGGCAAATTTTTAAAGGAAAACAAATCTCTTAACTAATGCTGTAAACTATGGGAGTCAGTTGTAGCCTACTAGGCTTCATTAGCCTACTATAATTTTGAAGGTAAAAAAACTGATTTGAAGCTATACAAACACTTAAAATACACTTATTTATTTTTATAATAAGAAAGTTATATGAAATATAAACATTTAAATGGTGGCTGTCATAAAAACTTGCCAGATTTATTCAAACATGCATTAAATATTGAAGAACATTAAAAATTATAATGAATATGTAATATGGTGCATATATTTATCAAAATTCTCCTCTCTAGAGTTATTTTTTCTAGCTGACTAACAGACTAAGTTACTAAGTTTAATGTTTTTTCTGAGGTAAATGTGACGTTACATGCCATTGTTTACTTACTGTTTAACTGACGTCTTTCCACGGATGAAACACTGATTGAGCGATACCACGTTACATGATACGGATTTCGAAGTTGTACTCTATCTTTTAACACACTTTCAGATGCTCATTGATGTTTATTTGGCGCTGTAACTGGTATTGTTAAGGCGGAGTAACTGGTATTATTAAGGCGGAAGAGGAGAATGAGATCATGTGCGCTCCGTGCTGCTGCTTCTCTTGAGCTGAGCCAGAGCGATCTCACGCCACAGCGCCAAAACGTGTTTATGTTTTTGAATTTCGTAAGAAAATGGACGTAATTCTAAATTTGAGACTTTATTTCATAATAATAGTCACAAAGCATATTTTATTTCGATTTATTGGATGGGATGCACGATACAATGTTCTACGCGATCATCAAATGAAAACAGGATGACTAATCGATTCTCGATATTTAAGAATCGATATCGGTTCGTAAAAATGAGAATCGATTAATATCGAGAAATCGATATTTTTTACCCAGCCCTACTATTTAACATTTGGCAAGTTGACCTACCGTTGATCCAGCAACTAACCAGAGGCTACCCACAAATGCCTTACCCACCTTGGGACTTTTTTTTGCAACATTATTTTGTCCCTTGATCTGAATTCAGTACATCTGAGATTCAGACCAAGGATGCCAATGAACGGACACAGCCACATATATCACATTTTAGCCTTAGCTTTTATTGTAACTGAATTGAGTAGTTTGATAATCGAGGAACCAGCTAATTAAACGACGGTCACAGCCCTTACATGCAGCCAATGAGTGCAGAAGCCTAAACCCCGGGTCTATGAGGTAATGCCTCTCTACCAGCCCCCTCGTTTTGAGAATGACAGAAGGGATTTTGGGGGATGGTGGAGCGGATGGCGGGGGCACAACTGTTTGATTTATGGTCACCTTTGAAGTGAGATCATTCCTGCAGCGTGGCCAGTGCTCTGCTTTCTGGTGCCTGGAGCCCAGTCCCCTGTGAATGGAAATGGGGAAAAAAAGACCCCCGGAGGTCGCCAACACCCACAGCCGTTTGCATGCAAAGTATATGCTTCCCCATTTTATGGCAATTTATAGGCATGCGTCTAACCATGTGCTAAAGTTTTTTTCTGGCTTTGCTTTTCTGCATGTGACATTTATCTTGAAGGTTACAGAAAAACGTGGCAGGAAAGAAAGAGGATGGGGAAAAGAAGGGAGGTGGTCTAGATGCGTCCTTGGAGAGTCATAAAAGAGAACCAATGGAGACATGTTTAAGCCCAATCCAGCCACCAGTGGCGGTTGTGTTTTTCTTAGATCCTTCCACAGGAAAAAAAAGTGTGTGTCTGCAGATGTACATGCAAGTCTATATTTAGGAGCATTCTTTTTCTGCAGTGAGTTAAAACAATCTGACTAATTATTTGCTTGTATGTAAGCCAAATATATGTGTGATACTTTCATTGTTATGTGAGCACAGTGTAACATCATGAAGAATAAATAATTAGTTTATATATAATAAATAATTAATATATTTAATAAATAATTAAATAATTATTTCATATTTTGCAATATTGACTGGCTACTTGTTACTACTGAATATGGTAGGGATAAAGTCTGGCTGATATTTCATGTTATGATCAATAACCAAAAAAGGCTTATATTAAAATTCTATAAAATTTTGTCTAAAAACAGAAAAGCCTGAAAATGAATATCATTCATCTTAAATTCCACAAGTGAATTTATGTGTCACAATTATGTACAGTAAAGTATGAAAAATGGATATTAATTTTGAGATTGGCTAAAGATTACATTTAACTGTTTAATTAGTGTTTTTAAAGACCCCTGTGTTGAAAATCAAGTTTTTAATATTGTTTACATGTCTATGTATGGTTTTAATATGCTTTAAGACAAACCATGTGCAAATTCGTCAATCGAAACCATTGCTGAGTATTTTCTTCTTACAAACTTCAGTGTACCAAAGACAGTCTCAAAAATGCGGTTTGAATCCGCCCCTCTTTCCTATCATCACAAACTTGGCTTTTCCTATCATTATTTCTAAGGATGCTGATGTCTGACTCTGAGATGGCGAATGGCAACATGGTTTGTGAAACATTAGCAACACATTATTAGCTGTTTGAAAACGTAGTCAAGCCAACCCTATAGTGAAAAAATTGAATTTGAAATATATTCCCTATTTCAATAGTACATTGCAAATATACTCACACAATTTTACTATCTTTAAATATATTCAAAGTATATTAGCATCATGCTTTTACCTATTTTCACAATACATATTTTAACACACTTTTAAATAATTGTACTTTAGTATATTTTCTAAAAATATATTTTAGAAAAATGAAGTGAAAAGTCTATTTATTTGCACTTTATTAAAAAATATATTTTAGGTAATGATCATTGTAACAATGCATTGAAAGTATACTTTCAAACTAAGTATACTTGAAGTTGGTCCAATTTAGTACACTAAATACACTTAAAGTTATGCTTTACTACAATTTAATTACAACTAAAATATACTTAGTACAACATTAGTTGTTTCAAAATAGCACACTTGAAGTATACTGATCATTAGTCTGGCTGCAAGTATACTTAGCATTTTTTTTCACCAGGGAAAGGCTAATCATATCAATTACCATTGTGCGTCAACTTTTATTCAAATTTTGAATGGATTATAGATAGCCTAGACAGTGTGCAAAGACAGCCACAAAGAGTGATACTAGAATTATGAAGTATGAAAAAATATTAATAGTAATGATAAATAATAGTAAATCAGTTCCCAGGGAAGTTTAGAAGTCATAAAGTAATCTGCATAATTCCACTACTGACCAATCAGAATCAAGTATACCAGAGCGCAAAGGAATAGTTTTTCTCCCATCCACCGTTGGGAATTAGACCTGACAGACTTGTGTTGCTCATTTCCAAACTTTATCGCATTATATAATCTTATCTAGTCTGTTGGATTAGGAGCGGGCCAGTGTGGGGTTGTGGTTATACGCTGTGGAAAGCAACCACCAACTGAGTAATAGAAAAGATGTGTGTATGCAGCTGCTCGTAGTGTCGGCCCCTCCTGAACAACTACCCCATTGTTTCTAGATCTTCTGCTGCGTTTATTTTAGATTTTGTGCGCGCATCGCCATTATCATCCTCCCTTGTCTCTGTCTTGCCTTCTGTTTTTGTTACTGACAAATTGTGTTTGTTTGTCTAGCTGTCAGATGCTGTGGGCAGATCTCTGAATGAAGGGCTATACGAAGACGCCCCCTGAGAAAACTGAGGCTTTCAGTTGATATACAATGGAAAAAACGGGCTGTATTAATGTGTTATAAGCACAGTTTTACTGGGACTTATAGAAGTTCAGATGTCTTATAGATTGGTTTTGGGATCAGCTGACATAAAGGAAGACCCCCACAATGCAGCTGAGCTATAGGTTACTTAACAACAGGAAGCCACCCTAGTTTATGTTGTATTGCCAAGCAGGACAAAAGACAATGGACATCAGACCTTTATGGCTGAAAAAAAAACACTTTTTGATATTTGCACTTATTTTTTCTTTTATTTCTATTCATATTTTTTCCACAAGGAATTTTAAAATATAATTACAAAATGTTCTTATTTGGAGAAAAAAAAAGGTGCAACACTGTGTACCTAATTTCTTTGCTGAGGGAATGATCTACCGTCCCATGATGCATTGCGAGCGACAATCAAAAACAATGGAAAAATTACTTATTTAAAGTTTTTAATAGACACACCAATGTTTAAAAGTTTGGAGTCAGTAAATTTTTAGTAACTCAAGCAAGGATGAGTTAAATTGATCAAAAATGACCAACCATAAAGACTTTTACATAAGATTTCTATTTCAAATAAATGTTGTTCTTTTGAACTTTCTATTCATTAAACAATCACAAAAATGTTAAGCAGCACAACCCTTTTCCACATAAATAATAATAAGAAATGTTTCTTGATCAATCAGCATATTAGACTGATTTCTGAAGGATCATGTGACGCTGAAGACTTAAGTAATGGCTGCTGAAAATTCAGCTTTGCTTCACAGAAATGAAATGAAATTTGCAGTCAGTCTTCTTTAAAAAATATTTTTTAAATCTTATAGACCCCAAAACGTTGAACAGTATTGTGTATACAAATATAGAAGTAGTTTGATGCAAATGAAGCGAGACATAGAATAAAGTTATAGTTATAGTAAATAAGGCCTGATGGCTTCAACAGAAGCATATACCATTGATTAACCACCTCTGAGCTCAAGGTAGATCTGTCTTTAAATGTTTATGAGTTACTGATAAAAATCTATTTCCCTATGGAGAAAATGAATGGGATTTTTACTTCTCGAACCAAACTGTTACAATACGTTTAACCAAACATCCTGTTTCAATAGTAAATATGCCAACACAGGAAAGAAAACCCATGTGCCCATACTACTCACATGATGAAGCTAGATATCACTGATGGTTATTTTATTGCTCTGTGGAGCCAGGGCACTGTTTACATGTTGCCAAGGAGAAGAACCATAAACAAGATGGTAGAAAAATAAAAGGATAGTATCCTGGACTGACTTCTGATGCTAAATCATCCTGGCCGCTTCCTAAATCCCTTCACATGTTATGGCATTATGAGTTTTTTCCTTTTCTATCAGCTTACCTTTGCCAGGGACAAAGATAGAAAATATTTCTGTTTCCTTCTGCACTGCCAGTCTTTATTTTATACAAGGGTAAATAAAATTGCCAAAAGCATTGCCTTCCATAAACAATAGTAGTAATTCTGTCATCATTCACTCACCCTCATGTTGTTCCAAACTGTATGGTTTACTTTCTTCTGTAGCACAAAAAGCTTAAAAAATATGTTTAATCTTACTGTGTTGAACACAAGAAAAAGCAAGTTTCATACATTTCATACACTATGGCAATTCAAAGTCCTTTACAGAAAGGAATTAAAATAATCACAAAATAAAAGCAAGGAAAATTAAAACCGTTATAAAAGAAATTATAAAGAGATATATGATACAGTTATAAAATGAATTAAAAGAGTAAAAAGATGATACATAGATAAACTTCTCATCTGGCAAAACACCGGTGTATCATATTTTTAACAACTCCCAGTTTTACTCTGAGATTTTCCCATGCTCAACTCAACTTTATTTATAGAGCACTTTCAACACCACAAGTGGAACCAAAGCGCTGCACAGAAAAAAATATAAAAGAGAAAATAAAAAACAAAAACATAAAAACAATGCAAACATATGACATACACAGCTTACAAAGCATTTTCAAATGCTTAAGAAAACAAATAAGTTTTAAGCGCACTCTGAAAAACACCCAATGAAGGAGAAGATTTTACAGATGGAGGAAGGTCATTCCAGAGCCTAGGAGCTGCAACAGAGAATGCCCGATCACCTTTACATTTTAAACGAGATCGCTGAACCATGAGGAGCAATTAATTCTGTATCATATGGGTAACCAATGTAGTTTGATTAGCACAGGAGTAATATGCTCTCTCTTCTTAGTAACCGTTAAAAGTCTGGCAGCTGAGTTCTGAACAAGCTGCAAACGAGAGAGAGAGGCCTGACTCACACCCAGATACAACACATTACAGTAGTCCAAACGGGATGACACAAAGGCATAAACAACCTTTTCCGTATCTTCAAAAGAGAGGATAGACTTCAATTTAGATATTGAACTAAGATGGAAAAAACTAAACTTAACTATTCTAACAACAGCATTGATTTGCCGGTCAAAGTTAAGCTCAGAGTCAAAAATGACACCAAGTTTCTCACGCTAGACAGTTTTTTCCCAGGAAACAACCACAGGCAGTCATCCTCCACACACCCCTTATTTTCAAATAAAATCATCTCGGTCTTATCCTCATTTAATTGGAGAAAGTTATTCGCCAGCCAGCACTTAACCTCAGTCAAACATTCATGCAGGGACTGAATGACACATTTATGCCCATGTTTCAGTGGTAAATACATTTGAGAATCATCCGCATACAGATGATACTGAATCCCAAATTTCTCAAAAATAGAACCTAGAGGGAGCATATAAAGGGAAAATAAAATTGGTCCCAGTATAGAGCCCTGCGGAACCCCACACACAAGAGTGTCAACAGTAGAAGAATAATCCCCTAAACTGACTGAAAAAGTCCTATCTTTCAAATAGGAATAGAACCATTTCGGGGCTAAGCCCTGAATACCAACCTGATCCCTAAGACGATCAATGAGAATATTATGATCAACTGTATCAAATGCCGTGGTAAGATCTAACAAAAGTAGAACAACATGGTTTCCAGAATCAACGCCTCGTAGGATGTCATTAGAGACCCTCAAAAGAGCAGACTCTGTACTATGGCCAGCTCTAAAACCTGACTGGAATCTATTGAAAATTTTATTCCTCGTTAAAAAGACGAAAACTACTCCTGTCAAAGGGGTTTAAGCCGTTTTTTTTTTTTTTTTTTTTTTTGGAGAAGGGGCTGAATAACCGCATGCTTAAAACTAACCAGAACAACACCAGATGACAAACTAATATTCATAATAGACCAAATACTTAGGCCAATGGAATCAAGTACATGCTTAAACAGAGAAGGAAACACATCACCAGGAGACCTGGTAGGCTTCATATGAGCAATTATATTTAAGCTGCTGCAGAGAAACAGGCGTAAAACCGGTCAATTGATTAGGAGGGTCAACAGTAGCAATAAAGTCATTGCTGACAGATGAAATCTGAGATCTAATTCCATCAGTCTTACCATTGAAAAACTTAAAGAACTCTTCACACATATCAACAGAAGGAGTGAGTGATGGAGTACCAGTAGGGTGAAGCACACCATTTACAGTAGAGAAAAGTACTCTAGAATTATGACAGTTTCTGGAGATGATGCCAGGAAAATAATTTGATCTAGCCAATTTAACAGCTCTTTGATACTCGTTCAAATGGTTCTTCAAAATCTCATAAGAGACCTGTAGTTTACCCATTTGCGTTCAGCCTTCCTACACTCCTGCCTAAGAGCACGGGTTGTACTGTTCAACCAGGGCTGCAATTTGACCTTTTTTCCCCTGACTTTGACAGGAGCCACAACATCTAAAATATCTAAACAAGAAGAGTTAAACTGGTCGACCAACTCTTCTAAACGGGGAGAGGGGGACTCGGATCAATGAAATTAAAGGAGAGACCTCAAAAACAGCTGAAAAACTACTAGCTGTGCAAGGATTGAGTATGCGAGATGAAACCGAGGCAGAAACAATATTACCCAGCGTACCACAAGGAAAATTAGAACTAAAAAGAACAGTCTTATGATCAGAAAAAACACTATCAGCAATCTTCACACTACCAGAGTGTGACTCCCAGAGATAATACTAGGTCAAGCGTATGACCAAGTTCATGAGTTTGACCAGAAACACATTGTAAAAAATCTAATGACTCTAATAAATTTAAAAATTATTTGACCAGGGGCTTTGAAGGGCAGCACACATGTATATTGAAATCCCCCAAAATTAAAATATTGCCAAAAGAGGGGACAATTCCCAAATCCCCATTAAAGTTTGGGGGTCTATAAATCAAAACACATAACACAGATTTAAAAGAATTCAGCGTAATTAACTGAGATTCAAAAGTGCAATAGGACTCAGAAGGTAAAAGTCTACACTTAAACTTGTCTTTAAAAACAACTGCAAGATCCCCGGCCCAGCCAACAGACCTAGGGGTACTAAAAAAACTGCAATCAGGATGAGCAAGTTCAGAGAGAGGAGTCATTTCACCAGCATTAAGCCGCGTCTCAGTAACAAATAAAAAATCTATTTCATGAGAAAGAAAGAGATCGTTCAAAATAAAGGTCCTATTTGCCAGAGATCTCGCATTAATCAACACCCTTGTCTCTGGAGTGGTATCAGAAGAGGATTGCAAAGAGGAATCATAAAAGATTACCAGACTCCCATCACGTAAAGAGCGAAGATTTAGATGATTAACTCCTCGATCTGCAGACCGTTGCCTTACATGAGCCATTTGCGAGGACTGAGGCATCAACGCCGAAGACGGAAAGACAGGCACAAGGTATGAACATCTCAGGTTCACCTCCACAGCCTCCGTCATCGAAGATGTTGGAAACTTCCGCTCTTCTTTGATCTCACAAGGACCCCAGCACGCTTCCTTTGCCAAACATCCTGGCGCCATCTTCCTGGCGAAACATATACACAAAACACAAATCATGCTGATTACACTTTCTGTGGTGTTCTTTTTGTGCGCCTAAGAAATCTATTGGACGTCTCCGATGGACCTGTTTTTCCCCTAAAATCGGACAGGAGGAGCTCTAGGAATGACTTACGGGGTAACCTCGGGTTCACTGCCCCATCAGTCCACATCAATCCAGTCCGCACCCCACAGAACCTCGAGTTTAATTACACATCAAACTCACTACTCCACCACAGACCCAGGCCATCAGCATGGTTTCATCTCTCAAGTTCCCCAATTAAGTACAAGAACCACAAGAACCAATTCAGTGAATGATTCGCCCATTTGGGTTGGTTCTTTACATGCATCTTTTAATTGACAAATTAATTGACAAATTGGACTGATCTGATTCTTGAGTTGAGCTCAAAAATAAAATAAAATTGTAAGTGAATTATGGCTTAAATTTCAGTCTGTTTTTCGCACAAAAAATGTGCGAAAGAAGTATGGCTTCAGAAGCCTTGGAATATAGCGCATAAGTCATGTGTACTACTTGTATAGTGTTTTTTGGTGCTTTACAGCCATCACTATGAACTGCTGTTGGATAAAAAAAAAGACATGAATGAAGATTCTTTGAAATATCTAATGTTTTGCTCAAAAGAAAGTCATACCAGTTTAGAACAACATTAGGGTGAATTGAATATTGACAATTAAAATTTTTAGGTGAAATACTCCTATAAAATACTGGTGAAGAGTGAAGACACACTGCATTATTTTCATAGGTCGGTCATAGCGGCACCAAATTTGTGTTTTTGAGGGTTAATTGCTTGCAGATGCATGGACTGACCTGGAAACCACTGCTGCTCTCATTCTGGTAAGACTGACCTCGCTGAATAAGTAACTTTTCATTAAAGAACAAAGTGAGACAAAGACCACCTAGGACCACCTAGCTACTATTTTTGACCCAAATTAGCCTTATGCTCATGCGGTGCCGTGGTTATGGTGTAAGCAGGTTTAAACCCACCCTTTCATGTGTTACGTGAATGCATTCTTATACTCTGCTGTGATGTGCAAAACAAGCACTATAAGAAAGATGTTCCTTCCATATGGGGTGTTTGCCACGAATGGAAACATTAAGCAAATCTAGTATTTATAGTATGTACAGAAATCTAGAAATAAAGATCAGAGAGGAAAACCATTCAACAAAAGGTTGGAGCTTTAACCACTCCATGACCTAATTTAATTTCTGAGAACTTCACATGATGTCAAATGTAATTTGTTGGAGTCACAATACTTCAGTGGCAAAATTAGGGCCGTGCAAAATTCCCAGTTTGGACCAAAGATAAAAGGCACTTTCCACTAATATATGTACACTATGGTGATTAAATGATTTAACATAATTAACCTATAATGAAAAAAAGTCCTGTTAAAATACTTTTTCTTTTATTAATATTATGTTTACTACATATTTACCCTTTTGCCTGGAAAGTATAAAAAACAAACTACAACTAGTTCGAGAAAGAATGTAGGAGATAGCACCAAAAACCTTGGAGACTAGACCTAACAGGCCACATTGTGATGCCAACGAATATCAGTTGTGACTAGCAGAGAGAAGTACAAACAAAGAAAGCAAATAGGAAAGGCCTTGAACCCCCTCACGGCCTGCTATGTTATGGCACATGAAGGAAAATCACAACTTGACTCAACTTATCGCAACTATGTTCCCACTGTTCTCATTGTTTTCATAACATTAAACAGGTCAGAGCACATCAACTTGACTTGGGTTCTCAGATATTTCTGTCCAAAGTTTGGGGTGGAAAAGAGGCACAAAAGAGTGAA
The DNA here is from genome assembly GCA_030578255.1 of Tiaroga cobitis. Classification (NCBI taxonomy): domain Eukaryota; kingdom Metazoa; phylum Chordata; class Actinopteri; order Cypriniformes; family Leuciscidae; genus Tiaroga; species Tiaroga cobitis. The sequence goes on from CM060606.1 coordinate 35,257,467, forward strand.
AACGACATAAAGATTTACTTTAAAGTTTTGGTAACTGAGCGGATGAGTTCAGGCTCTTCAGTTATTCTGTTGTCTGGTCAATGAACAACATCTCAGTAAGTGCTGTCATTGGGCATTCCTATGAAGTGGGTTTGGAAAGGCAAACTTGAATGTTACGCTCAATCCACCTCACAGGCGATTATTCTAACCATTGTAAATCATTTGTCATGTTGAGGATGGAGCAGTGTGCTCAAAAGCAGTTTCCATCAACAACATCAAAAGACATCTGATCAAGGCAAGTGTTCCAGAGGTTAAAAAGCTCTCTGCTACAGCCTGTTGAAAAACCACGAGTGAAATTCGGGATCCCACCCTTATCCTAAGGAAATGCTTTACAAATGCCCCTTGTGTTTGCCAGACCACCTTTCTGTGTCTTTATTTTCTACCCGGCATGGGGAAGAACGAGTCCAGACATCTGAAGTGTAGCATTGCCAAGCCGCTGCAGCACTCTGCTCTAATCGTAGGGTTGTTCTAGAATATACAGAGCGGGACGGGCAGCACTCAGACATCCAGTGTCCACACTTGACATCTGATGAGTGATCAGCTCAGCGTTGGTCCTACTCAATTCAAGTGTATTAGAGCTTCAATGAGAAAGAGTTACTTATACTATTTGAGTTTTGTCAGTCAATCCATTCATCACCAATTTTCCTTTTTCTTCCCCCTTTACTTATCTTTTCCTCTTTCCTTTCCCCTTTGGTTTCCTCTTTCCTTCCAGTTTACTTTCCTGTTTGCTTTTCCCTTTACTTTCCCCTTTCCTTTTCCATTTGCTTTGCAATTTGCTTCCCCTTTCCTTTTCCATTTGCATTCCTTTTCCATTCCTATTTCCTTTTCCCCCTTTTCCTTTGATTCCTTTCTGTTTTATATCCCCCCTTTCCTCTTTCTTTCCAATTTGCTGTACTTTTACTTTCCTGTTTGCTTTTTCCTTTACTTTACACATTTTCCTTTTCTTTTCCCATTTACTTTTCCCTTTGCGTTCTTGTTTCCTTGACTCAATTTCCTTGCCCATTTGCTTTGCTCTTATTTTCCCCTCTGCTTTCCTCTTTCCAATTACATTTACTTTACTTTTCTTTTCCCATTTCATTTTCCCTTTGCATTCATTTTATTTCCTTTCCATTGCCTTTTGTTTCCCTTTGCTTTTCGTTTCCTCTTTTCTTTCCCCATTCTGCCTCTCCTTTTTTGCATCATCCCTTAAAAGGAGCATGTGTTGATATTCACCTGACAGTATGTGACTTTAGGTTACCAGTTCTCAGACATAAAAGAAAAGGAGCATTCAGTTACAGACGTTTGATGACACATGGAGGACAGTGACGCCAATGACCATGTTTGGTCAAAAATTCTACTCCGCGAAGTCACTGGGAAACAGAAAAACGAGCGGGCTCATGGGATTACAATTGTTTTTGTTTGTTCTTGGAGCAATAATATACTCACTGCCTCTTTCTTACTGTCTTACATTATCCTCTGAACACCCTCCCCCTACAATATCCCAACCTCAGTCGTCTTTAACCCGGTTAAAAGAATACTTCTTGTTCTGACTCTCCACCGCTCTCATTTTGCATTATCCTCACCTTCTTTTAATGCAGCAAAGCTGTGAACATTTCATTCACCAGGTCTTTCTCTGGTTTGTCTTGATTTCCATGACCTGATACAACTCAAACCATACAAAGCTCCTTTTTCTCTTCATCCCAGTCCACCCTTCATACTGTCAGTTTCTATCTTTGTATTCTTCTTGCCTCTGAAGCACTTACCGGCAAATACCACAAAAAGTGAAGAAAAGACAGCCCATCCTGCATTCTTCGGGCAATGACTCTCCAAACCTACCTTGGCACTCTGGAGTCAACTGCATACTTCTGTCAATAGAAAGCAGATGTTAAACTGTAATGTATGGTAGTTTTTTTCCCTCTGTCTCTCTCTACACAGGAAGAAATATGTAGGCGAGACCTTTTTTAACCATCTACATGGATATAAATAAAGATGATGAATACATGAAGAGTTCAGATGCAAAAGCCTCTAAGTGCCATCTGAAATTTTCTTCTAGAATGATCATTTTTATCAAGCTTGTATATTTAAGTTCAGTAATTAACACTTAAATGACAATGAAAATGACCTATTAATTGTCATTTAAGTAAAATTACTGAACTTAAATATACTAGCTTGATCAAAATTATCATTCTAGAAGAAAATTTCAGATGGCACTTAGAGGCTTTTGCATCTGAACTCTTCTCATATACCTCTATTTTCACCTTTTCTTGGCGCAGTAGCTTGAGGAGAAGCACACCTGAAATGCAGATGCAGTATAAATGCAAACGCTAAGAAAAAAGTGTCATGTTTTTAGTTTCTTTGTTGACCATAATTTCATAGCATTCTATGAAGTAATATATTTAATGGTATATAAATATGATTCTGTCAATGTATGCTACCACTCAACACTCATCGTTTATTTGAATAAATACAGTAAAAACAGAAATATTCTGAAACATTATTACAATTTAAAGTAACTGTTTTCTATTTTAATACATTTCAAATACTGATTTGGTGCCTATAGGAAACATGTTGTGCTGGTTAATTTTTTGTTGAAACCGTTATACTTTTATCAGGATTCTTTAATAAATAGAAAGAACCGCTTTTTTTATTGATTTTTTATAACATTATAAGTTTCTTAACAGTCACTTTTTTATTAATTTCTTACCAAAAACAAATCTGACTGACTTTTAAACGCTAGTAGCTATAGCTGCAGATTGAATGTAAAGTTATCATCATCATATTTGTTTTATTGTGCCTCTTCTTCTTTTTATTTTTGTATTTTTTACACTTTGGCTTATTTTCTCTTTCATACAGAGCTGCAATTTAGAGTAAAGTTTCTGTGAAATTGAAGATGTCTTCCTCCTCGGTGCCTTTGCTTAAGCCAGCACTGCTGACAATGGCTTTAGGGCTTGGTAATTGACTGTGTAGCTCTGCATGTCCTCTTTAATGACTGCTGCTCTAGCCTAACTGTCTTGGCACAGATCAAGTGTAAAATGTCAAACAACTAATACTGAAAATGCCAAAAAGGGTCAAATAAGGCCATTATTGTTGTGGAGGGAGCTAGAGTAAGCCTTGGATGATGGCTTACAGACACATTCATAAATCTCTGGAAGGGCTTGTGGTTTGTGAGGGTGATTTTCAGAGTATATACACCTCTCGTCTGCTTAAAAGCTTGGAAAATGACATCCTTGTTAATGTTAGCTCCCTTAGCAGGTGCTCATTAATGTTCATTGATGTTTACGAGGTGAACCTGACTGTGCCATCCTCGTGCGGCATAAGGCTGTGTTTAAAGGGCTCATTGGAAATGACATGTTATGCCTGGTCTGTGTCTGTTCTTCTGGCTTGTTCCTGTCTCACATCTAACATGTACTAAAATAGAAGAAGCTTCGAAATGAGCAAACAGTCCCAGTACTGATCAGTCAGCCAAGAGTATCTGACTCCTTGCGTCAATGATGCAAGTAGTGATTTAATCTTTTGCAGGGGTAAATAGTACATTTGGTCGATAGGGTTAGAAAGAAAGAGAACTTGTTTATGCTGGTCATTGTCTGGTTTACGTCAAATCTTGTTGTTTTGCAAAGCTGTCTCGGTTTGGATTATTTGCTGATGATGGTCATTCTGATTCTGAAGGATAACTGTGGTCAGTGACGTCTGCTCCACATGGCTGGGCCTGTAACAAAAGATGGATTCACGGTGTAAGCGAGACCGAGTCCTTTGCGGTTGTGATGTTGAGTGTCTGGCCGGTATGTATGTTAACTGTTATCACTGTCACACTAGAGAAGAAAATGGGTAGGATTTAAACTCATATAAACAGATCATTTACTAACACTGACAAATCATCCGCTCCAGAGTAAACAACAAAGGCCCAATTTCACAAGCACAGCCATTACCAAGAGGCATATTCTAGAGCTGGGAATCTTAAACATTTCTCTGCAGGTTACAATAATTGTTATAATTTAAAAAAAAAAATTGTTATTATTAAATTATTATATAATTTATATAATTATTTTTGTAATATTCTTGAGCACTTTTTACTTTCATTGATAAAACAGTTGATTAGAGACAGAGACACCCTAACTAACTTTTTAACTAGGGAACATTTATCTCATTTGGGTTCATTAGCTAAAAGTAGCTAATAAATCTAATTTACTAATTAATTTCAATTCATCAAAAACAAAACCGCAGTCTGGCAAACTTTTAGGTCAGTAGTTTATGTATCTATACATTTTGCATGGTGGATGGATGATAAGCAACCACAAACAATAGAAGCAGCAATGCGTAAAAAGGACTCAGAACGCCTTAGCAACTGCATAGCAAAACCATTGACTTTTGATTGGGCAAGCACCAGTTAGCTATAGTTAGTATAGCTAGTCACTAAACGTATTATTTCAAGTTGGTATGTAATATAAGTTAGTGTAGTAATGTAAGCTTAAACGGTAATTAATAATTTGATGGAATTTGGCAGTTTCCTTCAGACTTTTGGGGTGTTTGAAAACCACTGTTCTAGAACATCAGCACATGACAGCAGATGTGTGACGACAGCTACTTTATGTATAAAAAAATACCTAATGTAAGTAGAGAGAGAAATTCGTGTCTCATCTGTCTGTCGTGCACCAAGTACTTTAATGGAGATAATTTGTCAATAAGCGAGCACAAACATTTGGATTTGTTTTTGAATGTGATCTCATCTTCATCGCCAATTGCCTCCCTGCTTCCTCCGATAAGGCTCTCTCTCTCCCTCTCTTCCCTCACTCTCTCTGCTGTTTTTTGCCTTATCTGATGTGACTGGAGCCAATCCTAAAAGGCTATACCAAGTGCACATTTACATCTTCTACACTGCGGCTTTTTCATGCTGATACTGTGGCTTTACAACAGAATCATAAATGTTTTGTTTGTCAGACAGCATCCCATCTTGTCCCTGGAACCTGTCAGCTATTCATTTCAGCATGGATGTCTGATCTCTGAAATCCAGTATGGAGTCAGTGTAAAAGTGTGCACTTATTTTACTGTAGCATTAACCTACTTAAAAACCAACACTGTGTATTTGTTACGGTAAAAAATGTGGATATAAAAACACTTATTTTTTGTGACAAAATATGTTTGGTCTAAGAAACTTAAGAATACCTGGTTTATTTTGGTTATGCGACACATTTCACCAATAATAATAAAAAAAATACTCCTGCACTTAAATATAAACTTGTAAAAAAAATGTCCTTTAAGTTTTACATAATATTTCATTGTCATATTAATTGAAATTAAGTCTAGCATAATCTAGTCAATGAAAATAAGATTATAGTTAACGAATTGACAAAAACTACAAAAACTGTGAAATTGTAATGAACTGAATAATCTAGCATCCTGAATACTGTATAATATATAATAGATGTGTATGTACAGTATATATAATACATGATATACATATATATTATGTATACAGTAATATATATTTATATATATATATATATATATATATATATATATATATATATATATATATATATATATATACACTCACCTAAAGGATTATTAGGAACACCATACTAATACTGTGTTTGACCCCCTTTCGCCTTCAGAACTGCCTTAATTCTACGTGGCATTGATTCAACAAGGTGCTGAAAGCATTCTTTAGAAATGTTGGCCCATATTGATAGGATAGCATCTTGCAGTTGATGGAGATTTGTGGGATGCACATCCAGGGCACGAAGCTCCCGTTCCACCACATCCCAAAGATGCTCTGTTGGGTTGAGATCTGGTGACTGTGGGGGCCATTTTAGTACAGTGAACTCATTGTCATGTTCAAGAAACCAATTTGAAATGATTCGAACTTTGTGACATGGTGCATTATCCTGCTGGAAGTAGCCATCAGAGGATGGGTACATGGTGGCCATAAAGGGATGGACATGGTCAGAAACAATGCTCAGGTAGGCCGTGGCATTTAAACGATGCCCAATTGGCACTAAGGGGCCTAAAGTGTGCCAAGAAAACATCCCTCACACCATTACACCACCACCACCAGCCTGCACAGTGGTAACAAGGCATGATGGATCCATGTTCTCATTATGTTTACGCCAAATTCTGAATGTCTCAGAAATCGAGACTCATCAGACCAGGCAACATTTTTCCAATCTTCAACTGTCCAATTTTGGTGAGCTCTTGCAAATTGTAGCCTCTTTTTCCTATTTGTAGTGGAGATGAGTGGTACCCGGTGGGGTCTTCTGCTGTTGTAGCCCATCCGCCTCAAGGTTGTGCGTGTTGTGGCTTCACAAATGCTTTGCTGCATACCTCAGTTGTAACGAGTGGTTATTTCAGTCAAAGTTGCTCTTCTATCAGCTTGAATCAGTCGGCCCATTCTCCTCTGACCTCTAGCATCAATAAGGCATTTTCGCTCACAGGACTGCCGCATACTGGATGTTTTTCCCTTTTCACACCATTCTTTATAAACCCTAGAAATGGTTGTGCGTGCAAATCCCAGTAACTGAGCAGATTGTGAAATACTCAGACCGGCCCGTCTGGCACCAACAACCATGCCACGCTCAAAATTGCTTGAATCACATTTCTTTCCCATTCTGACATTCAGTTTGGAGTTCAGGAGATTGTCTTGACCAGGACCACACCCCTAAAGTCATTGAAGCAACTGCCATGTGATTGGTGGATTAGATAATTGCATTAATGAGAAATTGAACAGGTGTTCCTAATAATCCTTTAGGTGAGTGTGTATATATATATATATATATATATATATATATATATATATATATATATATATATATATATATATATATATATATATATATATATATATATATATATATATATATATATAAATAAATATCATTAGTAATTACTATGTTGCCATTGGCCTCCTTTTCCTCAGATGATATACAGTAGTATCTGCTGGTGTTGTGTTTTCTGCTGACTGTAAATCAAATCCAGAGCTATCACTGTGCCTGGATCTGCTCCAATGGCAGACTGATCTCAGTGTGCTGCTGTCCGTAAATCCATATGCTACAGTTTCACTCGCCAGTTTAATTTATAAACTTTTGCAATCCTACTCACCCTCCCTTACTCTGTTTTTCCCTTAAATGTGAAGTATGTAAGATTTTTTATGCTAATATACATTCTCTTAACCCAGTTTATTGTTACTGTTTGTATGCCATTCATGGGTTTATCTTGAACCCATTGAACCCCTGCGTGACTGGAGTTAATAGGAGAAACTGCGAAAACGCGAGTAAAACAAACTATTATCAGTTTAAACTAAAAGTTGGACTCGATATAGTGTTCCTTACAACTTATGAAAGATCCAGTGATCCATGGATATTGACATGCAGCCAGGAATCGTGTTTCCTGACATTTATATGTGCCTGATTTCGACGCCGTGGAAATAAATTAAGAAAATTTGCCTGTAAACGTTTTATATAAATACAATGTAGATAGGTCTAAATCCGAGTGATCACTTACATTAATGTTATACTGTAAATCATCATATCGTCCAGCCCTAAAACTTGTATAGTTTTTTGTCAGTGTTTATTTAAAAACATCCAATTATGCAGAATATAGTCTGTTCTGTAGCTTTTTGTAGTCTGTAAAAATATACAGTACCTCAGATTTCTGGTCAAATCTAGTTGTACAGTCAATCGCAAAGCTCTTTCCCGTTTTAGATGTGTTTTGTGTTTTTTTTCACGGCATTCACGCTGAAAACAAATGCTGCCGCTCAGTCTTTTTGCCACTTGTGGGCGTGACCGCATTCACTCCGGCCGACGGTGACGTCATGCGCATACCCTCTATAGCGAGAGTTTGGGGCGTGGCTACCGTAGCAGGCGGCGCCAAAGGGTGTTTAGGCGCTGTGGGACCATGACCCATTTCATGGGAATAGAAATTCAGCTTTGGTTACAGAAGTGTAAGCAAAATTTTGTTGCATTTAGACCTTCAAAGATAAGAGGTCATGAACATGTCAAAGTAAACCATACTAGAACCCTGCGCGGGACTGTTTTCTTAATCCTGCTGAATGTCTGAGCAGCTCCCGCAACGTGTGTGTTCCACTCCCGCTCGTACCCACAATGTTTGTGTCCATTCCCGCCGGCACCTGCAAACGTTCTGCTTGTAGAGACCAACCATAAGATTAAGTAATGCTAGAAGCACAAATGACAAATACATTCGGACAGTTTTTATTAGACTTATAAAATTCTATCAACTGTTAAAACAAAACATCTAGTGGAGCCTAAAAACATATTTAAACATATGCAAAACAACACATACACGCCTAAAACTTAACCGTTAACGGCAAAGTTCGCCTGAAAATTTTAATTAAATAATAATTTACATATAATTTAGTGACCACAAAAGGAGTTTTTAAAAAAAAAAATCTCCCGTCACGCAGTTATTAGCAACTAGCATCAAGCTTTTTTTAAAAAGACACAAAAGTATCACAGAATGATCCCATGCGACGTGCCATATATTAGAAGTGCTCTGGGGGTATACAATATCAAATTTACGAAAATCCTGACCTTGGCCGATGGTCTGTGCTCGATTCATGACACAGCGCCACAGTTCACTAATATGACTCACCCAGAAAATACACACAATTTGCGAGAAATCAAGATTAACAAAACGCAACACAAAACACAATCCATTTATCTTCTCTGAGTTGATTATATCTGTTGTGTTTGTCGTAACAAGTTATCACGCTCACATCAGTCAACTGTCATTCTGACTGTCATCTGACAAACAGAGTTCCGGTCCGAAGATATTCAACTCAATGAAGAAAGTTTACTGACACTTTTTTGGGGGGATTTCTAGGCTTTGTATTTTATGATGCGTATTTACCTAAAGAATGAATGAAATAATTATTGACTTGGCCTAGCCTACTGCAGATTGCTGTGGAGGAAAATAATGTTACTGATCGACATTGTGAACTTAATTTGTTGACTCCTTTCTTGTTACGCAGCAAATAGCAGGTCTGCGGGACTCGGCTGTGTTTTCTGACCACCCAGTCCCACCTACATTACCATATAGCATTATCACGCACCAGTTCAGAAAGACAAATGTTCCAGTTTATATTGTTTACTTTGATGTGTGAACAGGGGTTCAAGTCTTGTGATCTTGCCACGTGTTTCCTTGTCTGATGTGTCATGTTGTCATTGGTTTATTGTTTCATTGTTCACAGGTGTCCCTTGTCTTGTCATTAGTCTTGTGTGTATTTAAGCCCTCATGTTTGCCACATCATGCTTTTGTTTTATGTTTGATCTTGTTATGTTTGTAAAAAAAACTGCACATGGGTTCTCTCTACAACTTGCCTTCAGTGGAATACTTTACACATGGCAAGAAATGTGCCCTGACCAAATACGTTGGATGGGTTTATTATAAGTGAGACGCTCATTAGCCTACTCAATTGCTTGCTCGTGATACATAACACAGCTAAAGTATTCCTAATTGGTTGCCATTTTTATAAAAAAAAAGCCTACATTTACCTGTTGAGACATACATTCAAAAGCATCCTTAAGATCTGTATTTGTGATATTTGAGCTAGAGGGGGTGCGACGTGCGAAAGGGGCGTTTACAAAATATGCTTTATTTTTGGAGCAACTAGTGTCGCAGAAACCACATACTTTACCTTTAAAGATTAGAAAAGCTACATATTACATAAACAGTACATTTTTCTCTTTTCTCATATCAAACAGAGAATATTACATTCATTACGTTCATCACAAGCCCAAGATGATGTGGCCAATCAAGGCAGCTTCTGTATTAATCTGACAGAATCCATTTGTGCAATGGAATGCATGATATGTTATTCCATTGACAGAATTTTTAATTCAGTCAACTATATCCGACGATATAAAAGTCAGTGAGTTATTGAATTTAGGGTGTTATATAATAGTCACGGTGAGGTGGCAAGTAGCCATTGCCTCCTGTTGCCAAGGCAGACGTTTGACAGGCCGAGCTCTGGCTGGACCCCAGGAACAGGAAGGGCCCGGGTCAGTTTCCCAGCGGGAGGCACTGCCGGCCCGTTTAATGTGAAGTGGAGCGTGATGGGAGTTTGGTCAGAGGATTAGTGTTGTTGTCTCTGAAACTGCAGTGGGACAGGGGGTCTGCGTGAACACGCCGCCCATGCCCCTGCAGCCTTGCTCCCTTTCAGTCTGGCCTCTCTGAAGTTAGACAAACATGCCTTTGTGGCCTTGTCATTCCCCAAGAATCTCACAGACTGTTCTGAGAAGGACCGCCATATCCTTCAGATACAGATAGGACCAGAACGCAACAAGATAGCTGCTTTGAAATATTTAAGAGCTGGCCTATGGTCACTAAAACAGTTATTTCCCTCATAGTATTGCAGGCCTGACAGTATGTCTTTACTACTGGAAGTGACGACCATGCAAAACGCTGCAACCGAGTGAGGTTATCAACGCTGCAGGCGACAAAGCTGCTTGTCATCTCAGAGTATTCACTATCACTGTGCAATCAGCAACATGAAAAAGGGCTTATAGTTAGTATGTTATTATTGCTACAATAACATGGCTAGAAGCAAAGATTATTAATATTATAAGGCCAGAGAGCAGAAACATCAGAAGTTGGCTCCGATCATGTAAAACAGATGTTATTTAAATATACAACATAATGAATGGATATATATATATATATTGTATATATATCACAGTTTTGGTATTCAACCACAGGCCACTTCATCAGTAACAAAACACTTTGCACAAATGAAATCCCTAATAGACTTTCACTGCAACGTATCAGAGAATTCCTTATGGTTCTGTACAAAATACCACATTAGATTTCAACCAAAGCCAGCTCTGAATTTGTAAGTAGAGGGAGAGGTCTTACTTCATTTTCCCAGCTTCTGGATTGAATCACTTTTGGACGTTTAGCCCTGGGGTCACTGATGACATCATGCCCTCCACCTTAGTCCAAAGTGCCCATTTACTCTCATGTTGCTTGTTGCTCCCATGATGTTTTAGAAACTGAGGACAGAAAGGAAGTAATAACAACCCCCGCCCTAGACAACATAAGTATTTATATATCATCTGAGTTGGAACAATATTTCCCTCCGTACAGTGAAGGACTCGGTCCTACCTCATCTTTAATGCTTACCAGAAGGCGAGTTATTCTAACTAAAGCTCACGTCTCCCCAGAGACCGTAAACACACTCGTAGTCTGGCTGCAGAACCGCTATTGTTGACGTTACTTGGGTGAACGATGAGGCTTTCGAAACACTGTTGGTGATCCTTCCTGGCGTGTGCAAACAGCCCGTCCTGTATTTAGATGAAATGTAATGTGAAATTTAGCATATACTTGCCAAATCAAAGAAAAAAAAGATTCATAGATCTGCCGACTTTCATTATAAGCAACATAGTTTCTCCATTTAAAAGATGTTTATCAGACCTCCATAACTTCTTTTTATAACATGCTACATTTACTGTAGCACTAAGCCTGGTTTTATTTCTCCTCATTTCAGTCTATCAAGTTGCCAGGAAGTGAGAGCCATTAGCTCTGGAGATCTGAGGCAAGATCAGGGAAGTAGATGGTGGTGGTGGGATGGATCCCAGGTGTTCACACACCTGCACAAAAGCTGTCTTTACTTACTTTTACATGTTTTCCTGTTACTTGTCAGCAAAGTTTTTCCTGTTACTGTCATTTGTCATTTTGTTATCGTTGACTAAACGAATGTTATTAACAAACATTTTTGTTAATTGAAATAAAGCTGAAATAAAATGAAATATAAATATTAGATGAAAAACTTAAACTAAACATTTTGAAATTGGCATGCAACTAACTGAAATAAGTTCAAGTTGAAGTACTAAAAACTAAAACTGAAATAAAAATACAACTGAAATTATTTAGAAATAAAAAAAAACAAAAAAAAATGTCAAAAGCACATAAAGTATTAAAAAATAAGGTAAAATGAAAATAAAAAAATAAAAGCCATTATATAACTATAATAGTATATAAATAATGCCAAAATGGGTGCACTGATGGGTGTTTAATCATGGTATAATGACAATAAAGTGTAAATAAAAGGAAAAATCTACTTATGTGTTCCAATTTCTTATAAATGTTGGTTTAATTTGATCTTGAAAACATAGTAATTTTTAAAGGTGACCTATAATTCAAAATTTAATTTACCTTGGTATAGTCAAATAACAAGAGTTCAGTGCATGGACATGACATAGAGTGAATCTCAAACTGGACTGTTTTCGCGTTCTCATTTAATTCACGTTTATGAAAAAACACCCCTGAAAAACGTCTCAGGTTACGACTGTAACCGTAGTTCCCTGAGAAAGGGAACGAGACGATGCGTCACTTGACGCCTTGGGAACGCCCCCAGCGTGAATGCGTCTGAGCATCAATGTCAACTAGTCCAATGGAAAAAATGAGCGTCACGGGCGGGTGACGTCATGACCAGGAAGGGATAAAGGCTCACCCGGTGAAACGCGGCATTAGCTTCAAAAAGTCGAAGCAAGCCGATCACGGGGAAGCAGGAAGTATGGCAGGGTGACGCATCGTCTCGTTCCCTTTCTCAGGGAACTACGGTTACAGTCGTAACCTGAGACGTTCCCTTTCGAGGGAACTCTCGATGCGTCACTTGACGCCTTGGGAACGAGAATACCCAAAACGTCAGAATTCCAAGTACCTGAGTGTCAGTCTGTTGAAACTAAGCACTAAGCACCTGAGAACCTGGGGCAGCATCCAGGTCTAAGCTGTAAAACCTAACGAATGTGAGCGGTGAGGACCAGCCTGCCGCATCACAAACGTCTTGAAGAGAAACTCCAAATAGTAAGGCTTTAGAGGCCGCCATACCCCTCGTAGAATGAGCTCTGACCGCCAAAGGACACGGCAGGTCAGAGTACTCGTATGCAAGTGAAATAGCCTCAACTATCCACTTACTAACTGTCTGTTTAGAAGCAGGAAGACCCTTCTTAGGTGATCCAAAGCAAATAAATAACTGGTCGGACTTCCTCATTGACGATGTCCGATGAACATAAGTATCTAGTGCTCGCACTGGACACAAGAGGTTCAGCCTTTCCTGGTCCGCCGATGTAAAAGGAGGAGGACAGAAAGCCTGCAGCACAATAGGCCTCGGAATCAAGGTCGGCACCTTAGGGACGTATCCCTGTTTCGGATATAAGAATGCCTTGACCATCCCCGGTGCAAACTCAAGGCAGGTGGGGGAAACCGAAAGGGCCTGAAGGTCTCCAACTCTCTTAAGGGAAGAAATAGCTAGCAGAAAGATAGTCTTGAGGGTAAGAAATTTCTCTGAAACCGAATCTAAGGGCTCGAATGGAGCCCTAGACAGGCCTTCTAGTACTATTGCCAAATCCCAAGCTGGCACCCTAGTGCGAGTTGCAGGCCTCAGCCTCAATGTGCCACGAAGGAAACGTGTAATCAGGGGGTCTCGACCCAACGATGTACCCCCCACCAGGGCGTGGTAAGCCGCAATGGCCGCCACGTAGACCTTGAGCGTGGAAGGACATAGACCTGACGTAAAGCGCTCCTGCAGGAACTCGAGTACTGTGTTCACAGAACAGTTAACTGGATCCCACTGATGTCGGTGACACCATACAGAAAAAACTCTCCATTTAAGCGCATATAGTTTCCTAGTAGCTGGAGCTCTGGAGCTTAGAATGGTCTCAGCAGCCTCAGCTGAGAGACCACTCTCTATGAGTTGGGCCCCCTCAGAGGCCAAACCCACAGGTTCCAAATTTCTGGTCGAGGGTGAAATATTGTGCCCCCGGCCTGAGACAGAAGGTCTCTCCTGATTGGGATCTCCAAGGGAGGACCGTCTAAGAGATGGATCAGGTCCGCAAACCAGATCCGACTCGGCCAGCGTGGTGCTACTAGCAGTAGGCTTATTCCGTACTGGCGGACTCGTTCCAGAACTCCTGGGAGCAGAGCAACAGGGGGAAATGCGTACAGACGTAGCCTCGGCCACGTCTGCACCATGGCATCCAGCCCCAGGGGGGCTGGGTGAGTAAGGGAGAACCAAAGTGGACAGTGCGTCGTATGCTGAGACGCAAACAGATCCACCTCTGCTTGGCCATAAAACTCCCAAATTTTCTCCACCGCCTCGGGGTGGAGTCTCCAGTCCCCTGGCCTCAGCTCCTGCCTCGACAGGATGTCTGCTCCAATATTCTGGTCCCCAGGAATATACACTGCCCTCAGGGAGAGTACCTTCCCCAGAGACCACAGGAGGATCTGGTGCGCCAGCTTGCAAAGCGGACGCGACCGCAGACCCCCCTGACGGTTCAGATAAGAGACCACCGATGTGTTGTCTGTACGGACGAGCACATGATGGCCCCTCAGGTCTGGGAGGAATTGCTTCAACGCATTGAAGACGGCCATCATCTCCAGGCAATTTATGTGCCAAGAAAGATGATGACTCCTCCACCGACCCTGAACCGAGCGGCCTTCCATTACCGCTCCCCAGCCGGTGAGGGAAGCATCTGTCGAGATCGTAACTCGATGGCAGAGAGCTCCCAACACCGGACCCTGGGTTAAGAACCAGTGTTTTCTCCATATAACCAAGGCACGAAGGCATCGCCGCGTGATCTTGATCACACGAAGTGGGTTTCCCCTCGGGGAGAACCCTCTGGTCCTGAGCCACCACTGCAAAGGTCTCATGTACAGCAGGCCAAAAGGAATCACGTTGGACGCTGCTGCCAGAAGACCCAACAGTCTCTCGAACTGTTTCACAGTGCGTGACTGGCCTAGCTTTAGCTCTTTGGTGGCTGTCAGGATAGCAGCTACACGAACGGGCGATAGAGTAGCCTGCATCGTCACTGAATCCCATACCACACCAAGGAAAGTGGTTCTCTGTACTGGAGAAAGCACACTTTTCTTGGCATTGAGCCTCAACCCCAACATCTGCATATGAGCGAGAACGACACCTCGGTGCCGAACCGCCAACTGCTCTGATTCCGCTAGAATCAGCCAGTCGTCGATGTAGTTCAGAATACGTATGCCCTGAAGCCTGAGAGGGGCTAGAGCTGCATCCACGCATTTCGTGAACGTGCGGGGTGATAAAGCTAGACCGAAAGGAAGAACCCGATATTGGTATTCTTTGCCCCCGAAAGAGAACCTTAGGAACTTCCTGTGCTGAGGGAGGATGGAGACATGGAAGTAAGCGTCCTTCAGATCTATCGTGACAAACCAGTCCTCGGATCTGATTTGAGTCACGATCTGCTTGAGTGTCAGCATCTTGAACTTGAGTTTCTGTACTGAACGATTTAACAGACGAAGATCTAAAATGGGACGCAACCCTCCATCCTTTTTTGGAACAATGAAATAACGGCTGTAAAAACCCGACTCTCTGTCGGGTGAGTACACCTGTTCTATAGCTTCCTTTGCTAACAGGGCCTTTACCTCTTGCTCCATTACCAGAGCCTGCTCGGGATGCACCACTGTGGGCAGCACCCCGTTGTAACGAGGAGGACGAGAACCAAACTGGATTCTGTATCCTTTCTCTACAATCTGCAGGACCCAACGAGAAATATTCGGCAGAAGCTTCCACGCTGCCAGAAAATTTACTAAGGGAACCAGCCTCTCGAGGCTGGTCTCTGGTGTTATTGAGACGGCTAATTCCGGAGCCTGAAACATAATGGCAGGAACTACCTGAACTGGCCGCTCTAAGGCCCCCCTCAGAGGGCGCGAAACCAATGCTGTGCCGCAGCATAGCATCAGCGACTCGCTGGAGACCGCTGCGCCCTGAAGCACCGGGGGTGGCAGGGTTGGCAGAACGGTCTCGTGAGGACCCCGAAACGGAACGGGCACCGTATAATGAGGTGTACACCGCTCCACTTCGGTCGGGGCTGTCCTCACAGGCCTGATGCATGAACATCAGGACCTTTTTTTTTTTCTTTTGAACCGAAGCCTTCTTCGCCTGAAGAACGGTCCTCAGATCCGGCTTCGACTTAGAAGACTTCGGTTGAGAGGGTTGCGTCTGTCTCCAGTCTCTACGTGGAGGTGCACGAGACGCAACACTCTCTTTCTGATGCACACGATATGATGAGCTCGACGGCTGGGGCTGCTCACGCCCAGCAGCCCCAGGGGGCTGGACCCGGCGAGGGAGAAACTTTTTAAAAACGTCAGCTTGTTTCTTTGACTCCTGAAATCTCTCGACGACCGCGTGGACTGCGTCGCCGAAGAGACCAGAAGGTTCAAGCGGAGCATCTAATAAAAAAGCTCGATCTTTTTCTTTAATTTCAGACAGATTTAACCATAAATGTCTCTCAGTAGCTACCAAGGCTGCCATAGACCGCCCAATTGCTCT
Organism: Tiaroga cobitis; assembly: GCA_030578255.1. Classification (NCBI taxonomy): domain Eukaryota; kingdom Metazoa; phylum Chordata; class Actinopteri; order Cypriniformes; family Leuciscidae; genus Tiaroga; species Tiaroga cobitis. The sequence continues at coordinate 35,273,791 of CM060606.1, forward strand.
GGCGGTCTCCTTAGTAGCCCTGAGAGAAAGATCGGTAGCCCGACGAAGTTCACGAATATCGTCATGACTGACTCCCTCACTACTATCCAGATCCCCCAGCAGGTCAGCTTGATAAGCCTGGAGCACTGCCATAGTATGCAGACATGCTCCAGCTTGACCTGCTGCCGTATAAGCTTTGCCCACTAACACCGAAGTGGCTTTAAGCGGTCTAGTGGGCAAAGCCGAGGCTTTCAGAGACGATGCGGGACCAGGGGAAAGATAACTGGCTAAATTCTCTTCCGCCTGGGGCATCGCCTCATAACCATACTCTTTCAGCCCCCTTATTCTCGAATAAGTGTTAACTTGAGGGCTGAAAAGACGAGATGAGTAAGGTTTATTCCACGATTTAGATATTTCATTGTGCAAATCGGGAAAAAATGGAAGCCCTCGTGGTGGAGATAATGTGGTGGAAGATAAAAAGCGCTCATCTAATTTGCTTTTAGGACGAGCGCCCTTCTTCTCAGATGGCCATTCAATATTTAATTTCTCTACAGCCCGCGACATAACATCCACCAGCTCATCATATGCTGGGGAAATAAATTGTGAATCTCTTTCCCCCATGTGTGTGCTTTCACTCTCCAAACTCATCGCATCAACCTCCTCGGAGGAAGAGCAATGAAGTAATGGAGGGCTCTCTCCCCGGGCGGAAGAAACCGCAGAGCGTGCTTCCGACACCGGGGGGAGAGCGCTGGATCTCTCGGGTAAGGAAGGAGAAAGAGCCCTCGGACCCGTCTCCAACCCCTCCGAAAGATCCTTTTGCGATCCCCAGGAATGCAATCTCCGCGCTGCCTCAGCAGACGCGGGTCCTGATCCCTGCGGATCGCGAGCCTGCCCACTCTCTTTATCAAAGAGTGACAGGCGAGAGCGGAGCATGCGAAGCGGTAACATCTCACAATGCTGGCACTCAGCCCCCTCGAAGGCTGAGACCGCATGCTCCACTCCCAAACAAACGACACAAAGCTCGTGTGTGTCCCCACCCGTTAAATAACGCGGGCAGGGAGAAGCACACTGTTTGTACACTTGTTTAGTTTCCATCCTTTCCCGCAACAGACAACAGTAAATAGACAGAGACAAAATGACACAGATCGCTTGCTGAGACACAGAAGCTAATGCCGCGTTTCACCGGGTGAGCCTTTATCCCTTCCTGGTCATGACGTCACCCGCCCGTGACGCTCATTTTTTCCATTGGACTAGTTGACATTGATGCTCAGACGCATTCACGCTGGGGGCGTTCCCAAGGCGTCAAGTGACGCATCGAGAGTTCCCTCGAAAGGGAACGGTCGGTTCTCCACACAATACCGACTGTGACGCAATAGTCGGGATCATTAATATGTATGCCTCCACAAATTTGCATATGCCAGCCCATGTTCAATGACAGGCGAAACTGCGCAGCCGAAGCATAGCAGTTGCTCAGTGTTTGGATGTACACATGAACACAAAAGTATTTTTTAGTTCCTTCATCCGAGCCTCTGAAGAAACAATGGCTTACTTTTATTTTCTCTGGAAATTTCCAAACATTTCACCGACGACTGTTTCCTCAACTTGGGCCAATACAGAGCTGGCCTCGGATCAGCTACCAAGCAACACTTTCTGATGTGTAATTGTTCAAGTTCAGACAGGTAACCTTTCTCTCAAAATCGTTCAATACTTTTTATGCATCAGTAAGTCAAGCCAGCGACTAAAATATCAACTTCACATCGTTTCTTTTAGTAGGATGAAAAAAAAACGTATTTAAATTGTGAATAAATTATATACAGAAAGCGATCAAAGAACAATCTTTCCACAGCGCGAGTTTATCTGGACACTTTCCAAACTCGTTATGAATTCAATGACGCACGTTACACTGCACAGCGAAGCTCTTACTGTATTTACATGATCGTGTTTGCATTGGGGAAAGCATTAGAGAACAGAAACTGCATTGCAATGATAAGATCTTCATTCTCGCGACCAACAGACTGTCCTCTGCTTGCTCAATGCTCAGTCATCACAGCAACATTGTATGTGATGGGAATAGATCTAAATACTTTAAAAACATCTCACGATTCGTTAATTTTGATAGCTGTAATAGTAAAAACGTATAATAGCTGTAGTAAAAGTATTCGAGAGAGTTTCACATGTAATACATAGCTATTTCATATGCAAGCATGTCAGCCAATCACAGCAGAGGCCGGTTCCACACAGCAGACACGCCCCTTCAAACAGAGCGTTCAAATCAGAGGCTAAAATCCGAGTGGGAAAAATGCCTTTTATTTCTAAATTATGACTATTTTTGATCTAAAAAACATACTAACATTATAAGGGCAACCCAGGAAACATTATAAAATAATATAAAAAAACCACTCTAGGGCACCTTTAAGACAATTTTCAATTTAACAGCTCTAAAATTGTCATGTGGTGTAACCATCAAGTATATTTTCTCTTCAGCATCGATCTCTTTTTAAACATATTTTTCAAGGTGAAAAGTAATTTTTATACACATTATGAATGATAATTTCATAAGAATCATTACATTTTTGGGGAGTCACACTGAACCAGCCTTGCCTCACCTCTACAAAGCCAAATTATTTAAAAGAGAATATGCATTTTTAATGTAATTTTGAATAAATTAATGACTAGAAAAAAAAAGTGTGTCATGTCATTGACCCATCTACGAGAAACACAGAACCATGATACCCTTGATGGGAACGGAGAAGGTTCATATTCCCTCAAACGCAGGTCTGTAATGATGTAAACCAGGGGCAGCCTCAGGCCACGGGAGCCTTAAACATGAACGTTCCCTAATTTACGAGCAGATTCAGGGAAAAGAAGCTTTTAAAGCAGCTCTCAGCTGAGGGTAAGTGGTATCATCGTAGTAAAGGAGTGTCAGCTGATTATTTATGAAGCTTCAGGAGGTGCGGCGCCCTTTTTTATCTTAGCTTTTCACACCCACGATCATTTGAGCCTTTTGTCTTGCCAGGGGAAAGAGGAAAGATGAAACACGGTGGTTGATATCTTTCATCTAGCATCCCGTGATTACACCCTCCCTGTGGGCGTGTGTAAGACAGGCAGCGTAAATAGATTCATTATTTCAGCGGTGGCTGATTATTATTATTAGCTGGGTGGAAACTGATACACTGGGCTTGCAGAGGCGGACAGAGTACACAGCTTCATTACTTGAGTAAAAGTACAGATACCCCTTGCTAAATTTTACTCAAGTACAAGTAAAAGTACTACAGTCAGATGTCTACTTAAGTAAAAGTACTGAAGTACTTGTTTTTAAAAGTACTTGAGTATCAAGAGTACAAGAGTACATTTTCTAAATATTGCATTACTACTGCCACAGTGCTTAGAATTTATGTACAGAAACGTCCTACATGTTATGAAAGAGTTAATTAAAAATGTTAATGTTAATACCTTGGAGATTTTTCATTTTCATCTTTTTACCATGTTGCTTTATTTAACATTTTAAGAAAATTTCAGAAATTTCAGAAAATTGAAATAGTCTGGCGAGGTTGGGCCACGGGTTGGCACTTTCACGGGATGGACCTGCTGCGTCTTAATCCATTGTTTCGTTCATGGTTTCGTCTCTTATCTAAATCTGCTTCGTCGGCTTGTCTCTGCCAGGAAGGCCTATCACTTATCATAAGGCTTTCCCTCCAACGTCTCAGTAATGTTTTGGCAACCTGATAGCGTTGCCGCAACGCTGTAACAATATTATTCCGTGACGGGCACTCGCAGGGCCGCACGCTCACGTTAAGGTCAACCTGGTGTTTTTATTACACTTTTGGTTTATGTGTGTACTGTAAATGGTTTTAACACCTCACATTGTGAACATGGGGTATGTTATTGTACCGAATGTGAACAAATCTGATCCTTACTCCCATATGAAGATTGTGTGACAAGACGGGCATTACAAAATAAAATAAAAAACATCAGTGTTGTTTTGGATCAGTGCTTGTTCTTTCAAAAAATGTAAGAGTTCTTGTCACTTTTGCTGTTCTCTAAACACTCTCCCTAGGTGGCCTGCGCATCCAAGGCAGACGTGTTTATTCACAAATATTTGCTGGTGAAGCATGCAAATGTGCAGACCTCCAACAGAATGAGGTCTTTTTCCAAACAAGAATATAGTCTTACCTTTGTGATCTTGAAGGCCTTTTATGCGTCATGCAGTGATGAGTTTGTCTTTTTTAAGGCAACGCGAGAAAGCTAACGTGAGAAAGCTTGGGTTAGGTGCAAACTCTAGGAATTTGATAAAAACCCATAACAAAGAGGAAATCAATGGGAAATCAATGCCCAAAACTAAAGCTTTTGCTGCCTATTTGGCCATATGTGCAAGCAAGAACTTATAAAACATATACCTTTAATTCAGTACTGTAGGTAGTTTTGGACAAAAGCCTCTGCCAAACGCATAAATGTAAAATGTATATATAAATTAGGTGATGTGCACTAGGCTACCGTTCAAATGTGTGGGTAATAGTTGATCTCAGAAGAGTTGATATCAAAAGTACAGTAAAATTGTGAAATATTATTCCAAATTATTTATATTACTATATTTAAAAAAGTAAGTTATTCCTGTAATTGCAAAGCTGAATTTCCAGCATCATTACTTCAGTCTCCAGTGTCCCATGATCCTTCAGAAAACATTAATGCTGGTTTGGTGCTTAAGAAACATTTCTTATTATTGTCACAGTTGAAAACATTTGTGCTGCTTAATTATAATTTTTTTTGTTTTTTGAAAACCATGTCACATTTTTTCAAACAAAATTCAATGAATAGAAAGTTCAAAAGAACAGCATTTATTTGAAATAGAAATTTGTAACATTTATAAATGTCTTAACTGTTATTTTTGATCAATAAAATGCGTCCTTGCTTTAAATTGAATGTGTAAGGTGACTAATCAATATTAATAGATCTATCAGTCTGATTTGTGAACATTAAATTATGATTGAATGTTTACCTAATTAAGTAGTCCTATATAATTTGCTGAAAGGCACCAAAAGGCTTGCCATATTAGGGGCCGTTCACACAGGACGTGATCTTTCTTTCAAAAAAAGCAAGATACAGACAAAACAGATTGCAAAAAAGGCCTTGAAATGGATTTTTTTAAAGTTAAAAGTACTTAAAAAACAGCCACTGTGTTTGTGACACACTGTGTCTTAAAAAAACTGCCATCACAGTGTGAGATGGTGCTCAAAAATTTTGAAAAGCATCGCTCAAAGCCATCTTTCCTCGTTGGCCAAGCAAAACAAAGCTCTTAAAACAATGGTTATTTCTCTAAAAGTGGGCTCCTATTGAAGCTCTACTGCAGCTGCCACGTCACACGCAGCATAGAGTCGTGCGCTTGCTAAAATTCCAGCTTCCTCCCTCTCATTTCTCAGCTATCATCAAAGAGCTATAAAACTTAATAGACGTTTTGCATATAGTGCCTCACGACGGATCTGCATGTATGTGTTTGTTAGTCTCTCTCTCTCTCTCTCTCTCTCTCTCTCTCTCTCTCTCTCTCTCTCTCTCTCTCTCTCTCAGGGCGATGTAGCTGACAACGTAGCTGACAACCAACTGTACCTTCTGTGTGTGTTACAGGGACTGACTTGGATCAGGTTCAACATGAGCGAGCGCTTTGACTGTGACAACTGCAAGGAGTCCCTATACGGCAGGAAGTACATCCAGGCGGAGGACAACCCTTACTGCATCCCTTGCTACGACAGCCTGTTCGCCAACACCTGTGATGAGTGCAAAGAGCTGATTGGCCACGATTCAAGAGTGAGTTGCACTAATTAATGGTATTGTTCTCCTAATTTACACACCCATTCCAAACCTGTATGACTTTATAACTCCTGTGGAACACAAAAGAGCTCTTTTAAATACAATGAAAATTATTTTTTAAAAATTCTTATTAATTTAATCAGTTTACCGACTTTGAATCTCAAATTTATGTGTTGAATTTTATTAAATTACTTTCGACGAAATTGTGCTGACAAAAATGTCCACTGTCCATTGTCAGTAGTTTATCAATGTACTGTACACAACGCAAAGAATTTGAGTGACCAACCTGAACCCCCGGTGGTTACATTTTTGGCCCTCATGCATAATTCAGGATTGCATGATTCTTCCTTTTGGAATGACCGGATTTCGCCCGCAAAATGTCGCCGAACAAATGTGTCAAGTAAATGTGACCACACCTTTAGACCACCAAAATGGAAAAATTTTGAGTGAATTTCCTCTGAAGGGATAAAAGTACTTTGTACAGCAAAATGTTGCTTTTACAGGAGCATTTCCATGGTGGGGGTGGGGTGCCAGGGCAACGATGTTGAAAACCTCAGGCAAAACATTAGCAACCAATTGAGACTTTATTCCTTCCCGTTTTGAGGGTAACTAATCCCTTCTAAATGAAATAAAAACCAAACAATGCAGTTAATATAGCATTGTAGTAAACTCCCCACAGGAAAACAGGAATCTGTGCACAAACAGACAAAGCTTCTGATGACAATGAGGGACAGCAGATGCTAAATAAAGTCGCTGTTTGTCTTGGCCATTTGCACCACAGGTCATAAATTTCACCCTCCCTGTCTTATTACTATGTGTTTACATATTTTACATGAGGAGTCGACCCAGACGCCATGTACTCAACACACACACAAATAACTAGATGCACATGTGCTAGCGTTTGATATGCTGTTTCATTGCCATTACTTGAGATCTTAATCAGAAATGTACTTGGGATTGTGGAAAAGCTGTTTAATTTGTGGCCTCTTTTTACTTTTTTTCCTATTAACAAGGCTAATATGTGGGTTTGTCAACTTGTCTTTTACAATAACGCCACATTTTTTATATTCTAATATGGAGACACCAGTGCCCCCTCTGCTGCTAGCTCACGTTTGTACATTTACAGTACATAACATTTATGCATTTGGAAGATGCTTTTATCCAAAGCGACTTGCATTGCATTTGCACAGGTACACGTTTACATCTTTATCGCTGGAAACCCATGATCTTGGCGCTGTTAGTACCATGCACTACTGTTTGAGCTACAAGATAGCTAGTGAAAACCTGTTGGTTTAAATGGAGAGTTTATCTTAAAGGAGTAATTCACTTTAAAATGAAAATTACCCCATGATTTACTCACCCTCAAGCCATCTTAGGTGTATATGACTTTCTTCTTTCAGACGAATACAATCGGAGTTATATTTAAAATATCCTTGGCTCTTCCAAGCTTGATAATGGCAGTGAACAGTTTGAAGCTTAAAAAAGTGAATCCATCCTACATAAACGAACTTCACGTGGCTCTGGGGGTTTAATAAAGGCCTTCTGAAGCAAAGCGATGAGTTTGTGTAAGAAAAATATTAATATTTAAAACTTTATAAAGTAAAATAACTAGCTTCCGGCCAAACGTACGGATTCGACTTTGAAGTCTAAAGCGCAACTTGTGCGAGTGATGCGACATACTGCTGATATTTACGCTACGCCTTATGCTACTTCTGACGTCATAAGTTGCGTAAGTTGTGCTTTAGGCTGTGTATGTTCGGCCCCAAGCTAGTTATTTTCCTTTGTAACATGTTAAATATTAATATTTTACTTACACAAACTCATCGCTTTGCTTCAGAAGGCCTTGATTAACCCCCCGGAGCTGCTTGGAGTTCGTTTATGATGGATGGAATCACTTTTTTAAACTTCAAAATGTTGGTTGCAATTCACTGCCATTATCAAGCTTGGAAGAGCCAAGGATATTTTTTAAATTAAGGGGAGTTTAAGACGATTGTATTCGTCTGAAAGAAGAAAGTCATAGACATCTAGGATGGGTTGAGGGTGAGTAAATCATGGGCTAATTTTCATTTTAAAATGAACTACTCTTTTAAAAATTAAAATTACATTACAATCCTGTATGACTTCTTATGTGGATCACAAATGTTTGTTCTTCAACATTTCTCTTTTTGTGTTCCAAGGAAGAAAGAATGTCATATGACGTGAAATTGTGTGAACTGTTAAAATGTTCGGTAACATGCCTGTGTTGTGTGATTCAGGAGCTGTTTTACGAGGACCGTCACTACCACGAACACTGCTTCCGCTGTTTCCGCTGCGACCGTTCGTTGGCCGACGAGCCCTTCACCAGCCAGGACGATGCTCTTCTGTGCAACGACTGCTACTGCAACGAGTTCTCCTCCAAATGTGTGGCCTGTGATAAAACCGTCATGCCTGGTACAAATGACATCAGCACACCACAGACCCCACTGGTCATAACTCTTATATGATAATATCAGTCAATATCATATATATTCTGTTCAGACTGGTCTCAAGTCCAGTTCTTTTTTCACCGCTCCTTTAGTTTGTTCTCAATCCTGTTGTGTAAGACTGCAAGTCTTCACACTTTTGAAACAGACAGCTTGTCATGACCACAGGTATGCAGGTAACATTAGATTCACAAACATTAAGGAGCCAAAACAGAGAAAGGGGGAAGGTTGCGAAGTTCTGCCAAAGCAAATCCAAAGTACTAGCAGCATGACTTGAGTAGAGAGAAGTGAGAGAGTGGTGAGGACCAGGTTAGATGTGACAAAATAATTGCCAGTCTGCCTGGCTTGCTGTCTCTCAGACAAATCATTGTGCATGGCTGCCGTCCAAGCCTCTGAAGATAGGAGGAGATAAGCCAGTAAAATATTTCAGCAGGGCTGCATCCATCTGAAAAGTAGGTAACAATTCCAGGAGGTTACGTATGTTCTTTTACAAGGCTTGCAAGGTGAGGCCTATATTGAAAGACCTTTACATATTTTTATAATGCCTGCAAGGCCCAAGTATTAAACTTCTGCCTGAACCACTTACTGTTCAAGTTTGGGGTCAATAAGATATGTATTTATTTATTTTAAAGAAATGAATGCTTTTATTCACCAATGACATAGTAAATTAATCAAAATTTCAGATTTTTATTCAATATTCTATTCATCAAAAAATCCTAAAATAAATGTATCACAGTTTCCACAAAATTATTAAGCAAACAAAATTGTTTTAAGCATTGATAATAATAAGAAATGATTCTTGAGCACCAAATCAGCATGTTATAATTTCTGAAGGATCATGTGACACTGAAGACTGGAGTAATAGCTAAAAATGAAGCTTTGCCATCACAGAAATAATTTGCATTGTAAAATATATTACTGTAGAAAATATCGTAATATATTTTAACTGTTGTGTAATTCCATTCAAACTTTGTTTTATAGGTCATTTTAGTCTTATGTGTGTTAGTCTTTTAGCTTTTTGTAATTTAATACATTGAAAATTTCCAATTGACTTTGAATTTTAGAATCTTCAGTACTGAAAATATAACCAAAGGTGATGTCGTCATATTATTTGAATACAGAATTGTGAGTGATCTTCTTCCTGACATTTATTTGCATATCGAATTGCAGTTGTTGTTTTTTTTCTTTCTTGCACCTATTTAACCTTATAAAGTCGCCTTTAGACTAAAAGACGTGTGCTGAGAATCATGACAATGGGAAAGCGGATCTGATGTGGTGTGTAATTTAAACAAAATTTGTTGTTTGAACACTTATTTTGCTGCCTTGCAAACACTGCAATAGAGTTGTGCAGGGATGACATCTGAATCCCGGAAGACTTATTTGCCACTGGTTCCTTCGAGATTTTCCTATGGGGTTTTTCAATTTCTGAGTGAAATAAAGCCGACAATACTTTGAAGTTTTGTTCTACAACATACACCGCACAAACTCACGTCCCAAACTGCCTTATCTAGTTACTTAATAGAAACATACGGTTTTTAAAAATTGCTGCTTTAAAATTCACGTTTTCGGTATGGCTTTGTAATTTACGTTTTAAAACAAAATCTTATCATACTTATCATAAGTATCATAAAGTTATCTTTACCACACGCTTTATTTTACTCCTAAATAGAAAAACCCCATAAGAAAACCACTGGCGAATTAGTCTTCCGGGTTCTGACGTCATCCCTGCACCACTCTATTTCCTCCTTGAAATGTAAATCAAGTTGCTATTGACATTAAAACCTGTGGCTGTTATTTTTGAGGTAAATCCAGTGAACAAATCAAACTGTATTACAACCTCCAAAAGTTGCCAAACCAAAAACAAGAAGATAAAAAATATTCCGCCACAATTTTGAATCCAGATTCGTGCATGTAATCTGAGGGCTACATTATAGGAAGAGGGAACACATTGTTAGTGGTTTGTGATGTATAGATGACAAGGGAAAAAGAAAATGATGGAGGGCTCTGTTTCACAGTTTATACTTTGCTTTGATGAATGTGGTGACATATTTTGAGGTGAGTTTTGAACTTGAGGGAGACAGCCTTGATGTAACTTGATATTTCTTCTAAATGTCTTTCATTATCCAGGGGATTACGACCTTTATCTTTTGCTCTCTGTGTAAAGCTTTGGTGATTTTGACAGTGGGGCCCATAGAGTAGGTTCTCAGCAGGGCTTTTGATCTGGTTAACGTGTGAAACGCTTAGTGGATTATGAGCGTCAACCTTTAACCTTCTAATCAGTTGATGAGCCTCGACTGTCAGATCATCATCTTGTCACCTTTGAAAGCTCAAATTCGTCTTTTGTAGGGAAATCCCAGCAATAAGTAGTCTCAGTAGAGATCTCTTAGGAAACATGCAGTTGTCTTTCAAATTGGATGAAATGGCTGTTAGTGGCATGCTCCCACAATGGGATGCTGCAAAGAATATGTGATTATGATGGGCCTCCACTTCTGTTAAGCTCCTTTGGTGGTCTTAGAAATGGAAAGGTTTTTTAATAGAATGAGAAGTACTTTTCCACCAAAATGGCACCATTGTTTAATGCCCGGGATACACTTAACAACTAGCTGACACATTCTAAGTCTGAACTGAACACACTTACAGACTGTTTCCAACGACTGCAGCAGATTTTAAACACACGACTGATCATGCCCAAAAGCACAGAGTCGCGTTCAGTCTCAGTATTAAATTACATTCATAATCGGCCTAACAGTCGTTAAGTGTGTCCTGGCTTAACTTGGAGATCTGACATGTATCAGAACTCAGACGTTTCCCCTGACTTAAGGACAAAACATTGCGTAACTGACCATGTTACTTAGTAACCAGTGGAAACAAATAAACAAAGTGCATCATGGTCTTTGTCTTACTTGCAGTGGTGGACAGTAGCAAACAATTTTTACTTTGTTACTGTACTTAAGTACATTTTTCAAGTATCTGTACTCTATCAGAGTATTTCTATTTTGGGAAACTTGCATAATATTGTTCTTTTTACTCCACTACATTTCATAAAAACATGCCGTTCCTTGTTATTTTGAAATGAAAAAAATCAGCACCCCCTCAGAGACGGTGTCCGATTCGTGAACGAGCTGTTTCTTTTCCATTAACTTAAATCGGTACACAGATCTCACTGAATGATTCATTCGTGAATTGGACTGATCCGATTGCATCTGTTCTTGAGTCAACAACTCACTGATTCAAATCTCCAGTACTGAATTAACAAGTCTTATATGTTTATGAAACTTATTTTAAATAAATTAAATTGGCATATCATTTTATTAATCGACTCACAGCCCTAGTTATTTATATGTTTAAAGTTACTTTACCAGCAAAAGTTCTATATCTTGTAGCACTGTGGTTTGAACAGGAAATTGTTTGTTTTAAAGGCTTCCTTTCTTTTTCTCTCACAGGAACCAGGAAGCTTGAGTATGCCGGCTCCACATGGCATGAGAGCTGTTTCATTTGCAACAGCTGTCAACAGCCAATAGGCTCCAAGTCCTTTATCCCAGATAAAGATGACCACTATTGCGTACCCTGCTATGAGAACAAGTTCGCACCACGCTGTACTCGATGTAAACAGGTCAGTGGTGGGATTTCACTAGCTGCTCTGCCTGAAATACATAACCATGTGTTCCTCATCAGTCCACACACATTCCTCCACAAAGTCAGAATTCTGACCTCATTTCTCCTTCATGTTGCATATCAGAACAGTCACTGATTAACTCTGGCTGACAATTTCACATCCTGTCTTGACAGGCAACCATCTGTTTGGAGTCTTGTCTCTATATTTCAGTGAAATACAAAAAAAAACCAACACATTTATTAATTTAGCTGATAGTATAGTGAACCATCCCTAGCATACAATTGTTACATATTATGTGAATGAACACAAGACTGACAAGATGTTTTATGTCTAACAAACAATGGTTACAAAGAAGTTATAACTATTGTTTGGTGTTTATGTCTCTGTTGAACTCAGGCCTTGGCTAAAGGTGGTGTGACCTATAGGGATGAGCCGTGGCATAAGGAGTGCTTTGTGTGCACAAGCTGTAAAGTCCAACTAGCTGGCCAGCACTTCACCTCCCGTGAGGATAGCCCATACTGCATCAAATGTTTTGGAAACCTGTACGCTAAGAAGTGTGAAGCCTGCAGCAAACCCATTACAGGTAAAAGATGCATGGATGTCACTTTATTTTTAAAACCGATTGGGAGATTTAGGGGTCGGTGATTACAGATGTGTTCATTTAGACATTGTGAATTGATTGTGTCATGAACTCGTTTAATAAAAAAAAGTTACAAATATCTTACGTAATTTTTATTTCCTTTTAGGCTTTGGTGGAGGAAAGTACATTTCGTTTGAGGAACGGCAATGGCACCAGCCCTGCTTCACCTGCTCTCGATGCTCCGTGTCCCTGGTGGGTGCCGGCTTCTTTCCCGAGCAAGACGAGATCCTCTGTCGCAACTGCAATAGCAACCTATAGAACGCAACCCCCATCCGCACACCTTACCTTCCCATATACATACATTCGTCTTTATTTCACACTGCTGTGCCCTCACCTGAGAACTTCCCGTCTCAATTGACGCCCATGCTGATACTGCTGTTTGAGATTACAGCAAACTACCCCCTCACACAATGGTCTCAGCTTCACCAAAATACTGCCGCTGGAAAAAATACCAGAGGAACAAGACTTTTAAAAGATGCACCAAAGATTGCTGTGCTTACTTGATAGCCATGCAACGTTGAGTCCCTATTATAGTCTATCCGTTGCACAATCCAGAATCAACACTCCATTAATGTGTAGGTCTCTATGCAAGCATAAAAATATCTGATGTGCCTACTAGTTATTCCCGTCTTTATTTTTCCTGGCCAACCAGAGCTGTCATTCGGCTGGTAATGGTCATTAATGGGTGGATGTAGCCTTGTGTTTGCAGCCTGTGAAAGAACTCAAACAGATTCCTTCATAAACACCCAGAGGTTAAAGGTTTGGTGTTCTGTTAAAGTGACTGAACGGCCATTTAGAATTGTTCCAAGCACTCTGCGCCAAGTAAAGTGAAAGAACAGGAATTAATGCACAACTTATTTTGCATTTTGGGTACAATAAAAGTTACACTTTGAGAAGCAACCACCCAAAGCTAAACATCTAGATTTTACACACCATGTATGTCACATAAATATGTATGTGACTGTTGCATGCTGTAGTTAGTGAGCACTTTTTCTAAAACTTCACTAAAACCTTTTGTTTCTAAGCAGAGTTTGTCCTCTTGATGCATTGCACAAGCATTTAAAAGTGGAGAGTCTTCCAAAATGCATGGAAATGTCAGAAAAAATAACAGCTTGAATGTTTCTGCGGTTCATAGATGAGTGGAAAAATTAAGTTCGAAATGCATTTTGTATACAGGTGGAAGACGGACTTGCATTTGCACTACTATAGCTTGAATCATCTAAGCACAGAAACTAAGATACAGCACACGTTACACTGTATATACACAAACTACATACTATTTCCTGTTCACTTTCTGTTAATTGTTTGATAATTAATTTGTCTACATTACCTCTACAGTCAGCATTTTCTTAAATCTTTATAAACATGTCTCTGTGTTAAGAGTGAATGCAATTAAACAATATTTGTGTCAGTATGTCACAAATGATAGTATGCATGTTGTCAAATTGAGTCAGTAAGTATTATTATTTTTAATGCCAATTTTACTAGTTTCACTCTCTGGATATTTAGTATATAAGGAAGTATATATTCACTTTGAGCTTAAATGCAGGAGAGAAAGAGTTGCTAATGTGCATTTAATGAAAATGATTCAAGTGATACAAGCTTTGTAAGTTTGGGGTGTGGTAAAAAAAAAATTTTCATTTTTAAAAAATTAAAAACAATTGTTATTGATTGTTAATAAATATTTTATAAATTAAACAAATTCTAACGTCTTTTTTTCAGACTAGATTATGCAAAAGAACCAAAAACAAGTATTTTTGGAACAAATTGGCTAAATTTAGGCCAAAGACATTCAATTGCATACCCAAGAGCCTACTATCCAATCCAGTCTTCAATCTCATTCAGGGTTACTTTGTGCCTCTAGATGGGTGTGTTTATGTGGAAACGTGCTGAGTGTGCTGTTTCTTCGCCTTGATGAGGCATAAGAACTTAAAACAAACACGTGGCCAAATCCGCTCTCTCTCAACACTGGTGAAGGTCTTCCTCCCCTTCTCTTTTTCAGCATTTTCACCAAAGAAGGAAATGGAAAAGCAGAACGGATGATGCTGGTGGGGGAGGGGGGCCTTCTGGTGGACGTTGGGATAGCACGTGGGAGAGAACAGCCGAAAACGAAAATGAGAGGACGACAGAGGAGAGAGGGAGGGAAGATTGAAGTTTTTGGAGCTGGTCCATGACACTTCCACTGGGGTTCAGTTACATACACACAGTCAAGAGGTTTATGGGAAAAAAGAGCGGGTCAGTGAGGCAATAGAGGATGGTTAGGAGTATCACATGAGTGGTGGGTGAATCATTACCAAGGAAGACTTGTGGGAAAACCGGACACTCTGAAGTTGAAGTGATTCAAAACTACACCGCCTGAAGTGGCTCCTGTATTTAATTCATCATAAAGTACGGAAGCCACCAAACCTGATACAGTCACTCAGATGAATGATGAAGCCCAACAACTGCAGAAAAACACAATTGTGAAACCTTGTCTATTATCCAGTTGTAAATGGATTAACTTTACCTGACAGTCTAATGTCTGCACTGTGTATTAAAATATGAACAATGTAGCTGATACACATGGTACATTAGTGCAGCAGATCAGCAAAGTATTGTGGGGCAAGTCCAAGGGGTTAAATATTTGTTGGTTAGCATGAGGCTGTTAGCCCCTACTGGTAGTTCTCTGTAATACTAACTGATTTTTCCATTTACAAACATCCTAAAGTAGCCATGTTTTGTGACAAAATACATGTAATTGCAAACAATACTGTATATATACCAGTTTACAAAAAGAAGAGGACCAAGAACTGATCCCTGGGGTACACTTCTTGTGAAAAAAGGAGAAAGGGATTGTGTTAATGAAAAAACAAACAGCTACTACTTTCATCAAGGTAAGAAGTGAACCAGAAGCGACCTGTGTCAGGATGGCAATTGCTGAAGGATATTATTTCAGAGTATCAAATTTCATGGTTAAAGGTTCAAATTGGGAAGATTGAGACAACAGAAAGGAGGAGGTCATTAACAACCGGTAGAGACTCTGGAGACCTGTCTCTCAGTGCTATGTCAAGGATGAAATCCAGACTGGAAAGGCTTATACAGATTATTTGAAACTTGGTAAAAATGGAGCTGACAGGAATACAATTCTCTTCAAAACATTTTCTTTAAAAGGTAGATTTAAGATACATCATGTATAATTATTTAAATCTGCAGGATCTAGACAACATTCTTTGAGGATTGGTGTGACAACATCCGAATTGTTGTCTCACAAAAAAGGGAGGACAGATAGGGGATGAGTGTGGGATGCTGTTCTCCAGATAATATACTAGATTAAAGAAGAATTACAAATAAAGGAGAGACTGATAAGAGTGAAACTGTAAGTGCATAAACTTCAGAAGAAAGTCCAAAGAGGGAATAGTCTTGATCACAACGATGGAGAAATTGATTTCTAGCAAAACATTTCAAAACAAACTTATTGTGGACTCAAGATGCATGCATGTAATGTTTTTTTTTTCTAAGGCACGTTTATAAAAGCTACTTAAATGTCCTAATTGAACTAAGGCCTAATCCTGGCTTAATCTAAGCCTTGTCTGTGAAACCTGGCCCTGGTGTTTTAATCCATCTCTTTTGTCAACTTTCAACCACTTCTGTCCTGATTTCCTCAAGAGGAGAGTCAATGGGCAGGTAAATGTATGGGTTTTTGTTTTGTTTTGTTTTCTTCAAATCTTTCGATCTAATGGACAAAATAAGCTTGCACAATTTACATATGAACGTGCCTGGAAAAAAACATGAGAGCATCAGCTTTCGTTTCTGCTCTGATAGCCGCAAGACCACGCTTAATGTGGTGTGTGTGTGTGTGTGTGTGTGTTCAAAATCAGGAATGGTGAGAGAACATTGTGCTTGGTACATTTTTTCATCTTCAAACCAGACTTGGGTCT
Organism: Tiaroga cobitis; assembly: GCA_030578255.1. Classification (NCBI taxonomy): domain Eukaryota; kingdom Metazoa; phylum Chordata; class Actinopteri; order Cypriniformes; family Leuciscidae; genus Tiaroga; species Tiaroga cobitis. Next base: position 35,290,207 of record CM060606.1, read on the forward strand.
TCAGCCGACAAAGTTTAAATCCCGTTTGGCTAGCGCACTTCCCATAATGTTTACACATTAAATTTGTAGGTGGAGAGTGGTGGTCTTTTGTGGGTATTCAAACACATTCCAACACAGAGTGTTTATGCCAAGAAAGCAATCCAGGAGAATGTGTTTTCAACTGCCTCTGGAAGTGGTTGAAAGTGGACAAGCTCAAAATGTTTCAGTCCCCGTTTACACCTGTATTTAGTGTCGTTCACTTGTGATCCGATCGACCAAAATCGCATCCTAATGCCAGGTGTAAACAGGGCCTTAGAGGAAGTTAGTTAGGTTTAAGTTAGGCTTTTCACAAAAAAAAAAAAATTAAATGCCTATGGAAATTTTTTTTTGAAAATAATACTTCTGAAACTTAAACCGCCACAAACATTGGAGGTCATTGATGTTCTCAATTGCTAGCTGCTATTGACAGCGAAAAATATGTAGAGTTTGGGGCAGCTCTAGTACAGAATTTGTTGAAAATGACTCTTAGGAACTGGTTCTTTTCAATAATTCGGTAAAATCGATTTACTAAACATTCTCAAACTTACTTGGGAGTTAGTGGTATACAGTATCAGACTCAGTGAATCATTCAGAATTAGAGCAGAGTTCACAACCAATACAAAATGAACTGGGAAGCATTACTTGTCATTTAAAATACATATTTTCCGAACAGAACTTTGTTGTAATAAATGGTATTCTAATAAAAAGCATACAAAACCAGAGTGGCAGTAAAAGTATAAATTGCAGAAAAAAGAACATCTGATGTTCTTGTAAATTTTCTTCAAGACATCACTGCTGATGCAAAAGCTTTCATTTTAAACCAAAATATCGCTATTGTAATTTGTGCATTCCTTGGATTCTACTTACAATTCTTTTTTATCCAAAATTATGCCCAGATAATCAGCAGAGAAGTCTGGCATGAGAAAGTGTGTGATGTCATCTCACTTTATTCTCAAGTGACATCTAAAAGCTTTGTATATTAAGTGCTGAAATGTCCATAACATTTAGCCTGTCCGGTGAAGCCAAATGCTCTCTGAAAATACCAGATTATTTATTGTACACACTGCTAGTTCCCATGATGACACAAAGTGGTGAGTAATGAAGCACTGTGGGAAACGATAGCTTATAACATGTTTTGTGTGCACTTTCATTCAGCTTTATGTCTTGATAACCCCAATTTTGATTGTGGTTCTCCTCTTTACAAGTCTTATTACATTTTTCACATATAAGCTAAGCAATGTAATACTGGTTTATGTGTCCAATAGTTATTATCAAGACACATTTTCTAACACATGCCAGACAGTGATTATTTAACCAGTAAAGACATCACACTAAATTTGGCAGTAAAATTAGTGGGAGGCTAATGGAACTTAAATGCTCATTAAAACCGGGACTCCATCTCAACAGGAAGTGGCTCTATAAAGCACAGATCAGTCCATTTAGCAAACAGCATCCATGTTACGAACTAGCACATAGGTCAGACCATATGACAAACACTTGATCACAATTTAAACATTATTGTGAAATGTTTTGAAAGCTTGTGCTTCAGATATGGTCAAATTGAACAAAGTAGTAGTTTTAAGTCAGCCTTGAATTTCCCAGAAATGGATTTAATCTTGTTTACCTTAATTGCCTTTATGAAATTGTGGTTGAGATGAGAGCCCTTAAAAAGCCTAAAAAGTTCATTTTATGAAGTATACTTAAGGGTTAGTTCACCCAAAAATGAAAATTAAGTCATTAATTACTCACCCCCATGCTGTACCAACCCCGTAAGACCTTCGTTCGTCTTCGGAACACAAATGAAGATATTTATGATTAAATGTGACAGCTGGATCACTCCTCCATAGGCTCCCTAAGGGAATGAATCCTGACGGCCCAGAAAGTCAATGAAAAAAATGTTTAAATATTCCATGTCACAACAGTGGCTCAACTATAAGTTTATCAAGTGACGAGAATACTTTTTGTGCGAAAAAACAAACAAAAATAACGACTTTATTCGACTATTCCTTTTCTTCCTTGTAGGCCTGAAACGAGACTTCAAGAGATTTCCACGACGCGCACGCGCGAGAACTTAACTGAAGTAGTTGAAGGAGATCGCAATTCTCGCGCATGCGTCGTGGAAATCTCTTGAAGTCTCGTTTCAGGCCTACAAGGAAGAAAAGGAATAGTCGAATAAAGTCGTTATTTTTGTTTTATTTCCGCACAAAAAGTATTCTCGTCGCTTGATAAACTTATAGTTGAGCCACTGTTGTGACATGGAATATTTAAACATTTTCTTCATTGACTTTCTGGGCCGTCAGGATTCATTCCCTTAGGGAGCCTATGGAGGAGTGATCCAGCTGTCACATTTAATCATAAATATCTTCATTTGTGTTCCGAAGACGAACGAAGGTCTTACGGGGTTGGTACAGCATGGGGGTGAGTAATTAATGACTTAATTTTCATTTTTGGGTGAACTAACCCTTTAAGTAATGTTCAAGTAAATGTTTATTTAAGTATACATTATGTATTAAGTAAAGCCTACTAAAGTCAATATGTAGGCTACTAGTAGTAAACTTGTAAGTGTACTATTTTAATACCGCTTGGGACTAAATTGGCCCACTTTTAGTATATAAAAGTATATGTTTAAGTTTACTATAAGTGCAACAGTAGTAAACTTTAAGTGCACAACTAGTTCATAAAATTTCTCATTTTGCAAGTGAACTTATGGGTATACTAGTAGTTTACTATTTTAATACTTGTAGCAAATTTTTAGTTTATGAAAGTACACTTTGAAATATACTCCCAGTAAACTACTAGTTTAGTAGTTTTATACTGCAAGTTTTCTTTAAGTGAACTTAACATTATACTTATAGTTACAATTTATATATTATTTTTGCACTTGCAGTAGGCCTATACTACTATGTTAAAATGTTTTTTTTTATACTTAAAAAATACCTTTAACTGTACTTTAATTTTAAAAACATTTTATTAGCTTCATGCATCCTTTTTCATCAACACTTGAATGTTGGTAAGTTTCATAAAGAAAGGCAACATTTTAAATAAAAAAGTTGAGAAAATCTAATTTTTCTCAAAGACTGATGGTGCGTTCATGTGCTATGGAAAATATGATATTTTCCACGTGTGAACTGGTAAATACTACCAGAGTGTTGCATTCAAGTGCTTTTGTTGTCGTAATGTGGTAAAAAGATCCAGACCTGTTATTTAGCTAAAACTATTTTAGATTGCTTAAGTCATCTGCTACAGCAAGAAAATGATTTATCAAAACTCAAACGGTAAATAATATGCTGTATATTTTCTAGATCATGAATAGTACATATTTTTACCATTCACGACTCTCGCGTTGCACTCCGCCATTTTGAAAAGGTCAAAGGTTATCTCATCTCGGCAACTCGTGCATAAAAAATTCTACGAGTTGCCCAGTGGAAAATACCACATGTGGGGGTGTTCATGTACATTTTCCACGTCGGCTTTTGGTATTTACCATAATTACCATAGCACGTGAACGCACCATAACTTAGGCTACGCCATGATCAGATTCAGAACGATGATCAAAACACATGGACTAGTCCAACAACCCCAAAGCTTCACAGTCGTTCTCTCTTCAGGTGTTACGCTTCATTTAATTTGGAAGCAGTTTTGATTTACACACGGTTTAATGTTTGATGATCACGCTATTTTACATTTGAGTGAGCAATCTTCTATCACTTGTTTCAGCTTCTTCTTCTCCTGTGTTTTGATCCAGAGATTCTGTACTAGAAGATGTGTCATAGCGCACCCTACCGTATAACCGTGAAAACATGGATAGCTGGAAAATTCAGTCAATGGTGAGGAGAGTAAAGTAGAATTAAATTAAATTCTTATGTACACTACCAGTGGACTATCCTACACAAAAATTGAGTTTTATATCAATATTTTCAAACAATGTAAGTTTCATATGACTGTATATGAAAAATGATGTAAAAAAAGGTATATTTAATAGGCTACTCGATCAAAAGAGTTAACACAAGTACAAGCCACGTATACTTTGAATTCTTAATTATACATTTAAGTATATCTCGAAGTACAGGCCAAATATACTTGGACTTTTCTCTCAGTATAAGTCAAGTGTAATTTTAAGTGTATTTCTGAGAAGTGCATAAAGTATATTTTTGAGAAGAATATAAAATGTAGACTTAAAGTATGCTTTCTTATTTTTAGTTGAAAAGACGTATACTAATAGAACACTTGAATAAACATATTTTTCGTAAGGACCCATTTGCAGGAAAAGTAGCCTGTTTGTTCTTTTTGCAGCATACTGGTGCACACAACAGAAACCTAAAAATAGCGTATATGATGGCTAAACAAGGTCAACGTCCTAAGAAATTTGGGAGCTGAGGAGATTCGCAGCCGTTGAGAGTCCTTATGAATCACATCGATTACGCATTTCAGCTTAAGTTCTTCCATGTGTCCTAACAATGAGGGAGAGAAACGTAACCGTTACACAGTCATAAATTATGTCAGCGTTGATATCTTATCACTCACAAAACAGCTGCAGTTTACTGGGTGACAGAGTCCCATAGGTCTAGACATGCATTCATAAAGATTAGTCAGCTTGGCTGGGGTAAACTTGTGTCAGATTTCTTAAGTAAATCTTTTTAAAAGTCAATTATTGGGCAGTTTTCTGATATAATTTTAGGTCAAGATGACAAAAACTGTAGAATATTGACGTACAAAATTCAGTATGGAGTGGAACGGTATTATTTGGATAAATATTGTTAAACTTTTAGGTCTAATGTTTATAAATGGCAAGTCAACAGTTTTACTAGCTATTGCCACCCTAAATATATATAAACACACATATATATATGTGTGATATTCTGGTCACTTGGATAATTAACACTCCTGTGAGTTTCACAATTTTCTGTAGAAATTGTAGAATTCACTACTGAGTTGATTTCTCGCTTCGAAATCAAGCATAATAAATATCATATCTGGACATTTTAGATCTCTAAAAAAATCGGCTACATCATAATTTAGAGGCTGGTGTGTTTAAACTAGCAAGAGAAATGGAGCGAGAAGAGGAGGAAAAAGAATTGTGAAAGGGAAAAAAGGGATGACCTTTCACTGTTGCCGCTGTGAAACGTGGCACTAGGCATGTGCAGTGAAGGAGCAGTGTAAAACCAGGCAGTGCATTCCAAGGGTTTACTCACAATCCCAGAGAAGCTCTCGACCGGTCTCTGTTAGCGTTTGGTTTAGAGTGAGCGTCCACATGACACGGTGCTCGGCCGCTGCTTTGGCCACAGACATGTCTGTGCAGTCAACACTTGGAGACACAGACGGTTGAATATGCAAATTAACTCACAACATAAAATAATAGACAAATATTACAGTTGCATAAAGACAGCTGATTTTGGTCAAAATCTATTCCTCGAGGGGAATTAAAAATGGTAACATGGGATGTCTCTCCATCTATATTAATCCAGTTCAAAAGTACAGTCAATGTATTTGATATTTCTGTCAGGGACAACATCATTGAGGTCTGTTTCAGCAAATTGAGCCAGATGTATTTTTGCTGTAGACATTTTTTTTTAAAACCTCATCACTCTCAATTCCTGTCAACACAACAGGCCGAAATGAGAGATGAGAGAATTTGTAGCTCAATGGTAAAACACAAAGTCATCAAAGTCTTTAAGTGAAACCCTTAGGCTTGATGTTTAATGGTAAAGGTCTGGAAGCTGTGCCTGCGGTTTGGCTTTCCCCAAAATATATTCTTCCTCCTTTCTCTCAGTCTTCATCTTTCTCTCTCGCTCTGAGGTCAAGACATTTATTTCCTGTGGATTGACTACGATGGTTTGAGTGGTTATCCGACACTCCATTCTTCAAGCAGCCATTTCTGCGGGTGAAAAAGGGCTGTGTTGCCTAAATATAACAATGTGTCAGGCTTACAGTATAAGACAACTGAATGCCATCAGTTACATTTGTGTTGGTATATCACCAAAACTCCATTTGGCAATTCAACGTGTACTTGGACGTGCATGGGAGCTGCATTTTGTAAAACCAATGAAGGGTCTGTAATACCAATCCGTTAGCCTTCCTATTCATCTCAATAACAGTTGCTCAGCTTGCGCTGCAAGTGCGCAATTTGATTGCCATCTTTGCTCAGTTCTGAATTTTTGAAGCTAATCATCTGATCTGAGCCATAATATGTGAATAATCAGGAAAAGCATGCTGGCACTGGTTGGCTAATTGCACCAAACAAGAACATCCACAGTCCCATACCTTTTACTAACAACTGCCCTAAGATATGAGAATTCCTAAATATTTCTTTAAATGTTACATTCAATTTGTATTTTTATGGCTGCTTCTATTTTAACATTACTCTGGCATGTGCACCAGCAGATCAGGTCATGTGAAGCCATGCCTAATTCACTGAAAACATAGCACATCGTCCCTTATACAATTCTTAGTCTTTTTCCAGGAATTATTGCATTAAATTAAGCAATTAAGAGTACAAACATGGTAGCAAGACGCTAAAATTGACTCATGACAACCTGTCATGTGGCCCTGGGGCATTTCACAATGGTGACATAGATGTCTTAAAGATCTGAGCTCTGACATAAGTAGGGCAGTTTTCACACATGATGATCAAAGTGAATTATATAAAATGTCCTGAATATCATTACTCACTTTATCGAGTCTCAGGAGTCTATTTGGCAAGTGTTCGGTTTTTAGAAGGGACCCGATCGAAAGCAGCTAAATACATTTGTTCCTTATTTTCATGTGTGCTATGATGACTATCAATACAGCATAAGGTAAAGAAATATTGCTGATAGTATCAGTTGAGAGTAAAATTCAGAACAAAACAAGTTAATTTTATGATGCACCGTCCTCTTGTGGGCAAACAATGAATCACAATCAACACAGCTTTTTTTATGGTTATCTCATCATTGTTTTATTTAATATTTATTGTTTATTCTATTAACATTTTTAGTATTTTAACCTATATAATTCCAGAAATATGGTATAGTATAATATGCAGCCCTCTGTCATACTGCTCTACATAGGCCTACACCTGGCTCTTATAAGATGTTAAGGACAGTCAGTCAAAGGAGAGTCTGCAACGTCGTGATACAACACTTGCACAAACAGGACTGAAAAACTGAATCTTCATTTATATAAGAATTAATAATTACAACACAATCCAGAGAAATAAGATACTAGATACATAAAAAAGAACATTAGGCATCATCACTGATTTCAAAACTCAGTAAACTGCCATATCGATAACACTTTATAATACCTATTAACAAAAATTACAAATTTTAAAAAGGTGCTCTAAGCGATGTCAAGCGTTTTTTAGGCCAAAACATTTTTTGTCAAATACAGCAACCATCTCCTCACTATCCACTAGCTGCCTGTCCCCTGAACACACTGTAAAAAAACACGGTCTCTACAGACACCCCAGGCTCCACAAACGGCAACAAAAACAAACTCCCGCAACCCGCTCCACGAAACATAACAAACTGTTCCAGCCAATAACCGACAAGAAGGACTTGGGGGTGGGGTTTGGGGGGTTAGTGCGCGGATGAGGAGGAGGGAGGGTCTAGCTAGCCTCCGTTTTGTTTGACAATACTTTAAACGTCAACAAGAAGTGACGTCACCCGACATCGCTTAGAGCACCTTTAACAGAACAGTAGTTTTTGAAAATTCAAATGTGGACTTATGAAATCCTATTAATCAAACATTCATGACGTAGCCTACATAAATATTTTAAAGTATATATATATATATATATATATATATATATATATATTTTTTTTTTTATCTGTAAAGCTTTAAAGTTATAATAAAGTGTCACCAATATAGTGTGGACATAAACTTGTTTATGCCCTGTGTGTATTGTATAGTCTAAGTCCTTTTCTTATTAATATTAATTAGGCTACATGATGTTTGTCCAATAGGCATTATCGGCTAAATAGAATGTTCAATAAACTGGTTAAATAAGGAACCATTATGAGGGCATGATTCATGAATCAACATTAATGAATCAATTAAGAGAACACAACCGAGAGAAAGTTGGCTAGACGTTTGACATTTGTCAGAAATTGAGCCTAGGAAATCTGCAATAGATCGGTAATGATTTAGCATGATGACAAGAAACATGCTGTGCTCGATTATAGTTTAAATGTAGAATTAAAACACACTGTTTTTGTGTTTTCATCTGCCTCGATGTCTATTGCAACTGCTAGACTTTATAATTTAATGATGTAGGATAGGGGCCTTCTACAAAGTACAAAACAAAGAGCATAAACGAACAATTATCCTATCCAAATACTTCACATACTGGGAAAAAAAACTATAGCAATTAGCAAATAGTGCATACAGAGGATTGAAACATACACACAAAAAACACAGAACTCTCAGCTGCTAAAAACTTAAATACTACATAGAATAAAGATTAACAGCAATGACAATAGTAATGGTATTAATGGTGATAAGTGTTCATAATACTTAAAACTGTAATATAAAATATATCTACAATTTAATCCAAAAGCCAAAGGGTGTGTCCTAATACATGCTAGTCTACTAAAAGAACTACTTTCAGTTGGGATGACTATAATAAGTGATGCAGAAGAAATGCTATTGATATTTAAATGTGCTATTCAAACAAATTTATCTAAAATACATCTCAAATCTAATGCCAGTGTTTTGTTACTGGTTCATAGAAAAACATTTCCATGCACATTTTACTCTCATATGGAATTCAGAACACACACCATTTATTTCATTAATTTCATACCTGTTAATAAATTATTTAAAACATACACCTTCTATCTCGACATCAAAGGGTGTGTGTTGTTACTGGTTCGTAGAAGAACAATTTAAGGTTGGTTTTATTCACAGAACTATAGGCAAGGTGAAGGCGTGCTATCGATATTAAAATAAATACATAAATTAATTGAAAATAAAGTGTTCTTCTGACTCAATTTCAAAGGGTGTGCTGTTATTGGTTCCTATTTTAAGGTTGGTTTCATTCACGCAACAATTGCTAAAAATCACGCAACAATCACGCAAAAAAGCTAGCCTTTCAAATTGTGTCCAGTCCCCGGCCTAGAGGAACACATTGCACTTGTTTGACTGAATTTAAAATTCAAACTTTTAATAAATTCATTTAAAATTCATAGTTTTCAATGAACTTCTAAGGGTGTGTGATTAGACCTAAAATAACATTTCCATGTGCCTCTGGACAAGTGCTTGGCAGTATTTTTCCAAATACGACTAAAAACAACAACAACAAAAAAGACAGAAAGAGAAAATGCGAGAATTGATGCACGTTTCTCTCTATATACTTGGATGGAAAACAGCAACAACAAAAAAGGTTGAATCTCTTATAATGCATTGATTAGGGAGTTACTTACTTTGAAGATGATAATGATGACAAAGATGAATAAAAGAAAACGCGCTGTGAAGCTGCTAAAGCGAGCAGCGCCCTCTGTTGGTCAAATAATGTTTTTGTGCGTTCAGAGTAGATTTAGGCTATTTGTGGTGCGTGTCTGACCCACGGGCCACGGTTCAATCTAAATGAATAAATAAAATGATTATTATAGCCTAGCCTACCCTCAAAATAATTATCGGAATTTTTAATTGTTAGCATGACTGTTGCTCCAAATTTCTTTGCCCTAAATTGCAAATTGTAAAGTTGTTCCAACAAATATGTATGTGAGAACCTACAGTAAAATAGGCTATAAATACATTTGGAAAATACCTTGAAAAAAAACAACAACCGATAATTCCATGACGGTTAATTTTGGTGTATAGCCTACATTTGAATTTGGTTAAAGTTCACATAAATTCACATTGACATGTGCTAATAGGTTTGACTGAAACTGTCCAAATATTTTTAAATATATGTTTGGTTGTCTATTATTTCTGAATAGTAGCCTATGTCTATTGATTTAGAATATTAAAAAAAATAGCAAAGTAAATGCTGGAGCCACTTTATTATAGGCTACACATTCTAAATGTTAATCTTGATGCTACTTGTAAGGCATTATTTTTTTATTGTTTAGAATGTAGATTCAATCTCATAATCTTAGACAATTATATAGCCAACAAAATTACCCAAGTAATTATTACAAACCATATTAAATGAGAACGTCTTGTACACAAAGACCCTCAAATGAGGAGTGCTGGAGCACAACAACCACTATGTGGCAGCACTTTCCTGTTATTGTCAAAACTCAAGACACTTTTACATTCATAAACTACAAAAGATACGTGCGTCTCTTGCGCCGTTTTAAATGAAATCGCAAGGTAAACTCGACATTGTTAGAATATATTTTACCACATTTTATTACTAAACAATGAAAAAGTTAGGATGCAAAAGAACAGATTCTTTGATGACCTGTACGATGTAGGCCTAATGATGTAATGTAAATTATTCAGCCTTGTTCATTCTCACTCATCTAAACTATTAACTAAACTACTGAAAGAAGTGTTACCTGTAGTGGAAGAGCCTCTTCTCAATATTAACTCGTCTTTATTTTTAGGTCATGTTCCAAGAATATTCAAGCTGGTGGTAATAACCTCTCATTAAAGCTACACTGTGTGATTTTTACCCCCATCTAGCGGTGAAAAGGTATTTGACAATCTAGTGAATATTAGTTTCTGTTCCTCTCAACTCCGATTTCGTTTTAACTCCTATGGTGGCCAATGTGGTCCAAGATTAACATGGCTTCCAGTTCGACCTCGTCCATGAGTGTTCCTTCAAGTGATGAGGTTATTTAAGAAAACTATTATAATTTTCAGTAATTTAATTTGTCAGGTAACATATAGGTTATGACAGTAAAATGAATAATAGTTTTATGTTTTCGTTATTTTTTTACCATTTCATTGCTAACATCAGTTATCAGGTTCCCAGACGAATGCAAGCTAATCTTAGTAAAGTAACTTTTATCAGTGCTATCGTTATTCTGTATGTTGTACGACATCACTAGCGTAAGGCAAAGTTTACATTGTAGGCTATATCATTTTCTCCGTGAGCAGAGATCAGTTGATGTGACTGCATGACAACTGCATTATCACACTAGGCTACATTAATTGTGTATAAAGTAAAATAAATGAAAAATAACTAAAATTTAAAGTGCCTACATATAACTTATAGCCTACAAATTATAGCGCCATTAAAATATTAATCACATGTTATCCGTCATAGAACACGGATTTATGTTACAAGATAAACAATACTTTTCATCATTGACGCGAGGAAACCTTTCCTAGATGTCGTTCTAGCGTTGCACAGCACACTATGATATAATTAGCCAAGCAACAGAGCTGCCAACTTTCACGCATTGGCCGTGAGACACACGCATTTGATTGGTTTCACACGCTCTCACGCCACACCCCCCGATTTCTCACGCATAAAACCTGGTCAACCTGGTCGTTCAAATGCCTGGAAGATGAGTTTATCTATATATCTACCTGTTGAGCCACTCATGATCGACTAGTTATGCCGCAAAATAGTTCAAATCTCCTGCAATCTAGAGCGAGCGCGCACGCGAGACAGAGATTTTGCTTCAAACCGCGTAGTGTGCGTACGGGAGAGAGGGAAAGCGAGCGAGAGACCTTGCGTGTGCAAGCGTGTGCTTGACATCCAACACGGTGCCATCGAGTGTTAAAACGCGAAAGGCGAAGCTTGAATTAACGGGTATGTCCCTCTTTGGCTAATGTACTTTCAAGATGGATGGGTAACATGGCGACCGACATTAGAACGCCTTACCCGTATGTATTTTCAATGGCATATTATACACTCACGAGAATACTTTATTACTTGAACGAAGTAAATATACATTAATGAGCACATATATTTTTGAAAGAACTAAGCGTTTTTAGCTAAGAATAAACTAAAAAAGTTACACAGTGTAGCTTTAAGAAACCACAATTAGATCCAAATTACAGACCCATTTCAAATCTTCAATGTAGCCTTTTCTGTAGAGTGGGAAAGGGATCCTCCATAGGGAGAGGATAGTGGATACTTCAGCACTGCATTGTCATCGGGTCCAGGCGGATCTCCTTCGTCAGATCTGGATACGGCATAGATTCGGCAGGCTGCGGGAAAACCTTGGGATAAACAAAGACACTAATATTAGCGTAGATGCCATTCTTCTTATGATGTAGCAAGTACATCAAGATTTAAGGGAAGTGTTCCCAGTTCCGGCTGACCTAATCTATGCAGCCTAACATTGAATTATAGAAGTCTATAATGTATTATGTGTATGCTAGGTCAAAGAGATGTGTTTTTAGTCTAGCTTTGAACTGACAGAGTGTGTCTACTTCCCGGACAATGGTAGGAAGACTGTTCCAAAGTTTTGGTGCTAAATAGGAAAAGGATCTACCGCCTGCAGTCGATTTAGATATTCTAGCTATTATCAACTGGCCGGAATTTTGAGATCGCAATAGACGTGAAGGACTATAATAAGTTAAGAGCTCGCTCAAGTACTGCGGAGCTAAACTATTTAGTGCTTTGTAGGTAATCAACAATATTTTTAAATTTATACGATGTTTAATAGGGAGCCAATGCAGTGTTGACAGAACCGGGCTAATATGGTCAAATTTCCTGGTTCTGGTAAGAACTCGAGCTGCGGTGTTTTGAACTAGCTGTAGTTTATTTATTAAGCGTGCAGGGTAACCACCCAGTAGAGCATTACAATAATCTAGCCAATAATCTAGGTCATGAACGCATGAACTAATTGTTCTGCATTTCCCAATGAGAGCATATGGCGTATTTTAGATATATTTTTAAGATGTAAAAATGCAGTTTTACAGATACTAGACACGTGGCTTTCAAAAGAAAGGTTGGTATCAAAGAGCACACCCAGGTTCCTAACCGACGACGAAGACTTGACAGAGCAGCCATCAAGTGTTAGACAGTATTCTGGGTTATTACGTGTGGAAGTTTTTTGTCCAATAATTAGAATCTCTGTCTTTTCAGAATTTAGTAGTAGGAAATTACTAGTCATCCAATTTTTTATATCAGCTATGCATTCCGTTAATTTTGTGAATTGGTAAGTTTCGTTGGGTTTTGAAGAAATATACAGCTGAGTATCATCGGCAAAACAGTGAAAGCTAACTCCATGTTTCCTAATGATATCTCCTAATGGTAGCATGTACAGAGTGATCAGCAGCGGTCCTAGTACTGAGCCTTGTGGTACGCCATACTGAACTTGTGATCGATAAGACATCTCTTCATTTACTGCTCAAACTGATAACGGTCAGTTAAGTATGATTTAAACCATGCTAATGCAATTCCACTAATGCCAACATAGTTTTCTAGTCTATTTAAAAGAATGTTGTGGTCAATGGTGTCAAATGCAGCACTAAGATCGAGTAACACTAATAGAGAGATACAACCACGATCGGATGATAAGAGCAAATCATTTGTGACTCCAATGAGAGCGGTCTCAGTACTATGGTACGGTCTAAATCCGGACTGAAAATCCTCGCAGATATCATTTCTTTCTAGAAAGGAACATAGTTGTGAAGATACTGCTTTTTCTAATATCTTTGACAGAAAAGGCAGATTCGAGATCGGCCTGTAATGGACTAATTCTCTAGGATCAAGTTGTGTTTTTTTAACAAGCGGTTTTATCATAGCCAGTTTAAAGGTTTTTGGTACGTATCCTAGAGACAAAGATGAATTAATGATATTAAGAAGAGGATATATGACCTCTGGAAACATCTCTTTCAGTAGCTTAGTCGGTATAGGATCTAACATACAAGTTGTCGATTTAGATGAATTAATGAATTTGCAGAATTCTTCCTCTCCTATAGCAACAAATGAATCAAAATTTTCCTCAGGGAGACTACAATGCACTTCCTGATAAGATACTGTGGTGGACGGTTGCATAGTTATAATTTTGTCCCTGATATTATCAATCTTATAAGTGAAGAAGTTCATAAAGTCATCACTGCTGTGTTGCTTGGACACTTCTGAGCTTGAAGCTTTCTTTTTCATTAGTTTAGCCACTGTTTCAAATAAATACCTTGGATTATGTTTATTTTCTTCTTATAGGTTTGAAAAATAACCAGATCTAGCAGCTTTTAAAGCCTCTCTGTAAGCAATCGAGCTCTCTTTCCACGAAATCCGAAATACCTCTAGTTTAGTTTTCTTCCAGTTGCTCTCCATTTTTCTGCTACAAGCTACAGTTAGTGCAAAATGCAGCTGCTAGAGTTCTTACTAGGTCAAGAAAATATGATCATATAACACCAATTTTATCATCTCTACACTGGTTACCAATTAAGTTCCGTATCAATTACAAAGTATTACTACTGACCTATAAAGCCCTAAATGGTCTAGCTCCTGTGTATTTAATGGACGACCTATCGCCCTTCAATCCATCGCATTCTTTAAGATCACTAAATTCGAGGCTTCTGGTCATTCCTAGGATATCTAGTCCACTAAAGGAGGGAGGGCGTTCTCAGATTTACCTCCTAAACTCTGGAATAGCCTTCCTGATATTGTTCGAGGCTTAGACTCGCTGTCCCAGTTTAAGACTAGATTAAAGACGCAGCCAAGCATTTACTTAATGCTTACCTTTTATACTACTGTTGAATCAGATCAAATGTGTCATGATGATTCTGCCATCATGTCTTTGATTTCTCTAGTCTTGTGGCAGGATCATGGCAGACCCATGTTTTGTGTACAAGTACATGGCCTTTTGCTTGGGCCATGTCCTTGTGTTGTCTCGTTACGTACCCCGCCCCCTTGTTATCCTCGTCTTGTCATTATTATCTAGTTAGTTTCACCTGTTCTTGTCAATAGTGTCTCCCTATATTATCCCCTTGTGTTTGCTGTCCTTTGTCGGTTCATTGTCAAACTCTGTCTACCATTGATCATTGTGTGTCTATCTTTATGGCACACTTCTGTGAGTACTTTGTCAAGAATCCAGTATAATGTAGTGTGAGTTTTTGTTATTAGTTCCTGCCTAGTCAAGTACTAGTCAAGTCTTTATTTATTATCTAGTCTTAGTCTTGCTTGTTGCCTCTAGTCTTGTTTTGCCCACTCGTGGGTTTTGTTTTCTGTTTTGTCTTCAATAAATTGTGTGTAGAGCATTCAGTCTACTTTTGGGTTCGTCTATCTGCACCCTCATAACAGAATGCATTAATATTATGAACCGCAGCTATGCTAATTATTTCCCATTTGCTTTTCTGCTGTTATCTCGGGACGCTAGTCCAAAGGTAAATAGTGTTCGTCAGTTCCAGTTTGTATCCAGCCTCTCATGGAGACTTCAGATGCCCCAACACCTGCGATGAGATGACTAAATGCCTGTGAAGAGACGACTCAACGCCGACGATATGTTATGCCCTAAATTAATACATGATTAACTAACTTTATTTTTTTTCTATGTACATTTCTGAAATGCACTCTGTAAAGCTGCTTTGAAGCAATATTCTGAAAAAGCGCTATACAAATAAAATTTGAATTAAAGTTATCATGAAGTATTTTAAGGAATATTGCAGTATTTATTTTAAATGATTTATCCGTGTACATAATTGTTTTAATTATTATTGTGCCCTCATCTTTCATCAAAATAAATTGCCCTCACTTGCAGGGACACCTCTTCTCTTTGATGGAGTGTTCACTGGCGCGAGGGAGGGAAAACCTGTCACTCACATGACATCACAGCAATAGCAAAACCACAATAATCCAATCAATTCTGAATGGACAAAATCAAGTCCCGCCTTACATTTTTTTTTTCTTGATCAAGAAGCTGTTTCACTCAGATATAGGCCTTTGTGACACAAGGGAAGAAATTAATATTAAAGTTTCCATTTTATGCAAACTTTAATGAAAAAAAAAATGTACCTGGGCCATTATTTGTGCCAGTCTCATTTCAAAATAATAAGCAGAGTATAATAATTTTACAACCAAAAAAGCTGACCATGCAGCCTAGGCTGTATCAGTCTCAAAAAACTTGATTTAGAAAACCCGACAAGAACAATTCTTCAACTAATACGAGCAAATAAGAAAGTGCCTAAATCAAACGCTGCTCTCCGGTGGGTGAAGCAGAAGTTTGTGGAGTTCCCAGGCAAGCCAGTTCTTGGCTCCAGCGGTCTCATCCTGACACGCACAGGAGTTTTATACCCTGTCTGCACCTGCTGAGATGACGTAGCCCGTCATCTCACAAGCTCGCATGAATCGCCACCCAGTGATTGAAAGGAAAGGTTCTGTAGTTGTTTTCATGCTTCCCTTTGAAATAATGGTGTGCAGTTATGTTTAGCCTGCATGTTTGCATCTCGTAAAAACCTCTGGAGTTCCAGTGGGTGAGATAGGCCTATACCTCCTGCACTGGTAGACACCACACACACGGTGCCAGCGAATACATCCCACCACCCACACACTCCATCACTCTCTGTTCCAGAGGGATCCCGTTTTGAAAACATCCCTTTTTGGCCCCCATTTTCCCTCGCCTCAGATCTCGATCCATACGAGAGAGGCTGTTGTGTTTCAGAGCAGGAGAGATGAAAACCGTGGACTAGTTTTCTCTCTGGGGAAGCCCTGAGTTCATGTGAAGAGAGCTGGATTTGGTTATTATTTGAAAGAAAGACAGAAATTGGGTAATTGGTAATAACAGTGGGAAAGCACTGGCTTATATGCGAAGAGTATATGACATGCAGGAGACTCGTGGCCTCATTTGCCCTGGCAGAGTCCATGACCTGAGAGGGAGGACGGGGGACATTTTGAGTTCTGTGACTAAGCAAAAATGCTCGGCCCTCATGAGGTGAAATATTTGGGGCATGATATTTGGGGCCAGATGAGGGCATATTTGTGATGTTTTTCAAATATTACATTTTTTCGTTCTACGTTCACTATGTTCTATATTGAACCTTAAAGGGTTCTGTCAGGCACTTCATAATTGGAACCTTTTAGGGGTTCCAATCATCTGATCATTTTATGGATTTAGTTTTAATTAATGAATTATTTTAGTTTTCATTCATTTTTAATTCTAATTAAATTGTATTAATTAAACAGCTTGTAAACATACTTTATCACTAGAGAAAAAAGGTAAATAACATGTTAAACGTGAAAGTATTATGCAATCATTTAAGATAAAAACTCTTTAAAACTGAGACAAGAAGCCAATTGAACCTTTTTCCTAAGAGTATACAGGTTTGTCAATATTTGGAGCCCCTAAAAGTTGAGGAAAAATAAGATGGGATAAAAAAAAAATTATATGGTATATATTTATGTTTCCGCCAAAAGTCGTAAAACTTTTGTGATAGAAATCATTTGAGGAAGGAGGGCAAACAATATTTCTCGCAGACCTGGCGCTATGAAAGGGTGAAAAGTTTTGATTTGTGCCCCATCAGTTTTAAGTATACCACCCCCCAACTCCATACATTTTAACTGAGGATGAACACCCCTAATCTCAGCCTCAGACGTTATTGGCTGCACATCTGATGCAAATGGCGCACAAAATTGGAAACTTCAGGATTTTCAAAGTCGTCATCTGATTGCTTGAAATCTACAGGATTGCCGGGAGACTTGTGTCAGACGGCCTTAGCGGTCCTTGGCCAATGAAAGCTGCTATGGGGTCGAGACCTTCTGTTGTCAGTCTACATGAGAATAGGGATCCCCAGACTGCTACAATTTAGTATCTTAAAACCCACCAGCCACCACTGAGTTGCGATGGTCTTTTCTTCCCTGTGATGTATATCAGAGTGTAACAGCTTCTTTAAGCAGAAAAAATGCAAAACAGGACTTGATTTTGTCCATCAGAAATTGATCTGATCACAGTCAGATAAATAATTTATAGCTAAATGCTGCAATTCCACACACACAAAAAAACAAGAATTGTCTATTTTGATTTAATGGTGACTTTAATCATAATGTTAAACGTGGATTATGGGCAGAGAGGGGGACCGATGGAAGGTTAGGCCGCGGGAGGGGTGCGAGAGATGAAACGAGGGAGAGGGATGAGAGAGGGTGAACGAGAGGGAGAGCTCCGTCCCATGGAGACGGCGCAAGAATTTATGGTCGGGGGGTGGGGATGAAAGTGTAATTTACGGTCCACTCTTTACCGTTCTTCTACCCTCCCCTCTGTAATGAGAAACGGCTGTTGCAGTTGGAGGGTGCGATGCTGTTTAAGCCCCTCCCCCTGGCGATGACACATCATTAGTTTTTATTTCTGTCAAGTTTTACTGCCTATGCCTGGGCACCAACTACCGCTAACCGCCACACATTCTGAACCACAATTGCTATGCTGTTCTAACACGAATCACGCACGTACAAACACAAACACCTTCCTAACCAAATACCGTCGTCTCTCCTGTTGTGCCACAGACCACCCAGTGAAATAGCTACTGTGCTGTGCCCGGGCAAAATATTATTAATAAATCCTCCAGCAATGGGGATTATAACCTAGCCTACTGATCGAAGACTTATTTTCCCTCTCAATATTTCAACAATCACGTCATGTTTGTTGACCATTTAGAATCAGAATTGGTGTTGCCAGATTAGCTAATGAATAGCTTTTGATCCAGTTGGTCAAACGGGTTTGCAAAAAGGTCTTAAATTGATTCAGTTTGAATCATTATACCGCAGGTAAAGACAATTCATGTCCATACCTATAATAATTGAAAAGTAATGATAATAAAATAAAATATTTCCCTAAAAGTCCCTAAAAAATAGCCTTTCTGTGAGATGGGTGCTGGTTACACTTTTTACTTCAGTGAATATTTCTAGGTTAATCTCTGTATTAACACCTTAAATGCATGGCCACTAAAATCTATCTATATGTTTTTAATATTACAAGCTAGGAAAAAAGAAAAACATACAGTTCATTTAGCACCTTTACATTATGGTGTAAGTTAACACACAGCCTAATAGAGGCTTTCAGCTAACCATTAAAACAATTATGAAATGCAAAGTAATTCATAAAACAGCAAAAAAAGGTAATGTACAAAAATCTCAAAACTTTGTTTAGGCTGATTAATTTTGGAATAGTTTGTGTAAGTTCATAACATATAAAACACGACAACTTGCTCCCAACTTGACATTAATTTAAAAATATATTGTCTTGGAAACACAAATGGTTACACTTTATTTTAAGGTGTCCTTGTTACAGTGTAATTATACAATTAAGTACTGAGTAATAATAATTAATAAATGTACTTACTATAGGGTTAGGATTAAGATTAAGATTTAGTTTATGGTTAGTTGCTTGTAATTATGCATAATTTACTGTTGTTATTATTATAGCAAGTAAGTACATGTAATGTGTAACAAGGACACTCTAAAATAGTGTTAACACAATAACTAACCTTCCAGTTAAATAATATTAATATTATAATGTGGAGGAGGATATTCACACACACACACACAAAAATAATAATTTTAGAGGATTTTGAAATACGTGATTGAAGCCCACATACAAAATCTCTGACAGAGAAAACATTTGTATAATTGTTAAGAGACATAGCCCTTACAATTTCCCCATGTGACAACCAGCCCCGACCCCCCTACACATATACAGAAATACTGTACACAAGACAAAAAAAAATCATAAATTTATTCATACAAATAACTGCATCCAAACATTTATTTAAGTGTTTATTTGCCTTGTAGATTTTTATAGAAATAGATATATAATAACAATATGTATATTGCATCAAGATAAACAGAAGCTGACATTTTCAGTGTTATAATTCTCATTCGGGGTGTATATTGTAATGTAAATACCCACTGCATTTCCCAAAAGCATAGTAAGCCTATTGTATATGGTAGAAACCATTAGCACCACAGGTCTCAACAATCTACTTATGCTTACAATGTTTTTTGGAAAATGCAGCCCATGGTCAAGATGCTGTGGAAATCAAACAGACTAAGTGTGACTGGATGCTACATTTAAATAACTGTAGGATGTACAGAATTCCTTCCTCTGATACTGATACTAAATGTTGCAAAGCATTATGAATGATGTGATATATTGAACCTGTTGCAAATATGATAACTGAGCAATGAAAAACCTATAAAGCATATAATCAATGCTGCTTAAGCATTGTGCTGGTTTAGTTCCAAACTGGTTTGGTCACAAGAAATGTACTGTTGACCTCTCTCTTCTCCTTGCTTTACAACAAAGGTGCACACAAGAACACAGATTCAACACACAATCTGACACACGCACACAATCTTTCATCTTTCATACATATACTTAAACACTGTACATTCCTCATATTATCGCTGCCTTCATCTGTGCAGAAAATATTGTATTTATTTTCCCCTAAACAAAATACTTATTTTACATAGACCAAGTAAAACAAGTAAAACCGCTCTACCGGTTGGAAGTTATAAGTGCGTTTCTTCATGTTTGGATAGTTTCATCATCATTAAAGTTCTTCTTTCTCCACATTCTCTCTGTAAACCACAATATCAGTTCCAGTGCCTTCTTTTGTTATAAACAACAGAAAGAAAAAGAAAACATAAAAAAAAATACTTTTCACTCTGACACAGACTCGCAGACAGACTCAAGACTGTATGCTACCTGTCACGAACATAAGGAGATCCAACTCCGGATAAAAAGAATGTGATTACAGCTGGATTAGGTGAATCACAAGAGATTCTAATGTATTTTAGATGTTCTTTTTGGACGGCGGGCCTTTGCAGTTTCTTCTATAGTTCAGAAACCTTTCTGATAGGTCTAAAGAGAAACATATGGACCATTTTGCCAACCACAAACAATGTTGTTTCCTGTGGGAAGACTTACAAAAAGACGACCCTGCACACGCACAGTCTTTCTGGGTGCTTCCAAATAGCATGAGACTAACCAACCCAGCCCCTTGGTTCCCCCAAGCTTTACTCAGTTTACACAGTTCATTATTTAGTACAGCAATCCTCCAGTTCTCATTGAGCATGTTTTACGTGTAGCAGCGTTATTCCTTTTTTTCTTTTCTTTTTTTGCATAATTTTGATGTCACAATCAAATACTGTTTGTCTTCAGCCAACAAAGGTGGGCCAGGCCTTCTCCTTTCTCAGGCTCACCTGACACCATGATAAGGTTAGGTCACCATGCTCGTTGTAATGGTGGGGACAGTGGTGGACCGGTTCGGGGTCTTTTTTTTCTTTTTGCCACTTTCCTTGGAGCCTCGTCCACGGTTCTTGCCATTTTTCTCTCCACGGTTCTGTGGGCTCTTCTTATTTTCCCCTAAATAAAAGAAAGTTGCAATCAGTGTTGGGGAAAGTTACTTTTAAAAGTAATGTCACAATACAATATTGTGTTACTTCCTAAAAAAAAGTAAATAATTGTGTTAATATATATATAAAAATTGCGCAGTATAGCACCCATTCAGCACCTGCGTTAAAAAAAATGATCTGGCGTCGCCCCTGGTTATAACGGCCCACGTATTAAAAAAATCGGGTTTAAATCGGACTCGGGCTCATAATTACAGTTAATGTGTCGGGCCGGGCCGGGCTCGGACACAACGTGCACGGGCTCGGGTCCGGCTTGATTTCTTGGGCCCGATCTAAGCTCTAGCGTGAAAATCCCAGTAACTGAGCAGATTGAGAAATACTCAGACCGGCCCGTCTGGCACCAACAACCATGCCACGCTCAAAATTGCTTAAATCACCTTTCTTTCCCATTCTGACATTCAGTTTGGAGTTCAGGAGATTGTCTTGACCAGGACCACACCCCTAAATGCATTGAAGCAACTGCCATGTAATTGGTTGATTAGATAATTGTATTAATGAGAAATTGAACAGGTGTTCCTAATAATCCTTCAGGTGAGTGTATATCTTAAATTAGATTTATATTTCTTACCCCATTGGCCCAGTTTTTTTTGTTGTTTTTTTTTTTGCTTTTAGAATAAACCTCACTAAATCTTTTTCAATTTATACTTAAAACAAGAAAAAAATATCAAAGACATACAAGTAAGATAATACATATGTAGTTTTGCATTTTAAGCAAATTAAAAATGAAATTCAAACACAAAAATATCTGAATAATAAAATCTTAATTAAAATAACAATTTACATGTATCTACCTATTATGTTTTTATATATTGTTGAGAAGTTGTTAGCTTTAGGGAAATAAAAAGTATATAAAATATCTAGTAAAATGTATACAATATATATATATATATATATATATATATATATATATATATATATATATATATATATATATATATATATATACACACACACACACACACAGTATATGAATATATTATATGAATACAAATGATTCATAAAAAAATTTCTAAAGCTGTGCATATGGAAGCGTATATTCAAATGTGTATATGCTGAACTATATAGTACTGTCCTAAAACCTTACTGAAAAACAGGCTGGTTTGTTTCCCATCAGCCTCACTTGCACTACTATAAGAGGGGAGTCAGGGCCTCCGGACTGACTGATATTTGTTATGAAGTTAGTGTTGTGCGTCTCAGTGTTCCCTGGAAACCAAAGTCAACACTCATTTGGTGCTGGAGAGCATTCACTCGGCACTTGATAACATGAGCCACACACACAGCCGCTCTGCAGCTCCTGAAATTGGCTCTCTGCTCATCCTGATGCCCTGGATGTTCTTCCACATAAAATGCATGATTAAAAATAGAATGGGAAGGGCGCAAACAAACATTTGTTTAATTAAACCTTTGGTTGTTAATAAGAGTTGTATAAAAAGCAGTTTCACTTTAACAGATTTTTGACTTGAAATGGGATCATCGTAAACGCACAAAAAACAACTTTCTTTGGCAAACATCCATCCATCCATCCATCTTCTTCCGCTTCATCCGGGGCCGGGTCGCGGGGGCAGCAGTCTAAGCAGAGATGCCCAGACTTCCCTCTCCCCGGACACTTCCTCCAGCTCTTCTGGGGGGACACCGAGGCGTTCCCAGGCCAGCCGGGAGACATAGTCTCTCCAGCGTGACCTAGGCCTTCCCCGGGGCCTCCGCCCAGTGGGACGTGCCCGGAACACCTCCCCAGGGAGGCGTCCAGGAGGCATCCTGAACAGATGCCCAAGCCACCTCAGCTGACCCCTCTCGATGTGGAGGAGCAGCGGCTCTACTCTGAGCTCCTCCCGAGTGACCGAGCTTCTCACCCTATCTCTAAGGGATCGCCCAGCCACCCTGCGGAGAAAGCTCATTTCGGCCGCCTGTATCCGGGATCTTGTCCTTTCGGTCATGACCCAAAGCTCATGACCATAGGTGAGAGTAGGAACGTAGATTGACCGGTAAATCGAGAGCTTTGCCTTACGGCTCAGCTCCTTCTTCACCACAACAGACCGGTACATCGACCGCATTGCTGCAGAAGCTGCACCGATCCGTCTGTCAATCTCCCGTTCCATCCTTCCCTCACTCGTGAACAAAACCCCAAGATACTTAAACTCCTCCACTTGGGGAAGGATTTCTCCACCAACCTGAAGTGGGCAAGCCACCCTTTTCCGACTGAGGACCATGGCCTCGGATTTGGAGGTGCTGATTTTCATCCCAGCCGCTTCACACTCGGCTGCAAACCCTCCCAGTGCATGCTGAAGGTCCTGGTGTGAGGGGGCCAACATGACAACATCATCCGCAAAGAGCAGAGACGAAATCACGTGGTCCCCAAACCTGACACCCCCCGGCCCCTGGCTGCGCCTAGAAATTCTGTCCATAAAAATTATGAACAGAACCGGCGACAAAGGGCAGCCCTGCCGGAGTCCAACATGCACTGGGAAGAAGTCTGACTTATTACCGGCAATGCGAACCAAGCTCCTGCTTCGGTCATATAGGGACCGTACAGCCCTTAGCAAAGGACCCCGGACCCCATACTCCCGGAGCACCCTCCACAGGCCGCCTCGGGGGACACAGTCGAATGCCTTCTCCAAATCCACAAAACACATGTGGACTGGTTGGGCAAACTCCCATGAACCCTCCAGCACCCTGTAGAGAGTATAGAGCTGGTCCAGTGTTCCACGGCCCGGACGAAAACCACACTGTTCCTCCTGAATCCGAGGTTCCACTATCGGCCGTATTCTCCTCTCCAGTACCCTGGCATAGACTTTCCCAGGGAGGCTGAGAAGTGTGATCCCCCTGTAGTTGGAACACACCCTCCGGTCCCCCTTCTTAAAAAGGGGAACCACCACCCCGGTCTGCCATCCCAGTGGCACTGTCCCCGACTGCCACGCGATGCTGCAGAGGCGTGTCAACCAAGACAGCCCCACAACATCCAGAGACTTGAGGTATTCAGGGCGGATCTCATCCACCCCCGGTGCCTTGCCACCGAGGAGTTTCTTGACTACCTCGGTGACCTCAGCAAGGGTGATGGACGAGTCCACCTCTGAGCCCTCAGCCTCTGCTTCCTCAATGGAAGACGTGACGGTGGGATTGAGGAGATCCTCGAAGTATTCCTTCCACCGTCCGACGACATCCCCAGTTGAGGTCAACAGCCGCCCACCCCTACTGTAAACAGCATTGGTGGGGGACTGTTTCCCCCCCCTGAGGCGCCGGACAGTTTGCCAGAATCTCTTCGTGGCCAGCCGATAGTCCTTCTCCATGGCCTCACCGAACTCCTCCCAGGCCCGAGTTTTTGCCTCCACTATCACCCGGGCCGCAGTCCGCTTGGCCTGCCGGTACCTGTCAGCTGCCTCCGGAGTCCCACAAGCCAGCCAGGCCCGATAGGACTCCTTCTTCAGCTTGACGGCATCCTTTACTTCCGGTGTCCACCACCGGGTTCGGGGATTGCCGCCTCGACAGGCACCGGAGACCTTACGGCCACAGCTCCGAGCGGCCGCTTCAACAATGGAGGTGGAGAACATGGTCCACTATATCTCCAGCCTCCCTCGGGATCTGGTCGTAGCTCTGCCGGAGGTGAGAGTTGAAGATCTCTCTGACAGGAGATTCGGCCAAACGTTCCCAGCATACCCTTACAGTACGCTTGGGTCTGCCGAGTCTGTCCAGCCTCCTCCCCCGCCATCGGATCCAACTCACCACCAGGTGGTGATCAGTTGACAGCTCCGCCCCTCTCTTCACCCGAGTGTCCAAGACATACGGCCGCAGGTCAGATGAAACGACCACAAAGTCGATCATCGACCTACGACCTAGGGTGTCCTGGTGCCACGTGCACTGGTGGACACCCTTGTGCCTGAACATGGTGTTCGTTATGGACAAACTGTAACTAGCACAGAAGTCCAATAACTGAACACCACTCGGGTTCAGGTCGGGGGGGCCGTTCCTCCCAATCACGCCCCTCCAGGTGTCGCTGTCGTTGCCCACGTGAGCGTTGAAGTCCCCCAGTAGAACGACGGAGTCCCCAGTCGGAGCACTTTCCAGCACTCCTCCTAGAGACCCCAAGAAGGCCGGGTACTCTGCACTGCCGTTTGGCCCGTAGGCACACACGACAGTGAGAGACCTATCCCCGACCCGAAGGCGCAGGGAAACCACCCTCTCGTTCACCGGGGTAAACTCCAACACATGGCGGCTGAGCTGGGGGGCTATAAGCAAACCCACACCAGCCCGTCGCCTCTCACCATGGGCAACTCCAGAGTGGTGAAGAGTCCATCCTCTCTCAAGGAGTGTGGTTCCAGAGCCCAAGCCATGCGTAGAGGTGATCCCGACTATCTCTAGTCGGAACCTCTCAACCTCACGCACAATCTCAGGCTCCTTCCCCGCCAGCGAGGTGACGTTCCACGTCCCTAAGGCTAGTTTCCGTGTCCAGGGATCGGGTCGCCGAGGCCCCTGCCTTTGACTGCCGCCCGATCCTCTCTGCACCGGCCCCTTACGGCTCCTCCTGCAGGTGGTGAGCCCACGGGAAGGCGGTCCCACGTCGCTCCTTCGGGCTGAGCCCGGCCGGACCCCGTGGGGAGAGGCCCGGCCACCAGGCGCTCGCATACGAGCCCCAACCCCGGGCCTGGCTCCAGGGTGGGGCCCCGGCTGCGCCATACCGGGCGACGTCACGGTCCTTAGAACTGATTCTATCATAAGGGGGTTTTTGAACCGCTCTTAGTCTGACCCGTCACCTAGGACCTGTTTGCCTTGGGAGACCCTACCAGGGGCATATAGCCCCAGACAACATAGCTCCTAGGTTCATTCGGGTACTCAAACCCCTCCACCACGTTAAGGTGGCAGTTCAAGGAGGGGGGGGCAAAACATTTAAGAGTTTAATGGACTTGAATCTAACAACAAAACAAGCAATAATTAGAATTCCCTCAGTCTATTTAACAAACCTGCCAAATGTCTATAAAGGCAGACAGCAGCAGTTATTTCAGCTATATATGTCAGAGATATAATGTTATATAATTGGAGCATCAACAACTAAACATTTTATTAATATCACACGAGAAAGAGTGCTGTTGTACTGTTATTCGGCTGCAGGTAATCACAAGCACTATTCAGAACAGCTCTATTTGAACATGACACAATATGGCCATGTACTTCATATATTTTGCTCTACTAGCGAAAATAGCTCCAAATGAAACCGCAGGAGAACCGCTGCACGTCTCGGAGAAACAGACAGTAGTGGTGTTTCGTTTCCGAATGAATGTTCTTAAACAAATCGTTAGATTGAATGACTCAATTAAGACACTCACTTGTTTTGTTCCTGAACAAATTAGTAGTGTGTTTTGAACAAATCAGTTGAATGAATGATTCAATGACTCACTCACTCACTCACTCACTCATAAAGTGGCTGCATCTGAAATTGCATACTTCCCTAATATATAGTAGGTGAGAAACAGAATGTGAACAGGGAATTTTCTGAATTCAAAGCATTCATAAAACAATATGTGAAAAGTACCACGGTGACTTACTACTTCTGGCAAGATTCTGAAGTGCATATCTGATGGACACTCTACTATCCCATGAGGCCACGTGAGAGAATGGCAGTAAAGAGACACAACTGACATTGATGGGTCAAAAGACAAATGAGGTACATCCGGATTACATTCACTCAACACACATTCATACTACATACAATGTACTTTTTAGCAGTCAAAGTAATTTGAGAGCAGAGAGTGATTTTTCTTTGTCTTTTGTTGTTCGAATCGAATTAAAAACACAGACAGCAGCAAGAATATTCGGCTGCTGTCACTTTAAGAGCTAATGCACAGAAAATATATTCAGTATATTGGATCCTTCTCAACTGTTTGCGTTCACTTAAGACATAACTGACAATGTTTATGAGGATACCATTTTGACATATTTTTGTTTGAATATGTCTGTTCAAGAGCAAGAAGACATGAAAGAGAGCTCCATTCGGTATTCGCGCGCTGTCTGAGATGTAGATTTCTGGGCATGCGAGAAACTAATTGAGTTCCCTTTCCTGCCTTCTTGCACTTTCGTGACAATGCCAAACTGGCCTGTCATCTGTCCTGAGCGTCATTCACGTTTGTTCACATTCTCACAATATTGCAACATTGTTAGAATTCTTAAAATATTACCGGCCAACTGGCGATTGACACCGTTTCATACAGTATACTCACCAACGCCGATTTCGCATTTGGCACTTGGTGAGTGTTAATTTTAGGCCTTGGTGGTATGTTTTGTATAAAAACAATTCATAATTTTATAGTTTTATCAGTGACAAAATTACGGAAGATTTCCAAAAACAAAACAAAAGAAGTCTAATTGAATTCAATCGTTTAGTATTCACTGCTTCGAGAAGAGCAATCTTGTTCATGTGAGGAATTCAAAGGCATTAAGTTCACAAAATGTGAAAAAAAAGCTCAACTCAAGTGTCAGTTAATCACGACTTAAAAACCGAGGTGAAACGAAGAAAAAAAAACATAGAAGGAAATGGAGCCTTAAACTTTGGATCCACATGGAGGAGACTTGTTAGCTTTGATAAAGCGGTAAGAGCGCTTGGGGAGGATCCATTCATTTATGACAGCAATAATTACAGCGCTGCTCAATCCAACCTAAACACCATCGCCTGACAAAGGCAATCACGCATTTAGTGTATTCGGTTTTCGTGCAAAGACATTTATTAAGCTACAGGAAGGGGAAGAGAAAGGGGGGAGCTTGGCATAATCAACACAAAGCGTGAGATCTGCAGACCAGTAAATCACCGGTGTTATACAAGCACTGCCCCCTGTGATTTTTACAGCAGCCCTGTCAGCCAATTCCTGCAGATGTATTCACAGCCTTGCTAATTTAGCACGAGGTGAACATTTACACACTTAGAAAAAAAGAGGGTGTTTGGGTCATGCAACCCCATAACCTATGCTTTCTTTGACACCTGAGTTGCATTAATTCTTTTCGGGTGGGTGGTGCCGCTTTGTGGCAAAAAGCAAAAACATGTTTTTGCTTTTGTGGCGAAAACATGTTTTGACTCCAGCCGGCAGAACACTTCTCTTACTGATCATATCTTAACATAGTTAGGACAAGAATGATATTATGAGATTGAACTACAAACAAATGACTTTACATGTGTCCAGACCTATTAGTTCACCGTAGCTCTCTAACTCTCTACTCTTTAACTCTCTGCGAAAGTTTTTACGACAAGTGGACTCTCTAAGTTTAGAAATTTGGCAGGCGATATAGTACTTTTATGGGGCAGTTTATAATATTTCACTGTTAATTATTCTTATGGACCCTGGGTGAAAATTCTTTCCACAATACGGGCGTCATGCAGAGTAAATTTGCCTCTCATTTCTCAAATGGCGCTGTCACACCTAGTCCAGCAAAGCATGGAGCCCACTTCTCCCGACAGAAGAACAGCGAGAACTTGATCTTGTGAGGCTGTTCGCATGAATAAGACGTAATTTCCAGGAACACACTGTTTCTCAACAATTTGAAGACAACTAAGAGCTCTAGAAGGTAAATTCTGGTGTTTATTTTAGGAACCACTCAATGGGTGGCGTTACAATTAGCTTAGCATTTAGACAGTCATGAGTCATGCATTTTCCTAAACTGATAAAAATCGCTTGAATATGGTATCTAGGTATGCTTGCACCTTAATGTTAACAACATGTGATTAAATTAAAGAGACCTCAGTTTTTGAGAGATATCTATTGCTAGACAAAAGCAATTACAATCACATCAACACTAGTAATTAATTAGCCTGGCTTGATTTTTTTTGTATTGTCGATGACATGTTGCAAGGTCTTCTGTAAGCTAGTCTGTTGTACATTTTAGCATTCAAAATTTGATCATATGTTCTTGAATGCATGCTAGATTCAAATAAAGGGAGCAGAAGATTTTGAGTAAATAGTAACTTTAACTGCAGTCTTCACACAAAGTAAATGAGTGTACAAATTTTAGCCTACTTTTATTGTACATTTATGTGCTTTAACTGTCACCGTCCCTAATACGGGACGCCTAACTTTACTTCGCTATATTACTATTAAATCATAATCTAATTATGACAAACTATATATGGATGGAAAGGTCTAAGACTCCTAAATAGATATTTTACTGCTGTTTTTTGCTACAAATTATGTAGGAAGAGTAACCGATGAATTTTTGACAAGAGTGCACCTCAAGAAAATCTGCATCATAACAGGAGTTCTGACCTTTGTCACAAAAAGTTGACGCACACACCTTTAATAATTGAAACTTTGGTTTTCATGCTAAACGTTCATAATAAAACATATAATCTAGTATTTTTCAATAAGAAATTATAATATTATCCTCTAAAAAGTATAATATATATATTATCCTCTAAAATGTAATATCTTTTTTATCGCCTTTTTTATTACATGACATATTTTAGTAGTTATCATAAATTAGGTATCATTTGAAAGCTTACAAACTCAGAATTCATCCTGTGAAAACCGCTTTGAAATTGAACGTTGCGTTACCATAAAAACGGTACTCTAAATTATTTTATCAGGCTCCTCCCTTTTTGGGCATTATTATATTTCATAATTTATTATCAAAACCTTTTTCTAATCCTGACAAAACACATATTGTCAGAAAGGTCCCAACGTCTCAAGGTTTAAAATTTTGTGACAGAATTGATATTTGGACCGAAATGTATTAATTTGTTAAAGCAGAATGTATACAACTAAATTCAATGGAATGTATGTCTCCCGGTGGCTATTTTTGGTACTATGCCTAAAAAAAATCTCATGGGAACTTTTTGTGATAAAAATTTTTGTGATATCAACTTCAAATTTGGAACACAACTTGGTTAGATGTATGGCTTTGATTTTATAGTAATTTTATAGTAAAATTATATTTTTTTTATAAAATAAAAAATATATAGTACAGTATATTTGATTTACTGTAAATTTAAACTTCCATAACTTTTTCATACTTTCATTTTTTTAAGTAAACAAGACCAAACTTAGGTCTATATTCCAAAGCATTCTTGAATTACAACCATTTAAGTTTGAATAGTGCATTTTAACCCCCATTCTCAAAAAGGGGGGTGACAGCGAAGGGGTTAAGCTTGATGGTTGGAATAATCATCTTCCCATCCTTGTTTTTCACAGATGAAAATGTAATTCGGGTTTAAAGCAGAACAAGGGTTCTTTATTTTGGACAAACGATTCCTTTAAAAAAAAACATTCTTTTGCCGAAAGTATACTGAAAATAAAACAAAGTGAATTCAGCTTAACTTGATTAATGAAAAGTTAAACTTTTTTTTTTTTTAAAAACCCGAAAATTAAAAAGCTAAAAAATGCAGAAAGTTAATGTTTTTTTCAATGCAATTTTGCAATTGTTGGTAATAATTTTTCATTTAATTCTCATGCTCACCGAGGCTAAATGTATTTGATGAAAATACAGTAAAAACAGTAATATTGTGAAATACTATTACAATTTAAAATAACTATTTTATATTTTCAATATTCTAGAATTTATTCCTGTGATGGCAAAGCTGAATTTTCAGCAGTCTTCAGTGTCACATGATATTACAGAAATCATTTTAATATGCTGATTTGTCGCTCAAGAGAAATTTACAGTAGTGTATATATATATATATATATATATATATATATATATACGTATATATACGTATTATATATATGTACATTTCCTATATATGTTCCTGATACAGGAAAAATCTCAAAATAAAATAAACAAATCTTTATTTAGGCAGTCGAAAGCTTTTTTGTACGCTTATACTATAAACTACCTTTTTCCTCAATGTAAACTCCTATAGGCTGAAATCTACACAACTGTGCAACTGCAGGAAGAAACAACATGTTCAGACTTTTTTTTTTTTTTTTTTTTTTTTAAGTTTACATCCAACAGGTCCACTACAGGTCCACTAACGTTCCGTTTCCGCTCGAGAGCCAGAGAAGCATTTTAACCTCACTTTCCAGTAAGTTAAAGCAACTAACAAAAGGCCGCCTTCAGATCCGCAGCCAGCGACAAAAAGATTACAAACCAGCTGCATGGGCTTCTGTTTATTTACTGGGAACACTCAAGGGTTTATTTACAACGTATTATGTCAAAGAACGTAAATAAATGAAATCAAATTAGTTTCAGGAGACTGTTTACATGTTTTTCCGAGTGGCCAAAAAAGATAAATGATCGATAAATCAACAAATCTGTAATTTGCAAACATGCGTATTGAAGTTGGATAGCAGATTTCACGCATTCCTTTTGGCGCAAGTATTTCCTATCCACCCTCTTTACAACATTTTTCTGTTGTTCTTTCTATGATTTACCTTTGCAAGGGATCTTTTTCTGCACAGTACATCTCTGGGTCTGTGTCTCTGGGACACAGGCCGAGGGTGGCGCGGCCCCTGTGGAAGTGGCAGGACTTGGAATCTGTGCGGGCTCCCTGGTACGGGTCTGGTTACCCTTTTTAAAGCCACATGTTTTGTTCTTCTTCATGCAAGGGCCCCATGGACTCCACTCGCTTAGATCACATTGGACTGCAACAGAGAAAAAAAAAAATTTTTTTTTTTTTAGAATGAATCTAGTATGTACCAATTACACATTTCATATTTTCAGACAATAGGGAAAAGACAGAAATTGTTGGCAGTTTTGGGTTTGAACATTTTGTTCCTCTGGATGGGGTTACTCCAGACAAAAGTTAAAGAGACAACATTAGAAAAACCCAACGAATCCACAGTGGAGATTCAGACTGCTAAAACCCATTATCACTCACATTTTCCAATTACTTTTTTCTAAAAAGCAGAGCATGTGTTATGATTGTATGAGGTAGGCTCCATTTTTATTCAACGTAATGACAAGCTGTCAAGCTCCAGACTTTCAATTGGATTGAGCTGTTTTCAAGCACATGGTCTTTTTTGAGCATCCAATTTTTTGGTCTAATGTGTTTGGGGGCAGGAAGGTCAAAGGAAACTCATCCATGCCAAAAACAATACACATTACAATACACATTACAAAGTGGTGGACTGACTCATTGACGCAGGTGAGGCATCATAAGCTTTGGCACAATGTCACACTGGAAGTCGAGTCTCTGCATTTAAAGGCCAAGCAGCCTGGAGGAGCCAGCACCACCATTGCGAGTAATGCTATTAGTGCTGTGTTTGCTTGCTTCTGACAGAAAGATTTTCAAAATAAATCAATAAACCCTTATCATCAAACAGGCCTTTTGCCAACGTTCCTCTCAACAGTGTTTGAGAAACCACAGAAAAAGAGAATTCGAAGAAATACAAAAAACACAAGGTATGCAAGAACTGTCCAGTTTCATCATTCCAGCAGCACAACTGATTTGCAACGACAGAAGTACAGTACCATGTGCTCATAAAAACTGATGACATGCACGAAACAAAAAACAGCTTAAATACACAGGCTGCATATAAAATAAAAAAGCTAAAACATATGGATTTTTTTACATTTCTGTTATTATGAAATATTATATTAAAGGTGCTTTAAGCGATGTCAGGTGACGTCACTCCTTGTTGACGTTTAAAGTATTGTCAAACAAAAGGGAGGCTAGCTAGACCCTCCCTCCTCCTCATCCACGCACTAATCCCCCAAACCCCACCCCCAAGTCCTTCTTGTCGGTTATTGGCTGGAACAGTTTGTTATGTTTCCTGCAGCGG
Source organism: Tiaroga cobitis (assembly GCA_030578255.1). NCBI lineage: Eukaryota > Metazoa > Chordata > Actinopteri > Cypriniformes > Leuciscidae > Tiaroga > Tiaroga cobitis. The sequence goes on from CM060606.1 coordinate 35,323,150, forward strand.
GTTGCCGGAGTTTGTTTTTCTTGCCGTTTGTGGAGCCTGGGGTGTCTGTAGAGACTAGGGCTGGGTAAAAAATATCGATTTCTCGATATTAATCGATTCTCATTTTTACGAACCGATATCGATTCTTAAATCTCAAGAATCGATTAGTCATCCTGTTTTCATTTAATGATTGCGTAGAACATTGTATCGTGCATCCCATCCAATAAATCGAAATAATCTTTGTGCTTTGTGACTATTATTATGAAATAAAGTCTCAAATTTCGAATTACGTCCGTTTTCTTACGAAATTCAAAAACATAAATACCGTTTTGGCGCTGTGGCGTGAGATCGCTCTGGCTCAGCTCAAGAGAAGCAGCAGCACGGAGCGCACATGATCTCATTCTCCTCTTCCGCCTTAATAATACCAGTTACTCCGCCTTAATAATACCAGTTACAGCGCCAAATAAACATCAATGAGCATCTGAAAGTGTGTTAAAAGATAGAGTACAACTTCGAAATCCGTATCATGTAACGTGGTATCGCTCAATCAGTGTTTCATCCGTGGAAAGACGTCAGTTAAACAGTAAGTAAACAATGGCATGTAACGTCACATTTACCTCAGAAAAAAAACATTAAACTTAGTAACTTAGTCAGTTAGTCAGCTAGAAAAAATAACTCTAGAGAGGAGAATTTTGCTAAATATATGCACCATATTACATATTCATTATAATTTTTAATGTTCTTCAATATTTAATGCATGTTTGAATAAATCTGGCAAGTTTTTATGACAGCCACCATTTAAATGTTTATATTTCATATAACTTTCTTATTATAAAAATAAATAAGTGTAATTTAAGTGTTTGTATAGCTACAAATCAGTTCATTTTTACCTTCAAAATTATAGTAGGCTAATGAAGCCTAGTAGGCTACAACTGACTCCCATAGTTTACAGCATTAGTTAAGAGATTTGTTTTCCTTGAAAAAAATTGCCATGTATCGTACCTGATATCCAAAATAATCAATATTGAATCGAATCGAATCGTAATCGAATCGAATTGCAAGCTTGTGAATCGAAATCGAATCGAATTGTGACATTAAACATCGTATACATTTTTAAATATTGTTGATTACCTACAAAGCACTAAATGGTTTAGCTCCGCAGTACTTGAGCGAGCTCTTAACGTATTATAGTCCTTCACGTCTATTGCGATCTCAAAATTCTGGCCAGTTGATAATACCTAGAATATCTAAATCGACTGCAGGCGGTAGATCCTTTTCCTATTTAGCACCAAAACTTTGGAACAGTCTTCCTACCATTGTCCGGGAAGCAGACACACTCTGTCAGTTCAAAGCTAGACTAAAAACACATCTCTTTGACCTAGCATACACATAACACACTATAGACTTCTATAAATTCAATGTTAGGCTGCATAGATTAGGTCAGCCGGAACTGGGAACACTTCCCTTAAATCTTGATGTACTCGCTACATCATAAGAAGAATGGCATCTACGCTAATATTAGTGTCTTTGTTTATCCCGAGGTTTTCCCGCAGCCTGCCGGATCCAGGCCGTGTCCAGATCTGACGAAGGAGATCCGCCTGGACCCGATGACAATGCAGTGCTGAAGTGTCCACTATCCTCTCCCTATGGAGGATCCCTTTCCCACTCTACAGATGAAGCGTTGTGAATTCTGGCTCGCGTACCCCGAAGTGATAAAATAAAACAAAATTCTGTATCAAAATTTATAGGCAAGAAAAGTAGTTTGTTTAGGCTGGGTTGTATGAATTATAAACCTGCGCACATATTTTAGAAAGCACATAACTATAGAATCAATTCTGAAAGAGCATGTGAACGCCGTCAGCGTTAATCACAGGTTCGCGTTTAAAAGTCTGATCATTTCGACGGAGGTGAATCAATCAAAGTTAACTTTAGCTGGAAATAAAATTATTCAAGAACCGCTATAATGCCAAAACAATCTGTTACCTTAAATTATATGTTTATCTCTATAAAGCTGCTTTGAAACAATCCATTGTTAAAAGCGCTATATAAATGAAGATGACTTGACTTGACTTGACTTGTGAAATTTGTGTCAATACCCAGCCCTAGTAGAGACCGTGTTTTTTTACAGTGTGTTCAGGGGACAGGCAGCTAGTGGATAGTGAGGAGATGGTTGCTGTATGTGACAAAAAATGTTTTGGCCTAAAAAACTCTTGACATCGCTTAGAGCACCTTTAATTAAATATCATTGTGTGTATTTTTATACAATAACATTTTAAATACTAAATGTTTCTTAAAAACTGCATTAACCACAAAACTTGGCCGTGTGAACTGTAATTGTAAATGACACCGTGATCTAGGTTTAGGTTTCAAAGCTTTTTACGTTTGAAAGAAGTTTTATCAAGTATTTTCATTTAACATTCACAATTAGTTTTTCATGTTTGACTAAGTTCATCGAGCATAGCAGGTGTTAAAATGCTGTTCATTAGCACTTGAAGACATCATTTTTCTGGTAAAATGTATCAAATCTAACAGAAATATATGTTACAAATCAGGTTCTCATTTATCATAGAAAGAATCGTATGAAAAAGACACGCAAGCAAAACATAAGAAACAATGCTGCTCACTCACCTACACACTCCATGGTGCCATTGACGGTGAATCCTTCAGGACAGCTAGAGAAACACCTCCCTCTGTGCGAGTACAAGCCCTCCTTACATTTTGTGCAAAAGTTTCGGCTAAAACATGCCTCACAGTTTTCTATTTTACATTCTGAAATGAAGAAAGACATCAAAAATTATAGAATCAATTTAGCAAGACAATTGTAAACCATGAACAAGTGGTCCACCATCTGGTTGTTGTAGTTTCTTATCCAAAAAGTAGTCCATTCAAGAATGTTAAGACTCTGAAATGGCTTCATCACACCTCTGTCTCATTACAAGCCTGCCGTCTTTGATCAAACATACAAACTGCCTCAAATTGGAGGGAAATTGTGGATTTTGGCAGAATGAAAACCCTGAAGCAGACTCTATTTCCCCACTCATAATCCCATTACTATTATCCTCATTATCTCATTATGATAAACAAGGGATCCAGTTCTTAAATATCCTTCTCAATCTTTTCCTTTGATGCTGTAAAAACTGCTCTAAAACTCATGTTGAGAATGATGTTTCAAAGTCCTTCAATGGTAGCAGAAGTCCAACTGGTAAATTTTTCTCATTTTAGGTAATTTCCCTATGTTTTAAAGTAATACAAAATGTAAAATCCTAAAACCGATTATTTTCTGCTTTAAATCGGATTATAAATCCCCCTTTCCCCCCAACAGTCTTCTGACTGACACAGACTTTTTGAATTTTGAAACAAGAAGGACTGCTAATAATTTTGCAAAACAGATTTAATCATTAAACTACCGTGACATTTGCGAAAATGTCCAAAAATAAGGCTCTTAAATTTCCGTTCGAATACCTGGGACTTTCTCAGAGCAGCAGCACACGGATATCTCGGATATCTCAGAGTCCCGGCCAAAAGCAGAAGAGGGCCCAACAACATACTTGAGCCGTGTTTTTTGTTATAACCTCTGTCTGCTCTCAATTACTACTTAAAATGCCTGACAACTAAATTAGTAATGTTTGGAGCAAATTCTTTTCCACTCAAGCATTTACAAATGCACCCTTAATGCAAGACAAATGTTGTTAACAAGACATAATGGGGATCTGGAGACAAATCAAATGAACACAGCTGATTGAATAATTGCAGCGGGGCAGCCACTCAGAGGCCTGAGATGAAGGAGGGGTTCGCATGCACAGCCGTCTTTCAAAACACAACAAAAACACTCCAAGTGAGAAAGAAACAAATACGTCGAGGGGAAATTTTGACAATAAAAGGTCTGGTGACGTTCTGAGCGATTTGGAGTCGACACCTGTGGATACAACACGTTTCGGTCTCAATGTGTTGGTCATAAAAATACTTAGGCTAACTAGCGGACAGCTGTATGTGGTATTTCAAAGCAAGTGTAAAGTATACAGTCAAGAAATGATGAATTAAAGGCTCCAGAGGGTTGTGAAATAAAAACAGTGCTCTGCTAATTTCTCACTTCCCTTGATGCTAACATTTAAATTCAAGGTTATCTAGAATGAAAGTTGAAATCAGAACCATCTGAGAGGTATTAGGCCGAGTGATGCAAGAGTGTATCTTGGTAACAAAAGTATTTTCTTCCTATAACAAAATATAATGACTCCAAGCTGTGGTTCACACTAATTGGCTATCAAAACACGCTTGAAAGGGGAGCAAGACGTTCAATTTACAACTGGAAAAGGTTCGGTAGGTTGAAGTTAGAAAGGGCTCAAATAAAGCTATTAATTTCCTCCCACAACAGGAGTAAAGAGGTACCACCAATCAATTTACGAGAGGTATTTCCTTGTTTATCTCCCCTGCTTTGCCTTTATCACAGTAAAAATGCTCACGCACATGATGGGAACAGGCCGCCGAGTCTCCGGCGGAAATCTAGAGAGCGCACTGTTAAAACAAAGAGGCCGTTTAAAGGTAAGTCCTCATTATGCTTTTTGCGTAGGGTTTGCGTAGAAAGAATGAAAAAAAAATATGGCCAGAGTTGAACTATCATGACCTCTGCATTTACAGCCTACAATAACACATACTTCCTAGGAGAAACAGACAAACAGCAGCGTATTATCAATGTTTTGCTTTGCATTTCTATGGGATTAATATCCTGCCATTATTCAAAACTGAAAATAAAGTTCTGAAAGGTTGAAAGTAAGTGTTTGAAAACTCAAAATCTTACAAAAAAAAGTTTTGCAAGATCGAAAAATTAGATTTGCAAGCTTGCAAAATGTAAAAAAATTAAAAATATCTCTGCAAACATTATGTTGTTTTTGAGATTTCCTTCTTCAGAACTGCAACATTTTTTTTACGATGTTGCGCAAACAATTTTTCAGTTTCAAATTTGTCATTGTTCTCCCACTGTATTAGTTTGTTTTCCAGGTTTGAAACCTTGTAAATGGTGATCTGAAAACTGGTGTGCGAATGTGTAAAAAAAAGTTTTGAAACTCTGAAAAAAGACTTTTGCAGGCTTGCAAAGTGGTAAAAAAAAAAATGAAATCTCTGCAAACATAATTTTGTTTTTGAGTTTTCCTTCTTCAGAAGTGCAACACTCTTTTTTACGGTGTTGTGCAATCATTTTTTCAGAGTTTCGAATTTGTCACTGTTCTCCCAGTGTATAGTTTGTTTTCCAGATTTGAAACCTTGTAAATGGTGATCTGAAAACTGGTGTGCGAATAGGTGAAAAAAAAGTTTTGAAACTCTGAAAACTGAGGTTCGAAAGGGCGAAACTTATTACATTACATTACATGTGCACTCCTATTGCAGACTATTTTTTCAGAGCTGAGTTTACAACACCCACGCAGTTCTGCTCTGAAACTCTGAAACTCAGACTGAGCGAAAATGAAGCTTCGCAACCTCGCAACTTAAAAAAAAAAAGCCTGGAGGGAGGGCCTTCTGCTCTTGGCCAATGCTTTGCTGTCTGCTGACGTACAGTCCAATCACAAGTCGTATTTACTGGAAAGGTGGGATTGACCGACTGCTCTACCAATGATGAAAGCGTATGGGATGAATATAGTCAGTCAGTCAGTCAGTCAGTCATATTTATTTATAGAGCACATTTAAAAACAACAGTTGTTGGCCAAAGTGCTGTATTAAAATAAAGTATCAAAATGATTAACACATGCAAGCACAATTACCAATGAACTTGATTAATGTTGCAGAAATGTTTTACTATCCACAACCAAAGGCCTTTCAACAGGGGCGGCGCCAGATAATTTTTAACGCAGATGCTGAGGGGGTGCTAGATCATTGACAGGGGGAGCTGCGCAATTATATATATATATATATATATTTATATATACATACACACATACTATTATTTAAATTAGCAAAATTTATGATGAGATGAGCTCCAGTTCACGTGCAATGCAATCGCGCCCGCGCCTCCATGAATATATTGTCTGCCATTTGCTTCTTATTTAATATATATCCAGGCAATTGGTTGATGAAAAATGTATTAAAAATTAAGATACAATTTATACAAAACGAAATTCACTTTAAAGAAAGGCTTTCTACAAAACAAAACTTAATTTAGTGGTCAAAATCATGTCTGACCCATCATATCTTCCGATATATTGCGCATCTTACCAGAGACTATTTTACTCATGCTGTTCAATTTTCATAATCAGCATAGATGCAAAAAAAATAACATTATAATATTTTAACCAAAAATGAAACTAAATGCGCTTATTTAATGGCTACAACAACACATAGGCCTATAGTGGGCCTATAGGCCCTAAATATTGACATTAACATTAACAATGCTGCAAGTGCAGTTTAATTAATTAAAGTGTTATCGATTTTTTATACACCGATTCAGAGGTCTCGTGAGTTCAGTGTTGGACAGGTCAGTTGTTTTAACTATTCATTAAAGTGAATGGTTAAAATGAGTCATTCGTTTGGTTTGCGTATCGGACGTGTCATTAGTGGACGTCTAGCCACGGCACGCTTGTGTGATTATCTCGGCAGTTTAGGACATCGCACAAGATTTGCAATTTGTACAAATAGAGACATTTTTGTGAATACAAATGTTTTCTTTTGTATTAGTGTATCATAATTTCATTTGCGCATGCAACAAGGAAGACGTGCAAGTGTGGATCAGCGCGTGCATTCATTGACGTCTTTTCTGAGTCAATCTCATTTGATTCATTTGGATTTTGAGACTTTCTTTTCGCGGTTTTTAAGCATTTCACAACCCACACACAAACAACTACAAATGAATAGGCCTGGTGCTAGTTATTAATGTGGGCACAACTACACATTTACAACTACACATTTGACAAATTCATAAATGTGCGTCATTTAAACTAATACAATACAACTTGTGTGTGCAAAATCCAGAATCACATGAATGTGCAGCATTTTGTACAACTAGAGCCATAGTTGTTAATACAAAACCTCGATTTGGTATTAATGTAGCTCAGAATTTGCGCATGCAACAAGTAAGATGTTGATCAGGTTGCATGCGTGCATTCATTGACTCGTTTTTAGAATGCATGAATATATTATATTCATCCCATACGCTTTCGTCATTGGCGGAGCAGTCGGTCAATCCCACCTTTCCAGTAAATACGACTTGTGATTGGACTGTACGTCAGCAGACAGCAAAGCATTGGCCAAGAGCAGAAGGCCCTCCCTCCAGGCTTTTTTTAAGTTGCGAGGTTGCGAAGCTTCATTTTCGCTCAGTCTGAGTTTCAGAGTTTCAGAGCAGAACTGCGTGACAACGCTGCCACAAATCACGTGAGTCGCAAGCTCGCAACTGTGTGGGCGTATCTCCGCAAAGTGGGTGTTGTAAACTCAGCTCTGAAAAAATAGTCTGCAATAGGAGTGCACATGTAATGTAATGTAATAAGTTTCGCCCTTTCGAACCTCAGTTTTCAGAGTTTAAAAACTTTTTTTCACCTATTCGCACACCAGTTTTCAGATCACCATTTACAAGGTTTCAAATCTGGAAAACAAACTATACACTGGGAGAACAGTGACAAATTCGAAACTCTGAAAAAATGATTGCACAACACCGTATATATATATATATATATATATATATATATATATATATATATATATATATATATATACACACACAAACACAGTAGTCAACATTTGAAGTGGATCAAAAAAGCGAATCAAAGTTGTCCTAAGACAACAACGGGTATTGTTCAAAATTCATGAATAACTTTGATGAAACTAAGGTTTTGATCCACTTCAAATGTTGACTACTGTGTACAGTATATATATATATATATATAAATGTAATTTATTCCTGTGACCAGTCTTCAGCCATCCAGTCCTTAATGTCACATGATCCTTCAGAAATCATTCTGATATGCTGATTTCACAGCTTACCTCATTCTCCCCGTATACTTATTTACAGTTTTTAACATTTTGACAAAAATATTCCAGCAGAGCTTAAAGACTCACGTGTGCATTTGTTCATATCCCGATTTCGAATGCCATAATATCCAACAGGACAGGCAGCGAGGCAAATGCCAATCTGACGGATGTCATTCCGCTCCAGTAGGATGAAGAGTCGGGGTCGACATTTAAGACAGCCGTTGTACTCTGAGCAGTGTTCGCAGCCATTTGAGCATGATGGTGGTACTTCAGTGCTTACTGATGAAAGAAAGACAGAAAAATAGGAGTGAGCGTGATATTCGCCAGTGCTTTCTTACAGTGTAGAACACCCTTTGTAATCCAAAGTGCTTACAATGACTAGTTCCCAAGTAGTTAAGTGCTTTGCACAGGAGTAGACACTGGATTACACTGTCAGATACTCGTCAGCCACCCCTACCTGGATTTGAACCTGCAGCCTTTGAATGAACAACCAAGGTCCTTTACTACAACTTTACCATCACCCCTAAATATCAAGATAAATAAACATATATTATACATAGAAGGATTGACAGATGGACAGACGGACGGATAGATTTCAGACAGACAGACGGATAGATCCAAAATACAACATGTGACAAGCTATGCTAGCCATTTGAGCAAAACTGTGTATGATAATACAAACTCAGTAGGTGTAATATAATTCATTTGAGAGAGCACTGTGAGAACAGGCGATTCATTACGACACATCAGCATGAGGATTTCTAAACAGCACTTCAGACTGCAGGGCTGTAAACATGGTACTGGCTTATCTTATTTCACACAGTGTTCTGTGTTTGCAGCTCATTTATGCCAAGTACTCTTATTCGTTTCACGCTGTTCATTTGCAATATTCATGTGGAAATCTTTCATTGGATGATGTTGCAGTATTTTTGAATTGGACGGTCAAAATTTGGGGACATCACGCCCAGATTTGTGATGGGTCAACTAGGGACAAAGGGGCCTGAAACTTCAATCTTTTTTCGTTCTGTTCAGGTGCCCCAAAGTGCTGACACATGATGAAATAAAATCAGCTACAGATATCTAAGAAAGCTCACTCATCCCTTGTGACTTTCATGCCTTGCTTTTAACGTCCAAAAATGTCAGTGTTTGAGGCCAAGAAGAAATAAACAATTACACTGAAAGCATGTCAGAGTGCACATCCTGTTCCTGGTAGTCAAAACCGCGGTCATCTGCTTTAATTTATGGGTCTATGTGTGTAGCATCAGCTTTAAATATACACACTCAAAAGGCAATCAATCTCTATGCTGTTAAAATAACCCTCTAGCTGTAAATAAGCTGCACGTACAGTAAGTGACGCAACCTAATGGATGAATAAATCTTATTTTAAGGATGTTTACAAATGTTTTTACTGGAAAACATGACAAAAAACATTAATATTAAAATTATTTACTATTAATATTCAGTAGCAAGGACTCCGTGGGGGGTTCTGCTGAACAAGGACCACCAACCACCCAAAAAAAGTCCATAAAAAGTTGCTTAGAACAAGTGGATAATTTTCAGGCATATGGGTGTCCTTTATCCGATCGCTGCATTCCTCTCCACAGCTGAAATAAATGAAAAGGCCTCTCAGCAGGAGCAACAAATGTGAAACTAGCATTATAAATGATGAACGTGAAAAATTGTTTTGCACGGGTCTATTGAGCGGCAGTTAGCCTGGACAAATATGCAGGAAGGTTGGTTAGGTTGCATAGCATGCACTACACACAAACCTTGCACACACTAAAAAAAGATAGCCTTTGCACTTCTAGACCTTGTTCTAATATGATGACTAGAAGGTCTCCTTTGGATTCAAGCGAAAGATTACAAAAAGTGCAAGGAATAAATAAGACCTTTTTATGACCAAACTCACAATGAGATCATCATACAACCTAAAATACCCTGAAATATCTCATTTCCGAACTCTAAAGGCAATTTATTAGCAGAGAATCTAAAATTTCCTTGAAATTGAGGAACACCACTAAACAAGCTAATACATGGACTAATCCATGTGAAGTCACACACCGACTATGAATTCAATTGCAAACTTCTGCCTGCATTCTTATCAATGGTCATTCACAACTACTTTAGCTAAACTTGACAATAAACAACAACACAGTCAGTGAATAAAAATGAAGAGTTCTGCACCTTTCAGTTGACTCTCGGACAACTGAATGTAGCCAGTTCAAGTTAAAGATTTTGCTTTATTTTTACATTAGCTTTTTCATTGTTTATGCAATTGGCAACATGTTAATCTCTGGTTTGTATCTTAAAACGAATGCACCTCCGATTCCAGACACAGTGACATCATCTTTTTTTTTAGATTCTGGGCTAGAATGATTCTTTAATTTTAACCGTTTAAAATATGTCTTAAAACATACATGGAATATATATCAAACAGTAAGAAATTTTGTATGAAACTAATTATTTTGCACAATCTTTACCCAGAATACATAGCCGTCTTCATTTCTTTAATCACAAAATTGTCAGACTGTGCTGCTCACATTGACACGTATCCCCCTTGAAACCATCAAATGAGTGATTTTATCCAGCTGAAAAACATTTTTCCCCTTTCATTATCCCTGAAATATCATTAGGTGGACTGTTTATATAAGCTGTTGCTGATGAGCTGTACTGTATTAAAGTTTTCCACTTTAAACATGTTCATGTGAAAAAGGCTTTAACCCTACAAGATGTGGCAAAATTCTATTCAGAGAGGGGCAAAATAGATAAGACAAGTTGAATATTTCTTGGAAAGCAAAAATCACTAATCATCATCACTACACTGAGGAATTACAATTCAATACACAAGATATCATACACATAAATTGATTTCAAATTAGCTGGCAAGCTGTTTAAAAATATTGAAATATTTTAAATAAAATTAATTGCGTCAGACTTCCTTTCTTTAAGAGTATATTTCCTGATTTTCATTTATTTTGCTTATTACACTGGAAAATATATTTTCTCTTGTTCAAAGCATTAGTCTAGCTAAATTTAGTGAGGTTAATGCTTTAAGCAAGAAAAAAAAATTGCTAATAGGGTAAGAAAAAAAACTTAAGTCAAGACATATTCCCTGAAAACAAATCTTATTTTTTCTATTTTTAAATCTTGTACGCTTACACAATTTTAAAGGTGTTTTAAAATGAATGATTATTAATGAATGTTTAGACTTTTTTCACCGGAAAACGGCAAAAATACTGAGAAAAATTATAGAGTAGGCAGAATAGCTGCATTCATGTACAGAGCGGTATCATAAATTAAAATAGTTTATAACGAACAAAAATAAACTCTTAGACGAAATGAAATATTAGTTGTTTTGCTAGTGTGGTTTGGATATATTTAGAGCGAGAGAGAAAAAAAAAGCAGGAAAGTACCAACAGGACTAAAGAGTGACTGCTGATCAATCACTTGTATAATAACAGCTGTCAGAGGTGTTTGCTTTCATTTTGTTGATAGAACGCTAAGAAACTCCACTATCAAGAAGCACTGGTCAGATTAGCTTACAGTGAGGTCAAGAAGTCTTAACAGATAGTGAAGCATCCGCTGATTTATTCGACCAAGTTACACACTGTTTATTTTTCCACAGATAGCTCTACATTCTCATCGGTGCTGTGTTTTAATTAGCACTTCTAGTCTTCCTAGTGCAACGTGATAGTCATAGTGATAGTTGTTTTGTTGCTAATAGTGAATGGCAGGTGAATAAATGTAAATGTTTTAAAACTATTGTCTCTTACTGACAAAGTTAAATAAGAGCAGTCTAACTATTAGCAAATGCTATGCAGCTTTGTGTACAGCCACTGTGAATGTATCTGCATTACCTACAACTCCCTCTAGAGGAGGCTGTACACTCCTCAACACTGCAAGCAGTCGTCAATGTACATTTCCCACTGTATAATCTCACCCCTTCATTTAAAAGTCACATTATGATAAGAAATTGATCTGATTGTCAGGTTGATTTTTTTTACATTATACCAAAGCTCAAAAGTACTTATTTGTTAGCAATATACTACACAAAAAGGTAGGCAACTACTTTTTTTTATAAACATTAAATGCTCATTAAAAAATTAGACACTAATCCTACATCAGTGCTCTTACTAGTAAACATGCACACACATGAGAGAACTTGTGTAATATTTCAAAGTGAGCTCCGCTGCAGGTTGATTTTTCATTATTCTAAAGCCCCAAATCATTTACTAATTCAGTATTTGACAGCATTATACTGCCCTACAAAGCAAAAAGGCAGTAACTACGCAGAGTGCAGAACAGAGAAAAATGACTTTAAAGTTATCCTGTCATCCAGCCTAAGTAGTTGAAGGTAGATTATTGGACATGTGGCTGTTTTGTGACTTTATATTAGCTTATTCTTTGTACATATCAATCCTCATATTCAATTTGATATTTTACCCCTATTTTGCAGTTACTGTATTCTTGCTTTGTATTACTTTACAAAAACGTGGCACCAAACCAAGGAAAAAGGCAGTAACTACAGATTCTCCAAAGACGATTTTGCCACAACTTGGGCTCTGGGTGTGTTAGATACACTGTATTTGAAATAATTGGAACCATTTGGACAACATTTTTTTTCAACATTTTTGTGTTGCGAAACTAGTGTTGCGGAGCGGGTGTGTTACGGATACGTAAATTTTGTAAATTTTTAGTAATCAAAAATCATGTCTAATTAATTGAAATCATGAAACTTTTATTATAAACTATTATTAAACTAATACAATATTTAAAAAAGATTCTATGAATATTACAAATAAAATATATAAAAATTCTAATATATTATTAATTATCCTACATTTCTTTTAATCATATGAAATTAAACAAACGTTTTTTGTCAAACAACATGCTGCACAATTAGCTTTACTGTTAAAATTAAAACATTGAATACAAATTTAGTTTTAATCTTAATTTATTTGTATTAGTGTTAGTATTATTATTACATTGAGACGTTTCTAAATTCTACTGTACAACAGTAATAGGCCTATATTTCTGTCAAGTTAAACCGAACTTTTATTTTGACGGGTTGCCGTGAAGACCTTTGTTTCTGTGTTTATGACATGACGATAGTTTTTCTCAGATGATGCGGTTAAATGCTCACAAAGTGACTTTAAGAGCGGATCTAGAGTCTGGAGAGTAAGTTCATGCAGTCGTGTCCTCATATGCAAAAAACAGTGCTTCAGCGCGCGCGTGTGTGTTTGTTAAATGAAACTGCGCGTCGACTGCCCCATTTATTCACAGAACATGTAGGATTTGTATTTAAATTGTACTATTATTGCGGTTTAATATTCACACAGTAGTCTATCACGATTTAATTTCAAGTGTACTGAACTGCTATATCGCAAAAATCATAGTAACTAACCACTAAACTACATGGAGCTCTTGCACCTTTTTTTTTTCTTTCTGGAATATTTTTTTCATTCTTTCAGGGGAGGGGGGTAGTTTGGTAGGGGAACAATTTGGTGAAGTTAGAAGGGTGAAATCGCAAATGTTAAAATCGTCCCGTGAGGATGCCCGAAAATCAGCTGTGTGTTCACCAAGGCAACAGTAACTACACTGCGCAGAAACACCGTTATTTTTTGTTGGGTAAAACATAACAAGAACACAGTAATGGATGTTACTGTACTCTTGCTTTGTTTCACTAGGGCTGTTTGCAGTTACTGTACAAACGACTACCATTTTTCTCCAAAACGACACACATTTGAGATAAGATGTTTTGTCACATAACAAAGGATGCCTTGAATGTCATGAAAATGATAATAACTCATTTTTGACAAAAAATGCAGTTACTGCCTTTTTGCTTTGTAGGGCAGTATAATACACAAAAAAAGATAAGCCACTTAAATAAGTCACTTTCCGTGAACATAAACGTGTTCATTAAAATATGAAACGAAACATAGTGCAGAAGTCAGAAGTCAGTTCTGCTGCAATGTGTGGGTTTCAAAACTAACTTTTCCATAAAAGATATATATCATGAAAAAAGTCATAAAAAGATTAGAGTTGCTCTGTATCCAGGCAAAAAACTCGGTCAAATTTGACCCCGCTTTGGAACATGACATGCTCATTTACAATTCGCCTTTAGAAAAAGAAAAGTTGCTAAAAGCAGCAGAGCAGGTCCTAAACAAGTAATACCCCACCAAAACTCGCTTGAAAAAAATGACAAAAACACAAATATTAGGGACTGACAAAGAAATAAAATGGAAACGCTGCACTGTGTCAAAAGAGACAGTTAACCCGAGCTACCTAATGATGAGAGAAAAAGACAGACATCAACACTCACTCCGTCTCTGTCTTCTTGCTTTGAAGGCCTTGAGGTTATCGCCGTGACCCATGGAGCTGAGGAAGACCACTGCCAGCACCACCAGTCCCAAATGCATAGTCCCTGCTGCCCAGTCACGCTGGGTCCCGCCTGCAGGCAGACAGATCACAGCTGAGGGCGCCCCTTTCACGCTGTGCCAGGTGGAACAGAGTCGACTACAGTCGGTCACAGAGCCCTAGGCTGGAGGCCTCTGCAAGTCCGAACATGTTTGGGGAACAAACCATGGCACTCAACATGATGAAGATGAGAATGATGAAGTCTGGGTGCGGAGAGCCGAGGTGAGATGAGATCTTGTGGACAACGCAAACTGCCCTTCAACCCATGAAGCCTGGGGCTAAACCGAGAAAAGAGAGAGAAGAGTGTGGCGGGAGCTTGCCAGGAGATCCTAACGTGAGTGAGCAACACAGCCCAGGAGCATGTGTCTTATTAGGGATGCTGGGAGGAGGAGGGTGAGTGCCGAAAAAAAACCCAGAGAGATGGAGAAAGTTTCTGGACTCCTACGCGTGACAACGTATCCGTCAGTGCCAAGATCTGCTGCGGAGAGACAGGGAAAAGGGGGCGAGCGAGGGAAGGAGGGAGTTGGATGTGGAGAGGAGTGGGTGAATGGGGGGAGAAAAAGCACAATGAGACATGTATATAAATCCGTACTTTAAGTCAGCGTGTCAAAAGAAAGTCCAAAGATTTTGCCAAGGGGAAGAGATGCAAGTGTTTTAAAACTTTAAAAACTACTTTTGCATTTTCTGTAAACTGTCATGAAATATTTTTTGGAATCGAGGAAAAAGCGACGGAAAGAAAATAGCCTTACGGAGGGCTTACATAACTGCACTCTTTCATCTCTATCACTGCTCTTTCTCAACGAACTTCAGCATTTCTGCGCTTTAAATTTGTTAAATTGATTCATGGAAGTCTGGTCTGGAACTATAAATGCGGACACAATAGATTGTGAAACATAAGCTGAAACTGGTATTTTGTCCGTTTTAACCACACATTCCAGCTTATTTTTTCCTTTGCCAGATAGACTCATGAGCCGGGAAAGCAAACAAAATGTTTCATTTTAACTGTAATTTCCCATTAAGACTGACAAGAGCTGTATAGTCCGGCCACTAAAGCTAAAACTGATTTGATCAGAAATAGGTCACCGTGAAACAAATGCCACAATAACCTATTGTCGATGCACTTCCAAAAGTGAGGAATGGAGGGGGGAGGGGGGAGGGGGGAGGGGGGGGGGGGGAGGGGGGGGACATGTTTACCCCATCTGTCAGAAAACAATAGGCAGAAAAAAAAACGTATCTCAAGCTAAGAAAGCGGTCACATTACGCCTCTCACTATGACAGATAGATATGTTTATAGAATGATTCTTAATCACATTCCAGCAGAAATGGATGAGCGTTCTGGATTTACGCAAGAGAGACATCATGCCCTAGAAGTATCAGGAAAGCAGGGCCATATTTGGCCACAGGTCCTCTGGATCTTGTATCATGTTATTTGTTAATTCTTAGCATACCAAAACGTGCTTTTAAATGCCAACAAAAACTCTACAGATATCTATATTTCATTTGAGCCATTCAACACTCCTGAAATATGAAAAGCTGCTGAGTCTATCAATTGAAATTTATGAACTAACATGCAAGACAAACATGATTTTTCCTCCGTTTGGTTTGAATTTGACTTCCAAAAGCAACGGTGAAAATGCAGCGGGTGGAAAAGCCACTTTGTGCAAATATGTCATGCAAATATAAAACATTATTAAAAAGAAGTTTAATAGTGTTTAATTGTAGCACGATATACATCACAAATAACGAGAAACATTTATTTCTCTGTGTTAAAGGGTTGTTAAGAGGATCTTTTGGTTACAGCGATGTGGTAAAACTAAGCGACAGCAAAAATGTATAAACCACATACACAGATGTGTTTAGTGGACATGATTTAAATGAGGAAAAAGGGAAACAATATGTATTATGTACATCAAGCATTAAACGATGATCTCTAGAAGGAATAAGAAGAAATCTTCTTACAACCTCCTCTCTCTCCACCAAAATTTTGTGGACATCTTCTTTTCCCAAAGTTTATTTATCTTAGGCAATGAATAATATTCCAATGTCTTTGACACTTTCTCTGTATTTATAACCGAGAGCCAAAACCTCCCGTTGCCTGCTGTTCGTAGCGCTTGTCAGCAGTATTCATTTGGAGAGATATGTCAAGTCTGACGCACAGATATGCCATCGTCTTGGAAGCAGAAAGGGGATTTCTCCAGAAAACAAAAGATAGATGATGTTCGAGTTTATATTTTCAAAATTCAGGTGAAATCGGAAAAAAAGGGAACATTTCTGGATTTGGTTTAGATTAGAGACCAAAAAGCGAAATCTAGTCAAAACTGTGTAAATCCTTCCTCTTTTCAACCAATAATGTTTATCTACATTTAAGTCGAATCCAAGCAAATCCACTGTCATTTCCCAAATAAGCTTCTGAGTGCAGCATGAGGGGCATCCCCACCATCTGACCGATTACACCTTTGAGCTTTTCTTAGGACACTGTGACAGCTTTTCATGTCTTTGCCCTTTCATTCACAAACAACAGATCCTGTTCTTCTGTTGTGCTCATTCAGCTAAATACCAAAACTCGGTCTCATTTATAGTAAGAAGATTAAATTGTCTGTTGTGTAATTTCTCCTGAGGTATGTGTCAACTTCAAAGTGCAGCAATTAACTCCATATAGAATATATTGAATCCCAAACTTTTTCAGGTGGCAAAACAATTGTGAATTTCATTCAAGGTCGGCCACTGATCCATATTTTTGCTTTTATTTCAATTAAATTACTAATTTAGACTCATCTAATGTACCTAAATTATCGGAGAAGTTGGACTGAACTTTTATGTACACTTTCTGTACATAAAATGAATCATTTAAAAATAATCAATCAGCTCATTCATTGAGTATAAATGAGTCACTTCATTCAAAGTTAGTGTAATATATACTGTACAGAACTGGCCAAAAGTTTGGAAACATTACTATTTTTAACATTACAGCATATTAGAAGACTGGAGGATCATGTGACACTGAAGACTGGAGTAACGATGCTGAAAATTCAGCTTTGCATCACAGAAATAAATTATATTATAATAAAACAAAACATTATTTTAAATTGTAATAATATTTCACAATATTACTGTTTTTTCTGCATTTTTGATAAAATAAATGCAGGTTTGATGAGCATAAGAGAGTTCTTTCAAAAACATTAAAAATAGTATTCCAACCGCTTCCAAATGGTTGACTGGTACTGTATATGTGTATATAAATTATTATACAGCATCATTATTATATTATAATAAATTTAATATATTTATATAATTATAATAATATTAATAATGTATTATAATTTCATATATAAAATGTCTTTCTATTTTTCTATCAGCCAATCAACTAGCGGGCCAATCCCAAGGACCACCGGAGGTCTCAGCTCTAGTCCATGTCAGTGCACCAACAACTGTTTTTCTTTGTTTCTTTAAACTGCCTTTTTCTATCTTGTATGACGAAGGCCAACAGCCCAGCCTATTCCACAGAACATGTGTTCAGGCAGTTGTGTTAGGCAGCAAGTTCAGGCGGAACCATGAAAAAGGTCAGGGCAGTAAACAGGCCATAAACAGAGTCTGTAATAAAGCAGCGCAAAAACAGAGTGGATGTCTGTCTGGCCTGTTCTGGAACCATGGCCCAGACCCCCTGGAAATCCTCCGCTAAAGAAACCCCAGAGAAATGAGGAAAGAGAGTTAAACGTTCAACATCCATCCCAAATGGCTAACAATAAAAGCCTATGGACTAGACTCAAAACCGGAAACGGTGATGACCTGACAAAGAATTAGTCCTGTGTTTAAAATGGTTGATCGGAGTGTGTATTTGGCACATAAAGTACTTTTTGGAATATTGTTTCAGTATATTTAGCAGCCAAACATAAAACCACAAAACTAAACAATGACCATGCAGTAACTATGAGTAAAGTATACAATAAATCTGATATATTCAGTCAGCATAGCGATCCATGTGATTCAGCACACTAATGGGTGACCCTCTCTTTGCCCTCAACATCACAATCTCTTCATCCGAAGTGGATCTACACCAACACCCATGGGTCAGGACCACATCAGCTTCATTGAAATATCTGTCTAAGGCAGTAAATGATGCTGTTAAATCTGTTTACTGGCACCAAGCGTGCAGCTGTCAGACTGCACCCGTCTTTATCTCTATACCGTCACCTCTTCCTCTGGACCGGTCCTCTCAAAAACACTTACTGGTTTTACTGCAGAATGCTGGTGCCAGATTACCTAACCCTGGGCAAGAGACAGAACAAGGGATGTTTAAAAACCATAAGATCTGGATTTTAGTAACTAGCAGGTCAAAACTTGGATATCCCTGATGAACTCGATTCTCAACCCTATTTGGGCCTCAATAATAAATCAAAGACAAAGGCCAGAGCAAAACTCAAAATTCTTATTGTGAGCATTTTTTTTTCAGTCGGGAAACCTGAATTACCGAATAATAATAATCCTTTTATTAATTATAACATTTTAACCTTTTCAATATTTGATACTGTTATTTAATAATAATATGAAGATATTTCAATATTTATAATTTGTTATTATTATTGTTAATAATAGTATAAGAAAAAAAAGTTCATAAAATTCTTGTAGCCTAACACAAAATGGTAATAATTAACTGATCAAATAAGATGATAAAACGTAAGTGTCAGTGCATAATCATATATACAATATATTTGCCGAGCGTCATCATATAATCAAAGTAGGCTAAACATTTCGACAGATAGCCTAATCTAAAAATAAAAATATTAGGTTAGTTAATAAAAATGTCAATTTCAAGCTCTGCGTGGTCTAATGAAACTGGATTTTATACCGTGGCGATCTCTCAGACGTAAATTAATGTTTTGATACACTAGAAATAATAAAGCAAGCCGATCGTATAGTATAACCTACCTACTATGTATCGCGAGCGTCATATTGATCCACTGAGCGCGAGGCTCTTATGTGTCTGTAATATGGGCTTCTCCTCGCGCTGCTAGCAGACACCAGCGGCTGAGCAACAGATTGTCAACTGTGATTATTATGGGACGTGCGCTTCTTGACTTGCTTTGACTTCGGTTAAAATGTCATGACAGTTTACATCAGTGTCCCCGTGCGTAATCTGAGCAATACTGGGCATGGGAGAATGGAAAAGAAACAAAAATAACTTTGAATAGAAAATCCCAAAGATAAATCCCCTAATTCCACTGAACTGCGCTTTTAATGGAGCCCATAGAGGCCTGGTTTATTTTGCGGTTCTCTGCCGTAATTCTGAAACAAGTCCCACATAAATCCACTTTTAAACTCCGGACAGCATCCAAGTCATTGCGGAGAGCTTCTACCTCACGAGGTTTGCATCCAACTCCATCTAGAGCAGTTTCGGAGTGCTGAAAGTTCATCTGGCCCCACCCCTCAAAAACACACACTGACAGACAAAAAACCTGTGATGGAGTTGGGTTGGAATGTTGTTTATTTAGATGTTCACCTTATTGACAAACATCCCTCCATCCATCCATCCATCCATCTATCTGTAACAACAAAATAAAATAAAAAACATCTGTAGAGACCTTCAAAGACCACTTTTATTCTATGAATCTTTGTTAATTATGATATCATTCATATTTAAAAGATAAATACAATTGCAACAAGGAATGCTCCCAGACTTTTATTTAAAACTAGTTCGTTCTTATATGTGGGTGGGTAATATGAATAATCATGTTTTTTATGTGTAGAAAAAAAACAAAAAAAACTTAAACGTTGTCATTGATGAGAAGGCCACAGACAATGAGCTAAATGTTTCCAGTGTTTTGCTGTATAAACACATTTTCTACCTCAAGTGGCAGCAAAATTGTACCTTCTATGCAGCCTCGCACCACCTATGTTTATGAACAGGCTGTGTTCATTTATGAAAAATGATGGTCAGGATGTAACTAATCCAGAGTCTGGATCTGGATTGCAGTCCTTTAATTAGTGACCTCTATCTTCAAAGCAGGTAACAGGCAAGAAAAACAAGTACAAATGTAGGACATGCGTCCCTTGGTCTAACTCATTAGAAAAAGTTAAGAAAAGACTTGTTTCTTAAAGTTGGTACGAAACGTTGTGATATACTTTTCTTCCCTATTTTGACATATATCCGAATTGTAGGGTGGGACTTGATTTTGTCCATTGGGAATTAATTGGATCGTTGTCTCGTTTTGGTTTGCTGTTGCTTTGAGTGACAGGTTGTCATGTCATCAGAGAAGAGAAGAGATGTCGCTGCAAGTACGTGGAAGATGAAGTTATTTTGATTTTTTTTTAAAAGATGTGCACAGATAAATAATTTTAAAAATGTTCTAAACTGTATGTTAGATGGATACTGGACTTTGGCACAAGAGGCCGCAGTCTTTTACTTGGTGTATCCTCCTTCACAGATACATATTGCACCTGAATGTTAAAGGGATAGTTCACCCAAAAATATGTCATTAATTACTCACCCTTATGTTGTTCCAAACCCTTTATTATTTTTTCAGCTTTATATGATGAATAGGTTTAATTTAGGCTTTTATTAACCTATAAACATTCATCATCAACTCACACATCAGTTATGGTAAATGGAAGCTCAAGTCGCTTGACATGCGAAAAACAATGAGGTACATTCTCCTGTGTTACGCGTTTGAGCTTCCGCAAGAGGATTGTTCTTGTGCGTCAAGTAGATTCGGTTGAGCTTTTATGTTCGCTGATCAATTTTTAAATGTAAACAAATAGCCAAAATTGAATCTGTTCAATATAAAGCGTTCGGGTCTCTTCAGAAAATTTTTACTAAACCGCTCAATTCATGGTATATGGATTGGTTTTATGATCTCTTTATGAACTTTTTGAAGAGTCAAAGTGGTAGTTGCGTATAGCTGTCAATGGAAGGACAGAAAGTCTTATGAACGAAAGTCATACGGGTTTGGAACGACTAACGACTTTTGGGTGAACTATCCATTTAAAGCATTAAATAACATCTTTATTTAAAATCTAGCCAAAGTTATTATATTTTGCACATTAAACATACAAATGTAATTTTGATCATCCCCATGGCACTCTGTTTATAATGTAAACAAATAGCACTGATGTTACCAACAGTCACATTGTAACTTCTAGTATGAGAAGCTGCATGGCACCTGGTGATGGTTCTATGCCAGGGCACATGGACAGCATCCAGAGCAACACATTAAACAGCTATCAGAATGTTACAAGGCTGACATTATAAACTTTCAAATAATTTAGCAAATAAAGGAACTTTATCCCTGCCAGTGAGCTATTAGCCTGCATGCTTACCACAGGGAAGTCACGCTAACATAAACAAAGTTTCAAAAAAAGATTATTTTCAATATTCTTTCATAAATTGCCTACCTCAACCAAACACATGCTTTTAAGAACCACATCATAATTAGTAGCTATAAATGGCCTTTAAATGGCCTACTGTTTGGAAAATCAGCAGCAAGATTTAACGAAATTATATTAAATAAAATACAACACTTACATTTACATAAAATCCCATAAACCATCATGATTTAATCTGTTAATTTACGTGAACCACCCGAACGAACCGATTCACTAGAATGAATCGGTCTTTCCAAAGCTAGAGAGGGAAATTTAAGATGTACCGATGCAGGATGAACCGATTAAATAGAATGAATCCAACTTTCCAGAAGGAGAGTTGACAATTTTAGGATTTTTATTTTTACAATTTATTCTAGAATTTATAATAAATCGGCCGACGCTACAAAACAGAGAGAACCGTTTCGGCGGGGGCATTTGACCATGAGACAGAAAACAAAGCGATGTAGCATTTGGTTGCTGCTTGTTGGTAGATGTAGCTTGTTACTGAACTTTGAAAACAGGTGAACTTTTAATTGCACTCCTGAAAAATGTATTTATGTAAGGTGAAATAAGTTAGTTACTCACCCGCACTGGCGTCTCTTCACTGCAATTTAGTGCCGCATTTGACAAAATGCGTGGAGGAGCTTAATGCCCCAGATAGTTTAAGTAAAACAGGGCAGATCGGGATCGTTTTGCTAATCTATATAGGCCTAATGCCAACTGTGGCAAGAAAAAAATAGCAGATGCAGATGCAAGACTGTCTTCGGTAAGTAAGTGGCCACCACCACATAGGCCTATGGTTAATCCAGTCTTGCCAGCTACACTTCAAACGTCTTGACAGTTGTAAAGCGCCTGTAAGGACGATGGGAAAAAAATACTGAGCTGCAGATATTGAAATTTTTCACCCTTTGGCAATATACACAGAATTATGTTAATTTTTGTGTTAAGATTTTAATATCACAAAATTAAATATAAAACTATAAATCTAAACTAAAATAATTTGTTTTATTTTATCTCTTGGTAACTACTTAATATTTGTACCGTATAAATATAGTGCATCACCAGCTTTTCATACAAATGAACATCCCGATCTCATGAGAAAATGTAACTTTTGGATTTCGAATGAATTTGTACAATTTAGGCCCGGTTACAAGGACAGGACTTGGACTAAACTAGGATTAGGCCTGAGTTCAATTAGGGCATTTAAGTAGCTTTTACATACGACGTGCCCTAGAGAAAAACATTATTGGTATGCATCTTGAGACAAAACAATGGCATTGACATATTTTAAGATATTTCAGTGCAAGTTACAGTACTTTCAGTTAAAACAGCTCAAAGATGTATTTTAGTCTAAGACTAGCTTAAGCCTTGTCTGTGAGACCAGGGGTTAATTTGTACAAAAACAAGATTTTCAGGAGAGAAAAAAAGAAAAGTCCAGCCCTAATCAACTCCTAAACCTAACCCTCATGACGTAAGCAGATCATATGAAACTGTATGAATGAGATTGTACAAATTAACAACCAATTTGCCAAAACGTTAGTTATGAATTGCCATGAGTGTGCGTTGTCCTGGCCCACCCCAGCTTGAGGCTGAGCCTGCAATTTTTGTGCCAGCAAGCTATGATTTTTTTTTCCCCACCAACCCATATCTGATCTCTAAGTCATCTAGATTTCCTCCATTGTTTTAGCTTGTTTACTCCTTGACCAATCCTTGGATTGCTTGTCTGTTGTTCGGACAAAGTTGAGAGTGCGTGCCGTAGTCTAATAAAGAGCAGGAGAGTTTTCTTATGAGTTTTGGCTGAGCTACCAATATAAAAGAAAATATGTATTGTTTACACCAGGTCTGGCCTCATATAAACCAATCTTGCATGACATGGAATCATACTAAAAGTTTGTCCTAGTTCAAGGATAAAAGATTTATCAAAAGTTTCCACTGAAAAACAACAGTTGGCCCACAGTGCAGCTTCTCTATTTTCTCTCATTCTGTGAGTTTAAATGAGGATTAGGTGTTGCCATTTTCATTTATATAATTGGCAGTCATTTCCTGTCTTTTTATTGTTACTGAGAGGGATCAGTATATAAAGGAAAGCATTTAAAATTAGCTTCTCTGGATATTTAACCGTCTGCACTGGTAATCAGGAGGTTCAGAATAGTTATTTGTAAGGCAATT
The DNA here is from genome assembly GCA_030578255.1 of Tiaroga cobitis. NCBI lineage: Eukaryota > Metazoa > Chordata > Actinopteri > Cypriniformes > Leuciscidae > Tiaroga > Tiaroga cobitis. The sequence continues at coordinate 35,347,021 of CM060606.1, forward strand.
TTGTCTGATATATAAAATTAAATGATTTCTCTTTTTTATTTTAGTTTTAATCTTTTTCATTGGTGGTCTATAAGAGAAAAGAAAGAAGTCTCAGAAAGTGTGTGCTGTGCAATTCTGAGATCAGCATTCAGTATGTTATGGTCCATTCACAGAAGCAAGTGTTGACCTGACCTGACTGCATATGAAGCTGACATCAATCATGAGGCATTTTCCATTTCCTCACAATCCAACAGGGGGACATAAACGTCAGTTCCTGGAGATTCCTCTAAACAGATAACATAAAAACGTTGACCCAATACAGATGACATTTACAGTAGCCTAAAATCTGCTTACAGGTAAGTTTAATGTCAAGTATTTTGATTTGCCTTGATCTGTTGCAACCTTGTAATTTCCCTAAAGCTACACTGTGTGATTTTTACCCCCATCTAGCGGTGAAAAGGTATATGACCATCCATTGAATATTAGTTTCTGTTCCTCTCAATTTTCTACGGTGGCCAATGGAGTCCAAGATTAACATGGCTTCCAGTACGACCTCCTCAACACGGTGCCATCGAGTGTTAAAACGCGAAAGGCGAAGCTTGATGTCCCTCTTTGGCTAATGTACTTTCAAGATGGAGGGGCAACATGGCGACCGACATTAGAACCCCTTACCCGTATGTATTTTCAATGGCATATTATACACTCACAAGAATACTTTATTACTTGAACTAAGTAAATATACATTAATGACCACATATATTTTTGAAAGAACTAAGTGTTTTTAGCTCAGAATAAACTAAAAAAGTTACAGTGTAGCTTTAAAATGTGGAGTGAGAAGGACAAGTTCTGTTTTTGTTCAAGTTCTATGTATCACAGTGAAATCCATGAAGGTGGTGAATGCAATTAATTAATCTCAAATGTATTAATCCTGTTAAAGTGCAAACAGATGTCTACAAATTTGTCAATATTTATTCCAAGGCCTGCTGGAGAGAAGCATCCCAACAGCATGGTGCTGCCAGGACCATGACAACCTCCCATGAAGCTGAAAACAGTAAAGCATTCAGGCAGCAGTTGTTTTTTGCACATCTCTCTAATCTCAGCCATTCTTCAGAGTTGTCATTTTCTTCGACATAATACTGCATGCAAACCACATAAAAAGAGAGTTTGCATAAGATGTCCATGTTAGTCGGTTGACTACTTTGATGATTTAGAACATTTTAAACTGACTTAAAAGAGTCATTCATTTCAGAATTCCAGCTTGTTCTGATTCTATACATCATTATTGCTAAAATATTGTCAAGAAAAATGTACATTACCGTTCAAAGGTTTGGAGTAAGATTTGATCAAAAATACAATAAAAACAGTAATATTGTGAAATATTACTACAATTAAAATCTATTTTAATATATATTCAAATGTAATTTATTTCTGTGAGAGCAAAGCTGAATTTTCAGCATCATTACTCCAGTCTTCAGTGTTACACGATCCTTCTAATATGCTTTGGTGCTGAAGAAACATTTATTCTTATTATCAAAGTTGAAAACCATTGTGCTGGTTAATATTTTTTGTGGAAACCATGGATTCAGGATTCTTTGATGAATAGAAAGTTATAAAAAACAGCATTTATTTGAAATATAAATCTTTGGTCACCTTTGATCATATGAAGGCATCCATGCTGAATAAAAATAGTATTTTATTGAAAAAATGACACACCTCAAACTTTTGAATAGTAATGTAAAACATATAAAAGCAACGCTACTACCTCGATGTGAATACCATATATATGCTACTTTTAGCAATGCTACTGTCCATCAATGGCTAGCGGTTGATTGGTTGGTTGTCTAGGCGGGGATTTTTTTTTTATCATCTTCCAGGCCAGGCCAGCCCAGCCCAGCCCAGTCCAGTCGCTTACAAAAGTACACTCAGCAACTCGCATTGTTTGAGGTATCATTAATATTTTTAAATGGGTGGTATGATACCCTTTTCACAAGACGTAAAATAAGTCTTTGATGTCCCCAGAGTGTATATGTGAAGTTTTAGCTCAAAATACCCCACAGATATTTTTATATAGCATGTTAAAATTGTCGCTTCTTGAGGATGAGCAAAAACAATAGGTTACTGTCGTAACTCCGGTTCTCTGAAACATTGAGTGGAGAGATCCACCTATGGGAAGGGCATCCGTACCTGACCTCTGCAGAAGCATCCAATTGCACCAAGTCTGGCTAACAGACAGAAGCGCGCACCCAATGCCAGGTGAGGCCACACCCCTTTACCTACGGGCATATCACAGCTGGGCACGCTGCTATTCCTCAGTAAGTATATTCGCTTCTCGTGCGGCAAGCGGGGCATAGCTGGTGGATCTCTCCACTCGACGTTTCAGAGAACCGGAGTTACGACAGTAACCTATTGTTCTCTTTCATCATCTCGTTTCGAGATCCACCTATGGGAGAGACATGGACAGCTCCCCGATTGCCCAATACACTCACAGTGAGGTTCTGAAGGCCAGAGAAGGACGGTCACCTCAGAGAGGCGGTGCCTGACACGTCCCACAAACATGACCCTGCAAGTTTTCCGCCACGCTAACTGCTGTGGACAAGCAGGGCATGAAACATGCATGAGACACATACATGATAATGGCCCCTGCACCACCAATGCACATAGCTAAACCCAAGAAGGAATGCGAATGCTTGGTGACAGGAATGAACATGGCCAGCCGGCCCATTCACTCCTCGTTGGTTAACCAAACGGGGCTGTGGGAAAGGGCTAAGAGGACCCTACCCCTAGGACCAAGTGTGCCACCGAAGTTCTGGTGACATCCAACCGGTAGTAACGCTCAAAGGTATGAGGAGAGGCCCAGCTGGCCGCGGAGCAGATGTCCTGCAGTGGCACTCCCCTGAACAAAGCCCAAGAGGCGGCTAAGCCCCTTGTGGAATGAGCTTTTGATGCCCCTTGGGGCTGCACTCCCTTTGCTTCATAAGCCATAGTATAGCGTCCACGAGCCAATGTGAGAGGCATTGCTTTAAAATGGGACTCCCCTTGTGCAGAGGAGCCCTCGAAACAAAGAGCTGGTCGCTCTTGCGGAAAGCACTGGTCCTGGTCATATATGCTTGCAGAGCACGGACGGGACACAGAGCATTCAGCCCCTGATCCTCCGGGGAGGCAAAGGGTGGAGGGTGAAAAGCGGATAGCTCCAAAACCTCCGAAGTGAACGCAGGGAAGCATTTCGGCATGAAGGCCGGGTTAGGCTTAAGGAAAACCTTATCTCCACTTAGGGAGAATTTTGGCGCACGAGGGGTGAACCGAGAGTGCATGTAGCTCACTGACCCGTTTAGCAGATGCCGAGGCTGAGAGCAAAGCTGTCTTGAGGGACAGCAGCTTAAGGGAAATACTCCCCAGAGGCTCAAAAGGATACAGAGACCGCGCTTCCAGCACCATGGAGAGGTCCCACTCTGGAACAGATCTCCTGATGACCGGCAAAGAGCGGCGTGCACCCTCCATAAATCTGCGGGTTAGAGGGTGCTGCCTGACGGTGGAGCCCCGTGGAAAACACAGCCAGGTAGACCTTAATAGCGGAAAAGGACCTGCCTCTTTCCATGAGGTCTTGCAGGAAACACAGAATATCAGGCACCAAGCACTGATAAGATGTGAAACCACGCCCATCATGCCACCCTTTGATCACTTGCCACTTACAGCCATATAGGGATCGCGTGAAAACGGCCCTGGCATTCTGAGTAGTGGCGATTACACGCGGCGGGAGCCCCAGTGCATTCAGGTTCATCCTCTCACGGGCCAGGCCCAGAGAGCCACCCTGTCCGGGTGGGGGTGGTAAATCTCCCCGTTGGCTTGGGACAGTGTGTCCGTGCGAGGGGGGAGGCGCCATGGCTCGGCGTATAACAGAGGGATTATCTCTGCCAGCCACGGGGCTTTGGGCCACCTGGGTGCTATCAGAATGAGAGACAGGCCGTGCTCTCTCACCCTGGCCAGTGGGAAATAATCAGGCACAGGGGAGGAAAAGCATACAGCAGGACTTTGGGCCATAGGTGGGCCAGTGCGTCTGCCCCGAGGGGCGCGTCTACGTCCTTTAGCGATAAGAACATAGGACAATGGTGATTTTCGCGCGAGGCGAAAAGATCTACGGCTGCCTGTCCGAATCTCATCCATAACCTCTCCACTATCTGCGGGTGAAGACACCAATCCCCGTAGATTGGGTTTCCCCTCGATAGCAGATCGCCTCTGTTCCGAATGCCCGGGACATGAGTCACGCGTAATGACAGAAAAACCTGTCTGCTCCACACCAAAAGCCTGTAAGCTAGAGCGTGGAGTTTCGACGAGCGCATGCCGCCCTGACGGTTGATATAAGCCACTGCCGTGGTATTATCGCACCGTACTAGAAACGGGATGTCCCTGCAGGCAAGGCAGAAAATTATTCAGAGCTTTCCAAATAGTAAAAGCTCTAAATAGTTAATGTGCGCTGAACGTAGTCTGCTCAGCCACAGACCGTTCACTGTTCTGCCTTCCTGGGTGGTTCCCCAGCCTGTTAAGGACGCATCTGTCGTCAAAACTTTTCGCATCGTACCGTCCCGAGGGGGGTTCCCTGTGCGTAAAAGTTCTCGCTCTCCCAATGGCACATGGCCGCCGAGCAGGCGCGCGTCATCGTTACCGAGCGGCAGAGATCGTGAATCGGGCTGAAAGGTAGTGACAAAACCCATTTCGTGAACGCTCTCATTTTCAGGAGACCAATGGCACAACTTGGATAGATGAAGCCATGAGATCCTGCAGCCTGAGGCATGTGCGATATTGTACTCTCGCCCCTTCTCTGAACTGAGACAGACAGTCCATCAGCGAGCGAATGCGCTCTTGAGAGAGACGCGCTCGCATGGAGACTGAGTTCAATTCCAAGCCCAGGAAAATGACATTCTGACTGGGAGTCAGATTGTTTTTGCTCGCATTCACCTTGAACCCGAGAGATGTGATGTGCGCGAGCACCCGGCCGGTGTCCAGCGACACCTTCTCCTTTGATTTGGCTATGATGAGCCAGTAAGTCAGAATTCTCAGCCCTGATAGTCTCAGGGGCGCCACGCCCACCTCCGCACACAGACAAAAAGTTTGGGGACTCAAACTGCGCCCGAACCGAAGAACTGTGAATTCGTAACAAATGCCTTGGTAGGCGAAACGAAGATATTTCCTGTGTGGAGGGTAGATGCTTATGTGAAAGAAAGCATCTTTCAGATCGACTGATGTGAACCAGTCGTTCTGCTTTATGGCACAGGCGAGAGAGCCTTGTGTCACATTCTGAAATTGTATTTCCTCAAATGTTTGTTCAACACTCGAAGGTCCAATATAGGGCGGGGGGCGCCACGCCTTTTGGAACATGAAAATACCAGGAATAAAAACCATGGTTTATCAGATTGGGTGGCACCATCTGAATCGCTCCCTTGTTAGGAGGGAGGAAATTTCCTCTTTCAGAATGTGTGAGGCGTTTTCTTCTGTGTGAGAAGAGAGAACGCCGTTGAAAAGCGGAGGTTTAATTGCAAACTGCAGCTTGTAACCCTGGGTTACGGTACGCAAAAACCCACTCGGGCGCTGAAACGGCTTACCAAGCCGCTTTGTGACTCGCGAGCGCCCCCGCTCGGGCCGGAGTGGAGCTGTATGGGCCCAGCTGGTTCATTTGTGATGCAAAGGCGGCATCTAGTGGCCACACTAGAGGCGACATGCAGGGGTTCGGAGGGATTTCCTCTCTTTGCAGTGAGAAGTTTTCTCTGCGGAGAGAGGTCTTCTCTCCAAAACGAATTCATTTGATTTGTAGCTTTGTGTGTTTTGTGTTGGGCAAACACTGGGGCCGAAGCCTTTATTGACAGAGTGAGGGGAACATAGTGTGGTGTCCACTGTGCTGAACTTTCCCTCACAAGGTGCCCCCAAAAGTGGGGAAAAACACATATCTCCTGAACACATGAACTGGGCAGTCTCAAGTGCAGGCAGAAAAATAATATCCGCGGAGAGAGATGCTCTCTCTGTAACGGATTTATTTAATTCGTTGTTTTTTTTGTTGTTGTTGTTTTTAAAGTGTTATTTAGTTATGTGTGTGTTTTGTGTTGGGGAACACAGGGGCCTTCCACACACAACGTCCACTAAAAACACATCGGCTGGACAGCCGCAACTGAGCTGTGTGAGCCCAGTTGGTTGATTTGTGAGGCAATGGCGCCCTCTTGTGGACGGACTCAGGGCGACATGCATGGGATCAAGAGAGATTTGCTCTTTATGTTGGCAGATATATAAATCTGAACGAATTCATTTGATTTGTTTATTAAATGTGTTGTTTAGTAATGTGTGTGTTTGTGTTGGGAAACACTGGGGCCGAAGCCTTTAATAACTGGGTGAGGGGAACCAAGTGCGTGCGGTGTGGTAACACTGCTATGTACTTTTCCTCACGACAGCCCCCCCCTGTAACTTGTTGTTGTGGGGGGTGGGGGACACACACACACAACGTCCACTAACACACGGGCTGGGCAGCCACGAGACGGGATTAACTGACCGTAGGTGGGAGACCCTGAGTTAACGTTAATCCCAATGGTCGAACAACAGGCAGGCCGCTTGCGTCCGGGACCGCCTTCCTAGGAAGGCATAAATTGAAAACCTCAACGCGTAATCGTAACACATCAAGGCCCGTGAGACCGTGTTAACAGTCTAGCGGGACGCTCCAGCCGTGCTTATGAGCTTCGCGAACGCCTTTTTTTTTTCTTTTTTTCTTTTTTTTGTAAAAAACGTTCTTAAGAGTTGTTTCCTCCGACTGGGCGGTGGTCCCAGCGTTTACACGTCGTAAATATTCCTATCCTGGTCGGTGGCGCTCTGTGGAGCTGGCCACTCAATGTTGAGACGAACGGCCGCTCGCTCACAAACTTCCAGGAGGATGGACTGAGGCAAAGCCACGTGAGCGCTAGCCTAGGGAACACTAAAAGGACCGCGTCATCCCCGTCGCCGGAACCGACCGGTTCGTCAACGAGAGTGAGGTTTTCCCGCGAAGATGTCCTCTTCAGGGATTGCGGATTGGGCTGATGTCAGCTCAAATATTTTAGAGAGGTGGCGCTCCGGGAGTCCCCCGGTAGCGCGTCATCATCACCGTGTCTCCCCTCCGAGTCAGAAAGGCCGAGCACGGCGCACTGTGTCGTGCAACTAAAAGCCGGCTTTGTAAAAGCTACATGGGCAGCAATTACAATGACCGCAATCCTCCTGGTTCTCCAAAGCTTGAGCGTGTTAAGACCAAGCAGACCGCGCAGAACGAGAGGGTCTTTAGCGGCGATGAGAGCACCACACGCAGCCGGGCAGGCTCGTCGTGATAGGCTGTTCCCCGGGGGAAGCGGCTGTTTAGACGGTCACATAGCCATGGGTGGGCCAGCGGTGAAGAACTCGGAAAAATCCGTGGCGGGCAGCCATGTAAAGGAGGAGCAGGTAAAGGACAGCGAGAGCTCGGGCGGCTCCGGATGCAAAAAACACAGCGGATAGGCTGAAGAAACGACTGTCACTCACGTCTGGCGGAGGCTGATCTGGCGATATGTCCTCCTGAAGACTCGAAAGTGAGCAGCGTAACGTTAATCCAACCGAACTGTGTCAATGCAGAGATCGCGAGAAGCGAATGTCAACTGAGGAATAGCAGCGCGCCCAGCTGTGATATGCCCGTAGGTAAAGGGGTGTGGCCTCACCTGGCATTGGGTGCGCGCTTCTGTCTGTTAGCCAGACTTGGTGCAATTGGATGCTTCTGCAGAGGTCAGGTACGGATGCCCTTCCCATAGGTGGATCTCGAAACGAGATGATGAAAGAGAACACACCGTTTTTGTGTCTGTCCCTTTAAATGCAAATGAGCTGCTGCTCCTGACTCAGAGGGCAGAGCTTCAACAGCTTGTGTCCTTTTACCCATAGACAGTATAAGAAGTGGACAGAGCCATCTCATTGAACTCAGTTGAGACAGTTGAAGCCCATTTTTAGCGATTTTTGAGCACTTCCGTTCCTGACGCGCAGACTCAAACCGACTCAATTTAAGCTTGATGACGTGAGCAACCTGTCTGACAGACGTAAATCTTCTAGTAGCTGTGCGTGAAAATTGCCAACGATAATCTTGCAGAGACGGGAAACTTGAGCAAATAGTTCTTTGGCGTGAGTGAGCAGGAGTAAGTATTCTGATTAATTATTCATTTGTATAGCTTTTATGGACTCATTATTTATGGGCTTCTCCCTTGACGGGACGTCCCCCCGATTGCCTGCGAGCTTCTCCTCCTGTCTGTACTGTAATTTCTGTACAGCGCGACAGAGAGTCGAGTGGTTATGACGCAATCGTTAGCCTATTTTTACAAAAACTGTTTCTACGGGGCCATAATGTAACATAGAAGGTAATGGAGCCCTTTATACATTTTCGTGTTTCTTTAGAAATAAATAATGGACAAATGGAGTCTTTAAACGCCTCAGATGTAAAGTTATTCGCTGTCAAAGTGACGCCAAAATGAATGGGAGTCAATGGAAATGCTAACGCAAGTGAAGTTCTGCTACAAGATGGCGGCACCCGGCCGGCTTCAACTTCCGGTCGATAGATTACCCCCTTGCTTTTACCTCACACAGACATGCACTGAAAATTTAAAAAACGTTTTGCCTTTTATGTTCAAATCGGAGTCAGACAGAGATGGAGAGACTCAAGAAGAAGTGACGACATGAATGCAACAGGACATTTCTGAATAGTTAGTTGTTGAATTTATGTAGCTTTTTGTGTAGTTATCTTCAAGTCATTGATTAGCATATTCTGTCATGTCATCTATAAATCACATTCCCGGGGTGGGGTTTATGTACATTTTAGGGTTTGTGATGTCACTAACCTGGGAGGAATGTCGTGTAGTCCCTACCAGCCGTTGTAGTCCTTAAAAAGCGATTTCTTTAAAAGAAAATATCTCACTTTGCTTTGAACTTTGAGCGTTGTAACTTTGCAGATGTTGTTTATGCTCAAACAGCAACATTAGGCACTAACTAAAGTTAGAAAAGTGAAATAATAATCAACCACCCCTTAATACTTATTTTTAGGGATTTTGAAAAGCTTTGATATGGACTGCAGCTTTGTTTCTGATTAAATATGTTTGCAGTGGAGTTGTAGACTTCTCAATAAATACACAGGCCTCCAACGTTGTACTACCTTCTCATCCTTAAGCATACATGCTTTATGATATTACCTGGATAACATACAGTATGTTAACATTGGCAATAGGTTGTATTACTGTAAATAATTTCACTTTCAATATATAGCACTCCTTATTTTTTGTGTGTGTTAACGTTTTGTCCAGATATGGGCAGAATCGCTGCTTGATTAATCTACAAGTTTGTAATACTTCTGCTCTGAATTGCTTATGAATTATTATTATCTTTAAACCGGATCTTTAAGCCTTTGTTCTCAGGGGAACTCGAAAAGCTTTAAGTATAGCTATTATTGATCATCTTAAAAATGTATACTCAGAGGTAGTGATGATTTACACTGTTTTTAAAAGTATCAGATACACAACATCTGTTTCTTTTCACTGGCGCTTTGTAACACATGAATCTTGCAGACACCAGAAGATGAAGGAGTTCTATTGTCCTGCTCTTTTTCTCACAGATCATACTGTACCTTTGAGGTCTGTAGAAATTAATAAACGGTTATTGCCATAATCCACCCCCCAGGATTTTAATCCAGCGCTCCCCATGAAGACAGAGGCGAAAGAAAAGCAGTGGTGGTCTCGCTTATATAGAAGAGTATAATACGTGTCTTCAAGAATGGTGAAGAATTCACAGTGGATGCAAGACATAAAAGAAAGCATCGGGTTTTGAGGAATGGTGGGAAAAGGATTTTCTGGAGTGGGGTCTCATTCAAGGGAATAAATCCTGTCTGAGAGCTACTTCATAGAAGATATAATACCACATGGGGAAGATGTCACAAGAGATATACCTAAGTACTTTAAGGTTTGGTCAGTAATTTTCAAGTACAGTAAAACCATGCATTTACGTTCCGAAGGTAAATTGTCAAATATATTTGAAATGTTATACATTTGTTCATTAAAATTAAAGTTTAATATTTTTTGTTAAATATTGAGCACATCCAAATGCCTCGCAGTATTAGGCTCACATGCCATATATATAGTTATCATTTGATGAGTTTTTCATAATTGTTTTACCCTTAATTTTTGTAGAAAAATGTGACAACATGCCCTGCGTTGGTTATCGTGTATTTAATAAACTGTATCTTTTTACTTGAGCAATGTCCATGTCAATTTTCTGTATATTTTCAGTAGCCACGTATTTAATGACTAGAGAAATTGACTTTCAAAAATAAACCAACACTAAGAAATATTCACTGGACTACAAACTGACAACAGCCTCGTTCTCCCCTAACAATTACGGACCAGAACTCTGGATGTCAGTTAAATCTTGTAATATTTTGACGAGTGATTTTAAAACAGCACATACGGCCATTACTAAGATGAGATTTATGACCTTTGGTTTTCATTTGGGAAGGACTTGTGAAGTTTATGGCCAAGCATCTGCTTGCTATCCCTTCAGAAACCCCTTTTTAGTAGGGAACAGAAATCAGAAAAAACAGAAGTCTCTAAAATGGTCAAAACAACTAAGATGTGTATTATACAATTTGTCATTCTCACATGGAATAATTTAGTATTGCCTCTTAATCTTAATACCAAATTTGTCACAGAGTTCTGTTTTTGGATCTTTTTTGGCATTTCTTCTTATTTTATTTTTTAACAGTGGCTCAATATAAAGAGTCCACTGTATCATTAATGTCATTCCCTATATTATTTCCTTTAAAAAATGTCAATCACTTTAAATCTCAACAAAATCAACTGTTGCAAAAGCAATCTCACAGTTTTTTTTTTGTTGTTTTTTTATCATTTATTTTTTTTGCTGTGAACTGAAATTGTGTTGTTAACCTGTGGTGCAAGTATCAGCAGGATTCTTTACACTTTCCATGCCAAATCAAAAGTCATTCCCAGCTCCCACCACCATTGCTATTAAAAGTTAAATACCCATAAACAGTGTTCTTGGACATTGAATTTTACTAGCTTTGCTGTGATCGTTAATTAAATTTACAACACGGTTCTTAAATTTGGTGATTGCAGACGCCTCCAGCTGTATTTGGTCTCTGGAGGCTTTACCCTTTTAGCTGGAAATATGAAAATAATACTTGCAACGTCACCTCATGCTGGAGAAGGCAAGGATATAGAAGGCAATGACATGGACTTTAACCTAAAATGCACAGAGTTAAAAGCCCATATTTACTCAAACTGCATCACTGCGGTCCCTCTCCAAATGGGAGTGCCACACATCACTTATTCTGCCAAGAAACTTCCCCAAGGGAGCACTTAAAATGAGCCAGACAGCCTTTGCAGTGTCAGATATAAGATGCTTGTGCATGCAAATATTATAAAATAGACTTTATTAAGGTAATAATTTTTGCTGAAGTCTATCAGCCAATGGTAGTTAAGATTGCTGTAATACCTCCAGGGTAGACTGCAGAATGGCCGGACCTGGGGATTAATGATGTTTGATGATTGGTTTATGACTCCAGCATTAGGATGTAAATGTCAAAATAAAACATGGATACATCACGGCAAAAAGAATATCATCATAATCCTTTGGTTAGATCGTGAGATAGAAATGAATAATGGGCCAGAGTAAGAAATTAAATAAAGTACAATGCCGTGTTGTCGGGTTAATAATGGCTTAAACATTTCAAGTTTGTCCAGGGAGTAAAAGAACCATGTGAAATGTTGGGATAATGTCTAGAGAGAGACAGATCAGTCTGTTATGAATCTGTGATGTGATTCTGTACTCATAATCATGAGATGTGCAGATTTACTTCTTGCTCCTTAGAATTACGGTAGTGCATCTAGATCATTTTTGCATTTTCTTTCACATTAGGTAATTGATTTAAAATAATGCCAGAAATTGCATTATTTGCCTTCAATGCCTTCAGAAATCATTCATGCTGATTTAGTGCTCAAGTAACCTTTCTTATTATTAACAATTGACAACTGCTTTTAATATTTTTAGAAAACCATGATACATTTTCAGGTTTCTTTGATGAATAGAAAGTTCAAAAGCATTTATATAGCATTTTTCTATATATAAGCAGCTTTTTGGGTGAAGTGATAAATCTTCCTCTGTCTTCATTAATGCCATAATAGTAACATCCTTTCTGTCTTTTCGTGAGAATATTCAGTGCATGATTGTTTTCTGTCCTCACCACTAAACTCTTCTTTTGTTCTTATAAAGCTTGTGTCATCCATCTATTATGTTTCACTGCACAACTCGAACAAATTTTCAAGTGACACTTCAGTTCCTCGGTGAATGTGCGATGCGCTTTCTGAAGTTGTGCCTGTATGGTTTTCTTCATATGGTAGTCATTGACACAAACTCTTTGTACATGTGTTACTGATGTAAGACGGAATCATTTATATTATAAGCAGGTGTTAATTTGTTTGGTTTTCTTTTTCTCGTCATCGCCATATGAGATCTTTTCATCATTGCAATACATCAGAGCAAACAAACCACTATGATGAAAAAAGAAATTGCAATAAACTTAGGAATTCCTGAACTCAGTTTTCATACATTTATCCATTTACATTTACCAAGAAATCTGGTTTATATGCGTTGATCGACTTTCCTACTGTGTTACAATAGTATAATTGAAATATATAATAGAAATAAAAGCCCATCTATCCTCCTCTCCTTTCAAACCAAGAAACCAATAATGGCAACAGCGTGAAGTGTATGAGAGACGTGCCGTCTGAAAGTCAAATCAAATCAGCTTTGAAATCAAACCAAAGTGGCCTTTTAAGGCTGCACAATGCGATACAGCCTGGCAACAGGAGTTTGACCTGATCCTACAGCTCTCTGATGGCTGGCCAACATTCCATTTTGACTGATTTGACATTTCTGCAAACTTAGTGTGGAGGCAGGGTGGTATAAACAGGGTGTGATGCAGACACCCTAATCCCTCCACAGCTCATACATTGTCTGCCATCGGGTTAGTTGCTCACTAGGGGTCTGCAGCATTTGCAGAAATGTTAATCCCCCCCCCCAAAAAAGAAAATGGTGCATCATCTATTGCTGAAGTGTGGGAAAATCACAGTAAAATCACTTTTTCTTAATAGCAGCCACTTTGACATGTCTTTGTTTTTTGTGTTATAGTTTCGGCAAGCAATACTTTTAATATTATGTTTAATATAGTGCTGTCAAATCGATTAATCACATCTAACAAAAGTTTATGTTTATATAATATAAGTGTGTATATACAGTCGTGCTCAGAATTAATGGCACCCCTGGTAAATATGATCAAAACTGGCTGTAAAAAATAAATCTGCATCGTTTATCGTTTTGATCTTTCATTCAAAAATCTAACCTTTCATTGAAGTAAAAGAATTGAGAGTAAGTGTGTGTGTGTATGGGGGGGGGGGGTCACATTAGGAAATAAATGTTTTTCTCCAAAACACGTTGGGCACAATTATTGGCACCCCTAGAATTTTTTACGAGTAAAATATCTCTGAAGTATATTAATGTTTACCTTTTTTAGCACACCAGGGTGAACATTAAAATGTCCAGCCATGACTTCTTGTTTCACAGGAAACACAAAGGCCAAATTCCCTTAATCATCCATCACAATGAGTAAAACCAAAGAATATAGTTCTGATGTGCTTTAAAAGATTGTTGAGCATCACAAAATAGAATGTGTCTGTAACAAAATAGCTAAAGAATTAAAAATCCCCATTTTGACCATGCATCAGGGCAATAATTAAGAAGTTCCAATCAACTAAAGATGTTACGAATCTGCCTGACGTGTGTCTATATTGCCTTAATGGACGGTGAGGATGAAAGTTTGAGTGTCCAAAGACACTTCAATGATCACAGATGGAGGATTGCAGAGATTACTTGAGTCTTGGGGTCAGAAAGCCTATTAAAAAAAAATCAAACAACCCCTATATCACCACGTGTTGTTTGGGAGGGTTTCAAGAAAAATCCTCCTCGCTCAACCAAAAACAAACTCCAGCAAATTGGAGTTTGACTGACTGGTTGACTGGAACTTTAAACGGCACAGGCTTCTGTGGTCAGATGAAACAAAAAAGAGCTTTTTGACAGCAAACACACTAGGTTTGGTGCATACAAGGATAAAAAGTACCCCATGTGTATGTAATAAAAGCCACTCTCTCTCTCGTCGCAGACCTCGCTAAACCACGCCTCCCCCGCCACAGTGTACAATTTAATATACCGTTGGATCTTTAATGTTGTGGGCATATTTTTCAGCTAGGTCCTGGACTTCTTGTTCAGATACATGGTTTCGTGGATTCTATCAAATATCAACAGATAAAAAATCAAAACCTGATGCCTTCTGCTAGAAATCTTATAATGGGCCGTGGTTGGATCTTCCATCAGGACAACGATCCAAAACAAACATCAAATTCAACACAAAAATGTGTTACGGAGCACAAAATGAAGCTTCTGCCATGATGACCGTCCCAGTTCCCTGACCTGATGAGTGAACTGAAGAGAAGAAGCACCAACATGAATCTGGGAATCTGCTGGATCTGGAGAGATTCTGTATGGAGAAATGGTCTCTGATCTCTTGTCAGGTGTTCTCCTCATCAGGCATAGGAGAAAACTCAGAGCTGTTATCTTGTCAAAAGGAGATTGGAAAAAGTATTTAATAAAGGGTGCCAATAATTGTGGCCAACATGTTTTGGAGAAAAACATTTATTTCATAATAAATCTTTTACTTCAATGAAAGGCTAGATTTTTGGCAATTTTTTGAATGAAAGATCAAAAGAAACAACAATGCAGATTTATTTTTTACAGCCAGTTTTGATCATATTTACCAGGGGTGCCATTAATTCTGAGCACGACTGTATATTATTACATATATACCAGATATGATTAAGACCAGGAGTTAAAAGTACAGTCAATTTAAGACAAGAGTCAGAATTCTAATAAATTAAAGAAAATTTTACTGATAATAGTTTGCAGTTTCATCAGGCAGAGGACAGTTTCAAGACTCGTTCAGGAGTTCGTAGGCTGCCCCGCTTACAGTTACAACGATCACAGCAATTATACCCTTCATCAAGGTCTAAGCTACGTCGTTGCTTGCAGATTGAATGATTCTGATTGGCTAAGAAATAGATAAACATAGTAATTTTCCACACATGGACAGATAGGCAGTAGCACATCTCCATAGTCTGTACGGCTGCCACCAGGACCCTGAGTTAGGTACGAGTGGTCCTCCGAGATCACAAGACTGTCCCATCATGTCGAAGAAAACAACTCAGTCAATCTCCAATAATGCCACTTGTTCCTTAACCTGTAACCAAGAATACTAACACACACACCGACACACAGCTTCTTCAAGGTTGGATTTGGTCGGGCTCTAGCGATAAACAGGAGACTTCTCAAAACATCAAGATAACATGTTCTTTCCTCTTAATGAGAGGACACTTTAAACTAACAATAAAGTAAAGACTTTAAATATGAAATGGTCACTCAAACTATTGGTTCCGATGACCCTTGTGACCTATAGTCGTCAGGGTACCCTAGAAAAGCAGATGCATGTATTGACACGTTTAAACAAGTCCATATTTAATTTCTGGAAAACGGGCTAAATGAGCAAGCACTGTTACTGCATTCCTGGCATGGTCCAGACCCTTCAGTCTAAGATATGTCATACATTCGTTTAAAAAATACATGAAAAGAACATTTTCGATAATCACACTGGTAACTTCTATGACAAAGTAAAATCTCACAAGCTTAGAGAAGTCATTCAACTCATTTGATATTTAGAAGGAAAAATATTGATTAATACCTTGATTATAATCACCCATTACATGTACATTAAAGCAGCAGTGGATTCCATAATCCACACCTTCAATATACACTCACCTAAAGGATTATTAGGAACACCATACTAATACTGTGTTTGACCCCCTTTCGCCTTCAGAACTGCCTAAATTCTACGTGGCATTGATTCAACAAGTTGCTGAAAGCATTCTTTAGAAATGTTGGCCCATATTGATAGGATAACATCTTGCAGTTGATGGAGATGTGTGGGATGCACATCCAGGGCACGAAGCTCCCGTTCCACCACATCCCAAAGATGAGGTTATTGGGTTGAGATCTGGTGACTGAGGCTATTGGGTTGAGATCTGGTGACTGGGGGCCATTTTAGTACAGTGAACTCACTGGCATGAAATGATTCGAGCTTTGTGACATGGTGCATTATCCTGCTGGAAGTAGCCATCAGAGGATGAGTACATGGTGGCCATAAAGGGATGGACATGGTCAGAAACAATGCTCAGGTAGGCCGTGGCATATAAATGATGCCCAATTGGCACTAAGGGGCCTAAAGTGTGCCAAGAAAACATCCCCCACACCATTACACCACCACCACCAGCCTGCACAGTGGTAACAAGGCATGATGGATCCATGTTATCATTCTGTTTACGCCAAATTCTGACTCTACCATCTGAATGTCTCAACAGAAATCGAGACTCATCAGACCAGGCAAAATTTTTCCAGTCTTCAACTGTCCGATTTTGGTGAGCTCTTGCAAATTGTAGCCTCTTTTTCCTATTTGAAGTGGAGATGAGTGGTACCCGGTGGGGTTTTCTGCTGTTGTAGCCCATCCGCCTCAAGGTTGTGCGTGTTGTGGCTTCACAAATGCTTTGCTGCATACCTCGGTTGTAACGAGTGGTTATTTCAGTCAAAGTTGCTCTTCTATCAGCTTGAATCAGTCGGCCCATTCTCCTCTGACCTCTAGCATCAACAAGGCATTTTCGCCCACAGGACTGCCGCATACTGGATGTTTTTCCCTTTTCACACCATTCTTTGTAAACCCTAGAAATGGTTGTGCGTGAAAATCCCAGTAACTGAGCAGATTGTGAAGTGAAATACTCAGACCGGCCCGTCTGGCACCAACAACCATGCCACGCTCAAAATTGCTTAAATCACCTTTCTTTCCCATTCTGACATTCAGTTTGTAGTTCAGGAGATTGTCTTGACCAGGACCACACATCTAAATGCATTGAAGCAACTGACATGTGATTTGATTAGATAATTGCATTAATGAGAAATTGATCAGGTGTTCCTAATAATCCTTTAGGTGAGTGTATATGTGTGTGTGTGTGTGTGTGTGTGTGTGTGTGTGCGTGCGTGCCTGCGTGCGTGCGTGCGTGCGTGCGTGCGTGCGTGCGTGCGTGTGTTATTGCGGAATGAATGAGTCAATGAAACATTTATTCAAACGAATCTTTAAAAAATTGTGATACATTTAGAAAACCCACTACTGTGTGTTGTTTGGAGATAAGATCATTCTTAATTTGCACTTAAGTCCAGTAAGTATGGAAGACAATGACTGTTTTATTGCAAATGATCCTTTTGTTACAATTCATCTTACTGTTCAAAAGTCATCCAAAACTGAGAACATTCAAACAAAATCTTGCCTTGCCATGCGAGTAAATGTGAAACTCAAGAATGTTATGGGAAGTATTTTCTTTGAATCCTTTCCCACTGCTTCAAAATGAGGATTGATCATGCTGGAAACAATGTGCCCAGAACTGCCAACATGTGCTGGCCATATTATGACTCATGAACGGTCAAGAATAGCACTGGCTACAAGTAGCGCTTACACGTCTCAGCAGGTGGTATCACCTTTAGCCAACAACCAAATTAAACATATAATTATAATTATTTATTAATTTGCTTAACAAATATTTCTAAATCTTTATATTTTTCTATAATTATTTATATTCTCAAAACAATGCATTATACTGTGATATGTAAAGTATTATTTCAATATTCATTATTGCATGCATACTGAAAATTTTGATCGGCTATTTTAGCCATTTGCACAGCCACAGCCACAGTCATTTGTCTTGGCTTTCTGTTAAAGCTGCAGTCCGCAGTTTTTCCTCTTTGTCGCCATCTCTGTTCAAAATCTGCAATTGCAGTTATTTGCGGAATGATCAACTTTACATGAGTTGTGCCTCAACACGGCACAACGCGGATGAATCCAATGTTTTGAGGAGAATGTGTGTCTGTCAGTCACCGCGCCGGTGTGGAGACTGGCATTCAGAATCACAGATTCTACTTTTTGGAAGTATGACCTACATAAGAATTTTCACCCTAAAATTGTCATCTGAACAAGTAACATCCACTTTTGTTCTGACCACCAACTAAGGGGAAAAAAAGCATTGCAATAAATCGCGCCGATTAAATCTAACAATCGCTTATCATATCACGTCAAACCCTGCAAATTATACTTTGTTGTCAAATTGTTAATGTTAACAACATCAGCATTGCGTGACTAATGCCCTTCAGATATTTATCCTTGTTTTCGCATGGGTCCGGTTGCAGTCTCTTTTTCCAAACTTTCAGTCTAAAGTCTTTTGCATTTTAATGGGTGAATCTCTAGTTGTCACTGGTGATTGTCGTTTGAACCTTTCTGAATCTGCCATCAAATTAATAGGTTTAATTATATCAAGTGCTGTGAGAAAAGGCTATAAATCTCCACCTCCAACATCCTCACACACAATATAGCCTACTAGCCGAGACTCCTTCTTTTATGTGTACAGATGTGTGTGTACAGATGTGACGTAATGACACAAAGACATGCTTGAATCTCCCGCGGAAATCCACCAGTACCACTGGAATTAAAAACATTATTACAAGCTTACCGCTTTGAATCAAGCTAAGGCAAGCAGATAGTTTTGAACACTGGCTATGTACTTGCTCAGAAAAATATTTTGGATAATTTTTAACCCAAAAAAGTTACGGACTGGAGCTATAAGAATAATGTGGCCTATCTTTTAGCATGTCACGATTTGATCTTGTCTTGGTCAGTTACATGTCTGTCATGTGATCCCCTGTTCAAAGTCATGTGATCCTGCCATGTGTTCCCTTGTCTGATTGTCATGTTGTCATTGGTTCATTGTTTACAGGTGTCCCTTGTCTAGTCATTAGTCTTGTGAATTTAAGCCCTCATGTTTGCCATGTGTTTTGTCAAGTATTGTTTCCTGTGTAAGTCTATGTTCACGTTTATGTCCACGGTTTTGTTTCTTGCCATGCCACACCATGCCTTTGTTTAATGTTTAATCTTTAATCTTGCTTTGTTTAAATAAATACTGCACTTGGGTTCTCTACTACTTGCCTCCAGTGGATCTATTACATAACATACCTTTATAGGACAGACATCTATTGAGTTAGTCAAGTAAAAGACAACATTAATATCCAATGAATTTGAAGTTTTGAAAATACCATTGATTGACCTACTGACCTTTATTTTGCTGGATCCTGATCCTCTAAATGTTACTACTTTCAACATAAAATACTCCACCCACACTCTTTTTTTGTATGAAAATACATTTAGTCAGGTCATGATACGTGACAGCAAAGAAAGGCCGAAGCTTCAAAATATGGATCGAAAAATTTGGGGGGGAAATCAAATAAAAGTATTTGTTTTGGTTAAGATAAATGTCATCAGCTGATCTGGTGCTGTTCTGTAAAGGCGTGCTCATAGTGATGGGTTCGTTTGGATCATGCAAAAACATTTCATTTAGGGATACAAATCAAAGAATCATTTATAAGATTAATTTAGAAACGTACCAGGAACACGTTCCTGTGTGATATCTAATCAAGAACATAAGGGCCTTTCTGTAATCGTGCTGAACTTGTGATGGTCCATTCCACAAATGATTCGCCGCTGTCTCTCAAAAGACACTAGAAACTTTGAATGTGCTACTCTCAAGGCGATTTGAAACAGGTGCGAGAAATGTGCTCTTAAGTTTCAAAAGAACAACATGAAACATTCTCAAGTTTAATCTTGCATCAGAGCAGATGCATCTTTTAGATGGTGATCTAAAAAATTCAAATTGAATTATGGTACATTTTATTTTGCTGGTTCTTGGGCCAAATAACAGTTAGAAATTATGAAGCAAAGGTATTCAAGCATGAAAAGCAAGTTTGCACATGTTTGGATCCTCAGACTTCAGTTACGCCTCGCACCAAGATTTTTATATATTTTTAAAAATGTATACAGCTAGGACATATTACATTGATCAGTAAATACCTTTACTGTATAATGTTACAAATGCTTGCTTACAAATACAAACTCTTTCTATTCATCAAGGAATCCTGATAAAAAAAATATATCATGGTTCCACAAATATATTAAGCAGCACAGCTGTTTTCAACATTGAAAATGATAAGAACTGTTTCTTGCAACTCAGCATATTAAAATGATATCTGATCATGGGATCAAGACTGTCACTGGAGTAATGATGCAGAACATTCAGCTTTGTATTCACAGGAATACATTACATTTAATAAAAAATATTAAAATAGAAAACAATTATTTAATTGGTAATAATATTTCACAATATTAATGTTTAATTTCGATTAAACAGGTGAGCAGCATAACAGACTACTTTCTTTTTCAAGATTAAAAAAAATATTACTGACCCCATGTACCGATAGGGAAGAAAAGTCTATCACTGTTTTTGTGTGTGTCACTTTAAATGCAAATGAGCTGCTGCTCCCTGCCTCCTTTACACAAGCTTCGGATACTCCGGCAATAACAAAACACGCGAATAATGTCACTCATCCAAAATCTCAGAAATAACCAGTAGCGGAGTGCAGCCTTTTGGAGAGACTCGGGAAGAGGTTGCAACTTTTAGACTGCACCTGGACGTTTCTGAATGGTTAGTGGATATACGTTTATGTAGCCTAGTTGTTGTGAAGTTACATTTATTCATCTCATCGACTTGCATGTGCCATCATGTTTAACTTTTACACAAGTCGACACAGACAGTTCCCTGAGGTCTTTAAACCAGCTGTGACAATTTTTGGTCAAATAGTGTTCTGTGCTGTTCTCGTCTGTGCAGCCAACGGCAGAACAGTTTGCATGCATTGCTCAAATTTTTGACATTGCATTAGAACTGGTTACACCGTTATCACTTGCGAGAACCAATGGAAACGTGCAGATTAAGTGGCGGTAATATTATAACAAGATCCCCTTCCTACGTCAGAAGGGGAGTGAAATCTTATCGGCTTATTTTTTGACATGCTTGCTGAGAAAGGCTTAGCAAAACGAAGTTACTGGGTTGTCACTTTTCACGTTTTCTGGGTTGGTAGATGCACCGGGACCCGATTATAGCACTTTAACACAGAAAAAGTCAGATTTTTATGATATATCCCCTATAAAGCACAAATATACAACATATTTTATTAGAGGGACTGAACAACTGGATCATATTTAGCACAGAAAACACATACACTTCAGTGAAGCTTTGCAAAAACTCATCTTCATCTCTCTCAGAGATGTTCAGTCATTAGCTTTTTCTCTCAGTTCTTTTCTTCAGCCAGATACGCAGACGTTTTCTACAGAGCCCTAACAAGCAGAGAAATTTATGTCCTGTGGTATGAGCTCTTTGGGCTTGAACTCGAAGGCTGTGCCCTTATTTGACCGGCATTACTATTCTCCGGGAGGCAAAGGCAGCCTGAGGTGAAGGTAAGGCCCTGAATATCAAAGCCATAACGCTGAGGAATTGCCTGGCTTTTGTGCAAAAGGATGATCTATCCTGGCTAGTGGAGCATAAAACAATAGCTAAGGTTACTGTTTGCCAACCTGATGTAGGCGTAGACAACAATCCAGTATCAGCGAGACTTCATTGATCATAAATAGAGACATGCAAAGGGGTGGTGAACTAACAATTTGGACAACACATAAATTCTTCTAAAGATTCTTTGTTTCTCCAGCAGGTCAAAACATCTTTTTTCAACTTACCTGAAGGAGGAGGAAAAGTCCGTTGTCCAATGCCACGTTTTAAGGGTTTATTCATCTTACCAAGTTCGACCGTCATCCTTCCAAGGTAAAAATAAAGATGTTGAAAACAATCTAATCTCTTTAAAAAGAACATTTCAACCAGGTATAATGCCCAAGTCTGGCCAGGATTTCAATATTGAACTTGTTTGCTTTGTTTATTTGTCTAACCCCTTGCAGATATACATTAGAAATGCTTTTAGAATGCAATTCCCAAAAAAGAGGGTTTCTTTTCTGGGATGATCAGGTTGAGAATCTTTACGCTTGTCAGGTGTATCTGAAGACGACTCTGAGCTGATATTTATAGAGTAAAGCAAATATAGCATCAAAGGCCATAAAGAAAAGCTCCTGTGGTGCAAGCATGAATTTTCAAATTAATTCCTTGACTGCCCACATTCAGCCAGAAAGCGGTTCGTTTTTATTATGCACTTTCCTCGAGACCTGGGCACTTAAGAAAGGAAACCTAGCCTTTGACTGGCATATGTGTATCAGAGCAATTATACTGAAGTGATTCATGGTCAGACCTTAATGTTCTTGGCTGTCAAACTCCTGCAAGATTATGGTCGGCCAAGCTAATAGGCAATACGCAGTAGCCTTAAATGGGTTTTACTTGTACCAGATAGATTTAAGACACATCTTTGGTACCCCATGTTCAAGTGTTGTAGAGTTTAAGCAACAATATTACTAAATGATCAACACTTTATGAAACCTTACCTAATATAGGCATAACCCATATCAAAACAAAATGGTATTCAAATTACATACAATACATTTCCATTGCAATTGGGTTGCACTATAGGAATAGAGCAATGAGAGTAAAGCCTAAATTGAACGAAAGCTCTTATTTGTCTTGTAATATCACTATTATCTTTCGCTTCATCTTTCCTTTTGTTTCTTTTTTTATGTGGATTTTAGTTTAGTGAAATATAGACATCAAAAACAGTATTTTTCACCAAAAAAGCACTTCTCTAATGTTCCCTAATTTTGTTCTTTGTACTGTATATCATGTTTCCACTGCTTTGGACAAAATCAAAGAAACCAGGCTAATATTTCCTAAATGTGTTTTGCTTGGAACGGACTGCACTGCGATCTCTGAGTTATAATGCTTCCAAATGTGTAGTTATTAACAGAATACAATCTCCCTTCTCAAGCCCTTTGAAAAGTGGAACCGCATACAAGGCTTTGATCATTTCAAATGATATAAGTGATATTGCAAAGGAAAAACTGGACATCTTTTCTTGCTGGGTAGTACATCAAATGTCCTGGCATCTGGTGGAGCGGTGGAGGAGGATGTTCTGTGAAAGGGAAAAAAAAATTGGTCACTTTTAATAGATTTTAGGACGGCATTCTGTCATTTAGCCTTTTTCCTGATCACAAGTCTGCCCTACAAAGCAAAAAGGCAGTAACTGCATTTTTGGTCAAACATTAGTTATTATCATTTTCATGACATTCAAGGCATCCTTTGTTATGTGACAAAACATCTTATCTCAAATGTGTGTCGTTTTGAAGAAAAATGGTAGTCGTTTGTACAGTAACTGCAAAAAGCCCTAGTTAAAGTCATTTTTCTCAGTTCTGCACTCTGCGTAGTTACTGCCTTTTTGCTTTGTAGGGCAGAAGTGTGTATCGAAAACCATGGAGATTACATGGAGAAAACTCAACTGATTATTTTGCCACTGTTCTTTTCATACAGAACATTATGCAATAGGTCCTATACTCTCCAAAGCATTATTTATTGCCCCTAGGAGGTACATTAAATGTTAAATCTCACAACTACCGCAGTTTCCCTGCCTAGCTTCTACAAGCTCCATGTATTACCCAATAAAAATCTGACTAATCATATATATTTTTTAATATTATTATAAATGTATTGTTATTATCTTTACTTAATACCTCTCCACAGATGTCTGGGAACAGTTAAAGGTGTTAATCAATGGAAATGTCCTCTTTTTCACTCTATCCAGTCTCCGTCCTGCCAGTATCAACTCTTATGCTTTCTACATTACAAGGGTAATGAGTTCTTCGACATCAAATGGAAGTGATTGCGAGAAACGTTCTGCTTTAGCTCTTTGAGCATTTGGTTGCATGCATTTGACAAGTTTTCCTTCTCAGCTAAAATTTTACTTTATCAAAAATTCAGTACTGTAAACTCGAAAATGTAATAACAAAGGTGCTCTAAGAATTACGTCGCCTTCACACTGGCAGTTGAAATCAGCTCCTTTATACACAATACGTCCCCAGCGGACGTCGTACTACACCGTTGAAAAGCGTCGGAAGCGAGTAGAACAAAAATGGCGGAGAGATTAGATCTCTTCTTTTTCTGCTTGCGTCTCCAGTATAGGGAGCCAAGTCCCTCCCCTCCGATTCCGCCTCCGAGCCTCGCGGGAGCCGCCATTGTAGCAGAACTTCACCTGCTGTTAGCATCCCATTGACTCCCATTCATTTTGGCGTCACTTTGACAGCGAATAACTTTACATCTGAGGCGTCCAAAGGCTTAATTTGTCGATTATTTATTTATAAAGAAACACGACAGGGTATAAAATGCTCCATTACTTTGTATCTTACGTTACGACCCCGTAGAAGCCGTTTTTGTAAAAATAGGCTAAAGATTGCGTCATAACCACGGGACTTTCTGTCGCACAAGAGACATTACCGTATAAACAGGAGGAGAAGCTCGCGGCAATCTTTTACTGTCTATGAGGCAATCGGGGGGACATGAAGGCACAAAGTCAAGGTAGAAGCCCATAAATAGAGAGTCCATAAAAGCAACGGGACAAAATATTTCAACAACGTTTTTGAGGAATTAGGTGATTCAGATTTGTCTTGGCACAGCTACTAGAAGATTTTCAACAATCAGACTGTCGTCACGCTCAGTTTGAGCCTGCGCAGTCGCTCAGACATCAGACAGGAAGTGCAATAATCGGGCTTCAGTCTTCTCCGTTGAAATCAATGGGGTCGCTGTGTCCATTTCTTTAACTGTCTATGCGTTAGAGGTTGTTGTTTTTTTTGAGAAAAGATGTTTTTTTTTTACCTTACACAAGCTTTTACTGGCGACTCTTTCATCTGCTGCTGTTTGTTTGTTTGTTTGTTTGTTTTTTTGTTTGTTTGTTTGTTTTTAGATATTTTGGACACGTTTTTGGGTTTAGCAGTTTTGGGGTTTTAGGTCTTTTTTCAAGTTTGGAGATCACACTGCTGATACAGAAAGAATGGTTCAGAAATCATTTAATTGTGTGCCAGCAATGCTGAACAAATGCAGATAGAAATAACCTGTAGATACATGATACTGGTCGATGTCTTTATTTGCTTTCATTTCATGCTTTTTGCAATATCTTCTCACAGTGTTACTTCAGGCTATATGTAGGCTATTTGTTGTTTTACTGGAAAATAATATAGCTTTATTACAGAACTCCTGCCTGCTTAAAGGTGCATTGTGTAATATTTAGGAGGATCTCTAGACAGAAATGCAACATAAGATACATAACTATGTTTTCAGTGGTGAATAAAGACCTTGCATAATGAACCGTTATGTTTTTATCACCTTAGAATGAGCCATTTCTATCTACATACACCGCGGGTCCCCTTACATTGAAATAGCCATTTTGCCCCGACATGATGTTTCTACAGTAGCCCTAAACGGACAGACTACGACAGAGCACGTTTCGTCACTATGTTGTTCTTCGTGCAAAGACGCTAGCGAAAGTCGGCGAATAAAACACTGACACAATGATGAACAAGTAACAATAATATTCGCAATAACATATCGTTTTACTGAATAATAAAGTAAACATAATTTCTTAATTTATCTTTGTAAAGAAACCTCATTGCTTAAAGGTGGGGTATGTGATTTTCTTATTTGACCATTTTTCTCAAAATCACTTGAAATCCTATTCCTAACCCACTTACAGCCACTGAGTTAGGAGCACTGAAATGAAATTAAGCAATTTAATCATCTGTGGAACGGGCAGGACTCGAAAAACTCCAGCCAATCATTTCCAAGACCACCTAGAATCATTGGACAGAAAATGTGTCAATCAAACGGTCGTAGCATACCCCCTCCCCCATCCCCCTCGCGCGCGTGTCCCCTTTGTGCGCATATTTAAAGCTCGTGACCCAGTCACAGTAAGTGCAAGTCGCTCCGGTACAGAGAGAGAGTAAGTGCAATCTTACGCATGTGAGTTTTGCAGATGCATGATTGCGCGTCCATGTTCTTCGAATGGGTGGAGTCAGGGCCAGCGTTGGAGGAAAGAAGGTAGGACCTTTTGAGTTGAGTCAAAATCTGCCGGCCGTTTTTCAAATCCCATACCCTACCTTTAACTGGCTACTCTCTGCTGTCTCAGACGATGACATATTTTCCTGTCGGCCACTGTAACTTTTGTTGGTTGCAATTCGTAACCTCACCACTAGATGTCGCTAAAAATCACATACTGCACCTTTAACTGAACATTTCTTAGTGATTGAGTATGTTAAACCATTATTTCATCGTTTAAATCAAGATACATTTTAAAAGTTATTTGTGTAATTGTCACAATGGAGATTTTGATGTTCAAAACATATATAAATGAAGAATGAAAAGAAGACACAAGCTCTCGTTGATCAATGTACTTGATTTGTGCCAGTCAACTACAAATAAAGTCCTTTGTCCGCACTGAAGATTTCAGCATCTGAAAATACACAAATACATCTGGACATATTTGACAAGTTGTTAGGACTGGAGAGGCTGATGCAAACGTAATCCAAAATAAACATTTTTTTGTATGTTAAGCATTTTTTTTACTGTCTGACGCAGGAACAGATGTATGATCCAGCTGATGAATTGAAACCATCTGAAACAACTCTTACAATCTTGCTCCATAAATATACCTTTCAACGTTTAGTGTGAGATCAAGAAAAAAAAACAATAAGAAGAAGAAGATGCAACATGTTTGCCAGCCTTGTCTCATGGGGAGGAAGTGTTGCACCTGACAGTTTTATTATACCACGTTTGTTTGTTTATTGTACAAATAAATACATTCTTATGAGCTTTAAAGTATGTATGGACAAAAACATTTGAACGATTGCATGATTTAACTTTAATTTGACTGAATTAAAATGTGTTTTATTCTAAACCCTCTGGGTCATGGAACCAGATTTAACCTTGGTGTTTAAAAAAAACAGACATTTTTGCAGTTTAAAATTGCAGTTTGGGGAAACATTGGCCGTTTAGGTCTTACTTTTTATTCAAAGCAATTTAAGATTGGGTGTACTGTCATATATATATATATATATAGCTTATGACCAAAATATGAGCAGAAGATACACAGGCTAAATTACAGATGGAATCATTACAATAAAAGTGGAACAATTTTGTCCAAAATGGATTAATTCATCAAACAAGGTGCAGTCGGTTTAGACAGTAATCCCCAAAGTTCAATAAATGATATTAACATTGCATTAGCAAAGAGAGAGAACAAATAAAATACAACCAATACATTTAGAAATGGAAATGGAAAGGGCAAGTTCAACACTTTCTCAATGTTCAAATAAACATGTTCAAACTTTCAAATAAACACTTTCACGCTTTTCAAACAAACACTTTCAAATAAACAGTTCCATGGTTTCATTTGCCTTTGTCAAATGGGGGGAAAAAATAGAAGATTCAGGTCACTTAGGTCAAGGCATAAGTCTAACAATATTCTTTCAAAATTCGAATTTCTCCAGAGCTCATTTCTGTAAAGTTCAATGAAATCAAGCTGCTCCAAACTGTCTATATTCTTTCAGATTTAAATAAGTGATTTTGGAGTCTGTTACAGTATAGAAGCTTGTTTCCACTAGAGAGAGAGAGAAGTAATTGCAACTTTTAATCTCACAATTCTAACTTTTTTTTCTCACAATTGTTAGTTTGTATCTCGCAATTCTAACTTTTTAACGCAATATAAACTCGCAATTCTGAGAAAAAAAAAATTATTTTTTCCCCTTCAGAATTGGACTTTATAACTCGCAATTGTGAGTTAACATCTCACAGTTCTGAAAAAAGAAGTCAGAATTACGAGATTTAAACTCGCAATTGTGAGATAAAAAGTCGCAATTATCTTTTTAAAATATTTTATTCTCTGGCAGAAACAAGCTTCCATAGTTACAGACTTTGGAACTTGAATCTAAAGCCTCACAGATTTTTTTCCAACTTCACTCTATTTTGTTACTTCTTAAAAATAGATTGGAACCAATAGTGCAGTGCTGATAAATAGTGTAAAGATCTAATTTGATTTGTGTATTTATTGGTGCCACCTTCTTGTTGGTGATGTCAGAACCCACTTCAATGGTTTATTTGTGCCAAAAGAAACGAATTACCAGAAGATTTTCTGCCTTTTTGTATCACCTCATTACAAAAGTTTGACTCTTTTTGTGTCGTATATCTAAATGGAAGTGTAAATATGCAGAGGGAATGTCTCTACTTTGCACAAAGCCTTTGAACCTGCTAATGTCAAAATGGTGGTCATTCAATCGAAACCAGAGCTGTGAGCTACATCTGTGACCTTGGCTTACATACATCGTGCGATGGAAATGTCAATGTGTTAGTAATTAGTCTGTCATTTGCAGTAAACACCATGAATCAAAAATCCAATTTCTTGTCAGATGAGACCAAGCTGGTATATTAGTAGCATAATATCCATGCCACATTTCCCAAAAGCATTGTTATCTTAGTAGCACGAAAAAATTTCATAAATTACAACGAGTTTTGATGAGTGCTTTATCTCTCTTTTCCACCTCATCTTCTTTCAATGTCAGGTTCAAATCTACTCCAGTAGCAAGGCAGTAATATAATGCATGTTGCATAATGGCAGATACAAGTGTGCAGCCCTCAAAACAGATGATTTATGAATATACAAAGTGTCTCTCTTTATCAAGATATATAGATCATATAGTCCACTACTCCATAGGCCTGTCATTGTAATGCTTTTCTGAGTGCATCTGTTAAGTTTCCAGAAAAACGAGAAAGCTAAAAAAAATTATCTACATCATATAATCAGACGATATGAATGCTGTAACTTGTTAATAAATATGCTGAAATAATAATGTATCGCTTACACATGCAGTGTGAAACAGCCGAACTCCATCATAAAATAATGTATTATGTTAAGTTGTTTTATCATTATCAGAAAACCCAGCCAAGAAATACGACCCCTTATTATGGAGAAATAGTAAAATTCAGGTAATAATTTAACATGTTTCCTATATGACACATTAATGTAGCTTGTTTTTCCATCTTAATTACTGCCAAATTTCCTTGTCTGCAATAAATCCTAAGTGTTTTAAGATTGTTTTAAAGGTGGTTTTATTTGCTTGAAGTAAAGCAAATAAATTTCTCAGGGAAGATCTACACTCTCACACTTACATTCACATAGCTGTAATCTTTGGGAGTTTAGATGAGCTCATCTCTTGGCAAGTAGCTCTCAGGAAAAACACTGAGTTCACCACTGATTGGCCCTCTGTAATCCTCTCTAAACACAAATTATGTCATTAGCTTGACTACATTTTTTTGGTATATTGTCACAATGGCTTTGATTAGTGACATTAATCTGGAAACTGGAGCTACTTAATCATTGGGTTGTCATGATTATACATTCAAAACGTTAGCTTTGGTTGAAGTTAATTTAATATTTGGTTTACAGATACTACTGTTCAAAAGTTTTGGGTCAGTAAGCATTTGTTCAGACTGCATGCAAATCAGATTTTTTTTTTAAATAAGAAAGAAAGGATTTTTCTTAAATCAGAACTTTTCAGGCATACTGTGCGCAATAAATAACAGGCTTGTACCATAAGCCACAAACCTTCCATGCGCACATGTGTCTGGACGTGTCAGACTCACACACTTAATTGGGCAATTTCCACGCACAGGCCATATACATTGAATGTCACTAGGGATTTCCTTGTTTTTTTTATTTTCATGCTGTGTGATGAAGTGACGAGGTGAAGTTTGCAGGCAACCATATGGACCCGTCGTCTCATTAATACATCAAAAACACTTCTCTTCTGAACCTATAAACTAACTGACCTATGTTTTTGTTCTCCTAATTGTTCTACTAAAATAGAAGCTTTCAGCACACACCCAAATGCTGGCAGTGTGTCTAAATGAGCAATTGGTCGCCAAATTAAAAAAAATTGCAATGACAAACATTTCATGTGATGAAGTAGCCTATTGGTGAAAGAGCTTTATAATATGAAGATTGAATGACCTGTGTTATATGGCTTTTCTTTGTGCATCCCTCTTATGTCTGCTTGAAATCAAGCCTCTGCACCAGATGCTCTCACAACCTGGATTCGTACAGCAGGAGTGCGAGTTCACACATCCTATCAGCTGGCTCAATTTAAATATTTTGCAGTTTAAACTGCTTCTTAATTTTTCTTCAACCTTCTCACCTGATCCATTCCAGATGTGCGAGCCACAGGCTAAGTGAGGTGGCAGTAAATTGCACACTTATATTCTCATCACACACCGGCGGTGTGTGAAGAACACCAAGTACAGTAAATAAACACAATAGTAAATACTTCTTATTCTATGGAGAAGTCATAATATTGCTGTACCAGATGGGCTCTGCCCTCATAAAGCCAGATGTCAAATAGTTGCTTATGAAGTTATGGCACCAGACACCTCTTATTTTGTTCTGCCCCACCCAAGACAGAAACATCCCTCATCCTTGAAGGGATAGTTCACCCTAAAATGAGCATTCTACCATCATTTACTCACCCTCATGTCATTCCAAACCCTGTTTACTTAGTAAATGAACACAAGGATATGTGTTGAGGAATGCTGCTTTTTCTCTGAGTCTGAACTTACAAGCAAAATTCCATAAAGGTACTGTAAACCTGCATGACTCATGCAGAATATTGCAATTTGAAACACCCAACTCGAGAACTTCGGTATCAAAATGATCCTCAAACTTCCAAGTGGTAAAAACCACTTGAGAGGACGTTTATGTCCAATTCTTAACTAGGAAACTTGTATTTATGATGATTCCGATGCTATTTTCACATGCTTGGCACATTCAAGTGCTTTGTTGTCGGAAAGAACAGGAACCATGGAGCAGGTTTATTCTTGCCTGTTAATTGGGAATTATTAAATCCAAAATTATATTAGTGTCCCATTCATTGACAACCATAAACATTCACCACACTAGCTTGTCAGCTTGCTGACAATTCTGGAATTTCGGTCAAATACAGGCTATTTTCGCTGATACATATAATATGCTTCAAATGATTATTCATACATGTAAATATGCACAACTTTAACAACAAGACAAGACAATGAAACGAATAGGCCCAAAGAATAGCAGTCTCAGCAGCAATCCTTCTCCCCTCCGCCATATTTAAAGTTTGTGGCCCACGCATCTTGGGATCTTGGGTATATCAAAATTGTCCCCAAACTTCCACAACCATTTCTAGGGTTTACAAAGAATGGTGTGAAAAGGGAAAAACATCCAGTATGCGGCAGTCCTGTGGGCGAAAATGCCTTGTTGATGCTAGAGGTTGATTCAAGCTGAGAGAAAAGCAACTTTGACTAAAATAACCACTCGTTACAACCGAGGTATGCAGCAAAGCATTTGTGAAGCCACAACACGCACAACCTTGAGGCGGATGGGCTACAACAGCAGAAGACCCCACCGGGTACCACTCATCTCCACTACAGATAGGAAAAAGAGGCTTCAATTTGCAAGAGCCTACCAAAATTGGACTGGTGAAGACTGGAAAAATGTTGCCTTGTCTGATGAGTCTCGATTTCTGTTGAGACATTCAGATGGTAGAGTCAGAATTTGGCGTAAACAGAATGAGAACATGGATCCATCATGCCTTGTTACCACTGTGCAGGCTGGTGGTGGTGGTGTAATGGTGTGGGGCATGTTTTCTTGGCACACTTTAGCCCCCTTAGTGCCAATTGGGCATCGTTTAAATGCCACGGCCTACCTGAGCAACATGGCATCATGACTTTTGCGTAAACATACACGCCACTTTCAAGTCAAGTGGCGTGTTATCTAAACGCATTTTGAGCTATCCGCGTGTATGTCTACGGCGTTAAATGTCCGAGTGATTCCGTGTGTATGTACACGCCGTTAAATGTCCGAGCGAAACGAAGCAAAATGTAGATCTACATCTGGGGAGCGATATTTTTTTTCCTAGGATGGTAGGGGAAGACTCATAAATGGTATTAATCCCAGTGACGGGTAGGTTTAGGGAAGGGGTTGGGGTAGGTCATATATTTATATATACAGTAATGTAACGTTAAGTCAACGGCGTTCATAAACACGCTGAAAAGCGATTATGCGTGTTGATAGCACGCCAAAAATGGAAATACGAATTGGTGTGTCATACATACGCCATTTCATGAGATCAGTCTGACCTGAGCATTGTTTCTGACCATGTCCATCCCTTTATGGCCACCATGTACCCATCCTCTGATGGCTACTTCCAACAGGATAATGCACCATGTCACAAAGTTTGAATCATTTCAAATTGGTTTCTTGAACATGACAATGAGTTCACTGTACTAAAATGGCCCCCACAGTCACCAGATCTCAACCCAATAGAGCATCTTTGGGATGTGGTGGAACGGGAGCTTCATGCCCTGGATGTGCATCCCACAAATCTCCATCAACTGCAAGATGCTATCCTATCAATGTGGGCCAACATTTCTAAAGAATGCTTTCAGCACCTTGTTGAATCAATGTCACATAGAATTAAGGCAGTTCTGAAGGCGAAAGGGGGTCAAACACAGTATTAGTATGGTGTTCGTAATAATCCTTTAGGTGAGTGTATGTCTTCAGAAGAAGCTTCTAGTACACAAATTAAAAAATAAAGATATCTGAATAGGATACACACACACACACACAAACAGTGTATATATATATTAGGGGTGTAACGATACACGTATTCGTATTGAACCGTTCGGTACGAGGCTTTCGGTTCGGTTTTCGGTACGCATTTTTAAACCGAACGGTTCGTTGGACCATTTTTCCTGCCGACCAAATATTTCAAAATGTAGGCGCGTCGCGCGTGGCAAGCGTGCTCATAATGACGCTGGCTTGACCACAACATTACATCAAATGGCAAATGTGATGTAAGCTGAACGAAACTGAGCTACTCGTTATTGTGTGGTTGACGGACCGTTTATCAGACCAATGCAGCGCGAGCCGATCTTAAGCAGCACTGTTACTACACAGCGAAATCCAGTAAAGAAAAAATTAAATTCGCCACTGAAGTAATAACATCGCTGCGAGATCTAGTGAGAAACATTCACATTTATCCGTTATTAACGGATCAAACAGCGCTGACGTGGAAACCAGGAAGAAACATTGTGCCATGAATGAACTATCCAGTGTCCACAGATCAGCAACATTCACCATGAATTTACTGTAGTAACACTACTAACTGTAACCATGGAAGTTTGGCAGGAATAGTAGGCTATAATGCTTTCAAGTAACATTACATCGGTTTTATCAAATGTTAATCTGAAAATAAAATAAACCTTTGTTTATTAGGCTACTACTAAAATATTACATTTCATTTTGTTCAAGGAGCTGTTTTGTTTTATATGCTCCTAAGAAAAGTCAAGTATAGCTCCATCATTGCTCAAAGTAAAAAAAAAAATCATACTTTATGATGTTAGTTTTAATAAAAATATAATTAAAAAAATTAAATCAAGGAAATTTCTCTGCCATTTCTTTCTTTTTACTGTATCGAAAACGTACCGAACCGTGACACAAGTGTATCGTATCGAACCGAACCGTGAATTTTGTGAACCGTTACACCCCTAATATATATATATATATATATATATATGTGTGTGTGTGTGTGTGTGTGTGTGTGTCTACATCCGCACAGGCTGTAAGTGGAAGGTGCAGGGCGAGGTCAATTTTGCCATCTCCAGCCTGAAGCATAGAGAGGTCATGGGGTTGGTCCAGACTTAGTTCTGGTCAAAAGCCTCCAAGACGCAGCGGAAGTCCATGGTGGTGGAGGAAGTCACCAGGGTTGAGCAGGAGCGCTTCCACATTAAGGCAGTGGCCCTGGGTCAACAAGGTGCCTGGACCCAATGGGATGCTACGTGAATAAGCATATTAGCTGGGCAGACATCTTGCTCCGTAAGCAAGACTCAGCTTTCAGATAAGGGCAGTATACGATACCCTCCCAAGCCCTTTAAACCTCACCCAGTGGTTTGAGGATGAGGTCGGCTGTCCCCTGTGTGGTAACATCAAGGCAAGCCTGCAGCACATCCTCTCAAGATGAAAGGGTGCGCCGACACAGGTATGATTTAGGTGGTGTCACGATCAAGTCCTCACTAAGCTAGCTGAAGTCTTGGAGAAGAGTAGGATAGCAGCAAATTACACGCCTGAGAAAGTTTACACTATCATCCTTTGTCAGACCCAGTGACATCTACCGGGTACTGGCACAAGAAAGAAATGCCTTCCTCAAACCCGGGAGGGAGTGGCAAATGTTGGTGGACCTCAAAAAGCAGCTGGTCTTCTCAAGGGAGATAACAAAAAACAATCTCCGGCCAGACATCGTCATGTGGTCAGCTGAGGATAAGATAGTCATCATCATTGAACTTACCATCCCATGGGAAGGAGAAACTACAGCAGCCCATGAAAGGAAACATCTAAAGTGTCCCGAGATGGCAGCGGAGTGCCAGGAAGCAAGCTGGAATGCCAATGTTTACCCCGTGAAGGTCGGGTGCCGGGGCTTTGTCAGCAGAGCAATGGAGCAACTACTCCGTGAGTCTGGCATGGCGGGGGTAAACCTGCGGAAGACGGTGAAGGAGCTTGAGGAGGAGGCAGAGAAAGGCAGCTTTTGGCTGTGGCTCTAGAGGAAGAAGAAAGGCTGGAGGCTAACGCCCCAAAAAAGGCAGCTGCAGAGGGTGGCAGGGAGACTTTTAATATTCGAATGTTAGTGAGAAGAAGAAAAACAGCTTTTTCTATTTTTAGCCTAGGCAGCGAAACGAGGTAGGCTATAACAAACAAGGCTGATTTCAAAATCTTGAACCCTGTTTTGCATGAAGAAAATAAATGGGCAACAAATTGACTATTTCATTGCACTTCATGGCCACCGTACATTGCAGAGGATGATCTGAAGTGTTGTTTGCCCAACTGTAATGAATTTATCAGGCACTTCGATGTCATGAGTACTGTGTCTCTGTCAAGGGCTGTTTCTGTGCCACTTGTTTTGCTTTCTTCTGAATGGACATTTAGAAGTGCAGAGTTGAAAAGGAAGAAAAACATTTAGTTGGAATGTGAGTAAGGAAAAATTGAATGAAGATGAGCAGATCACTTGTTGGATGTCATATGTTTTCTGTACAATATTGTGGAGATTTTAGATAAACTTGATGAGAAAATTGAATCAGGAATTTGGAATCATTGTAATTGACCACAGTACTAAGGCAATTGTTGGTACAAATATTGGCATGCATTCTGAATAAAGACGAGTCACATGGAAGTACAGACAAGACTAATTCATACCAGAGAACATTTAGAGCTGTGTTCCAAATTATTTCATTGGGCTGTTGGTTATGTGCTGGTAAAAGCCCCATTTACTCAACACACAAAAGAGTATGGACTCAGTAATGAGTTGCAAGACATGACTTTCTGTCAGAACAGTTAGATACATTTTATATCACTTCATTGGAAGTTTACAAAAGTGGTGAAATAAAGAGCAAGGACACATCTATTTTTCAAGATTGACTTTTCCACGGTAATGCAACTTATCTTCCCCTTTTTGCCTGTACGTTAGTGTTAACTTCTTTTCTTTCACTTGACATGAAGCCTGGACACACAGAAATGGTGTGACCTCGGTTTCAGCAAATTTATGGAAGGAAGTGTAGTAAGACAGTTTTGGCAGTGCGAATGCCTGCGCAGATGCCTTCCCGGCTAGAGAACACCATTATATCTGGCAAGGCTCATTCATCAGAGGAGCATGGGGGACCTTACTCTAATTTACAGGCCTTGGAGGATGCATCAGATTGAATGTTATATTTGGCCTAAAACGTCATCTCTACTGAGAGCTGGCTGCAAATTAAGAAGATTTTCTCATACTGAATGTCTGGTAACCCTCCATTAATACTGGAGGTCATCTTGGCCCATCTGAAAGTTTAAAGGAATTGTTCACCCAGAATTTTTAAATATATCATCATCTATATTTCGTTACAAACCTGTATATGACTTTCTATCAGAGAGTCATATACCGGGGCGGCAGTGGCTCGGTGGTTCATGTAGGTTTATTGGTGGTTCAATCCCCGGTTCCACCTGACCAAGTGTCGAGGTGTCCATGAGCAAGACACCTAACCCCAGCTGCTCCCGACGAGCTGGATGGCGCCTTGTATAGCTGACACCACCGTCAGTGTATGAATGAGTGAGTGAATGAATGTGAGGTAAAATGTAAAGCGCGTTGGTGGCCAGGGGCGTCGGACTGGGGGTAAAACCAGTACTGATTACCAGGGCCCCAAGGGGAGAGAGGGCCCTTGAAAAGTCTGGAATATATTTTATTTGGAACATGGGGGCCCATCAGGACTGCCTATACATAGGGCCCGGCATCTTGTGCTACGCCCCTGTTGGTGGCCATTGGGTCTGTGAAAGCGCTATATAAATGCAGTCCATTTACCATTAGAGTTAGTACTGGCTGTAGATAAAGTCCTAATTGTTGGTGATTTTAATATACATGTAGATAATGAAAAAGCATTGGGATTGGCATTTAAAGATATTCTTAACTCTATTGGAGTTAGACAACACGTGTCAGGACCTACTCATTGTCGTAATCATACTCTAGATCTAATATTTTCACACGGAATCAATGTTGATACTATTGAAATTCTGCAGCAGAGCGATGACATCTCAGATCATTATCTTGTTTCGCGTAAACTTAATTTAGCCAAGGCTGCAAAGCCGACTCCGTGTAAAAAAATATGTTAGACGTATCACTTCTGCCACTAAAGATTGCTTTATTAATAATGTTCCTGATCAGTTTCATCATCTTAGCATCCTAGATAGCTTAGAATAACTCGATATTGCGACAGACACTATTAATTCTCTCCTTTCCAGCACTTTAGACACAGTTGCTCCTTTGCGCTTAAAGAAGATTAAAGAAAATAGTCCAACGCCATGGTACAACGAGCACACTCAGGCCCTTAAGAGAGCAGCCAGAGAAATGGAGTGAAACTGGAAGAAAACTAAACTAGAGGTATTTCGCATTTCATGGAAGGAGAGCTCGATTGCATACAGAGAGGCCTTGAAAGTCAAGTCAAGTCAAGTCAAATATATTTATATAGCGCTTTTCACAATACAGATTGTATCAAAGCTGCTTCACAGTATCAATCAAAACAACTTAACAATGTTTGTTTATTACTGGAAAAAAAAGACATCCAAGTTTGGTAGAGCTGATCAATGGTATGATTGGTTAATTAATTTGAATATCCCCAACTGAGCAAGCCAAAGGCAACATTGGCAAGGAAACCTATAAAGTTTTATTTAACTCTTTTTGTTCTATAGTTGTAAAGCATTGTAATTGTTCTTGCGGGGTGATAATTGCGGCTGAATTATAAGGCGCGAGTAAAGATTGAACGTTTACGATTTTGATTCTGATGCTTTCAATTTTCTCGGTGAAGAAGTTCATGAAATCATTACTACTAAACTGTAGCGAGGTATTTTGTTCAGACGACGTCTGTTTATTTGTTAGTCTAGCCACGGTATTAAATAAAAACCTTGGATTATTTCGGTTGTTTTCTATTAATTTGCTGAGGTGCTCAGCCCTGGCCGTTTTAAGGGCCTTTTTATAACGTGACATACTGTCTTTCCACGCGATTCTAAAGACCTCGAAATTAGTTTTTTTTCATTTACGCTCTAAATTACGGGTTTCTCTCTTTAAAACATACGTAGTATTATTGTACCATGGTGCTATACTTTTTTCTCTGACCTTTTTTAATTTAATGGGTGCAACAATATCCAATGTTCTAGAGAGAATGGTGCTCATAGTGCTAGTTAGTTCATCTAGTTCATCTGTTTGTTTGGGTTCAGGCAGCAGCTGAGACAGATCAGATAAGCTATTTGAGAAATGATCTATGGTGGATGGAAGAATTGTTCTACCTGGTCGATAACGTGGCGCAGCATGACATATTACAGCAGTACTTAATATGCAAGTTACCATGTAATGGTCAGTGACATCATCACTTTGTGGAATGATATCTATATCGGTTGGATCGGTTCCATATGATATAATTAAATCGAGTGTATGATTAAGACGATGAGTTGGTCCGGTGACGTTTTGCTTGACCCCGAAGGAGTTTAATAAATCTGTAAACGCAGCCCCTAACGCATCATTTAAATTATCTACGTGTATGTTCAAATCTCCAACAATTAATGCTTTATCGACGTTGACCAAAAGATCTGATAGAAAGTCAGCAAACTCTTTTAGGAAATCGGCGTAAGGCCCTGGAGGTCTATATACGGTAGCCAATGCTAGAGATAATAGGGATTTTTTCTTACATCTAAGAGCGTAACATTTAGCACAAGTACTTCAAACGAATTAAACCTATGACGAGTTTTCTGAGTAACATTAAGGATATCTCTGTAGATTGTTGCAGCACCGCCGCCACAACCGATCAGACGGGGCTCATGCTTATAACAGTATCCTGGCGGAGTAGACTCATTTAGACCGAAATAATCATTTGGTTTAAGCCAGGTTTCAGTAAGGCACAGAACATCGAAATTATTATCTGTGACCATTTCATTTACAATAACCGCCTTAGGTGTGACTGAGCGATCTAATGTTTAGAAGACCTAGCTTTAGAAATTGTTTTTGTTCACTAATAGCGAGATTTTTTGTTTTAATAACAATTAGATTTTTTCTAGATCCCGCAGTAGATTTATTATTTGATCTTAGTAAACGAGGAATAGACACAGTTTCTATGCAATGTTCTACACTAGTATTAATATCAATTAAATTGGTGCAGTAGAGACTGTGATTTGGATTTTTGGATACTAGTCAAATGGTATTTAACATCTTGGAGATGTTATCCGACAGAAGATCTGCCCCGATTCTACTTGGGTGTAAGCCATCAGCGCGGAAGAGCCTTGGTCGCTCCCAAAACAGATTCCAATTATTTACAAAGAGCAGTTTCTGCTCATTGCACCATGACAATAACCATTCATTTAGCGCGAATAATCTACTGAACTTTTCATGCCCTCGTCGGTACGTAGGAAGCGGTCCAGACACAATAATCGATGTTTCAGGCGATGTACTGCGTACCGTATCGATAAGGCTCCTGAAGTCTTTCTTCAGAACCTCCGTCTGTTACGGTGGCCGAGAGGTGCAAAACAAATTACAATTCAGAAAACACAACAACAATTCAGGGAACACAACGACAATTCAGAAAACACAACGACAATTCAGAAAACAAAGTAACAATTCAGAAAACAAAATAACAATTCAGAAAACAAAATAACAATTCAGAAAACACAACAACAATTCAAAAAACACAACGACAATTCAGAAAACAAAATAACAATTCAGAAAACACAACGACAATTCATTCAAAACGGAAAAGGTATGTATATTTTGAGAATGGCATACTTGTCGCTGATTGGACGAGACATCTGTCAATCAAGCCAGAACCGGAATCAAGCGATTACTGGAAGTACCCCGAGGGTAGAAAAGTGATTAGTTTTTACCATAGACTGTAAAAAAATAGGTTTTTACATTGAAGTCTTCACGGTTACTTTTGTACATGCAGCTTTCTCTACCGTGAACGAGATTATAATGTTATTCCCCGATGCCGATGTACAGATCAAACGTTAAATCTGAAGTAGTAGACATATATTTTTCTCGGTTGTTTAGTTTCCTTAACTTTATATCTCGGCGCTGTGCTGCAGAATTGGGGATTCCCTCAATCGTCATTGTCCAGGATCACCCTGCAGTCAGGACACTTAAAGTAACTCAATGGACAAAACACAGTACAATAAAAGACCAAACTTTCACCTTATTGGGAATTTAGGCTATATTAATAGGCTACAGGTAGCAGATGGACCAGAATATGAACGTAACGCGCTAAGTGATTCCCTGTGAAGTATAGGCTAATGTAACTGGCATAAGCTGGCCTAGATATTCGTACATTTAGGGACCGTGACCGTCTCTAAAGTTACATACGACATAGATGTCAGGCATGATGCACACTTTTTAGATAGTTGATATTAAAATTAATATGAGCTCATGCGGTACTGAAAAAAATATGTACAGATGATTCGACAGTTTATTTGATTAAAATACCAAAAACGAAGCGCTTTTCTACCCTCGGTACTTCCAGTAATCGCTTGATTCCGGTTCTGGCTTGATTGACAGGTGTCTCGTCCAATCAGCGACAAGTATGCCATTCTCAAAATATACCTACCTTTTCCGTTTTGAATGAATTGTCGTTGTGTTTTCTGAATTGTTATTTTGTTTTCTGAATTGTCGTTGTGCACCAAAACTTTGGAACTGTCTTCCTTGCATTGTCCAGGAAGCAGAGCAGACACACTCTGTCAGTTTAAATCTAGACTAAAAAAACATCTCTTTGACCTTGCATACACATAACACACTAGACTTCTATAATTCAATGTTAGGCTGCATAGATTAGATCATTAGACACTTCCCATAAATCCTGATGTACTCGTTACATCATAAGAAGAATGGCATCTACGCTAATATTAGTCTCTCTGTTTATCCCGAGGTTTACCGCAGTCCGCCGGATCCAGGCCGTATCCAGATCTGATGAAGGACCTGCGTCTAGGCGCGACGACAACGCAGTCCTGAAGTGTCACTAGTCCCTCCCTGTGAAGGCCTCCTTCCCTTTACCTCTGTACAGATAATCGTTGTCAGGATAATTCCAGTTCACGTGGCTAGGCCGAAGCGATAAAATTCTGTATTATAAATTTTAAGGCCAGACAAGTAGTTTGTTGAGGGTTGGTTTTTTAGGGAAGGACTACATGCCTGCGCACATATATTCAAACGCGCATACCGCATACCTATAGAATGAACTCTTAATACGCATATGCACGCCATCAGCGTTCTCACAGGTTTGCGTTTTTAAAGTTGGCGTAGAGAGAACTTAAGAGTTTTCTGTTAAAACGGTGTTGTAT
This sequence comes from Tiaroga cobitis, assembly GCA_030578255.1. Taxonomy (NCBI): domain Eukaryota; kingdom Metazoa; phylum Chordata; class Actinopteri; order Cypriniformes; family Leuciscidae; genus Tiaroga; species Tiaroga cobitis. Next base: position 35,387,998 of record CM060606.1, read on the forward strand.
AGCGGCCCCTAAGTTAATAACTAATGATCGTTGCGATGGAAGTGAATCAATTAAAACTAACTTTAGCTGGAAAATAACTTTATTCTAGAGCTGTCATAAAGCCAAAACAATCTCTATTACTTTCATTTCCTATTATCACTGTAAAGCAGATTTGGAACAATCTACATTGTTAAAAGCACTATATAAAGATGATACAAAGATACAAAAAGATGACTTGACTTGAGTTGACTTGTATGGCTTTCTTTCTTCTGTGGAATCAGAAATGTCTGACATTTTGAATATCATCAGTGAAGAAAATATCTTAAATTTCAGTTTGTCCTTTTTTATATAGTTTTATTTGGATTTATTTTATGGTGACTTTTTGTCATTATTGGAGCTTTACAGGTTCAGCCCCCATTCCTTTTCATCAAATGGTTAAAAAGCAGCATAAACAGGCGTCAAAACACCCTTTTTATGTTCCACAAAGGAAAGTCAAATGGGTTTGGAACAAATGATATTGAGTAAATAATATTTGTATATTTTGGGTGACCTATCTTTTTAAATATTCTGGAAAAAAATATTTATCACATAAAGCTTTTCTTGTAATTTGTATATTTTTTGTTTTGTGCATATCTTAGGCATCAACATTATAAATACCATTCAATCTTTTGTGAAGTTTCTGTGCAAACAGAAGTTCATTGTGCTTCTTTTGATCAAAGTCAATAAACCTTGAGTTGATTTCTTTGGCACCTTTGTTTAATGCAAAATGAACATAAGTGTTTCATTTCATTTTATTTAAAAGTGTTTAACTTTGAACATTATGCTGATCATGAGAACCCACAAATCATTGTTGGTAAAAGAAGAAAAAAGACAGAAACAGAAATAAACAGAAAGTTTCGAGATTCAGTAACATTTTTAACAAAGAAATATTTGAATGCAAGATGAAGAAATATTGTCAGATTCACATTACAAGTTAAATTGTTTTTTATGACCACCTTGGAGGGGATCATTAAATTATTCGAAAGCAGTGGGACAGAATGTTGTTTTGCTGTATTGTGCTGGGTAAACATATCATGTGTGTTAAACGTTAAAACACATTTCTGGCCTCTAGTTTTGACTGTGGTTGGTTAGACATTATGACCTGTGTATGGAGAGGTAGTATGAAAACACACAGCAGAGAGTGAATGTGTAACCAGCAGAAGCACCTTGGAGATGGTATGTTACATTGCTGTGGTTACGAAGTGCCCATGCCTGGGTATCAACATACTGTATCTTAAGTGCATCCATTACTCATGTAAATTTACATCCCAGGAGAACATCTAGTGTGATGGATTGATGAACAATGTCATATAGGTGCATCAGCAGCTGCTTTGAAACAATCCATTGTTAAAAGCGCTATATAAATGAAGATGACTTGACTTGATCAGAAGAATCCATACATCATAGAACAAGGCTATCCATGTATGGTGTATTGGCTACATAAGTTTGAGGTCACACAAACAACATGCCTACCCTGTAACACTGACCCAGCATGTGTGCATAGTGATATTTTCACCTTGCAAATGCCACTGGTTTTAAACAAATCCATGATGGCTCTATAGCAGCCAGAAAAGCATTTAAATGTGGGATTGAGGCTGACATATGAAAAGTCATAGACCCCTATTTACTGAAACCACATATAATCCTCTTGGAAACAGCTGATGAAAAGTCAAGGCCATTTTCTGAATAAACATCATCAGCCCCAAACACTAATCATCTCTGGCCAGTTTGATGTCAAACAGACATGGGGCTGAGTAAAGAGCAGAGAAGAGAAACAGGAAAAGTCATTCAATTTCTCGGTCAAAGGAGGCAAGGAATCCAAGAATAGTTGGCTAACTGCTCTACAATTTGAGAAATAACTTTTTCTGAACAAATTTCCCTGTTGTCCTGAAAAATAACAACAGTTTGCTGACACTCAAAGTCAATATTTAAGCGTGATTTTGGGCCTGTATTGATCAACTAATTTGTATTTGTGTATAGGGGAAATAGAAGTGACAACACTTCTGTGACAATGTGCGGCCTTTGTCAAGATACATGAAAAAATATTCACCTGGTTAGATGTAGAGATTGAGTGCAGACCAAGATATACTTTTGGCCCACAGAAAATAGCCAACATGTCATGAAATGATTTAGACAGGTCAAATAATTTGTTTTCTAGATGGTGCAATGCAGTAAAAACCCTTTGTAATGTCCAACCAAAGGGATAGGGATCTTACAGCCTCTTGAAGTTATGTGAATGGGAATCATTTTGGGATGGGGAATTTAATGATTTTGGTTCAGATTCTCAGAATATTTTAATAAAGCACAGCCAACAATTATTCCATGACCAATTCAATTTCGAGATGTTTTATTCTGTGGCTCTTCTGTAACACAGTTACACAGCTAACATTTACTTCTTACAATTAAATGAGATTATACAACTTTTCCGTAATTTAGTGGTTGTTTTCAACCTGCTCTTCTTCGGCCAGACAGGCGAGACAGTGATCAGAAGTGACCACAGATGTGTTCCTTTGGAAACTTTTAAAGCATTGGTTTATAATTCACAAAGTTTGGACATTATGCACTCAATCAACATCCAGCAAATTTATCCAAATACATTTTTTTCCTCTAACCTCTAAGGGAAAGGGTGGAAACTGAATGTTTTCCAGGAGATAGAATGGATTATAGTAGTGTGCCCTCTTTTGATCTTTACTTTACTTCCTCTGGAGAGATGGGTCTGAGTCTTTACAGTCTAGGTAGTTAACAAAGAACAGAAGCCTAAGTCAGAAAGAACATGACTGAGAGCTAAATGGCATGCACTGTTGTCCCTATCTATGTTAAAGGGCAAAAGATAACCACTGGAGTCAGAGGCTCCCGCGTTGCCTGTGATGTGAGCTTTTTATGAGTAAATAAGATATTTAAATAAATTCACTTATGATTCCACAGCTAATGTTTCTTCATTGAATCTAAATGTTACTGAATCAATATGTATTTGATTAATAGATTTAAAATCTCATAAATTGTTAATCTTATTGACATGTTTTATTTTTCAGTTAAAGTATTTAGCTATTTAGCAGTTGATTAGCTATTTTTTTAAGATGCAGAGTTTGATGCCTGACCATCCAAAGCACATCCAATCCCCCTTTAAATACCTGAGGAATATCGGCAAACCAGATGCACTTAAGTGATGCAAAGAGAGACTAGAAGTTCATGACAGCTTGTCTGACTTTTTCGAGATGGAAAAGCTTGTTTGTTTAGGCTCGACTTAAAACAGACTTGGTCTGGCAGGACTAGAGGTTCGTGAAACTGAGATTGGTGGAGAGCCATTTTGCATTACACTTTAGATTAACACAAGTCTTGAAGGAAACCAGCTTGTAATTTTTTTCAACATTAGTTGTGCCATCTAAGACACTACAAAGTCACTTTACGAACAGACTATCCATTATCGAGCATACCAGGCAAAATGGTACTGCATGCATGTTAAAATAGCATGGAATAGCTTATTTACATGCCTTCTACAATATGTTTAGTTCATTTACTGGTTTTAGACGAACATAGAATCTGAGAAAGAGGGTAAAATTACATCTTCACAGCACTGGCACGCACGACTGCACACACACAGCAAACACGTCCATCCACGTTCAACCTGTCACACATGAGATCACATCAATTGCAAACCACAACGATCCAATGATCCAATCAATTCCCGATAGACAATTCAAGTCCTGCCCTACATTTTTTCTTGTTCGAGATGCAGTTTCACTAAGAAATACATCACAATAGGGAAGAAAATTTCCTGCAATTTCCGTTTCATGCGACTTTAACTTCCATTTTACAAATTGAATGTGATGAAATACAAAATTCTATCATGAAACTCTATGGCGTTGGCTGATTGGTCAATAACTCAATCTGCTTGCAATCACATCATTCTCTATAAGGCACAGCTGATTGGTTCCTGCTGTGTCAGTATCAATGAGCTCACTGCTCAACCTTCAACTACTCGGTTTGACATTTGCTGTAGACTTCCCCAGCTCCACCTGTATAGATCTGCTAGGGGTAATTGTTGTGTGTTATATTGTACAGCAGCATCATGTCTTGCTTGTTCACAGCAGTGTGTCGTGTATGTATTGGCAGTTGCAATTCCCGTACTTGATCAGCATCAATAACAGCAGCAGCGTAGCAGATCTATTCCGCCAAGACCAACCATATAACCATTGTCAATCCATTGTCATATCCATTACCATGCCAAACACTCAGAGAACTGTCGTGACAGAAATTAAATTGTGATAAAATCTTCAAGAAGTGTGTTACTTTAGCTAATTTTAATTAAGTAAATTGAAAAAGCAGCAAAATCCTGTTTTTTTTTCATGTAAACCAATACATTTACATTTTTAACATTTTTAAGCCAAGCTTTAATTCCTGCTAAGCTTATAATAAATTTAGTAATATATAAAAGCTATAATAAAAGCTATAATATATAAATTAATGTATAATATAATGTATAATATATAAAAGCTATAATGTGCATTCCCACCACCCCCACACTTTTCAGATGGCTCTTATGCTCCTGGCTAGTCGGTTTACAGATAGATGTTTTCCTGTCTCTTGCTGTGAAACAAGTAGAAGAGCTTCTGGCTGATCTTTTTAAAACAGACACAGTGCTGACACACAGTATAAAGAGGCCCACCAAGAGGGCCAAAAAAAGAGTACGGTAAAGTTCATTGGGTTCGTCACGCACTATTTTAGGATCAAAATGTTAACCATATTATTTCCTTGTCGACTATGGTGAATTACATAGGAGAGGGGTCCTCATAAACACTGGTGGTTTAAGGAGGGTGTTCCTGGCACTATCTCCAGCTGCTGCCAGCAGATAATGCTGCCCTGTGATTTATGTGGTGCGAAAACTGAGGCTCCAGGGAGCGAAGAGCTAAACAAGTGGAAGCTTAAGGAGTAACTTAACAGAAGATAAACACATTAGAGGATTAATGTTACACCACACACACAAAAAGAACAAAAAAAAAACACACACACAAGTCCTGGCTCAGATGTGCCTATTTGCATTTAGCAGTCTGTATTCACTTGCTTCTTAAATAGTTTTAATTGTTGATGCACATAAAGACCCCCAAATATGATGGTCTGCATGTGAGGGACTGCCCACTGTAAAACAATAAAAATAAATAAAAAATAAAAACATCCTGGTAGCTGTGGTTGCCAGATTAATTCTGTATAAACAAAAAAATACAGTAAAAATGTAACATTGTAACAGATGTAACAGAACAACCTGTACATTTTACAGTATAAACCTGTAATTTGCAAACAAGAAAATGTGCAACTTAAGGCTACACGCTGCTACTAAAATCTATTTTTTCTACCTTTAACATATACAGTGGTATGAAAAAGTTTGGGCACCCCTGTAAATTTTCATGATTTTCTTTTATAAATCATTGGTTGTCTGGATAAGAAATTTCAATTAAATATATCATATAGGAGACAAACACAGTGATATTTGAGAAGTGAAATAAAGTTTATATGATTTATGGAAAGTGTGCAAGAATTATTTAAACTAAATTAGGCATGTGCCTAAATTTAGGCACCACAAAATAATAATTAACTCAATATTTTGTGCATCCTCCTTTTGCATAAATAACAGCCTCTAAACGCTTTCTATAGCTTCCAATTAGAGTCTGGATTCTGGCGAAAGGTATTTTGGACCATTCTTCTTTACAAAACATCTCCAGTTCAGTCAGGTTTGATGGTTTACGAGCATGGACAGCCCGCTTTAAATAATACCACACATTTTCAATAATATTCAGGTCTGGGGACTGAGATGGCCATTCCAGAACGTTGTACTTGTTCCTCTGCATTAATGCCTTAGTAGATTTTGATCAGTGTTTTGGGTCGTTGTCTTGTTGAAAGATCCAGCCCCGGCGCAACTTCAACTTTGTCACTGATTCCTGGACATTGTTCTCCAGAATCTGCTGATATTGAATGGAATCCATGCGACCCTCAACTTTAACCAGATTCCCAGTCCCTGCACTGGCCACACAGCCCCACAGCATGATGAAACCCCCACCAAATTTTACTGTAGGTAGCAAGTGTTTTTCTTGGAATGCTGTGTTCTTTTTCCCGCCATGCATAACGCCCCTTGTTTTGCCCAAATAACTCTATTTTAGTTTCATCAGTCCACAGCACCTTATTCCAAAGTGAAGCTGGCTTGTCCAAATGTTCTTGAGCATACCTCAAGTGACACCGTTTGTGGCGTGTGCTGAGAAAAGGCTTTTTCCGCATTACTCGTCCATACAGCATCTCCTTGTGTAAAGTGCGCTGAATAGTTGAACGATGCACAGTGACACCATCTGCAGCAAGATGATGTTGTAGGTCTTTGGAGCTGGTCTGTGGGTTGACTGTGACTGTTCTCACCATCCTGTGCCTCTGCTTATCTGAGATCTTTCTTGGTCTGCCACTTCTGGCCTTAACTAGAACTGTGCCTCTGGTCTTCCAATTCATAACAATGTTCCTCACAGTCAAAACTGAGAGCTTAAATTTCTGAGACAGCTTTCTGTATCCTTCCCCTAAACCATGATGTTGAACAATCTTTGTTTTCAGGTCATTTGAGAGTTTTTTTGAGGCTCCCATGTTGCCACTCTTCAGAGAAGATGCAAAGAGAAGAAATACTTACAATTGGCCTCATTAAATATCCTTTCTCATGATTGGATTCACCTGTGTATGGAGGTCAAGGGTACCTGAGGTTACCAAACCAATTTTGAGTTCTAATAATTAGTGCTAAAGGTATTGAAATCAATAAAATGACAAGGGTGCCTAAATTTATGCACATGCCTAATTTAGTTTAAATAATTCTTGCACACTTTCCATAAATCATATAAACTTTATTTCACTTCTCAAATATCACTGTGCTTGTCTCCTATATGATATATTTAATTGAAATTTCTTATCCAGACAACCAATTATTTATAAAAGAAAATCGTGAAAATGTACAGGGGTGCCCAAACTTTTTCATACCACTGTACTATGCAAGTGGTAAAAGAGGAAGCCACATGATAAATCATGAAGAAGAGTCTTTCATGCAAATACAAAATACCACCATCATGGTAAAACATGACACTTAAACAATGCAATAATCATTCATTAAATGTTAACAGCATTCATTCTGTTAAATTCATTAACAGAGATGTAACATAAAACCCAAATGTGCATAACTGATCCACAATTATATATGTGCAAAGAAATTATTTGGACAAAATACTTTGAAATATGAAGTGTCACACAGAGAATACTGGGAATGTCAGTTTACAGTTATTGTAAACTGTAAATTATTATTTCATTTGTTCTGCACTTCTAAAAACTATACATTTAACAGTATGTTACTGTAAAATTACATGAAATGTCCTCTTTTACAGTTTTTACGGTAATACTGTTATCTATAAACAGTTTTTTTCCCATAGCGTTTTTACAATATTTTACAGTTAAAATTACAGTGTAAAGGCAATCATTTTTTATATATAAAGTACAACAATAATGATCAATTAAATACTAAATTTACTAAATTAAATAGTCATTTGCAATTTAAAAAAAAATATCAGGAAATCCTTTATTTTGTATTATACAAACTTATTGTATTATAACTCTGGCTCCTTAACTTTATTAACAAACACCTTTCTTCTTTCATTGTATAATTGGCAAAGGTTATAGACATGAAGAAACCATTTGTTTTAAAAAATGGCTGTGCTGACAACATAAAAAGTATTTTATTTCATTTGAAGCCTGCAGTGCTTCATGCTAACTGTACATTGCTGTCCGATAAAGATGAGTAACATGTCCGTCCTGCTGAAATACTATCCAGAGTTGGACATATGAAATCATAAGACACAGCAATTCAACTCGACTTGACCGTGCAGTGTAATGAAATATCAGTCATGAGGCATGTTTTGATTATCCAGCGGCGTGGTTTCGATTTGAAAGAGACCTTTTAGAATAGCATCTTCTGGATCTGGAATGTGTCTAGTGACAAAGTGGGAGCTGAAATGTTTTAGTAAAACAATAAAATGTTTATGATTTCTGCCACAGCATATTATGGTCTGACCAAAGAACGGTGTTTATAAAAGATAATTGTGAATTTGGGATTACTTTTGTTTAACCAGAAGCATGTTTACATTTATAAACCCGGAAAAAAAATTCTGTTCGGTCTCGTATCACTACTTATGTTTTTATGTGTTTTTACACTCAGAAACATGTTAATCAGGTAAAAGTTATTTACATAAAGTAATGTTTGGATTTTTTGGAGACACTTTACAATAAGGTTTCATATGTTTTATTAACTAACATGAACTAACCATAAGCAATACATTTGTTGCTGTATACAGTTGTTCATTGTTAGTTCATGTTAGTTCACAGTGCATTAATAATGTTAACAAAAACAACTTTTGATTTTAATAATGTATTAGTAATTTTGAAATTAACATTAACAAAGATTAGCATTAACAAAGATTAACCCTAAATGTTGTAGAATTGCAGTTCATTATTAATTCATGTTAACTAATGTAGTTAGCCAATGTTAACAGACTTTATGAAGCTGTTAATATAACTATCCAGCAAAAGGTTAATTGCTAACTCTGTTAAACTAACAATGTTACAAGTAATGTGAAGTCTCTAGATTGTCAGGAATAAATTGTGACGTCACTTGTTGAGATACAGATGATGGTCATATTGCATTTCCACATGTTTGCCACTCTGATTAAAAAAAAATCACCCTCTGGCTTTTTCCTTCGAAAGCTGGTTCAATCAAACTGCTGAATGTCTCTGAATCCCAGAAAAACAACTAATTTAATAAACAAAGATTTTAGCTTTTGTCTTAAAATATTTACCACCTATCACTGGTGTGAGAACTGTCTAGCTATATGACTTCCTGTATTAATGTACAAAGCCACGAAGTGTGCAAACAGACATTTTCATTTCCTTTGTAGTTTCTTAAAATAAATGAATAAAGTGTAGATAATAAATGTGAGGTCAAACTGTGTTAATTTGCCTGTACTTGTGCCTTCATCCTTTTGCTTTTGCATAAAAGAGCAACTGTTTTGTGTCTTTAGTCTGTTAGTGTTTTGCCTCTCTGTTTTGCCAGTAGTCAAGTGTCGCCAATAGGGAATTTATCTTGATGGTTAAATGACCAGTTTAGCCTAAATCCTGCTTTAAGTATAGCTTCATGTACTTCCCTTTGCTGATGAGAATAATTGATAGCATTTGGTCTTTTAAAAGGACAAACTGTCTGCTTTCAATTCTTTTTGTAAACTTTAATCTTGTATCATTTACCAGTGACTCAGCTATGATTTGCTCGGTGCAAAAGGGGTGACGAGGCTGTAGGCCATGATGACTGACTGTTGAAAGGTAACTCTGGAGCTTGAGATCCGTCTCTACAGATGATTAAATGACACATGTAGTTGTGCTTCAGCTTTCATCTTTAGTGCATTTTCTTTATAATTCTAAATGTGCTGACATAATGTGTAACATGTAACCTGCATTGGCTTTGTTATGGCCATTTCTAATAATCATCTGATTTATTGTTAAAGTTGCCATTGGAAATCAGGCTTAACGCTGAATATTATTACTACAGTGGCTTGCAAAAATATTCAAACACATTTTTTGTTGCTGCCTTAAATTAAACTACTTTAAATTACTCTATTTCCATATCAATCTACACTCCATACACCAATGACAAGGCAAAAAAAAAAAAAAAAACAGACAACTTAGCACATTTATTAAAAAGGAAAAACTGAAATATTTGTAAAGAATATTCATTCATGAACACAATTTTAATATTCATATTATAATTATTATAAGTATAATTATATATTTATTGCAATATAAAGTATGTGTGCATACACAAATATATTATAATTTATATTATTAAATATGTCAGTAACACTTTATAATAAGGGCTTATTTGTTAACAGTTAATGCATTGATTAACTATGAACAATGAGCAACATATTTGCACAACATGTATTAACCTTTGGTAATGTTAATAATACTTAATGTTCATGTTAGTTCAGTGCGTTAACTAATGTTGATAAATACAACTTTTGATATTAGTAAATGTTGAGATTAACATTAAGATTGATAAATGCTGGAGAAGTATTGTTCATTGTTAGTTCAGGTTTACTAATTTAGTTAACTAATGTTAGCAAATGAAACCTTATTGTAAAGTGCTACCAATTTAAGTTACATTTAAAAAAATATGCATGCATTCAATTATAATATTATTTGAATTAATATTTGGTATTATTAAGTAAATAAGATTTATAATTAAGCAGATTATATTCCATAACATTAAAATTCTTATCAGTCAAAAAATATATATGCAGAATTGTTCACCTCCTCTACCATATAGATATATTCAGATAGATATAACAAACAAAGAAGTATTATTATTATTACTAGCCAGACACATTCAAAATCCAGCAAAGGCTTTGGTCTTGATCCATCATACTTTCTCCCATGTGGCTGCCTGTTTACTGGCAATGCCGAGAACAGATTAAGTGAATACCTTAAAGGATATCATGACCCTGCAACTTAACCCAATCTTGACGGAAAAATCAAACAAGCAAATCCACTTTTTTCCTCCCTGACGGAAAAAAGTGGACCTATCAGCAAGCCATCTTAAAAATGCCTCTCACTCTGGCATTGGTTGTTGGAGCACCTGTTTGCAACTGCTGTTGAATTGCTCAATAACACAGCCAGGATAATACATGCTGAATATTTTATTTTAGGACACAGCTCAATATCCTCTATTATTTGAAAAGAGTTCATTAAACCTGGGCTGTTATTATAGTGTTTAGCATGAAACGTGTCCTCGTTTGACTTTTACAATGCAATTTTGATTTATTTGCATACTATTTATTATGGTAATAAAATGTAACCAGCACATCAAAAGTTTCTGGAATAAAAAAAATCCTTCTCTAGACATACTTTAAATAAATAACTGTTAGTGCTTATTCAAATATTCAGTGCAACCAAATCATAAATTGCTCTAATTAATACTATACATAAGATTCCATCAGTATTTTCAAATATTATTGATGACAAATTTTAATAGACAACAAAATACTTTTGGAATCCAATCCAATTTTGAAAAGTGTTGTTTTTATGGTGGTTTATACCAAGAATTCATCGAAATGAGCAAAATGTCTGGAGCTTTCATAAAGGGATTGGAAACAAAATATAGAATTTCACGTAACCGCAACTCCATTCAATTTAATAGCCTTTCAGAGACAGTCCTCTGAGAAAGCATCTCAGGAAATCATGATGATTTGCCTCTCATTCTCTTTTATGATGTCAGCTTGACAAGCTGGACATCAGAGTAATGTGGGTCTTAAAACGGAAAATTAAATCTGAAAATAATTTATGCATTGTTTTTGTTTTCTCTCTTGGTAAAGAACTCTGTTTGCAGAGCATTTCTGATGTTGTCACATTTGATTTTAACTGAGTGAAAGCGAACAACTGAAGAAAAACATGACAAAAAGAACATGACAGTCTGAACTGTTCCTAGTGCAAATCTGTGATCAAAAGACTATACGAGTGATTCCTTATTCTGAGTTTAATTCCTGAACAGTGTAAAAATTACTCAAAAATAAAAGACAACGTTTAGGAAAGTTCTCATTTTCTTTTTAGGTTGAAATAAAAGAAAATAGTTTTTTTTTTACAAAAAAAAAATAAAAGAACAAGTTTTTATGTATGAATAAAAGTTATCTATAGAATATTCTGTGATATTAAACTATTAAAGGTGATCTCTGATGGGCTGGATTTTTAGGGCCAGATTTACTAAACAAGTCAAATGAATATGGGTTGTTAACATGTCCTGAGGTCACGTTAACTCCACCTAATTGTATTTTAACATTAAACATATTTTATGGTTATTGTGCATTGGAGGGTTTGCGCTGGCGCAAGCTGTTAGTGAATCTGATCCTAAGTCTATAGAATAGTATTATACAAGGTATGCCTGGTTCTCATTGACTGTGTTGGCCGCCCCAGAAGCCATTATCTACGCATTCCACACAGGCTCTGTGCAGGTTTTACGTTTACACGATACACCGGCTGGCAACACAACACAAATTTATCGTTGCTCCAAGCTGAAAACTGTTTATTAAATGCATCTGTGTAATGTTTTCTATAATACCATTTTGAGAATATGCGAAGTTTATTGTTCCTTTTTCCACTTTGTTTTCTTTAACTTGAGTGGAATGTAATCTTGTAGAGTAGAACATGTGCTGAAAGAAAACAGGTAAGTCATACATCTTATATAACGTCAAAATTTAGAGTTCAAACTGCTCTCTTTAATCGGTCCAAAAGCAGAAGACAGATTCTAAATTAAATGTAGCGAACAGACACTGGTTGAAGCTCAAAGACATGGAACAGGATAATGCAACTGAAGGAATAACTATCACTGCATGCCCTCTTCTGGGTATACAGAGTCCTACATGAGTGTAATGCATGTATTGGCCTAGAAATAGTCATTCTGATATTTATTGCAAATAAAGAGTTTCCCAAATTAAATATGTTTCCCTGTTAAACAGCATGGGAGCAATAGCTGTAATGATGCTGTGCTAGTCCAAAAAGACATTGTTACAAATAGCTCGGGTTTACCTTTGTGTTGCTTCAGACCCAAATATACTGAACAAATAAAAGGAGAAAAAAAAAACGTGATATTTTAAAATATGAGTAATTGGTGCACAATATGTGCATTTGTCTTAACAAATATCAATATTTTAATTTAAATTATTGATGAATTTATAAGTACAGGTTTGTATAGGCTAGTTTCCGCAACTCCATTTCTTTAGTTTTTAATCATATGTTAAAGTTTTTTTGTCATATTGTCCTGCAGTATTATAGCATTTTTAAAAATGCAAATACTGTATACTCTCTCAATTGTAAGGTCATAACACCTCTAGAGAAAAAAAAACCTATACCGAAATGTATTTAAAATACATTTATTTCATACTAAGTTAGTATAATACAAATCCATTAACATTACTGACATAATGCATGAAGCTACTGATATGAATATTATAATGAAACTTTTGAGTACTTTTTTATTGCACAATGCACATTTCTTAATATTAAGCATAAAATGAGTTTTAATATTACTTTTAGTAAATATATGATCTACAGTAGCCTACATCAGTCTTTAAATGAAATATATTTAAAGTGTACCTATACTTGCAATAGTTACATTATAGCACAATCAAACATACTTAAGTTTATCTTTAGTTGGACCTCAGCACTATTTCCAGATAACTCTGCATTAAGTGCAAAATTAGTTGTTCCAATTTAGCAGAAGTTTATCAATTTAGTATACCAACAGTGCAGTTGCAGGGTATTTATATTAAGTAGGCCTACATACATATCTATGTAAATGTATTTGCAGTATAGTATTTCAAATACAATTTGGTATATTTACATTGGTACATTGCATACCAATGGGTAACTGTGGCTTGATATGAGTCCGAGGAGCTACCATAGAGTTATGGGAGCTACAGACTTTTCTCAACGGTAAAAGAATGAAAATCCGTCGCTTGATTGATGACGTACTTCCTGGTTGATGTAGTTTATTGTAACACGTGGAAATCTACAGTGGACTGAAATACTGCTTTATTTCTATATTTACAGAATTGGGAGTGTACCGGAGTAATCGATCACAATGGTTAAACCAAAATACAAGGGGAAAAGCTCCATAAATCCCTCAACCTCCAGTAGTAATCCCGGTAAGATGAAATGAACCGCTGGTCTGAATGTGAACTGCTAGCCAGGCTAAGCTATTAGCCAACTCTTGTTGAGAAGTATGTTGTAAAGCAAATTGCTTAAGTTCTAGTCGTACAGGTTAACTCGTTGATTGTGTGTAACCACGACTTCTGTCAAGCATTTAAATGTCCCATCAGAGGTTGGCACTTATGTTGTGATGACCGTGTTAGTGTGCCAAACGTGCCTTTTTTTTACATGACAATTATAACATCAAATAAAAATCGTACTAGATTGCTACCACAATGTTTGAATGTTTTTTAAAAATGTTCCGGATCAGTTGTCAGTCTGAGCAATTATGGGGCTGTCACTTACAACGGTTGTCACATTTTTAAATATCCCAAAAATGTGTTACTTTCAGTGCTATTTTGCTATAAATCCTGATTATTTTGTTACACTGTTAATAAAAAACTATTTACAAATAAAATGCGATCTTTCTTTTTGTAAAAAAAATATCTCGCATATATGACCACATGACCGATCTGAAGTTAACATATTGAATGTAACCAAGGATAAGTTAAGGACACATGCTACAAATTATAATACAATAATATATATTAATAATAAAAAATATTCAGCAAGGATGCATTCAATTAATCAAAAAAGTGGCAGTGAAGAAATTGAAATAAATGCTGTTCTTTTGAATTATTCATCAAAGAATAATTGACAACAGAATATCGTGGTCTGTTTTCACCAGTGATGATAATAAGAAATGTTTTGAGCATCAAATCAGCATATTAGAATGATCTCTGAAGGATCATGTGACACTGAAGCCTGAAGTAATGGCTGCTGAAAATTTTGCTTTGCCATCACAGGAATAAATGGCATTATAATGTATATTAAAATAGATAACAGTTACTTTAATATTTCACTATATTACTGTTTTACTGTATTTTTAATAAAAAATGCAACCTTGGTGAACATAAGAGACTCCTTTCAAAATCTTACTGTCCCCTAACTTTTTGAACATTCATTGTTGATATGTATGTGGCAGATAAAATATACTGAAGACAACGGAGGTGTACACACAAGCCGTGATATTTTACATGTTATTAATTCAATCAAATATTTAAAAACAGAAATTGTGCATTATCCATTCACAAGGGAGTTGGTAGACTTTTGAACTGACACAAGGACCCATTCTGTTAACCCGTTTGTTCCAATTGAACAATCTATCACAGGTCACCCAAAATTAAAGTAGATTGAACTATATGTCCCTGTGTATAATAATGTTTATCCATATTTTAACATTCCCTACAGACCGAGTCAAGGGAGCTGGAGGGAACAACATGAGGGACCGTGCCACAATCCGACGGTTGAATATGTACAGACAGAAGCAGAGATGGTAACAGTTTGACCTGTGATTTACAAAATTACATATACAAGATTCAGATTTGTAGCGAACACTATTTCTTTATTCAGATCCCCATTAGCTTCCAGAAAGTGGTTGCTAATCTTCCTGGGCTCCACAAAGCAATACAAGACAGAAAGCCATACACATAAAATAAAAACAAAAATACAGTCAATTACTCTAATCAAATCACCAAATTATACATCTTAGCAGTAGCAGCACATCCAACATACATCTACATATTTGTAAGCCTATCTTTACATTGTATATAGGTTTTGACAAGAATTCAAGTTAATTGATAAAACATGCATGTTTTTTTTTTTCATTATTATGCTCACAGCAACAATCGGGGTAAGGTGATCAAGCCCTTGCAGTACCAGAACACAGTTGCTCCTGGAACTGTGGCCAGAGTTGAGCCCAACATCAAGTGGTTCGGTAAGAGCAATCCATTTTAGAGTTTTAATGAATCCTAATCTGTGACTGAGAATGATTATTGGGGGGAATTAGCCTCAATTGTCCTCTTTTCCAAGTAGGATTAGGATCTGAATATATACATATTTATTTGCTTTTCCCATATGCTCCCTGTGCAGCTAATACACGTGTCATCAAGCAGTCATCATTGCAGAAATTCCAAGAAGAGATGAACGCAGTAAAGAAAAGTCCGTACAGAGTAGTGATGAAACAGAGCAAGCTACCGATGTCCTTGCTGCATGACCGAATAAAGGCACACGTGAGTATGCAGATACCTTGGTATACATCCACTGTTTTTAAATACAAAAATCCTGTTTTTTAGTCCCAATGTAGCCTGTTGAGAGGAGACGAGTTGGCTGTTTGCGTGAAACCCTTTTAGATTTGATGAGCAGCCAGTCCCATAATTCATTGGGATGAGCTCTGTAAAATAAATACATAAAAAAATGTGAAAATATTTATAATTCACTTAAAGGGATACTTCACCTCTGGACAGATGAATGTGTATTTAAAATGGGTTATTTATGTAGAAGAAATGTGAAATTATTTTTGAATTTGGAGCTTTCTAGACAGAGAAAAGCCAGAAAATGTATTTTTGGCTGATGTGGATGAAAGACAACAACTCCCAGAATGCACTTGATTCGCTGCCCTAGGTGGCCACGCCTACCAGTAACAGAGCGCAGTAGTTAAACAACAAGTCTAGGTTAATAGTGAGTCTCCGTGATGAGTATGCCTGGGATTTCGAGATCGCCCAAAATGTCCGGGATTCGGCTTTTGCGTTCTACAGTCGCCATTCATTGTTTACTGTGGCGAGCAGGACGAGTGAGGGCCGCGGGAGTTAGACAGTTAGATTGAAACAAAAGGTGACCGGGAAAAAGGATGAATGGTAACCCCCTACTACTCAGCTTTCTCCTACTAAGTAACTCGGCTTTCTCCACAGAACAAGAGCCTGCTAGCTTAGCTTCCAAAAAAAGATGTCTGACACTGTGTACATACTGTGAGTGAGATCCCACCCTCTATGGGTGGATTGAGAACATGCGGGACAGCTCCTACTACAGGCTGTAGTCTTTAGCCTCTGGCCAAAAAATCCTCCGATGACGCAAAATGACGATTTTTGCGTCATCGGAGGATTTTTTCCAGACAAAAAAATACATAAATCTCTCGTCTCAGGGGGATATGAGGGTGGAATGCACGGTAATATGATAATAATACAGGTTTTTTACTAATGCAAAGCTTAATGCTAAATCCTGAAGTATCCCTTTAAAACAGAAAAAAAATAAAAGTTTTACATATGTTAGAGTATCATAATGCTATGTTAGCAACATGTTAACGTCTAACTCTGGCCTTTAATTGAGGTAGTGTTATGGTATTTATTAATATTTCTTCAAATGAGCTTTTATTTTTATATTTTCAGTTTTCATTTAAAAGTTTTCATTTTTATTGGTTTTACTTTTTTCTTTTTTTTACATTTTTATTTATTTAGCTGACGCTTTTATCCAAAGCGACTTACACTTGCTATATATGTCAGAGGTTGCACGCCTCTGGAGCAACTAGGGGTTACGTGTCTTGCTCAGGGACACATTGGTGTCTCACAGTGGATTCAAACCCGGGTCTCGTCTCACACCAAAGGCATGTGTCTTATCCACTGCGCCATCACCACCCCTGTGTTTTAGCTTTAATTTTATTTCAGTTTTTGCCAATTTAACATCTAATTTCTAGTTTACAATTAAGTTTACGTTTTTCATATAGTTTTGTTTCAATTACTGAAAACGATTGATAACAGTTTGTTAGTAGTTCTGTTTTTATGATACAGAGTTTCTGTGATTTGCACAGAGTTTCTGTGTTGTCATATGATTAGAAAAAAACTAAGCAAAAATGTCCCTGACCATATACTTCAAGGGTAAAATTGCCCACTCACAAAGTCCATTTCCGACTTGAATGACCAGTTCAGCTCATTTCCGGCAAATTCCCATAAACAATTTGCATTTGCTCATTTGTATTTGTTTTTCGGGACAGCTCTTGGCTAAACGTCTCGAAACTTGTAGACCTCGTGTAACGTGTGCTTACAACAGGAAAATTATTTTGTTAGTCTGACGGCGATGCACTAGTGAGGCCACGGCCTGATCTGTGATAGAACTTACTATTTGGCACCTGGGGTCCTGCCATTGCCAGTAGTAAAGAACAGAGCAAAAATATGTGCTCAGAATAAAATGTTATGTTTTGCTCAGTTCTTCATGTTCCTTCTACAACTGTTGTTGATTCGCTTCAGGATCTAAACTGTTCCATGTGTGAGCAAAACCTTTTAGGACTTTGTGTAATGAACGCCCCACTCTACTTTTATTCTGCGTCTCAGAACTGTGACACACTTACTATGTTTTTGTTCTTGTATTCAACCTTGGTTGCAGGGAACTGGCAATACTGTCCTCTCTTTTTGATCTGTGGTGTTTGAGCAGCTCCTCCAGCGTGTGCCATAATGCCCATTGTTTGCGCACATTTTTTTTCTTTCTCAGAAATATTTTGAACATGTTGTGATGTGGTGGTTAGCCTCAAATCAGATTGTTTTTTTATCATCCACGTCAATTGTTCCGAAGAAATGCAATCTTACCAGAAGTAGAATTTCTTTCGAGAAATGTTACTGGCTTTGACAAGACCTGTAAATTGCTTGTCGTTTTATTCCATCCTCTGTTGCAACAGTGGTATGGCTTCCCTTTTTCTTTTTTTTTCTTTTTAGGTCATTACAGATTGCAATTTAGCCGGGTGAAGTTAAAGGTGTAAGATGTTTCGTTCATTGTTCTTAGGATTTGTGTGATCTTGATATAGGAATATTTGTTTTTATCAGCACTGTAAAATTAGCTGCCTTTTTGTTAAAATGTTAGTTATATACTAGCTACACTGCCGCTCAAATGTTTGGGGTCGATAAGATTTGTAAAATGTTTTTAAAATAACTCTTTTATGCTCACCAAGGCTGCAGTTATTTTATCAAAAATACAATAAAAACAATACTATTCTGAAATATGATTACATTTAAAAACAACTTTTTTTTTCTAGTTTAATATATTTTACAATGTAATATATTCCTGTGATGCAAAGCTGAATTTTCAGCATCATTACTCATTACTAGTCTTCAGTTTCACATGATCCTTCAGAAATCATTCTAATATGCTGATTTGCTGCTTAAGAAACATTTCAACGATGTTAAAAACAGTTTGATTTAATATTTTTGTGTAAACCGTGATACATTGAGTTTTTTTCGGGATGCTTTAATGGATAGAAAGCTAAAAAGAAAAGCATTCATTTTAAATTGAACTTTTGGCTGCAATGTCAGTGTCCTTACTATCACTTTTGATCAATTTAACGCATCCTTGCTTGAATAAAAGTTTTTTTTTTTTTTTTTTCTTACTGGCACCAAACTTAAGAACAGTAGTGTATATACAATTATAAATATGTAAAGCTGGTGTTTACAAATCTGATTTAAACCATATCTGCATTTAGTTTGAAAAAGTTTACAATCTGATTTTTTTGGGGAATACGTCTAGATCGGATTTAAAGTTTTCTTTGTTTGGGATGTTACAAAGTGTGCAATGCTTTCTGGAACTGTGGCCAAATACAAATTTAACCTTGTTTAGTGTATTATGTCTCTTTGCATCTTGTTGACGCCTAAATCTTTACTATAGTAGATGCAGTTTAGACTACACTGTCTAAACAAACAGATTTCAGCACTTCATCAAACTGTCTATCCTAAAGATCAGTTTAAAAAAAAACAAAATAGATGTAAATGCAATATAAATAGTCATATTAATATATGCTAATAGAAGCGATCATGTTGCTTTTTATGGCACAACATTTTGTGACAAACTTGGTCAAACATAAAATGTGTTATTGAGTACACTCTGCTCTCCAATAAATCATTGGGGCTTCTTTCCTCTTAGGAATGGGGCATAGATAGCTGTCATAAATGCTTACAAGAGCTGAAATAACATATTCCTCTTCAAAGAAATTCCTAAAGTTGTGGAGATCATGGTTGGAAGATATAACAGTTCTCATGAAATATGTGTGTCAATTGATCTTCTGCTGGTTCTTGTAGAACTCCAAGGTGCACATTCTGGACACAGAGACGTTCGAGACCACTTTTGGGCCAAAGGCACAAAGAAAGAGGCCCAACTTGACTGTGGGCGAGCTGAAGGACTTTGCTGAAAAGGCAGAGGTCTCGGCTCAGAGCTACAGTACTGAGAAAGACCGTGATTTGGTGTTTGAGGACAGCGGAGTCAAGTGAGTGGGGTGATTTCTAAAGTTCCTATAGCTCAGTACATCCCTACTGCAGAAACTATGTCCTGTTTGTATAGCAAATATGGTATATATATTATGAAATAACTGGAATGCCTCAAAGCCATTTAATTTCCCCATCACTGCAGGGACGAGGCTCGGGAGGAAATCTTCAAGAAGGGTCAGTCAAAGAGGATCTGGGGCGAGCTGTATAAGGTAGCTATAACCATCTCACAACAACTTGCTCCTTTCAAAGTTGTAATAAAAACCACAGTACTGCCAAATGATGCCAAATCTTAAAATGAGGCATGTTTTGCACAGGTGATCGACTCTTCTGACGTCGTTATCCAGGTGCTTGATGCTCGGGACCCTATGGGCACTCGTTCCCAGAGCATTGAGTCCTACCTAAAGAAAGAGAAACCTTGGAAGCACCTCATCTTTGTGCTCAACAAGTGTGACCTCATTCCCACATGGGTTACGGTAAGAAAATAAAGCTGAATACTTCAATACTAGTTCCAAAACCTGTTGAGCTGCCTATGTAGGCTGGAATGATGTTCCAGATGCTTTTTAAGATACCTTCACTTGGGGAAACTCAATGTAGAATGCAAGCAAAGTGCACTTCAGTAAGCTAAGTGGGGGGAAAGGCCCATCCAAAATGGCAGAAACAGTGCCAGAAATGTCAATTATAAATCTACTTCTAAATTAAAAATAAATCTAAAGCTAGCTTAAAAATATCATTAAACATATTTATTTCCAGTAGGGCTGGGCGATATGGCCAAAAAAAATTATCACGATAATTTTTTTATATCAGTCGATATCGATAATTATCACGTTAAATATCAAATCTTTATTTCTTTTAAGTTTAAAGGCAGATTTTTGCTCCTATAAGTGAAAGTTGTAGAAACCAGAGCGTTAATTGTGGTTTTAAACTACTCTTTATTGTCAGAACATATGACAAACACTTGCCAAACAGGTGACATTTCACAAATCTGAGGTAGAACATGCAAACATTTGTCATTTTTCCTTAACAAAATAAACATCTGAATAGAAAAATATTTCTTTAGCACAGTTTGCAATATTCAAATTACATGTTTTGTCTCGAAACGCTTATTTGACAGCGAGTTGACAGTAAATCTGCATCCTAACTTAAGCTAATACTACTATGTTAAATTTATGTTCATTAACAAAAACAGTAACATCTGTTTAAAAAAAGAAATGTAACGACCACATTTTTATTTTAGTAAAATGTAATATTCTGACTGTTTGAGTTTTATTCAAATTAACCATTGGTCATCCAGTATCATGCATTTAGATCATGATAACCACAGATAAAACCAGGCATAGCCTATAACTTAGCACCTCACTATCATGGCAAAATGTAACTTTATGGTTTCTACGGTATTTGTATGAAAAACAGTAGCCTAACAGTCAAATACATTATTAAATTCTGTAATTAAATTCCATTAGTCATTTAATACATTGTCTACATTAATAATATAATACAATTCAATATGTATATCTCACATTTCATATTACTAGGCTAACGTTACAGTAAATCCATGGTAGGCTAAATGAATTCAGTATCAATTCAGATTCTGACTGTATCGTTCCGCACAGTGTTTCTCCTGTTTGTCAGCGCTGTTTCATCTACCTTTAAACTGGTTTGAACTTGACATTTGTGTTCTTCGCTGAATTCAAGCGCTTCTCACTGGATCGAGTCGTGAGCGAGACAATCAGAGTAAACGCGCATGTGCTCTAGTGAGCTCCCGTTTGGACTTTGAGCCGAGCGGATAAATGGTCCGTGTGCCGCGCTGTTCAAATGTGTTTCGTTCCGCTTTTGACGCATACACATTATCGAACATTTATCGACCTCTTGATATCGTTTTATCAAAGGGAAATTTTATCGCGATAATTATCGTTATCGTTTTATCGCCCAGCCCTAATTTCCAGCATTTGTTTGTGCTATGTGTCAGAGTATTTTGCCGTTAGCTTAGCAACATTCTAACATAGCCTGTGCTGAAATTAGGAAAATGTTTGAAATCTTGATGATAAATCAACTTATTCAGGAGCAAAAAACTGTATTTTGGAATGAAGATATTGGTAATACAAAACAAAAACATTATTTACCCAATATTTTGTGTCTACCGTGTATTTTTATTAGTGTTATTAGCTTAGCGTTATGATAACTCTAGCTCTTTTGATATCTATTTAATTTGGTGGTAGAAATGTCAGAAGTCTTAATGATAAATATACTTGGACATTCAGTTGCAAAATAGTTCAATCTAATAAAAAACACTTTTATCCCATATTTATGTGTTATGTATTTACAGTATATGCCTATTAGAGTATCATGTTGTTAGTTTAGCAAGTACTTAGTAAGTTCCTGCCTGTGCAGAGCTCTCCAAAATGGATGCTTTTGTTGTTCCTTGACAATTAGGATGTATTGAACCCCCTATGTAGGCAGTAGACAGCAAGGCAGCTCACTAGGTTTTTGGAAAAAGGCCACTGTCTGCAATGTGTCCTGTCGTACATTCAATTATCCCATCTCTGGAGTTTGTTTCACTGACAGACAGGCATGTTTATCTTGGCTTGCCCAACTTTTGTAATAGTTAACCAGTTAAAAGTTCCTTCCCTGACAGATATTTTCCAATCTTTCACATCTATAATTCTTGTTGTTTGTAAATTGTGTTATTGGCAATTCTGAAAGTCAGCAACAGGAAACGAGGGAGCTCTACCAGCTGTTTATAAGCCGCAGACTTTTGCATTCAAGCCGAAGAAACATTTGCCTACCTCCTTTAGATTTATGACAGGTCTTTTGTAAACCTAACAGGAAAATGATTGGGAAACCCATTATTTTTGTTGTTGAGAGGGAATCACTTATCATTTTGCAGTGGTTTTTATCAGTTCTCTCTTATCAAAAACATTTCTATTTCATAGATCACTTCTAGTGTCTAGACATTGGGAGACATTTAGAAAGACCAGATTTGATCCTAAATCCCATGAATTTCATCCTACATCAGAAGTAATGAACAAAACGGGATTTATAAAGGCAGAAACTGATTTAGTTTTAGAATTTTGATCAAAGATAAACATTAAAACTGTCTGCAATGTGTCTGCTCGATTGCTTTTGTCCGCCTCGCTGCCTGCTGTGAGCTGCGAGTTTGTTTGCGTCGTGGCTGTCTAAGCCTCATATTAGCTTCGTATTTCCTTCTGTTTTTCCGTATTTCTCTCTTTTATTCTGTTCTGAACCATCATTTAACTCATAATTACAACTCGGACTGTTGGCCAGACGCGTCTCAAGCCATTATACGGCTGGAACCGCAAATACGGTTGGAACATTGTTTGCTGGTCGTAGAGCGAGACACTGCTTCACTGCTGCTCGCCCTGCGATCGACTGCTTTTGTCAGCCTCGTTTGTTGGTCGTAGAGCGAGACATCGCTTCACTGCTGTTCGCCCTGCGATCGACTGCTTTTGTCAGCCTCGTTGCCTGCTGTGAGTTTGTTTGTTTGCGTCGTGGCTGTCTAAGCCTCGTATTAGGTCGTATTTCTTTCTGTTTCTCCGTATTTCTTTCTTTTATTCTGTTTTATTCTGTTTATTCTGTTTTGTTAAAATGGCGAATATATCAGGTGTATGTTATCTACCTTTTGGTGCAGATGAGAACAAATCTGATTTGCTCGCGGTGCAGTCTGAATTAGAAGCTGTAGAAAAGCAGATCCGTGACCTAGAGAGACAAGCTGAGCTGAGAGACCGGCGTTTAGCTCTTGAAACATCACACACTGATGCACACGGATCAGTGATTAACGTTAATAACCCGCTGACGCCGACCTCGTCGGAGCTGTTGTGCTGCACGCAGGAGCTAACGACACTAGGCTGCGACAGACGGAGGTTCTGAAGAAAGACTTCAGGAGCCTTATCGATACGGTACGCAGTACATCGCCTGAAACATCGATTATTGTGTCTGGACCGCTTCCTACGTACCGACGAGGGCATGAAAAGTTCAGTAGATTATTCGCGCTAAATGAATGGTTATTGTCATGGTGCAATGAGCAGAAACTGCTCTTTGTAAATAATTGGAATCTGTTTTGGGAGCGACCAAGGCTCTTCCGCGCTGATGGCCTACACCCAAGTAGAATCGGGGCAGATCTTCTGTCGGATAACATCTCCAAGATGTTAAATGCCGTTTGACTAGTATCCAAAAATCCAAATCACAGTCTCTACTGCACCAATTTAATTGATATTAATACTAGTGTAGAACATTGCATAGAAACTGTGTCTATTCCTCGTTTATGATTTACAAATGATTTACTTTTAGCTTCGGACCAAGGCTGTATCTCAGTACTAGTTTTACTTGATCTTAGTGCTGCGTTCGACACTATAGATCACGCAATACTCTTAGATCGACTACAAAATTACACTGGTGTTCAAGGACAAGCATTAAGCTGGTTCAGGTCATACTTATCTGACCGCTACCATTTCGTCTACTTAAATGGAGAAAAATCGATCATAACTTCGGCAAACTATGGAGTGCCGCAGGGATCTGTGTTAGGCCCTTTATTATTCTCAATATATATGCTGCCACTTGGTAATATTTTAAGGAAACATGGAATTAGTTTCCATTGTTATGCTGATGACACTCAAATATATATTTCATCACGGCCAGATGAATACGCTAAATTATCCAAATTGACAGATTGTGTTAAAGATATAAAAGATTGGATGACGCGTAATTTTCTTTTATTAAATCCAGACAAGACAGAGGTAATACTTATCGGTTGTAAAAACCGTCCACAAAACCTTTCACAGCACGACTTTAACATAGTAGGATGCCCTGTTACTTTATCCGCTACAGTAAAAGACCTGGGTGTTACATTAGACTGCAACCTGTCTTTTGAAAAGCATATTTCATATGTTACAAAAACCACCTTTTTCCACCTTAGAAACATTGCTAAGCTACGTAATATGCTATCAGTCTCTGATGCAGAAAAGTTAGTTCATGCATTCATGACCTCGAGACTAGATTACTGTAATGCTTTATTAGCTGGTTGTCCTGCATCTTCAATAAACAAGCTACAGTTAGTCCAAAATGCAGCCGCTAGAGTTCTTACTAGATCAAGAAAATATGATCATATAACACCGATTTTATCATCACTTCATTGGTTACCTATAAAGTTCCGTATTAATTACAAGGTATTGCTTTTGACTTATAAAGCTCTAAATGGTTTAGCTCCAGTCTATTTAACGGATCTTCTATCGCCCTACAATCCATCGCGCTCTTTAAGATCACTAAATTCGAGGCTTCTGGTCATTCCTAGGATATCCAGATCCACCAAAGGAGGCAGAGCATTTTCACATTTAGCTCCGAAGCTCTGGAATAGCCTTCCTGATATGTTCGTTGCTCAGACTCGCTCTCACAGTTTAAAACTAGACTGAAGACGCATCTATT
The DNA here is from genome assembly GCA_030578255.1 of Tiaroga cobitis. Taxonomy (NCBI): domain Eukaryota; kingdom Metazoa; phylum Chordata; class Actinopteri; order Cypriniformes; family Leuciscidae; genus Tiaroga; species Tiaroga cobitis. The sequence goes on from CM060606.1 coordinate 35,413,326, forward strand.
TAGCCAGGCATTCATATACAGTGTTTCCCCTACAATGTATTTAGCAGCGGCGCAGCGCCGCCACTGGATTTTCAGCGCCGCTGCAAAATCTTCACACGATCAGTAATATCACTACATCCACTTACACACCTAAAAACACTGAGACGTGGCATCCGCCGGCTCTGCTAATGCGGTGGCTCTGAATCCACTTGTTGACAAGAAAGGAGGAAAGATATGGAATTCCAAAATATGGAAATATTTTCGATTAGGCTAATGTCACGTTGCCATAAGGGGCCGTTCACATAGCGTGTTTTTCTGAGCGTGCACTGCAAATTCGTTATTTCAAATTCGTTATTTCACGCCACGGGAGAGAGCAAGCGCTTTTAGAAAGGAGAAAGCGGCGCTCTCCATGAGGATGAGGAAGTAGCAGCAAATAATTAAATGATTTCTAGCCCTTGCATTAGCTTTACTACTAGATATATTTATGGAGATGAGAAATAAAAAGCCGCCCTGTACAGCTATGAGCTGTTCGGCCGAGCTGTCGATGTTGTTACGGAAAGGCCAAAGCTGATCGGTTGGTTTTTGTCACATGGCGTGTTGAGATGAGATGTTACGATGTTTTCATCTCGCCACGCGCGCCTACAATTGAAAGAACGCATTTGTGCGCAAAAAACGCGATATGTGAACTAAAGTGGACTCGGGTGCGGTTGTATCCGGGTAGTTTTACGAGCAGGAGTACATGAGCACAGTCTCGGACCGACACCCGAGTGCTGTTATTAGTCCGCTAGAAAAGCAGTTCTAGGCTTATTCTTGGCTGGATAACTCTTTTAAAAAGTCTTTTAAAATGAAATACGAACACAGTTTTGGATTAAATAAAGGTACAGTCAAGTCAAATAAAACACTTGATTGTTCATGTTTGTTCACTTCATTCATTGTGCATTAAATAATGTTAACTTAAAACTTTTGATTTTAAAAATGTTAAAATTAAAAATGTAAAAAATTAAGTGCTCACAGATTGGGTGTGGCCTAAAATTTTTAATAAATTATAAATAATCTTTTTCTGGGTTGTGCCATTTCATTTTTCCCCTATCAATATCTACCTTATAGCTGAAAATGAACACAAAACAAAAACGTGAAAAATCCTGTCTAAAATTATAAAATGAAGGTTTCTGTTTGTGACCAGTTCAAGGTGCGTGCTACAATAATCATCTTGAATCTGTTGATGGTATGTCGTATTTGTATGTCTCAAAATGTCAATTTTTATCCACAAAACTTGCCAGAAGTCATGGTTTAAGGGGTTATTTAAAAAAAAAAAGTTCTTCCGAGGTACAGTCAAGTACACTTGACTTGACTTGATTAAAAACCATTTATATTTTTTTTACTTTTTTTTCCTATATTTTATTTTTATTTCAATGATTTATATCTTTCACTTTCTTCTCACCATGATATAGACGGGGTAGCTGGCTACAAACAATTATAATAATATTAATACACATTTTATATGAATATGCTCTTGAATTTAAAGGGATACTTCACCTCTGGAAAGATGAATGTGTATTTAAAATGGGTCATTTATGTAGAAGAAATGTGAAATTATTTTTGAATTTGGAGCTTTCTAGACTGAGAAAAGCCAGAAAATATTTTTTGGGCTTATTTGGATGAAAGACAACAACTCCCAGAATGGACTTGCTTCGCTGCCCTAGGTGGCCACGCCTACCAGTAACAGAGCGCAGTAGTTAAACAACAAGTCTAGGCTACTAGTGAGTCTCCGTGATGAGTCTGCCCGAAAATGTGTTTCAGGATCGCCCAAAATGTCCGGGGTCGGCTTTAGCGTTCTACAGTCGCCATTCATTGTTTACTGTGGCGAGCAGGACGAGTGAGGGCCGCGGGAGAACGGCGCAAGGCCGGTGGCGTGATTACCGATGAGAGACACTTGTGAGACACACCGGTCTCGTATCTCTCACGGAGGAGCGGGAGTTTTCTTAGCAATGTTAAAACGCACATCCACCGATCACTTGTTTAGCGTTCATGTAAACACTACATTCAGATTCACCAATCGGAATGAATTCAGTTAGATTGAAACAAAAGGTGTGCATGTAAACGACTGCAGAAAGCAAAAGCTGAATCCCGGACATCGACGGCCGGACATGTCCAGGAAAAAGAGGGTGGTAACCCCTACTACTCAGCTTTCTCCACAGAACAAGAGCCTGCTAGCTTAGCTTCCAAAAAAAGATGTCTGACACTGTGTACATACTGTGAGTGAGATCCCACCCTCTATGGGTGGGTTGAGAACATGCGGGACAGCTCCTACTACAGGCTGTAGTCTTTAGCCTCTGGCCAAAAAATCCTCAGATGATGCAAAATGACGATTTTTGCGTCATCGGAGGATTTTTACCAGACAAAAAATACATAAATCTCTCGTCTCAGGGGGATATGAGGGTGGAAAGCACGGTAATTCGAAAATACTACAGGTTTTCTACTAATGCAAAGCTTAATGCTATATCCTGAAGTATCCCTTTAAGATGAACTGCGATTTATAAAGAGGGATGCATTTTGGAAAAAAAAGATTCATATGGCTGTTTAATAAATCATTATATAAACTGTCGTACTAGGATCATTCACTTAGGATCATTCTACGGATTGCTTATACATGTATGTATGTTGTAGAAACGCTGGGTTGCAGTTCTTTCTCAGGAACACCCCACTTTGGCCTTTCACGCCAGCCTTACCAACTCCTTCGGCAAGGGCTCCCTTATCCAGCTCCTGCGGCAGTTTGGCAAGGTAAGGCCTTAAACAGTTACAGCATGTTTTTATGTGCATTCACATCATACACATCATGCCTTGGAAACCAGGGGCAGCAGTTTTTAAATACACAGCGGTTTCGCTCCACAACGTTTATCTACTCAAACCACAGTTTAAGGACAAGATCAGCCTGTTTTCTGGTCCGTAATGGCAACAGATATAGATGGCAATGGTTTGGTCGGGTACCAGATGCTCCCCACCCTCCCATACTATTGGGCTCCTCTCCTGTCTTCACATCTGCCTCTGAGCTATTTTTGGGAGCACAGCCCTAAACAAAAACTTGGAAATACTAAAAAGGAGAGTGGGCTTACGTAACATAAATTTTGTGAGAGTTATATGACAAGATACTTTTTAGGAGTTAGAAAACACCGGCACAAAAATATCCCAGTTACCATGCGTGCAATATAAATCTGAAGGTGTAATGACATTTAAGAGGCCTTTGTACATTGTGTATGAAGTCTTCATTTCTTGGACAGGGGCCCCTTTTAAAAGTGAATAGTGAAATGTGAGAGGCAATGTGTGCAAATTATTGGAGGTAGAGTTGATCCAAGGTTTTTCTTAGAATTTCCAAGGTCTTGTTTTCCTGACCTCGATACCATGAAACCGACATTATATCAGAGGACTTGACAATATGCTTTTAACTCTTCAATTTAATTGCTACTTTCAAAATGACTTTTGCCTACTATTAACATGTCCATATTGATTTTTGCTCAGCTCCACTCAGACAAAAAGCAGATCAGTGTTGGTTTCATTGGTTACCCCAATGTTGGAAAGAGCTCTGTTATCAATACCCTGCGCTCCAAAAAAGTGTGTAACGTGGCACCCCTTGCTGGTGAGACTAAGGTAAGACCTCAGAAGCTTTTTTGTTTTCATCTTGGGATGTGATTTTTTTTTTTTTTTTTTTTGATGGATTTCTGTATTTTCCTACCTGAAAAGTCTGATCCACCTGCATTGTGTAAATCTGAATAAATAAATTGTGTTTTCAAATACTTTTAAGATACTTTGTTCTTTTACCATGCGAGCAGCACATGATCCATATGATTTGAGTGGCTTGATTGGTTTGCTGTAAATGCTGCTCCACACAAACTCATCTCTGTATATATATATATATATATATATATATATATATATATATATATATATATATATATATATATATATATATATATATATATATATATATATAAATTGTTATTGTAAATAATAATAACGTGTCAAAAGGAGAAGTTTAGCACAATGTTAAAGCTGTTTTTTTTCCATGCTATGAATAAAGAGGAAAGGCTGTCAACCAGCCACTAACAATTGCAGCACTTAAACTGCATTTCAAGTCACCTTCTATTTAAGATTTTTCATTTTTGGTGAGCTGTTCCTATAACATCCACTTGTAGTTGTTACGTACTGATCGTAAACATAAGACGATTGAGCGACTTTTCTTTTAAGGGTCATTAAATGATCCTGAATTTGTTTTGTAGTCCACAAGCGAGTGTAAGACTACCTCCCAGCTCCTGACATGTTAACATTTTGGATGGCTTAAGTTTCCAGCAGTTTGGTTTTGGCTGCTACTTTTGTGTATGCATGTTTTTGTGTGAAATTACTTTTTTATGTTGTCAAATTTTTCCTCTCATTTTACAAACATGGAACTGAGAGCGAGTGAAAGTTCAAGGCGAAGGAAAAACACATTACTGACAGAGGCCAGATTGAAATCAAATTCTAAACAAATCTGGACTTCTACGCTCTTCTGTTTATGTTTTAAATGATAAATTGTATAATCTAAAATCTCCCTTGTGTACCCTGATATGGGTGATTCTTCAATTATTAGACGTTTTCTTTCCACTATTTTCTTTTCTTTTAAAAACAGAGTTTCTAGTTCGATTATGAAATAAATAGATTGATTTGATTGATTATAATACTTTTTGTTATGCCTCTTTAACTAGTTTTTCCTAATGTTGAAATGTTACATTTGCTTCAGTCACTGGTTAGGCCTGTTTAGTTTCATTTTTATTAACTCAAAAGTTAATTGACTGCTTGCTAACTTGACACAAATTATTATAAATCACATGTGTTTAAATGCAGTTCATTATATTGAAATGTTTTCGGTCTTGTGGTTTCTTAAATGGAGAAAATGGATGAATCTATGGACTGGTTCAAGCTTAAGCTTTATGCCACAACCAACTGTTTTGTTTCTGTCTGACAGGTCTGGCAGTATATCACACTAATGAGACGCCTTTTCCTCATCGACTGTCCCGGCGTCGTCTACCCCTCCGACGACAGCGAGACTGACATTGTGCTGAAGGGAGTGGTACGATGGCCTGGACTCTCAAAAGTTAACCGTTCAGATTTTGCAATCCCAGCGGCCACTTCATCCACTTATTTTATATCTGTTGCTTTTAGGTCCAAGTGGAGAAGATCCGAACTCCAGAGGATCACATCGGAGCGGTGCTGGAGAGGGCCAAAGCGGAGTACATCCAGAAGACATACCGCATTCCATCCTGGAGCTCCGCCGAGGATTTCCTGGAAAAGCTCGCCTTTCGCACCGGAAAACTGCTTAAGGTCTGGCCTGATTGTGGAGCATCTGATAAAATGAACTGTCAGCTCGGTCCTCGCGGCACATTTGTTTATTCGTTCCTCTAGAGTGTCCGATTGAGATGTGACAGTTTGCTTACTTTAAACGGGTGGAAAACATTTAAATGAACGTTCAAATAGCCACATTTTTGATACTCTCATGCCAAAACCACTCTGATTTAATTCAAAATCTGAGATTTATAAAAGGGTTTTGGCCTACAGGTTGGTTACATGGGTTAGTTCACATCTTTGTCTTTGTCCAAATACTGTACATGTCTGTGCTGTAACAACTGGTATTTTGTGTTGTTCTTGCAATACAGGGTGGAGAGCCAGATCTGTCTACTGTGTCTAAAATGGTTTTGAATGATTGGCAGAGGGGACGCATCCCCTTTTTTGTGAAGCCACCTGGGGCCGAGATGGATAAAGAGGTAAATGTTCTTAATTTCCCACAAAGTTTAGATTCTTTTAGTAAAACAATAGCTCAGGCTCTATTCAAAAATGAGTTCCAAGACAAATCTTTTGTAAAATTACATTGTGTTCTAAAAGACCTCAGAAGACATTGTTTACATGTAACTTCCTTAATGCATATTGAATTACTTGGTACAAATCCTTTTTTAAGTCACTGTGGCCAACAAAATGACTTGAATTTTGCAAGTCTTTATACTGGCAGACCCTAATGCACTTTTAAACATTTATAGTCTTAAACTGACACTTGATCTTTCCAATCAGTACAAAGCAAAACTGATGCTGGAAATGGCTGCGATGGAAACCGAGACGGAAGAGTTGGAAAACAGACTTGAAGCTCAGGATGTGGAGGGGGCCTCATCTAGCCACCAGGAAGATCAAAAGCTGCTGAGACAGAAACAAGAGGAGATGCAGAAAATCTTCAGTAATGTCAAGCAGAACTTTGGCAAATTAAACGTCGCTCCGGAGTTCAGCGAGGAGGACCTTGTGCCTGTCGAGATCCCTGACATCCTGGAACCCTTGGGTTCAGAAGATGAGGAAAATGACGAAGATGAGGAAAAAGAGCAGAGTGGAGAACTACAGGAAGAAGAATCCTCTGTTTCCGGCCCCCCGACCACAGCGGAGAAAAAGAGCACACGTGAAGTGAATAAAGAGATGGATATGAAGATTGCCAAATTGAAACAGTTTCTTGATCGTGCCAAGTCAAAGCACTTCTCCGCCATACGGTTTGTTTAAACTCATATTGAAAAGTGAGTTCAGTGTTTAGCTCTTATCTATTGATATTCTAATGTGTTGTCTTGATGTTTTTACAGCATTCCTAAAGGTCTTTCTGAAAAGGTGTTCACTGAAGCCACAGCAAAGCAGAATTCTGCAAAGAATCTGCAACGGAAAGGTACACCCACCCAACTAACCCAAGTTGATGCCAAATGCTTGTGTATTAAAAAAGATATGGCCGCTAGAACTGCATATTTAATGTACATCTATATGTTTTTTTTATATATATAAATGTATATGTTTATAGAATTTTTGGAGTAAGATTTTTTTTATTTTTTTTATTAAATTTAAGAATTATCTTATGCTCACCATGGCTGTCTTTATTTAATCAAAAGACACAGTAGAAAAAGTAATATTGTGTAAGTAACAAAACTTCTACATTTACTTATTTCTACTACATAAACTACTACATTTCTTATTATTATTATTGACATTGAAAACAGTTTTTGTGGAAACCGTGATAGATTTAAGGATTCTTTGGTAAATAAAAAGTTAAAAATAACAGCATTTATTTAAAATAAATATCTTTTTAACATTATAAATGTTTTACTGTCACTTTTGACAATTTAATGCATCGTTGTGAAATGAAAGTCTGGTGCTTTAAAGAAGTGAGTAAAAGACACTCAACCTCTTTTTGTTTTCCAGCTGTGACAGTGGGCAAAAAGAGGAAAGCTGCGGAAGATGAGGAGTCTGCCCAGGCTACCAAACTCACATCTAAAGAGGTATGCACTGTTCTCCCAGCTCCACTACTGCTGTCAATCTTTCTGATTCCATAGTAAAGACATCTCAAATGAATTTGAGACCAAACTAATCTCTTTCTCTCTGTTGAACTACTTCACCCAAACAGAAAAGAAGCCTGGAGCGTGCACAGAGAGTGAAGAAAGTGGGGGTCCGCTATTATGAGACGCACAACGTCAAGAACAAGAATAAGAACCGAAAAATGCCCTTGGATTGCAAGAAATCCAAACGAGCTAAGCGATAAAACCTGGTCAGAAACCCGGTCACATCGATCCCCGTTTCCATCGTCCTGTCGATGGCTAAATTGGAACATCTGGAGTTGGAATCACACGGATTTGTGTAAAGATGAAGGTTTGGTTGATCTGTGATGCAATCGTTCCAATGCACTTTATTCATACTGTGGCTCCAGCCATCCTCATGAACATAATGACTACAATTCATTTCAGCACTGCGCATTTTCAAAGTTTTTAACTTAAGACAGTGTGTCCTGATTCAGCAGTGTTGAATGGCTGATCATGTACCCGTGTATCTATGTCTGTTCTTTTTCTTTTGTTTGGAGAAAAAAAAAAAAAAGAATAAATACTCAGAACAGATGCTTTTATAAATGTTTTATTCTTTGAAACTGAATAGTTTGTGTATTAATATTGTAATGATGTCTAGGCTTTATTCTTCAAGGTAATTATGTCCTCCAGTTGTGCCTAAAAAATAAATGGACACTTAAGAGTCTGAAAAAGTAATGACAGAAATCCTGATTATGATGATCTCTGCTTTACCTTGAGTTGCTGGTTGGTTCGTTTGAGGAACTGGACCTCTTCGGCATGCTTCTTTTCCTCAATTTCCCGCCGTTCTGCTTCCCGTCTCTCGATTGCTTCACATTTAGCCTTTTGCTCATTCAATAGCCTCTCCAAATCTCGCTTCTCGCTCTCCAACTCCGAAATCTACCAAGAGTTTTTATCTCAATGAGTAGAAAATGGTAATTGTCCGGTCTTGCTTTAAAGATAATGATTTTTCTTTTGCAGAACACACACACACACACACACACAAAAGATATTTTGAATAATATCTCTTGTGTTTTTTCCCCCCACAAAAGTAAAACAAATTTGGTTTGGATGCCATTGACTTTCATTATATGGACAAAAAAAAATATATATATATATATATATATATTTAAAATATCTTCTTGTGTGTTCCGCAGAAGAAAGCAAGTTTTTGATTTAACTATCCCTTTAAGGACCTTGTTCTCCATGTCAGACTTGCCCTGCTCCCCCTGAAGTGCTTTCCTCATGCCAAAGGCCACACTGCTCTCGTACAGTGTCTGATAGGCAGAGATGGTCATGCGAATCTCGTCTCTTACTTGCAGCAGCAGGAGGCCCCGCTCGGCACAGTTTATGGTGACTTGTCTGATTAACTCATCTAAGAGATTGAAAGAGGGAATGTCATGTAAATCAATGTCAAGAGCTATTAACATGACACTTCATTTAGAATATATGTATTTTTACCAAAGCACTGAGAGTAGAGCTCCCTGCGGACTGGGCAGATGCCGGTCTCTCTGGCCTGCCTCTCCTGCAGGGTTTTGTCCAGCTGTTCTTGCAAATGAATAACATCCATTCGTGTGCATGGAGCGCTGGACACTGGCTGCACCCATAACTGGTTATCCTCCATCCGTTCCCTGCAACAGAACCATTTGTATGATAGTTCCATTCAAAAGTTTGGGGACAGTAAGATTTTTTTTAATGTTTTTTAAAAGCTGAATTTTCTGCATTATTACTCCAGTCTTCAGTGTCACATGATCCCTCAGAAATCATTATAATATGTTGATTTGCTTTTCAAGAAACATTTCTTCTGATTTTTATCAATGTTGAGAACAGTTTTGCTGCTTAATATTTTTTAAGGAAACCGTGATGCATTTATTTCAAGATTCTTTGATTAATAGAAAGTACCAAAAGAACAGCATTTATTTGAAATAGAAATCTTTTGAAAATTCTAAATGTCTTTACTGTCACTTTTGATCAATTGAATGTGCCCTTACTGAATAAAAGTATTATTATTATTATTGATCTTACTGAGCCCAACATTTTAAACGTTAGTGTGTGATGTGATTAATGGTAGGTATCAGCACCCAATTGAAGAAAACTTGTACTAATCATTGTAAGAGGTTTGTTTTACTTTGGTGGTAGAATGGCATTTAGGATCTCTTCGGTTTGCTGCTTGCTGGCATCCGCTGAGGGACTCTTGGGTTTGGGTGGAGGTGGGACCGGGCCGGTGTCAACCATCTGTTTGGGACTCACTTTCAAAGGGCGACTCTGTGTCAAATGTGAAGGAAGAGATGACAATCAAGTGTTAACGCTTTATTACAAAAACAATGTATACTTTACTTTAGCAGGTTTGTTTTTATTCGTATAACGTTACATACAATAACTTTGCTTACCTTTGGAGACTTCCTCTCTGTATTTTTGCTTACTAACACCGGATGATCATACTTCAACAAGGAGTCAGACGGAGTAATCATGCTTATACTGATAAAGTGCCCCAAAAAAGTGCAGAAATAAAAAAAAAAAGTCTGCGTTTTGTTTTAGGAAGACTTCAAATTCACTCGGTAGCGCTGTAGAAGTTTCGTTTCGTTGTTTAACAGTTACGTTGCTATAACAACCGGGCTTGTCCGTCCCATCCATGGTCCCATCAAGGGTCTTCAGTCCGCAGGAGTGGTGGGAAATACATTCTTTACAAACTATACTGCTAAATTTACTGATTAAATATTTATGACTTTTAAGCCTTGTAAAATAATTTACACAAATATATTGTGGTATTTTATTTTTCTAATATTTCTGTTCTAAAACATAAGACAGAACTCGCCACTTGGTGGCACTAACGTAAGTTACACGTTAAAGCAAAAAGGCTTTTGGCGCATGTAATATTAAATATGATTTTGGCTGATAAGTGAACAGGCATCCTTTTACTCGTTATATATTTGTTTTTGGTTTATTTGGTTTTTATTACGCTTGGACACTTTTTATTAATTTTATTTCCATTTTTCTTATTTTTATTTTACTATTTGCGTAATTTAACCAGTTCAAATTGTAACATATTGTTTATTGTATATTATTAAAATGTTTCTTATTTCATTTCTCGATAATCTCTTTTTTAAAAACTCGGTACATTGATGCCCCAAAGAAAGCGGAACTAAATTGCTTTCTATAGGAAAGGAGGGACATATTTCTTCAGCGTACAATCATCGGACCGGAAGTGTACATGCGAGTTTCGTAAATGTGGTTTGAATCTGTTTTCATGTTCTCCTCTTACTCTCCTTTGGTATGAACGACTCTTCCTTTTTAAGAAGCTAATAGGCGAGCTTATTTCATAATGGATAACAGGAGACGACACAGAGAATCTCCTGGCCGGGTTGTAAAGACAAAAATCAAGCAAGAAAAAGTGAGTCCCGCGCGGCCTCCGCGGGCACGTCGATCCAGCTCAGGCTCCAGCCGCGGCAGCAACAGCCCTCCACCGAGACGACGAGACAGCAGGTATATAACCAGCCTTACACCTCACACTCTGTTTATCTTAAATGACAGCTCAGCCGAATAAAGAGATTGGCCGAAAAAATATTGTAGTACGTGGGGAGGATCAACAGGTTATTTTATATGTAGCCAGTGGTTTCTTACAGAATGTGTCCTGAACTGTATTTGTAGATCACCAGTTAGAAGAAAGGACAGATCGCCAGCTAGAAGAGACCGTTCTTCGGGCAGACAGCAGGAGAGGTCACCTCGACCCCGGACCAGCAGAAGCCCGCATCGCAGCACTGACGTCAGGTTAAAGCGGGTGAGCACAATACAGAAACAGATCAACTCATGTCATGAACTGATGAGAAAACTGTCTTTGAAGTGATTAAAGGCCACAGAGGGTTTTGACACTAAAACTGGTCAGGACCTCAGTGGGAAAAACTGTGATTTATAAAACATTATTTGACCCTTAATATATAGAAGGCTATATTATTATTTTCTTTTAAAATGAATTTAAAGTACACATTATTAATATGTTAAATTGTGGATATTTTGGGATATTTAAAGTTTTTTTATGGTTTACACATTTTTTTTTTTATAGTTACAGACTCAATATAGTCATACAGATAATAAATGATCTTCTTTAATAGAAGTTTAAAATACAAGTTACTCTATATAGGTTTAGTTCTGTAAGCTTGCTTTATAACCTTTTATAACTTTAAAAATGTTCTTTACAGGCCCAATGTTATATTTCTATATTTATTTTAAAATAATGGTAATATATATATTATTTATTTATTACACGCTGCTAAAAAGGCATACTAAGTGGAGGTTTTAAGGAGATTCTGTTCTTATTACAGGAGCAAGATGATCACAGAGGACCCGAAAGTCATCGGCCTCGTGAGAGAAGGGATGATTCAAATGACCGCAGAATGAAAAGGGACGGAGAGCGTCCACGGCAAAGAGAGCGATACAGAGAACAGGACAGAAATAGGGGAAGAGAACGTGATGCCCACTTACAACAGCAACAGCAGGCTGAGAGGGAACGACAAAATGAACGGCGGCGAGAGAATCGCCTCAGACAGGAGGCTCAGAGTGGCAGTGGTGATGACGAGGAACAGGACTTCGGTGGTCAACAGGATAGTGATTCCGCCCCTGCAGCTGAGAAGGAAAAGCCCAACTTTGAACTATCAGGTGCCTTGGTGGAAGATACAAATACATTCAGGGGGGTGGTGATCAAGTATAATGAGCCTCCCGAGGCCCGCATACCCAAAAGAAGATGGCGTTTGTACCCCTTTAAGAACGACGAGCCGCTCCCAGTTATGTACATCCACAGACAGAGTGCGTATCTACTTGGACGACAGAGGAAGATTGCAGACATTCCTATCGACCACCCTTCTTGTTCCAAACAGCATGCTGTTTTTCAGTACAGGTCAGAACAACAAAATATATTTTGGTAACACTTTGCAATAAGGTTTCGTTTGTTAGCAATAGTTTACTACACCAATTAACATAAACTAACAATGAACGATATTTCTACAGCATTCACTCACCTAGAAATGCTATCATGGATTTTCTATTGGAGCAAATGGGAACGCAAAAATGATATATGTTGTAGTTTCCGTTCACCACTAAAGGGTTACCCATCTATGACGACTTCTGCTTCTGAGAACCCCAGAAATGTGAAAAAGGCCCATTGACTGCAAACTTGCTTTCAGATCTGCCTCCATTCAATCAACCAGGATGGATGGAACCAAGTCCCTGCCATACATTTTTTTCACTTTTTCATAATGTCACAATACCAAATATTTTTATTTTAAAAAGTATTTAAATGTTTCAAAGAGACTTTCAGATTGTATTCTCTATGGTGTTTATCTCAGCACCAAATACTTAAAGACGCAATAGGCTATTTATTTGCGAACGTAAACATTTTTACATTTTAATCTGTCTTAGACATTTATTGAAAATGTTCTGACTCTTTATTAATGTTCGGTAACATTATAGCTAGTTAGCAAGGTTCCATTAGTCAATTTATTTGTTAACATTAACTAACACTAAAAATACTTCTAAATGATTTATTAATCTTAGTTAATATTAATTTTAGCATTTACTAATACTGTATCAAAATCAAAAGTTGTATCTGTTATATTATTTTTAATGGACCTGAACTAATAATGAACAGTTGTATTTTTATGAACTAACATTAACAAAGATTAACTACTGTAATAAATGTAGACATTGCTCATTGTTAATTAATGGAACGTTAACTAACCTATTGTTTTCTATAGTTCTTTTGCACTTTAATCTGTTTGAAACATTTGTTTAGTTTATACATTTTTGTGTATTGTTTTATTGTATTTAAATGTTCTTTTTGTTATATGAAAAAGTTGGACCTGTTAGAACGACTTAGTTTAGTTTTTACTTAGTTTTTGATACCGTCACATGCCTTAACGTGACTAATTTATTTATTGAATTTATGTGGAAATTTCTTCCCATACTAATTGTCCTTTTCTCTTTGACTTTTATGATCTCCAGATTAGTGGAGTTCACACGGGCGGACGGCACCATGGGCAGGAGAGTGAAGCCGTACATCATTGATCTGGGTTCTGGTAATGGCACCTACCTGAACAATCAGCGTATAGAATCTCAGCGTTACTACGAGCTCAAAGAAAAGGATGTGCTGAAGTTTGGCTTCAGCAGCAGAGAGTACGTGCTCCTTCATGAGTTTTCTGACACAGCCGAGGTTGACGCTAAGAAGGAAGAAGAAGAGGATGAAGGCCTTGATGAGTAGTTCTCGCCTCAGCGTTTACCAAAGTTACCTGTTTTGTGCTGGACTCTTCGAAAGAATTTCCTCTGTAGGAACAAGGCGACCTTGTGGACAATGAAACAATCATGCTTCAGCCTGCCCAAGTTGTCTGTATGACTATTCTCAGGTGGATAGCTTTTGTATCCCGTCAAACTGTGTACAGTGTTGTCCCTCAAAGCCAGAACTAATTAATCTATCTTCAAAAAAAAAAAACATATATTTTGGATACTCTTGAAGAAGTGCATATAATGTCCAGATTTGGTTACTGTAAATATACTGGATGTATTTGTGTGCTTGTTTAATGCGTTTTAGTTTGTAGTCTGTGATTAGAGACATACTGTGTCCTGGTAGTTAGCACCAGCAAGTTAATCATCCTCATGGTTATTCATAAATAATGAGACTAATTTGAAAATTGCTATACAAAAGATGTCATCTTTCTTTAGATATTTTCTATTCTCTCACAGTACATTCATATTTGATTTTTTAGATGTTTTGTATTGTAAAATAAATATGGATAATAATAATGAATGTTTTGCCTTTTGATTGACTGCACACGTTGTGAGAGCAAATGAGGATATTTAAAATTGATGGTCCCTCTAATGAGCCAAACATTATTTCTTTGTCAAATGTGCATTGAGTTAAGAAAACCAAGATTTTTATAATTCTATATGCAGTGATTATATAATGTTACATTTTTAATGTTTCAGTTTACATAAGTAAACTGATATTATGACTATCGCAAAATATACAGTGCTCAGATTTTTAGTGACATAAATAACTTGAGGAGCTTATGCTATTTTACGCTGATTTCGCCCGATTAATCGAGTTTTGTATAGTTTTCTAAATTCACTTAAAGCATCAAGCCAGTTGTATGGGACTTTTATTTTGGAATAATCAACATCCGGTTCACAGCATGTCAATGGCGGTGTGATGCAGCGAAATAATTCACTGACTTTTAAAGGTTTGCGTTTTGTTTCATGTATGTTTGTCTTACGACACTATACATATTTCATTTTCAATATACGTTAATTCTAGTGGATCCATTAGTCTTATATGTTTAAAATATTTTGTTTACGGGTGCCTGTACAGATTTATTCCCGAGCAAATCTTCACAGTCAATATCTAATAATAATTAACGTTAACAGTTACCAGTAATTCAAAATTAAATGTCAAATTAAATTGAACTGTAGCTAATTTATAATCTTCAATTTCTCTTAAAGAGATCATATTCATTCTATATTTACTCACCTTCATGTTGTTCCAAACCGGAATGACAGCACTGTCCTTACAATGCAAGTAACGTTAAATGGTGACTGAAACTAATGACAGAATTATAATTTTTTTAATAACAACATGGTTCATTTGTCAATTATCGTTTAACTTTTGAATTCGCACTATTTTCTAAAAAGTTGTCATTTTCTCTTTTAGATGTAACCTAGTTTGTCCGTTTGCATAGTGGTGAACCTCTCTTCATCATGATGTCATCACATCCTTCAAAACCAGCTCTACATTTTGGCCAGGTTGTGATTGGTCCACCTGGTTCAGGTAAAACCACTTATTGTCGGGGCATGCAGGAGTTCCTGAGCCACCTTGGACGGAAGGTGGTTGTTGTAAACCTGGATCCTGCCAATGAAACGTTGCCTTATCCTTGTGCCGTGGACATATCCGAGCTCATCACTTTGGATGATGTGATGGACAGTCTAAAACTTGGCCCCAATGGTGGCCTCATCTACTCTATGGAATATTTAGAGGCAAATTTGGACTGGTTAGAGAACAAGCTGAAGCACCACCATGACTGCTACTTCCTTTTTGACTGCCCAGGTCAGGTGGAACTCTACACACATCATAATTCGGTAAAGAATATATTTGCAAAGCTGTCGAAGTGGAATTTTAGGGTAAGTACATGGTGGGTACTTTTCCTCAACTTCTCTCTGATTTATAAAGATGTATTTCCTGTCTGTTTTCTTCTGATATTTACAGCTGACTTCAGTGCATCTGGTGGATTCCCATTACTGTGCTGATCCGGCCAAGTTCATCTCTGTGCTGTGTACGTCCCTGTCCACCATGCTGCAGGTTGAATTGCCACATGTCAATGTGCTCTCAAAAATGGACCTCATTGAGCAATATGGCAGACTTGGTAAGATGAAATAGTCCAGACTGATGCAGAATGTCTGAATAAAGAATCATTTGTGGATTAACTTTTCCTTTAATACCAACTCTCTTTTACAAGCATTTAATCTGGACTTTTACACTGAGGTTCTTGACCTGTCGTATTTGGTGGAGCACCTCGCTTTGGACCCTTTCTTCAAGAAGTTTCACCTCCTGAATGTGAAGTTAGCTGAAGTGATCCAGGACTACAGCTTGGTGTCTTTTGTACCTCTTAACGTCCAGGTTAGTGCACACTTTTGTAATTGTAATTTTTCCTGTTACTCAAAACAGTAGAGTATGGTGCTAGTAACGCCAAGGTCATGGGTTCGATTCCCATGGAAAGCTAGAACTGATAAAATGTGTAACTTGAATGCATGTAATGGTGTGTTGTGTTCACACTTGTAGTTTGGGTGTCTTGGTTCTTTTGGTCCGGACCTAAAAAAAAATAGTACAGGACAATGCTCCTTCCTAAATTGCAAAAACCAACAAGTAGCTTGAGAACAAGTCCATCAGGCTCATATTTTTCCTGGTCAGAGTCCAGACTTAAATCCTATAGTAAATATTTGGTCTCGTATTAAACTCAAATGAACTGGGAGACATTTTTCAACTGCTCATGAACTGTTTGAAGCCGTTAACATTGAGTGGAACAGCACTGACTCTTCTTCCTGTAAAAAGCTGTCTACAAGTTGGGGAACTTGTATCCTTTGTTAATTTATCAACAGTATTTGTGCAATTCTTGCTAATTTCCTGACCAGTGATTAGTGATTAAAATGGTTAAGACCATTAAAAGACCACTAAATATGTTGCCATTTTTAGCTTTGCCCATTTTTTTTTTTTTTTGCCCAGGAGTGTATGTGGTCAAAATAGCACAAGACCTCTGTTGCGCACAAACAGAGACGGTGGTTCCGATGTCTGTACCAAACTGTAATGGGCAACACAGCGCCTATGCCGAGAAGAACCAGGCATTATTGAGCATTTTGTCCTTTTTAGAGTCACGTCTTGTGACATCATGTCCTGTTTTTGGGTAGTTTAGAGGTCTTTGGTCCGTGTTACGTTCGCATTTTAATCGAACCGCACCAGAGTTCGTTTGGAAGTGGACGGAGACCCCTGGAAAAAGTGACTTTCGGTCCACTTGTTTGGTGCACTTCAAGGTTCGGATGGCAGCGTTCACACTTATACAAATGAACCACACCAACAGAGCAAATGCACCAAAGTGTGTTTTGATCAAACCAAACCCTTAGGGTTTGTTTACAGTTGTAGTTCGGTTGTCTTGGTTCTTTTGGTGCGAACCAAAAAGAAAACGATACATTTAGGCCTGGTTTCACATACAGGGTTTAGATTAAGCCAGAATTAGGCCTTAGTTCAATTAGGACATTTAAGTAGCTTTTATATACGTGCATAAAAAAAAACATTACTGCTGTGCATCTTGAGACAAAACAAAATAATTACAATAACAAATAGCAAAATGATTTAAGATAGCCAGTGCAAGTTGCTTTCAGTTAAAACAGCTCAAAAATGCATTTTAGTCTGAGACTAGACTTAAGCCTTGTCTGTGTAACCGTGGGGTTAGTCTTGTTTTGCTTAGCATTCACACTGTAATTTTTAACACCGACCCCAAAGATAAATGTATTAAAAAAAATATATATATTTTGTGATGGAACTCACCGAACATCCCAAACTATGCTGTGTGCTGGGTTAAACTTTTTAGGGTCACATCTTGTGACCTCATGTCCTGTTTTTGGTTTGTTTAGATGTCTTTTCTCTGTGTTGCATTCATATTTCAGTCGAACTGCGCCAGAGTTCGTTTTCAGGGGTCTCGGTCTGCTTGTTTTGGTCTGCACCAAGGTTCGGATGTTAGCGTTCACACGTATTCAAATGAACTACACTAACCGATCAATCTCACCATAGTTAATTTTAATCTAACCAAACCTAGCAATTGTGATAACACCCCTAGTCGCTTTGGATAAAAGCGCCTGCCAAATACATTAATGTAAATGTAAATCTTTTGACCATTGTTTTTCTACAGGACAAGGAAAGCATGATGCAAGTTTTGAGAACTGTGGACAAAGCCAATGGCTACTGCTTTGGAGACCTGGAGGAGAGGAACATGCAGGCCATGATGTCTGCTGCTGTTGGAGCAGACTTCCAGTTCAGCACGTATCCTTATCATACTGTTTAGTTTTATTTTTTTTTTGTGAAAGTTATGTTAACACTTCCATTCATTTATGCAATCGCAATCTTGTAAGATTGTCCTTAACAATTTATCCCAGAACTCTTGGTGTACAGGAGAAATATGTGGAGGCCGCTGGGAAAACTGTGGAGGATGAAGTCATGGATTTGTAACCCTTTTTTTATATTGATTAAAAAAAAAAGAAAAGAAAAAAAAATAGCAGAGCTGTCTTATTTCACAAATTAAAACACTGTAGACATGTTGAAATTCCACAAAGGAGCAAAAAAAATAGAATAAATAAATGATTGTTTTGTTCCACACGTTAAAATACTGCATCTAGTAACAAGGAAATAACTCTTGAGCACTTAAAATAGTTTTAGATGCATGTCAAGCAACATAAGCAATAACTAGACCATTCAGTTTATTAGATGTGAGTTCACAAGGTAAACAATTAAATAAAAATATATTTTGTAATAACTTTTCTAATTCAAACAAATTAGAAATAAAAATATTTTTATCAACAAAACAATGGATGTGTCTAAGCAAAGTACTGTTGATCCACAGTAAAATTAATCCTTATCTCAATTTAAGTGGCACAGATAGAAGGGAACTGAGTTCTCAGTTTTGTAGATCTTGTGTTTGGGTTTTAAAAAATGATCCAAAAATAGATTCATGGACTTCCTTTTAAAGATCAGTGTGTAAACGCAATGACCACTAGAGTCTCACCACTAGAGGTCACAGTCGTAACAGCTACTTGTTCTCACAATATAGTAGTCAGCTTTTCCTCGTTTATTATTCAATTTTAGGAAACTGCAGTCGCCTTATTTTTAATACTCTGACAGCATTAAAAACCGTATAATTCATATGTCTCACATTAAACTAACACGTAATTGTCGTGTGAATGTGTGAAATTGGCAATGTGTGAAATTGGCAACAATTGGTTTCTAAATCAATGAACGCTGGGTATTTTATTATTGGTTACATCCTCGTAAAAAATATAAAAGGTTCTGATTTAGTTTAATCAGCGCAGATTTTCTCACTCGCTCTCATGATACAGGGCGCGTATTTTGCGAACTTGTGGCAGAGCCGGAACACCTTTCATATCATGTGTAGTCTGGACCTTGAAAAGGCCTTCTCAACCGCGGAAGAATACAGGAATGCATTGTACACAAGAGGGAGACATGACAACTATGTTAGATAGTGCTCGGTGTTTGTAGAACTTGTCTTTTGGTCAGGTTTTTCTTACGAATATCAGTAAAATATGATCTAGTAATTTAAGGTTATGTATAAAAGTGCCGCAGCATTCCGCAGGAATAAATAAGCACAACAATCACCTTAACACTACGTGTTCGGTGTTTGTAGAACTTGTCTTTGGGTCAGGTGTTTCTTGCTAATATCAGTACAATATGATCTAGTCATTTAATCTTATGTATAAAAGGAATACTCTCGCAGGAATAAATCAACACAACAGTCACCTTAACACACAGGCTACTTGTGCGAGCCGCGGAAGTATTCCGGGAACCAGAAAGAAGTGCTTCGCCTCTTAGCGCACTCGGTTTGGGAACCATGTAAAACGCGGGATGGAATAAAGAAATTACATTGCTGCCGCAAACCCATAGACTGCTCATAACGCTTGTGTCAGTCAGATGACTTGGTGGTGTCATTTATAAATTAACTATATATCTATATATGCTGTGACATACTGTTATATATAACTGAAAAAGAATGATAGATTATAATATTCTTGTGTGGGGAGTGAACTATGCTATTGCACACTGTATATGTCATTAGAACCTAATGTGCCAAAGCGTTATCCATGTCGATTTATGATCCAGATCACATTTTAGTCGAATCCGCAGGGTAAAAACAGGAGACAGTCAGGGAATGGAGTTGGCAATGTGAAATCTGTTTCTGCTTAACAGGTTCTGAGTATGTTCAAGCAAGCTTGACACTTCATTTGCTCTAGGCATCAGATAGAAGTTTAGATATTTAAGTCTGACAGGAACTAGTTGGTGTGTGGCTATTGAACTAAAAGAAAAGATGTACAGTGTAGGAAATATTATTTTGCACATTTCTCTATGATTTCATGATCTTTAAATTCCGATGTCAAAATAAATTGACAGAGACAAAAAATGTTATATATTTAGGCTAAAAAACATAAAAATTTGTAGGCTAAATGTGTGTACTAATGGTCTGAAAATCATGTTAAATCCTTGGGAGCTTTCTCAAAATTTTTAAAAAGGCAATACAAAAGTTATATAATATATGCATATATTATATATATATATATATATATATATATATATATATATATATATATATATATATATATATATATATATATTTAAATAAGCCTGTTTTTTTTTTCTCAGGCAAATTGATTTATCATGAAGTAACCATAAATATTTGTGTTGTTATAAATGTCATGAGTTTATGCCACAGTTATGGTTTCCTATGACTCTCTGGAGTGGGACTTCCTTCCCTAGCACACTTCAGAGAGTAATTTTGTGTGTGTGACGGCTGCCCAGCAACCTGCTGGCTGAGGACCAACTTCCTTGTGTCTGCTCTTGCTACTTTATGGATTCCCATGTGGGGGTGTGTCTGAGAACAAGGGTTTGAATGAAACTCTGATTGAATGAAGGGCTCTGCTGAGCAGTTTCCTCCCTTTACCAGCAGTGTATACATGTGGCTTATTGGCGCAGCAAGGGTCATGAAAGGGTTTGAGTACACATGGTTTTGTTTACACAGAAAATGTGGCATACTTTGTACTCTGCCTCATTAAAACTGTTGACAAACAAGGACAGATGAAAGCTGTACTTGTTTGGCTTTCATTTTTCGCTTGCAAATCTCAGCCAAATCATTATATGTCTTTCAGATTTCGTTTGCTCTCAAACATTTTAGGCAGAGCAAACATATTTGAAATAACAGTGTTTAGACGGAAAATCTGCAACCACTATTTAGCACAATTTATTGGATTTAATCACTTGTTTTTATCTAAATGTTAAGATTTTTTAAATATCTTCTAAATATGTGGATCATTTACAAGTTTACTTGCAGTAAATATCACAGTTCAAAACAGATGTGTCTGGTAGATCTTGATGCTTGCAACACCAAGGTCGTGGGTTTGATCCGGAATGCCAAACTGATCTCACAGGAAAACGTGTTACGAGTAGATGATTTTGTATGAATCTGTACAATGTGAATCGTTTCAAAACATACAAATGAGATACAAATTCATACCAATCAGCCACCGAATCGCCAGTGTAAAATAGTTAGGAATACACAAGCTAGCAAAATGTATGAATCGAGGTTATTATTGTAAAGTACTAAAACCACAAAACCTTTTCATTACTTAAAATAAAATAACAATTAACTTAAATAATTAATAATAAATAACGTTTTAGCATGGTTGCCAGAGCAACATTTTTCTTTTTCATTTAGTTTAATTTAAAGTAGCCTACTAAAATTACTAATACTAAAAACTAAACTATATAGGTATATATACGGGAGAATTTAAACATCACTTTCATGTTCATTAAAGCATTCTGTCACAAGTCTTGCTGTGTGTATTGGTGCATTATCATGCTGATACACCGCATCCTTTTCAGGATACAATGTTTGAACCATTAGGCGCACATGGTCCTCCAGAATGGTTCAGTAGTCCTTGGCAGTGACGTGCTTATCAAGCACAGTAGGGAATGCTATGATATTGCAGCTCAAACCTTTACTGATCTTTGGGCATGCAACGGGCCGATTGTTAAGCCTCTTTGAGGCTTCTCCACACCATAACTCCCACGGATGTGCCATGGGAAAGACAGTGAAGATGGACTCAGAGAGAGGACAATACATGTTTCACGTTGTCCACAGCCCAAGATTTCCCCTGCTGGGGAAGCGACATTTGGCATTAGAACGAGTGACCAAAGGTTCAGCTCCCAATGAACAGGAGAGTATTTTATTCTACAGTGAATTGGGCAGCTGTGGTTTTATGTTGTTTGGTTAGTACCTCCTGGACATCCCTTTCAGACAGCTTCCTCTTGTGTCGACAGTTACTCTGTTGGATGTGGTTCGTCCAGTGTTGGGCAAAGTTACTTTTTTGTTTTTTAATAATGCATTACAATACTGCATTACTCCCTAAAAAAGTAACTAATTACTTAGTTACTTTTTACATAAAGTAATGGATTACTTTTGCATTATTTCTTCTCACCTTTGGTTGCTTGTTTGTTTTTTAGTAACAAAAACAAAATCTTCAGAAATAAAAAAATGAAATGTCTTTTTCATTTCAGCAGTTTTTATGTCACCGGGACATAAAAACTGCTTGTATAGAAACAGCAGTAAAATATGATAAAAAATCGCTGAAAAAGATTGATGACTTTGCCCCAAAATAAGTTTTAAAAGGTCTTTTTCCCCACAGGTTATACGTTTACTACGCATGCGCAAGGGTTCTCGTCTCCGCTGTCGCAAACCTCAACTGTGCGCATGCGTCAGTGGAACCAGACGATAGGCTTACATGTTTCCCGGCTTGACTGTTAAAAGCAGACGATTGGCTTTCCAGCGGGAGGGGCGGAGCATGTGCATACAACCGCCATTTTTGGCGTTACGGGTTTTCCCTATATAGTTGTATTGAGGATTGAGGAAGTGGCATGTCTCTATATAAATTGTCTCTGGTGTTATTTAACATATTTGCATAATATTCTGAGTTTGCATTTCACTGTTTTTTATCATTATTATTCCTTTTGAGGAATATTGAATCTGTTTTAGTGCCTGTGAGATGAGTATAAATGCCTCCTTACATTTAGTCTACTAACATCATGTTTACCCAGCGCACACAATGCCTCTGCATTTCTCTCCACAAGAGAGGTGTCCGTAAGTAAATGGCAAAACTTTTGAAAATGTAACAGATGTTTTGTTGTAAATTTAAAAGTAATGTGTTACGTTAAAAAAGTAATCTGAAAGTAATGTGTTACTTTAAAAAAGTAATCTGATTACGTAACTCGCGTTACTTGTAATGCGTTACCCCCAACACTGGGTTCGTCATGGTGGCATGCCGACATAGCTCTATACACCACAAAGACTTGCTGTCCTGGTCACAGATGAGCCAGCGAGATGCGCAACTACAAATTGTCCTCCTTTGACCTCTGATATGTCTCCCATTATGTTGTGTGGATTGCAATATTGTACAGCTGTGTCATTGCTCTGCTAATTCAACCTTCACACTCTGCTCTTATTGATGAAATGTAAAATCAGTGAAGATAGGCAGAAACCTTCAACACTGTCGGACAGTGTTTCATTTTCATTGTCCAACCCCATGTATCAATTATGCTAAAATAACACAGCCTTGAATGCACTGTTAAAATGCTACTTTGATAAAAGCATCAGGTAAAAGGCATAAAATGAAAATTTTTTGCTAATGTAAAAATAATTTGCTAATGTATAGAAAGAAAATGATGGGATTGACATGAAATAATTTTTATTAGCGGTTCTTCTCTCTCCAAAAAAAAATCTATATTATCATAAATTAACTTTATCTTCACAATTGTTTCAGCTATTTTGTTGTATAAAATAACAGCATTGCATGCTTTAAATATTTATTATACTATCCATATTATCCATCAAATATTTGTTTTTAAATATACTTAACCTTTCTATCATTCACTGACGGTTTCAAATAAATATTAACAAAGAGATTTTAGATCTCCAAATCAAACATATGAAACATCACAGTTTCCATAAATGATTCATCTGATTTCCATATTCTTTGCTTTAAGATGAAATATGTATACATTTCACTAGGGAGAATTACATTTCCCAAATTCAATATAGGCTACTCTTAAAAAGTGCCAGAGAGGATCTCCTTCACTTCACAGGACACAACTAGAGTTGGCCAGCAACGCTAGCGGCTCTGCATTGCATTAAGGTTGTGCTGCTCTGCTCTGCCCATCCCCCATACTGAGATACCAAAGCAGAGTTGTACTGCTTTTGCAAGCAGCAAAGCTTCAGCTCGAGTGAGAGGCAGGCAGGGAGAGAGGGGGTGGGGAGAGCAGAGAACGAGAGACGGTGTTATTCTCTCCTAAAAAGATATTTTCCCCAGAGATCCTTTCTCTATCTCTTTTTAGATACCAAACTGAACCACAGTATAAATAGATGGGCTTATTTTCTGATGATAATGTATTCTGCCTTTCAACCACTTTATGTGGTTTATCTGATTTTCTTCTTTACTCGTACTCTCTCTCCCTCTCATTTTTCATTTTCACTTCCTGCTTGCAGACTAGCTCAACCCACCACCACCAACCCTCCCTTCTCTTACTTTCCTAACGCATTTCTATCCGCACACAACCCCCTAAAACAGTTACTTAACCGGTTTGACTTCAGGACACTTATTGGCCTTTCTTTTGCATCAAGTGAAAACCAAAATAGTTTTTTATATAAAATAATAATGAAATGTACTGATAAATTAAATGTATTAACACGTACTGTATACGCCCTATGAAAATTATTAACCTAACTTCAGTTTAATGGAATTTTAAAATGCATAAACACCCGCAGTAATCTATATTTAATGCAAAATTTTCTATGTATCCTAATAATTTAGATAAAAACATGTATTCATTAATTCAATTTCTGCCCCAAATTACTACCTTGTCTAAATTAATACATTGTTAGCTAACCGCGCAATTTGTACATTTCTGAAATCCATTAATTGGACAAAATTGTTACGTAGTAGACACGCATTTTCTGTAAAGCTGCTTTGAAATGATTGATATGTATTGTGAAAAGCGCTATACAAATAAATGTAAATTGAATTGGAGTGTATTAACATTTATCTTGCAAATATATGGGTTTTTTTATGATGATGTTGACATATGCATATTTTGACCAGCTTCTACCAAGTGACAGATGAATTTGTGCCAAAATACAAGACACTCAGTCTTTGACAACCTCAAAAGATTTGGGAAACATTTGTCACTCTTTACTATGTGCAGACTTTACTATACTAGAGAAGACCAGTAAGACAAGCTTAGCTACTTCATGGGGAGAATGCATACAACCAATGCTATGGTAATAATGCCTGACTATATGGTTACATTCAGTTCACCACAGCCACAGTTTTCCCACCAAAATATGTTCGAGGAGCCGTTTCCAACCTTGCCGTTATGCAACGTCAATTTAACACCCCCCTCTCTCCCTCCCCCCACCAGCCCCCTTCTCCGAATCCATTCCGCACTCCGAAGATAGTCCGAGCCATATTTTACTGGTCTCAGCGCACCTCGGTAAAATGGCTGTATCTAAGTGAGCCTCGTGCTGGTGTGATCCGTTCCTCGGCTGTAGTCTACTTCTGCAACAGAACCCCCACAAATTCCGTGTCGGTTAAATTTCATTTCCCGGGAACTCGGTGAGAGAGAGTCTAAAAAACGGGGCCGACGGTGGAGTCCGGCTTCGGTCCGGCGTAAGGGGTGGGGATGAGTCGGGACACGGGTAAATTGTTGTAAAACTATTGTATTTACATTCAATGTTTCGCGTTTGATTGTGACCGACTCGCCGAGAGGGAGAGGGGGGGGGGATCATGGCCGCTCAGGTCGCCAGCGCTACCTCTCTCAACACCAGCCCGCCTTCCGAGCTGAAAAAACCGGATCGAGACCCAAAGGAGGAGTCGGTACCGGGGGAGAAGCAGCAGGAAAATAAGGAACCGGGACTAGACAGCGGATCTCCGGCTCGCGGGGAACTGCAGGACCGGGCCGATGTGGGAAATGCTGGGGGAGGAGGGGAGTCGGAGATGAAGAACGGCAACGGGAATCCGTCGAGGGTGAACAATAATCAAAATGAGACCACCGGACCGGAGGGGAACAACCACCCCGGAATGGTACACCATCACGCGCCCGGGTTTCAGCAAGCTTCCTATAACGTTAACTACGCGCAGCACTACGGCCGGGCCCCTTTTCATCAACATGGCGGACAACAAAGCCCTGGCATGGCAGCTGCAGCGGGGCCAGGCGCGCTGTCGAGCAGCATGATGGACTCATATCAACCCAACTCCCATGATCACAGCTTCCCGAACCACCAGTACAACAACTACAGTCCGTTCGGGAACCGGAGCCCGTACCCGGGCCAGAGCTACGGCATGAACTCTCCGCGCAGCGCTCCCCAAGCTCAGGCGGTAGGGGGGCAGTCAGCCAAGCAACAGCAGCAGCCAGCAGCGGCTGCATCTTACAGCAATCAGCGGTATAACATGGGAAACCCGCAGCCGACATCCACTCCGACTCTCAACCAGCTTCTCACCTCCCCGAGCAGTGGCCGGGGCTACCCGAATTACCCACCGAGCGACTTCAACAGTCAGGACGGTGTTAAGGGACCAGCAGATATAGGCAGCAGCGGCGGGCAGTACGGTGGGGGCCATCCGGGTTGGCAACAAAGGACCCATCACCCGCCACCCATGAGTCCTGGAAGTACCGGGCAGCCCCTGGGTAGAAATCAGGTAAAATTACAACCCTAATGCCTTGTAAAACTGCATCTCTCTGGCTTTGCTCAAGTCATATGAGTGGTTAAAACGCACTGTGCTTGCTATTGTCTAAGCAAGATACTCTATAAAATGGCTGCCTCCTTGGTTTTTTCATAGCAGCTCGTCATTTAACTCTTTATTTTTAGTTAAAATAACGAAACTTTCGCTAATTCACTAGGTTCGTGGCTGGACGTGTGTTGTGAGACGAAAACGGTTGGCTACTATTGAATGAGTTGAAGGTAGATCTCCGGTTGAAAATGCCTTTTTAGCGCAAGCTAACGTTAAGTTACTTCTCCATCAAGAAGGCTTAAACGCATTTAGCTTTTCCCTCTCAGGCCTTTCTGTGTTTTATATGCTTTATTCTTCTGTATATTTACCTAATGTGTAAGATTTATCCGATTGGTGTATTGTTTATCAGTTCTGATGTTAATTAGGAGAGCTATTAACATAAAATCAGCGGATATTTCATGTGGAAAAACCCGTGTTTTGTAAACCGATACGTGCGTGTCACGCTTCTATGGTCGAGATAAACAGACCAATTAACCTTATTTTGGACTAAAATGTTTTTAAACGCACTTTAAAATGACGTTTCTAGTACATTTGACGAGGAAAAGCTTTAGTTTTAAAACGTAGACTCCAACTGAATGTCGGTCTCTATGCGCGCAGCTTGTAAACACAAGCCCAGTGATTTGAGTAAGTGCAGATTGGTTTGCAGTGGGATTTGAATTGTGGAGGTAAAATCCTCCTGTCAAAGGCAGGAGACAGTTGGTCTTGGGTTGACATGCTCGCTGAGATCTGATTGGCTCTGCATCCTGTGCTCTTGGCCATTTATAATTGCATATGATGTAACTGAAACACTTGCTGATTAGTTCATGTTCCTCATCTCCCTCACTCTTTCAGTCATCATGTAATGTATATGTTAAATTAATGTGATGCGCACATTTAGGGTGAATTCTACTATATGTTGGGAAGTAGGAGTTTATTAATTTAATAACTGGGGGTTGTATTCAGACACTGATACTTTTAACCACATGTTGTCAGTTAATATATTATAAATTTTTATACAACTTATATGATGCGTGTATAAAATATGCATATAAAATGCATTTATATAAAGGATTCATGTCAGTTCTCCTTATTAATATTTCATGAATTGGAAAAGATTATATAAATAGTAATTAATTTCAAATTTTTGCAAATCTTGTTGCTCGTATCTTTTGTGATATGCGCCAGACCAAGATTTTTTTTCAAAACTTGTATTTTAAAATGTCAGTAACAGCAAAAAATAGTTTTTCAAACTTTCTCATTTATCGACTGGGAAGCTCTAGTGCGGTTTTGATTATTGAAGACACTTGAATATTTGTGTCTTATTTCTCTAGCCTGTTAGATATTGAGCTAGAAACCCTTTTTGAACTCTTTAATTCATGCCAGTTGTTTACAGTATGATGCTGTGCACTATTTCCTGTCTGGTCATTCACTGCATGCTAAATTCTTGTTCATGTGGTCCCTATCATGATTGTTTGTCTTGGATGTGTCCAAACACTTTTAAGTGCCATTTCAAGGTCGAACTACATCTGTTTACCACAGTTAACTTAGTTTCTAATACTAAGTTGAGGCTACATGTGCTTCAGTTTTGTCGCTGTGCAAACTGTGCATCTGATAAGGGGGTTGAAACTTGGTGATTTTCTTTTTGCTCAGTTTCTTAATTTTCTTCATTGAAGAAAATTAATCAGAAGTAATATTATGGTACTGTGAAGTATGAGAACCTGTGGAAAGAAAGAAAAAACAATGGGCTTCCCCCCCTTTTTATGATAGTGCTTAGTAATCTAAGCATTATCCATGCTTTTTGTTAATTAGGATCTCTATGGGATTGCTCACTTTTTTCTTGGAAAATATCAATTTATTAGCATGATCTGTGAGTTTAAATGATTAGTTCACCCAAAAATGAAAATTAAGTCATTAATTACTCACCCCCATGCTGTACCAACCCTGTAAGGCCTTCGTTCGTCTTCGGAACACAAATGAAGATATTTATGATTAAATCACTCCTCCATAGGCTGCCTAAGGGAATGACACCGGACGGGCCAGAAAGTCATTAAAGAAAATGTTTAAATATTCCATGTCGCAACAGTGGCTCAACTATAAGTTTATCAAGCAACGAGAATACTTTATGTGCGAAAAAACAAACAAAAATAACGACTTTATTCGACTCTTCCTTTTCTTCCTTGTAGGCCTGAAACGAGACTTCAAGAGGTTTCCACGACGCATGCGCGAGAATTGCGATCTCCTTCAACTACTTCAGTTAAGTTCTCGCGCGTGCGCGTCTTGGAAATCTCTTGAAGTCTCGTTTCAGGCCTACAAGGAAGAAAAGGAATAGTCGAATAAAGTCGTTATTTTTGTTTGTTTTTTCGCATAAAAAGTATTCTCGTCGCTTGATAAACTTATAGTTGAGCCACTGTTGTGACATGGAATATTTAAACATTTTCTTTAATGACTTTCTGGGCCGTCCGGTGTCATTCCCTTAGGGAGCCTATGTAGCAGTCATAAACCTCTCCGATTTAATCATAAATCTTCATTTGTGTTCCGAAGACGAACGAAGGCCTTACGGGGTTGGTACAGCATGGGGGTGAGTAATTAATGACTTAATTTTCATTTTTGGGTGAACTAACCCTTTAAGTTGCCGCCAAAGAAGAGCTATTTGATGGTTTGGACCTCAATTTCCACAGCATCTGTAAATGGGCCAAAAATATTTCAGGTATCATGATGAAAAATCTGTTGATTAGTTTTCAAACCATTATGATGTGAGCAGCCAACCACACTAACTAAAACCCATATCATACATATCGTTCACAAAGTTTGGGGTTGGTATTTAAAACAAATGTTTTTGAAATATGTCTGTAATGCATTTATTTGATCAAATATTATATCTTTTAAAATGTAACTTATTCTTGTGATGCAAAGCTGAATTTTCAGCATCATTACTGCAGTCTTCAGTATGGCATGATTCTTCAGAAATCATTCTAATATGCTGATTTGCTGCTCAAGAAACATTTCTTATACTTATCAAAGTTATTTTGCTTAATATTTTTGTGGAAACTGCTACTTTTTTTAGTATTCTTTCGTAGAGCAGCATTTATATGAAATAGATTTATTTGGTAACAATGTAAAAGTATTTACTGTCACTTACTTTTAATCAATTTAATGCAGACTAAAAGCATTAATTATAAAATCTTACTGACTTTTGAACAGTAGTGTATATATTTTTTATTATATTTGCTTGAATCATTTTGCTGTAGCTTTGAGCTCTGACTATACTGCCCTCATTGAATCTCAAACAGAGTTATGCTTACTGCAGCTTCAGTCAATCTCTAAGTCGTTTAGTGTCCACCCCATCCCCGCGTGGCCAATCACAGCGCCCGTCCAGCAGCCTCTCCTGCCAAGCTAGCTCTCACTTTATCTTATGCAGATTAGCCATGTGCTGCTTTTATTTATTTTATTTTTCCGTTAGGACACTGGAAACTGTCAAGAGCAGCTTGCCCTCAGTCATTTCACACTCCAGAGCGTTTGCAGCCATAGACCTTTCAAGGTTTGAACTCAAGCTAAATTCAAAACAAGCCTCTTAGATATTAGACATGCATAGATGAGGTTTCACTAGTCCAAATTTGATAGGACAACACAGTGAACTTTCTTGTCTATTTATTTTTCATGGTTGTGTCATTCAGTGATGAATGATGTTTAAGCTTTGGTCATGTTTGAGTCAGTGGTCATGAGAAACAAACAGATTGTGCCATCCATTTTTACAAAAGCTGACTTGAATTCACTAGAAAAATGGTTCAAAAAGCTAAATTAAAAATAAGACTAAACAAAGGGTCATTTTAAAAGTGTTCACTGAATTTTACTGTTGTCAATTTGTTTCCTAGTTTTACTTCCATCTGACATTTAACACTTTATATCAACATATTCAT
Organism: Tiaroga cobitis; assembly: GCA_030578255.1. NCBI lineage: Eukaryota > Metazoa > Chordata > Actinopteri > Cypriniformes > Leuciscidae > Tiaroga > Tiaroga cobitis. The sequence goes on from CM060606.1 coordinate 35,443,726, forward strand.
TTCAAACTTGTCACAGTAGCGCTTTATTGTCATATGCATAAATGCGTCATTTATACATTGTCATTTGACTTTGTGAAACCCAAATCAGTGTTTGTTTTTATGTTCCGGGTCATCGGATACAAAGATGAAAAGAAGGGCTTTGTGATATCAGCGTAAGATTCAAATGTAATATGAATGTGTGCAACTACACTTATGGTGCACTAAAGTCATGATGCTCACCTATCTTCCAAACAGAAGCTAAAATATAATTATGCCAAAAAATCACGTTAATATTACAATGATTGATCTTTTGCCTAGTGGACTTGAGTATATTTTATTATCGTAATAAGTCACATGATGCTTAATATAGTGTCATAATCGTACCAGCAGCATGATTCAAGATAAATGTTGAAATTTTAAAAACGTAATGTATGACAGGATCTGGGCAATTATAGCTAAACCTATCATGGTATATCTTGATTTTTTTTTTCAGCCGTTTGATGATGTTTTATGCATGCATGAGACATTTTTAAAACATCTTTCATAACTTTCATCCTTGGAGTTAAAAAGGGGATCATTAATCTGTTTGACTCTACTCTTTAGGAAACTTAATGGCCAATTAAAAAGCTCATTAAAATCATCACCATATACACACATTTGCTTAATTTTATTATTGTTTATATTTCATCTATTACCCAGCCATATGTTTTACGTGCTGTAATTATGGTACACTATGGTCCTCTTCAAAAGTTTGGGGTAAATAAGATTTTTTTTTAAAGTGTTTTTGAAAGAAGTCTCATGCTCACCAAGGCTAAATTTATTTGATCACCTATTTTAATATATTTTATGTCCTTTATTCCTGTGAAAGCAAAGCTGAATTTTCAGCATCTTTACTCCAGTCTTCAGTCACATGATCCTTCCGAAATCTTTCTAAAATGCTGATTTGGTACTCAAGAAAAATTTCTTATCAATGTTGAAACTATTTGTGCTGCTTAATATTTTTGTGTGAACCAGAACATAATTTAGCATTTAGAAATCTTTTATAAAATTATACATGCCTTCACTCTCACTCTTGAACAATTTAATGCATCCTTGCTGAATAAAACGGCTCTTATTTACCCCAAACTTTGAACTGTATTCTGTATTTAGATATCAAATATTGTGTAGGTGAGGAGTATTTATATATGGCTGCTTTGTAATCTTTGTAATGTATTAAGCTGACCTTCAGGATTTAATTTTTCATGTTGGATAGATTTCACATCATGAAACCACAACAGACGATATGGATGAATGTATGCTTAATATTTCATGCTTCTGATTGCTTTTTTTTTGTTTGTGAATGTACAGGAAGAATTATGATAGAAAAAACAGTCTGATGATGTGATTTTCTGTCTGATGTGATTGAGTTGGTTGAAGCGTGAGTAAGTCTATTACTAGTATGAAATACTATTATTGAATGCAAGGCATTTATTTTCCCCCTGGAAGAGAACAGGGTTGTGGACCACTAAGGTTAAGTCATAAGAATGTTATTAATTAAATTAACATTCACTTGTTGTTATTTAAAAAATGTTAAATACACATGTAGTAAAATTAATAAATGTTGTGAGGACACAATATAATATTATGAATATAACTACATGTAGGCTACATGCAATAAAATTGTTATTGGTTTGTGGGAAATGAAGTTAGGCATCTAAAAGGCAAGATTTAAATCTTTTTTTGTGTGTGTTAAGTGTTAGGCAGCGATGTTTGAAAGCGATGCCATTTTTCTGCATTCAGCAGGCATGGATGTTGGAAACTGCTGTATTTTGTTGTTCATCCTAGGGCCGGGTATTGTGGCCAAAAGTTCATATCTTTGTTTTTGTTTTGTTTTTTGCTGAATAGTGTTATACAGTAGGCTATATATCTAAGTCTTTTCTCTTTCTGTTTGGATAAATTCTGTATTAAAAAAAAATATCACATCATGCACAATGTCCTACAAATGATGTTCGTATTGAATTCTATGGAAACCGATTTAATGTAAACATGTAGGTAGGGCTACACTGCACAATTAATCGAATTTCTAACCACGATTACGGATGCCACGACTACAAAAAAAGTGCACTTACATTATTCTGCTTGCTTAAGAGGTGTGTTTGAAGTATGGTACGTTGTGAGAGGCGAATTACGACTACTTTAAAGAACCCAGCACAATAGGAACTACCTGTGGCTGTGACGTAAGTGTGCGCTAAAATAAAAAGTATCTCACCTCAGAGAAATGGACTTTACTGTACTGTCAGCCGTCATACTGCACTATAGCACGAAGTCTTCAATTGCGCGCGCTGTATATCGCTTCTCTAGTCTATAGCCTATAAAGCGCAAAAGAAACTACAAGCATGCAACGTGCTTACGTTGTAAATTAGTAAGTCGCGAAATAAAAGTAAAATACCAATAAATCACGTTACTGGCACGTCATGTGTTAGCTGAGAAGGATTTGCATGCAGGTGTGATATCCATTCTAATCATCAGGAGTTTCCATGTTTCATTAACGGTTCAATTCATCATGGTAACTGTCGTTTCCGTAACCCCTAAATGCCATTTTATTTTCACTTTGGGTTATTTTGTATATTTTTAAATGACTATGGTGGCTCATACCAACACGGTATTAACAAAAACCAGTTTGGGACTGCTATTTAATAACTTAACCTCATAGGCCTGGCTACTGTTTATTTATCAGTATTAGGCCTCGTTCACACTGCAGGGGCTTAATGCTCAATTCCGATTTTTTGAAAAAATTCAATTTCCAATTAAATGCGACCTTTTGTGATCTCCTGTGTGAACGTGACATGACCCAGAAATGACCCGCATGCGCAGAAGAGTACTCAACTGTCAACGACGTCACTTGTTGTTTGCGGAAGTAGCTAAACATGGATCTCAACAGTGGAGCTCGTTTAGTGACGGGTCGGATACATGCGACCTGGCCGTTCAGATTGAAGTCTCATTTCAAAAGATCGGATACATATCGGATTTGGAACACATACCCAAGTGGCCTGGGTCGCATTTGAAAAGATCGGATCTGTGTCGTTCAGACTGTCATGAAAAGATCAGATACAGGTCGCATAGGGGCAAAAAAATCTGAATTGGGTCGTTTCAGCCTGCAGTGTGAACGTAGCCTTAGTCATGTTCTTACAATGTATGTGTATGTTAAGTAAAGGGGGACGGTGTGTGTGTGTGTGTGTGTCAACAATTATATATATATTCCCAAACAAGTAGGTCGCGGCTTGATGACCATGGAAAAATATGGGTCCCATGGCCAAACGAGTTGAGAACCACTGGTATAAAGCTATTCAAAACATCATTCAATGTAAATTGTGATAATTGTAATTAATAATCGCAATTACAATTTCAAGAGAATAACCAACAATTATGATTTTTGTCCTAATCGTGCAGCCTTTCATGTAGGCTATGCTATATATTATGTGCAAAAAAGTGTTAGAATCACATTACATTCTTACATTGTAACAACATTACAATCTAAAAACAGAAGTTAAAATCACCTAATTAAAAATAAAAACAAAAGTACCTGTTAAATGTAAGTTGCGCACTGAGGAAAACACTACATCTCAAACGCATTAAAGAACACGTATCTGTCAGAGCATCTGATGGGGCAAGCCGTGTTAACTATATCTTACGAGTTATTTTGATTTAACATCAAGCATGTCTCATGTTTGGGACAAATTGGATTATGCACTTTCCCCACAGCAGCTCACTGCGTGTCCTCCGCAGTTTTTTCAGATACGCTTGTAACATAATACTTCTGTATATTGATAAAAACTGTATTGTCTCATCCGATTCCTATGTCGTTTGTACGATATATCAATATATATTCTATAAACTCGATATATTGCCCAGCCCTAGTTCATCCATGTTTGTGCAGTTGTTTTGTTCCATGTTTGTGCAGTTGTTTTGTTCCCAATATTTGCTAGTTTACAAAAACATGACTGCTATTCCAACTCCAATATTTACATGACCCCTCATTTTGGACTTTTATGCAACGGCACTCATTGCAAGACAAGCTGGACTTCTCCACTCATGTCATTAAGCCCTGTGTCATTCATTCGGTGCCAAGATTGCCGTCTTTTTCCGAAAAAAGGAAAAGCTGGCTTGGCCGCTCCTCAAGCAGAGCTACAGCTGGGATGTGTTAAATATTCGGCAGACTGCCCTCCATTTGAAATGAGTTATATATAGCACTGTTGACTTCCTTAACTAAGGCTGAGCAAGGTAACGGTCAGGTTAATAACCGTGGGAATCGGCAACAGAGGGTTATTTGCTCTCTCATTTTCCTTCTCCTTTTTCCACTATCGTTTCCCCCTTCTGGCTGTTCTCTTCTCTCTCTTCTTCTCTTGTGGTTTCTTGCATTTTTATTCTGTCCTTGCTATTCTTTCATTTCCACCCTGGCTTTTTAAAATCAAATTCTCCAGTGTGGGAGTGCAGTAGCACAGTATAATAGTTTGATTTTATGGTTTTGGAAAATGTGTCCTTGAGTTTTTGAAGGCTTTGTAGATGTCTTTGTGTAAAACTCAGTTTATACTTTTCTGACATTATCTGAGTTTCCTTTGCTCAAAACCTCTTTGTCACTCTCGTTCCACAGACTCCAGGCTCCATGGATCAAATGGGGAAAATGCGCGGTCAGCCATATGGGTCAGGTGGGCCTTACTCCCAGCAGCCCCATCAAGGGCCTCCTTCAGGGCCCCAGCAGGGCCCTGCTTACCCAGGCCAGGGCTATGGGCCCCCTGGCCCTCAGAGATACCCTATGGGCATGCAAGGACGTATGCAGTACGGCCAACAGGTCATTGCTCTTTCTCAGTGTTTTAAGGGGTTCACACTTTGACTTGGCTTTCAGGGATGGCGTATGTTACGGCATTTATACTGTTCCCCCCCCCCCCCCCCCCCATTGATACGGTTTTTTGTTTTATGTGCTGCACTCTTGTTATTAAATGACAAAATTCTGGAAATGTTGTAACTAATAATGCATATTTTTAACACTGCAATGCACTCGCTCATTTGGATAAAAAATTTAGGTTGGGGGAAATACTGGATTGTTTTGCAGTGTTCTTCAATTGTGATTTCGATGTACTGGTATCCATGTAATTTTTTAGTACTTTAGCAAGATTTTTAAGCTTCTAAAGTTAGTTTAGCAGCACCAAACTAAATGTTTAACTCCCAGAATCCATGCTCTTGTGAGGAAAAAAGACAGATTAAGAATGATTATATTCTTAATTTGAATTAAAATGGTTTAATTCTTGGCTGGTTTTTGGTGTTACAAAACATGACAAAAATGTAGCAATTTTGTCCCAGGTGGGATCTCAGATGGGACATGGGCTCTCTAGCCATTCCTAGCCTTAACAAATTATTACAAATGGGATGCCAGACAAGGTCACACTTCCTGGTAAAAAAAAAAAAGCTACATTTTTATCAATTTCTTATTATTCTGGGAATATGAAGGATAAAATGTTGTTGGGCTCATTATGTACAGGTTATAAATAAAACCCATCTGATCTTGTTACTTTAGCAATCAACTCAATCCCTGTGGTGATATTTGTCCATTTAAACTCATATTAACAATATCAGGGAATTAAAAAATTGTGATTTCTAGGCCTGGTAGAGTCATGGAAATTTCTGATGTGGAAATATCCATTTTTCTTATGCTGTGTTAAAACATTTTGAGCTATTCTCTGTTTTGCTACATTCAAATCTAAGGACATTTTTGGCATCACTGATGACATTTGTACAATTTTTTTATTTGTTTTTAAAGTATCAATTCAAATATTTTAACCCTTTAATCAAGAATGACTGGAAAAGTCATGGAAATTCAAGTCAATTTTACTTTTATATTGCTTAATACAATACAGATTGCTTCAAAGCAGCTTTACAGTAATTAACAGGAATAAAATCATCAGTGTTGCAAATTCATTTGTCAAAAGAAGTGGAAACCTTGTCTATTGCATGTGAAAAGAAGTTTATTTTTTGTCCATTTACCCGCATGATTTAAATCAGTGTAGGAAATGCCATGAGTGTAATGATCTTTAGTGCCATCCTACTTGTTTTCGCAGATGCCATCATATGGACAGCAAGGACCAGGGGGTTACGTGCAGCAGGGGCAGCAGCCTTATTATGGCCAGCATGGTCAGGGGCCTCACTCCGGGCAGCAGCAGGCGCCATACCCCCAGCCTTCCCCTGGGCAACCAGGAAGTCAGGCACCTTATTCACAGCAACCTCATGCACCCCAGTCATCTGGCCCGCATGTACAGACTGGCCCTCCTTACCAACAACCCCACATGCCCCAGCAGCCTCAAGGGCAAATGCCCGGCCCCTCTCCGGGCCCAACCCAGTCCCAGTCCCCGTACTCTCAGTCCTCAGCAGCATCCCAGTCTAGCCAGTCTCCCTATCCACAGCAACAGGTTCCTCAGTCCCAGCCCTCACAGCAGGGGAGCTCCCAGGCCCCTCCTGCATCCCAGCCCCAGCCCAGCTACCCGCCCGGCCAAGGTCCCCAGCAGCAGCCGCAACCACCACCACCATCACAGCAGCCACCGCAGACGCCCACACCTGCTTCTCAGCAGCCCGCGGGACACGGACAGATGCCGCAGGGACAGCCCACGTCATACTCCCAGAATCCCCCACAACAACAACAACAGCAGCAGCAGCAGCAGCAGCAGCAGCAGCAACAGCAACAACAACAGCAGCAGCAACAACAACAACAACAGCAGCAGCAACAACAACAATCACCGTATCAGCGATTTCCTCCTCCTCCTCAGGTAACTTAAGCTTTCTGCTTTTTTATCCAAGTGGTGGATGAAAATGAAAGGACTCTGAATTTTCAGCAGCCATTACTCCAGTCTTCAGCTTTTTCATCACAGAAATAAATTATATTTTAAAATATTAAAATAGAAAGCAGTTCTTTAAAATGTAAAACATATTTCACAATATTACTGCTTTTACTGTATTTTTGATAAGATAAATGCAGCCTTTGTGAGCATAAGACCACTTTCAAAAATGTTGAAATAAGAAATTAGTCTACATTTTTTAATAATAATGTATTATGAACGTACGTGAATTAAGAATGATTAAGAAATGCTGTAAAAAAACTTGAAAATGGTTGTTCGTTGTTAGTTTATACACAATGCATTAACAAACGTAACTTTGTTGTAAAGTGTTGACAAGACAATGTATCTGCCAAATAACAAGTGTAAAAGCATATGTTTTCTACACAGAAGTGAATGCTGTTTTGTCAAACAATTTACTATGTTTACTTACTATGTAAAGGTGGGATGTGAATTGCATGTTTAATATTCACTTTGTGTGTTTGAACTAAATTGGATGACTGCTTTTGCATTTATTTTAAAATCTGGAGTGCATTTCATTTCACAGTGCCACCGCATTCACAGACTTATACGGTAATAAAAGTAGTATTGTAACTGGTTATTCTTAAGTACAAAAACAGAAACTTTAATTATTAACATTGAGACTGACCTAAACGCACCCATAATATCTGTAAGCGAAAGCATCCATGCATGCGTCCACTGTCCTAAATACCTATATCGACTGACCTGGGATGGCTTTTTCCCCAACAGGAGATTTCCCAGGAGTCTTTTAGCTCCCAGTCCAGCGCTCCAACCTCCGGCCCGCCTCTGGCATCGAAGAGCAGCACAGAGGACATGCAGGGCAGACCCTCCAGTCTACCAGTGAGTCTGACACTTTAATTTTACACTGGCTGTTGATTGCGTCCAGACGCATTCTCGGATTCACAAATGCACAATCAAGTTGTTTCAGTCAAAAGCGTTCTATTTTATGTTGACTAATTATGTTGGTAATTGGCTTGAAGATGTGAACATAATTCAGCCTCAGCTGCACCTTTATCTCAGGAGTGATTATGTAGGACCTTTGAGATTGTTGATAAATAGATAACTTCATGTGGTCTGTCACGAAAATATATGCCATTGGTTCTCTCTGTACCTTTTTTCTACTTTCCTTGTGAATTCTGCTTTTCTGTCGCCGAGATATAATTGCATTTGAGTGTGTGTTATGACCTGCGAGACTGTCTGGAAAGGACACATGGAGAGACACCCAGCTGCGCTGACTCAGCACACGTGCAGCCGGCCGCCGTAGTCATGGCAACATCAGGGACGCTGTGATCTCACTCTTTTTTTCTTTTTTTTTCTCCCAGATGAGATAAATACGGCCAGCTGCCTGTGGCTGTGTGATTGTATGTGTACGAGTCGAGCACTTGAGAGTGTGTGTGTGTGTTTGTGTGTCACAGAGAGAGAAAAAATGTGTGCCAGAGTTCATTGTTGCAGAGTGGAAGAAGCTGCCACTGGGAGATTTATTCTAAAGAAGATAAAAAGTTTTGTTGTACAATTAAATTGGCTACTGTGCTGCTGATTTAATTTTTTTTTTTAGTTTTTTAGTTTTTGTGAGTCCTTGGGCTGATTTTCAGTACAGTGTATGTACATATCTTGTCTTAACAATCAAGCAACAAAACTTATCCAGAGGCTGCAAGATGTTCTTGTGCTGCTGAATGTGGATTTATTTTTTAGCGATTATTCTCTAAAAATCTGTGAAAGCTCAAGATAATGATGTGAAGAATTGTTTGAGTCAGCTGACAGCTTCAATTTTGCAGTCCTAGCAGAATCTGTTTTGTTTGTTTGTTGTACTTACATTTTGTTTTGTCTTCTTTAAAGGAGTAGTTCACTTTTTAAAAAACTTTTGCTGATAATTAACTTACCCCCATGTCATCCAAGATGTCCATGTCTTTCTTTCTTCAGTCGAAAAGAAATGAAGGTTTTTGATGAAAACATTCCAGGATTTTTCTCCATATAATGGACTTCAATGGGCACCAAACGGTTCAAGGTCCAAATGACCGTTTCAGTGCAGCTTCAAAGGGCTTTAAACGATACCAGACGATGAATAAGGGTCTTATCTAGCGAAACGATCTGTCATTTCAAAAATAAATAAAAAGGTTAAAGTTTTATAAGCACAAAGCTCGCCTTGCTCTGTTCTGTGATGCGCGTTCGTGACTCTCCTGTTCGAACTCGTTCATCAAAATGAACGAATCTTTTTTTGAGTTGAATGAACAAAATGGCTCGAAAAAAGATTTGTTCATTTTGATGAACGAGTTCGAACAGGAGAGTCACGAACGCGCATCACAGAACAGAGCAAGGCGATCTTTGTGCTTATAAAACTTTAACCTTTTTATTTATTTTTGAAATGACAGATCGTTTCGCTAGATAAGAGCCTTATTCATCGTCTGGTATCGTTTAAAGCCCTTTGAAGCTGCACTGAAACGGTCATTTGGACCTTGAACCGTTTGGTGCCCATTGAAGTCTATTAAATGGAGAAAAATCCTGGAATGTTTTCATCAAAAACCTTCATTTCTTTTCGACTGAAAAAAGAAAGACATGGACATCTTGGATGACATGGGGGTGAGTAAATTATCAGCAAAAGTTTTTTTTTAAAGTGAACTAATCCTTTAAGGAATTCAAATAAAAAGCAGTGATTTTGAAGTTGGCATGAAATGGAAATTTACCCTATACATTTTATAAATGCATGTCATTGATCTTACTGTGAAGGATTCATTTATGCATTTTTTTTTTTGTTGTTGTTGAATGTCATAACTTGATCTTCCGGTGAAATGGCAGACCTCTCTCTGGTGACACATGCCAGACTTCTCCAATCATTTAGTGCGCTTAATCCTGCCCCTTTCTTACGTTCGACTGCAAGCTGCCTCCATCCAATCAAAAACAATTCGACAGAACCAAGTCCCCACACTAATTTATTTTTTTCAATAATCTGTTTTACTTGGATGTACATCACAACATGTAAAGGAAGTAGCAACAGATCATTTCTTCCATCGCTGCTTTAGTTTCTGATTTTCTGACCTTTACGGTTTTATTTGCTTAGGACCTATCCGGTTCTATCGATGACCTACCTACTGGTACGGAGGGTGCTCTGAGTCCTGGAGTCAGCACATCTGGAGTATCCAGCAGTCAAGGAGAACAGAGCAATCCAGCACAGTCACCCTTCTCCCCCCACACTTCTCCCCCGGTGGGCTCGCCTGCCAGCGCCTCAGCATCTCGCTCTGGCCCTCTGTCTCCTGCCACGATGCCAGGTAGAAATCCTAAAATGTGTTAATACCACTGAGTCATCATGCAGAGGATTTGGAATATTTACCAAAATTAAATATAAAATGTATTTTTGTAGTCCCATTTGCAATCTGTTTTTTCTTCAGTTTTAAAACAAAATGTTAAATTTAAAACACACAATGTCACACAAAATATTTTCGTCTTGATCTCAAAGGTACAGAATTTTTTTTTTTTTATTTTATTTTTTTTACTACAATTTGTGCATTTCTCATTTGTAGGGAACCAGATGCCTCCCCGCCCTTCAAGTGGACAGTCTGATGGGATCATGCATTCTTCGATGAATCAACCTGGCATGGGCCAAGAGAGAGGTAGCTCAGTCTGTATAAGTCCTACTTTACAATGACAGGACTCGTTTTCCATCTTCATGCTCACTTTTTATTTATTGTATCGATACATCAATCTTGTTTTCTGCACAGGATATATGCAGAGAAACCCTCAGATGGCACCCTATGGGTCTCCACAGTCTAGCTCTGCTTTGTCTCCTCGTCAGTCATCTGGAGGCCAGGTGCATGCTGGAATGGTTCCTTATCAGCAGAACAACTCTGTGGCAAGCTATGGACCTCAGGGTGGTCAATACGGACCACAAGGTATGTGGCATAGTGCTAAACATTTCTCACCATCTAAACAAAAATAAGAAAAATGCACATTTTAAAAAGGGTCTTATGTTAAGAGAAGTGATTGTAGTGGAGGTGCAGATATTGGACTTTTCTTTCTCTTTCTTTCTCTTCTTCCTGTCCCTCCAAATCCTTCTCACTCTCCCTATTTTTCTCTTTGTGCGACCAGTGGATCACAGGGTGGTTATTTTTAGCATTAGTGAAAAAATGGAGTTGACGTAGCATGGCTCACGTCAGTTGAGCAGCTACAGTGACTGTGGGTTACAGCAGCGCTACATGCTGCTAAAGCACTCAAGGGCCTGGAAGTCCACCAATGAGGCTTCCAGACCCCACCACATTTGGCCAATGCTGACTTTTAATTGACCAACCTGCTAATTCTGTTATTGTGGTTTTCAGACTTTTTGTTTCATTGCAGAAAATGTAACCCTGGATTAGATTTCTTATTAAATATATAAATTTTTCTCTACATAAGCAATGTGCTGTGTTGAGGAACTTAACTGCCTTTATTGTCACTGTAAAACTATTATTTATATAGCATTGTTTATAACTTCCCGTCTTCCTCTTCAGGTTACCCCAGGCAGCCTGGTTACAGTGGCATGCCTAATGCCAATTACCCAGGCCCTGGCATGGGCGGATCCTTGAATCCCATGTCTGGGCAAGGAGGAGGGCCACTGTTTGCTGGCATGGCTTCTGGGAGGATGCCTCATGGCCAGATGGGTGCACGCCCCTTTGGCCCCAACATGGGTCCCAACATGGGTCCCAGTATGGGCCCTAATATGGGCAACATACCCCCTCAAGTGGGAACCGGGATGTGCCCTCCTCCAGTTCTCAACAGAAAGCCGCAGGAGGTTGCAGCATTGCAGCACGGACCTTCCAACTCGATACACAACAGGTATGCAAGAACTGAAATGCAACTGAAGTTTCACAATATCATTAACAAGTACTAGGTGTGTAACGGTACACAGAAATCACGATTCGGTACGTACCTCGGTTTTGAGGTCACGGTTCGAAACGAGTTCGGTACAACAGGAAAAGGCAACAAATCCCCAATGCTAGGTTTCTTTTCATTTTTTTTTAACAGACAGTAGTGCAAACAAATTACAGTTTGTTCCACCTAGCGGCATTTAGTCCCCCCTGAGGTAGCCTCCTTTAGTGTGTTAAAGTCCCCCTGTAGTCAATAATTTTATCCCTTAAAACTCATCTTTGATCACCGAAATGACACATTTAAACGTTTTTTTTTTCCAGTGGAAAAAAAATTCTTCATGCCTTAAAATAGCTTGAATGTAACTACACCCTTGCTTCATTTAGTATACGCGGATCCATGAATATGCAAATTAGCCCTGCCTCCACTCACTCACAAGAGCTCAGAGATCCACTCGCTTTACTCGTAACTTTACTCAACTTACTATAGTACACGCTGCACAATGGTATTACTATTTACAATGCCGGACACATAATGGTAATTAATATGAATAGCCTTTTGCTTGACTACCTTATCAAACAGCTAATAATGTGTTCCTAATGTTACACAAACCATGTTCCCTTTCGCCATCTCAGAGTCAGACAGCTGCCTTCTAAAAATAGAAACGCTTTGAACAACTTAGAACGTCAGTGGAGAAAGGCATATAGTTCATCGTAACATCGTAATAAACATCATATGCAAAATTCACACACTATATTGCTAAAAGTACCCAATTTTTCATATCAACAGAAAAATATATCGAGATAACATGGCTTCTTGAAACTCCCCTGCTTTGCAGCATAGTTAATGATATAGCCCCGCCCACACGTTGACGTGATTGGCTACAAAGTAGTTTGTGACGTAAGAAACACCAGCGATTTAAAACCTCGTTTTTAAGACGTTGAGGAAATACTCAGCAATGATGTTGACTTATGAATTTGTACATGGTTTGTCTGAAAGCATATTAAAAACACCACACAGACATATAAACAATATTTAAAAAACAGATTTTTAGTACTTTAAGTACTAAGCAGTAAACAGAATGCACTCTTGCATGGGTCATATTTTTTTGTAAGGCTGATTTAAAAAAAAACAAAAAGTCCTAATCAGCTACGAAACTGTAAAGCATCTCTTGTGTTATAAAAATACAAAATAAATAGAATAATGAAAAATAAAACTTGCGCAGAGATTAGTTTTCTTTACGCATGAGAGTTCATTAACATGCGGTGACAATGGTGGATGCACAAAGTTCAATATTACGCTTTTTTCAAGAAATCACAGAAAGGTAAGTGAGAAGGAGAAAAAGAGCCTACTTCAGCTTTCCAGGAGGAGACCGCTAGTGAAGCAGCACCTTGGGCTTCCCATTTCCAGGACACGCATATTTCATCACTGTACTTCCACGACACAAATCGACACAATGTCAAATTATTTTGTCTCATTATAACAGCAGAAACAACTCAAAATACACCGTCATTTATGGTCATACAGATAAGAGTAAGACATCAATAGAAACTATAAAGGTTTTTACACTCGCAATAAAACACAACAAAACATTGTGCATTTGTAAAATAAAGAAAGCAAACGGGATGTCGCTTTCTGCCGTCCCGGTTTCCTTTCAATGAAATTAGTGGAACATGTCACAAAAAAGAAAAACCTTCACTTATAGGCAACTAGCAAGCTCTTTTTTGGCATCTAAACTCTTGAATTGGGTTGGTGTATAGATCGTCTCTTCTTCTGGTCTTTTTCCTGTTGTGGCGGTTAGCAAACAGCGTTGCACTACTGCACGTGCCCCCTTCTGGATTGGAGTGTGGATCGCCTATGACTGTATTCGTCGTCTGACTGTATGCACCGAACCGTGACGGTTCGGGACGAAAACATATACCGTTACATTTTAAATGTCTGATTTGTTAGCCTTTTCTCATTTTTTTTAATACAAACTGGTGGTACGAGTCTATTTGAATTGAAATGTTGCGTTTTCCCTCACAGACTACCAGGTTACACCAATATGTCTCCTGGTCCTGGTATGATGGGCTCAGGACCTCCGTATGGCTCCTCTATGAACAACATGCCTGGAATGATGAACACTCAGGGTTCTCCCTACCCCATGGGTGGTAACATGTCTAACAACACTAGTGGTAAGATAATAGCAAACGTTTCTTTTTGTATACTACATAACCTAGCAGAAATTAAAGTACTTTAATTTTAAATATAAATCTTGTGCCAGGTTAAAATCACGGTTAACATATCTGTTTCTCTCCCAGGCATGTCCCCTGGTCCGGATTTTGCTATGGATGGGAAACTTAACCAAGCCCAGAAAATAAATAACAAAGTTGAGGGTACACCCAAGACAGAATCAAAATCCAAGGTTTGTTTAACATTTAGATGGAAGTATAATGCCTTTGCAGCAAAAATCAGTCATCCTTTGTTGCACCTCATGTGTAATTCCTTCCATATAAACTGCTTCTTTCTAGAAGTCAAGTTCCTCCACAACAACCAATGAGAAGATCACTCGGTTGTATGAGCTAGGCCCAGAGCCAGAAAGAAAGATGTGGGTAGACCGTTACTTGGCTTTCATAGAGGAAAAAGCCATGGGCATGAGTAACCTGCCAGCTGTGGGACGTAAGCCCCTTGATCTCTTCCGCCTCTACATGTCTGTCAAGGAGATCGGAGGTCTTACACAGGTATATACAGCCTGTCCATACACATTTTGATAATGTTGAAAGGCTCAACTCATTTTCTCTTAATGGTGTTTGCTTATATGCTTTGGCATCCTTGTAATTGCAGGTTAATAAGAACAAAAAATGGAGGGAGCTGGCCACAAATCTGAACGTGGGAACCTCCAGCAGTGCCGCCAGCTCTCTGAAAAAGCAGTATATCCAATGTCTGTATGCTTTTGAATGTAAGATTGAGCGTGGAGAGGACCCACCACCTGAAATTATATCTGGAGATAGCAAAAAGAACCAGGCCAAAATTCAGCCTCCCTCCCCAGGTGAGTGCTGGTGACTTGGATTTGTCTCATGCCATGTATTGAAGCAAGTACAGGTAAATCTTAACAATTAAACTGCTGCTACAAAACCCCTATTCCAAAATAAAGGAAGGTATAATTAATGTTTTGCTCAATTTTTTATAGTTTAAAAATTACTGTTATTGAAGCAGCGCCATTACAAGTTCATCAATTAATATTGCAGGTGCAATTCAAGCTCTTTGTTTGAACTAATGTTTTTTTGCATTATCACTAATGACCGGTTGCAGAAGTCATAAATTATATCTTTAAAGCATCATGAAACCTTAAAACGAGTTTTTTTTTTTAAAGATGTTAACAGATATGCATTATTTGTGAGAAAAATCCATTATGAAACGGGAGCATTTTTTAAACTATCCTGCCCAAGAATTTGTTTTGTGGTGCTATTGATGTTGTAGTACTTGCATATAAATTGAGAACATAGAAGTATAATGTTCCAAAACTTCTCTCCTTTTTTTGTTGCATGGCACAGCTGGGTCTGGCTCTCTCCAGGGTCCCCAGACACCACAGTCCACCAGCAGCTCCATGGCGGAAGGCGGAGACTTGAAGCCCCCTACTCCTGCCTCCACCCCACACAGCCAGATGCCCCCAATGCCAAGTGGCAGGTGAGTTTTGTTTGTTTGTCTTGTGCTACTGCCTGTGTCGTTTGACTGTGAACCGCTTCTTACCTGCCCTGTTTCTTAGGAGCAGTGTGAACTTGCAAGATCCATTTGCTGATAGCGACTTCTCACGGAGAAGTACTATGACCCCAAACTCTGGCTACCAGTCAGGCATGAGCACCCCGGAAATGCCTGCTCGCATGGGACCCTATGAACCCAATAAAGACCACTTTAGTGGTATGCGTAAAGGTTTGTATTGTTTATTGTATTTCTGTAACATAATTTGTCCTGAACACCTTGTATATATTGGCGCTTTTCCACTGCTGGTACTGCTCAGTACGGTTCGGCTCGGTTCAACTTGCTTCACTTTTCTGCTGCGTGGTACAACTCGGCTCAGCACGGCACGGCTCGGTTCGTTTAGCTCGGTTTGCTTTTCCACTGCAGTTAGTAGGCTACCGCTTCAAAGTGGGTGGGATTATAGTCTGACCGTTATAGTTTATCCGATCCTCGGCAACTAACGAGAGGAACGTCTGCACTTCGTCCACTGACCACGATTCAGCCATTTCTTTTTTGGAAATTTTCTGTCTTTCTTCAGCGGTGGTTGTTACTGGCTATTTAAATCTAGCAGGTTTGATGTCTCGCAAATACAATGACACTGGTAGTGATGATTCTATCTGACCAATCAGTGATCTGCAGTGTGTTCACGTCACATTTTAGTATCGGTACGGTACGCTTGGAACCTTGACAGAGGTGGTACCATTTAAAGCGAACCGCACCGTGTACCATGTAGTGGAAAAGCGCCACAAGTGAGCCGTACCGAGCCGAGCCGTACCGTACCATGCAGTAGAAAAGCGCCAAAGCGTGTCGTACCGTACCATGCCGTGGAAAAGCGCCATATCAGTTCATATTTTATAATAGTGTCACGAGCATTATAGTTCATGGTTGGCTACATGGTGTAATGGAGCTGTGTGCTTGTGGTCCTAGTTGGAGAACAGTTCATGTCTAGTGGACAGGGTCCCAACAGCAGTCTCGGGGATCAGTGCAACAGGGGACCACAGGGCCCTATGGGAAACATACCTATGGGCCAGCGGCACCAGTATCCATATGGCCCTGGCTATGACAGAAGGTATACTAAATCTTCACTTTTTGTATATAAACTCATCCTTTTTTTGTTGGTGAAGTTTGTAAATGATGCAATAAACTCAAACCTCTCCTGCATTGCGTAGACCAGAGTCAGGGATGGGCACAGATGGCAGCATGGGGCCTGGAGTGCCACAGCCAAATATAATTCCTTCCAATGCTGAATCTGGGATGTACTCACCAAATCGTTACCCTCCACAGCAGCAGCGGTCAGTCGACTACTTCATTTGTTTTTATGAAGATTGTATTTGTATATCTGCTATATATTTTATACTGATTTCTCTTACTTATGGTGCTTGTGCAGACATGATTCCTATAGTAATCAGTATCCTGGGCAGGGTGCGCCTCCTGGTGGTTCCTATCCGAATCAGCAGCCTGGAATGTACCCGCAACAACAATTGGTAGGAAAGCAGTTAAAAGAATGAGTTGATATTTTTCTATTTGATGTTAGTATAATGAATAAATGTTACTAAAAGCCTTGACATATATTTTATATAATTTGTTTGCATTTAGAACTACAAAAGGCCTGGTGATGGCAGCTACCCACCAGCTAAACGGCATCATGACGGTGAGATGTTCAGTGGGCCATACAATACTCAGCAGTCACAGCCACCACCACAGGCTCCCCCTAGTGGTCCCTCAAGTGGTCAGCAGGAAATGTTTAACCAGTATAACAGTTCTTACCCTGGTTCGGAGCGCCGTCCACCCGGTCCTCAGAATCAGTTCTCTTTTGTAAGAGATCGGATGCAAGCAGGGACAGGCCCAAACTCCCAGGGTTCCATGCCACCTCAAATGATGGGCAGTCCAATGCAGTCTGGTCCTGACGGTCCTCAAGCTGGCATGTGGCCGGGCCGAGGTGATATGGGCTACCCCAGTTACCCTAACCGTCAAGGGCCACCTGCTGGTCCTGGCCAGGGACCTGGCTACCATACAATGAACCGACCTGAAGACATGATGTCGTCTGAGCCACGCATGAATCATGATGGGCAGTGGCCTGGGCCACGACAGCCCCCATATGGTCCTGGTAGCGCAGGTCCACCAATGAGCAGACCCTTGCAGTCCAACTACCAGTCTCCTCAAACCATGCAAAATCACATTCCACAGGTGTCAAGCCCCACGCCCATGCCTCGCCCCATGGAAAGTAGGACTTCCCCCAGCAAATCACCCTACATGCCCAGCAATATCAAAATGCAGAAGGTGGGACCTCCAGTCCCTGCATCTCACATTGTACCTCCCTCAGTACAGCCTCCAATGATGCGAAGAGACCTATCCTTCCCTCCAGGATCAATTGAGGCTACTCCGCCAGTTCTCAAATCGCGCAGGCGTCTTACCATGAAAGAAATTGGTAAGAGTTCATTATGTGTTGTAGTGAATTACATTTTGGTCATTTATATGGCTTAGACCTGTGAGATATCGAAATATAACTGTATACCACTTTTGTAGGCACTCCAGAAGCATGGAGAGTCATGATGTCCCTTAAATCAGGACTGTTGGCAGAGAGCACATGGGCTTTAGACACCATCAACATCTTGTTATATGATGACAACAGTATTTCGAATTTCAACCTTATACAGGTGAGTTGTTTTGGGGAAATGACACCTATATTTTCCTATACTTTTCATCCTAAATAACAAGTTTTCATCCTAAATAACATATTAATGTCTTCTTTTGTAGCTCCCTGGTTTCCTGGAATTAATTGTTGAGTATTTCCGCCGTTGTCTCATTGAGATCTTTGGGATTCTGAGGGAATATGAAGTTGGTAATCCAGGACAAAGAGCTCTGTTGGATCCCAGCGTGCTCAAAAAAGATGAAGACACTGTTGATGACGAGGTATTGATGGAGGGCATGGAGGAAGATGGAGAAACGGAGGAGGAAGATGAAGGAGAGGAAATGCACAGGTTAAAACATCAAGAACAACATTCAGCACCGCTCCAGATAAAACAAGAAGAAAAGCCACGGATGCTTGATGACTCTGTAAAGAAAGAAGATTGCCATGGGATTGAAGGGGAGTCATCTGCAGAACCCAAGACTTCGGAGCCACCATGTCTTGAGTTGGCTGTGGCTCAAGAGAAGCCTAAACAGGCTAGCAAGTTTGATAAGCTTCCCTTGAAGATTGTGCGAAAGAAGGATCCATTTGTGGTGGACTACTCTAATAAGCTTGGGCGATTGCAGGAATTTGACAGTGGCCTTCTGCACTGGAGTATCGGTGGAGGTGATAC
Source organism: Tiaroga cobitis (assembly GCA_030578255.1). NCBI lineage: Eukaryota > Metazoa > Chordata > Actinopteri > Cypriniformes > Leuciscidae > Tiaroga > Tiaroga cobitis. The sequence goes on from CM060606.1 coordinate 35,462,438, forward strand.
AACAGAACACATCCAGACCCATTTTGAAAGCAAGATGGACCTGTTGCACAAACGGAAGCATCTACCTGCCCAGGTCCCAGACAGGAAGAGAGGAGCTCAAAAGGACAGCCAGGTACCTTCACTGCCCTCATCCAGTGAAGAGCACCGAAAAGAAGTGGACCGGCAGTCTCTCCAGAGTCATCCGGCAGCCTCTCCAGAGTCATCAACTGAGAAAGTGACCAATGGAATTTCAGATTTGAGAGAGGACAGACCTACTGACTGCTTAGAAACTGCCTCTGAGGGGACATCACACCTAGAGAAAGATCAAGACAAAAAATTGTCAGAGGCGACAACTCCAGAAAACATTAGGCCAGCACCTCCAAGCCCATCATTACAGGGTCAGCGCTGCATTGCCATTTTAGAAGATGAGCCACACAGCAAGGATGAAGCTCCTCTTGTCACGCTCTCAGACTGGCAAGATTCCCTTGCCCGTCGCTGCCTTTGTGTCTCCAACATCGTCCGCAGCCTCTCGTTCATCCCAGGCAATGACTCGGAGATGTCCAAGCACCCAGGGCTGTTGCTATTGCTGGGCCGCCTGTTGCTTCTCCACCATCTGCATCCAGAGCGAAAGCAGGCACCTTTAACCTACGAAAAAGAAGAAGAGGTGGATGAGAGTCTTGGTAGCAAGAAAGACGAATGGTGGTGGGACTGTCTGGAGCTACTGCGGGAAAATTGCTTAGTCACTCTTGCCAACATCTCAGGCCAGCTTGACTTCTCAGTTTACACTGAGAGCATCTGCCTGCCTCTGCTGGATGGCTTGCTACATTGGGCCGTTTGTCCTTCAGCAGAAGCCCAAGACCCCTTCCCTAGTCTCGGGCTTAATGGCGCCTTGTCCCCCCAGAGACTAGTCCTGGAGACCCTCTGTAAGCTCAGCATTCAGGACAACAATGTGGACCTAATTCTGGCGACACCACCTTTTAGTAGATTAGAGATGCTCTTTGGGAACCTTGTGCGTCTAGTTGGAGAGCGAAAGGTGCCTGTTTGTCGGGAGATGGCGGTCGTGCTGCTGGCCAATCTTGCACAGGGGGACAGCCTGGCGGCCCGTGCCATTGCGGTACAGAAGGCCAGTGTAGGGAATCTGTTGGGTTTCTTGGAGGACAGCTTAGCGGCTACACAGTTCCAGCAGAGCCAAGGTTCCTTACTGCACATGCAGGGGTCACACTTTGAGCCGACAAGTGTGGACATGATGCGGCGGGCTGCTCGGGCTCTGCTTGCCCTCGCTAAGGTGGAGGAGAACCACTCTGAGTTTACGCTCTATGAATCGCGGCTACTGGACCTTTCTGTCTCCCCACTCATGAACTCATTGGTGTCCCATGTCATCTGTGATGTACTCTTTTTGATAGGCCAGTCATGACAGCTGTGCGGAGCTATGGCTCCACCTTCTCTGGTTTTCGTACTTCCCCCTTGCCTGTCCTCCCCTTTTGTGAGTGGGGATTGAAAGCAGAGAAAATTGACTCTTTCTTGTTTTGTTTTTTTAATTTATGCAAGCCCTTTCATATTACACCCACTGGTCCCCCTTTTCTCTGCGTCTCACTTTGGGAAGGTTGTCACGATTTTGCTGTGGTTCATGAACCAGAGCCTCAACACACTGACACAAACTGTAACACTGATGCCAACTAGATGACATGGACAGGGACCCCAACTTTTGTGTCCTTGTCTGAGGTGAAATCACTTTTTATAATAAAATAAATAAATGAATGAATAAAATAAATAGCTTGAAAAAAAACAAACTATTTACCAAAGTTGCTGTCTTGTTTACAGTGAGTTTTGGGGTTAATTGTTCTTTTTTTCTCCCCCAGAGGGTGCAAATAATACACAACTCTTGTTCACATTAACAGGTAGACTCTTCATTGTTTGGTGGTTGTATTTTGATGCTACACGGTCAAACTTTTTGGATGCGTGTACAGCAGAAATGAGTTATCATTTTCTGTACATTACTCCACAACTGTAAACATACTGCAAACGTACTGCACTGTTCCACATGGTGAAAATGTTGGATCAGTCAGCTCTGTTTTTAAACCATTAGTTTGCTGGTGAGGAGAAAAACCCCCCAAAGTATCAAGGACGTACAACACCCTGACCTCTTCTCTTTAACCCTTGATTGTATGAATTGACCCCTATAAAGAAATCACCTCCTAGGACTGTATATAAGATGTTGTACATTTACACCTCCTTTTCTCTCTCTATCTTTCACACACTCTTGCTTCTTATCCCTTTTTATCCTTGAAGAATAAGAGCGGACACTTAAGTTGGGTTAATTGCATCAAAATCCCTAGGTATATAAACTGAACCATCTTTTGGCCTCCACGGTTCCTCTATAGTGCAGCAAACAACTGAAATATTTTAATTTCGTCTCCTGGTACAACAAAATAACTCTAGATGAAGAACACAGTTGAGATATTTTTTCTCCAGTGATATGAATTCTGCATATTTGTATTTCAGACTATGTAGCTTAATGTAAATTCCTTGTTTTTTTCCCCTTTTTGGCTCAATGAATATCATTTATTCACTATGAAATCTTTATACTATATGTTCCACGTGGTAAGAATAAATGTACATTAAATCTTGGTAAGATGTTTGTGATTATTTTCATTTGGATGTTTTATTTAATTTAATAAAGTACAGCCCATTTACCATAGAATGTGACTATGAATGGAAGGTTAATTCAAATCAAAGTATAAACGTATTTTTTATAACGTTGTCTTTGTACGTTACAAATTAGTTTAATGAGCAATATTCAATATTACTCTACTAATACTATTATTTAATATTATCAGTTGAAAGGAATGAAAATAGTTGAGCGTGAGACCATGAAAAGCTGAAGCAAAATATACATATTTTCTTCGTTTATGCAGTAGAAAAATAATTGAATGGTTAACTGTTTTGAAGGTATTCATTGCCAGGGCAAGATAAGTAATATAATATAAGTGGTTTATATAAAACAGGTCCATGGTATCGGTTAAGTTAATGGGACTTTTATTTTGACATGTATATGACTGCATGACGGAAGTGCGTGTCGTTACTTCTATCGTTCCATTTAGTGGCTTTATGAGACGAATTGGAAAACGTTAATACAATCTACTTTGTTTTGTTATTCGACTGCGACAGCGATGTTTTTGCTGTTGTTACAAACTCAATTTTAAAAAAAAACAGAATACTGCCCTTTTTGGCTCCTTTTGCTTTAAGGATGCCTGGTTTATCGTATCTGCTAATTTACTGAGCCTATTTTGATTATTTTCAGTGAGAGAAATGTTCTGTTTTCGTTGATGAAAGTTTATGTAAAACATGTCACCTTCAAACAATTGTGTAAATCAAGACGTGTGGACGGTTGTACAGTTTGCAACGTTCACGCGACTGCTTTCCCTATTTTTACAGGTAACGTTAAGCAACTGACATGAACGACTGAAATAGACTAAAATAAAATTATGTATTTGTACTTGTATTCTGCATGATGTCTTCATTTATTACTCGATATAAAGCGCCATAAAATAGGCGCTTGCGCTTTTTTTGTGAAATTGAGATTTGAGTGACACCTACTGCAGAACTGGGCATATGAAAAACTGCTGTTTGTTGATTTTGTGCCCTTTTGCAGACTGTACTGAATGCAGTGATTCCAGACCATGTGGCAGATGCCTTTAGCCCTCCGCGATCAGAGACCCCTCTCCTGCTTGACCCTGTCATCGAAGCATTATTTGGCGGCCTTAGTCACTGGGATGCAGAGCATTTCATCTTCATTGCAGAACGTGGATACTTATATGAACACAATTTTGCATTCTTTCCTCTGTTTCCTCTCATTCTGAGATTACTGGCAGCCACGGCTCTGTGGCCTTTGTGTGGATTTCTCACAATGCATGGCCGATTAGTTTTAGCTGTGGCTATAGGGAATAGTATTCTTTTTGTCATAAGTGCCGTGGCACTATACAAACTGAGTCGTTTGGTGGTGCAGAACAGAAAACTTGCCCTTGTTGCAGTCTTGATGTACTGTCTGACACCAGCTAATGTTTTTATGGTTGCAGGCTATTCAGAGACTCTCTTTGCAGCTCTCACCTTCTCAGGCCTCTGGTTACTAGAGAAAAGATTCACAATAGGAGCTTGTCTTCTGCTGGGGTTTGCTACAGGTGCTCGTGCCAATGGGCTTGTGAATGCTGGATTTTTGCTGTATCTCTCTTTGCAATGGGGTTTTGCCCGTACCCGGGCCTTCAGCAAAGAAGAAGGGTGTGTTCGATATCATCGCTATGTCTGGGAGCTTATTCGTTTTGTGCTCACAGGAGCATTTTATGCAGCTCTTGTAGTGCTACCTTTTTGCCTGTTTCAGTTATATGGTTACCAAACATTTTGCCATCCAACTGCTACTGAAGTTCCTCCGGTGCTCCTTAATTTGGCCCGGGACAAAGGATACCGTGTGGCTGATGCAGACTCTCCAACACCAAGATGGTGCCAATGGCGAATACCACTTTTGTATTCGTACATACAAGATGCTTATTGGGATGTGGGCTTCCTTCGATACTTTCAATGGAAGCAGATACCCAACTTTATTTTGGCGCTGCCTGTTGCAATTATGGGATTCATCGCCTCATGTATGTACGTATTGGCTAACCCAGTATTTTGTTTGTATTTGGGTTTGGGACACAGAGGAAAAGACAGAAAAACGCATGGCTTCTGTAACCCAAAAGTCTTTGTTTACATTGTGCACAGTTCTGTCCTTCTTCTTTTTGGGATTTTCTCTATGCATGTGCAGGTAAGATTCTTGAAATTGATCATTATCATGTGACGTGTAGTATACTTGCTCAACATGCCTTGTTTTATTGTGTTCTCTCAGGTGTTGACACGGTTTCTTGCTTCCTCCTCGCCTGTGCTCTACTGGATCAGTGGCCACCTGCTTTTTCAGTATGAACCTCTGCTGCAAGATGAAAGGCTGTTCAGGCCTGACCAAATACAACAACACCCTGACCAGGATCACAAACCTGGCCTAAGATGTGCTGTGGGGATGTGCAGAAATAATCAAGTCCTTTACCTCTTGATGCAATGGCAGTCTTGCTCAGTTTATACACGATGCATCCTAGGCTATTTCATATCATATTGGTTTTTAGGTCTGGCTCTGCACTGTAACTTCTTTCCCTGGACTTAACTTTACAGGAATAAAATGAGCTTGTTTCAGTCTTCATATTAACATTCCTCTGGCCTGGTTTTGAATAATATTATTGCTGCTTGGCAAATATTTTTGTAATTAATGCATTTTATTATTTTAAGACGTTTCTGGTGTTCCTTAAAGGGCTAATATATATTTTTGTATTGGATAAGTATTTAATAAATATCTTTATTGGATCATTTACAAATTAGTCCTGTATTTTTTAGTCCTGTATTTTATTTCTATTAGAGAAAAACAAACCTTAGCCAAACTATATGCTGTGCTTAAATGCTAAGTTACTTTTGATATCCATAAAAAAAATTCAGGCCTTCATAAAATTGGTCTGTAGTTTGCATGAAAAAAAAAAAAAATTCAAGGCATGGTTTGCACATGGTCACATCACAAGACCCCTGTTATATTGTGTTGTATCACCATCTAGTGGGTACAAGGTGTCACAAGTGGTCTGTTCATACAAAAATGGTAAAATAAGAGTCTGTGACAGTTCCAATGTTATTTTAATATTATTTCTTTACTGTTATAGTATTGATTAATATTTTTAGTTGGCCATTCTTTTTTTTTATGTTTTTTAGTTAATACATTTTTGTAATTTTGTCTATTAATTGCCATCTTTAATTTTTTTTGTCTATTTAGCTTTATTTTGTCTGTTTTAGTCATTTTAATACCTCAAATTAAACTTATTTGAGTTAGTTACCAAAGTAGCATTTGTAATTATCGTTAAAAATGTTTAGGCTTACTTTTTCCCATCTAACATTTATATTAGAATTTATTTCAACTTGCTGATTTAAAAAAAATATATATAGACACAAAACTTTGTTTCGTTAATGCCAACATATAGTCAACATGCCAACACTGGACCAGCTTTACAAAAAAAAAAAAAAGTGCTCTTTGCTTTATTGTTTTTTTAAAAGGAGAACAAGTTGGATCACTGTGGCCCACAAAAGGTCATTCAAATAAATGTGTTATTTCTTTAATATTTTATAAAGTTTTGTATGTTCGCCCCTTAATGCATACATTTTGTGTTACATTCATATTGTGGATATTTTGCAAATATTTGTTACATTTGAAATTTTTGTGTACAACAATTAAGGATCAGAAAAAACTATACAGAGGGTGTGGTAGTGTCTCGGAAGTGTTATTTCATTGGTCTGACTGAGATGACGCATCCCTTGCGAGTCATTGGTCGATTTCTTCAGGTAGTCCTCGGCTAGGGAAGTGATCGTACTGAGGTCAATATTGTTGTATCTCAACCGTAGCTTAACGCTCGGTTATATTAGCTCTTAGAGAATTATAAACAACATGGTCTGATCTAATTTTCGTTTTCCAGCAGACTCATTACGGTTGGACAGCGATTGGGCAGCGCGAGGAGCCGAGTGTCGTTCAAATAACGGTTAGACAGCGAGTGAGGAGTATGTCCGCTGAGATAATTGACAGCTAACTAGTCAAAAAGCTAACGCAATTAGCTTAGCTAAGAGACTCCTAAGTTATTGAAAGCAACAACATGGCATGATAATATAATAATTGTTCAGCGGTATAATCCCTATAGGGGATGTTTAGTTGCAAACGAATGCATTGAGCAACGTATTATGTGCTTTGTGGACTTTCAGTTAACGTTAAATGAGTTCAGTAACGTTAACTGTTAGTTGTGTTGATCTATTAATATTAGCACCTAAGTGAATTGTCAGTACATTTCTGACTGTATCTTTAGTATTATGTGGCGGAGCTTCACAACTGATATATAGTTTCGATATAGCTTCCTCTTTGTTAGGGCTTGGTTTGTAACAAGTTAACTTAACCTGTTCTTAAGGTTACGTTACATCTATAACGTTACTCTCCGAACTCTAGACCGTCAGTTACATTTTCTGAAAATGAAAAACTGTGAGTATCAACAAATAGACCCACGAGCGCTCAGAACATCAACCACCCGAACGTCCTCTACCCTGCCCTGTGGGAGGAAAAGCTCCCAGCGCCTGCGGAGAAAATGGGAGATTTTCCCTGGGAATAATCGCTTCTACTGTGATGGTCGTATTATGTTGGCCAGGCAGTGTGGTGTGCTCCCGCTGACCATCGTCCTTATTGTCATCACCAGTGGCTTATTCTTCACATTTGAGTGAGTAGAATGCACTTACTCACAGAGACACTAGTGTTCACACTGCTAGACAATACTACTACTTTTGACAATAGAGACATCTCCACCGCCCTTCTTGACATGCCAGTCTCAAAGAGTTGCATCCGCATGGTCATGGTTTATCATCAGAAAGTAAGCTTTTTAAACCATGTTTGTATCAGCTGATAACTTTGTCTCTGTCTTTGTGCTTGATTCATAACAGTTGCCCCTTTCTGGTGCATCACCTCACTATCTTCATTCCAGTAATCGGTGGGGTGTTATTTGTATTTGTCATCTTCACCCTCCTTCAAACCAGTTTTACAGACCCAGGGATCTTACCCAGGGCTTTGCCGGATGAGGCTGCGGACATAGAGAGACAGATTGGTGAGGCTTTGAAAATGTACTTTGTTATTTGTCTTCGTTTTGCCTCCTAACTTGTATATGTTTATAATAAAATTGTGGGTTTCTTCCAAGATAATTCTGGATCTTCAACATACCGTCCACCTCCCCGCACTAAAGAGATACTTATAAATGACCAGGTGGTAAAGCTTAAATATTGTTTCACATGCAAGATGTTCCGTCCGCCCCGGACATCCCACTGCAGCCTGTGTGACAACTGTGTCGGTAAGGAAGGATTTTCAGCATACCAAGTTTCTGCATTTAAATAATATTAATATTTAATAATTTGTAATATTTCATTGAGAGATTAAAATGTCATCTCTCACTCACCTGTATTTTATTCTAAACCCCAAATGAAATGGTGACATAATGACTTGGTTGCTGTTTTTTCATGCAGTCATTAAATGGAAATTCTGTCATGATTTACTCACCCTCACGTTGTTCCAAACCTGTATGACTTTCTTTCTCTTCTGTGGGAACATAAAAGAAGATATTTTGAGAAGTGTCAGTGTTGTTGTTTTTTGTCCATAGAATAGTTTGTTTTGTTTTCAAGTTTGTTTTATTTGTATGCCACATTTAACACAGCTGACCAAAGTGCTGAGCAAAACAAAGACCACAAGTCATATGGTTAATTTGTATGAAACTTTTACTGTGCTTTTTCTTTTTTGAACTTTAAAAAGTCAAGTACCCATTTATTGTAATTTCATGGAAGGAAGTCATACTGGTTTGAAACCCCATGGGGGTCTTTAAAAGCTACAAAATGTCATGTTGCATCTGCTGTGATAATGACTGTGTAATAGTAAACTATTCCTTGTGACCCGTGACACAAATCCCTTCCTTATAATCATTGTATGAGAATGCACGGAGGTTTCTTGTAAGCGTTGTTTCTCATAATGTTCTGTTCTGTTCCCCTTGTAGAGCGGTTCGACCATCACTGTCCTTGGGTCGGGAACTGTGTTGGAAAGCGCAACTATCGCTTTTTTTATGCCTTCATAGTGTCACTATCATTTCTGACCTCCTTTATCTTTGGCTGTGTGATTACTCACCTCACTTTACGTAAGTTTTACCACAGTCACTTTCACACAAAAACAGCCTTGGTGATTGTGTATTATAGTTGTCAGTGGGGAGATGAGATTTGAGTGCATGCGTCTACATTGAAATCGGGTTTGTTCAAATAATGTACAATACTGTTCAAAAGCAAAGTCAGTAAAAATCTTTTTAAGAGAAATTAATATTGTTATTTAGCAAGGACAAATTAATTTGATCGAAAGTGAAAGGAAAGTCATTCATGATGATACAATAATTTTATATTTAAAAAAGCTGTTCTTTTTAACTTTCTCTGCTTTGAACTTGCTCTGCTGAAAGAATTTTAGAAAGAATGCATCACAGTTTCCACAAGAATAGCACAGCTGTTTAACAGTGATATAATATGAAATGTTTCTTGAGCATCAAATCAGCATATTCAAATGATTTCTGAAGGATCATGTGACACTGAAGACTGAAATAATGGCTGCTGAAAACTCAGCTTTTTCATCACAGGAATAAATTACATTTTGAAATATATTAAAATAGATAGTTATTTTAAATTGCAAAAATATTTCACATTATTACAGTTATCATTACAATTTTTTTTTTTCTTTAAAACGTAGATATCGATACCGGTTTCTGACCGATACCTTTTTCGATACCAATTTTATGAACAGATAATGTTATAGCAGAGGCTGTAACATTAAAATTTGTTTTAAAAATAATTTTATTATTATTATTATTATTATTAGTATGAGTAGTATTACATTAATTTGTACATTATACTGTACAAGAGTAATATATTTCTATTGCCGTTAAACCAAACTTTTATTTTGACTGGTTGCCGTGTAGACCTTCTTCTGTGATGTGATGATAGTTTCTCTCAAATTAAATGTTGTCAAAGTGAGAATATTAAACCGCAAAAGGACGATTTAAATATGAATCCTGCAAGTTCTGCGTGTCTCTGTGTTAATGAACGGCGGTGCTCGTCTGTGCCATTCATTGCATCGCGCGCTGTTGCTATCAAGTAAAAAAAAAAGAGTGTTTTTCTTTGATGCCTCGCCACAGCCAATCACCAGCACTTGATTTGGGCACATCATACATGCTGCATGCTTATTGTTTCACTGATGTTGACAAGATATAGCCCCAAGGTATCGAAATTTGTACATTTTTTGATACTCGATGGTATCGAGGCAATTCGGTCGTGCCTAAAAAGTATCGAACTCGATACCCAGTGTAGCGGCACATAAAAACAATCCTAAAACCGCTAAGGAGCTGAGTGGAGGAATAACTTCTGTGACGCGTTTATCCTTGAAGCTTGCATGTTGTTTTATTTTGTACAGGTTTCACGTTTGCACGGTCAACAAAATATGTGCTCCAACACTCACCCCCATTCTTCCACTTGAACATACACACACAACAGGTGTTTTAACCCCACTTAATTAATGACACTCCCATTATCGTTTGGTCACATGACCTTCCCATTACATGGCTCCTACACCCAGCCCTAGTTTTTATTGTATTTTGGATTAATTAAATGCACACTTTTTAACAGTACTGTAGATACGTTTAAGATTGTGTTTTGACTGACTTTTTGTGAGTACATTTTGAAGCAGTTTTGTTCTCTGATCAGTTACTCTTATCAACAGGATCACAAGTTGGAGGCGGTATCATCCAGGCAATACAGGACAGGCCAGCCAGATATCCTTTTTTACTGTGTTAACAGTAAGCAGACAATAGCACGGCTGACAGAGTTCACTATATGTTTAAACTGCTGTTGGTTCCGCCTATTTCCTAATCCCATTCATCCCTAATCGGCTCAAGGATTCCACCACACCCTGCTCTCCTGTCAGGACGGCAACAGCTGCCGCTAGATACAGATTCCGCTGGTGTCCAGCCCCCTTTTAAGTTTGTGGCAGAGTCTACATCACACCTATAACGATAACGGCAAAGAAAAACTGAAATCTTTTTTCAGAAATTTTTTTTTTCTACTGATTAACGATAAAAACAAAGACAGCCAGTAAGAATCCACCAGCCTTGAAAGAGCTTAAGCATTTAAAGCGGGAGAGAAGAAAATTACAGCTCATGCTTAGAATAAATAAAACAAAATAATCTTGTTCCTGGCGTGAATGGGCCTTTATAATGTTTATCTGGACACTGACACACATTTGCAACAGATTTTCACCCTTAACCCTTCCTGCACTGTTGTGGAGCTGGTCATTTGCTTCTTCTCCATCTGGTCCATTCTGGGTCTGTCAGGTTTCCATACTTATCTTGTGGCCTCCAACCTCACAACCAACGAAGATGTAAATATCACCATGAATGCATAAAGTTAATCAATAATATCAAAAAGCTATATAATTAATTATTTAATAATGTAATCAATACTTATCATTTAATTGCAGTGTTTTGTACATTGCAGATCAAAGGCTCTTGGTCCAGTAAAAGAGGTGAAGATTCAGGGAATCCCTACACCTATAGCAACATCTTCACAAACTGTTGTGTGGTGCTGTGTGGGCCAATGCCACCCAGGTAAGTACCGCAGATGTTTAAAAATGATAAATATCAGAGTTTGTTAATGAGTAAGTAAAGGATGTCAACTGCTTGTCATTTAGCTTCAGACTGATGTACAGTTTCTCAGCTATGACATGTTAATTGTGCAATTCTTTGACTTTTTCTGAGGTCAGTCTATGCTGTCTTTTGAAAGTCAGGTCAAAATAGGTCACGCACTCATCCTTTTCATCTTTTACAGCTTGATTGACAGAAGAGGCTTTTTACCTCCAGATGACGCACCTCAAACGGTGACCTCTGATGCTGAGCTCCCTACTTTCATGGCCAAGAATGACACAAACATGGTAAGAGTGCCTCGTCATGTGATATCTTCAAGTCGGAGCATTAGTTCCAAAATCATGATAACACAAACAGGATTTTTTTTTAATAGTTAAAGCATTGTAGCCGGGGCTGTGTGTTAATTTTTTTTTTTTTTTTTTTTTACATAGCACTGATGCTACAGAGTTTGAAAGTTTTGTAGCACAGGCCACACAATTGTTGCACAGGTATAAAACAGGTATATTTTTCTCAGAATGTGTCACATATACATACATGGCTGTTGCACTGTAAAGCCCTGGTAGCTATGGTATAACATCCTCATGCATTACTGCATCCACCATCAACCAAAAAGCATTCTGTGGCATTTCAAGCCATAAACTACAGTTTAAAAGTTTGGGGTCAGTAAGGTTTAACTTGGACTTTTACATTTACAAAAAAAAACAAAAAAAACAATTTCAAATAAATGCAAAAACAGACAACTGTTTTCAACATTGATAATAATAAGAAATGTTTCTTGAGCAGCAAATCAGCATATTAGAATGATTTCTGAAGTATCATGTGACACTGAAGACTGGAGTTATGGCTGCTACAAATTCAGCTTTGCCATCACTGAAATAAACTGCATTTTATAATATATTAAAATAGAAAACGGCTATTTTAAATTTTATTAATATTTCAGTGTTACAGTTTTTCTTTATCAAATAAATGCATCCTTGGTGAGCATAAGAGACCACTTTCAAAAACATAGTCTTAATGTCCCCAAACTTTTAAACAGTAGTGCAAATATAAACAGAAACCGCAATTTTAACAGATCTGAAACCTAAGCTTTGACACAGAAAAGCATGTGAAAATGCATGTGAGGTTATCCAAGTTTAATCATATTTAATGTAAACCCTGGCTAATGATGTCTTGCTGGGAAAGAGTTACAGTTAATGAGGCTTGATCCTGATGTGTGAAGATATGATTATGCACATGTAAAAATCTCTGAGTTACAAATCTGAGTGGTGTGAAATCATGTTTTTAATGCTTTTAGCTTGGAAAATATTGAAGTCCACAAATACAAATCATATTAGTTTATTGTGCTGTTTTGATATTGACCTGCATCAAGCCCTGATGTTTGAAGTTATAAACCTTACACAGGAGGAGAACTGTCAGGAGTTTGCGCTCACCTGCACTGCCTGAAGGCTCCTGCAGCTCAGTGATGTTCAATGGTAAGGGTGTGTTATGGGGCTGCTTGCATGCCATTCGTGACCACCTTCTCATGACTCGTTGGCTGTCTGCTTGGCTTCCATTTCTTTGCATAAAACATGTCCGTCATGAGAGCGGGAATCATTGATATCGTCGTCTATTCTCTGTTCCTTTCTCCTGGATGAGTTGAGTGTTTTAGCTGACATCTGTTTTTACTCCATTTTATAATGGTCATGTGTTCATATATTAGTGCTCGCCAGAGGTCTGCAGTTGTTTTGTTTTTCCTCCATTATGTCATTGTTTCCTAACTAATGTATCATCATCAAGATTCGTTTGTGCTTATCTCACTTTCATCCAGTCTCGGGATTCTGTCGACTGAGGTCATGCTAGTTATCATGCGCACGTGTTCTTTTCCACCTCTTCTCTTGATGGATGTTTATCCTGATGTTAAGGATGTGTTTTCATCCTTTTGTGACCCCTGGAGAACCCCTTATAAAATCAGCTTCAACCTGAGCTCATTGGAAACCGTAAAACAAGATGCTTGGTTTCCACCTTTTCTTCTCATTAATTTCCTGGCAGTACTAACCTACTTTCATCTTTATTCTGATTTGGCTAGCTTCTCATACTCGTACTTGCTCTTCTGTCTTAACATCAGTTCGCACTTGCACACCCCATAAGTATGACTGTGAGTGTGATCTAATATGTCAGTGTTTTTAGTCTCTTACCCTTTTTTGTTGCCATTCTTTTGCAGTGCACACAGGGCACAAAGGAGTTTATAGAATCAATGGCACATTCTACAGTGATCCAGAGCACCTGCACTCCGGGCACACCCAAAACCGCCCCGGTTACCCAAGAGAGTCTACTAAGTACCGTCTCCATCATGGTCTCTCCCCCCAGCAAGCCTTCTAATGGCTGCTCAGGCCGCCAGGCCCGACGCCCCACAGACATGCCTTGCCCCCAGAGAGGGAACAAACGGGCTGCTCTTCACACACACAAACCTGTGTTGCGTCGACCCAGCCCCCCGTACTCCCTCGGCCACAGTCCGCTCATTTTTAGTGACGCTCCCGACATGGGCTTTATCCCACTGAACTGAGCGCAGTATCTCCGCCACCAGCAGCCTTGTGCAAATATTCTCCTCTCTGTTATCACTTTGAGAACAGCAACACACGTTTTAAGAAACTGTGCCGTACTATACTCAGGATCCTCTCAGGAAACATGCCATCTTTCAACAAATGAGAATAAGCCTGGATTTTTTTTTTTTTTTTTTATAACAGAGGGATTTCAAGATTTTTGTTCTGTTATCAACATACACTTGTTGAAGAGAACTGCAAAACATCTTTAGTAGATGCTTTTGGTTTTCAGTCCTTTTGCACAGAAATATCAGCAGATGATCTGTGTTTTATGGAACCTCAAGCCATTTGTTCAGCCTTTTGCCATTTATGCAATAATTATATGCTTTGAAAGGTCATTTGGGTCTAAAAAAAGCCTTATTTCAGAGTCACTTGTTCATTTCTGTTGATTTTGTGTGGTGTTAAAGACCTTCTACAATAAAGTCATTGGTTTAAAAATATTTGCACCAACAGTATCGGAGAGCTCAGGATTTGAGTGTTATGGAATTACCTATGTACTTGATACACTGTTACTGTTGATCCAGAGCTTATCGTCTCCTGTATAATGTTGTGACCTCCAGTGAATTTACAGCATTTATATTTCTGCTTATTGTGCTCTTTTAATACAGGGTTTTTCCTTCTTTGAAAATTTCTTTGGTGGCCACCAACGTGAAATTTTGGGTTTCCTAAAGCAAATAATATTAGCCTTTGATGCGGTATTTTCCCCCATAAGATCATTGTCTCTTTATCCCGAGTTCTACGTTTTGAAATGGAAAGTGTTACAGCACAACACAAACAACAGACCATAAAACCTGTGTGACCCATTGAGGAGTCAAACAACTAGTTAGCCCTAAATTCATAATCCATAATCTCTGGGATGCAAATGTGGAAGTTAACTTATTTATTCTTCTTCTTACAGTTCTGAAAGTTTTACACTTTAGTTTGACTTCCTAGAACATTTTGAGGTAGGAAAATTGGTAACTAATACTATAATAATATATAAGCATCATTAATTAAAAACATTTCACAGCATGTATTAATAATGTTTGTTCATAATACTAATAATACTTTAACATTTCGAGTTGTATAAACTAACATTAGTAAATGTATTATGAACAAACAGTATTAATACATGGTGTGAAAAGTTTTTAATTTTAAGGCTAAGAAATTGAACCGTGTAAAGTGTTACCAAAAATTGTCAAATTCATAAAGTTCCAGATGCTTAGATCTCTTATATCCTATGTAAATATAATAACAATTAGAATACATATTATGATGCTTATATATTATTATTAGTTATTTGCATTTAGTGTAATCAATCAAATTTGCACGTGTATGTATTGTAAGATACGACTGAATATATTTTTTTAATCTAGGAAAAACCCTGTAGTATTTCTGACTTTTTATTAGTGGGTCAAAAATTGTTTTCTGATTGTTTTTATTAAAGTGTTTTTACTAAGCTTGTTCGAAGAACTGTTATAACTGAAACCTTTTGCCTTGAGATTGATTAATGATGAATTATGAGTCGTTTACATCATCATTAAGACATCATTAATACATATTTATCATTAATAAAGTTGACCGTATAAGGTGCAGAAATGTCTTGCACATCTAAGAACTAGTCCTTAAATAGAAGTTATCACTGCCAGCAGTGTTTGAGGGAAAGTAAAAGAATGTATAACTTTTCTTGTGTTTTGTGTTACTATCCTTTTTCACCTGAAGACTTAAAGTAATAAACAAATGTTCTTTCCAAATGTTATTTATTTGTATGAATGCTTTCATCTGATTTTGAGGGACACAATCATAACATCTTTTGTTACTTTCTATGATCTGCTGCATGCCAGACAGGGCACATTCATTTAAACAGTAGATGGCACAGTTTTCCTCTTCTTGTTTGCGTGCATCAGATGAGGAGTTTGTTTCTCCTGGAGGCATTTTTGATTGATTGCCTGTTTGATTGATTCAAGTATTTGCATTCCCAGTACTTGAGCTTTTTTGGATGTGATATTTTGCTTTACCACAGTGTCTTCAAGCTGACATTTATTCTGGTTTGGATATGGGAAATGATGAAATGCATAATAGCGGGGTTGCTGCATCCTCTCTCTTAGTGTAAGCTAGTCTAGACTTACAAAAAGATGTGGCAACAGTAGAGAAGAACAAAATCGTCAGCTGAGTTTGATCCAGTGCTTTTTCTTCTTTCCAGTACAAGGAGCTTCTTACCTTTCTATTGGTATTTAGCATCCAGATTTCTTTAAATGGTGATTTACATTTAGCCCAGAATTAACCACAATTACACTCATGCCTTGCTTGTTAGATTCTATTCTATTAGACAAATATAACAACTCCATCGTTCAACCAAACTTCTGGGACTCCAGATAAAAAAGTACCCAGGAATTGATTTACTGACAGAGTGCCACAATTATTTTTTTTTCTATTTTTTTTATAGTTTCATCACATATACACAAAAATTATAAATAATAAAACAACTTACACCTTAACATTACAATTTGGTGAATGAGATACATCAACTTCAGACCTCTTCCTGTCGTTGAGATGTAAATACAGTCCATTTTCCCCAGTTATTTGCGCATTGATCCTCTTGAACTCTTATCTTATGAGTCAACCATTCCATTACACTTATTTCAGAGTTTCACCCATTCGTCTTGTGTTGGAGGGTCCGGCTTGTACCATCTTTTCGTAATGGCCTTTTTACATGTTGCTAACAAAATTTTAAACAGGTATCGGTCTTCTCTTGACACAATGTTTCCTTTCATATTACCAAAATACAGCACTGAACATGACTTAGGTATATCATAACCCAGGATTCCAACAATAACTAAGTGAACATCCTTCCAAAACTGTGTAATAACAGGGCAGAGCCAAAAGATATGCGAATGGTTTACATTTACCGCTCCACACCGTCTCCAACATGGTTGTGGTACTGACAAAAATTTGCTCTTAATTTTAGGTGTAATGAAAAATCGTATTACATTTTTCCAACAGAATTCCCTCTATATACGAGACGATGTGGTAGATTGTTGTGTATTCCATATATGTAACCAGTCTTCTTCAGAAATATTCATACCTAGCTCTTTTTCCCACTTCTGCTGAGTGCCACAATTCAAAGGGAACTCTGGAGCTGAGGTGGGGAAATTTCCCAGAAGTTGATTTGAGGTTTGCTGTGTTGTTACATGTCATTTGGAGCGACTATGGTCGGCATGTTTAAGAAGCTCTTGCTTTGTACATAGAATTAATTCTTTTTTTTTTTAACTATCCTTTAAAGTTTCTTTTTATTCCTGAATACGAGGATCTGAATCATTCAATTAGATTAGATACAATGTGTCAAATTTAGACCTAAAATTATCAGTCCCCTTCCTCTCATATGTCCTGCTTTGTTCCCTACAGCTAGAGTGGCCCCTAGGGACGAATGTCTCTCAGATGGATGGCTCCGTGCCAGTCTACAAAAAGACTTCTCCCTATATTTTGGAGTGAATTGTGGATATAATTTTATGAATTCCAGACTCGGTCAACTTTTATCCAGAGATCTTAGACAACATTTTGCTTATAGATTCAGCATGGGTTATTATTGGAGCAACGAAAAAAGTCTCAGTCTTTTTTTTTTTTTTTTTTTCATCTCCACCCCCCCTCTTCGGAGGACAACTTTATTTATTTTATTAAACTGTAATATCTGAATGAGTTTGAAATCAGAATGAGTTTGAGTCTTGAAGTGGTATTTTAGTGAGTTGCACCAAACGTTCGGAACCAAGACGGGAAAGAGACCCGTACCTTGACTGCTCTGGCTTAGAAATGACCTAGAATCGGGATTGCCTAGACATAGGCTGGTAACAGGCTTGTGCTAACTGTAGACCACGTAGATAGTCAACCGACTGATAACGGGATTGTGCTGACTGCAGACTGCTGGGCCGGAGCACAGACTGGTAGCTGACTTATGCTGACTGCAGACTGCTAGACTGGTCCACAGGCTGGTTACGGACTTGTATTAGTTGCAGATTGATAGGCCGGGACATAGACTGGTAACGAATTTGTGTTGACTGCAGACCGCTGGCTGGTCCACAGACTGGTAACGGGAATGTGCTGACTGCAGACTGCTGGGCTGGGACACAGATTGAAAGCTGGTTTATGCTGACTGCAGGCCACTAGGCTGGCCCACAGACTAGTAACAGGCTTATACTAAATGCCAACCACTGAGGTCTGATCCACAAACTGTGAGCTGGCTTAAACTGGTTGTTAAATGCCAAACTGGTCCCCAGCTTGTAAACTGGCTTGGGATATTTGTTGGGTGCTAGACTGGACCACAGATTATGAGCTGACTTGAGCTGGTTGTTGGATACTAAACTGGTCTACCAATTGTGAGCTAGCATGGGCTGGTTGTTAAATGCCAGACTGGTCCACAGATCGTGAGCTGACTTGGGCTGGTTGTTAGATGCCAGACTGGTCCACAGATTGTGAGCTCGCTTGGGTTGGTTATTGAATGCCAGACTGGTCCACAGATCGTAAGCTGACTTGGGCTGGTTGTTAGATGCCAGACTGGTCCACAGATTGTGAGCTCGCTTGGGTTGGTTGTTGGATGCCTGATTAGTCCACAGATTGTAAGCTGACTTGGGCTAGTTGTTGGATGCCAAACTAGTCCACAGATTGTAAGCTGGCTTAGGCTGGTTGTTGGATGCCAGAGTGATCCACATACTGTAAGCTGGCTTGAGCTGGTTGTTGAATGCCAGACTGGTCCACAGGTTGCAAGCTGGCTTGGGCTGGTTGTTGGGTGCCAGACTGGTTCGCAAGCTGTGAGCTGACTTTGGCTGGCTGTTGGATGTCAGGCTGGTCCACAGATTGTGAGCTGATTTGGGCTGGTTGTTGGATTCCAGACTGGTCCACAGACTGTGAGCTGACTTGGGCTGGTTATTGGATACCAGACTGGTCTACAGGTTATGAGCTGACTTAGGCTGGTTGTTGGATGCCAGACTAGTCCACAGACTATGAGCTGGCTTGAATAAATTGGATAGAATTGGATAGAATAGGATAGAATTAATTCTTGACAACTTGAATACAACAGTCCAAGTCATTTAGATTTTATTTGAATAATTTGCTTTAAAAACATCTGCTCGTTTTGACTAACAATTTTAAAAACAGCATCAAACGTGGTTATAGCGAAGGAAAAGTGTCTGACATTGCAAAGCTATGAAATGGTGTTTGGCCTAGACCACATCGTCTTATCCAACTGAAAGATAGTCAAAAGCATCACATAGACGGTGGCTTTTGTCTGGACCACTTCTCATTGGCTTGAAGATATCGCAAGTTGCTATTTTTCCACCTACGCTGATTTCAATTGAGCAAAAATGAACACTGTCAGCATGTAGTAATTTGTACCTTCCTTTGCATCTCAGGCGCAAAACATTCTTCCTCAGCCACTTTAATATTGTGGCAATTACAGGTGTTTATCTTCTTTGTAGATGCTAGACAAACAGGAAATAGTTTCGACTGTTCATAGCACATTAGTGGTGCTTGTTAAGGCTTTTTCTATTGCTTACACTTAGGGTTTAGGATTTGAACAAATCCATTTGTGCTACAGATATATCTCAAATCTTTTTTTAAGTGAGACATTTCACAGTTTTCATTTGACAGATGATAAATGGGCAAGAAAAATTGAAGGAACATAGAACAATGAAGGGACTAGATATTTGAGTCACGTTCTATTCGACCACGAGTGCCCTGCGAAGTGGACTTCACTGGGTTTTTCGCCATCTTAAATGAGATTCCAATATGATATAGACTGGCATAGGGAAAATTACCCACTAGTCATTGCGCATCTCAGGTACTAAAGAGCTTTGAATAAAATGAACGCATTGAAGATGAGTTGAGGCTCCACTTTTTATTAGTCCCAGGTGTTTTGTACAGGGTTGGTCACAGGTATTTGTTGCAGTGCAACTATCATGATTATTGTTAAAAAAGATCAAATACACATAATATAACTAAATGACATTCATTTTCATATTAATCGCAGTAACACATTTATCACTCAATTTAATGCTAACAAATATGACAATTTATATCAATTAAAATTAATAACTTAAAATGTATACAAATAAACATGTATGTGTTATCTACACATGTATATTGAATATAAGCATGGTAATTTATATTACATTTATTTACATAAGTATATTATGTCATTATACCTCAGTGTTCTGAATAAACGATTTTTGACAAGTTGAACTTTAGATATCACGCGATATCTTGTGCGTAGGGGAATAGGTAGCAGTGAACACTTCGTAGGGACCCTGTCAACCGGAACACCGCTTTGGTCCTGTAAACGCAGAATACCGTAGCCACGCCCTGGAAACTACCAGCAACTCCCTAACATTGTGGTGGTGAGTTTTGCGCAATCAAGTACAAATCTACTTTGTTATTAATTGTTGTTGTTGTTTTTAATTACGGATCTCATTAGCATATCAGTTTTTGTATCAGTGACGTATTGTTTATTGGCATTTTGACTTCAAAAGCTCACCCCATGAAGCATTTATACTTCTTTTTTTTTTTTCTCTTTTTTTTACCTTAGCTCTAAAAGCATGTTTACAGTCTTAGATTTATTAGTCTAGAAGAAGATGAAGCCAAGGTTTCTCAGCAGTCAGCATCTGTGTCCAATATTAAAAGTACTACGTGTCAGATTGATCTGACAAAGAGCCTTTTTTGCATTAATCTTTGCATATTTTTTCACCCGTTTATTTTTGTTGTTCCTGTTTTTTTTATTATTCTTTTTTGTTTCTTGTGTCAGTTTAGCTTAATTGTGCCAGTAAGGCTCCTGAATTCCTATATTTGGAATATAATTATTTAACATTTATGTTTGAGTTGTTCGTTTGTGAAAGTTTGTCATTGCAAGTGGTTTTTCTGTTTTCATATGTTGGATTTCATGTAAGGTGATTCTTGGTCAACAGTCAAGAAATCATATACCAGTGCTTTTATGCTTCATCCCGTGATGGTATTAGTCTGTTGAGTACTACAAAGGGTTTGCTGGCACAGGTCAGATAAAGAGGGCAGTATTTTATTGCAGATGTCAAGGCCAGTGATTGATAAGGCAAAAACATAATGCTCTTCAGATGGACATCTTGTCCTATATGCAGAGGGTTGGAGGTATAGTTCTTCAAAGACCTGAGTTCATGCCCTCCTTTTTTGAGCCAGAAAAACAAGCCTGCATTGATTTAGACATGGCTTATGTATCTAAATATTTTAGATTCAGGCTTGTTTTGGTGCACTAGCTTTTCGCTGGCCTGGGTAAACTACTAATATGATCATATTGTTTGCTTAACTATATAGCAGAAGTAGTAGTTTTTTAATGCTTTTCTGCAGGAAATAAAAATTGTCACCATGTCCTTTCAACTGTAATCATATCTTCTGTGGAACACAATTGTGAAGAATGTTCATGCTACTTTTTTAAACAGGAAGCTTTTATTTATTTTAAAGTAAAACTGTTTGTTTGAAAGTATTTTGCTTGCCAGAACCTCAAAAACTATTACAACCCTCTCATTTACTGTAGCAACATATTGTTATACCATTACGTTCAGGCATGTTTTTTTTTCTGAAGAGTTTTAAATTAGTTTCCCTGAGTGAGAGGGCCTAGAGGGAAATACAATAAATCACACAAGGGTAAAGTATCACTTCATTGTGTGTTCACGTGTTGAATGGCTTGGAGAGCACTCACTTCAAACACATGGTGAAAATTAAAAGGGAATGTGTGCTTATAGTATTTCCATACAGTTACAGCCACTGCGTTGCTTATCAAATCATTCACTGAAACTAGTCCTAGTCCCAAATACGGTCTTGTTACTCTTAGCAGTTTTCATTCACTTTAAATTTTCTGTGCCCTCCATGAGAAGTCGTTCAGTCTCTGCTCAATCAGCTGTCTATGCTAATCAATGGGACAAGAAATGGGAAAAAGGTAAGTCCAAATTAACCGTCACTTGGAATTGGATCAGTAGCCTGACAGGTGAAGGATTAGACAAAGCTCGCTAATAGACAGTGAGTTGCATTTATTCACAATTAGTTATCATTTGCATTCTAATGTTGCAGTGATGATCAAACTTGAACAGACCCTTAAATAACTTAACAAATACATTCACCATGAATCACTAATAAATGTCCCAAATTATGCGTCAAGTGTGAACCCTTTACTCCTTGAAGCGCTATAGTCCACCCACAGACCACGTACACACATGCCGCTGTGATGTACTGTTCAAGGGTGAAGGTTCCAGGCTTGTTTTAAGTCAAATAATTACATTGAGGTTTTGACTCCGCTGTCCTCACCTGATATGAGCATGCAGCTGATGCAACGCAGTGGAAATCTTCTTTATTTTACAGTGTCTTTGTTACACGTTACACATACTTGCAATAGTAATAACAGCAAATTATGCATAATTTCATGCAATTTAGCCTAAACCAAAATCTAATCCTAACCCAATAGTAAGTACATGTTATTAATTAATATTACTCTTAAATGTATAAATAAACTGTAACAAGGACACCTTAAAATAAAGTGTAACCTCTTTTCTTTAGCTCTCTTAAAACATTCTCATTTGTTCATTCAAAAACATTTGTAAAACATTAGGTCATTGACCTCATTTCAAACCTGGGAAAGGTTTCAAATCTCTTCAGTGGAACACAAAACAAGAAATTTTGAAGAATGTTCATGCTGTTCTTTTCCATAAGTCCATCAAGAGATCTATTCAGAGATTTAGACTAAATTGACCACATAAGCTATTAAAAATAAATGTCATTGTTATTATTGATGCCATTGAGAAGAACCATTGTTGCTTCCCCATAGAACCTTTAATTGGGTTTTTTCTTAACATTTTAATAATCTCTTTTTCACTATAAAGAACCTTTTATACAACGGAAAGGTTCCATTGATGCTAAACCATGAAGAACCATAAGCTGCTTTTCCTCCATAGGGCCAAACTGTTCTCATTGCTTAAAGAAATAGTTTGTGGAATTTTACTGAAACGAGTTCAAAAAAGATTTTGTTTTTTTGTTTGTTTTTTTTTTCTTCTTTTTTTCTTCTTTTTTAAGGACAAAGGGTTCCGTGATCCATTGTACAGGATTGGAAATGGTTCTCAGCAGAATCGTGACTAGGTACCTTTGGTTTGTTAGCAGTGTTGTAGTCGAGACCAGCTCACTCGAGTCCGAGACCATAGAGGGTCGAGACCGAGACCAAAGAGAGTCGAATCCGAGTTGAGACTGAGACCAGAGAGGTTGGATAACCTAAGGTTGGGACTGAAACCAGACCTAAAGATATCTTCAAGAATATGTAAAATATTTGGTGGTAACAATAAAATCGGCACCATACTCAAACAGTAAATCAAATATACCATGGAATCATGTACACTGTAATGGTAAAAAGGCCACATAGTAGGTGGTGTAAAGGTAATTTTATTACAATTATGACTTACAATTATTACAATCAGTAAGTGCTGTTACACATAACATTACTGCACACGAAATCTGTGTGGCTTTTATATGCAACCTGAATTATGGATAAGGCAGACATTTTCAATACATAGTTGAGCTAGAGGCTCCACATCACATCTGACCTGGGTCCTGCTGCATTTTCGCACCGCGAACGTTATAGTCTCAAGTCATGCGCAGTTGCACACAAGAAAGTCAGCAATCATTGGACGTTTCAATCAAACAACAATTTAAAGAAATATTAACATACAGTAATAATCATGAGATATTTTGAATGGGACTCGGGAATAAGTCCGAGTCCTAATATGTTCGAGTACGAGTCAATTCCGAGTCCATGACAAGACCGAGACCATTAAAATATGGTCCCGAGACCGAGTCCGAGTCTTGAGTACACTACACTGTTTGTTAGCAGGTCAGATCTTATCAGGGTCCTGCTGATATGCTTTCCCTCCATCTCTAATGGGTTCATTTCTGGTTAAACGTTCATTTGAACTCATTAGCACTTATTTCTCTGCATGGTAACTGTAAATACAATTGTTACAATTTGTGTCTCTGAATGTAAAAATGAATATTCTGTCATATTTTACTTACCTTCTTTTTGTTCTCAACCTGACTTAGTATACAGTCTTACTCACACAAAGCTATCAAATGATTTCTGAACACTTTTTTTGCTACTTTTATTAGATATTTTTGGAGTTTGACACTCCCTCACTTCCTTTCATCATTTAAAAAAACAGCACCCCAGCTCATTATTAAAATTGTCTCCCTTTGTGATTCACAGAAGAAAGTAAGTCATACCGGTTTGGAACGTCATGAGGGTGAGTAAATTACAAAATTTTCATTTTTGGGTGTGAGATGTTGTCGGCAAATGATCAGGATGATAAACTCCTGAATTTTTCTCAAGTGCATTCATTGAGAACAAAAAAAGTTCTGTGATGAGAACCCATACATCTGAGAGTGTAGTGACTTATTCAACAAGCTCCTTTTGACGTCCAAACCAATTTGGTTATCTTTATAAAACCATGTAAAATCACTATAAACCCACAGTTAAAAGGTCAGCGTCCACAAACACTTATGTACATGAGGTTGAATTCCCCAACGTGTATCATTGTTTATCTGGTTATTTCCCTATTACTTTTAGGACATATACGATAACATAATTTTTACAGCACATCTGTTTACAATGACTACGAGGTATGTTTTCATGAAGAGAGACATTAAAGTTTATGTAACAGATCACACGTTTAATAGGTCATACCAGGTGCAATAACAATAAAGAAAGGCCTGATAAGTGTTTCCATAAACCTTGTTGTGTTTAACGGGAGATTCAGGCTATCTTCCAGTAATGTGGTTGCAGAATCCCTTTGTGCAATATGTGAACAAATATCCCAAAAAACGTACAACCACATGTCTTACACATGGTGAGTGTATTTAGCTCTATTTGTGCACACACTATCTGATTCATTGGTTGATACGCCAGCAAGGATGTTAAATGAATCTAAATAGAGTGCATGTCTACCAGGACTCATAAAATGACCTCATGGCATAGCAAACAGATTCTGAGTCATATAATCACATCTTCCTGATTAAATTTGATGTGATGTTGGTTGGAGAATTACCATAGGTTCACCGAACCTGAAACTTCACTGCAAAACAAAAAGTGTTTTTGTCTCGTTTTAAAAATCCCTAAAACAAGATACATTTACTTGAGAGCCAATTACTAAAGTAAAAAATTCTGATTTAGAAATCTATATTTTGTTGTCTTGGAAAGCTCATGATTTCAGGAATAAGATTATGAAAGTATATAATTTATTAAATCCATGGTGGTTGAACATTTCAGGAATGGATAGCACAGAGCTACACAAATAGATGCCTTATGAAGATTTACTAAGCATTCAATTGGCCAAGCAACTACTGCAGATCATTGTGGTTTTTCTTGGATCTCTTGTCACTGCTCTTTACCTGTGAGCACTAAAGATGGAACTTAGTTGTATAATCATAGCATCTCACTGTTTTTATTGGATGCGTTGCCATTATGGACTTTGGCAGTAGCGCTGAGACTGGAAGCTGCACAAAGATGGATGTGCCCTTTAGGATCTGAGGAGAAACACTGAATAACATCTATCTATCTATCTTCCTATCTATCTATCTTCCTATCTATCTTCCTATCTATCTATCTTCCTATCTATCTTCCTATCTATCTATCTATCTATCGTTCTATCTATCTATCTATCTATCTATCGTTCTATCGTTCTATCGTATCTATCTATCGTATCTATCTGTCGGTATATCTATCTATCGGTCTATCTATCGGTCTGTTTATCTAAAAGCACCAAATTTGAACATATTGCTGTGTTTTTTAAAAGGATAATATTGCAGAGATAGGAGCTTACATGACGTCGGCAGAGTGTCTTGTCTGGTAGAGGATTCCTCTGGTGTGTCAGGGCACAATTCTGGCCTTTAGTATGCATCATTGCTTCTTCCGTTTCACTGGTGAGGTAGGCTGGCTACGGAGAACCAGCTCGAATACATGAGGACAGATATGCGCTTGTTGTGTAACTCCTGATATGGTTCCTTTTAAGGCTGGGGTTCTCTCCCTGATCTGGGATGTTCCATTCAGGGGAGGTCCTGTAATCTTAGGTTCGCTTCGCCAAGTGTGCTGTAAAATGTGATATGTGGTACAAAATCAATTCATGTCACTCTTGAGATTTGCAGTCTCACTGTTTATATGGTATATAACCAGTTGGATTCCTGAACTGTATTACATAAACAATCTTTTTACATATGGTTTGCCGTGAGAGAGAAACAATGCTCACAAATCCTCCAAGAATGACTCATGTACCAGTAATTTTTTCATCTGTGATATATCCACCCACACTTTTCATTTCTCCAGCGACAAATGCAGATATCCTTACACAACAAGTGGCCTGCAGTAAATTTGACACTTGTGCTTAAAAGAGCAACTGTTACAAGTCATCCACCCCTCCCACCAAAACTGAATTTGATATAGGGCTGAACTACAAGTTATAATCTTTCATAAAACCAGTGCTAAGCATTCTGTTAACTGAAGAAAATAATTCTTAGTTACATAAATAAATACATAAGATTAGTTAATTGAAGGAAATTGGCGGCTGGCACACCTTGTTGCATGTGACGCAAATGTAAAGCAAACATGACAAAAAATAAGCTTTTAATCAATCAAATAGAGTGGCTACTTTAAGTCCAAAGTGTTACAGGGCCTGAAGGGAGATTATCATGGGTTGGGCTGTTCCTTTGTCTGTGTGGTTTCATGGAGAATTAGCATTTTGTACACCATGACCAGGTAGACAAGACGCCTGTGTACTGTACTTATGCAACAATGAGCTATGACATCTGGAAATGTAACAAAATGGAAATTAAAGCAAACCTGAGATAAGATGCATGTTCAAACTGATCATAATAAGCTCTGGAGCAAAAATGTGTAAAAATTATGATGGAAAAATGAATGTTCACTTTGCCTTAAACTACATTGTTATGTTACGTAAAAGTCCCTCAGTCAGCAAGAATGTTTTTACATCAAAGATAAGCTTACATAACTTGATTCCAGTAATTGAACAGTCTCATGGGACTTCTAGATAAGAACCTGTGGATCTTATCAAACATTAACAGGAGCAAGCCCTACAATAGTTAAAAGAATGGCCAAGTAACACCAAAACTAAAAGACAAACGGCATTGTCAGTCAGATTAATATTTTGATTCAGCAAGGATGCATAAAATTGATCAAAAGTGACAGTAAAAACATTTACAATGTTACAAAAGATTTCCATTTTCAAATATTTGCTGTTTTATCATCTGTTTTCGACATTGATAATAATAAGAAATGTTTCTTGAGCACCAAATCAGCATATTAGAATAATTTCTGAAGGATCATGTGACACTGAAGACTGGATTTTTTTTTATTTATTTTTTTTACAAAATACCAAAGTAATTGGCATGTCGAAATAGCCCACTGTTTCCAAAATAATTTTAGCGGACGTGTGACCCTCAAATTGTTCCAAACCTGTATGAATTTCTTTCTTTCAGCCAACTATTCGCTTGCAGTGTTATGCAATGTACGTCATAACTCTGGTGTTTCTATCCTATTCACAAAGCCTTATGCCTCACCCGAGCTCTAAATGAAGTATGGATAAAATGTACTCATGATCATCATGTCAAACCCTGCTAAGTCACATTGAGATGTCAGTCTTGTGACATTCTCCAGGATTTGTCATTCAAGTGAGGGAGCTGTATGCTCTTTTATAGGCATTTTGCCTTCAAGAATGGCCTTATTTATACTTTCTCTTTATTATCAGCCCCTTGTAATGACAATCAATCCACCAATCAAGTGACTGATGTGGTCTGATGCATTCCATACTGCAACTAATTATGGTACAACACATTTTTTGGTGCTGTATTGAGCCCTTTGTGTTTATTCTTTTGATGATTGGAGTAAGTCATTGTCAGAACCTCAACCTACCATGAAAAGCACAATTACACCAGAATGCGGTTTGTAGAATTCAATTAGACCTTAAGCTGTGATGGGCGACGTGTTAAGAATGCTCTTAGAACTGCATTCCAAACAAAAAAGACTACTTGTGAATCCTTTATAAACAGTTTCGGGATTTAGATGCACACCTACTTGGGTGTGAAACTGGGAACAGCCTATCTGGTTGTTTGCAAAAAAAAAAAAAAACTTTTCTTAAGCTAAAGCTATTTGTCTACATGCAGAATGGATACACCCTGAAGTGTGCTTCACGGATTGCTATTACAGAACCATGTCCACCCAGCAGGGCCTTCGGTGACGACGAGGTGAATTTAAAGTATTTCCTTGCTTTCACTCTATTTTAATGTTCTGTGACCCTTCTAAATCATTCCAGCACTGGATTTTCACCAACAATGCTTTCCTACCTCAAGGCAAGCTATTTTTAGGCCAATGACGCAGGTGTCTCATATCACCACCCGCTCAGAACACAGATGAGGGCTCCCTCTTCCGTGCTGCCTGGCGACGGCAGATGCTGTTGCCAGGGGGAACTGAAATTGACATCACACACACACACCGTCAGGACCTCCCCTATTGAAATGGTATGTAGTTGAGCTCTCTGATCACATACACATTAATCTATTATGACAAACCCCCGCTGCTGTTGCCCCCAAGACTGATCAACAGCTTGCGAGCTGAGTCATCCACAAATGCCACGCTGCAGAGATTCGTGCGTAGCAGCCTTTCTTTTCATCCTCTGTGTTGCCAAATTCAATCTGAACAGATGTTTGGATGTTTTCTTAGGTAGTCCACACCAACATACTGTTAACGTGATACAGTAATCATTATTATGTCATTGGGAATTAAGACATATTTAACCATGTATTCTTCATTCACCAAAACAGAGGAGACTCATAAATTCAGATTTATGACAGTCCCAGTTGTAATAAGCTGTGTATTTGCTTTTAACATCAGTAGGAGTTGATGGTTCCAGATGTATTTTTTTTTTTAGATGTTTGAGTCTGATTTGGTTCCCTAAACATCCTTTTGTTCAGATGCTTCCTCCTGATTTATGGGGTTTATGTTTTCTCTTTTCTTTCTTATTCTTTCTCAGTGAAGAAAAATCCTGTTCTATTTTGTACAGTCTGCAGTTTGCTTAGTTATGCCACTGGAACATGTCACATTTATTTTATTGTGGAAAAAAAAAAGCTAATTCAATTATTTGGCTCATATAATTAAAAATAATAATTGTAAATGTTTCTATAATAAAATGTAAAACATATATAGTTGATAATGGCCTAAAGACATGCATGGTAAGATTTTTCTGAGGTAAGAAATCTCGGGGGATCTATGCAAATAAGAGTATGCATATTATATTATTATGAAATTTTTTCAGTCTTGTAGATTTGATCGATGCTAGTAGTAGTAATATTTTATTAGCAATTTAAAAAGTACCACACACACACACACACACACAGAGAGAGAGAGAGTAGTGGACAAAAGTGATGTCCGGTGGAGATATTTGCTTTTTTTAATGACAAGTTCAATCAAACCTCCAGAATATTTTATACATTTTTTAAATATGAGCGAAGAACAAAACACTGGTTAACCTGGTTAATGTAATTATCTGACAAAATTACTCCGCACGTTACAGCTACAGATTTTATTTTACTATGCAAAAAAAAGCTCACATGCTGAGGAAAAAAAACATACATTGACATACATAATATAAATTTACCAATTTGCATAATATAAATTTACCAAGCAAGACTAGGTTCAAATTCACAGATACAGATAACTTACAAGTAAATATTTATATATATTCTTATTTTGCTGTTTTGTTTCTGGTTCATCTCTTTAAAAGTGAGTCATTGACTATTACAAAGCTCATACGCACTGATGTGATAACCGAGGCCGGTGGGTGTGTCACAGCTGCACGCTTCCGCCAATCCAATCCAAAAGTCTTATGACATTATTCATGAGCAGATATTCAACCAATAATACGCACGTATGCAAATCTTATGGGTATAAAGACCATTCGGATGGTGCGTTTCTAGCATAACTGCAATACTTACAGCGACGCTTGCTTGTGCGTGGATTGGGAAAAGTGAATCACTAACGCAGCTGGATAACCTCACGAACCGTCTCGATTTATAAATAGCTGATAACGAGAGTCACAGACGATTTTGCGTTTGAGCTTCATCTGTGTGGAAAGACAGCGATATCTGTGCGGGGGTAGAGCAGAAGTTTTTGCCTTTTTAAAGCTAGTTGTTCTTTCCATCGACATGTCCTCCGGTGATGTGTCAGAGCAGTGTCGGCGGTTTTGCGTGTTGTCTTGGGAGCAGGTGCAACGTTTGGACTCTATTCTTGGCGAGACGGTTCCAGTTCACGGACGTGGAAACTTCCCGACGCTTTCGGTGCAACCGCGACAGATTGTTCAGGTTATTATGAAAGCGCATCTCTCTGAATACTTTTTCTGCACATTACTATAGCCTAATTTATTTAGGTATATACATTTTTACGGGTCTATATAACACTTCACTTTTATAATGATACTACATATGGTTAGATGTTTTAAAACTAGCACGCTATTGTTTTATGTTAGTCTTACCTATTTTTTTAATTACTAGCAAGTAATCAAAAGTGAGTAGTATTGCTTATTTCTATTTCACTGGTTATTCTTCATTACATACTGGTAGCACTTAGTATTCCAGTAGTGATTAATATCTATTCAGTTAGTCACTAGGACTCTTGCTAGTCACTTTACCAATGTGACATGTCAATATCAGCCTTTTCATTCGATCTAGTGTTGCAGGCATAACCGGTACCTTCCAGTTTTAGGCTAGGCTACTACTAACTTTTCATTTACTAATAGTATTTATTTCTTAGGTGTAAACTAAGTTATGGTAGTAACTAATGTATATTCTAGTTGTCCCAGTACTAAATGAATATACACTAGGTCATAGACACTAGTGTGTATTTCAAGTGTTACTAGTTATAACTAGGATAGATAATAGCATATCTCATAAATACTAGTAAAGCTGGAATAGATAATACTTCGGGGCCTACTAGAACCTTACGAGTACAATTTTATTAAATACATTACCTACTAATCGAAAGTGAATAGTTCATATCTGAATCAGATGCACACAGAATTCAGTGGCAAAAATGTGCAATGGAATAGGTATTATTCACTGTACTGATAGTTTAGAAACCAAGTAATATGTGGAAGTATAATTAAAAAATACAAGTGCAATTGTAAAATATCCTAGTCACTATTGGATTACTTATAGAAAAAAGTTCTAGTCTAAGAAAAATAGATACTAGTTAATTTTAAGGAATAAGTGAAAGAAAGAAAAACTCTGGCATGTCACTGCATGGCCAACTATTGGTGTAATGTCTCAACCCCCCCAAGGATAAGCAAAACATTCTTAACCTTTGGCCCTCCTGCAGATACAGAAAACTGTGCACTTAGCAAATTTAAGTGACGTGTTAATGACTTGGACATTCTCACGTGACTCATAACCGACCCTAATCCCATGCGGTGTAACACTGCTTGAGCTAGTCCAGTGATAACCAGCACCAATGCCCCCCTTTTTAATGAAAAGAATTCTTGTTCTCATACACAAGCAGTGGTGGTTTGCATCTACACATGCAAGCAGATATTGATCTTTTCTCCAGATCACTTCCTGTAGTATGGTTTCATCCAACAAGAGAGGGTTTGTTTTAAGTGCTTTATGGAGAATGTGCTGTTGAACAGAAAATGTGTATACGTTTCAGCATTTCATGTATATGATCCCATTATGAAAGCAGTTCATCTGACATCTTTTATTTCAGTGTTCTCAAAAATGCATTATACAGTGACATTTCTTAGATCTTAGAAACTGGCCTAAGATTGGCCCATATTGGTTCTAATTAAATGAAGATTGAAACTAACTATATGAACTGTGGAATCTGTCAGTTTCCCCTCCTTTGATCCAGTTTTGCTCCTCATGGAGTGGACCGTGATAAATGGTCAAGCTTTTGACTATCTCTGTTACATAATATTCCATCTGCCTGGGTTTGAACGGATAGTAATGTCCTGTCAATAAAACCCAACTAGGAAGCCCATTATATTTAATGGAAAACCTGTAAAAAACAACTTTGATGTTTTATTGCACAGCCTCCACATGTCATTGCAAAATTGACAAAAGATGGCCGCTCGTTCACCGTTAGTCGTTTTCCCTAACCCTAATGATTTGCCACGACACCATCCCATTACATGGACTACGTGTGGCTGTTTTCATTATCATCATAACCATGTCATGATTGCACATTTGCACCTTGTGCTTTGGGCTGTGATGTGCAATTGTGAACCTGACTTGGCATCATCTTAATATCATAATATTCACATGCACTGCAAGGCGATCCGGTTAAACCCTCAATCCATTGGTGGAAACTAAAGAACCTTTGAGTTTCTGTTTGCTTTGGCAATATTTTTTGAAACACCATTGACTTATGTTCATATTGACAATAGTCCATTATGAAATAAAGTAAACCGACTTTTTGTTTAAATAAATAACACTCTTTGTGGTTTAATAAATTGCACTCGGCCATATTGCAATTTGTTTGTTGATTAATTGTGCTTCAAATATGTATAACTGTAATTAATATGTTCCCAGCATGTGTGCTTGTTTACACTGCATTCACTTGGTCAATTGCTGCAATCTGACCTAATGTGTAAAAATAGAAGGCTAATGATTTGATTGACAGGAGTGAGGGTAGGTGCGCTGATTGACATTAATCCGACAGAGCTGTGGAAAAAGGTTACGTGCATTCTAGAAGGAGATAATGAGTTTGATTAAAGCACATTTTAATCTCTGAATGGTTGCGAAACAATATAAAAAGCATAAATCTGCTTGGCAGGCATAAAATGTGGTCTGTGCCAAAATCAACATTTTTGCCTTTATTGAATTAGGCATTTATGAATGCGTTTTCCGATTTCACATTTAAGATTTATTAGACCTTCATGTGAATGTGAAATCTTACAACTACCTCTGTAATTTCACGTATTCTTAAGTGAGCAGTTTTGTATAATGTGCAGCTGTTGCCTACACAGTGGTGCATGTTTCCAAGTCTCGGTGGATGTATCCCTGCCGATGCACAGATGTGTCAATGCACATTCCATAAACACATTAACACTGGTCTTTACAATCAGCTTCAGCTCTAGTCTGTGCGTGCCGTGAAATATACTGGGAACATTATGAACATGCTTGGTAGTGAAAAGTAAAATGAAGGTTTTTGTTAATTTGGTGAGGTGTAGGCTATTTTTTTGTTTATGAAGTGCATATACGTATAATAACTTCCCATTTGCAAATAAATGCATCCAGCACAGAAGATTAAAGGCCAAATATAGTAAATAACGTTAAATGTGTGTGTGGCATGTTCAAAAATTCTCTCAGGGGGGTTTAGTTGGAGTATATGGCTGTCAGTATTCTACATTTCGACTGAATCACAGCAACAAAGACAAAAAATGACAGCGGCTGCAAACTATAGTGAATTGATGTGTTATTGATCACTGACTATAGACCAACTGTGATTTGTTCTCAGTGTGAGGGGGAATAAATACAAGAAATCTGTGAGTCTATGCACTGTACAACATTGAAGCCTAGCTTGTCTTGTTAGGCTTTTTAGCTAATAAGATAATTATCTAATAGCAGTGGTAGCAGAACAAAGTGTCCTCAAATTGCTCAAATAAGGCAGTACTTAGTGCGGTATTGCGTTTTCCAGGGTTTACGTGTTCACGTAGTGCTTAGATGGTAATGATGAGGGATGTTTAAAGGATGGCTGATATGGTAAGCTGAAAATAATTTTTATGTTATGGTGAATAATCATTAGCTGGCCGATAATAAAATTCTATATTTTTCTAAATGAAAAAAAAAAAGAAAATCAGTTTTTTTAAAAGCTACATGAAGTGTGTGTAGGAATCACAACATTAATGATTTTGAGATTTGCTTTTTTAATGATTTTTTTAAGATTACATTAAACAGTGTTAAACTATTAGCATTTTTAAAGAGTAACTTGAAGTGAGCATTGTGACAGCAAAGGTGATCTAAATGTAAAAATAGGGGGAAATTTACATTTAAACATCGAATATTGACCAATAAATGAAACGATCTCTGATCTTAAACTATTTCTGCAGGTGGTTCGAGCGCGTTTGGAGGAGCGAGGCATCACGGTTCGAGATGTGAGGCTGAACGGCTCTGCTGCCAGTCACGTTCTGCACCAGGACACGGGGCTCGGATACAAGGACTTGGACCTGATTTTTGGTGTTTCACTGTCAGATGATCAGGCTTTCCGTGTGGTTAAGGATGTGGTTCTCGACAGCCTTCTGGACTTCCTACCCGAGGGCGTCAGCAAGGAAAGAATCTCACCACTTACTTTGAAGGAGGCCTATGTGCAGAAGTTGGTGAAGGTTTGCAATGACACCGACCGCTGGAGCCTCATTTCCCTCTCCAACAACACCGGCAAGAACGTCGAGCTTAAGTTTGTAGACTCTCTGAGGCGGCAATTTGAGTTCAGCGTGGACTCCTTCCACATAGTCTTGGACTCCCTTCTTCTGTTCGACCGTTGTTCAGAGACGCCCATGTCGGAGTGCTTCCATCCGACCGTGTTGGGCGAGAGCATGTACGGGGACTTTGAGGACGCTCTCGGCCATCTGTGCAACAAGGTCATCGCAACACGAAACCCGGAGGAGATCCGGGGAGGTGGTCTCTTAAAATACTGCCACCTTCTGGTGCGAGGGTTTCGGCCGACCTCTGAATCGGAGATGAAATCGCTCCAGCGGTACATGTGCTCTCGGTTCTTCATTGACTTTCCAGACATAGGCGAGCAACAGCGAAAGCTCGAGGCATACCTGCAGAATCACTTCGCCGGAATGGAGCACAAACGGTATGACTGTCTGGTCACGTTATACCACGTGGTCAATGAGAGTACGGTTTGCTTGATGGGACACGAACGACGGCAGACATTAAATCTTATCTCCATGCTCGCACTGAGGGTGCTGGCTGAACAGAACGCCATCCCCACGGTTACCAACGTCACGTGCTATTACCAGCCGGCACCCTACGTGCGAGACATCAACTTCAGTAACTACTACATCGCACACGTGCAGCCGCTGGTGCACACCTGCAGTAGTTCCTACCCAACGTGGTTGCCCTGCAACTGACCCCTGCAGAGGACATCTGATAAAAATCGACTCCAGCCCTTGTACCTTCCCATGTGGTGAAGACGATATGCAAGTGAATATATACACTTTTTTTTTTTCAGACATACAAAAATGGACGTTTAAGAAGAGCTTTTACAAAACAATGGCAATTGTTTTTGTGTTAAATGTGACATATATAGAATGACTGTTCACTGCTGTATGTCTAATTTGAGCCGATTCTTACGTTTTCTGTTCTGCAGAGTGAACGAAGATCTTTTTCACATGTAGCAGGGGGGAAAAAAAAATGTTTTTCTTCTCTCAAACTCATTATAGATTCAGTTAAACTCTTGCAGGTTATGTAAGTGGGAAAAGGAGAATGCGTTTTGCGTTATGAAGCTATATATTTTTATTTTATTTTATTTTTGATGCCAGACTGTGGTTTCAATCAACCTCTGTTTTGCTTTTTGGTTTTTTAAAGGACCAAAGAAATTTTATTTTTGTCACGAAGAACGGAATGTTTGCTGTTGTAATTCCAAGTGCCTAAAAAACATTGTACAAAAAAGTGAGACCTGTTCTCTCTAAAACCATTTTTCAGTCTCCTTGTTAATTGTAAAACTCTATTTTCAGGGATGGAGGCATGTATTTCCATGTGATTAAAAAAAGCACAAAACCCATCTTCATGTGTTCTAAACCTCTTTTGAAGTTGTAGTAGTCACATTTTGTAATTATTATAATTCAAGTGTATATTTATAGGCATATTTCAATTTGTGTTGGAAAATGTCAAATGGTAGGGATTTTCTATATCAACGGAGCAGAGGTGACAGTGGTCAGTGATGAAACTTGAAAGTCTAGCACTGTTGTGGTCTGAATGTGTGCTGACTCTTAATCTGAGGAAATGGATCCATTGCAGTTCCAGAACATGAACCATAAGGATCCTTTCGAAAGCACAATGGCCTCTCTTTTAGTGTTACACTAAAGGTAACAGACAAAGTCTGTTTTGTTAATGCTGCCCCTGGAGATAGAATCCTATTTCTTTTCATAAAGCCATATCCATGTCATTGTTTTTGTAAAACAGCTGGTATTGCGTTGTAAGCTAACTGATCAAAGGATACGATGTTAAAAATGATATAAAATGATATATAATATATACAGTAATTTACCATTGTGAATTGCTTTAGCTCAAAGTTTAATAGTTTAAATAGTCTTCGGCCCGGTTTCACACACAAGGCTTAGATTAAGCCAAGTAGGCCATAGTTAACTTAAATTAGGACATTTAAGTAGCTTTTATAAATGTGCATTAGAAAAACATAAATTTTAGTCTGAGTCTTGTCTGTGAAACCTGGCATTAATCATTTAATTTGAAAGTTGCCAATATAAAGAGCTCTACATCAGTTTTCTTGCGGTGCTAGTAGTTAATCATCAGGACTGGTAACTAGGTTCAGACAAGTTGGATGATCCATAAATTCTCCTTTCACCATTGTGCTCTCGAGTCTTTTTGTGCCATTGCCTTTTGGGAATGAATCAAAGTATCTATTTAGAAATTCATCCACTTAATAAGATCCCTGAGATTAAAATAAGTTATAAAATATAAAACAAATTTTCTCTTCCGCACAACGTTTAGACGTATACGAGAACATGTATGTTTTGCTTTTTTATTAATTAAATAATTATGAAGTAGTATAATTTAAGATTTTAATATTCTTATGACATTAAAGAGATTCACTTGCCAATGGGATAAACAGAAATGTCAATGTCGAACTTAAACTTTGAAAACAAGTATTATTGTACACAGTTTTGATTCTCAAGTAAATTTATGTTCTAAGAACATGTATATAAACAATGGTGAAATGTACATTCTTTAGTGAACTGACCCTGCTAAGTGAAGGTGATATTTCATTGAAGTGTGTCAGGGAGAGACATTTTTGGCCCACGCTATTCAAAAGGCATCAGGGGAGCACAGTCATAAAGCTGAAGTAGAATAACAGCGGAATAATACTCCAGTCTTACTCCCTCATGTTAGCTCTCACATTATAAGGATATAAATAAACCCGCCTAGTTAAATGACTAAGGAACCTTAAAGAAAAGCACATCCATTGGTAAACCATGTGTAATGTCCTGGCCCAGTGCAAGCAGTGTCACTGGCGAAACACTGTGTCAGACAGTGCCTTAAAAAAATAGAATGAGGTAGTGGTATTTAATTCAGTGGGTTGTGAAACAGACATTCAGGGATATATAAGGACATGCTCGAACATGTTGAGACACGTTTTGGACAAGAGGGGACAAGCTATGATGTCATTTATATTATCTACACCAGTTATCTGTAAGAGAGTTTTTGTTTAAGTGTAACTGCAGATGAAACCAGTATTTGACATCAGAAAAACAAAACAAAAATAGAATTGTGTTCACAAAAGAACATAGAATGCAAAACATATAACCAGTAACTTAATATGGCAGCCTTCAAAATGAGGTCAACACCTCATGCTTATGACAATATCATTTCATGGCACAAAAAGGTAATATAATATGTCATATATGATGTTATTATCACAAAAAGTTGTTTGGACACCAAGACAACACTTAAAAGTAAAGAACAAACACACTTTTCAAGCAATCACTACACTACAATTCGAAGTTTGGGGTCAGTAAGATTAAAACTTGGATTTAGCAAGAATCAGAAGTGACAGTAAAGACTTTTACATTGTTGCTAAAACTTTCTTTTCATTAAAGAATCATAATAAAGAATTATCACAGCTTCCACAAAAGTATTAAGCAGCACAACTGTTTTCAGCATTGATAATATTAAGAAATATTTCTTGAGCAGCAAATTAGCATAATATAATGATTTCTGAAGGATCATGTGACACTGAAGACTGGAGTAATGATGCTGAAAATTCAGCTATGACTTCACAAGAATAAATTAAACTTTAAAATATATTCAAATACAACATAGTTATTTTAACTTGTGATAATATTTGACAACATTACTGTTTTACTGTATTTTGATGTGATAAATGCAGCCTTGCTGAGCATAACAGATTTCATACATCCAATAAAAATCACTTTTGACACCAGTTATTTAAAATAAAATGTAAAATGCCGATTTGTTTGATATTTTGTTTCCAATGCAATAATATTGAAATATTTTGTGAGACTTGAATGTCCAAAAGTGTCCAAATACCTTTTGGGTCAACTGTAGGCCTACATTCTGCACAGCAAAATGTGTTTGCCTAAAAGTGTGTGGCTCATGTAAAAATGAAAAGCTTTAATGGAAAATGAATTTAATGTTTAATATTTTGGTAGGGCTGGGAAATATGTCTCCCCTGTCCATGCCAATAACATCTATGTGTGTGAGTCACACCTGTCTGTCTTGCTTCCCCTGGAACAACGACACTCCTTGTCTTCATCCTTGAATTGCTCAAGGATCCTTGGTCAACCGGACCGCTGCCGCAACACTGGGAAAGTGCAATATTCACTGTTTAGATAATTATGTTCATGGTATTCCTAAACCTGACAGGCTGACATTTGGAAAGACCACAAATTAAGTTTGAATTTAATAAATGTGTTTATTCTGTTTCAGAGAACTCATCCATGTACTCACCAAGGATAATATTCTTGATCTTCTGCAGACAGTGATCTAATGCCAAATTTAGCTCAATAAAAAATTAAACTGAGGGTTTTAATCAAGTGTTACTAAAGAGATGACTCACTCTCCATTAATGAGCCATTCAAATTAAAACGTCTGCAACATTCAAAGCAGCGCCTGAGATGGATGATTCTGATGGTGTGTAACACAATATAGCTGAATCAATCTCAATGAATGAGGATTTTAAATTACAACCTGTCTAAAACATCCTAAAAAGTGTCTGCAGCACACAATGCGGTTCCCAATTCATTTAAAAGATCACACACCTTCAACACCAAACAATCAAAACTAGTTTTCCCTCAAGCACGACTGCCAATAGTCGATTTGGAGTATCTTGACATTAAATATTTGTGTCAAATCTAACACCAATGTTATAAACTACCATCACTGAAATAAGTATTATAGAGAAACAGCACGATGAAACCATAAATCCATGACTGGAATGCACGATATGTGCATTGAAGCCTCAGGGGGGAAAGAAAGTTATCACATGTTTCGTCATTCGAATCAGGGCAGAGAAAAGAATGGAAAAATGAACAGGGCGAGCCTCTTTTCAATAGGAAGAAACCAAATAAGACCTATTTTTGAAGGAATGCTATAATGTTGTAACTTGAAGATGTGCAGACCACAAAAGGTAGGTCACTCATTATAATTATAATAATATCATTTTCTAGTGTTCCTTAAAGTTGCGAAGTATCTCATATTTTCTTTTTTCTTTCCTTTTTAGAAAAGTCTTGTTACATTTTTTGAGCAATGATCATATTTATTTTAGTGCCCTATTAGCATCAAATGCTATTTTCATGGCACAATTGAAGAAATAAAAGATAAATCTTTATGTTACAATAAAACTACATATGTTTCATATTTATTTGATAATTTTTCATCAACATTAAAAAAAATATTTGGTAAACATTGTTTCCTGGTGAAACTTTTTTTTAATAATAAATCATCTAAAAAGTATTTTTTTTAAAAAAAAAAGTACTTTCTGGGGGTGGGGGTGGGGTGGGAGTCACAGAATTAAAATCAGCACAGTAAAATATGCTTAATATTAATGGTTAATGATACAGTATTTCTAGGCAACTACAGGGCAATGCGGTCATATTCAATTTCACGGTAACACTTTACAATAAGGTTCATTAGTTAACATTAGTTAACTACATTAGTTAACATGAACTAATAATGAACTGCACTTCTACTGCATTAATTAATCTTTGTTCATGTTAATTTCAGCATTTACTAATACATTATCAAAATCGTTGTATTTGTTAACGTTAGTTAATGCACTGTGAACTAACATGAACAAACAATGAACAACTGTATTTGTATTAACTAACGTTAACAAAGATGAACAAATACATTAACAAATGTGTTGCTCATGGTTAGTTCATGTTAGTTAATACATTAACTAATGTTAACAAATGAAACCTTATTGTAAAGTGTTACCAATTTCACTATATAAGTAGATGTCGAATGTGTGTAGTTTTGATGTCCACAAGGAGGTCTGTGATCTGCATGTGTCTTTGTTAATGTGTGGTCTGTGTAATGAGAGTTAAGAGTAAACCGATGAGGGAGGAAAGCTATTGATAGGCTATTAACTCGCTCAAACAGCTTTGGTCTGGCATGAACCGACTTGGCCTTGGGTCATCAAACACAGGCGGTGAACCCTCTGGCAGAGCTGGCCAACTCTCAAAAGTCCCACAGTCAGCACTTCAGCACCAGACGTCTATCTGCTGAGCCACCGCTATTAAATCAGTGGCATTACTGAACGCACCACTGGAAGAAATAGATAGTCTATTCATCAGTCAATATTTAACATATCAGTTAATGTAGCTGACGCTCAATTTTTCTATTGTTTAGTTTATAGGTTATCTTTGAAAAACATGTTTAGGATAAATGTCAGGATATAGGATAGGCCTATGTGCAGTGCTTTCTCAGATTTTTTCCAAAATAAATAAACAATAATTATAATAAAAAAGGTAGGCTACTCAAACACCCTCCACATCAGTGCGCCTGATGCCTTAGGTCCAAAAAAAGCTCTACTAAAGTATGAGAATGCAGACAATTATAGTTACACAAGCTCAGTTTTGTGCGCCATTGGGTTCTAAATGTGTCCAACCTGAAATACTTAACGCAATGCAATTACGCATTACATACTCAACGCCAGAGGCAGTGTAGCTGATATTATCGGAAAAGAGATATTATCTCTGAGGGATAGACTTAATGTGTTTTCAAAGGCAGTAGAAAAGCTAAAGCTCCTAGATCACCTGTTATTTTCCACACCTCATATTGTCAGGACTTTTTTTTTTGTCTACTAAAGTCTCTTGGAAAGACATTTTTGTAGTGTTTGTCAGCAGAACAATCCAAAAACACATTAACAGATGTATGTCTATCCTTCACAGCCTCTCTTTCATTCCTGTAAAAAATCTAAGATGGCACAGCTGAATAAGGTTGGTGGTAACAAATCTCAAGTGGGTGATAGATTTACTTTCAAATGTCCATTAAGTGTTCAATCTGGATGTGTTGATATAGGCCCGGTTTCACAGACAGGGCTTATCTCAACCCCGGATTAGGCCTTATAGTTTAGGGCATTTAAGTAGCTTTTATAAATGTGCCTTAGAAAAAAACCATTATGTGCATTGAGACAAAACGATCTCACTGACATATTTTAAGATATGTCAGTGCAAATTGCTTTCAGTTAAAACAGCTCAAACATGCATTTTAGTCTGGGACTAGTTTAAGCCTTGTCTGTGAAACCGGGATATCATTTTCTTGACCTTAAAATGTTCTTAAAATGTCGCTTTGCCATGACAACAGTTGAAGAAAAAATAACAAAAACCACATACATGGGTTTGTTTGCTTTATGATTTGAGGTATTTGGGAGACACACACCTGAAATGTTGTTCTAAAAGATAATAAATTCATTTAGCTGCCTCACAATTTTACACATTTATTAGTAACTTTGACGTTTCTATACACTAGCATTATGCAATTGCAACATGAAATAACAATTGTAAATCTTATTTAATATTAATTTCTACATAGCCTCGGCTAATAGTAATTATTTTTGAAATATTTCAAGTTGTAGTCTGTAAATTAACAATAGCTAAGTATTATGAACTAACATGAACAATGAAACATCATCGACCCATATTTATAAATCAAAATTGAGCTAAATTAATAAGTGCTATTAAAATGTATTCTTAAGTAATCATACCCAATGAATTGACAACGTTAATGAATGGATGCTAATATAGTTATAGTTATCTTTATAGTTATTATTTTTGGTAAGAAAAGGCCTTTACAAATTTATTGAGTAGCCTAACCCCATAATGCATTGCGACAAGCTCAGTTGAAGAAAAAAAATTAAAGATGGCTTACGAAGTGAGAGAAAAAAGAATATAATTGTTATGCATTACAAATGTAAATTAAATAAATGAAAAGTATCAAAAATAGTTTAAAAGGATTAAAACAGACTATTAACAAAATTTATGTGCTAAGTGTGTTTTTCCTTAGACTATATCCCTTTGTTCATTTTGCAACAGTGAACTCTATATCGTGTTAAATTTCTCACAATATTCTTGATATATGTAGCGTTATTTTTATGGCATGCAAATTGTTTCTATAGTCTATATAGTGTGTTTCAAATCAGTCACTTATGAGGTTCAATGACCTTTAGGTTTCTGCCTTTGAAGACAGCTGCCTATGTACTGCAGGCAATTTATAGGTTTTAGAAGATAGCTTTTAAAGATCATGAATGAGTTTATAATAAAAGTTAATATAGTGCCCTCATGTAGTAGAGAAAAGTGAACTAGATCCTCCAGTTATCTTTTAATTTAGTGAAATGGTCATGAGCTTGCAAGCACCTGGCTTAATGTGTCCTCCAGCCATTGAATCTTGGCAGAGCATATTGGTGGTTTTCTTGAACCATGTGAGCGCACAGCTGGCCAGAAGAGCAGATGTTGTCAGGCTGCAGTAGGTGTTTTTAATTAAACTGTTTTGTTAGTCACATGATTGTCATAAAGTGACATCATTCTATAGAAGTCAAAGGTTAACATATGCTTCTGCTGGTCTAAGTCACGGGACTGGCCCGGTGGGCCAACAAATATGAATAGGCACCATCTTTCTTTATGGGCTGTGTGGTGTCTAAACAAGCTTGAAAGCAAGTTCTCCTTGTATCAGCCTCTCATTGTAGATCTCTGGGCTCATTTGTTGGGAGAAACATCAATGGGAGCTTTTAAAAATCTCAGCAGAAGCCTTTCACTGAGTTTGTTTAGTTCAGGAACATATTCATTAAGGACGTCGCCCCTTGCTGCCGGTCCCATATGTCAAGCTGTAAAGCCGGTGGCACTGTGAGTTCACCGCGTTTATGCAAGGAGGAAATTGCGTGAGTGTCTGACAGAAATGTGATGTCACAGGGAATGATGGAGTGCGCAAGGAAATGCCAGTGGATGTGGAATCCTCATGTGAAGGGGCTTGTGGGCCTCTAAGCTCACTATTGCCAGGAACTCAGAATAGCTCACCAGGGAGAGATCCGATCTGTTATTCCACTTCAGTCACAACCGTTATGATTGGGGCTGCTGCTGAATGTGGTAAATGGATCGTTCCTGAGGAGAAAATGGTGATTTGGAGAGAGAGAGAGAGTTAGATAGGCCTAGAGAGAGATAGAGAGTGAGAGAGAAAAGGACGGAATGTCCACACTTCAATGTTCCTTTCCCAGAGGGGAATTGGAGCTCTGCATTCCTCGCATTGCAGTCCGCTGACAAACAATCCCAACTTTATCCCCAGCACGCGGGGCAGCTGAATGGCAGCAGTGTTTAGGCCGCAGGCCTCTGGAGGTTTTTTGCAGGGGGGAGGAGGGAGGGCGATGCCGGCCACACCAAATCCTATACTGCCCAACCGCACTTCCTTGCTCCCAAACCAAACACAGGCCTAGCTTAGGTGCTACTGTGGGCCTGACTGGACACTGTGCAGTGCTGGCAGAGGATGGGCCGCTAGGAGCCAAAGGCAAATGCTCACTCAATCTGCTTAGCTAGACAGTCCTTTTGAATTGGAACAACAAAATTGCAGGGTGTAACACACCTAAATATATAGGGGTGAATCGTAAGGAATTGAATGATGAATAACGATTCTGATCATTCATTAACGGTTCCATCAACAATTCTTTTCATTGTAAGAAAGAAATATTAGGTTTAAATTTATTTTAATTATTAATGTAAAAAAACAAAAACAAAGAACAAAAGTCATATTTTGTCATATGAAGAACCACTCAGTAACTGTGCCGATAAAGCCTGACACAAGTATTAGTTCATGGTTTACTGCTGTCCACATGATGAAATGAATGACTTGCGCTTCAGTAAGTGACTCCGATAACTGAGAAACTGATCTAAGTTGGAAAAGAACTAGTTCACACAAGTATTTTGTTCAAGAGTCAGATTTCACTGCTTGTGTTGTTCTATGGATTTTATTCAGTAAAAAGAACCGGCTTGTGAGAGTCATTAACTTGGGAATCAGACTTCATTGCTCGCGCTGTATGTTACTGAATCACTAAAAAACTTGTCTCATCGGACATCGGACTTCTCTGGTCACTCTGTATGTTATTATTTCACCAAAAAGAACATAAGAGTCATTAGATCTGGAATAGTACCTCACTTGTCGCACAGCACCGTGTGTCATCATTTCACTAAAAAGAGCCGGCTTGAGTAATTAGCTTGGCAATATGACTTTACCAGTCGCACTGTATGTTTCCTGCTAAACACTTTCACACTATTTTTAGTCTGGTCCTCCATCCACATTGGACGAAAAATTCATGTGCAGGAACTGTTATCGAAACCGAATGTCATAAAAATTATTCAGATCCAGTATTTATTTTTAATAGAACGGGTTAATAAGCCTAAATTTAGCAGTATAAATATGGCTGTTTTTGGATTACAGGAAGCTCCTAGCATTTTTTCGGTATTTACTGATTTGCGTGAATACACATTTTGTGTGAATGAGCCCCCTGTTGTATCTTTAAAGGCTTCATGGTGTTCAAACAGGCTACAAGACCAGTCTTGTGGCATTTGGCAGGACCCTTCTTGAAAGATAGAAACAACAAAGTTATTTGCTGTCTAACCTAACATCCTGAGAATCAGATCTTTAAATAAACGGGACACATCCATCCAAGCTGTCTAGGATAGACTCCCTCTGAATGAGCTCACTGTCATGACAGGTGCTGGCAAGTATAAAAGCTGATCTGAGAACAGTTTGGCGTTTCTGTCCTTCTAGATGAGACTATTACTATGTATGAGGAAGAATAATACAAATCGAAAGCACCAGG
This sequence comes from Tiaroga cobitis, assembly GCA_030578255.1. Lineage (NCBI taxonomy): Eukaryota > Metazoa > Chordata > Actinopteri > Cypriniformes > Leuciscidae > Tiaroga > Tiaroga cobitis. The sequence goes on from CM060606.1 coordinate 35,507,398, forward strand.
TTTGGCAAAGCAAAGCCCTGCTGATCCCTACAGACAGAGTATACACTAATGCGCTTTAAGGAAACAGTGAGCTGTCTGAGACTGTCCATATTTACAGTATGAGAAAGTCACTCTTTCCACCCCCATGCTTCTCAAGGCCAGATGAAAGCTGCGGGTTGTTCTGCCCAGGGCCAGATGTTCTCAGGTGGAGAGATTGGCTCGAGAGATGCTCCGTTGGTTGTCGTCTCGCCCCACACGTGGCTCTCATGTGAAGTCTCCAGGAGGAATTAGCCTCGGATGTTATCGCAAGCTAGAGATTGAGCCAAGTGTGGCGGCCTGTGGTGTGCTGAGGGGGATGCAAGGCTGTCTGTGGGGCTATGATCTCAGACATCCTCTGTTCCCAGCACGGGGAGCGGAGATCATGGGCAAGGTCACAGAGCATCCCACTGTCTGTGCAACAGTGTCCCATTGTCTCAAGTTCCTTTCGCTGTCTTCAATCGAAAGACTTTTTAAAACTTCTGGAGGGGAATGTTTTTACCCTCCCTGAGAAACTAAATAAACACGACCTCGGGAACGCACTCAGAAACTCGCCTTCTATAAATAACAGCGCTGTAGGCCCACATTAAATTGTTTCAAAGGACACATAATTCAACAACATCCACCCTTTTCACAGTAAAACTATTTTATGGGAACACTGGGACTTACTTGAGCACTTACGTGCAAAGCTTTGAGTCAAAATTAATTTTTAGAGGGAATCAGAAATAGAAAATCATTCATTGTTTTCCTTGTGGGCACATTTTCTTTTATTTGTATTGTGTTCATTTGCTTTTAGTTTTATACTTTGTTTTGAGAATATGATGGCTGCTACTGCTGATTTTTTCCTGTAGTACCTTAGCAGACTATTTGCCTGCTCATATTTGTTCTTTTGAAGTTAATTACACAGTATAATTTATTTTAATTACTTTGTACATACATGTATTTACTTTACTTTTTGTCTTATAAAAATTTTTATACCTTACATTTTATACCTTAAGTTTATTAATGTTCTAAATTATGTTTTTTATTGAACATCAGATATTTAAAATTAAAATTGTTTGTGGTTTTAAGTTGAAGTTTATAGCCTTTTTCCTTATATTTTTGTGGGTTTCAAAAAAATCTGACCAATTTTAAAAATGGCATGCACTATCAATCACAAATTTTGAATCTTTAATTTTTTGAACATTATTTTTAAATGTAGATCCTGATCCATTTCTCGCTGTATGTCTTATATTGACCAGAGTTGTTTATTTACAGCAGTGCCGTGAACTGTCTGCACATCCATAGTATGTTCACAGCTTATGTTAGAGTAGATTCGGGGTGGTTTCGGAACAATCTGTATAGCTGGGTGACCGTGAGGACATTCACAGGAAAGTGATTATAGTGCGACATCACTCATCAGAGGCAAGCGGGGCGTGATTTGGATTTGGCTTCAGAAGAACTCTGTGGAGATCCCATTTCCTTGATTCTTAGAAGCTGCTGCAGTGGGCTGCTGGGAAGTAGTGTTCTTAGTCCTTGATCAAGGTTGAAAAAATATACAGGCACCCCAATCGCATCAATCTCTTTCCTCAAGTTCCACTGGTTGTTTCTGTGGAAGTTTCCTTTGTTATTTATCAACTGTCTGACTTTGTGGTAATGATTTAGCTGCTATCAAACACTTGACATTTTTTAGGCATAGCCTACTTATTCTTCGGTTTTAGTATGTATCCATAGATCAATCAAATGCATCCGAATTCTTGTTGTTGCTAAGATGATCATTACGGATTTCATTTAAACCTTATACTGTATATAAGAGAACCCAAACGGCCATGTATTTTCATAATGGTTCTGATTAAATTTTCTTGACTCATTCGGCTCTGTGTGTTCTGATGTTTATTTACTAACATAGGTGTTTTTGGATGATTTTGTTGTTGGATTATTGTGTGCCACCCCTCCTTCCCCCCTCCGTACTTTGTTTTGTTTGGAAAGCCACTTCGCTTTTATTTATATTTTATTTGGCTGATATTTTGTTTGGCTAAAAGATGAGCCAAATTCCCAGGGTCATTTTTGAGGAATACTTCCATCTTGAGGTATGTGACTTCTTGTTTTGGCTTCTTAAATAAATAGTTCACACAAAAATGAAAATTGTGTCGCAGTTTACTCACTCTTATCTGCAGATATTTTGAAGAATCTTGTTGTCCAAATAATGTTGGACGGGCCCCATTGACTTTCACTGTAATATTTGATTCAATGGTGTCTTTAATGAACTTCATTTTGAACCATATAAAGCTTAGTCTATCACTTTTAAAGTCATTGTATGTGCGCATGGTATGCTAGTGTGTGTTGTCCGTGTGGTACATTAAGTTTTGGCTGAAATAAAATGACATCTCTCTGTGACCGGTTGTAGGTTGCTCAGCGTTTCCTTCTCAGTCACTGCTGTGTCAGCCTGCATCATCCACACTAGCTTTACTGTGACATCATGTCCACCTACAATTCCCTCGTTGGCTTGAACTTCCTATGTCTATGCTCAGATCCTGTGTAAAACACACAAAAGCTCTATGTGTGGAAGAAACTAGAGAAAACCAGGGAGAATTGGTGACTGACATGTGTAGGTGGGTGCGGTAGATATTTTAGGATAACTTTGAAGTAAATAGTTCCTCCCTTTGAAACTGTATCTTGCACACTGATGCTTCCTGTCACATAAAAGCTTGAAATGCATAATTGAAATATATTTTGAAAGTTTAAATGATTAAAAAATAGGGTTTCTTCATTTTATGCATCTGCCAAAACGCACAGTGTGAATATGGCAGTTGTTATCATGAATGATAAGAGCCAGAATGATTTTCTCCAAAAATATTTTCCTGTGAAACCAAAAGTGATGTGGCCCCTTCTGTAGCACAAGGTCAATCACAAGGGTGGTGAGTCAGACCTTCCCTGACTGTGATGAGAAAAACAGGTTTTCTTTATTAAAAAAAAAAGTCTCAGCTTTCAATGGGGGGCTACTGCTGGAACAAAAGCTCTGTTGTTTACAGGTACTCTCTGGTGGTCTACTCTTTCACAAAAATACATACCAGTCGACAATATAAGTCAATTATAAATAATTAAATAAATGAAGTAAAACATGATCGTTTGTGTGATAACAGCATCCCACCTACCATGTTTCAATACCAGTGAGATTTTCAGGCATAATGTTGACGCGGCTCTGATGGATTGCATTACCTTCATCTGAAGTCTAACTTATTGCCATGATTTATGTGCAGATATTAAATCTCTCTCTAAGCTTAGACAGCTGAGGAGTGGCAGCAGTCCTAGAATGAACTGTTATTTATCACCGCAAAGGAAAAGTCCGTCAGCATCCTTTTATGATTTTATTTTATTTTCTATTTTTTTATTTATTTATTCATTTTTTATTAGGCTATTTTTGATCAATACAATTATTTTATTTTACTATTTTCTTTTTTAAATGTTTAAAAAATAATAATAATATAGGCTACATATTCAATATTTATTTTGTATTTTAGTTTTGTACATATTTCATATATTGGTTTTATTTGATTTTATATGTTATGAAAGCTGCTGAATATTTAAAAAAAGGTAGATGATGATGATGATTATAATTATTATTGTATTTATTATATGGTTTCAGTAAGTTTATTTTGTTTGTTTGTTTTTAGTAATTGTTAGTAGCAAATGGATTTTTGCCCTTTGTCCTTACAAATGTGTCCATTTATTCCTAGCAGTTGTTCAGTCTGATTAAAATGAACATATAGGCCTACTTTTATTTTTTTATTACATATATACTCTTTTATGAATGCTTTTCTTTTATGTGTTGTATTTCTCTTATTTTTCTTATTTTTGTAAAGTGCTTTGAGATTTAACTTTTAAAGGCGCTACAGAAAATAAAGTTTATTATTATTATTATTATTATTATATACTTGCTTAAAGTGTAATGAATTCAGGAGAATATATATCCTTACTTAAAATGTGTCTTATTGTGTGTTTTATCCTGTTTAAAAGTGATATCAGTTGGAGGAGGTGCACTAAACTATTCAGACCTGATGAAAAGATGTTCACATGCCATCCTGTAAATTATGTCTTTGACCCGGCCATATCTTAATTACAGCATTAAACTTCACTGATATTTCTCCTGGGCTGCTGACTTAAATTTATGCGTTGTTGAAGAGTTCAGTTTGTCTGTTGGAATATTTTCTCTGGCTGGTGCTGGGATTTTCCATGCCTCAGGCGGGATGTAGCAGAACGAATGAGAGAAGCAGAAACGGCTACTGTAGATTTGTTGTCACCTTGAACCAAATCTGAAAGAGTTTAGACAGCTCTTCTCTTCTGCTATCTGAAAAATGGCTTCACAACACACACATACATTTGCACAGTAGTATTTTCCCTTCTGTAATAGTAGTGGCCAAATTCCAAAAAAGCGTGTGAGTGGACACACATTATACAGGTGCAAAATGAAAGTGGTGCATTTGAATATATCTTCACGTGCACACTCACATTTTGGATTGAGGCATTACGAACAGATGGATAGACATTCAGATAGGCAGACAATGGGTTTGCTTGAAAAGCGTACAACTATACTACTATTTTATGCAGTATGCTATGTTCATCTATTTTTAAAAAATATATGATATGCTGATCAATTAATCGCATCAATCAATATGTGTAAATTGAACATACTGTATATGCAGACCAAAATGTGCAATATACAACAGAACTTCTATTCGTCCATTCTTATAGGAACGACAAAATATCAGTTTCAATTTTTAATCTCCTTCTTAACTTATTAATTGATTTAAACTATAAAGATTTTAGTCAAGCCACCTTTATTTATATAGCGCTTCATACAATACAATACGGATTGTTTCAAAGCAGCTTTAAAGTGATAAACAGGAAAATAATGATTCGGTGATGCAAACAGAATTCAATGCTGCTTAAGCAGCTCTTAAAAGACAGTATAAACATCACTATTCAGTTAAAATCAGTTCAGTGTTGATTCAGTTTTGTTCAATAACTGTGTAAAGTTCATCAATTATAGATTCAGCTATGAAGAATAAGATTATAGATTCAGCTATTAAGCAGCGTATTAATACTTTACTATATGTAGTACACTGCTGTTTAAAATGTTTATTGTAGCATGATTTGCATTTCAAATGTTTCACATTAAATGTAGGCAGTATAAAGTGTATACTGTGCAGCTTGTACTTTCCAAACAAAGCCAATTAGAGAGAGAGTAGGTTTCAGTCTCTGCAGCTGTATGATTGTTGTAGAGAACGGATAAGCTCTCAGAAGATAATGAGACAGCTTGCTGTTATCCAAGAGACTCAAAAGTGATGATGCAACACTGCACCCTGGATTCCTCCGCCTGAGAGCTCAAAGTGGGATTTGATCGGATCAGTCGTGTCTTCCTCTCTGCCTGTTTCTTTCTAATCACCCTCTGTCATATCCTTACTTCCGCCTGTTTTCTTGTTGACTTCATACTTTGCCCCTAAAGTTATTGCTTTACATCAAGCATTTAGGTCAAACACTTCCCTTTTTTGTTACTAACCGGTAAATGACTCACAAGTCTTCCTTGTTTTTCTTCTTACTTCTCTATAAGCAAGAAATTTGTCACATATTAAAAGCATCAAACAATCTCATTTTGAACTTGCACAAGAAAACCCTGAAAAATCACATATTAGTTATATAAATTCAACGTCTATACAACTGTCGATTTAATTAATGACCATCTAAAAGACTTTAATTTATGTTTCTACTGCAAGACAGTTCCCGCCATTGTAATCAGATCACAAAACCGTGTTTAGCTGCTCCTCTAGAGTCAAGCTTACAGACACACTGCTGCCTTTAATAAAATCCGCTGTATATATTAGTCCACGGATTCTAACTTTAGATCTGGAAGGTTCATTGAGAGGATGTTTGTCTTCCAACAGTGAACTAATTCACCAGATACAGCTACTACAATGGCCAACTTATGAGTCATTAATTAAATCATGTGTGTAACATTGCTTAAAAAAGAACACCAAACCTCAACTGTCTAATGAATAATTCTGTTTTTATTTAAAGGGATAGTTCACCCAAAAATTAAAATTCTGTCATACTCACCCTCATGTTGTTCCAAACCTGAAAGACTATTGTTCATCTTCAAAACTATTTTTTTAAATTAAAATGACAAAAAAGACAATTTTTAATAAAATCTGAGCAATTTCTGTCCCTTCATTGACAGCTACGCAACACTTTGACACTTCAAGAAGTTCATAAAGAGATCGTAAAACTAATCCATAAGAATTGAGTTGTTTAGCCCAAATTTTCTGAAGAGACACGATCACTTTATAAGATGAACAGATTTAATTTAGGCTTTTATTCACATATAAACATTCATCAACTCACACATCAGTTACGGTAAACGGAATCTCAAGCATGTTCGCTTGACTTGTGAAAACCAATGAGATTCATTCTCCTGTGTTACGCAGCACGTTTGAGCTTCCGCAAGAACAAATGAGGTTTGTTCTCATGCGTCAAGCAGGTTCGGGTGAGCTTGTTTATGTTTGCTGATCAGTGTTTACATGTGAATAAAAGCCTTAAACAAAAAAAATTGTACGGGTTTGGAATTTTCATTTTGGGGTCAAAATAACCCTTTGAAGGAACAAAAAATATATATTATTTTGACTATGAATAAATGTAGAAACCTATGTAAGACCTTATTGCATTTTCATCGCAAACCTTTCTTACTAACATCAAGCTGAAAATGGAATAAGCTATTAACAACATATTATTTTCCTTCTTTTTCCTCATATAGGGAGCAATAACTGGACTAAAGACTTTTCAGCCTCTTTGCTTAGTGGCCTCTTCCACCGCTTGGGATGATTTGGAAAACACCCTCAGCAAATTGACCATGGAGGTGAGTCACGGGACCTCGTCTTTTACAAACCCTGACCTTCTGGGGTGCTAAAGGCAATGTGCTAAAGTCCCAGTGGACTGCGTCTCCTCTGGTCTACGGATGTGTTTAGAAAGTTGCCCTGCCAACAGCCTCTCGCATGACATCGGCTGCCTTGGGCCTCTCTCTAGTGAAATCACCCCTTACCCCTGTTTAACGGCTCTTTCCTTCTGACCTGAGATCGACCTTAAAGCCATTGTGGAGATTTTCCATCAGAGTTTTTGGAGATGAGTCCCCTGCTTCCTCTAGACTGCAAGAATCATGTGGTATCTATAAATCCTGAGCAAAAGTGATAGGACAGTTGAAATGAGTTTGGATGGATCCATTCATCATTTATATTTTACAACACTTTTTACTTTTCATCAAATGTTAGACAGTCAAATAGTCAGAGTTAATTTCAGTGACAGGCTAGGGTTAAGAATGAACCCCGAGCTTAAGGTACCATGCTGTTTAAAGGGATAGTTCACCCCAAAATAAAAATTGTGTCATCGTTAACACCCTCAAGTTGTTCCAACCCTGAATGAGTTTCTTTCTTCAATTGAACACAAAAGATTATTTTAAAGAATGTTGGTAACCAGACATTTGATGGCAGCCGTTGACTTCCAGAGTAGGAAAAATACTATGGAAGTAAATGGCCACCATCAACTGTCTGGTTACCAACATTCTTTAAAATTCAAAATGATGACAAAATTTTCGTTTTTGAGTGAACTATCACTCTAAGCTCATTTCATTTCAACATTTTGGGGATTTTGTGAGTTTATGTCCTACTCTTTGTTTTTGTACTTCTTAAGGAGGCAACAACTCCTGTAAGTCTTTTCCAAGCACCATGGAACCTCCCAAACTCTCTTATCCAAGCATCCAGGTATGAAGTGATGTCATAAAGGAAGATAGAAAAATGACGTAAAAAAACTTAATAACTGAGTTTTTAAAGGTAAAATTAGCTGTAAATATTCTAATTACTAACAGTGTTTTAGTATGAAAAGAAATGTTAAACTCCAAATTCAAGACTCTAATATTTTTAAACCCAGAAATTCAAAGTGTAAAAAAACAAACAAACAAAAAAAAAAACCCAATAACAACTAGGCAAAATTTCAAGCTTCATTGTTCCATGGGGGAAAGTAGAGGCTTTCAGAAAATAGAACTGATCTTGATAAGGCACCCAAAGTAAAATTAACCAGAGGAAGTTTCCCCTTAAAAAAAACCCTCCTTAGCCTACTCTGCTCTGATTGGTCAAACAGCCCAGTCTGTTGGTCTACAGTGAGAAATGAAACTGCTATTACCATATCTGAATTTCAGCTTCGGAGGCTTCCTTAGCGCTTGATACACAGTAATACGAATAATGTTGTTGGTTTTTCTGTATCAATTCCAGTGCGAGTCCTCATCTTTTTGAAGTACATTTAAAGTGCATTTGCAGCGCTGAAAATAGCGTCTTCTCAGCCAATGACGACCATGGCATTATGCAAATTTACATTGTTACGCATAATTATGTAACTGGAAGTGAGACTGGAATTGCTGACGACTCGCTTCAGCACTTCAGAATCAATTATTTCTTTTAGGAGACAACTTTATTTGTCATGCATATTGATTTTTGAAACTTTGCACTTTTACATTCATGAACAGCTTTATTACACTTTGCAAAAGGTAATATTTGAAAAAGCATAACGGGGCACTTTAAAAATACACATTTATAAAATATATGCCACAAAAATAATTTACTTTAAATGTCACATGTCTTAAAGTAAAACTGTATAGCTCCTGAGGAAGCTACACTACTGTTCAAAAGTTTGGTTTATAGACTGCATTTATTTGATGAAAAATACAGTGAAAACAGTAATATTGTGAATATTTGTACAACTTAAAATAATAATATATTTTTTAAATGTAGTTTATTTCTGTAATGGCAAAGCTGAATTTTCAGCAGCCATTACTCCAGTCTTCAGTGTCACATAATCCTTCCTTATTTATAATATTCTGATTTTGTGCTCAAGAAACATTTATTATTTTTATCATCAAAGTTGAAACAGTTGTGTTGCCTAATATTTTCAGTCGAAAATGTGATGCATTTGTTTTTACAGGATTCTTCGATGAATAGAAAGTTGAAAAGAACAGCATTTATTTGAAATAGAAATCTTTTGCAACAATGTAAAAGTCTTTACTGACACATTTGACCAATGTAACTTTTGACGTCTTTGCTAAATAAAAATATTAATTTCTCTGTCAAAGAAAATAAAATCTTAATGAGCCGGTTATGCATTTAACCAAAAATGCGGTGTAGGGGAGGATGTGTTTTATAGTAACAGATGAGTGTGTTCACAGGGTTATAAACACTGGAGAGGAGCTAATCAGATTATAACAATGAGCTAAGTATGTCTGTGGATGATCACTGCGTTTTCACAGACACGTCTAGTCTTGAGGTGTTGCTATGATACAAGTGCACTTTTTGAATGGTTGGCTTCAGTGGTCAAAACCAACACATATTTTAAAGACTAAGCAATGGTTCTTCTAATGGTTAATGCAATACTTATGTGCAGATAACTTCAACACTTGCATTAGGGGTCCTCATTTATCCTCCATCCCCAAAATATGCTGGCACAGCCCAGAGAAAGTCAAAAAGCTTTTAAATGTTCTCTCGCAGCAGCAAAGAGCTAATGCAACTAGTGAACCGCTGAGCCAGCAGACTTGTGTGAATGACACAGAGAGACATCTGCAGTATTGGTTGTTTATCAAAAATTTGAATAAACTCTACTGATCTCTCTGAGCTAGACCTGATAAGAATATTGGATTTGCAGTTTGACAAAAACAAACTAGAACTATCGCATCATTTGTTGACATGCATATGTCAATAATAATTATCATCTGTGTTGCCCTACAAAGGCAAAATTTAGTACACATTTTGTCTGAATTACATTGCAACCAAAATTGAGTGTGTGGTCTGCCTTATATATGAATTTAGCTCCATTATGCTTATTTAAAGAAAATTGTGAAAACAACTGGATCAACCAATATAAAATCAATCAAAATTCACTCAAACACCTCATATGCTTACCAAAATTATTTTAAAAAAAATACATTAAAACAGTAATGAAATAGTATTACAATTTAAAAGTAACTGTTTCTGTTGAAATATATTTTCAAATGTAATTTATTCCTGTGATGGCAAAAGCAGAATTTTCAGCATCATTACGCCAGTCTTCAGTGTCACATGATTGTCAGGATTCCACCAGCTTCACTCACTCCTCCCACTCGTTCACTCACTCCTCCCAGTCCCCTGAGTTTGTCTCTGGTTTTAATCACCATCACCTGCACCTCATCAGTTCACCTCCCTATATATTCAACTGCTCTTCACACACTCATTGGCTGTGTCCGAAATCTCCCATTACTCACTATATAGTGGACATTGCCAAAAGACATTTACACGAATGTTACAATCACCACGCATCACGTACATTCAGTTCACCTGCAGGCATGCACCCGGTGTAACAAGCATCAGGGGCGGTTTCTTCATTAGGGCGATTGGGCGACGCACCACCAAAGTGTGAAAGTGATTTTTTTCAATCACATTCACAATCTCATTCAACAACAGAGTTACGCTAGCCGTCACTATAGTCCAATCAGCGTCATGTCACGTTCTGTGGAGTACCGCCTCTTTTTGGGCGATTTCACTCTGGCTGAGAATCGCCCCGAGTGTTCCCATAGACTTCCATTCAAAGATGTTTTTTTTTCGAACTGGAGGCACTGCAATGCATTCTCTATGGGTTCCGGGAGGGCTCGCACTAACGTGCTTACGTCATCATACGTATCCTTAACTTGTGCAGCGATTGGTGGGAACAAACATACACTATTAAATATCTTTAAGATTAAGTGACAAATAATATTTAAAAACAATTTGAATTTGAATAACAAGAAAAAATGAAACACTACTATAATATCTTTATCAAATGTGATTAAAAAAAATAAAAATAAAAAAGAATGAGAGCGAGAGCTTGAGAAACTGTTGGGATAGGGATCTCGCGACTCGCGCGTTGAGGCCAGCTGAACTTGAACAACGTCATGGCAAACGCAGTCATAACGCAGTCATTTATCGTGTCATTAAAATAAATACCAGTCAGCCCGTCGTAGTAATCAGCATACATTGAGCAGGAGCAAGTAGCAACAGGAACAACAAAATCTAGGCGGGCCTTGGGAGAAGAAGACAAGCGGAGGCTGTCTAAAGAGGTATTGCTGAACATTTTAATACTCGAGTGTTGAAAAATCTCACTTTGTTTTTACAATCAGTTGAGGAAAGGATGGTAGCAGTCTTTTTTTACTCCTAGCATTTTTCTTTGAAATTTGTACATTTCCATTCGAACACCAACACAATCTTGTATGTCCAAAACTGTTACTTTTCAGGAAACGAAAGAAAACCTTTTTTTTCCCCAAAATAATTTCCAAGCTCTTTTAATGCTTTCCATTGGTAAAATATTTGTAAAACACATTGAAAGATGTAAAGGGTGACCAATAGCATTAATTTTTGAAAAAAAAATAGGGAGATAATACAATATGGAATCTGCCTGATACATTGTTGCTGTCGGGATGGAAACCTTGTATCTCTATATTTATATTATAATAAATAAATTATTTTATAACTAAAATAAATGTATTTATTTTTTCAGGTCTGCGACACAATCTTAAAGGGATAGTTCACTTTGAAATTAATTTTTGATATGTTTTAGCTTACCTCCAGTGCATCCAAGATGTAGGTGTCTTTGTTTCCACAGTATCTTCAATTTTGATAATTTAATGACTCGTAAATGTAAGTACACATTGATGCCCTAAGACACGAAACGAGTGGTTTTTGTGAGAAAACGAACAGTATTTATATCTTTTTTAGCTCGTGTAAGCATATCCATGTCCAAATGATCTGAGAGCAGGGCGCTTCGGTCTGCGCATGCGTACAGCGTTCGCCGGAATGCCCCGGAAGGGCTCCCTCGCGCGTGTTTACGTCACTCATTGTTTATGCAGAGATTTCGGAAGTTTTACCTTACACTGTGAAGATCTAAACATATTTAGATATACAGGATCGCAATGGAAGACGATTTCTATATACCAACAGACAACGTTGATTTTTTTTCACAACCTTATTTATTTGAACCTGAACCGGGGCATTCCGGCGAACGCTGTACGCATGCGCAGACCGAAGCGCCCTGCTCTCAGATCAGTTGGACATGGATATGCTTACACGAGCTAAAAAAGATATAAATACTGTTCGTTTTCTCACAAAAACCACTCGTTTCGTGTCTTAGGGCATCAATGTGTACTTACATTTACGAGTCATTAAATAATGTTTAATTTTGACTGCTCTTTGAGTTGGACCCCCTTCACCTCCATTGTATGACTGACAGACAACAACGGTTTTACCTAAAATTATCAAAATTGAAGATACTGTGGAAACAAAGACACCTACATCTTGGATGCACTGGAGGTAAGCCAAAACATATCAAAAATTAATTTCAAAGTGAACTATCCCTTTAAAGTAGTGAAGTTGCCTTTACATGCTTAAGCTGTTAATTTATCCATTGCATGGGTGGACCTTATCCTTATCAATCATCCAAACATTTGCCCCCCCTGAGAGATTTTGCAGGAGCCGCCACTGGACTATATAGTGAGCTCGCCATTTTGCAGTGCCGAATGTATAGTGATGATTATTATAGCCTATATAGTCCACTCAATGTATCCCAGAATGCATTTTGAAAAGTAGTGTACAACCGATGGTCACTAACCCAAGCCCTACATACCAGCATGCATTGCGCTGATCGTAAAAATGGCGGATGGACGTCAAGGAGAGCAGCGCGACAATACGAATTTGTCATACAAATGTAAGTTATCTTCGTTCTCTTACGAGAGTATCTCTCGTACTGCGTAATAGCTTACGCTATGGGGAAAACCTCTTTTCCACGAGATATTGAAGCCAAAAATTATCCTTAATTTTTTATTAATGTAAAACGCTTTGCAGCAGCAAGCAGACATAGGCGAAACAGCTCGCGCGCCTATTGGCTGCTCTTGCGGCAAATGCAGCAGCCTATCGAGAGAGGCGTTGCGTGACACATATCCAATGGGGGCATTTCGCGCCCATTTCGTCATGTCCTGCCAGAAAGGGCGTGGTCTCGCCCTATAAATATAGCTCGATAAGGCTGGTACACTGATTTTCATCTCTTCAGTGAAGCACACGCATCGCTGGATCCGGAGTGAGAAGCCGCGCCGTCGACGCAAGCCTTCAGTGGGACGAGCTCCTGGAGTCGCTGGCCTCGCCGCCTTCAACTGCCGTACCTGCTGCGCTTTTCGGCGTTCTAAGTATCCTTTTTATCCTTACTCTGCTGAGAGAGTTAGCTCGCTTACGTGACGCGACTTACACCTCTCATCACAAAAGAGCTGCGTCTTTTTAAAGATGCCATCCTGTGGCTCGTGCCGCGCCCCACTCAGCAACGGGGACCGTCATGTCATCTGCGTGTCCTGCCTGGGTGAGGATCACGCGGCTATCGCGCTCGCTGACGGCGGATGCCCTCATTGCGAGCTTCTGCCTATGGTGACTCTGAGGACTCGCCTGGCGTCATTCTCCGAGCCTTCACCACAGCCCGCCGTGACGCCGCGCCGCAAGAAGCGCCGCGCCGCGCCCAGCGCGCTCCCAAGCTCTCTCCAGCCCGCCAAAGCTCGCCGGTTCGCCCGCCGGCTTCGCTCGAGTCGCTCACTGACGGACAACGGCCGCCGTCTGCCGCCGCATCCGTCCACGAGTTCGACGAACCCACCGAGGCGTGTTCTCTTCTGGCGTCTGATAGCGAGGATTGGGCGAGCTCCGTGGATCTCCCCTCCGCTAGCGTTTCCCGCCAAACCACTGGGAAGAGAGCCGGCATTGAGTCTGAGCTGATCCGTCTGCTCTCTCAAGCCGTGGAAAACATCGGCCTCGACTGGGAGGCGCCCGCGCAACCGCGGCTAGCTTTATTTACGTTATAAGAAAGCTACCCCGCCCCCGCCCCCCCGTGGGCATGCGTCACCGGCGAAATGAGGAAAGAGTTTGTTTTTAGTCCCGCCGAGGCCGGACTAATCTCTATTTCTCAAACATTTCTCAGCTTCTCTTAGTTTGAGCGGCTGAAAATGTCAATATTGCAGCAATGAGCCTGTTGTATAACACGCACGTCTGCAAACAAACGCCAACACACACAAACTGTGATGACGCTCTCTTATCTGCTCGAGCTATTTTATGCTTTTGTCGTCTCCCCCTGTGGCTCAGTGGCGAAACCCAAAGCCTTCGCACGGGAGACCCGTGTTCGATCCCAGGTCTCGCAGCAGATAAAAAGTTTAGTCTCGCCGCGGCCAGACTTGCACCGAAATTTTTCGCTCGTTCAGTTCCAAGAAAATGCAACTGTTCCAGTGTATTTTGCAGTAAACAAGCCGGTACAATGGCCCGCTTTCCTGCACAAAAATGCCGTTTCCACGGCGACCCAGGAAAATCATATAAGCAGTGTATTTTCTGGTATTCCGGCCACAGCCGATGGTGTTATGAGTGTAATAAAAATGCCCACAGCCCAGTGTTCATTTCTACACACAAACGCAGCCCGCCACAGTGCAGGGCACGCACAAATGAGATCGACTCATGTCATTGTGCATTAAATGTAGTGAATGTGCCCACAACCCAGTGCCCACAAACGCTACACACTGCATGTGCCACGTTTTCTGTAAAACGAAACCAACACACATACAGTCAGCTAAAACCGACGGTGTTTAAGTCTCGCCGCGGCCAGACTCCACCAAAACTTCTCACTCGTTCAGTTCCAAGCATTGTGACTGTCCCAGTGTATTTCGCAGTGAGCCAGCCGGTGTCTCAGCCCGCTTGCCTGCGCACAAAAGCCGTTTTTACGGCTACCCAGATAAATCCAATAAAGAGTGCATTTTCTGGTGTTCCGGCCACGGCCGATGGTGTTATGAGTATTGTAAGAATGCCCACCCCCCCAGTGCCCATTCCCACACCCAGACACGGCCCGCCACGGTGCAGGGCTAGCACAAATAAAATCGATTCAGGTCGATTGTGCAGACAATGTAGTGAACGCGCCCATGTCACAATGCCCGCTTACACTGCACGCTGCGTGTCCCTTGGTTTCTGTAAAACGAAACCAACACACATTCAGTCGGCTCTAACCGACAGTGTTTTCAGTGTAGATGTGCCCGCAGTCCCGCGCCCACAGTCTCTCACAAACACACCGAATCCTACGGGATCCGCCCCGCTCACTTTCTGTGCACAATCTGCCATAGAGAAGCTGAGCGCGGCCAGGCTGCCCGCTGTGATCAGCGCGCCCCCCGCCTCGAACGCTGTAAACACGGTGTTGTGTTCCCAGTATACCAGGGCTCTCGAGCTGCCGTTTCGCCGCGGCCAGAGCCCGGATTTCATTCTACCTCTAGCTATTCACGCAGATGCGTGGTCAAAGCTTCCCGGGGTATCAGAATGGGTGCTGAACACTATAAAGAGAGGCTATTCGCTACAATTCGCTCGACGCCCTCGCCGTTATATGGCGCGCGTCGAAACTACGGTGAAAAAACGAAGTGTCTCATCTACTTCGTGCCGAGATAGCGAAACTACTGAGCAAAGGGGCTATAGAACCTTTATCTCAGAGCGAAGGGGGCCTATACAGCAGATATTTTCTGGTACCGAAAAAAGATGGGGGTCTCAGACCCATTTTAGATCTGCGACAGCTGAACAGAGCACTTGTGAAGCGCCAGTTCAGAATGCTTACGACCAGGAAAATCCTCGCGCAAGTGCGCCACGGGGACTGGTTTATGTCAATAGATCTGAAAGACGCCTATTTCCAAATACAAATAGCGTCCCATCACAGGCGATTCTTGAGATTCGCCTTCGAGGGCCAGGCATATCAATACACAGTCCTGCCGTTCGGCCTGTCTCTAGCACCTCATACTTTCACGAAGTGCATGGACGCGGCGCTCGCACCCCTGAGACTTCAGGGCATGCGAGTCCTGAACTACTTGGACGATTGGCTGATTCTAGCTCGATCACGATCGGAGCTCATAGAACACAGGGCCGCATTACTCGAGCACCTCGAGAAGCTGGGCCTCACTGTCAATTGGGCGAAAAGCTCACTGTCTCCCAGTCAGAAAATTTCCTTTCTGGGAACAGTGTTAGACTCGCTATCCATGATGGCACGCCTGTCACCGGAGCGCGGATTAAATATTCAGCACGTCGCAAAATCCTTCCGCCACGGCTCAATAGTTCCGCTCAAAAGGTTTCAGAAAATGCTGGGTCTGATGGCCTCAGCAGCCTCTGTACTCCAGTTGGGTCTGTTTCGCATGCGCCCACTGCAGATGTGGCTGAAAGCGCGGGTTCCACCCAGGGCATGGACAGCGGGTCTGTTTCGCCTCAGGGTCGACCTACAGTGCGTTTCAGCTCTGGAACCTTGGAAAATAACCGACTGGTATCAGTCAGGTGTGAGTCTGGGGACCGCTTCGAGTGTGAAGGTGGTGTCTACGGACGCCTCCACCTCGGGGTGGGGAGCGCTGCTCGAGGGCAGACCGCTAGCTGACCTGTGGTCAGAACGGGAAAAGCTCCTTCACATAAACTGCTTGGAAATGATAGCAGTCGACAAAGCGCTACGGCACTTCTGTCCCCAGGTAACTGGCCACCACGTCTTGGTCCGGTCGGACAACATGTCAGTGGTGGCATACATAAATCGCCAGGGAGGCGTCAGTTTACGAAACCTTCACAGGCTGACAGAACGCCTCCTGGTCTGGGCTCAGCACAACCTGCTCTCACTAAGAGCAGCGCACGTACCTGGTCACCTGAATGTGGGACCAGACAGACTGTCCAGGAACAATGTCCCAGCAGGGGAATGGTCGCTGCACCCGCAGACGGTCCAGCTGCTGTGGAAAACGTTCGGCAGAGCAAAGGTGGACCTATTCGCGTCCCACGAAAACGCTCATTGCCCGAAGTTTTTCTCGAAAAGCAAGGACGCGCTGGCTCATGTTTGGCCCCGCTGTCCCACATACGCTTTTCCTCCTGTCTCGCTCCTGCCTCAAGCGTTGGAACGAATCAGGGAAAACGGATGCCCAGTGCTGCTCGTAGCTCCGCTCTGGACGAACCAGACGTGGTTCCCTGCCCTGATGCAGTTGACCAGCACTGCCCCATGGCCTGTACCATTGAGGAGAGACCTCCTCTCTCAGGCGGAGGGCTCGATCTGGCATCCTCGCCCGGAGCTGTGGTCCCTGCACGCATGGGCCATCAACGGGAACCCGCTAACCGCCCAGAGGGAGTGTTGAACACGATCGCGCAGGCTAGAGCGCCGTCTACCAGGCGGCTCTATGCCTCAAAATGGTCGGTGTTCTCTGCGTGGTGTCAAGCCCAGAGCTTTTCACCTGTGGACTGCGGGGTTTCGGAAGTGCTTTCCTTCCTTCAAGAGCTACTGGATAGGGGCAGGACCCCATCCACGCTCAAAGTATACGTGGCGGCCATAGCAACGTTTGCAAAACAGGTGCCTGGCCAGCCGCTGGGGAAGAACGACTTAGTCGTGCGTTTCCTTAGGGGAGCTCGAAGGCTAAACCCTCCCAGGCCCCCTTCAGTCCCAACGTGGGACCTTTCCATGGTCCTGGAGGCCATGAAAGGCGCCCCGTTCGAGCCAATCCAACTGTCGGACATGAAACACCTGTCGTTCAAAACAGTGTTTCTCACGGCTCTCGCTTCAGTGAAGCGCATAGGAGACTTGCAGGTGTTTTCAGTAAGCGCTTCATGTATGGAGTTTGGGCCTAATGACTCGAAAGTCATTCTCAAACCGAAGCACGGGTATGTGCCAAAATCCCTCAATACACCGTTTAGGGCCCAGGTAATTTCCCTGTCTGCCCTTCCGGTTCTCAATGAGGAGAAAGACGCGAGTCTCCTTTGCCCTGTCAGGGCATTAAGAGCTTATGTGTCGCGCTCGTCTGGTTTCAGACAGATTGAGCAGCTTTTCGTTTTGTTTGGCGGGCGTTCCAAGGGACTTGCCGCCTCAAAGCAGAGCCTATCCTGATGGATAGTGGATGCCATTGCGCTCGCTTACGCTGCAAAGGGCCTGCAGTGCCCCTTGGGTGTCAGAGCGCACTCCATGAGAGGCGTGGCCTCTTCGTGGGCATGGTCTAGCGGGGTTACCCTGCAAGATATCTGTACGGCCGCCGGCTGGGCCTCGCCGTCTACATTCATAAAGTATTATAACCTGGAGGTACCCGCCTTGCAGGCTAAGCTTTTGGCGGTCTAGAATTCAGTGCTATCTGCCCCGCTGTGCGGCCCAGATACTGAGTTTACTTCAGCCCCATGAGTATTGACACATGTATGGCCACCCAGATCAGGCTGAAAGCTTTCACCCTGGCTGCCCGTTTAATTGTCACATGATTAGCCCCTCTGGGTGCTATTTTATTAGGAATGACGCTTCCAGCCTCTCTTCCTCCACTCTATGTGAGTTTATGGTGATAATGCACTATATGGGCCCCTGGGCTTCGGCCCCGGGGACTTTGGTGTTGGATCCCTGTACGCACGGCGTGTTGCATTGTGTTCCCCATAGCGTAAGCTATTACGCAGTACGAGAGATACTCTTGTAAGAGAACGTACTCGGTTACTAACGTAACCTCGGTTCTCTCTAGAGAGGGAACGAGTACTGCGTATCTTGCCGTGCATACAACAGCGCTGGTTCGCTTCGGCGATGAAAACCAGTGTACCAGCCTTATCGAGCTATATTTATAGGGCGAGCCCACGCCCTTTCTGGCAGGACGTGACGAAATGGGCGCGAAATGCCCCCATTGGATATGTGTCACGCAACGCCTCTCTCGATAGGCTGCTGCCTTTAGCAGCCAATAGGCGCGCGAGCTGTTTCGCCTATGTCTGCTTGCTGCTGCAAAGCGTTTTACATTAATAAAAAATTAAGGATAATTTTTGGCTTCAATATCTCGTGGAAAAGAGGTTTTCCCCATAGCGTAAGCTATTACGCAGTACTCGTTCCCTCTCTAGAGGGAGTTAGTAACCGAGTACGTTTTCTGTCTAGAAATCCTGTTTCTTTTGCTAATCCGCGAAATCTTCGGAATCACGAGAACAAACAAACAAAAAAGATAAATATTGAGTGGCATCTCCACAGAGTCTAACATCTGTTTTATTAAGAGTATTATGAGCAAGATATTTGATAACGTAGATCTGTTAGCGTAGATCGGCGCCGAGAGACGATCGAGACGCCGAGAGACGATCGAGTAGTGTCCGAAAGTGGTGTTTCTGCTGGTGAGCTCACTATATAGTGCTCTACTCCCTACCCCCTACATAGGGGTTAGGGAGTAGTAGTTTGAGTGGAGATTTCGGACACAGCCATTGCCTGGTCTTGTCTCTACATAACACTACAGACTATCATGCAACTTACCCGCTACCTACCTGAGTTCCATCCATCGATCACCTGCTAACCTTTACACGGAAGTTCAGTCTCCAGTCTCCTGTCATCAGCCTGTTCCCAGTGTCTCTCCATCCGCATCTGTAAACAAAGACTCTGGTTATCCTTCAACTAAGTTCCATCCTGAATATCGTCTGATTGCATACTCACCATATCTCTGTCTGGATCTGCAACCTGTAAATAAACACTATTTCACTTACCACCTGTCTGACTCCCTTTCCATCCGTGACCATGATCCTTCAAAAATCATTCAAATATGTTGATTTGTTTCAATGTTGATACTTTTTTTTTTTTTTTTTCAGGATTCTTTGCAGTATATGTATTTAAAATATAAATCTTTTGTAACATTATAAATGTCTTATTGTCAAAAAAAAAAAATCTCTTGAAAATGCAACATTCAATATGTATGAAACGAGACAAGTTTTTTTTCAATGCCAGTTTAAAAGATTTCAGGTCATTGGCAAGGCAAGTTTATTTATATAGCACATTTCATACACAATGGTAATTCAAAGTGCTTTACATAGAAGAAAAAAATAAATAAAAGAAATAACAACAATTAAAACAGTTTAGAATAAAGAAATTAAAATAATCAAAACAAATAAGAATAATTAAAACCGTTTAGAATAAAAAATAAAATAAAGTACAGTAAAAACAGTCGGACGAACAGTGGCACAGTGCTCATTCAGTAAACGCATAGCTAAACAGATGTGTTTTGAGTCTGGATTTGAATGTAACTGTAGGAGCACATCTGATCTCCTCTGGAAGCTGGTTCCAGCTGCGGCTGGCATAATAGCTAAAAGCAGACTCTCCGTGCTTAGAGGGAACCCTTGGTATTTCTAGCTGATGTGATCTGAGTGATCTGTTAGGTTTATATGCATATCTGCAATACAATGGTCCTAGGCCATTAAATGATTTATATACCAGTAATAATACTTTAAAATCAATCCTAACTGTAACTGGGAGCCAGTGTAAAGGCCTGAGGACTGGTGTGATATGTTCGTATTTTCTGGTTCTTGTTCCCAGAATCCATTGCAACTCTCAAATACTCTTTAAGCTGGTTAAGAAATAAGTGAAACTGGGTTTGTAGGTAGCAAAAAATTTGGCAGCAAGAAATATGCTATGTAAGGGGATGTGGATGTTCTCACTAAAGGATTAATGGCAGATAGGAAGGGAAATGAGAGTAAGAGGGGATTTACACACTAACACACTTCTGCCTTTAACTATCTTGTTATGGAGCTCAGCGTCTGTGGTATCACAAAGGCACTTATTGTCAATTGCAGGAATCTGAGTGTGATACTAAGTTCCTTTTTTGAAGCAATTGATGTCTGTGACCACTTCCATGAATGAGTTATGTTTAGTTAAAAGGCTTTTAATTGCATAGACACATGTCGTAGCGAACCATTGTCTGGAAATTTGGGTCATTGTTTAAGCATCTGAGATACATCAGACTAATTATGTTGAATGAAACATGTTAATATCTGTCTTTTCTCAGAGTTATAATGACAAACACACCTTTGTGGTTTCGACCAGGCATACTGTATACAAAGGACTAGTTCTGCTCCTGACGTGTGAGCACCTCAGATCCAAATATCAGTTCCTTCAAAAATGTTGCCACACAGATATGCTAGGAACTATCCAACTTAACCAACAAAAAAAGTTCTATTGCTGAGATTTTATAAATACACCCTTAACCAGAGGCTGGTGTGCATGCCGTGGCAATCCAGCCTAGCATCTTTGAGTTTTATTACAGGGGCTCTCTGCGCCTAAAAAAAAACTGAAGCACGGTGAAATCATTCATTTTCTGGTCTGATGTCATCTCAGACTCTCCATAATTGCCGGAGTCCGGCGTCTTGTGTCTATAATTGGTAGAGACACCGCAAACTCCCTGAGAAGACACTGTAGGTGGGTACTGGTTGATTCATTATTTTGTTGTAAAATTGAAGCGGGAGGTCATCAAAAGGAAAACCATTTTTCAAGTTTCCTCTTTCTTTCTCGTTTTTTTTTTCTCTGTGGTTTGAAAACCGGGCCTTCCAGGAAAATTCTACTTGTCTGTCTGTTGCAGTTGAGAACTGGTTGCAGTTGCTGACTGATGTGGGGTGCTTGAAAAGAGTAATGATATATCTGTTTCCCAGAAATCTGCTGTAATTCAGCACATTTTAAACGTATGCTGATAATTTTATATAATTTATGCACCCATCGAAGCCATAGAGGTTATTTAGGGTGAAGACATCGGAGAAAGCACACACTTGCAAGGTAGGTAAGAGGAAGTGATGAATATTTGCATATACGACGGCATGAAATGTTGCATGGTGTTACGATGAAGGTGCATTTTGTGCAGAGTTTTGGTAGGGGGTGGGGGTGCCACAACATATTTGCTGTGTTATTTTAGGAAAGATGTCATCTGAGGTCATCCCTAAGGGATTGACATTGAGCTTTATTTTAGCCTCTCAAACATGCTCTGCATATTAAGAATAACAATAAGACATCCAGGCCCCACATCACAATTTTCCTATGAAAAGAGTGTGATGAAAAGTGTAGGAGGGTTTATGAAAATCCAATATCACCCTCCCACAACCTGCAAAATAAAGCCAAATAGTGCCTACATTCCAGGTTGTATAAAGCTTAAGTGTCTGTGAACATTCTCTATATTACCACAGAAAATACAATGTTAATTCATCAAAAGAAGAATGTTGACTGACAGTCTTCCAATCTTTATCTAAAAGATGCCATGAAAGTGAATGGTTAACAACACTGTCAGTCCCTAACATTCTGCCAATCTCCAATATGTTCCAAAAATTAAAGTAAGTCAAATTACATAAGTTTTACTTCTTCCTACTCCTTTTTGTACATGTAAATAGACTTTTTTTTTTACTGGAAAGTATGGAGTTATTTTGTTGTTCATCTGTTTTTTTTTTTACCATTATTTTTTTCTCTCTGATTTTTTTTAAATTTTATGTTCAAAATCAATCAATCAATCAATCAATCAATCATGGGATAACATGAGGTTGAGTAAATTATAATAATTTGTGAGTAAACTATTTCTTTAGTCATTTATATTTGCAGTTCGTTGCCCTGCTCTTCCACAGCAGATGGAGCAGTCAGAGAACATTAATATATGACACACTGTTGCCATCTGCTGCTTAACTGTAAACCTGTCGAGTTTTTATTGCTTACTGCGTAGTCTATTGAACCAAATGCTTCGGAACTTGCCTCTTATTTACCACACACGGTCTGATGCTTTTGAGGCTTGCAAATGTCCAGACAAACGTGAGTGAAATTGGAGTTACTCAATGAACAAAATAACAGACTACAAGTTAGTATGGACAAACATGCCATGGAAGTCGATATCTTTATTTTGTGTTCAGCAGAAGAAAGAATTTTATACAGGCTTGAAACAACTTGAGAGTGAGTAAATGACAGAATTTTCATTTTTGGGTGAACTATCCCTTTAATCGAAAAAATAAATAAATAAATAAATATATATATATATATATATATATATATATATATATATATATATATATATATATTCAAAAACAGACATAAAATACAATAGACCCAAGTTACAAAGTTCATGGTGTGTCCCTCCTAAAAATCAAAGAGAACTTTGATCACCCCCTGGCAACATCTATAATTAGGAATTGTCATAAATCCAAATGAAATTGATTGACAACTCCGACTGTCCCGAAGGCCCCGCCCCCCGACTCAACTGACCGTGCAGGAGCAACTTATGCGTGGGAACAAAACTTCGTTCATTTCGCTGAATTAATACGATTTATATGACATAACGTATTATAAACACATATCATTTTCACTTACAGCGTATTAATGCGCACACAATGTCACGAGAGGAGGACCTGTTGCGGATTGCTAAAAAACTAGACAAGATGGTGTCTAGAAATAACATGGTGAGATCCTAATTTTGACGTAACGCTTCACGCTGTTTGTTTGTGCGATCACTGCGCATGCTGCTTATGAATAACTAGTTTAAACTTTTTTTGCATGTGCGTTTGCGCGTTTTAATTCTGCTTAATTAAGATACAGGCGTGCACAAGCGTTCTGTAATTTGGTTGCAAGTGAGAGAGACGTAATGTGTGTGTAATAGGACTACAGAGACGCATATGCGAGTGACAACAGGTGTTGGCTGAGGATTGAGCAGATTTACTTTAGATTTATTTAGGGTAGCAACACGAACAAAGACAAAAGTTGGTCATTATAGACAGTTTAGTTGAAGTTGTATGCAGGTTTTTGTTAATACTTAACAGCATGTATGTACTGGATTCCTCGTAGTAAATGGCACAAGGTCGAGAAGGCGGTGTGTGTTTTGGCCGACTCGAATAGTTTTACGCGCATGAGCACAGCATTTAAAGGGATAGTTCACCCAAAAATGAAAATGAAACTTCTGCCATATTTTACCCATCCTCATGTTGTTTCAAACCAGTATGAATTTATTTCATTTGTAATTTTTGTATAGTGTTGCAGGCCAAATGTCTGAGAACAGTTAAAGTAACATTGATTTGTACAAAATAAGTAAAATACATGAAAATATTAAGAAAAATCATAACAGTTACCTAAGTAATTAAATAATTGTTAATCTCCCTGTCTGTGTAGGATGGTGCTCTAGATCTTCTGAGAGAATTGAAAAATTTCAACATGACACTGAAGCTTCTTCAGGTATGTCTGTTGGATCAATTGTATTGACATACATTATTGATCCCTGTAGGAAAATATAGCTGCAAATCAAAGGTATCACAAATAGCCATATACACACACAATGCAATCAATATAGACAATGCAAATAAAATATTAATGTTTGAGTAATATGGAGAGATTTATAATTAAACTAATGAATGATAAAACAGATATGATACATCAGATAGATCTGTGCATAAATGCAGCTGTTCTTGTTAATGTCATCATTGGTTGTCTTATATCTCTTGCTTTTGTTTGTCTAACATTTAATATTTACTTTATTCCAGGATACAAGAATCGGCATGTCTGTGAACGGAATAAGGAAACATTGCACAGATGAGGATGTTGTCAACTTGGCAAAGATTCTTATCAAAAACTGGAAGAAGCTTTTAGGTAAGGGTAATATGTTAATAATTTTTTTAAAAAATCAGATACAGATCAGATGACTCCAAATACCATTTAAAAAAGGTTCATAATACCTAATAAATTTCATGTTATTCACATATGCAGTATAACATAGTCTGGCTTAATGTTAAGTTATATGCCTTTTGTCTTTGTCAGAATCAGCTGACAAAAATCAAAAGTCTGAGAGGACAAATGAGGTGAAGAATGGCGATCACCCAAGCAAGGCATCAGGGTCACCCAACAGGACTTCTCCTGAGAGAGAGTCCAGGTATGTTTGCTAATAACAGGGTAAAACATGGAAGTATTCCAGACACAGCTTTTGTACAGTGTAATTGAAAGCTTTAGGAACCTCTTCCTAAAAGCAGACAAGAGAGTGACCTATTTTGTTACTAACATTGATTTACGCTGAGGTTGAAGCTAGCAAAGTGGTTTGCATTATGAATTATAACCTGTTTATCTCGTCAGTCCACGAAGATCGACAACGGAAATTAAACCAGACTTAGACTCCAACAAGAAACTCGATGAAAAACACAGAAGAGAGAAACGAGATGCAGAGCTCAGGAACAGAAAACAAGAAAGTGACCCGAAAAAAGAGAAACAATCTATTAACAATAAAAAGGAGCTAGAGAGGTGAGAAGGCCCACTGCTATATAAAGCCCCTCTACTCATCCCAAACTATGCCATTCGATTTTTATGTGTATTCTGTTTAGGAAAGATGCATTGAACAGTGATCATCTTCCCTCCAGAAAGACGCATTCATCTCCGCCCACCAAGTGTCCTCCTCCATCTGGGGAAGTGAAGAGGGAGAGGTTAGGGCTTGTGCATGCGGTTGAAGCATGTGACTGTGATTAGGAGGAACCACTTGTACTACATAAAAAAAAAACATGAAGCCATATTATTATGGTGAAAGTACCAGCGTTTCAAACTCATTTCTGATTATCTAGGAAAGTTTAAAATGTCACAAACTAACAAGGTCATGACAGTTGCATGAATGGCATTTTTTTTCTGAACGTTAACATTGTAGTTTTTCTGGTCATAGTGTTAAGCAAAAATCTGAATTTAAGAATTGACTTTCAATTCATGTTGAATTCAGTTTGAATTGGACAGAAAGTGGAATTTACTGAATGTATTTACATAGTCACACAATGGAGGAATTTCATTATTTTTGCAACAAAACAAAAATGTTTAATTTCATTATTAATTTTTTGGACTGATTATGCCTGTTTCCCCTCCAAAATTCTAAAATATATATTTTTTACATTAATCAGATAAACTCAAAGTTAAATACTCAAACATCAAAACAATAAAATGAAAAAAAAAAAAAAAAATTCTCAACAGCACAACAAAATGTCCAACATGTTATAGTTTAAAAACTACTCTACATAATCATGTAATTACAATTCTACATCATGTTTGCTACCTTAATTAAAATTCAGGAATATCCTTAACATATTCTCAAATCTGAGTGTTGCACAAGCCTGTCGACATAATTTTGTTTTACTTTTCCCACTTGTATGCTGGGCAAGCAGAGTTGCAATGTAAGATGAATTTTTACTTTTGTTTAGGAAAGATGCTCCCGTTGATTTTTTCCCTCCTGCTTCAATCATTTCTCACCCTCCTCTAAGACGCTCATCAGTAGATGGAAAGAAAGAGAGGTCAGAACTTTATGCTTGTGTTTGGACATGTGTTAGTTAAGAACACGTCATTGTAGTGTGAAAAGTTTTGTTTTCTGATGCAGTCTATTAGTCATAAGGCTATCTACAGTGATAGCTGATACAGCAAAAACAAAAATACACTACCTTTCAGAAGTGTTTGGGTTCAGTACTTTTTTTTTTTAAATGAATACTTGAATTCAGCATGGAAATATAAATTTGATCAAAAGTGACATTAAAGACAGACATCTGTAATATTACAAAAGATTTGTTTCAAATACATGCTGTTCTTTTGAACATTCTATTCATCAAAGACTCCTAAATAAATAGTGGCCACAAAAATATTAAGCAGCACCACTGTTTTCTACATTGATAGTAATAAGAAATGTTTCTTGAAAACCAAATCAGCATATTAGAATGATTTCTGATGGATCATGTGGCACTGAAGACTGTAGTAATGATTCTGAAAATTCAGCTTTGTCATCACAGGAATAAATCCAATTTTTTAAATATACAAAAACATTAAAAAATCTTAATGACCCCAAATTTTTGAATGGTAGTGTACGTGGAGTTCAAATGCTGAATTTGGATGTTTACGTTTCTTACACAGAAAAGACACTCTGGGTTCCTTACAATCTCTTCCTCTTCAGTCTCATTCTACTAAACGTCCCTTCTCAGATGGAAAGAAAGAACGGTCAGACATTGTGCTAGAAGTTCATGCAGTGTGTGACGTGAAAATATCTGCTAACATGTTGAATCAACACTGCGGCTGTTTTTTTTTTGTTTTGTTTTTTGCAGGAGAGACACACATGAACTTCTTTTTCCTCTTCATAATCACTCTCATCCTCCTCTTCCTCCTCCTCCTATTCCTATCCCTAAGCGCTCATTAGAGGTGAAGAAAGAAAGGTCAGGGATTGCTCTCAGGAGAATGTGTTCATAATTTGTATTATTTATAAAAAATGTAGTAAATATCCAACATAGGGGGTCACCTCTAAATATCTATTTTCACAGGAGAGATCCTTCTGAAACTTTACTTCCTCCTGCTCCTATCCTTTCTCTTCCTCCTCCTCCTCCTCCTCCTCCTCTTCCTCCCAAACATCCATCACTAGAGGAGCCCAGAGAAAGGTCTGAACACTTTTCAGTTCAAGTTCATGGCCCTCTTTTTTGATAAAGAGGTTTTTTTTTAGTGAAGACAAGAGCACAATATTATATAATATTTTTACTTTAGTTTGCTTTTTGTTTGTTTTATTTTGTAAAATAGTGGGGGTGGCTTTTAATGATTCAGTATTCAATTGGTAGGAAATTGTAAATTATTATTTCTAGTTCACTTGATGACCTAGTATTGCTACAAGCGCAAGTTTTTCCCCTTGTTCTCATTTTAATGCCACACTAGAATTGTATATTTGTTGCCTAGGGCAAAGAAAGCAATTGATCCGAATGGACCTCTTCCTCCTTTACCTTTCCATCTACATCCTCCTCAGAAACGAGAGATAAAGAAAGAAAGGTTAGGGTTTGGCGTGTTGTCTTTTTGAGTAAACAAAGTACTTTCAGTCGCTTTGTTTTAGCACAACACAGTGTTCCAACAAAGCGCAGTGTTGTTTGTCTCATAAATAATCAGTGACTTTCTTTGCTTAGAAAAGAAACAGCGGATCCCAGTGCTCCTCTCCCTCCTGTTCCTCTCCATCTTCAACCTACACCTACAAAACGTCCCGCGTTAGACACAAATAAAGACAAAGAGAAAGAAAGGTTAGGGACAGAGGAAATGAAAAGCATGTTGACATGAATAGCTGTGTGCCTGTATTTTTACTTAATTACTTCACCATCTGAAGAATAACTACAACTGTTTTACTATAGAAAAGACACATCAGACCCGAAGCGACGGATGTCTGAACACAATGAGAAAGATAGGTCTGAAACATGATGAATACTAACCCTTGAAAAACACCATTGTTGTGTGAAATTATACTTAAAAGTTGCACAGTGTATCGTCTAAACTAAACCATTGGTGTTATTAATTTAAAGGGATGGTTCTCCCAAAAATAATACTTTTGGCATTATTTACCCTCATGTTGTTTCAAACCCGTATGACTTACTTTCTTCTGTGGAACACAAAAGGAAAATCTTAAACACTGCTTTCATGCTTCATAAAAGTCTTCCAAATGACTTTTGTGCTATATTCAAAGAAAGTCACACAGATTTGGAATGACTAGCATGACAGAATTTACATTTTTGAGTGAACTATCTCCATCATTCATTTCGGATTAAGTCTTTTCATGGCTTGTGGTGATAATAATTTGTCGTCGCCATCCCAAAGTGCTGAGATGATTTTTTTTTTCTCAGAAAAGACACAAGAGACAGTAAACCACTTAAAAGACCGTCAATGAAGCTCAAGATTGAGAGGTTTGAATTGATGTTTTGCAACAGAATGTAGGCAGAGGGCAGCAGAAGTGCATGCATTGTTGTTATTTTGTCTTGGGAGTTTGAGGATGGTGGCAATTTGCAAGACTTGTGGATTCTTTGTTCATTAAAACAATATAATTTGTCACCAAAATTCCCTACTCTACTTTTATTCCTAGAAAGGACTCCACAGATTCCAAAAAGCTCCCTCCTAGAAAGCCGAGCATGGAAGGACGGAGAGACAGGTCTGCTCATGCATTACTAAAATAAAAAAATAAAAAACATATAGAAAACCAAATAAAATGGTTACTGACAATCAGGCATTTGTGTTTCGCTCTTTTACCGCAGTAAGGACTCTACCGACTCCAAGTCAAGCAATCACCTTTTGAAACGACAATCAAGTGAAACTAAATTGGAGAGGTAACTTGTCATATAGTAATGCAGTTGGTCTTGCAATGAAATATTAAAGTATCCAACATAGCGATGTGTTCCAATTTCATTAACGTTTAAAAGGAAATTTTATTACCAATTGGTGAACTAGTCTAACAAACCCCCAGAAGATAGTAAAAAAAAAAAACAGTCTATATATGAATATCAATTTGAAATAACCTATATAATCTATGAGTCAAATCCCATACTGAATGCTGCTGGAAAAAAAAAAAGGTCATATATATGCGATGTGCTTGCCTTGCATTTGGATCATTGTACACTAAACATAAGTGTTTAGCGTTAGCCAATATTGATATTTATTAAAATCTACTGAATCAACAGGTAGTGGAGGACCAATAAATACAAACTTAATAGCCTATTATAAACTGAATTTCTCAAATAGATGTTAGTTAACATAAGTCAGTACATGTCAAGGTATTGTTGTTCGTCAACTATTCCGTTTGTTAGGATATTGATATAGGATCTGTTGTTGTTATGTAGCCTAAGTTTCATTTATATTGTTTCTCCTTTAAATTGGAATCAAATTTCAAACCCGTATATTATAGACCCTTATAACCTGTAGTAAAACAAGCCTGTAAGCAAGCTTAATTGTTATATGAAATAGAATTAAACGGAACAGTTTTGTGTAGGCTAAGTCAAAATACTCCATCACCTTGCTCATCTTTCCGAGTGGACGTTTAAAAAAAGTGAATGAATGAAAGCTCTGAGGTAAAATATGATTTTGTTATCCGCTTAGGATGTAACCTTTTCAAAACGATGTGTTTTAAAAATGTAACACTAATGCGAGTCATTTGAATGTAGCCTTTGTAAAAATAAATAAAACAAACCATAACCATTGCACAACAAAATGTATGTAAACAACTAGTATTTCCAATGTCGACTAGCAGCAATACCATTTAGTTGACTAGTCTCGCACATCCCTAATTCAAACCTACTGATCCTTTACAAAGATAAATGCATGACTTTCATGTTCATCACAGAATGCATACTATTAACTCTCATGTGTTATTTCTCCAGGAGAGATTCTACTAACTCAAGGTCTGGCAACTCACCCCAGGCCAAGAAATCTAGTGAAAGGCAAGAACTATACTTTACTGTTTTATATTATTTACTCATTTAGATGTGACCAGCATGCCATATGGCGTTATGTTCTCACTCTCATCCTTTTGGATAGGCTCAGATATACTTAAAATTCTGCCTGCTTCATATTTATAATATAACACAAAATCCCAAAGTCATTCAAATCATGACTAACAAATTATGAAAATAATGTTCACAGACAGCAGTGATCAATGATTCTGTTGGGATGTTGGAACATTCTGTCTTTAAATAATTGTCACGTGGTCATTAAAGAACTAAAGACGGCTGCTTTTTGTTTTTCCCATGCAGCAAGAGTAAACCAGAGACCCCAAAAACACCCACAACACCCACAAGCCCCCTCTCTCCGTCGCTTAGCTCCAGTGTGGGTCCTTTATCTCCTCGTCTGCTAACCGGGGATTCCATCAGGGACAAATGCATTGAAATGCTGACCGCCGCACTACGTACAGATGGTACGCAAAACAAACACTTGACACCCACACAGAGTCTGACATACTGTATATCACAGACATACTGACATATATCATTCTGATACTCATTATTGTGGAGATGATGCTCACAATATGCTTTTCTTTCCTATTAGATGACTACAAAGACTATGGGACAAACTGTGAGGGCATGGCAGCTGAAATCGAGGATTATATCCTTGGTGGACATTATTGGTTGACAATTGCTTTGAAAATTAGTGTAGAATCCTCTTGAAACCATTGCTTAAAATTCAAAAGTAGATATCCTTAACTGTCCTCCTCTGCCTACATATCTACCAGGAGATAAGAGCCACAGACATGAAATACAAGAACAGAGTCCGCAGCCGCATAAGTAACCTGAAGGATCCCAAAAATCCCAATCTCCGTAAAAATGTCTTAGCTGGAGCCATCGAGTTGAGCCGCATGGCCACCATGACTGCTGAGGTAGATTGCACATTTTGGACTTCTTAAATAATTTCAATTTATAAATAATAAATAACAAAACAATAAACATAAGTCTCACCAATGCTGCATTTTATTTGAAAATACAGTACAAAGAGTAATAGTGTAAAATATTATTACAATATAAAATAACTGTTTTCTTTTTGAATAATTTTTCAAATGTAATTTATCCCTGTGATGACAAAGCTGAATTTTCAGCATCACTAATCAACTCCTGTGTGTCACATGATCTATCAGAAATTACATTCTAATATCTGATTTGGTGCTCAAGATTTCTTTACCATCAATGTTGAAAGCAGTTGTGCTGCTGTATATTTTTGTGGAAACCATCATGTTTTTAAGGGTAAATAGAAAGTTCAAAAGAACAGCATTTATTTGAAATATAAATTAAGTATTTTGCGATTGATCAATTTAATGCAATCTTACTGATTAAATGTATTCATTCCTTGTAAAAAACAATCTTACTGACCCTTTTGAATGGTAGTGCAAGTTAATTTTTCTCACCCCATTTGCCCAAAATGTTCTGATAGTTATGTTTCAAACAAGAATTACATTATTAGATATTAGATGTCCGATTGTTTTAACTGGACCATTTGTTTGTTTACAGTGCAATGTTGCAAAACTTAGCCTTTGGAATTAACTGTTGTCAAACAAATATATTCAGGAAGATGGTACAGTATATCAGAAGCCAATCTGCTGTCTATAAATGAACACTATGTTCTTGCTGTTGTAGGAAATGGCTAGTGATGAACTGAAACAGTTGAGGAACGTGTTGACCCAGGAGGCCATCCGAGAACATCAGATGGCAAAGACTGGAGGAACCTCAACTGACATGCTGCAGTGTGGCAAGTGCAGGAAGAAAAACTGCACCTACAACCAGGTACATCGATGAAACAGCATTTTCTAATATTACTGGATTTTTAGCTGTAGATATTTATAGTGCATATGAACCTAGTATACAAAGTTCTTTCATTTGTTGTGCAAATAAATATATTGAGTAATGTTTTAAACCTTCACAGGTGCAAACTCGGAGTGCTGATGAACCAATGACCACCTTTGTGCTGTGCAATGAATGTGGTAATCGCTGGAAGGTCAGAAAAATATGTTTTGGCTTGTGTATTTTATATTTTTTTTAATAAACCAATCATCTTACGTCCAGTAGAACAATGTAAGTAACAAGTGTCTTTCAATATATTTTTTTCTAGTTCTGCTAACTTGAAGCCAGGAGTCCAACAACATTGACCATGTAGCAGTGGCGAGGCCAGAAATTTAAAAGTGAGCGGACCTTGGTGAAATAGGGTGGACCAATCCCTACTCTCAAATTACATCAATTTTAAAAATAGTTTGACAATTAAGTTTAGTTAAATGTGATATATTTTCAGCCAACAGTTTCATGAAAACAACAAAATCATAACATAAATAAAATATCCAGTGAACAGAATAAGAACGGAGAGAGATAAACGGAGATAAATAATCATAGACAGTGTGTGTAAGGCTGAGCAAGGCTTCCCCTTCCCCTGGCCGAGGGAATTTTCTCACTGTGGGAAAAGCTGCCCATAACTGCTGGTCTACGATGGGTTTTCTCTGTAATAATAGCATATTGGTGATTTGGCAAACGATCCAGCGTGTATCTGTGTTTGTGCTCTGGAGAGTGTTGAAGGTTTCTATTTACAATGTTTTTTTTCACATTGCTGAGTAATGCAGCCAATCACAGACATATCTGTTGATTTCTTGAACGCAATGGCCAATCAGAGGTGTTTAAGTTAGAGTCCACCAACCCTGGCCCTTATGTAGCCTCGCCACTGCCATGTAGGATTCCTCATCTTTTTTTAATTTGGAAGAGAAAGTAATATAATGGGTTATTCTACCAGAAAATGGTCCTGAATTTATAATATGTAAATTAATTCTTTAACTTTTACAGAAGTACACAGAGCAAAGAGTGTGTTCTGTATATTCATAATTAAAGTGAACATTAATGACTTCAATCAGATCAAATTCTACGCTTTTATACTGTTTTATGAAATGCCAGTGTTATTTTTTTTTTTTACTTGATTAATTGGTTTATTACACAGAATCCTATTGGGGTCAGACTTTCAAAAATAATGTGTTAACAAATTTAACATTTAATTAATGAAGAGAATCTTAATTTATCTCAGATGTAGCAGCTATACAGTACAACACAAAAATGCTTTTTAAATGGATCTAAACATTTTGTTTTAGATTATGGTGATGCATAAAATATTGTAGAGAAAAATCGCAAAAACTAAAGCAATAATTGTAATATTGATTTGAATAAATTGTTGATTTGATTTTTTTTTTTTTTTGTAGTATTTCTTTGCAGGCTTAAAAAGGCCTAATACCATTCAGGCACTGCCATGGTTGTCCAAAGCTCATCAAATATGCTTGGTTTCTTTCCAGTCAGGTGTGACTGAACGCTTGTCAACCTGCCAGCCCTGTGAAAGCAGGATATACCACACATGTAGACAACACCCATGCTTTCACTCCTGAACACAAACAAACACTAAATAAGATGTCTAACTGCAATGCTGAGTGATTTACCATTACAGCCAAAAGCGTTTAGCCACAGCCAGCTCCACATCATGCTGTCAAATTTCCATAAATACATACAGGACACACCAGAGCAAGTTCACTACTGGATTAACCCTCTGGTGCTCTTCGCAGGGTGGTCAAAAATAACCTTTTTTTCTATTATTATTTAAATGAAATGAATGTACTATATTTTGTATTTTTTGGTACTACATTTTTTTATGCAGTAGTTATAATCCATTTTTGAGCAGAGACCTGAAAATGACATTACCAACTTAAACTGTCATAACTCTTGAATGCTTTGGAGCACAGACTTAAGTTTGGTCTCTTTTTAAAGACGACACTTGTCCGATTATTAAGTGAAAAAAGGTGAACCGAAATAAAGTTATACAAATGTTACGTTTGTTGTTTTGAAAAATTCACAAAAAATACTATTTTCGTTTTTTATATAACATACAGTATATATTATCCAAAACATGTTTTACTTTAAAACTGCAAGCCATTCATAGCCATAAATCTAAACAAGTTGTGTTCCAAATTTGAGCTTGATATCTCAAATAAATGAGCTTTCAGTAAGATTTTGTTTGGGCACAGTACCAAAATGTTCCACGAGAAATTTGTTTCCCATTCATTTCCAATGCGGTTGTTTTTAACCGTGAGGAGTCAAAGTGTGACACTTTTTTTCAGGAGCATTTTAACCTTTTCGAATCATGTCCATGAATCTTTTTGTTTGTGTGTGTGATCACATAGCAAGTGCTAAAACCTTTACCAAGTTTTGTACCATTCTGATGAAGTAAAAAATTCACACAAAATGTAAAAAAGTTTT
Organism: Tiaroga cobitis; assembly: GCA_030578255.1. Taxonomy (NCBI): domain Eukaryota; kingdom Metazoa; phylum Chordata; class Actinopteri; order Cypriniformes; family Leuciscidae; genus Tiaroga; species Tiaroga cobitis. The sequence continues at coordinate 35,541,768 of CM060606.1, forward strand.
GCAAAGAGCACCAGATGGTTAAATTGTCCAATGTGGCTATACCATCGAGTTAATATATAAATGAAATATAAGTAAACAATGCAATCCATTGTCTCAGTTGTTCACATTATTCCTAAAACATGCTATATTTGTAAAACTAAAAATAAATGTTTATTATTTTATAATAGAAATAAATTATTGTTGTACCCTATGACTTTGATAAATGAGGACCCCTAGAGTTGGAGTGAGACATTTTTCCTCATCTATACTTGTGGGAAATTTGTTTCACTGGCATGTTAAAGTTTGCCCTGTGTGTCATTATTCATGGCCATTTCTTAGTGACGCACGTCTAGCCAGGCTAATGATGCCCCTGTCACTATATTTTGGGTTTAATAAGTACCCTGGTCTCTGCTATCCTCAGTGCACTATGTTAGAAATGAGATGAGTAACTCTGTGTGAAATTATCCCTTTTAGCCCTGAATCTTCACTCAAGTTTCATTACTCAGTTTACCAGGGTGCCCGCTCATTAGAAGCGAATTGAATTAAATGCTGTTATTGGATGTTCTGCTTCTGGCAGTATTTCCTGTGGTAAAAAGGAAATGCCACTGAGAGGATGGCATGAAGCAGTGGATAACTATGCCAGCGCTGTGCAGTGTTCAGTTTCTCTAGAGGGCAAGTTATTTCTCTCAGGTTTGAGCTGATAATTGGATACCCTGCAGGTAAGAGAGCCCCTCTTGTCATTTTGATGCTTAGATTTTTAGATAGTCATGGGTATTGCTGTAAGCATCAGGAGGTAAAAATGCAAATGAACACAATAACAGATCAGGGTAAGATGAAAAATGAAGCCTCACGATAATTACTTGTTTTCCCCATACATGTTTTTAGAGTTATGTTTTTATGTTCATTTATCACACAGCTTTGGAATACTTGATTCTGATTGGCCAGCGTCGTCCAGCTTTCTGATATTTCCTCATTTTCGCCATCGTCCATGACAAGCTGTATATTAGTTCGCTCATCCGGTTAAATTAAACCGGCGCTACTTTCATGTCTCATGTCTTTCATGTACTCGTGGCATCACACCGCTGACTTGTGCTATCTTTTTTCAAACAAACGCAACTGTCGTCATCTTAGGGGCCGTTTACACAACAACGTTTTCAACTAAAAATAGAAAACTTTTTATGCGTTTTGGCCGCTCATTTACACGACAATGGCATTTTGGGGGCCTGAAAACACAAACTTTTGAAAAGTTTCAAAGTGCAAGTTTTTGAAAACAATACCGTTATCGTCTCCATGTAAACAACAAATTACACAAATTTGTGTGAGTGGAACCTCGGATTCAGGAGGAACAGTGCGGTTTTCGTCCGGGCCGTGGAACACTGGACCAGCTCTATACTCTCTACAGGGTGCTGGGGGGTTCATGGGAGTTTGCCCAACCAGTCCACATGTACTTTGTGGATTTGGAGAGGGCATTCGACTGTGTCCCTCGCGGCGGCCTGTGGAGGGTGCTCCGGGAGTATGGGGTCCGGGGTCCTTTGCTAAGGGCTGTCCGGTCCCTGTATGACCGAAGCAGGAGCTTGGTTCGCGTTGCCGGTAGTAAGTCAGACTTCTTCCCGGTGCATGTTGGACTCCGGCAGGGCTGCCCTTTGTTGCCGGTTCTGTTCATAGTTTTTATGGACAGAATTTCTAGGCGCAGCCAGGGGCCGGAGGGTGTCAGGTTTGGGGACCACGCGATTTCGTCTCTGCTTTTTGCGGATGATGTTGTCGTGTTGGCCCCTTCACACCAGGACCTTCAGCATGCACTGGGACGGTTTGCAGCCGAGTGTGAAGCGGCTGGGATGAAAATCAGCACCTCCAAATCCGAGGCCATGGTCCTCAGTCGGAAAAGGGTGGCTTGCTCACTTCAGGTTGGTGGAGAGATCCTTCCTCAAGTGGAGGAGTTTAAGTATCTTGGGGTTTTGTTCACGAGTAAGGGAAGGATGGAACGGGAGATTGACAGACGGATCGGTGCAGCTTCTGCAGTAATGCGGTCGATGTACCGGTCTGTTGTGGTGAAGAAGGTGCTGAGCCGTAAGGCGAAGCTCTCGATTTACCGGTCAATCTACGTTCCTACTCTCACCTATGGTCATGAGCTTTGGGTCATGACCGAAAGGACAAGATCCCGGATACAGGCGGCCGAAATGAGCTTTCTCCGCAGGGTGGCTGGGCGATCCCTTAGAGATAGGGTGAGAAGCTCGGTCACGCGGGAGGAGCTCAGTGTAGAGCCGCGGCTCCTCCACATCGAGAGGGGTCAGCTGAGGTGGCTCGGGCATCTGTTCCGGATGCCTCCTGGACGCCTTCCCGGGGAGGTGTTCCGGGCACGTCCCACTGGGAGGAGACCCCGGGGAAGACCCAGGACACGCTGGAGAGACTATGTCTCCCGGCTGGCCTGGGAACGCCTCGGTGTCCCCCCGGAAGAGCTGGAGGAAGTGTCTAGGGAGAGGTAAGTCTGGGCATCTCTGCTTAGACTGCTGCCCCCGTGACCCAGCCCCGGATAAGCGGAAGAAGATGGATGGATGGATGGACACAAATTTGTGAAGATGGTGAAGAATCATGCATATTATGTGTTCAGTCTGTGTAGTGTTCAGTCAAAGTCACCAACTGGCCTGGCGTTTAAGTCGTTTTTGTGGATCCGTGTGAATGGGGATTGTTTTGACAAAGTTGCCGTGTTACAAAAAAATCTAAGTAAAAACGTTTCCATTTTTAGTATATAATTCGTCTTAAAGGTAGGGCCTACAATATGTAGGATTTTTAGCCACCAGGGGTCACTAATCTCTTACAATAACAAAGGCGTATCGATGATGCAAAGCGGAATTATGGATCTTGTCGTCTGAGCCCGAGCTGATGGATCTTTTCTGGATGCGTGAATACTTTGTTTTTAACATGACTGTGGTGTGAAGCATGGCGCGATGGCTAATAAGAGGTATACCAGCGCCACATGCAACCAGAGTCCCGCAGATAAAGGAATAAGGACATTTCATTCTACCGAACTACACGCAAGTGCTGAATTACTACTCTCAGGTCAGTTTATTAGACGAAGTAAACTTGAGGTAACTTAACGCAGCGCTGTTTCACTTGCTCTAACAGTTAGCTACACTATCACACTAAATGGCATTTGAGTGTGTTGAATGTTGTTAGTTAGGTTGTTTGTCGGCTGTATGAGACTAGCAAGCTAGATCAACATTAGAATAACATACAGATCATCTTCTAACATTTCATCATGTTGAACTAAATAACATTGATTAGTTTTATGCACAGTTGCTCACCTGTCTAATAAAGTAACTTACATGCAATACTCGCGTCTCTGTCAAGTCGAAGTTAGTCGCGGACGTGGAGCCAGTTGTCCACGCCCAGTTGTACACGTCTGTCGCCATGGTTACTATGGCAGTACGAGCGGAAACCGAGGGTAACGGGGATATGCCATTTCCGTTTTCTTGGTTAAATTCTTGGTTAAATTTTCTCACGATTTACAAATAGTTGGAAACATTGGGGATATTGTAAGTAATCAACTAAACAAAATATATAACATTGGCCTAGTGGTTTGTGGATATTTTACTGAAAAAAATCCTACATATTGTACCTTTAAAGTCCCCATGAATTCAAAATTGACCATACTTACTTTGTTTGCCTAAATTGATCGTTTTGTGGTGAACAATTCATCCATGCAAGTCAATCCACACAAAAAAATGTTTTGGCTTCGTAATCTTTAATCAAAATCTGAAAATTCCCCTCCCCTCTGCATTGGAGGACCTTAGGGGAATCAGAGCCGTTAAATATGAGAGTTGCGACACACTTTGTTCTCGCCGCCATGCGGTCACGTGGTTCATGTAGCTCTACATAGTTCCAAACAAATCCGCTTTACCAATGGTTTTTAAAGCGGCAGCAGCTATATTTGCAGCAATAATCGGTAAATATTGACGCATAATGTACATTGATTATTACGATGACACTTAACGTAATTTACGTTGACTTGCATAATATATTTTTTTTTCTGGGGAGTAGCAGAAACACAGCATTAATACGTTTTTGTGTTTATTTAGGAGGGAAATGGGGTGCTCCCATAACGTAGAATACAGCAACTACCATTTGCACCAAATTTCTGTAAATATGATGGTGGTCAGTTTGAAATTAAACTGGAGATATGGTTACGGAGTGGAATGATTAATAACATTAACGTTACTGTTAACGGGATTAATTTCAGTAGGCTATACATTTACATACAGTAGCTACACAGTACATCGTATGCATGTATTTGTGTGCGTTCTGATGAATGGTTTGGTTTGAAAGGATGTAGGGGTACATTAGCCATACTAAAATGAATCCTATAACGTTAATGTTAGATCATATTTATAGTTATTTCACTCAGTAACCATCTCTCCAGTTACACACACACACACACACACACACACACACATATATATATATATATAATTTAAAAACATTAAAAATCTTAGCCTACTGATCCAAAACTTTTGGCTGGTAGAGTATGCATATATATGTATATATATATATATATATATATATATATATATATATATATATATATATATATATATATATATATATATATATATATATGCATACTCTACCAGCCAAAAGTTTTGGATCAGTAGGCTAAGATTTTTAATGTTTTTAAAATAAGTCATCTCTTCTGCTCACCAAGGCTGCAAATTGCAATTTATTTGATTAAATTTTTTTTTATTTTTAAATATGACAATTAAAAATAACTATTTTCTAGTGTCACATGATCCTTCATAAATCATTCTAATCCAATATGTGGATTTGATGCTCAAAAAACATTCATTATTACGATCAATGTTGAAAACAGTTGTGTACAATTATTTCAGGATTTTTTGATGAATAGAAAGTTCAAAAGAACAGTGTTTATTTGAAATAGGATATTTTGTAACATTATACATGTCTTTACTGTCACTTTTGATCAATTTAATTCATCCTTGATGAATAAAAGTATTGATTCATTTAACTTTTATGTCAATAAAGCCCTTTGAATTGAATACATTTTGTTGTGTTTTGAATTTTGGAGGGAAGGGGTTAGTGAAGTGTTGGTCACGTAAGCTATAGCTGCAATTAACCTATTATCTTCCAATAAACATTAACTAAAACTGGCTACATAAAATATAACTACTGACTAGATTCACGAGAGGTCGGCTAATGTGTGTAAAAGTAAAAAAAAATACAGCAATTTCATTAATTTACCAGCGAGCGTACTTCGGAAACACTGAAAATGAATGGGGTTCAATGCTGGACCTATCAGTGTTTGGAACTATTGGCTGCTCCACGACACGCGTTACTTCCGCATTCCAAAGTTCCTATCGCGGTCAATTCGCCTTATTCACCTCGAACGTTCCACCGAGCCTGAGGGGTACACTTACCACTTCCGGTAGTTCTCACAACGCGATTTCTCTCAGTGCAATGGCGCCTCACTGCTGTGTTCAGCGCTGCACCTCATCACACAGGAACAAATCCAACAGAGGACAAACGTTTCACCGTTTCCCCAAAGATCAGTAGTATGCATGTTATTAAAATCTACCACCACAGATTCACTAGTATAAGCATATTCTGATTAGGGTGAAACGGTACATGTATTCGTATTGAACCAAAACGGTACGGCGTCACGGTTCGGTGCACGAATTTACACGGACAATAACGTTAACTTACACGGTATAAAAATGGAGGCGCGGGCGCGATCGAACTCTGTGTGTGTGTGTGTGTGTGTGAGTGAGTGAGGGAGGGATGGAGAAACAGGCGCGGGCGTGATCGGTGTGTGGTATTTAGCTTCTAGTCACAAGCTAACCTAGGGGATACATCACATCAGTTTTCCTAGCTAGGAGGAGGATGTACAGGAGTCAGATTGAGTCTGATCAATACAATTATACATGGAAAGATTGATGGTCCACACAGAGGTTTCCATTGCTGGTGCTGCTGCGTCGGAGTCAAACTTCCGGGTTTGTGTACCCCTCAACGGCGTTCGAGTTTTCAAAATGGCCGCCAGTTGAATAAGGCGAATGGGAGTGTCGCAACTCTGTTTTTCAACGGCTCTGGGGGGAATGAAAACACCTACTTTTCTAGATCCAACCAGGTGCTAGTTGGAAAAAAGCCACGCCCACTATTTTGCCTCATTTAGTATTCCGTTTCTCTCGGAAATACGTCACAACACTGGAGAAAAGTCGTTTGCAACTTCCGGTTCACGGGGACTTTCAACATACCCTTAGTTACCGATTGCTCCAGCCAGCACCTGTGAAGAGGAGGACCCCCAAATCCTGCTAGGACCTCAGATGAAGCTAACTGAATTAACATGCAACTACATTTTCAATATAATTTTTGTTGACAACATGCATTACTTCAATGAGCTCATTGTTTCTGCCTTAAATCAATACATTGTTTAAATTAATACATTTAGTGTTATTTGTATGTAGGCTACATTTCTGAAATATCTTGGACAGTCGCCTCTGACAACTCTAAATTGTAAGACATAGGCCTATGTATTTTCTGTAAAGCTGCTTTGAAACGATATGTATTGTGAAAAGCGCTATGCACATAAATTTGAATTATATTGTTCTTCATCTTGTAGTTAGGATAATTGTTTTGTACATAGTAACTATTTTTTTTTTCTTATAGCAAAAGCTTTAAGATAATAGTTAGGCCTACAGGTAAAATGATCAAATAATTGAATAATGCACAATCGTTCAGGTTGTTATCATATAAAGTCAGTCGAGGTGTACGTTTATCACTTGTCACAGTTCGGAAATCAATGCTGGAGAATCCTGCTGTTGTGTGATAGGTTATGTCCTCTGGATTTGGAAAATGTGACAGAGTATTTCAATAAACAAACTATAAAAAAATAATAATAAATATGTCCACAAAATCTGTATATAGCACACATACAACCAATCAGCTGTATAACTCTAGCCCCCTTGCTGAGGATGAAGTGAGTCAGCTGTTCCCATGACAACTACATTTTACTGAGAGAATCCATTAGGACCTCTTGGATCATTTTTTGCAGAGGTATCAAAGGACCAAGACTCATTCTATCAAACATCTAATGTGTTCCATTCCATTAGACTTCAACCATCATGACTTCAGGAGGTGGATGATTGCTCTTAGTGCCCACTCATCTTTATAAAATATTGAAACCTGTTTTTCCCTAGATGCATCTAAAATCGAAGATAATACATTTGTGTAACTCAAAATCAGTTAAGGGATTAATTATTATTTTTTTTTCATAAATAATTGTAATAAATTGTCAGAGTTTGACTGTGAAGGCATATGCTCGAGTCTGTCCGGAGAGAGGCGACACTGAAATTCAATACAAATAGGGTGCTTTTTAGGGATCCAAATAATTGAACTAAGTTGCTCTCGAAAGAACAAGATGCACATCTCACATCTCTGTTGAATGAGTTGCCAGGCAGACTCTATGGCCGTCTTTTCAACTGTCACTGCATTAACTGTATTACAGCAGCATCAACATGTACTTACCAAGCCAATTTAGTGACCTGTAGAAGACAGTTGAGAGATGATTCACGATTGTATTGCAAACAAGTGCAAAAGATGCAAACAAAGAAAAGCACTTTAGTGATGATTCTAGGATGTTGGTCATAAGTTGACTCCCCCCCCTCCCCCGAGTTCTCCTTGAATAGAGAAATATGTCAGAGCCAAGAATGCTTTCTGAGAAATGGATATTGAACCGAGATATATTACAATAGAACAATATAAAGTTGCTGTTACACTCAAAGACAGTGACCAATTCAGATTTTTTTTATAACAATTTTAGGAACTGCTTGGAAATTTGCAATTGTAGTGCTGAAATAAGTGAGTTCCACGTATTTAGGTTGTTTGCATTGTATTCACTACAGGTGCTTCCTTCATATAGAACCTTTTAAGAGGTTCCTATCATGGGGATCATCAGATAACACTTTATTTTGATGGTCCACTTTAGACATTCTACTGACTAGAAGTAACTTTGCAACTACATGTCAACTTATTCTACTATACACTGTAAAAAATGATCGTGATTTTAACGGTAAAACACTGTAAAAATGCTACAGTGAAAAACTGTTAATTGGTTAACAGAAAGTTTCCTTATTATATACGGTAAATAACTGTGATATATATAATGGTACATTTAATTAAATTTTACTGTAAAATACCGTTAAATTTACAGTTTTTGGAAGTGAAAAAGAACAAGTCATTGTATAATTTACAGTGAAAAAATGTAAATTGCCATTCCCACAATTCCCTGCGTGACACTTCACATTTGATGTATTTTGTTTTTAAATCACTGTTTCTTCATAATTTTCTTAGTTTTTTTCTAATCAGTTATGTACATTAGGGTTTTATGTTACATTTAGTGTTGTTTTTAATGCTTATTGCATTTTTTAAATTTCAACATGTTACCATGATGGTGTTTAATGTTTGTGTGAATCACATTGTGCAGCTAAATTAGTATTAACTCTCTTGTGGATGAGCTGCTTAAGATGAGCTTTGGTTGACCATTTGACTCTCATCACTGCTGTGATTGTTGGCTGCCAGTGTATTACAATGGAAAAAAACAGATATTAATACTTCAAAAAGTCAGTTTATTAACATTATATCAGATAATGAAATACGGTTTATCGCTGTAAAATAATATACGGTTAAAAGTTGTAAAACCTAAAACGTTGCTACCGTATTTTTAACAGGAAAACTCTGGTAACCACAGCTGCCACGGTTTTCCTGTAAATGTAAAGTTTTTTTTTTTACAGTGTACCCCATAACTAACAGTCTACTAATACTCTTAAGAGTTAGTTGACATGAAGTTGCAAATGAATGGGAGTTAGTTGACATGTAATTGCAACGTTACTTAGTAGCATGCCTAAATTGGACTATTGAAATAAAGCATTGTGCAATTGTTGAAGACATTTCTCCTTATATTTAGAACCATTTTGGCATAAAGTTTTTTTTTGGGGGGTCAAAATGCATTCATCAGAAATGCAATAGCTCACAATGGATGTTACAATGAATTGCAAGCACATAGAGAGGAGCTTGGAGCTATTAAGAACTATTCTCATGGCAGTGTTGGAAGACAAAGATATTATATATTCCATAAGTATTGTGTATACATTACCGATCTAAATCCTTTGAAAGACAAGGCAGAGTGAGTGTATTTCTACAGCAGAAGCTCATCATAGTCTGGATGGTCAGATCTGGATGAAAATGAGAGGTGATAGACAGATTTCTCAGTCTCAAAGTGTTGATGGCTGCCAGAAGATCTGTTCCAATATGTGGGCAGAAGGCTATTTAGTCCCCGCTGGCTATACTCTCATCAATCTAATGCACCAGTCACCCGTGATCTAATCCACCAGCCCCTCAAAAAACAAGACCCATCAAACTTTACCGTTGCTCATATTGTAATATAATATGAGCAGCGGTAAAGTTTGATAATTATAATATATATGTAATAATAATTATATGTACATATTTTCCAAGGAAAATCAATTTGGAAGAAACAAAAACAAAACAAAAACTTGGCAAAAAAAAGGGCAAAAATGGGGAGTACATGTTACGTATTATTTTGACATGCATTGCAGCCTTGTAAACTATAATTGTGAATAGAATGCTAACAACAGACAATATGCCTTTTAGCCAAGGATGTTGTTCTTGGAGGAAAAAACAATGAAGAAAGGAACAGGTAGACAGGTGTTTTTTTTGTTTGTTTGTTTAAAACAAAAACAAACTTATAAAGTTTTTTGTAATTTTTTTTATTTAAATTAACATCCCCAGTAAACAGTAGAAATGTTTCACTCTAGATTCCCACTGGCTTGAATTCATCAGTTCTGTTGATTACAAGAGGCAGAAACACTGATTAGATGCTAATGGCATTCGTGTCCTTCACATTAATGATAATTAAGCAAACCAGCCATCTTATCATGCACTGATTCTTGGGCGAACTGAGGCTTCATAACAATCCAATACGTAACATTTGAGCATTGCATGATCCGTTTAACCACACTTCAAAGAAAATATTTAACAGAAGATATTACTGTAAATAAAAACCATTATGTATATATGTATTACTCTGTGCTTGATATCCTGTATCCACTCCAAATGTAAATAGCTTTATTGAGGCCTGAATTTTAAAGAAGGAATAAATAATCAGATTATTATTATCAAGTGCTGATCCAAAGCCACTTGAAATGACCTGTGACCATTCAAACCAGTGAGCAATATAGCTGCAATTACAAATTTGTTCCCAGGTTGAGAACCTGCGCATTTAGCATTTCTCTCAGATTTGCATACATGCATTAATTCCTGTGTCAACATTGGCTATGTTTGTTATGTTAATTATTCTGTTTTGTCATATGTATGTATTATTTGATCTAGTGGTTACTTATATTTATTAAAACTTAAAGTAAGAGACAGTATCATTTTCGAAATAAAACTTTAACATTTTGATTGTTTTTCACACTCATCTTGGTGACACACTGTGATCTTTTTTTCTTGGCAAGGCTTCAATTTTTGTGGCTAGACATCAAAATCACATCATCAGTCTGAAGATCAAGAAACATTTCTCATTCTCTCGTCGACAATTTTACATACAATTAAAAAAAATATAAAAAGGCTCAGGATTTCATTTTGCCAATATTCCGTCATATTTTTCTCTAAATGGCACATGGTCAGTTCAGTCATAACTAAACGACGGTTTGGCTAAAGATCAGATGGTTTAATGTGTGCATCTGGCTCTTGGACCTGTCAGGCTAAAGCAGACTTCAATCTGAAGAAGACTTCAAAGTGGCCAAGCTTAGCATCTGGTCTCGGACAAACCCGACATAAAACACAGGTAGAACTGGTAACTCTTAAATCATAGAAAAGGAGTAAAAAATTATGGCTGTGTACTGAGAACTTCCAGAAATATTTTGTCTGTGAAGAACTGGAATGGTCTGCAAGTTAATGATCCAATCTCTCTCAGCAAGTCATATTTATCGAGCCATCTGTAACAACAGATGCTCTCTCAGTTTAAATGTCTACTGGCCAGCTAAAATGGTGACCTATGAAGCAAAACAGACTGAGTGCAGAAGATGTAAGCTTGTGGTTGCTCTGAAATTCACTGTCTAACATCCATTATACAGATTCATTCATTTATACTAATGTCATGCAAGTCAAATGTAATTTCCCTCTCATTAGGACATGCTCATGGCTCTAAGAAACCAGATAATTTACTCGAAAGAAATCTTCTAGCACATTTAGTCTTTTTAAATCATGGAAGATTTCTGTTCTGTGTGAAAGCGTTGCGTAACATTTCATTATAAAAACAGCACTCTGTTATTTTGTTTATCTCTGTCTGTTTGATCTGTTCTTTTAACAAGCCCCAGAGAAATCAATCTTGTTTCCTGAGTGATATATACAAAAGGTAATTTTTAACATCGCTCATCATAAATTTTAGATAAAAAGCACAATGTTAAAACAGTAGAGAGCCAGAGCCATGCAGGGAGGATATTGTCAAGTGCTTGAAATTGATTCTCTGTTATATAATTTCATTTCCGCATAACCGCTGCGATTAGAAGCCACAGAATGGTGAAGAATCTTTTTGATTTAAAGCTGCAGTAGGGAGTCTTGAGAAAACGTTGACTTAGCCTGAAAATTTGAACAAGCACAACTTCCAGGACCCACCCCCTTGCTCTCTGCTGCGCTACAGCCCTCCCTCCACAGCTCGTCCTCCACAGCGGAGCCTGTCGTGAACGCGCAGGCTAGTAAACAGGGCCACCGATGACGGCGGATAAAAAGTTATTCACTAATAGGGACTAAACGTCAATAATATGCTTTACATTGACTATGCCCTGCCCATACTTTGACTACAAACTTGGTCCTCAAATCATTATGTATTTTCCAATAGCCTACATGTAACTTTATAACGTTGCACTCTTTCTATAAGTTATAAATAGCTAGTAAGATAACGTTAATATAACGGTAACTAACGTTACAGCATGTAAGTAATTATTCTAGCGATATATAATGCTAGATAAGGTGTGCTAGTACATTATTTCAGCAACATGACAAGCCAGTGAATTAGCAGGTTTCAATTGTTGCTTAGCAGAGTGCGTGACATTTTATCTACATGTTGTTATGCGGCTAGAGTTTTGACACCGAGTCAATGGGCTCTGTGTAATTCTTTCTTTTTCGGTTGTTTATCGTCATCAGTCTTTTTCCTTTTACCTCTTTGTTTTATGAGCAGGTGTCACTCGAGAATTGGCAGTTTAGGTTGTTTCTCCGTCATAAGCACAGCTGCAGCACGCCGGCAATCTTGAGTTTGAACGACGGCTCGCGCTCCGGCGCTCGCGCTATGCAAGAGAGGGGTGTGATCAGCGCGTACACGAGCGTGATTGACACTGCTAAGACATGCCTCCTGGCTCTCATTGGTTGTTTCTGACCGGGAGCGTGTATTTCTTGCAAATGGCAATAGGACCACTGGGAGGAGCCAGAGAAGCTTGATTTTTACACAGATTATCTGTCTCATATTCTACTGTCAGGACATAATGACAGTTTTAGCAAATACATGTTTTCAAAAGTTACCTACTGGAGCTTTAACTAATCATGTAATAAGTTGAACAGGATTCCATTATCAAAATGTGTGCTACTTGCAAAATTACCCCTGAGGGTCAAACTTAAATATTATGCCTCCTAGCACATGTACTGTATATGTAATTCATTTATGAGGGATGTGACATGTATTATGCATTGATGTAGAATGAGTTGAGTTAACATAAAAGTACATGTAGAATTCTGGCAAGTTGAATGAACTCAATAATGTCTTAAGAGGTACCAAAACAACATGCTGTAACAGCTTGACTTAAATACAAAGCCTCCAGATGGTGCCCTTTTTTTCATGAAATGAAGCCAAGAGCAGTGCTCGACAGAATCACAATCTTGACAAATGTATCACCTCAAAGCAGCAAGGCCAAGAACTTATAAGCCCCCCCCAAATTTTAGCCTTTATGTGGCACAGATTTCCACAAAAATGTATTTCTCTACTTGAACTAGAAGAAAAATAGGTGCTTTAGGCTACTACAGAAATTTAGTTATAATACATTTTAATTAATTATTTTGATTTTGATTAAAAGTTATGATTTGAACACGTGTAACTTTATCACTTGAAAATGTTAAATAATGTTATACATGAAAGCATTATGCATTCATTTAAGACATGTATCTTATAGAACCTGTTTGACACGGGTTCCTTAAAATTGAGTCAAGAAACCCATGGGTTAGAATCCCAATTCAACGTTTTTTTTTTCTAAGAGAGTGGAATGGAACCATATAAGAAATAATAGTAAATAGCATATAGTCGATGTTTACAGTATGTCGAGTGACACTTTTGTGTGTGGGCGCGGATTTTCATTGTGTTCCACTGTGCATGCACATGGTTTGTAGTTCGGGAGCGCATGCACAGCAGCATGCGCAGTTGGAAGTCGAGTGCGCTCGCGAGCAGAGGAGAAGAGAAGAGAAAAGGAGGGCTGCGTAAAGTGACCAGTGGAGTTGATGTCCTTATAGCTGCTGTTCTATATCTTTCTATACCTTTTAGAATAACGATATATGTTTAGGCTATATTCTTCCCGTTTTTTAAGTCACATTATAATACGTTTGGCATTATACAAGGGAAGCGCATAATGGAGCCTCCAACAGTAACTGTTAATGATTTTCTCGAACAGTATTATTCAATTCTCCACAACTCGAGCTTTAAGGAGGAACCAGCGGGACTTCAGTCCAACTGGAGCGAGGGCAGCGAGCCGAAGGCGGTGAGAGGCAGCAGTGCGGTCGCTATCGCTGTGTGCATTACTGCGCTGTACTCAGTCATATGCGTGGTGGGACTGTTTGGAAATATTCTGGTTATGTACGGTGTGGTCAGGTAAGATACCTAGTTTATTCAATGAATATCCTTTGTAGCCTACTTCAAAAGTCTCTGCAACTGGGATAATCAGTCATTATTTAATGAACCACTCTTGAGATTAATAGCTACTGAGAAATGCCTCTTAGCCCAAACTCTGCTGGTTGGTTTTCTGTACAATAAGTGCACAAAGTCTAAAGAGAAAGATAAACGTAATTAGCGTCACCTATTTGAACCCAGGAAATATATAGCATGTAGCCAGAGAATGCCTTGGGCATGGGAGTTTTGACTGGAATCTGATCAAGTGGGAGAAGATGAAAGACAAAGATGAGGAGTGAGATTTTTGTGATGTGCTCATCTGAGGGTGGAGAGTTCCCTTATTGAGGTTTTGACCACAAAGCCGGGTGGGTTTCTTATAAATATATATATATATTTCGCACAAAAGGTTTCATTAAGCTAAAAATGAATCACAATTCTTCTTGAAGTGTCTTATATATTAAGTGTATAGCTATTAAAATATAATGCAATAAAATTAAAACTACATTTCTTATCAGAGTTCTTATCAGAGTTATGATGTCATGTTTTTAAATCCTGGTTTTATTACTGTAAAATAAAAAGATACTCCAGGCAACATTTCAGATCACCACCAGGCAAGCCCAATGGCCAATGTAGAACCTAAGCACCCTTTCTAAAAGTTCAAGAAACTTTTTAAAAATTAAACCCATAAGTTCCTGTAAGAACCCTAAACACAACAATTTTTTAACACACTACTTCTATCGCTCACCTTGTTTTCATGCCTGCCAAAACTCTCCTACCCTGACTATATGGGTCTTTTGAGGCACCTTTAAAATGCCTATAGGTTCTGCAAAATTTTCTTTATCTGAACAACCCCAAATTCCTTAACCCTAAGTTTACAGTGTATAAAACCATTTCACATAAAGAACTAATCAGAGTTCCTTTAAACGAACACATAAAGCATTCTATTTATACCTTTCAGGCATTTCAAATATGAAATAAGCATTAAAACGCTGTAAGGAAATTAACAGAATGAACTAAAATAATTTAAGAAAAAAAATTGTTTAACCAAGGAAAATTATGTTAGATTGCATTGATACATTTAAACTAAACTATTAAAGTGAACATGCATTTTACAGCTCGATTTAGAAAAGAAAATGGAAGTGAACCAAAAAGAATTTGGCATGTGAGTGGTTCAGATCTTTCTATCTATTCACAGCACATATATTCAAGAGTGCAAAGCCATTGCCTGAGGGAAAGTCTGAATAGACTAATCATATTCGGAATCTCTGGATTGCCTACCTTTGAGAAGACATAAAAAAATGTAGCAGAAGAGAATATTATAGTGTATCAGACACTACAGCCTGGAAGGATGAACCTGTACAATATGAAGTTTGGTGTGAAAAGAACTCATTAATAATTCCCCCTGAAGTTTCAATTGCATACGGAGAACTTGATATGAATGCATTTTAGATTGCATCTACATGAAAGTTTTCCCCTCGTTTTAATCCATTATTTCTCACACTGCACCAAAAAGCCATTTTTAAATGATATTTTTGTCTGGTTTCCCGGTAAAAATATCGTCTCGGTTACGTATGTAACCCTCGTTCCCTGAGTGGGGAATTTGAGAATACACATATGACCCAGATGGATGCATATGGAGAACACTGGGGTGTCCAGCCGCAGGTGGAATATTTCAACCCCAGGGGTGGCAAGGTGGCTTGCCGAGGGAAAGACACATGCTCAGAGAGGCTTACAGTGGAAATACACATGTGGGGGTCGCCCAGAGGGGGGACCATGCACACAGATGCACCTAGCCAACGCGCAGGCAATAGACACTGGCGTCGACGTCAGCAGGGCTGGAGGAACTCAGGGCTTGAGGGAAGCTCACCTGAGGAAATATCGCACGTATCCAGTCCGTGGAGTGGAATGGCGAGCAAGCGAAGACACCTGAGCGGGTCCGGTACTAGCTGGTTGAAGCGAGTACATGAGAGGACACAGGTTCCACTCGGAGATTGTAGAATCTGGCGAATGTGTTGGGTGTCGCCCAGCCTGCAGCTCGGCAGATGTCTGTTAGCGAGGCACCATGCGCTAGAGCTCAAGAGGACGCCACACTCCGGGTGGAGTGGGCAGTCACACCAAGGGGGCAAGGTCGACTATGCTGCTGGTATGCCAAAGCAATGGCGTCCACTATCCAGTGAGACAGCCTTTGCTTGGAGAGAGCCTTTCCCTTCAGTTTCCCACCATAACAGACAAAGAGCTGGTCTGAGGTCCTGAAAGACTGCGTTCTGTCCACATAGGCGCGGGGGGCGCGTACTGGACAGAGCAGTGCCAAGGCTGGGTCTGCCTCCTCCAGGGACAGTGCCTGCAGGTTCACCACCTGGTCCCGGAAGGGAGTGGTGGGAACCTTGGAACCAGGCTCCCAAGAACTGCACCAGCGGGGTCATGCGAACCACAGACGTCCCCTCAGTGGGGCAGGGAAGCGGAGTGACCGGCCTGGACGTGGACAGCATAGCGGCCCTGTGTGGGGGCACGGTCATTAACCGCGCCCTAACAGAGGAGGCCAGGGAAGGACCAGCGTTCCGCGGGGCCTGCTCTGCCAGGGGTCTGGCGACAGAGGGGGATGGAAACTGTACAGTCCAGGGACGGCACACACTGTCATCCGACTCTGAGGGGCTGGAGAGGGCTGTGGCGCCTTCCTGCGGCTTCCTCCACAACACAGCCCAGTGAAGGCTGCTGCTGGGGCTGTGCGGGAGGGGTGAGAGCCGCGGGAAGGGGCCCTCGGCGGTGGGCAGACTAAGGGATCTGAGCCGATGGCGGGGCAGTAGCGGGCCGTCGGGGCAGAATATATTGGGAAGCCTCAGTCTGCTGCTGGGCGGTTGAGAACTGTTGGGCAAAGTTCTCAACTGCACCACCGAAGAGGCCGGCCTGGGATATGGGGGTGTCGAGCAGACGAGTCCGGTCAGCACCCTTCACATCAGCCAGGTTCAGCCACAGGTGTCGCTCCTGGACCACATTGGTGGACATCATCTGACCCACCTGGTGTGTGTTTGTTCCTCTCTTTTGTTTGTTCCTCTCTTGTGTGTGTTCCTCTCTTGTGTTTGTTCCTCTCTTGTGTGTGTTTGTTCCTCGTGCGGCCACTCGGAGAGCTAGGTCAGAGGCAACGCGCAGCTCATTAAAGAGCCCTGGGTCAGTCCTGCCCTCGTGCATGTCCCTGAGCATCTGGGCCTGGTAGACCAGCAGAATGGCCAAGGCATGCAGTGAGGCGGCTGCCTGTCCTGCTGCACTATAGGATTTCGCCACAAGCGTAGACGAAAAACTACAGGCTTCGGACGGGTGCTTAGTCGCGCCGAGAAGAAGCACTCTGAGGACACAGTAGCATTCAACCGGGGGAACCCCAGTGTACCCATGGGCAGCTGCCCCGTCGATGGGGGGAAAAGCGGAGGAGATCAACGAGGGATCGTGGAAAGACATGGGGGTCTTCCAGGATTTCGAGATCTCCTCATGCACATCCGGGAAGAAAGGTATTTGGGTTGGACGCCGACGATGGTAAGCATGGCCGTCATCTCAGGATCTGACTCGACAAATGCCATATGCACACCAGAAGTTGGCAGCACTGTCGAATCTTCACTTCCTGAAGATTCTAGCCTGCCCTGTGATGCTGCGATGGACATCAGATCCGATTCTGGAGCATCAAGGGAAACCCGTGGGGCATCCGTAAATAGACCCGGGGGAATCCCCTGAACACTCGCGGGTTGCGTCACTGAAGAGGGGGGCGCGGTCCGCGGACAAACAGTCTGCGTTTTGTTCCACACCCTCAGGTCACCCTGGCCACCAGCCGAAGTACCACCTCTCATGGAGGGTGTAGATCGGGGTGTGGATGAGGGGACTCTCTCTCTAACGAGATCATTGAGTCTCGACCGTAATGACGCGATGCTCATGTTCCCGCAGAGAGAACATGAGTCATCCACAAACGCTGCTCTAGCGTGATCAATGCCCAAACACGCAGAGCAGAGAATGTGCCCATCAGAGTCAGAAATGAATCGACCGCAACCAGAAATGCACGGCCGAGCCGTCTTTAAAAAGACGTGCCGCGTGCGAGCTCTTTTGTGAGAGGAAAAACTCTGCAGATGCTGAAGCGAGCACGGAGAAACACACTCAGGCAGATCACTGCACAGATCAGCAGGCAGTGTGAACTCGCTGGAGATCGCCGTCACACCAACACCGGAGAGTCGCTCGTCTCGTAGAGTGAAGTCAGAAATGGCTGTGGAGTGAAGAGAAACTCTTGGCTTCGAAGCAAAAACATATCTGCATATTGCCGGCGTCCTCCTTTTATACCCACGAGGTGGGGCAGAGTTGCGCCATGCAAATTCCACAGACCCATGGCATTTCTTTGTTTTTTAATACTCAAAGTCGATAGGCTTTCTAAGCGAAACCCCATTCGTCGTCATCCAACGTAACTCGGAGTGACAACGAAAGGGAACTAAGTGTCCTTAAAAGACGAGACAGCAGAAATAAATGTATTAAGGTTTTGATTAAAACAACAACAGCAACAAAAAACTATTTGCTTCTCTAGCTATATACACTCACACACACCATTCAGAGGTCAATATAATGGCATTACCTCTAAACAACAAGGCCTGTTGCAGAAATATGTTCCCTGATGAGCATGAAAAACTTGATTGATGGCAATGCTACAAAATTTAGCATAGCAAACCAGAATTTCCTTATGAATTAGGGACCAGTATAAAATAAGAGATGCAAACATGAGTCATGGATATACAACAAAACATGTTATGCACTCAGTACAAAAGACTTAATGGAACTTATAATAATGGATTTATTTTACACCTGTAGCCATGTACAAAGAGAGGAACAAACTGTAGTGTCACTAATGGATGTGCTGTATTCTCTCTTCAGTGCTATGAGACTTCAAATGTCAAGTCCTCAAAAGAGATCACTGTGTGGGCTCCAGACAAATCTCAAAGAGAGGATAATCAATGGATTACACTTTTTGCCTTTGGCATTGATCTTTTCTTGAGTAACTATTTGCATCCTTTTATAGGCAACCCCATAATTTATCAGCCCAATATTAATTAAAAAAATACAGAGAAAATTATGAGCTGATTATTGTACGATATCACAGAGAGACTATTGAGACACCTTAATTTTATGAAAGCATGTCGTTAGCCCCTGCTGGTAGATGTTGTAACTGCACATTTTCACTATTTCTCCATAGACATAGCCGTTTTGCCATTATAGCCTATAATAATAACACTAATAATTATAATAATTATATATTATAAGAAGTTATTTTAATGTTAACATTTTAATTATTGGAATAAACGTTGAATACAGTTTAGAAGGGTGTTAAATGATGATCAACCACGAATGGAAATATGTGCTCATGTTAATCATCTCATATTTATAATGAAAAGGGCAAAAGCGAGAAGAGCCTCAAATCATGTACAATCAGCGCATCCAATTCATCATTCATCTGCATCTGAATTCTTGAATGTTCATATCATCATTGCAAACTCAGGTGCAGCTGATCGACATTCAAAAACTATGAAGTGCTTGTGTAGCTGATTCTCTCAGGCTGACTTTTGCTCTTTTTTCTTCAACAGGTACACAAAGATGAAGACAGCTACCAACATTTACATCTTTAATCTGGCTTTGGCCGATGCATTAGCCACCAGTACTCTGCCCTTCCAGAGTGCCAAATACCTCATGGGCACCTGGCCATTCGGTGAGCTGTTGTGCAAAGTGGTCATGGCTATTGACTACTACAACATGTTTACCAGTATTTTCACATTGACGATGATGAGTGTGGACCGTTACATTGCCGTGTGCCATCCAGTGAGAGCCCTGGACTTCCGCACGCCTGTCAAAGCAAAGATCATCAACATCTGCATATGGATTCTCTCCTCTGCTGTTGGCATCCCAGTCATGTATATGGCCGTTACAGTGACAGATAAAGGTGAGAACAAAGTGAGTGGGGGAAAATACAGAAGTATTTGATTTGATAGCACAATAAACTAGATGTTAATTTTGAGTAACTTATATTTTAGATCCAAAATTGCTAGTTACCATACCTATTTTGTCTATTTTGTCAAACTACCGTTTGTCTATTTTTGCTCTGCTAACAAATTCGGTTTTAACAAAACCATGCTGAATTAGTTAACGCTCTCTGAGCAATACACAATACACAGTTTTGCTGTGAATGAATCATTATTTTTATACAAATCAGTTGAATGAATGATTCAACCCTTGATCATAAAGACAATTGCTTGTTTCGGGTTCTGAAGAAATCACCGGAACTGCAAACTGTTAGGTTCTATATTTGGTTTGAAACATACTTTGCGGCCGTTAAAACAGTGTTACTATATACAGTAGTAGTATGAATATGGGTAGTAGTATGAACAAACTATTCTTCATGTTGTCAAAATCATGTGACCTGCCAGTGTCAGTTGCGTTGCTTCACTGCCATTCACAGCTCCTCTCCCTCATGGGATAGTAAAGCATCTATCAGATATGCACTTTATAATCTTTTTATAGTAGGGAAGTAGGCATATTCTGACACAGGAAGTCACTTGTCGTCACCTGGCGCAATAATATAGCTTGCATGTACTAATGTATTTCAGTGCTTGGCCAATCCGATTCAAGGACGGGAAATAACTGTTGTAAATAAAAAATTAATAGTTAGGAAATTACAAAACAACTGATCAGTAAATTCAATCCAAGAAATTACTTTAGAATTAACCAATCTTCTTATCTTTTTCTTTACATATATATTCTCCCCAGGCAAAACGGTCTGCATGTTGAAATTCCCAGACTCAAATCTGCAGTATTGGGATACTGTGACCAAGATCTGTGTATTCATTTTTGCCTTTGTGGTTCCCGTCTTGGTCATCACCATTTGTTACGGCCTAATGATCTTTCGCCTTAAGAGTGTGCGTTTGTTGTCCGGCTCCAAAGAGAAGGACAGGAACCTCCGGCGTATTACCCGCATGGTATTGGTGGTGGTGGCAGCCTTCATCATCTGCTGGACCCCTATCCATATCTTCATCATCGTCAGGACTGTGGTGGAGATCAACAACAAGAATCTGCTCGTTGCCACCTGCTGGCACCTGTGTATTGCTCTTGGCTACATGAACAGCAGCCTCAACCCGGTCTTGTACGCATTCCTGGATGAAAACTTCAAGAGGTGCTTCAGAGAATTCTGCGTGCCCTTTCGTTCCCGCATGAAGCACAGCAGCTTTTCCAGAGCTCGTAGAGCCACGAGAGAGCCCATCTCAGTGTGCGCCAAGTCTGATTCAATGAAGCAGCCCACATGACTAGACCTGGACCAGATGCCTCCTGGTACGCAACCAAGGACACAGAAAGACCTGCAGTCTGAGGTCACCCAGATCTCCACCACTGAGTTTTAAACTTTTCTGAGGTTAATAAAAGTTGGCGACAAGCTTATATACAGAAAGGCAAAATGCTGGTTCGTTTGTGGGAAAATAATCTGCTAAATGTTTTCCAAAGTGAGGAAATTAGATCATTTGGACCATCAAGATTCTACTCATGCAGTGGAAAAAAAATGTGGCCTTGGAATGGTCAATAGGAAATCTGCATTCATTAGTGGTATGTGAGCCATCAAAGTGGACTCCCGTAATTGGATTTTTAAATAAAAGTGAATGCGTTTCCCTGGGATTTGTGGGATCTTGTTACTGAAATACATTATTACTGGGGCCAAACGATGTACTGAATACACAAATTCAGTTTCTCAAACAACAAAATAAGCGGTAAGATGGAAGTTTCATTTAAAGAGACAAAAATGCTCACTTTTCACAGAACAATGAAAATGTACAGAAGTCTTTTTCCACTCCATAATAAAAAGATTTCATTTAATCTGAGGAGAAAGATATATGGAGAAAGAGATGTGTCGGATACAGAGAATGGACCAAAATTTCATGGTTTGCAGGAAAGTTTTGCATGGATGACAGAATACTTTCTTCAGGATCGCTGTTAAAATACACTGTCACATAAACTCTTGACACAATGTTAATTTCATGGTGCTTGATAAGGTGTCATGTTGTGCTGTGAAGGTGTTTGATAACCTTTGACTAAGAAGTGTACAGCGTTTAGACATATTCTGAGCCTATCATATAGATATTTTCTTCTTAGTTATTTGCAATGAAGTATTTATTGCAACAATTCTTGCATTTCATTGCTATTAGTGCAGAATGGCTGTTATTTGACCTTCTTCAAATCCACATCTAACGATTTATTTTGTGATATTAACGTCTTATTCTAAATGTCAGCTTTGCTGTAAAAGGAGAGTTTAGTTTCTTGAGCTGTTATAAACAAACTTTTTCCAGTCAGGAATGTGTTTATGTATTAGCAGTATTTCTTTTCTGTAGAACCTGTATGTACTTTTGCGAAACTGTTGCATATTTCCTCATGAATCAATTTGATATGGATGCATGGCAATTAGACGTCACCAATTATCTGAACTGTCAGTGTGAAAGCTAAAGTAGCCTATTAACATTTTTCTGTAGATTGCATGGGTGTTGGGAAAAATAACCTTTATCTTAACAATTTTCACTTCCATGATGAGTGTGCCTTAGTATCTAAAATATACATTCATCATCTCATATTGAATGATAAGCCTGTCACTCTTTATGCTGTTTTAAAGATTAAAATTTTGTTTGGTAAAAATAAAACACAAAAGCCCAAAAAAAGCTGTTTTTCCGCAGGTACTTGGTAAAGGTTGGAGACTCAATCACTTTTACATAATCTCTTCAGCAGACAACCTATAGACCCCATTTTGCAATATATTGGATAAGTGCTTTGAGTAAAGTCGCTGGAGCCTTCGAGTGTGCGCATGCTAAAATCCGCGCCAAAAAAAGGCATTTGATGTGGAAAAGTGCTTAGCACCAAATGTCAAGGTCTGAGCAGACGTATGCACTTTCCCTCGTGGCAGAGAGTCTGAGAACTGTAGATATTTGAAAATGTAAAGATGACCTATTATGCAAAATTCACTTTTACACAGTGTTTGAAATGTGTGTTGGCAGTGTGTGTAAACCAAATACGCTTCACTCCTTCTACTTATGAATGGGAGAAACTGCAACACGCAATATGGTGAAATACGTCCCACCTTCTAAGAAAAAAAGCCAATCACTGATTGGTAAAGTCATTACGTCACTGCAGCTGCCGTTAGAAGCTCCGGTTCTCACAGAAACTTGAGACTCGCGCTTAGGACTGCACAAGCGCAGTGGCTGGTCTAGCCCGAAAAATAAGTTTTTTTCTAATGCTATTTGAGCATAAGAAGCAACATTTATGGGACAGTTCACGTCGTATTTTGTTGCTGTTTGAAATATGTTATTTAGTCGAGGTCAGCAAGCAGTTTTTTGAGATTTCAGGATTCCCCCATTCAAATAGATAGGACTTGGTCCTAGATGCGCGAAATAGCTGCCCGGAGGCGTTGCAAATATGGCCACAGAGAGAACAGATTTTCCTTGACAGGGTGTAAACAACCACTATGGATACAAATCCACCCACTCCTTTTAATTAATCCCCATAAATCATAAGCAGTGTCTCAGAACACACCTTTTGCAGATTCTGGGCAAAGTGATGTCACTTTGTACAGGCCCCTCCCACGACTGCTGACAGACTCTGCCGTATTAGCATAGACCCGCCCTGGGCGAGGAGTACACTGTCAGTACCAACTGTTGCTGATCCAGTCTCCGGAGCCATACTGGTTACAGCAGTAATGAAAGGGAGAGCAAATACTTTATTACAGTTCATCTGAGTTGTTTTACGTATAAGTTTACCAGTTTATTGAGCACCCCTCGAAAAGGCATAAGGTCTGTATATATTTGTTTACTGTTAGTTGTAACGAGTTGTTTTGTGTAATTCGCTGTGTATGTTGATGATAATGCAAGGGAGAGAGAGTTTATAGGTAAGGCTTTAATGTTTTATTCAACTCTTATGGTGATTTTCTGCAGGTGAAAACAGATGCTTCATCTTTTGTGTGATATACAATAAACTTATGCAGCATATATTCTCTGGCTCAGGAGGCATTATTGTCCGACTCCGGTTCGAGGCTGAACACCACTACTGACAACTTTTGACATTTCCAGTGCGAGAGATTGTCCTGTTTTGTTGTTACATGAGTTCTTGAAGCTACGCCCTCTTCTTGAAAGGGGGCCAGGAGTACCAGCTCATTTCCTTTTAAAGGGACACACATAAAAACAGTGCGATTTTGGTCACCCCCCAAAAGTGGCAATTTTAAAGGGATAGTTCACCCAAAAATGAAAATTAGCCCATGATTTACTCACCCTCAAGTCATAGGTGTACATGACATTCTTCTTTTAGACGAATACAATCAAGAGTTAGGCCTATATATATATATTAAAAAAAATGTCCTGGCTCTTCCAAGCTTTATAATGGCTGTGAATTGTTGTTTCTGTTTTGAAGTCCATCTATCCATCATAAAAGTGATTGACACAGCCCAGGGGGTTAATAAAGGCCTTCTGAAGTGAAGCTTCAATGCTATAAAAATTATCTGTGGGGTATTTTGAGCTGAAACTTCACATACAAACTCTGGGGACATCAGAGACTTATTTTACATCTTGTAAAAGGGTGCGTAATAAGCCCCCTTTAAGCAATTATTGCCACTCATCGCCATTCTCAAGTAAAGGATTTGGACTTTGATTGGTGATAGTTAATGTTAATGACATTAATTAGGCGTGTTTACAAGGCGGAGATCTGATTCTGAACCCATTCAGCTGCACACAATTTCAAAATCATTTGCGATTTACAGATTTCACATCTGGAAGAGAGGCGTTTTTTGTGTGTACGTTTGTTCTCTAAATATCACGTATGCACATTTGAGAAATGATTTTGTAGGATCAAATGTAGGAAAGTTTCTACGCAACCCTGTGCTTATAATCAGGGCCGGATTTACCTCATATTGTGACATAGGCAAAATAAAATTGTATACAATTTATTTTATAAATAATTAAACTGCTGTCAAACTTGATATTGTGGCTTTATTTATGGCCAGACACTTGCATGTGTCATACATATGTGGTCCAAACAGCGTGTGGCACTTCATTCACGATAGAGGTGGGCGGAGTTACGAGGTTTGACTGACAGTTTGAGGATCAAATGAAATTATGAGGTTTACTCACAAGCTCAATACAGTACCTCTGCTCTGTCTAAATTCCAACACAGTAAGAGGAGCAGAATCAATGCACCTGTTATTTTGGAAAACCGCACATAAACACTTAAAGCAGTACTGTGTTTGCAGTACTGTATACCTTGTGCCACAGTAGGGATAATGGACTCTGGAAATGGTTACGGTGCAACACAGAGTCTCAACCAGCCAGCAGACACAATCTTAGATGAGTAAATGGTCTGAATAGCGAACACCATCATTATGGTCAGCAAATGTCATTTATGTGCTTCTCCGGCTCCTTGTGATTGTGGTTTCCGAGTGTCTGTTACATAACGGCATAAACAGCGGATCAGAGAGCACTGTTTACACTGAGCGGAGGGAAGCATCACAGAGGCAGAGTAATGACAAGAGACACCATGTCATCTAGATTGATCAGGAGGATCACACTCTGCACAATATTACGCTAAACCCCTTCAGTGTCCTTATGAGATACAAGCTGTGGGCTAAATCGGAGAGTCAGTGTGGATTTTAAACAACTCACATTCTTGCACATAAAAGCTATATGCAACTGATGCTTAACATGTCCATTGAAAGTGCTAAATCACTCCCCCAAAAAGTCCCTCCTCAATTTGACTATTTATCATTATATATATATATATTTTTTTTTACTGTCAGCTGTCACACATATGGTAAAACAAAATAAATACACATAAATATTAAAAACGTTGTATAATCTCAGTCATGCTCAAGGCTAAGCAGGTCCCTATAATTTATCTGAGGAGAATAGGGTTAAACTCATACCCATATCTAGTAAGAACTTCCATTAAAGGCTGCTCTGCTCAGTTTCCATGGTGACATGTGGTTGTTTACCCATCAAGATGAGATGCTTTACAATAACAAATGGTCATGTTAAAGGCATGCTGATATTATTAACATAAATTGTGCATCGTATGCCTGAAAGAAAATAACATCTAATCCAAACAATTATAGGGAGCCAGTTTTCAGTTGTGAAAACAGTTAGACAGACAACTTTCCTGACTAAATAAAAAACAAACCTTAAAAAGAATGTTGTGGAAACCAAAAATTGTTAGCTGGGACAAAAGTCACCTAATTTCAAACCAAGCATCTTTCTGTTGGTCAACACCATGCTTGAACAATTTTTCGCCCTGAAACATGAAATTCCAGATCTCATTAATTACTGCTGAATATGACTTTATTTCACCTACGAATTCACCGATCAATGATAAACCACACACGCCAATCCATTTATTTCATGAGTGAAAAAATAATGTGGTTATGGAGATTGCGGTCATGTTATATGTACACGATTTTAATTATATTTTAATTTTAAATAATATTAAGCACAGTTCACTGATGTCATGTGTAAAATGTTTTAACAAATACTGCAATATTCCATAAACAAAGAATGGACAATTTTGATTTCATGGAGACAGAGGAAAAAGTTGCTCCTTTAAAAAGGCTGCCTGCTGTGAAACTTTACATTTCCGCGACATATTTGGAACTGCATGACGGAAACTTATGCGAATAAGGCCTTTAATGTAGCTTGCTGGCATTAAAAACAACAACATTTAAAGCCAGTGCCCTGTCCACTTCTCAGTGCAGCGACCTCATGCTGTCTCACACCAGGCATCAAAAAACATTGATGACAGCATTAAATGATGGTGGTCAATTAAGTGCTTGCAGAAGAGGCTGTTAGCATTTCAAAGCTTTCTGAGAAAGTGGGCCTTGAAGGGCTTTTCAACTGAGATACCCCACAAAGTCTCTCAGCACGACTCACTGTGGGCTGTAACATAAAGAACAGACCGAGAGCACAATTCCATTTCCCCTTCGTGGATGCTGAAGTGGTGCTTTGATCTGCAAATTTTATCAATAGCGACCAAACCATTTCGAGCCTCAAGTGCTTTCAACAGTTTAGTACATACTTATATAAGCATCAACTGATATTCCATAATCTAACAGAGTATACATTTCTGCTGGTTATTGCATAGGGTCACAGACAGTTTACTGACAGGGATTTATTGTGTCGCACCACACAGTTATATTGTGTTCTATTGTTTTTTTATAGACGTCGCTCGTGTCCGATGTAGACATGAAGACATTTTGGTAAATGTTTAGATGTATTTGTCTGTGGAACAGAAAAATAAGCATTTTCACAGTGAGGAGCGAGCACCAGTGGCTGTCAAGATAATTAATAAAAACTGCACAATATACGCTTCCATAATCCAAGCCCTCTACATTCAAATGATGTGTGCAAGGAATAGACTAAAATATAAATAATTAAACCGACGAACTATCCTTTTGATCTCGATAGCACGCACGTACGCCCCGTTCACACTGCAGGCAAAAGTGGCCCAAATCTGATTTTTTTGGGGTCAAGTGACCAGGTCAGACTTCTTCAGAGGTAGCGTGAACATTCAAATCTAGCCCAGATCTGATTTTTTCAAATCCGATTTAGACCACATACATATGTCACATGTGGTCCTGAATCAGACCCAGATCTGATTTTTTTCAATGCAGCCGCAGTGTGAACAATCAAGGCGGATTTGATGCGACTTTTACATCAATCTACGTCGACATTTGTCACAATTATGCACCGGCGAAGCCCTAGACACAACAGACACAGACAGTTAGGGCTGGGACGATTACCGCAATACCGCGGTCACGTAACTCCAACGTAACTTATCAAAAGATGGAGCAAATCCCTTTCGCGAGTTGGGGAGCACAATGTTCCATGACACATAGCATTACATTCGTATTAGAGATGCGCGGATGGGCTATTATTATTTCATCCGCAACGGAACCGCAGCACAAAACTCATCATCTGTCCGCACCAACGTTTTTTGATCAATTTTAAGGTCTATGAGCGATGCAAGGCGCTGCTGCCGCGAGGCTAGAAAGCTCCTGGCTGTTCTAGGAAGGAGACTGCGCATGCAGCAAAGATATTTAAAGGCTAAAGTCCCTAGTATAGCCTATTGGCTATGTTGTATCCTCAGAATATCAGCAGTGAACTCCGTCTCCGATGGGCGCACGAGTTTCGGTTCATTTATGAGACGAGCTCTAGTTCACGCGCAAGAGATCGCACCGTCGCTTCCACATCGTCCTGATTATATGTCTGCTATATTTGTATAATTCCAGGCAATTAGTAAATGAAACAGTGATTAAAATTAAGATACAATTTATACAAAACGAAATTTAATTTAATGAAAGGCTTTCTACAAAACAAAACTTAATAAAGTGGTCAAAATCATGTCTGACCCATCTTATGATCCTATCTTAGTCATGGTGTTCACTTTTCATATAATCGACATAGATTAAATAAAAAATAAAATTATATTATGTTAACATAAATATGGAATATAATTTTTGTAATTAAGACATGTTGGAGAAGGTGTTCATCTTTCATTTCGTTCAACATCATAATGTATTCTCCTGAAAATGATGAATTCAATGCGAATGTATCTGAGAATATTCTTAAATAAGGAAATCTATTCAGTGATTGGTTCATGCCAAATTACAGCTTAATGAAAATTGGACTCTTTCAAATTGTGCTCGTTTGTTTTCGGATGTAGGTGAAAATATTTAACAAAGTCTGTCTAGAAAAAACGCCTTCTGGTGAGTGCGCGGAAGTCTGTCTCGGGGGGGGGGGGGGGGGGGGGGGGGGGGTTCCATTCACAACCATTATGAAATAAATGCGAATATGCTTACTTCCTCCATAACCTCCCGAACTTTAGTGCAACCGCTTGCTGCGTCTGATGTCGTTATTGTTCTTTTGCGCATGCCGGTTAGTTTGAAACCTCAAACAGTTCACACTGCAATCAGATATAGGTCACATTTTAAAAGGTAATGTGAACAGCCAATCAAAAAATCGGATCTGAGCAAAAAATCAGAATTGAGCATTAGGACTTGCGGTGTGAACGTGGCCTTAGAGCCATCTCTGCCACCCAATGGATGAGCCACACAAAGAAACACGCTTCTATAAGCTTTAATATATATATATATATATATATATATATATATAACACACACCAAGGTTATTATAGTTTTGCTTTTTTAAATTAGTTTAGTTTTAATATCGTTTTCAATTTTGCTTAAAATTTCAGTTTAGTTTTAGTTAGTTTCATTAATGGTTTTGTTCGTTTTAGTTTAGTTTTTATTTTGCAAACACATTTCTATTTAGTTTTTATTTTATTTAGTTTCAGTTTTAGTTTTAGTAACTATAGTTTAGCAGAGCAAGCAGTACACTTCCAGTGTAGACCAAAGCAAGACGTTTAATTTAAGTTTAATGTTTGCACAGATAACAGTTAACTCTTGTGCAGACATCTCAATAATAAAATTAAAATAATGGTTTGAGATTGAACAAAGCACCAAATGGAACTTAAAAGTATACAAGAAAATGTTATTTCTTGACCAGAGTGAGGGAGTGTGTGTGTGTGTGTTGTGTGACGTGTCCTGGTATTTCATAGCCTACACAGCAAAATCTGTAGTGTTAATTTGAGTTAAATTCCCAGTGTAAATTATTCCGAGTGAATGGGTGTTGATTTGTGTGTTATTTTAACACTTGCAGTGCTAAAAAAGCTCTGTGGGGGGCGTCATTTCAAGGAGTCAGGAGTATAGGCTACACTAATTTTGAGTTACTTTCCACATCCGGTTTTTTCGCGCTCATTGACGAGCGGGAGAATCACTCGTCTCTTCACTTACCGATTGGGATATTCGGCTTAAAAGGTAAGAACCACATTTATCAACTTATAAAGGCTGTTAACGTTAGCACTAGTCGGTATTTAAACCTTGTTTTAACGTTAAGTGGAGTGTGATGCAGTCGATTTGCAAACGTGTGGATTAAGTTAACGTTGGGTGTCGTCGTCGGTAACTTATATATATATTTTTTTTAATTAACGTTAGTTGATGGTTGAGAGAGAACATTGTGTGAGAGAACATGTGTGAGAGGACATTTCTGTTAGGAATATTCGGTTAGAAGGGTGAGAAGAACCACATTTATCAATTTATAGAATGTTAGTCTTAATGTTTGCAAATCGACAGTCAAATTAGGCTAGTTCAGCAACTGAAAAACTGTAAAATTACGCCAGCGCGTTTTAATATAACGTTAACAACATGTGCTTAACAGTGTTTGTAACGTTACATTTAAGAAAACCACTGGTCAGTGTGCTTATAGTAACGTTTAATCAAAGTCATTTTATGTGGCGTCGTCGTCAGGTTCAAAATGCGTTGCATGTCTGCGTGCAGGGAAAATTCACATTTTTCGTCGGCGCCAACATTTGTGCTGCTTCCAGCGCCAAGGTTATTTGATGTTCAGATTTAACTGTTTTTTTTTTTTTTTTTAAATTGCAATAAACTGATAAAACTAAGCCGAAATACAGACATCGTGATGTAGATTTGTAAAACGTTTGAATTCATACTACGGTAGCCTATATCAGGTCCATCCGCGAGACAACAAGCAAACAACTTTTAAAATGTTTGTTCTCTAAATAGAGTTTTGGGCTATGGTGGATGCATGCAAGTGGTAATCATGAACCCAAAATAAACTAATTCTGCCGTGATTTACTTTCTTAAATGGGTAAAAACGTATGCCGAAGCCGCAACATCATGATCCAGATGAAAAATTAAATCAGGTCTGTTAGCAAAATGATAAGCAAACAACTTTTAATAATGCTTGGTTTCTGAATGAAGTTCAAAAAAGTTTCCAGGGCATCATGTTTCAAACCAGAATATTTTTTCAATTTGTTTCACTGCATATTAGCAATTTTCACTGCTTGTTTGCCACTTAAACATAAGCTAACATATATCCTTGCAGTTAAGATTGAACCACTTCTCACTTTTTCTCCACTAGGTGCAGTTTCAGGATGTTACCATGTTGCTGAAGGTGAAATACCATAGTGTCAAGAAGTACATCAAATTGCACTCAGGCTTCACCTATTCAGAATTCACCAGGGAAGGTAAATAGCCATCCTTTAAAGGCCAAACTAAATATGTAGCCACTTTTGCAACAAATCACAGTACATGATTATCTGTGGCTGACCTATTTAAATACTTTTGGCTGTATTTAACAGTTTATTAAAATGTTGTTATTTTAATTGCAGGGCTTTACTTTTAATGACAGTTCATAGTGTAATCATCAACATTAGTTAGTACATGGCAGTAGACTTTTGCTGCAGATTCTTTAACATTTACAAGTCAAGGAAATAGAGTTAAGTAGGAAGATTTAAAACTTGCTCCAGGTGACTCTATCTTGTTACATTCTTTCTTTTTATAGTCAAAAATAAGTTTGGGCTTCCTGATGAGGCTCAACTTTACATTTTTGATGAAACTGACACAGCAGTAGAGGAAGACATTCTTCTAGAGCTGTTGGAGGCCAATCCAGACATGTGCCTGACAGTACGTCAGTACAGCATTTCAGATGAAGGTAGGTGTCATTAAGAAAACTTGTGTTTATGGATGGGGCTCTTTGATGCAGCTGACATTGACCTTTCTTTATGGAACGAAGAAGGCAGTGGGCAATGAAGGAAACAAGTTTGTTACTGATTACTAAAAATATCATCCAAATACTTTAGGGTAACTTAAAATGTTTATACTAAAATGGGTAAAGCCACAAAAAGTTAAGTTAATCAAATTCTCTCTTTTTAAAGAATTTTCTCCTTTACCACCATCTTCAACACCATCTTCCCTCACGGATACCACATCCCTTTCTTCAAGTGACAGTGACCGTAGAGAACTGAGTATTCCCACAACAAGCAGAAATGTATTCAGCAAAGAACACATGAGCAGTTCTGCAACAAAGGCTTCCGTGTCAGAGGCAGCAAAGGAGGTAATTGAGAGCTGAAAACTTCTTATAATTGATGGTAAATCAAATTAAGGTGTCATGCTAAATTAAGATTATCAACAATTGAAGCATTTGGTTCCAAACTCTCCTTATCAAAGAAAATGTTATTACTTTGCCCCTTCCTAGATTTTTACCATACAGACATGTTGTGCTATGTTTTTTCTGATTTGATTTAATAGAAAGAATTAAACACTAAAACTTAAATTTCATTTTCCTGTTATGTGAGTAGATGGTAGAAAAGGCCTTGCTTAAGAAGCCTGGAGGAGAGAATATTCTTGAAGAGTACAAGTCAGAAAATTCACTAATGCACCGCACTCGGAGACAGCTTGTCAACCTATTGGCGAGTGATATGACTGAGAGACATGGGTAAGATTTAAAAAGGTTTTTATTACAAAGGAATTTAAAAAAAGGATGTAATCTTGTAATGATATAACTAATGTTTATCGTACTATATAAAGAGGAATTATTAAAGATTGACTTTCTTCACTCTATAGCAGGTTTCCTTCCCGTCAGCAGAAGGAGAAGTATGCCCTGGGAATTATTACTCTCTTTCCCTCACTGAAGGATCCTTTTTCTCCAAATGGCTATGTAAGTTTAAAACCTTAAGAAAACACAGCACCTAATTTACAGAAAAGGGCTTTGGTGTTGTAGTTTTCATTATAAAGTAATTACAGTTGCTTATAAAAGTGAAAGGATTTGATAATTCAACAACAATATCGATAATAGTGCCCTGATTTGAAATTACTTGGGTTATAAGGATATTGCAAATTAATTTGAAAAAAGAAAATCTATGAAATAAGTCATTGTTCTTTTGTTTCACAATGCTGCATCTGCACTTTCTGTAAGATAATTTTGTGTTTATTCATTTAAATGTAACAGGAGCATTTCTATGATGGGGAAAAGGGCACTGGATATTTAGCATGGCGCCTCAAAACCATTTCCAGGACTGCAGGAAAACGGCCAGTCAAGGAAGCCTCGGTGTATCAACCACAAGGACCAAAGCGCCGAAGATCAGCAAGCACACTGCCTGAGCAACTAGATGGAGATGCCTGCAGGGAGGCCATTTCATTTCTTGTTCACTCTCCTGATGAAGCAAGTGTATTTCAGAAGATGAAGATGACATTTCAACATCGTCAGGACCTAGTGCATGACCCACAAAGAAGCACAGATGTCTTCAAAACATTTCCACGCTTTTTGGATGTCAAAGGACTGGTGAGTTGTATATTTCTTTTATTTAAACTTAAGTATTCAATAACCAGTGTTTTGTGGGATGTTAGCCATGAAAATACACAATCATTTATCTTCCTGGCTTATTTATTTACTGTATTCTTTTTTTACTAAATCTTTATTTTGATTTAAACTGGTTTAATATACCACAAACTGATATAAAATTAAAAAAATCACTGAGCGCACCAATGCACTGAGCTCTAGCCTCATATATATGCGTGTGTGTATAATTAATAGGTGAATCAAGACTTCCTGCTGCTGTTTGGTGCTGAAATGGCCTCCAAGATGCTTGAGAAGTGGGACACCTCATTCAAGCCCAAGGTCATCAAAGAGGCCAAACAACTGACTCAGACAAATGAGCTGTGCCGACTTCTAAAAGCTGCTGAGAAACTCACAGAGAACGATGAAATGAGTAAGCTACACAGCATGCATGGTTCATAATACAAATTAGTTAGCTAGTTTTATCTTTTCCTATTAGACTTTAATGCCTTGTTTTTCCTCCTGATAGACTGGGACAGTGACATCGCTTCTATGCTGCTGCTTCTCTATCTCTTGCCACCCTCAGCTGGACGGAAGAGGACCAAAATAAGTCCAAGTGATGCAGTGGACAAAATGGTGCACTTTCACAAGGTACATTTATATGTCTCATTTGTTAATATTCCATGAGAAGACATTTTTTTTTAGTTCTATGCACTTGCCAGCTTTTCCTGTCCATATTTTGCTTTTAAGTGCATTCCTTCTAGGGATGTGACTGAGGAAATTTTACCAATGGTTACCGTTAATCGACGTGTGACAACACTAATACCGGTATCACCAGGGGGTGGGGTGTAGTGGAGTTTTTCCCTCTTTTGCTCCTCGTTTTTAAATCACTCATTTTAAAGTGAAAGAAAAATGGACACGGCCGCACAGGCGTTCATAACGGTCCTCATGTCTCTCGTTGAAGCTCAACTTTGAATGAATGAATGAAAAGCCTGATCTCTTGAAAGTGCGTATCAATACCACGATTTTCTGTTTCTATGTAGGATTCTATTTATACAGAGAAATTACTTTTCCTGTGCATATGATCCGCACTTCTGGCGTACATATAATACGTCCCTAACCCACACCCCTACCCATTGAGTATCATATGCAAGCAAAAAGTAATTTCAGTGTATAGATAGCACACCAAATGCAAACATAATCTCATGCTATAGATACGCAGTAGTAGGAGATCGTGTTGGAGCAAACTGAGAACGTTCGTTCCACGCACCGTTATAAATGCCTGTGCGGCCGTTACCATTTTACTTTCACTTTCAAATTAGCATCAATTCAAGGGTTGCAATTGTTTGAAAATTGGGTTAATTATTAAAGGATAAAGACAAACTTGCTAAATGGGCGCTTCCCACAATCATCTTGTCAGACCGTGAGGTGAAATCTGACTCTTACTGTTATTACTGGCCAGTATGTCCCAGTTATTTAGGGGGACTGCTTTCTAGGGATGTCCCGATCCGATACTCAGGATCGGTATCGGCTCCGATACTGCCATTTTTGCGGGATCGGGTATCGATCAGACATTGATCAGACGAGGCCGATCCAAATCCGATATTGTGGGTATACTATTATGTGTTATTGTTAAGCCCCACGAAAGGCACAAAAACATTCTAAAGTACCATAACGTTTTCGTGCACTCTATTATAAGTGTTCTGAAGCCATTATGTGAGATATAAATTAATATTTAAGTCATTAAATTCAAGATCACGTAAAATTTTCCAAATCAGTCATTCTCCATTCAGCATTCAAACAGCGCGTCGCGTTCGGTTACAGTCAATGATGAAACTATCTTCAAGATGATTCAATGTTAATACTATTATACTTGATCTGTAAGATAAAGGTCTATGTTTTCGCATAAAACAACTTTATCTTGCTGGACTTTAT
Organism: Tiaroga cobitis; assembly: GCA_030578255.1. Taxonomy (NCBI): domain Eukaryota; kingdom Metazoa; phylum Chordata; class Actinopteri; order Cypriniformes; family Leuciscidae; genus Tiaroga; species Tiaroga cobitis. The sequence continues at coordinate 35,576,844 of CM060606.1, forward strand.
TGCTGTAACTCAATCGTGTTACTCTCTACCGGGTGTCGGACGCTGTCAGTTTGATCCGTAGGGTTTGATCACAACACTAGAGTCAGAGCACTATAATTGTTCTTCACGCGCACAGTAACTGAAATTTAAAACTGTTAAAAGAAAAGGCTCAATAAACGATTGCATAGATAGATACTGTATAATACACTGTCCATCAATATGTATCTCCGTTGTGCATTGAACTTTTCAAAGCGGACTCGATGCGCTGCGTGCTGTAACTCCACGTGGCTTCAAGCGCATCATTCTCCGCTTGGGATGTGCATAAGCGCTTTGTGCCGCACTGTATTGGAGCCTTTCATATCATAATGCAGTGACGCAATTAAAGCTTATTAACATTAATAATTATTAATGTTGCTGCCTCATTAAATAGCTGTGCAATACACTTAAAACATGTCTCAATTTTATAGCAGATTTAGCTATATCTAAAATAATTATCTTTTTCATTTTTGTTATCTTGTTTTTCATGAATGTATTTTACAACAATAAAAAGAACAATGTGTATTATCCACTAATCTAGTTTATAATAGCATTTTTGTCATAGATTATGATCATATATTTTGGGGATTTGTTGTTTACCTTTATAATGAAGCTGTCTGTATTAAGTAGATTGATTATCACTCTTGTGTGTGTTAAACACAGTTTAACACACAGTTATAGAAATTCTACTTGATTTAAAAAACAAAAACTGTACTGGTATTTACAATGTAGAATGCTGCTGTTTAAATTGTTTTAACTTTAAACCTGTTGGTAGCTAGCTAGCTTTAAGTACTGAAGTACCTGTATTTTCTTTCATTTATATATTTCTTTATTTTTTTGTAGTGTTTGAATAAAGGGTGGCAATCTTTCATAATCAACTGTTGTTGTGGACTATATAGGAGGTATATTTTAGGTGGCTAATTGAGAAAATTGCTATATTTTTTATTAGTTTAAGAATAAAATAAAAATATCGGATTAATATCGGTATCGGCAAAAGCCAAAGCTACGGCATCGGTATCGGTATCGGAAGTGAAAAAGTGGTATCGGGACATCCCTACTGCTTTCACGTTGAAGCAAATGATCGCAAATCACAGGGGCAGTTTACAAAGTCTATTACATTAACATGGACCAGCAAGTACCAGATTTACTTGAAGGTATATACATTTATAATATATTTTTTCTTCTTTTAGTCATGCTGCAGCATCAATGAATATATGCAGGAAAGAGAGGGTAAACAACCGTACATCCTTGCAGTTGGCCGAACCCAGAAGAAGATTGATGCCTTCTACATCGCCGTTGACAAACAGCTCATCCCCTGCCAAGCCACCAGCTCATTGGGTGCTTTTGATGAACTGTTTAAATCCCACTACGTCTTTAACTTATCTTATGATGAGTCCCTGGTCCATTTCTACACTTTTTTGCAGACAACGGTCTACAACATTGATGTTACCACAACAGATGAGTCTCCAAGAGTTCGTGAGTTGCGGGCAAAACTTTTGAATAACATATGATTATGTTTAAATGTTTCATTTGTCAAGCAGTGCATGCTACCAGCCAGTGCCTAATAACTCATTTGCGGATCGGGCACAGTTTCTATCCAAGCACCAGGTTTAAGTTAATATGTGCACAAGATAATTGTAGGCGTCAGTTTTCAACATTTGCAGGTTTAAAAAAACATTTAGTTCATGTTCATAAGAGTTGTCAAAGTGGTGATGCAGAAACCTCAGAGTCATTTCAGGCTGATTTTCACATTTTGCAAAATAGTACAGAAGTTGAAGGAACAAGTGTCGTGCAGAGCCCTGATGCTGGGTATTTTGACAACAATGGATCAGGCCAAAGTGTCACAGAAAACACAAAACATATCTGTGCTACAATTGTTGCCAAACTCCATGGTAGTGGTATGGCAAATAGTGTAGTTTCATCAATTATTAGTGATTTGGAAGAACTTGCTGGTGGACTGCACTCCCAAGTTAAGCATGAAATACTGTCTGCTGTGCCAAAAGATAACCCTGTAAGATCTTCATTGGAAAAGGGTTTTGAGAATTTTGAAAACCCATTTGTGAGTTTTAATACTGAAACTAAAAGAATGAAGTATTTCAATGAGAAATGGGGGATTGTGGAGCCAGTGCAAAAAAATTTAGGAGTTCGATTTGATACAAGGCTAAATAAAAATACAGGTACTTATGCTCAGGTCCCAGTAAAAGACACTTTTGTTTACATTCCAATTTTGGAAACTATTAAATTTATCTGTCGCAATTCTTACATTTGTGAACTGCTTTCAAAGCCTTGTGTATCAAAAGACAGATATGAAGACTTTAGTGATGGAAGTTATTTTAAGTCACATCCATTGTTCTCAAAAACACACACTTCTTTACAAATTCAGCTTTACTATGATGACTTTGAGACTGCTAACCCACTGGGTTCAAAACGTGGTGTTCACAAAGTTGGTGCACTCTATTTTGTCCTCCGAAATCTTCCTCCAAAGTTAAACTCTGTATTGATGAACATCCATTTGGTTGCATTGTTTCATGCAGAAGATGTGAAAAAATATGGCTTTGATCCTATTTTACAGCCTCTGATTGATGACATCAAAATATTGGAGAGTCATGGCATTGATTTGCCTTTCTCATCTGAAAAGGTCTATGGCACTATATGTCAGATAACTGGGGACAACTTGGGGATGCATGGTATAATGGGTTTTGTTGAGTCTTTCAGTGGACGTCACTTCTGTCGTTTGTGTTTGATTGAAAAAGATGAAGCTCAGAATGTTTACAAAGAGGATGACCCAAAGATAATCTTGCGTGGAAAAGAGCTTTTTGAAATGCACTGCAGCGAGTTGCAATCAGATCCACAAAAGCTGTGTGTGTTTGGTCTAAAGAAGAATTCAACTCTTAACAGCCTACAGTACTTTCATGTTTGCTACAACTTTTCTTTGGACATAATGCATGACATTCTTGAAGGGGTGGCTCAGTATGAGATTAAGTTACTGTTTGAATATCTCTCTGAAAATGTTTTGGCAAAACCTGTTCTTTTGTCACGAATATACGCTTTTGACTATGGCTACTTGGAGCGCAAAAATCGCCCGACAAGGGTCAACTTGGACAGTATCGGCAATAATATAGGACTCAACTCTATTCAGACTCTTTGTCTGGTAAGAAACATTCCTTTGATTTTTGGTGACATTGTGCCGGAAGGAAACGAGAACTGGACTTTGCTGTTGCTCTTACTGCAGATAATTAACATAATATTCTCTCCATCTGTTACACTAGGCATGACTGTGCATTTGAAGCATTTAATAATGGAACATCATGAGTTGTTCAAACAGTTGTATCCAAGTAGGAATCTGATTCCTAAACATCATTTTATGTTACATTACCCGTCTTGTATTCGAAAAATTGGACCATTAATACATATGTGGAGTATGAGATTCGAGGCAAAACACAGGGTTTTCAAAAGCACACTCAAAAACTTCAAGAACATCACAGTATCACTTGCCAAAAAACATCAAATGTCCATAGCATCTAATTGGGAAACATCTCCTTTGAACCATGTTGAGTACGGACCTTTGAAAACATTTAATGTGGACAATGAGGAAAATGTTGAAATGTTTGCCCAAGCTCTGCCCGCTGAAGCAAAAGACATCTTCTCTACTAACTGGGTAAAGATCAGTGGGGTAGAGTACAGAGCCGGGTTAGTCATTTGCAGTAGCACAGAACAGGTAATGCCTGTTTTTTGCAGAATTAAAAAAATGCTTTTAGTCAACAGTGTGATCTACTTCCTAGTGAACAAGCTTATGGTTGACCATTTTAATGAGCACTTTCATGCCTACAATGTGTTCGAAAGTGATGAAACGGATGTGATGAAAGCAGACTCTCTTCAAATTTATAAGCCTTTTGACTTACAAAGTGCTTATGGTAAAGATGATAGCCTTTACATTGTACCATTATTTTCTCTGTGAATGTGCATATAGAGTTCAATTGTATGGTGCTTGGATATTTTGCCTTTATTAAAAAAAAAAGTTGAATTATTTGTACGTTTATTTTTTCCTATAGTGAAAAGGCATTTTCAGAACATTGTATGTAACAACTATCTTGAATACACTAGTGTTATTATAATAACACAGAATGATTTAAATTAACAATTTTAAGAGTAAGGGAGTAACACGATTAAGAGTTAAAAATACTATTAAAGTGTGACTGAATGTTAGGAATTAACACCAAGGAATAACACAAGTGTAGTGTAAAAATTACTAATAAATGTGTTAAGAAATAACACTCTGAGTGTTACATTTTTAACACTTATTATGGAGTTAAAATATTATCACTATCCAAAGTGTTAATTTAACTCTGGACGGGTGAGAATTATATAAACTCTGTGAAAGTGTTAAATTTAACACTATGGGAGTTGAAATAACACTGACGTTTTTGCTGTGTACATTGCAGGGAAATGTCTCCACAAGGATAATAATATTATTAGCAGAAAATGTTTTGTACAAATAATAACAGCACCTTTCAGCCTTTCAACCTTCATGAAAACATTACATCTCAAACATACATTAGCCTAGAACATTAAGTTTTTTTGTGCTTGACGAACTTGTTTCGAGACACGTCTCGATTCGAAAATGAAATGGCATTCTAAAAATGCTGCGCTCAAGTTAAAAGAAGTTCAACTTGCGTCTCATTACCTCGTGTTATTTCCCATTCCACCGCAAAAGATGAATCCTTTATGAACAGCCGCTTCGGACAAGCGATGTGTTCTACGTTACGGTCCTTCATTGAGCGCGTCACAGGACAGCGGTTAATCGCCTCAGCAACTTCACGCGTATGAAGCGTCAAATCAGGCATTTCCGTAAACAGCCAGAGGTCAGATTTTTCCGCTGAAGTAAAGAGTTTATTAATCACGAAAAGTCGATTATTTATTTTTGCTAATTATTATTTTATTTCAGTTAGTTTTTCAGTAACTGTTGTTAGTTTCGTTTAGTTTTACATTTATTATGAATTTTTTATTTTATTTCAGTTTACGAAAATGATTTGACCAATAGTTTTAGTTTCAGTTTTCGTTTACGAAAATAACCTTGACACACACACTCACCTATAGGATTATTAGGAACACCTGTTCAATTTCTCATTAATGCAATTATCTAAATCAACTAATCACATGGCAGTTGCTTCAATGCATTTAGGGGTGTGGTCCTGGTCAAGACAATCTCCTGAACTCCAAACTGGATGTCAGAATGGGAAAGAAAGGTGATTTAAGCAATTTTGAGCGTGGCATGGTTGTTGGTGCAAGACAGGCCGGTCTGAGTATTTCACAATCCGCTCAGTTACTGGGATTATCACGCACAACCATTTCTAGGGTTTACAAAGAATGGTGTGAAAAGGGAAAAACGTCCAGTATGCGGCAGTCCTGTGAGCGAAAATGCCTTGTTGATGCTAGAGGTCAGAGGAGAATGGGCCGACTGATTCAAGCTGATAGAAGAGCAACTTTGACTGAAATAACCACTCGTTACAACCGAGGTATGCAGCAAAGCATTTGTGAAGCCACAACACGCACAACCTTGAGGCGGATGGGCTACAACAGCAGAAGACCCCACCGGGTACCACTCATCTCCACTACAAATAGGAAAAAGAGGCTACAATTTGCAAGAGCTCACCAAAATTGGACAGTTGAAGACTGGAAAAATGTTGCCTGGTCTGATGAGTCTCGATTTCTGTTGAGACATTCAGATGGTATAGTCAGAATTTGGCGTAAACAGAATGAGAACATGGATCCATCATGCCTTGTTACCACTGTGCAGGCTGGTGGTGGTGGTGTAATGGTGTGGGGGATGTTTTCTTGGCACACTTTAGGCCCCTTAGTGCTAATTGGGCATCGTTTAAATGCCACGGCCTACCTGAGCATTGTTTCTGACCATGTCCATCCCTTTATGGCCACCATGTACCCATCCTCTGATGGCTACTTCCAGCAGGATAATGCACCATGTCACAAAGCTCGAATCATTTCAAATTGGTTTCTTGTACATGACAATGAGTTCACTGTACTAAAATGGCCCCCACAGTCACCAGATCTCAACCCAATAGAGCATCTTTGGGATGTGGTGGAACGGGAGCTTCGTGCCCTGGATGTGCATCCCACAAATCTCCATCAACTGCAAGATGCTATCCTTTCAATATGGGCCAACATTTCTAAAGAATGCTTTCAGCACCTTGTTGAATCAATGCCACGTAGAATTAAGGCAGTCCTGAAGGCGAAAGGGGGTCAAACACAGTATTAGGATGGTGTTCCTCATAATCCTTTAGGTGAGATATATATATATATATATATGACAATGTTATATATTTATTTAACTTTTACTTTAAAGGTATACTCTACCCAAAAATGAAAATTCTGTCATCATTTACTCACCCTCAAGTTGTTGCAAACCTGTATGAGTTTCTTTCTTCTGCTGAACACAAAGGAAGATATTTTGAAGAACGATTGGAACCAAACAGTTGTTTGGCACCATTGACTTCCATAGTAGAAAAAAAAAAGAAGTCAATGGTGCCAAAGTTCCAATCGTTCTTCAAAATACCTTCCTTTGTGTTCAGAAGAAGAAAGAAACTCACAGGTTTGCAACAACTTGAGGGTGAGTAAATGACAGAATTTTAATTTTTAGGGTGGAGTATACCTTTAAAGTAATTACACAAGGAAATTTATGCAGATGAATAAACTATTCAAATAAAAGTTACTTACAAATATGAGGATCCAATAAACCCACAGAAGATATTTTAAGGTATGAAACTAGACATTAAAAAGTGACTCTTGCTCTAATAAATCTGCACTAAACAAGTTTGTTTTAAATAAGTAATCATAGGTTAGTTTCTGTAAAGATTCATTTTTATTAATTGTCCACAGGGCCAGCAATGCATGGATACAATAATGGTTTCATTTAGGAAATCAGTTTAACACTGCAAAGTACACCAATACCAAATCTGTTTTTTTTTTTTTGAGAGCGAGAGCGAGAGAGAGAGAGAGAGAGAGAGAGAGAGAGAGAGAGAGAGAGAGCGAGAGCGAGAGAGAAAGATTAGACCTGCTATTGTAACCGTTTATTGCTCAGACCGGAACACGGAATTTAAAATTGAAGAAAAAAAAAAAAGGGACTTTTCTAAAACACTTATTAAATCATTTTTTAGCTCATACATGCACACAATCATTCACGACAGTCAGTCTCCAGGAGGCACACTAAAGATCTTGGTTAAAAAAAAATTAAGAAAATAAAGCAAAAAAACAAAGTCCATAAAAAAGGTCTCTGATCATCTACCGGACCATATCCAGTGAATGTTTGGGCTCCCCATAAAGCGGGATAAAAGGTTTAATCAGATGATACTCATCCTACCCTCTTCACAACCTACCACCTCCCTCATTTGCTGGCTTAGCTCAGCACAGGAAGCATTACCAATCCCAAACTCCCCCAATCTTGATCAAGCTTTAGGTTACAGAGACCACTGATACAGTAGATTGGCTCTGCTGTCTTTAGTCAAGGAGTTAAAGATCAGCTCTCCTGCTTGTCTTTGACCAGCAGGACTGTGTGCTGCCCTCCACTGGACACTGATAGAACTACACGGTTCTCCAGCTGCTTGCCTGTCATTTCCACTGGGCTCCATTCATCCTCCTCTTCTCCTGTACCCAGCTGCAAGTTGGTACCCATTCCCCAGGAAAACACAGAGCCTGGCCAACAGATACCGAAAACACAGCTTTAAAGCAAGATCAAAACAAGCCAACAGTACATTCTATGTTACTTGTTAATGTCCTAAAAAAAAAAAACTGCTGTGAAGGGGTGCAATTAATGTAATCAGTGGTTGAGGATACATTTGTGAACAATATACACACTACGCCATTTGCTGCTTTTGCCATTTAAAAATATAGGGACAAACAATGCTACAACCCAAACGGTATCAAACTATAAATGCACTGATCAGTTTTGATTAGATAAAAGTGTTTAAATATCTGCCATAAAAGCACACTACCGTTCTATTCAAAAGTTTGGAGTCAGTTTTTTTTTTTTTTTTTTTTGAAAAAATTGAACACTTATTCAACAAGGATGCATTTAAGGCCATGTCCACACTAATACGTTTTCGTTTGAAAACGCATCTTTTTCTCTCCGTTTTGGCCCTCCGTCCACACTGAGACGGCATTTATATTAATGAAAACAAAGCTTTTTGAAAACACTCCAAAGTTTACTGTAGTGTGGACTGCGAAAACAGAGGGATTTAAAAACGATGACGTAATTTTAGTCATGTGACACATTGTACCAATAGATATCCATGTTTATACCGGTATTGTGCCTATTATGTGCTATTCACTTTCAGACTGTTGCTAAAATGTGCTATTTTGCACACTCTTCATATCACAGTCCTGCAAAGATGACAGAAAATTTACTCACATTTGCTGTCCTGCAGCAAAACATGAGCAGTTGCGTTTTAGACCAAACATATGGTGACTGAGTGCGACCTGGAAGCATCAGTGAATGGGGAGATATTTTGCTAAATAAAATGATCCTGTCAGAAAAATTGCGTGATAACTATTTTTCCATCTGTATCATCTCAGTGAGCTTTTACGCATGCGCAGTAAGGTGAATTTAGCGTTTTCAGGCGTTTGTCAAAAGTTTCTCTGTCCACACTAGCGTTTTCCGACGGCTCAGTGTGGATGAGCGTTTTTAAATGAAAACGCCGTTTTCAAATGTATCTGGATTAAAGTAGACTGTGATCAAAAGTGACATTTAATGTTACAAATGTACTATTTGTTTGAACCTTCTATTCAAAGAATCCTGAATAAAAATGCATCATTTCCACAAAAAAAATTTAAGCAGCTGTTTTCAACATTAACAAGAAATGTTTCTTGAGCACCAAGTCAGCATATTAGAATGGTTTCCGAAGGATCATGTGACACTGGTAGCCTGGGTTTCCCCATGCTGCCTTGCCGCAGCGCGATTTTATTCACGCTGCTAGGCAGCCTGGACCCCATGAACCAAATTTCCCCCTGAGATAGGGAACCAATCACAGAACGGGGAGGGAGCACAGGCACATTTGATAGACATACAGGCGCATTTGATAGACATTCGTAGCACCCAATAATACGGCTCTGGGCATTCGTAAACTACGCCTCAAATACGAGAAAATGAACATGTGGTTTCCAGACCACATCTCATTCTCAATTATACGTGGTCTGGCGTTAGCCAGGCTATGACACTGGAGTAATGGTGCTAAAAATGAGCTTAGCCTTAACAGGAATAAGTTACATTTTAAATTGCAATAAGTTCATGCAATATTACTGCCTTTTTGGTACTTTTGCAAAAGTACAAAGTTTCTCTGGGAAATGCAATACTTTTGCAAGAGAATCTACCATCTCATTTTATCCCCCCCATCACCATGTGCTTAGGGGCTCCGTAGTTTACTATATTTTTTATCAAATAATTGCAGTCTTGGTGAGCATAAGCGATTTTTTTAGGTTCTCTGTGTATATATACCAAATTTGCATGTGGTCTGAAATCATTTACAATGCATATCAAGTTTTGTAAAACAACTTGTAGAGGCAAAAAATATTTAGAATTAGTCAACATGAACCTTAAGTCAAAAAGGTCTGTTTAGCAAAATTATTTGAAGGGGTTGGAGTGCATCTAAACCAGGACAGGGTGTATTCTCACCTTGTTTGGTTACAGCGAAGCTCACAGAGGCACCACAGGCAATGACCTGAGCGTCACTGATCCCAGTGACAGGTGTGGGCTCACTCTTTTCCCCAGCATCCTTCCCCAGGCCCAGACGGCCATACTCCGCCCGACCAAGACTGTACACTTGTCCTGTGGATGAAGTCAGCAGTTGAACATCATCTGATGCACTGGTGGAACCCATGATTTAGTGCCAGCGCAACAAATTTTCATACAAGTATTACAAATGAGGTTTATGGATGACTTGCCTTCTGAATTTAGGCACACTGTGTGATGCTGCCCGCCAGAGAAACCCACCCAGGAGGTGGTGGAATTCTTGAAAGAACCGAGTTTCAAAGGAACAAAGCAGGTGTCTGTGCTTTGGGTGCCTGTATATAAAAAAAAATAATAATAAAAAAATAATAATAATATATATCTCTAAAAAGACTGCAAAAGATAGACCATTCATTCTTCAGGACTGATTGAGCTAAGAATCTTACCAAGCTGGTGGTAATTGGACAGGCCAAATCCATAGACGTGCCCCTCTTTAGACACAGCAAAGGTGAAGTACGCTCCACAGAAGACATCCGTGAAGATGACCTTCCCCCGTGGCTTAATGATAACCATCTGCGGCTCCAGCAGTCTCACTGACACAGAAAGAAGAAAAATTATATGAACACTGTAGAAGACAAAGAACTTAAAGGTGGTAACTGGAAAAGGATAAGAATTATTTAATTATTTATTCTATTACCATTCAAACATGTGGGATCAACTTTTTTGAAAGAAATTAACACTTTTCATCAAGGATGCATTAGGCAAGGCAAGGCAAGTTTATTTATATAGCACATTTCATACACAAGGTAATTTAAAGTGCTTAACATAGAAGAAATAATAAAAAACAAAAGAAATGACAATAATTAAAACAGTTTAGAATAAAAAATAAAATAGTTATTAAATTGATCAAAAATGACAAGATATTAATAGTGTTACAAAAGATTTATATTTTAAATACTTTTTTTTTCTGGATTCTTTGATGAATAGAAAATTCAAAAGAACAGCATCACAGACTCCACAAAAATATTAAGCAGCACAACTTCTCAACATTAAGATATTTCTAGAGCACCAAACTGTCAATTGTAATATTTCACAACGATATGGTCTTTACTGTAATTTTTTTAAATTAATGCAGTCTTGGGGAGAAAAAAAAAAAAAAAAAAAAAAGTGAAGAGAGTTAAAAGAGTTTAAAAACCATTAACGAATTTTGGGGTCAGTAAGATTGTTTTAGAGCATATTTGAAAACCAACAACATTCAGAAAATAAGTCAAAACGGCAAATAAATAAAATTAAGGGCTGGAAGTAACAATTATTCTTTCAATCTATTCCCGAATAGCCGATTAACCCTTTGGTTAATTTACCAATAAATAACAGTAACCAATTTATGTATGAATTTTTACCTAATGATACAATTTATGACAAGATGAGGTTTGTGTAGGCCTAATTAGGAATGGGGTTTACAACAGCTGCGCTTAGTCACTTTTTGGGATTTAGGGTAGCAATTGCTTAAAGGTATTGTAGGTAGGAATTGTATAAAATTTTTTTTTCCAAATTTGTTTAAACTTTCTGTATTTATCAATGCATAATTAAAATGTAAGTACTCTGAAAAAGAAAGTATAAAAATCGAGTGTCTGTAGACCTCTCACGACTGTTTTAAAGACAGCTCATTATTTCCATTCACTCTACCCCCTCCCTTCTGGGCTCCTTCCAAAGCCACGCCCCCAAAACACGAACGCACGACTCCGACCGCTGAGATGAAGAGGAAGACGCATTATTTACCTGAGACGAGCGGAGAGGAAAGAGCGCAGTGCATGTAGTGACATCATGTCAGAATCACATGTAATAAAAAAATCTAACTTTATCATTATGAAGATAAACAAATAAGATGTATTTTAGTACTCACTATCAAGTAGCATATTGATATTGGTAAAGATTAAAATATATATTTATTGATTCGCTAACGAGCTAGTTATCTATAAGGCAAAGCTAAAAACAGGTTGCACGATACACGTTTTTCCATTGCCATCATTTACACTGTGATGAAGATGAATTTCGTGTAACATTCATAACATATAGTGTTCTGCATGTAAGAGATTCCATAATGAAAGCATTGTTGACTCTGATGAGGACTACACTCCAGAGACAAGTACCGCATCGTCAGCTCGAGGACAGATCCGGGGTCGAGGGATTTTTTGTTTAAAAACAAAACAAAGGCGAAAAAACCGTGCAGGTAAACTTCCAGGTGAACATGGTAAAAGAGTTAGACAGAGGGTAAATATAATTCTAAGAAAAGTTCCTGGATGCGGATCGGCCTACTATCTGTTAAACATGTATTTAGTTATCTAAAGCAAAATTATGCACAATTCAACACTATAGCTATCATCTTGAGCTAGGCATATATATTAGTTATCATCTCTACTACGGCTCGCTAAGTAATGTTATGTTAGCTATATTAGGCAGCTACGTGTGCTAATGACACATGCTTCATGAAAACATAAAGAAAAAAATATGTATGATCAAAATACAAAAAGAAAGATTTATCTGTCCAGCAGAAATATAGCCATCCAGGCGTCACTTTTCAGCCCCTTGAGGTCTCTCAGTTCTCGCCATCGCTGGAAAGCCACGCCGATATTGGCATGCGTTTTATTTTGTTGTTTATCCAAAGACTTTGTTCATTACCTTTTCTAGTAACGTTACCGTCTTCCTTTTTTTGCCTGGTTTGCCTTCGCGAACTGCATATGTGAATTTTGATTGGTCTTTCTAATCTCTGCCATTGTTTTACTATTCCTTGGTTCCGTGCCTCTTGAATTCCTCAAAACAAACGGAGGCGCGTGCAAGTGGGCAGGTCCTGTGTGGCAAAAGGGTGGTTGCGAGAGAGTGGCAGTCGCCTAAGCCAATCCTTTGTTTCGTCCCGAATGTAAATAATGAGCTGTGTTTAGTGCAGATTAAACGGTCTAGAGTCACTCGATTTTTATACTCTTTTTATCAGAGTACTTACATTTGAATTATGCATTGATATATACAGAAAGTTTAAACAAATTTGGAAAAAAGTTTATAAAATTCCTACCTACAATCCCTTTAAGTGTGAATCCTAAAATATTTAGTTAATTCAGAAGATTAAAGCAGTTACTTAGATAATGTTCAATAAAACTGAAAACTGAATGCTATATAAACGCAGCTGTATTAAGCACAAAACATGGGACTGACAATCTGAATAGAAGTTGTGCTGCTGTGGTAGGCCTATGGCATTTCAGTTTTACAGAATGTGCAGGGCACTATTTTATTTGGTCTCCGTTTAAAAAATTCACACACTTTAGATTGGGTTCAATATTTTTGTAATAAAGGCAGAGAGTCTGAGCTGCCATCATTAGGGACGACCATAAACCACGCAACGAATAGACTAATTTACGTAATCTGTTGTGCTGACATGTTATTCCAGCCCTAAAATTATTCATTCACATTCCAGTAGAGACAATTCGATCAACATGGAGATACATACTCAACCCCTTCCTGCCTCCACGATTAGCAAAGTGCTCAGCCACACGGCCAAGCTGGCCTTGTTCTCCACATCCTGAGGTGTACAGCTCTCCACTCACAGTCAGCATCACCAAATGGTCATTTCCTTTAGAATGAATTAAAAACTTCATAAGAAAGATTTCACCGAGACTGACTACTAAAGTCAAAGCTTGAATTCCTATGACCGACCTGAGACTATTTTAACCACAGGCTTTTCTATAGGAACTTTGACAGGCAATGTGCATTTTTTCATGGGCTCCAGGAGTCCAATGACACCATTATTGTCCTGCAACAGAAAGGAGAGGTCAATCAAAACTGGTACAACATTTCCGCTTCGTAACAGTATACAAAAAGGCTATACTCACTCTAAAAGAGCCCCAGACATAGACCGTTCCCTGATCCGTGAGGGCAGCGGTGTGACTGTCTCCTGCAGAAACCTGCAAAACTTTTTCCCCAAGGTCCACCTTAGCTGGCACCATCTCTGAGCCCTCCTCGGATGTGTCACGACCCAGAGCACCCTCATCATTACAGCCAAATGTATAAATCTACACAGGAATCAGACAACGAGGAGGACATCAGAAAAAACTAAATCATTTTGAGCAGTCTTGTTGGGTTTTGAAGTCAGCAATTAATGATTTGTTTGCTCTGCTTACATTTCCAGTGTCGCTGAGGCAGACTGTGTGCATGCCTCCAGCCACAGCCTGCACGATACCCTCAGGAAGAGTCACCAGAGCTGGTTTCTTCCTCTCCAGCACATCCTCCCCCAGGCCAAGCTGCCCAACATCACCCTGTCCGAGAACAAGCACCAGGCCCTTTTCCTGGCCATGACTACTGTGAGAGACTACAAACGTCCACAGGAAAAGAATGCATGAGTTTTCAGGCCTGGATATTGCAGTCAGAAAAACAAATTCTACATTTTTGCTCTTATTTGATTCCATTTCCAATATGCACTGTCCAATCACAACAGATTGGGGCATCTAAGCAATCAGACAAGGAGGGGTTTAGATAGACCGAATCTTATCTAGAACCATTTCAGACGCTGCGAGAAAAGAGGTAATGCTGCAATGCATATAAGAAAATTTAGTGTTTTTTGTCCTTGGATGCATGTTACCCTATTTTAGGAGACCTCCACAACAAAATTAAGAATGTTTAAATGGCACAATAGGGGCACTATCAATATGACAAGAAAATAGAGACTGGACAGCTTACCTTTATGTTTTTTCACAACTGTTGAGTTCTCAGATGCTGCAATCGTTGGTCTCTTTACAGCTTTTTTTGCAGGCATGGTGACTCCAAATTATTGACAAATCTAAAACTATGAATAAAGACATGTTAAACTTCATCAAGGCCAAACTAAACAACATTTGAGGCCTACACGTAAGACAGGCCAGGACAGTTATTAAGTCAAGAACGAAGTACTTCAAACTCCTAAGAAACAAAACTTTCCAGGATCTGCACTGCTGTACAGGGTACTGGCTACACATTGTCTGCGTCTCAAAACCTAAAAGGCAGTATACTTAAAGCACAATGTGCGCCAATTTGGTCTCATAGGTGCAAACTTTTTTTGTGTGTATGTGTGTTTCATAACAGCTAAAAACATAGGCAACTTACTAGGTTTTGAGACCGCCACTTTTTTCTGGCGATGACTTCACAGACTATGACTGACAGCAGCAAATGTTTGATGGCGGTTTATCGGTCAAACATGTATTGGACAGATAATGGTCTTATTCTTTCAGCTTTTATACATAACTTAGATGCAGGAAATGAATTTAAACATGGCGGAATAGGACCCGAGTTCAAGTTTAAAGTCATTAAGGAACAACTCGCTAAAAGTTTAAACAGATCAAGCCGTATAAAGCGACACTCTGGAGAGTCTACACGGTTCAGCCTTGTAACGTTACCATTTAGTTTGACGACAAGTTATTTAATAACTTACACCGCACAAGTATCAAACTTCAAATAAGATTAAGAGCAATGAATGAATTAAACAGGCTTGTTCGGTAACATATATTTCACAAGCACATTGGATAAAATTGTCCTTGCCTATGAAAGAAAACTGTATTATCTTACCGTCGGTAGGCAGCTGAGATGATAACCTACAATTATGAACAATAATTGCCCAGGTTCAATGCTTTTGCTGGCTCGAGGATCTTTGTGAACACCAGTAACTCATTGAGAGAGTGTTACGCACGCGTGTCTCACTCCTTCCCTGCTGCTTCATGTATTTCACTGGAATCGCGCTAATAAACAAATGTGCAGGCGCCGCCTATTGGAAAGGCGGGGAGGTTTTTACAGTTAAATGAGTTAAATATTACACGATCTTTTTTATTTTAGGGATATTATAAACTATTTAAAATATTTTTTACATTTTAAAATGTTTTAAAATATATATCGCAACTGAGAATGAGAAAAGCTGCAGGTAGATACACCACAACCAAAAAAAAAAAAAAAAAAAAAAAATCCAAAAGAACATTATAATTATGTGGTGGGCTTTTTAAAAAAATCAATGCAAAAGGTTTGTAAAGAGAATATTATCATTATTATTTTACCTTTATATTAGGATTAATTATATCATATTATGGTATTTACTAACATTTAGATTTTTTTTATATTTTCATAATTTTAGTAATTGTATGTTTTAATTAATTTAATTAATTTATATTTAGCCTTAATTTATTTTTATTTCAGTTTCAGTAATTTTACTTAAAATTGTTTTAGTTATTTAACAAGGCAAAAGGTTGTCGTCTAATTTTTATAATTTATTTGATATCAACTTAATTTCAATAAGAAATGAAAACCATTTTTAATACTGTAGTTTAAGTTAACAATTACAATATACTGGGTAAGACATCTAAAAGTGACTACAGATGTAAAAAATGACCATATACATTGTGACAAATGCAGAAATTAGGAATATTACCCATTTATGGCCCTTTCTTGGCACCAACAGTGCTCTCTAAAACCTCTACAGCACCTTTGATGTTATTTGCTAATTGTGGCACATTTTTATCTTCTTTGCAACGTATTAAGCACATAGTGTGTTTATTTTCACAACTGCAATTTTGCAACTGTGATTTCTCATATTTGCAATGTAATATCTCATTTGGACATTACATCTCAAAACTGTGAAAAAAGGGGCCAGCAAAGACTGCAATCGGTCTTTGATTAACATCTTTATTTCTGAAATTCAGGACCCCAGAAGAACAGTGGCACAGATTATGTGGCTTTAAATGATAAAATGTGAATCATTACCTATTAGATTCTGTGCACAAAATCATACAGTCAATATGTCATAAGAATGCATTTTGCAAGTAAGAAAGAAAAAAAAAAGCAACACGAACATTATTGGTAAGCATTTTAATTTAGATTTAGTGTTTACATCTAAACAGCAAATTTACTGTCAGTTTCACATACAATTAAAAAGCAAGAATATACAACGCTACATTACAATGGAACATTCTGCTCCCATTCTTGTAGTGCTGAATAATACACTAATAATTTTGTGCTTAAAAAAATAGTAACCTATATGAGTTTCAATATATTTAAAATATTTTTCAAAATAAAAGGAAGACAAGATATACACAAACAGGCAGGTTCATCTACAGAATAGATCTGTACAGCAGAGCAATTCCTATAATCCTACTGGCCAAAAACAACATAAATGACAAAATAATTGCAAAAAATGAAGAAGAGTTCCTGCCGCAATAACCTCCCTGTCTACAGTACTTTACAAAGACTTCATTTTTAGAGCTATATCAGTGCGTGCCCAGACTAAATTCATTCTCCTTTTAAATGGGTAATAAATAAACAGGAAATCCTTTTTATTTAGAAATAAAATATTTTGTAAACATAATTTGGACACATCTTAAAACTGAAATAGCTGGACTTCACTTTTACAGAAGGTGATAAGATAAAAAAAAAAAAAAAAAGATTGTAGATTACAGTTTCGCTGTAGATCAATAGTTAGATATGAAACGCTTAAATTCTATCTAAAAAATGACCCTTATTCTTATGGCCTTATTCTTGCAGTTCTTCTGTCTGCCCCGCTATTTGTCATTAACTAACACTTACTGTAGTATTACTTTATTTATTATTGTCACATCATTATTATTACTATTATTTTTAACTTTGTTACACATCCCTGAAAGGAAATAAAGTTTATGATATGAAGTAAAAGCAGAAAAAAAGGCCATTTAGAGAGTAGAGAGAGGAATTTCTGCCGTTGGCACAAGTAACATCCTCTAATAAGTCCTTCATCGCCTCTCTGTCTTGGCACGTGGGTCCCCTAAAGTCCAGGAGAAATACTGCATCTGTTCCCCAGAGGTCACCCGTCCCACACATCAGTGGGTGGACAACTGAGAAACGGTCTGTTTTATTTTTGATTCGATTCGTTTCTGAATGCTCCAGGTGACCCTGTGCATTTGAAGTAGTACATTCATAGTAAAAGCAGTCCGAGAGGTGCTCTGACACCCGGAGGCTCCTCACCAGAAAAAAACAGCCATTTCATCCCAATATCCACCGGCCTTTGAGTACTTCATTTTCCAGTTTAAGACGCAGCTAAGGACGATGGAATCTAGAAACGACACAAATCCACATAAAATTGCAAATAAATGGTTCGATACTTCTCTGTAACTTTATGTTGCAAGTAACAATCCACTTACCTTGTGTAAATTCTACTTTCCTCATGCACTTCCATCTCAGAGCTCTTAAACTCGTTGAGCTCTTTCCGAATAGCAGCCTAAACAGGTTAAGAGTTGGTCAGTGTTGGTGGTAACATTACAAGTAACGCGATTTATGTAATCAGATTACTTTTTTCCAAGTAACTAATGAACGCACTACTTTTAAATTTAGACCAAAAAAATCACTGAGTTACTTTTCAGATAAGTTTTGTTGTCCCATTTATTTACTGACAGGACTCCTGTCCCCATGTTGAGAAAAATCGAGAGTAAGTGCAGGTGTTGTGCGCGCTGTGAAACATGATGGTTATTGTAGTTCTGGACTAAATGTGAGCATGCATTTACATTTCACTTGCACAAAAACATTAATTAAATATGTTAAATGATACAAATACACTATGTATTTAATCTCACTTTATTAACCAATGTCTTTGCTGCTGACCTTTGATGATCCAATTTAAGGAAGGAATTAACATTTTAAGCTAAAATGACTTTAGTTAAACATCACATTTGTGTTTCCTTTTTTTGTTTTTATTGCTTGAGAGTGTTAAACTCTGGCTGCATACTTCCCTACTATAAAGTAGGAGAAAAGCAGCATCTGGCAAAAGTAGTATGTCTGAATTCACAGTACTCATAAAAGAGCAGGCGAAAGTACCCAGATGACCTTCCACTTCTGGCGAGATTCTGAAGTTTGCATATGATGGACACTTTACTATCCCATGAGGCCACAAGAGAGGATTTTTGAACGGCGGTGAAGCAACACAACTAACACTGGTAGGTCACGTGATAATGACAGCATGGCGAAGGTAGTACGTCCAGATTACATTCAAACTATACAAAATCATACTATATAGAACATACTTTGTAAGCAATTGTGAAGTAATTGCTTTTTCAAAATAAGTACCTAACACAAGAGACGCAGCCTATCTTTTCCTGCATCCTATTAATATGCAAATCAGAATGGCAGCACAGCTAAAAGGTTTGTTTGAACTGCGCCCTCTATTGTACAGACGTGAATTTACATTTCCTCCAACCTGAGGCTTATTCATTTAACTCTTGTGTAAAAGGGCCTTTACAGCTGCCAAAATAGAACTTTTTTTGTAATTAAAAAACAAACAAGCGAGCCAAGCCCAGATAAGAAAAAGTAACACAAAAATGACACGACATTACTTTCCACAAAAAGTAACTAAGTAACACAATTAGTTGCTTTTTTAAGGGAGTAACGCAATACTGTTATGCATTACTTTTAAAAGTAACTTTCCCCAACACTGGAGTTGGTTGATTATGTGTAGAGGAGATATAGAACAATAAGTGAGAAATTCAAAAGAAAGCAGTGTCTTTTAAGACTATTTATAATCTCCAGTACAAGTCAAATGATATATAAAAAGCTCAAGATCTTTATTTAGACACAAATGTGTGTGTGGTTGCATTCGCAACTTATGCAGATGTAAATGAGATGCTTTCGTTTTTGTACCGTAGTTGTACCTTGTCTGCGGGGGTGAGTTTGGTCCATGGCTTGTCAGCACGGCGGTCATATTCATGAGCGCATGTGACCTCCACATACTCGTGGAAACGTAATATTTTTCGAGCCTGTAGTTCGGCCACAGTCGGTCGTTGACTCAACTAAAAAAAGGAAAACAGACAAATGCATGTCACAAATGCAGTTGAATGTTTGATTGAAATTCCTTTAAGCAAAATCACTTTCAATGCTTGCTAAAATCAACCTTAAAATTATATTCCAGGCAATATTTAATGCAAGCAAACCGAATCGCACCTTTCTGGTGAGTCTGCGCTTGATCTCCCTGACCTCTGCTTGTCTGTCTGCTTGGTTTTTTGCTGGAAAGAAGAGACACCATCAACACCGACTAGGCTGAATCAAATACAATATCATAGGAAAATGATGTGAAGTACTGAAAACTGCGAGCACATAAACGACAGACCACTATTAAAGTACAAAATAAAAGTAGGCAGCAAAGTATTTTAAATCTATGAGAGAAACACAAGCAAAGACTTCACTCTATTTAGCAGAAAATATCTGTAATATCTTATGAGCCAATAGAGACGGAGAGTGAAATATAAGTGGGTCAGTGTCAAACCTTCAGTGAACACAGGGAATAAATGAACAGGAATAAATGAGTAACTAATGAAACGAGAAAAAAAAGGACAGAACGGAAGCAGGAAAATAAATCCCAATACAATAACTGGAGTGAATATAAAGAGGCAAATTACGCTGGAGAATGTTTCTCTGTTCCAACTCCTCAGCAGTAGGTCTCTGGCTCAATCGTCTACAGAAAAAACAACAACAACAACCACCACCTCATATTATTAATAATCTCTTTATTTTGCACAATATTATAAACAATAATTGAATATATATGAATATTTATTTTTATTATGTTTAAATATAATTTGTAATGTAATATAATTTGTAATATAATGTAATGTTCAAATATATATTTAAATATTACATTTAATTTAACTGGCACGATATTGTTTTGTTTATTATAAGCACAAGCTGCAGTTTTGTCATCTGTCACTTTAAATGCTTGAGCTCTTTAAAGCAGGATGGATTCTTATTGGCTGTCATTTCTATCAATCATTAGCTGGAAAAAATTGTTGTGAAAGCGATTCCAGCATATTGTTAATGTGTGCCGTCATTGTTATAGTTGTAGCGTGGGCTCTGCTATTCTTTTACGTTTAGCTTTTTTCAGCTAAAAGGGATTGCCAGAATGAAAGGCTTTTTGTCTACTAAAGATATGGAAACTGTGATCCATGCTTTTATCTCGTCCAGATTAGATTATTGCAATTCCCTGTATGTGGGTGTGTCCAAAAAGTCCCTGGCGTGTCTGCAACTAGTGCAGAATGCAGCGGCCAGATTGCTGACCGGGACCAGTAAATATTCTAGTATTACTCCAGTTCTGGCCTCTTTACACTGGCTCCCGGTGGAGTTTAGGGTGCAATATAAGGTTCTTTTAATGGTTTATAAGGGTCTACACGGACAAGCCCCTGTCTATATCTCCGAGCTTTTGCAGCATCACTGCACTTCCAGACATTTAAGATCATCGCAAAGCTTACTGTTAAAGGTTCCGAAATCTCGCCTGAAAACAAAGGGAGATCGAGCTTTCTCGGTGGCTGCACCGAGGCTTTGGAATGGTCTGCCTGTTTACATCAAGTCTTGCGATTCCATCGAAGGTTTTAAGTCTATGTTGAAGACATATATATTTACTGTTGCTTTTAATTGTGTTTAGCTATATGTGGTTCTGAATGATTTGTATCATTCTATGTATGTTTTTATCATTAGTGAAATGTGGATTCTGTAAAGCACTTTGGTCAACTCGTGTTGTGTTTAAATGTGCTGAAGAAATACATTTTTATTATTATTATTATTAGAACGTTTTATAAAACGTTATCATTATAGTTATTGTTCTTGGTGTGAATAGGCCTTAACTTCTTGTTGGTTCTTCGGAGTATCAGTCTATGACTGATTCACAGCTGTGTTGATATTCAGTACAACAGTATTTCAATGTAATCTGTATTTATGTGGGTGTGTGGCTGAGAGGACTATTACCGTGTGAGTGCAGAACCAATCTGTGTGCGGATGGCCTCCCACTGCTCCTTGCTCTGCCACGACAGACTGGTGTGCTCCACTTTGGCCTGCCTCTCAGGAGCCTGCCTGTCTGGGGCAGAGGGCCGACTGCTCAGCTTCAGCGCCAACGTGTCCTTCCTTTTCACCCTGCTGGCCAGAGCACCTGCAGCAAGCAAACACACACACATGCAGTCAGAAGTTCTGGCTCTCTTTTATATGGACAGATGTCTGAATATACAAGCTTACTAAAAAAAACTTTGGAATTAATAGAGACGGCAGAAGGCCCATTCTAAAAACACAGACACAAATGTATTGTGTAAAATGTACAACTGGTTGTACATTTTGGTGCACACACACACGTTACAAATGATTTCCACTTCAAATAAATGCTGTTCTACTGAGCTTTCTATTCACCAAAAATCCTGAAAAAATTAATCATGGTTTTCACATAAATATTAAGCAACACAACTGTTTTCCACATTAATAAAAATAAATGTTTCTTGAGTAGCAATTCAGTATATTAGAATGATTTCGGAAGGATCATGTGACACTGAAGACTGAAGTAATGATGCTGAAAATTCAGCTTTGCCATCACAGGAATATATTACAATTTTCAATTGTAAAATTATTTTTTATAATATTATTGTTTTTACTGTGTTTTTGATCAAACAAATGTATGCTTGGTGAGCATAAGAGACTACTTTCAAAAACATTAAAACATCTTACTGTCCCCAAATTCTTTTGTGAATTAACAGTATATATATATACACACACACACACACATATATATACATATGCATTTATAATATATACATACTTGGTGGAGTGTCATCATCCTCGTCTTCATCCGATTCATCATCCTTGTACAGCACGGGTCCATCTGAATCGCTCTCATCTGGCTGCTGATCTTCCTCATCTTCCTCCTCCTCGCTGCTATTGTTTCCTTCTGGGATGACGCTGATACTCAGGTCCCCCACCAGACATCTGCGGCTACGAGGCTCAAGTTCTGGCTGGGACTGAGGGGATGGGAGGTGATCAGGTGGATGTTCCTCATCATCATCATCATCCTCTTCCTCCTCCTCTTCATCAGAGTAGTCATCCTCATCCCTGAGCAAATAAAAATCCATTTAATATTGGACCCATATGCATATTAATGTACTGTATTTGCAACTTTTTACTGTCAGGAACATTCGAGAGAGGATACAAAATAGTTTTGAGAAAAAGAGAATGCAAGATGGATTGAACCAGCCTTTTTCAAATGAGCACCAAGGCTCAATGGGTGAACGTGATTTCACCAAGCACAACATGTTCCTGAATCAACATCTTTTAAAGTTTATGTAAAGTTTAGGCTTACAACCAGGGTTAGGAGCTTCAACATTAGTGTTATTAACATATCATTTTCCTCTGATTTTAGGGACTTAAGGGTAGGGTTAGGTTTAGTGATAGGGCTAGGACTAAATTTTCAGAAAGGAATGTTGTTCCAGGATCAACAAAATACGCTCAAAATACGTCTTTGTCATTGCCCTGGAAGATTGATTTATGAGACTTTGATTAAACGCCACAAAGTCAAAAAAATGTATGTAAATTTTTTTAATAATTATATATTATTTATATAGATATTATATAATTTTTAATTGAATAATTATACACACACTTATATATATATATATATATATATATATATATATATATATATATATATGTATTATATATGCATACATACACATACTGTACAAACACATATATACATACACACATGGATGAATAGTCCACAATAAGATTTTGCATTTACAAAAAATGTGCATAGCATTTACAGATATTGTGACCAAATATTTATTAAATTTTTGATGGACAGCTCTAATCGAAACTAAAGAAAGTGCCCAGATTACACTCACAGTTTGAGAGGCTGGATGGTGACTGGCAGTGGGCGCCCACCCTGGTACTCCGGCGGTGTCTCAAACAGCAGTGAGTGGGCACGCTGGGACCCATCTGGGAGTGGGAGGGTGGGTCCTGGGCTACTGAGCGCCCTCTGGATCATGATGTGTAAGGGAACGGGTGCTTGACGGGCAGGTGGTTCCTCCGGCGGGCTGGGAGGGTCAAAGTGGACAGGAAGTGGCTGGGGCAGGGGGTAGGGGTAGGAGTGTTGGTGGAGGAGGTGATGTGTGTGGGGCCGTGGAGGGGAGGGGGGGATGTGTGTGGGGAGAGGTGGGGATGGGGGAGGTGGGGGCAGCTGGTAGCCCCCAGGGATGTTGGCCCTCATGTCCTCGGACAGAATGGAGGGAAGGGAGGATATGGTCAGAGGAGAGTCTTCTGGATTGCGTTTGGTGACAGGCGTGGTTCTTTTGGGGGGCATGGGGGGTGAGGGTTTGACCGGTACTAGGTTGGTGCCTCCTTGTGCAAGTTCAGCTGTAGAATATTATGCATAAAGAAACATTGTAAACATAAGTAACAGTTTTTCAAACATACTGCATTAAAAGTTCAAACATCACTGTACTAGTACCCAACGGAATTAAAGGAACAGTTCACCTAAAAACGAAAATTCTGTCACCCACCCTCATGCCATTCCATGGAAAACAAAAGGAGACTTTTTTTTATTTTTTATAAATCTTGTCCATTAAATTAGTTGATCCAGTTCACATAACCAGCCCCAGACTGGCACAAAAAACTCCCTGACTTAGCTCGATTCAGCTCACAGGAGCAGCGCTGTTATTGTTAAATAAAACTAAATTGAAATTAAAATGATTGAAAATCACTCTTAACTGAAATAATTAAAAAATAAGATCAAATATAAATATTAGATGAAAAACTGTTGTCTTGGCAACTAACTAAAATAAATTTAGTTTAAGTACCACAATTACTAAAACTAAAATGAATTATAAATTAAAGCTAAATAGAAATATAACAAAAGCACATTACATAGTCTTTAAAACAAAGTACAATTAAAAAAATCTAAATATAAAAATAATGACCAATTAAAAATGTTAATAAATATTATAATAGTAAATAAATAATACTAAAATAAAAATTCACTGGAGAACATTAAACTTACATTTCCATCCGTTCCTCCAAAAAAGTTATCGTATGACTTTAGAAGTCATATGGACTAGGCCTACATTTTATGATACTTTTAAAGTGCTTCCAGTACAGACAAAATGTATTCTTGTGTTTCACAGAAGAAATAAAATCATACAGGTTTGGAATGAGATGAGGGTGAGTAAATGATGACAGAAATGTCCCTTTAGTTTGATACAAACTTTAAAGTTTTCACATTTCATATTAATAGAATCAAATGACTTCCATCCCGACTCGCCAGTCACCGAAGACCAACTGATTCTTACAGAACACATTCTAAGCAAGCAAGTTCATTGATGAAAAGCCACGTGACTGCTAATCAATGCAATGCAAACCCATGTCACATGACTTGATGAATTGCTCTACACATAACTGCCAAATATAGTGCAAGTATAATGAAGTACAGCGGCCAAACATTATTAATGAGAAGGAAGCATAAAGTAAGCTAAACATGTTAAAGCATTCTTTGGATTAGCCTGGCTGCCTACGAATCAAATGCATGAATTTTAGCTCTAAAGCTAAGCAACACGCAGGCTTTCAGCATGTCATGATGAGGTGGACTGGATTCATTCCTCGTTTCTAATCTCACAGCTGCTTGTGGAGCAACTGTTGCCTGGAGTAGTTTATACAGAACATATGCTGGCACCTGGCATGATGGGGCATTTCCAGCAGCGGTGGCTAAGATCGCCTCAATTCCACAGGGCGTCTTCTAGCCGTTTAAACATCTGTTAATAATGTGCCAACATGCTGCACGCTTTCGACAGCTTTAATGCCCAAAACATGCAGTTTTGCACTTGAGAATAGGAGTGAGAGAGAAAAAATAACAGCAAGGGGGTCGTGTTAGTCGTAATTAGCCCGTGCACGCTCAATTGGTGCGCTAAAGGCATGCTATGCTGTGGATAAGAAAGATGAGGCTAGATGAAGTACCCAGGTTTGGCGACAGGCCTGGCCTCGACGTTTACCTGTGCGCATGCCTCCTGCCCGCCGACAGAGGTAGACAGGCAGGGACAGGTAGACGTCATGGTCACCCTCACGCTTCCAACAGGACCAGTAGAGAGGGAAATCGCTGCCGTCACCCCCGTGCAGGGTGGAGGCTGGCGGGGGACAAAAACACACAGTCCCCGGACATCAAACACCACAGTGCCTTTACAAAAGCAGGGACGACTACTCCTTTAATTGACTGTGAACAGCACGAAGGTGAGGCTACACACAGAAGGTTTTTAAAGTCAACTTGAAATCAAAATTAGACCCCATTTATTTTCCAAATGGATGCTCTTGGTCTTATTGTGAATGATAAATCTGTGCAGATTTTATTTGCAGATAAATTTAACATGCTCTTCCTCTGAAACAACTTTCCTTTACTGGTGGCATCACTTCGGCTGAGAAAGCTACTGGATAATTAACCAATAGCCAAATAGACAGTCATTTTTTTAGGCATCTTGCTAGTTTCAAAATAGCATTAGTTACTTTTTTTTCCTTATCTTCATTTTTTCTTTGTTGAATATCCTGTTGCACTAAGAAATACATCACATTGTGGAAGTAAAATGGGTTGCAAATGGCAATTCACGTTGACTTTAAATGCATATGCGAATTAAAGAACCAGCTAAAGCCATAGATATGAACACCTAGATGATCCAAAAAAGTCACCAGCACCACTATCTTCAACATTTTGGGTTGAGCTAGCTAACAACTACACTAAGAAAAATGCCACAGCACTGTGGAACCAGTCAAAGTAAAAGAAAACCAACACATTTCAAAATGTTATTGTTAATCGTATCACAAATAGTCAGCAAGACCTTTGTACAATAACTATTCTTTTAATGCAACAGAGCTTCTGTCTGGTGTCTGCGGTTCAACATCAAGATCTGGCCCATTTCAGTGTACTGTGACCCAAGCACACTTATAAGCAGTAAAACAACAACACATTTGTGAAATGTACAGCTCTGCCTTTCAGAGGCACTGACAGACATGCTCATTGACTGGCTTCCAAATGGACAGCAGGAGGCAGTGTGGAGATTGAATGTTTGAGACACAATGTTCAGACACTACAAACCATGAAAAGCTTGACGCATCGGCTTCCTTTTGAACGTTTTTTGTTGGAGGAGGACAAAAAAAAATTCAAAAACTTTTATATATTATATATATATATCTTAAATATATCATTCCTAATATAAAACGGAATATATATTGATTACATTCAACATTTCAATTTCCCTAAATAGGTTCCAATATTTCATAGTTCAAGTCAAGGGCTAATAAAGTCATATTCAACATCAGATATTGATATCAGCGGTTCTCATATGACTTAACAAAGAAACACATTCAACAAACAAATTCTCCCAAATAAGAAAACGTTCCCATTAAATTGGAACAGACATGTCTATTGTTTTCCTGCAATAATCAGGGACAAATGACAAACCCAAGATTACAACATAAATGAAAACATTGTCTTTAGTAATAACTGAGTATCTCGCAATCAAAGACTATTATCAAGTTGATCAGCTTAAGGGGCAGAAATTGGCTCTGCAAGCGGAGAATAGCAGAAATGTAATAAATACCTGGTTGAGTTCTTATGACATAGCACATAAGTAAGTGGATTTCATGTAATTAACACAACAAATCATGCACCACTGCATGTCACACATGCTTATACAATATAATAAGTAAAAATAGAAGTCAATGACACAGCACTCTTGGCCATGTGAAATAAATAACCAAACAAATGTTTCCACTGCTGATTAGTTTGTTCCTGATTAGAAGCACTAAAATATTATACAAAATATAAACACTATATTATGAATAAATAAATAGACAACATAAATGTGAGTATTATATAACATATGTATTAACAAAATAGTTGATAAAATATATACATTTTAACATGTTTAAAAATGAGTCATCTGTGGTGTAAAAACATACCGTAAACAACCATAAAAACATTTTATACAGGTATTCTAGTAACTGGTAATTTCATTTATAAAGGTCAAGTAATTCATTACTGTGATTGTTAAAAATATCGGTAGGGATTATTAACATTAAAGTCTCTTAACTTTTGTAGAGACATGCCCCTATTATCCATACCCAAATCTACACCCATAGAGAAGATTATGAGGGCTTTATCAAAGAGCTTTCCGGAGGAAGCAAATGAATTGTGACTAGTAATTTCACAGACTTTAATAGGGGTCATGTTATATCTCGCATGACATGTTTGTGACCACTCACCCAACATGGCAGGGTTGTTGCTACGGTTGATTGGCTTGGGTGGAGGGAGGGGGGGCTGTTTGGTGGGCTGATTTGGGACAGCGCCCATAGAGGATGGTCCTGAGGAGCTGGTGAGGTGAGCGCCACTGGAAACCTGTGTGTTGGCACCAGCTGAGGAGACGTTTCGTAGAGGTTTTCCAGCTGTGCTGACAGCTGAGGAGGAGGAGGAGTTGGAGGAGGCAGAGGAAGAGGAGAAACCAGTTGCGGGGTTGTGGATAGGGGTACGGGGCAAGCTGTCAACACCAGGTTCTGGGGCGGAGGTCATAAGCCACTTGGGGGGCATGACAGATTGCTTGGGGGGCAGAGGCTCTCGCAGTGTGTCCCTCAGAAGCTCTGAGTTAGGAACGTATTGACTGCTGTCAGACTCTGTAAGGGAAAACATAATATTCAGTTACTTTATAAATTAATTCAGATATTTAGTTTGTGCTTCATAATCATAATACAATCTGATCTGAAGGTTTATTAAGTTAAAAATTCACAGTAGAACTGCTTTAGTGAATCAATTCAAAAGACACCATTTAAAAATACATACATATCAAAGTGATGAATATCATCAGAAAGCTAAAAAACATTTCTATAATTATTTTTATAAGTTACATTGCTCTATTCAGTCACCATTGAAATGTTGCTCTACATTAAATCTAAATAAAAAAAATGTCTCATCAGTCCTAGTGGAGAGACAGATCTGTCCACAAAGAAATGGTTTTGGGACTAAATGTGACCCATGTTGGCTAAATGAGTCGCAATGAGTACATTTTCAAAAATGAGTTAGTGTTATTTTCTCTATTCTCTTTTAAAAAGAATAGATTATTTGAATGTTTTCGTGATTACTCTCCAAGACAGGTATTTTGAAATACAATAATTCTGTGTATATCTGGATCGTGCGGTGTCTGAGGCGTCTTTGTGCGCACTCTTTGGATCTGTCAGCTTGAGTAAGATCGTTTTGTTTACATCAGCATGAATTTAAAAATCACATTTCATTGGTTCAGACTCATGGCATCAAGAATTCGCTATGAATATTCACAAAGTTGGAACGCTGCACTTTAAAAACGATGCCAAACTTCAGCCAGTCGTCAAGAAGCGAGCAGAGAAAAATGGCACTCAGGAAAGGTACTCCTCTCAGAAAACGTTCAAATCCTTTTAGATGTTTTATTTATTGCTATTTGGATCACTGGAATGGCTTAATGAACCAATTTTAGTGAAAACCTCAAATTCAACCAAAACTTAAACTGAAATTGCCTGTAGCTCGAAATTAGCCCGTGCACATTCCGGCTCATTTTGCCAGCACGGGTCACAAATGATAATGTTCGCTTTGATGAGGATTCAGGTGACTGTGGTTTATTAATTAGGAAAGAACAGGAGAATTCAGCTTAGCTGTACTCAGTCCCTAAATAAGAACCTTAGCTGGAGCAGAACCCATGGGAACACAGACACTTGTCTCACTCCAGTTGGCCCAACAGAAGGTGATGCAGTGATGGCGGAAGTGTGGAGAACAAAGGAGAGGAAGGTAGAAAGGGAACTAGAGAAACATGAAAAGAATTGATCCTACAAACCTTGCCTTCCCCTTCCCTCTTCGACAGACGAGTGACGAGGAAGCGTCGGCTTCCAGTCAGATTCAGGGCGAGTCCTGCGCCCATCCTCGGATGGGGCTTTCATTAGCCCAGGCCTCTTGTCCATTTCAGCGTGAAGTCTTCCTCCACGTCGGATATCATCTCCCTGCCAGGCCAGATTAGATTTCCAGTCCTCCGTCCCGACAGGCCAACCACTTCTCCTGCCTTCGTCCTGATTGGAGGCCCGGGGGCCCAATGCTCCGCGATGATCGCCATCGGAGGGGGCTCGACCTCTGCGGTCATCATGCTGCGGCAGCCAGACAGGGTTGACTCTGAATTCAGATTCAGAGGGCGAGTGAACCTGCTCTAGCCCCAGACCTCCACCAACTCCTACAGGCAGAGTGTGACCATTCTTCACATAGTGCGTCTTGTGGCCATGGGCCTCACCTGATTCTGTTAACAAAGAAATATAATAAAAAATAATAAAACATAACTATAATGGCAAGTGACTGGATTAATATCATATTATAAAAGGCAGGTCAACAGTTTCACTATTGCCATAATCAATGTTAAGTGAGATTATCTATAGCCAGCACAATGACATTTTGCCACACCTTCATGACACAAAAACAGATTTTCATTTTTGTCTTGTGTTACAGATGTTATTAGCAGTGTTGCATGCAACCTAGTAAAACATGAGGAACATTACGACTTATTCTGGACTAAGATTGAATGAAGATAATGCAAATTTGTCAGGATAGATGGTTTCAATTTGTTCAAAATATTTGACAGCTTGTTATAAAACCTCATGGTGCCTGTAATTTGTAGTAATAAATGTATAGACAATATGTTATTTGTTAAAAACTTAATTTAGTTAATTGATGAAACCATCTTTTCTGTAAAGCTCTTAAAAACACTATTAAAGCAGCCCATATGACTTGCGCTATATTATATAACGTCAGACACACAATGTTTGTGTCAGAAAAAGATAGGAAAAAGCCCTTAATTACTCATACGTTTCTCCTCTGTTGTGTCTCTGATGCCATGAGACACACTGGTTTGTGTGTCTCGTGACCAACTACAATGTGGAAAAAGTGAGTATATGCATATTCAAATCGCACAAATTAGATTTAAGAGCTATAGGAAAATTCACGTGAATAACACATAATCCATTTGTCTGTATTGTATGAATCATAGTACAAAAGACGTATGGACTTCTGTTATGATGCTTTTATGGTACCTTTTGGAGTTTAACAGCCCCAGGTCACCATTCACTTCCTAATATCTATTCTCCATGGAGGAAAGAAAGTCATCCAGGTTTTGATTTCATTACTTTAAAATGTAATCATTAATATTTTTATTATGTAGTTTCCACAAAAGAAAAAAGGCACTTGAGTTGAGGTCATACTTTGTGAATCATACCTTATTGCTCAATTAACAATACTAAATATACACACACACACACAAACAGGAGGTGCACAGAAAGAGATGGCACACGCTTCACCTTTTAGTACAGTATTCATTGAACAAATATTTGTCTCCCTGGACGAAGTAGCCTTGCAAAATTCAAAAGGATTTGCATTTTTATTTTAAAAAAGACCAGGTTTGCATCAGGTTAGAGACTAATGTGGCTTGTGTCTAAAGTGCGACAAGCGTGTAGCTACGACTAGCTCTGAAGTACAGGTTGTGTCTCCTCACACATCTCGCAAAGGTTACACATGCAGCTTTCAAATAAATAGGCCTCCAAAAGCAGCCGGTTCACAGCGCATGACTTTCAAAGCTTTTTGCTGCTGGGCACAATTTGCTCCACTTTCTTGTCTTAAGAAAAACTGCATGTCATTTCCTTCCCAAAATATGAAGAGAGAAAAAAAAGTATCAAATTGAAATTCACACCCTTCATCTGCCTTGAAAACTGCCGAATTTATCTCAGTTCCCCTGACTGCTGCCACTTTATGTGGGGCTGAGATGACATACAACCTCACTGAGCTGTCTGTCTTTTTCTGATGTGAAAAGAGAGACAGTGCACTGAAATTAAAGTGTAGCACATGTATCAAAATAGCTTTGAGGCACAGAACTGTGATTCAGCACTAATGGATACGCTCATCTGTAAATGAGGGGGAAATCATTCACAATGTTTATTTTCCTTCTGAGGCCCAGTTTTCTCTGTTGGTATGTCCAGTTTCAAAGACCACAAAGACAGGAATGTAAGAAATACAGCGAGACCACTCAGAAATTAAAGGCGCAAACCCCCTACCTGAAACACACACACAATATCTAATTAATAGTGTCCAGCAATTAGTCACATACATTCCTCACAGAAGAATCAAGCCATTTTAGTCCTTTTTCTCTGAACCAATGTCTTTTCCATCTTTTTCAGATTATGTATTTCGTTGGATAACATTCTGTGGTGGAAATGACATTTTGGAATAAAGCAGCCAACTCTTTGCTAACTACGACTAATTTCATACAGTAGCCAACATTTTATGAATCCAAAATAGACAAGTAGATAGTGATAAAAAATATTTAATGGAATATGTAACTGCATGACCAAAAATTACAGCTTAACAGGAAATGATGGACAAAATTGTTTGTTTTGGTCAAAACGACGTGACAACTGATTATGATGCATATTTATGAGGGATTCTGGGTGTGGGGGAACAACAACAACAAAATCTACACATTTTAAAAGTGTGTATTGTAACCTAACCTTCACCCTAACAGTAATCTTTCTGTATACCTGCACAAACAAAATGCACGCATGCACGCCAAACACACACACTTTTCTCTCCTACCATTGTCAGAAAGCTCCTTCAGCACTCCTTGCTCGATCAGTTCCTGTCTTGGCCTCCTCATCGACATCTTTCTTTCCAAAACTGTGGGGGGGGGGGGGGGGGGGGGGGGACACTATATAATATAAGAGCTAAACTCACAACTGCACACAGTTCTATATAGCTCCATGGTTTTGAACCACAGATTAATGCATCTTCAGCAAAATTTTAATTACTGGACATTTATTGTATGGTAAATATTTTTAGTACAATGTTGGGTCAACAGTTCATGTCAGGTACCAAGTCCTCAAGCAAAACCAGTTACGAAATCACTGGGCAAAAGGATTTTGAATAATCTAGTTATTTTTCAAAACATCTGAGAAACAACATTCATTGCAAAGGAAAGAAAACATTCACAAACAGTAGGGTGTTATTTCAGAAAAAAAAAGTCAAGGAAAGGAAACGTATTTTCCAACACAAACACGAAGAGAAAAGAACAAAGGACAAACCTTCTGAAGTTTCCTTAAACTTCTCGCTGCTTTTCTTCTTCCTCCACTTCCAGGGTTTGAAGATCTTACCCAGGGAAGAGAACTTGCCTTTGCGCTTGGGAGGAGGGGTGTCGTCCCCTGCCGTGCCCCCTTCGCTCCCCATGGTGCTGTGCTGGTAGTCACCTTCATCATCTGGAGAAGAGACAAAGAAATAATGCCTTGACTGAGCCGTCAAACACAGGGTACTGTATATCAATGGCTACAAGAGGCGTTAGGTCAGATCGTTTATGTAACTCTAACTTTCTGTTGTGCTGAGTGTTTACGTAAGCATATTATATATAGCGTGCCACATCAGGGTGAATTATAATATTGTGCCATCATACGAAACATGACAAACATACTGTCCCATATATGCAGCTGTGTCCTGTGCAGTAGGTCTCATGTATGAAATACTAGACACCACAACCCTTCTCCAACCTCAATATCAAAACATACTAAACTGCTGAGCCTCCAAAGACTCACTATTGTTTTAGACCCCAACACAGAGTGTTTTCTGGCGGCTCTCGTGAGAAGACGAGCTGATCCCCATCGCGAATCACAATCACATCTCAGCATGGTGAGCTGGCCAGATGCCTCTGCTTCCCCATGTTACACACTTACATTCCTCTCAGGTCCAGCACTGCCAAGAGACTCACAATCTCACATCTTTGGCCCATTCAAATGGGTGCTGAACGTGGCTTTGAACTTTCCGGTTGATGGGGATGGGCCTCACTGTACGGTACTCTCTTTTGTGCACAGATGAAGCTGTGCATCCCATAAGTACAGTAAGATACTAGGCCAGGTCCATTTAAAAGGCCAATATTTTTCCATTTAGAGATTATGAGCCTATAACAGTGCCTGCTTAGCTGTGACAGTTATTAAACATATTATCGGTTTGAAATATTAGTGACTTATACTTTACAAAAAGAGGTTTGGGGTCAGTAAGATTTTTTGTAAGAATAGGGATGCATTAAATTGATCTAAAGTTACAGTAAATACTTTTTTACATTGTTAAAAAAATATTTAAAATAAATGCTGTTCATTTTAACTTCCTATTCTTTAAAGAATCCTGAAAAATTGTTTCATGATTTCAATGGAATCAGAATTTTAGACACTGAAGACTAAAGTAGTAGCTGCTGAAAATTACTCCAAATTACTCAAAACAATTACTGATTACTAAATTATATTGCCATCACAGGAATAAATTACATTTTCAAATATATTAAAACTATTTTAAATTGTAATAATAATAATAATAATAATAATAATAATAATAATAATTCACAATATTACTGTTTTTTTTTTTTTTTTTTACTGTTTTTATCAAATAAATGCAGCCTTGGTAAGAGGAAGAGAGAATATAATTTTTTGAGTAAATTATTTACTACAGAAAGTTTCATGAACTTTCAAAAATTATAATACTTTTTACAAAAATATTAATGTTTTCAATTGACTTTTACAGGCATGAAAAATTAGGCTGTTTTTATGTCAGTATCCAGTCAAATTCATGCATTACAAAATTGTTTGTTGTAAAAGACACTAGTGCAGTCAATCGGGAAAAAACTAATTAAATCACATTTTTCTGTAAATAATCGCTACTAAATCACACCTAACAATAAAGTTTTTTAATAATATTTTAGACTGTAATACTTTCACATTGAATCTCCAAAATAATGTAGAAACAACATAAAGACGGCATTATTTAAATATTTGTTTAATGGCATCTTTTTACTAAGCACATGAATGAAGGCCTGCTGTACTGCTACTTATGTCTTTATTAAACTGATTTTGTTCTAAATTCTAGCCACTAATTATAGTCATTCAATATTAAAGTACAGTATAATTGAAAGGTATCAACTTGAACATTTAATAGGATTTAAAAATATAACAACTTTTAATTTAAGTGAACTTAAAACCATCTTTATATAAACCCATTGTAATAAATATATATCAGGGCTCAAAAAAGTTTTTTTCTACCAGTTCAGATTTTTTTTTAATTGGCCAGTTCAGCGTAAATTGTAATTGCGAATTGAAAATATGCCCAATGGAAACACGTACATTTCGCAAAAACTCCCACATATATCGCAAAATAGTTTTTACGCTCGCATTAAGTTTTTCAGGCAATTACATTTTTAGAGCGTAAAACTGAAAAAATATATGTATCGCAAAGTTAACGTGTTAATTTCGACAGCCCTAGTAGGCAATAATTTTTCTCTAAAAACACAAAATCAACAGGGCGGAAAACACATTAGAGCAAAGAAGCTAAAACAGACAACATAAAGACTCACAAGGCTCGGAAAACATGTCCAAACTGCTCCTTAATTATTAAAACACTAATAAGTCCCCCATTACTACATTTTAGTGTGTAAATGTATCAGTCTACCTGGACTCCAGCTGCCATGGCAACTTGTTTGAAAGCAGAAAGCCATACAAGCGTCCACTTCCTTTCCAAATGTTGAAAATGTTGTAGGAGTACAAATGAAAAAGTTAGTCCTAAAGCACAATATGACTGAACACGACCATGTATCGGACAGTTTAGATGGAAGACACTGTCTGAGGAACAAGCACTCTCACAACTCAAAATGTGTACATGAGCACATGAGGAATGTAAAAGTCAGAATATGGACTCCTAATGTCTAACAAACAGGGAACACCATCCAGAAAAAGCTAAGAAACACCAGCACTCGACTACATATCCATGATCATATCCTAAAAGCACAGCCGGCCAGAAGCCCCAGCCTTTGGAAAGACAATCAGCGAATGACGCACAACCGGTGAGAAAACAGAGCAATGTGTTACGCAGATATCATCCAGCTGCATTAAACTTGAGCATGAGCAGCTTGAGTCAAGAAATTAGCCCTTAATGGATCAGACATCACTAATAGCGGCATTATAAGTGAACCATTAGGAAACAGATCCAGAAGACAGGGTTCCAAATGATACAAAACACAAAAGATGTGAGTGAGGTGTTGTTTAAAGAATGATCCGTGTAAAGGCTGTGCATTAATGTCAGGGAAAGATTCAGATTGCCTTGGAAAACAGAGGGGGGCGAGGCCTGGGAAACAGAGGGAGGAAACGGCACTCCACCCTGATCCTGAAACGGGGAGGGGGTGAGGGTAGAGTAAGAGGTGAAAAGAACCTAAAACGACCCCCTACCACGGACCAAAACAGTGTGAAACAGGAAAACAGAAAACGGCAGAGAAAACAAACATGACATGTATTTAGTTACTGATGTACTTTATTCTATTAGACAGGCAGCTGAAACAATCATATATGGATAGAGTGCAACTGTAATTCTTGCATCTAAATTTGTAGTTACACTCATTCAAAAGTATTTTTGTCAAAAGTTGGTAAGACTTTTATAATGAACCAAGGCTGGATTTATTTGATCAAAGATACAGGAAAAAAGTTATATTGTGAAATATTATTACAATTTAAATGAACAGTTTTTAATATACAGTATTCAACATTTGAAGTGGATCAAAGCCTTTCATCAAAGTTATAGATGAATTACAACAATACCCGTTTTGGTCTTAGGACAACTTTGATGAAGTTTTTTGATCCACTTCAAATACTGTACATTTTGCCACTACTGATGGCAAAGCTGAATTTTCAGCATCATTACTCCAGTCTGCAGTGTCACATGACCCTTCAGAAATCATTCTAACATGCTGATTTGATAATAAGAATTATCTTTTGAGCACCAGTTGAAAACCGTTGGGCTGCCTAATATTTTTGTGGAAACCATTATCTTTTTTAAGGATTCTTTGATGAACAAAGTACAAAAGAACAGCATTTATTTAAAATACACTTTTTGTAATGTAAACATTTTACTGTCACTGGATCAATTTAGTGCATCGTTACTGAATAAAAGTTAATTTCTTAAAAAAAAAAAAAAAAAATGATCCCAAAAACTTAAATGGTAGTGCATTTTTGTGATCATTTATATAATTTCCTACAGTACTACGGTTCCATTTCTATTAAAATCTCTACTAAAAATAAAAATAAAACAATAAATCTGAAAACCAAAAATAAAAAAGGCATGACAACATTGAAATAGACAACATGAAAAAACAGGTAAAAAATCAAATAAAAAAATTTGTGATTAGTGCTGTCAATGTACTATAATATACACACTTATGTTAACTGATGATTAAATCGCAGTTAATCGATTTGACAACACTCATTGAGATGTATATGATAAGGTATCTGCCGATACCCAGCCCTATCACACAACAAATAAAGCTAAAACTAGAAAAACTAAATTTCCCCCCCCATATAAAGACTCTAGTACTTTCAAAAGATGTTTAACTGTTCCTCAAATGATGTGGCACTGACTGCTTATTCCATCATAATGAGCTCGGCTTTCCCTCTATTGGCCAAGTGATTTGAAGGAGCTACATTACCTAACCAGACTGAAACAATCAAGCACTTAAGCAGAACAGCAAGAACTCAAAGCCATTTTATACAGCCCAGCCACATCACATACAGCAAAACAGAAACCCAACTGTCTTCCAAAGAGTGTCTCGCACTGTTTTTTTTTTACCTTCACTCACAAAAGTTGTACTTTTAACAAGTTACATTTTTTAAAACACAATTCAAGCCCCTTGCATTCTATTGCCCGCCATGAAGTTTTTTTTAGCACATCTCATGTAACCGGCCTCAAACAAACATAACCGATCGAGGCAGGTGCACCAGATACAGGTCCTTGAGACCGATTAGTTGACTTGTCATTCAGGCAACCCACCGACTAGTCGACTAGTGTGTGTGTACATGCAACTCCAGAGCCAGAGTATTGAGGTGTATATGCTAACCAAATGAGAGGAGGAGTGTGTAGGCAGTTGTTGGAAATAAGGCCGGCATTCAGCCTGGAGCAGCTTGTTTCATTATGTAACAGTCTGTCTCCGCAGGGAGAAACCATGAAGAGTCAATCACTGCCCTGCCGCTACACACCACCCCCTTATGCATTGCTGTATATGCACAAATAGCTACAGGCTCTCATTTCAGACAGCCTTGCTTGTCAGATGTCTTCAATGTATAGTTCTCAAAGCTGTGCTTCAAATAATCCAAAAAAGCATATTAGAAAAGACAAAAAAATAAAAAAATAAATAAAATAAAAATCACTGGTCAGTGGGCAAACCACTATTTAGCTGTTAGAAATCAGATGCATTTCTTAAGGGGGCTTTTACATAAGAAGTTCAAAAACATAGGTGTGCAACAAAGGAATAGAATGCAGGGGTCTCAAGACGTGTTTTAAAAAGTTAAACTCAAAATACCACATTAGACATAATGCTTTGGCCAAAGACGATTGACTGAATATATATATGGCTGTAGTTGTGGGCATGAATAGAAAATATCATACATTTTCGAGAAGGGTTTTACTCAATGTATTATATAATATATACATTTAAAATAAAAAAAATCAATGTTATATTGTTAAAAATTAAACAAATATATTTTTATAATTATTTATATTTAATATATATTTACATTTAAAATAAAAAAAATCTAAATGACAATTTTATATTATTAATATAAAAAAATATGCATTTATATTATTATTTATAATTATATGCATTTAAAAATACTTTTAAAATAATATAAATATTGTATAAGCCCTAGATAACCTAGATAAAATAGTCAGTTGTTGGACAACATTTTGACCCATCCCTATTTGTCTGAGGTTAGCTCCAATTGGACACATTGTTGTAGGGGTAACACGTTTCAGTTGCTTACAGCGAATTGACATTTTGCTGCAAGGAAAATACCACTGGAAACAAATACAGTGTCAGCAGAGGCAACAGTGAAGCGAATTCCCCCGAAAGAACAAACGCCTGTATTGTGACATGGAACCTAGCCGTGCTGTTTGGCTGAGGAACATTAAAGACTTGATTACTTTCTCAGTGCAGTAACCGAACGTCATCTGCGCTTTGTCTCCTTGTTTGTCATCACTGTCGGTGGAGTCTCACACCCTGCACTGGGGGAAACAGTACAAAGATCATCGTGATTCAGACTTAAGGCTTTTCTCCACAAATAAACAATGTGAGATTATTGCTAACTTTGCCTAAAGTCAGCATTAAAGTAAGGGTATAGGGATTTGTTCCAGAAACATTTTTGTTATGCTGGTTGAAAGTCTCCTCACATCCTGTTAGCAAACACTAATTTAAAGTGATAGTTCACTCAAAAATGAAAATTGTGTCATCATTTACTCAACCTCAAGTTGTTCCAAACCTGTATGAATTTATTTGTTGTGTTGAACACAAAAGAAGATATTTTGAAGAATATGGTTAACCAAACAGTTTATGGACCCCATTGACTTCCAAAGTATGGAAAAAAAATACTATGGGTCAATGGGGTGCATCAACTTTTTGTTTTCCGACATTCTTCAACCCTTTAAGTTGTCTTAATGTATATGCATGTGTATATGTATATATGTATATATATATATATGTATATATATATATATATATATATATATATATATATATATATATACACACACATACACACACTCACCTAAAGGATTATTAGGAACACCTGTTCAATTTCTCATTAATGCAATTATCTAATCAGCCAATCACATGGCAGTTGCTTTAATGCATTTAGAGGTGTGGTCCTGGTCAAGACAATCTCCTGAACTCCAAACTGAATGTCAGAATGGGAAAGAAAGGTGATTTAAGCAATTTTGAGCGTGGCATGGTTGTTGGTGCCAGGCGGGCCGGTCTGAGTATTTCACAATCTGCTCAGTTACTGGGATTTTAACGCACAACCATTTCTAGGGTTTACAAAGAATGTTGTGAAAAGGGAAAAACATCCAGTATGCGGCAGTCCTGTGGCCGAAAATGCCTTGTTGATGCTTGAGGTCAGAGGAGAATGGGCCGACTGATTCAAGCTGATAGAAGAGCAACTTTGACTGAAATAACCACTCGTTACAACCGAGGTATGCAGCAAAGCATTTGTGAAGCCACAACACGCACAACCTTGAGGCGGATGGGCTACAAGAGCAGAAGACCCCACCGGGTACCACTCATCTCCACTACAAATAGGAAAAAGAGGCTGCAATTTGCAAGAGCTCACCAAAATTAGACAGTTGAAGACTGGAAAAATGTTGCCTGGTCTGATGAGTCTCGATTTCTGTTGAGACATTCAGATGGTAGAGTCAGAATTTGGCGTAAACAGAATGAGAACATGGATCCATCATGCCTTGTTACCACTGTGCAGGCTGGTGGTGGTGGTGTAATGGTGTGGGGGATGTTTTCTTGGCACACTTTAGGCCCCTTAGTGCTAATTGGGCATCGTTTAAATGCCACGGCCTACCTGAGCATTGTTTCTGACCATGTCCATCCTTTTATGGCCACCATGTACCCATCCTCTGATGGCTACTTCCAGCAGGATAATGCACCATGTCACAAAGCTCGAATCATTTCAAATTGGTTTCTTGAACATGACAATGAGTTCACTGTATTAAAATGGCCCCCACAGTCACCAGATCTCAACCCAATAAAGAATCTTTGGGATGTGGTGGAACGGGAGCTTCGTGCCCTGGATGTGCATCCCACAAATCTCCATCAACTGCAAGATGCTATCCTATCAATATGGGACAACATTTCTAAAGAATGCTTTCAGCACCTTGTTGAATCAATGCCACGTAGGATTAAGGCAGTTCTGAAGGCGAAAGGGGGTCAAACACAGTATTAGTATGGTGTTCGTAATAATCCTTTAGGTGAGTGTATATACAGTAGCGGAGTGGCAATCGGGAGAGTCGGGAGTTTTCCCGGTGGGCCGGTAGTGTTTCGAGGCCGCGAGGGCCGGTCTGATAAAATGTATTTATTGGAAGCTCGCCATGCGCACTTGGGGCCCAAGTGAGGGGAAGAAAACTTTTATGAATATTATCTAAAACGAAACGTAGTTTTACACTAAGCTTTAGTGGCGTAGGTCGTAGGGTGTGAGCCTGAGATACTCGAGTGCAGCTTTTGATGCGCTCGACGCGAGTTCGAATCCGCCTTTTGCCGAACTCTCTCTTCTCCCTTTTCCCAGCACATATGTAAAGATGTAAAATTTATAACCTACCATTAAGGTCTCTAGCGTTATATTTTGCCAACGAACTAAAATTGAAACCATGATATGGCTTTGTGCATTTATAAAACAGCACAAGACGTTTAGAATAGCATCCTGTTTGTGCTGCGTGATTACTTGCTCACGCGATCAGCATGGTGTTTTCTCCTAAATAAAAGCTCAAGGGTTTATAGTGAAGAAATTAGGACAAAAGTATTTTAATTTTCCTATATTATAGTGTAATGTAGGCTAAAATATACTTTTGAAATATTCATTTTCATTTACATATAGTACATTTATAGGCTAAATGGATTTTACGTCATATGAATAATTATATAAATCATTATTACATTATTATAATAATTGTTTGGCATCCTAAAACACCATTGATAATGTAATGCAGACTGAGACTCTCATAACTAAAAAGATGTTTGAGCCCTCTTTAAATCAATGCTTTTTCTTTGTTCAACGAGCAGTTCATGGGTTGAAGCTCTTAATTTTGATCTCTCAGAGAGCACGAGATTGATGCATTTAACCTTAAAATGTACAAAATTGTCTTGCCGGGGAGCATGCCCCCGAACCCCCCTAGAGGCACAGAGTCCACCCAACATAGTTTCACAAATTCCTATGGGAAAGAACGACCATTTATAAACTTTACTCCAGCAAAGTACAACAAAGTTCCCTTTAAATCAGTAAAACGGTAAATGCTAGCCTATATTAAAATCCTGCCGGCGACGAGGGCCGGTGGTGTATGAAATTTCCCGGTAGATTTTTTGGTCCCACTCCGCCCCTGTGTATATATATTAGAGCCGGGACTTTAACGCGTTAATTAAGATGAATTAATTACAGACTTTAACGCGTTAATTAAGTTTAATTAATTACACCAAAAAAAATTTTTACGCATTTTAATCACATTTATTTTTGCACCGCATAACGTTAGCACCAACAAGCGTTCATGACTTTTTTACAGTCTATGCTTCAGACAACAACAAACCACAGGAACATGAACGAAGAAGCTGACGAGACCGCTTTGGTTGGCCCCGTGGATGGGAAATTTTGTTATAAAAAACGAACGGACGGAAGCGTCGATAAGAGCATGGTTGTGTGCAAGCTATGCAACAAGGAATTCGCATATCACCGCAGCACATCGACCCTCAAGTTTCACCTCAACGCAAAACATATACAATTGCACTGGTCTGCTGGACTTGGTTGAACAAAAATAAACAATATTTTGTTGCTTAAGCTTATGTATTCAGTCATTATTCAATGGTATACTAAAAATCCATGTGAAAAAAATTTCTTCTCACTGTTCTCAGTTCAAATATTTATGCAATTAAAATGCGATTAATTAATTACAAAGCCTCTAATTAATTAGATAATTTTTTTTAATCGAGTCCTGGCCCTAATATATATATATATATATATATATATATATATATATATATATATATATATATATATATATATATATATATATATATATATATATATATATATATATATATATATATCATCTGTGGAAGGCATAGCACCATAAAATGTTCATCCAATCATTTCATTTCGGATCTCAGTGCACCCTGCTCGTGTAGACATCACATGTCATCAACGTGTTTCATGCTATTAGATATAGCTGTCAGTCACCGAGCACCGTCCGTCAGCAACCGAAACAGCAGCCACCTTTTACAGTTCCCCCTGAACCAAAACGAGCTTATGCTGCGTTCAC
Source organism: Tiaroga cobitis (assembly GCA_030578255.1). Classification (NCBI taxonomy): domain Eukaryota; kingdom Metazoa; phylum Chordata; class Actinopteri; order Cypriniformes; family Leuciscidae; genus Tiaroga; species Tiaroga cobitis. Next base: position 35,619,329 of record CM060606.1, read on the forward strand.
ACCATAACTACTGTAATGTGGAAGATATGGAAACCTGTGACTTTCTACTCGGAGCGGTTCGTGAATCGTGACTCGAATTTAAGCATTTCAATGGCAACACTATCACTGCCAAAATGAATTTCCAGCAGTCAGATGGTACAGGTCAGTGCTCTTTTTATTATATTGAAATGTTATGAGCTTTGAGACATGTAGTTTAACGCCATCCCTAATCTCGGTCTAAAGCTCTAAAGGGAGGGTGGGATCTTGTGCTTTCAAAGCTAGCTCGCTATTGCTAGCCGCTCCAAAAATTGCCTACCCTACCAAAAAACGTAAGTTGTGAACATCTTCCCTATTGTGACGTAGGCCTATATTCAAGTGAAATGTCTTCTCAGACAATAAAAAAAATGTAAGGCGGGACTTAATTTTGTCCATCTGGAATTATTTGGGTCGTTGTGGTTTGCCATCGCTCTGATCTCATGTGAGTGACAGGTTGTCCAGCCGTCGTACTTAAAGCTCCCGTTCTTCGTGTTTTTTTGAAGCTATGATTGTGTTTACAGTGTGCAAAATGACATGTGTTCATGTTTTGCGTGTAAAAAAACACAGTATTTTTCTCACAATTTACTTATCTGTATACAGCTGCTTTCACTGTACAAAAAACGTCCCGATGACTTCTTTGTTCTATGAAGTCCCTCCTTCAGAAATACGTAACGAGTTCTGATTGTGCCAGCGGTTCCTGTGTTGTGATTCGACAGCAGCTTAACGCACGTAGCCCGGAAACGTCACGCCTCTTACCATAATTTGGAGAAGCATGCGCTGATTGTTATTGTAAAAATGTCCAAAATATCACCTTATCAATTTGAGCCTGAATCAGACCCGGAGAACGTAGATGATCAATTAGAACCTGTTCAAACATGACTTTTGCAGGATGTTTCACAGTGGTAGGCTGTTTATTTAGTAGTTGTCATTCTTTTAATTGGTTAAATTTTAATGTTAAATGTTACTAACTGTTATACAATCTTGTGGTATATGTTTTTCCGTCTGTCGAATTAACGATGTTGTGAAGTTAATTGTTTATTCCTACCTTAGTTACACGTGTGAACGAGTTTTGATTAGTAATACATGTTTTATAGGTGTACGTGTGGTAACTGTGAAAAAAGATACTCTTCCTATTCTCCGTGGGAGCTCAACAAGACCACGCCCCCCTTTTTTGTGTATTCCAGTGGGCGGAGATTAGTCAAAAAACTGTTCTAATGACATCATTAAAAAAGGAAGTAGAAGGATGTAGTCCAAACCGGCCGTTCGCTGTAGAGGCTTTGAAAGGGGACTTCTGTTAAATAAAATATTTCGCTAGGCATTGAACTTTGAGCTTTATAATTTTACAGGTATTATTTCTGCACTAACAGCAACATTACACACTAACTAAAGTTTGAAAAATGGAATCGCGAAGAACGGGACCTTTAAAAAAAAAAAACATCATCAGAAAATAAAAGAGATGCAAGAGGGAGAAGTTATTTTGATTAATGATTACGAGGGCACATTCGGTTTTTTAAAATAATGATGTGCATGGATAAATTTCTATAATAAATATTGCAAAATTCTATAAAATATAAGAATTGTTCATTTTGATTTCATGGTGACTTTAATGCTGGATGGTATTTTATTTTTAATTGTGGTAATCAAAAAGAATATTAATAATAATTTAAATATGAAAGGGTAATACTAAACATTTTTTTATTTTAACGTGGTTTACGTCAAACCGGTAACTGTTTCTTCCCAACTGCTGAGTCATAACCAGTTTCTGTTGTGATGAAGTCAAGCCGAGGTAATGCTTGCAGAGCTTAACGCTTTTAAAACCTAGTGAAGCTGCCTTAGTGCTTACTGCCAACATTGGCAGCTGCTTTCTAAGACAGTCGTTTAACTGTTTTGGAACCTCAGATGTTTCAATGTTTGTCATTAGCATGTTAAGTTAAGAGCAAGATATTCTAACAAATATAAATATCCACCTTATTTTCACATTCGGTCATTTTAAACTTGAATGTGCATTTCTTCTGGTGTCAGTCGCTTCCAATTATTTTAGCTGTACAAATACGTTATGTTTGAAGTTTTTGGGTTTAGGTTTATGCTATAATATTATTTGAATTTATTATTCTAATCACAATAATAATAGTCTTACAGTTTACTATTATTATTTATATTATTCCTTTAGTTATTTACCTATACCGGCTAATGAATTCAAAGTCTTGCACATTCACAGGAAATAGTGGATAAGTAGCACAAACAAAAATTGGATAAAATAATAAAATAAAATATTATTAAATTATTAAATATTATATAATAACATTTTAAATTAAATACTATAAAATATACTAATTCATTTAAATTATATGTTTCAATATTGAGTGACAATAAGCATATAAATCAATAAATCAACATTTATCATTGCTTCAACTCCAACGCCATCTTGGGAGTTTTTTTTTTTTTTATCTCCTTGTCGTAGTGCATTCTGCGATTGCGTTCTTCATAAAGGACTGCCTACATGTGATGCCGCCTTTTATTTCGGCTACAAGTTACCTTAGAAGACAGCATGATTAGTTTGGCAACTTGGAAGTACCTTCTTGTCTGAAGTTGCCTACAGTGTCCTAAAATGCTGATTTTTGAAGCGTTTTCTTGACTCACCCAAGTGTACGCAGGAGTTTTGAGGTGCAGTCTCTAGAGGGAACGTCTGTCCCATGCTCCAGCCCCCTATAAGGGCCTCTGTTTGCAGCTCCTGCCCAGGTGCAACCCAGTGAACAGCAGCAGCAATTCAGGATACCCAAAGTCTTCTGCCTTTCCTTTTTTAGTTTCAAAGGACTTGTTTCCTGTCATCGAGTGTCGCTCTCATGTTTCTTTCCACTTTCCAACCCTCAATATTTCCAAGCTCTTCTCTTTTCTTTGAGTGGATCTCATGCCAACTACCTTTCTTTTCTTCCAGTGTCCTTCAGCCCTCCTTCTGCAACTCTCTCCACCCCCTCTCCCTCTCTCACTCCAATATCTCTCCCTCCACTTCATAAAGGAGCTAGCAAAGCAGATCAGCGTAGACGCCAACGGATGCCTATCATTCCTTAAAGCAGAGGTCAAAGTGCAAAGTGAGTGTGTGTGCGCTTGCGTATGAGTTCTAATGAAAAGCAAAGAAAAAAAGAGCAAGGGATTAAAGGGAAGTTCTGCCAATGGAGGGAGAGATGGTATCAGCTGGGCAGACATTTGACTTTGTGGTTATGGAGAATACAAAAGAAAGAGGAACTGACATCTGAATGATCATAAAAAAATACTCTTAACACATCACGTTAGTCAATATTTTAAATGAAATGTGAAATTTTACTGACATTACAAAGAGAACCTTGGACAACCTTCATTGGCCACGTACACACTGGAAAGTATCAGTAGTGTGTGTGTACTGAACATGACTCACTTCCGAAATTGCGATGATTGACACCATAGCAATGTTATGGCATCTAGTATGTTTGATATCTTGATTATGAAAACACATGAAATAGGAAATTATGAATTGAAATATATGATATATGGTTGATTATGAAATATTATGATTTTAAATAACTCATTTCTATTAAAGGGTAAGTTCACCCGAAAATGAAAATTATGTCATCATTTACTCACCCTCATGTTGTTCCAAACCCGTTAAGAGTTTGGTTCATCTTCGGAACACAAATAAAACCTAAACGATTTCTGTCCCTCAATCGACAGCTTTAAAACGTTTATAAAGAGGTCGTAAAGCTAATCAATATGAATTGAGCGGAAGATACACAATCCCTTTACATGATGAACAGATTGAATTTAGGCTTTTATTCACATATAAACATTGATCAGTGAAGATAATCAGAAGCTAACCCATACATGCTTGAAGTGCGAGAACAAACCTTTGTTCTTGTGGAAGCTCAAACATGCTGCGTAACACACGAGAATGAACCTTCGTAACTGATGTGTGAGTTGATGAATGTTTATATGTGAATAAAAGCCTAAATTAAAAATGTTTAGAGTATAAAGTGATCGTGTCTCTTCAGAAAAATTGGACTAAACCACTCAATTCATATGGATTCGTTTTACAATCTCTTTATGAACTTTTTGAAGAGTCAAAGTAGTAGTTGCGTAGCTGTCAATAGAGGGACAGAAATTGCTCAGATTTTATTACAAATATCTTCATTTGTGTTCCGAAGATTAACGAAAGTCTTACAGGTTTAGAACGACATGAGGGTGAGTATGATAGAACTTTCATTTTTGGGTAAACAAACCCTTTAAAATAAATTTTAAAATATATTTAATTTATATATATATATATATATATACAGTAATTAATTTATGTGATAGCAAAGCTGGAATTCTTCAGTGTCACATGATCTTTCTGAAATCATTCATATTCACGGTGTTCAAGATTTGACTTTTGAAAATTGTTGTTTTGCTTAATGATTTTGTGAAAACGGTGATCATTTTATTTAGGATTCTTTATGAATAGAAAGTTCAAAAGAACAACACTTTTGTAACAGAATTTTACTTCAGTAAAGACGTTTATGTTGTCTTACTGACCGCAAAACTTTTGAATGCTAGTTTAAATTTTAGACTTGGAATATTGTGGACAAGTTACATAAACTACATTTATAATACTTTTGTGTCCTTTGCGAAGCTTGAAAGCTCCACTCCATTCAATGCAATTGCATGGAGAAGAGCGAGCAGCGCAGTCTTCAGCATTTCTACTTTTGTGTTCCACAAAGGAAAGAAAGTCAGACAGGTCTGGAATGGGGAGTAAACAATTACAATTTATTTTTGGGTGAATTGTCCCTTTAAGATTGATACAGAAGTCTTCCCCCAAACAAACCCTCTCTTTAACTTGAATATTAAATCTATTAGTATTCACTCAGTGATCAGCGCACCCGGACTCCTGCCCTCTGCATGGAGCAGAGGGTAATACACTTAAACAAATCTTCATCCACAGGAATTCCAAGAATGCAATTTTATCCAGCAGAGTACATTAGCAGAGAATGGGAATGTGGACGTGTGTAGCTGTGTAACTTGACTACAGCAGATCGCACTCCTAATCCCATTTTCTACAGCCAGACATTACTTCTCATTCCACAATGTATAACAAAGCGATTCTGTCCCAAACCCCTGAATTGAATTGATGTGTAAAAGCTTCTTTTAGAAGAGAAACCTCAGTCATGCACCATATCCTCCCTGTGATCAAGAATGCTCCAGATCTTTGGTCACCATGACTTCACCCACAATTGAAGGAAAGTAATTCAGGCTCCCCCGAACTCTTTACATGACTGATGCCTTTGGACAAAAGCATATAGGAAAACTTCTCAGTATCTGTGCTCTCCCCATTCATTAGAATGAACTTTGTTTAAAGCTAGGGTAGACGATTGTTCATTATTAATATCCTCGTTTATATGCTGGTTATGGTTATATAGTACAATCCTAACAATATGAATAGAAAAAAGAATGAAAAAAATCCATTCAGTCTATTGGCTGTACAGCCGCAGAGAAGTTGACCAATGTAAGCTATCCGGCCGGACAGCTTACATTGGTCAACTGCTCTCATCCAATCACCAGCTCCACTTGAAACTCCGCCTGGCGCTCACATCTCCAACCCAACCGCACCCGACCCCACCCCCCTCCTTACGCGTGCAAGCAGCTGATAGACAGTCTATGGTAGTTAGCTAAGTAGCGTCAGATCAGCAATGGATAAAATATAAACGACAGCAGCAAGCGGCCCCTGCTTGCCCCTACTGTAAAGTTTGGACGAAAGAGAAAGTCTGTAGAGGAAAGAGCAGAGATAAAAATTTTTTTTTTAAAAATGTAACGCCGGACTCTAAGTTGGATAAATATAGGGTCCACCATTGACCGTTGGAGGAAGCTTCAGGGAGATCAGGGACTGAAAACCGACGCTGACACAGCTGACTTTTTGTTGAGCAGGTAAACATTTATTTATACTTTTATGTTGTGACATGTGTTACATAAATAGCTTTTTATCAGTTTGACACCTTGCTCATGCTGCCGGTCGGCATTGGCAATGTTAGCCGTTTAGCATCGCCTATCAGGGGTCAAAGTAATTATATTTCTTGAAGTGCTTGAATATATTTCAGTAAGCCTAGCGGGTTTCTGTTCTAGCCGATCGGAATTTGAACTAGATGCGCCGTGTGCTGCAATAACAATTACTCAAAACCTTAGCAGAACATTTCATGTGTTGCTAGTCTTGCGTTGACGTGAACTCAAACGTGACATAGCTCAGGGATCAGGTAGCACAGAGGGGAGGGGTGTGTGTGTGGAGGGGCGGGATGAGTTTTTTAAAACTTCCCTACCGTCTCAGGCTTTCTCGACCAATTTTTAACATCGTATACCATAGCTTTAATAGTTAATAAGGAATAATCTAGAGCATAGGTTCTCAAAGTGCGGCCCGCGGGCCAATGGCGGCCCGCCGAAACATTTCTGGCGGCCCGCGATAACATCTGTAAAACTGTTAAAACTATTGCTTTGAAAAAATGAATATCTCCGTTTAGTGGTGTTTAGCGGCATCCATAGGCATAAGCGGTAATTACATGGTCCGACGACCGATCGCACTTGAGCACTCCCAAGGGCACCAGGAACAGTGGTTGTCTAGACAGGAATAGGAATCGTGGCCAACCGAAACCAGCACCACAAATCCCATTGCAATTTAAAAGGGTATGTTGACCAAGTAATCAATATTCAATGTGACTTAATAATAATCTTAACAATGTCAAGCTTATTAATGGCCGCGTTTCCATTACCTTTCAAAATGTTCGCGGGCGCGAACACTTGCATTTTCCTATCAACAGTGGAAACAACTTAAACTAGTCTATCATTTCTGGTCATACAGAAAATAATAATGCATTATTCGCAACTACTTTTATTTGTGTAAACTCATAACAAGAAAACGTGCTTTTGTAAAATAAAATAAAACAATCAGTAGCCTAGGCTACTACGCGCTTTCATGATCTCCGTGAACTGGAGCGCGAGAACTGAAACAAAATATAGCCTATGTAGGCTAAAGCTTAAAATGTGCACTTTTAAACAAACAAACTCGAATCGAAAGCAAATACCTGATTATGTAATCCGTATGAAAGGTGGATTTCTCTCTAAAAGCGCATCTGCTTAACAGCGGAGATGGAGATATGTTTTTAGCCGACACTTAGAAAACAATAGTTTAAACAAAAATTTAAACAAAAAATCTGAAAAAGTCTGTCGATATTTACTTTTTTTGCGCAGCAGTTGGTGAAGCCAGTTCAAATTAAAATTTTGTTCAACTTTGCGTTTTAAAAAGACAACAACCGTTCATTTTTCGTTTTTCAGTTACGGGTTAAAAAAGATAGATAATAATATGCAAATCTGCAATAATGGAAACGCGACTAACAAGCAATGATAGAAATGAATGATGATGATGACTTGTTTGGTAAGCTTCTATTTTAAAAGTTTCTTTCTCCCCCCCCCAAAATTTTCACAAGTTTTGCCAGGTTTAGCCTCAGTTATGAATTAAAATGTGTTTATTGCAACTAATGTAAACTGTAGAGATGCAACCTGGTCATTAAAATAATTTCAAATGGGATTTTCTTTTCAGTTTTTTTTTTCTTCGTTTTCTCCCCCGCCACTTTGGCGGCCCTCAGTTCAATGTTGGGTTCCTAAATTGGCCCTCACCTATCAAAACTTTGAGAACCCCTGATCTAGAGGATGACAATTTTAAAACAACCTTCACTTTAACTGTCGACCAAATAAAAACAGCAACACACCAGCTAATAGGGTTGTCAAACATACCTGTAAAATCAGTACCTGTCTTTACAAAAAGGGGCTTGACTGCACCAGCGTTTGTGTAGCGCCGGTAGTACAGAGTACCAGGTATATTTGTTACCCGCTGAAAGACGCTGCTTTCAAACGCTCTCGTTGGTGTTTGTTCGAGCGCTCTCTGTTTTTCAAGAGTTGACCATTGTAGCCAATCACAATCAGTTGAGCGTGTGAAGGCAACGGTCTTTTAGAGATGCAGCAAGTTAGTCAGAATCCACTTAACACCTCTGAAAATGCACAAGGTTTTGTTTTGTTCAACGCAAGCCACACACTTGCGAATCCTTTCATTATAACCAATAAATCCAGGGATGTCTGTTATCTTGCTTTTTGTTTATTGCCCATCCACATTCATCTGAACACAAGTTTAGTTTTTCATGCTGCTTAGTACTTTGCAGAGTTTCTGAATTGACAACTATTTAAATGCACGATTGAATTAGAAACTGCGATGACTTGAATGGGCGAGGAAAAAAAATGGGACAAGAGTTTTTTCTCTGGTACTGAAATTGATACTGAGAACCACACAATTTTACTGGTTTTGGTACAGACTACTGACATTTTTGTAATGTGACAAACCTACCTGCTAGTTTATTGTTTATAGTTTAGCATGGTTACTGAAAGGGATAGTTCACACAAAAATTCAAATTAAATTTTGTCGCTGACTCATCCTCGTGTTGTTTCAAAACTGTTTGACTGACTTTCTTTGTATAACACAATGGGACAAACGTTGTTTGGAGCCCAACTAGAAATGGAAATGCACAAAGAAATGCAAGCTGTTTATGAATGATATGAGGGTGAGAAAATACCAAAATTTTCATTTGTAGGTGAACTTACTACTAAACGTTTGGGCTTAGTATGTTTTTTTTTTAATCAAAAGTGTTACAAAAAATTCTTCTATGTTCAGCATAGTAGAATGATTTCTGAAGGATCATGTGGCACTGAAGACCGGAGTAATGATGCTGAAAATTCAGCTTTGCCATCACAACAATAAGATACATTTTGAAATATAGAGATATAGAAACAGTTCATTTAAACAGTTCAAATAAATGCAGTCTTCGTGAGTATGAGAGAAATATTTCAAAAACATTCAAACAAATCTTACCGACTACCATGTATAAAAGAAGTGCAACTTAAAGTGACGTGATTAGTTGCCAGACCCAATGCATTGACTAGCAGCAAAATCGACTAGTTGATTTAAACCCCAGTTTATAGATGAGAACATGATGTAAAATTGGGCATCAATACATCTTTCAAAATATTTGAACCAAAAAATGTAACGTTGAGGCTTTGATGAAGTAACGAAGAACCAAGAACAAACAATCCTTTCTGCTTGTGGTGCAGGAGCAATGAAATCCCCAAACCACATGCTGAACTGGGAGCAACAGATACAGAAAAAGCAAGAGGGAAAACCTGCAATGATACAACAAAAGGAACAAAAACTATAAAGCAAGCAAAGGAAGAGCCAAGCAAAAATAGCTTTGTGCTATGGTTCCGACATGTTACATAAAATTTGTACATCCAAGTTGGATAGATCACAATCACAAAAGAATTCTGACCTATTCATCTCACAACTCATCTGTTATCTTTGCAACTGTTCCAAGATCAGCCCCACAATAAGAAGAACACACATGCATCAGGAAAAAAAAATGACTTAGAGGATTGAACTGAAGCCCTTCTTCTCTCTGTCCCAGTTAAAGCACCTACACTGGGCACATTTCCAAAGAGAGAGGACGAGAGAACAGAGAGAGAAAAGAATCAGCTTGCTGGTTCTGCCTAGACCCAGAACCTGACATGACATGGAAAACAAGCTCTACGAATCTGTTCAAGGTAGGAACTGCCTTCATGGCCTTCCTTAGGGGGCGACACGGCTCTTTACCAGCGTTTACCAGCGTAAGAATCCCATTTTAATCAAATACAGTTGTTCTTCATTAAACTGCTCTCAGACAAATAACAACTGTTTGAGTACAATGGCTGCATCCTAAATTGTGTAGAAACTGTGGTTTTGACAATAAACACTGTTAGAATGCACCAAAACGAGATAAATCAAGGGACCTTAATCAACGGCATCTACAAATGGAACAGTTTCTTCTCAATTATTCAGCATCATTAGTATCAAGAAAGAGCAAAGCAAGGCAATAAATACTCACCTCGATTTTCCATTACAGAATCTGAGACAAAACGATAAATGGATCCTGTAATTAAAGCAAAACAAACAGATAATTACATAAGCAGGTCCATCTTTTACAGAGCCACTCATTACTAATTATATATAGTATGACATTAAAAAGATTTAATAAAGCAATAAGCCACAAGAGGCTGTGAATTACAGTCAATTTCTTAAGCATAATGTAATTCAAACTCCTTTACCCTTGGCAAAATCAGAATTCACTGTTGCAAATATATTTCAGGTTTAGTGACAAAAAAATTATATAAAAAAAAAAAAACACCACAATATAAAAAAAACTATAATAGAAACAAATAAAATAAAATGTTTTTCCTTCTTGGGTCCATTAAAGGACACACATCTTTCTTGAAATCACCAAATGGGTGTTTCAAATCAGAATTTACTCAGAATGAATATGCAGACGTACAGTGGTGAAGGTCATTGGTGGTCGTCCGTGGTGCCTCTGTTCATCTATATCAAGGGTTCAGACCAGCAGACAGGGTGCATTCGCTCATCTCCAGGGGTTTCCTGTAATATAGATATATAATATGTATAACTCACTTGATCGGAGGTCAGCTGAGACCAAACATCTCTTCAAATCCTCACTCGCTGTGATCACAGGTTCATCAGAGCGATCAGTAAAGTGTGCTATCCTCAAGTACTCTCATAGTTCTTGAAAGCTTCAGTCCAAGACCGCTTCATATGCTACGAATGCTTGTTATTTTACTTTAAGTGTAGTCTTTGCCAATCTTAAAAAAAAAAAAAAAAGGAGATTCGGTGGTTCCTACTTCCTACACTGATTAGTCGCAAGTCTCACACCATTAAGGAGCCAAGAACTTCAACCAACATTTTTTAAAAGCAGGTGTCACACCTGCGGGCTGCACAATTGTTGGGACAAAACTAATGGTTTTATTTAAAATAGCACAGACGAGCTTGAGAAAAGACCAGAAGGAATGACCGCAAATGGAAGACAGGCAATTATCTGAAAGGTGCTGATGGAAAGGATAGATAACAGGCAAATAAAATGAGCGAATGTCTAACAGATGGATACACAAAACAGACAGGGCACGTCAGACTGTAATGGACTGTCAGTAGAAGTGGAGGATGGATGAATGGAGGAGAGAGAGCTAGAAATGCTAATGAATATCTCCAGGGGCATTGATCGATTAAAAAGAATGCAGACGGACAGCAGTCTCACGGCATTTCGACTTCTGCTTCGTCACAATGAAAGATAAGAACAGCAGAAGACTGCACGACATTTACCTGAGCCCGGCTAATGTTGTTTGCGTGATACGTCTTATCTAAAAAAAACAAGCTGACACAAAATACAGTCAGCGCCAATCGTATACCAGCTAAAATGAAACAGGTAGGGGAACCATACAGTGTATGTTTTATGTATAGAGAGTTTTATGTTCAGAGAGGGAAGGGTTGTCGTTGAAGGGTCAACTGCATTTATACTGTATGATCGAAACTACTGTAAAAACAGTAATATTCTGAAATATTATAGCAATTTAAAATAACAGTTTTCTATTTGAACTTATTTTTTAAATGAAATTTATTCTTGTGACGGCAAAGCTGCATTTTCAGCATCACTACTCCAGGCTTCAGTGTCACATGATCCTTCAGAAATCATTTTAATATGCTGATTTGCTGCTCAAGGAACATTTATTATTATCAACAATGTTGAAAACAATTGCGCTGCTTAATATTTTTGTGGAAACCGTGATACTTTTTTTTTTCATGATTCTTTGAAGAATCTTGAAGCAATTTATAAAAATATAAAAAATATAAAAACTGAATAAAAGTATTAATTTCTTTCAAAAAAATAAAAAAATAATCGATGATAAATAATATTTGCTCTGAAAAAGGCTTGAAAGGATTTGCTTTTAAATGCGAATAAACCATAATACTGCAAAAATGTAAAATAAACTGGGAATGTTTTTCACAAAAAGAAAAACACAAAGAAAAAATTATTTTAATAGGGATGCACCAAAATTAAAACCTAAATCAATTATTATTATTATTTCGTAATAGTAAACAGCAATATTTTGTAAACACACGTAAATTCATTAAATCAACAATGTTGCAGTTAAAGTAATAAAGTTATTGGAGCTTACTGAGGCTCAATTATGAATTCTGGTACGTCCCTTAAAAAACATGACAGTCAGCTGGAGTTTTACAGAATTTGAATACGTACATTACAGCAGGCAGGAATGCAGTAAACATGAGACAGGCATTGCTAGAGTTAAGCAGCCTGCTTCAGCAATGATCATTATCCCCAAGCAGCCTCACATTTTTGAGGTTTCAGACATCAAAATAATCCTAAAACCATTTGGTTTGCGACTTCCTCGAGGGCTGTTGATCAAATCTAAAGCACACATTAGACTCAAACTAAAAAATAAGAAAAGCAAGTAAAAATAAATAGAACATGCAAAAGAGAAGTCTTAAAGTGCCTGCTTTTGTTTTGGTAATTTAAGTTTTAAAGAAGTTGATATACAATTGTGGTTAATTTTGATATAAAAGGCAAAAAACATTACATCCCCCCTGATTATAAAGCTAGCGTTCACTTATTATTATCCCACTGTTCTTTTAGGATGAGGAAAAGAAAATATATTCCATTTGTCTCTTAGAGAAAAGTATATTGATTTTATTGTTGTGAATGTGGACACTATAAAAGCTTGTCTGCAGGGAGCCCACGCTGCCCCTTATTCAAATCTCATTGAGAACAACATGGTATACTGCTGCGACGATGCAGTGACCAGGCAGCTGGAATACTAATACTGTGCAACATGCTCTCCAATTTATTCCTGTGAAAAAAATCAAGCAGCCTTTAATAATATCAAAATTGATCTTCATAAATCTAAAGCTGGGTTCACACTACAATTATGGCTACGATTTGTTTGTCGAGGCAAATTTTGAGAATCCTAAGAGATTCATCTGATTCTAGGCCAAAGACATGTTCGCTGACAGCCAATTAATGATGACCATTGCAATCAAATTTTACCTCAGATGAAATTATGGCAGTGTCAGAAGTTTAGGCACAGTCCTGCAGTGTGGCTTATACGACAACTGTCAAATCAAAAACCAACAGGAGCACAGACAACAACAAACCACCACTTGCTCCACACACATCATCTTCATTTTCAAGAAAAGCCATGATCAAAATTAACGCTAGTAATTGTTTTTGTTTGCAAGCCCCCACTTCTGTAAATGCAAAATAAATGCAGCTTACAGTCACCATATGTGTCACTGATTGATGATTTAATAACCTTTGATGACTTGTATAACCTTTTGATGACAACATGACTTTTTTTTCATTTTGGCGTTGATAGTGTTGCCATTGAAACGCATAAATTCGAGGCATGAACCGCTCCGAGTATAATGTAATGGGTTTCAATCTCTTTCAAATTGCAGTGGTTATGGCGTGAATGCAGGATAAGATGAGAGGTGGCTTCTGTTTGTTTTTGGGCCTCGGTGACTGTCTGTCTACAACACTGCATAGCCTTAAGGAACACGCTGATGACGTGTGATGCCTGCGCGAGCAGGGTGCGCGGAGGTATGAAATTACATAGGGGCAGGCAGACATCGTATCATTGCACTCGGACCGAATTCAATGATCGGACGGACGCACATTTTATGGTCCTACGCCTTCCACAGACAATACACATATACATTTAGACCACTTAACTTAGTGATTAGGGGTAGAACAGGTCGTTGTTCAGACAGATCGTTTCAGACAGCGCTCAAACACCGAATTGATTATATATATATATATAATGATTTTTTTTTTTTGCTGATCCGAAAAATTATCTGATCCGTGGCTCAAAAACCGTAAATGATCCGAACCGTGAATTTTGTGATCCGTTACACCACTATTTGTGATTGCTATCAGGATGTGACGAGACTTTAAGTTGCATACCTATGCTTTAATTTATGATTTTGAAGCATGTCACCTTATTCTTGTTTAGAACCAAGTGGTTAGCATGTTGTGACTGCGGTATCAAAACTACAGGGTAATATCGACCAAAGCTATGCATACATCAAATAATCAATCCTCCACTGTAATCGTAGTCTAGCCACTGCAACAAACTAGCTATGGTCTTTTAGGTTTCCAAGCTAGGTATCTATATTACCGTAACTGTGTCTAGTCAACAGTTTGAATTCTCAAAACCACAAGAACAAGACATTCTCCTCAAGCCATGTTATACAACTTGTATACCATACACTTACATATATATACACACTTTTGTGTAAATAAATGAATAATAATACTAAAATGTTTTATCTACATTTAGGCATTACAACATATTACATTACAGATTTCAGACAAGTGTAATATAAAAGATTACCTTTAAGTGAGTGTTAGATAACGGTAAAGTTTATCCAAGTGTAAAATAGGGAAATGAACATTCACAATTAAATATTCAATATCAACTGATATACATCCATTAACTGACAATGTAAAAAAAAAAAAAAAAAACAGTAATAAAAATTACCTTTCAAAATAACTGATAAATGGATGCCACTCACTGAATCAAACATTCAATTGTAATGAGGCATGTAGCATAATACTCTCATTGCATATTGTCTGCTATTTAACACACTACTCGCATTCAATTTGAAAAAATGCTGCTGCTGTGGCTTCATTCTGATGGGGAATGGTTTAGGAATATGTGCTGGATGGGCAAAAGAGCCAAGACCCAAGAGAATGAATTGGAAACACTTCAGAGCCTTAACGGGGAGCAGATGCGTGTGTGTCTCAGATAAATCCGTTCTCACACCCCTGGACCAGATACTGTAAACTAGAACAATGTGCAGGGTACTTCCTTAAAAGGTGTATGCATGTAAAATTCACGTTTGTAGTGTTTGCAAGATGAATGTGAATATGACCTGAATTTATAAAAGCGACTATAATACGGGATTAGAGAGTGTGCATGTTGTCATATTCCCAGATGCAAAGAGTGTCACCTCACCAACCTGACACTTTGTGATACCTAACACATGCTAATCCCTGACACACACACACACACACACAGACACACACACACCCTCGCAGCTTCCCTCAGGACATGAAGTGTGAAAAAATGATGTAACTGGCCTATTTCTTTTTTGGGTGCTTAACTCCTCAGCCTGTGTCGTGCACCATTTAGGATGTGTGCTCAGGGAACTAAATTCCTTCATACTGTAAATGAAACATGGCAAAATAAGTGTGGTACCAAACTGTTTGGGTGCTGCTGCCCCATAAATGATATAAAAGCAAAATAAAATTAGATTTGGAAATACGTTGGAAGAATGACTTCGCAAGGTCATTTCACTTATTTTTGCACGTCACTAACGGTGAGTGTTTCTTACCATCAAATTCAATCGCCGAGCAGGAAAAATCTGGAGGAGAAATAGAACAGATGTTCACACTTTTATTGAATCTATGCATCTCTGATGTCTCGCTCTCCTTCAGAACCCCTATGTGTGAACACCAAGGCCATTCCATGCTCTGAACAAAAATACTATTAAGCCAGAAACAAAACATCCAAACAAACTCTTCATTTGGTTTTCAAGTAGGGCATTGCAAAACTACATATCTTTAAAATCGACTAGTCAGTGGTTTGCCTGGTTGACTAGACCTGGGGCCTTCAAACTGGAGTCTGGCCAGAAGGTAAATAAAATAAAGAAGAATTCTAAAAATGGTCATATTTCATGAGATTATTCACAAATTATATTATTCTATTGACAGATGAGATGAAAAAATAAATGATAGTGTAAACTTAAAGTGCTCCTATTATATTATTTTAAAGCTGCCTAATTTTGTTTTGGAGGTCTCCTACTACAACAGGTTTACAAGCATCAAAGGTAAAAAAAAAACACTTTAATTTTCTCATAATATCCATTGCACATCAATGCATTTTTCAAAGATTCTCAAAGTATCAGCATTTTTATTTAACGCCATGTCAGCCTCTGTGGCTATCTTCATGGCAAAAACTAAATTACAAAAAGAGGCATTACCATACCTGAACTTTAGCTCCGGAGGCTTCCTAAAGCTCAGAGATTGTACATTGTAAAGACAGTAACAATGGCGTTGATTTTGCCATATCAATTTAAGCACGAGTCCGACGATGAAACATTGGAAGAACTTATTTAACCCAAACCTCCATCGCAAGAACGACTTGAGCAGGACGCTACTTAGTTTGTCGTACATTATGAGATGTTGCAACTGTAATTCCTCACCATCAGCATTATTAACAAGAGTATGTCCATCGACAAACCGATGTGTATATTTCTAATTTATTGCGGTGCATTAGCAGGAACTGTATCATTAACTGTATCAATAACAGTGTACTAACGTGAATGAGTGATGTAACATTAAAGTTTGTGAAACAAATCTTGCTCCATCCTTTATCATTACTCAAAGTAGTAAAAACAACAGACAATCTGCATTTATGGACATAATTTTAGGTAACAGCGTGCCCACAGCTGATTAGCAGAACTATTTCAGTAAGACAGTAACATGATTTAGCCGGAGACCTATATAAAACACAAAGCTATGTATTTTGAACACCCGGTAGAAAATTGATACATCAATTGTTAATCTAAATTCTAACAGGTTGAGGAGCAAGTTGGTCCAAATAAAGTGGTATCCCATCTTTGATAACAGTTTAGTAAATTCCACTTAAACCTCACAGAGATTTGAGAAGCAATCTTCAAAAGGTTATACTGCAGTTGTATCGCTGTGGTAATTTAACCACTGACTCTTCACATCCTCATCCTTTGGAAGTGTTTACACAGAGAATTTGCTTTTGCAGAGCAGAAAACAGTGCCTTCTCGACATGTACACAACAAAAACTACCTACGTGTTTGAGGCGTGGGGGAGGGGGTAAAATGGACATTGTTCATGTCCAGTGCAGCCAATGAAGAGAAGACCATAGGTGGGCATTATGCAAATTTGTTACACATGTAAAATACGTAAGACTGGAATTACTAATGACTCGTTTGGCAGTTTAGAATCAATTATTTTTTTGAGAGAGAGAGAGACTAATAAACTAACTTTATTTATCGTGCACTTTGATCTTTAAAACTTTGAAAACCCTTTTTTATTCACAAACAGCTATATTACACACTACATGAAAGGTAATATCTGAAAAGGCATAATAGGGGCACTTTAAAAGAAATACTTTTTAAATATTTTAAACATTTCAAATATTTTCAAGGTTAAAATTGGTCTCTCTTTATATATGAAAATAAATACAGAGCTGCCTTCATATTTTAGAAAGGGACATCCCTTGCAAAGGGACCAACATACTTGGTGACCCAAAAAAGTATGAAAACCTGTGAACTACTAGACTAAACACAGACAATCTGTCCTTTAAAGGGGCCATATAATGGTACATGCACTTTTTCAAGTTGATTGTACTGAAATGCGTGTTGGCAGTGCCTGTACACAACCATCATATAATGATAAAAATCTATCCAGTGTTTTTGTAATAATCTCCTTATATGTTTTCCCCTGCCTCACATTGAGCCGTTCGTTTTTGTGACGTCAATAAAACGGACGCCCCTCCCACGATTGTTGATTGACAGCAGCATTTCAAAACATCCGCGCCCTGAGCGAGCTGTCATCACATTGAGCCGTTCGTTTTTGTGACGTCAATAAAACGGACGCCCCTCCCACGATTGTTGATTGACAGCAGCATTTCAAAACATCCGCGCCCTGAGCGAGCTGTCATCATAGTCCGTCATTGTTGATACGCTGGAGGAGCAGGATGGCGTCTAAGCGATTGTGGAGTTCTGTTCTTGGGTGTAATAACGAACACAGCAGTCATTTTGATGTTCCTAAATCCGAACTTCTGAAGACACAGTGGCTGAGTTTTGTTTTCGAATGGGAAGATTCCCTCATTATCATTTAAAGGCATATGCACTGAAACGGCGTGCTGAAAACAGAGCTGTTTTTGACCAGGTAAAATTAGGGTTTTCTTATAATAATAATGAGAATTTTTAATTAAAGTATATTACAAACTTTTCATTTAGACCCTAAAGAATCAAATTAACTGGTATGAAAATGGCATTATATGACCCCTTTAAGAAAATACATAAAAGACAAACAGCGAGATGAAATGCAACAGACTGGAACAATGCACAAGACAAGATGCTTTAAAAAAATAATTTCTTAACACTCATGGAGGATCCAAAAATAACATGAGATGTAATGCAGAATCCAATGATCAAAGACTTCTGTCTAAATGTGGATGGTTGCAGGAGTGGTGCTTTAAAGTAGGCTTTTATGAAGATTTTTCTTAGAGCACAGTCACTTAAAAAATACATCCAAAAGTAAATAATCAAACATTTAGTTACATTAAACTTGGATTAGTCAGTTGTTGGACCAATCCAAAAATTATGTCTGATGTCACTTAATGACTGATACAATTAAACAATGATGGAAATTATATCAGAGCAGATGGCACGTTCAAACACATCCCCAAAGCTCGCTGTTAAGTGTGACACTATGGCACCACCCTCTCATGTACAAAACTAGGCCTACAACTTGACTGCCTAAGAATAGCTTAACACACATAAAAAAGTGGGTTTAGTGTCCTACATCAAGCTGCCAGTAGTACCACATGGTTGATTCTCCAAACTGATAGAAAAGAAGAAAGGATGACAGAAAGTAGAGTCCTCTTCTATAAACAGAACTTTCAAATATAAGGACGAGTTCTTTAACTGGATGCGCCGATTCAATTACGTAGCACGGAAATGGGAGCAGCTGGTACGCTTGTGTGATCTTTAAATAGCATCCCACCTCTGCGTGTCAAGGCTGGCTCGTTGGTTTAGTTTTGGGCTGAGACAGCTGCCGATGGATGAGAGAAAAAATCGTTACATGAACTGGAGGTCAATGGAGTTTCGATTTCACAAACTTTTGCCAACTGCATGGGGAAGACAGTATACGGTGAACTTACAATTCACCAATGTAACCCAAACGCAATCTTACTGTAATTTCAGAAATCGCTTTAGAAGTTGGCCTACCTCTCTGTCTGCCCGAGACCTCAACCAGAACGCAAGAGTTCCATTGAGGGAACTATGAAGAGAAACCCGTATTTCCTATCTCCAGACCGCATATCACACCCCTGGCTTCCTTCAGAATGACTGGGCAGTACTGTACGTTCCCATTCCGAACCGTCTGTACGTCATAGCCACACCTGACCCAGAAAAGCTCCGCTCACCCCAGGGACCAGTGGCCCACATTCCAAGGAGCCCAAAACACCAGTCCGAACCAAATTCAGCCCTTCTCTCATTCCATCTTGTACATAGCCTAAGAAACTAACAACACACACACAACCTTGACCAAGTCGTGTTCCAAGGAAAGGACGTCAATCCTTGTTTCCTAATGAGAAACTGTTTTATAGAGTTGTAGAAAAGGCACTCTCCATTTCCCGCCAGTAAATTAAGATCTTGTGACTAAATCCTGACAGCTGGCAAACTGCATTTAGTGAGGAGATCTCCTGGATACAAAGCAACTCAATCAGAAAAGGATGATGTGTAAGTGGTAAAGCTGAGTGGAACACATTCTCATGGCAATTCATAACCATTTCAAGTTTTGTTGAATTGGTGGCTAATTCATAAATTCATTCAATCACATTTGTACGTTTTTTTTTGTATAATCTTACGCCCTGCCAATGTTTAGGGACCATTGTGTCCCTAACCAATCATACGCTGTTTTACAGCTGGAGCGTGCTTGGATTGGTTTGTAAGTAGGAGTTCTCATGTTCAGTAAAATCACTTGTTTGTAGGGTTTTTTGGACCCTTGGTTAATTATGTTTCGAAATAAATGGCAAGCCTACCTAATCCATTGCATGGCTTGAAGACATTAATACATTTATAATACGTAACGAAGGCAAGCTCGCTTCATTTTTCCTTGTGTGTCTGCTGCACGTGTTTTGCACAAGACACACAAACCTCATGAAGACCTTGCTTAATCGACCAATCGATCGTTGATTAATCATCAGCATTCCTAGTGCAGATCACACCCCCCTAGTAAAAATGTTAAAATTTCTAATGAGAGATTAGGTTGGAACCACAATCAAGCCTGTTTTGCACCCCATGCAAAAGCAGTACATATTTCGATATATTAAACAAAGGGGTCAAGGTTTGGCTGGTTAACATGGTTTGGCCCTTAGGTAAGTGTCATAACTACATCACATGGCTGCAGAGAGATTTTTGCCAGACATAGCATGCTTCAAACAGCAAAAAAATATATGGTAAAATACACTACAATGTGATTTATCAAACAATCTTTTACAATATAGGCTTTTATGAAGCAACAAACTACTGAAGTAAACTTTTCACCCAGTCACTCGTTATTCGTTAGTCATTCGTTACATCTGACTGACAGTTAAAAGCTACCCCCTTACATACTAGTGATGATAAATCTCAATGGCCTACCCAAGATAGCCATTGTATAATGTACGGGTCATTATTTAAAAAAGAATTTAAATGCAGTAACCCAGAAATCCCTTTATTTTCTGTAAAGCCACAGTGTGAGAGTACAACACGAACCTGCTGTTAGTTACGCATACTGCTTGTGCATGCAGTGTGAAACAGACTGTAACAGAACTTACAAAAATAATGTTTAATACATCATGGACTACACATTCTCATAAGCCATCAATATGCAAAAAAAACAAATGAAAAGACATAATTTGGAACTTAAAGGAAATTTAGACCAGTCAATTTTTTTCTATCACACCTTTTTTTTCTATGCTCATGGCAAGAGCTATAGGTTTAGTTATTTAAAAATAAAACCTTAAGACTTGGATTAACCTGGTTAATAACCTTTTCAAAAGTATCAACAGAATAAAACGCGTTTCTCAACAGGGTAGAAGTATTCCAGTCCAGTAAAATATAAAATATGAAATATGATATCATATGATTCACACTTTGCAGAATTTTCTCCTGATAGTAAAAATTATGTGCACGTCTCCTTTCCGGCAACGTGTGTAAATGACTTAGAACAGTCTATCAACATCCCTCCCAAATAAACACAATTCATGTCTTCAACATCTACACATCTCTCTGTAGAAACCATTTAGATGTACAGTAAAAAGATCTATTACAGCAAAGAGTTTAAACAAATGAATTTAAATTTGAAACATGATAACTATTTAAATAACTAATGAAAAAATATAACTATAGCCTAATCCTGTCATCTAGAACCACGATTTTCAACCAGGGGATCAATGTAATAGAGAAAATACATAAAACAACATTTTCATTACATTAATGACTCTAACTAAATATTTGTTAAGCGTAACTATTTTGTACTACTGACGTTAGTTATAATGTTCATAATCAAAGTTGTTAAAGAAAACAATTTTTTTTTAATCTGTGGCTTCTGGGTTTTCTTAATGTCTCCGTGTCAATAAAAACTAAACTACAGGATTCCACTAAACACGTTCTTGTCATCACTTGTGTCCTCCTTAAAATAGAATACCAATGCGAGTCAAATAACCTGGTCTGCATTAACCACACTGAGTAACAGGAATATTTCTTAATAATATTAAATAGTTTAACAATTGTCCTTCACCCTACCTTGCAACCGGCAATCCATCTCAACCTTTCATATGCACACCACCAGAGAAATGAGAGCTTCAGTCGAGCAATGAATGAGTGATGCTCTGATGGAGCTCCGAGCTAATCAAGTCCTCAAAACGACTCGTGCACAAAGAACAAATCAGATGCTATAAGGATGAGATCTTCCTCAATGTTACGCAAGCTGACGAGATCGGTCTCTGCGTGTGATAAGGATCAGACAAACACCGGCTCTCGTAAACGGTTTCGTTAGATTTTGAGAAACAATGGACAAAAACAGGCGGTAGATGCGAAATGCTCACTGCGAGTTGACGCGCGTGTATTTCAAATGGACATGGAAATGAGTGGTGATACATTCAGAAAGCATTGGGAATATTCTGTTAAATTAAATTGCTCTATACATGTTTCCCTTCAGAAACCCCCGGCCCGTCAACAAATACGGATTTGTAAAAACAGCTCTCGTGCGTTGCTGAAAAGTCAGCTGATCATCATAACGGTATGCTCGGTCATCTTTTCAGAACCTATCCACACTGAAAGGCATTTGCACCGTTCGTAGTGCTTATTACATGCATTTAATGCATGAAATTTGGGAAAGAAGAAAAAAACAGAACGCAAGGGTACAAAGATGCGTGCAGCGCCGCTACAACTTTGATCACAAATATTAACGCATTATTTTTTTTCTCATAATAAAAAAAAAACACATGTTTGGCTGTATTTGTGGAGGGAAAGCCTATGACGAAAATAAATGGTTGTATGAGCACGAGTACCTTTGTGCATAACACTTAAAAACAAAGCAGAGAGCTGAGTTTTGCATTGAAACGCTTTCTTTCCAATGCGATTAACCTGCGCGTGCATCATCTGGTTGATAGGTAACATCTCTTACCTTGCCCTATTACGTCTAAGGCACTGGCCCTCCTCTTCCCCGTCTAGTTTCACTTCATGTACAAGACAACACGGATACTTTTTCCTTACACTCTTTTTCCAACCCCCATTGAAACTTTTGCCAAAGATACCGGAAATCGAAGGACAAGAAGTATGGTAATTGTAGTTTGAACTTTGAAGAACCTCTGTCTGCTTCCATTGTCTGCCTCAACATAATTGACTACATTACCCATGAGGCGCGTCAGGGGAAAGCGAACCAATGCAACTCATTCCACTATTAGTTAAAATGTTGAACGCATCTGAATATTTTGTGTATTTATGCGTTTATTATTTGTGGTGTTGTAGTGAATTGTTAATTTAGAAAGAAACTACGATATCTTATCGTTCACATTTCGGTGTGAAACCGTGTGCGAATCATTTTAAAGCAAAGCTAAAACAACGAAAAGAAGTTTAAATTGAATGTTTTTATTTTTTTTACTGAAGTTGAATTGTTCGCCCTGCACGTAATGTGTGTATGTAATAGAAATTAGCCTAGGCTACTGAATATGGCAATCATTTTAAATAGTTGTCATCAATTTACTTAAAGATGAATATAGTCTTAAATGTAATATGAGACACGATATATTGGGGTAAAAAAAGTATAATTTATAACAATGAAATATAGTAGGCTACCTATAAAAGTTCTTAGTCTGTGGCTGTTATAGAAGATATCCCCAAAACACATTTATGCACTTCAGACTAACTTGTCATGCATCCTAAAACAAAACATCTACATTGTTTGTAATGTTACACACATATAGTTATTTTTTACCAATACTTACATTGTAAACATTGTTTACAGTCAGAAGCAATTGGAACATCCATTTTGCCTGTGTATTTAATTTGTAATAAATCACAAAACAAAGCCTTTTCTATTTTTTTATTCTCTCCTTCTGTTAGGTGAATAATGGTAGGTGGAATTTTCTACCACAGCGTAAAATCACTCATTTGAGAAAACGAGCTATGTGAAATTGGTAGGCTATATTGTGCATAAAAGTGCAAATATATATATCTTTTTTAAAATCAAATCTGACATTATATTACATCTAAGAAGACATGTTATAGAAGAAAATCAGCCAGAGGCCGGAAAATTGGTTGGTGAAAAAAAAAATCATAGTTTTTATCTGCATGTGTTTAAAATAGGTAATCATAATAATGGTCCTTGCTAAATTATGCAATGTCACACCAGTGACAGGACTTGTGGACTTTTCAACCAAGTATAGTGAGCCAGTTGAAATTTAATTGTGAGGTAGTTAAAATGGTCAGATGGCTCAAAGGGTGGCTGTACTCATGAAAACCCATGACTCCATCAGCAGTTAAGCAAGAATGTATAAAATGTACTGTATGTCCAAAACAAATTTTTTCGGGAGCATGCATTTACTTAATTTAGTTTAAATGATATAAAAAAAGTTTCCATAAGAAACCGTAGATTCCTAAGCAAGTGCTATGTAGTTGTGACAACAATGTAGTTGAAACTTAAAACACAAATGCTGTTGTGATTAGTATGCCTGCTTTTAAGATTTTAAAAGTAAAAATCAGTTATGATTGAATTTCTGCTGACACCCCAAGGTTTTGTTTAACACAGCACGGTGGTTCACATTTAACTACACCAAAATGCAAAATGCAGGTTTTTCCATGTACGTGTTGTCATTTAAAAGTAATTCCTGTAGGGAATATAGTATAGTAACAGAGTACTGCCATCCAGTGGAACCTCTGGAGAAGTGCTAATGGGGGGACTTTTATATATTTATAATAATAATAAAAAAAGTGACACATAAGAATAATTTGTAAAATAGAGTGTTGAAATAAACTTGGGGAAACCCCTATGCAATATCACATGTTTCAGGGAGCTTCCCTGGTTAATTTATTACAAATGACTTTTTTTTAATCATCAAAAGGAAAAAAAAACTTTTTTTTTTTGCCTTGTGTCACCTTTGCAGCAGGAATGAAAAAAGCGGCAGGATGTGCAGAAGTCTTTACATGGCTGTATCAACATTTCTCATCATGGGGGGTGGGGGAACGAATTCTGACTTGTATTTAAAAAATTAACTGGCATAAGTTTGACTGAGTCTAGGATAGAAAAGGGAGAGATAATGAATAGAGCGCTAATGAATATGAATAGAGATAATGGAGAGCTAATGAATTTAATAATTTTTTTAGGCGATTTCATACACACGATTTTAATGAAATGAGTAGGGATTTTTATTTTAGTTTGAAAACAGAGGAATATCTGCAAATTGATAAAGCCTCTGTTTTGAGGGTTTTACAACCCCCCCCCCCCCCCCCCCCCCCCCCCCAAAAAAAAAGCCCTGGGCCTGATAAAGTCAGTGGGAGAGTTTTGAGGAGCTGTGCTTATCAGCTCTGTGATATCAGTCGTTTCATTTTTCAGACCTCATTGAAATTGCAGAGAGTGCCTTCAGTGTGGAAAAAAATCCATTATTGTACCGATTCCAAAAAAAAAGACCAATGCCAGAAAAATTCATGATTTTAGACCAATTTCTTTAACATTTCTTTAACAAGTGTGTTGAGATAATTATTAAAATTTGGCTTGTAGAGCCTAGTCAGCTGATTGATCTGCTATAATTTGCGGAGAAATAGGAGTGTGGAAGATGCCACTCTGACACTCTTAAATTTCATATAAACATGTGGATATCAGTAAACGTCATGCTCGTTTATTGTTTATAGATTTTTCATCAGCATTTAACACTATTCAACCAATTCTTTTAGCTGAACGTTTGCTTTCTGAATTTAATGTTCCTAAGGGTTTGGTGGCCTGGATTTTAGATTTTCTGAGCAGAAGATCTCAATAGTGCGGGTAAATGGAGAACATTCCTGGGAACTGTATTCTTCAGTGGGCTGTCCCCAAGGCTGTATTCTTTCACCTTTATTATTTATTTTATATACAGATGGTGCAAAAGTCAATATACAGACAGACATATTATAAAATATGCGGATGATACAGTGGTGCTAAGTCTGTTAAAGCAAGGTGACACAGAGCATGGGCCCATTTTGAATTATTTTTCGGATTGGTGTGAGAATTCTCATTTACAATTTAACGTCTCTAAAATTAAGGATATGACGATAGAATTGTATAATTCTGTTGAAACTCCATCTAAATTAGTTGCGGGTAAAGAAGTTGAGAAGGTCAGTTCATACAAGTATTTGGGTACATTAATTAAGCTTAAGTGGATGGAAAACACATGTAAGAGTGAAAGAAACGACATACACTCCTTACATCCCCCACTCTTGCAGAGATCACCCACACTCACACAAGAATTTATATGGGTTTAATGTGAATGATTATTGTTTAGTATCATTTTAAAGGTCTCAGGGTGACTGGTAATAATGTCTCATTCCCAAAGAAGTAAAACAAAAGGTAATACGGTTTTTAAGAGTTTAGGAATAACTGGCACACAAAGGAATGTGGTCTCTAGGCAGTCCCAAAGGTGTAAATTCATGAATTCTAATTTCCACTGTTCTTAGCAGATGGTCAACTTCTACCCCCAGTAACTATGGTGGGGGAAAACAGTAAATTTACACTAAACTCATGTTTTACATATCAAAGGAGGTCTGGATATATAATGAAATGTAACGGAGAGCTCAGGGCTGCTTTTTCTGTATCAGATCAGCCCATGATGCTGTGTCTTCAAGGCTCAGCATTCATGTAGTTAATATGTTGGGCAACGTTCTTTGTTCTAGAAACATTTGATGGTTTGCATTGATTATCTTTAATTTGATTATGGAATTGTAATGATACATTTACCTGACATAATAAATTGCTATATTTGATTATTCTAACAGACTTTGACTTTATTTTCATTAGAGTTAAAAGGAATAGTCAAACATTAACGTGTATTTAATGATGCACAGATATCATTGTTAAACCTTTTTCATTTTATGGAGTCAGATGAAACGAGTTAATACATAAGATTAAATGTGTTGCATTTAATAAAAAATCCCTTTGCCATGGGAAAGACGGAACACGCGTGAGACCTTCACCGCTAATCGAGTATCGCCATTGGATCGATTTAGCAGGCCTTACAAATTGGTGACCCCGACGTGATGTCGCAAAAGGATTTCGCGAGCAACCAGCAAAGTATGGGGATTTTAAAATCAACACGAGGTTTGAACATCTTCTCTTTCTTCTGCCGCTGTGGTAAGTAAAATTTTGAAAAGTGTTGAGAAAATGTTGTTTGCATTATTACGGGTCGGAAAGCTCTTTGTTCTAGTCCCGAAACTGAAACACGTGAGGACGTGATACAGCGGCAGCCCAGATGAAGAATGAAAACCCTTGTTAATAGATTTTAACGATATCTTTGTTTGCCTAAGCAACAAGAAACGAAACCTAAAATTGTAATAACCTTCCAAATGTTTTTCGTGTAGCGTACACGATGAGGAGCTGTAAAATAAAGCCTAAAACTTTTCAAATCAGCCGCATGTTTTCTCCTTTGTTGTATTGGCTTTGTTGAAGCAAACCAGCAACACGTGAAGAGAATCGGCAAACAACAGAAAGAAAAATCTAAGTTTGTAAACGATCGGAAAACACGTGATTTTATAAATAAAAAGGCAGATCGATGCATTGTTTATGAAAAAGCAAACTTCGAAAAAACACAATGATATGATTTACAGGCTAAGAAGCAGTTAGAAAGGCTAAGCTATCCATGCTGCTTCCAAAACGACGCTAATGCTAAATGCTAAAGCCATGGTGGTTCCAAAATGAGGCTAATGCTAAATGCTAAAGCCATGCTGCATTCAAAAAACGCTTAACCCTTTGTGTGACCACATTGAATAATATTCTATAATAAACCTAAACTAATCTTGACAAACTCTATATTGGATTTGAAAGCTTCCACTTCCATCACACAGATGGGATTAAAAAGCAATAATGCAATAATTTGTATTTTCAAATTTGGAGTTGTGCTTCACACAATGTAACGCACCCATAGAACACACTGTATAGTTGTTTGTGCTATATCATTGTTAAACCGTTTTCATTTTATGGAGTCAGATGAAACGAGTTAATACATAAGATTAAATGTGTTGCATTTAATTAAAAATCCCTTTGCCATGGGAAAGACGGAACACGCGTGAGACCTTCACCGCTAATCGAGTACCGCCATTGCTCGATTTAGCAGGCCTTACACACAAATCGTATTATATACCGAAAGCACAAAAACGGTAATATTTATTGTGGAAGCTTAAGTCCTTTGAAGTGGATAAATCCACATTGATAATGTTTTATAGATCTTTTATTGAAACTGTTTTGACTTTTGCTATGATCTGTTGGTTTTCTGGATTAAATGTTAAAAGTAGATACCAGCTTCAGAGCATTACTCTTTTAGGGTCAAAGATGACAGGCTCTGTACAGATGCGTTTGTCTACTCTTTGTGAGAGGAATGTACTTAGGAAGACTTTGACTATCTTGGATGATACATCTCACATCTTGTTTTCAGAATTTGAACTGCTTCCCTCAGATATAGATATAGAGTGCCTAAATGGAGATGTATCATCCACGATAACACAGGATAACCAGACACATGTGAAACACGAGGACAAATCAAAAACCATGGAAACAGATAAACTAAGTCAGAAAACTGAACTGGAAACAATGCAAATCAAACAAGAACACAACTCAAAACTAAAACCCAGAACAGAGGTGACACATTAATTTAGGAAAATCATTATGATTTTTGGATTTGAATCGATTTTAATTTGTCAAATGCCCTCAACTGCCTATCTAGATCCACATCAGTAATGAAGAGAGGAAAATTTCACATAAAATTGACATATTTTGCATAACTTCATTTGGTAATCTAGGCTCTTATATGTGCAATCTTTTTTGCAAAGTCATGCATGATAATTTTATAATTCACAGTTACCCAACATAACAAATCAAAGTTCATCTTCTAACAGCTGACACCGCCTTGCATGACTGAGGCAATAACAATAGTTTTAAACGATAATGATTAGCAAAACAAGGTGTTCTGCATATTGAAAAAGGTGAAATGTGAACTATGACAGATACTCCATTAATGTAGAGCTTCTTTTAAAAGCTTGACATATTCTAAGACAAATGTACTGTTTTCCACCTGTGGAGGCTGAAGTGATATTTCAGAAAGTCAAAGACATACACCTAACACAAAGGATACAAACTTAACACAAAAATCCAAGGAGAAAATTGTAGAAGTGAGCAGGACATCCATCAATGAACCACCAAAGCTGGAAGGGCCAGGGTTGGTGCACATCCTCAGCCATTCCTGGCGAGAGCATAGGTGTCATTTACACTGGGGACGCTGGGGACATGTCCCCACCACTTTTTGAAATGGCTGATTTTGTCCCCACCACTTTTTGAAAGCAGTTGGTTAAAATGTTCCGAAAAATCAAGCGAACCAAGAAATGTTAAAGGTTTATTTGCACAAAATAAAACATGCAATGCAGTTTAGATACAGAAAGAAACAATGTACATTGTCCAAAAAAGTAACTTCGACAAAATAAACTATTACTGATTCTAAAATGACCCAAAAACATGCATGCGCCGATCAGTAACTTGAACAAATTCTTGACACAGTTTCTTTTTGTCCAAGTTATCCACTCTCTCTCTGTGAACATGACAAACAGGCACTGTATTTATGTGGGTTGCAAATCCCACATTGTTTTAATTTTTTCTGGTGTTATTTGATGCAGATATGTTGCGTTGTATGCTTATGGTGTGTGTTTTCTTTTACATATGTAATGAATTTCATTGTAATCATTGACTTAACGTGCTGCTGTTTTCTACAGCAGGGCTCGACATTAAGCCTTTTCATGTGCTTGTCCTTCGGACAAGTAGCCTAAATCTGTCATTCACTTGTCCAAGTAAAAAAAGTTGCTTGTCCGGATTTTTTTTTGTTTTTGTTTTTTTGTTAATTTATTCTGAAGCAATATTCTCATCAGTGTTCAATCAGCTTTGATATTTAAATCGGCAAATAAATAAATAATAACGAGACTTCAAGAGGTTTCAAGAGGTTCTGCGTCGTGGAAACCCCTTGAAGTCTCGTTTCAGGCCTACAAGGAAGAAAAGGAATAGTCGAATAAAGTCGTTATTTTTGTTTGTTTTTTCGCACAAAAAGTATTCTCGTCGCTTGATAAACTTATAGTTGAGCCACTGTTGCGACATGAAATATTTAAACATTTTCTTTAACTTTCTGGGCTGTCAAGTTTCATTCCCTTAGCCAGCCTATGTAGCAGTCATCCACCTCTCAGATTTAATCATAAATATCTTCATTTGTGTTCCGAAGACGAACGAAGGCCTTACGGGGTTGGTACAGCATGGGGGTGAGTAATTAATGACTTAATTTGAATTTTTGGGTGAACTAACCCTTTAAATGTATGCTTCATCTTTCTTTTTAAATTCCTAAATTTGATCAATAAATTCAATTAATAAGACACTATAGGGCTGTTACCCTAGGTAAGGCTGATCAAATTAAATCATTTACACTGAAAAATTACAATTGCATAAAATAATGCTATGAAATTGATTTAAATATACAAAAAAGAAACGTTGGAAAGAATGATACTACTTTTAAACATAACGCTATAAACCGCCAGTAGGTGGCGGCAGGCGACGGTCTTAATGAGTGAGTCATTGATTCATTCAATCAAACGATTCGTTCAAACGGCTGATTCATTGAAGAATGAGACAGATGTTTATGAATGGGTCATTGAATCTTTGACTCAACCGATTCGTTCAAAATGCTGAATCATTCAGTAATGAAAACAGGTTGAGTGTTCCTGTGAGATGCGCCGTGGTTCTGCTGTGATTTTTGTTTGGAACTATTTTCGCGGCTGAAACAGAACAAAAACAGGCAATATTGCATCTAAAATGTAAGTGACTTAATTTTAACTGTTTATTGAACTATTGTAGGAAATCAATGTCACATTTCCAATCGTGATGGTATTCAGGAAAAATAATTGAGGTTGCTTATTGCTTAACATATGTTAAAATTATAAAAACTCATTTGTCTAGATTTCTCCTTGAAAGGTCAACAGCGCAACCTTACCGTCAGTAATACATTATCCAGAATCGATCGAAACTTACAATAGATGTAATAAAATCAGAATCATTCTCTCGGTTTAGTGATTCCCTGGTTATTTGTTAATTTTTGTTATTGATGTTCTAATCAGGCTACTTGTCCGGTCTAGACATGTGCCGGTATTCGGTAATGCGATAAATCGCGGTAATGAATATGCACGATATTGTTATCGCGGGGACTTCGAAATACCGTGAAAAATAATAGATCCGAATTTAGATTTTTCTAAAAATCAGCTTATTTTCCATCAACCGCTTAAAAAACAATGCGTATGCTGCGCAAAACACGTGCGCACTTTGATGTAAACAATCCCCACATCACATGTATAAGCACTGTGTGCATGCAGTGCGCACTCTAGTCTAATGTAAACAATCCTCACATGGAGAAGAAGCACGGCGGAAGGAGGAACGCTGCCGACTATTTATCCCCCGCATGGCTGCCAACTCTCACGCATTCAACTTGAGACTCACGCAATTGAAACTTTCAAACGGTCTCGCGCCACACATCCATTTTCTCACCCAGAGAAAAATCGCGGAGCAAAGAGGACACTGACACCGACAGACTAGACAGAGCAGGTTACTTTTGATATGAAAAAATATCAGCTCTCAGGTTTTATAACGAAATTCAGACAATAAATACTGTTTTGGGTGCTTGTAAATGTGACGTGACAGATCGCGCGCCTCAGATCAAGTAAACCGATCATCTGTTACTTTTTATTAAAGATACAGTACAACCCACCGAAAGGTACGTACTTTCGATCAATCAGTGTTTTTCAACCGAGGTCAATAACACTGCAGGAGAACAATTATGTCACAGAACGTTACATTTACCTCAGGAAAGCCATTTAATGTTAGTTGACTATAAGAAAATAGCTATAGAGAGGAGTATTTTGCTAAATATGTGCACTATATTACATATTTTAATATATGTACTTGTCATTATATAATTGTTATTATAATGAAAATTACGGCATATATTACATTTTTATATTTATATTATTATTATATTTATATTGTATGCATTATATTTAATTTCTCTCTGTATGTTTACAGCATTATGTGAGATATATTTTTTCTTGAGAAACATTTAAATGCAGGCTATCTACTGTAGCCTACCTAATATTTATCCAAATGAGTCAATATTGAATCAAGATTGAAATTAAATCCAAGAATTTAATTGAAATCATGAAAATTGTGTTAAGCAATAATACAAACAGTAGCCTCAGTAACCATGTAAACATTATAACATGTTGTCACTAAAAAATAAAATTAATGTTTTGACAATCACAATTACACATTGTGATGCAAGTTTTTTTTAGATACCCCCAATCCGTCTGTTTCTCTTGTGCAATTAAAATATCGTGATAATACCGTATACCGTGATAAAAGCTCAATCAATTAATCGCAGCATGAAAATTTGATACCGGCACATGCCTAGTCCGGTCGGGCAAGTAAAATTCTCTTTTACTTGTCCCTTCAAAAAATCCACTTGTCCCGGACAAGCGTTAATGTCGAGCCCTGTAGCCTACAGTATGGTGCTTTGGCACTGTTCGGTTGAGCTGGTGTTGCAAGGACTGTTACATGTGCAGTCGACATTGTTGAGGGTTTTATACTGAGTATTTTCGTGTTGTTGACTGGCCTACCCTATGCCCATTTTTGATGCGCCGTTATTCAATATTTTTCCTGTCCTGCTGTAATGGTTTTTTCATCTGATATTTTGTCCCCACCACTTTTCAACACAAACTGGGCGAGAGGTCGAAAAACTCAACCCATCAAACATGTTCCATGGAACTTCGAAATGATGATCCTCTGTTTCTTTAACATTTCAGACTAGAACAATGGGCGATAATGTTAACATTATTTTGTCCAGTAATAATCAACCATGGAAATGACCACATGCTGTTTTCTACTAGCTGGTGCCTCTCATGCTAGATAGCCTAGAAGCTGCATTGCTGTTTGCTAATTGCTTATATGGGAATTGTAAAGTCATTCAGGCTACTGGTTCTGCTCTGATAAAGGTGTACGCACTTTGCAACAAAAATATTTTTGATAATGTATAGCTTTTATATTCATGTACATACAGTAATGTTACACAAAATGCTATCACGCTATCATGCTTCTCCACAGAACTGTTTTACAAAGGGTGCCTTACACTCAAGGAGCAAAACACCGGCCTAGATTTGCACAACTAAGCACATTGTCAGCTTCAATCTTTTTGCAAAACATTACACACAGTGATTTGCAAAACACTAAACACACTTGTATGCATTTGACAGAAATTTATCATGATGTAATTTCCTCGCAAGTTCAAAGCAAAGGCTTTTAAATGAACACACCCATGAACCAATTGGTTAAACACAGCCACCAGGTGTGCACACACACTGGTGCTTAATTGTAGACACTCCAATCAGGTTTAAGCACTATAAAAACGCAACAGGTAAGTTCACCCGTCTTCAACAAAAATGTACGGTGTCAGTGGAAGAGGGAGAGTGCGGATGAGAGGAATCCGGAGAGAACAAGGTGGAGGAAGAGGCCAAGGTAGAGGAAGAGGAAGAGAGACAGGAAGAGGGAGAGGAAGACCTGGAGGAGGGGTCAAAGAAGAAGAAGACAACCAAATATGTGTTACGAAATCCATGCTACAATTGTGGAACATGTAAACCACAGACTAACACTGAGGGAGGCTGGACTGAGAGTACAGCCTAACCTAAGCAGGTACACGGTGGCATCAATAGTCCGGACATTTCGTCAAGAGCACAGGTGAGAAACTCCTCTTCTGTCAACAGAAAATCCAAAAAGGGTTCATTGGGGTTCTATATATGAAGCAAATGATTCTTTACTCAACTCCAAAAAACCTAAATGCTAAAAAAGGTACTATAATAACAAGAAAGAACCCTTTTGGCACAAAGGTTCTTTATAGGCTATTATTCATTTATATATTACATTATTCTACAACATTTTGTAGTTGTAATTAAATTATTGTTTATTAAACTGTTGTAGTAACTTAATATCACATTTTAATCATGCTGATTTTTGGAGGAGAAAAACCGAAATGGCACTCTTCGTGTGATATTGATTAACTACATAAAATTATATAAATATATACATTTTCTAACCCCCATATCTTGTTCTGTATAGAACATTTTAGGGGTTCGAAATACGTAGCGCTGATAGAACCTTTTAAGGTTCTATATAGAACCTTTTCTTCTAAGAGTGTAGTACTATATCAACAGTTTTGGTATCTATTACTGTCATTTGAAAGAAATTCAGACAGGGTGAAAGTCCTGCGGTGTGAATATGTGGTGGTACGTTTTGTTCACTGACTGTAGTATTGTGTACTGCAAACATAACCTTTACTTGTAATTTTACTGTATAGCAGACCTACAGTATATTGATCTACACAATGTGATCTTTTGCTGTATTTCAGAGAGTTTTGCAAATGGATGTGGAGGAAGTCCCACATGAGTTTATATGCATTGATGAGGCTGGATTTAACCTGACAACAGTGAGAAGAAGGGGAAGAAACCTCATTGGCCACAGGGCTATTGTCAATGTACCAGGGCAACGTGGGGGTAACATTACCCTTTGTGCTGCCATTACACAGAATGGGGTCCTCCGCTGCCATGCCAACTTGGGTCCTTACGACACTGACCTCATTCTTACATTTTTAGACAGATTAATATTGTCACAGCAGCAAACCAAAGGGACCAGATGCAATACATTGTTGTCTGGGACAATGAAGCTTTTCATCGTTCTGCTCTGACCCAAAACTGGTTTCATCAACACCCACAATTTACAGTTCAATACCTTCCACCATACTCTCCCTTCCTAAACCCCATGGAGGAGTTCTTCTCAGCATGGCGGTGGAAGGTTAATGATCTCCGGCCCTATGTCCCGATTCCCCCATATTCAAGCTATGGAGGAAGCATGTGATCAAAATGAAGCAGCATCCATACAAGGGTGGATTCATCACTCCAAAAGATTCTTCCTACGTTGCCTTGCAAATGAAAATATAGCCTGTGATGTTGACGAGGCCCTGTATCCAGATCCAGCTAGGCGGAGAGATGTTTATTTTTGTTTTTTATTCGGTACTGAACTGGATATTTAATTTATGTTACCGTATTACGTAATGTACGCTCACAGTACAATGGTACGTTCAGTAATACTGTATGAAAACTGGAAAATGTTTTGATATGAATGTTTTGTTGAAATGTTCAGTATTGACTGACTTGAGTACATGAAAATAAATTTCATTAGTCTGCACAATTGGTGTCATGTGGTGTTGGTGAATTTATTTTTACACTTTCTCAGTGTAAATGCTAAATGTGTTTTAGGTTGAGCACAGAAGTGTTTAACTGATTCAAACAGAATCAGACCATATGATGGTTGTGTTTACGTTATGACAACAAAATAAGGTTTTTATAAGACATTGTATAGTTTTGACAAAAATGTTCCATTTTGCAAATGATCTGAGGTGTTGTGGTACTTTGGTGTAGTGACACCCTTCCTTCACCGTCTCATCTGCACACATGGCGGTTGAGGGGAAACCCGTACTGCAAGCTCTGTGGTCAAAAGGGGACACTGGCACACATATTGTCAGGGTGCACAACATCTTTAACCCAGGGTCGCTATATGTAGCGCCACGACAAGGTGCTCCTGTCCCCAGGTGGCACAGATGAGAAGAAAACTATCACCTTCATCAAGGAGGGAGCCAGGCCCTTCACAACCAGGGTATCAGAAAAATCCAAACTGCTGCAAGCCACGAGCTCTTGGGAAATAAGAGTCGACGTCGGAAGGAGCCTGCAGTTCCAGGAAGTGGTCCACACAGCTCTTCGCCCAGACAAAGTCCTGTGGTCAGCCAAAGACTGTAAAATCATCTTAAACGAGCTGATCGTGCCATGGGAGAAGGGCTGTGAGGAGGCTCATGAGAGGAAGGTCTTGAAATATCAGCCTTTAATCCAGGAGTGCAAAGACAACGGATGGCAGGCATGGTTGTTCCCTGTGGAAATAGGTTGCAGAGGCTTTCTTGCAGAGGGTGATTTGGCCACCACTGCCTACCCAACAAACTGGAGAGTGTTGTAGTTAAGGGTCGAAACACTCAAGGAAGGCTGGGTACCTCCTGATGACATCTGCTTCTGGTTGAAAGCTACGGTTACCTAAAGGGGTAACCGAGGAAAGCCCCCAACAGGTGTATTCCACAATGATTGATCGATTAGGTGATGACTTCGTTGAAATCATCTGATCCTTGGCAGGTCTTAAAATTAGGTAAATACAACCTCAGATGAACAACAACACATGCCATATTACACCGTGTCATTATTTATTTAACAAAAACTAGGCCAAAATGGAAAAGCCATTGGTGACAAACTAAGTACACCCTTACTGCTTCCATAGGAATTAAGAGGGTAAGTAGCAGTCAGGCACTGCTAATCTAATGTATTTGATTAATTGATCATCAGCAAGAGTGCCCAATTCTATAAAAGCAGAAGTTCTGTCAGTTTGCTGGTCTGGAGCATTCAGGTGTGTGTTAACAAAATGCCAAGGAGGAAAGACATCAGCAACGATCTTGGAGAAGCAATTGTTGCTACCATCAATCTGAGTAGGGTTGTACCGCCATTTCCAAACAACTTGAAGTCCGCTTTTCTACAGTAAGAAAAATTATTCACAAGTGGAAAACATTAAAGAGTTGGTTGAGTAGGAAACTTTGCATATGCTCGCAAAACTTTTGTGTTCTTTGCGAGTGAATGCAAAGTTTATTGGGGGAATAAAACCATTTGCGAGAGAACACAAAAGCATTTTTTTCCCTCCTATATCATATTTTCTTTCTTCACCATATCCCTTTAGGGGCTTCGTAGGTTCCACAGCTGATGTGTGCAGTTTTCTTTTAATTTTCCTCTTGTTCAGTAAAGTTTTTTTGATTACAGTCTTTTTTCTGCTGTCATTGTTTTCCTTGGATTTTCTTCTTAGTTCCACACAATTTTATGCTTTTCTTGGTTTATTCCATGTTTTATAGGCAACCTTGGTCATGCTAATACAGATTAGCACAGTTGGTTTTAAATTAATCCTGTTTATTTTAGTTCAGGACTCCATAGTCTAGGTGTTAGTAATCTGTAATTAATCTGTGTTTCAGAAAGCCATTTTTTTAAGATACGATTAATTAGATTAAGCCCTACTCCTGATTTAATTTAAACCCTGTCCAGGAAACCGCCTCGCAGTGTATCAGATTGCTGATGTGAACAGTGTCATGGACCGCATGTGGATACTTGCTGAAGAGCCTCCTCCATTATGTTCTATTAATAGCTCAGTAATAATGCAGTGACCGTGTAGCAATCATAATGTGCTGGAATTTCTGTTTAGTGGACAAATTCTGGAGGTCTCTCTACCACACAGTATACTTTTTTCCCGCAGATGTCCATTCCTAAAATATGTGAATAATGTGCTCTCTAGGTCAGTTTCAGGCTTGAAAACATTATTTGACCCAAAAATTCCTCACAATAAAATGCCTCAAATCAATCCCAGATGCTATATCCCCCTTGCACCTGCTGCTCCTCGTACTCCATACCCCAGGGTTCATGCTCCTAAAACGACAAAACATGCACACTGGTGGCATTTTCATACATGGGGAGGGGAATTCTTTGTGTTCTCACAGTTTTTATTTAGAGTTCTGCCATATATTCTGTTCACTGTAAAAAAAAATATGCAGGAGGGTGTTAAAGCAACACCAAGGAACTTTTCCTCTGGGGTCGCCCTACAGGTTGGAAGCGGAATTGTCCATTACCGCTGTCGTAAATAATTTAGCCTACCGCAGCCTACTGTCGAACACGCACCCTCGCTGTTTAACCAGCACCGGCTTTGGAATCAACAATGGCCACAGACAATTTTTGGAAGTGGTGGGGGAAGGGAAGTATGCCGCAAAGCAGTCGAATTTTGTAGTTCTTTTTGTGCTCCGGTTACTACCTGAAACCTGAAGTTACATAGTGCAAGTAAAAGCGATACAGACCACGTCAGGCTACGACAGACGTGTCATTTAACCTATTGTAAGGCGATGTACCATCACAAGGGTCTTGGAAATATATTATGAAGGTTGAAAAACTACATAGTGTTACTTTAAAGGGGTGGTTGATTGCGATTTAACTTTTTTCATTTTAATTAGTGTGTAATGTTGCTGTTGGTACATGAACAGTTTCTGCAAAGTTGCTGCGCTGAAAGTTCAACGTAAGCAGAGATATCGTCTTTTAAATATCAGGTAGTTTAATGCCTACAAAAACAACTCGAATGGGACTACAACAAAATACTTCTTGGGTTTTATATGTAACTAACCCATAAATTTACATCAACCCTCCTTCCGGAATATGCAAAAAAGGGGGCATGGCCATATTTCTGCGGCTTTGTCGAAGAGGAAGAGTTACAGTGGAGAGCTGTAGCCATGCCGTCGAAAGTGTTATTTTCACCCAGCTGTCTTCTGTGTTCGGGCTTCCCACGGACGCTGTAGTTCGTCAACAATGGCTAAAATTTATGTTTGATTATGTTCCTGAAAATTACAATAGTAATTTAGCTCTCTGTGCTGCGCATTTTACGGAAGACAGCTTCCAGAATCTCCACGAATTCAATGCCGGATCTAACAAGAAACTGTTATTAAAACATGAAGCAGTTCCAACTTTAAAACCAGAGGCAGCAGTTGTTGGGCCACAACCTGTAAGTAAGACTTAATAATTAATTTGAAATGTATTTGCATGTATAATTTCAGACATAATGTTTTAGTTTTATCAAGGACGTAAACAAATGCCAGCACTTGCACCAGTAGCCACTTAGTTATGCTTTTTCGTGTGTCAAACGCGTACAAACATTTTGGACCTGGATTTGTAATTATGTTCTAATTTTGTAGGCTAAATGTATTTTCCATGTATACTTTATGACGTAATTTTTCGATTTGATAAAAAACGTAATGCCAGCGCTGTTTGTTTATAGTTGCCAGTTAGTTAGATGCTATTTTGTGTGTATAAGACAAACGTGTATAAAGTTTAAAAAATTATATGTAATCGCAACCGCAAACTTCAGCTGCTGTTATCAGTGTACAGTGTGGTTTTAACACAGTTGCCACATGTACACCTAAAGAAAACGATACACCAAGTAAACTAAGTTTTGTGAATAGATAAATGGTTGTTCATTATATCAATTAAACAATAACTTTAAAAAACAGTATTACTCAGTAATTTATTCAGTTATATTAATGTTTAATCAGGAGAAAACCGTATCTCAAAAGCTAACAAGCAGCAGTAGCATTTTCAAGTAACAGCGTATTGAGAGTGAGGAGTCACGTGCAGATTTGGCGCCGGTCGGCCATGATGGTAGGAGACGCTATCGGTTGCCAGGGGCAACGCCTTCAGAACTTCACAGAGGCGTGACTAAACATTCCAGAAATAGCGAAAGAGAGACAGCGCAGCTTAGTATTTGTTTACATTTTAGCTATACGCCGCAGTTTCTTTGGAAGATATGGAGAAGGAAGAGAAATGAAAGGGGTTCTATCGGGAGAGACTAAATAACAATGCTAGCTAGCTTTATTTAGAGAAACTGCTTGTCAATAAACTGACAGCAGCAACAGCGAGCAAAGCATGATTTCAAAAGCAACACATTTCAGCACAGTTCGCCTTTTATTTAACACAAACGAACAAAATTAATAATCTGTTATTCAACTAGAGTTGTTTAATTTGTTATAGATATATCTGTACCGCGAAATGTTTTAAAAAGACACTTTTTTTTAATGACGCGCGACTCGCATTGACAGGGGAATGTCCTATCTGTCCGCTTAACGTTGCACGGCAGGTGCAAATGCACGTATCTGATTCATATCAGATTTATTTCCACATATGAATGAGGCCTGAAACATCAAGTAGGCTATGACTGAACTCTCGCAGTTTAACGTTAGCTACAGGTTTGGGGGTTTCTAAGTCTTGCACCCAGCCGCAGCAGAATTGTTCATAAGCTTCTAATGACTTAAAGCTTCAATCTGAACTCTTGCATTGTGTAGGCAGTAACGTTAGGCACTGATACCATAAACCAGGTAATTGACTATGTCAGGGTATGTAAAAGGTGGTAGTGGTTTGGGTCTTTCGTCCATTCTGTAGCAGGTCGTACGGGTCCATGTTGTTGATGTCAAGTAGTTTCTCTAAATAAAGCTGCTTGGTGTTGTTATTTAGTCTCTGCCAAAAGAGCCCCTTTCCTTTTGCTTCCCCTTCTTCATTTATTCCCAAGAAACCGTGCCTTCTCGCAAAAATGCAAACACATATCAAGCTGCTCTCTCTCTCTGTCCCTATTCGCCTTATTCACCTGTGAATAAGGCGAATTTCTCTCGGTCTCACTGTCGAAGAAACCATGACAACGGATAGCGTATCCTTCCAAGATGGCGACGCCTTCCCACAATGCAACTGTCACGATTTGGTCTTGTCTCTGGCCGTTTCTCAATACCAAGTACGCAAACTTCGGACTTGCGTCCTTGGTAGTTCGGACTTGCCAAGTTCGACTCGGAAGAACGAACTCCCGAGGACGAGAGGACGCAAGTCCGGTTATTCTGCAAATGGAACAGCGCATTCTTGATCGCGTCACTCAGCACGCTCAGGCTCCTCCGGTTATCTCTTTATGTATATTTTAGGCAAAAATAAAACGAAATATGCTACAACTCTGCCTCTTCGTCAACAATAAAACGAAATATGTTATAAAACACCACTCTGCCTCTTTTCATTTAAAAAAATCTTAAACATAGATTAGCCTTATGGCCATGTGGTTCAGGCAACGCGTACATTGATTATCTTCACTGCATATATTTATAACAAAATGAACATGATCTTTTTGTTTTCATTTTAAAAATATGAAACATTGATTTTTATTGACATTTAACAAACAGAGACAGGGTTGTGTCATTTTATTGTACATATAGTGAAGATAATATATATATATATAATATATATATATATATATATATATATATATATATATATATATATATATATACATATATATATATAATATATAATATATATACATTTTATATATACATATATATATATATATATGTATATATAAAATGTATATATATTATACATTAAATATAATATATATATAATATATGTAAATATATTATATATAATATATATACATTTTATATATACATATATATATATATATATGTATATATAAAATGTATATATATTATACATTAAATATAATATATATATAATATATGTAAATATATTATATATTGATGGCGAAGTTAGGGTCTTATACACCTGCAAATGCGAGTAAAAACCTATATGCATCCCTCACTGCAATGAATGACTGAAGGAAGTGAAGTTATATTGTTTGTGCATGCTGTTAAGAGCTATGAACAGAGTTGCGAAACACAAGGTAGGCCTATATAAACAATGTCTTGAACACCCTATATCTGAATACAGTCAAATTATTGATGACCTATTATTCTACACTGGAGCGCTGGTTTATAATGCGAGTAATTTATTGAAGACGTTACCAATCTGAATTGCCGGAGTCTGAGCCTCATATATCATGATGAGACATCTGAACCATGTCTAATTTCCCTTGGGGCAGATTCCTTGTGTCTTAAGTGATCACATATTAAAATTAGCACCGGTACAATAATTCAAATGACTGCTTAGTTGATTGTGTGTGCTATAAAAATTACTTAACTAATTTCAGAGAGGTGGAACATTAAAAGCAAATTCACATTTGTTGCAATTTCATTTATTTTTGAAACTGATATTGAAACTGTTTAGCACAAGGGCGTCACTAGACTCTTTTTACTGGGACACGAGCCCCAGTTAAATAATAATTAAATGACTTCTTAACTAAAGTACAATCTATTTAAAACAAATCTAGAAAATCTGTTTTTATTTAACTGACAAAAACGAAATGTACATTTAAATGTAAATGTAATAAATGTCTTTATTAAGGAAAACATAACACAAAAATTAAACCATGAAATAAAAAGTAGGAATGAAAGCATAGAGTGACCAGGGGTCTGTTGTGGAGCTTTACAGCCCCTGGTCATTAAATGCTTCAATTATGTGGTAGGGAGCATAAAATTTCACTTTTTGTGTTCAACAGAAGAAAGAAAATCATACGGGCTCAAAACAACACAAGGGTGAGTAAAGGATGACAGAATCATAAGTTTATTCCTTTTTAACAGCTACTGATAAATTAGCCTGTTGGTATGTTTGCATAGAGGTGCAATAGTGATTTACTGAGTTGGTTAATTTCATTTACTTCAAACCCTCAAGCACTGCAGGGCTAATAAAAAAGAGAGATATTTCATCAGACACCAGACAGCACAAATTGATGGAAAGGTACTTACCTGAAAGGGAACTCTGTAATTAGGAAGAACTGTTTGTTTGGGTTATAAAGGAAATAGCAACTTCCTGTTGTGGAGACTCACACGTGAGCGAGAAAAGTGAAAGGGGTTGATTGAGGCCAGTGCCACTGTATACAGTATAAACACTGGCTTTGACAAATGTCCTAAATGCTTTGGAATGATAACTTGGCTCCTGCTTCCCAAGAGGGACTGTCAAACGGGGATCTGACTAATGATATATCTTAGACAAAACTGTACCATAGGGACAAGCGACGGGTGTGAGCAGACAGCAGTCTAAAATGAACCTTTTCCTCATCTGCTAAAATTACTGGCAAAATGAGAAAACTTACTGCCATGAAAATGTTGCATCACTTTAATATATGAGTTCAGTGGCTGTCAAACATAAATAAATAAAAAATAGCTAAACCTCTGACAATAAAGTTTCCCCTGAACAGTTCTTTGTGACTGAAATGAGTGACTCGTTTCTTATGATCTGAATGCTCGTGACAATCTATGCTTTTTATTTCAGTATTTTGAAAGGTCTTCAACAAAAATGTTGTTAAGATGTAGAGTATTTTTGGTTAGAAATATACGAGAGGCTATTCACAGTTTCCACAAATATTATTGTAATATTACATATTACAATATTACAAATATTAGTTGTTTACAACATTGAAAAAAATAAGAGTAATATTTCACAATTTGTGTTGTATTTGTGATTAAATAAATTGAGCCTTGGTGAGCATAAGAAGCTGCTTTCAAAAACAAAAAAAATCTTACCGACCCCAAACTTTTGAACGGTTGTGTACATTGATGTATTATTATTATTATTATTATGGACTGACTCTAGGTGAGGACTGAAAGAGAAATTAAATTTGAGGCAATACTTAAAACACACATTTTATGCAATCCATTATCAAATATAATTAACAAAACAATTAAAAAATATTTGATCAAATGTTTTATTTCTATAGTACCTTCCTTTCACAAACCCAAGGATGCTTCAGACATGCCAGGAAATAACTGGATAACTGAAACGGGGACAAACAACACCATAAACAAAGATACTTGAAACAAAAGAATATAAAGGAAATGAGAAATAAGTCAAAAATGAGGGACAAATTGATTACAATATCAAGTCAGTATGCATACACTTTTCAATAACACTGAATAAAAAGATGGGACAAAATTCAATTAAAGTGACAATTTTTACTTGTGGTCATTATTTGTTCATTTATTCTCTAACTTCAGGAACATCTATGTCATGCAGTTCATACATTTCCCATGAATCAAACTGGTTCATTCAGCTTCTGCATATTGAACAATCTGGCACAAGATCGGCATTCTGGGTATGTAACTGGGCATTGATCGCAGTAACAGTAATTCGATAAAAATCACATAGGGCTATAGCCTATAAGCATTTACTGATATCACGCTGCTACTACGTAAACACATCACCCAGGGCCGGATTAACCATTAGGGCAACTGGGCACTTGCCCAGGGGCCCACGACATCGAAGGGGCCCTGGGCACCAGGGGCGGAGTGGCAATCGGGAGAGTCGGGAGTTTCCCCGGTGGGCCGGTAGTGTTTCGAGGCACTTGGGGCCCAAGCGAGGGGAAGAAATTTTTTTTTTTTTACATTTTAGATAACGGAGCGTATATTTGCACTAAGTGCCTGTCTTTTTAACAAAAAGACGCCCGTCACGAAATAGCTACAGTGGCGTAGGTCGTAGAGCGTGAAGTGCGTGAAAGAGCTTTTGATGCGCTCGACCCGAGTTCGATTTCGCCTTTTGCCGAACTCTCTTCTCCCTTTTCCCAACACATATGAGATATAAAATGTATAACCTAACATAAAGGTCTCTAGCATTATATTTTGCCAAAGAACTAAAATCGAAACCATGATATGGCTTTGTGCCTTTATAAAACAGCACAAGACTTTAAGAATAGGCATCCTGTTTGTGCTGGGTGATTTAAAGAGAAGTGTGCACTTTGCTCACGCGATCAGCATGGTTATCTGGTGTTTTCTCCTAAATAAAAGCTCAAGGGTTTATTTCTTGCAAGTGAAGAAATTAGGACAAAAGTATTTTAATTTTCCTATATTATAGTGTAATGTAGGCTAAAATATACTTCTGAAATATTAATTTTCATTTTCATTTATATAGTACATTTATAGGCTATGTGGATTTTACGTCATAGGAATAATTATATAAATCATTATTACATTATTATAATAATTGTTTG
The DNA here is from genome assembly GCA_030578255.1 of Tiaroga cobitis. NCBI lineage: Eukaryota > Metazoa > Chordata > Actinopteri > Cypriniformes > Leuciscidae > Tiaroga > Tiaroga cobitis. Next base: position 35,663,473 of record CM060606.1, read on the forward strand.
GCATCCTAAAACACCATTGATAATGTAATGTAGACTGAGACTCTCATAACTAAAAAGAAGTTTGAGCCCTCTTTATTGTCCTGGTACAAATCAATGCTTTTTCTTTGTTCAACGAGCAGTTCATGGGTTGAAGCTCTTAATTTTGATCTCTCAAAGAGCACGAGATTGATGCTTTTAACCTTAAAATATACAAAATTTTCTTGCGGGGGAGCATGACCCCGAACCCCCCTAGAGGCACAGAGGTCCACCCAACATAGTTTTACAAATTCCTATGGGAAAGAACCACCATTTATGAACTTTACTCCAGCATAGTGCAACAAAGTTCCTTTTAAGTCAGTAAAACTGTAAATGCCATATTAAAATGTCCTTGGACAAAATATACATTTGGCCTGCCTAAGAGGGGGCCTACAAGACATTGTGCCCAGGGGCCTCTGAACTCTTAATCCGGCCCTGCATCACCTGATTATCTGGTTATCTCATGATGTTATCTCAGTGCAGTATCTTAATCAGAGAGTTTTTGGATACAGAAAACTTTGACACCTGATGGTTAACCCCAGGTTAACCAGGTCAGAAGCAGAAGCTTCTCTGAGATGCAGGGAATTAAAACTGCCAATTAAGAATACAACATTTACATTTTCTTCCTATTGTTCGTGCCTGCAGCTGTGACCAAGGAGAGAAAACGTGCCAGTTTTATGCTTTCCATTATCAACCACCATCTACTTCATTTTGCTTCCTCTTATTTACCTCTGAGGTGCCTTTCCTGACATTCTCCTCACTCTTAATGCAGTGGCAATTGGGATGGAATGTGTAAAGGCATCCTGTTTTTCGAGTGGGAGAGACATTAAGGCTGAGCTCAAGGGAGAAATGGACGCTACAGCGGCTGCCATTGTTTCAAATGTCACTATTTTTGGAGGCATAAACCTTGTGAACTTGTAATTTATTATTTGTGTGTTCAAAAGAAATGGCATCTCTGTTCAAATAAAATAAAAATTAGACAATTTTGTAATAATGTACTCCCATAGCTGCAATTAAGCATCACAAAAGTATCATAATGGTTCATATTTTGTGCTGTCTTTTGACCACACCTTTATTCTGTGATAACTTTTCAATTCAGTGCACACCACGGTTTACTGTTGCAACCATATCATCAGTAACTCAAGAACTAAATCAGTCCGATTCATGAACGAATCATTCAGACTGGTTTTGTGAAACGAATCAAATGATTAATTTAAAAGATTTGACACAAATGAATTGTTTGCTCATGAACGTGCCAAGGAGAGGAAGGTAGAAGTCAAGTCAAGATTTACAGTGAATAACTTTCAAAAACCTTTGTTTGTCACATAAATCTGTCATGTGACTTCAGAAGACTCGGAGTATAGTGTCATAAGAGCTATTTTATACTTGTATAAAAAAGTACTTATATTTAAACAAGTGTCCAGTAGAAAAAAAAGATGAGGGTGAGTAAATAATGACAGCTTTTTTATTTTTGGGTGAAATGTTCCTTTAAGGCAGCTTTGCTCTTAAAACATCTCAGGTTCTTTTACTTGTGTTGCTCAATATTTGACGATTAAAAGCAGTTTATAAGGCTTCTCATACCAGCACAATGATGTAATGTTGAAATATTAGTTTTCCTTGGTATTGTGCTCAGTTAAATTGCAGTTATCTCACCATCAGTCATTGCGGCCCATTTATGTGGCTGCATTTCTCACACATACTAAACGCATTTAAATGAGCAGACATGGTGAGAGACCTTGAGGCAATAAATGTTGTACATTTAAATGTCTGGGTTGGAATGATATACCTACAGCAGACCTGCAGACATAATGAAGTGTGCAAGTTTTTTTTTTTCAACTTAGATGAACCATAGTCTAAGAATACAAATAAGAATATAATTTGAGAATAAATACTCTGGATAAGGATAAGGTTTTAGATTTTGGAAACTAGCCTTACAGTTTGTGCATTGTTGGCCTATATCTATAATGACAGGAAGATGGAAACCAGGACTGTTCTCGCATGGCTATTGTCTACACAGTTTTTTCCCCATGCGCTTGTAAGCTTCCTGCCTATTTCACCTGTTCAACAAGAGTCTATCTTTCCAGACTGATCTCATAAAATTGCGTGTGTATGACACGCCAATTCGTATTTCCATTTTTGGCGTGCTATCAACACGCACAATCGCTTTTCAGCGTGTTTATGAACGCAGTTGACTTAACGTTATTACTGTATATATAAATATATGACCTACCTCCACCCCGTCCCTAAACCTACCCGTCACTGGGGTTAATAGCATTTATGAGTCTTCCCCTGCCATCCTAGGGAAAAAAATATCGCTCCCCAGATGTAGATCTACATTTTGCTTCGTTTCGCTCGGAAATTTAATGGCGTGTACATATACGCGGAATCACTTGGACATTAATGGCGTAGACATACACGCATACACGCGGATATCTCAAAATGCGTATAGATAACACGCCACTTGACTTGAAAGTGGCGTGTCTGTTTACGCAAAAGTCATGATGTCATGTTGATCTTTCACATCACAACAACATGTCAATGTGTTCAAATTAATTTTCAACCATGTACACACACTTTGAGTTCTCATGCCAAGATATAGGCTGTGATCCAGGGCAATTATACGAACCTACGTATGCAAGAGATAATGCCAAGAATGTTTGAACATGAAGTGTAATTGTGGGCTATTTCTTTATTTTCATAAATTATCTGATAATGCTGGTGAAACAGAAAACAAGACTGCAGGGTTACAGAGTTCAGTATGGACACAGAATTAGGGACAGAACAAAAATATAATAACAGGTATTTTAAAATTAGCATTTTTTGTTAACAACACATTTGATTGGTCATATCAGAAAACACTTCAGAATATATTTGAAATACCATATTGCTGATATACATAGAGGAACCTATCTCTATTCTTAGCAAATTGAGTAACTTAAAATGATAAATGAATAAATTTAACAGCACAAAATTAACCATAAAGTTCATACATCGTGTGTACACCACATTGTTAGCTCTCTAAAATGTTCCAGTTCTATTCAATAAATAGGAAAGGACTCCAGGAAAGTTTTTTTTTTTTTTGTAAGTTTAAATCTATTGTCTATCTTGTGTTCATAACAACAGATTGAACAACATAACTTAAACAACATAACTGTTAAAGGTGGATGGATGTGAAAACAAATGCACAGTCCATACAAAGTAGTCAACCTTTATATGCAGACAGTATTCCCAGAAAAATCGCATTATTATGTCGACTTTAAAAAAGCGCATGCAGGAAACACAAGTATTGCTGTTGACCAGTATATGTTGTAATTTGCATGTTGGTTCCCAGCATGGAATGTTAGCTTGCTCTTTTTAAAATGCTCTTTTTTTACCAAGACTTCTGTGAGCAATCAGCTTAACCAAAAAGACTATGCTGGTCAACCATCTTCACCAGCTAAGATTTGCATGGCTGTGCAACCAGTATTAACAACAAGCATTATCCAACCTGGCCAAGAAAAATTAAAATTACTTATCACACCCCCATATATTTTCGTTGATAACATTCCAACTTAAATGCTCCTGAATGGGTTGGGTGTTTAAGAACCTATTTGCTGTATCCCAAGATGCCGCCCATTTTGGCATGACACTTAATTTGAAACTATTGGTTGTCTCAGGTAATGTAATTGACCTTTCGCCGGCCCCTCCCCCAAAACGGCCATTGTCCAATCACACATAGCAACCGTTACTATGTGAGCAGGTCCGTCAAACATTGACTCCAAGCAAGATGGTGAAGCGGTGCGCCCACGGCGTTTGTAAATCGGACACTAGGTACCCCGAGAGATTGTCTGGAGAAGGAGTTGTGTTCTTTCCGTTTCCAAAGCCGAAAACACAAAGAGAGCGGTGCCTACAATGGATAAAAACAGTGTGGGCGGCCCCACTCCCAGTTAAATGTGTCGAACATGGTTAACTCGCGTGCAGTGTGCGTGAGACTGAGACACTGAGATTAGTCAAAGAAACATGGAGAAAGCAGATCAAAAGGATCCACAAAGGAATTACGTTTTCTTAAGGGTTGTTGTTAACATGATATTCTCGGGGGAAAATGAGCAGGAGTCAACTAGCAGTGCAGCACCTGTAGACTACAGTTTAGAGGAGTGCACGTTCGCAACGGGGAAAGCATGAAGCTTACTTGACAACATCAGTTCATATATCAATATCGTAACGAATAGAAATAACCTTAAATAATGTATGGTTATCTGCATCTTTCCGTGTCTTATGTATAGTTACATTTTAAACATGAAAATCGCATTGAGCATGACACGCAAGCGGTTGCCGTGGTAATGAACAACCTGCTTGTTAAAGCGAATGTATAATGCTGTATCTGAGGCAAAATGACTAAATATGCAGCGCGAGTTATATATTTCTAACTCCAAACAATAGTCACTGAACCAGCTTATAAAATCTTCTTCAAGGCTGTGCTTGTTGCATTTGATGTACAGGTCATGGGGTTTCTCCGATTTCGCTTGAGACCGGTAAGCATTAGCCTCGATAGTAGTCGTGTCTCCTTCATTGCGTATTTTTATATGTTGAATATATCCCTCCACTGCATACTGTAACCCCTTTTGCCTCGATCTGGAGGATATCGCGGAGGTATTTGCCCAAAAAAGGTCACTGACACGCAAGGGTACACCTCTTCGTCATGGCAATCGGACGTAGCAACGGACGTTGTTTGTCGGACGTAGCAACAGTAACTAAGGGGGGCGGGGCTCGGCGAAAGGCTAATTAACTCATAGATAGGTCATCTTTTGTCTATCCTAAAATATTATATATATTTAATATATTATATATATATATATATATATAAATGGTCAGCTCTAATGGTACAGATAAATAGTAGAAGTACTGCAGATTCTCACATTCAGTGCTCTTCCAACAAAATTTGATTTAGCACTTCGCCTGTCTCTTTTATCTCTGACTGTTCAAACTTGGTGTTTTGGACTAGCTATGATCCTGTCAGATAGCTTTAGCATAGGCACTTAGCTAACGTCTTGTTTGCATTACAGGACTGTCAATAACACCTAACCCTCTTTTGTGCAGTCCCAGTGTTCAGGTCTGACTTGCCCTCAACTCACAAAGATCTCCTTCACATCTCACAGGCCTTCATCTCTCCTATTCTGTCTTAAACATGCTTCAAAGGCTCTGTTTCCACAGTATACTGTCTATGGGGAACGGCGCTTCCAGATTGCAGCGTATATATGTTCTGCTGCCCCAGGTTGCACAAGGGTCATCTTTTGTTCAAGTGCTCGCACTCCTATCTCTCCTCCAGGTAAGTTTTTCATCTGTAGCCAGGTTTGGATGTCTTTTCCATGACCCTCGCTCTAGCCCTAACCAGGTTCCTGAAAAGTCAGATGAATTTGCTGTAAATAATGGTGCTAATGAGGACACAATCACAGCTCTTTCAAAGAATAAGGTGTGTAAATTACATGAATTACATGATTTGTGCAATGAGGCCTTACCTAAGGAAGGTTATGGCATCTGATCGAGCCCCAAGGGAGGCAGACTTCCCTAAAACCAGAACTCCTGGACTAGCATTTTCAGAGTAATTTGGGCCGGTCAGGTGATCTGATTTGGGTGTTTCCTGTTTTTCATGCACGGGTTCAGATGGGTGCACCAGCATGATGGCAGGGTTTTCAGAGCTTAGAGAAATGTACACAAAATTTGTCAAAATACATTCTTTGCTATAAAGGCATCAAAGTAAATTCTGGATTGTTTTAGATGACTGCTATAATGGCTAATAAATCCATTTCAAAAGTGTTGAGGAAGCTACTTCAAACCATAGCTACAAGCTAATCACAATTTACAAGTAACAATGGTGAAATGACAGACCTCTCTCTGGTGACATACTTGGCTTCTCTAATCATTTAGTCTGCATTTGGTAGCTAACTATACTGAAGATACTTAAAGGGTTAGTTCACCCAAAAATAAACATTTCTGTCATTAAATACTCACCCACATGTTGTTCCAAACCCGTAAGACATTCGTTAAGACTTCCACATTGGAGAATCATATTTTGTAAATAAAGTGGAAAATTATGTTGGTCCTTGCACAAACAAAGCACTTGCATCATTTTATAAAATTGAGTTTAAACAAGTGGAGTCAAATCTGGGCCTTGAAAGTGGTAATTGTGTAGGCTGTCAATGGAGGGACAGGAAGCTATCGGATTTCATTAAAGTATCTTCATTTGTGTTCTGAAGATTAAGGCCATGTTTACACGGAAACGATCTGAAGAGAAAACGCAAAAGTGGCGTTTCGTTTTCACTTTTTATTCTGCGTTTAGACGAGCGTTATGGGGGGGAAATCTGCGTGCATATGGAGACGCAAAAGTGTTAGAAATGCGATGTAGTATGCACTCCAGGCGGCTAGGTGGCAATGTGAAGCACTGCCACACAACAACACCAATATCTCAGAATATTTTGTACAACTGCTGAAAAGACTCTTGGACGTTTATCAGAGCTGCTAGGGCAACTTGAAGGTCCGACGTATGGAAATAATCAGACATGTTGGTTGTTATTTTCCTGTACTGGCGCATGCCTGTGACGTAAATGCGTACGCGACGAGAGCTGCCATGAGCAGATTTGCGTTTTTACCCGTTTAGACGGAAACGCGACGGTGGAGCGTTTTTAAGATTTCCACTTTGGAGGGTGGTTTCACTTTTTTGCGTTTTTAAGCCCCAAAAACGCCGTCGCCGTGTAAACGAAAGGCACATCCGATAAAATATTATTACGTTTTCACCCGGAATCGTTTTCGTGTAAACAGGGCCTAACAAAAGTCTTACGGGTTTGGAACGTCATGAGGGTGAGTAATTAATGACATAATTTGTATTTTTGGGTGAACTAACCTTTTAAGAAGTAAATTCATATAACCAGGACTTTCCAATGCTATATGAACATTGACCAGGTAAGACAGGTAAAAATTGGCCAAACCCATCTAAACCCAGCCTGCTAAACCAGCTGACCAGGCTGGGAGGTCAGACTAGTTACCAGCTGGTTTTCTTAGGAATCAATAAGAAAGTAGTTCAGTTTTTTGTGGCAAGATCAATCTATCTTCTAGTTTTCATATCAACAGATTACAACAACACAACTGCATAGTTTATGAATACATTACAGTGGTCAAAAGCTGATAATGGATAAGACTGCTTTATTGACTATGCAGCCTATCATGATGACAACGTATTTTCTTGCGAGTTCAAATAGCGGTCATAGCCTGAAAGCCTTTACTAAAACTCTGATTCATTAGATGAAACTCTCTTAGTAGCTCCAATTCAAAAACACTTCACTTGTCATATCATCTGGATTCTCCAACTGGGTTTGTCTGGTATCACCTCACACCCTAATGACAACTCCGCACCCTAGAAGAGCACACCCTTACAATAAAAATAGCCTTCCAAAGAAGAATACTAATGTATGTGGACATTAATTGACTGCATGTTATGCAGAGGTGAGGTGGGGTTTACCTGTAGTGGCAGAAGCTGTTGCATGTCCGATCTGCAGGGTTGGTGCAGAAGCAGCGGCCTGTAGACCTACGGCGGCGAGCCAACGGACTGCCCAATCCATACACAGTGGTCTTACTGTGGAGGAGACAGCCCGAGAGCATCCAGTCATTGATTAAACTGTCACCGTCCCACAGGTGGGGTGTTTGCCATTATATTTTTAAAACAATAATATCTGAGTAAAAACCTTATTGACAAACTATATATCATTTGAAAGCTTACAATCTATAGTTTACATATTTGGTGGCTGATTTTCAAAATAAATTACAGAGGAGCCGTAATTTATCAATTTGCAACAAGAATGTTTTCATACTCCTAAGGCGTGTTCAGACCTTTATTTTGAAATAGCAATGAACATGAAAAATCATGAAAAAATGGTAGAAACCTCAATTTGTTTACAAGAGTTCAAAAGATAGCATCCATTCAATTATTTTAGAAAAAAAAATCTGAAAATGTTTTAAATATAAAGAAAAAAATAATAAATTCACCATTTGTGATGTGGCAGCGAGCTATAACGCACATGTGTGTTCTTTGTATGTGTTTCTTAGAGGTTGAATTCATATCAAAATCTGCCAAACTTCCCATACTACTTCTGAATAGGATCTCTACTTCATAAATTGTATGAAAATTGTGAAAATAATGGTTCAGATCCCTCAAAACACATTAAATGGGCAGTAATGGAGTCTGGTTGTCATCTAGTGAAAAAGTTTGGTACTGCGCCCAAACAAAATCTTACTGAAAGCTCATTTCTTTAGATATCAACCTAAGATTTTAAACACAACTTGTTCAGATTTTTGGCTTTGATTTTTCTGCAGTTTTAGAGTAGTCAAGGTTTTGAAAATATATATTTTATATAAAATAGGAATAATTAATTTTTTACATTGTACATTTCCATAAACTCAAACTTCTATAACTTTTTTCTGTTTCACTTTCTTAATTTATTTGACTTCTACAAAAATATGCCAAATGTCTTCTTTAAAACAAGACCAATCTTACGTCTATATTCCAAAGCATTCTTGAATTACAACCATTTAAGTTCGAAATGTGTATTTTCATGTCTATTCAAAAAAAGGGGGGTGACATTTAACAGGTTAACTCATCAGAAAGGAATAAACCACAATGGGACTTTGTACTGTTTTAAGCATGAGAATTGTAACCAGTGTCAAAAGTATTCTAGATAAAAAGCAATAAAATGCTCAATAACTCAAAAGTGAATCTTTCTGAACGATATAAAAGCATTCTCAAGTCACAAAGGTGCACTGGCCTACTGGAACATGATGTATTCATATGTCCATGATGTTTCTTTTCACACATCGGAGCCTCTAAAGTGTCTTTGTATTGGTTGAATTTCCTTTGTGGTTTACATATGGTTTACGCAGGTTAACCCGTGCATAGGTGAGCACTCACCTTGGCGTGTTCACCCAGATGATGTCCAGATGGCAGAAATAATGGCATTCGGAGTCCAGCTGGTTGTTGCAGGAGCAGCGTTTGCTCCTGACCCTATGGGTTTCAGACGGGTCGCTCGGGTCAGTCTGGGGCACTAGAGGCAACCCCCAGCCTAAAAGGAATATATTGCGGTCCATCAAACTTGCCATAATCATTCTGGGCCAAAAAGCTCCAGCAGAGACTATGGTTGAGTCTCAGAGAAATGATGAGCCTCACCACATATTATTATTACACTTTTATTATTTTGGTTTATACCTGTATTCCCACTGGCCGTTATCTTATGTAATAACGTCTCAGACGTTTGATCTCAATGAGTAGAGGGCAATTTTAAAGTTCAAAGCTATTCACATACATCTTTTGCTGAGTTGTCAATTTTGACTTTAATTGGCAATGCTGAGATGACTGATTAGTACAAAATGAATATTAGCCCCTGGCTGTGTTCGCATATTGTTAGACGTGATTAAAATAATAATCAGAACTGAATTCACTATCATTTCTATTATGTTGTCATTTTATTAGGTGCAAACAAATTAGAATTTAAATGTTTATTCCAAACAGTCAAAATAAATTCACAAACCTAAAGATTTTTTTCTGAGAATGAAAATGAAGGTACTTATAGGAAATAGAAATAGAAAAATGTATATTTAAAAAAATCACTCATTTATATATGCCATGCCATATCTATTCTCTTTTGTGTTATCATTAAATACCTAAATATAAATACATAATAAATCCCCAAAAATATATAATACAAACACAAAAATTTTTTACCTTCATGAAGAGTTGTGCACAAGGTAAAAATGAAGATCAGAGTAATTCTTGATTCCATGTTGCACATACGTTTCAATACAAAGAATACAATACAAAGCAATTCCAATAGATCTCCCTCTGCTGCAGGTGCTTGTCTAATGTTGAACCGTCCTGTCCCGTACTTATAGTGTATGATATGCACCTCCCCCATGGTAGTTAGTTACACAACTCCAGCTTGTCTGCTACATTCTACACACAAGAATCTCTCCTGCCTCCTCAGCCAGCGGGGTCACTGGACTGTTTGGGTGGAACAGACCTGAGGTTCAAGACAATAATGATTGAGAGTAAAAAAAAATCTTCATCTTTCTTGCCTCGAATTAAACAATGTGGATCTAAACTGACTAATGGGACTCAGGGGTGAAGGAAAAGAGGAGTAACAGAGTATATCAGAAGATTTGCTGCTTTGCATGAATTCTGTTGTATGCACTTTGCAGGGAAAGACAGTGTCCCATTGAAAGAAGGAACGTTCTGGTTGGTCGCTCCTGTTTGTGAGGTCCAGGTGTGGGTAGACGGTGTGGAAAGCTTCCTGTGCCCTCTGGTTACTATTTGTTTCTGATTACACAAATTAGTCACAGATATGAAAACATAATTCAAAATTAATTTGATTATTTTGTGTTGCCGCATAGAGGGATTAACCAATAAATTTCCTTCAGATATTAAATAGCTGCTGTGGCACTTTTTATTAAAAAAAAGAGATACATTTATGAATCAGCCTATTCAAATTGCGGTATAAATCATTCACTTAAACCACTTGTGATATTTATAAAATTCCAACTCAAATTTTCATTTTCATTTGTTCAAACTTGAGGTACTAAAATAAAACAATAAAAAATAAAAATAAAATAAAAAAATGACAAAAACAGACACACACACACACAACAAAATTACTAAAACTGCAACGAAAGTAAAAAAAAACAAAACAATAAAAGCTCTAAAAGTATCTCAATGATGCTAAAATAACATTGACAATGATATATAATATTAAAGTTCAGTAAGGATATTACCATGCATGGTCTGATAAAACTAAATAAAACAAATGTTATTTTTTTAAAAATTGAAAGTGCAGTAAGACTAATTTGATACAAGCATCTGCCAAATTAATAAATAAAAAGAAAATGTAAGCCTTTCTTATTTGAAATGCCTGTGCAAAATCAGTTTTTGTGTGTTTTTAGTAATTGTTGTTTTGGTATGTTTGAGTTGCTGAATAGCCTAGGCTACTATTCTACTAAATCTGAGAAAACGACAACGTTAAGCGTTTCAAAAAGAATTGCTACTTTTTCAAAAAGAATCACTACTTTTTTCATAAAGAATAATGTAAAAAAAATAATGTAACAAATGTGTAATAACACTGTAATAGTTAAATGTATACATTTATTTAAATAATTACATTGTAATAAATGTATAATTACATTGTAATAAATGTATTATTACATTGTAATAAATGTATTATTACATTGTAATAAATGTATTATTACATTGTAATAAATGTATTATTACATTGTAATAAATGTATTATTACATTGTAATAAATGTATTATTACATTGTAATAAATGTATTATTACATTGTAATAAATGTATAATAACACTGTAATAAATTTATAATTACATTGTAATAAACGTATTACATTGTAAAAAACGTATAATTACATTGTAATAAAAGTATAATAAGACTGTAACAAATGCATAATTACATTTTTTAACACTACTTATTTCAAAAAGAATCGATACTTTTTTCCAAAAGATTCTCTACTTTTTCAAAAAGAAAAAGTACTTTTTCGCTACTTTTTCGAAAAGAATCGCTACTTTTTCCAAAATGAATCGATTCTTTTTCAAAAAGAATCGCTACTTTTTCCATAAAGAATCGCTACTTTTTCCAAAAAAGAATCGCTACTTTTTCCAAAAAAGAATCGCTACTTTTTCCAAAAAGAATCGCTACTTTTTTCAAAAAGAATCGCTACTTTTTCCAAAAGAATCATTACTTATTCCAAAAAGAATCGCTACTTTTTCAAAAAGAATAATGTAACAAAATAATGTAACAAATGTATAATAATAACAATGTAACAAATGTATAATAAAACTGTAATAAATGTATAATTACATTGTAATAATTGTATTATTACACTCTAATGTATTATTACATTGTAATGTATTACATTGTAATAAATATATAATTACATTGTAATAAACGTATTACATTGTAAAAAACTTATAATTACATTGTAATTAATGTATAATAAGACCAACTTATGTATAATTACATTTTTTAACACTTATTTAAAAAAGAATCGCTACTTTTTCAAAAAGAATCGCTACTTTTTTCAAAAAGAATCGCTACTTTTTTCAAAAAAATTGATACTTTTCCCAAAAGAATCGATACTTTTCCAAAAGAATCGATACTTTTTCAAAAAGAATCGATACTTTTTTCAAAAAGAACCGATACTTTTTCCAAAAAGAATCTCTACTTTTCCCCCCAAAAAAATCGCTACTTTTTTCCAGAAGAAGCACTACTTTTTCCAAAAAGAATCGATACTTTTAAAAAAAAGAATCGCTACTTTTCGAAACGAATCGCTACTTTTTTCAAAAAGAATCGCTACTTTTTCCAAAAAGAATGGCAAAAAGAATCGCTACTTTTCCCAAAAAGAATCGCTACTTTTCCAAAAAGAATCGCTACTTTTCCAAAAAGAATCGCTACTTTTCCCAAAAAGAATCGCAAATTTTCAAAAAGAATCGCTACTTTTTCAAAAAGAATCGCTACTTTTTCCAAAAAGAATCGATACTTTTCCCAAAAAGAATCGATACTTTTCCCAAAAAGAATCGATAATTTTTAAAAAAGAATCGCTACTTATTCCAAAAAGAATCGCTACTTTTTCAAAAAGAATAATGTAACAAAATAATGTAACAAATGTATAATAATAACAATGTAACAAATGTATAATAAAACTGTAATAAATGTATAATTACATTGTAATAATTGTATTATTACACTGTAATGTATTATTACATTGTAATGTATTACATTGTAATAAATATATAATTACATTGTAATAAACGTATTACATTGTAAAAAACTTATAATTACATTGTAATTAATGTATAATAAGACCAACTTATGTATAATTACATTTTTTAACACTTATTTAAAAAAGAATCGCTACTTTTTCAAAAAAAATCGCTACTTTTTTCAAAAAGAATCGCTACTTTTTTCAAAAAAATTGATACTTTTCCCAAAAGAATCGATACTTTCCCAAAAGAATCGATACTTTTTCAAAAAGAATCGATACTTTTTTCAAAAAGAACTGATACTTTTTCCAAAAAGAATCTCTACTTTCCCCCCCAAAAAATCGCTACTTTTTTCCAGAAGAAGCACTACTTTTTCCAAAAAGAATCGATACTTTTAAAAAAAAGAATCGCTACTTTTCGAAACGAATCGCTACTTTTTTCAAAAAGAATCGCTACTTTTTCCAAAAAGAATGGCAAAAAGAATCGCTACTTTTCCCAAAAAGAATCGCTACTTTTCCAAAAAGAATCGCTACTTTTCCAAAAAGAATCGCTACTTTTCCCAAAAAGAATCGCAAATTTTCAAAAAGAATCGCTACTTTTTCAAAAATTATCGCTACTTTTTCCAAAAAGAATCGATACTTTTCCCAAAAAGAATCGATAATTTTTAAAAAAGAATCGCTACTTTTCCAAAAAGAATCGCTACTTTTTTTCCAAAAGAATCGCTACTGTTTCAAAAAGAATCGCTACTTTTCGAAAAGAATTGCTACTTTTCAAAAAGAATCGCTACTTTTCCAAAAAGAATCCCTACTGTTCCAAAAAGAATCGCTACTTTTTCCCAAAAAGAATCGACACTTTTTCCAAAAAGAATCGCTACTTTCCCCAAAGAGATTCGCTACTTTTTTTCGAAAAGAATCGATACTTTTTCCAAAATGAATTGCTACTTTTTTCAGAAAGAATCGCTACTTTTTCCAAAAAGAATCGCAAATTTTTTTCAAAAAGAATCGCTACTTTTCCAAATAGAATCGTTACTTTTTCCAAAAAGAATCGCTACTTTTTCCAGAAAGAATCTCTACTTTTTCCAGAAAGAATCTCTACTTTTTTCAAAAAGAATCGCTACTTTTTTCAAAAAGAATAATGTAACAAAATAATAATGTAACAAATGTATAATAATAATAATAATGTAACAAATGTATAATAACACTGTAATAAATGTATAATTACATTGTAATAAACTTATAATAACACTGTAATGTATAATTACACTGTAATACATGTATAATTACACTGTAATAAATGTATAATTACATTGTAAAAAATGTATAATTACATTGTAAAAAATGTATAATTACATTGTAAAAAATGTATAATAACACTGTAATGTAAAATAAACGTATTACACTGTAAAAAACGTATAATTACATTGTAATTAATGTATAATAAGACTTTAACTAATGTATAATTACATTTTTTAACACTACTTATTACAAAAAGAATCGCTACTTTTGCAAAACGAATCGCTACTTTTTTCAAAAAGAATCGCTACTTTTTTCAAAATGAATCGCTACTTTTTCCAAAAAGAATCGCTACTTTTTTCAAAAAGAATAATGTCACAAAATAATAATGTAACAAATGTACAATAATAACAATGTAACAAATAACACTGTATAAAATGTATAATTACACTGTAATAAACTTATAATAACACTGTAATGTATAATTACACTGTAATAAATGTATAATTACTTTGTAATAAATGTATAGTTACATTGTAATAAACGTATTACATTGTAAAAAACGTATAATTACATTGTAATTAATGTATAATAAGACTGTAACTTATGTATAATTACAGTTTTTAACAATACTTATTTCAAAAAGAATCGGTACTTTTGTCAAACGAATCGCTACTTTTCAAAAAGAATCTCTACTTTTACAAAAATAATTGATATTTTTTCCAAAAAGAATCGCTACTTTTTCCCAAAAGAATCGCTACTTTTTCAAAAAGAATCGCTACTTTTTCAAAAAGAATCGCTACTTTTTCAAAAAGAATCGCTACATTTTTCAAAAATAATAATGTAACAAAATAATAATGTAACAAATGTATAATTACATTTTTTTACACTACTTTTAAAAAAAAGAATTACTACTTTTTCCAAAAAGAATCGATACTGTTTACTATTTGTCAAGTAGGTAGGGCTAGTTTCGATTCTTTGCTTATTCATAATTTTTATCTTAACTAAATATCTGTATTTTAATTAGACGCGTTCCTATTTTGAATTCATGCCGCGCGTCTAAAGGGTTGTAGTCTGTATTTTATTGTAGCACTTAAGTAGCGCTGTTCAACAGCTAGTTTCGGTTTCGCCCATTCTCGGGATATTTGCTTTTGCTGTGCTAATTGCAAGGGCGGCCACAGCTGTCCTCACTCAGGCGATTGACGCTTTCGCGCTGTCGCTGTCGCGGAAGCGTCAGCAGAAGCGTTCAGCTCTCGTGTTCAGCCTCCTCATGTGAAGACTGACTCAGGTAAAGACCTGCGACTCTACCTGCGCGACTCCACCGAGCAAGGCCACCTCCAAGGCACTTAAGTATCTTCTTCACCCTTTCCTTTCCCACCTTTTTCTTATTTCCCTTAATCAACATGTGCTTTCAATACATTCCTGTTGTCTCTCGACAACACTCTCTGATCATGCACAGAAGGCAGCGCAATACTGCTAATCTGCGCCCTATTCTCTCATCCTCACACTCACCTCTCACTCTTTCTATGGGTCTATGGAATTGTCAATCAGCAGTCAATATGGCTGACTTCATTCCAGCCTTTGTATCTCATTCTACTCTTAATATCTTGGGCTTGACTGAGACCTGGATCCGTCCAGAAGACTCAGCAACCCCTGCTGCTCTCTCTAACAACTTCTCTTTCTCTCACACCCCTCGCCAGTCAGGGAGGGGTGGGGGTACTGGTCTTCTCATTTCTAACAATTGGAAATACTCAACTCTCTCTTCTCTATGCAATAACTACTCATTTGAATATCATGCTATTACACTTACAACTCTTCACCGGACCAAACTCAGGGCAGCGGAGAGGAAATTGGCGCAAATCAAAAGACACATCTGACCTCAGCAGGTATCAATCTCTGCTCTCTGCCTTTTCTGCTGATGTTCACGCCGTAAAATCTTCATCAGCTGGATGTCAACCAATCTGGCTTCAAGAAAGGGCATTCAACCGAGACTGCATTGCTGTCGGTCATCGAAGCCCTGCGGATCGCAAAAGCTGCTTCCAAATCATCAGTTCTCATCCTCCTGGATCTGTCTGCTGCCTTCGACACTGTGAACCATCAGATCCTTCTGTCCACCCTCTCATCACTGGGCATCACAGGTACTCCTCTCCACTGGGTTGAGTCCTATCTCACAGGTAGGTCTTTCAGGGTCACATGGAGAGGTAAGGTATCCAAAGCACATCAACTGACCACAGGGGTTCCCCAGGGTTCAGTTCTTGGACCGCTCCTCTTCTCCATTTACACCACATCACTGGGACCCATCATACAGGCACATGGTTTCTCTTACCATTGCTATACTGATGACAACCAGCTCTACCTCTCATTTCAACCAGATGATCCCAAAGTAGCTGTACGGATCTCAAGCTGTCTGGCGGACATCTCGGCATGGATGAAGGAACATCACCTGCAGCTCAACCTGGCAAAGACTGAGCTTCTCATCCTCCCTGCCAATCCGTCTCTACAGCACGACTTCAATATCCAGCTAGATTCTTCCTCAATCACCCCATCAAGGTCAGTCAGAAATCTTGGAGTAATCTTTGATGATCAGCTGACCTTCACAGACCACATTAGAAAGACAGCTCGATCATGCAGGTTTGCTATGCACAACATCAGGAAGATCAGGACTTTCCTAACTGAGCATGCAACACAACTTCTCGTCCAGGCCCTGGTCATTTCTAGGCTTGATTACTGCAATGATCTTCTGGCTGGACTTCCATCATGTGCAACTAAACCTCCACAACTGATCCAGAATGCAGCAGCTCATCTGGTCTTCAACGAGCCCAAAAGGCCCACGTCACTCCTGTTCATCTCTCTCCACTGGCTACCACTCGCTGTTCGCATCAAGTTCAAGGTGTTGACACTTGCTTACAGATTGACCACAGGATCAGCTCCCTCCTACTTCCACTCACTACTACAAGTCTACATCCCTACCAGAAGCCTACGATCAGTCAATGAGCGACTACTCGTGGTACCATCATAGAGAGCCTCAAAATCACTCTCCAGAACATTCTTAGTCACGGTACCATGCTGGTGGAATGATCTCCCCACCCTCATCCGGAACGCAGAATCCCTGACAGCATTCAAAAGACAACTGAAAACTCATCTCTTCCGTGAGCACTTAACATTAAAAAAAAATTCTTTCCTTTTCCTTTAAATCCTTGCTTATCTGGCTTATGCTACTCCGAGAAATGTCTGAACTTTGTATTTTAAGCACTTCTTGCGTTGTTTTTGCCTCTTCACGATGACTCGCTTGGTTTAGTCCTCAGTTGTAAGTCTCTTTGGATAAAAGCGTCTGCTAAATGACTAAATGTAAATGTAAAATGTAAATGTACTTTTTCCACAAAGAATCTATACTTTTTCCAAAAAGAATTGCTACCTTTTCAAAAAGAATCGATACTTTTTCAAAAAAGAATCGCTACTTTTTCAAAAAGAATCGATACTTTTTCCAAAAAGAATTGCTACTTTTTCCAAAAAGAATCGCTACTTTTTCAAAAAGAATCGCTACTTTAAAAAAAACATCGCTACTTTTTCAAAAAGAATAGTCCTCAGTTGTAAGTCTCTTTGGATAAAAGCGTCTGCTAAATGACTAAATGTAAATGTAAAATGTAAATGTACTTTTTCCACAAAGAATCTATACCTTTTCCAAACAGAATCGATACTTTTTCAAAAAGAATCGCTACTTTTTCCAAAAAGAATCACTACTTTTTTCAAAAAGAATCGCTACTTTTTCCAAAAAGAATCGCTACTTTTTTCAAAAAGAATTGCTACTTTTAAAGAATCGGTACTTTTTCAGAAAAGAATCTGTACTTTTTAAAAAAGAATCGGTACTTTTTAAAAAAGAAAAATGTAACAAAATAATAATGTAACAAATGTATAATAACGCTGTAATAAACGTATAATAACACTCTAATGTATAATTACATTGTAATAAACGTATAATTACATTGTAATTAATGTATAACACTGTAATAATTACAATGTAATAAAGGTATAATTACATTGTAATAAATGTATAATAACACTGTAAACAATGTATAATTACATTGTAATAAACGTATAATTACATTGTAATAAATGTATAACAACCTTGAAAAGAATCGCTAAATTTCTCGAAAAGAATCGCTACTTTTTTACTTCAGAAGTAAACAGTGTAGCTGACTTAATGTTTAGCTGACAGAATGTTTTAATGTATATGTTAATGTATGTATGGTGATGGCGCAGTGGATAAGACACAGACCTTGGTGTGAGAGACCCGCGTTCGAATCCACTGTGAGACACCATTGTGTCCCTGAGCAAGACACTTAACCCCTAGTTGCTCCAGAGGCGTGCGACCTTTGACATATATAGCAATTGTAAGTCGCTTTGGATAAAAGCGTCAGCTAAATGAATAAATGTAAATGTAAATGTTTTAAACCACCATTTTTAAACCACA
This sequence comes from Tiaroga cobitis, assembly GCA_030578255.1. Classification (NCBI taxonomy): domain Eukaryota; kingdom Metazoa; phylum Chordata; class Actinopteri; order Cypriniformes; family Leuciscidae; genus Tiaroga; species Tiaroga cobitis. The sequence goes on from CM060606.1 coordinate 35,681,976, forward strand.
ACCTTCTCTAATGTCAGAATGTTTATTTTTAAACCACAACTGTGTGCTTCTTTTACAGATTTATTTAACAATATATTTTGCATTTCTAATCCAAACAACGTCAAACTCAGCACTGCACTTACTCGTGACCGCAAGACACCCGTCAAGTTTGAAATCCATTGGACTTACGGTTTGAGAGATATTCGACTAACAGACAGACAGACAGACAGACAGACACACACACAGACACAGAGACGTTCCTGTAATTTATAGATAGATAAATAAATAATATATAATTATATATATATATATATATATATATATATATATGTGTGTGTGTGTGTGTGTTTGTAATTTTTATTAGTTTTTTTAAATGTCTATATAGTTGTTTTGTTTTTTTCAGTTTTTGTTTTATTTTACCTCAAGTTTAAACAAATGAAAATAATTAATTAAATAAGTTTAAGGTTTTCTATTTTATTTCAGTTATCTTTTTTTTTTTTTTTTTCAAGTCACAAAAATGTTAGTTTTAGTTAACTGAAATAATAATTGTCCTGAATAAAATATAGCCTGGAGAATATATATATACATATATTCTTTTATTTCCCTCTTTAAATCACTATTTAAGCTGCATCCCATTGTATGAATAACCATAAATGTTGAACTTAAAAACAATTGAGTGCCACTGCACTGTCAAAGAAATCTGCCTTACGGGAACTGAGGATGAGCAATATTCATCAGTAGATGAACTGTTGGGTTTCCGTGATGGTTTGCCGTGACCTGTGCAAAGATAAGACATGGGGCACAGAGCCTCGCAGGTATCGGACCGAGTTTGCAAATGCAGCCCCCTAGCGTGGGATGTGCTCACATTGTCCATTGACAGCACTTATGGAGAGTCACCGGTCATTGTGGCTGATGCAAATGCATTATAACATCATCTCACCACATACTTTGATTAGCATGTTTTATCATTTGTATCATAAAACAGAGATGCGTGTTTGCTGAAGCACCTCTCTCATCGCTGCATAGAAAAGTCCCTTTTGCTGATAGGAATATCAATATGGAAATCTTATTGAATTAATCAGTGCTGGACGTACAGATTGCATATTATCCCACACTCAGATGGAAAGATTGTATGACCTGCGAATATTTCGTATTACAATGGACAGAAAACTTTAAATCACTTTTTTAGTTGAGAGTCCATAAAAATGGACTTAAAAACTTGTCACTTTTTTTCCCCCATGCATTTGAGCTCATTAGCATCAAGTTTCATTTTTTTTGGCTCTCATATGTTTTTTATGAGCAAGAAATAAGCTTTAGCAGACATATGCTGAAATTTTTCTTCTCAGCGCTGCCAAATCTTCTGCAGATGGGTGAAAGAATGTGCGACACTGTGGAGGAAGTCGCTGCAGAGTGATAGAACACATTCCTCTGCATTTCACAGACAGAGGAAATGTGCTCATCCCACCAAAATCCTATCATGTTCTTCCTTCAGCTTATGTTCTTCAGAGAGCAGCTCAGAGGAGTGGAGTGGAGTGAACTGTGATTAAAGACACTTGTTACAGTTTTAGCTTCTTTACCATCCTTGAAGAACCAAGCAAGAGTGCTTAACACAGAATATTAACATTTTAGTGCACAGCTCTTTCGAATACTATATTGTGATAGGCCAGTCACGGTATTGCTGTCAAATATTATTTAACTCAAATTATTAAAAAAAAAAATTAAACATTAAAATGACAGCTTAAGTGAGTTCTTAATGTGCTGTAGTTTAATGTCTCTCAGAGCATTTTTCAGTCTTTTTCTTCTCATGTAATCAATTAAATCTCAAATCAGTATTTCAAGAAGCCATGTAATGAGCTTGATAAAATACAGTTAGGCATTAATAAGTAATGGGAAATGACTGCACTATCCTTAACTTATTTACATATTTGATGAATATGCCATTCAAAAGTTTGGGGTCGGTTAATTTTTTTTTTTTAAATGTTTCTTAATTATTAAAGCAAGGCTGCATTTATTTGATCAAAAATACAATAAAAACAGAAATATTATGAAATATTATTGCAATTCATTTCTATTATAATATATTATAAAATGTAATTTATTCTTGTGATGGCAAAGCAGAATTTTCAGCATCATAGTCTTCAGTGTCAGATGATCCTTCAGAAATCATTGTAATATGAAGATTTGGTGCTCATGAAACATTTATGATTATTATGAATGTTTAAAACAGGTGTACTGATTATCGGATTCTATGATTAATTGAAAAGAACAGCATTAATTGGAAATAAAATGTAAAAGTCTTTACTGTCACGTTTAAATCTGTTTAATGCATCCTTGCTGAATAAAATAATCTTACTGACCCCAAACGTTTGAATGGTAGTTATACAAATATACAGAATCTACTGCGTTTAACTAGTATGTGTAATATTTAACCTGTAAACAGTGTCAGTGACGGTAACACTTTTGAAAAGTTTTACCGCTGCTATTAACAAAGTAAACAGGTTAAAAAATACTTACAACATATAATGATATATAATGATTAATGATTAAATATATTTATGAAACCAGCGAAAATGTTCTGTGACTAATAAAAAGTGATTTTTTATGTCATTTTATGTCAAAGCTATTGATACAGCTTCACATGAAACCAAATAAAAACATTTAATGATTCAAAAATCCATTTACACTTCCTGTTCAGTGCATTCGTGCTACCAAATAATCCGTTTTATTGAAAAAGTAGACGCAAATTATCCTGAAAACAGCAGGGCCTAGGCCTACTCCCTCATAAACACACACAAGCACTCCACCAGGCAGTGCGGAGGGAGGTGTAGTATTAGCACTTAAATGCTGTTAGAGTGTCTTTGTCCCCTCCTTAAACACCTTTGTTTATCTTTAATTACAGTCTTTCTCAACCCTTCGACCTGTTCATGCACATTTAGCTCTGTTCTACTTTCCATCCTCAAACTCCCTCCGTAAACGATATTGACTATTTTACCTTCAAGTCGTTTCTTCATGTTTCTTGGTTTTATATACAGTAGCCTACATACATACACATACACACACGCGTGTGTGTGTGTACATACAGTATATATATATATATATATATATATATATATATATATAATTTTATATATATATGAAATTTTATGATAACAAAATGAATATGATAATGATTTTATGATAACACTTTAAAATAAGGTTTCATTTGTTAACAATACTTATCTACATTAGTTAACGAACTAACAATGAAAAATAATTCTAAAGCATTTATTGATCTTATTTACTGTTGATTTCAACATTTACTAACACATTATTAAAATCAAAAGTTGTATGTTAATATTATTTAATGGACCCTGAGCTAACATTGAATAGCCTACCGTAGTTGTATTTTTATTAGTCTCAGCCTCAGACGTCACGCCCACGGAACGTTGGCTAAACGTCTGATGCATAATGCTACACTTAACTGGAAACACTTCAGGAATGTCAAAGTCGTCATCTGATTGGTTGAATTTTATCGGATTTCCGGGGGGCGCGAGTGTCGCGTTTATTTTCGGTCTGCCGGGAAACAAAGCGCAGACGTGTGATTGCGGAAGAAAAACTGTTGTGTTTACATGAGTGACAATGAGCATTTATCAAGATCAGCTAAACGTAGAATTCTCAAAAGTATGCGAGGTTCACAGGAAGGACTCTTGAAGTTTTCTTTTTCTTTGATTTTCTATGCTGACTAACTTGTTGCACGCAGGTCTGTTGTTGGGGGGGGTGTCGGTACACGATCCGTTCCACCTACACGATCCGTTCCACCTGCACGAACCGTTTCACGCATGCGCGTAATTACATAGTAGAAAACGTCACGGTATTCCTACACTATCGGTACCACGCATGCGATGAAACACTTGACGGCCAGGCGGCACAACTTGCGGCATATTTGTGTAACGTTAGTTATATTGTGTTTAACATTTCACAGCGGGTCTGTTTTTATGCTTTTAAATGTAGCTTACGCTATGCATTACGATGTGTTTACGTGGTTGCCAATCCAAAATTATAAAGGAGTTGTGAGTTGTTACATGAACATGCATGATCTGTTTCCTCCATACTCTCCTTTGCTGTATGGTATTTGGCTTAACTTACTTAACTTGCCGTGTTTTGGTCTGAGGTAGGATTGTCAAAGACGGTTTGTGTCGTTTTTTTAATTAAAAGCTGTTAATATTAGTTAACTTTTAAGTTAAAGCAATTTTGTATTAGTATGGGTCGTCTATATAAGCTAATATATATCTATACAATCTAAATAAGGAAAATAATCCCTTCAATTTTGTTTACAGAAGACAATAAGGGACATAATATGCATTTCTGCCTAGACTATCTGCACTTACATGAAGAAAGAACTACAAACAAGTTTGGGGAAACGTTATAGAGTATTTCAAACTGACAATGGAAATTACTTGAAAGAAGCATGTGTGCACGTGACATGAGACCAGCTGTGGGACAGTAGTGAAGTACACTGAGTATCTTTATTTAGGAGTAAAAACTCACACACACACACTCTCTCTCTCTCTCTCACACACACACACACACACACACACACACTCTCTCTCTCTCTCTCTCACACACACACACTCACTCTCACACTCTCTCTCTCACACACACACACACACAAAATATGCGCATGCGTGGAACAGATCGTGCAGGTGGAACGGATCGTGTACCGACAGGGACATTTCCACGCACCGAAACGTGACGCTAAACGAAACGAACTGTAATTGGTTGTTTTACATGTCGGTCAAACGGCCTTATGGGCGGGCCTTGGCCAAAGAAAGCTGCTATGAATTCCAGACCTTCAGCCGTCAGTCTGAAGGTCTGGCTACGCGAGACTATATTTTTATTAACTAACATTAACAAAGATTAATAAATACTGTAAACAATGTTCTGTTTATTGAAAGTTAATGCATTAAAGGTGCTATATGTATTTTTTAGCGGCCTCTATCGGTGATGTTTCAGATTGCAACCAATTTTTACAAGAGCGCTTCTGCTCTTGCGCGTGCTCGAACACAAGAGCGAGCACTCATGGTACATGGCCACACTGAGACTTTCAACACACTGGAGAAAGCATCACACAACATGCTGGAAACTCATGTAAACTCCCACTGCAACGTTACAACAATAGGCTACTTTTATCAGCTTGACGTTGAACTAATGCTCCATGCTCGTACCATGATAACATTACATTTGTGATGTTATCTAGCATAATGCATTTCACTAACTATTCGTATATCTTTCACAATCAGCAATGTCAACATAGGTGAATGTATAATATGATAACGAAAACGGTTAGTGAACTAGACTGAACAATTTCAGTGTAACAGTAAGATCGTAGGAAGTAACATTACTGTACTGAACGTGTCTGGAAATGTGTATTATAAACAATATGATAGTAGTGGGATGAGTGACGTTAGGCAGTAGATCTACTAGTAGTAGTACATAAAATAAAATTTACATCCTAGAGCACCTACTTTTTGTAATCCTGGAACAGACTTTTGTATTCATTTCATGTCTCATATATGTTGTAATTTACCTTGCTATTTCATTACAGTTTACCATTATTTCAGCATATCTGAAAACTTGTCATTTATCACAATAAAAATAGCGGAGGTCTCTCCATAATTCAAATGCTCTGCCGATGTTGATCCGTGTTTTCGTCCTAAATCGATCCGATTCACGTTTGGCCTGACGAGCTTCAGCAGATACATTTTTGTTTCGTTTTTTATATTTATGTGGAGTTTGTGTTGGAGTCTTATAACACCAAAAAACGACCTGCCTCCAGCACAACACAGACTCCATGTCTTAGCTGCAGTGCCGTCCCATAGACTGTATATAAAAAGGAGAGAGGCTCGGGAGCGCGCATGCACGTCACATCCGATGGATTTCGCAGAAAATCCGACCCGGAGACATCACATTGAAATAGGAATACTGGCCTTCAGAGGTAATAGCAAAACCCGACAAGTGGATCATTGTAATGTGTGATTACAACCAGACATGGGTAGTATTTAAATTAAATGTATTTTAAATACGTATTTAATTACTTTAGTGTATTTTGTAATTTGTATTTTGCAGGTGTGCAATTTGTAGCTACTTACAGTAGTTAGCCAAAGCTTTACATCTAGAAAGACTAAGTATAACTTGTGTTTTTTTCTAACAAAACGTAACATAATAATGTATATAGGTTGTGTAATAAATTATTTTGTTTGTCCGAACAAGTATGCTGCTAGTTCAGTTCACAATGTAGCTACCGTGGTTAATATTGGTTCTCTTTGATCACTACAGCAAGCTTTATGGAAAAGAACGTGACATACAACATGCATGGATTGGTTTTGTGCACCTCAGACAAGATGCCAAAAAGTATGGTGTCCTTGATAACATCTCATGCTTCCCATTTGAAAACTACCTTGAGTGCCTGAATAAACAATAGGAGAAAGTCATCGCTCGCTCAGTTATTGGCCCTTGGACTCCCCTGGCACCTCATGTACAGCATGAAGTTTTCTGCTATGAAGGTATATTCTAGGCCTATGTCTTAGTGTCCAGTGTTTTAACAGTATTGAAAATAGTGCCTTTAGTTGTATTTTTTTATTTTTTTATGTAGATTTCCAGAGACCCCAGAATGAAAAACAAGCCCTGAGGGAAAGCAATGCACCACCAGGTGAGAACATGCACTCTTTCTTAATTTGAACTTTTTTGTGTGTCCAAAATTACCATATGCCTTTTATTTCGTAGCTTCAGATGACAGCGGCTCACTTCGAGAGCAGGTGAAGCAAGTTGGGACAATGTTGAAGACGTTTGCTCGCACTGGGCAATCAGGTACAACTTGCAAACAATGCAGGCGTTGGTTGTTGGTTTAATTCCCACTGGGGCCCATCTGTACATGTAGTAGACCTCGAGATATAACTGTCTTAGTTGGGATAGCATTATATATTGATAGCATTATATCTAGCAGTCACTCTGCGAGAACGGCTAGAGCGCGTAAGTTGTTTTTTCTTAATATCCAGTTCTCCTGTTGCTCTGTTTACCATTTGTCAAGTAAGTAGGGCTATTTTCGATTCTTTGCTTATTTGTAATTTTTATTTTCACTAAATATCTTTAATTTAATTAGACACGCTCCTATTTTGAATATCTGCCGTCTTAAGGGTTGTAGTCTGGTTGTTATTGTAGCACTTAAGTATTGCTGTTCATAACAGCTAGTTTCGATTTCGGCCATTCTCGGGATATTTGCTTTCGCTGTGCTAATTGCAAGGGCTATTAAAGCAGATATAAATTAGAAGTAAATTCAGGAGAAAGCCAGGACAAGCAGTCACTCTGCGAGAACGGCTAGAGCGCGTAAGTTGTTTTTTCTTAATATCCAGTTCTCCTGTTGCTCTGTTTACCATTTGTCAAGGGTAACTCCTCTGCTTAAAAAAACAACATTAAACACATCACTTCTAGAGAACTACAGACCTGTCTCTCTCCTACCATTCATTGCGAAAACACTTGAACGTGTTGCTTTTAACCAAGTATCATCTTTCCTGTCTCTGAACAACCAGCTGGATGTCAACCAATCTGGCTTCAAGAAAGGACATTCAACTGAGACTGCATTGCTGTCAGTCACGGAAGCCCTGCGGATCGCAAAAGCTGCTTCCAAATCATCAGTTCTCATTCTACTGGACCTGTCTGCTGCCTTCGACACTGTGAACCATCAGATCCTCTTGTCCGCCCTCTCATCACTGGGCATCACTGGAACCTCCCTCAACTGGTTTGAGTCCTATCTCACAGGTAGGTCCTTCAAGGTCGCATGGAGAGGTGAGGTATCCAAAGCACATCAGCTGACCACAGGGGTTCCCCAGGGTTCAGTTCTTGGACCGCTCCTCTTCTCCATTTACACCACATCACTGGGACCCATCATACAGGCACATGGTTTCTCTTACCATTGCTATGCTGATGACACCCAACTCTACCTCTCATTTCAACCAGATGATCCCACAGTAGCTGTACGGATCTCAAGCTGTCTGGCGGACATCTCGGCGTGGATGAAGGAACATCACCAGCAGCTCAACCTGGCAAAGACTGAGCTTCTCGTCCTCCCTGCCAATCAGTCTCTACAGCACGATCTCACTATCCAGCTAGATTCATCCTCAATCACCCCATCAAGGTCGGTCAGAAATCTTGGAGTAATCTTTGATGATCAGCTGACCTTCACTGACCACATTACAAAGACAACTCGATCATGCAGGTTTGCTATGCACAACATCAGGAAGATCAGACCTTTCCTAACTGAGCATGCAACACAACTTCTCGTCCAGGCCCTGGTCATTTCTAGGCTTGATTACTGCAATGCTCTTCTGGCTGGACTTCCATCATGTGCAACTAAACCTCTACAAATGATCCAGAATGCTGCAAACAGAATGAGAACATGGATCCATCACGCCTTGTTACCACTGTGCAGGCTGGTGGTGGTGGTGTAATGGTGTGGGGGATGTTTTCTTGGCACAGTTTAGCCCCCTTAGTGCCAATAGGGCATCGTTTAAATGCCACGGCCTACCTGAGCATTGTTTCTGACCATGTCCATCCCTTTATGACCACCATGTGCCCATCCCCTGATGGCTACTTCCAGCAGGATAATGCACCATGTCACATAGCTTGAATCATTTCAAATTGGTTTCTTGAACATGACAATGAGTTCACTGTACTAAAATGGCCCCCACAGTCACCAGTTCTCAACCCAATAGAGCATCTTTGGGATGTGGTGGAACGGGAGCGATCCTGCCCTGGATGTGCATCCCACAAATCTCCATCAACTGCAAGATGCTATCCTATCAATATGGGCCAACATTTCTAAAGAATGCTTTCAGCACCTTGTTGAATCAATGCCACATAGAATTAAGGCAGTTCTGAAGGCGAAAGGGGGTCAAACACAGTATTAGTATGGTGTTCCTAATAATCCTTTAGGTGAGTGTATATGTGTGTGTGTGTGTGTGCGCAATAAGCGGCGGGGCAGCTTGCTCGAAAATAGCGTTTGCCTCCGACGGGCCGCGGAAGGTCCGCCTTCGGTATAACGGCGGCTGGCCTGCGGGCCGGCGGCGGAACGAAGGCGGTAGGAAGGCGGCTGCCGGTTTTAAAAAGCGGCTGCCACCGGTGGTGCGCCGTCAAACGTGATTGCGATTACGCCGTTCTGACGCTTCTACTGCCTCCGGAGCGCCGCCGGCTGTCCGCCGACTCCTTGCTATCTGTTAGCTTTCAAATACTTAAATACTTAAGAAAAATCACCATAGTAAAAGATTTTGCCATATTTTCGGTCTGATGTTGGCAATGTCCAGGGCTTCGTTCAGCCCCGACAAAACGTTGCACTACGTTTTTTAAACAGAAACGATGATGCGTTGAACGCACTGTTCTGATGACGCAAGAGTTGCAACTATGGCAGCTGAGAAGGACATTCTTTGTGTTCTTTGTGAAGAATTTTCGGACCCTGATGAAGTCGGTATAAATATGTGTTTAATACTACAAAATATGCCCGATGTTACAGTTACTGCACTTGCCGCCCAGAACACAAGAGAACATCCCAATCGAGTGAAGGGATTTGTGGAAACTGAAATGGAAGCACACATCTTACCTAATTCAGACTAAACCACATCTATTTAGCCTCACATACTGACTTTTTGTAGTTCATACTGTTTTAATACCCTGCATTTTCTTTCTCATTTTTAGGAAAAGCACTTAATTACCATTGTTTATTTCTATACCAAATGTCATACACTTGCAATGAAGCTAAAAATATAAACAACTACATCATTATGTTGATATCCTATATTTTTACAATAAAACTTACGACAAACATGTCTTCTAATATCCTCAGTTGTTGCGTATACTGAGCCGCATCGAACACACTTGTAAATTACTTTCCTTGAACCCATTGTGCGAGTTCACTTTAATACCGCGTGCTTTATATACATGTTGCTGCTGATTGGACTGCAGTTCTGAAACACCCACCAAACAAGAGAAAACTTATCTCAAACCCCGTTGCACGCCGTTTCCAGGAAACATGACGTTTAACCCGGAAACCGTAGCAAAACGTTGCGCACTGTTTTGAACTTGAACATGCCCCAGGTTAGATGCACGAAAATCACGTGACACCCTGTAGACCGGGCTCCCTCCAAGAAGTGAATGAGTTTTGAACACAGGAGAAGAAGTGGCACTGCTCCTCTTAAAAACAGCATTAAAGGTGCTATCAGCGATTTCAGGCCCAAAAAAGACCGAAACATAAATGATCACATTCATCTAATTTTTCCTAGCGATCCGCTAGCTGCCCGCCCCATAAGCATGCCGTCCAAAAACCGTGTCTCTGTAGGCAGCCTACGCTCTGAGATCTGCACACAAAAACAATGGGTTTCACCAACCACCAAAACCTAAATAAACAGTGTTCCAACCAATCACCGACAGTGTTGTGAGGTTTTGCCGTGACCTCGCGTGCAGCCGTGCACGAGTGCGAAACCTCACAACACTGTCGGTGATTTCCTATAGGAAAAATTTGATGAATGTGATCATTTATTTTTGGGCCTGAAATCGCTGATAGCACCTTTAAGGTAAATTGTTTTGTAAAAAATATACAGTCTACACACACACACATATTGCACACTGAATGGCATTATAGAGAAAATAATTGTGCCTTATGAGATCAATGCACTGTGTTGTCATTCATAAAAGGACATCATATGGCCTACCTATTATGAAACAGCGCGTCTGTCGTAACTCCACTGAAATCTCTGAAAGCAAGCGTTCACAATATAAACGTATTACATATGAGAAATATTGATATTGATTTTGTATAAAACGTACTCGGTTACTAACGTAACCTCGGTTCTCTCTAGAGAGGGAACGAGTACTGCGTAATAGCTTACACTATGGGGAAAACCTCTTTTCCACAAGATATTGAAGCCAAAAAGTATCCTTAATTTTTTATTAATGTAAAACGCTTTGCAGCAGCAAGCAGACATAGGCGAAACAGCTCGCGCGCCTATTGGCTGCTCTTGCGGCAAATGCAGCAGCCTATCGAGAGAGGCGTTGCGTGACACATATCCAATGGGGGCATTTCGCGCCCATTTCGTCACGTCCCGCCAGAAAGGGCGTGGTCTCGCCCTATAAATATAGTTCGATAAGGCTGGTACACTGATTTTCATCGCCGAAGCGAACCAGCGCTGTTGTATGCACGGCAAGATACGCAGTACTCGTTCCCTCTCTAGAGAGAACCGAGGTTACGTTAGTAACAGAGTACGTTCTCTTACGAGAGTATCTCTCGTACTGCGTAATAGCTTACGCTATGGGGAACACAATGCAACACGCCGTGCGTACAGGGATCCAACACCAAAGTCCCCGGGGCCGAAGCCCAGGGGCCCATATAGTGCATAATCACCATAAACTCACATAGAGTGGAGGAAGAGAGGCTGGAAGCGTCATTCCTAATAAAATAGCACCCAGAGGGGCTAATCATGTGACAATTAAACGCGCAGCCAGGGTGAAAGCTTTCAGCCTGATCTGGGTGGCCATACATGTGTCAATACTCATGGGGCTGAAGTAAACTCAGTATCTGGGCCGCACAGCGGGGCAGATAGCACTGAATTCTAGACCGCCAAAAGCTTAGCCTGCAAGGCGGGTACCTCCAGGTTATAATACTTTATAAATGTAGACGGCGAGGCCCAGCCCGCGGCCGTACAGATATCTTGCCGGGTAACCCCGCTAGACCATGCCCACAAAGAGGCCAAGCCTCTCGTGGAGTGCGCTCTGACACCAAGGAGCACTGCAGGCCCTTTGCAGCGTAAGCGAGCGCAATGGCGTCCACTATCCATCTGGATAGGCTCTGCTTTGAGGCGGCAAGTCCCTTGGAACGCCCGCCAAACAAAATGAAAATCTGCTCAGTCTGTCTGAAACCAGACGAGCGCGACACATAACCTCTTAATGCCCTGACAGGGAAAAGGAGACTCGCCTCTTTCTCCTCATTGAGAACCGGAAGGGCAGACAGGGAAATTACCTGGGCCCTAAACAGTGTATTGAGGGATTTTGGCACATACCCGTGCTTCGGTTTGAGAATGACTTTCGAGTCATTAGGCCCAAACTCCATACATGAAGTGCTTACTGAAAGCGCCTGCAAGTCCCCTTTGCGCTTCACTGAAGCGAGAGCCGTGAGAAACACTGTTTTGAACGACAGGTGTTTCATGTCCGACAGTTGGATTGGCTCGAACGGGGCGCCTTTCATGGCCTCCAGGACCGTGGAAAGGTCCCACGTCGGGACTGAAGGGGGCCTGGGAGGGTTTAGCCTCCGAGCTCCCCTAAGGAAACGCACGACTAAGTCGTTCTTCCCCAGCGGCTGGCCAGACACCTGTTTTGCAAACGTTGCTATGGCCGCCACGTATACTTTGAGCATGGATGGGGTCCTGCCCCTATCCAGTAGCTCTTGAAGGAAGGAAAGCACTTCCGAAACCCCGCAGTCCACAGGTGAAAAGCTCTGGGCTTGACACCACGCAGAGAACACCGACCATTTCGAGGAATAGAGCCGCCTGGTAGACGGCGCTCTCGCCTGCGCGATCGTGTTTAACACTCCCTCTGGGAGGTTAGCGGGTACCCGTTGATGGTCCATGCGTGCAGGGACCACAGCTCCGGGCGAGGATGCCAGATCGAGCCCTCCGCCTGAGAGAGGAGGTCTCTCCTCAATGGTACAGGCCATGGGGCAGTGCTGGTCAACTGCATCAGGGCAGGGAACCACGTCTGGTTCGTCCAGAGCGGAGCTACGAGCAGCACTGGGCATCCGTTTTACCTGATTCGTTCCAACACTTGAGGCAGGAGCGAGACAGGAGGAAAAGCGTATAGGGGACAGCGGGGCCAAACATGAGCCAGCGCGTCCTTGCTTTTCGAGAAAAACTTCGGGCAATGAGCCTTTTCGTGGGACGCGAATAGGTCCACCTGTGCTCTGCCGAACGTTTTCCACAGCAGCTGGACCGTCTGCAGGTGCAGCGACCGTTCCCCTGCTGGGACATTGTTCCTGGACAGTCTGTCTGGTCCCACATTCAGGTGACCAGGCACATGCTCTGCTCTTAGTGAGAGCATGTTGTGCTGAGCCCAGACCAGGAGGCGTTCCGTCAGCTTGTGAAGGTTTTGTGACCTGACGCCGCCCTGGCGATTTATGTATGCCACCACTGACATGTTGTCCGACCGGACCAAGACGTGGTGGCCAGTTACCTGGGGACAGAAGTGCCGTAGCGCTTTGTCGACTGCTATCATTTCCAAGCAGTTTATGTGAAGGAGCTTTTCCCGTTCTGACCACAGGCCAGCTAGCGGTCTGCCCTCGAGCAGCGCTCCCCACCCCGAGGTGGAGGCGTCCGTAGACACCACCTTCACACTCGAAGCAGTCCCCAGACTCACACCTGACTGATACCAGTCGGTTATTTTCCAAGGTTCCAGAGCTGAAACGCACTGTAGGTCGACCCTGAGGCGAAACAGACCCGCTGTCCATGCCCTGGGTGGAACCCGCGCTTTCAGCCACATCTGCAGTGGGCGTATGCGAAGTAGACCCAACTGGAGTACAGAGGCTGCTGAGGCCATAAGACCCAGCATTTTCTGAAACCTTTTGAGCGGAACTATCGAGCCGCGGCGGAAGGATTTCGCGACGTGCTGAATATTTAGTCCGCGCTCCAGTGACAGGCGTGCCATCATGGATAGCGAGTCTAACCCTGTTCCCAGAAAGGAAATTTTCTGACTGCGAGACAGTGAGCTTTTCGCCCAATTGACTGTGAGGCCCAGCTTCTCGAGGTGCTCGAGTAATGCGGCCCTGTGTTCTATGAGCTCCGATCGTGATCGAGCTAGAATCAGCCAATCGTCCAAGTAGTTCAGGACTCGCATGCCCTGAAGTCTCAGGGGTGCGAGCGCCGCGTCCATGCACTTCGTGAATGTACGAGGTGCTAGAGACAGGCTGAACGGCAGGACTGTGTATTGATATGCCTGGCCCTCGAAGGCGAATCTCAAGAATCGCCTGTGATGGTACGCTATTTGTATTTGGACATAGGCGTCTTTCAGATCTATTGACATAAACCAGTCCCCGTGACGCACTTGCGCGAGGATTTTCCTGGTGGTAAGCATTCAGAACTGGCGCTTCACAAGCGCTCTGTTCAGCTGTCGCAGATCTAAAATGGGTCTGAGACCCCCATCTTTTTTCGGTACCAGAAAATATCTGCTGTATAGGCCCCCTTCGCTCTGAGACTGAGATAAAGATTCTATAGCCCCTTTGCTCAGTAGTTTTGCTATCTCGGCATGAAGTAGATGAGACACTTCGTTTTTCACCGTAGTTTCGACACGCGCCATATAACGGCGAGGGCGTCGAGCGAATTGTAGCGAATAGCCTCTCTTTATAGTGTTCAGCACCCATTCTGATACCCCGGGAAGCTTTGACCACGCATCTGCGTGAATAGCTAGAGGCAGAATGAAATACGGGCTCTGGCCGCGGCAAAACGGCAGCTCGAGAGCCCTGGTATACTGGGAACACAACACCGTGTTTACAGCGTTCGAGGCGGGGGGCGCGCTGATCACAGCGGGCAGCCTGGCCGCGCTCAGCTTCTCTATGGTAGATTGTGCAGAGAAAGTGAGCGGGGCGGATCCCGTAGGATTCGGTGTGTTTGTGAGAGACTGTGGGCGCGGGACTGCGGGCACATCTACACTGAAAACACTGTCGGTTAGAGCCGACTGAATGTGTGTTGGTTTCGTTTTTACAGAAACCAAGGGACACGCAGCGTGCAGTGTAAGCGGGCATTGTGACATGGGCGCGTTCACCACATTGTCTGCACAATCGACCTGAATCGATTTTATTTGTGCTAGCCCTGCACCGTGGCGGGCCGTGTCTGGGTGTGGGAATGGGCACTGGGGGGTGGGCATTCTTACAACACTCATAACACCATCGGCCGTGGCCGGAACACCAGAAAATGCACTCTTTATTGGATTTATCTGGGTAGCCGTAAAAACGGCTTTTGTGCGCAGGCAAGCGGGCTGAGACACCGGCTGGCTCACTGCGAAATACACTGGGACAGTCACAATGCTTGGAACTGAACGAGCGAGAAGGTTTGGTGGCCGCGGCGAGACTTAAACACCGTGGGTTTTAGCTGACTGTATGTGTGTTGGTTTCGTTTTATAGAAAACGTGGCACATGCAGTGTGTAGTGTTTGTGGGCACTGGGTTGTGGGCACATTCACTACATTTAATGCACAATGACATGAGTCGATCTCATTTGTGCATGCCTTGCACTGTGGCGGGCTGCGTTTGTGTGTAGAAATGAACACTGGGCTGTGGCCATTTTTATTACACTCATAACACCATCGGCTGTGGCCGGAATACCAGAAAATACACTGCTTATATGATTTTTCTGGGTCGCCGTGGAAACGGCATTTTTGTGCAGGCAAGCGGGCCATGGTACCGGCTTGTTTACTGCAAAATACACTGGAACAGTCGCATTTTCTTGGAACTGAACGAGCGAAAAATTTCGGTGCAAGTCTGGCGAGACTAAATTTTTATCTGCTGCGAGACCTGGGATCGAACACGGGTCTCCCGTGCGAAGGCTTAGGGTTTCGCCGCTGAGCCACAGGAGAAAGCGACAAAAGCTTAAAATAGCTCGAGCAGATAAGAGAGCGTCATCACAGTTTGTGTGTGTTTGCGTTTGTTTGCAGACGTGCGTGTTATACAACAGGCTCATTGCTGCAACATTGACATTTTCAGCCGCTCAAACTAAGAGGAGCTGAGAAATGTTTGAGAAATGGGGATTAGTCCGGCCTCGGCGAGACTAAAAACAAACTCTTTCCTCATTTCGCCGGTGACGCATGCCCACGGGGGGCGGGGCGGGGTAGCTTTCTTATAACGTAAATAAAGCTAGCCGCGGGGCGGAGAAGGGGGCGTTCCACGACTTAGTCACTTCTTCGTGTAACTCAGGGAGGAAGGGCGCGGGCCTTGACTTTGACGGGGCTTCGTCTTTCCCGAGAAAGCGTCCGTCCAGTCTGCTGCGCGGCGGTTGCGCGGGCGCCTCCCAGTCGAGGCCGATGTTTTCCACGGTTTGAGAGAGCAGACGCATCAGCTCAGACTCAATGCCGGCTCTCTTCCCAGTGGTTTGGCGGGAAACGCTAGCGGAGGGGAGATCCACGGAGCTCGCCCAATCCTCGCTATCAGACGCCAGAAGAGAACACGCCTCGGTGGGTTCGTAGAACTCGTGGACGGATGCGGCGGCAGACGGCGGCCGTTGTCCGTCAGTGAGCGACTCGAGCGAAGCCGGCGAAGCTGGCAGGCGAACCGGCGAGCTTTGGCGGGCTGGAGAGAGCTCGGGAGCGCGCTGGGCGCGGCGCTTCTTGCGTCACGGCGGGCTGTGGTGAAGGCTCGGAGAATGACGCCAGGCGAGTCCTCAGAGTCACCATAGGCAGAAGCTCGCAATGAGGGCATCCGCCGTCAGCGAGCGCGATCCTCACCCAGGCAGGACACGCAGATGACATGACGGTCCCCGTCGCTGAGTGGGGGGGGCGGCACGAGCCACAGGATGGCATCTTTAAAAAGACGCAGCTCTTTTGTGATGAGAGGTGTAAGTCGCGTCACGTAAGCGAGCTAACACTCTCAGCAGAGTAAGGATAAAAAGGATAAAAAGGATACTTAGAACGCCGGAAAGCGCAGCAGGTACGGCAGTTGAAGGCGGCGAGGCCAGCGACTCCAGGAGCTCGTCCCGCGACTCCAGGAGCTCGTCCCGCTGAAAGGCTTGCGTCGACGGCGCGGCTTCTCACTCCGGATCCAGCGATGCGTGTGCTTCGCTGAAGAGATGAAAATCAGTGTACCAGCCTTATCGAACTATATTTATAGGGCGAGACCACGCCCTTTCTGGCGGGACGTGACGAAATGGGCGCGAAATGCCCCCATTGGATATGTGTCACGCAACGCCTCTCTCGATAGGCTGCTGCATTTGCCGCAAGAGCAGCCAATAGGCGCGCGAGCTGTTTCGCCTATGTCTGCTTGCTGCTGCAAAGCGTTTTACATTAATAAAAAATTAAGGATAATTTTTGGCTTCAATATCTCGTAGAAAAGAGGTTTTCCCCATAGCGTAAGCTATTACGCAGTACGAGAGATACTCTCGTAAGAGAACTACCACACCATTGATGTGAACTTAGCTATACGTGCCATTTACGTCAGAGGGAGCTATTTCAGGCCCTGTAGAGATTTAGTGAAATGTCCATACTTTTTTATTTTGCTACTTCGCCATTTTGAATTTACACATTTATCATATTTGTGTTATTGCTACTATTTGTGTTATTGACCTTTCAGTAATAATAAAAAAAGACTTAAGATTATTGTGGGAGTATTTTTGTATTTTCAAAATACTAATTACTTGTATTTTATTTAAATACATTTTTCACATCAGTATTTTTTTTGTTACATTTCATGAGCCAGTATTTGTATTTTTTAACAAAATAGTTTTTAATGTATTTGTGCCCACCTCTGATTACAACCCCTTCACACACAGGCAATAAAAAAAGGATTCATTTTAGAAGAAAAGTTACATATAGCACCTTTAACTAACGTTACTAATGACACCCTTATTTTATATTAAATAATAATATTATAAATAATGAGGGTAGTATGAGCAGTTGATTAAAGATAATCTAATATAAGACTGGGCTACATATAATTACTTGTAAATTACTAAATATTTCACATTATTTCTTTTGTCCTATGCCAACAACACATTGTACCTGAAACATTTTAGAAAAAGCATTTGATGAAATGAGAGAATAGCTTCAAGGTCACAGACACAAAGCAAGTATTAAAGTCTTAAAAATAATGAACTAAAAACACCTCATGACACTTCTGAATTAGCTTTGGACAAACTGCTTTTAGGAAGTGAACAGATGATCTGCCACATACCAGGATCAAATATTGTTTTGCTTGGGAATAGAAATTCTTGAGGAATCCCAGATAATTGACTCAACACAGCTATTTTATTTCTCCAGGAAACTATAAAACATGTTTTGAACAGGCCATGAATGCCTCCCACACAGCTCACATACAGTAAGTCCACCTGCTCACTCAGTCCCTGTGGGAGAACTAGAAAACGCCAATGAAAGTCACATGAAAGGACAGACTGCACCATCTGCTGGTTGCAAAACACTGGACACCATCAGCAGGTTTAGTAATTCCTGGTGTACCTTTATTGGTTCAGAAATGCAAAATCTCTGACAAATTTGGAGGGCATTTGGTCCATCCTGAACCTCGGCTATTGACCGACTTCACTGAAAGCCTGTCCAGTTTATTAATTTCAAGTCTTGAGGTCATAACTAAAAAAAGTACCTATTAAGAAAAAAAAGTGTAAAGAATAATAAAAATGACAATAGAAATCCCTTTGTAAACTAAACTAAAGTAAACAAAACATAGGTATTTTCATAGTTTCACATGGCAATAAATATGGACCATAGACTTTCTATCTGTACAGAGACAATTTATCTAATCATTTAATCACTTGTATTATAAAAAATATGACTTCAGTGCAATTTCCCTGCAAGGCTCTTCACCAAAACCTTCGTCTCATCTCGTTTACCCTCATATACAAAGAAAATCTTCCCGCTTCTTCAAATACCAGATCATTTGAAACAAAAACAAAAATCTATATTCATAAAAAGAATTCACAGCCTTTCATCTTTGACACTTCAAGCAGTAAATCTGGACAGAAAAAGGCACACATCACTAGAATTTGCGCAATACTGGACACGAAATATTGGAATTACTCTCGATTTAAGTTTTCATCTTGGTCACTTAGAAATGTATTCATATCTATACTTAATGTTTTACAAGTACAAGTTTTTTTGTTTTGTTTTTTTACATATACATATTCAAATAGATATATTAAGATTGCAATGTCAATTAAGATACAGGAAGGACAGACGTAATCGATTTACAGAAATATTTTTTCCAAGGAAAAAAAAGTGCATCATATTACAATCTTGAATATTGCAGAACAAACATTTACCAAGTTACCAATAGTATTGAAAATGTTGTATATAAAAAATAAGCGCATTACAAAACAAAACAATAGTAGTATTAGCAGTAGAAAACATTTCACCATTGTGCACAGATGCTTTTAAGTGCTATCTGGATCACCTTCTTGGCTCTGAGGAGCACTGGCAGATCCTGAACATCCTTCTGAAAAAGAGCCACGTCCCCTGAGTGGCGCCGCTAAAGGCTTTTCTGTCGCGCGCAGTTGTCTGGTGGTTTCACGGGAGGAACTCGCTCCTTCTCCCTGTGAGATCCTCTCGGCTCCTTCATCAATGGGTGCCGCAACTTTTGTGGATGTTTCGGGACCGAAGGTGTGAGTCTTTGTGGCGGAGCTCAAGCCACCATATTGCTTTCTGACCTTAGTAGTCAGTTGCTCCCCTGTACCTTGCTGTAAAGGGGGGAGTTTGGGTAACGTCGAGCTTGTACAGAGACAAGACAGGTCAGACCGATTGGCTCCCTCATCTTGGCTTTTTGTCCTGCTGTCCGCCAGAGTTCTTTGCAGACTGGTTTCTGGAAGCGAGATCCATGGATAATCCCTCCTGGCGAGAGAAAAAGGGGAGTCCTCTTTGGGAGAGGTGGGCGAAGGGGTGGAGGATGACTGTCGTTCCAGTTTAGGGCGTGATCGGGGTCGAAGCTGCACCATTTGGATGCCCCCAATGGGAATCATGTGATAGGGCATGCGGGCTTGATCCTGGGAGTGTAAAGGAAGGTGGCTAAACATGCGGTCCACTGTCCGTGGTGTCAAAGGAGGGGGAGGTAAAGGGTCGCTTGGAGAGAAGCGTAGGGATGGGTAGAGCAGGATAGGATCTGGGGGCATACACTCCTGTAGAGTTGGTTGAGTACCAGGCTTGTCCTGTAGGGGGAGACATGGCATTGCAATCAAACTTCCATTCTCAATGACAGTTCATTTTTACACTGCTTTTGTCATACTTTGTCTTTTTATGAATATTTTGTCATGTCATATTAAGATTTACTCTAAAATGGCATCTAATTTTAGTCTACGAAAATAACTTTAACTTTTAGTGGCGAGAATGTGTAAAATTAAACAAAAGATTAAAATATTTCATATAAACATTTTAAAATCAACATTTAACATAAGTCCTTGTTGAAAAAGGGAACATCTGAAATACCATTATGAGTACACTATTGTGAAAGAGTAATACAATGTGGGGAATTCTTTGTTTAAAATATTAATTTTCTATGCGTTCATGTAGTGCATTGTTATGAAAAGAACGCATTTACAACATAACTTAGACATTTTGACTGGGTTTGACCAGATTTATTTATTTGTATTCTGTTTTTTTTATAAGATTTTCCTCAACAATATATATATATATATATTTAATTTAACAGCTTTAAAATGGTTTAATTATCATCATAATTTTCTTTTTGTTGCTGTTGACAAAATCAAAAAAACTTCTGTCAACGAACAGAACAACTCACTGACACTGCCATTGCCATTCTTAAGCTAAAGACACACAACAACAACATCAACAACATTATGCCTATTGGAAAAACGTGCCTCTACATACATTTTTGCACAACTCCAAAAGCATATACTACCTTTAACATATACCTTATTCAATGCAATACCAGTGAAAATGTACACTAGTAGCAGTAAAACACCATCTTTTATTCATTTTCACACAATTATCGATTAATAAACACTTATTTTCATGCAGTTCCTTGCCCAAATACTGTATGTCATGACCTCAAACACTTTTACCATAGTGCATGATTTCTAAACTACTACATTTTGATGTTTGCATAACATGACTTGTGAAACTTGCTCTGTAGCTCAGCTAGTACTTGGGATATGGAACACTCTGGTGCGAGTCCCGTGAAACACAAGTCACAATAACAGAGCTCAAAGACTATGAGCTCAAAGCTAAAATGGCATGGATGGTTTAGCGAATGCGTTTATATCTTACGTTTGCCTTTGCTAAGTAGGGTTTAGTTCCGTATAGTAGGTGGTACGCTATTTTCAAGCACTGACCTTTCATTTCCGAACTTCCCGCGATACGTACAACTGAACCAGCGTAATAAAATGTTGCCACATTCACGTTCATCTTTTTCTGAAAAAATTGCACTTTTATCTCAAGTTTCCCTTTGTTTGGTAGGGTTTAGTAACATGGGTAGTATAGCACATTATTTTCACATAAGTCAGAGCATTGACCTTTCATTTCCTAACTGCTGCAATAATTACAACCAACTTAATAAAATGTGGCCACATTCACGCTCATCTGTGCTTTTAGTGCACTCACCGGACATTCCACTTTGAAAGTGCCTAAGAATGCGCAATATAATACTATTTTGCAGAAATAGGCACGTTTTTTTCCATGAGCCTGGATTGAAAAAAATCATGGCCTTGTTTAAAACTGTCACTTTACCCACCTTTAGACCCTTAGTAGCTGGTGAGCCAGGCTCCCAAAGGAGCCCTGCGGGTGAGCTGTGCGGTCGATGCTGGGGCTTTAGAGGCGTAAGAGAGCATAGAGCTCTGGCACTCCTGTACCGCGCAGGGGATACTGGCCGCAGAGGTGAGAAGGGCCTGAGAGGGGAGAGGGCTCTGATGGGTGACGGGCCCCTCTCTGGGGAGGGAGAGGGATGCCGGCTAGGTGAGGACAGTTCAAGCCTGGGAGACAGGCTTCTTAGAGGAGAGCCCTCACTGTTAGGGGAGAAGTTCCTCGGGGAAACCTCCCAGCCCTTGCGAGAAAACAACGCCCTCTTGCTGCCTGGAGACGCAGCTCGCATGCCAGGCCAAGGCCTGTGGGGTGAAGAGTATTCCTCTTTTGCTTTAGGGTCAGAGGGCTCAGTCTGTGAGCCTTGGCCACTTTCAGAGAGGTCACCAATGGATTGACGAGTATCAGTGGAACAGGCTGAAGATGGTTCATCGTGGGAAGAAAACTCCTCTTCCTCATCCTCATCATCTTCTGCTTCAGAATCTTCAATATCAGAGAATTGGTGCCCCTCTTGGTCTTCTGAATCACACACTTGCTCCTCACTGCCCCCTGATGGACAGAAATGGATGTGTTCATATAGGTGTAAACACAAAAAATAACTAGATACAAATTCAAAAATGAACTAAAGGGGAGACGGGGGCTAGTTTTAATCCAGTGAATATTTATAAGGGTAGATTCATTTTTTAAATGAATTTTTGTACACACATGTACATCACCGTTCAAAAGATCGCCATTTGTATGATTTTTTTATATTTTTTAAAAGACAAACATACAGTAAAAATTAAGTAATATAGTGCGGAAAAAAAATCTTACTGACGCCCAAACTTTTGAATGGTAATATTAAACATTTAAAAAGGCATGCAGCAACTTTTCCCAACTTGACATTTATGAAAAATTCCCTTATCCCAGAGAACACAATTCAACCCATTGGTTAAAATACATCATTATATAGTTGACATTTGTCTGAATGTATAGTAAATGTGGTTTTATTGTGTTCACTTGTTAATCAAACAGCTACAGAAAGTCAAAGCCCTTGTGACAACTTCCCCATGTGACAACTAGCCCCGGTCTCCTCTCATTAACTGTACATAATTATATATTATCCCCAAGGAAAGCTATATATAACACTGAAATGCAGCAGGCATCTGTTTTGAGTTGTGTTTCATTCATCAGCTACATTTAAAATCTAGTGAATGGAGTGCGGCTGACTGAAATGTCCTTGGAGCTCTTAGATGCACTAAGAATGAGAAATGTCAAGAAAGAGACAAAGTGAGAGAGAGAGAGAGAGAGAGAGAGAGAGAGAGAAAGAGAGAGAGAGAGAGAGAGAGAGAGAGAGAGAGAGAGAGAGAGAGAGAGAGAGAGAGAGAGAGAGAGAGAGAGAGAGAGAGAGAGAGAGAGAGAGAGAGAGAGAGAGAGAGAGAGGCAATTTTCACTTCTGGTTTTATATAAACACTATAAACTGGAGGTCAGTCTTGCTTCTCTGTATAGCAAACTATTTTCATTGGCAAGTCTGAAAGCACATTGAAAGGTTGACATCACTTTTGCATCAATGAAGTAAAGAAGTAAAGCAAAAAAAAAAAACAGACTTCTTCTAGAATATGTTCTACCAGTTCTATGTATTTTGAAGCTGTCACCAAAAGGGAAAGTAATCTAAGTGTTTGAAACGTATACTGCGCTATTAACACAAGCCGTTTACATTTTTAATGTGTGAAGCATTATATGCATGTACTTGTACACAATAAACCATGTCTGAATGTTTACAATAATTTCTCACTCATGTAATGTAAGGAATCCTTATTGAGAAACGTGGAAGATGGTTTGAATGACCAAACTGCAGTTCACACACCCACTGTCCATCAAACCACAACTCTTTTTGGCAACCCTACCTGCTTCCTCAGTCTCCAGCTCATCCACAGATGATTCGGACACACCCATCTCCAGGCATTTCTTACCGTGGGCCTTGGACTTCATGTGTTTGGTAAGGTTCCCTTCGAGGAAAAGGTATTCATTTTTGTACATCATTTTTGTATTATGTGTCATTGAGAATACAAGAATTTTGCGATTAAAAAGATGGCTACGGGAAAGTAGGAGTTTGAAAGAGATACATGCCTACCTTTGGTTTTAAAGGCAAAGTTGCAGTGCTTACAGACATAGGGACGGACATCTGTATGAGTGCGAATGTGCTTTTTTAGCATGCTGGGCTTCTTGCAGCGAATCCCACATTCCCCACACACGTATTTCCCTCTTCCCCTCCCCCGAACATACACATAGTCCTCATTTGACTTATACCTGCTCAGGTGAAAGAGAGAGACAGACAGACAGACAGACAGACAGACAGACAGACAGGTAAATAAAAATAATAGATAAAAGTTTTAAAAGGTTAACATTCAAGACAACAAACGATATAAAGATAGAGTCTTCACTTTGGCAGGATCCTCATGAATTTCCAAAACAATGGAATTAGTTTATAATATATATGGAATTATACTTTATAAGAGGTATGGACTGCCAGTATATATTTTAAGCACTTGTTAGTCCACCAATGGTCTAAAATAATTCACTCTTTGGCTCACACTAGGTGTTTTTTGATGGCAAGACTATTTCAATTGAGGTCGGACAGCTAAAACTGGCTATATTTAAAAATCCATAAACTCCATATCAAGCATTTACTATAGTTCTCTAACATAGTTTACACAAACAACGTACTGCACATGAGATTTCTGTTGTATTTATTTGAAACAAAGGACATTGTTATTTATTCTAAAACAATCAGGAATTAATAAAACATAGCTATCAAAAGTAAATTAGGCTAGAACCAGAGACAGAGAGAAGAGAGATAAAAAGAAATGTTACATTGAGACTAAGTATCCCATTCATTTGGGTTATTAATCTTAATAATAATAATAAATAATTTTATTTTGTAGCAGTGATTGTCTTGTTGCTAGGCTGCTTTTTATGTTGTATTGGACTATTCTTCAAGAGGAAACATTAACCTAATCTAAGATAATAAGATGATGTGAAATTAGGATTTAAGTTTATATATTTATTTATTTGGTATAAGCAGCCATTTAATAAGCTGTAAACTGTAAAGCCAGTCAGTTAGTATTGCAAAATAAACCCCTTTTAGGTGATATAAGACGAATGGTCCTAATCACCAAATATACTTGATGTATACTATATTTAAAAAAATTAAAATAAATTAATTATTATCATTTATTTGTAACATTTAAATGTAACATTTATAATAAATATATAAAAACATAAAATATATAAAAAGTATTACATATACATATATATATATATATATATGTAATTTTAAATATTATAAAATTTATATTTATTTTTATTGTGTCAAATATTATAAATAAATATAAGTATACACATTTTAACATTGCAGTCAGAGAGAACATATTGAGGTAAAATTGCATTACTGACTGAGTAGTATGACTAGTATGAATCCTCATCTGCTTTATAAGCCTGATAGCAGCAGGATGGGATGTGTTTGGGTAGACAGCATATGCATTTTGAAAAATGTCTGTAGGCTTTCATGAAAAAATCTAAAAATGGATGGGGTGGAAAGGAAACCACTTGCTAAACATCAGTTTCTAGGTAAAAAATAAAAAAATAAAAAAATCCAAAAAACTCTTATTTTATAGGACCCAGCCTTCATTCAGGATACAGCAAATGCAATCAGAGTGACACCATTAAAGTCTTTTAATATACGAACACACCTATCGACTATTTTTAGAAAGGTATCTTTGAAAGGGGGCTGGTGACTACAGAAAACCTGGTGCCTTTGATTGTCCTTCAGTAGCATTGTGTTCTACTAATGAGAAAGAAAGCAAACAACAAATACTGTTATGAGAGGTGCAAAGACAAAAGGGTGCTGAAGGATGTGAAAAGTTTTGGAGACAAAATGGAGTGTGTGTGTGAGACAGAGTGCAGAGTCTGATGTGATTAGGGAGAGCGTGGGTGTGC
The DNA here is from genome assembly GCA_030578255.1 of Tiaroga cobitis. Lineage (NCBI taxonomy): Eukaryota > Metazoa > Chordata > Actinopteri > Cypriniformes > Leuciscidae > Tiaroga > Tiaroga cobitis. The sequence continues at coordinate 35,707,460 of CM060606.1, forward strand.
AAGGCGAAGAACCGTATGAGCAAAATAAAGGCAGTGAGAGAGACAAAGGAAGCAAGGATAAAAATGCAGGCTGTGGTGAGTTGTTGCCGCAGTTTAAGCACTCAACCACATTGAGAGCCCCACATAAGCAGATGAATGCAAGAGACCCAGCTAATGAATCCAAAGCTTTTGATGTTTACAGGTCAGCTCTCCTGTTTATTATCTATTCATCCATCAATCAGCGGTCCTTTCATTTTTATACTTAAAATGATATTGAAATCATGAAATACAATCCAAGGGTGCACGATTGTGACAAAAATCAAATGTTTATTAACAGAATTTACATTAACATTAATTTCATGTGGTATTTTGATGATCTTTTTGATGACAACAAATGAAGTTCTCTTACGAGAGGTTCTATCGTACTGCGTAATATCTTACGCTAGGGGAAAAACCTATTTTCCTCGAGATATTGAAGCCAAAAAAATCCTGCCTGAGAGAGGATCATGTAGCACTCGCGCTCGCTGACGGCGGCTCCCCTCACTGCGAGCTATTGCCTATATGGTGACTGAGGACTTGCCTGGCATATTTCTCCGAGTCTGCACTCCCGCCCGCTGTAGTGCTGCGCCGTAAAGTGCCGTACTCAGCGGGTCCCCGAGCCTTCTCCAGCCCGTGAAAGCTCGCCGGTTCGCCCGCAAGTTTCACCAGCTTCACTCGAGTCGCTCACTGACGGACAACGGCCGCCGCGCGCCGCCGTTTTCGCCATTTATGACGAAGAGATAGCTGCATCTGTTCAGAAGGCCAGCTGAGCGGCTAGCTTTCTCTACTTTATAAGAAAGCTACCCCGCGGGCATGCGTCACCGGCGAAATGAGGGAAAGAGTGTGTTTTAGTCCCGCCGAGGCCGGACAATCTCCATTTCTCAAACATTTCCCAGTTCCTCTTAGTTGAGCGGCTGAAAATGTCAATTTTGTCCATGTCAATGAGCCTGTTGTATAACATGCACACCTGCAAACATATGCCGACACTATAAACTGTGACGCTCCCTTATCTGCTCGAGCTAATTTAAGCTTACGTTGTTTCCCCCCTGTGGCTCAGTGGCGAAACACAAACCCGTCACGGTACAGGGCTCGCACAAATTAAATCGACGCATGTCAATTGTGGATTAAATGTAGTGAACGTGCTCACGATTCAGTGCCCACTAACACTACATGTCACAGGGTTTCTGTAAAAACGAAACCAACACAAATACAGTCAGCTCAGGCAGACGGTGTTTTTCAGTGCTGTGAATGTGCCCACTACTCCGCGCCCACATTCACCCACAGACATGTTAAGCCCCACGGGGCTCGCCCCGCTTGCTCTCTCACAGCAAACTGCTATAATGAAAGCGAGCGCGGCTAAGCTGCCTGCCGTCACCAGCACTCAGGCAGACGGTGTTTTTCAGTCCTGTGAATGTGCCCGCCTCGCCGCGCCCACATTCACTCACAGACATGTTAAGCCCCGCTCACTCTCACACAGCAAACTGCTATAATGAAAGCGAGCGCGGCCAGGCTGCCCGCCTTTTCAGGCGCGCCCCCTGCCTCACTCACTGTAAACACAGTGCCCATGTTACAGCGCACGAAAGCTCCCGTGTCGTCACTATGTTACGATCAGAGCCCAAAACCCATTCCACCCCTAGCCATTCACGCAAACGCGTGGGCACAGCTCCCGGGGATTCGAATTGGGTGCTGAACATTATAAAAAGAGGCTATTCGCTGCAGTTCGCTCGACGCCCTCGCCACAGCACGGCGCGCATCGAATCTACGGTGAAAACAGAAGTAGCACACCTACTTCGAGCCGAAATAGCGACCTTATTGAGCAAAGGGCTAATAGAGCCTTTATCTCAAGCTCAGAGCGAAGGGGGCCTGTACAGCAGATATTTTCTGGTACCGAAAAAAGATGGGGGTCTCAGACCCATTCTAGATCTAAGACAACTGAACAAAGCGCTTATGAAACGCCAGTTTCCCCTGCTGTGGGAAAAGTTTGGCAGAGCACAGGTAGACCTATTCGCGTCCCAGGAGAACGCTCACTGCCCAAAATTCTTCTCAAAGAGCAAGAATGCACTGGCCCTCGTCTGGCCCAGCTGCCCGCTCTATGCTTTTCCCCCAGTTTTGCTCCTGCCTCAAGTGTTGGAACGAATCAGGGAAACCAGATGCTCTGTGCTCCTTGTGGCTCCGCTCTGGACGAACCAGGAATGGTTCCCAGTCCTAATGCAGCTGACGAGCACTGCCCCATGGCCGAGTCCGACGAGGAAAGACCTCTCTCAGGCCATGGGCTCAATTTGGCATCCTCAGACGGAAAGGTGGGCCCTGCACGCATGGGCCATCAACCGGTACCCGCAAACCTCCCCGAGGGAGTGCTAAACACCATCACACCGTCTACCAGACGTCTCTATGCCTCTAAGTGGTCAGTGTTTGTTAGCTGGTCCAAAACCCGAGGTTTTCCACCCACGAGCAGCGGGGTAATGGAGGTACTTTCCTTCCTTCAAGAGCTACTGGATAAGGGCAGGTCCCCATCCACGCTCAAAGTCTATGTGGCGGTCATAGCAGCGTTTACAAAACCTGCGTCTGGCCCGTAACTGTGGAAAAAGGATCTGGTCATTCGTTTCCTAAAAGGAGCTAAGAGGATGAATCCTCCCAGACCCCCATCTATCCCCATGTGGGACCTTTCCATGGTGCTAGAAGCCCTGAAAGGAGCCCCATTCGAGCCAATCCAGACATCGGATATGAAACACTTATCTTTCAAAACAGTGTTTCTCATGGCTCTTGCGTCAGTAAAACGCATAGGGGATCTACAAGCGCTCTCAATAAGCGCAACGTGTCTGGAATTTGGGCCTAACGACTCAAAAGTCATACTCAAACCAAGACACGGATACGTGCCTAAATCCCTAAACACACCGTTTAGGGCCCAGGTTATCTCCCTGTCTGCCCTACCGGTTCATAATGAGGAGAAAAGCACAGGCCTCCTTTGCCCAGAAAGGGCATTAAAGGCCTACGTATCTCGCTCGTCTGTTTTCAGACAGACTGAGCAGCTTTTCGTTTCGTTCAGCGGTCGGGCTAAGGGCCTAGCCACTTCGAAACAGACCCTATCCAGATGGGTAGTTGATACCATAGCAATGGCATACACTAACACCTAAAGGGCACTCAAGTCCCTTTGTAGAGCACACTCCACCAGAGGCATACCCTCATCGTGGGCTCAGTACAGTACAGGCCGAAGTTTTTCTCTTCACCCTGACTGTGTGTGACACTATTATAATGAATAGCCTTTCTTGTGGCTAAATTATTTGAGAATGATGCTGCTAGCTTCTCTTCTCGGACTCTCTGTGAGTTCATGGTGATTATGCACTATATGCGCCCCGGGCACTTGCCCCTTGGGACTTTGGTGTTGGATCCCTACATGCACAGCATTTTGCATAGTGTTCCCCTAGCGTAAGATATTATGCAGTACTAGAGATCCTCTCGTAAAAGACAACGGACTCGGTTAACGTAACGTAACGCTAACGTAACCTCACTTCTCTCTAGAAGAAGGAACGAGTACTGCGTATCTTGCCGTGCCTGCTACACGCTGGTTCGCTTCGGCGATGAAAAAACAGTGATATCAGCCCATCGAGCTATGTTTATAGGGCTAGGCCACGCCCGCTTTGGCCATTGGGCCGTCACCAAAGGGCCGCTCTCAATAGGCTGCTGCAGTTGCCACAGGACAGCCAATAGGCAAGCTAAGCCGCCTTGCCTATGTCTGCATGCTGCCGCAACGCGTTTTGCAATAATTCAAAATCAAGGATAATTTTTTGGCTTCAATATCTCGAGGAAAAGAGGTTTTTCCCCTAGCGTAAGATATTACGCAGTACTCGTTCCCTCTTCTAGAGAGAACTGAGGTTACGTTAGTAACCGAGTACGTTATCACTGCAAGTTTTCACTTTGATGTTGCAATTCAGCACAAGTACATGAACTCACAAAACTCACCGGTATCATAAAAAAAGCTGTCTATACATTGCAAAATCTCTCTTATTTACACTATCTGACATCTTTGGAATCTGAAATAATTACAAATCACCTACAATGCTTTACACTAGAAACACTACTTAACACTAAAAAAAAAAATGTTTTAAATATAAACAACAATTTCAATGAGTTATTCTAGTCATTCAAGGTAAAAATGTTGTTTTACTCTTTAACTGTGCTATGCAGATATAGTTGGTACAACACTAATGAGCACCCGACTTCAAAAATCAATCTGCAGAGCTACTAAGTTATCAGCACTCTTTCTCTCTATACACTCCATCCAAATTCATACCTTTGAGCAAGGTGTGAATTCAGCAGACAACTGAACAAGGCAGGATAAATGAAGTCCCTAATGGTTCGTAGTCTCACCTGTACTACCATGTCTTTGTCTCTCACACAGCAAATAACAAACAGAAAAGCTCAAGCTGAGAGGCAACTGTGCTATAATGGGCACTAACAAAAATGCAATTTCATGGCGGGGAAGATCATGAACAAACTGCACTATTAGTACTCTTTAACATGATATATATATATATATATATATATATATATATATATATATATTTAACATATCTTCACTGTAGGGTGGAAACCTATATATTTCCTGTATAACCTATATCCATATTTCGTTTTTCTTCATTGATCATTATTACTATTGATAACCCAAACATTTAACCAATGAAAAGTATTAAAAAGGGGTATTAAAACTGTTGATTAAACCTCATAACTCCACCCAGCCTCTATCGTGAATTAAAAGTGCCGCACTAGGTCAAATATTTTCAAATAGTGCACTTCCAATAACAAGCTATTTCTTCCAGTATAAGCATGAGTGTAGGATGAAAAAATTATTCATTGTTATTTATGTAATATGTTATTGCTGGTAGTTCATAATGTAGCTTAACTACATTTAACTCTTAAAACTGGACAGCTACAGTTGAAAAATAACTCACAAGAATTTACTCACCCGCCTTCAAAAATGCAAATACGATTTCGAGCTGCCTCACTTTGTGTCGAGGCAGTGGGCACGTCATCAACACTCTTCTTATCCTTTTCCCCTCTTTCATTGGGTGGTTCCTCTTTTACTTTGACGGGCGTGTTGGGTGGAGAGGCACGTACCTACACTCCAGACAGACAGGCTAATTTACCAACACTGTCGTACATCAACACACCACCACAAAACACATGCTAGATACCAAAATGCATGCACTTTGAAACTTTCAATATCATTTTTTGTATATAATTGTATCACTGAGATTTTTTTATATATGTTGAAATGAAAAATTAGAGTGATGTTTACCTCTGACGCATTGGTTGTTTTGCTGTCAGTAGGAACCAGCTTGTCAGCCGTTGGTGTTGGAGCTGTAGCCATAGTGTATGTCTCAGCACTATGTTTCTGTTTGGAGCGCAGCAGAGAAAGTAATATTTTGGTGGACAAGCCAGGTATATTAGGGTTATGCATGCTTACACTCCATGAGGAATAGACAGAAGTTGAATTTCTATGTGTAGATGGGGTGGGCTTTGTGTAATTCAGATAGCACCAGCTGACAGATGTAGTTGTATGCAAACTGGGGTAAGAGGGTTCCACAGATCTTTCAGGACTTGTTACCCTTGGAGTGTACCGATATCCTGCCTCTTTCCTTCCCTCCTCCTTTATGTTTTCAGTTTTCTGTTGGGTTAAGTCCTGCTTGCTAAACTCTTCAGTTTCTATTACTTCTCTTGGATCGTTGTCCCTCCCTGCTGTTTCCATAGTTAGCCTCTGCTTATTTTTTCCCTGACACACCTCCTGAGGTTTCTTGTCACATTTGTTATAATCATCTTCATTGTCATCCTCTTCTTTCTCCTCCTCCTCCTCCTCTTTCACCCGTTTTTGGTGCCGCTGTGCCTCTAAACTGAGTTCTAGACTACCTGCAGGTGACAGCATTCGCTTATTTCCTCCAGCAATGAGCTGCCCAGAGCAGTCATCAGATGAAGTTCCTGCTCCATGCTCAGGAGGCAGCGGCAAGGGAATATAGTTTTTGGGGATAGGTGAGGGCAGCCTAAGGTAAGATCTCTGAAGCTTGTCTTCCTCTAGCTTATCCATGACGACCATAGCTGTGGAGCAGACTGGATGTTGCGTTGTGGCTAAAATTTGTGAGATGGTTGTATACATGGCACTAGCATAGGTGGGAATTTGAGTCTGTAAGCGCACAGGCACAACAAGAGAGACCACTGGAACAAGCTGTTGAAGGCAAGGAGCAATCACAGGATGGGGACAGTAGCGAATGGCTAGCTGCTGTTGTGAATGACCGGGACTATGCAAGGAGGAAGGTGATGACCTAGACTCCCTGAAAAGAGTCCCTGAGGGGACCTGAATAGTCAGACCACCTGGCATGGGAAAGCAAACATCCTGAGCAACATCACTTGATTGTAGTGGGAATAAAGTGGTGAGTGGTTGAAGGGGTAGTCCAAGATGTTCTACGTACTCAATGGGTCTTGGTAGTAGCAGAGGTGCCTCACTGTGAAGGAAAGCTTGCTGAAACATCTGGGTGGAAACAACCGCAGAAATTGCTGTAGTGACTGGGAGGAATCTTGTGAGCTGACTTGGGGAACAAAAATCAGGGTTTGCTTGTAGGGGGAAAACGGCTGGTGGTAGGGCAAGAGGAGATTGAAAGAGCTGCAAGGTCTTCCCAATATGCTCCGAGCTAAACCTAGAGGTCCTGCCTCCCATTCTATGCTCTGTGATTGTGAATGGAGGATGGATTGGGTAGGACTGGCAAACAGCTGAGACACCAGGTTTAGTAGATGGCTCCTCCTGGTCAGGCTCACCAAGGGTTCCGTGCTTCACCAAGAGACATTTCCTTCTCTCCTTCCAAGTAGCAGAAGTACGCTCTAGAGAGAGGGAGCCATAGTCAAATGACTTACTTCTTGTTTCTTCTGCATGTGCAGGGTGTGAAGGACTTGCAGATGCTTGTTCAGATGTTGAACGGCGCATCTCTCTGTGAGAATGATGGTGCGGATGGAGACTTGATGGAACGGTCAGCATGTGAGACCCTTGGGAGCTCCAGGTACCACTTTGCATCTCAGAGTCTGGCCTTCCTGATTCCTCAAAGGATGCAGATCGACTGGAGGCATGGGCAACATTGCTCTCTTGGCTTGGGCTATGTGGCAAGGATACGGACTCAAAGCTAGATTCTCCTGATGATTGGGTTGCCTCGGCCAAACGGAGGCGCTTCTTCTTTGGCGGTAGCTTCTCTGCAGGGAGCTGAGACAGACTTTGGCTGCGCTGAGGCCACTGGAATTCCTCCACCTTCTCTGGTTCTTTTAAGATGTACGTGTTCACTGGATGAGAGACTGTCTCTGTATCTGGCTCCTCTGTAACCAGAATTTCTGGCACTTGAATGTTGGGTTGACGGATTAACCGTGATGTGAAGGTTGGTTTTGGCTCCTGTGATGGCTCGGGCTCTGGCTCTGCTTCCTGATTTGCCATTGAGATGTTTTCCTGTTTTTCAAAGGATCTGGTATGCTGGATAACAGAAATTTCTTTCCATTGACTCCTCCGTTCTAGTTCACTCTGTGAAAGTCCACAAGGTGTGCCCTGATTATCAATACTGCCTAGCATCAATGCTGGGATGGGAGGCTGGGAACTGAATGACACAGCTGTTGGACCTGGACTGGGAGGGTCTTCCTCAAGACTTTCCTCTTTTTTTTTCCTCTTACGCACAGCCATGGCCATGGCTTTGAACTTGTAGCTCATAACCTGTGGCTGATTTTCAATAAAAGAACTGCCTTCCTTACACAGGCCGTGTGGAGATTCACTCATAAATGCTAATCTGTGTTCTGCGTCATGCTTCTTCAAGTGAGCATCAGACATTTCACTCTCATAAAGGTGGAATTCCTGCTCTTGCCATTTTCCTGATTCTGTTTCTTTCAAACTAGAAGAAGGATCTGCATTGTCTATAATGAGGTCCACCCCAACTGCCACCTCAATAGCAGGTTGGCGTCGTAACATTCGTTGATGTGACCCAATCCTCATTTCAGCTGCTATGGCTTGCTGATCATCAAAAGAATGACTGAGATGAAAGTTGTGTAAAGGTGTATCTGAAGTATTACCCGAAGATGGCATTGATTGACTCCTATAGAGAAGAGCACTGGAGCTCTGACCAGCCAAAGTTTCTGTTTGAGCCAAGTATGAGCCAGGTAATTCACCAGCAAAACTACCAGGAATAAGTTGAACAGCAGAGCCACAGGAGCCTGGGGCATCCGCTTTAACACAGGGTTCTTTGGGTGAAGAGAACTTGACTGACTCAATGCTACTTCTTCTAGAGAGCGAGGAACGTCTTGGTTTGACACTATCAATTTCACTTGTATCCACCACAGCTTCATTTATAGTGATTAGCTTGGTTATATGCTCAATGACTTGTGTCTTAGGAACAGGGAAAGGGATTGATTTTTCCTGTTGACCTGAAGATGACGATAATTGCAGTTGTTGATGTGGAATTCTTTGTTGTTGTCCTAGTCGTCCATACTTTCCTAAAATTATCTCAGCATATGTTTTAGCACTGGCATTTGGCGGGCTCACTTGGGAAAGCTCAGCACTCCCAGAACTGGAAAAATAGCCAGATTCTGTGCTCCCCTTACTACCAGGACCCAGTGAGGATTGGGTTTCATCCGAAGATGTTCTGGGAGCTCGCTTCCTCTCGCTTAGCCTCATTGCTAGCCTTTGCTTGACTGCCTGTGAATCCTCAGTTTGGGGACCCTCTTCTATAAATGACAATTCCACTTTGCAACTTTTTTTCAGAGTTGGCCTACCATGTGAGGTAGATGGTTGGTGTTGCCCTGTCTCATCCTCAGAACCTGTACTCTCTCCTTCTGTACCCTCTTCTTGATCATCTCCCAGTGCTCCACCTTCTGGCTCAATAAAACTGGTCTCTTCACGACTCGAGGCCATGCCTGCTTTTATCCGATGCGCATGAGATTTGCGGTGTTTATACAGGTTGCTTTTGGTTTTGAAGGAGAAGCCACATGGAACACATGGATAGGGTCTCTCTCCTGTGTGGGATCGGATGTGTTTTTGGAGGACGCTAGGCTTTGCACAAGGACGGCCGCAGTATGTGCACACATATTTCCCTGGTTTTTGGGGTTTGCGTTCTCGTCTACATGGGGTGCCTTGCTGTACTTCAACACTAGGCAGAGATTGAGTTTGATGAACATTATGAATCTGGGGAGATGGTTCTTCCAGGGCAGTACAGCTGCGTTGTGAAGGACCAGGTACTTCTGAAAGCTGCCAAGATAACCCACTCGCCTGTGACTGATGCTGCTTCTTCTGCCTTTGGAGCATTTCAAAGCGTTTTGGCTGCCTGTGTTGAAGGCGGCCATGTGATCCATGGGCAGATTGCGAGGTAGCTTGTTGCTGTAAATGAGGCAGCTGTGCTGCTAACAGAGAATCTGACAATGGCTGCTGTTGCCCACCAGACCGCTCCACATCGGTCGACTGCTTTTCCTCTGCCTCCATAGGATGTGGGGAGGAGGCCTCAAGGATGCTATGGGAATGCTACTTTGAGCAACAATCTGATGAACATCATTGCATCAATACTCTTCCGATAGGAAAAAGTCTTTACACTCGCTTTAGTGGGCTAATTGTATTATGCCATAATTAATGTAAGATGTAAGATACAGGATAGTGTCTTAACTGACAAAGGCATAATCAAGCAGAGTCAGAATGCAGCCGCCATAAATGTGAGTGCTGGTTGTGTGCTAAATGTCTCCTCTCCTGTTCACAAACAGCCTTGGTGAAATTCATCATTATGTGTCTTTTGGGCTGATGCCTGGCAATGGGGCTTGGCAAAGAATGTCTCAAGATGCTTTTGAGGCACTTTCTCTGCTGACACGTCAATAATTATTCAAGACCTATTTGTCTCCCGTCTTCAGCTTGTCACATGTTAGAACTTCACTAGCCCTGCAGAGGCACAGAAACATAAAAGAAGTGGTTAGTTGTTATAATAAATAAACAGTATTGAGTAAGCTACTGTATACGAAAATGCTAAGCTACCAATTACTGCTACTAATTTATTTGAACTATTTCTGAAAAGAGTTTATAATCAGGAATATGGATATATGGATAAATGAATCCCTAAGGAAAGAATACTGGAGACATACTTTACAATATTCAAATGGACAATAAAACAAGCTACTTAATTGATGATAAAAGCTTTGGAAGTAAAAATCTACATGATTTTAGAACAACAACAACAACAACACTCCTACCCTTACCACCTTGCGGTCACAAAATAGTTCAGAATTCTACTGAAATGTTAAAAACACAAAATTCAAACAACACCAATGAGATTGATAGTCTGAACAAAGCAAAGCTCTAACTGTAAAGTGATCCAAGCTGATGTAGAGCCAGTGGTTTCAAAATGATCTCATTAGCATAAACAAGTAAATTGCTAAATTTCATTGACCTATAGTATTTCTCTTTTAAACTTCCAAGCTGTTCCTTGCACACACAATATGACATACTGGACATCTAACCGTAGCTTTGTAAAAAGCAGTTGTGGCAAGTTGTTGTCATCCTTTCAGCAAAAACAAAAACAGGAATGAATAATAAAAAAAAAACAGTCTCTTGTATGATTTCTGTATTATAGACAAAATAAGCTTCTAAGCTATGATAAGACATCAGAGGTGCTAGGGAGGGACCATCTCTTAAGGGTACTTCATAATGAACACTGGGCTTAAATTGGTCTAATTCCTTACTTGAGAGACAAAACACTTGTGCCTTTAATCTATTAACATGATGTCTTGAAATAAACTCATAAATAGCATTGATGTTTATCTCCCAGGGGGAGTTCAATGAGCAAATTAGACCATATTTTAGGCTACATTTTGAGATGGAAAACAAATCCATAAAGAGTAGTTTGCATAGTTTTTTTTTTTTTTTACATTTTGCGATTTCTTAGCACACAAATTTTTTTCCAGAAAATATGGTCATTTTTTAAATAATTCAGCGTTTGAGTTTCTGATTAAACTGGCAAATATATTTTTCTAAATTAGTATTTGAGTCGTGTTCTTTTCCAGATAAAATATCTTCAAGTTTATCCCATCATTTTAAAAATTTAGTGAGATTTAATGAGGTCAATGAGGTAAAAAAAAAAAAAAAAAACGATTCTATATATGTATATTAGTAGTTTACACAATTTTACATCCAGTAAATTTATCATATTTAAATATTAGTATTTTTAAATATTTTTACTGGAAAACATTTTCAGTGAGGTGCCTTACATATTTTCCATATATTAAAAAAAACCTACAGCTTCTTAGCTTTCATTTCTTAGTGTTCACTGTGGAAAAGGCAGCGAGCAGAAAACAAAAAAACTGCTTTCCTCTTGAAATAACTTGACAGATTCTTGACTGAGTTTGCTTTCTCAAACAGCTGCTGCTGCTGGCTGAGTGATGCGCAACAATTTAATGAGCTTTCTCAGAGTAGAGGTAGGCTTTGGTTACACAATGTTTTATCAACAGCAAGCAATTATTGAAGATACAACAACACCAAGACCTTCATCATTATCATGACAGAGGTATATATTTGACTGCAAAAGGACTGAACCACAAATTTATAATGAACACATCAGATTTGCACAGGTTTATTACTGTGATTAGGGCGTGCAGTGCATTATAGAATTATACTGCTTGATTGCTGGAATTTTCATCTGGATTGATACATACAGATGTAAACTAGAAGGGCACGGAGAGAAACAAATGTAGACAGGAGAAGAGACAGTGTTGTTATCAATCTATAATGGATGTCCATATGTCAAAGATCAGTTCGAGACACAGCCTAATGACCTCTGATAAGGTACTGATGTGGCTCTTAAACAGGGCGATTAAGAGGGTTTCGGATGGGAAGAGCACTATGTGAATTATTCATTGCTGTCTATGCACAATGTCCATATAGCAGTAATAAACAGCTATATATGTTATGTGGTTAGTTAACATCATGTAATGAATGATCAATCTCACCTGCAAACTAAAATTGCAAATATATACTGTGCACAATGGCAATGATCTGCATTAGAAAAGTGACCTGAAGTCAACAGGAATTGGCGATTATGGCTTTATTCCATATCAAGAAATAAGTATTGTATTAATTGAAGATTTGCTTGATAATGATGATAATTGGCACAACAGAAAGATAATGATAATGAATCTGTGACATACGAAAAAAAAGTTGAAGTGAAGGGTTTGGACTGTGCTTAGCAGAAAAAAAAAAAACAAAATACAAATAATGCTGGAACTTGAATATTGGAAATCCCCCCCCCCCCCCCCTTAAATTGCACTACTTTTTGTAACTGTCTCTCTATTCTTGATGTTACATGAGGCTGAGAAAACAAAATCCAGACAGAGGTCAAGTGAAGAATGAACTGAAGGCACAAGGAGAATGTGACAAAAAGTTGATGCAAGATCCTAGCTCTCTCTCTCTCTCAAACATATGGAGGAAGAGGGAGTATCGAACAGCTGGGAGGTCCTTAAACTGACATACAGACCCTGCTGTACTGACACTTCGGAACTTCCTGTCATGTAATTTAAATTCATGAAAAAGTTCATATAAAAATAAAGTAAAATAAGATAAAATAAATTGACTTTCACTAGTCTAAGGGGCCGTTTACACAACACCGTTTTCAACAAAAAACTGAAAACTTTTGATGTAAGTTGGCCACTCATTTACACGACAACAGCGTTTTGGGGGCCTGAGTTTTTTTATTTTATTTTTTGAAAATGGGTTTCAAAGTGCAGGCTTACAATACAATTACAATACCTATATTGTGTCTCCATGTAAACTACAAAAACGGAGACATCATGCGCATGAATATTACGCGTTCAGTCTATAGGCGCCAAGTGATATGCATAAAAATGCATAATCCAGCATTTTTAATCATTTTTGTGGATCCCTGTGAACACGGATCGTATTGACAACGTGGTTGTCTGTACGCGAAAAACAAAGGAGCACCCTCAAATGTTTTATATCAAACCCGTAAGACTTTTTTTATTTTCAAAACACACTTTTTTTTAATCTTTAAAACACAAAGATTTTTTATGAAATCTAAGAGATTTCTGTCCCTCCTATGACATTTCACGCAACACTTTGACGCTTCAAAAAGTTCATAAAGAGTTTGTCAAACTAATCCATATAATCTGAGAGGATTAGTAAATTTTTTCTGAAGAGACAGATTTGCTTTAATTTAGGCTTTTATTCACACATAAACCTATATAAACGCGCACAGCAGCTACGGTAAATGGAAGCTCAAGCAAGTTCGCTTGACGTGTGAGAACCAATGAGGTTCATTCTCGTGTTGGGCAGCAAGTTTTGACCTTACGTAAGAACCAATGAGGTCTGTACTCCTGCATCAAGCAAACTTGGTTGAGCTTCTGTTTATGTTCACTGACCAATGTTTATATGTAATTAAAAGCCTAAATTCAATCTGCTTCCCATACAAAGGGATCGAATCTCTTCAGAAAATTTGGACTAAACCGCTCGATTCATATGGATTAGTTTTACGATCGCTTTATGAACTTTTTGAAGTGACAAAGAGGTAGTTGCGTGGACCGTCAATGGAGGGACAGAAATTTCTCAGATTTCATTTAAAATATCTACATTTATGTTTAAAAAAAAAGTCCTGCAGGTTCAGAATGACATGAGGGAGAGTAGATGACTTTTTTCATTTTTGGGTGAACTAACCCTTTAAAGTGTAGTTAATATTAATCTTGGACAAATGTTTAAACAGAAAATAGCTCTAAAATTCAAGGAACATTTTTAATTTAGGTTTGGTTTCACTTTCAAGATTTGCTGACATGGTAATCTGATCTGAATCATGTATCATGGATGAACTAGTAAACCAGCCTTCGTATGCAAGTCTCGCACATTGAGCAGAGAATGTAAAATGAGTGTGCTGAAGTATATGAAAAACAAAATCGTCGAGCCATCTCTTAGAATAACCCACAGAAGATTATAGACAGGAGTGGAAAAACACATTTTAAAGCTCTCCCATCTTTTTGCTTTTTTTCTCTGCCTCCTGCTGTCCTAGTGACAACTCGCCAGATTTGATAAAAGAAATGTCACCTTGTTCGTCGTATGTTAATTGGATCACCAAGAATGATACAAATATCTCCCGACTGGATGTGGTCGGCTCGGTTCTAGTGGATTCTAGGTGAGCTGACCCTGCTGCGGTGAAAAAAATAGGTTCTTTAATTGAGTTGAGAGTAGATTCAAGGACTCTAGAGGCCACATGGCAGCTTGTCAAGACTGTAGTAAATAAGGAGACCAAGGAGCTAATTTTGTCTAATGCTTGTATAATTACAATACAAAATTGATGGCAGTGTTCTGGCTTTTAAGTGATCATAATAATCCAATCATTCTGTATAAGAAATATTATTCATTGTCATCTTCATGTCAGGTCCATGGTGTTTTTTTTATTATTAGTTGAGTCGAATGACGGATAAAGAGTTGATGCTTCTCTTTCCAGCTTTACTCTTGGCAACCTGGCTCCGGTTCCCATGGAGACAGTCCTACAGCTAGCCACGGCAGATGGAGGGTGAGCTGGAGGTCTAAATTTGTCCCCCAGCATGCTTTCTGAGTGTAGTGGCACGCCGGCAAGAGGAAGTAGATAAACAGGCTGACCTCCGTACGCCAGTGGCAGCATCTCATGAACCCACGTGTCCCCTTGCTGAGACCTCAACATGTTCATCAAAGACAAACCGGAGGAGGCGGTGCCGCTGGCCCATACAGCCAGAAGGCCCCTCCTGAATGTCACGCCGCAGGAGTCATAGGCACACCTCACCACCCCGCCTGTACTGGCACAAACATCAACATTCAGTAAAGATCATGGGGGGAAAGACATCACGACCCCTCTGAACCGTGCTGGTTATCGTCCCGGTCCAACACAAAGGAAACATACCTTCCTTGCGAAGGGATAATCACTAGTGACTTGCTCAATTATGTGCCAGAAACAGCTATGCTACACAAAGCAATGGGCAGCTGATATGAATATCATTTGCTTATGCAAAACAGTCAGCTAACGCAATCTATTTATGTATAGTCGACTGTAAAAGCATAGAATTACACCTTGTGACTGTTCTCAGAACAAGGACCTCACGTGGATGTCCACATGCCAGACCCTGTTGCAGGCCTGCTGTCTGTTGGCTCGGGGAAGTTTGTGCTTGTGTGGAAATTGTGATTGAATTACCACAAAAAAAGTGTTCGCTCTAAATCTGAACAAAGACATGAGCTTTCCTATTTTGTGTAAATACACAGTCCAAAATCAAAGCTGAATTTGGACAGAGTATGAACAAATAGGCTTTAGGATTTAAGATAATAAAAAAGAGAAAAGGAACAAATGCATTAATAGCGATGTAATACAAAAAAAAAACGAACAAACAAACTGACAAACAAAACCAAAATATTATTATATAAATAAATTATTATGTGTATACTGTACAGTACTGTTAAAAAAAATCTAATTATACTTTGTTCTCAAATTGCTAATGTTAACAAAGTCAGCATTGCGTGACTACATGTAATGTCCTTCCGATATTATCCTTGTTATCGCATGGGTCCGGTTGCAGTCTCTTTTTTTCTGTAAGTTAGCCACTCCGCAGTCCGAACGAAGTCTTTTGCATTTTACACCCGGTGAGTTTTACACCAGTTGTCACTGGTGATTGTCGTCTGAACCTTTCTGGATCCGCCATCAAATTGATAAGTTTAATTATATCAAGTGCTGTGAGAAAAGGCTATAAATCTCCACCTCCAACATCCTCACACGCAACATAGCCCACTAGCCGAGACTCCTTCTTTATGTGTACAGATGTGTGTGTACAGATGTGATGTAATGACGCAAAGACATGCTCGAATCTCCCGCTGAAATCCACCAGTACCACTGAAATTAAAAACATTATTACAAGCTTACCGCTTTGAATTGAGCTAAGGCAAGCAGATAGTTTTGAACACTGGCTGGTTATATATTTTCTCATATATGTATTTTGAATAATCTTTAACCCAAAAAAAGCTACGGACTGCAGCTTTAAAGTGTAATAAAATTTCACAATATGTATGTTTTATTTTGCTCAAATGCAGCCTTCACGAGCATGTGAGACTTTTAAATAAACCTTACTGACTCCAAACTTTTGAATGATAGAGTACATAGCCTATATGGTGGCATTTTAAATTAGCCTATCTGTTCAGTTTTACAGCCCTCCATTCCTGATATACTGTATATATATTTCAAAGCAGCTACTTTAAAATGTCAGGGGAGGATACAAGCCCAAGTCATGCCACATTTATTTATATAGAGCTTTATACAATTCAGACTGTTTTAAATCAGCTCCACAGTAATCAACAAGACAATAGTGTTAATGTTGCAACAGAGCCTTAAAACTTGGGGCTACACTTTTCTCAAACTATGCATCACAAGAAAGACCACTTATAAAGCACCAAACCCCCTGAATAACTCTATTAACTGGGTTTACCTCACAGATGTTCAGATGCTTACAGACTTGTGAACAGGGGAGTTCAAGAGGCTCTTTGTGTTTACTTTGATTAAGGAGCAACCAGGGCAAATCAGGTCAGCCGTTCTTCAGTTTCACCAGCCCAATGTGCTCGTTTCTGAGCAGGTATGCATTTCAGCAAAAAAAGCACAAGCCATGCTGGATATGTTGTTTTTGTTGTCGTTTTTGTTCAGCCTCACCTTATTTAGAACAGAAATTAACAATTTTAAATGAATGGTTTACCAAATAATTTAAATTCTGTGAATATGTACTAACATTTTAAACTACAAATACGGTTTTCCTGATGCTTTCAAGCTTCAAAAATTGATGTAAAAGCACTATAAACGTATCTTAAAAGTTCTGTACGTCTTTTCAATTCAATTCAAGTTTTTTTGTATAGCACTTCTTGTGTAATAATAATACATATTGTTTTAAAAGCAGCTTCACAGATAATATATGTTTTAATGTTACTTGTGCACTTCCAGCTTTGTATGAAGAACAAACCAAAATTTAAGTTATTATTAACAAAGTCTTGACATCTGTCCTAGCATTTGGTCGGTGCATTCATAGGAGATGTAGAGATGTCTGATTCATGAATCATTCAGTCTAAATGGCTTATTCACAAATTGGATTGAAATGGCTCACCGACTGAAGACTTGAAACAGTACAGACCTCATATGGACCACTTTTATCATACCTTTATGGTGATTTTAATCCTTTTTAAAGCTTAAAAGCTTCATTGCACATTCCTTGCATTTGTATAAAAAAATTGTCTTCAAAAGGTCTCCTTTTCATATGTAAGAAAGAGAGTCATGCCAGTTTAGAACAACTGAGTAAATAAAGAAAGAATTTTCATTTTTAGAAGAACCATTTCTTTAAAGATTTAGACTGGTAAAAAAAAAGATGATAAAATAATCTAAATAAAAAAAGATAATAAAAAAAAACTAAAAATGACACATGGCTACTTTAAGCGTACTGCTAAACACGGCCACTCTGGGCTTCCATAGTAACCCGAGACAAAGAATGAGAAAGATGAGCTGTGCGAGTTTCATTCATTTACATTCACAGAGGAACAAGTGGAACGGCTCAGTCTTCCAAGCCACCCACAACATGGTGTACACGGGCCCGTCAATCACCTCACCCTTCAGGCTTTCAGAGCACAGGGCTGATAGGAAAATTCCGCCCACATCAGGAAGTGAATCAAGCCGAGTCTCTAACAGGGAGCAACGGTGAATCAGATGGCCCCCAGAACTCTAACAAGCGCACGGGCCGCCCCACACAGCCGCCGCTGAGCGCTCTGATATGATTAGTCATACTCTGGCTGCATTTCTGAGCTTCTTTATTCCCTCGTTACCACCACCTCTTAGGTCTCTCCTGACTTTAACCTTCCAAAATCAAAAGCGTTAATGAGGAAGCCTCTCTGGGCTTTTCAGATGTGCACTTTACCTGTAACACACATCTTCATCCTGATGGAGAGATTGTCTAACTAAGACATGGAATATAAAGGCCTTGGACACCACAAAGAGCTCTAGCTGACCAGATTTGACACACTAGCATGGAGTTCAAGAAGCACTGTTTCTCGCCCTAAAGATCATACAACTCACACAGCCTCAGGCGGCTTCAACTCAGCAGGTTCTTACAACTGAAATGATAAGTTAACTAAAAATAGTTATGAATAACGCTCTAAAACACTTTAAAAGCTAGTTTATGAGCTGCAGAACCTATTACATGTGATGCAAATTACCTCTTTTTTTTTACAGAATAACTGAGTCATTTGTGACAAATTTCCCTTTCTGTATGTATAGTACACGTGAAAACACAGCAAACATGTCTTTATCGCTAATGTTCTTAGTCAGTATTTTTAATGTCCATTAAAATATATAAAGATCAAGATGATCAATTACTGAATAATGAATTGTATTATATATATATATATATATATATATATATATATATATATATATATATATATATATATATATATATAGTATATTAGTGCTGTCAAATATATATATATATATATATATATATATATACACACAGACACATTATATAAACAAAAACTTATGCAATT
Organism: Tiaroga cobitis; assembly: GCA_030578255.1. Taxonomy (NCBI): domain Eukaryota; kingdom Metazoa; phylum Chordata; class Actinopteri; order Cypriniformes; family Leuciscidae; genus Tiaroga; species Tiaroga cobitis. Next base: position 35,726,064 of record CM060606.1, read on the forward strand.
AATCAAGATATATATATATATATATATATATATATATATATATATATATATATATATATATATATATATATATACACACACACACAATAATTTACTCAAAATTCTAAACTCTAAATTACTTTAATTTACTCACATTAATGCCACTTCAAATACGTTTAAATCTGTTTCAAGATATATAATCTTGTCTTAAACTGACTAGAGAAACAAAACAACATAAGATACTATCTTGTTTTAAAGATTTTTAGATATCTTTACTGAAAAAAAACAAAACAAAAAAAAAACAATGAACAAAATGGTTTTTGCAGTGCGCGCACACACACACAGTCCCGTGTAACGTATAACTCAGATGCCACGCATACACAAAATGTGATGACATCAAATTTAATCGCAGTTAACAAAAACAGTCAAATACTCACTGTGAAAGCTGATCCCCTTATGTCTTTTAATTCCAGTTCGTGTCCGTTCTCCACAAATAACAGAGCATACAGTCGAAAAGAAGGGAGGTAGTGCCGTCCATTACCTGAGGAGATCTGCCACCTCCTCATACTGCTAAAGCATGAATGAAAGCCACCAAACTACATGGCGGATATGAATGTTTGTGTGTGAGTGGGTGTACTTCTGTGAAGTGAGTGAGGGGGAGGAGGGTGAAGAGGGGAGAAAGACAGAGAGAGATGGGAGGGGGAGAGTAAGAGTGAGAAACACAAGCAGTACGAAAGCGAGTGGGTGTGAGAGAGACATGGAGACACATGGCGGGAACGAGGTGGCAGAAAAGGTTGTGTGAATGAATACGGTCACAGTGATTGAATAACAGGCTTGTCTTCCGTGTACAAGGACAACCAGGAGCTTTATTGTTGTGATAGCCAATGATGCATTCTGGCTTTGTCAGTTGGTCAAGTACTTCATTACAGGGCCATGAACTCCACAGACACTGATGGGGACACATGTCTCCTCTTCAGAATTCAGAGTAGTGGACTAATTGATTGACCGAATCTTAAAGGTTTACATTTAGTACCAGCAAATCTTAAATATTTGGTTATATTCATGGCTTATTCATATTTTAAATTTACCAAAAAAAAAACATGGATTATTGAGACATTCAACAAAAGATGATTTCTTACATCATGTATCCGTCATTCCCTTTTAAAATAGCAACATATTAACTTAAACAGGAATTAGAAATGATAAATAAATGTTAACAATTATAGCATTCAAGTTTTTTTAAACACCTTTAAATGGTTTTAAAATAAAAGATTTTATTTATTTTTATTTATAAATAAATAAATAATCTTGTCTTAAACTGAACAGAGAAACAAAACAACATAAGATACTATCTTGTTTTAAAGATATTTAGAAATCTTTACTGGAAAACGAAAAAAAAAAAAAAACAATGAACAAAATGCTTTTTGCAGTGCACACACACACACACACACACACACACACACACACACACACTCAGTCCCGTGTAACGTAAAACTCAGATGCCATGCATACACAAAATGTGATGACATCAAATTTAATCGCAGTTAACAAAAACAGTTAAGTAAACATTGTTAAATATTATACATGATACATTAGGCCTGTATATTGTTTTGTCTCAGTACACAAGAATCAGCGACTAAACACTGAACTCCACTGCATTTATCAGGGGTCATATTTATTTATTTAAATGTTTTATTAGGGACAGATACAATAATAAAACTGTGACAACAGCCATCCAATGCGTGTATCATAGTGCTTGTAGCTAAAGCTAATTTGCAACACTTGTCCCTATAGAAGGGCTTTTATAAATTACAGTTACAACAGCAAACAAATCCAAAAAGAAAAAAAGATGATGTAACTTCACGTTTAGGGCCTAACTGTCAGGTCACCTCAGTTTGGCCTTCTTAACATCTACTGTTCAACTGAAAAGCGCAGCATATTTGGATGATGACATCATGGTGACACCATGATTCCACAGTTGAGAACTCCACCCAGTCAATGGTGGAGTTCTTAACCATGGAAGCACATGAGAGTATCTGAACGTGTACAAGTAAGCATCTGCCACTATTAAGAATTAGAACTGATTTTGAGTTAGAAAAGATGCTCTAAAACTTTGAAAGGAATTTGTAAGTAGTTCATAGATATTGAGAGCTACTATGATTTTGGGAAAAGCCGTTTACATGATAAGCAGTACGTTACTATACGAACGAATCAAAGAAAGCTACATACCATAACTGACAGATAACTACAGTCCAGCTCTCAAATATTAAAACAATTAACTTTTAGTTGTCCACACATATCCACACGTGCACATGTTGGATATATCACAACAGCTCTGAGTGTGAATGAAGGTCTGAGTTATAGGGAATTCCTCCAGGAATGTGAGCTGCGGCACACAAATGTTCCTGCTACACAAACAGGGAGCTGTGATGATGCATTGTGGGCCGATAAATAAACGCATTCCAAAATGGGGCTTTCCCAGTGAACGGATGACATGAGCACTAAGAATCATGCAGAATTTAACTGTTTTCCCCTTGATGCCAACAGCACTGAACACACACTCTTTATTAAATGTGTTTTTTTTCAACAGGTTTTCCCGATTCTGGATTTAAAATTCATGCCACCACGTTCTATTCTGGTTTCCCAAACTACCAAATAGTAAAAAAAAGAAAAGAAAAAAAAAGTAAGTAGCCTGCACTGCAGAAGTGAATCAAAATCTAATGAGAAAGTATGGAAAGGAACAGCTTTAGATTTTTGATCTCCCCTTTTGTTTTCTACAGAAAGTGTCATAAATTTAAAACTAGGGACTAATAATGACAAGGATATTTAAAATGAAGCAGCAAAATATGTAGCTAAAAATGAAGCTTTTTAATAAAATAGAATAAGCTCTTAAAAGAACTAAACAAAAAGATTCCAATCAACTTTCATTGAAATATTTGACATGCATCATATATATTATATAAAAATGGCATCATAAAAGGTCAAATTTGGACCCTGGAAATTGATTTTGGGGGACGTTATTGCTCCTAAAGACAAAGATAACAACATCTTACACAATTTTAACTGCTTGTTTTATCTTCATCGTTTCTTTCTCTCTCTCTCTCTCTCTCTCTCTCTCTCTCTCTCTCTGTTTTATCAATCATCCCAAATGATTGTGTGACCTTTAGCGTCATGTGGAGTAGGGCAGTGTTTGTGGCCCTGGGGCTGTGCGTGTATTGTGTCCGACTGAATGTGATCTTTGTGGCGATGGTCAGCCTATTTAGAAGGGGAGGGGGAGCTGTGGCCAGGCATTGCCCATACTGTAGCCCTCTGGGAGGGGAACTCACATTTCCGTCATCTCTTTGTCTTCTGTTTTTCCAAAAAGAGATGGGACAACAGAGGCTCTGTAAATCTGATCTATACAACAATGGCATGACGGATTGTCTTGTTAGAGCGAAATCTCCATTACTACAGCATGCAAAGAGAACTAGGCCAGTGTCCTTGGACCTTGTCAGCAAATACAAGATGCCATAAAATAAAGTCTGCACTGAAATTAGAAAATGATCCAGACTGTCAATACCAGATCAAAACAAAACTAACTGGATATCATGAAAGCCAGAGATTACAAAAAACGAAAGTAGGTTTAGTGTTCAGTGTTCTTTCTACAAACTGAAACCGTTTCAACCTGAGGCTCCTCATAGTTGAGGCATCTGTAACATGAAAGAGTGCGTAAGGACCACTACCTTACCCGGTGTGTTAGCTTCTCACAACCTTGTACACCAAGAATTCAACGGAGTAGCATGACGACACAACAAAGATTCTGCTTTGTCAGCCCTCATGCTAGGGCCTTGATGGTGCCAAGGTGTTTTTATGTAGTTGTTGAGAGGGGTCTCAGAGAGGACACTTTTGGCCATTTCTCAAATATTCACCCTCCCCTAACCCAAAGTGCGAGGAATAGTAATTACGTAGCACGCACTACTACTAAGAATGAGCTTTGTGTGGCTGCTCAAAGTCAGGTATTGCATTTCCTCAAGGTGGAATGACAGAAGCTTGCCATTAGTCTATACCTCCAGGGTGACATCTCCACATGACTCCTGTTTGTTATTCTCATTCAGACTCTTATGCAACTAATGAGTCTTCTCCGGAAATTCAGCTCCAGGCACTAAAGCAACAGTTTAAACAGGTGGGGTCCTGAAAATCTAAGTACGTCAGTTAATTTACAGAAAGCAGACGTGACTCTCGGTTTTAACAATGCGTCACCTATTCAAAAGCTAAAGTTGCTCTTTAAAAAGACGTCAATATCTTATCAATGTCATTAGATGCATACACATTTAGAGGGATTTAAAAAAAGATTCTTGGACTGAAAATGCTAGCGCTATGGCAAACTTTCCCAGCTTTCTCAGCAAAACACTCACTTCTATTAGTGTTCTCCTGCAGTGGGAGTTATGAGGGTTTGTTTTTAGAGCGAAAGCGATATAGGAGGCCTTTGTCTCCTTGGCTGTCACCATCCAGTCTCTCTCCAGAGGGGAGATGGTTGAAGGTGGGGGACTGGAAATCAAAAATAGCCCGATCCCCAACGATAAAACACCCACACATGAAAAAGTAAATAACTCACAGCCAGAGACACTCCCTCACACCCCTGATGGCAAACAGAGATGGTAGTTTGGTTTACAACAAGCATCCACAGTGCCCCTGGTTGTGGCAGTTATGTGCCCCCAAGGTAATTCCACACTATTTTCCACTCAGGGTTACCTGTCGTTAGGGCTGCATTGGTAATCTTCAACAAGTTATCCTTGCTAAATCAGGCAATGTGATGCAATGTGTACACATCAAGCTTTACGAGGCACATTTATGTCATTCTGGCCCTATCCTAGACTGTAATTTAAATCAAATTAGCGGTCTTAGACTTTGCAGACAGATGAAATTTATTTTTGCACTGCCGCCCACAAAATGAGGACCTATAAAAATGGAAAAATGGTCTTGCTTGTGAAAATATTTGCACAGGGATTTCAAATGGCAGACCAACTAGACAACACTGTTTTGGACTTCAGGAAAAGAACTCAAAACTTATCAACAACTCAGCAATTCCTTAATTTATTGGGTGTGATAGACCCATTTACATTTGGCAGATGCTTTTTCCCACAATGATGCTGGTGCAAAACTTGGATTACTTGAAGTCCAGGGCCTGTATTCATAAAGAATCTTAATGCAAAGAGCAGCTTCTAGTGACTAAATTCTAAAGAAAATTCTTAGAAATGTGGGCGTTTACTCTTAAAATTAAAGAAAAAAATCCTAGTAAAGAAAAAAGTAATTCAGAAATTATCTTAACCCTTAAAAGAGGTCTTAAGGTCAAAATTGTAAGGAGTATGGGTGAGGACTTTTAAGAGGCTTAAGAGTTTCTTTAGCAGAGGAGAAAATGGCAGAAAGACGAAGAGGGAGAAGAAATGTGTTGCAGACAATGGATGACAGTGAGTTAATAAGACGCAATAGATTGACACCCGGCCCGAATTTTCCTTTATGGATGGCCTTGTGTTCATCCACTAACTGGGCTAACAGTAAATACTGTTCCTCTGTCCAGTCGGGCTTTCTCGTCCTTCTTGGTTTTGATTCTATGTTTGTTACATTAAAACCAACATTCAAACCACGCCAGCAATCAGTGTAATTGGAAAGAATGGAACAATTTTTAGCATTCTAAGCCAATCAAATACCTTATAGGAAATTAACAGCATGGTAAATAAAAAAAAGGATTTATATACACAAATATAATGTGTGTGTGTGTGTGGGGGTAATACGGGCAAGACCCTATACTTAAAATCACTCTTTTTTTCCTTCTTGGACAACCAACCAATCAATCACAGTCTTCAAAAGATTGTGTCATACATAGCAACGGATCAACCCCGCCTCCTCACTAAGATGAAAGTTTTTGTCTTTTCCTTACTCAGAGTTGCTCTCAGACCGGTCCCGAATCGCTCTTAAGCTAAGACTCCTACATAAAAGTTTTTAAGCTAAATAAAGATAGCAATCATGATAAGTGTGTTCATTAATTATTAGGGTGACAGATCGCAGTTGATCCGTACGGACCAGGCCCCACTGTTCAGCACGCATGTGATTTGCTGATTAAGTGCTAAGTTTAACCATCATAGAGTGAAAGTTTCTCAGTTGGACATGTTTTGTCTTGCCAATTTACACATTCAAATAATTTTAAACACAGAAGAAGAGGCGGAAATTGGGACTCTTTGGACAAAAGCATTAGCCAAATGCATTAAAAAAATGGCATACTAATTAAAGGGGTGGTATAATGCCCTTTTCACAAGATGTAAAACAAGTATTTGATGTCCCCAGAGTATGTGAAGTTTTATCTCAAAATACTCCACAGATATTTTTATATAGCATGTTAAAATTGTCACTTTTTGAGGTAAAGCAAAAACGCACAGTTTTTGAGTCTGTCCCTTAAGCCCCGTTCACACTACAAGCGACTTTGTCGCAGCAGGTCGCCAGTGGCTGCGCTGGAGGGCGTTCCCACTACTGGTTGCCTAGTAATGTTTGTGAGTGACATTCACGGATGTTACTCTATGATAGACAACAAATATGTTTTCTTGTCGCTTGTAGTGTGAACGGGGCTTTAAACTTAAATGCAAATGAGCTGCTGCTCCCGGCTCAGAGGGGGCGGAGCTTCAACAGCTTGTGTCCTTTTACCTCACACAGACATTCACTGAAAAGTTCTAAAACTTTTAGCCTTTTATGTTCAAACCGGAGTCAGACAATGATGGGGAGACTCAAAAAGACGTGAAAACATGGAGAATGCAACAGGAAGTTTCTGAATGGTTAGTTGATGAATTTTTGTAGCTTAGTTATCTTCTAGTCATTGATTAGCATATTCTGTCATAATCTATAAATCACGTTCACGGGGGCGGGGTTTATGTAAATTTTAGGGTTAGTGATATCACTAACCCGGAACGAATGTCATGTAGTCCCTACCAGCCGTTTGTTGTAGTCCTTAAAAAACAATTTCTTTAAAAGAAAATATCTCCCTTTGCTTTGAACTTTGAGCGTTGTAACTTTGCAGATGTTGTTTATGCTCAAACAGCAACATTACACACTAACTAAAGTTAGAAAAGTGAAATCATAATCAACCACCACTTTAAAGCACTAACAAACAAACATTTATTTATAAGTATTTATAAGCACATTTATAAAGTAATTCAGTTAAGCACACAGACAGGTGCACATAGATACCTCCCACTCTCATGACCTTAAGTGAATGAGATCCTGATGGACTACTGCATGCAAGTACTTTTTGTTTTATGATCGATCAATAAAGCTGCTCTTTGGCTCAGATACGTGATCTGATTATGTCTGTAGAGTAATCCTAATTCTGTGTATAGTCTGGATTGCATTAGAGTGCCAATATCCCACACAATTTCTTTACCCAGCTTTACTGAGCTACGCTATACAGAAAAGCAAAGCAGCCAAAAATCCCTCAAAATCATGGCCTTGATTCCAAATTTAAAATACACATGCCCATAGACTGTTCAAACTCAGGTGGCATAGTGCAATACTGCAGTTTGAAGCTCTCATCAGAAGCATGAGTAGGAGTGAAGCTCTCCGGTGTTATGCATTGTGTAATACAGCACTTGTGCATCCTCCCCTATCATTTACATTACGTGTATGCCTTTGGCAGACACTTCAGTGCATTCAAGATACATTTTATCTGTATGCCGCCCCCTGGGAATGGAACACATGACCCTGTCGTTGCTGTGCTCTACCAGTTTAGCTACAGGAACTACTATCAGCATCTGTAGGTTACAGTTTTGGTTGTATTGTCATGATGAGGGACATGAAAAAGCTCTCTCTCTGTGAACAAACAGCAAAAAGAAGAGATATAAATGTGAGAATGTAAAAGGACTAGAGAACACAATGTTCAGAAACCAACCGTAAAAAGAACGGGGACATCTGTGAAAGTAAAGGGGCAAAATGAGACACATTCTGACAGAAACTTCCAGCTGTCATGGCAACAATCAGAATCTCAAGTTACTTAGTGGAAGAAAAATTAAAAGAGAGCAACAAAGGAGAGAGAGAGAGAGAGAGAGAGAGACAGAAATGAGCATGACATGTCATGGAAGAGAACATGAGCGATAAAAATAGAAGGAGGATATCACACTTTTAGAAGCCGCCCACTCATTTCGAAGCCGACAAGTTTCACTCGTCATTGCGTGGGTGATAAGTCTCAAAGCACAGGGAAACCACAACACAACACTCTTCTACACAGCAACAACCTGAACTTGCTGAGACATGACCGACAAGACCAGGAAGTGGTTAGTGAGCCAGGAAATGACATTGATGATAGAGAGGGAATTAAGAATAAAAATGGTTTCACTTGGAACTGTGAAATGGTTTTAAACTGGCCTGCATAAACCGACAGCTGATTTTTAGATTGTGAACTCCACTGGTCCTTTTGTATTTTACACATTAACTCCTTTCAAATAAGTAAAAAAAGAAATCAGCTCTCTTTTCATGTGCCATATTCAAAGACATCAACCTGACCATGATCCGAGAGAAAATTTGTCACTGTAAACACAACAAAAGCAAGTCTGATTTCTAACCTGGCACAAGAGCAGAGCTTCTCCAACCATGTGTAAAGAAAAACAAACACAGCCGAGCTCACTTTTTTTGACAGCAACGCACACACACACACACACACACACACATTCATGATGAACAAACAGAACAGATTATAAAACCATCATTTGCAAGCACTGCCGGACTGTGCATCAAGAGCACTAGACTGACACCGTGTCCTAACTAGATGCGATAAGATTCCAGCGACAAATAATTTGTCTGTCCACACTAGACGGGAAGTGACTGTGGGTCAAAATCAAAATCATTCCTTTAAATCAAAATCAATCAAAATTCACAGCCAATCAGAACAGCGTGTGGGCCGGCTCTCGCGACAAGTTACCAGAGAGTAACCTTGACGGCACTCGCCAAAAAATGGACAAGTAGGCAAGGCTACATAATCAAATTCACAATTATTACACCATTTAAACATTATTAAAAATACATAGGCTACTGAGTTACTAAAACAATATGCGTCAAAGAATACACTTGTTTGTTTACAGTCTGAACGTTCTTGTTTCCATTCGTTTCATTTCAAGATCTGAGGTGAATTAGCCTATCCATTGTTGCTTTTACAGCTACAAAGCTGGGAGCACTAAATGATATTCAAAGTCACATTACATGCTTTTAACATTAAATAAAGCACAAACAGTACCTGAGATATATTCTCACACTTTGTGTTTGTTGTTCTAGCGCGACGTAGCAGAAAAATAGAAACCGTTTCTAAAATTGAATCGTCGCGTGTCGCCGTCGTGGCTGGTTAGGACAAAAACTGATTAAAGCTCCAATCCGTAACTTTTTTGGGTTAAAAATTATCCAAAATAAATGTTTGAGCAAGTACATAACTAGCCAGTGTTCAAAACTATCTGCTTGCCTTAGCTCAATTCAAAACGGTAAGCTTGTAATAATGTTTTTAATTCCAGTGGTACTGGTGGATTTCAGCGGGAAATTCGAGCATGTCTTTGCGTCATTACGTCACATCTGTACACATAGAGAAGGAGTCTCGGCTAGTGGGCTATATTACGTGTGAGGATGTTGGAGGTGGAGATTTATAGCCTTTTCTCACAGCACTTGATATAATTAAACTTATCAATTTGATGGCGGATCCAGAAAGGTTCAAAGGACAATCACCAGTGACAACTAGAGATTCACCCGTTGTAAATGCAAAAGACTTTGAACTGAGAGTTTGGAAAAAGAGACTGCAACCGGACCCATGCGAAAACAAGGATACATATTTGAAGGGCTTTAAATGTAGTCACGCAAAGCTGATGTTGAACATTAACAATTTTAGAACAAAGTATAATTTGCACGGTTTGACGTGATATGATAAGCGATCGTTAGATTTAATCAGCCCGATTTACTTCAATGCTTTTTTCCTCTTAGTTGGTCAGAACAAACGTGGATGTTACTTGTTCAGATAACAATTTAGGGTGAAAATTCTTATGTTGATCATACTTCCAAAAAGTATAATCTGTGATTCTGAATGACAGTATCCACACCGGCGCGACTGACAGCTGCACATTCTCCTCAAAACATTGGATTAATCCGCGCTGTGCCGTGCCGAGCCACAACTCACGTAAAGTTGATAATTCCGCGAATAACTGCAATTGCAGATTTCGAACAGAGATGGCGACAGAGGAAAAACTGCGGACTGCAGCTTTAACTATGGCGTTCCAATCGGCTCTTTAATAAGACTTTGTAACATGCACTCGACGAACGTGACATCTGCGTCTGCCTTTGCGTCTGTCGAACGCATCTGCCAATAAATTTTGTATTTTTATTATTATTTTTAAATTGAACAAAGATCACATGTATCACACGCACACAAAAAAATAGGATAAGGAACTCGAGGTAGAGCAAGGCAATAAAGTACATTTTCAAACAAGATACAGTAAGAGATACTACTAAAAAAGTCTACTAAAAAAAATGATTCATAAAACATTTAAAGCAATAGAAATTAAACATATAATACATGATTAAAACTGAATAGAAATAAATAACATGAAACAATGAAAAAATATTTGTTGTCATCTTCAGGAAATCAGGAGGTAACATAGGCTAGTGAAACCATAATTATTATTTTTTAACAACAGCAGTTTTAGCGGCTTTCTTTTTAGCTGATTAATAAAGAGAGTCATAGAATAACTTTAAATCAACACAGAAAAGCCTAAAATTGGGCTTAGAATCAGTGACTTTACATTTATGGAGATGACACTGGCCACAAAGAGTTAGCCGTTTTAATCTGTTGTCCATCTCCTTTGACCCGGAGTCCCAAATCAAGTACATTCAGTAACAGTACATTCTTTATTTTAAGAAGGCTACTTCTTTCCAGAACTCCTTTGCATAATCACATTATGAGGTCAACTTTCAGTATAGCATTTCCTTTAACATATTTTGTTTTCCCAAAAATCTAGTTTTATTTATTTAATTATTTATCTCCTCGCACATTTAATTATTTATATATTTATTTAGTTAGGAATATGTGGATTTAGGTAATTATGTATTTATTTGTCAAAATGTTATTTATTTATTTATTTATTATATAGATAATTTTTTTGGACTTATGTATTCATTAGTTTGCATATTTATTTTTATTGCTTTTACATGTTTCGTCCTCCATATGGAACAACTACCACAATAAAAATTACATTTCATAAACGCAGGGTAGTCTAATTCAACATGTAAATGAAACACGGCCATTTGGTGTGCGGAGCCAGGACTGTTTGCATTATGCATGATAAATAAGTCATATTACACAAGTAAAACCTTCGTAACTAATTAAACAATAGGCTAAAAAATGTAATGTTCAACAGACTAACTCATATTTGCTGAACATTTGGAATAAAAATATGCTGAAAACCGAAACAATAGCAGGTGACAAACGAAACGCAGCTCATTGGTTTATTATGCTGCCGTTAGAAAAATTTAACAAATAAATAAATAGGGCTAAATAAATAAACAAACGACGAACTACAGTAAAGTAGGGCTATAGGACATAAACTGTTTTGTGTTTATAGCCATAGTTATTGTGTTTGCAGATTTTAGTTGTATAATTTCGGTTATCAGACAATGACATAATGGGCCATTGAATTTTTCTGTTCTATTCTTCTATTTACAGGATCTTCAACAATCTCATATACACTTTACGGGATTGAGTTGGCGACCACTAGTATACCAAAGTGCTGTAGCCTAGGCCTATTAAAATTTTAAAAGATAAAAGCATAAAAAACCGAACAATAAGCTATAAAAATGCAATAGCCTACATCAAGTGTCTTCCATATTTCTATCTTTGTGGGGGCATTTGGCCCTCAAAATGTGGGTTAAACAACACACGCATAAATATAACAGACGCAGACGTCACGTTCAGTGAGAGGAATGAGTGAAGGGAAAGTTAATTGTGCAAGAACTGACACACTGCACTGAGCCGTGTTGAGTAGCGTTGCAGTATGTGTTAGAAAAAAATAATAACAACTTCACTGCCACACGTGAATGACGCGTGACGTCTGACTCGACACTTCACTGTCACACGTTATTTACGTGACATCTACGTGATGTCACGTCTGCGTCTTAATTTGAATGGAATAAATAGCAGAAAAAATAAATAAAAATAAGACGTTGAGTAAGACGTTCATAGAGACGAGTGCATGTTGCAAAGTCATATTAAAGAGCCGGTCAGAACGCCATAATTAACATGGAAAAGATACCTTTTGTCGCGTGTAGTTAGGACACGGTGTCAGGCAGGCCACATCACAAAAATATTCAGTGTAAAGCTGCAATTAACAAGAACGCAGGTCAAAGGAACCTGAATGTGATTGATCCAAAACCCATTGCTGGAACAATATCCTTGTTGGTCCTGGAACAACATATAAAAATATGTTCAAAAATTATATCTCTCAGTGCGACTGGTACAAATGTCTCATTTACAAAGAAGTAAACCAAAAGGTAATAAAGTTCTTAATAGTTTAGAAATATCTTGCACACAGAAGGGTGTGACTTCCATGAATATTGCCTCCTGTTCTCAAAAGGTGCAACCTCTGAATGCAAATTTCCATTGTTAGCACATGTTTCCATGTGAAAAAGGTTCTGTCTATATAATGAAATGCAGCAAAGGGCTCGGGGGGTTTTGTAATTTCTGAAAATTAGCCAGTGATGCAGAGTGGATGCTGGCACATGTATTTCTAATGTCGGGTTTAACCTACATCTTAAACCCGACATTAGGGGGGGGGTCTCTCCTCAACCACCATCAATGTGCAGCATCCACCTGGATGATGCGACGGCAGCCATATTGCGCCAGAACGCCCACCACACACCAGCTTACTGGTGGAGAGGAGACCGAGTGATGAAGCCAATCAGTATTTGGGGATGATTAGGAGGCAATGATGGACAGAGGCCAATGGGCAAATTTGGCCAGGATGCCAGGGTTACACCCCTACTCTTTTTCGAAGAATATCCTGGGATTTTTAATGACCACAGAGAGTCAGGACCTTGGTTTAATGTCTCATCCGAAGGACGGTGCCAGTATAGTGACAGTATAGTGTACCCGTCAGTATACTGGGGGATTGGAAAGACAGTAACACGCAGAGACCTTCACCCGCTGATCGAATACCGCCATTGGATCGATTGAGCCGGGCCTTACAAGCTTTAGGGTACAGCCCCAGGGACAAGCTAAAGGTACAGATTTTTTGTCTTTGACAGAGCATCATCATATCAACGTTTAAGGATAGGGTTAGGCTTAGGTTTTGGGTTGGTGTTTGACTTACAGCTGAGGTTAGTGGTTGAACAACATTCTTATCTGGTTGACCATGTTTATATCTATAACTAGCCTACATCTATAAGGGTTGAGTGAACAAAATCTATAGAGCATTGGGTCAATATGTTATAATACCCCATACATTTGAGCAGTAGTGCGTAGGTGAGTAAGTATTTTTTATTTCTTAAAAGTATTTTAAGAAAATGTATACTTCAGCAAGGATGCAGTGACAGTAAAGACATTTATAATGTGACTATGGAAGTAAAATAATGTCAAATGTTTTTGAAGCAAAAAGCATGTTGAATTGCACCAATTGAAAAAAAAAAAATGCATTGCGTTAACCATGCTTGTATTTTAATCCATTGTATTTTTAAGGCTTGCATTTTTATGGGCTGAAATTCAACATGGTTGAATATTTAAGCTGTGAATATTTCAATTAAAAACATTTCAAACACATTTTCAATATTAAAAATTCAATAATCCATATTCACCTTTCATATTTCACTTCCAAAATTTTCAAACTGTTTAAAAATACAACCTATAATATTCAACAGGCAATTTTCGGTCCATTTTAAATTCGCTTCCATAAATTCATTGGTTAAAATTCGACAGTAAATTCAACGTCGACATCCAGGAACTGCAGGAAAAGCAGTAGATTACCGATCATAATCTCCATCTGCTGTAGTCAGCTTTACCAGCAGGGGGTGCACGCGCGTGTTGACAAGCACCAAAGCAACAGGAGAGGCCTTCACAAAACGTCATTTGCTGAAATGGACAGAACGACGAGTTATAATTTATATGTGTATGGAAAAGGTTGATTAAGACAAAACACACGAGCGTTTACTCAAGTGTCTTATAATACTTATTTTTACCCCCGTGCAAAGTAAGGTGATTTGTCCACTGCAAAACTAAATTCTCTCGCCGTTGGCATTGATATTAAGTTTTAGTAAAACAACTGTAATACACTGAGACAGAGGGAATTGTTTGTTTTAGTCACTATGACGGAATACTAAATTGATGGGTTGTATTTAATGATGCTATATTTTGGCAATTTTATTTAAATATAGCATCATTAGTCGGAGTGTCTGGTAGATTAAAACAGTGAGAGATCGTGTGGCTGGCCCGACGCTAGTAAGAGCCACGAGACGCGCTCCAATACGGGCAAAGGAGCGAATAAAATATACGATAAGATGAAAAATGGTAAATAAGAGATGGATTGCATTTTATGTGCTCTCATCGGAGTGTCTGGTTCATGTAAACAGTGAGAGATCTTGTGGCAGGCGCGACGCTAATAGGTGACGTGACGCGCGCTCCAAATGGACAAAAAGATATAAAATAAGATGACAAATACCCCTACTGTACGCAGCCCTGGATAATGGCGGAGACAATTCACGTTATAACACAGAGATGACCAGATATCATGGTAGAGATGTAACTTTTAATTGCTGAATTTAATTTATAATTGTAATTGGCTGGGTTTTGGCAAAGGCAATTTTATTTAAATATAGCATCATTAAATACAACCCATCAATTTAGTATTCCGTCATAGTGACTAAAACAAACAATTCACTCTGTCTCAGTGTATTACAGTTGTTTTACTAAAACTTAATATCAATGCCAACGGCGAGAGAATTTAGTTTTGCAGTGGACAAATCACCTTACTTTGCACGGGGGTAAAAATAAGTCTCATAAGACACTTGAGTAAACGCTCGTGTGTTTTGTGTCTTAATCAACCTTTTCCACACACATATAAATTATAACTCGTACTCATCGCTCTGTCCATTTCAGCAAATGACGTTTTGTGAAGGCCTCTCCTGTTGCTTTGGTGCTTGTCAACACGTGCGTGCACCCCCTGCTGGTAAAGCTGACTACAGCAGATGGAGATTATGATCGGTAATCTACTGCTTTTCCTGCAGTTCCTGGATGTCGACGTTGAATTTACTGTCGAATTTGAACCACTGAATTTGTGGAAGCGAATTTTCAAGGAGAAATAAAATGGACCGAAAATTGCCTGTTGAATATTATAGGTTGTATTTTTAAACAGTTTGAAAATTTTGGAAGTGAAATATGAAAGGTGAATATGGATTATTATCTCTTGCATGTAAAGAAATTAGGACAAAACTAATTATGAAAATAGGGACGAGGTCCACCCACCAGTTTCACAAAATGCTGCACACCTTATGATTTCTGAAGGATCATGTGACACTGAAGACTGGAGTAATGGCTGACCAGTGCTTTGAGTATTTTTTTTAGCTAATCAGACTGCATAGCCAAACCTCAATGTTGTATAAAGAAAATGAATGACTTCCTGGACAAATTTTTCCTCTGCTAATCATACATACAGCGAAGGGGCATGCCTATGGCATACTACAGTCATCTAATAGCTATTATTTTAGAAGCGCAAGTCACCCTCAGCTTTAATACACTAATGCATGCATTTCGATTTGCCTGCACAGCTGTTTGACCAGCATATTCACCATAAGGCTCTCGTTCCTAGAAGGCCATCTCCGTGTTTATGTTTATCAAACACACAGAAAAAGAGCTTGAAAGACAGCAGATATCATCTCAAAAAGGTCATCAGACATGTACAGTTGTGCACCATCTGCTGTCCATCTCTCACCCATGGCAATGATCTTAGGGACAGTGCAGTCAGTCGCACACTAAATAACAGCTGTCAGCCATCAGTGCAGTGCAGCTCCAGTGCAAGATCGCTGCAGTTTATTCCTAAATGACTCTTCTGCAGATAAACTCCACATTCACGCCCAACAAATGACCGCCTGAAAAAAAAAAAGCAAAGAGCCACAGACATAAACAAGTTAAATGGAGGAAAAATTCTCATCTGCCCATTGGTAACGTTTAATTATCTTTCAATGAGGGCACGATGGTTGGGAGTCAGTGACTTGTTTTTAGTTTCTATTATACAAACAGTCTGAAGTACAAAACAAGGCTTAATTGACAGATAGCTGTCAATCAGACACATTAGGTCAGGGTGGTTTACTTTACGTTCTGTGGTTTATGTTCCTGGATGCGAGCCGTCCCTAGGACTCTCCCCTGACACCAGGCATCTATTTCTATCCTCTCTCGTTCAGGTCTCCTGGCTCACTATTACAGCCTGCACAGAAACAGGGGTTTGACTGTGCTCGATCTCTACTGGAGACCTCTGGGGGGAGCGTACGGCTGGCGTACAAGCACAAGCGCGCACACACACACAAACACACAAATATCATTTAATAAGGTATATCTCAAGTAGGGGTCTGAAGAACACCCCAGGGGTTGCTGGCAAGCAAACTCATTCACCAACAGAATCTAATACTCCATTTTATAGAAAAAAAAACATGATGAACAGACCATTTTAAACTCTTCCTGTAGGCAAATCAATCAATCATGATGGTAAAAGTGAGCCAATATTTCATAGTTCGGAGTAACTATAGGTCATTCTAAAGGGGTGACAGCGATTTGCAATTACAAAGCACCCGGATGCCATTCATTTTCAATCAGACTATAAGATTTGAGTTATAAAAAGTAGCCTATAGTTAATAAAGTAGTCTATGGTGGTAGGAACCACTCATGCATCCAGCTTATGAAAGCTCCGGACGTTTATGCTCACCTTGCTCTGTTCTGTGATGCACGTTCATGACTCTCCTGTTCGAACTCGTTCATCAAAATGAACAAATCTTTTTTCGAGTCATTTCGTTCGTTGAATGAACGAAAAGACTCGAAAAAAGACTCGTTCAAAATTAACAAATCTTTTTTCGAGTCATTTCGTTCGTTGAATGAACGAAATGACTCGAAAAAAGATTAGCTCGTTTTGATGAACGAGTTCGAACAGGAGTCACGAACGTGCATCACAGAACAGAGCAAGGTGAGCATTTGTGCTTATAAAACTTCTTACTTTTTATTTATTTTTTAAATGACCGATCGCTTCGCAAGATCCTTATGCATCGTCTGGTGTCGTTTAAAGCCATTTGAAGCTGCACTGAAACTATCATTTGGACCTTGGATCGTTTGGTACCCAATGAAGTCCATTATATGGAGAAAAATCCTAGAATGTTTTCATCAAAAACCTTAATTTCTTTTCGACTGAAGAAAGAAAGACATGGACATCTTGGATGACATGGGGGTGAGTAAATTATCAGCAAAAGTTTTTTAAAAAGTGAACTACTCCTTTAATTAAAACATACTAGCACCAAACTTTTGAACTGTAGTGTACATGCCATAATCTAACTAAATTACACTGTACATTATGATGTGATGCCTGAATTCACTTGTAGAATTTTTTATTTATTCAGACAAAATAGCAGAACATAATTTGTGGCTTAAATTTTATGTATCGTGCATCCCTAGAAACTTGTTCAACTTTATTTAAAAGGTGCAGAAACTTCCACAGTCTGACGTTGCTGGAAACAGCGGTCGACAAGAAACAGCTACTAACAGCAACAATAGTGGCTTAGCACCTCCAGCGAGGTGTGAACACACGTTTACAGAAGTCTGTTGGGACCAAAGCACAGTTAACGGTTGAATACTGCCTGGCAACAAACACAAATAAGTTAGCCTAAAAAGAAAAAAAGAATGAGGTGGCTGATGGCCACATCAGACATGAGAATGAGTTAAAAAGAAGCTGGAGTGATGTGATATGATATGGCAGTATTAACCCTCTGTAGCATAAGTGAAAGATTCTACTCAATTACAAACCCAACTGGCCCAGTTTTCCACCATCAACAAGGCAGAAGTGTGTCAGAGAAACGCGCCGGGCTCGCTGGTGGTCTGGAATCAGGTCAGAATGGACTCCTGGGATGTGGTCACACACACCTAACAAGCAACGTTATCTACCTTATGAGGGTGGATTTGTAGTCAGATTTGAAGGATGAGTGGTTGGGGATCCCTTTCACAGGCTGAAGCAGAAACCCTGATATACTGAACAAGTAATGCATTTCAAATAACTGCTGACAGGGCAACTTTAGCCTACATCTCCATACTATGCCACATGTGTCATTGAGAAGCTGAGGACGGGTTAGCTCGAGTAATTGAGGCAGGGGTCACATGACTCTTGTCAGGGGGATTGGTACCACACTCCGGCAGCTGTCATCAACTCATAAAAATCTGTTGAGGGGAAATCTGACCTCGCTTCCACCGTGGCCCGTCGCTCCCAGCAGCTCTCAAACAAAACTCTTAGGATCTAATCTTCCCTCTCACTTTGACTAGGAGCTCATGGGGAGGGGGCACATATAAAGTGTATCTGGTTGATGGCCTAGAGAGCTTCTGTTGTGTATCGATTTTGTTCTCTCTCTCTCTCTCTTTTTTTTTTTTTTTTTTTTTGTGTGTGCGCGCACGCGTGTTTAGTTAGTCCCGAGGCAGTTGCTGTTGGTTAATCAAGTTCTACAGAGTTCACTTGAAATGTAAAGTTGGAACCAAATGCTGCATGTAGCTAGATCAAAATATCAACAACATCCATAGTTGATAGGGCTGTAGTCAACCAAAGAAATCCTTAGTCGACCAAAGTCTTGTCCTGAGCAACGATTAGCCGACTAAAAAAAAAAAAAAAAAAAAAAAGACGCGATGTTTTTATTTGAACATTTTTTTATTTGAACGTTTTTATTTGAACGCGATGTTTTTATTTGAACAATGACATAACATCAAAAATACATAAAACTATAATAATAATACAATTCTTTGAAAATTAAGTGATTTTTTTTTTTAACTGCAAAAAGTGAGGAGCACTGTCGTAACAGTCACAATCGCGCACCTGACCACACCACACGCTACAAAAAATATAACTGCTATCTGCAATGAAAAATCCTAACAAAAGCTCTAGTTTATACAGGCTGTATATTCTTCTTTACTTTCAAAGCTATGGGTTAACTTTTGTCCAGCCGATCTAGGAGTTTTAA
This sequence comes from Tiaroga cobitis, assembly GCA_030578255.1. Classification (NCBI taxonomy): domain Eukaryota; kingdom Metazoa; phylum Chordata; class Actinopteri; order Cypriniformes; family Leuciscidae; genus Tiaroga; species Tiaroga cobitis. Next base: position 35,745,276 of record CM060606.1, read on the forward strand.
AACAAACACACAAAAAAACAATCCTAATAATAATAGGCTGTATTGTAGGACCGCATAGGTTTATTTTCGTTTTGTTACATTATTTAGGCTATTTTCAAATGCGTCAAGTGTACAAATAAAAACAAAAACATATCAAGAAAACACAATATATTGAGTCAGCATGATAAAGCCGTTAAAGGGACTGCTCACGTCTTTTGCGTTCGATTTTTTAAATGTAGGCGCGCGGTGTGCGCGCCCATGATGGAAGCAACGCGGTCGCGGTGCGACGCGCTCTTTTTTTTTCAAGTGCGTCCACGCGGCATAGACAAAAACATATAGTGTATAAAAACCGAAACAAATAGCGTTCTAACTGAATGAATAGCTAAACTACCTATATCCCTAACTGAGCACGAAGCAGCAGCGCCATGCAGCCACAGGCGCGAACCCGAGTGTTCATGTGTGTGCGCTAAACTGTGGCGCTGTTAGGCCGGATTCACATATAGCACCTAGAAATGCGTAGAAAACGCGGGCGCGCCGCATTCTCCTTTTTCCAAAGCGCTAGGGCAGTTGCGCTCCGGTTGGTTCTTGTCACGTGATCACGTGCGCTTATGGTGCGCTTGCGGCATTCTGAAAAGTTGAGATGTTTTTATCTCGATGCGGCGCGGACGCGCTTGGAAAAAACGAGCGCGTTTTTTTAACAATTGTTGCATTTTTTGCAACCCTGCATAATTCACCATTTCACAACAAAATAATTGAATTATCCCTCATTTATTTTGGCCAGAAAGTTTTATCAGTGATAGGGAGCAAATATTTTAATAGTTTGCCACAGTCAATACGACAACGTTCTACTTATCACACTTTTAAAGAACATCTTAAGAAGTGGCATATGAAAAATCAAGTGTGTAAACATTTTTCTTAGTAATTTTTGTGATGTGTTTTTATGTATTGTATTTTTAGTAGAGTTGTGTATAGTGAGTAGGCTATTTGTTATACCTGCCTCGGGACTACGGACGTAAATTAGCAATACTGCTATAATCCGGCTTGTTTACATCTTGTATTCTTTACAAATGTTCATCAACATGCTTTGTCCCTATTAAAAAAAAAATCCCTAATTTATTTAAAGTTTTATTATACATTATTTTCACGAGGATACAAATGTCCTGCATTAATATTGTGCATATTGTGCTTTGCCAGTTCAAATAAATAGGAACCTTGAATTACATCAAAATAATACAATGGAAGAGATTAAAGAATTAACTTTTATAACTTTTTTGTTTGAAAGTGACTTCTGTGGTAGCTGTGCTTCATATATTGCTAGACTACTGACAACAGGCAATGGACTGTTAAGAGCAAAGATGCTCTTAAAATTTCACCCATATTTTACTAAGGTGACCTTTAGTTTGGCTAGACTGAAGTAAAACAAAATGAAATTATACAAAACTTTAAAATCAGTCTCCTTATACTTCAACAAACCTGTCTACAATGAAAGCGGTGATGTGACTCAAACACGGGAACTTGATGTCCGTCTGAACTTATCATGCATGCACAGCAGATCCAGTCCGTCTAAAATTTAAAATTAAATTGTTTTATTACAAATACCGGATTTTAGCACAAACTGCTATGAATTCTATATATAGCCAATACATTAAAATATATATTTTTAACATTGCAGCAAAAACTGCTCATGATGGCAGGATATAAAGTATCATATTGAGTTACGTCATCCCTCACCTTTCAAGTCAGCACAAAAGTAAATTATTTCAGACAAAGGTAGCCAGCCAAAAACTTTACTTGTCCACTGCCAAAACTCAATCATCTCGCACCTTTAGGCCAATGACGATGTCATTTAAGAGGACTGGATGAAACTCAAGTGAACTAGAAATGGCAAACAAGGGTAGCACCAGTGCCATGTCCTAACAATAAACCTTCAAGTGAGAAATGGCATCTCAAGCACGTAAATCTGAGTGTTTGTTAACCCAACTAGCCACAACTGTCAACAGAGTTGCACATCAAGATGTTTTGACGGATGCTTGGTTTCTATTTTTAACCCCTCGTGCTGGATAATCCCACACACGGTGATGCGTCACACCTAGTTATGAGGAAGATATCTAACAATTCCAGAAGCAGCATCTTCAAATTTAACTGTGAGAGGATACAATCTGTATTCAGCAAGGCATCCTTATTTTTCATACCACAGAGACAAGGACAAAGGATACCAGCTGTAGGAGGATGTCAGTGTTACGGCACCCCGGAGAGATCGTTCCAGCCGGTCCAAAATGAGTTTAGTTGCAAAAATGTAATGGGTGCAACCTTTTTTAGATCCTATACAGCAACATTCACATACTGTACTGTATAATAAAACACCTGAGGTTTATTGTGCATTCTTTAAGGGTCCTTGGGTTGCTGTCTTTGGTCTCATGCTGTCAAACAGATTTAATACCTGTCAAGCACGGAGCCCCAATAAAGACGCTTTACAATTTAAAACACTGCATTTTGTGTGTCTGATCTACCCGCTGCTTAAAGAGCAGAGATGTGTGTGTGTGTGTGTGTGTGTCTGGAGGAAGTGTAGATGAGGAAGGGCTCTGAGCCACTGAGTCTGTCTTCATTATACTCTAAATGTGCTGTACAACTACATCCTGCTGTTATGGGGCCAAGAGTGACACAGTCACAGTATTCAGTCTGAAAGCTGACATAATGCTTCATTAATCTTTCCTGATGATCCACAGGAACGTCTGAATGATTCTGTTGGGGTCTAAATGGTACATGTGCACAAATAGCAGTCATTTTAAAAGGGATAGTTCACACAACAATGAAAATGTGTCATGTTGTTCCAAACGGTATGCATTTCTTTAGTGATGGGCAATGACTGGTGGGTACATTTCCTTCTCCACTTCCTGAGGGCACTTACAGTCGAATGGAATGCATTATTGGTGTTTTTGTGCGTGTGTGCGCAAGTTTATATTTTGTTTTGTATGGACCCCATTGATCTTCAAAATATCTTCATTCTACAAAAGAATGAAGGTTATACAGGTTTGGAGTGAAATAAAGCTGAGCAAATGATGACAGAAATTTCTTTTTTGGGTGAACTATCCATTTCGATAATGTGTGAACAGCAAAAACAAGTGTGAACTGCAAAAACAAGTGTGAACCAAAAAGAACAATGTGGATTGATGCTTTTATCATTTATATTCCTGGAAAATACCAGAAGCAACTTCAAAAAAGCTTCAAACTTTCTAATGATTGTAATCTTTTTGTATAACCCCTAAAAAGCTCAGTCATTTTTAACAACACACAATTTTCTGAGTAAAGTGAGAGAACCAATATAGGGAATCCAAACCACAATATCTAATATCCCAGGGCCTCTATCTCTGGATCACTCCCAATGACCTCAGCAGCTCCAAGATAGAAATGAGGAGACAAAGAAAAAACATTCTCTCTCTCTGTCCCTCTCTCTCTCAAACTCTTCTACTTGTGAATTGCCACAGAATGGGAGCTGGCCAAGGCCTTCAACTCCAGCACTGCACTCAGAAATCAATATACAGTGTGGAATACACACAGAGGAAGCAGAGATCAAAACTGTTTTATCGAGCACACCAATCTTGGAATCGAGCCAGAACCTTTTAATTCAAGGAACTGAACAACTTCTCTGATTTAAAACCAAACTGCTGTATTATGAAACTAGGGAAAAAGAAAGAAGAAGAAAAATCTGGTCTTCTGTGAGGTTGAATGAAAGATAAATGTGAGTGAATTCTTGAATACAATAACATCTGACCTGTGTTAAAGGTCTTTTGATAGAAATGGCAAACTTTTTTTTCAGCAACAAATAATGTGTTTACAATAATTCCTTTATAATAATAATGTGATTCCGATTATGTCCACTTTGTGTGCAGACTTTGATTTTAATGGCCCTAACATTGCCGCTGATCTGAACAGTCCCACAGGCAAGTAAACGGCTAGTTCGCTAAAAAAAAATTGTGCACATTTTTTTTACTTAGACTAGTAAGACCTAGTACGTTTTAGTTAATACATCAATACATCACTTTGTACTATGCACTTTATGTATTTTTTATTTACTATTTTATTTATTTATCTTTTTATGTACCACAATTTCGTTGTATCTTGTGTACAATGACAGGTAAAGTAAAGTAAAGTAAAGTAAAGTAAAGTAAAGTAAAGTAAAGTAAAGTAAAGTAAAATAAAGTAAAGTGACAATTTAGCATACTAACATACAATGAGTTTAAAACACTTGCATTCAGTGCATTGTATTGAATACTACACTCTGTACAAATGTCATTTATGATTCCAAGAAAAATTCAATTTATTGGCATCTATGATTCCATGAAGAACCTTTAACATTCATGGATCCTTTCCATTGCACAAAAGGTTCTTTATAGTGGAAAAGGGTTATTTAGAACTGCTCACTGAAAGGTTCTTTGGGGAACCCAAAATGGTTCTTCTGTAGCCTTGCTGTGAAAAAGTGATGGTTTTTGTAGGAAGTGTAGGAAGAATAACTCAATCAGTCAAGTGTAAGTTACCATGTTAAAACATTGAAGCTCTGTAAGTGACCACTTACAGCCAAGAGGCAGCTCAAGAAAGACCTTATCTCTAATGAAAAGGTCAATATGTCCTGATGCTTCACAGACTCCCCTTTATTGAAAGGGTATAAAAATGATTTGCTAAACCAAGTCTCTCTACAGATAAAAGAATAGAGTATCCATTAAAATAATGAAAAAGAAAAAAAAACTCCCACTGAAAACATTGCGACTGAAGACCATGATATAATACAATATTTTCTCCTATCCAAGTCTAAAGTGCAAGTCTAAATTATAATATTAGTAGGCTATACATTATTTTTGCAATTAATTTGGTGAGATTAAACGCTTTTAAACAGACTTTTGCATCCTTGCATAAACATTCCATTCACAATGGATTCGGAAAGATATAGGACGCGGGCACAACAAAAACTAACCCAAGGGATGGTACAGTGTTGTTATTGCTAACTAAAACTATTAAACATTGCTTTCGGCAATTGAAATAAAGTAAGATATATGAAGTAAAAAATTAACTGAAATAAATTTAAAGGGCTAAAATGACTTAAATTTATAACTTTAATTAATTTCAGTTTTAGGTTAAGTTATACATAAATAAACTAATAAAAATGACAAAAGCACATAATAAAATTACTAAAACTTTAAAAAATAATATGAAAATGCTAATTCAATATTAATAAATACTATAATAGTACATAAAATAATACTAAAATAACACTGGGACTATGAACACAATACAAAAAGAGGTCAAGACCCTCAAATTCTGGAATACAATATTCCACAACACACGTTTTGGGATGGGCTCAGGAGTCTGAGTAGAAAGTGTGGCGCTTCCGACTGACTGTGAGGCACAGGCAGACTGTTGCAGAACAGGGCTGCATCCTATCCTCTAACCCTCATCCAGTTACACACAGTCACCCTCCCTTACACTCTGGCACACACATACTTATCATCCTTAATCTTATTTACTGGTAAGCTGACATGTCCATTTTATGGGTGTTAGCATGGCTGTAAGGGGTTGAGGTGGGGAGGTCTCCTCCAGGCAGACTGAAGGCCTGAGTCAGCTCTAACAGACACAGGGCCGAGAGCACGATGGATAGATCCAGTCACGCCCAGAACATCAGGAGACAGAGGGGCCCCTGGGTCAGTTACATCTAGTCCACACACTGTACAGTGCCTCTGTTGAGCTGCTTTTGGTCTAAATGTCTTTAGTTATGGTCACAAAACTCATGTAACTCATATATATATACACATACTAATAACATTACAATTATAAAATTTCATATTTATCAGACGTTTTAGACTAAATATGATCAATTTAAATTTTAGTAATAATATAATTCAATACTTTTCACTCCCGTGATGACGAGTTTTCAGTTATTAACATAGTAAATCTAGCAACTTTTTTATTTTTCATTTTTGAAAAGTTGAATGTACATTTATGACACTACTTTATGTTAAATTGCCTTGGCATGAAATTACAGACAAGTAGTTAACGCTGCTGCATGAAGATTTCTCATAAAACAGCAGAGGAAGTGATGGCAAATCTTACACCTTTCTTCTGACCAACATAATCAATCTCTCAATATTTTTTCCTCTTTTGACAAGTCATAAAAACGCTCTTGTGAATGGTTTCTTTCACTACTAGGGCAAATGTGAACGTAAACATTCCATTCACTGCTATAGAAGTTTACCCATGACGACTTATACTTCTGAGAAATTTGGAAATGTGAAAAGGGTCCATCAAATGTTTTAGATTAATTATATTTACATTTATATGAATTATTTTGTTGTACAAAGTTGTACTCTGAGCTGTTTATGCGTTTATATTTCAACACTGCTGCTGCAGATTAATTTCTGCTTTGATAGTCAGGTGGTACAAATAAGAGCTCTGTAAGTTGTTTACGTTCATTATTATTGTAATGTTATGTGCTTTGAGACATGCAGGTAAGTTTAACCATCTCTTATGATGCTTTGCTAAATCTGCTCGGGCTGTGCGCGACCTGCACGTTCATGTGTTTTGGAGGAGGCGTGGCTTTGGAGAGTGCTCTGAAGGGAGGGTGGGATCTCATTCTTTCAAAGCTAACTTGCTATTGCTAGCCACTACAAAAATGCCTACCCTACCTTTAAATTCATAAGCTTTATTTTTCTGGAAACTGATGACATACTTTTTTTTTGTTTATAATATTATAAATCAACCCACTGCACCTGATTGCTTCCTAGAGGGGTGCCCAATCTTGCTCCTGGAGGGGTCACGGTCCTGCAAAGCTTAGCTCCAACCCCAATAAAAACACACCTAAACCAATCTTAATCTTAATCTGGTGTGTTGAGGCAAGTTGGAGCTAAACTCTGCAAGACAATAACCCTCCAGGACCGACTTTGGACACTGTGCCAAAAGAGACAGTTCTCCATTCTCAGTTGAAAAGTGTTGTTAAACTGAAAATGGCACCAACCAATATGTAAACTAATGGTACAGACTGATTTTGTGAACCAGATCAACAGATTATATGTAAAAGAAATCCATTCTTCTTTCCTCGAGACTGGGCGAGTCCCAGCCAAAACAGAGCACAGAGAACATGCATAAATAGCTGGAATGAGAATGGGGAAAAAAAAACCTCTACAGTGACTAAGCACAGTCGTTCCAGTACAGTCTTCCATAGACTACTGACACAGCCCAGCTGCTCCAAGTTGAGAAAACGGATGGAGTGAAGGAAAATAATGGATGTACACATCCACTCCGCTCCCTCCTGCTGGCGACTGAGAGGAGCCGTCACAGCCTGGCAGGGTTGAGGAGCTTCAGACGAAAGGAATCTGCATGATGTCTTTACAGCATGCAAGCCTGTACATCCCAATGCAAAACAAGAAAACCATTTCACAAATGGGGTAAAAAGAAAAAACCTGAAAAAAACAGTAACTGAAATGACTTTTTCAGTGTGTCGTCTGTAATATGCCATGAAACTAGAAAACAAAACAACCGTGATGGACTGGCCATCTATGAGAAAAATAAATTAAAGTTACTAAAACTGAAAATATAAAAATAAATGACTAATTTCAAATGTAAAAAAAAAAAATACTAATAGTACATAAACATACTAAAATAAGACAAAAATAGTGTCAAGGTTGTTTCCCTGCCTTCAGCTTGAGTAGCTGGGATGGGATCAAGCATCACAACATGGGACAAGCAGTTTGGAGAATGGAAGAATGGACAATAAAATAAAATTGTTTTTCTTTGCACCAGTTTCTCCTGTGAGACTGACCCTGTAATAAGTTCATGGTGCCATTCCAGGGCTACATCACATTAAAGCTCATAAACCATGAGTGTGTTTATGGAATTTCAGAACTGGCAAATGAAACGGAGTGAAATTCATTTCTGAGCCAAGCGTCAATGACTGGACTGAGCCAGATATGCTTTCTTTACACTTCACAGACTGTAAGGTCTGTCGCTGACCCAGCATGCACTCACGACTAGTCATAGGTCTGTTGAGTTTTAAAGTCATTAACCAGGCTCGGTCAATACGCCGCCGGTGTTTTGGGTTTGGAACAAGAGTCTCCGAGTCTCCTGCGAGTGCCTTGTGTCAGTGCTCACTGCCAAAACATTCAACTGGGTACTTCACTGACCTTCCAAAACAGTCTATTTTTCACAAGTGGGAACAGTTGGGACCTGAGCCCGAGTTAGAGTTATAGAGACTTCCAGTGTATTTCTATGGTTACTGGTTTAGCAAGTGTGTCTGGGTTTTCATTTCATTTTAGGTTGCTAAGTTTAATGTCAGCACTGTAAGGGAAACATAGAGCATAGATGATGCCTAAAACTAATGTGACATTTGTTTAACATTTTTCCTTTATTTATATTATGGTTTTAATTTCACTAGTGCGTTTTTTTTTTGTTTTTTTTTTGGGAGATTGTCATAGCCAAAAAATGAGCATATGGGTAAGACAGAGCATAGGCCTATCCTCTATTTTGTCTTAGAGTCCTCCTTAAAAACATCTTAAATCAGACTAAAGTGCTTTGTTGGACTTAACCCACAATAACACTGCAGAGCAAAGCTGCAGCACTTCAAGCTATTAAATAATACCTGTTTTGACTAAATATCATGTAAAACTGCATATAACAGTTTATAACATATAACATATAAAATGGACTGCATTTATATAGTGCTTTCATACACCCAATGGCCACCAAAGTACTTTACACATTGCCTCACAATCACCCATTCACTCACTCATTCATACACCGACGGCTGTGTCAGCCATGCAAGGCGCCATCCAGCTCGTCGGGAGCAGCTGGGGTTAGGTGACTTGCTCACGGACACCTCGACACTTGGTCAGGTGGAACCGGGGATTGAACCACCAACCTTCTGGTTTGTAGACAATCTACATGAACCACTGAGCCACTGCCGCCCCTAATAATAAGTTTGGCAGGAAATTATTTCCAATTAGAAACTCCTAGCATGCAAAAGACCAACAATCCTCAACATGTTTAGGTGGGTAGTGGGTATCATATATCAAAATCTAATACATAACTGTAAAATGGCAATTTTAGACCAGGAAACCAGCTTAGATTGCTTCAATATGAGTTTTAATCAGCAGAGAGAGCAACTTCAACCTAGCGAAACTTACTGTCCCACCTCACTAACCTGAATTACATATAATAGGTGATCAAAACTTTTTTTCGTTTGTCAATCATATCCCAGTCTTCAAGCACAGAGCCTTTCTGTCAAACAAGAGTGCCGAAAAATCACAGATCTAGTCTACTCAAGAGTCCTCATTCGGGCACCAAAATGAAAAGATGAGTGACATGGGAACAGTTTTACTCAGAGATGGAGCCTGAACATTCCCAAAACCTGACCTATACAAACATTACCCACGGGGTGACAAACAGGGTTTTTCATATCTAGCAGCTTACTATAAACACACAGTCAATGCCACATGGTCTAGCATTAATCTACTGTTTGTTTATTTTCCCAATTACAGCAGCTTATTTTGTGTCAGTGCAGAACAGGGGGGCACACATAAGCGTCCCTAAGGGTCTGGAGGATTTCCTGAGGGGCCATAGCGCGAAGACCGTTGAGAGATGTACACCAAACACAGCATGAGGCCTAAACAGCAGGGGCCTCATGTATAAAACTTTCTGTAGATTTCATCCAAAGTGTACATACGCACAAAAGCTAGATTTTGCATACGCACAAAAGTTCAGATATACTGTATATAAACCATGCGTATCTTACCTTTTCCTTCAAATTATATCCTTCAAATAAGGTATTTTTCATAATATTGGGAAGACCACAAAAATGGTTATCAGGCTACTGTCTGTCTGTGCAAAACACCAACGGCACACCTGCGTTCAGCACAGGTTGTACAGTAGCTACTGTGTCATCAGACTTATTCAAACCTGCCAATGGACCAATCGATCACCGAGTGAGTACTTTGGTGTCTGTCATTATACCGTCCATGTTGCTAAACCATCTGCATAGAGTCAAGTGCTTAGAGTCAATCATTATTTGCGCAAAAATATATTCTCAAATCCTGTTCTAAAGTCCTGTCCTGGCAGAACTCATGCTTTAAGTTAGTTAAAATGCCACAGGAAAAGCAGCGCATTGAAAAGTGTTCAAAAGCAGCGCATCCAATACAAATATTTATATTTAAATTAATATAAAACATTTTGTAACTTCTGGATAATGAGTTTATGATATTTCAGTGCTTTCAGTGCTTAACTCCATTAATGAGAGTGGTATATTTAATCTAAATGTGTATATCAGATGTAAAAGAGTTTAAATCATTCTGCTTACTTCGCTCACTCCAGTAAAATAGTGCGTATGCACGGTCTAGTAGAGTGTCCATACAGCGTGCACATATTTACACCTAGTTTATTTTTTGTAAATCTCGACATGTGCGCGGAAAATTGCGTACACAAATTTCTATGCCAATTTTGTGCGTAGGCCTAAGCAACATTTATACATCAGGCCCCAGGTCTGGAACATGATTACCAGCTCAATGTTTGCTACACATATAAAACATACAAACATACACCTGGAGGAGTGTTACAACCCTTAGTATGCATACAGGGCTATGAAACACTGAAAACACACATTATGAAACTATTCAAGCTCTTAAAAATAAATCTGGCATTATCACTGATTGGCTGTGATATGCAGCACTTCAGCCCAATATCAAAACGGGTCCCTATCTTCATTGGCATGAGGGAATAGCAATGAATTTGACGCTAATGGCGGGCAGTTTACAAGCTAGCATCCTTTCCATCGGCTCATGCCATACAATGTGATATTATGGCAGCACTGAAAATAGCTGCTGTTGTAGAAAGACGAACTGTGAGAGAAGCAGAACAGAGACATGAGTAGGCGTTCGTTTGCCAGAATATTTCTTTCCATTGAAATACCACACGGGTGTTGCATAATACAGCGCGGGCCATTATTGGATCTCGGGGTGAATCAGAGGAAATGAGCTAGTGCATTCAAGATTCTGTTTTACAGGTAAAGTGGTTCATGCAGAGCAGGGAAAAAAACAATTGGGGTCTCAATTCTTCTATGAATAAACGATAGTGTTTTATTCTATTTTTGAGCTTTTTGCCACTTTTATTAAAAAAGTATTAAAAAAAACAGGAAAAGAGAGAAAGGAATCGGGACATGATATACAGACAGGGTTTGAATGTTTCCACATGAGCACCAATCTAGCTCAGATGAAAAGTTTGTTAAATCTAACAGAGTATTTATAAGCACTGCTCTCTCTGAGCCTACAGAAACCGGGATCTCTCCTCACCGGGATTGGCCACGGGGCTATGTGCGACAGCCTCACCAGCTCTGGGAACCAGGTTTGGTTTTCCCATCGCGGGGCTATGAGAAGCACTGAGTGGCACGTTTCCCTGATCCTCTTGATTACCTGTGGTAACAGCGAGATCGGGGGGAAAGCGTACAGCGGGCAGCTGGGCCAGGTTTGGGCCAACGCGGCCTCGCTCTTTGAAAAGAATCTTGGGCAATGAGTGTTGTCTTTTGACGCAAAAAGGTCGACTTCCGCTCTGCCGAAAAGGCGCCATAGTGACTGGACCGTTTGGGGGTGCAGGGACCATTCTCCCGGGGGAATGTTGTCCCTGGACAGTCTGTCCGGGGCAATGTTCTCGTGGCCTGGTACATGAGCGGCTCTCAGCAAGTTCAGCGAGAGATGGGCCCACACGAGAAGGCGTTCCGTCAGTCTGCAGAGATTCCTGGATCTGACACGGCCTTGGTAATTTATGTAGGAGACCACAGACATGTTGTCCGAGCGGACTAGAACATGGTGGCCCCTTTAGTGTGGGAGGAGGCGCTTCAGCGCGTTCTCGACCGCTATCATCTCCAGACAGTTTTTATGAAGGTATTTCTCCTGGTCTGACCACAGGCCAAAGCCCGGTCTGCCCTTGAAAATAGTGCCCCAACCTAAGTTGGAGGCGTCCGTCGAGATAACCTTTCGGTGTGAGACAGCTCCCATTGTCAGTCCCCGCTGGTACCAACCGGCCACTAGCCAGGGCCTCAATGCTGAAACGCAGCACTCACGTCCACATTCACGTCATCCGCCTCATCCTCTGAAGCGGCGGAGGCGCGGGCGGGAACCGGCGGCTGCGCGTCCGAGAGGAGGGGTGGGGAAGCAGAGAAAGAAGCGTGAGGGAAGGGTTCCGGCGAGCTTCTGGGCGCCATATCGGTCTCTGGTGGCCTCTGGGAGCACCGCTTCTTCCTGCGCGGTCCGGCAGAGACAGGCGGAGTGGTGGCGTCATCGTTGAAGATCTCAAGTCGAGCCTGCAGGGTCAACATTGAAAGATCTTCGCAATCAGGGCAGCCGCCCGAAGAGAGGGCGATGGCTGCGTGTTCGGGGCCCAGGCAGAGAGCGCAGATGAGGTGGCGGACTCCGGCGCAGAGTGGGGCTCGGCACAAGCCACAGGTGGAGCGAGGCATTTTTACAAAAACGCCTCACGCTCTTTTAGATACAAAGTGTGTGTGTCGCAGCGGCGAGCACACACAGAGAGAAGGATAAAAGGATACTTGTCGCCGGATAGCGTAGCAGGCACGGATTACTGAAGGCCGGGAAAACGGCCGGCTTCTCCAGGCGCTTTCTAAGCTTGCTGGTCGCTTGATTCGACGGCGGCGGCTTCTCAAGATCCAGCGATGCGAAGAGCTTCGCTGAAGAGATGAAAATCAGAGTTCAGCCTGTCGAGCCCCTCTTTTATATACGCTAGCCACTCCCATTCTGGCGGGCTGTGATGCGTAGAGGGCGCGACATCACGCAAGGCTCACCGATAGGCTGCTGCAGGACAGCCAGAGCACGCTTATACAGCCTGCTATGGTCTGCTGTCTGCTGCACTGCGTTGACAATAAATACAAAATTAAGGATAATTTTTTTGCTTCAGATCTCAAGAAAAGACTTTACCCGTAGTGGAAGCAACTTACGCAATACGAGAGAACCTCTCATAAGAGAACTATTAGGGGTGGGCGATATGACCAAATTCATATCGCGATATGAGTAATTTTATTTCAAGATAATATATATCACAATACAGTTACTTTCGCTGAAAATAAGGTTGTTGCGATAAAGAACTTTATAATGACTTAGAAATGTAACAAATATGCATTCTACACAATACTATACTAGCCTAACTAATACAAGTAAAAGGCTCAAGCTTACTGAAGAAGAGTAAACAGTCAGCAATTAAAGAAGAACAAAGAAACCAAATGCAAGCAACAGGACAATAAATACAATAGAACAAAGATTCATAAACAGAAAAGAATTTGTGTGTGCGCATATTGAAAATCGCCTGTAAGAACAGCATCCTGCACTTTAATAGTTTGAACGTTTTTAATTGGCAAAGCTTAAAAATGCATAAATAGGAAAAACAGTGACGACACAACACTGAAACGTCACGACCGTAACCGTAATATAAAAATTCTTTCCAAGTGTAAGTGCTGTACTAAGAATGATTCTCCTTGGAGTTGTAGGCCTACTTCTTTAACAACACAGGATTACATTATTTAAAGCAAGTTCTTCACTTATATAGCATATACTCTGAAAGTATACAATTTCAGACTGTAAGAATGATAACATTAACATTAACATAAGTGACAGGCGATTCAAATCAAACGACATGCAAATCATCTACTAAAGAACAAAATCGGGACAGTACGAAAACGTTTCTCTTCTCAAGTTTTTCTTCTCCAGAACGTGGAATATTCATCATATTCAGCCACCAAATTGAAAATATGAGGAACAAAATCCCTAGCCCATCACATTTTCGTGCAGCAGGCACAGTTTTAACCAGAGATCTGACTCATTTCATATATGATGCTGCGAGTGTATCATTAACCATTATGTAGCTTTTCTCTTGTCATACATTTGCAAGAGAAAAGCTGCATAATTTCTATGCAATAGGGTAAAATATATATATTTTAATAAAAATTAAAAAACAGTTTCACATCCAGCAAAGCATAATTATGGCAAAAAATATTTGCATTGCTCCTGCAACTCGCCGTTTTAGCATACTGACACAACATCTATTTGATAACAGAAACAAAAACGAGAGGATGCTAACTATTTGGTTATAAAATCTGTTGTTGTTGTTTAGCAGGTGTGTAGATCCAAATCAGGTTATTTTTGTAGTCTGGCACATGGCCCCCTCTCACTCGATTTTGCTCACCGACACAAAAAAACCTCAGACAGTACAGCTGAGAACAGACTGTACTATGTAAAGAGGCAGGTAGCTCTCACTTAAGGAAACTCAATGGCCTCACACTGCAGTCTAACTTGACGCATTCCCTGAGTTGTGTTTACAGAGGGCTGGGGCACAATGGCAAAACCAGCATAACACAGACAAAAAGATATTTGATCTTTAAACACCATAAAGTGCACACTAGTGTAAATACTCAGACAAACCCAAGTCATGAGTCTGTTGTTCGTGTGACCACCAAGCAATGTGAGGGTTGATGCAAACAAAAGTACATTACAAATTAATTAATCCTGAATGCAAACCACAAAACACTGACATTTGTATTTACCTTGCATTTATGTTTTTATTTACATTTTTATTTTTAGAAGCACCTGGAAGCAAAAGATATGTGATCCATACAACTTGTGAGCACTATATATTCCAAATCTTATGAAGTCATTTCATAGCTTTGTGTATCAAAACAAAACAAAATTTAAGTTGTTATTTTACAGAGAAACTTCCTCTCTTGCAGTATTTATCGTTAGATAAGTTAAAGGGGCTAGGTGTAGGTTTTTACTTTAAAAAAAATCTTTACGATAGAGTCTTCATTTGTACATTTATAAGGCCAACCATAATGTAATAGAAAGAATGACACCTTGACTGTCCACCACGGTTGCCTCGGCCTGTAGGCTCAATTATGTGTGGAGGAGTCGGGTCCGAATAGGCGAAAATTCCCAAAATGTGACGTCATGCGCACTCATCTACTTGGGCTTACATCCGTACGGCAGCCATTAGTAAGCAGAGGCAATCGCTAGTAGTGGTGTTTTATTTTGTAAGTGGTGTTTAGTAGTGGTGTTTTAAATGGACTCTTAAATTGACTACCAACGGAAACTCCTCGTAAGTAAAAAAAAAAAAAAAGCCTTATCTAGTGCGGCCAACGAGCGTGTGCACCGAGAACGAGCATGAGACTGGCTGCAGTTTCTCTAACGGCCACAGGTGTCAGTAACGGTAAGAAATTTCAGAACTTCCGCAATGCTCCTTTAATTGAAATAAAAATGAAATAAAATAAATTATAAATATTATATGAACTTAAACTAGACAAATTAGAAATGTTGCCTTTAGTACTGAAATAAGTACTAAAATTACTAACTGAAATAAGACAAACTAAAACTGAAATAAAAAAAAATAAAAAAAATTGAACTATTAGAAATATAAAAATGATGAAAAAAAAACGGGAAAAAAAACGAATACAAATTACAAAAGCACATTAATTAAATTTAATTAAAATAAAAACTGAAAATATCAAAATTAATGCTAATGTCAAAATATTAAAGCAACACCAAGGAACTTTTCCTCTGCGGTCGCCCTACAGGTTGGAAGCGGAATTGTCCATTACCGCTGTCGTAAATAATTTAGCCTACCGCAGCCTACTGTCGCACACGCACCCTCGCTGTTTAACCAGCACCGGCTTTGGAATCAACAATGGCCACAGACAATTTGAGGAAGTGGTGGGGGAAGTGACGTATGCCGTAAAACAGTCGAATTTTGCAGTTCTTTTTGTGCTCCGGTTACTACCCGAAACCCAAAGTTACATAGTGCAAGTAAAAGCGATACAGACCACGTCAGGCTACGGCAGACGTGTCATTTAACCTATTGTAAGGCGATGTACCATCACAAGGGTCTTGGAAATATATTATGAAGGTTGAAAAACTACATAGTGTTACTTTAACAAAAACTATTAGAAAACAACAGCATTTAAATACTAAAATAACTCCAAGCTGTTGACTCAAGAAACGCCTTTAAGGAATTATTGAGTCAGTGATTTGAACTGGATCAGTCCAATTTGTGAACTAAACATTGAACAGGTTTAGCTGATTCAATGAAAATATCTGATTGAAAAGAATGATTTCTTTACTTGGTAAAGAGAGGTAGAATGGATGTCACAATTTAAAGTTAATGACGTCAATTTCAGTTGAGTTTCTCATGCAAAGCTATCATAAGAATTCAGAAGTGTTTCTGGGCTGGTAACACATTTAAAAAAGGCATTAGAGTGTGACAGACTGGATTGTCAAATGAAGGTGTAAACTCAGCTTCTGGGCGATAGTCTGTTTCTGTTGGACAGCAAAGATATTTGGCAGCTCTCTGACTGCTGGCAGCTGGGCAGACAGCTGCAGCGGCGAGCAACTCGCTGGACGTGTGGTTATGTAACCATCAACATAGATTCAGACGTGCAGTTTAACATCAGGGGCTCCGCAACCAGGGGCCCGTTCTTCGTACGTTGCTTAAAACATCTGAGATCAAATGAGACATCCAAGATGATATCATCGTGCTAATCATGATCCTGCTAATTGGGTTCTTCGAACACACCTGTTGTTTATGATTAGTATCGCTGGATTGAGTTATCTGAGATAATTGCGCGTTCATGCGCTGGTTTAAAAGGGGATATGTATCGATAGTAGAAACATTGATCAGCAACGCTGCTATTGGCTGCTCACCGTGGCCAAAGAGCGCGCTCAGTTTTTCACCGCGGCAGAGCAAGAGTTATTGCTTGAAGAATATGCAGAATTTGAAAACTTAATTAAAAGTTTTCTCAAATGTGCAAAAGCCAGGAGAGAGGGCTGGCAAAAAGTACCAAATTAAGTTTGTAGTGACCCATGTTAGATGATTAAATCACTTATTACAGTTTTTGTATTTTAATAATTTCTAAATAATTCATAACTTTGTTCATTGTAATGTCAGAGTCACCACCCACTACTAGAACATGGGAACAAGTAAAAGTGAAGTCCTAGAATATTCTACATAATGGTAATTTGAACAACTTATACTAGTCTCTTTTAAAAAGGCACTGTTAATAATTGTTTGCCTGTTTATTAAAGCAACCAAGAAAAAGGCTGAGAAAGAAAAGAAAAAACAAACAGGTGGTGGTCCTGCAACCCCACATTATACCCCGGCAGAAGAGCTGGCCCTTATTGAATGTGAACCGACCCATTGTGGAGGGCATCGCTGGGTTCAGCTCTTCCAGGAGCAGCAACACCTCCATTACTGGTAAATGAACTTTAAATGATCCTAGTACACTGTAAAATAATTTGTTGCTGCATTAAATGAAGTAGGCCTATAATCCCAATGGCTGGTCCAGTCATATCAACTGTTAAACGTTAAGTAGTTATGAATTGCTTTAATGAGATGCGCTCCAGTTCACGTGCAATGCAAGGGACCGCCCCGGCGCCTCCATGTCATGATTATATTGTCTGCTATATTTGCTGCTTATGTATTAAATACAGGCAATTGGTTGATGAAGAATTTATTAAAATTAGGATACAATTTATACCAAACGAAATTCACTTTAAAGAAAGGCTTTCTACAAAACAAAACGAAGTGGTCAAAACCATGTCTCCCAATATATTGCGCATCCAATCTTACTCATGCGGTTCACTTTTCATAATAAACATAGATGGAAAAAAACATTTTATAATATTTTAACAAATATAAAACTAAATGCGCTTATTTAATGGCTACAACACGTATAGTAGGCCTTGGAAATGCCACAAAAAAACGAAACTTTGCGAATGGCACAACAGACAGACAGCGCTTATCAAGTTCTCCGCATCTCTGCATGAAAGAGCCACTCACAAAAAAAAATAAAAAATAAAATAAAATAAAATAGCAGGACAATGCACACAGTTTGTGCTCTCATTAAAGGCCAACTCCGACGAAACAAACATTTAATGTGCGTTTCCAAAACATTAATGATGTAAACGACATCCTCACGAGTCATGAGAAAAATGATATCTCTCAAATAGTACACTATAGCGCTGCGTTAAAAGACTTCCCCTATCAGCTCTTCTTATAAAGCTGCGATCTAATCTTGTTCCTGTTAACATGAGTTAAGCCTGCTCGCGAGCAGGTTCAAGCTTACGGACCTGTTGCTATGACAGCAAGTCTAGGATGAGCTTCGAAGAACCAAACGATCCAAGATCATGCCAAATCGCCAACAATCAAATCCAGCTAACTGAGTTAGCGACGTACGAAGAACGGGCCCCAGGACCAGCACTAGCACTGACTGACATCTGATACAAATACGCAAAGGTGGTCCGAAACACTCCAGCAATCTGTGCAGCGAACTTTGCAGTATATACAACAAAAAAACATCATGACCTCAGACAATGTACAACTTGTTCTGCACTTTGCAATCCCAACCA
Source organism: Tiaroga cobitis (assembly GCA_030578255.1). Taxonomy (NCBI): domain Eukaryota; kingdom Metazoa; phylum Chordata; class Actinopteri; order Cypriniformes; family Leuciscidae; genus Tiaroga; species Tiaroga cobitis. Next base: position 35,763,683 of record CM060606.1, read on the forward strand.
TTGTCCTTCCTCAGTATCACGCTTGTGCACACAGCAAAACTCAAGCCCATTGAGGCTTAAAAGGCAGGCAGAACTCAGAATCACAGGTGCGGGATATCACAGCTAGATCACTCTGAGAGGCCCGTCAGAGATTTAGGGAATTGAAGCAGCCCATGCTAATGACGGATCTGATGCCAGAGATGCTTTGCTGGAGCTCAGCCTGGTGCTGTTGATCCCCTCTGCGCCTGGGGATTTACCAGCCAAAGCCCCCTAAACCCCTCCTTCCATCTGAGCAAAGAGAAAAGAAGCAGCTTCAGTCACACGGGTGATTGCCAGGCCCATTTTCACTGAACTGAAACACATTATTTAAATCAATCAAGTTTTACATATTCCCCACCTCCATGTTTGATTACAAGTTATTTTGGCTAATATTAATGTTTTTTAGCCACCAAAAAGGATTCCAAAGATTTCTCGTCCAAAATTTCGTAGGCCTGGCGATCACAAAGACTCAGCTTTCAGTGCAAACAAAGTATCAATATTTTGTGGATCCATCTGGTTTTTGCAAAGTCAAACTAAAGCCCAAAGTATACTTAAAGTCGGCATGGTGTAGAATGTACTTCTTCCCTATTGTGACCGCTCACTGGCCACTTTAGGTACACCATACCGATTTGGACCTTCTTTTGCCTTAATTCTTTGTGGCATAGATTCAAAAAGGTGCTGGAAACATTCCTTAGATATTTTGGTCCATATTGACATGATTCATCATGCAGTTGCTGCACATCCATGATGTGAATCTCCTGTTCCACCACAGGCCAAAGGTGCTGTATTGGATCGAGATCTGGTGACTGTGGAGGTCATTTGAGTATAGTGAACTCATGGTCATGTTCAAGATAGGGCTGTCGCGATGACCACAATATTGTAGTACCGCGCTTCTGACAAGTCAACCGCAGAGGATTGCACGTAACCGCAACAACCGCGATATTCACGTTTTTTATAAGGCTATACCCTTGTTTTGAACTTCATGCATGTGTATTGAATGTTGAACAAGTTCATAATGTTAAAGACTGTTTATCTTGGTGATGTGTAGCCTACAGAGGTTTCACACAGACAGTGAATGAGAGAGATCGGCAGAGCGCGTGCGATTACCTGCGTCTGTCTTTGAAGTCGTGAAAAGGTTGCCGTGTCAAAGGAAAGCGAAATATTTGTCGTATCATCCTTTTAACGTTCACGTCACGGGTATTTCCCATAAATGCGCGTCAGCAGCAGCGCTGGTCAGCTTCCCACAGCGCGAGGAAGCCGCGGGGAAATAAAATCAGCAAGTCATGCATTGAATCAATGCCATATTGGTCTCTAATTTAAGTGAAGCATCAGCTTCAGCGTTACCCATGCGACGCATTGCTGCTCAGCTGAGCCTTGAAAAGTGGAACTCAAAGTTAAAAATAATTAACGCCTTGTTTCATTACATCTCTTTTAATGAATCAGCTTGTTTGAATGTGTTCATTGAATGAACGGTTTAATGACTAACTCAAAGTCTGTTGTCGTAACAATATGCGCGCTGAGTGAAAGCCTTTCAATGCGCATATAGACGCTGTTTAGTTTCGGTTACATTGGTTACTGAAAATGTCCTCGTTTTTGTCCACATCGTAAACTTTATTTATATAGCAACAAATACATATAAATTAAATAAATAAATGGCGGCAATACCGCATAGCGCGCTATTGAGCCACTCAACATTACCGCAAGGGAAATTCCATACCCGCGACAGCCCTAGTTCAAGAAACCAGTTTGAGATGATTTGAGCTTTGTGACATGGTGCGTTATCCTGCTGGAAGTAGCCATCAGAAGATGGTACACTGTGGTCGGATGGACATGGTCAGCAACTATACTCAGGTAGACTGTGGTGTTTAAAACGATGCTCAATTGGTACTAAGGGACCCAAAGTGTGCAAAGAAAATATCGCCACACCATTACACCACCAGCAGCAGCCTGAATCGTTGACAAGGCAGGATAAACCCATGCTTTCATGTTCATGCAGCAGAAATCGAGACTCATCAGACCAGGCATTTTTCCAATCTTCTATTGTCCAATCTTGGTGATCCTGTGTGAATTGTAGCCTCAGTTTCCTGTTCTTAGTTGACAGGAGTGACACTGGTGTGGTGTTCTGCTGCTGTAGCCAATCTGCTTCAAGGTTCGATGTGTTGTACATTCAGAGATGCTCTTCTGTATACCTCCGTTTTGGTTATTTGAGTTATTCTTGCCTTCCTATCAGCTGGAACCAGTCTGGCCATTCTCCTGTAGGGTATCTGCGTTGTCCGGATGACCCATTAAATTGTTGATGTCAAAATTCTTCTAACCTCTCTCTAACTCTGGTCCATAAATATGGCCTAGCACCGCATAGTCTGAGTACTGATTGCCCCACTGACAACTTTGCGTGCCCCACGCATGCAGATTCACCCCGGAAGACATTCCAACACACACAAACACACACACACACACACATCCCCCACAGCTGACACCCACACTCAGGACAGAGCATGGTGTCCGCTTACAAGACATTAAGACATTTTATGACTGATCGGAATGTCCCACAGGAAGTGGATTCTAAAGAGAAAAGAAACTTATTTTCTCTTTTTTAAAAGACATTTAACCAGATATATTCGATGTGTTTTTATGTGTGTCTGTTTGTCCATGTCACATTGGAATAACTATGATTTTATCATAGCATAAAGTGAATTATAAATACCTTCACCATAAATTTTAAATATAACTGTATATTCCTTTAACTTTTACATAGCGTTCTTACTACCTGTAGAACACTCGTGGCGTGAACAACGCGAATTTGCATAATGTCATGATAGTAAAACTTATCAAAAATACATTTGACTCTATTGAAGTTTGAAATGTCTTTAGACTGTAACCCCTCCCCACACACACACACGATTGCTCTTAGACAAAGAGTAATACAAACTAAATTCCCGCCTGTGACTTCCAACTCTCTGATTGGCCAAGCCGACGGGAAGAGGTTGGATTTCTCCAAGCTGATAAATGTCACGCGCTCCACACTCCCACTCTCTCGTACCTCACCTCCGTGGATTCACCATGTGATCCTCTCTCGTGATCCCCGCCCTGGGGATCTTTTCTGTTCTTTGTTTTGTTTCGTTGAGTTTTGTTTTCTGTATTCGACTGTTTACTTCCACGAAGGGAAATGAACTTAGTCTGAATTATTCCTTTGGTAACTTTACGTCAAAGACCTTTTAAGCTTTAAAATTGCGCGCTCTCCGGACACACCCGCACACCACGTGACGCTCCAACGCCACACGTGCGCGCTCCTCGGACGAGCCGCAACCACGTGACGCTCCAACGGAACACACAAGACACGCAGCTCATTCACGCAGCCGTGTTCAGCCACATAAGAACCAAATGCAAGTATCCGTTTATCGAGCCTTCAGAGCAGTAAGATTGTGTTTTTCCGGGTGTCTCTCAATGGTCTTAAAGTCTGTAATTTGCCACTGATACCTCCAGTCTCTCTCCATCTCTCTCTCCCTGTTTCTTTCACTCTCAGATCCTTTTAGTGTTTTGTTCATTGTCGTTGTATTGTGTTTGTAAATACATGTATTCCTTGTAACGCTTAGCAACCGTATACGTAGTTTTCCTTATTAAATTCACTATATTCATTAATTGATTCTGAATTGTATGCTCATTTTTCAAGTCCCTTTATGTGTCAAAGGTCTTAGCTACAGGCTTACAAATTAAAGATACTTTACAGAGTATTTGCTTATAGGGCAGGGCAGGAAACCCGATTCTTGTGGCCACAGAATTGCGTTTCCTGAAATCCTATAAATTAGGATGATATTGTGGATCAACCACAAATATTATTCTGACAATTGAGCTAATTTTAACCTGTCTGTAAAATAAAAGTGGTTGACAATCCCTTGTGGTTAAAATCTGATGTATAGATATGAATGCAGATGCAGGAAACAGATCATCCCCCTCGTTGGGCGATCTAACATGTATAAGTATCTGGTTCAAACCCGTATGAATAATTATTAATTATTGAATACATATTCCGCAAAACGACCCAGATACCTTACACTCCTCTGACCTCTGGCATCAACAAGGCATTTTCACCCACAAAACTGCCATTCACTGGATATTTTCTCTTTTTTCCTGACCATTCTCGGTAAACCCTAGAGATGGTTATGTGTGAAAATCCCAGTAGATCAGCAGTTTCTGAAATACTCAGACCAGCCCGTCTGGCACCATCAACCACGCCATGTTCAAAGCCACTTCTGATGCTCAGTTTGAACTTCAGCAGATCGTTTTGACCATGTCTAGATGCCAGTTAAACAGGTGTACCTAATAAAGTGGTCGGTGAGCGTACATCCAAGTGAAACGGCTTCTTGAACAAGAAACGTAGTAAGGGACTTGATATTGTCCGTTGGGAATTGATTGAATTGGTGCAGTTTGCCATTGCTGCAATTTCATGTGAGTGACACTCACGCTGAAAAACACATCATCAGAGAAGAGATGTCATTGCAAGAGGGAGGGGAAGTTATTTTGGTTAAAGATGAGGGCCAATGAATTTTTTTAAAATTATGTGCATGGATAAATCATTTATAATATATACTTTAATATTCCATAAAAAACAAGAATTGTCCATTTTGATTTCATGGTGACATTAAGTTGATGCGCACTCTAGCAAGTGTGTACAGCCAAACATATAGCCTTTCGGTATATTCCATTTCTACACTCCATTTGATAGCGTGCGTGAACACAGGCGCTCAACACGTGCACTAGAAAGTTTCATCCATGTCCAGTGGCAGTAATATTCCCCTCCAGAAGTTGACCAATAAGAAAAGTCTTACTTGTTTAAACTAGAGTTGCAAGTATCTCTAAATTGCCTCATATTTGGGCCATTCTACAGAATTGGTGCAAACTGCTGTCCCAATTGCTGTCCAAAAAATACAATTAAAAAGCATTTAAGTGTAAAGATTTTAGATGTTTACTAAGATCCTTCTATTATCTATTGAATCCCACAATAATGTTTAAAATATAAGTAAGGTTAAAATATATAAAGTCATCATTTATTGGGTACTTTAAATTGGGAGGTGGCTGTCCTGAACCCTAACCCCTAAATTTCAACTTGTGAAAATTATATTGAAATGTTTTTTATTTTTTTGCATTGTTTTTAAAATGATCTTTCTGATTTCTTTTAAAAAGTGAAGTTAAAAAAGATTTTATATTTTAAATTTTATATTTTATTTTTAAATCATGAAACTTTATGTAAAAAAAAAAAATGTGTCCCGCATTTTCATGCCACTACCGAAACGTGTTTTAGTCCATTGGCTGAGACTGATTTCAACCACACCCCTACATTTTTTATCAGGAAATCTGTCCCTCTCTCTCATAGCCTCTCTTTCATTATAGATAGGTACCATAATTTTGAGGGAAATGTGTTCTAAAGTCTGAAAATATGTGTGTAACTTTAAGGAACGACACTACCAAACACCTTTTTTCTGCAATTAAGCAAACTAATAATTGTAAAAAAAAAATAATTGTAACGTTTCATTGTGAATCAAATTAAAATGTTCTTCTCTTTGCAAACGTAGGCAGAGGAATATAGTGACAGATTAATTCAATAATGTTGCAAAGATATTGCATCAATCCATATGTTTCAATAGGCTACTAGGCTATTTGTTTTTCCTTACTCTTTATTCATTTTGGCTATTTATCCAGTTATTCACCATCTTCCGTCCTTCGCACTACTTGTGCGCACGCATTCTCAGACCTGTCCCCTGTCACTCATCATCGTAGGGGAGGTGTTTGGAATCATTCCCGCGTTACAATCATAGACTGTAAAAAAGATGGACGACGCCCCTTCGCTCTTTTCCATCGGAGAGAACTGAAGCCGCCAGTGTCCCGATATGGCGCTGACATCTTGGAACTTGAGTCTGCGCACTTGCGTTTTCGGGACCAGTCATGCGCAGTCGTGAGCAGGAAGTAAAGCCGAAATTAAGGCCCCGCCCTCACTCTCGCAGAATCAATCGCAAGCACACGCCCTGCACTTTTCTTAAGTGGCCTCTGTCTGCTCCGTTCCTCTCCAATGATGTCTGCTGATTGCAGTACCTCGTTAAAATAAGGTAAATACAGCTACTAACCACATAGTCAACATTATGAAAAAAAAGTCCTTTGGTGCTTCAGTGACTACTTCGCACAGAGAACCCGTCAATCACAGCTGTCAATCATGATGTCACAGCACCGTTTTTATAGCATCAAATAACTAACAAAAACAAACTTATTTTAAAAACAAACACTTGAAACTACATCAACGTGATAGAAACTACAGTAAATGACAGAAACTATCTTTGGAAAAAGGATATGTGAAGTGTAATTTAATTGTTTAGTTGGTCTCACGTCCCGTTGAATAACATGGGGAGGCGGAGTTTATGACCTATACTTATGACCTGACCGGCCTCTGGGGGGCGATCGAGACGTTTTGGCTTCACTTTTGAGGGCTTGTGCGGCACGCTTGGTTACAATCATCAGCCAATCAAGGTGGTCACTTCAGTCAAGCTCGTGCATGAGTAATGACGTCATCCATAGCACCGAAGACTCACTCTTAGTTTAGGAGTTGTCATTTTTCTTTACTAAGAGTAGGTCTGAAAGGCGTTGTGAATAACTTTTAAGAGAAAACTCCTAGCTAAAATCTTTTAGTGCGATTTAGGAGTACTCCTAGTGGTAAGATAAAATTCTTTGTGAATACGGCCCCAGAACATGTAATGAACAAAAATCGGGTTCTGTGGGCTACATGGCAGAAAGGGGTCGCGTCAGCGTTGTTGACAGCCGGGCGATAAAGGTCTGTAACCGGAGTCAGTCCAGGAAACATCAACAAATCCAGAGGAGCGAAGAAACGAACGAGACTATAGCAGACAAATCAAAGAAAAAACTAAACGTGTGCGAGCGACTACATTAGTCACATCAGAAAATGAAGCTGTAGGTTGTCTTTGAATGATTACGTATCTTATTTAGCTGAGGTAAATTAAACGCAATACTCACGTATCCTTGAATCGATGAAGAATGAGACAACACAATGAGTCGAACGGTCGGTTGAAATTTAAAAGGCTGAATAATTTGCGCTTCAGGGCAGTGACGAGTACGTTGTCCAGTGGTTGTCCAGACACCCTAGGCACAACCATAAGCAATGGCCCTGAACGGTGGTTTAATGTCAACATTGTGACAACGCTGTTACAACCTTCACCACACAACGTAGTTATAGCAACCTTTTAGCCATGTTGTTAAAACGTTGTTAGAAGGTTGGGTACGTTATGCCAACGTTTTGTGTTTGCTGGGATGATAATTAACTGCACCATTACTAGAAATGTGTACCTTAATAGTATACAATTTGCATATACAAAATGTGGGGAAAAAAAAAAATTCCAAGACGTTTCCAACTCAACGCCAATTCTGTAGAATGTTTAGATATCATATATCACATAATGTTATCGTAGCTCATCTTTGTCACATGATGTGCATTTAATCCTTCATATTAAATTATGCATTGTGTCAGGTATTTTTTGACAGACAAATGAAGCATGTAGCTTGATGAATTAAAAAAAAACCCACTGTAGCTCATTATACAGTAACTGTGCATGAAAATGTAATTTGTACTTTGCAGGTTTATGAAAATACATAGTTTACTGCATCCCTACTAAACCACAAGGGATGTAGGGAAGAGGAATGTGTGTGAGTGAAACAGACAGTGAATCTGTTTCTTGTTCAAGCATCTTGCGCTCACACACACACACACACACACACACACACACACACACACACACACACACACACACACACACAATACTCAGGGAAGAAGTTAGGCCAGGCCAAGCGTGAAGACACATGCAGATACACATGTTTTCAGGGAGGAAAGAACAAGGGGGGAGAAGTCTCAGACCGAGAGTAGAGATTTTGGATCGGCTTTCCTTGGGGTGAAGAATCTTATTTCTGTATGACGTTGAAGTAAAGAGCTGCTCCTTGTTGTCAGCACTCTGATTCTGGGAAATTGTATACATTTGACCCTAAGAGCAATGAGATAAGACAGTTTAAAATATCACAGTACAACAGCGTAGACCCAAAAGAGCCGAGTGTTCTCCTCCTGCTCAATACGATCCATTTCAGAGCGGTCAATAATTATAAAAGTAAACCACAAACATCGGACAAAAGCCTGTGCAGACAAATGTCTTTGCATGCCAGCAAATCTCACAGCTGTGGCCAATCTAAATAACCAACATGTTACTTTTGGATACTTGTACACAACAGTAATCAAAGTCAGTCTGGAAGAGATGTCAAAGTGCATCAATACAAAAACAGCCCTATTGGATTGAACTCTGTCCTGGACTAGCCTGGGTTTCCTCATACTGCCTTTGCACAGCGCAATTTTATTCACGCTACTAGGTAGTCTGGATACCATGGACCAAATTTTCGCCTCAGCGAAGGGACCAATCACAGAACGGGGAGGGAGCAGCAAGACGATGACGACGACGTGTATGCGACACACCGAAGCAGTTTGTATGGATCAAACATGGCAGCAGACGCGAAGTTACCTTTCGATGCGGCCTTAGATATTGTTCTAAGTTAGCCTGACTTCATCATACTCATATTCTAGTCAGAGTGTGAGTCTGATACTACTCCATAGGGGTTTGATTATGAGGCGTGTCTTAAACGAACCAGAAAAAAAACACACTCTGCACTCAATTGGATAGACCTACAACCAATCAGAGCAACGCAGTAAGTGACGTATGTTGAGCTACGCATAGTTGTCAATAGAACTCAACTGGATGCTGGAAGAAGTAGTAAAATAATGAGTGTCGCTTCTTTTACTTGGTCCTCCATGAGTGCGAACAAAGGAGAAACCACAACGACCACAGGGTTTATATTGCGTCCCATCTTCTTAGCGACCATCGGAGCCAGCTGATAAACTAAACTTTTGCTGAATCCCGTAGGAAGGACAGCAAACACATCTTTCCGATCGACAAATGCCTTGATTGCAGTTCTCTGTTCGTCTTTTAAAATTAATGCGTTATCAATTTCTTTTACAACAGATGCGATAGCGGAATCTATACATCTCAATTCTCCAGTTGCAGTCATCTTTGCTGTAAACCAGGTCAACCAAGCGCTCTTTGATAAAGTGATGATTACGTAACTGCAGATCATCTGTCCATCCTCGTATAAAGCCCGCCCTGTCAATTTGATTGGCCCGACGATTTCTGAACCGATTGGTCTGTCCAATGATTCTAGGTGGTCTTGGAAATGATCGGCTGGAGTTTTTCGAGTCCTGCCCGTTCCACAGATGATTAAATTGCTTAATTTTCATTTCAGTGCTTCTAACTCAGTGGCTGTAAGTGGGTTAGGAATAGGATTTCAAGTGATTTAAAAAAAAAAATCATGGTCAAGAAAGAAAATCACATACCCCACCTTTAACAACATTATAGTAATACCTGGTCTAAGTCTGTTTCAATAAACATGCAACACAAAATATAGACAGGAAAGATATGTTATGGTGTTGTATAGAGGCTGTCATTAGTGTTGGCCATGCCCATAGTTTTTTGCATTACGAGAGTTAGCAATCCATGCCAGTACCAGAAAAGGAAATGCAATCCTCGTCAGTAGTGGTAGCCAACATTCCCCTGGGATCATGCCAGATGATGTTCAACACAACTCCACAGTGCAAACAAACACCTGGCCCAAATTTTGCACTATAAGACACGACTAAATAATATGACTAAAGGGTACTGCTAATATGATACAATTTAAAGTCATGAGATGAACAATTCTAAATGAATAAAGTGAACACACTACAAATGCAACAATTTCTCACAGTTTTCTGTTTTTAATTTGCATGAAGTTAAACTTTTACACAACTTTTTCCAAACCGGTAGGTGGGTATGCCTAAATTCAACATATGAATAAGAGTCACGTGGGTACTTTTAAGATTGTGATCACTTGAAATTCTACAGTAGTGTTAATCCAAATGCTATAAAACACTAAATGGAAGATCAACAAAAGCTCTAAGGCTACGTTCACACTGTCAGTCCAAATTTGATTATTTGTGTATCCGATTGGAATCTGATGTAAACCAATGACTGTCCACATTGTGTATTGCAACATATCTGATTTGTGTTTCAATACCGCTCTTTCGTTTTCCGTCATGCCAATGCTGGTAGATATATGCCAAAAACGACAACTGCAACATGGAGGGGTTTGCAATACAGATGTTGTCTTATTTACAACGTGACAAAGTGTTTCAGCCAGACTGGACTACTGCGTCTGATGAGGCAGCGGCCGAAACGTAGCAGGCTGGTATGAGTGGCTTTATTCCGTGCTGTCGTCTCCGCCGCTCTCAAAACACATCTCCTATATTGTCATTTTCTGCTCGTCTGGCACTTTGCAACAACACAACTTTGTTTCTGCAGCAACTTTCAGCATGTTTCCTATAACGTCTGACGTTTACATCTGGCGTGAGAAAGTCACATAAACCACGCAAAATCTGATCAGAGCAGTCAGACTGAAACGGATTTCCAGAAATGCGATTTGAATAGGATTTCAAACCACAGAGCTCGAAGCGGATTTGTAAAAAAGTTACATTTCATGTGATTGTTTGCCATTCACAGTTGCTAAATCTGATTGGATTTCAATCAGATGTGCACAAAAATCGGACTTGGATTGACAGTCTGAACGTGGCTTAATATATGAACAATGCTGAACCAGGAAGAGAAAACCTTCCAACACAATGCAAAACTGAAAAAAATATTTTCAAACACTGGAAAACCCTGAAGATCAACACAAGATCTGATTGCCATTGACTTGTGAAAGTACGACGCAGATAGTGTGGCTAGAATGTGGGTAGTAAAGTATGTGACGGCACCCTAGCAGCAGGTATGTGGAACTGTTGTGGAAGGACTAATGATTAGCCCATTGCAGTTGTTGGGACAGTGCTTTTTCACAGCAAAGTGTGAGGTAATAGTGCATAAATGGCAACGTTTTGGGTAGACTGACCAAAAATGCAACAAATTCATAAAGGTAAGAGAAAAATAACTGGGCTTGTGAAAAAGACAACATGCAAAATACAGTAAGCGAGGTCCAAAAGTCAGAGACCACTAGTGAAAATGCTTCTATTTTGCATTATTTTTTATTATTATTTTCAAGGTTTTTTTTTTCCAAGTATCAAGTTCAACTTATATTATCATATGGTGCTTCAAAGGATTATTTCATTTTATTTTTGTAAAATGAAATAAAGCTGAACAAAATATCTAAAATAAAATAAAAATATATTAGAGGAAAAACCTAAAATATTGAAATGCTGCTTTGGAAACTAAATGAACTATGTCTGAGATGAAGTACTAAAATTACAAAAACATTAAAAAAAATTAAAGCTAAATTAAAAAACAGAAACTAATAAACATAACAAAAGCACATACTAAAACGTATGCTAAAATTAAAAGGAAACTGAAAATATAAAAATAAAAGCCAATTCAAAATATATCATAACAGTATATAAATAATACTAAAATAACACGAAGCAAAAAGCAAGAAAGAAAATACAGCAGATTTCACCTTATTTCAACATTTTCAAATTCTCTATACTCTTTTACTTAAATAATATTAAAACAATTTTACTGTTAAATTAAAATTTTAAATCATTTTAACTTGGTTCACAAACTTTTGGGCCCAACTGTATGTGCTTCGCCAGTAACAGCAGCAAGAATGCTTTCATAAACAGAATGTCAACATGAAGGAGGTGCCAGACTAGAGATGATAGTGACAATCACCTCCTGTTCTCTTGCTATTACAGTTACTACACCAGAAGGATCAAATTCTTCTGAAAGGGCGAAAGACAGAAAGTTGTCATTTCCGTCTCCTGAAAACAAGAGCAAAATGCTCAGCACCTGTGGGTGTGAAAGGTGGGGGATAAAAATGAGAGCCCAGTGATCAGTGGATCTCCCAGAGCTTTGCTACTCATCAAGCAGTAAATCAAAGAGCAGGGAGGGAGTGAGCATTATGGTGTCCTGTAGCTCAAACAGCAGAGCTTTGGTGCTTGCAACGCCAAGGTAATGGGTTCGATTCCCAAGGAAAGCAAGAACTGATAAGAATACAAAAATGTGTACCTTGAAATGCAATGTAAGTCGCTTTGGATAAAAGAGTCTGCCAAATGCATACATGTAAATGTGTCATGACTGATGGATGACGAGGGACATCGGGCTCATTCACTATGGAACAATCGCACCTGATGCCCTTTGCAGACATCCCCATTCATTTCGCCTGTCTTTGCAGGTTGCCTGTGCCGTTGGCGGACTCTCAGTAGGGAGCAGTGTGGCATGATGACTGGGCATTCAATCAGTTTGGGTTGTTTAAGATAACGGCCAAGTTCTTATCTTTCTGCAATAACATACCCGACAGGATGATGATTCTGTTTTTCTACTGAGATGTTGATACGGTGTCCCTAAAGAACACTTTCCTACATTTCAGATATTTGACACATAAACTGTTAACAAACCACCCAGGAGTCTGTAAGCCTATATTAACCACCCTGAGTCCATATTTCGAGGGCTATTGTGTAAATGTATTGTTTCCCCTTTATCCAAATTCCATCATAAACTCCCAATTTTTAAATATTAATATACTTCTAGAATTTAAAACATTACATTCTGAAGAAACAACTAAATTAATCCCTCTCAATAAAATACTAAAATCTTTCAAAAAATTGAGAGAACTCAAAAACATTTTACAAAATGTATTTTTAAACAAATAAAATAATCTACATACAAAGTTCTGTCATGAAACTCTAGATGGCGGAGGCTGATCAAGTCCTTAACTCATTCTGCTTGCAATCACATAATTCTCTATAAGGCACAGCTGATTGGTTCCTGCTCTAGAAGCAGCCATCAGCTCGCTGCTCAAACTTAAAATAGTTGGTCAGCATTTACTGTAGAAGTTGCACCTTGCTATCAGAAACCCTCCCCAGCTCCACCTGTATAATCTGCTAGGGGTAATTCATGTATATCTATATTGTACAGCAGCATCATGTCTTATTGTTCACAGCAGCATGTCGTATGTATTGGCAGTAGGGCTGTCACTTTTGTGAAAAAATCCTGTTCGATTTTTGAGACGTAAGTGTTCATTGAATCGATTGTAAAATCGATTTTCCATGTCTAAAGACGTTTCCATTTTCATCACCAAATATAGGCAAATCCACGGACACCTAACAGGCATTAGGACGAGCGTAAAGAGGGCGCTTGAGACGCACAGTGAAGTTTCGTGCACAATGACAAACAGGAGCGCAACATTCAGGGATTGAAATTAACACCCTCCGACCCGCCAAATGCGGGTAAAAATTAACTTTGGCGGGTAACGCTGTCAAATCACGAGCCGATCTGGCGTGTTTCTATGTTTAGGCTTCTCACTTTCTTTGCTGTGGAAGTTCGAGTAAGCCAAATCTGCGCGGATTTAGCGCAAATACGCAACTCGTGAGTCCTCATGATATATTAAATACAGCGTATTGAGCAGAATCTGCGCATTTCTGGCTTACTTGAACACACACGTCACTAAGCAACAAATAACGGCGCGCTTGTTCACTTGCATTGAAGTAATGGCGAATATTAAAAAGCATTTGGTTAACAGAAAAGACATTGTTATTTTCCAACATCCTACATGTTCTGTGTACTGTATTGATCTGTCCACCTAAAACACATTTTTGGTAAAAAAAGAAAAAGGAAAAAAAAGGGCCGTTAAAATCGATTCCCTATTTTCGTTTTCGATACTTGTGTTGGTTGGTCCGATCGATTGTGCAATCGATTTTTGAACGTAAAGTGACAGCCCTAATTGGCAGTAGCAAGTCCCGTACTTGCTCTGCAGAAGCAGCAGCAATAACAGCAATAACAGCAGCAGGTGCGGCAGCGTAGCAGATCTATTCCGCCAAGACCAACCATATCAAACCACATTGTCAAACACTCAGAGTTGTCATGACAGAAATAAAGTTCTATGAAAAGTGCTAATCTCAAACTTCTTTAGTTCCCCCAAAATTGACAATTCTGTCATTAATTGCTCACCCTCGTTCCAAACCCATAAGACTCGCGTTCAAATTTGAAACACAAATGAAGCTATTTTTAATGAAATCTGAGAGATTTCTGACCCTTCATTGAAAGTCTATTTACTTTAAAACCCTTTCACGCGTACGATCACACCGGTGTGATCAGTCTTGGCTGGTCCCTGGAGCGTACGATCACACTGGTGTGATTAGAACGGTCAGTGGATCACGTGATCAACTGCAAAAAAAAAAACGTGCTTTCGCGCGTTGGCTTGCGCTGAGCCAGAGACGGACGCACTCAGTGCTGTCATATATCACAACTATTGAGTGTTTTCAACCACATAATGTTTATTTTAGGTTTCAGATTCAGACATTTAAATACACATAAGTACTAGCAAAACAATGATTTTAAGTTTGTAAAATACACACTGATGTCTATGGAAGCGGCAATAATAATCCTTTCCATTATAATAAGACGACACGTTTTATTCATATCAGATACACATTGTGTAAGTAGCTTTACATTTGACCCTATTCTTTTCCCAGTTCACCGGCCACTTACTTTCATGCATTTCGTGAGAAGTGGAGGAACTGACGTGTTGTAAATCCAATAGACCTGATTCTCTGAACTGTAAAACAAACTAAAATGGCGCCGTCCATTGTGCATACAGCTCAACTAACGCGATCGTTATAAAGATATTTAAACAACAAAACCCATCCACTTGCACATATTTGACAAACGGAATATCAGTGTTTCATGCTATAGCTAATACATTTGTGAATATTTTTAATAAAAAAGGAAAAATGCCATAAAAGCAGATCATCATTCATTCAGCGCTGTGTTGTGGTTGCGCTGTGTCACGTGACAAGCAATGACGCGTGACCATGGAAACATTAAAGTGACAAGTTCTAAATAACGGTCGCCTTAAAAAACTTACGTTGGGGGGGTCAGTTAGAATATTTTAAACTTACGTGTGAAAGGGTTAAACTCTGATGCTTCAAAAGGTTCATAAAGAGATACAGCACATTAGAGCTTCTGCAAGAACCAGTGAGGTTTGTTCTCATGCGTCAAGCCAGTACAGTTTAACTTCCATTTCACTGTTCGCTGATCAATGTTTATATGTGAACAAAAGCTTAAATTAAATCTGTTCATCATATAAAGCGATCGTGTCAGAAGCAGCAGAAGACTTGTATTAAACAAATCAATTCATATGGATTTCTTTTGTGATCTCTATATAAATGCTTTGAAGCATCAGACATCAGACTTTCAACGGAGGGACAGAAATTAAAAAAATCTTCATTTGTGCTACGAAGATGAAAAAAGTCTTATGGGTTTGGAACAACATGAGGGTGAGCAATTCCTTTTGTGGATGAAGTATCCCTTTAAAGCATGACAAAAAGTGCCTATTTCATGAAGTATGTTAGTCAAATTAGACATGGCGTTTTGATTAAATCACTGTCTTAAGTGACAATCGTGCCTAAATAGTATTTAATAAAAGAACTGAAAGAGCTTTGTGAATGATGAACCTGCTAATACTTAAATAATCAGAGTCAAAATTAGAATATATTTCGTTGGCCAGTTCTTTCTAGGAATTTGACTGTGCATTCATATAACATTTAAAATGTGCCAAGTATCTATTGCAGCACCCCTTAGGTAGAGTTACAAGTTCTACGTTTAAAACCAAAACTTGCTAAAAGAGTGTGTGCAGGGGAGAAGCAAGCAGCGAACTTGATGTCCAACCGGTCCGTTTATGTTTGTGAATAGGTTCAAGGATGAGGTGAAAAGGAGAAAAGAGATGCAGTGAGGGTTGATAAGGACAAGGCACTGGGCACATACTGTGATCCTTCAGATCTACACTTCATGCCATCCGCCGCTGATGGGGCCTGTGTGGCATGCTGGCATGAAACAAAACACATTAACATCAGCAGAGAACGTTATTATTTTTCTTCACAGTGTGAATTTTAATGCCCCAGTATGCCATTGTTTTACTGAGACAAATCTTTCATGTCCTCCATTTTGCATGTGAAAGAAATGTAAATGGAGCAGTTAAGCCAGGGAAAGCTTGAAGATGAAATTCAGCCAACAGCTCATTAGCCTGACGGTTATAGCGCACCACAGGTGCTGCGGTGTCCTGGCTAACGAGGTAAGCAATGGTCATTAAAGATTCTCAAGCACTTACTGGCGACACGCGGCCGTTAACCTTGCTAACCTCTGTGGATTTCAAGAGTTTGACGACGAAAGTTACAAATGTTTTTTGACCTTGCCATGCTCTTTTCTAATATAACCATTAGAAGGAAGATACGCTATTAGACTTCTGTTTCTTTAGAAATAAAGTTAACTTTAACATAATAGGGCCATCTATGAGAATTACGAGGGATAGTTTAGCAAAAAAATTAAAAATTATATTCTTTCTGTCATTATTCACACACATTATTTTTGATTACCGTTTTATGAATAATGTGTATTCAAACATACGGCTCACTTGACAATTTTTTTTTGCATTCCATATATATAACACAAAGAGAATACTTTATAGCATGTATACTATATAGAGAGAAAGTAGGCATATTAAAATGAGGGGATACTCACATACTCTCAAATAGGTACTTATTTTGAAAAAGAAGTTACTTCACAACCGCTAAAAAAAGTACGTTCTATATAATTTGAATGCGTGTATTATGAATGTAATCTGGACATACTACATTTGTCATGCTGTCATTATCATGTGACCTACCAGCGTCAGTTACGTGACTTCTCTGCCATTCATGAATCCTCTCCTGTGGCCTTGTGGGATAGTAAAGTGTTCATCATATGCACACTTCAAAATCTCGACGGAAGATGTAGGTCATTTGGGTAGTTTTTGCCTATGAGTACTGTGAATTTCAGACATTGAGTAAGAAACATGGGGGGGGGGGGCGAAATCTGATGGCAAATAATCCAGCTGTCAGAATCCATTCTCCAACCCCTATGATGAGAGACGTTGATGTAAGTGGCTTAAAAGATGCTGATTCTATTGTGTGTAGATGGAGGTTAACCAGCAACATTTTAAAGTTAAACATACTTCTTTTGTTACTGTTTTTAGCCTACTATATGTATGCGATTTCAGATGCAGTCTCAGTCTTGAGTCAGTTCTTTTCAACAAATCAGTTGATTCAGTTCGCATATCAGACTGAACTATTTATTCTTGAATCAGACTAGCTGCATCAGAGCATCCGAACATGCAACTGGGAATACTTCCCTAGTAAAAAAAAAAAAAAACAGTAGGACAATATGAAAAGAATTGCATGTCCGAATTCAGAGAAGGCAAAAAGTACCCCGATTACCTACTACTTCCATCGAGATTCTGAGGTGTGCATCCAATGGACAATTTACTATCCCATGAAGGCAAGGCAAGGCAAGGCAAGTTTATTTATATAGCACATTTCATACACAATGGTAATTCAAAGTGCTTTACATAGGAGGAAATAATTAAAACAGTTTAGAATAAAAAATAAAATAAAGTACAGTAAAAACAGTCGGACGAACATTGACACAGTGCTCATTCAGTAAATGCATAGCTAAACAGATGTGTTTTGAGTCTGGATTTGAATGTGACTACTGTAGGAGCACATCTGATCTCCTCTGGAAGCTGGTTCCAGCTGCGGCTGGCATAATAGCTAAAAGCAGACTCTCCGTGCTTAGAGTGAACCCTTGGTATTTCTAACTGATGTGATCCTAATGATCTGAGTGATCTGTTGGGTTTATATTCAGTGAGCATATCTGCAATATATTGAGGTCCTAGCCCATTGAATGATTTATATACCAGTAATAATACTTTAAAATCAATCCTAAATGTAACTGGGAGCCAGTGTAAAGACCTGAGGACTGGTGTGATATGTTCAAATTTTCTGGTTCTGCTCAGAATCCTGGCAGCAGCGTTCTGTATGAGCTGCAACTGTCTTATGGTCTTTTTAGGAAGGCCAGTGAGGAGTCCATTACAATAATCCACCCTGCTGGTGATAAAAG
Source organism: Tiaroga cobitis (assembly GCA_030578255.1). Taxonomy (NCBI): domain Eukaryota; kingdom Metazoa; phylum Chordata; class Actinopteri; order Cypriniformes; family Leuciscidae; genus Tiaroga; species Tiaroga cobitis. The sequence goes on from CM060606.1 coordinate 35,781,748, forward strand.
CATGCACAAGTTTCTCTAAGTCTTGACTGGAAACAAAGCATCTAATTCTTGCAATATTTTTCAAATGATAGTATGCTGATTTAGTTATTGCTTTGACATGACTACTGAAACTAAGGTCTGACTCTAGAGACACACCAAGATTCCTGACTTGATTTTTAGTTGTTAGACCCCTAGCGTCAAGGTATGCATTTACCTTGAGAACTTCATCTTTGTTTCCAAACGCAATGACTTCAGTTTTGTCTTTGTTTAACTGAAGAAAGTTTTGGCACATCCAACCGTTTACTTCATCAATGCATTGGCACAGGGAGTCAATGGGGCTGTAGTCGTTAGGCGATAGGGCTAAGTAGAGCTGTGTGTCGTCTGCATAGCTGTGGTAAGAGATTCGGTTCTTTCTCATTATTTGGCTCATTGGGAGCATGTACAGGTTGAATAGGAGTGGTGCAAGAATTGAGCCTTGAGGGACTCCGCATGTCATGGGAGTCCACTCAGACTTATGGTCTCCTATACTCACATAATAACCTCTCCCTTCTAAGTATGACCTGAACCATTTTAGGACTATCCCAGAAAGCCCCACCCAGTTTTCCAGCCTGTCAAGAAGTATGTTGTGATCGACAGTGTCAAATGCAGCACTGAGGTCGAGTAGGACCAGCACTGATAATTTGCCTGTATCAGTATTTAAGCGAATATCGTTTATTATCTTTATGAGAGCTGTCTCTGTGCTGTGATGCGATCGGAAACCAGATTGAAAATTGTCAAAGTATCCATTCAAGCTTAGGAATTTGTTCAGCTGATTGAAGACAACTTTTTCAATGATCTTGCCTATGAAAGGAAGATTTGAGATCGGTCTATAATTGCTTAAGATGGTCTTATCCAGATTGCTCTTTTTCAGGAGGGGCTTGACAACTGCAGTTTTCAGGGAGTTTGGAAAACTCCCAGAAAGAAGTGAGGCATTTACCACTTCTAGGAGATCTGCTTCTAAGCTGTTTAACACACTTTTAAAAAAAGATGTGGGAAGTGTGTCAAGGGCGCAGGTTGATGTTTTAAGGTGCTGTACGGTTTCTTCCAAAATTTTGCCATCAATTTCTTCGAAAACAGACATAGTAACTACTTTCTCAGGTAGTGGTCTGATCTGTTTGACCCCAGCGCAACTCAAGGATGAGCTGATCACCTTTCTGATATTATTGATTTTCTCAGAGAAGAAAGAAGCAAACTCACTGCACTTGATGTCTGAGAGCATTTCACTGGGAATCTGGCTTGGGGGGTTTGTCAGTCTCTCTACAGTAGCAAAAAGAGTGCGTGTGTTGTTTAAGTTGCTGTTTATAATATTCGAAAAGAAAGTCTGTCTAGCTTTGCCTAGTTCCATATTAAAAGCATGGATGCTGTCTTTGTAGATGTTATAATGGACTACAAGTTTTGTCTTCCGCCACATGCGCTCTGCTCTTCTGCATTGTCTTTTCATATTTTGCACAGCTGTTGAGTTTCTCCAAGGTGCTTTTTGTCTACCACTCTTCCTGACTTTCACAGGAGCAATATCATCAATTACACTTTTAATTTTTGAGTTAAAAGATTCAAGGAGAAAATCAACAGAGTCAGCAGATATGCTTGGTTTTAAAGATATAGCCTTCATAAATAGGACACTAATGTTCTCATTTAAGCATCTCTTCTTGACAGACACAGATCTAGCTTCAATGGCAGGAGAGATCAGTATATCAAAGAAAATACAGAAATGATCAGACAGTGCTACATCCTTGATAACAATTGATGAGATGTTTAGACCCTTACTGATAAGTAAATCTAGAGTGTGTCCACGATTATGTGTGGGTCCATGTACATGCTGAGTCAGATCAAAAGTTTTGAAAACAGTTTTGATTTCTTTTGCCATATTGGTTTCTGCATTATCTATGTGAATGTTAAAATCTCCAGCAATGGCAAAACAGTCAAACTCAGAGGAAATTGTTGATAACAGTTCTGTAAATTCCTCAGCAAAAGCTGGAGAGTATTTTGGAGGCCTGTAAATAATGATAAGTAAAATACGTGGAGCGCCTTTTAACACAATACCCAGATATTCGAAAGACGGGTAATTCCCAAATGATATTTGCTTACATTGATAGACATCTTTAAAAAGAGCAGCTACGCCCCCGCCTCTCTGAAGCCACCAGGGAGGATTTGTGAATGTTTGTAAAGCGACAAAACTGACGCTGGTAGGTCAAATGACAATGACAACATGATGAATGTTGTACTTCCGGATTATATTCATACTACATATATAAGATCAGATATATAGATGAGATACATATAATAAGAACCTACTAGTATGTGATTTCTGATGCAGCCACTCAATGACTAAATGACCAAATCTTGATCATAGTGCACTGTTTTATTATTATTATTGAAAACAACCATAAAGACTTTCATAAATCCACAAATAGTCCATAGGAAAAGGTAATGACATTGGGAGGGTAAATAAACTGCAATTTTTTGGGTGAACTCCAAGTGTTATACATTTTCACATCACATTAGCAACACATCGCCACTGTTGCCAAAAAGTCACTTAAATATAAAATTCCAAATTGCAAACAAGTATTCCAAATGAAAATGAAAAATGGTCTAACACAATGCAATGCATAAAGTGTCATTCGGAGACAATGAGTAATTTAATAAACTTAATTGATTCTTAAATGCAGACTGCAGTGTAACTCCAAATTACCAGACTTAAAGCAAAAAAAAAAAATCCTGAGTATCAGTAAAACAAACGGTCTCTCTTTACAAAGGTGTTGCTTATGATATAGCCTACTCAAACAATTGTGATAAATAAAAAAAGGCAAAAGGCCAATACCATTCCTCCCTTCACATTCTGCTCAAGCACTGTTGCCGCTTAGTTCAAGCAACAACATGTCTCATTCGCACAGTTCTCCGCTTTGTGCTGATACACTCAAAAATAATATCATTAAGCTCTCCCTCCTCACTACCACACACTGCATTAAAAGACACTAGCTCCAGCCAACTGTGTCTGAGGCAAACAAAGCCAAGTTTTTCATGTTACTTGAGATGATGAAAACTGTTTGATCACATTAGAGAGTTGACTTAACTCCAAACAAAACCAGCCTGAATCAAATAGTCGCTAACAACAGTGTGAAACACAAACACTTTTCAAATGCATTTTAACATTGACACCAGCAAATGTAGGATTTAAATGGTTTAGAACCAAGTCATGTCTCTCACGGAAAAAAAGAATCATCTATCCTAGTGCCAGTGGTTGACGACCAATGAATGTGATCATATGAATGTAATATAAAAAATTATAATAACAAAAATACGTAGGCTAGTTAATTATAATACATTTCCTAAGCAAAGCTCCCAGACTATAACACTAGTTTTTAAACCAATGTTGATGTTAAAGTCGCGATGAAACGTCAGTAGCAACAGATCTTTTCTTCCGCATTGTTATCCAAGAATAAAGGATTATAATAACAACAACATTTAAAAAATGTAGGGCGGGGGACCTGGTTTTATGCATCAGTTGTTGATTGGATTTTGAGATGTGGATGTTGAAATCAAAAGTGGAGGAAGATAAACGTGAGCGTGGAGGGGCGGAGTAAATGATTGGAAAAGTCCTGTCACCTGTCATTAACCGAAGGTCCAGTTGTGACATTTGGATTAAATATTATGAGGCAAAAAAATTTTTTTAAAATTAAACATTCACACATACATACACACGCATTTAGAAAACAGACAGGGTGAATTTTCATTTCATGCTGACTTTAAACTCCAAAAAAGATTTTTAAAAAGTAGTTCCTGAACTAGAAAAGCAGATCAAGTAAAGAATTGTTCTTTTGAACCAGTTTTTTTTTTTTCAATGAAAATAACTATTTTCAGAGATTTACAGTAAACATCTTACATTTTGTTCTTCCTTAAAAGCTATCTAATTTTTTTTTTTTTTTTTTTATGGAAATGAGCTTAGTCTTTCTAAAAATGTTGTTCAAACCCTATATGACCTCATGCCTTCCAACAGGATATGTTGAGGAACAATGACAGACTCATTTTCACTGGATGAAAAAAAAGTGATATGCACGGTGACTGAAAGTGGAAATCGCCTTTTGTGTTCCACGAAAGTCGTGCGAGTTTGGAACAACACGAAAGTGAATTATAACAATTTTCAGTTTTGAAATGAACTATCCCTTTAAGTGCGGTTTCTCACTCGAGCATTTGTCCAGTGCTCCCTGTAGGCTATAGCCTATACCACACACACGGGGGAACTCCGTCTATGTTCTGTCCTTTCCAAGAATTAGGAGAGAGAGTCAGATTCCTGCGTTATGTGGTTTGCCATGTTACACTAATGTACTGTAGCAAAACGTTATTCTTGGCTGACCGTGGGGACAAAATAGACTGAAATGTGTGTTCACGCTACATTTCTCAACTTGTTTGAACAATCAAGACAGCTGATTTGACTCATATTGTTCCGCATCGTTTCCAGAAAGTCAGTCTTCGTTTTTAACGTATGAAAAGTGCATTAGCTTGTACGATTGTCACTTAAGACAGTGATTTAATCAAAAAGCCATGTCTAATTTTACTAACATACTTCATTAAATATTATTTGTGCCGAATCAAGACTTCAAAGAAAAATACTAAGTAAATATGTTTACTAATTCACCAAAATCCATCTCTTTTATCGAATAAGACATACATGTAGAAACATGAAAAAACATTTATACACGGCAGCGGCTAGACCATACCTGACACAGCTGTTGGCGTTGCTGTAGCCATTTACTCTCCAGGGCAGCGTGCCGTGGTCCACATCCCATCGCTTTTCAAATGAAATCGCTGCTGACGCTTCTCTCTGCGTTATTTGGACGCTCGCGAGCCAACAGGGCTTCCCCTCCTGCTTGTCAAACTGAAAGCGCAATCATGCGTTCAGCTGATCAGGGCAACAACAACAGTCACAGTGTCGCGCAACGCAAACAGTTCACACCGCACCACCCTGCACGCGACGCCCCGAGGGCCCCGCCCCCTTCCCATGCTCTCGCAGATCTTGGGGTGATTAATAATCATGAGGTAGTATCCTCCCGCTTCGCCTATTGGTCGAAGAAGTACCTTAATTTTTTAGCTCCCTCCTCACTGTCAGGACTGTGAGGTGACGTCATGGAACATTCCAAAAATTCCTTATCCCGGTATTCTTCATTTCAAGGGGACCCTGCAAAACGTATTGTGTGTAGATCATTTTACAACCAATCACTACTTTTACATATGGTTTTTAAAGGTTATAGTTCACCCAAATTCTGTCATCATTTACCGTATTGTATGGGGGGAAAGTGTGGGGGTGAAGTATTCCTTTACATTGGCCCTAGGTAGCCTGCACATGTAATAGTTTCATATAATTTATATAATTTATAATTATCAGTTAAATTGATATTTGTAACAGACAGTCATCATAACCAAACCAAAATATTGAATGAAATATTAGAGTGAGAATCCCTTAACACATCCAGAGCAAGTGTTTCACAAGCAGGCCCATCTGGGGGATGCATACTGGGTTGCTTATGTCAGCACAATTCCCACAATTCCCTGACTCAGTTGTACTCTTTAGCAGAACTGAAGCTTCTCAGTAGCACTAATGATAGCATGGCCCACATGAGGACTATTAGTGGGGTTAACCATCAGCATGGACTTTAATTCATTTAACTCTTTCCCAGGGGCATGGAGGAAAAGTAAATCATAATGCTCTGTAAAAACATTACTAAACTCCCAGGAAAGTGTGGCTATTCCTTAGTATATTATAAACCAAACCTGAGGAGTAAATTATCACTTATGCTCTGTTTCCCCTAAAATTTCCAGAAGCCCTTAAAAGCTTGAAGTTGTACCAGTTCTGCTGGGAATTGATTGATTCATTGATTCATGCATTCCCTGTTGGGTTTATATTTCCAATCAGATTATTTCCTAATTGGCCCACCTTTTAACAATGGCCGCAGACTTGAAATGCTCAACCTTCAAAAATTCACAGACCATGTAAGTTGAGTTCTATCTATTGTGTTGTTTGTTTCTGAATATACTGTTCGTGACCCTCTTATGAATCTAAACACAGTCCCCCTGACTACCATATGATAAACGGTTGACAAAGGAATGCTTTGTTTAACAGATGCAAATGCAGTGCTGGGTCGATACCCGAAGGACAGTTTAATTACTGGGCATAAATATAGCTTACCAAACTCCACGCCTGCTCGGCCTCCAACCTGTTATTATGCTTTTTTATATTTATTTTACAAGAATCAAATTACTCTCAAGGAAGCTGAAGAGCGGTGCTTGAGAAACTGAGAAAAACTTGAATGCGTAAGAAGGTCACAGTGGGGTCGACTGGAGCAACATTGCGTGACAAAACCAGTGTGGTATTGTTCATTTTCCCACCGTAATGCGTAACGGTGTCTTGCTGTTGAATAGGTTGACACGTTGGCTCTAAAATTAGCAAAGGGATAAGGTGAGACTCTCACCTTCTCTGTGGGGTCAACGCTGTGTATTTAGAAGGCTTAGATGGACTCCTGTAGACTCTTCGGTGTCTGGTAAAGTTCACCTGGCATTCAGGTGATGAGTCATAGCCTACAGCTGCCTGATCCCATCACTGGATGCCACTGTCGTTCAGACTCCCTGTGGAGAACGAGACGGTTGCTGGCTCCATCGTCATGACAGCCGCCGTCCTCGGCTGAGTCAAACAGGACACCTGACTGGGCATGTGGCTGTGAGGTGCGTGACGGCCGAGTGGTTGGGGGTTTAGGCCATGCAGAGAGGTCTGTTTTGACTGGGTTAACCATGATCACAAAGTTCACGCTCTTTGAACCACATTGGAACACACTTTTGTTGGGTTTTCATTCCCGAGAGAGAGAGAGAGAGAGAGAGGGGGGTGGGGGGGGGGGGGGTGGGGGGGGCACAGTAGCAAGGACACTGCGTTGTGAATGCTCCACAGTGTCACAATATGATCCTAACAGGCTTATGTAACAGGGATGCCTGCATGCTCGTCTTCCAGCAGACAACGGCTGCACCGACTGTTATATAACTAGATCAGCCTCCCCACAGAGCCGGGCTGCGCCTGTGCATGGCATACAGCAGCCTGCCAAAGATAGGGAGAGAGTGAGAGACAGAGATGTAGAGAGTGAGACAGAGAGAAACAATGCTGCCTGCTGCAGGAACACAAAGAGAGTCGGATATGATGCAGGAGTGTAATGTAAAATATATTATATCTGGTTAGTGACCTATAATTGTTTTTTTAATCCAAAACTTGCTGTTCATTTCCAGTCACCATGAAATCAAAATTGACAATTCTTGTTCCATAATGGAATATTGCAGTATTTAGTATAAAATATTCTGTGAACATAATTTGTGTTTTTAATTCATGTGCCCTTATAATCTTTAATGAAAACAACTTCGGATCCTGTCAAACTGTATATGTAAATATTTGATCTTGATACACATGCAATATTATAGCTCAGAGTAAAATCAATAGGTTGAAATATATCTCACTTTGTTGGCAATGTACACCATCACCCTTGTAATATCGGATTCTTCGGTTACTTCCACTACCATGTACATCTGATCCTTCCCCCATTACATGGAGCTCATGTTTTCAAAAACATTCCATAATGATGGACAGAGATTAAATCTGAGATGAAATCTGATTGTGGAGGAAGAACTTCAGAAAGGATTTAAACATGGTAAAATGTGTTATATGGAGGTGATAAGTCTCTTATATAGCCATATAGTCAAAATATTGAATAAACACAAGCAAGTGGGGAATGAAATATGTGTCATTTTCTTTGGGTCCAGATTCTGTTTGGGCCTGACATGACTATGACCTTTTTATTCCCTCATAAGTTTCCTCTCGTCTCATGTGGATAATTATTTTTGCATAGAGCAGCAAAAACTAGAAGCGCAGAGCAGATAAACCCAACCGGACGGGCAGTAAGGCATCACAACCCTCTGCCACTCTGCTGCCAGACTTTGGGCCTTGTGGAGTCTAATGGGGTGGTAATGTTGGGTAAATGTTTCCAGCACACGTGTGCCAGCAGGACCAAAACTCAATTAGCTTTGCTCCATACTGCAGTGTAATCCAATGTGCTAGGGTTTTACACTTAAAATGCAATTACACCTCTGACAGCTGCTTTCAGTCATTTCACTATAAGAGCAGCGCCTGCGACTCGAGTAGGCTACAGTTGCTCTCAATATGATTTTTCTCTCAAAAAGATTGTTCTAAAATCCAGTTACAGCTAGTTTTGCAGACTCTCAAATGGTCACATAAAACAGGAACTCCCATGAACTAAAATTACTGTTTTTTAAACTTCTTTGGGGCTTGTGGCATAATACGCTGATTTCACGCAGCCGCAGGGCTGCCAACTCTCACGCATTTAGCGTGAGACTCACGCAATTGAGCCAATTCTCACGCTCTCACGCCACACCCCCGATTTCTCATGCTGGAGTGTCAACCCGCTCGGTCAAATGCCTGAAAGATAAGTTTATCTATAGTTGAGCCAATTCTCACGCTCTCACGTACGGAGCCCCTAAAGGGACGTGGTGGTGGAAAAAATGTTAGAATGGGAGAATTTTTTTTCTCAAATCTTTTGCGTTCCCTCGCAAAGATATTTGCGTTCCCACGCAAAATTTTTGCGTTCCCTCGCAAAGTTATTTGCGTTCCCACGCAAAAGTTTTGCGTTCCCTCGCAAAGATATTTGCGTTCCCACGCAAAACCTGTTGGCAGCTCGGACAGACATTTCCTGTTTAATGTCCCGCTGGCAGTGTTTCAGAGCTCCGTACGGTAATGGAGCGTTTCATAGTGTTTGAACTTGGATCAATATTCTTGAGCTAAACGTTGTTAAAACACAAACGACATCTATTTACAACAGGTAGACAACGAGCTACAACCCAATTCTCCTCAAAACGAGCTTTATAATATAGGCTAAATGAATGAGCAGGCGGCTGTCTCCGAAGCGACCATCTGCAAAGTGCAATGTAAAAAACGACTACAGCATCAACTCATAGTCCAAAATATAAAAATAGTCATTAACTTCAATGTTAAACCACCCAATTCAGTTTACACATCAATGGTAAACCCACTGGTCATACTGCACTGCTTTTGCACTTTTTATATTATAAAAAAATATATTTAATAACTTCACTGTAACACCAAATTTAGTTCACACATCACTGCTCTAATGTTGGTTATACAACACTTAGTTTGGGAAGTAATTGCACATAAAAAATAAGTAGGCCTATTCTTTACACAAATTATATTGGTACTGTATGCAGCTAACATATTACAACCATAGCTTTTGCATTATATTTGCTTACTGAATTTGATGGCATTACACTGTATAACGAAGTTACTGAATATTTTTTCTAAAAATGGTATTATTGGAACTGAATTTGGTGACAGTAGCCTACAGTGTATCACAGTGAAGCTTTTGAATATGTTAAATAATATAAAATGTACAGAAGGGTTTTGGGATTTGCACTTTGCAGACGGTCCCTTATTCGGAATTGTCTCTCAATCGGCCGGAACGCAAAACTTTTGCGTGGGAACGCAAATAACTTTGCGAGGAAACGCAAACATTTTGCGTGGGAACGCAAACATCTTTGCGAGGGAACGCAAAAGTTTTGCGAGGAAACGCAAAAGTTTTGCGAGGGAACGCAAAGTTTCTCGGGGGAACGCAAAGGTTTCGCGAGGGGAACGCAAAAGATTAAAAAAAAAAATAATTCTCCCATCCTAATTTTTTTTCCACCACCAAGTCCCTTTAGGTGCTCCGTACTCACGCCACACCCCCGATTTCTCATGCTGAAGTGTCAACCCACTCGGTCTAATGCCTGAAAGATAAGTTTATAGATCTACCAGTTGAGCCATTCGTGATCGACTATTTTTATCGCAAATTCATAATATCCTGTAATCTAGAGCGAGCGTGCATGCGAGACTGATGTGTTGAGCTCCTAACCGGCAGAGAGGTAAGCGAGCGAAAGAGCTTACGTGTCTTTCGCAACACAACACAACCCCCCCCCCCCCCCCCCCCCCCCCCCCCCTAGTTTACTAGGTGTGAAAATATGTTTACAGTACATGGATATGGATAGATCGATATTTGGTGGTTAAAAATGGTGAGGGGTTTTTGGTCCCTGAAAACTTGAAAGGTACAATTTTTGATGGATGGATGGATGGATTTTTTTCGTCCCTCAAAACTTGAAATATACAATTTTAATGATGCAGACAATGAGTAACTGATGCAGAATTTCTTCAGCATAACTGTTGTTGTTGTTGTTAAAATGCACATCTGGACATCACACCCCATTGACAGCAGGTTGAGAATCAGCATTGTGATTTCATATTGGGTTAAAGGGTTCCCTGGAGATACACTTACCAGTCTGGCTCTGGGAACTCAGGAGCAGAGAGGGTCAAAGCAGAGACAGAACATCCTGCAGCACTGCTGAGTCAGTGTGTGTGTGTTGGTGCTGAGGGAGTGAGATCATTTTGTTGATGTCTCTCTCTCTTGTTCATTGTTAGGCGAGCCTGCCAGAGAGGGAGAGTTTCCAGACAGGAGTAAGTAGTTTATATGAATTGATGAGGAGAGTTATTTTTCTTTTATGTTTCTTCCAAAGTTTGTTTCTCATAGCAATGAGATAGTGTGTGTGTGTGTGTGTGCAACTCCGAGAGAACAAAACAATCCTTTAGATGAAGAGTGGGCTGGGAAATGATACAGTGACTGTGAAAACACATTACTGTAGACTTCAGGGAGGAACACTGCATTATACAGACTCAAAACTCAATGTCCCTGGTGAATAAACAGCGTGGTTTGCTGGTCTTAGCTAGTTTACACTGGTGTCCCAAACTAAAAACCACTAAAACCATCAAAAACAGTATACCAGTTGGTTAACATAATTATCAAAGTAAACAGGAAAGACATACACATTTGGGGACAGTGAGTTTTTAATGTTTTTGAAAAGTCTCTTATGCGCACCAAGGCTGAATTTATTTGATCAAAAATATAATAAAAACAGTAATGTTGTGAGATATTCAGAGTTGAGAGGCGTTTATAACCATGACCAGCAAAATAGCTTAAGCAGTTTTTTCCCCTGCAGAATTTCTTTTAGGGCATTATTGTGACATTAAAGTGACGAAAATATTCATAATTTTCGTAGTAAAATCATTAAAACATTGAAGAATGCTTAATGCTTAATCTGATTTCATCTAATACCGTGTTTGTTTTAGTCTGGCATGGAGAAAGACAGCTACAAAGCCCCAAAAGTATGGAGAGACACACATACCCTCCCTGACACATTTATTTTTCTCCAACCATGTTTTCATTCGGTTTTGAGTTGGCACCAAGTACATTGTTCTTAGAACCTCCGTTTCATACTGGGCAGAGTCCCAAAATAATGGACTCTAACAAGAAGAAACCAAAGGTTTCTGGCAGCAGCTATGAGACAGACCTGATTAACAATGAGGACAAAGACAATGTGAAATGTTATACTCCACAACAGCAGCCAAAATCAACTGTACATTCCAGTAGCCAAACTGAGAGAGAGTGTTCTGTGACACAGCAGCTATGTGGATCAAGAGTAACGTACAGCATGTTCAGTCAATATCTCATCGCTAATTAGGAAGCTTTATCTCTGCAAACACACATTAGCTCTCTGTCTTCATTACTCAACATCAGAGTCATTATCGGCTCTCCTCATTGGCTGCTAGCGTTGGTAAAATATAGCCATTTCAATCCTCTATCTCTATGTAGTTAATTTAAAGTCTAATGAAAATAGACCCACAACCCATTTGAATTTGGTAATGAGACCGTTCATAAGTTTGAGGTCAGTATGATTTTTTTTTAAAGGGCCCCTATTATGGATTTTTGAAAATGACCTTTCATGTGTAACATAGCTCTAAGTGAATGAAAACATCCTACAAAGATTTAAATCTAAAAGTGCACCGTATATAAAGTTATTGTCTTTCAAAAGTAAGAGTCGACTCTGAGTCAATGAAATTAATCGGTTTTCAAACGAGTCATAAGCCATTTCGTTGTGACGTCAAGACGAAACATTCACATATTGCCCGCCCACTTAGGCTACATTCACACTGCAGGCTGAAACGACCCAATTCCGATTTTTTTGCCCCTATGCGACCTGTATCTGATCTTTTCATGACAGTCTGAACGACACGGATCCGATCTTTTCAAATGCGACCCAGGCCACTTGGGTATGTGGTCCAAATCCGATATGTATCCGATCTTTTGAAATGAGACTTCAATCTGAACGGCCAGGTCGCATGTATCCGACCCGTCACTAAACGAGCTCCACTGTTGAGATCCATGTTTAGCTACTTCCGCAAACAACAAGTGACGTCGTTGACAGTTGAGTACTCTTCTGCGCATGCGGGTCATTTCTGGGTCATGTCACGTTCACACAGGAGATCACAAAAGGTCGCATTTAATTGAAAATGTGAACGGGCTTGCAAAAAAATCTAATTTTTTCAAAAAATCGGAATTGAGCATTAAGCCCCTGCAGTGTGAACGAGGCCTTATTGTGCGCGCAAACACCAGGGAAAACTTCAACCTCAAACACTGCAGCTGATTCCTGTGGATACTGGACAGCATCATGTCCAGAAGACGCTGTGCTCTACAATGTGACGGTAAAGCCAGTTTTTTTCCACTGCCCAATGTCGAGCATGTGAAGAATTCGTGGTTAAAATTAATTTTTACCACGATACCACAGCAGTATAATCCTAAACTTTTGCTGTGTTCCCTTTATTTTACTGACGACTGCTTCTCAAATCTCGGACTTCAATGCAGAATTCGCAAACCGTTTGCTCTTGAAAGATGGTGTTCAAAATACTTAGTTTTGAGTTTTATATTGTGTTGGTCTCCTGCTAACTGGCTAACTCACATTATTACTGTCTTACTGAAATACTTCTGCTAATCAGTTGTGGGCCACTATTACCTAAAACTGTGTCTATTAATGCAGATTGTCTGTCGTTCTCACTACTTTGAGGAAAGATTAAGCATGGAGCAAGATTTGTTTTACCAACGTTTATGTTTCATCAGTCATTCAGCTAACTTAGAGCTTAGCTAATGTACGCACAGTTATTAATACAGTTTCCACATGTTCACCGCAGTAAATTAGAAAAATACTCTGTAAATAAATAAGTACAAGTAAAATAATCAGTTTGTTGATGGGCATGCACTTGTTAAAGGGTTAGTTCACCCAAAAATGAAAATTAAGTCATTAATTACTCGCCCCCATGCTGTACCAACCCCGTAAGACCTTCGTTCGTCTTCGGAACACAAATGAAGATATTTATGATTAAATCACTCCTCCATAGGCTGCCTAAGGGAATGACACCGGACGGCCCAGAAAGTCATTAAAGAAAATGTTTAAATATTCCATGTCACAACAGTGGCTCACCTATAAGTTTATCAAGCGACGAGAATACTTTTTGTGCGGAAATAAAACAAAAATAACGACTTTATTCGACTATTCCTTTTCTTCCTTGTAGGCCTGAAACGAGACTTCAAGAGATTTCCACGACGCATGCGCGAGAATTGCGATCTCCTTCAACTACTTCAGTTAAGTTCTCGCGCGTGCGCGTCGTGGAAATCTCTTGAAGTCTCGTTTCAGGCCTACAAGGAAGAAAAGGAATAGTCGAATAAAGTCGTTATTTTTGTTTTATTTCCGCACAAAAAGTATTCTCGTCGCTTGATAAACTTATAGTTGAGCCACTGTTGTGACATGGAATATTTAAACATTTTCTTCAATGACTTTCTGGGCCGTCAGGATTCATTCCCTTAGGGAGTCTATGGAGGAGTGATCCAGCTGTCACATTTAATCATAAATATCTTCATTAGTGTTCCGAAGACGAACGAAGGTCTTACGGGGTTGGTACAGCATGGGGGTGAGTAATTAATGACTTAATTTTCATTTTTGGGTGAACTAACCCTTTAACGCTGATGGTAAGGAATTACAGTTGCAACATCTAATAAAGTATTAGAAACTGAGAAACGTCCTGCTCGAGTCCTCCTTGGGATGGAGGTTCGGGTTGAATAACTAGTTTTTTCAATGTTTCATCATCGCACTCGCGGTCGGATTGATATGGTAAAATTGAAGTCATTGTTCATTACTGTGTTTAGTTTACGGTGTAGCCTAGGAAGCCTTGGGACAAGCAGAGCTGACGTTGTTATGGAAATGGGCGTTTTTGTTTTCGACACTAGCACACGGTAGACCAATCACAACAGACTGAGCTGTCTGGCCAATCAGAGCAGAGTAGCTCGCGGAAAGGAGGGATTTTAGAGAGATTGATTCATCTGACGAGTCGTTTGAGAATCATTGAAAATGTGGTGATGTGCAAATGTATATTATGAGAAAATTAAACAGTTTGACCTTTCATGCATGTAAAGCTGTTGTAGAAGACTCCAAAACGACATTAGTAAACTTTAAAATAGCATAATGGGGCACTTTAATGTTTTTAAAATAAGTTTATTATGCCCAGCTTTGTTTTACAGTATGTGCACTTGAGTGCAGTTACAGTGTGCTTACCTAGAAGTAGTGGGTAATATAAGATAACAACATGGGTTAAGGTTAGGTTTACGGTTAGTATGTACTTGGGGAACAGGACTGCAAAAATACAATAAAAACAGTAATAATGTGAAATATTATTCCAATTTCAAACTTTCAATATATTTTGAATGACAACAGTTGACAATGGTAACAGTTGTGCTGCTTATTATTTCTGTGGATACCAGGATAATTGTTTTTTTATGATATTTGATGAGTAGAAAGATGAAAAGAACAGAATTTATTTGAAATAGATTTTGTTTTGTAACAATGAAAATGTCTTTACAATCACTTTTGACCAAATTAATGCGCCATTGCTGAATAAAAGTATTTATTTATTTCAAATAAAATAAATACTGTAAATAAAAATTCTTTCTGACCCTAAACTTTTCAATGGTAGTGTATTTTCTTTTTTTTAATAAATAATAAATATAATTGTGCGAGACTTGATTTGATCCACCTGGAACTGATTTGATTATAAAAGGTGGGTATATCAGTGTATCACACAAGATTTGAGACCCAAATGCAAGTTTGCAGTCAATTCATTAGTTAATGTTCATCCAAATAACTAAAAAATGTAACAATTCTTTAAGAAAATGTAATATGTTTTATAAACATAAGTTCTCTGCTGACCCCCAGCAGTACCTTCATGGACAACTGGTTGAAAACCTATATGGGCGTAGACTTTCTGGCTTTAACATTATTTTCTCTGCCTCCAACTTCCATAGCAGAAAAGCAAAGTACAGTAGTTCAGTAAGTTGCTTTTTTTTAATTAAAAATAATGAAGTTTTTTTTTTTTTTTTGAAATAACATGCAACAATGAATTATACACAATAAGACCAAGAACATGTATTAAGAAAGTAAATAGTCAATGTTGCTCCAATTGCAGGTTATAGCCATATAGTATGCACTTATGTCCCTCTCTTTAAGGACGGCTCATGCCAGAAAACCTTACATACCATTAGCTAGTGTACTAGAACTTTGGTTAAGAGCAAGGCCAATCCTAGAAATTGCATTATATATCAATTGGAAACTTTTATAAACATTTCATAGTATATGCCATTCAATGTTTAAACTTCAATGCTCTCATAGAACCACATGAAACACCCCATAGCCTGCCCACAGAGGGAAATAAAGCACTGCTGAGCTCTTGACGTCGACTCATGGGTTTGTAACACACCCACCTGGTTCTAAAGGAAAACCACAGAGAGTCATGGAACCCTGACCTACAGATACAGACCTCAGCCGTCTTTCTGCTGCGCTAGTGTTACACAAGTGTGCAGAAACATACTAACACTATTAGCAAAACACTATTGCATAAGCAGGCATTATCTATGCTTAGTCAAGCTGCCAACTGATAAACCACACATTTGAGAAGAGGGGCCTGATTTTCAGGGCACAAAAGCACTTACCGTTCAATACCTTCCTTATCCACAAGCCACTCATAACATCTCCAGAACTGAGAGGAATTTACGAAACACGTTCCCTTATGGTATCGCTGCTTTTGAAAGATTTTTAGACCTGTTTTTCATAGTTTTCTCTGGCAGTAAAGTAACTTTTTTTTTTGCTGCTAATGCTGCCAAAGGCTACACAATTGTGAGCATGATAATTGCTTGTAACTCTAAGAGGGTTGTATGGTCAGTGAGGTCAGTTTGGGGCACTGAGACTAAATTGGGTAAACGAAAAAAGCATAAACATGGATGGAGAAAGAGGAAAACCAGCACTTAAAAGATTCAGATACTGATTTAATTATTGTTTTTACCTCCAACAATGTGTCATTTGAAAACTATGAAAAACTGCTGACATGAAATTGCATAACTGGAGTAGAATCAAGTAATTAAAGGGCACATTGTTTGAAGAGTGATGGCCATCAGTATTGAGAAATGCATGTTCTCCATGATATATAGATAAAATCAGCAGCACATCAGTCCCACCTGGTGGGCAGACAGCAAATAAAAATATAACCTTCTCATTCTGTTCTATGAGACTTGATTTAAATGATCAGGAATGTTTAAAGGGGTGGTTGATTATGATTTCACTTTTCTAACTTTATGCTGAAACAGCAACATTACACACTAACTAAACAACATCTGCAAAGTTACAACGCTCAAAGCAAAGGAAGATATTTTCTTTTAAAGAAATCGCTTTTTAGGGACTACAACAAACGGCTGGTAGGGACTACACAACATTCCTCCCGGGTTAGTGACATCACGAACCCTAAAATTTACATAAACCCCACCCCCGGGAACGTGATTTATAGATTATCATGACAGAATATGCTAATCAATGACTAGAAGATAACTAAGCTACATAAATTCATCAACTAACATACAGAAACGTCCTGTTGCATTCTACATGTCGTCACTTCTTCTTGAGTCTCTCCATCATTGTCTGACTCCGGATTGAACATAAAAGGCGAAAAGTTTTAGAAATTTTCAGTGCATGTCTGTGAGGTAAAAGGACTGTTGAAGCTCCGCCCCCTCTGAGTCGGGAGCAGCAGCTCATTTGCATTTAAAAGGAACAGACACAAAACAGTGCTTTTTGCTCGCCCTCAAAAAGTGACAATTTTAACATGCTATATAAAAATATCTGTGGAGTGTTTTGAGCTAAAACTTCACTTACACACTCTGGGGACATCAGAGGCTTATTTTACATCTTGTGAAAAGGGCATCTAGCAAATTTATATTTCTAGCAAATACTATAATAATAATAATAATAATAATAATAAACACATATGTGGTGGGGCCTGTAGGGAAAAAATATTTATTTATTTATTATTTCAAATTATTTATATATTTGTTGAGCCCTGAACAAACTTCAATCAATAATCTGCCAAATTCCACATCCAATAATCATAACTTCTAATTTTGATAGTAAATCATCAGTCAGATCAATACAGTTAAAAGATTCGACTCTGGCTAACCAACCCATTATATGAGTTTATTGAAATATATACAGCATACACACTAATCAAACAACACCAGATCACTGAAATAGTACATTCACAGAAACAACTGAAAGGGCAATATTGTATGAAAATGAAATGTTATAAAACAGCAAAGGCACTTCTCCACAGGTCTGAAATAAACCTGGTCACTTTTGATAAGACGGGTAATCACTGAAGGCACATGAAGAATTACTAATCTTGTATGTTGCTCCTAATAATAGACAACAGATGAACCACCATGCTTGTGTTAAACTGTTACTTCGGAAAAAGGTCAAATGTACTTTATATATATACACAGTACATACTTCACAATCAATTTCTTCCAATGTCACAAGCATAGCACGAGCAATACCGAATGACTTGAGGCAGACACACCTACAATACTTAGTAATGAAATTTCCTATTTTGCTTTCATAACACACGTGTGAAATATTTAACTAAATGCATGGTTTTCGTCAATTTTAAAACATTTTTGACCACAAAATCTTATGTAATTTAACTCCAGCATGTGCTTACAAGTAAAATTAATAACAAAAATAAGTATTTTAGTCATTTAAAAAAAAACAAAGTGTAGTGTCACAGGCGGAAAGCTTAACAAATCAATTTTCGGGAACAACATCTACCCATTAAATACATAAATTAACAACATATTAACCAGCCCTGAACTGTTCATTTATATGTAAGTGCTATTTAATTTTTTTCCCCACACTAAATTACATTTTACTTAAGCATACTGCCAAACGACAAGCTAGATATGCTAACATGAGGATCTGATGGGTTGGCACCACCATATTATATTAATTTGGATCAGCGATCTATATTACAGCACAGCCTGTAGTTCATGGAAGTGCTGGAGACCCTGGTCAGGGTGTGTGACCTTACGGTGGAGTATGGTGTAGTGAGCTGTACTGGGGAAGGGTGTGTCAGATTGGGCTTATCTCCTGGATGCACACGTTTTAGGGGCTCTACAGAGGACCTGGAGTGAAAACAATCCCCTGTTCAAGCCTCCCAGTGCACGTGGGTTACTTGAGAAAAAAACGTGCTAAATCAGAGTGAAATTGTATATTACAGAGAGTCTATTGTACAATGTATTGAATAAGACCCTGATGTTGAAATGCTATCACTGTAAAAAAGGTTTCCTCTTCAGGTAGAGTAGGTTTCTAGCAGCAGTATTATGCATATTAGTATTCGTGGCTGACCACTACGTCTCTAGCCTAGGATAGTTATTGAGTTTTTGTTGCACTAGAAATGTGTGGTGTCAGATTTGAGTAGCATACACCTGTTAAACTGACGAGTAGTGCTGTTTCCTTAATGCAATACAAAATAAACTAGCAATTTTGACTTTATAAAACACACTTATAGCAATATTGTGTTTGAAATGACTGCGAAATAACCCTTAAGGACCATGAGAAGTTAATTATTGAGGGTATCAACAACACAGTAGAAGGAATAGAATTTATATAACCCATTTACTTCATGTATCCATCATGTGTGAGGACAAAAACGTAAACAATAAAAAATGGTGTGCATCAGGTGTCAAGCCTCAATGAAAGTACTGAGAAGCACCCATAGTAAAATCTAATGATGAATGGCAACTTTCTGCACAACAGTAATCCTCACGTGCCAAGTTACTGAAGTGTCATTTTTTGTACTTTTTTTTTTTAATACGTCACAGAATCATATACTTTTGTTTTTGTCCATGCGATTTCATAAACTTGTGAGTACCTATTAGCCTTATGATACTAGTCACAAATGGTCCGTTTCAGATTTGAATTGCTTTCAATCGTGCTATTTAACAGTTTTTGGGATTGTAATATTTCGAACACAACACAAACACAGACAGTTTGAATGAGTGAGGGAGTCTCACCCACTCAAGCTCAGTTGAAGTCTCGATTGGAGCATATGAGAGGAGCCACAAGCGTCCACAGGTAGAGCCCCAAACTCAGCCAGCTGGAGCAGATCTTCACCCACACTGCAGGCATAGTGCTCTGCATGACCTGAGTGGTTATTTCAGGTCTAAAGATGGATGTAAAGGAAAGGCAGAGAAAAAACAAAAAACAAAAAAAAAAACATTATTTAGACCTGAGCCAATTTATGATGCAGTTCTGTTCTATTCATTGTAACTGCATGAAATAATGACTAGTACATTTTTACAAAGTTTCTCCTTTTGTGATCCACCAAAGACCAAAGGTATAGGATGACATGAGTAAATATTGACAATTTCCATTTTTAGGTGAACTATACCTTTAAACTATAAACTATTTGAAATTACACTTGATCTTTATTTATATTTATATTTATATTTATATATATATATATATATATATATATATATATATATATATATATATAAAATAAAGATGAACTCACTCCAGTGGTCAAGTTAAAGACGACTTTACATGACTTGGTCAAGTTGGTCCAAGTTAAAGAACGAACACTTACTTGTACCAGTTAGTGAGAGTCATCATGATATAGAGAGAGGCCAGAAAGAGGTGGAAGTGGAAAAATGAGTAGTTGTATGTGACGCCTTCCTCTTCGTTATCCACAACACGCCGCAGACCGTCTTCACCCATCTCCTCTCCTCCCACAGAGCCCTTTCCCTCTTCTGTCTGCATCAGCCTGTTCACCTGAGCATTACTGGATGAACGAATGCTGAAAAGAGAACATACACATGGACAATGGCATGATAATGATGATCACCTCCCTCACATTAATATTTATTTGATGATAAGCTAGATTGGGGGGGGGGGGGGGGGGGGGGGGGGGGGTTGTTGGGGGGTAAAGAGAGAGAAAGAGGAAGTTTTTTCTGATGTGGTGAAATACATTTTCATATAAAAACATTTATGCCATATAGTATTATACTTTTGAAAGAAATCAATCCTTTTATTTAGCAAGAATGCATTAAATTGATGATTGAAGCATTAAATTGATGATTGAAGACTTTTAAGCTGTCACAAAAATATATATTTTTCAAATAAATTATGTTCTTTTGAACTCTCTATTCATAAATGAATCCGGAATTGGTTGTTAATATGGTTTCTAAAAAAGAATTAGCAGCACAACTCTTTTCAACATGGATAATAAGAAGAAATGTTACTATAGCACCAAATCAGCATATTAAAATGATTTCTGAAGGATTGTGTGACATAATCAGTAATCTTAAAATAGAGAACAATTATTCAGAATATTAATATCTTACAATATTAATTTTTACTTTGTTTTTGATCAAATAAATGCAGCCTTGACGAGCAAAAACATTTTACACAAAAAGATACACTTCAGAATCGATCATCCGTTTATTCGTCAACACCAAACGTTACACCACCTCGTTCGTGCTCGAACAACCACAACCGCACTTCCGGGAACTTCATAATATGAGTCCCAATTTTATTCCCGGTAAAGCGTCATGTGAAATCTTAAACAATATTCAGCACAGAGGTATAATGTGCATGAACACATTTTTTAATGTCTTAAACTTAACAAAAAATACCTATTTAACAAGCAATAAAAAAAGTACCAAGCCCAAACTTTTGAACGATAATGCATATATTAGTGTCACTCAAAATTCTGAGTGAAAATAAACAGAAATCTGTGGTTGAACCGTTTCTGAAAACAGTTGTACCTGGCATAAAAGGTGCAGAAGAGGAAGATAACCAATCCCACAATGCCTTGAGCATCCCACCACTGCACCATCCCAGGGGAGCTTGTGGGCATTGCCTCAGTTGTGCTGATATTGGACACCAGGCTGAGCAAACTAGGGTTACATTCACGATCTATGGGTAGAGTCAGAAAAATAAATGGTTTAAAAGTGAACATACTAAACCATAATATAATTTAATTACAGCAATTAACCACATACTTCACAACTAAACACTGTGATTAAACACTACAACCCTTATTTGCTTATTTGGATTGCTAATAGGTATATTTACTAGATCGTAATATGCATACTAGACCATAACAGAATGTAGGTAAAGAGGGCTAAAATTCATAATCTGGATTCTAATGGGAAATTTGGCTTTATTCTGTAAGGAGGCTATAAAAGTTGAGCATCTAGTGTTTATGACACCACAAAACTCACCAAAAAAAGCATCAACCTGAGTAGGTTCATAATGAAAGCTCGTAAAATGAGAAGAGGGACCAAAGTCAGGTATTTTCATCAGAGTACATATTTTGTGAGATTTTCTTGCGTGACTTACTAGGATTGTTGGTCATAGCGGACCAGGTGACATACATAGTGTACAGGGTAATAATAGAGGACTGAAGCAGACCAGACTGAGGTGAGGCATCCTGCAAACACATGAAAAAATAAAGAAATATATTTAGTTAAGTACACATCAGATTTTGTAAACACCAGTGAAGCTTGTATGAAATTACAGAATCTAAACTGCAGATTTTCAGTGAAGAAAGCTGGTCTGTTGTGGCAGGCCAGCATTGATATTCTGAATGCAAAAGAGGGAACAAAGAAGTTTCCTTTAAAAGACAAAAGCTGGAGGCTAATGCAAATAGTAGATGACCTTCAGTACAACGGGGAGACTGTTTTCTTATGCACATTATAAATCAGCATTCATGTCAGGATTTGTGTACTGAGGCAAAATGTAACATATTTCGAACAGCTAGTTAAAGCGGTTTTGTCATTTCCTGTATGTTGCTTCACATTCAAGGTCTTTATGCTGCTTAATATCTTAAAGGGGATGTCTAATGCTATTTCATGCATTCTGACTTGTTTACACTGTTAAATAGTTGGATTCTCATGCTAAACATGGCCAGTTTAAAAAAAAAAAAAAGTTGGACGTATGACGGAGTATTTCTGTGCCAAATACACTCCTACAGGATTCGTATAAATTTCGGAATGTTTTTTTTCCCGAGTATGGCCCTGTATGATGTCATAAAAGGTGGAATTCCTTGTACGGGCACTTCTCCTGGAAGAGTGCGAGCACACATCAACCAGAGCAAAGAACAACGCCCATTAACGTGCTTAGATCGGGTTATGGATGCCGCCGGCGGCCGGGAAAGATAGCATTGTTCAGCTTCCCAAAGAACCCAGCGTTAGGGGAACAGTGGATGCAGTTAGTTTTCCCGTGGCAGCAACGGAGTTGTGCAAGTGTGTTTGTTTGTTCCTGGCATTTCGGTGCCTTTTTTTATAAAACAAAAGTTTTATAAACAAGGCCCAGTTCGACGCTGGATTTGCAGATCGTTTGAAAGATGGAGCGGTCCCAGCGCTAAAATATCCCGGAATTGCAGGTAGTAAGTAACATCAAATGGCTGTGTTTTGTTGGCAATCGGTGCGTAAGTGCATAAAATGCAAACAACACAAACGTACAGTGAATCAAAAGTTATCCAGCCAGGGATAATGCGATGATGTATTGTGCGTGACTCTTTAGCTCCGCCCATGGCATGTCTCCAGGAGCTCGGCTGTTTCCGGAAAGAATTGGTACAGACTCTTCGGAGATATGAAGGATGCAATACTACTCAATAGGTCCAATAGATTGCCAGAAACTGTGTGTTATGTCCCCTTTAATATGCTTTCTTGGCCTTTAAACAATATGTTTTTAAATTTGAGGGAAACGTCACAGAACGCTGCTTGCTAAATGGACCTCATGAAAATAATCCCAGAAGGTGCTTTTTGGTTGGGAAAATCCAAAAGCACTTCTTTTAATACAAAATGTTAAAAAGCCTTTGTTGTTTTGGCTAGTCATTTACCAAAACTACACACTGATATCATCATACAGCCTACCTTATGCTGGGTTCAGACTACACGATATCAACCAAATGTTGGCACTATCCATTTGATGTAGGATATTGTGGTGATTATTAAACGACAATGGCCGTAGAGACGCAAGAACCGATTGTTTCATCTCATGAAGAGTGTCATAGTGGAAGAAGTTGGCATGAAGTTGACCAATAGGAGCACAGAAGCTTTTCCGAATACAGCTTTTAAACATGGCGAAGCAAAAGAGAGATGATGGAATTGGTGCTGCGAGGTAGAATCATGCAATGGGAGGAAAGGTTTGTGGATCTATGGCAACAATACTCCTGCCTTTATGATGTTTCTTCGAGTGTCTACCACGACTGAGTGAATGAAGATAAATGGCGAACGATAGGCTCTTCGGTCGTTTGTTTACGCTCTTGTTTACAGAAGTCGGTCGCTAGTTACGCCTTCTCTATGACATCACGCACGTCGATAAAGACGGCAAGCGATGATTGGTTTGGAAGCAACATGTAGTCTGACATGTCCGTGACACGACAAGAATTTAGGGGTCAAAATCGCATAATCTGACACAGTGACTATCGTAACAGGCAAAAACATTGCGTAGTCTGAACATGGCATTAGAGAAAAAGAAGTTTTTGTAAAAGAAGTGCCTTGGAATTTGTTTTTGTTTTATTTGTATGTTTTTACATTTTTTTGGAGGGAATTTTGAAGAGCAGAAATGAGACAGAATGAAAAGTACTCTGACATGTGCTTTAATACTTTACCTGCACTTTTGGCAGAATGGATACCACAGATATGATGACGCAGAGAATAAGGTTGAGGCTGATAAAGAACTTGTGTTCGGCACAGTTGTCAGGTTTGGTGTAGTATAGGTAAAACAGCACAATCGCAGCAAAGGCAAGGGCGTAATGCAGGATAGTGAAGAACAACAGACCTGTAGACATAGGATATAGTCTCATGTTTCTGTCTCGGAAAAGAGTAGATAGGGACACACCTCTTTGCAAGCCTATTGTGATGAACAGGATGTCTTACTGTGTATCTGCTCTCTACATACCTGAGAACCAACATTTGTTGTTGCCCTCCTCAGCATTCCTAACCCACACCTCATTCCAGGAGTGGGCAAAGTCAATTAGGAGGATGAGCTGGATCAGGATGAACATGAGGGAGCCAACAATACCAAAGTAGAACCAAACTGTATTAATAAAAAAGAATAAAAGGAAACAGCTGGAAACAGTTGTGCTTGTGGAAATTGCATACTGCGTCACACCCATGCTTATGGGCAAAAAATCAACAATAACAACACTGGGATATTTCTCAAAATATTTTCTTTTGTGTTCTGCAGAAAATTGAAAGTCATACAGGTTACTCACATGATAGTGAGTAAATGATGACAGAATTTTCATTTTTGGGTGAATTATCTCTAAACAATATTTATAACAAGGCTTAATAAAACATGCTTCTCTGAAGGGCCCATTTTTTCATCCTTAGATTCACAATGACGCATACTAATGTCAAGATCTTGTTTTGGAAGTTATCCATGACCTCTGAACACAATGTTCTGCATCTTTAATTCCACACCATGAGGATTCTGGCAAGACAGTAACAACGCATTCTCCCTGCTAATGTAATATGCTATGAAAAAATAATAACATCCTATTCTACTTTCAATACCCATCTTTTCCCATGCATCTCAGAGCATTCAAAACAGTCATTAAAAAGTAATCGACTTTTTCCCAGCAGAAAACCAGACATTTTATGCATCCCTTGAAATTGAGCCCTGCTTTTCTGTCTTTCCAAAATAACATTATCATGTTTTTGCTGCATTTAGAGCTTAACATCATTGTCATGCTGTCACTGTATTTCCCTTTGTGAATATATGAAAATGGAAATTGTTTTATTATGTTCTGTTAAAGGAAGAGTTCAACCAAAAATGTACCGTCATGAAATGTGCCATCCGGGATGAAAAAGGCTCCAACAGTGATGCCAACTAGGATCAGGAACTTGAAGAACCAGAACCTGTCGACAAAGTATTCAATGATAAAATCGAGCTAATTTAAATTCATGTAGTAAACATAAAAAAAAAAACAATAGCAGAATAAATGAATGGTCATAAGGCATTAGTCAGACCTACCCGTTCTGAATAGCAGCACGAGGGTCTTTGCTGCTTTTTACACGAATCATGATTGCAGAAAAAAGGAAAAAGAAGCACGCCATAGCAAAGCACATGCGGTAGACTGATTTGTAGCCAACTATCACGTCACAGTTAACATGGTTGTCGATCCCTGGTATTGTGGTCCCCCCTTGACAAAAGCCAGGAATCTGAAGAGACATTAAAAACAGAGAAAATCAACACAATGCATTGAAAGCACACGTGAAGTGAATGCGCACTGATGGTGGACCCACCTTGCGGAGCTGCGTCTCCATGCCCGGCAAGATCATGATTACAGACACCAGTGTCCCCAGCAGGAGGAAGAAAGAGAAGATCAGCCGGGTGACAGTGGAGTTGTTGGAAGAAGGACAGCAGCCACAGAGCAGACATGGAGCAGAGCCACACAGACATGAGGCCTGTAACATGGAAGGAGTAAAAGGAAGAGTAATTATATCACCAGTATTGATTAATTGCCAGAAATCACAAACAATCTGGAAAACATTTGAAACTTTAATATACTGTGTGCAGAAAAAGATTTCTAACTAGAAAATAGATGTACTGTTACTGTACAAAGGTTCTACAGAGTACACATACACGATCAACCTAAAGTTTGTGGTCAGTGAGATTTTTTAAAAACGTTTTCGAAAGTCTCTAATGCTCACGAAGGCTGCATTTATTTGATCAAAAATATAGTAAAAACAGTAATATATTTTTAAATATTATTACAATGTATAAACTTCTAGTTGAATGTGTTTTTAAAATGTAATTTCTTCCTGTGATGGCAAAGCTGAATTTTTAGCATCATTACTTCAGTGGCACATGATCCTTCAGAAATCAATAAAGTATGATGATTTGGTGCTCAAGAAACATTTCTTATTATTATCAATGTTGAAAACAGTTGTGCTGCTTAATATTTACGCGTAAACTGTGATACGCATTTGTTTTAGGATTCTTAGATAGAACGTTCAAAAGAACAGAATTTATTAGAAACAGTCATTTATTTAACATTATATATATCTTTAGTCGGTTTTGATCAATTTAATACATTCTTGCTGAATAAAACTACTGACCCCAAACTTTTTGTATCAATATAAACATTAATATTAATCACAATCGATTATAGTATATCTAACCAATCTATAGCACTGTAGCCTATTCCAGCTCCTACGTTCCGAATGTGATGTTGTGTGTGATTTATTCGGTTTTTGATCAATTTACTACTTTTACTTCAATACAGACTGTAGACTAAAACACTTGTATTTTCCTTTTATTTAGTATATGTAATTGATATGAGAAAAAAAATCATCAGTATTCAGCATATTCCCTGTCATTATTGTTGTGAGGTGACAACTGATATACATCAGGTGGTGCAACCATGTAAATTCTTGATTTAAACTAACAAATAATAGGTCAAAGTGTGAACAAATGGCTGAAACTAGATTGTGAAAAGTTATTTTATTGAATGCATTTACTGGTATACTTGTACAAGTTGTATGATTATGTTTGTGTCTTTAAAAGTAAAGATACTAAATAAATAAAGTACACAACCACAAAATAATAATGTGTTAGGCACTTTGACAATTTAAGGGTTACTTTGCTAAGATTTCACTTATAAATACAACGAGGAATATATATATATATTAGAGATGCACCGATTGATCGGCTGGTGACCGGAAACGGCCGGTTTTCAAGTGATCGGCCATGATCGGCGACCGGCCGGTCAGTCTGACATAATCCGATTTTATGCCGGTCAAATGCACTCGGGCGCCGCATGATTAACATCGCGCAACATCAGCATCACACGTGCACACGGAACGCGCACATGTAGGAAACCTCGTGAATTACGGCCGTTTCACACCGCAAGCGGGAGCAGCGCGCTTTTTTTGTTCGGCGTGCATGTTAATCAATTAGTGCATTCACACCGGGAGCAGCGCGTGAGCGTCGTGCAGGAGCGTCGCGTGAGCAACAGTGAAGCGCGGGTTTCGGCGCCGAATCTATTTTTGCTGCGCTCAATTTAAGTGAAAGCACACTTTTGATGGACAAAATAAATATGATTTCATCCAAAAAGTGCCCAAAATGCAAAGAATTTGCATGTCTGGTGTGTTTTAACAAGAACTGAAGTAGGCTAGGCTATGTCAAAAAGAAAATGAAGACTTTAATTGTAATTTAATTGTTATTTAATTGTTTCCCTGCACATGCTCCACTTGTCCTGTTTAGCTTGGCTGGACATGTGTCAGATGAGAGAAGAACTGCTTGAGAAATATAACTTGCCATTGATATACAACAAGTGATTGCAATAGGCCTGTGTGTGTGTGTGAGAGAGAGATAAATATCTTTATACTGCAAGGCTGTATTTATTGAAATTTATTTGTTATTTATATATTATTTTATTGCCATTACCTGTTTTCATACAGAAGTTTAGTTTGCTAAATATATCAAATTTTTTTTATTGGATATTGGATGTGAAAAGGAAATGGTTCTTCCATAACACTGCACTTTAGATGTGTGAGAATTTTCCACACTAGGAGTTATTTATATAGTTCTATTTTATAGCGATTATCTGTTCAAACAATGTTCTATGCAAAATGTTCTATTAAAGAGAAGATAGAAAATAAATATTTGTGTGTGCTGTAAAGTGGTTTGAAAAAATAAAATCGGAATCGGCTAAAATCGGTATCGGCAGGTCAAACTCAAGGAAAAATCGGAATCGGGATCGGCCTAGAGAATTGTAATCGGTGCATCTCTAATATATATATATATAAATTAAATTTCAACGTCTGTTTTAATGATTTTTAAATTCTTTTTGAGCCTTTAATTCCTTTAGTGAATCAGCTGCAAAACCGATTCACACAGCATGTGCAAATAAACATCATTTTATTCTAAGTGAATTATCCCCATGAAAGTATGAAAGATTGAAGCATTTTATAAAATCATTGCATGTTTTGACTGTTGTAAACTTAGAGCATCTTTTCATGAATATATAAAATATATAAAAATGACCAGAGAAGGAAGGATTTGTTGACTCATTGAGGCAGGAATCATTCAGAAAATCATTGCTAAAGACTTTGGCCTTCATAAAGCCAGTCATGCATGCATATTAAAAATTCAACACATGACTGTTACTCATACTCAGAGTGTTGGTCGGCTGAACACCAACTCCCCAGCAAAAAAACATTATTGCCACTAATTTCTATATTTCTCAAAAACTACCTGTAGTAGACTGAACTGGAAGACTGTATTGAGAACAGATCAGAAAAAAAGTGTCTCTTACTGGCACAAATATTAATTGTCAAATGAAAACAATGCTTTTCCCAAACATAACAAGTAACCCATCCTAACTATAATATAAAGTGTTGGGAATATTGTTTGGCTGTACTTAGAATAGATTTGGCTGTCATGCAGTGTGTTTTGTACCAACAAGTAGTAGAATCAATGTCAGTGAAATAATAACTTACAGACAATGGGTCATTTACAGAATGTTGCATGGCATGGAAATGCAAAAGCCAAATTCAAACTACAAAATTTCTGAAAAGGAAGTGGTGTATTTTGGACCTGTCAGGTCAAAACCCTGAACCTAAAACCAGCAGATGAAAGCAGTTCAGTCAGTTAACACATTAAAATAAATCTCACTTGTGTCTATCTATAGGTCATAATTCATCTGCTTCTAATAATGTTCTAATAATGCTTCTAATCTGCTTCTAATAATGCTTCTGCACTAATAATGTTCCAATAATGTTGGAAATTCAATATGTACAAATATTGTATGTACTTTATGCATGTAGATACTAGCTTTTCTATTCTATCAGATCTCTTTTATTTAATAGCACATTTCAGCTTCAAGTCCTTTCTTTCAGCTATAAGGTACACAGACCAGAGCATCATTTTTTATATATTTTTTTATTATTGAACTGAATTAAATTAAAAATTAATTCTTAATGTGTAAGTTTCAATTCTTTGAAAATGGGCGTTGAACTTTAGTACTGGTGAACCCAAATTGTTATTCTGAAAACCTGTATAACCTGAACTACTATGAGCAAATCATTAAAAAAAAACGCATCGAAACTACAAGAAGAATAAATCTCACCGAATGGTTCATTTAATCAGACATTGTTATTTGTTATGAAGCCATGTGGGACTTGATATAATAGATCTCAATGCAAATATGAACACACTTCCGTGTAACGTTAACGTTAGTTGTTTTTCAGCGAAAAGCTCTCCGAAATTACACATTTTTCATTACGTAAATTTTTTATCAATACGTTATATTAGTCTGAATTTTCTGTTCAGATATCGATTTAGCGACCCTGTCAAGTGGCAGCTCAGTTAACGTTAGCTAAAACGTGGGGAATTAAACAGAATACTTACACAGCTCGCAAGAGAGCACAACGCCATACAGGCTCCCATTTTGTATTAAAAAAAAATAAACAACTCCAAACCGTCAGAACTCAGAAGACAGTCAATTACAATCATAGGATTACAATGAGGTGTTTCTCTTATTTGGTCAAATGATACTGGTATTTGAAGACAGCTATTGTAACAGGCATTTGACAACTAACGATATTTCATAATAAAGGTTTCTCTTTTTAATATAGGCTACATTATTAAAATTTAGAATCTTAAGTGCTTACGTAGTTTGATGATACATAATTCCAGGTTTTTAAATAATAAAAACATAGAAGATTTTTGTAAATTACTACATTTATATGTTCTCCCATAAACTCTTATTTTTTATATAAATGTATGCTTCAGTGTAGTGTTAAATTTTTTATGTAGTGGTATGTTTATTGTATTTTAAACGATGTGTATATTACTAATGATTTTCTTTTACATTTTTTACATATTGTTTACATATGCATACTAGTTAGTTATATTTATATTAACTTTAAAATTTGAGTCCTACCACGTGAATTCAATTACATTTTCTATTATTGTGTATTTTTCAAATCCTATATTGCTGTAAATAACCACAAATACACAGCCTATAATAAAATAATCTAAAATAAATAGATTTCTTATTTACATTAATGTGACTTGAGTTATGAATGCGACTGTGAGTTATGAACCAACTGAGATCAACAACTTTTATTTGCTCAGCAAAGGCGATGAGAATACATTTATTTTGAAATAAATTTAATTTGTGGTGTTGATTTTTAAATATATATGATCATATAGCATACAGAGAATTATGTGAGAATATCAGCAATTTTGAAGAATAACGGTGCTGATCAATAATCCTTTATGGTATTGACATAATTATGAGTATAACAACTTTTTTTTTTTTTGTGACAGACAGGGGCGGATCCAGCTCCTGCTTTGAGATGTAAGGTGGGCCATATATTACACATACAGTGTGGTGGTGCCAGGGTGGGTATCTATGATTCTTTTTTCTTCCATGAGTTTTTATTAGATGCACAAAACTACGGTTAGGCCTATATATGTTAGATATAGATTTCAATCTTATAGCTTAGATTACAAATTTTAATTAAGTGACAAATTTTAAAATCTGACTGAAAATTCTATAAGACGTCGAAACCAATAGGGAATAGTGACATTTTAAGCTGATTAAAAATATATATTTTATTGCTGTTGAGTGTGCTTAAAGTAAACACTGGGGGCCCACCTCTCGGACTTGTTGAATCGACCTAATCCAATTAAAGAAGAAAAAAACATATTGAATCAATTAAAAAAAACAGCAACAAGAAAATATTTATTTTGTCATTTTAATGCTTTGGTTATGTGAAATTATAACGATTTTATTTAGTATTCCTTCACGCTGCAGTGTACCGTCTCCCCTACGGATAATTAATGGTATCTTCCTCTTTGCCCCTGTCAATCCATTGAAATCACGATCGCAAACGGGTGCCGAGATGGTGTCAAGGACCGGGGCAGGTGCTTTCAAAACACACCGTCTCCCGTGGAAAAAGGTGCAATAGTTCTTCAGTACCGTGAAAAATCAGCATCAGTCAGTGACTGTGGATATCTGTCTACACCGCTGGTAAGTTCTCGCCTCTTCGCTACCTCGAGCTCGGTATGAGCTTAACGTTAATCTTCAACCACAGTGTATGAAATTCATTAATTATCATTATGTAGGTGAAACGTTATCCAAATCTTTGCATTAACGATCACTTGCACTAAAATGCACCCAAGATATACTCTATATAATGACATATCGGGAGAATGGACACCCCTGTTGTTGGTTAATTTTAGTTGTTGACTAAAATTAACCAAGGATGATATAAAACCATAAAAATATAAATAAACGCTGTGAATTGATGATTCTATGTAAAACTGTTAAATTGCGATATCTCAAGGTGACAGAGCAGATCTGAGGCATCAGGGGACTTGTGTGCAACATAAACGTTTATAGCCCATGGGCTCGTACTGCTGTCAGATCAATTTCAGCTGTAACCCGAAGCCAACTTTCATAGATTCACTGTAGAAAATGCTAAAGTAAAAACCTGTTATTTTGCTAACTATTATTTACCCAAACTTATACCTTATGTTTTATTTATGTGTGTGTGTGTGTGTGTGTGTGTGTGTGTTAAGTGCTTTACTCTGTGTGTGTGTGTGTGTGTGTGTGTGTTTCTCTCTCTCTCTCTCTCTCTCTCTCTCTCTCTCTCTCTCTCTCTCTGTCTCTGTGTGTGTGTGTATATAATTGCTGCTGTAAAATGTACAAATGTTTAGAAGTAAAAAGTATGAATTACCTTATATTGTAGGATAACATTTAGGCCAGGCGGAGAATGCAATGCATACAGTGTACGCATTTTCTCATTTTGTTAAAAATGCTTAAACTTTTGTCAAACATTATTTGACAATTATTTTATTATCATCTGTTACCTAATAGTGTTTTGTGTTTCTAGGGAACACATGCTCTGTTTTTATTTTATTGTTGGCTACAATTACCAGAGAGGCCTATTTTGAACTTTAAATCATCATGTGGTCTTTCACCGTCCCACTTGATTCATCACATATTTTTATATTAACAAAAAGATTGTAGTAGTTTAAATAGATTTGTATGTTAGATTTACATTAAATGCAGTTAGAAACTGTAAAATATACAGTCAGTATACTGAAAATTGCTGCCTTCGCTGACAGAATTTGACCATAGGAAGATCAAGTCATGTCTGAAGCCAATATTTGTGTATCATCCTGTTCACTCGGATGCTTTCATCTGGTCAGATTTTGAAGGCAGCTTACTGTATATGCATGATACCAGCAGCTGTTGGTTGGAGCAGCTGAAAGAAGTAAACTGATTTAAAACTCTCTGTCCATTGTTTAATTTATGTTCAACTTATGATTCTATAGTGAGAAATTTGTTCCAGATCATTAGACGTCATGGTGCCTTCCTTGGAAGTGAAACCAGTATCATAAGAAAGTACCTTCATACACAAACAGCTGCCTTTGCTTTAGGACTGTATACAGAAAAAAACACAATTTACAGGATGAACATGACATCATCTGCTCCAGTTTAGCTCTGATTCAGGTCCTCACTCTGATAGGGTTAAGATCAATTTTCTAGAATGAAATCAAATAAAATATAAAACTCAAGGTTAAAATATTATTGTCATTATTTTAATCTAGACACGTGATGATAGGGACATGAAGCAAAAGAAGAAACTATCATCTTGAGAATGATCACCTGACAGTTCTAAAGATCACTCTTGTCTCGTCCCATGTTGTTGTCCGATTATTGCCTTAATGCAATTTCCAAATGTGTCTCGTCCAGTTTGATAGACAGTATGAGGTCATCCCCACAGTGTTCTGGAGTTGTCCAGTCTGCATGCTTCGAGAAGTGAAGTGACCCCTGCGGTCCACCTCTATTTGCTTACATACGCTTTCGTATAAAGTCTGTCACTTTCCCTACGTCATGTGCAACTCTATCTCTTCGACTCTTGTTGATATTTTGCTTTTCTGTGGATAGAACAATCACGAAATGAGATGTAAACAGAATGTAATATCAGTAATCTGGGTGCACTGTCTCTCCTCCTCTAACAGAATTAGGTTTTCAATGTGAAGGTCGTTGCTTTGGGTTTCCAGCTGTTGTGTGACTGATCATGTGAGTCTAATAGAAAAACAAACACATCAATCAAAAAGTGCATATCACAATATACAGTATGCCATATTATGTTTAACGTACAGCAGGTTAGAATATGCTTCCCAAACACAAATTGTGTCTTGTTTTTATTTGCCTATTTGTGTGAGAAAGCAAACAGGTACAGATGGTATAATTTTGCACAAGCTGCTCAAACTAACCCATTATTTTCTTACAAGAGATTCATCTTTAAGCAAAAACCAAGTCGTCAGCGACAAACGGGTTAAACTGTGGTGAAATAGTAAAATAACTAATATTTCTATAATGGGCCTTAGTTAAAGCAAAAGCCATTGTTGTTGTCAACTTTTGCAGTACAATATACAGTATATTTCTAATAAAAACACATTTAATATTGTTTTACTTTTCAAGATTAAAGATATATACACTGTTATTTTTAGTTTGGTAACTTCCATGACTAATTTTAGTTACACTTGATGCTCAAAAGTTTGGGGTAAGTAAGAAATGAATACTTTTATTTTTCAGCAAGGACACACAATTGTTCAAAAGTGACAGTAAAGACATTTATAATGTTACAGACGATTTATGTTAAAAAAAACATAACTTTTGAACTTTTTATTTCACAGTTTTCAACTTTCCCATGAAAGGAATATTTTTTTATTAAATTTAAATTATATATATATATATATATATATATATATATATATATAATTTTTTTTTTTTTTTACGTAAACGTTTTTTTTTTTTTTTTTTTTCATTAAAAAAAATATTTAGTTTTTTCTTCATTGATTCAACTTAGATTTTAATCAAGGATTGACTACACTCGCATGGCTTGTTTAAGTTTTGTTTGTCCACACACTTAGATTACATGTTTGCCATCTACTTAGCATTGATCATACAAAAGTGTGTTTGTAATTCATGTGTGAGGTTTTTGGTAATTAAGAGACAGTGTTCTTTGAAACTTGACCTTTGAGGCAATGACATCTCTGGTTAAGCAAGTGTGGACAAAGAAGTTTAAATAAAAGGGGGGTTTAAATAAATGATAATAAATTAGGAGTGTAGCTGGGAGTGCAGTGGATCCACTCCAGCGTTGTCTCTCATCCGTAATCCTCCAGCTTCATACAATATGCAATATGGATTATAAAGCTACAAAAGCCACAGATAGTCAGGCAGCCTGCCATGAGAGAGACAAACAGAATGAGAGAGGAAGTGATGCTGTCTTTAGTTAGCCTAGATGTGCTTTTACCAGTGAATGGTGTTTAATAGCCTGAGAAGAGTTTTTGAGGACTCAGTGCCTGGCTGAGAGAACCTTGAATAATCCTTTTTATATTTTATAGCATTAGTAGACATTTCTAGGGTATTGTGGGCCATTGCCAAGATCTTGCTATGTGGTTGCTAAGGTGTTTTGGGTGGTTGCTATGTGGTTTCTCACCCTGCGTCAGAAAAACTTCCCTGCTATTTAGTATGTGAAAAACAGTATGTCAAAAGTGTAGTAGGCCTGGCTATATGTCCAAAAACATAGCATTTGAAAAACCGTTGGCAAAAAGTCCCCGGATGACCTACTACTTCCGGTGAGATTCTGAAGTGTGCATTCAATGGACACTTTACTATCCCATGAGGCCACGGGAGAGGATATATGAATGGCAGTAAAGCGACACAACTGGCGCTGGTCGGTCACGTGACTGTAACAACATAGCGAATGTAGTACATCCGAATTCCATTCATACTACCCATATTCATATAGAACATACGTTTTTAATGGTTGCAGAGTAATTTCAAATTCAAATGTCGTACCTACTCAGACAGTATGAGATTTCGGACACAGCGTTAATGTCTCAGGTCAGAAGATCCCACCATCTAAAGTCTGTAAATAATATTCTGGTGCCTCATTCAATGTAAATCTATTAGGTTTTTTATTGTCCACCAGGCAAAAATATGCAAATATGCTTTGGAAAGTAATTATAAGCACACACACACACACAAATTAGTGTAGAAACAATTTTCACTCAGAAATTGATAGTAAATGTCACAAACAATTACAAAGAAACTGCAAGTTACACATTGAATTAAATCTGAAACTCTGAAGTAGTAAAAATGAACTAGTATTTTCTTGTAAAACCTACTCCAGCAAATAAGGGTACATTCTACGACAACAATGTACTAAAAACGAGTGGTTTTCCTTTGTGTGTTTTTTTGCGCACAGACAACAAAATTGTCAAAGCCATCCTCATTCACACAGATCTGTGAAAATGACTAAAAACGCCGTATTATGCTGTCAGGCCAGTAGTCGGCGATGTTACTTTGTAAAGAAACACTACACGCCTATAGAGTAAACACGTCATGCGTTTTCACAAATTTATGTTTTTGTTGTTTACACGGAGATGATAATGGTATCGTTTAAGCCCCTAAAGAAACTGTTGTTGTGTAAATGAACGGCCAAAAAGCATAAAAAGTTTTTCGTTTGTAATTGAAAATGTCGTGTAAACGGCCCCTTAGAAAAATAATTTTTTAACAGTGTATAAACAATAATTGTAATGCTTAGAGGATAAGTGTTTGAATTATACTGCTTTTACACTGCAATAAACACTTGAGTCATGCCATCAGAACAATTAAAGTGTGACGTTTTAATCTGCTATCGTAAAGATATGTTATCTATGATGATATGTTCCATTGAAAATCTCTGCGTTAAAGACCGACGTTCAATTTTTAATTCCTGTTCACCATGGCCTTGGGTGTCAATGATTTACTGTATTTGTATATACACACTGATTTATTAGTCTGTTTTTTTTTTTGTGGAAGTTTCTTTGACAGTGTGTAAAACAGTGTGAGAATGTGGACCAGATTTGATAAGCTTTTTGAATAAGCCTTGATTTAATTAGCAGATTGGTCCTGGTCTGGATGGTCCAAAGACGCACTCGTCCCATGTGAATTTCACTATATTTAAGCGCCGACATATGTTTGGGCAAGCACATGCTAAGACAGGGGATGCGAGTACATGCATGTGTTCATGTCCGTCCACCCAAGTGTTCACATACTGTATGTGAGTAGATGTATACACACAGAGACTGGGATCAAGTGGAAAAATAGCTTACTTGTATCTTGCAACAGCTGTGTCAAAAGAAAACAGAGCAAAAGTGCATCGCAGCGCTGTATGTCAGAAGAGATTACCTGTTGCTATGCAATATAGGTGATCCATCTTGTTGCCAAGGCAACTGCTTCCTGGCTGAGAGAGAATGGAGAGTGATTTGGGAAGGCTTTGCGTTCTGTTGAGTGGCCTATTTGTGCTTGTGAAAGACAAGCCTCGGGCCACGGTGGAACCGTCGAGATGGGTCAAGCATAAAAATGTTTGCTTATATAATTCTGTTGTTCCCCCTGTGGGCGAAAAACATTTCTGGGGTGCCACCTCCATCTAGTGGTCAGAAAAGACATGTCCATGTGCTTTATTCAGATAACCATCTGTTGTTCAAATACTGTTTGCAAGCCTCATGTCTGCACTGTCTTTTCTTTAGCGATGACAGAAGTGGAGCCGGTGTTGGATTTTGCCTCATCGGGGCGCTCTGGTCGCCGTAATGCACTGCCCGACATCCTGGGCTCTCCTGTTGGAGTCCCTCCTGATCTGCCTCTTAAACTGGCAGAACTGTCCCTCACAGGTAACTCTTTTAAAAAAAATTATATTCAATAAAATAATAGTAAAAGTATAAAAAACAAATATATATATATATATAATACATATAATGTAAAAAATTATATATATATATATATGCAATCTATAAATAAGTAAATAAATATATATTAATATTTGAAAATATGAAAATAAAGTAGTGCTGTCATATTTGCGCATCTAGCATAAAAATGTGTAAATATAAAATGAATGTGTGTTTCTGGGGTGTGTATATATTATATACTAGGGGTGGTGCAATGGTTCAAATTGCTCACGGTTCGGTTTGTAACACAGTTTTAGGTTCACGGTTTGGGTGTGTGCTATGTTCAGGGAAAAAGGGACTCCTGTAAAATGAAAATAAGAACAAATAATCTAACTACAAGCAACAGCACAAATAAATACAATAGAGCAAAGATACTTATTAAATAAACAGTGCATGCTTTTCAGGTTTTCCAGGTAGGTCTAACAATAGTTCAGGTACAGAAATTGAATAAAGTAATCATCAAATGTAACGTAAAATTGCATTTTTGACTATAAATGGAAGATTAATCGTTATTAAAGTTACAAAAGCTATTCAATCAAGAGCAGTGAGTGATTTCCTTGTCTTTTGTTGTTTGATTAATATTAACAACACAGACAGCAGGAATATTAGGCTACTGTCACTTTAAGACAATACACGGATCCAAAATGCTGATACACATGCGTAGCCTTTATCGACTGTATAAGTTCACTTAAGCCATAACAGACTATGTCTGCTAGGATACTCATCAAGGCGGACATGTTGACATAATTTTTGTGTAAATATGTCCGTTGAAGCGCAAGACTTGAAAGAGAACTCAATATTTGCGCGCTGTCTGAGACTTCGGAAGAGTGCACACACACACACACAAAAGAGTTCTCTTTCGCGTCTTGCTCTTGAATGTTTAAATTGGCAAGGCTTGAAACAGATAGCAACTTGTGGTGTTAGGGTCTCACCTGCCTCACACGCTATCAACACTCGGGTGACGATGGCGTAAATGACTTGTCATGTTCGAGCATACGGCACTCGCATTTAAAGGGCACCTATTATGGCATTTAAAATTTTCCTAATATTGTTTTGGGAGTCCCCAACAACAGTTTTACATGCATGCAATGACAAAAAAACACTTTTGTTGTCTTATAATATGCATTTATTTTTACCGGATTTGCTCACCGACTCCCAAATGATTCGTTCACTTAGTCTTCAAATGCTCCTCCCTGGGCAGTGAAAAAAGGTTGATTTTTTGATTCGCACTTCAGAACACAGCATCTTGTTGTCTATCGATTCATACGAGCGACTTACTTTTGAGAGACAATAACTTTGTACACGGTGAACTTTCATATTTAAAACTTTGCAGGATGTTTTCGTTCACTTAGATCTATGTTACACACTACGTGAAAGGTAATTTTCAAAATTCCATAATAGGTGCCCTTTAACAAAGTTTACAAGAGTGACCGGTTCGTTCACGTTTTTTTGATTATCAATGTTGTAATGGATTATTGGGGAGCCAGCATGTTCATCCATCGACAGAAACATACAGTAGCGGAACTGTGTGTTTTACGCATTGTTATTTTCAACAAACCATATTATAGATGCGTCATCAGATTTGAGGGAACGGTACTGTTCGAATTGTTTTAATTTAATTTTTTCTATACAGAGAACCTTTACACCCCTAATACACACACACACACACATATATATGTTTGTGCTGTCAAATCGATTAATCGCATCTAACATATAGGCTAGGTTTGTGTTTAAATAATATGTGTGTGTGTGTGTGTATAAACACACACGGTCA
The DNA here is from genome assembly GCA_030578255.1 of Tiaroga cobitis. NCBI lineage: Eukaryota > Metazoa > Chordata > Actinopteri > Cypriniformes > Leuciscidae > Tiaroga > Tiaroga cobitis. Next base: position 35,820,647 of record CM060606.1, read on the forward strand.
CACGCATATATAAACTAACTTTTATGTTATTAATCGATTTGATAACACTAAAATAAAGTACACATCGCAATTAGCCTATTATAATTATTATAAACAATTATTATATTGAGTTGTCGATACCACTAAAGTATGCAAATAGTTATACACGGAAATATAATTTTCCTGTTTGGAAAAGTCACAGAAATTACTTTTTTTTTTTTTCTAATTATGCTCAGCTCCGTAATATTATTTGAAATATTCCTCTTGTATCTAGTAAACCTTGTAGAGTAAATTTACAAAATTTGAAAATGAATCTGTCTTTTGAGTCGGTTGTTAATGAATTGGTCAAACAGGTTCACAGGTGATTCATTAATCAATCGCACTTTATTTGAATGCACTTTACATTCAAAAAGTGAGGGAACTCTGGTATTGGGTGAAAAGATAATTTCAGTAATGAATTTACTATTATTCCTCTGTGTTAATTGTCTCTCTGTTTCAGACGGTCCAGGTGATGCTCAGTCCCCGTCTACGGAGGATCTCCCCACTCCCACAGAGAGCCCAGAGGTGAAGGAGGGCTCCTAGGTGGCTGAGTCCATGCCTAGACCACAGAGATGGGGCCTCGACCGCCCTCGCCTTTCCCCTGGAGCTCATCCTCTACCGACTGTTCCTGATGCCTGTCAGACTGCATTATGGGAAGCAACAGAGGGCAGCTAAAATCTGAAATGAAAGACAAGGTCTTCAAAGGGTCTGTGCAATGAAAGAATAGAATGTCCAAAAAACAGGAAAGGAAGGAGACTTGCAAAAGGAAGTCGAAGAGCAATCCTCACTTTTTTTTAAACACATGAAGCCAAAACATGGTGGGACCTGCTTGAGAACGCTTTAATAAATTTTACACATTTGTTTGACAAAATGCTGTTCTTTTTATGACCTTTCTATCTAATAATGACTATTGTGAGTTACGTATACATCCAGTTGTGGTTTGATATTGTATGATATTATGTGATCTTAGTAATGTGTCTTTGGAAATCGCCTGTCTTTGGAAAGGGTAACGGCGAAGAGATACAAGCAGATGTGTGAATATTCAAGCGTCATGTAGCATTATCTTTTTCAGCCTTCAAAAAAAAAAAGGATAAAAAAGGTTACTTTGCGGAAAAAGAAATTGTATTTGTGAGTAAATTAATCATAACTGCCAAACCTGGGTGAAAAAAATGCAGTATGAAAAGGGAAATGGAAAGTTCAGAGTTGGATAAGAAAAAATAGTTTGCAGCGTTTTGAAAAAATATTCAAAATGGACACTGATTTCAAACTTAAATTTGAATGGTTTAGCATATTAAAATGAATAAAAATGCTAAACTAATGTAATCTCAGTGTGCAAAGGATTTTATAACTAAAAAAAACGTCCACTTTCTCTATAAACTCTCATATAGCCTACTGTATGTGATGTATAGAGTGTCCTTACTGAAAGGAAGTGTACTTACAATATATGTTTATGTTTAGATCTTCGATGTCAGTTGAAAATACATGTTCTTGAAAATACATATGAACTCGAGTTAATAATTGAGCTAATCTAAACAATATGATAAAACCGTGAGTACTTGTTCCTTCTTTAAACGTAGTGGTGCGAGGGTGTCCAAGAGCCATAGCCTTTTTAAGGTCTGAAACATGCAAACCGAATGGAGGAAAATGACTTTGATGTTTAACAAGTCGAGAGAGATCTTTTTTATTGTCTGTGTCATAAGTGTGAAAAGTGTATTATTTATGAAGCGCAGGGCGTTTTGGGATGTCGATTTTGTCTATTTTAATACGTGTGTTTATTTTACATAATCGTTTATACTCTATACGCTGATGACTGCTAATGTATGTAAAATGTTGTAATTGCCAAACTGGGATAAAATTGCCTTTGTATGTTTTTACACTGCAGTAACTGTGCTGTTAAAAACACATCGATGAAGTCACACAATGTGTGTATTGTATCTACCATTACAAAGACAGTGAATCTGTGAAGCTCTTTATGTATATACACAAATATCGAAAACGTATGATACCGAAATGGGCCAGTAGAAAATCAATTGAAACTTGCTGTACCTCAGAACCCTTTTTAAATGCATTAAGTGCTGTCTGTTCACCACCAGGTGGAGCCACTGTTTGCATGTGGACATTGCAAGCTACTGTACACGTCATATGTTTTCAATATGAAACAATAAGAGGGTGACCATGTGTTTCTCTGCAATAAAAGTCTAATGTCATACGCCATAATACATTTAACTTGTTTTTTTTTACAGGAAGTAAAGAGGCACGTGAAGCTGGTTTTAAGTATACTTACACAATCAATACGAATGGATTCTTATATCTGGGGAAGGCACCCAAGCAGTAGGCCTAGATGTAAACAAGTCAGGGTGAAAACAATTATTTGATGCTGAGATGGTCTGTGTGCAAATCACTGAGTGCTCTGTGAGCCCTGGCAGTCAACGCAAATGTTGATTTGTAGGAAACAAGTCATGACAGTGCAGCGTTTGAGAAAAGTCTTTTGGTGAAAAGGTCATTCATTATTTACCCTCATGTCATTCCAAACCTGTTTGCCTTTTATTTTTCTTCAGCGGAACACAAATCAAATAGCATGTGAAAGATGTTCATGCTAGCATCGTAACCCAAAATAATTACGCTACTCTTTTCCATGCTACAAAAATATAGGCCTATATATTTACTGAAACCTGCATCTATGAGGATATTTTACACAATAGGGGCCTATTTTTATCCTTCTTTTGTGCTTTTAATAGAGTTAGTTCATTATTAGTTTATGATTTCCCCCACAAGGCCCTTAGCAAACGTAGCAAATCATACCCTCCCCCTATATATATAAACACTCCCATTTTCTGTTAATAAAAAAGTTTGAAAACAAGCAGGATTACAGCCTTCATCCAATACTTTTTCTTTCACACTCTCAATTAACCGTCCTAAACATCTTAGTGTAATGCTCATCATATGGCCTCAGTCTTACTGATTACTAAGCAAAAACGACAGTGATATACTGCTGATATTATGGAGTCCCTCCTGCTCCTGGCTCTCTAGTGGAGGTTTGATGAGGGTAACATCCAGACTCCATCCAATAAAGATTAAAGGAGACCTCTAATCGTGATAAGAACCCCTTTTAAACATCTGCCCATCTGTGCCGTTCTGACATTTTAAGACAACATCTGTGATGAATCCACAATGAAAAGGACACTTGAAGGTTTATATAGGCCCTGATCATTTGATCTAATTTGTCTACATAAGCATTACATTTGAAATGCAGATTATAGTGGCAAACAAAAAGTGTAGTGTAAATGATACAGAAACGTTCCTACATGTTTTCTCTGTCTTAACGAGCATTTGCTTCCACTGTATCACATAACAATAAGCTGAACCTCCCTGGGATAGGAAATAGAGTTAGTATTGGATAAACAGTTTGGTTTCTGAGCTGAATATTATATTTTGAGGCTTCTTGGTGGTCAAAACATAATATCGTAACTTAATGAATATGCTTAATAAAATAACAATAATGAATTCACTTTATAATAAAACATTTTTGTCAATCATTAAATTACATATAATATATGTAATTTTTTTATCTAGATTCATCTAAATCTAGGTTTAGATCATTAATTAATGTACAACCAGATATTTATAAATGTAATGAAACCTGTTTCACATGTATTCCTGTATATAATAGAATGCATTCATAGCATCTTTTTAAAATACACACGTTGTAAAATAATAAAGTAATATGAAAGGACAGAAATGACAAAATCCCCCATTTATTGAATGCTTAATGCACTCATTATTTAAGCTATATGAGGGATAATATAATACAGATTCAGTGAGACATCAAATACAGCTATATTGGGACCCCCTCCCTTGATATATCAAGCACATGGACTGACTTTGTGTCTGGCTGTCTGAGGATAGCGTTAGCTTGCATGTAGCCACCCAAATATGCTGTGAGGGAGTGTCAGCCAATAAAAATGGTGCCTGTGCAATTGCTATGGTAACATGTTGCCATGGGAACCACCTAGGCTTAGAAAATGCACTGTATTGCTAAATAAAACTCTGTCTTGTATGTTTTGCGAAAGGAACATGCTCAAGACTCTTTCATCTGAGGTTTTTTAGAAATCATGCAAGGTCAACAACAGCCTGCTCCCATCATGTGACTGTGCGTATACAGAAGCACAACATGGAGAGACATTATGTGGAGGTGGGATGGGTGAAGCCTGATGCAAAGCTGAAAACAAAGGCTACATCCTCACAGCAGCGGGATACTATCACATCTGCCCACATGCGTTGCAGACAAAACGCATGCTAATAACTACATGTCGTGTGAAAGCACAGCTAGTACTCGCAACCCCAGGCAGTTGACTCCATCCATGGCACCCTCAGATCTTCCGTAATACACTGAAGACCTTAACCGAGCGGTGACCTTTTCTTTGGTCCTGAGCCTAATAGTATTTTGTGCATGGCTTCTTGGCTGTACCGGGCCAGAGGGATTTGTTGTGATGTTGCAAATGATGATGTGTTGATGTGAGCCAATGAAAAATAATCTGCAGCTTTCGCAGCGCAGGGGCATGGGGTGGCAGTACCAACTCAGACTCGCGGCACATGCCGTTTAACGTGCCAGTCATGCTGCCTGAGGTAGAGAGAGAAAGAGTGAGAGATCGAGCAAGTGGAGGAGGGGAGAGCTAAAGTGAGTGCAATGGATAAGAGAGAAAGAGGTGCAATGATGGAAAAAGACATGCAGACAAACATTAAGTCAGACCTCTAGGCAAAAACCACAATGAATGCCTATATGTGATTTATTGCATGAGCCACAATGATCCAAGACGGGAAAAGAGGCTTTCATTGGTTTAAAAATTGCAATGGTTTAAATAAATTTACATTGGACATGAAGTGGCAACCAAACACAGTACCAAAATTGTTTAATTAATTAGGGATGAGCAAAAATGTTTCAATAATAATTATAATAACAATAATAATTATTATAATGAAACCTTTATATTATTATTAATTGACATATTTTTATTTTGCATAATTATTTGGTTAGTTGCATTTAGCTCCAGCTATTCTCTGTACATCAACCTGTTGTTGAGAACCAGTGATTTAAATCACATCAAACATCAAAAGGACTGAATGAGTGGATCATTTGAAAATAATCACTGAACACAAGTGTCCTCTGGAGGGGGTCAGCTTCATGTTAATATAAAGGCCTGAAATGGCCCAGCTTTAAATGTTAAAGGAGTTTCCGGCAATAGCATGGCATTAGCCTATCAACGGCAAGGCCATGCATGGTTTTTATTCCCACAAGTAACTCACTGCATACTTTGAGTGTAGCCTACTGTATGTAAGTTAAAGTATAAAAGCATCTCCTAAATAAACGAATGTGAAAGTCAGGTATTGCACAATGAGGTTATTTAGCAATGAAGCCATTAAAAAGTACCGGAAAATACATTCTGTTTCCATTGCACTTACATTCTTTCACTGTGATGCAGACATAATACCGTACTAAAAACAGTTTACAGTGATAAAAACATGTGGAGCCACAACACAACACCGCTACTAAATCCACAGCGAATCAGACAATGCTGCTGGTGAACGAGCGACTCTTGTGAGCCGATTCTTAAATGGATCAAAACACAGCCAGTTTATATTGCGTTTTACTTTATTTTATAAAGTATTTCTAACAAAACTCATAACTAACTCATAGTCTTTCATTCTAGTTTTAACTAGGCCTACACATTGTCATATGAAGACAGAATTATTTTAAATCCCGCGTTTAGTTGTAAACTTTAGGCCAATGTGTTTTATTCATTAAAGAGAATCGACTCAATTAGGGTCATTCATTCGTGAATCAGACTGCCCCGATTGCCCATGTTTTTGATTCTCTAAAAAGAACCGGCTTACAGGGGTCATACGTTTAAGAATTGGACACTGATTGGCCTGTTACTGAACAAGTTCAATTGCTGCCGGGAGTTTTGTTATACAGCACTTGTTCCCTGGTCGGTTTACAATGCTTTGGTGTCATTCATAGGGATAAAAGACTAGGAGACAGATTCAACTGAATTTACCCCCTTCCATCTTGTGACCGATAGGCGGGTATTCAGCTCACCCGCTTTCTGACCGTTATAATCGGATCTTTTGTTTAAATGTTGGCGGGCCGTTCTGGGCCGGAGAAAACTAGGCAGCTGATATCTGCCTCTCCATTGTGCATTTTGATCGAGGCGGCTACCAGCATTACAACTTTATACTGGAGCAACCGTCAGCGCTCCCTCCTAGGAGACGCTGGTATTTTTCCACTTGGGCACCATTTGGGAGAGACACAAAAGGAAAAGTGCCAAGGAGAACAGTTTAGATTGTGTAAAGAGACTACAGTCTCATTGTCGAGTGTAATGGTAACTTTTCCTGGAACAGTGTGCTTTATTTGGGGAATCATCTGTAATGATTACGCCTAGCAAGGGATGAATATTGTCCACAAGCTAGTCAAACATCAGTTGATACATTTAGTTAAAACCTTTTAGCACAGGAACTGCATGCAGTTATGGAAGCCAGTTTCGGCCACGGAATAAAACAATTAAAATCTTAATTGCAATGTTTTGTCTCACAATTTTTTCCCCTCAGAATTCTTAGTTTATCTTAAAGTCGGCATGAAATGGAAGTCTTTTCTTTCCTATTGTAAGGTATCTGAGTAAAAAAGGCTTCTCGAACAAGAAAAACTTTACCTGATTTTACCCATCAGGAATTGATTGGATCTTTGTTGTTTGCTATTGTTGCAATATATTATGAGTGAGGTTGTCCTGCCGAAAAACACATCATCAGAGAACTGAGAGAAGAGAAGAGGGCTGCGTATAAGTCAATTTTTTATGTCTTTCCCTCGCCCTTGATCACTTCAAATCCGCTATGGAGCTGATTTATCATTTACCTCTTTTTCCCCTTATGAATTTATTTTACGCACCATTCTATAGGCCTGTATGTATGCTTCGCCTGAAAAAATATAAAAAATACACGAATAGTTATAACAGGTAACTACAAGTATGCAGGTTAAAAAACAAAATAACTCCAATAACATACACTAGAGTTGTGTGGGTGGGGGTAACATGACCTGCTGTGACATGACATCACAATTGTGTTGCATTGTGGTCTATAGATCTGCCTGAAGTGTTATTGGCTGCACCCGAAAACGTAGGCAGCTAACTTGTTGCCTCGCTGCCTTATCAGGTAATGACAGGCAGCATTTGCACGAACAATTTCGGACAGACTTCTGAGGCAGTGTTATGGTTTAATGATCTACAGCAAAATAGAGCAAGCTTTGGTGAAAACTAAGTGAATATTTAATGACTACCGGTAATTTCTTGCTTGAAATGACATTATAAGTGGAAAACATGAATCAAAAATGTACATACAAACTGACCAGCCGCAAATTTCAGGCGCCATATTTATTTTTTTAGCTCAACTGTCACAGAACGGAAAGCACAGGATTGGAGGATATCAAAGGCAGCAAAGGATTCATCTTTGCTGCCTTCAAAAATCGATCAGATGAAGGTATCCCAGCCAGGAGATGTGCCTTGATGCCTTCTGAGCTTGTAATGCATCCTCCGAAGGCAGCATTTATCATTTTTCGGATGCTGCCATTGAGTAGACTCGCTCCCTCTGTCAAAAATGAGGCGTTGAGGGTAGCCTATAGTCCAAGTAAACTTAAGCAGTTGAATGCACTTCAAAATGGTGGCAGGGATTCCCCCCAAGGGGAAGTGCTTAGAGATGTTTGCTAGTGTATGGCTGCATCCGAAAACTTATGCAGCTGACTTGTTGCCTTGCTGCCTTATCAGGCAATGACTTTGCAAGCTGCGTTTGTGCATGTAGGTACCTCACAAAACTGAATCTGATTTCGGACTTCCGAGGCAGCATAACGGTTTAATGATCTAGAGCAAAATAGAGCGAGCTTTGATGATAACTGGTGGTGGGGGGTATACTGTTGGGCCATCATGCATATATGATTACCTTTTACATAAGCATAAAAATGTACAATGTCAGGTTCACTTGGGTCACAGAGGCAAAATAATAAAAAAATAAAATAAAATAAATCCTGGAGTGGGGCTGGCTGGACATCCCAACACAGAGAGGAGTGCTTCATTAATCTGTAATTCATCACCAGCTTATTCACCCTCTAATGGAGGCAGCACAGATCACATGTTAAACTTGGATCCTAGTGATGTAATGGCAAACAAATGCTGCATTAACTGCTTAATACATTAGTGACGAATTACCATGATAAAGCCATTCAATGACAGGCCCTTACATACTCATTTTTAAATATATACTGTATATATTTTCTATTTGTTGCCTTTTCTATTTGTTTCCTTTCTCTGGGGGGCTTTAGGAGACAGAGCAGAAAGACAAGGGGAGGGGATGTGTTTGTGTGAAAAAAGCATGTGCAACCAGTATGTTATTGTGGTTAGGGTATGGGAGGGGCATCACTCTTATGGAAGCTAACATCCCCCACTCCAAAGAGGAGGAACATTACATAACACCATGGCATTACGTTTCATGACATCATCCAAAGAGCCAACTAAAAATTTGATGACTTCAGCCTAGGCACTGGAAAAAAAACTCTGTCTCAAAAAAGCAAACCAGCATTCAAATAAATTTTTTTTGCTGTACCTATTCAGGCTAGTGTGTATTCAGTGGTCCATTAGAGAGAGAGAGAGAGAGTCTCTCTGCCGCTCAGTGGTTCTGCAAACTGGGTCACTGTTAGCGGTGGGAAATTAAACGCACATATCTATCTGTCTGTCTGCCTGCAGACATTTTGATCCTCAATCCTGCCAATAGATGTTCCAATGCATTTATCAGAATGTATTTTGCCATTAATGTATGCACATCTGGTCCACATGGGTCAGTCAAAGTGCACATCTGGCTGTGGATAGACTGGCTTTTAAAAACATTTTTACAGATCAAGTATCAGTTTTTTGGTTTGTAGCCTGACACATAACGAAGGAAGATCAATAGGACGTGGTGTTTTTCATCATGATCAATTTGTATTGACAATTTTGTACTGTATACTAAAAGACTTAAACCTTAAAACCATTGTTGGACTGTTTTGGTGTCTGAATATACACATATATATACACATATATTGGATAGTTTTGATAAATACTTACATGATGCATTCAAACACTAGCGTTCCTTTAAAATGCCAATCAGCGACATGTGTGATAAGCAACACATGTGTAGCAAGTCTCTGAAAGGCCTGCTGATGAATTTAATTTAAAATGCTAAAATAGCTTTTATGATAGCCTCTGGCCCCAGTAATACCAGCCCAAAAGTTTCCTTGGCAGGTTTTTTTTTTTTTTCAGCTTTCTTTGTGTCTTTGTGTAAGACACCAGAGACCCTAGACAGGGCGAGGCATCTAAGCACCATCTGCTCCCCCTTTTCCCTGGGCAGCTTACTAAATGTCTCCCCCCCACACAGGATGAATGAGATCCAGGGTGGGGCAGGAGGAGACTGGCAGAGCATGATACAAGCAATTTTGGAGAGAGATAAGGCCTAGGAAAATATTAGAGAGATATTTAACTGAGGAGCAAAAAAAAAATGTATATATAATAATGCATAATGATGTAATGCAACATTATAATAATTATAGTTAATAATAATAATGTAATGCAAATGTATGCCATTAAGTGTTGTATTTTTCCTTTGGATAAGAGCATCTGCAATTAAGTTGTTATTTGCAATGTAATATTTATGCATTTAAAATAGTCAAAACAAGTAACTGATTCCAAACAGTCAGAGACCAAGACCATTCAGTGACACAGAAACAAACACCAGCCACAAGACAGTTAAAACAAGTCAGCTTGAAACGCAGTGCTGAGACTATCAGCTCTGCCATTTAGCTAAAGTTCATGCAATGACAGAGGATTCACCGAGGCATCGGAAAGAACAGAAGCAAAACAATCACTAATGCCAAGTGAACTGTTAATTGCCAGATTGCTTTGCTCTAAAAACAATTTGTAAAGTAGGTCACATGTTGCTGCTTTGTTCTAATAATTTATTGGGCTGTATATCTCTGCATGACTAGATGGGTGAGGTCACGTAAAGCCTCATCTCATATTACCTTTAAGTTACTTTTTAAGGAAAATAAATTTGCTAGTCTCAAGTTGTCATTTTTATAATTTATGACTCCATTTCTATACATAAATAAGCAAGCATTATACTGTGTAAATGTGAAGGCGGCGGTCATATATATGCCAATCATTTAAAAGTAAATTAGGACTACGATCTTATTACGCAGCTGAAATTATAGCGTAGGCCTACTACATATCCCAGAGTTCTCTACTCGACAGTCATTGGTCACATCAAAATATGACGTAACACATTTTGGTCCTCTTTTGCGCGAACGGTTGATGCTGAGGCAGAGAGGAATCTGCGCGCGGTCAACTCTGGCTCTGATTTCCACTATATCTAAAGGTGTGTGCTTTTTGTTTTCAAATATTAATATTTTTGTAATGTATGCCAACCGTTCCTCACGTCACAGGCAATGAAAGTATCAAAACTGTAAACATTTACAGGGTTACATTTTTTAAGTAACACCATTATGTATCTCAGTCTTTGGGGAGGGGACGTAGATAATAGACATCTACTAGGGCATCGAGAATATTCTGTATGGTTAGATAGTTACCGTAACAAAGACAGTCCATTAATTTAAAAATAGCCATCGCAGCTGCTCGTCGTCGCGCGACCAGTAAGATTTTGTGTTTACGTCGTTTAATCGGTAACGTAACGTTGGCTAGGAATTGTGCAAATGATCGAGGTGCAGCTCAACATTAGCCAACTGGCTCTTATTAGTTCATTTTGGAATGTTTATTTTGTCGTTTTGCTGTTGCTGACACAGACTTGAACGGTTTTTTAAAATGTTATCTCAAATTTGAACAATAAGCCCGCCATATAACGTTAGTCCAAATACGTGACAAGTGATCTAAGGGTCTCGACGTCTTTTGTCTTCGTTGTTTGTGCATTCACCTACTAATCCGGACAAATTATTTTATTTATCTTCGCATGCATCAATATCATCGATTAATAAATAGCAATATGCATTTTGCATGTCAGCGCTGAGATTATTCTTTTCAGTGGGCAGTGCAGTAGCCTAGTGTCTGGTGTGAAATGGGAGAGATTTGGGTGTGATCTTGTTTGCTGGAAACGGGTCATACATTCATACCATTATTTGTAAAGGTTGCATTTAATATTAGCATGTTCCTTGAACATTATTAGGCTATCATCATTGTTATTTAATATAGTGTAGTATGTAATATTATGGATTTTTGCATGATGTTAAAATGGGGGTTCAGGGTGTATCTCGGCCATCTATTGTCTCCAGATGAGATCCTGCATCCCATCGGACAAACACTAGTGCTGGATGTTAATATTCAGCCATCGAGTGATGATTTGTTGTCAGGTCATAGGCTATTTAAGATGTCAAGTTTGTGTAATACTTAATATGCTACGAATTTGTACAACGAACTAACGTTAGCTCGAGGATCACTGCCCTGTTTGTCTTTGTTCGTTTCTTACACAATATCCCCTTTGTTTCTCTCAATGACCAGTTCGATCACATTACATTACAAAAATATATGATTTGTTTTCTCTACATTTCACCCGAGTGGACACCCTGTATTGCAGATTATAATTGAACTTTTATCGTTTAATTGGTTGACGATGACAGCACGTCTGAATAGATGGATCCGGTGGTTATTGTCCTGGCAGCGACTCGTCCTTTTCTTGGCTTTCAGCAAAAAAGAAGGATATATTGCCATTTAATAGGCAGGACATTTTGCATTTTTAACAAGAGTTTTGTCTTGCTTGTTTCCTTCCCATAATATTATTCACTTAGTAAATTATGCATGACTATTTTGGCGACGCCACTCCCTCAAATAGTGTGCTATTTATAGTTATTTATGTTTTTTTTTTTTTTTTATATATCAGCAGAGACTGATTCCACTCAAATGGATTTTTCATGAATAGCTTACCTTGAAGATGATAGAAAGGCTGTTGTATAGCTCAGGCTTGTTTACAATATATGAATGTTATTACTTGTTTACAATATGTGACAGAATACAGATGATTAAGAGAAAATAATGTGTAAGCATAAGTTGCATCAATGTTAGTAGCACAATGTTTATATTATTATATGCTTTCATTTGGCAGGTGTGTGAAACCTTCGAGGTTAGAAGTGCAATGGCGTCCTCTGGAGGTAAGAAGTGATTTCTAAATCAATATGCTTCACTATAACCATAATCTAAATAAAGTCATTCTGCAAAGAAAATGGAGCGTCGATTATTAAATGCAATGCTGTTTCGTTCATAGACTTTCAGGTTAAGGAACTGGACAAGCGTGCCTCAGGACAGGCTTTTGAAGTCATCCTGAGTCCTACGGCTCCAGATGCCAAGGGAGAATTCCCTCTTTCTACCCCCAAGAAGAAGGAGGTATCTCTGGATGAGATCCAGAAAAAGCTGGATGCAGCAGAGGAGAGACGCAAGGTAAGTGGTTGTTTAGCAATGAATTGCATACTGATCCTGCATTCTGTTCCTCATTTTTTTTCTTCATTTGTTCCTCATGTTAGAACCATGAGGCAGAGGTCCTGAAGCATTTGGCTGAGAAACGAGAGCATGAGAAGGAGGTCCTTCAGAAAGCAATGGAGGAGAACAACAACTTCAGCAAGATGGCAGAGGAGAAGCTTAACCAGAAAATGGAAGCCAACAAAGAAAACCGCACAGCACGCATGGCAGCTATGAACGAGAAATTCAAAGAGAAGGTGTGTGTGTGTGTGTATAGATGAATACATACAGTATGCTTTGTGTTTTACTCCATAAAACTTTAGTTCTATTGAATAATACATTATTTTAATGGACATTTGCTTCTTTATTTTAGGACAAGAAGCTTGAAGAGGTACGAAAGAACAAAGAAACAAAAGAGGGGGGCGAGGATGAAAACTAAGTTTCCTCTCTCATTTTCCTTTTCATTTAGGGTATAGTGTTTTTTTTTTTAATGTATCCAAAGATTTATTTTTTTGTTCCATTAAATGGCCTGTTTTCCATGTTTGGATCCATGTACTTGCCACTTTTTTATTAAGGGGTTTTGGGGGAAAGCTGGTGCACAACATTTCATCACTGTGTGTATTCAGTTGTGTCTTTCATCATCCCCTCTAACCTGTAGATTTGTCTAGTTGCAGCTCTATAGCATTTAAAATGAGCAGTGTTTTACTGATAGGGATGCATGCCTGTGTTATGCATAGGTCTAATATATACTTGGTATATTGCATTGTGCACCTGTTCCCTTGTATGTCAGTACTGCCATCCTTTGAGCTTAATAAAGTTGCACAGTTGTTTGTTATGGTACCAGTTTTGCCACTGCCTCTTTGTTGATCTGCTGTCAGCCAGAATGTAATGTGGAGTAAAATAACTTCTTAAAATTTGTACATTTTGGAGATGAATGGCAGTTTCTGTAATTCTACATAGAAAAAAAAAAAAAATTTTGCCCAAATAATAATTTAATCTTTTGGGACACTTTTTGATGTACTCTTTATAATCTGCATGATATTTTTCGTGTTAATACTAAACATTATCCACAAGCATTTCCTTAACTAGATCATACTTGTAGTAAATCATACCTAATGTTACGAATGAAAAAAAAAAAAAAAAATGTTTCCTACTTGGAAAGGAACGAGGTAAAAAAAGACTATAAAAATCTTATTGTAACACTTTACAATAAGGTTTTATTAGTTACCATTAGTTATCATGAACTTATTATAAACAGCACTTCTACCGCATTTATTAATCTTTGTTAACATTTACTAATACATTATTAAAATCAAAAGTTGTATTTGTTAAAACTAATTAATGCACTGTGAAGTAACATGAACAAACAATGAAGCTGTTAACTGATGTTAACAAGATGGACAAATACAGTAAATAATGTATTGTTCATGTTAGTTCATGGTCAGTTAATACATGAACTAATGTTAACAAATGAAACCTGATTTTAGTGTTACCAGAAAATCTAATAAAATACGTCGCTTGAGATTGTTTTTGAACTATACTGACATCTAGTGGTTTGAGATTGTCAAACAGGTATTGGAAAAGGTTTTTGTGAAAAATCTCAAAATGATTTCAGAATTTTTTTTTTTTGACATAATCAATTATTATGGATTTATCCTTTTTTGCCAAAATATAGTTACTTGCATGAAAATGTATTGCTTTGCAATGATGAATGGCTTGTCCACATGCTGTCACGTTATTATGTGTTAAGAAGTAGTGCATCAATCTGAACTCCCCTTAGTAGATCAATAAATAAAAAAATAGATCATGCCCAGTTATATGTTGTTTGAATAAACGTTTTTTTAATTGAATAAAATAAAATAAAAATGAAATCATGTGCTTGTCTGTGTCATAGGAAGGTTTATGAAGGTCAAATTACCTCCAGTCATCCACATGCTGTTATGACCCAGCCTGAATGATTCAGTCACTACAGTACTGTAGACAGAAAAGCCTATCAATATGACATACAATTAAATTTACAACAGGAAGTCTTGAATAATTTTATTCTGCCTCTCTGAAAACTTTATGCTGGTACAATACTGCAAATTGAATGGAAATATGCTATTATTACTTGACTGACAGAAATATTTTGCCTTCCTGTGTCTAAATTCACAATGTGGATCTTTGTTTCCACTGTGAACGGAGTATGACAAGGACACATTGTCAGCCAGAGTGCCTGTGTGGGTGATGAGATAAGCCTTCACATTCACATAGTTTAACTTTAGCACAAGAAGAGAAAACAGTACATTCACAATGTGTACATATTAGACAAATTATGTACAATTAAAATGACCGTTAAATTTAATTAATTGCAATTACAGGACATTAAAAATGTAGTGTTTAAATATGTATACCGGTACATGTGGCTTTTGCCTAATACAGTATGTGCTGTTAACTCTGAATGTAGGGGAATTTGCTACTTTACACAGTAGCACAAATATATGGGCACATATATATGTGATATGTGCAATTTATAAAATATATCCCATAATATATATGTATCTACACATATTTTATCGGTGTGATACCTCAGTGGCTCTCACATCGCCTTTTATTAAAGAGGGCATGTAGGCGGTATTAATAAAAAGAGGGTAGTTTCACATTTCACAGCCCATACATTTGACAGGGTGTCGCCACCTTAAAGGGTGTTTCCTATTGGCGAGTTACTAGACGAAGGCGGGGACAATGCTCTTCGGTCTTTATGATTGGACAGTTTACATGCCCATCAAAAATCTTTAGACGTCCATCTGACAGCGGTACTGCAGGGAGCTGACAGGAGCCTCTCCCGCTCAACACATTTTTACGTAATTTTTCATTAAGAAATTTTCTCTGTTTTATTTAGCTTCCTCAAGCTTCCTCACGCATATGAAGGCGCGGTTAAATGCAGTTCTCTGACTGAGGGGATTATCCTCTTCAAAGGTAAACCAGTTCATTTACCGATCATTTGTTTAAGGCTAAATGAAAGGTGAAAACTATATCCACCCTATGCAGTATGCACTATATTCTTTTAGATAAAGTAAAAAATAAACATACATAGCCTTTGTGTTGAACCGTTAAGGTGTACAAACGGGGGGAAGGAATTATCATAGCTCAAAATAGATTATTATGTTGGGTTGTTGCTTGCACCTGTAGACGTTGAATTTCGTCAAGACATTTCATTGTTGCGCTTCCGGCGTCTCACGTTTCTTTTTCGAGATTTTACGAGACAGCTTGAGGGTGTGGAAAGGGTTGTCTGCCTTTTGGGATGCCATCACTAAAACTGTCCACAGCTTCCCCCTTCTATTACGTCTTTTTAACAGTTTCGAAAATTAAAAATTATTATTTTCCCAGACCTTTTGTTTTCCAGACATTATGATCGATGATTTCGTTTGATCAGTTTCGTCCTCATTAATTAATGTGCACGAGGAGCTTTACGCAGCGAGCTGATGTTACGTAAGCGGCGAGAAGAGACGCCCCGTTGTACATCACGTTACCTTAATTTTCAGGGATGAACCAGTTTTTGCTACCAAAAAAGAAATAAACAGTTTTTGGAAACTATTCGGTAACGTTTTTTGATAAAATAACATTTTAATGATCCTGATATTTAATTTTAGCAGTATCGATTTGCATGGATCGTTTAGATTGTGGTTTGCATTCAAATAGAATGAAAATAACTTAACCAATAAAAAGTATAGGCCACGATCTTAAAAACATACCAATTAAAACGTTTCAAAAACGCAAACCTTTAAAAATATAACGGTTCTGCAACTTCAGGTACGTTTATGTTCTAGTGGTTGATTTTATATCAAAACTAACAGGGTTCATCTTATTTCTTTTTGTTGAAATTCACATTAAAATGTGTTGGAAACTTTTTATTATGTCTTCATGATTTATTTTTCAAATGTGTATTTTTTAAAATTGTTTTATCCAGCTCAGAACTATGAAAATGTCTACAACTTTGATAACCTTAGAAACGGAGAGTCATTTAAAGTTATTGTGAGCCAAAGTTGTATATTGTGAGTCATTTACAAACAATCTTTAATTTAGTTAAATTAAACAAAACAAAAAAATATCAAAGTAAATGTTTGCTATGTATTTGTCCTCAGCATGACAAATCATTTCCATGACCATCATTTCCTCCACAGAATGTTGTACAATACATTATCTGAGCTGTAGTGTACATTTTTCTGACTCATATGTGATGCATAAATTCAAACTGTTGGTAGACAAATTAAGTGGTGAGAGTGTAAAAAAGCATTGTATTTAGATCTTTTCTCTTGTGAACTTACCAAAAAATGTGAGGGTAATATTTAACTGTTTAATACTTTCCCCAAACAGATTTCACGCTAGACGAGCGCTTAATTTTTCCTCACTATGGCGACGGTTGTGATGGAGCAGATTGGGCGGCTGTTCATCAATGCACAGCAACTTCGCCAGATCCCACGTTTCCTGGAGTCAGCTTTCCCTAAACTGCCTTGTACTGTGATGGTGAGCGATGTGCCGTGGGTTTTCCGCGAGTCACACATATTCACGGGCTACCGGCCGCCTGACCAGAACTGGCGCTACTACTTCCTCACTCTGTTTCAGAGGCATAATGAGTCTGTAAATGTGTGGACACACCTGCTGGCCTCCCTCATTATCTTAGTCAAGTTTCAGGAGCTGTCTGAAACTGTGGATTTCCTGCGAGACCCGCACGCCCAGCCGATGTTCATCTTGCTCCTAGCTGCGTTCACCTACCTGGGCTGCAGTGCGCTGGCCCACCTACTCTCAGCCAAGTCTGAGCTCTCCCATTACACCTTTTATTTTTTGGACTATGTGGGCGTAGCCGTTTACCAGTATGGCAGCGCCCTGGCCCACTACTATTACGTTGTTGAAGAAGAATGGCACGCTCAAGTGCGAAGCTTTTTCTTGCCAGCTGCAGCCTTCCTGGCCTGGCTGTCCTGTACGGGCTGCTGCTACGGCAAGTACGCCAGCCCAAGTTTGCCCAAGTTCGTTCACAAGCTATTCCAGGTGGTGCCCTCGGGCCTGGCCTACTGTTTAGACATCAGTCCGGTGTTCCATCGCATCTATAGATGCTACAGCTCCGAACAAGGCTGTGCTGACCAGGTGGTGGTCTACCACTGCTATCAGGTCCTCTTCTTTCTGATCAGCGCCTACTTCTTCTCGTACCCCCATCCGGAGCGCTGGCTCCCGGGATGTTGCGACTTCATCGGACAGGGCCATCAGATTTTCCACGTGTTCCTTGTGCTCTGCACTCTAGTGCAGATCGAAGCTGTGCGAATGGATTTCAGCGAGAGAAGACCTCTCTACGAACGTCTTCATGGTGACTTGGCTCACGATGCAGTGGCTCTTTTTATCTTCACAGCGTGTTGCAGCGCTCTCACTGCGTTCTATGTGCGTAAACGGGTGAAGGCGTATCTAGAAGAGAAGCAGGAGTAGATGTCATGGCAGGGACTTTGCTTGCACATGTAGGAGGGATTGCACTGGTCTACAACAACTGAAGCAACCTACAATAAAGGACCTTCTTATTATTTTTCAGTTGATCCCATATTTGCTGTTAATGGTTTTATTATGTGGCCTGCCAGTGCATTTTGAACCAACTGCTTTCTGTTAACCAAACTGGTGACATGCTTTAAAACCGCATTACTCATTGAGAATGGCTCTAAAACAATGGATTGCTTGCTGGAAGGTGCTCAGTTCCTAAGCGGATCTGTTTGATAAGTGCCATTCCAACCTAATAAACCCAGTTTACGTGAGATCTGTGTGGGAATGTCAGCATTTTGCTGACAGGTTAGTTTGCATACTGGATAGTGTATGTAGACCATAACTGGATATGTTCATACTTGCATTGTGCCTCTAAATCCAACCTAATTTTGGCGTAGTGTGCTGGTCTTAATTATTTGTTACTCACATGTCATTTACACATTTGCCAGACATATTATATTGGATTCAAAGTCCCCCCCCCCCCCCCTGTATTCCCTGTAAATCAAACCCAATAACATTGGCTTTGCAAGAGCCACATGCTACTGTAACAAGAATGCACACTGGAAATTAAAATGTGAGTAAATAAAGTTCCCACGCCATTAGACCAGTGCAATTATCAAAATGTGGATCTCAGATGAACCGAATTTGGATGTCAGGTAAATGCACAGGTCTTAAACCATGACAGAAATGTTACAAACTCCATAAGGAATACCTTACTGAAAGATGACTGATTTTTAACCAGTTTCTCTTTAATTAATCAGATCAAATTCCGACCTCTACAGTGCTTTTTAGATTTTAAACAACAATTCTCGGTTTTGGCTTCACTTATTTCAACAGAGCAATGCAAATCAGTGTCAAATTGACTTCTGACTTGCCTTACAGTGCGTCGAACCCATCCAGTGCCATGTTAAGGTTAGTTTAGAAATACCTGCGAATTGCAATCGATTGGTTTTGCACTGCCAGTGCACACTTCCCTGCCTTTTAGATGTATATAGCCAGTGAAGAGGACTAAAATGCCAGATGCTATGAAAAAGACAGTAGGCAGGATGTGATGTCACTGGATTTAAGTATAGGGGTTGTAGCTCAGTGGTAGAGTGCAAGCAATGTTGGACTAGGGCAGTCGTGGCCTAATGGTTAGAGTCAGAAGGTAACCTGAAGGTTGTGGATTTGATTCTCAATACCGGCAGGAAATGACTGAGTTGTGTGTGTGTGTGTGTGTGTCCATTACTCGCTGCTCCTAACGTGTCTTCACTAACTTGGATGGGTTAAATGCAGAGGACATATTCCAAATATGGGTTACCATACTTGGCCTTCACTTCATGTCACTCACTTGTATAGTCAAATTGAAGGATTTCAATGCAACAACTGGCTGATTATTAATTTGACGCAAAAATGAAAAACTGTACTTTATGATTCTCAAACTTATTAGAAAGTTGCTCATTGACATTTTTTTGCAAAATGTTACAATAGAGAGTTCATCCAAAAATGAAAATCCATCATTTACTCACCCTCATGTTGTTCTAAACCTGTATTAAATTTTAAAGAATCCTCAAACTGTTTTTTGTTCAAACAATGAAGGTCAATGGGGTCCAAAATAACATTGGATTACATTGATTTTCATTGTAAATGATGGCAGAATGTTAATTTTTGGGTGAACTTTCACAGCCAAAGAGGCTTTTGAGAAACAATGACTTATGTCCTTCAATTCTATGATGTCCTTTTGTCATGAAGATGCTCCTTTTGTACACAAGGGCTATAACTACGGTATGGCCTTTACCTTTACTCATACCCTGATATGAATGCCTTTGTGTGTTCTGTGCATACATGGATTTTTCTATTAGAAGTTCCGCACTTTACTTACAAGAACAGTCTGAGCGTCAGAACTAATATGTGTTAAATGTATATTCTAATGTGCCTGACTACATGCATGCTTCCTTGTGTGAGTATACATACAGGTGCTTGTCGTATGTGTGTGCGTTTTTGAATGTATATGTATACCTATGTGAGATGGCTACTGATGAGAAAGGATATGAAGGCTCCATCTTAGTCTGAACCTGTCTGGCCTTTTAATGACCGTGAAATACATCTTGTGTATCTTCCCTTGTTTCAGACCTTGTCCATAACACAGATCCATCAGATAGAAAGTAGAAGGATAATCTACTTTCCCATTGAAGTGATCCATATTCACCTGAGATGAATATTGTGTCACTAGACTGTTGCTGCATTTCCAGTCCCAGAAAAACAAATTGTTGCTGTGGTATGATCCGTTTGAGATAAACTGTAGTAGGCTAAAAAATCAAAGTCATGAAAAACGGTGACCAGCATTTATTTTTTCAACCTGGAACTCAAGGCAGAAAAGGGGGCCATTCACACAGACCATGTTTTTGCGAGACGCTAGATAATGTAATACAAAAAGCAAGGTCTAGGGATGCTTTTTTTAAAAGTTAAACTTATTTTAGCGCTACTTTTTAAAATGGCCTGTCATGCACGCAAGCAGAACGGACAAAGACAGTCTATCGCTTGTTTACCACAAAAAAAGTGTTTAAAACGCGAGACGCAGGGCAGTGGGATGAAAAAAAATGGATTATTTTAACTTGACACAGCATTCTAAAAACAGCGCTCATGCGTGAGATGCTGTAAAAGACGCAAGTGCAACGTGCATGTTTACATAGAAAAGTAATGGAAAAGAGCAGTGAAATGCAAAAATGTGTTCTATGTGAGCAGTCCTTAAGGGTTGAAGTTGAACTTATTTTAACTTGAGCCCCACGTTTTAAGAATACCAGGCCGTGTCATGCGCGAGACTCTGCAAAAGACGCGAGCGCACCAGTCAAACACGTCCGAAAATGGAAAAGTAGCGCAGTGGAATAGAAAAAAGTATTCTGTGTGAACGGCCACTAAGCCATTTTAACAGCACCAGCAGACAACAATGATGTCACAGACTGATGATGTTGTCGGAAGTCTGGAACTGATGAAGTGACTAACGTCAGTTGGCTCAAAATGGTGATTTACAAGGCAAATATCTCAGAAAATTATCACATGGTGGGTGCTTTATTTATTGAAAAACCATAATGATATAAATAAGAAATTATTTTAGAATATTAATTTTTACAGAAGATATTAAACAGAAACAGAATATGTTGTTTTTACTGTTGTACCAGCCTGTGTTAAGGAAACAAATGGACCCTCTGAAATCACACAGAGCGAACAGGCAGGCTGCCAAGAGCTGATGTCACTGAGAAAGACAACAGATGAGGTCATATCCCGGCACGACCGGGATTTGACCTAAAGCCTCAATTCCCGTAATGCTCAAGTGGAATTTTAAGGAACTCTGTAAATGATTTCTGCTAAACTGTGAAATGTCTCTTTCCTAAATTCTACTAATCTACTCACCCCGAAGACACTTAAAGAATCTGAATAGACTTTTCTATTTTAAACATGACCATGTTTAGAGTTTGTTTCAGTGATTGTGTTTCTTTTGTATTGCACTTAATGAAGAGGAAGGACCACTCAGAAAGTTACGTTAGAACCTCTTGATTTCGTTCAGCACTTGAATTCAGTTTTTGACTGTACTCAACCACGAGCCCTTGCACAGAGCTGAACTAACACTCATGTTCTGCTGCAGTGCAGAACTGGAAAATAAAGACTGTGTTAACCTAAACTATACCATTGTGTGTGGAAATGACTGTGTTGATGTACTATGCTATTTAAGTAAATAAACAACTGTGTCCTACCTTCCACTACATGTCATTGTGTTCTCTGTGCAGAAAAGTCCCTTTTTAATATAAAACATCAGTTTGGTGTATGCACACACTAACAAGTTAGTAACAATTGTCGTGAACAAAAAAGCTATTGTAATCCATTCAATCCAACTACAGTGACTGTCACAGCTTCAAATGAAGTGATAAAACAACAATACCAGATCACTTTGAGGGAAAGTTCACCCAAAAAAATGCAAATTCTCTCATTCACTTGGAATGACATGAGAGAGTAAAATGACAGAATTTTCACAATTTGAATCTGAATTTGCAAAAGTGAGCTGTTTGCAATCTAAATCTTGCAATCTTGTAAACTAGTCCAGCTGTGTCTAGCTTATTCCAATAAATGTATGGATGCAATAAATCCATACTCTTTAGTATGGCATGTATGCCAATTATGATATTTTATCCAGCCTATTCATTTGTTTAATCATCATAATAATAATAAAATAAAAATTAGAAACTAGCATCGTCATCTGTGAAAATGTTTTGAAAATTGCAAAATAAAAACCTTAAAATAATTATATGAATTATAAAATATGATATATATATATGTTATATATACGTTTGAAATTGTTCAGCACTTTGGTACACACTGTGTTTTTTAAGGTGCTTTATAAATAAACTTTGATTTGATTTGATATTTTTGCCGGTGATGTGCGTGCTTTGGTCTTGTTTTTGATAAGTCATGAAAGGCGAAATGATTGAACAACAGTCATATTGCGTCAAGTAAAGGCTATTTTTTTATACATTTCTATGAGACTTTTTTTGTAAATGTGTCCTGAATTAATTTATTGCACAGGTGAATCTTGAATTTTACTAATGAAGGGGAATGTAAGGCATTAGATCAACCAGTTCTCTAAATAGCTCAGAGACGCATGTCATGAATCTTCAATCGGAAAGTATAGACAGAGCACAACACGGTTACAATTTTTATAATGGAAGAACAACAAAGAAACAAACAAACCTGGAAGAAGAGGAGGAGTAAGGATGTGTGGTGGAAGGGAGGCAAAACACAAGAGGAGGTAGTAGAGGCAAACGTTTCTGATGAAGGACCACTATTTTGGACCATATTCTCAATCATGATCTTACAATGGCTGAGGCAGGTCGAAAGTATACAGCCAAATGTTGGGAGGACAACTGTTTTCTCAATCATTTCGTAGACAGAACATGTATGTATATTGTATATGTATATATATGTTATATTGACACCGTGACTAGAATTTGGACTATCTTGTTTGTGAACAATTACACAAGGACTTGTCATTCTGATGGCACTGATATTTTTATTGACATAAACACTAGATAAACTAAGGATTTTGAGCAAGTTACAGGCTTTTGCTGGTAATCCATTGTGTGGTGCTGTTTGTAGGCCTACTAATTGTTTTGAGAAATGCACATCAAGAAATGCACTAAAGCGACTGAGACAAACTGTAATGAGAAAATATGTCTGTAAAACCACATGCACCCACCACAAGATGGCAGTGTTGTCTGAGACAACATTGAACAATAATGTTGTTGCAAAGTGAATGTCGCACAATCCTTTTCAGCTATTTAACACCACAACACTTATGTGAAACAGCCTCTGTATTTTACATCAAAACATTCATTGTGTCACCTACAACCAATGATCTCACCTGCTCGTCTTATTTTTTAACATGCACTTATATTTTTTAGTTGTGGTGTGTTATTCTCTTTCTTGTGGAAATGTTGGCTATGAGTCACATCTTCCCATCAGACCTCTTTAGAAAAGTGAGAAGAGTGCAAGGCTTGACACACAACATCCAAGCTCTGATCACATTCATATAGGCTGCAAGTTCCATTTCAACAAGGCCACGCGGGCTGGCGTTTTCACACCTGAAAGTCCGCACCAAGGTCCGAACCAAAGTTCATGTTTTGATACATTTAATACATTCGTTAAGTTTTGGTTTGGTTTCACATTGCAATTATGCGAGCGCACTAAAGAACTTACATGGCATACTTGCGTCCTGTCGTCATCATCTATGTGGGCTGCATCTTGACATAGGCTTCTTTGAGATGCGAGAGTAGGCGACTGCAGTGAGGGGAGGAGTGAAAAGAGTCCAGGCAAGACGGACCTCTCTTCTCGCAGTGGATCAGACACCTGTGAGATCAAAGACGGATATCGCGGGATTCACGCTCGTGCACAGTGTTGCTACTGGATGTAATTTAAAGGGTTAGTTCACCCAAAAATTAAAATTAAGTCATTAATTACTCACCCCCATGCTGTGCCAACCCCGTAAGGCCTTCGTTCGTCCTCGGAACACAAATGAAGATATTTATGATTAAATCTGAGAGGTTTATGACTGCTACATAGGCTCCCTAAGGGAATGACACCGGACGGCCCAGAAAGTCATTAAAGAAAATGTTTAAATATTCCATGTCACAACAGTGGCTCAACTATAAGTTTATCAAGCGACGAGAATACTTTTTGTGCGAAAAAACAAACAAAAATAACGACTTTATTCGACTATTCCTTTTCTTCCTTGTAGGCCTGAAACGAGACTTCAAGAGATTTCCACGACGCATGCGCGAGAATTGCGATCTCCTTCAACTACTTCAGTTAAGTTCTCGCGCGTGCGCGTCGTGGAAATCTCTTGAAGTCTCGTTTCAGGCCTACAAGGAAGAAAAGGAATAGAAACATTTTCTACATTTTGGAATATTTAAACATTTTCTTTAATGACTTTCTGGGCCGTCCGGTGTCATTCCCTTAGGGAGCCTATGTAGCAGTCATAAACCTCTCAGATTTAATCATAAATATCTTAATTTGTGTTCCGAAGACGAACGAAGGCCTTACGGGGTTGGTACAGCATGGGGGTGAGTAATTAATGACTTAATTTTCATTTTTGGGTGAACTAACCCTTTAAGTTCTGTTGCTATATGAAAATAAATATAATGAACAAGACAATCAAAGTAGGATACTTGTTATTTAATTCCATTCCAAATACGTGTTTATCAATCATTTATTATTATTATTATATGTTTATAAATATTTTTTTTAAATAAAATTACATCACATAACCCATATAGAGATCACACTGTCAAAAAGTTTGGAAATATTCGCTCATAATTTATACACATAAAAACATGATATCAGAGTTTTGAAATTAAACATTTTAAAAGAGAACAATACATCACGATTGTTTAAACCAATGAGTATTAAGCTGTGTCGTCAGCAAGTCGTTTCCCATCATGCTTTTCATCAGCGCAGTCAGTGGAAAGCAACTGCGCTGGACTGCAGAATCCGACACGGCCGCCTTGCGGTCGCGAGAGTTTTTTGACGTCAGCATGACATCGGAGGACAGCGGATCGCACTCGGACACATTTCTAACCGGCATGCATCTCGTGCTGATCACCGGTGATCGGTTCTGCGCAGATTTTGCTCATCTCAAACAAGCCTATTGATTGGTTTGTGAACGGACGTGCGTCTGACGTCAGCGTGTTGTCAATAGCTTGTTTTCATATGACGTCACGCCACTGCGTTGCCATGGCGCGAAATGCAAATGGAGGGCAGGAAGTGATTTGCTGTATTTAGAAAGCACTATAACAAACTCAAAATGCCTTTGTTTTGCATCGTTTATGGTTAATTAAATCGACCAAACCACGAGGAGTTTTTATCGTGTACCAAAAGCTGCTGTTCATAAGGGGGGAAAATGCAAGAAATTTACCAAAAAACTGCGGAAAAATGGCTTGCAAACCTACGTCTGCGGTCGGGAGGAGCCGAATGGGAAAATGCCCGTGTGTGCAGTGATCACTTCGTCAAAGGTGAGTTAATACAACTTAAGTGGTTTTGTTTGTGTAACGTGTAAGTTAACGTGTAACGTTTCCGAACTTTGTAAAGTCAAAGTATGTCTGTAAGACGAGGTAGTTGCTGATATCTACCGCCTCGATGGCAGGAAAATCTTTCAATTCAGTTGAAAAATAGCTCCTCTTCATAACGTAAGGATCACGTCCAACATATGTTTGATTTTTTTGTTTATATTTTTCTCTTGTAGTAGCGTGTAAAGTAGTACAGTACGTACTTTCCTCTATCTCGTCCATTGCGATCTTCACTCCCTGCCCTCCATCTGAATTTCGCGCGTCATCATAATCACGTGACTGAAACCCAGCTATTCGGCGGGTAACTTTGACAAGAATGAATGAACAGACGCATATCGTTGCCACTACTGTTATTATTGCGGCATTACCTGCAGCACCAACTATACTCGAGGCTAGTTCAAATTCGCCAAATGAACGTCCTCGTTGTGCGACACATTATCGTCGGCAGCAGGAAAGGAGGAGAAGACTGCAAGCAATCCTACGAGAACCACTGGAACTTCCTGTAAATGGTCTGAAAGTCCGAACCATACAGAAAATGCTTTCACACTAAACGAACCAAACCTTTGTTTATCATGTTGACCCACAGGTCCTCTAAAGACATGTGCGAGCAGCATTCCTCAACATATGTCGAGTCTCTTCAGGTTTTTTATTTCTTCTATGCTTGGGGGATTAGCTCTGAAGAATTTATTGATTTGTGCTTTTGTGCTTTTCTCAGAGAGATAATGAAAAGGTGGGACACGATGGAAATTCAGCAACAACAAAGGGAGGAAGAGGCCTAATCTAAGGCGAGAGGCAGAAAAGCCAGAGGAGAGGTCGCTGTCGCGGTGAAGGACCATGCAATTTAATAACTTTGAACAAAGAGCTATAGCGTGATCTTTAATTACACCACACGATAGGAGATGCAAGCCTCTTGATATTACCTCGCCAACCTTGATCCATATCATTGTCTGATGGACCAAATGGAACGTTTAGAAAAGGAGCTTTGAATGTGGAGATAGCCGAGGTTCCTTGGAAAGAGGCAGGGACGAAGAGGTAGGAAGCTAAGAGGACATTTCGAGATGAAAATTGATGGAGACAAGAGAGGGAATTTATAGTTAGAAGACAGGAAGCAGGCGGCAAGGTGATTATGCCCATCTCGTCTGTCTGATTTAGAGCCCTCTAACCATATAATACAACAGAGAGAATTCATCAGTGCACAGATATAAGGCAGGAGCCAATTTATACTTTAAGTTTCACTGATTTCCTCGAACGGATCTGCAGGAAAATGTGGCTTATTCTGTGAACACACTCTAACTTCTATATGGCCCTCATGTAGCATTACGTACATTTTCTTTCTTTGTGAGTAAAAGGAAGTGATGACACGTAGACAAATACACAATGCCGGTACCATGGCTACAAGTCTAATTTTTGTCAGCAGCCTTGGTCCAGTTGGCTAATCTGTAGGAGAACATGACAAAGGTGTAATTGCTCTTACCTTTTACACTTGCATTATCTCTCTAGAGAGTCTATTTATGTAGCCATTTATACTGTTTTTCTGTGATTTAAAAAATAATGACTATAATGTGTGCGCTTGTGTATGTGTTTTTGAATGCAGTGCTGTCAACACACCAATGTCTAAACTTATTATTCATCAACTTGTTATATATTCCTCACTGGAATAGGTATTTGAACTGTTTTTTTTTTTGTTTGTTTTTTTTGTAAAGGTGTCTAGTTGTTATACTTGTACTCTAGTGATTTATTTTAGAAGGTAAAATTTTGCATTGACATATTTTTGTTAAAATCTACCTTCAATATAGTGAACTATATTATTTGTGCCCCGATCCGATCCATTGAATATTGAGTAATATTTATTGAGTTATATTGAATATCTGCCCATAGCAAGTAACTATCCGATACTTGTATTTTCCTAGTGCTTGGTGCAAACTTTGAGTAGCTACATTAAAGTTATTCAAATCAACCCAAGTATATGGGGCTGTGCAGAGTTTCTCAGGGGCTCAAATGTAAAAAAAGAGGCATCATTACAACAATATCCAATATAACAATTACTACAGTAATTATATTTATAGGCCTATGTGGTCACAATTATAAATATGGGACAACTGTTATAAAGTTCTTGTATTTTATGCATGTACAATAAGGAGAATAACCAAAAGAAAAAAAATAGTGGAGGTTATGGCAACACCATCTCAGATAGTCTGACGGCAGATAAAAATAAACAGCAAACAAATGACTTTCGGTTCATTACAAAAGTGTGCATCAAATATGCTAAACACGGAAGGTGCTTATTTTAAATAAGTAATTGCTGCTAAAAATGTTCTATATAGTATGAATATGTGTAGTATGAATGTAATCCGGACGTAGGTTACTACACTCGCCATGCTGTCATTATCATGTGACCTATACCAGCATCAGTTACGTTGCTTCAATGCTATTCACAAATCTTCTTCTGTGGGCCGTGGCCTCATGAGATAGTAAAGTGTCCATCATATGCACACTTTAGAATCTCGCTGGGTCATCCAGGTATTTTTTGCCTACTCTTTTATGAGTACTGTGAATTCATATTGTGTTAAGACTTTTTAATATAGTCAAAATTATTTGTTATTCTATTCGAATAACGAATCATTTTTTTAATCAGTTTTATTTTCTTTGAATTTAAAGGGATAGTTCACACATTTTTTTTATTCTGTCATCATTTACTCACCCTCAAGTTGTTCCAAACCTGTATGAATTTATTTCTTCTGCTGAACACAAAAGATGATATTTAAAAGAATTTGGCTATAACCAAATAGTTGATGGGCCCCAGAGCTTTCCATAGTATAAAAAAAAAATACTATGAAAGTCAATGGGGACCAGCAACTCTTTCTGACATTCTTCAAAATACCTTCTATTGTGTTCCACCGAAGAAAGAAACTCATGCAGGTTTAGAACAACTTGAGGGTGAGTAAATGATGACAGAATTTTCATATTTTGGTGAACTACCGGTATTACTTTAAATTCAAAGTAGTCAAAAAAGTATACTATACTCATCTGTGCAGGTTAAGCTTTGACACCACTTACTCACAAATATACATAAGTTTGATCTTTTAGCGGGTTGCACTGAATTTATTTATTTATTTATTTTTACAGGGCAGAAAAGCCAACTCCTCATCAACATTTTGCCACGATTTAGCCTGGCTGACTTCTAAACATCACTCCCACACTTTCTCTGTCATCCCAGCTTTCCTGCCTCACATTGCTCGGATCCCTGCCAACGGGAAGATAATCAGGGATGTATAAGATGAATAAGGAACCCGGAATCAGTCTATAGTATTCTGAACTGGTCGCGGTTCAGAAAGATATTTTTGGAGCCCTGAAGATGAAAGCCTTTTTCTGTCCACCACAATTCTGATGCAAGAATGGCATGTTAAAATGAAATGACAATTCTGTTTCAGATGGATTTCCAGATTATAGCTTTGTAGAGCTATTTTATTTTATAGCATTATTATTATTATTATTTTATTATGTTTTTGCAGCGCTAAAAGCAAAGTGACAGCTAAGAATCAGCATTTCAGAATATTAAGCACTGGGCCTGACAAGCAGGCTTTTGTCTTCAGGAAAGGTTGAAAGAAAGAGGGGGCGAGAAAACAACAGAAACCGAGGAGAAGAACAAACCGTTCTTTATAGAGCATAATAAATCTAAGAAAGATATGAAGTGTGAGATAGAGCCCTCATATCATGTGACATGTGCCTGGAGCTGGTGCTTAATCCACAGGAGTCAGGACATACAGCTATAATGATGATCTATAGGTCTTGAATGTTCTAGAGATCATCAGACTTAATTGGACAAACTTACATTACTGAGGCATTGAAAGACTTAATTGTACACATTCATTAACCATATGTAAAACCTGTGTGCGAACATTTTCAAGCAGAAATCAAGATTCATCAATAACATTATGCACTTACATAAACGATAAAGAAACAACTATAATATTTGGTGTCAATTCTTATTTATTTTTGCAAGATATTAATACTTTTTGGAGCAAGAACACATTCAACAAGTGACAGCACCTTTATAATGAAGAAAAAAAAATTGGCAACACTTTAGTTTAGGGTCCAATTCTCACTAGTTGCATGCATAGGATATTGGCTGTTTATATAAAGCACATATTAATGCCTTATTCTGCATGACCATATTCTACCCAATGCCTAAACTTAACTACCTTACTAACTAATTATTAATCAGTATAATTAGGAGTTTATTGAGGCAAAGTCAATAGATTGTTAATAGTGAGAATTGGACCCTAAGATAAAGTGTGACCAAAAATTCAATTTAAAATAAATGCTGTTCTTTTGAACTTTCTTTTCAAATAATCCTGAAAACCGTGTATCATAGGTTCCACGAAAATATTAAGCTGTTTTCAACATAAAAACCGATAATAATAGGAAATGTTTCTGGAGCAGAAAATTATTTGTGAAGTATTATGTGACATTGAAGACTGGAGAAATGGTTACTGAAAATTCAGCTTGTCCGTCACAGGAATACATATGTAATAATATTTCACAATATTACTGTTTTTACTGTATTTTTGATTAAATAAATGCAGCCTTGGTGGGCATAAAAGACTTCTTTCAAATACATGAAAAAATTCAACCGAATCTCATGAGAAAACAAAACTCTTTTACAAGGTGGCGATTTCGTTTGAGTGATTCATATATGAAAATTTCTTAGAAAAACAATAACAAAAACAGGTCCACTCACAAACCCACCCTTAAACGTACTGTCAGCGGGGCAAAATGTAAAATTGTTACGAACTGCCATGAGTGTGTTGAAAACAATCGGATGACACCAAACCTTTGAACAGTAGTGCTTGTGTAAATATACTTTAATAATATTTAAACATTCTATTTTTATTATATTCTATATATTTTATATAATTAAATAAATACATAAAATATGTATGATATTGAAACATAATACTGAAGTTATATATTAATAATGCTCATAAAGGACATATGAAGATGTTTGAGCATGGAATTACTAACAGTGGGCACTCATTTGTTTGACTTTATTGTCTGTTCAGATTTCCTGAACAGAAATTCATCTTTAACGCTGGAATGAAAAACAAATATATCAGACAACACTCACCGTACAACCACATTATATCACATAATAAAACACATGGTACACATATTTGTCCCCATCAAAAACATGCATAAAACAAATGAATACAATATATATCTGCATAAATAATACACGCACACACACCTATAGTAACTAGCTCAATTAAAGGTTTGATTTTAAAAAGTCACCGCCGGAACAAATGATCTTTTATAAATGTTCTTTTTAGACAACGGTAAACGCAGCCTGCATCCCGAAGTAAGGGCCGAGTGGACGGGATGGGTCTGCTGATCCTCCTATCAATAGCCTACTAAAACTTCCTGAGTAGACCTAAACACTGTCTTGTTTTCTTATGTATATGGTCCACATTTTCCTGGAATGAGAGTTTGTCATAGTTGTACCTAAATAGTTCAAATTTGATTCTTATAATAACTTGTTCATATAGGAGGCCAGCCGTACCTGTCATGATTCCTACAGCATAATTCCTTTGTCTTCTCAATGTTCAATTGTAGATGACTTTTATCAAACCATTGCACACGACTTTTAATATACTCAAAATAAGTTGAACACTTTATGTCTGTTTGGCAAGAAATGAAAACCAAGTCATCAGCGTATTTGATTAAAGTGAGATCGTCCCTGTTACGTTGAAGTTCGTTAGTACAAACAGAGAAAAGCAGAGGTGATAATACACATCCCTGTGGTAACCCTGAATTTATGACTATACAATAATATAAGATCCCATTAACACAGACTCGTTGGGGCCTATTAATTGAAAATTTCTCAATCCATAAGATTAACCAGCTATTTACACCTAATTACGACATATGCTCACATACAACATTATTTATTTAGAATAATTCAGACTTGTGTGCGAGAACCTATTTTGCAGCCATTTGTCATTTGTAAGCAATTATTTGTGAATGAGATCTAACAAATGTAGACCACATGGAAGTGCTAGCATTTTCCAGTCGTATAAAATGAATCACTAAAAAAGGAGAAGAAAATGTGTTAACGCTAAAGACTTGGGGGAATCGTGTAATGCACTTTTCACCCTTTTAACAGTTGGAGGAGATTTAGGATCCATGGCAGAATCAATGCAGAGAGGATGAAGTGCTTTCGTTGTCCACACAGCCTGAAGATCAGTGTAAACATTATGGGCATTTAGTCGTCTAATGATTGTGCGAGGGGTTGTATTTTAGTTCGCTGCTGAGAGCTGCTTCGTCTTAAATGACATGGATGGCCTCATTAAGACGGAGTAATGGCTTCATGGCAGAGGGCATGTGCTAAGATGTTATTCTTTCCAATTATCGCTTTCAGTAATAGATGATTTTAAAATGAACATGTCTGAAAACAAGACCAAGTTAGAGCCAGCATTTCCCTCTGTTTCATTTCTGAAGGTAATCAAAAGGCAGACTGGCTTTGTGTAGCGGCAAGCGGATATGATCAATACCAGAATATGAGGTCACTTTCCAGTGGACTAATGATGCATTCAGCACCTACTCGATCCTCTTCTGCGGTGTTCTAGGAAACACTTTATATCACAGTGCCCATGTTACACATTTCACATGCTATTTTAATAATTTGAGCTGTTTTAACATTACACACACACACACACACTAAAACAACTTAAATATTCCACTTATATGTGGCAATTGTTGACATTTCAGGCCGTCATTATCATCCTGGTCATTGGATCAATACAAAGGCATTTGTAGTTACATATAAATAACTGAGGAAAAATAAAAAAGCAGGTCTAATATCTCTCAGCCAAAAGTTTGAGACAATGAGATTAATGGGATAATAGGAGGGACATATCCATTTACAAATATTCAAGAGAGCCATGTGGAGGATTCAAAGGAAATATAAATTCAAAACCCATTTCCGCCCACTCCAAAGCTGTCACAAACACAGGAGGAGACAGACAGGTTTAGGTGCACACGGTTTATTAAAAACAGAGTGGTGGTGGAACAACGGGAACCAGATGATGGTGAGAGGATGGTTGTAGAATGATGATGATGGTGACTTAGCTGGCGAAGACTGTAGTGGATTCTCTGTGCAGGTGACGAGTGAACACGAAGACAGGCAATCAGGATGACAGATAGACAGACAGACAGACAGACAGACAGACAGACAGACAGACAGACAGACAGACAGACAGACAGACAGACAGACAGACAGACAGACAGACAGACAGGATGAAACTATCTCAGGTGAGTAGATTGGTAAGGAGTCTGACATAAAGCAGTGTATACTGCAACCAGACCAGACAAGGAGTGAAAGGTGAAAGGGGCATATAAAGGGTGTGTTGATGAGGGAGTGCAGGAGCAGCGAGTCAGTACTCTGCTGATTGTGAACGAGTGGGCGGGTCCTGGTGATTGAGTGATTATTGGGGCTGTGACGGTGTGGCTGACTCTGTGACAAAAGCAACGTGAGTGGATGTGGTCTCGCCTTAACTCAAGATTATTAAAGCACTTAGAAAGTAGGACACTGGCCCACTGAAGATATATTTGCCAATTTTGAGAGCAACATTGGAATATAATTTAGGGTAAACTTCAATTAAACCAATAGATTGGGAAGGAGGATTGCAGTAGGATTTAGAGAATTACCATACTAAACAGAACCTCGGGCAGCTTTTGCTCTTAGGTCACTTTTATTTATGCATGGCCTTGTGTAATCACCCATTTCTGAGGTAAGTTCATGGAAGAAGCGCTCTGAGGTAAGCTGACAGGAACTGATATCCGTCTTTAGGCCTGTGGCATGTTGCAAGCTGTTTCATCTGTTTTACATGGCACACATTTCAACTAGATCCCATTCATTTTGATGAGATGGTAAAGATTGCAAAAAGCCACTTGAAACAGCTCAAAATTATGCTTCCATAAAACAGCAAATAAGCACTGGGAAAAATGGAAGTAAACAGACCCATGAAAGGCCCTGTTCACAGCACAGACACATACAATTATATCATTTTTGGTTTGAGATCTTCAGCACCTTTGCCTATTTGGATATCCCACCAGCTCAGCTACAGCCACTCAACCTCCTGATCAGGCCAATCCATCATGGGAAAGATGAGAGCCGGCTTAGAAAAGATTGCCAAGGAGATGAGAAACGCACAATTCTATCTGAAGGTCACCGACCTGCCAGCTAACAGCTAAACAGAAAAGGGAAAATGAGGTAATACATTACAATAAGGTTCATTAGTTAACATTAGTTAATGTATTAACTAAAATGAACTAACAATGAGCAATACATTTGTTACTGTATTTGTTAATCTTTGTTAATGCAAATAAACAGGGATGGAAACACATGTATGGTAAAAAAAGAGAGAGGTAATCGAAGCCCTCGCCCCGCGGTAAATATCCAGATACTTACATTGCCACCAACCCCTGCCATCCCCAGCCCAACCCTATAGGCACATATAGTAAAATAAAATTCAAATAAAGTTTTGACAAAAAAGGTTGTATAAAAAGATAAACCTCACATATTTCAGCCTTTAAATCATTTTTCACAAAAAAAAAAAGGTTTTATAAAAAGATAAACCTCACATATTTCAGCCTTTAAATAATTTTTTCCAAAAAAAAAGATTTTATAAAAAGATGAACCTCACATATTTCAGCCTTTAAATCATTTTTATAAAAAGAATGAGTAAAAAAAAAAAAACTTGACATATATATTAATGCACATTAGCTTATCATTTATTATTAATAGTAAAATTCGGTCCGATTTTCCCATGGCGACTGCCATTGCTATGCAACCATGCACCGCGCTCTCCACAATGACAAAGACGTTTTAGTAGCTAATAGATTTTCACCACCGAAAAATGCTTGCTGTAGCTCTGCTACAAGATTTATTTACGGAGAAGAGAAAAACACCCGTAGTGTTTGGGTCAGAGCCATAGAGAGACACCCCATCCTTCATGATGACTGAGCTTTCAATGTTGTTACGGAAAGGGTGAAACTGATTGGTTGGTTCTTGTCACATGACCTGTGGTGCGCTTGCGGCATTCTAAGTTGAAGTTTTTTCATCTTGCTGCACCTGGAAAAATCGCTTCAATTATGGGCGCGAATAACGAACTTGAGAGCGCAAAAGACACGATATGTGAACGGCCCTATGGCGTTTATTTAGTCTCAAAACTCGCAACCAGAATACGAGGGCAAAAAACAGTATATGCGCGCAAAATGCCATCCAGGCGGATCTGCACGATTCACATAAGTCACCCAAACTGACGTGAAAAAAGCGGGAGGCGCCGAAAAGCGCGCTGTTTGCATCCCTGAAATAAAGCTGTTCATTGTTTGTTCATGTTAGTTCACAGTGCATTCATAATGTTAACAAGATTTTAATAAAGTATTAGTAAATGTTGAAATTAACATTAACTGAGATGAATAAATGCTGTAGAAGTCTAGTTCATTATTAGTTCATGTTAACTAATGTAGTTAACTAATGTTAACTAAAGAACCTTATTGTAAAGTGTGGCTTTATTGGCTTATTGGCTCCTTATTGGCTCCTGTCTGCCTTCCTGATCGATTTCTCCTGTCTGCCTTCCTGCCTGCTGTGAGTCTGTTTGCGTCGAGGCTGTAAGCCTCGTATTAGCTTCGTATTTCTTTCTGTTTTGAACCATCATTTATTTTCATTTCTAGTTGTTTATATTACTAAATACATTTTGCCCACCATCTCAGATTAACCTTACATCGCTAGCTTCCGTTATTGTTAGCACAACACTCTAGTAACTCGCTAGCCTGTTAACGCGCCACCTGTGCGCTCATTTATTTATTTATTTTCTCTCGCGCATCCGCGCCTTTAGAGTTCATAAAAGCCCAGGTACGTAAGAATCAGTCAACAAACACGATGAGTAATGTCTTATCCTGTTATTGTCACCTGTGTCACATGTCATATGTTTAGTATAGCCTTCTCCGATGGCAATATAGGATTTATATGTGATAAATGCAAGGAGACAGTCAGGCTGACGGAGAAGATTTCAGAACTAGAGACACGCATCCAAACTTTAATTGAGGATGGTAAGAATGCTAGATCTTTAGATAGTGTTTTGGATGCGCCTAGCATAGTGAACTCTTTACATGATTCGGTTCCGGCTGAAGTAGAGCCCGTGCAGCAGGGCAGATGGGTGACGGTTAGGGATCGTTCTAGTCACGGATCAAAGAACCACTTTTCCGTTCCGATTCCCATAACAAACCGATTTGCCCCACTCAGTGAAACACCCACTGAGAATTCTGTTGATTGTGCCCTGGTAATTGGTGATTCGATCACACGGAACGTGAAAATAGAGACACCAGCCATCATAGTCACATGTTTGCCGGGAGCCAGAGCACCTGACATCAAAGCAAATTTAAAAGTGCTGGCTAATGCTAATCGTAAATTCTCTAAGATCATTATACATGTCGGCACTAATGATGTTCGACTCCGCCAGTCGGAGATCACCAAAATTAATATTAAAGAGGTGTGTGAACTCGCAAGTACAATGTCAGGCACTGTAATTTGCTCTGGCCCCCTTCCTGTACGCAGGAGTGATGAGATAGTTAGCAGATTGGCCTCACTGAATCGCTGGCTGTCTGAGTGGTGTCCGCATAATAATAATAATGTAGAATTCATAGACAATTGGAAAAGTTTTTGGGGCAAGCCTGACCTGTTAAAAAAGATGGTATCCATCCCTCCTGGGCTGGTGCTGCTCTTCTCTCTAGTAATTTGGCTCATAAATTTAGAGATAAAACATGACAATCTGGGGCTCAGGTCAGGAAGCAGACAGACTGGCTACACCGACCGTCTGCTAGCGGCCTCACGTCACCAAGGTCAGATAAATCCCATCACATAGAGCCTTATTCACCTAGATATCATCATATAGAGACTGTGTCTGTTCCCCGAATTTGGAAATCCAAAAAACGTCAGGTTAAAAATTTAATTGATGTTCAACAAATAAAAACAGATATAATACAGATGAGCAAATGATAAAGCTTGGGTTGCTGAATATTCGATCCCTTACTTCAAAATCTCTCATAGTTAATGATATGATTTTAGATTATAATATAGATTTGCTGTGTTTGACAGAAATCTGGCTAAAACCAAACGATTACATTACTTTAAATGAGTCAACCCCACAAGATTACAGTTATAAACATGAACCTCATCTGAAAGGCGAAGTTGGAGGTGTTGCTGTAATTTATAGTATTATTTTCAAAACCACTAAGAAATCTAGTTTTAAATATACTTCTTTTGAAGTATTGGTGCTTAATGTAAAAATATATAGTGTAAACGATAAATCACATTTGAGAATTATGCTGGCTACTGTATACAGGCCACCTGGGCACCATAAAGATTTTATCAAAGAATTTGCTGACTTTCTATCAGAATTAGTATTGGCTGCCGATAAAGTACTAATTGCTATTAGTACTAGTGCTATTAGGGGATTTTAATATACATGTAGATAATGAAAAAGATGCATTGAGATTGGCATTTAAAGATATTGTAAACTCAATTGGAGTTCGACAACACGTGTCAGGACCTACTCATTGTCGTAATCATACTCTAGATCTAATACTATGACATGGAATAGATGTTGATACCGTTGAAATTCTGCAGCAGAGCGATGACATCTCAGATCATTATCTAGTCTCATGTAAATTACATTTAGCCAAGGCTGCAAAGCCGACTCCGTGTTATAAATACGTTAGATCTATAACTTCTGCCACTAAAGATTGCTTTATCAATAATCTTCCTAATCAGTTTCATCATCTCAGCATCCCGGATAGCTTAAAAGAACTTGATATTGCAACAGAAACTTTTAACTCTCTCTTTTCCAGGACTTTAGACGCAGTTGCTCCGTTGCGCTTAAAGAAGATTAAAGAAAATAGTCAGACGCCGTGGTACAGCGAGCACACCCGGGCTCTTAAGAGAGCAGCCAGAAAAATGGAGCGCAACTGGAAGAAAACTAAACTAGAGGTATTTCAGATTTCATGGAAAGAGAGCTCGATTGCTTACAGAGAGGCTTTAAAAGCTGCTAGATCTGCTTATTTTTCAACCCTATTAGAAGAAAATAAACATAATCCAAGGCTGAAACAGTGAATTTGAAACAGTGGCTAAACTAACGAAAAAGAAAGCTTCAAGCTCAGAAGTGTCCAAGCAACACAGCAGTGATGACTTTATGAACTTCTTCACTTATAAGATTGATAATATCAGGGACAAAATTATAACTATGCAACCGTCTACTACAGTATCGCATCAGGGAGTGCATTGTAGTCTCCCTGAGGAAAATTTTTATTCGTTTGTTGCTATAGGAGAGGAAAAATTCTGCAAACTCGTTAATTCATCTAAATCGACAACTTGTATGTTAGATCCTATACCGACTAAGCTACTGAAAGAGATGTTTCCAGAGGTCATATATCCTCTTCTTAATATCATTAATTCATCTTTGTCTCTAGGATACGTACCAAAAACCTTTAAACTGGCTATGATAAAACCACTTGTTAAAAAACCACAACTTGATCCTACAGAATTAGTCAATTACAGGCCGATCTCAAATCTGCCTTTTCTGTCAAAGATATTAGAAAAAGCAGTATCTTCACAACTGTGTTCCTTTCTAGAAAGAAATTATATCTGCGAGGATTTTCAGTCCGGATTTAGACAGTACCATAGCACTGAGACCGCTCTCATTAGAGTCACAAATGATTTGCTCTTATCATCCGATCGTGGTTGTATCTCTCTATTAGTGTTACTTGATCTTAGTGCTGCATTTGACACAATTGACCACAACATTCTTTTAAATAGACTAGAAAACTATGTTGGCATTAGTGGAATTGCACTAGCATTGGTTTAAATCATACTTATCTGACCGTTATCAGTTTGTAGCAGTAAATGAAGAGATGTCTTATCGATCACAAGTTCAGTATGGCGTACCACAAGGCTCAGTACTAGGACCATTGCTGTTCACTCTGTACATGCTACCATTAGGAGATATCATTAGGAAACATGGAGTTAGCTTTCACTGTTATGCCGATGATACTCAGCTGTATTTCTTCAAAACCTAACGAAACTCACCAATTCACAAAATTAACGGAATGCATAGCTGATATAAAAAATTGAATGACTAGTAATTTCCTACTACTAAATTCTGAAAAAACAGAGATTCTAATTATTGGACAAAAAACGTCCACACGTAATAACCTAGAATACTGTCTAACACTTGATGGCTGCTCTGTTAAGTCTTCGGTTAGGAACCTGGGTGTGCTCTTTGATAAGTCAAGTCAAGTCAAGTCAAATATATTTATATAGCACTTTTCACAATACAGATTGTATCAAAGCTGCTTCACAGTATCAATCAAAACAACTTAACAATGTTTGTTTATTACTGGAAAAAAAGACATCCAAGTTTGGTAGAGCTGATCAATGGTATGATTGGTTAATTAATTTGAATATCCCCAACTGAGCAAGCCAAAGGCAACAGTGGCAAGGAACCGAAAAACTCCATCCAGTGACCTAAAGGTGTCCTAACACACCATCAGATGACCCAATGGAGAAAAAAAAAACCTTGGGAGAACCCAGGCTCAGTCGGGGGCCAGTTCTCCTCTGGCGTTTATGAACTAGAGGCCGAATTTACAGTAACTGTAAGATAAAAAAAATTATATGAATGCCTGGCTAAATAGATGCGTCTTCAGTCTAGTTTTAAACTGTGAGAGCGAGTCTGAGCAACGAACAATATCAGGAAGGCTATTCCAGAGCTTCGGAGCTAAATGTGAAAATGCTCTGCCTCCTTTGGTGGATCTGGATATCTTAGGAATGACCAGAAGCCTCGAATTTAGTGATCTTAAAGAGCGCGATGGATTGTAGGGCGATAGAAGATCCGTTAAATAGACTGGAGCTAAACCATTTAGAGCTTTATAAGTCAAAAGCAATACCTTGTAATTAATACGGAACTTTATAGGTAACCAATGAAGTGGTGATAAAATCGGTGTTATATGATCATATTTTCTTGATCTAGTAAGAACTCTAGCGGCTGCATTTTGGACTAACTGTAGCTTGTTTATTGAAGATGCAGGACAACCAGCTAATAAAGCATTACAGTAATCTAGTCTCGAGGTCATGAATGCATGAACTAACTTTTCTGCATCAGAGACTGATAGCATATTACGTAGCTTAGCAATGTTTCTAAGGTGGAAAAAGGCTGTTTTTTTAACATATGAAATATGCTTTTCAAAAGACAGGTTGCAGTCTAATGTAACACCCAGGTCTTTTACTGTAGCGGATAAAGTAACAGGGCATCCTACTATGTTAAAGTCGTGCTGTGAAAGGTTTTGTGGACGGTTTTTACAACCGATAAGTATTACCTCTGTCTTGTCTGGATTTAATTAAAGAAAATTACGCGCCATCCAATCTTTTATATCTTTAACACAATCTGTCAATTTGGATAATTTAGCGTATTCATCTGGCCGTGATGAAATATATATTTGAGTGTCATCAGCATAACAATGGAAACTAATTCCATGTTTCCTTAGAATATTACCAAGTGGCAGCATATATATTGAGAATAATAAAGGGCCTAACACAGATCCCTGCGGCACTCCATAGTTTGCCGAAGTTATGATCGATTTTTCTCCATTTAAGTAGACGAAATGGTAGCGGTCAGATAAGTATGACCTGAACCAGCTTAATGCTTGTCCTTGAACACCAGTGTAATTTTGTAGTCGATCTAAGAGTATTGTGTGATCTATAGTGTCGAACGCAGCACTAAGATCAAGTAAAACTAGTTCTGAGATACAGCCTTGGTCCGAAGCTAAAAGCAAATCATTTGTGATTCTAACAAGCGCAGTTTCAGTGCTATGATGTGGCCTGAATCCAGACTGAAACTTTTCATAGATGTCGTTTTCTTGCAAGAAAGAGCCGAGTTGACTGGACACAACTTTTTCTAATATTTTTTACATAAATGGAAGATTCGAAATGGGTCTGTAATTTGCTAGGTTATTTGGATCTAAATGTGGTTTCTTAATAAGAGGTTTTATAACAGCCAGCTTGAACGTTCTTGGAACATGACCTAAAGATAAAGATGAGTTAATAATATTGAGAAGAGGCTCTTCCACTATAGGTAACACTTCTTTCAGTAGTTCAGTTGGTATAGGATCTATAAACACGTTGTTGTTTTAGATGAAGTGATAAGTTTATGTAACTCTTTTTGTTCTATGGTTGTAAAGCATTGTAATTGTTCTTGCGGGGTGATAATTGCGGCTGAATTATAAGGCGCGAGTAAAGATTGAACGTTTACGATTTTGATTCTGATGCTTTCAATTTTCTCGGTGAAGAAGTTCATGAAATCATTACTACTAAACTGTAACGAGGTATTTTGTTCAGACGACGTCTGTTTTATTTGTTAGTCTAGCCACGGTATTAAATAAAAACCTTGGATTATTTCGGTTGTTTTCTATTAATTTGCTGAGGTGCTCAGCCCTGGCCGTTTTAAGGGCCTTTTTATAACGTGACATACTGTCTTTCCACGCGATTCTAAAGACCTCTAAGTTAGTTTTTTTCCATTTAAGCTCTAAATTACGGGTTTCTCTCTTTAAAACATACGTAGTATTATTGTACCATGGTGCTATACTTTTTTCTCTGACCTTTTTTAATTTAATGGGTGCAACAATATCCAATGTTCAAGAGAGAATGGTGCTCATAGTGCTAGTTAGTTCATCTAGTTCATCTGTTTGTTTGGGTTCAGGCAGCAGCTGAGACAGATCAGATAAGCTATTTGAGAAATGATCTATGGTGGATGGAAGAATTGTTCTACCTGGTCGATAACGTGGCGCAGCATGACATACAGTGTTGGGGAAGCTACTATGAAACTGTAGTTTGACAAGCTACAAGCTACTCGTTAGTTAAAGTAGTTAAACTACAGTCAAGCTACCCTTTTGGAAAAGTAGTTAGCTACACTACAAGTTACGATCAAAAAGTAGCTAGCTACATTGAAACTACTTTTGCTTTTTTTGAACAACATATATTATAAATAACTGAATAAGTGACAGGAATGTTTTAAGTAAAATATTTAGTGTTTAAAACAATGCAATACAATTATGATTTTTATTGTTTTATTACACACAACACTCAAATAACTTAGACTGTTTGTCAAAAGTGCAAAATTGCAACAAATACAACATTGCAAGAACAAAATATACATGCAACGTAAATTGCATGTATACATAGACTTTTTCTCAAAAATACCGATTGTGAGATGGTTGCATTTTGGCAAGAAAATACATTGAACAAGCGCTCACATGTGGCACTGACAATGCACGACACGTTAAACTCGCTCACATGCAGTGATGGAGCTCGCAGAATTTACTGTGAAAGAAGAACCTGAATCACAAGCTGCTTGTGAGCACAGTTCGGTTCGCTCTGAAACCAGTCACAACAAATCTATACAGCAATTTAATTAGATCAAAGCCTTTGTCGTGCGATAAACTAAGATTCCATTTTTTGTTCAACTGACAAACACGATGGCACAAACTTTAGTGGTCTTTTATGTTCATTACCAAACTGGCGGACAGATCATGGCGGTTCATTGTAATTAAATCAGAAATAGAAATTTGATGTAACATAGAGAGCAATAAAGCAGGATAATTAATACATTTAAAATGGCCATTAATCACCTGTATGTGCGTCCTTAAATTTGTGCTTGAGGTCTTTTGTACGTCAGTGAACCGTTAACCGCAAGATGCGTGATTAAACAACAGGTGGCGGTAATGGCAAACAAAATAGTTTGTAATCTAACAAGAAGAAGAATATCCTTGCATCGTGCTGATTCGCGCAGGCTCAACAAAACGCAATGTAGCTTTTGTTCGCGCTACACCGCTACTTGCTGTAAAAAGTAGTTAGCTACTGGAAAAGCTACACTGTTTAAAAAGCAACTGAGCTACTGCCAAGCTACTGAAAAATGTAGTTAAGTTAGTAGCGTCGCTACTTGTAGTTAACTACTCCCCAACACTGATGGGGAGTAGTGGTGGCTATTCGTAAGGCTGAGCAGGTTAGTCTGTTTGTTGACTGTAGCAGGGTAACTCCCACTCCACATGTGCGGAATCTTGGTGTAATTTTTGACTCACAGTTGAGTTTTGAAGCACACATAAAACAGGTCTCTAGAACTGCTTTTTACCATCTGAGAAATATTGCACGACTTAGACCATTTCTCTCGTTTGTAGACACAGAAATGCTCATACATGCCTTCATTACAACTAGGCTAGACTATTGTAATGCCCTGTTCTCTGGCCTTCCAGCAAAATCATTAAACAGGCTACAGTATATACAGAACTCTGCTGCTCGTGTGCTCACTCGTACCTCTCCTCGGGAGCACATTACACCGGTCCTTTCACAGTTGCACTGGCTTCCAGTAAAGGCGAGAATTGATTTTAAAGTTCTCATTCTAACATACAAGGCACTACATGGGATCGCTCCAGCGTACCTACGTGATCTTATTAGCCCTTATACTCCATCACGTTCTCTCCGCTCTGCAAATTCTCTCTTATTACATCAGCCTTTGTGTAAGCTCAAGACCATGGGGGAAAGAGCTTTTTCCTGCAAAGCCCTCAAGCTATGGAATATACTTCCTTAATCAAAAGTGCGCCAACGTTGGGACAATTCAAAGGATTAATTAAGACACATTTGTTCAAGGCTACTTTTTCTTAATTGTTTTTATTGCTCTTGCTGTATTTGTTTATTTCATTGTATGCGCTTTGGGTTTGAGAAAAGTGCATTATAAATAAAATTTATTATTATTTATTATTAGACTAAAAACACATCTCTTTGACCTAGCATGCACATAATACATTATAGACTTCTATAATTCAATGTTAGGCTGCATAGATTAGGTCAGCTGGAACTGGGAACACTTCCCTTAAATCTTGATGTACTCGTTACATCATAAGAAGAATGGCATCTACGCTAATATTAGTGTCTTTGTTTATCCCGAGGTTTTCCCGCTGCCTGCCGGATCCAGGCCGTATCCAGATCTGACGAAGGAGATCCGCCTGGACCCGATGACAATGCAGTGCTGAAGTGTCAACTATCCTCTCCCTATGAAGGATCCCTTTCCCACTCTACAGATAAAGCGTTGTTGAAAATCCGTCTCGCGTACCCCGAAGGGATAAAATAAAACAATAATTCTGTATCAAAATTTATAGGCAAGACAAGTAGTTTGTTTAGGCATCGGTTGTATGGAATTACAAACCTGTACACATATTTTCAAAAGTACATAACTATAGAATCAATTCTTAATGCGCATGTGAACGCATGTGAACGCCGTCAGCGTTAATCACAGGTTCGCGTTTAAAGTCTGTTTAGAGAGAACGTCGTCGTCTTAGTGGCCTCTAATTTAATAACAAATGATAATTTCAATGGAGCTGAATCAATCAAAACTAACTCTAGCTGGAAATAACATTATTCAAGAACCGCTATAAAGCCAAAATCTCTGTTACCTTAAATGATATGTTTATCTCTGTAAAGCTGCTTTGGAACAATCCATTGTTAAAAGCGCTATATAAATGAAGATGACTTGACTTGACTTGACTTAAAGTGTTACCGATAATGAATTATGTCTTACTGCCACAAAACCTTTTCTTGTGAAAATAATCAAACACATTTTTAAAACAAGAGCCACGAGTAGTTTTGGTTTTCTCAATCCACTTCAGACTGCTCTTTGAGAATATCTTTTAAATACCCGGTAAAACATTTATTGTTGTTGCTAGCTCCTCTAATTGGCTGAGCGGCATTACTAGTGCTGACATTTAATATCCAAAATAACAGCTGATATTCTAGTTCAAGTAACCTTAGAGCTTCATACAATACAGATTGTTTCAAGGGAGCTTTTTAAAGGGACAAACAGGAACATAATGATTCAATGATGCAAACTGAATTTAATTCAGCTGTAATGCAGCTCTAAAATGATAATAGTAAACAGTTATTAATC
This sequence comes from Tiaroga cobitis, assembly GCA_030578255.1. NCBI lineage: Eukaryota > Metazoa > Chordata > Actinopteri > Cypriniformes > Leuciscidae > Tiaroga > Tiaroga cobitis. The sequence continues at coordinate 35,865,335 of CM060606.1, forward strand.
AGTTAAAAATCAGTTCAGTGTTAATTCATTTCAGTGCTATAACTGTGTAAATTACATAAATCATTAAATGAGTTAAATTCAGCTATAAAGCAGCTCTGCAGAAAACAGTGATGTCAATGCAGTGTTCACAGAACAGGGCTAATATGGTCATATTTCTTGGTTCTAGTAAGAACTCTAGCTGCTGCATTTTGAACCAGCTGGAGTTTGTTTACTGAGTGTTCAGGGCAGCTAGTAGAGCATTACAATAATCAAGCCTTGAGGTCATAATAAACTAACTTTTCTGCATTTGTCATTGACACCATATGTTGTAATTTTTAGGCTATATGCTTAGATGGAAAATGTGATTTTACAGATGCTAGAAATGTGGCTTTCAAACAGCACTCATGCTCATGTAATATTGCCCCATTGACCTCAAAGGGTTGTCCTTACGATTCTTGAATGTCCAATTTTGTTGAATTATTTTTAATGGAGTTTTGTTTAGTTAGAAATCAAAAACACATTAAAATGTCAGTCAGAGTTCATTTGTTTGGATTTCTTGTGGTTCAAAGACTTTTTACACTCACCCAAGAAGCTTCACCAACTGTCAGGAAACAAAGCACTATCAAGTCAGCTATCAAGTGTTCACTGATTTTTAGTGAATTCCCCCATAATATGCTTAATGTGTGTCACATATGTTAAGACAACATGGTTAAACTGTCTTGACTGAGGAAAAAACTGTTTGCCGCACAGATTTGGTAAAACTGCAAAGCGCTGACATGAAAAATGACATGCCCTATAATGTATCTCACTATCTGTCAAAACAAATATATATATTATGCACGTACAAACAGATATTTGTTATATTGACAGTGACAGAATCAATGCAAAAAACCTTGCTCGTAAGCAAACACAGCTCAGAAAAAAAATACACACATGGACACACAATGCTGAGAATGATGACATGCAGATGCATACTGTGGCATTACAACCAAATGCAAACTGAGTATCAGGCCCTCAACAGACAAAATTCATAAAACATTCATAAAATATTTTTAGGTTGTTTGAATTTTCCACTGTGTTGTGGGTGCATGGTTACCAGGAGGCAACTCTATATTTTCCTTGATGATTGTGCTGGTGTTAACTAATTGCATTTATAGTTTACTCTCTTCTTATGCTTGCTCAAACCTAATAATTAGGAAACTTGACTACTGCTAAAATGGTGACAAACAGTAAAAATTTACAATTTAAAATCTATTTGGGAAAGCAGTGTGTGCATCTATATGTAATTTCTTCAAATACCAGTGTTTCCTGCACACAACAAACAAAAAGATTCACGAAAAAGTCCCGAACCTGCTTGTGAGTTATAGTGATTTGAACTCAGTTATTAAGTGAATCATCACAAATGACTCCCTCACTAAAACTGGAGTCATTTTTTGGTTATGTCCTATTCAAAGTAAAACCTAGGACCGGCAAAACAAAAAAAAACCCACGTATATATTCTATATATATCACGTATAATTGTAAGCTTAGCTTTTAGCTTGTAAAACTTAGCTTGGGTGACATCTTTTAACCATAATCAACACAACATTTTAGCTATGCAATCAATGAAGTTCTGATCAGCCATTGTTATGCAGAAATTCTGTAATGTGACAACAACAAAAAAAAAAAAGAAAAGAAACAATTTGGCTCCAAGTGAGACATGAGTGAGACGTTCCCTGGTTACACAAATCCCCGACTCTTCTTCTAACTTTGCTTAAAGGTACAGTAAGCGATTTCCTAGAAACACTATTGATATTTGAAATCAACCCCAGCAAACACACCACTTTCTTCATTGCTCCGCCCCCAAAATGAACTAGCACGCAATGCAAGAGCTGAAGCGAAGAAAAATTATGCTTTGCGAAAAATAAAGCAAAGATGGTGAACAAACGACAAGGAAGAACAAAATACGAACACAGTAAGAGAATATCCAAGCACACCAGCTCCAGACTAACAATGACACTCAAAACTGTCCTGCCACTATATCCAACATTGTGTTGTGGTGCTCAGTCCGATCTACTTTCAGTACCATTTCTCAGAAATCACTTACTGCACCTTCATGACCCCAGACCAAATGCAGACATTAATTAACAATTGATATTTACATTTAAATTTGCACACCTTTTCTACACTCAGTCCCCAGGAAAGGTACCTCAACAGCAGGACGGAGTTCCTCTAAACTCTGCAATCTTCATTATCTCTGCAGCAATGGGAATGAGACCGTTTTCACACAGAGACATTTTAAATGATAACAAACATGAATGAGGAAATCAAAAATGTGCTTCCCTGCAGCCCTCACTCAGTGGGGTCTGAAACTAAATGACGGTATTTTAATTTACTGGAGGTGAGCTTGTTTCCTGCTTGTTTCCCGTGAGCTTGTTGAAAGCCTTACAGCCTTTCAAGTGATTCAATTTTGTAGCTTGTGAAGTGGACTGTTATGATAGTCAGAAAGTACTGTAAATCAGGTTAATGACTCTGAAAAGCAGTAACAATAGTGGTTTCATACAGAGTAAAATGTGCTCTCAGCAACAACCCGCTCAAGAGTACTACATTCTCCCATTACCTGATATTATCACAAAAGGGTGGCGGAGGGGGGCAATTAATCGCTGGAAAACAAAGCACACAATATGCTGAATATCTTGACAAAATCTAAATGAAAATGTCTGTGAGAAAACAAGGGAATTGAGGGGTCGAGCTGCTGAGAGATCGATTGAGCAAGAGCTGACACAACGTGCATTGTTAAATGTTGATTTTGAAAGGAATTTCTGACCGTTTCTGTACGTTCACATGCCAATATGCTAAATAATGACAACATATTTACAAAACTGCACCCAAATTTCTGCTATTGTGAGCTTTGCTCTTTTAAAGAATGACATGCCCTGAATCTTGACATAAATAAAATATGATTTTAAGTAACTGACAGTTATAGACATTGCACATTAGAAGCAAACAGCAGAACAATGTTTCTGATTTAATGCCATCATGACATGGTACTTTCTTTTACAACCCCAAATCAGAAAAAGTTGGAACATTTTGTAAAATGCAATACAATCAAGAATCTGTTATTTGTTCGTTTTTTTTAACCTTTTTTTAACTGACAAAAGTACAAAGAAAAGTTTTCCAAGGTTTTCACTGACCAACATAGTTGTATTTTGTAAATATGAACAAATTTTGATTTTGATGGCTGCAACACACCCCAAAAAAGTTGGGACAGAGACATGTTTACCACTGTGTCACATCACCTTACCTTTTAATTACACTTTTTAATCATTTGGGAGTTGAGGATAATTGTTGGAGTTTTGCTAGTGGAATATTTGCCCAATCTTGTCTGATACAAGACAGCCGCTCAACAGTCTGTGGTCATCATTGCCTCATTCTCCTTTTCATGATGGGTCATACATTTTCCATAAGAGACACATCTGGACTACAGTAAACAGGCAGGCACATCCCTTCTATGGTGCAGAGTGCCTAGGAACCACTCAGGTGTAGCACGTGCAGAATGAGGCCTGGCATTGTCTTGCTTCCCTAGAAAGATGTCATCTTGATGGCAGTTTATGTCTCTGTACAATCCAAATATATGCCTCCATGTCAATGGTCCCTTCACAATAATGCAAGTTACCCATACCGTTTGCAAGGATGCACCTCAATACCAGGACAGATGTTTGCTTTTGCACCTGTCGCTGGTGAAAGTCTGGTTGGTCCCTTTTATCTTTGGGACAGAGAACTTGATTCCATTTTCTCCCAAAAACAAGCTGAAACATGGATTCATCTGACCACAGCAGACATTTCCACTTTCTTCTAGACCATCTGAGATGAGCTCAGGCCCAGAGAACTCGCCAGCATGTCAAGTCATCTTCATTTATACAGCGCTTTTAACAATGGATTGTTTCAAAGCAGCTTTACAGAGACAAACATATAATTTAAGGTAACAGATTGTTTTGGCATTATAGCGGTTCCTGAATAATGTTATTTCCAGCCAAAGTTAACTTTGATTGATTCACCTCCGTCGAAATGATCAGACTTTTAAACGCGAACCTGTGATTAACGCTGACGGCGTTCACATGCTCATTCAGAATTGATTCTATAGTTATGTGCTTTTTAAAATATGTGCGCAGGTTTATAATTCATACAACCCAGCCTAAACAAACTACTTTTCTTGCCTATAAATTTTGATACAGAATTTTGTTTTATTTTATCACTTCGGGGTACGCGAGCCGGAATTCACAACGCTTTATCTGTAGAGTGGGAAAGGGATCCTCCATAGGGAGAGGATAGTGGATACTTCAGCACTGCATTGTCATCGGGTCCAGGCGGATCTCCTTCGTCAGATCTGGACACGGCCTGGATCCGGCAGGCTGCGGGAAAACCTCGGGATAAACAAAGACACTAATATTAGCGTAGATGCCATTCTTCTTATGATGTAGCGAGTACATCAAGATTTAACGGAAGTGTTCCCAGTTCCGGCTGACCTAATCTATGCAGCCTAACATTGAATTTATAGAAGTCTATAGTGCGTTATGTGTATGCTAGGTCAAAGAGATGTGTTTTTAGTCTAGCTTTGAACTGACAGAGTGTGTCTGCTTCCCGGACAATGGTAGGAAGACTGTTCCAAAGTTTTGGTGCTAAATAGGAAAAGGATCTACCGCCTGCAGTCGATTTAGATATTCTAGGTATTATCAACTGACCGGAATTTTGAGATCGCAATGGACGTGAAGGACTATAATACGTTAAGAGCTCGCTCAAGTACTGCGGAGCTAAACCATTTAGTGCTTTGTAGGTAATCAACAATATTTTAAAATTTATACGATGTTTAATAGGGAGCCAATGCAGTGTTGACAGAACCGGGCTAATATGGTCATATTTCCTGGTTCTGGTAAGAACTCGAGCTGCGGCGTTTTGAACTAGCTGTAGTTTATTTATTAAGCGTGCAGGGCAACCACCCAGTAGAGCATTACAATAATCTAGCCTTGAGGTCATGAACGCATGGACTAATTGTTCCGCATTTCCCAATGAGAGCATATGGCGTATTTTAGATATATTTTTAAGATGGAAAAATGCAGTTTTACAGATACTAGACACGTGGCTTTCAAAAGAAAGGTTGGTATCAAAGAGCACACCCAGGTTCCTAACCGACGACGAAGACTTGACAGAGCAGCCATCAAGTGTTAGACAGTATTCTGGGTTATTACGTGTGGAAGTTTTTTGTCCAATAATTAGAATCTCTGTCTTTTCAGAATTTAGTAGTAGGAAATTACTAGTCATCCAATTTTTTATATCAGCTATGCATTCCGTTAATTTTGTGAATTGGTAAGTTTCGTTGGGTTTTGAAGAAATATACAGCTGAGTATCATCGGCATAACAGTGAAAGCTAACTCCATGTTTCCTAATGATATCTCCTAATGGTAGCATGTACAGAGTGAACAGCAGCGGTCCTAGTACTGAGCCTTGTGGTACGCCATACTGAACTTGTGATCGATAAGACATCTCTTCATTTACTGCTACAAACTGATAACGGTCAGATAAGTATGATTTAAACCATGCTAGTGCAATTCCACTAATGCCCACATAGTTTTCTAGTCTATTTAAAAGAATGTTGTGGTCAATTGTGTCAAATGCAGCACTAAGATCGAGTAACACTAATAGAGAGATACAACCACGATCGGATGATAAGAGCAAATCATTTGTGACTCTAATGAGAGCGGTCTCAGTGCTATGGTACGGTCTAAATCCGGACTGAAAATCCTCGCAGATATCATTTCTTTCTAGAAAGGAACACAGTTGTGAAGATACTGCTTTTTCTAATATCTTTGACAGAAAAGGCAGATTCGAGATCGGCCTGTAATTGACTAATTCTGTAGGATCAAGTTGTGTTTTTTTAACAAGCGGTTTTATCATAGCCAGTTTAAAGGTTTTTGGTACGTATCCTAGAGACAAAGATGAATTAATGATATTAAGAAGAGGATATATGACCTCTGGAAACATCTCTTTCAGTAGCTTAGTCGGTATAGGATCTAACATACAAGTTGTCGATTTAGATGAATTAACGAGTTTGCAGAATTCTTCCTCTCCTATAGCAACAAATGAATCAAATTTTTCCTCAGGGAGACTACAATGCACTTCCTGATGCGATACTGTGGTAGACGGTTGCATAGTTATAATTTTGTCCCTGATATTATCAATCTTATAAGTGAAGAAGTTCCTAAAGTCATCACTGCTGTGTTGCTTGGACACTTCTGAGCTTGAAGCTTTCTTTTTCGTTAGTTTAGCCACTGTTTCAAATAAATACCTTGGATTATGTTTATTTTCTTCTAATAGGTTTGAAAAATAAGCAGATCTAGCAGCTTTTAAAGCCTCTCTGTAAGCAATCGAGCTCTCTTTCCATGAAATCCGAAATACCTCTAGTTTAGTTTTCTTCCAGTTGCGCTCCATTTTTCTGGCTGCTCTCTTAAGGGCCCGGGTGTGCTCGCTGTACCACGGCGTTGGGCTATTTTCTTTAATCTTCTTTAAGCGCAACGGAGCAACTGCGTCTAAAGTGCTGGAAAAGAGAGAGTTAAACGTTTCTGTTGCAATATCAAGTTCTTCTAAGCTATCCGGGATGCTGAGATGATGAAACTGATTAGGAAGATTATTGATAAAGCAATCTTTAGTGGCAGAAGTTATAGGTCTAACGTATTTATAACACGGAGTCGGCTTTGCAGCCTTGGCTAAATGTAATTTACATGAGACTAGATAATGATCTGAGATGTCATCGCTCTGCTGCAGAATTTCAACGGTATCAACATCTATTCCATGTGATAATATTAGATCTAGAGTATGATTACGACGATGAGTAGGTCCTGACACGTGTTGTCTAACTCCAATTGAGTTTACAATGTCTTTAAATGCCAATCCAAATGCATCTTTTTCATTATCTACATGTATATTAAAATCACCAACAATTAGTACTTTATCTGCAGCCAATACTAATTCTGATAGGAAGTCCGCAAATTCTTTGATAAAATCTTTATGGTGCCCTGGTGGCCTGTATACAGTAGCCAGCATAATTCTCAAATGTGATTTATCGTTTACACTATAGATTTTTACATTAAGCACCAATACTTCAAAAGAAGTATATTTAAAGCTAGATTTCTTAGTGGTTTTGAAAATATTACTATAAATTACAGCAACACCTCCCCCTTTGCCTTTCAGACGAGGTTCATGTTTATAACTGTAATCTTGTGGGGTTGACTCATTTAAAATAATGTAATCGTTTGGTTTTAGCCAGGTTTCTGTCAAACACAGCATATCAAGATTATAATCTGAAATCATATCATTAACTATGAGAGATTTTGAAGTAAGGGATCGAATATTCAGCAACCCAAGCTTTATCATTTGCTCATCTGTATTATATCTGTTTTTTATTTGTTGAACATCAATTAAATTTTTAACCTGACGTTTTTTGGAGTTCCAAATTCGGGGAACAGACACAGTCTCTATATGATGACATCTAGGTGAAAGAGACTCTATGTGATGGGATTTATCTGACCTTGGTGACGTGAGGCCGCTAGCAGACGGTCGGTTTAGCCAGTCTGTCTGCTTCCTGACCTGAGCCCCAGATTGTCATGTTTTATCTCTAAGACTATGAGCCAAATTACTAGAGAGAAGAGCAGCACCAGCCCAGGAGGGATGGATACCATCTCTTTTCAACAGATCAGGCTTGCCCCAAAAACTTTTCCAATTGTCTATGAATTTTATATTATTCTGCGGACACCACTTCGACAGCCAACCGTTCAGTGAGGCCAATCGGCTAACTATCTCATCACTCCTGCGTACAGGAAGGGGGCCAGAGTAAATTACAGTGCCTGACATCGTACTTGCGAGTTCACACACCTCTTTAATATTAATTTTGGTGATCTCCGACTGGCGGAGTCGAACATCATTAGTGCCGACATGAATAATGATCTTAGAGAATTTACGATTAGCATTAGCCAGCACTTTTAAATTTGCTTTGATGTCAGGCGCTCTGGCTCCCGGCAAACATGTGACTATGGTGGCTGGTGTCTCTATTTTCACGTTCCGTGTGATCGAATCACCAATTACCAGGGCACAATCAACAGAATTCTCAGTGGGTGTTTCACTGAGTGGGGCAAATCGGTTTGTTATGGGAATCGGAACGGAAGAGTGGTTCTTTGATCCACGACTAGAACGATCTCTCACGGTCACCCATCTGCCCTGCTGCACGGGCTCTACTTCAGCCGGAACCGAATCATGTAAAGAGTTCACTATGCTAGGCGCATCCAAAACACTATCTAAAGATCTAGCATTCTTACCATCCTCAATTAAAGTTTGGATGCGTGTCTCTAGTTCTGAAATCTTCTCCGTCAGCCTGACTGTCTCCTTGCATTTATCACATATAAATCCTATATTGCCATCGGAGAAGGCTATACTAAACATATGACATGTGACACAGGTGACAATAACAGGACAAGAAGACATTACTCACCGTGTTTGTTGACTGATTTCTTACTTACCTGGACTTTATGAACTCAAAGGCGCGGGCGCGCGAGAGAAAATAAATAAATAAATGAGCGCACGGGTGGCGCGTTAGCAGGCTAACGTTAGCGAGTTACTAGCGTGCTGTGTTAAGAATAACGGAAGCTAGAGATGTAAGGTTAATCTGAGATGTTGGGTAAGCTGTATTTAGTAGTATAAACAACTAGATAGTAAATGATGGCTCAAAACATAAAGAAATACGAGGCTCAGGCGAAGCTTACAGCCTCGAAGCAAACAAACACACAGCAGGCAGCGAGGCAGACAGGAGCAATCGATCAGCGATCAGGCAGCATCTCCACATAGAACTGATGTAAAGCTTTCTCCTTGCGTAACAGAGATTCAAGTGGCATTTCTTGATGCAGCGTCAGACTGTGTTCAGTGAAAATGGTTTTCCAAATTACTCCTGAGCACATGTGGCTGTATTTGACAGAGTAGCATGATGGTATCTTGTGCAATGCCATCTGAGGGCTCAAGGGTCACGCACATTCAACAGAGGTATACTGCCTTACCCAACACAGACTGGGATTTCTCTGGATTCCCTGAATCTCGTGATAATATTATGTATGGAAGATGATGAAAGGCATAAATGCTTTGCAATATTGCATTGAGAAATGTTGATTTTTTTATTGGTTGACAATTCTCTCAAGATATTTGGCACAAAGTGATGAGCCATGACACATCTTTGCTTAAAACGACTGAGAAGCACTTTTACACCCATTCCAAACATGATACCCTCAACTATTACAATTATAATTCAGCTGCTCATTGTGGACTGTTTCAAAATAGTTGGATAATCTAATTTGGATAATCTTTTCACTTTTATTTGGTCTCTGTCCCAACTTTTTTGGGGTGTGTTGCAGCCATCAAAATAAAAAAATTGTTCATATTTACAAAATACAATTACACTCACCTAAAGGATTATTCGGAACACCTGTTCAGTTTCTCATTAATGCAATTATCTAATCAACCAATCACATTGCAGTTGCTTTAATGCATTTAGGGGTGTGGTCCTGGTCAAGACAATCTCCTGAACTCCAAACTGAATGTCAGAATGGGAAAGAAAGGTGATTTAAGCAATTTTGAGCGTGGCATGGTTGTTGGTGCCAGACGGGCCGGTCTGAGTATTTCACAATCTGCTCAGTTACTGGGATTTTCACGCACAACCATTTCTAGGGTTTACAAAGAATGGTGTGAAAAGGGAAAAACATCCAGTATGCGGCAGTCCTGTGGGCGAAAATGCCTTGTTGATGCTAGAGGTCAGAGGAGAATGGGCCGACTGATTCAAGCTGATAGAAGAGCAACTTTGACTGAAATAACCACTCGTTACAACCGAGGTATGCAGCAAAGCATTTGTGAAGCCACAACACGCACAACCTTGAGGCGGATGGGCTACAACAGCAGAAGACCCCACCGGGTACCACTCATCTCCACTACAAATAGGAAAAAGAGGCTACAATTTGCAAGAGCTCACCAAAATTGGACAGTTGAAGACTGGACAAATGTTGAAATTTCTGTTGAGACATTCAGATGGTAGTCAGAATTTGGCGTAAACAGAATGAGAACATGGATCCATCATGCCTTGTTACCACTGTGCAGGCTGGTGGTGGTGGTGTAATGGTGTGGGGGATTATTTCTTGGCACACTTTAGGCCCCTTAGTGCCAATTGGGCATCGTTTAAATGCCACGGCCTACCTGAGCATTGTTTCTGACCATGTCCATCCCTTTATGGCCACCATGTACCCATCCTCTGATGGCTACTTCCAGCAGGATAATGCACCATGTCACAAAGCTCGAATCATTTCAAATTGGTTTCTTGAACATGACAATGAGTTCACTGTACTAAAATGGCCCCCACAGTCACCACATCTCAACCTAATAGAGCATCTTTGGGATGTGTGGAACGGGAGCTTCGTGCCCTGGATGTGCATCCCACAAATCTCCATCAACTGCAAGATGCTATCCTATCAATATGGGCCAACATTTCTAAAGAATGCTTTCAGCACCTTGTTGATTCAATGGCACGTAGAATTAAGGCAGTTCTGAAGTTTGACAGAAACCTGGCTAAAACCAAACGATTACATTATTTTAAATGAGTCAACCCCACAAGATTACAGTTATAAAAATGAACCTCGTCTGAAAGGCAAAGGGGGAGGTGTTGCTGTAATTTATAGTAATATTTTCAAAACCACTAAGAAATCTAGCTTTAAATATACTTCTTTTAAAGTATTGGTGCTTAATGTAAAAATATTAGGGCTGTCAAACGATTAAAATATTTAATCGCGATTAATCGCATTAATGTCATAGTTAACTCGCGATTAATCACAATTATTTTTATCTATTCTAAATGTCTCTTGAATTTCTTTTTATCCCATTATTTTTTTTTCATTTTAATGCTCTTATCAACATGGAAAAGTGGATCGGCTTGCTTTGTGCAAATGTTTTTTATTGAAAACAACATTGGCATATGCTGTGTTCAATTTCACACTAACATTCTCACTTGGAGCAAATAATCTCTCAATGTAACACTGTCCATCAATAAAAGGGTGAAAGAAATACTGACGAGGTCCTGATATTGACGAGGGGGCGGAGAATTCGCATCAGCTGTGTGTGTGTGTGTGTGTGTGCTTGGCCATCTTTGGTCTTGTCAATGGAACCATTTGGCAACTTTTTAAAAGTAAACTTTCCATTCAGAATCTTATTGGCATCCATTTCGGCGTCTCGCGCTCGTCATCCACTCAAAGCGTAACGTTAACCAACTATTTGACCGGCTTGCACGCCCAAACAAGTGTGTGCGGCGCGCCTGTTGTTTTGTTTCCGGTCTAGCTAGATCCGCTTGCGCTTTGGTCGACGAAGCAACAAAACGTCCTCGCGCGTCGCAATCCATTGAAATGAATAGGTTTCATAGCGCAGCGCCGCGCATGCCGCGTCCTGTTGTAACAGCATGTGAAAAAAACTACAAAGTTTGCTAGGCCAAAAAGACCGTTAATCGCACGATAAAAAAATTGACACCGTTAAAATGGGTTTGCGTTAACGCCGTTAATAACGCGTTTAACTGACAGCCCTAAAAATATATATAACGATAAATCACATTTGAGAATTATGCAGGCTACTGTATACAGGCCACCAGGGTACCATAAAGATTTTATCAAAGAATTTGCGGACTTTCTATAAGAATTAGTATTGGCTGCAGATAAAGTACCAATTGTTGGTGATTTTAATATACATGTAGATAATGAAAAAGATGCATTGGGATTGGCATTTAAAGACATTGTAAACTCAATTGGAGTTAGACAACACGTGTCAGGACCTACTCATTGTCGTAATCATACTCTAGATCTAATATTATCACATGGAATAGATGTTGATGCCGTTGAAATTCTGCAGCAGAGCGATGACATCTCAGATCATTATCTAGTCTCATGTAAATTACATTTAGCCAAGGCTGCAAAGCCGACTCCGTGTTATAAATACGTTACACCTATAACTTCTGCCACTAAAGATTGCTTTATCAATAATCTTCCTAATCAGTTTCATCATCTCAGCATCCCGGATAGCTTAGAAGAACTTGATATTGCAACAGAAACGTTTAACTCTCTCTTTTCCAGCACTTTAGACGCAGTTGCTCCGTTGCGCTTAAAGAAGATTAAAGAAAATAGTCCAAAAGGCTAAGGCTAGACCTAAAGGCTAGATTATTGTAATGCTCTACTGGGTGGTTGCCCTGCACGCTTAATAAATAAACTACAGCTAGTTCAAAACGCTGCAGCTCGAGTTCTTACCAGAACCAGGAAATATGACCATATTAGCCCGGTTCTGTCAACACTGCATTGGCTGCCTATTAAACATCGTATAAATTTTAAAATATTGTTGATTACCTACAAAGCACTAAATGGTTTAGCTCCGCAGGACTTGAGCGAGCTCTTAACGCATTATAGTCCTTCACGTCTATTGCGATCTCAAAATTCTGGCCAGTTGATAATACCTAGAATATCTAAATCGACTGCAGGCGGTAGATCCTTTTCCTATTTACCACCAAAACTCTGGAACAGTCTTCCTACCATTGTCCGGGAAGCAGACACACTCTGTCAGTTCAAAGCTAGACTAAAAACACATCTCTTTGACCTAGCATACACATAACACACTATAGACTTCTATAAATTCAATGTTAGGCTGCATAGATTAGGTCAGCCGGAACTGGGAACACTTCCCTTAAATCTTGATGTACTCGCTACATCATAAGAAGAATGGCATCTACGCTAATATTAGTGTCTTTGTTTATCCCGAGGTTTTCCCGCAGCCTGCCGGATCCAGGCCGTGTCCAGATCTGACGAAGGAGATCCGCCTGGACCCGATGACAATGCAGTGCTGAAGTGTCCACTATCCTCTCCCTATGGAGGATCCCTTTCCCACTCTACAGATAAAGTGTTGTGAATTCCGGCTCGCGTACCCCGAAGTGATAAAATAAAACAAAATTTTGTATCAAAATTTATAGGCAAGAAAAGTAGTTTGTTTAGGCTGGGTTGTATGAATTACAAACCTGCGCACATATTTTTAAAAGCACATAACTATAGAATCAATTCTGAATAAGCATGTGAACGCCGTCAGCGTTAATCACAGGTTCGCGTTTAAAGTCTGATCATTTCAATGGAGGTGAATCAATCAAAGTTAACTTTAGCTGGAAGTAACATTATTCAAGAACCGCTATAACGCCAAAACAATCTGTTACCTTAAATTATATGTTTATCTCTGTAAAGCTGCTTTGAAACAATCCATTGTTAAAAGCGCTATATAAATGAAGATGACTTGACTTGACTTGACTTGAAGGCGAAAGGGGGTCAAACACAGTATTAGTATGGTGTTCCTAATAATCCTTTAGGTGAGTGTATGTTGGTCAGTGAAAACATTGGAACATGTTTCTTTGTACTTTTGTCAGCTAATAAAAGGTTAAATAGAATGAACAAATCACAGATTTTTGATTTGATTGCATTTTACAAAATGTCCCAACTTTTTCTGATTTGGGGTTGTACATGCTTTGCCATGTCGATATCTGTAAAGGCAAAGAATTGCCACAATTTTTAATTGAAATAGCATAATCATACAAAAAATCAACTAGATTTTGTATACGTTTTTGTCTTTGTATAAAGAACAAAAATTGTGTGCAGTTATGAACACAATTGTTCACAAGAAGAGCACGCATTAACAAAAAGGAAAAATTTGATGTCATGTTGACTTTATGGGTCTTTTCTTTAAAGTGCCTCTGACATTTTACATTTTTCTGAGGGATAACGGAAAAATACCTTAATGCCAAAAAGATATCTCAACTTTTTATGTGGACTTCAAGCCAAAAAAAGACACACTGCCTTCAACTTTCTATGATTTCTGTCTCCCAAGGGCCCTCTAAATTGCAATTAGTAGGCTGCTATTTCCCCTACGCTTTTCCACACTAAAAGCCACACTATTCATTCTTTTTAGATGAAAGCGTTGAAAGCAGACAACCTATTCGAAAGCTCCGCCTGCTGGTGTGATTCGCTTTCAGTTCACTCAAGCCTAAATAAACTCATTTAAAGGCGTTGTAGAATGTGCTAAAGAAAATATGTTGTATTAATCAGTGTTGTGTTGAAGTAGTCTTGATGGCTTGCTACACACTCCTTCCATGCTGTGTAACTGGCCTTGGCTTTGTGTTAGTATTCCTCAGGTCCGGCGAGCCCAGCTGTAAATATTTACTGAGAAGACTGGCAGAGGGCGATAAGGAGTCTGGGCCTATTGATGATAACACTGAGGAATTTGAGAGAGTATTTAATGAAATGCCATGTGTATTTGGGACCCTGAAAGTTACAGAAAGTAAAGGGACCATTTGTTATGCCTTTACACTCTGCGGCGACATGCCAACACATTTGTACCATTACCTGTCAGAATCACTGATATATTAAGTGAGTTTTATTATATTACAAGGTGACTTTAATATTATTTATATACTATTATAGCATTTATTAATATTTTGAATTAGCTTTTATTGTTATTTTCTTCTAACTGTAAGTTGTAATAATTTTGTTATGTGCTTTTGCCATTTTAATTAGTTTGTTTTAAAGATTGCTATATAGCTTTAATTTATAGCGTTAGTTTTAGTAAATTAACTTAAACTTATTTGAGTTCGTTGCAAAGGCAACATTTCTAATTTTCCTTGAAATGTTTCAGTGTTTATATTTGATTTGATTTCAGCTTTATTTCAATTACCGAAAATGATTTTTAATAGTTTTAGTTGGCAATAACACTGCATTACTGTCAAGGTTATGCTCTGTTTAGTTTACTTTTCATGGACCTTTAGTTTGTTTCTCCTCAGTTAACTGTTCCCTTTGTTCTAGTTTCCCACCAGTCATTAGGTACCATGGACATGTATTAACGAGCACACCTGCAGTTAGTTCACCATGTCTATTTAAGTTCCATATTTCCTTTCATCCATTGTCTGTTATTGTTTGTGCATCAGAGGTGTAAAGTCCAGGTTCAGAAAGTAAAAGTCCTCCTCAGTATTTTGTTCCAATCACCTGGATTTGCTAATTAGCACAGTTTTTTAGCCAGGAGATAGAACTAATTAGTGAAATCATCTGGCTGATGGGCTGGACTTTTACTTTCTGACCCCTGGACTTTACACCTCTGCTGTGCATGCATGGCACAATGTTTGTTTTTTTTATCTGCTGTTGGATTACCTGAGTTTGTTTTATTTAAAGAATATTGTTATTTCAACCTTTTGGGAATTTTATCCATCTTTATCGGACTAGACGTTACAGACACATATAGGCTACGTAAGTCAATAACATAAAGCTTACTTCTCATACAATCAAAAATTGCCTTTGCATCTATACCTCTTATTATTTAAAGTATGTGTATTTTCTCAGTCTAAAATATTTCTTACACTCAAGGTTACCGGCATGTGGGGACCAAGGGCATAGGTTTAGGGGGGACGCTAGGTACTAGTCCCAATCAATATTTTGAGATGACAAATTTGTCCCCACCAATATTTAGCAAGCTCCTTTGAACTGCTATTTTGATATTTGCGCTGCATTTGGATCTTTGCGCTGCTATTTGGATCGATTCCAACCATAGACATCATATAGATAGACGCCCTATCGACCGCTACTGCCTATTGGCGCGGACGAGCCGTGGGGCCGCCATCTTAAACCGGTCAGGCGCTCCGCTCAGTGTAATCTGTTTGGCAGGTGCAATGAGCTGTCAGCGCATTTAATTAATCATATCTCACTGAATACCGAACTGATTTTCACGCGGGTTTTTTTGCTGCAAAGGTCATACACGTAGCTACGATACAGGACACATTGAATATTTTACTCACAAAATACAAACAATAGTACGGTAATGTTAAATGTTAAATCTGACTTGTGAAAGGTAATCCCCGAGTGATGGTCCGCCGATTTGAGCAGGAATATGCTGCACAGTGCTCTGGCATCTACTGCTGCTATGCAACGCTAATAGGAGTATGACCGGTTTAAGATGGCGGCCGCATTTCTTGCGCCACAGCGGCCAATAGGGCATCTAGTCTCTATGTGATGTCTATGATTCCAACGGCCAGGACGACGACAGTACAAGATGCGCATGCGCCGTAATTTGATTGGCGGCGGGGTATCTGACAGGCAGGCTACACGCGCGGGCTGGGACTACTTTTTGTGCTTGCACTCACTGGCAGCGAGCGGGTGGTGTGTGCGTGTGTGTGTGTGTGTGTGTGTGTGTGTGTGTGTGTGCGCGCGTGACGACGCCGACGGTATGTTATCAGGGCTGTCTCTGCCATATACAAAGGCCAGAGTAAAACATTTTAATATTCCGTTTTTTTGCCCCTTTTTGTACTTTGTAGATCAGCTATGTCACCCAAGAAGAAGAAAGGGGACATACAAAGCTTTTTCATAAAGCAGAGTGTAAGTAGGCAAAAATAACTAGCCACACAAATAACTAGCAGTAGTAGTGACTGACCAGGCTTTCAAATGCAGATTCTACTGTGGAAAATAGTATTAACTGGTGATCCTGATTACCCAGGATATTGTTACAGTTAAACCTAGCTTCCGCAATCTTTCAAGGTAGGAGCATTAATTAGGGATGTGCAGCACGGATAGACTCATAGAAGTCGCGCTATCATGATAGAATGGTACGTTAGCAAGTCACTGAATGTTAATTAGCCTACCTTAACTTAGAATAGTTGCAGTCATAAACAGTGGATCATCTGAGACATTTTTCGTTTCTACATTCTGTTTATGTAACGTATTTGTGAGTGTAGCCTACTTGCTAGACACATGTGCTGGAAAAACATGTTGGCAATGTTAAAAAGCCAAAAGTTAACACTGTTGGTTATTCAAATATAATGAATCATTATTTGATTGATAATATCCAAATAACAATATCTGGTAGGAGGGTTAAACTTGCTAGCCATAGGATAGACTACAAAATTAATTAACCATTTTGTATACAGGAAAGACAGCATCAAACCACAACAGATTTACATTTATTCATTTAGCAGACACTTTTTATCCAAAGCGACTTACAATTGAGAACAATAGAAGCAGTAAACCTAGGATAACAATATGCAGGTTTTATGACCCTTCCCAGGGGGGGGGGGGGGGGGGGGTCTCCACCAAAGCTGAGACCAAACCTACGCCCATGGTGGGGACAGTCAATATGGCAGTCCAAATGGCTATAGTATTTAAAATGAATATGCATTTTTTATTAAAAGCTACATATTAACAATACATACACAGTATGTCGGTTACAAAACACACGAGAATACACAGCTGCACTGTCATCAATGTAGAAAGATGTTTGTAGTCAAAATTTATCAGCAGGGGCTAATAGTGTCATGATAACCAGCCAAATCTCGACCTCTTGCTTCCAGTAGCATGTTATATGTGCTACTTCTTACAACCTTGTCTATAAACACTAATTGTTGTTTAACTATCCATATTTCATCTCAGTAATTAAGTGATGCTTCCAACAGTGTCTTTGCAGTGATGCTGCTGAGACCATCAGAAGAAACGTTCCCAGCAGTAAAGACTTTTGCTCTGTGACCTAACTCCTCACTATCGTCCATGTCCTGAGGAAAACCGGAGGAACAGCTTGTCTGTCTTCCCCTGACGTGCTCTTTCTTACCTTGTCCTCCCGTGGCAGTTTCTCAGCCCTGCAAATCAGACATATGGAATGGGGGAAGTCTTGCCAAGAAGGATGCACTAACAGTGACTGGTGGGCCTTGAGGCTCCTGACAGACATTGCCAGGGAAATGGGGCCTTCTCTGCCTCTCTGGCAGATGGCTGGAGAAAGTAGAACAGGCGCAAGAGAGATAGAGGTAAAGTTTGAAAAGACAGATCCAACCAAAGCCAGGTGTTTGAGACAAACCCCCTTACACACTTTTGATCTAAAGTGCCACAAGTAGAGATTAAACAAACATCTCTGGCTAAGATCAAATAACATGAGCCCTCGGTACATTTTACACATCTTCTAAAAACATTTACACTCAGATGATATGGCTCAAAGTCATATCAGTAGCCTAGTGAAAGCTGTTTTATTTTACATAGAGAACCTGTCCCAAATGGCACTCGCGTTTACCCTTCTGAAACCTAAAATGACAAACAGAACACCACACAGTCTTCTGAACTTAACGGATACGCGCATGCACCCACCATTGTAAGTGCACATAAAGTGTGCCATTTGGGACAGGGCCAGAGATGGTGATCTCATGTTGAGATCACTTGACCATATTTGCTTGAGGAATAAATTATTAACCCTCTGGGGTCTAAGGTGTTTTTGGGGTCCTTGAGATGTTTTGACATGCCCTGAAATTTGTGCTTTTTTCAGTTGCTTATAAACATATTAATGGCTGACAGCAAATAAAGCATTTCTACAATTTTGTGTAATGCATCATCCACACCACTAGGTGTGAGTATAGTTCAAAGACGTATTGGTTTGCGTCTTAAATTTCCTTTTGATGGATTACAAAAATGGAACTAGTGCAGATTGATAGACTGGGTTCTGCCTCATCAATACTCTTTTCCATTAACATGAATGCCTTCTTGAATGAATCATAGTAATGCATTCTTGCTTATTCTGAATGAAGAGAGAAAAACATCAGCAAATGAAAATGCAGTTGTGTTCAAAACATACGTATTTTCTCAATTTATTCCAATTAAGTTTGCATTTCCTCTGTACACTGTCCAAATTAGACCAACCAATTTTATAACAAGCATGAAAAGTTTCTAAGGATAATAAATATTATAGCAAATAGATAGGCTACATGCAATCTAGGCAACAAAACATAGCATTCAATCATATGGTACAGCAAGCAGAAAACCCTGCAGAACAGCAGAGACAGTAAGTGCCTCAAAACCTTTTTAAAAGTCTGACTGATGGTTTAGCTTTCTTATATAGCATGTGTGGGATATCATACATAGAAATGTTTAAAAAGAGACTTGCTGACATGGATTGTAAAACATTTCAATCTTGTATCCCTAGCATTCATCTTTGTTCTGGAGAAATCAATTTAATACCGCTTCACAGCATGGATGTCACATGGTGCTCCGCATAATGGCTTTTATTGATTGTTATTTTACAGATTTTCTTCTCCACTGAGGACATATGCACAGGGCAAACCTCTCTGATCAAAGGTGTGATGAAGCAATCATGAAGTTTGACCACATGCACGATTCCATCACATCATCATTTACTTTTTGTCCAGTTGTCCGGCTGTCTCTGGCTGTCCACAGCTGCTTGAATTAAAGGGTTGTTCAGGACTCATCAGCTGTGCAAACAAGGTCTAATCTCACTTACCCTCTGTTTACTTGCCCTTGAGGCAGGTAATTAGTCTTAATGACAGTGTTAGATAATAGCCTTTAACCAAATCTGCTTTACAGGGGTTTTAGGGGACGTGAACTGTCTTCAGACTTCACTGTGTCTTCTCTCAATGCACAATTTGTCAGTAGCTAAATGTGTGATGAATTTTACCATTCATGCACTTGTCTCAAGCTTGAACAGTAAGATTAGCCTGCCAGTTCACTATGTTGTGAATGCTATATGCAGGTTTTGCCTGGCTGACCCCTTTTCAATCCGAGCCTGCAAGGACATTCATTCACTTATAAAGTTACTGTGAGATTTTTATCTGCCTAATTGCCCACAAGATATAGGACAGTGAAAAATATGAGCCAAGCAACAACTGGGGCAAACATTTACCAAGTTGCCTGAATCCACCAGGGTCAGAACTATGAAGCGAGCTCATTTATTCAAAGTCCACCATACCAGACAGTGTTGAAGAATAAAAGTCTGTTTCTGCCTCAGAGTAAAAAAATAAAAAAGGGTCATTGTGAGGTAAAGTTTAGAGAACTGTGAGGAATAAAGCATTGTCACATTGTGGCTCTAATCTATATAGTCGTAATTGTGAGAAACTGCTGCATTTGTGAGATTTAAAGTCACTATTATGAGTATCAAGTTGCAGTTATATAATATAATATAAAATAATAGTCATCACACTCACAAATGTGAAAAATAAGTTGCAATTGTGAGATATAAACATTGCAATTATGTTAAATAAAGTCCCATTGAAGAGATATGAAATCACATTTGGTGAAGTTGTATTTGAGAGAAAAAAGTCACATTTACAATAAATAAGTTCGCAATATTAAAATATGAAGTTGCAATAGTGAGATTTGGTCACACAATGTAAGATATAATAAAGTATAAAGTCGCATTGTGAGATATGAGATCACGATTATGACATATAGCCTACTGTAAAGTCGCAATTGTGAAAAATAAGGTCACATTGTGAGATACTACAATATGTGAAAAATAAATATACAAAAATGTATTTGAAATACATTTATTTTATGCTAAGTATATTACAAATACATTTACATATCTATGTACTTAATATAAATCCCCTGCAATTGTACTTTTAATATACTAAATTGGTATACTTAAGTCTGCTAAATTGGAACAACTAATTTTGTACTTAATGCAATTTGGTTATCAGGAAATAGTGCTGAGGTCCAACTAAAGATAAACTATAGTATATTTGATTGTGCTAAAGTGGAACCATTGCAAGTATACTATATGCACTTTAAATGTCTTGCATTTAAAGACTGATATTATAAAGAGATCACACTGAAAGAAATGTGCATTGTGCAACAAATAAGTACTCCAAATAAAAATACATTTATTTCATAAGTATACTACAAATCCATTAACATATTTATGTTAATGGATTTGTAGTATACTTAGTATGAAATAAATATATTTTAAATACCTTTTGGAATAGGTTTTTTTCACTAGGGTATATATATAATATATATAGTCACAAATGTGAGATCTGAAGACACAATTATAAGAAATAGTTCCATACGCGGTGACATATGCAGTCGCAATTATCTTTTTTTTTAACATTTATTTATTTATTAGAACAATAGATTGGTGCAGGGATGACATCAAAACCTGGAAGACAAATTCACCAGTGGTTCCATCGAGACTTTCCTATGGGTTTTTATAATATTTTTTTTCATTATTATTTATGAATAAAATAAGGTCTGTGGTAAACATAACTACAATGGAAATTACACACGGTGTGACTGTCTTATCTAGCAATCGTGAGATAAAAAGTTTGCAATGTGAGGTATCAAGTAAATAAAAAAAGGGACCATTTATTTCTATTTCTCCGAGATAGAAACAAGCTTCATTGTTATAAGAGTTTTCCCAAAATAGTTTAGCTTTCTACCTGTGACCAGTTTTTCATTGAGTTTATCTTAGTTGTTTGCTCATATAAACCGCTGACTATGACTGATGAAGCTATCCTACAGATATTAAGATGTATGTGACATTTGTTAAGGCTCATCTTCTATTGCCGTTCCCTGCTTTTGGCTATACAGATTGCTGGTGTATCAGCAGACGATGCTATTAAATGTTGACAAATGCTCTCGTCGACAAGCAGCATAGGTTAAACTGTCCCTTAACATTCACCAGGAATAATGAGGCAGGTGCCGGACAGAGACAAATCACTAGCGTACAACTTATCTTAAGCAGCAGAGAGAAGAGACCGGCCTGATCCTGGACAGAGAATGAGGAGTGAGAGAAAGAGAGCTGGAGAGATTACAATCTGTCTTTTAAACACTTAAATCAGTCCTTGTGCTGCTTCACCAGCAATTTTAAAAAAATTAACAGCTCTCCATACAGGTCTCTGAGGCACTGCAGGAATCCATCACAGGTGAAGCAAATTGCATCCTAGAAGACGGACCCAAGAACACAAGTACCAAAGAAACACACAATGCTTGTGACACACAACTCGTTCAGGTTTGCTTTAGAAGTAAATGGCACTGAAAAGCTAAAAACGCTGCTTAATTTAATGGTTGTGGTTCTATCGTCACCGTCTGCAGAACAGAGTTTGAAATGTGTATATGCATAACACTAAAAACATAGCAAATATTAAAATAAGTCATGCTTTCTATCTAGCAAGAATAGATTAAGGATTAAAGAAACAAAAAAATTATGGATCTTAAATTAAACTGTAAATACAAAAGATTACCGTGTGATATCATCACATGGTGTTAATGTTTTTCTAAAGTTTAAATCCCAAATCACATCATGATCCGCCTCTGCTCCAAGCTATTGCTCAAAGCTGATAGTTTCACAATTAATTTTCATATCTTTTTTCACTTCATAGCTGCATATTGTGAGCATCACATTGAACAAAACACACGAGAAATATAGAATTGTGAAATGTCTGGTGGGGTGCAGTGGGACCCTGAATGCAGATCAGCATTTCCCACAAGTCACATCATGTCATGCCGTTAGTTGAGAGTTTTAGTGTCGTTACTGTTAACTAAAAATATTACAATATGTTTTCATTCATTTGGAATAGAGATGAAACATAATAAATTATAAATATTGAGTGGCATAAACTTATTTTAAAATATTGAAATACTGCCTTGGCAGCTAACTGAAATAAAACAAGTTTAGGATGAAGTACTAAAACACAACTAAAACCCAAGTATACTTGGAATAATTTATCACATATTGAGTATATCTCGATCAAAAGATTGAGTACAAGTATAGGCCAAATATATTTAGACTTTTCTGTCAGTATAAGTAAGTTTCTGTCAAGTATACTAAAAAAGTGTAATTTTAAGTATTTCTGTGAAGTACATAAAAAAGTATTAAAAGTATTCTGTCTTATTTTTAGTTTAAACGAAATATACAAAAGCCCACTTGAATAAACTTCTTTGTTTGTAACTCTGTCCTCCTGATAATGAAGTGAATCATCTGCAATAAAATAATGATCTCATTCAAAGTGTCTCATTTAAAACTAATTTTGTCTCCAGAAAAGCGTTTGATTATTATTTAATCTGACTTCTATACATTTAATTTCAAACTAACCACATTGATATGTGCATGCATCCAAATGTGTCTGCCTATACTGTGCCCTTACAGAGGTCAGTTTTATCTCTAAAGGTTACTTTGTAGACAGCTTCCGTTGACAATTTATTTTTGCTTTTGGTTGTATGGATTCCTCACTTAACGCTTCCAAGAACAGCAAAGTCAAGTGACACAAGGGCACCACTCTTCTGCTTGACATTTCTGGTTACTAATAGCCCATCCTCAGCGTTCACCAGATCAACAAGTTTTCAGATCGTTTGGCTGAGCAACACACAGCCCTTGTTTTGAACTGGTCCATCCATCTTTCTTTGTTCCACACTCCACATATGCATATTTGTTTTCATTTTTTTTATAAAACTCTGATATATCTTCCTGATCATCCATATTAAACACATCTATTTTTCTTGTGTTGTGTTTTTATTGATGATTTGTGTACTGACTGAAAATTTTTTAACTCAAACATTAATTTTGGGGAAAGCAAAATGCCTTGACTTTGACACATGATTGGCTCATTTGATGTCAACTGAACTGAACACCAGAAAATATTCCATCCAGTCGAGCTCTGTTAGGCATTAAAGCCTTATTTCTTTTCATAAACTCTATTTGGAAGCTTTCATTATGAAAAAGTGATCAGGCTGTGCAGCCTTTCCCTTTAATTTACAACTTTAATCAAGAGAAACTGTAAACAATGGGCCATTAGCATATTCACACTACATCAGTCCCCTGAATCACAATTCTCAAAAAGACATTAGTTCTCGTAACGACTGAGTGGAAATAGCAATATGTCATTATTGTTTTCTGCATTTTTGTTTCTGTGTTAATATTTCTGTACTTGTTTCTGCTAAGAGGGAACAGGATGTACTTCTTTCATGAATTACAAAAAAACTGTTGCAAATGTTTATCTCTTATGATATGACACATTATAAGGCCAATTCAGAACGATATTCAAATTACAGCATACGGCAACAACTCTCTTGCCTCCCCTGAGTTTGAACAGACCCCTTAAAGCGAGTCACGGTTTTGGTGGGCGGTAAATGAGAATGAATGAGGAAAAGTCATGTGAGAGGAGGCAATGCCACCATGGCGCTGTCCGCATGAAAATTCCGCCTCTCGTTTTTGTCCACATTTGCTAATCGACATGAATGAATATAATTGTGTTAATGGGAAAACACAACATTGTGTTAATGTTTCTCCCTTTATTATTACTATTATTATTTTCATTATTATCATTTAACCCATAACAATACTCTTGATATATATATATATATATATATATATATATATATATATATATATATATATATATATATATATATATATATATATATATATATGTATATATATATATATATATATATATATATATATATATTTGTCTTTTTGTATAATGTGATTTTTAATTGTAATTTACAGTTGTTTACAATCTCTGGTTGTATTATTGTTGTTGTTTCTCTCTCTCTCTCTCTCTCTCTCTCTCTCTCTTTTCTCTTTTCTTTTCTTTTCTTTTCTTTTCTTTTCTTTTCTTTTCTTTTCTTTTCTTTTCTTTTCTTTTCTTTTCTTTAGTTTTTAGGCTTAATAACATCAGACAAAGGGATTACCAATGAAACTAGCCTTAGGGGAAATTTACATTTACATTCATGAATGTTGAATAATGTACACTGTCCCTTTCTGAATTGTTTTTTTAAAGTATGTAAAAACCACAAAAAAAACAACAACATCCATCATTGTGCAATGTCACGTCACATTCAAACTTGCAATGACTTGTGATCTGTGAGGTTTTGAGGGAGCAGTAAGTTAAAAAAAATTACATCTCTGTGTCTGTGGCCATCAAGATACCTGCAGTTTACAGAGCTTTGATGACTGATGATCCGAAAGGAAGTTGACTTATAATAAAATATACATAAGATATGACTTTTTTTGTTTACTGTAAATGGTTCTTATATTTTGAGAAAGAAAAATAATGAGATAAGAAATATGCTTAGTTTTTATAAATAGAACAATAATTACATTGTTATGTTTATTCACTGTATTTAACCTGAAAATGTGTCAACATTAATTGTAACTGGAGTATGAATATTCATTCAGAAAAAGGGTAAGGACTTTGCCTCCTCATTTCAGAATCCCACTGGGTCACACTATATGTTTTTAATTCACTAAAATCAACTGGCTCATTAGAGTCATTTGTTCATGAATCTGTAGATACTGGTCACACTGTTTGTTTGTTTTTGCTTTCAGACCGATAGAAAGAAAGACATGCCTTGCCATTATTTTGTGGTAGGCTATACATTCTTTGTTTGCATAACATTAAAAACAGTCTGGAAACTCACATTAACAACTCATGAATTAATAATAAAAAAATCTTTTACTGTGGTGGCTGGCCATGAAGATTTGTTGGCATAGATTCAGCAACAGTAAGATTTCAGCGAGAGAGAAAAAAAGAAATATAAGAAATAAGAGGAAACCATATTGAAGAATAATACATATATATATATATATATATATATATATATATACACATCACCCAGAAGAAGAGCTGGAACAATTGGAGCAAGTTTGGGGGACAATGTTTAACTCCACTATATTGTGATTGTGTTGAGACAGCCCGTTCTCATCCTTTGGCGTCATATAGGTGACGCTATATGACAAAACGTCGAAATACTACGCACATGGCACCCTTTAGCGTGAATATAACACGCGAACCCAAGGCGTCATAAAGTTGACTGGCATCCTTTAGCGTGAATATGAGACGCAGACCCTACCCTACCCCACACCTAAACCTACCCATCACTTCGCGTGTTATATTCACGCTAAAGGGTGCCATATGCGTAGTATTTCGACGTTTTGTCAGGCGTCACCTATATGACGCCAAAGGATGAGAATGCGTTGGTTGAGACCCCCTTGAAAACGGGATTTATCCTAATAAACGGGACCCCATCTCAAGGGATTTATCCTAATAAATACATTTAAATTAAATAATAGTTGGTGTGATTTCCTTAGATCCTTAGCTCGAGTGTGATGTGGATGGAATTCTCCGGCCGGACAGAAATGAGAAGCTTGAAGAATATGTAAATTTACAGAAATGTAAAGAAAACAGAGAAGAATCAAACATATGGTAAACATGCTTTTTCAATGGTATAGTTGAGCTTGTAATCAAATGAAAAAAGCGAGAAACTTTGAGAAAAGTAGGCCTACGCAAAAAAAACAGTTAAAGATAGGTGTGGCTCAAAACCACAACTCCACTGAGATAATAAACACTAAGTAAACACTTTGACGGTTTTTAGGTCACATTTTATTTTTAAAGGTTTCATTTTCAATTCAGTATAAAGACGTGGGAGTCATACAAACCCTTCTCCACCTCCAATTACTCTGTTTATGCACTCCATGACTCTTTTCAGATTTGGGTTTGTGTTGCAACAGAGCAGATGTTTCAAAAACAAAATATGAGATGTTTATGCAGTAAGGCAGACAGTAGGCTACACAGCACTGACAAACGTCGGATTCCTCAGTGCTACGGTTAATTAAATATGAATGATTTTAATCAACTAAGTCGCACATTCATGTGCAACATTTGTTTTGTTGCTTCAAGACCCTGGCAATATTTTATATTTCATAGCTAGAAATCAAACATCATTGATGACACATATGGAAGCCAAGGCCCTGGCAATATTTTATAGCTAAAAATCTAACATCATTGATAACACATATAAGGAAGCCCTGAACCGCAATATTAAAAAAAAGAACCATAAAAAAAACATTCTAGCATTTAGAGATTAAAGTCGAAATATTTCGAGATTAAAGTCGAAATAATTAAAAAATAAAGTAATATTTTGAGAATAAAGTCAAAATTAAGAGAATAGCCTACTGTACTGTCTTCCGTGGAAGTTCTTATTTATTTTTTTGTAAAGAAATGTGCCCGTGAAGTCAGAACTGCTTCTGACATGGATCTAAATATAATAGTAGCTTTTTACTTATATCTGGACTTTCAACAAAATGAAATTCTACAAGTGCTAATCTAACAACATGGCATTACCATTTATTTTATAGACGAGCACAAAGACTTCGCCGGAGTAGGTATCACAATCCTGGTCCAAACTTTATGTGGCACGTTGACTTGTAGCCTACGTGTCTTCGTGCTCGTCTATAGGCAACACCACCTGGGTCGAGAACACTTAACAGTAACCGCACTGTCTCCCTCTTCACCGTAAATACTTTCTGGATACATTTTAAGTGCAACATTCTTTATCCAATCATTTGGCCGGATCCTGCAAATTTCCTATAAAGCTTGAAAACTCCATCCAGTCTGAAAAGGAGTCCTAACGAACATAGTTCATGTTACATACTCCGATACAGTAGGTGGTGGTATGCACCTTCAAAAGCCATGGTTGCAATCTGCCATATAACGAAAAGAAGAAGAAGAAGAAGAACAGTCTGAAAAGATTCCTCCTGTAAAGTCTATTCCGGTAGCCTGGATGCCAGCCGAACTTATCCCCGCCCACAACATTTGAGGTCGGGAAGTTCGGTAATCATCCACGTCACCAAAGAGCGCTTGGGTTGAATTCGTTTATAACAAAGAATGGCTGCCGCTGGAGAATTGAGATGTGTAGATTCCGCCATCGCTTCTGTTGTAGAAGATATCGACAGCGCATTCATTTTAAAAGAGGAACAGAGAACCGCAATCAAGGCATTTGTCGATCGGAAAGATGTTTTTGCCGTCCTTCCCATGGGATTCGGTCTATCCAATTGAGTGCAGAGGCTTTTTTTTTTCCTGGTTCGGTTGAAACACGCCCCATAAGCACAGCCCAATGGAGCAGTATCAGACTCACATTCTGATCTGAGTATGACGACATCAGGCTACTATTCCGGCGCAGTCCTGAAACAAATGGTAGGCTAATGCCATGTTGGTAGATTAGCACCTGTAGAATTTCCTTTTGTTGAAAGCCCAGATAAAAGTAAAAAGCTGCTATTTTGTTTAGATCCATGTCCGAGGCAGTTCAACTTCACGAGCGCATTTCTTTACACACACACACACACACACACACACACTTCTACGGAAGACTTCTCATAATTTTGACTTTAATCTCGAAATATTTCGACTTTAATCTCGAAATATTTCGACTTTAATCTCGAAATGCTAGAAATCTTTTTTTTACGTTGTGGTTCAGGGCCTCTGTACACATACAAGGTCATTGCAAAGGGAAAATTTAAATTTTCTCTGTTTTGAACTTGTAAGATATTTCCCAAAGGAGACTGGGTAATGTGCCTGGATGTAAATACCAATTACAGGTCGTTTAATTCTAATTATCATTCCCTTCTGCCCAATAATTCTGGGACTAAAAAGTGCCACCAGATGACTGATATGTTACATAAAAAGGCAACATTTCTCAAAGTGACTCAATGACACTACAGGATTACAAAATGTGTTTTCGCATGGTAATATTTCCTCCTCTGCCGCCCCATCATGAGCAATAATACAAACAGAAATATCTCTGATTTCATAGCATTCCCCCAACCTAAAATCCCACTCAGCGTCTAATTCATGTCAGAAAGCTCGGTATTCCATATAATCCAATAATAACTACAACCTGGCTTTTCCGCACCTCTGTTAGATGTGGAATTTCATGCAACATATTTCACAATCCATCCCCAGAGACATTTTAACCACTCTGGGGTGTAATGCAGACCCTGCATTTACATAATGAAGTCCTCTGTTTATTATAAACTTGTGCATTCGGTTCACGGAAGACCATTAAACAAGCACAAAATAGGAAAGAACAGGAAAGTTGCCATGCCAGAGAGCGTATTAAAATGCAAATGTGACTTAATCTTGATCCGTGGCTCTCCATGGGCCAGCGTAACATGAGCCAAACAGGTAATGCATCCTACAGATTTGGCCTGCTTCCACAGTGCCGCACAGTACAATGTAGAGACGGAGTGAGAGATGGAGATGATATTGGAGATGACTCTTTTATTGTGCTGTTGGCTGGGGCTTTTGTGTGGTCTGAGGGGTGTTACGGGAATTGCGAATGGTAGAAAGGGGCAGAGAAAGAGAGAGTAAACATCACCCGAGATTACATGTTGTTAGCCATTTTGGCACTTGTTAAAGCTAATCATAAACAGACTAAATGAGCCTTGTTTGATATGGGAATTAATTTGATGTTGCGTTCCCTGCTTTTTGCTTTTGTAAAAGGCTTCAGAATTGCTTTAGTTACCTCTTTTAGAAAATTGTTAGTAAAGACCTTGTATAATCAAGTCTTGTATTCAAACTTCCAACTAACAACCTCACCTAACTTTTAAGCAGTGTTGCCAGATTGGGTTGAAGATTCTGCTCAAGCTGCCCAAATCTTTCACTGCCAAAATGTGATAGAATTGTCATGACCACCATGATGTATAAGTACCATTTCCCTCTTTAAAACTAAATAATGATTTCAAAATACAATTATTAAAATTAATAAATTCTCCTGCCAGGAGGAAAACGGATTATTATTTTGCTTTGGTTCTGCTATGATAATAGAAACACCCTTGCATTGCGTGTTAATGCATTTTGGGGGCGGAGCAATAAGGGAGGGGGTTGTTTGGGTTGATTTCAAATATAAACAGTGTTCAACAACGATTTTGAAAAATTGCATACTGCAACTTTAAAAGCCAAAAAGGTGTCATTCGTGTTCAGAAAATTAACACAATAATAATAATGTGCTTACCTTTGTGTTGCGCTTTAACTTCAAACAGAACTAGTACGGATGCGTTGTAACACGCATCTTAGCAAGGTCAAAACTGATGTAGCCTATCGTTGATTCAAACCTCTTTCAGCAGATGTCAGGGACGAGTAGAGTGCAGTCTGGACGGTTTAAAAGTTGCAGATGCACGGATCAGGCCAGTGTGCACATAACGATAGACAGGAGTGGTCTCATTTTCAATTTTAATTAAGTCATTCAACTGTGCTCTTAGAGTTAGTTATATTTATAAAAGCCTTCGAGTCATCTCCCAACAATTTGAGAGTTGGGTCAATATCCCACTCTTTACTGTAGATACAACTTAGTGAATATTTATGCTAGCCTGGCAAGCCAGACCTACATCAAGATGTTAGGTCTAGGAACTCACAATTGGCATACCTCAATCCGAGGGGCGGGATAAACGGTTGTCTTTCAAAATCCCTCGGCACGCAATAGGATAGCGCTACAACCAACCAGAGCAACGAACGGCTGTGGATGAGTGAGTCCCGTGCATTTTCCCACCAGCGGAGCTAGTTGATATATTAAACTTTGCCGTATCCCCTCGTAAAAACTCTGAACACATCTTCCTTTTTTAAGAATGACTTAAGTGACGTTCTCTTAACTCCAAGTCCTCCAGAGTCGCGGCCAAAGCCGATTCGAAAGACCGCTGTTCGCCAGCAGCATCTTCTTTGTTTTCAAGTAACGTTAGTAGGGAAATCCCCTATGGAAATCACGCAGAACCGTCACAACTCTGCCGTCATTATGTTAAGCCCGCCCACCAACTCTATACACGATGTGATTGGCCTGACCAGAGTTTGGTTTTTCCAGCTAGAAAAGCCAACGGAGAGTTGCTAGACCACACTGGCTGCGAAATAATTTTTCGCTAGGGTGCGTCTAGATTTCTAGGCTATATTTATGCCACTTTGGCATAGCAATCAATTATGCAGCTAAGTTATCGCGCTAAAAATCCTCAGTCATGAATGATCACGTCTGCCTGCTGATGACTGATTGGCTAAAAGTGTGTGCTCGTCGGCATGTCAACACCAACGCCAGCCGACTCTGCGGTGGGCCAGAGTTTTGTTTATTAACCAATAGCCTACTAAATTTAGATGTTTGAAAACCACCAGACTGACCACAGACTTTTTACCCACACAATCAAATTCAAAACCTTCCAATTTGGCAACACTGCTTTTAAGAATACTCATTACAGGAAACTCATTATAGGAAAGGAAATGCTTCATAATAGGACTGCATTTCTCAAGTGTTCCTTTTCAACAGTTTATTCTTAAGCGTCCTGACTTAAGCAAGCACAATTAGTCAGGAGGGCAACATTTCCTAACCCCCTTCAAATTTGGTTCCAACATGAAAACAAAAGGGCCGAAATGAATGTGGAATTAACGCTGACAGCTGCTGAGTCAGGTGGTTATAAACGGATGCAAAAGTAAACTTCGAAATGGCAATTACATTACAGCCCTCAGGAGAACCCTCTCTATTCTCCTGGATGTGTTGCTCGCCGGGCAAGCAGCCATATCTGTTGTGTGGCTGTGGAGAAGGAGATACGTGTAAACATGGTAACAAAACACTTTTGTCTTCCATATGCAGAGAAAAACAGGGAACAGGAACAAAAGCTAATCTGAAACAATTGTATTGTGGCTGTTGTGATGACAGCCTGTTAATATTAACAGCACATTTTATTTATTTACCGTGGTTCATAGTCTACTAGTGAAATCACAATGCTAGCAAATGTGATTTACATCCACTAATTTGTAGGTTTGGTGCATAAAAAGTATAATAATATAAGTCATATAATTATAGTAGTGGATTATCAAAGTGAAAACATAATCACCAGACCTATGAATCAACATTTATCCAGTGACCAATGAAATCCCAGCCCAACAGCAGATGAAGGAAGAAAGTTCCTAATGTTCATTCAAATCAAATGAGTTCATTTTAGTACTCGAATTGGTCAGTATCATTGCTCCCATCAAACTGAATTACTGTGTAAGGAGAAATTAATATAATATAATCAATTACTATCTCAAAACATGTTTCAGTTTTGACTTGGAAATGAGCAAATGCTACAGACATGATGTCCAGATTACTACATCACAATCATGTACAATTTTTGATGCAAACCCTAATTAATATTCATGATCTAAACCTACCATGTGACGCCAACAACCAACACATCCATCCCTACTATCTCCACTAAAAAAAGTAATGCCCATATGAATAATTAAGTACCCATATTCCCACTGGATATGCAAATGATCTAGAGTAGAAATGGGGTGGTATACACTTCTAATTCTCATCAACATAGTACCTGAGATCATGCCAGTGGGTGTTCAATGAGAGAGTGAGTTTGCTGTATACCTTAGGGTAGAGCTGACACAAGATGATGAGCTGTTGTTCTTATCTCCCTGAAAGAGCCATACCTCAGGAAACCCTTTATCCCTGTCTTCTATATTTTATGAGCTGACATCATCACATGCAATGAGACTTTCTCATTTCCTGTGAAGGCAGGGTAAAACTAAACTTGTAGTAATGAAAGCCAAATTGTGCTGACCAACCCTAGCTGCAGTTCTGGTTATTATTCGAGCCAAGACTGAGATGAGCCTTTGGAAAATTACTGTTATAACTGCTTTAGCATGGTCAACAAAAAAACAAACAAAAAAAATCAATCAAACAAACAAACAAAAAAATTCTAGGGAAAATATGGGTATAGCATTAATAATCAAATCACTTCATTTAGCAATAAACAGATCATTTTTGGTAGCACAGTACTATACATGCAATGTTATGCCAGATATTACACAACTAAACACAAAAATCTCCCAATGGACCACTTTGCTCAGTCTCTATCTGGAATTCATCAAACAGCACATAAAAATATGCTATCAAACCAGGAAGCTTAGAGAGATACTATCACTGGTTTAATGGGGAAAATTATTGCTGCTCTCAAGCACTGATTTATTTTTCATTGCAAAAAATTATTTTCATAATCAGTATTTTTGCCTTTTTCTCCAGTATAGTTATGAAATCATCCTTTAAACAATAAATATTTACTCAAGAAGCAACGTTGCAGGAGATATTCTTACCCAGTGATAAATTGTTGTCTTAAGCATAAATCTACAAAATTTAATGAGGTTTATTAGGACAAAAAAGGAAGGAAAATGCCAATGGGGTAAGAAAAACAAATATAATTTAAGATATATTATTTGACCAAAAAAGTTATAATATATATATATATATATATATATATATATATATATATATATATATATATATATATATATATATATATATATATATATATATATATATATATATATCTTTCACAACTTTCCTTAAAATGATGTTTAGATATTTTACTGAAAGAGAAGACAAAATAAGAACAGTATTTATTGCAGTGCTTCAGATCATTTTCACATGTTGGAAGCCATTCAGATTTTAGTTAGTAAAAACAGTCTGTATCTCTATTGTTGTTTATAAATTATTCTGCAATCTAGATTATTTAAAAACTAATTTGTTCATTAATTTGATACATTTATCCAAAGCGACTGCACCTTGCAATGTGATGATCATGAATCAGAGGGTTTAAACCCCAAAACTTTTGATCAGCAGTCCAGGTCTTTACCTTCTAGGGCACCTGTGTTACCTGTTATGAGAAAATACAACAATATACAAAATTTACAATCTTGGAGAAGTGTCCTATCGACTGCCATGCATATGGATGCAAGCTAAAGGTGTGTTCAAGCCATGTCAGAATTACCGTAATGACTTGTAAAGGGCATTCACACCCTTGTAGAACAGCTCAGAGTACAGTACGTCACACAACATGACGTAAATTCAGTAGAACGTTTACATTTCTGCATTTGACTGATGCTTTTATCCAAAGCGTCTTACATTGCATTAAAGGTATGCATCTTTATGCATAATGGTTTATCAGAACCATTCTCTTCTGGTTGTCAGTCTGAAAACACCAGGCATGAATTTCCATGGGAGTTTTCAACATAGCTTAGCTGGTTACACTGAAATTAAGCAGCCTGCTGGGCACAAACCATAACACAGGCATTTATACAAAATGAAGTGCTGATATTTTTGTGTGCTTGTCTTCTTACTATAGCATCAGAGAAATGTTCCCTGACCTTGAATTGAGCCCCTCACAAGCTTGTTTGCAGCAGTGACAGTTTCCTTTAAGACCCTCTCTTTATAGTCATTTTATCTCTCTGTCTCATTCCATCTTTTACTTCTCTTCTTATGCTATCACTTTCTGAGCAGAGCAGCTCAGCTTGGGCATAAGCTCATTGAAGCGAAAGTCACGGCGCACCAAACAAAGAGACGAAGTAGTCAGCGCTGCCAAGCCATGCACCCACACACTGAACAATGGCCTCAATGCTCACTTCCCCCAGCATGAGCCCTGTAATGTTAAGAATTTCACGAACATCGATTGTGTAGTGGGCAGACACAAAGCGGTGCCATCATCGGTAAGTAGGTGGTACTTATGCAGATCATATTGTTTCATCTCTGTAGGCTGAGAAAATAGGCAACTGACTTTTATTGAGAAGGAGACAACAAAGCATTGCAACAGGTGGAGGAAAAGGTCTTAGGTTTGGTCACTGATGATGCCATATGCAATAAAATACTTGCAAAGCTTGTTCTGTAAATGCTGTTTCTTTTTACAGTTATTAGACCCAAGCCAAGCCAAAGAAGAGCTGGAGCGAGGACAGTAAGTCGTAACATGGATCATTTGACAGGAAAATGGGAAATGGCCATGTCTTACGATCAGACAGAGGCTTGGTCCTCTTGCTCTCTTTCTTTTTCATACATGCTGCCTCTCTGTTTCTGTTGTATCTTCCTTTTTGCGAGGTTTGCAGAACATAACCAGACATTAACAATCTTCCATTGATAAATAATTGTCACGTGTCTGTCCTGTCCTGTGTGACACTTGGGTGTTTGTTATGTTGGGCCATGTGCTCATGTCATTGTCTGATCCCTCCCCCTCGTTACCTGATTATTGTTTGAGTTCAACCACCTGTTTCCCTCTTGATTTGTTCCCTTTATAAGTCTCCCCTTGTTTGCAGTCTTTGTCGGATCTTTGCTTTATGTTACCCCGTTCATGGTCATGGTCATGGTCATGGTCATGGTCATGGTCATGGTCATGGTCATGGTCATGGTCATGGTCATGGTCATGGTCATGGTCATGGTCATGGTCATGGTCATGGTCATGGTCATGGTCATGGTCATGTTCATGTTGTATCTAGTCAGGTTTGTTTTCTAGTTTGGTTCTGTTTTATGCTTTATCTTTTATGTTTTCCCGCTCGTGGGGTTTTGTTTTGTTAAATAAACCTTCACTTTATGCTGCACTTGAGTCCTCTCCTTCACTTTCGGTAACCGTACCGTGACAATAATCAGACTGAATTTTAGAAAAGAGGTCATGAATTTAAAATGTATTTATAAATGATTTAAAACAATTTTACAATCTTTACAAAATAACATAAATGTGCTATAAAAAATAACAACTGAAAATACTACAGTTAGAGACATCATTCGAAACTGTTGAGGTCTTTACTTGTGTACACTCACACTTTTGTAAAATAAAGAAAACAAACAGGATGCCGCTTTCTGCCTTCTCGGTTTCCTTTCCGTGAAGTTTGTGGAGCGCGTCACAAACATGAATCAAAAAAACCCAGCATATAGGCTACTAGCAAACTCTTGCCTGGCATCTGAACTCTTGTTTTGGGTTGGTGTTAGAGGTCTGCACGAGCTTTAAACTGAAGCCCGAACCCTGCCCGTACCCGAAATCATTTAACCCGACCCGACCTGGTTATATTTTAAACCCGAACCCAAGGTCCGAGCGCACATGCGCAAAACAGTTTTGTAAAATGATATTTGATCAAATAAAAATGATTCATATATCATTTTACAAAACAGTTTTGCGCATGTGCTCCCGAGAGCACTATTGTGGTCACAACACAGCAATCAGAGGACGGTGGCGCTGAAACTGCGCACGTACTTTCTCTCTTGCGACTGCGCACGTACTTTCTCTCTTCGACTGCGCACGTACTTCCACTCTTGCGACTGCGCATGTACTTTCTCTCTTGTGTGCTCATATTTACGATCACAACACGGCAAGCACACGGCACGCAAAGCATATGTATAGCCTATATAATTTTTCTTAGTTACAAACCCGAACCCAAACCCAAACCCGACCCGAAACCCGTGAGTTTTTCGGGACACGTCTGGCTCGGGTCGGGTAAGTAGCAGACCTCTAGTTGGTGTATAGATCGTATCTTCTTCTGCTCTTTTTCCTGTTGTGGCGAATAGCAAACAGCGTTGCATTACTGCTCATGCCCCCTTCTGGACTGGAGTGTAGATCTCCAGAGACTGACTTTATTCGTCGTCTGACTGCATGCGCCGAACGTACGTACTCGACGGTCGGGACAAATACATGTACCGTTACACCCTATGTATAGCCTATATATATATATAGGCCTACCATGTTCGAAACTGCCATGTTAAAAGGAAACCATGTTAAAAGGAAAGCCTCAGTTATTGTGACTTCCCCACTCCCTCCATCTCCATAAGCTTATTTAGCTCATGGTTGATAGTATAAAGTATATCTTTGATGAAAAAGGCAAGAAGACAAGAAGAATTTGATCCCAACTGCCATTAGCTTTTTAAATAGGACTTAAAGATGAATTCGATAGGTTTTTATGACAGTTATGTGGATTTCATGTAATATTTTTGTTTATTTTACAATTGTTGTTTAGGATTTTTTTTTTTATGGACAATTTTCTACCCTGTGGGATAGTCTGAATTTAAATAATTTGAATTTGCTTCAGGAAATTATTATTATAATTTTTTTTTAGATTGTTCGAACCTCTGGCTACACTTTTCTGCACACTTGCAACAGAGCTTCATGCAATGGGCCACTTTGTCTTGGTGTAATGATAATAGCTTATTTTACGACCGCCATCAATTTCCCTCATGAATTCAAAAGGTTTCTCTGCCTTACCTGAAAATCTGCTGTTTTCACCCAGCAGCAGTTAATGTGACTTCCAGCAGGAGGAGCAAGAGAGTCACAAATCAAGTATAAGTAGTCTTGCTTTTTTGTCTGACCACCACAGAGAATGCAGAGATTTTAGCCCAGCTGTTCCCTGGGGCTTTACTGAAAGACCTATCCACTCCGCCGGAGCAGTTTGGTGCTGTTTTGCAGCTAATGCCCTTTTAAAGGCCACAGTCAACTGACACAGATGAATCTTATAGCGAGTTAAAACAATGAAGCAGTGGTGAGGTCTATTTCAGCCATGCACTCTGTAAGTAAAATATGTTTTCAGAATCGGCTCACTGTTTTTCTTGATAACTGTGCAGGTGGAGTACAGCATAAAAGACCACTTGAACAACACTTGCCAAGCACAGCGCATTCATGCACAGTGGTGGAATACTACACAGACTGCTGTGCTATAGAATCTTAAAAATAAGGGTTTCAAGAGAGGGTTTTCACATTGTAGAATTCACCAAAAAACCTTACAGTTATCAAAAGACTATTTTTTCCTAGTGTGAAAAACACATTATTAATCCAAAGAGCCCTTTTCCACTATAACTGTTTGTGCAATAGAAAAGGTTCCATGGATGTTAAAGGTTCTTCATTGAATGATGCCAATAAAGAAACTTTATTTTTAAGAGTGTAAACCAGATTCAGCATATAACATTTCTTGCAGCATGAGGGTTTGTTTAGTAGACTGGTACCAAGATATTCAGGGAATTTGTTGCACAAATATACATTTTATATAATGTTGAAAAATCAATACTACTATTCACATAATATAAAAAAGTACCCTCGCTGACTAGAGATATAAGCAAAACCTTACCAGACACTAAGAGCAATATTGATGAAAAGTTAAATATAAAACATTGTCTATAATACATGGTTAAAACCACCTGTTAACATCATCTCAATGTTTCTCACCTGCCGCAGGATTCCCTAAAAACAAAACCAATATATTCTCATAATCAAGTATTGGGGCAATCATCTCCAAAAATGACTAATGGCTCTTGAGTCACAAAAAATAATTTCATAATGACAAATGGGCAATGAGATCACAAGAACACACATTCTTAGGAACCATTCACACAGAACGTGTTTTTGTGGATAAAAAAATAAATAAAAACAGGTCAGTGGAATGAAAGGTCTAAAGTGGCGTTTTTTTAAAAGTTGAACCTGTTTTAGATATAGAACGCTTAGAACCATTTTTAGAACGCTGTGTCGTGTGCGAAACACTGCAAAAGACACGAGCGCAACGGTCAATAACATCCGTCTACCGCGTGTTTATATAGACAAACAATGGAAAAGTAGTGCAATGAATGGCCCCTTAAACGTCTCAGTAGCAATAATGACCACGTGCAAAAAAAAAAAAAAAAATGTTCAGGATAGCTGCTGGCTAATTTTGAATGCCCAACAATGAAGATGCATTTTGATTGCAGAGTGTGTAGTTACAGCTTATACCAGCAGGGGTAAGAGCACAAACATGGACAGCATGAGCTCAAGCATGCAGTTCACATTATGTGCTGCTATATGATCTGACTTTAGAAATAGAAGTGGCGCCATGCTAGTTTTCGGTTTAGGTTAGTTGTTTATTTTCAGTGAAAGAGAAACTTTATTTTACTTTACACCTAGTTAGAATATGTCAGCGTACTGTCATTAAAAGTCAACGTCCACCTTCAAATCTATGTCTATGCCTTGAGCTATACTCAGAAAAATACACCCTCTCTTACTCAGAAAGAATCTTAGAGAAAGAAAGCCTGAGATTCAACGGATTAAGAACCTTACCTGCCTTGACAGCCAGGAAGAAATACACATTTCACACTTAGGCTTTTGTCTGATATCTCTTTACCTCACCATAAATGTCAGAAGAAATGTTTTTATTACTAATGCTCCCTTTAATACCAATCATATTTGCACCCAATGCATGACAGTCTCTCATGTTGCACTGAGATTACTTACTTACTGCTCCACTGTTATAGATGCAGGGGATGTATTCTCGTCTCAATATATCAGATCTTGGGGTCTTTAAGCACATACAGATATGGCTAAGAATAAGCCAAATGTAAATATATTACAGTTTACAAAGCTTTGAATGATGCTGTTGAAAGTTGTTTGTAAAAAGAATGAGTTTGGGGCTTGATCTTGTCTTGTTCTGGTAAATTGGTCCCTGAGCTGGTTGATATAATGTTGCTGAATGATCAGGTGCAGTTGAGTAAATTAATTCAAGTTGTTTTGACAACAACACACTTAGCCTAATATTCTCACTGACACGCAATAAGGGTTCATTTGATTACAAGCACCATTACTCTGATGTGAGCTGTCATATCTTTTTTAGTCAAGGTTATAGTAACCATGCAGAGCTGACCATGATCGAGTCATTTATTGTGCTGGCACCTATGAAATATAATTCTTTGTAATAAAGAGCCTCTTAATTGCGGTGGTCTATACTACCATTCAAAAATGCATCGTCTGTATGATTTTTTCATGTTTTTTACATAATTATCTTACGCTCACAAAGGCTGCATTTATTTGATCAAAAATATAGTAAACGCTATAATTGTCTCAGTCACCCTCAGTACTACATTTCCCATCATCCTCTCTGGCTCACACCTGATCACACTCCCCTATCACCTGCACCTGCAAGCCATCACCCTTGTTATCACACCTTATATCTTCAGTCACTTTCATTCCCATTGTTGTCTGGTCTTGTTGTTGTTACCCAACCCAACCCAACCCAACCCAACCCAACCCAACCCAACCCAACCCAACCCAACCCAACCCAACACAACCCTGACAACTGACAACTGACAACTGACCTGTTCAGCCATCATGCTCTACTTACTTGAGATTGCGGTCAGTCGTCCATCTTCTGCTGATCCACACGTTGGTCCAGTCCTCAAGAGTCCCGTTCTCCTTCCACATCTGCAAGAGAACTCAGTTAACATTGACCTTATCTCCCACTGTTCTCAAGAACCTTCCAATAAAGAACTGTTTTGCTACTCGCCTTGTTCATCCTCTTCTGTTACGTGACAATAATATTGTTACAACTTAAAATAACTTTTCTGTTTTAATATATTTTCAAATGTAATTTATTCCTGTTATGGCAAAGCTATTTTTTCAGCATCATTAGTCTACAGTGTCACACGATCCTTCAGAAATCTTTCTAATATGCTGTTGCTTAAGACACTTCTCAATACAATCAAAGTTGAAAACCGTTTGCTTAATTTTTGTGGAAACTGATTTTTTTTTTCAGGATTCTTTGATAATTAGAAAGTTCAAAAGAACAGCATTTATTTTGTAACCATGTAAAAGTATTATCACTTTTGATCAATTTAATGCATTCTTGCTGAACAAAAGTATTAATTTCTTTCAAAGAAAAAAAAAAATCTTACTGAACCTAAACGGGCTTCCACATGTACCTCCCCGGAATAGCTATCCACAAGTTTCCTACGTCCCATGAGGCCTTGCGTCAAAAGTGGGTGCATCTTCCGGTTCGAAGTAAACAAGCGAAACGTGACACTCATTCATTCATTCGACTATCGATTAATCATTAATATTTATACTAAAATGTATTATTTAATTTGTTTAACTTTTTATCAATTACAAATGCAATGAAAATACAAAAATACAGCGTGTTTTTCCACGATGAGTTCTTTATTACAAGATCAACTTGTGGCAGTTAAACTGGACATTCGGTTATGGCTAAACTTAAAGATATGCGCTGCGGTGCTCTGGACTGCCGGTGCGAGTCGGCGTTTTTTAAACAGAGACCCTTGTTTGTTCCTAAATAGTAATAAAAAAGAATCATGTTAAATAAAACCGAAATCGCGATACTCAGATCCACGGACCTGTGTCGCGGTCAGGGAAGGCAGAATCACGATAAGCCCTTCCCACTCCCAGAGATATCCTTCCCGTCCAGATCCAATATAGCTACCATATCTTTACTATTTGTATTATTTGAAGTTAACATTATAAAATTTGTAGACCTACACCACAAAACTAGTTGAGGATAAATTATTTAAAATTGGGCGATTCCAGCATTATGGACGTGACATTTGCAGTCAAAATATAAATTCTCCGAAAATGCATTTAGGCTATTGAAACCTCGGTTTATATACATATATCATATCATATCAATAAAGGAGTCCAGACATTAGAAATATATAGCACATGCATTTTGTATTTAATATGAGGGAAATACACGAGGGTGACACAAAAAAAAAAACTTTAACTTTTTGAAAGCACTGAGCCTTTATTTAAAGTTAATTTCGTTTTGTATTAATTGTATCTTAATTTCAATCAATGTTTCATCAACAATTTACCTGGATTTAATAAATAATAAGTAGCGGTAAATATAGCAGACAATAATCAAGACACGGAGGCGCTGGCGCCTGAACTGCAGCTCGTCTCATAAATGAAGCGAAACTCAGCGTCTACTTGCCTTACAGACCTGAGAAATATATATATAGCCTATATTATATTAGATATACTATGAAATGTTTACTGTGTGTCATTCATGTTCTGAATATGTTGCTTCATAGTAGCCTTCACTTAAAATCTTTAGTCCAAGATTGTTGGATAATACAATTTGCCACTGAATTAGTTTAGTCCGGTTATAGGCCTATGTACAACCGCGAACAGCACATGTTGTCCCTGAGCTCCGTAACGACATCTCTCATAAAGGTTTGCGACTTATTTTAAATAGTAAAATATTATCTGAAAAACACCTAGCCTCTTCGCTAAATAGCACACAAAATACCATTGGTATGCTACTTCCGCCGCCTGACCGGAAGTTGCACCCACTTTATTTTTTACAGTAGCGCCCCCCGGAAACAGGTGGATAAGCATGGTGGTACATGACTCTGGTCATCCATCTACCATGTCTCATCTTGGCCTTTACACGCTACTCGGTGTAATGTATAGGTGTTTTGATGATAAAACACTAAAGGCTTCAATTCAAGCAAAATTGATGGGTGAACTGGTGTGATGCAATTTTGAACAAAATCAGGCCAAAACGATGTTCGTCTGAGGAGTTCGAAACAGCTTGCCAAATTCATCTGAATGCTGCTCTCAGTATGTTCTCTAATGGATACCGCTGGTCACGTATTCCAAACTTCTTTTTAACCCTAAGCGAAGAACGAACAAGAACTTCGCCGTGAGTAAATCGGGGTCTCAAGAGCATTACCCCATGACAATGCCCTAGACCCTCAAAAGACAATCATTACAACCTGCTCGATGAACATGTAAGCCTGACGCAGACACTTGCCAGCAGGTGGGATACTGGAGGGTTTCGAAAGTCCCTTCCTGCACCCTGCCATGTCTGTTAAATATTTTCACAAGTCCCAAACTCTCGCCCGCATTTTCTCTGAGGAGTAGAGAAGGAGAAAGATAGCTATCATTAACGAGCATGTTTCATTAAAGGGAGGCTAATGGGTACTCTTTGAAGCTTCGCCAATGGCTCTCTCGTCAGAGATCACTGCACTACACTGATTGCTACAGCCGCTTCGGCATCACTTACCGTCACATTAACACACCAGCATGTGCTGCCTCCTCTGAACAGGGCCTGATAGGGGTGCGTCAAATTAATGAAGTAGAGAAGATCTGCTCTCTTTTCTGAAGACTTGAAAAGCTCATTTAGTCCTTTATGACTTGGATGTCTTCCTCTGTATCTTTGGCTGGTGTTCAAGGGGAGGGGGTTAATTTTTGCTTTACAGGACTGCGCTGATAGCTAAAAGCCAGCTGCTACCTGTTTGTTCATCTTTTAGGCTACACTGCTGTCAAATTACTTAAAATAAGTTATCTCAAAGCTTGCAAAACCGAATTGCAAATCACACCGATTCAGTGGAGCATCTGACGCATGGAGTCTTTTCAAGCTCTTTTCACACAGTTCTGTTGTTCTATCTTTAGCTTCTCTAACAGGTAACAATGGTATTCAGATGGTGTCACAGCAAGCAGTGCTATAGTGTAAACAATTTGCTCTCAATAAACACCCACCAAGAGATAAATTAGTTACTAGGGAGGCAGTCTCAGATGGTTTACTCATGCAGAAAACCTACTGTTCCTTTGTTCAAAGAAGCCTATTTGGCTAGGGGATGTCTCTTGCGTACCCTTCTTACAGGTTTATATCCCTGTAAATAATCTTGTCGTGCTAACTAGCATAAACTTCTTGAAATGACTTCACACCCTCAAATACAACACAATAGATGTGACAGTACTAGTAATTTAAAGATAGATTTTTCACTCCGAATATGAAGTAAACAAGCAAAACATTT
Organism: Tiaroga cobitis; assembly: GCA_030578255.1. Taxonomy (NCBI): domain Eukaryota; kingdom Metazoa; phylum Chordata; class Actinopteri; order Cypriniformes; family Leuciscidae; genus Tiaroga; species Tiaroga cobitis. The sequence goes on from CM060606.1 coordinate 35,908,312, forward strand.
TGTCAAAACACTATCAGGATTTCATCAGACAGATTAAATGAACTTGTCTGATTGTTAGCAACTGGACAACTAAAATTACCATGTTAAAAAATCGTAATTTTACGTCATTGTAGGAGGAAGTGTAAGAGGGGGGGGGGACCCCCTCTTACACTTCCTCCTACAATGACGTAAAATTACGATTTTTGCGTCATTGTAGGAGGAAGTGAAAAAGGTAAATAGCGGATTTCTCTCATCTCAGGGGAAAATGAGAGAGTGTTGCACGACCATTCAATAGTATGACTAGGTTTCAAACAATGGAAAGCTTAATGCAAATGGGTGGAGTGTCCCTTTAAGGTGTTTGTGTGTGTGTGTACACAAATATCTTTTTGCTTTTCCCCTGACATCTTTGAAAAATACAAATGCAATGGCAATGATTAATGTATGTTTTGACAGGATATAAAATATTACCTGCTTTAATACATGTAGCCTTAATGTAACTAGAAAGACTATTAATACAGTATAATATATAATTTAAAATAAAATGAAGAAAGAAATACATCTTCATTCCTTCCCATACCAAAACATTTCCCTTATAGTTTCAGGTAATGTAAGCTAGCCAAACTGAGCCAAAGCTTCTGGCCTGGTTGCAAAGTAGTTGTAGAGTTGTTTACTGCATCAATAATAATGTACACGATGGGCTATATATTAAATGTTCTAGCCTAAAAATGTTAGACCAACATTTCTTTGTTTATGTTGATTGGTGAGATAGTGATGGTCTGGGCTGCTGGTTCACTACCATACACAATGCATCATTGAAGAACTCAACCAGCCAGTCCCGACTGTTTCCCAAAACTGTATTGACGCAAATTGGTCGTTCAACCACGTTGCAATGATGTCACGCAGGTGGTGGAGTAATAACTTTCTTTAATGAATCTGTTTGAGATCGAAGTAATGCTATAGATGTTTTGCTATAAATTACAAACATGTCATCTGAGGACTATTTCTCATTTTTCTCAGTTATTTTGCTTTATTTTCAGAATCATAGGCTTGTTCTTACGTGGTTGAGCACGCTAGCACATGCGCACTCTTCAAAAACGGTGCTTTAAATCTCTTGACAAACTAAAAGACGTAAATGGCATTTGTATGTATTCTAAATAAAAGAGACTTTGTACTGAATGTCAGCTTGCTTATTTTGCTCAAGACAAGGATTTATTAAGTCCACATGCCATGCAAACAAGAAACTATGCTTAACCACAGGTCAAGAGCTGTCGTTCCAACCACACACATTTGCGAAAGTTCGTTAGAATGATGGTTTCGGGGAAAAACCGACTTCAGCATGCCAAAACCGCATCATACAGTTCATAATAGTTCTCACAACACCATTACAACACCATTCAAAGTAAAATAGCTCTAAAGTATACTTCACTACATGAATCACTGTACTAATCACACAGCTCCAGAGCCGAAGAATAATGTCCATTATGAATTGATTTCCTTAATGACGAGTCAATAGTCCAACTAAACGTATAGGTTTAGAGAGCTTAGCGAAGTCGCAGAATCAAGCCATCAAATCTGATGAACACTCAAAAAGCACCCACTTAAATGATCCAAACACATCAGTCATCAACGGGAATGAATCGTGCACCCATTGAATCTAAGTGCTGCTGCTAGTGGTTATTCATATGGGGATTGAGAGAGTGACTCAGTAGTATCCATCATTATCTTTTCAGAAAAGAAAAATACATTTGGCAGGGAGGGTAGTAGAACAGACAAGATGACTGCACTTAAAAATCGAGTATACCAAAGCTGTAAAATCTCCATTACGGTCAATTTTGTTTTATATATCAAAGTTCGGATCAAAGGTGGAAGGGTTATTTTTAACCTGTCATTTCCACATGAATAAATACAATTATCCGACAAATAATTGTATGTTAATGTCCTTTCTTTGCGCTGCAAGGTTGAAATGTTCTGCAAATTGAGAGGAAAACTTCTCAGAGAAACTTCAATGGATTGCTAGGTAGAATAATAACAACTCGTAAAATGTAAAACATTACCCACTCAACCACAGTCTCGTTTCAGGGTGAATATTAGTTCCACCAAAAAGTAATTATATGCTAACTTAATATCTATTTATGCCCGACACAAAAGTCAACCCAACCTCAGAGTAAAGGTTCGTGCAAAAACACAATGCATTTGCATGGTCTGATCAGCCAAGTCTCTTGGATATTTAGATTCATAGCTATGTAAATGCAAGTTAATGCAGGATCTAGAACCTGAAGTGGGGACCTGATAAATTACACCAATAAGGCCCATGTTAAGACCCATGCCCTTAATCCTAAGGTTTAAGCCGTGCTAAAATGAGACCAAGTGAGGGATTAATAACTACATCCATATAAAGAGACTTCAGGCGCATTCGTCTACTTCAGAAATCCAAGCGTCATGCTGACGGTGACAAATGTCTGTTCTCGTGCGCGGGTAGTGTAAGTAATTATATACAAATGAACTTGTCAGAGACTGCAGGGGAGACGATCACCAGCGCTTGTTCCCTCCTCACTTGGCTTCTCTCCTGTGAAATTTCCACACCGCCTCTTCTGGAGACAAACGAGCTTACGTATGCTAATACAAAGATGCATATATTCATATATTTCCATTCTGAATCAGCCCGTCTCCTGCACGTGTGCCTTATCACACACGCGGGCGAGAGAGCAACGCACACTTACTGTAAATATAAACAAGAGTGCAGATGAGAAAGTACCAGAGTGTGTGAAACATTTTTCACTCTTACAAATAAGCTGCAGTCTGCAAAGGGGTGGGAAGGGATTGCTAAAATAGAAAATACATGCGAGCCAGCATTAAAGACAAATGTTTAGTTTTATTAGCTGACTTCATCTATATTGAGTTGTTGTCATTGTGTTGCCTAGAAAGTTCATATGAATAAAAACCAAATGGCGAAAAAAAGTATAGGTAAAGTATATTACAATTTATTTCATGGAACACAGGCAAATGAATATGGGCTATACATATATTTAAAGAATCATAACTGAAAACTACACAATCATAGATGTTAAATATTCTATTCTGACAGACTTCCTTCAGTGAATGATTTAATAAGAGATCTGACTCAAAAGAGTTAATACACTGTGCGGTACATTTTCAGATGGGTTTGGTGCAAAACGTACACCATGCCCACGGTTAAATATACTGCTGGATCTTTAATGTTGTGGGCCTTTTTTTATTTTTGCTGGAGGTCCTGGACATTTTGTTCAGATAAATGGTATCATGGATTCTAGCAAATACCAACAGATAAAAAATCAAAACCTGACCGCTTCTGCTAGATATCTTATACTGGGCCGTGGTTGGATCTTCCAGCCGGTCAGTGATCCAAAACAAACATCAAAACCAACACAAAAATGTGTCACTGAGCACAAAATTAAGCTTCTGCCATGACCGTTACCGTTCCCTGACCTGAATCCTATAGAAAATGAGTGGGGTAAACTAGTGAGAAGAAGCACCAACATGGAGCTGGTAATCAGGAGGATGCGGAGAGATTCTGTATGAAGGAATGGTCTCTGATCACTTGTCAAGGTGTTATCCAAACTCATTAGGCATTATAGAAGAAGAGGAAAAGGACGTTGCAATAATTGGGTGCCAATAATTGTGGCCAACGTGAACTGAAAAACATTTATTTCATAATGAGATTTCACCCACACTTTCCATTGTTTTACTTCAATGACATGTTAGAATTTTGGGAATTTTTTAATGAAAGATCAAAAGGATAAGCAATGTAGATTTATTTTCAAAGCCCCCTTTGATCATATTTACCAAGTGTGCCAATAATTCTGGAGTTGACCGTATATAATCATATTCAGAGTAGTATTCATAAAATAGCCAATTTAAAAAAAAAAACATTTCAATTACGGGCCCACAAAACCCTGCAGATTTAAGCAGAGTAGAAGTTCTACACATCCTCTACCCTACCTTGCATGTGAATTATTAAGTACTTTGTCTAAAATGCTTTCAGATGTCCATCTGGTAAGGACACAGTATAGTGACTTCAGTAACCAACAAGAGTGTTGTCCTTTCAGCTCCATTTAACACATTTCCATTTAACTACCCTATAATCCGTTCCACAGAATCCTATATTTCCCCCCAAAGTCAGAGCATAAAATGTGAAAAGTCTGTAGATTCCATCTGCGCCTCTATAAGCTCGTTTTCCATTTATGTATGAAACAAAGAGAGATTAATAAAGATTTCAGAGCACCCTTTACTTTCAGCAACATATTGTCTATACCTGTTTTGTCAGTCGTGTATAGAAAAAAGAGAGATTCAGAAAAATGTTGGCACACACAGCAAATCACAAATGGAAATATGTGCTATCCATCACATTTTTGGGCAGTGACTGGAGGCATTTCAAATGAAGTAGCACAAAAATTGCTTGCTATTTGTTCCCTTTTAGACAGCTGGGTCTTTGATGGGTCTGGCCACAGCGAGACCACTAATGATGTGTTAACTGTCAACACATCGACATCAGATTGTCACCACCAAAATACACAGATAAACATCCATAAACGTGCACATCTCAGAGATGTAGACGCAAACAATGTGTCATATTAAAAACAGAGAGAGAAATGAAGCAGGTTTATAAAGTCATATCTATTATTTGTATGGGTCTAAACCCCCGGGCCTGGTTTAAGTCCCAATCACGTTGCTGTTCACATATGTTCTTTCTGCAGATCTCTACTTACAGGATTTGTCTAAAGAAAAGAGACATTGATTACAATATTTATTTTCTTCATTTCACATCATAGTGACATCTACAGTAAACATTGCACTTTGACTGTTGCTTTCGGAAAAGCTAAAATATCACTGCACCTGGCACTGATGTCAGAGTCCCATCACCCCCAGGGGCTACAACGCTGCTTAGCTTTGATCTTGTCAATTTGGGCTGGGATACTACATTCGACCATCGCTCTGTCAACAAACATCTGTTAAAAGCAAGCAGCCAGCATTTCTTAACAATAACAGATTTTGTGCCCTATCCCCTCATGTGCTCCTGGATCGACGCCCGTGCCCTGCGGTTCCACGTCAATCACTATCCATGTGTTTCTGTCTTTACTTCTCATACTAAACATGCCATTAATATCACTTTGTGTCACTTCATTAAAACATCCCATTACTTTCCATCATGGCTGACGTCCACTAATGCTTCTCAGGCTCTCAGGGTGAGATTAAAGCCTTAATGTTCATTCCCTACTCTCATTAGGACACAGGCTTAGATAGCCTCCTCATTACCTGTCACGCTCAGAGACTCTTCTGATGCACAGATGAAGATGGAGGACTGCTTTGGGGAGTTTTGTTGTTGTGCTTTCTAAAATGGCTGCTACCTCAAACTGAATTCCCAGTCTCCATTCTGAGCAAGATCTAATATCACTTCATTAGCCATTTCATTTGGCGCCGTTTTTTGCATTGCTATTTTGTTGTTGGACCCTTTGATAGTTCTCATGGGGTATATCAAGTCTCGTTAAGACAACTGCCTCTGTATACTGTGCTTTTAATGACATGCCAGATCTTAAAACAGAATTTTTACTCGTTGAGACTTGTGTGGGATATAACTGATTGACAAAACAGTCTCCAGTAAATGATGCTCACAACTTCTTCTTTTTTTTTTTTTAGAGCTGTTCTTAACTTTGAGTTGTTAGGATGGCATAGTTTCAGAACTTCTAGGCTGTTGGATTGGGAATATTTGCATAATCCATTGCATTTTTGGTCCTATTTCCACAAATAAAACGGAGCTAGAGAACTTCTTAGCATAAAGTAACGAGTGATGCCATAGCGGTAGCTTTTTTGAAATGATGTGGTGGAAAAATGTAAATGCATATTTCAATGCAAATAAAAAATGCATTGAAAGGGATGTTCTGAGTTCAAATTAAAGGAGTAGATCACTCATGTTTTTCAAAACCCATAGGATTGTACCAGGGTACAGTAGCATTTAGGCTATATGGTGAAAATAAATCAGATCAGTGTTCAGGATGGTTTACAAGCAAATATGTGAAGCTTGAATTTTGTTAAAGCACTTAAACATGAATTATTTAGTAAAGCCCTGTTTATATGAGGTAATGTTTTGTTCACCTTTTCTATGTGAATTAACTTGTGGGTGGAGTTTCCTCCATGTAAAAAAGTGCTTTACAGATATACATGCCATGTCCTCAAAGATGCTCTCCATGGAGCTCACCTTGTATTGGACCTGTTACATTCCTTTAAAACAGAATAATAAACTCAGTGTCACTGAGGAAATTCAAGGTGAGCAGATTAAAACTCTTTTTAATTCTGCAATTCCCTCTTATTATTTGACTAAGGAGGATCATACAGTGGATCAGCGAAAAGAATTGCATTAATTTCAGATTATGTCCAATAAATCGCAGATGCAATAGTTGGCTTATTTAAAGTTATTGTGTTGGGGTCAGTTGGGAAAATGCTCGTTTTTGAGGCTATCCACACTGACACACACAGTTGCCATTTTAACAAGGCCGCATGCACAATAAGCAACATGAATCCGATAGAGAATAGTTCTTTTTATTATTTGGCCTTGAAAAGTAGGCAGTATTTTTGGTTATGCATTTTTTTTTTTCTGTCAGTTGCGGCTATTTGCAGAAATGAACTACATATCTCCCTAATGTAACTGGACATGGATCCCTGTCGGATCCCTGTTTGTGAGATATTTTTATCATTTATATGCTGAAAAATATGTTCAGCAGCATTTTTCACCCCTTTTCATAAGAAGAATGGGTTATTGGACTGAACAGCTAAGGGGCGTATAAAGTAATGTGCAGAACGATGAGCAGAACTGTTTAATTATGTAAAATTCATCTAAAAAACTTGCTGTTTGGATTATTGTCTTGAAATATATTGTATATGTGGGAAAGTTGATAGAGTTATTGCACAAGATGTTTGATGAGTCTAGAGGAACAGATCGTCTATGTTAAGTGTCGCCACTTAAGGGAAGGGGGCGGGGACTTGCTGCTTGTGACATAAGGCTTACCTCATAAATATTAATTAGACAAATAAATCGATCTCTTACTGTTCGGTGGTGACAAAATCAAACATGTTCCCTCCATAAAAAATTCCTACATGGTCCAGTGCACAATATGTGTGATAGACATGAAATAAACCCAACAAAAGAACATAAAACTTGCATTGTTTCTTTCTATACTATGAGAAATGTTTTGCTTTCTGTCCTCGTTCTAGTCCTGAATGTTTCTTTTATCATTGCCATGGCCTTATTTTATAATGAATGGGGAAACCTGGGGAGGAGTGTCAAACAAGCATTTTTACTCTCTCTCATTACAACGTGGCAAAGCCTTTGTAAATGACTTTGCGGCATGAGTCGGTGTGCCTGTTTAAAAATGCATGGGATTATGGAGCAAGCATATCAGCTGAGCTCAACCGAGTGTGTTAGCGAAGGAGCAAGGACAGGAAAATTGACACTTGATGATTTCTCCTGCTGATGTGAAGGAATGTTCAATCACATTTAAAAGGCTCATTCCCTCTCCCCTATCTGTCACTCTTTGACAAGTTCTACATGGAGTTTTTTGGTGCATCTATTTATTTATAGCATGGAAACGCCTCTCAGCTCTATGGCTCTGCTACAGAAAGATTATGGTTCCCACGTGGACTTTAAAGACCTAAAAGCTCAGAGTTAACGTGGATTTTTGTCTTTTTAAAGTTCACAAACCAGACACTATACTGATGGCAGTTATGTTCTGCTCTCTGATGGGGTCAGCTTCTGAGATCATAGCTCACCGGTGCACAGCGACTTGATTTGAAGACCAGCACTGTTGACTTTTTTACACTTTGCATTGAACAAAATAACATTAACAAGAACTAGAAAATATTTTATGTATCTCTTTTTAGACAAAATAAATGCCCTGCCCTAGTGAAAAAAGTATACTTTATTGTATTTAAATATATTCCCTTTTTCAATAGTACATTGCAAATAAAAAATGGTACTATCTTTAAATATATTAAAGTATATTAGCATCATGCTTTTACCTATTTTCACAATACAACTTTAAACACACTTTAAAATAACTGTACTTCAGTATATTTAAAAAATATATATTTTAGGAAAATATACTTGAAGCAAAAATTCTGTTTATTTTTAAAAGTGTATTTATTTGCACTTAACTTAAAACTTATTTTAGGTACAGTATATTTTTAACTGTGTGCTGAAAATGATCATTGTAACAATGGATTGAAACATTTGAATACATTATAATATAAGTAATATTTGTTTATTAATGTGCATTTGTTATTGAAGACAAAGTGTGCAATTTGTAGTATTTGGAATAAGCCAAAGGTACAGTGAGCATATACTTTTTACTTAAATATAGTACAATTATGGTATATTGCTTGTATGTTTCGAAGAGACTCGTAATGAATAAAAGTATAAAAATTAAAATCATGTTTTTCCCCCACATTTATTGGGGTCAGGTTTTGAAACTCTAAACTATATAAATAAATAAATCACCTTTAAAGTGTTATAAAACTTTGCACTATTATTAATTTGTGCACTATATTCCAGGTCTTTCACTATGATATGGAAGAAAAAAAGAAAAAGTTTTTTCTGCCTGCCTTTGATAAATTATACACACTGTGTTGTAGAGTTAGCAGAATGCCATGCCCTGACCATGAAGACTCTATACAAAGCTTTCAGATAGAGACTAAGAACATTAGACTGTACTGTAGATATTAACGTAATAAAGCTCGATATGAACTGAAAACAGGAGATCATTACAAACAAAACCATATTAGAAAATAACACACACACACACACACACACACTGCAACCTAAGCAACCTAAAATCAATTACACAGGAGCCTAAGCAAGAGATAGATGCAGAATAATATTCAGTCAAGTAATACGTAACAAAGACTGTGTCATATTTTGCTGTAAGTAATTGGTTACTGGAGCTGTAGAGAAATTTTACAGGATGATTACTAACGTGGGATAAGACACCACAACATGAACATACATAAATTGCAACGCATTTTCATCCCAAGGCGTCACTAAAATGACAATTTTGACCATGCTTCAATATTCGACGCTTTAGGCACCCTTTAGCGTCAGTTACATGACGCAATCCTAGGGCGTCATTTTACTGACGCTTTACCTTAAGCGTCAGTTAGATGACGTGGGTAGGTTTAGGCAGTGGTGGAATGTAACGAAGTATAAATACTTCGTTACTTTACTTAAGTACATTTTTCACGTATCTGTACTTTACTTAAGTAGAATCAATAGTGCATACTTTTTACTTTTACTTCGTTACATTTTGCAGCAATTATTATACTTTCTACTCCAGTACATTTCTACTATATTCTGTGACATTTTCGTTACATTTTCTGAACAGTTTTTCCTGCCAAAACGTCATCCTGACCGTCCGTTCGTCGCACGTTTGTCTCACCACTCACCAGTGAAGTTTGGTTGCCATAGATATATGAACCCGGTCACACTAAATGCGTCTCTATAGCACGCAGTGTTTATCGTGCAATTTATACGTGAAAATTATTTTTTTACGTGCATATGGTACGCATGGGTAGGTTTAGTAGTGGTGTGGGGTGCGTGTGAATTATACGTTTGGTTAGGATTAGTATGGCAAGGCAAGAGGTTCAGAATTACGCCATATATTAATCGCGTTTACAGCCAAACGCCGTCAAATACTAGTATATAGTAAGGATATAGTAAGCTTGATGTGTGTATTGCCTAATTGCAAGCTTGTTCAGAAATGGTGACAAAAACTTAAAAAATAAATCCATCATTATTGAACATCATTATAGGAGTAGGCTATTAGGTTGAATGAGTTAGAATTAACTGTTTTATTAATCATTAGAATATACATTAAGAGAAAAAAAAAATTATGCAAGTACTTTTACTTTTAATACTTAAAGTACATTTAAAATCAGGTACTTTTTACTTTTTACTTAAGTAGGATTGTCATTGTGGTACTTCTACTTTTACTAAAGTAAATATGTCTCTGGTTATTTGTACTTTTACTTAAGTACTGAGACTCAGTACTTCCTCCACCACTGGGTTTAGGTCTGGGGTAGGGTTAGGATTAGATAGCGTCATCTAACTGACGCTTAAGGTAAAGCGTCAATAAGATGACGCCCTAGGATTGCGTCATGTAACTGACGCTAAAGGGTGCCTAAAGCGTCGAATATTGAAGCATGGTCAAAATGATTCCCAAGGCGTCAGTTTCATGACGCCTAGGGATGAGAATGTAAATAATCCACGAGGATGCTCTGCCTTTGCATGATAAGAAAAGAAAGTTTTTCCCTTCCTCTGCTGTCTCCATAAAATTATATAATATAAACAATATGAACAGGCATCTCTAATGGGCATTTATCTTATCACAGTTTACTGATGTGCAATCCTGCTGAGAGTTTTCCCTTTTTATTTAGACACAATTTTCTTTGCTTTGGATCAATATCTCATCATTGTCACTAAACCTTTCATTTAAAATAAATATAGTCATTTTGAATCAATTTCTATGCCACAGAGCCCATGAAATCACTTTACAAGGGGAGTTTTCTTTGCTTCTGGTGTATTTTGTATTCAAAAAAGGAAGTTGGGTACAGGATATATTGTTCTAGACAGCATTTTAATTGACAAAAATCAGTATTGTGCAACATATTGTAAATAATCAATATTTCAGGAATATACTAGCAAATAGATGCCTTCAAACTCAAAAGCCACAAAACTCCATCAAGTGTTTTTTAAAGGGGCTAAAATGGTTGGATGTGGAGACACAGTCATAACTTGATAGTGGGCTTTTGGAAAAAGTACAAAAAATCGGACGTTTTTAAAAGGAAAGACCACTAGTCAAACTTTTAAACAGTTTTGAAGCCATGGAGCCATTAAATGCTCAGTCAATACCTTTCATTGCTTTGTGTTGTGTCGCACCTCAGCCTCTGCTGAAGCAGATGGAGATATTAAAGGCATTTCATGTTATTTTTTAGTGCAGACTGGAGAAGACAGATGGCACAAAAACCTGAGTAGTTTCAGCGTTGAGGTTTATCTAGAATTCCCTGTTTATTCTGGCTAAGCATGTCTTATCTCTAATAGATAAGATGTTTTTTGGGGGCTGTTTTCATTTGAAAATTCAAGTTATAACCTGAAAAGGAAAAGTTCACAAAATCAGTCATTTCACTGCCTTTCCTCTTTTTGATGTAGAAACCACCTTTCTCCAAAGTTGCTGGGAGGAAGAGAAATGAAGCTGCTGGCGATGTGCAATGAGAAATACCTGTGGCCAGTTGCGCAAATTGCTTAGACTTTAGTCTTACAAGTTAGTCATCTATTTTCTTTCTTCAAGATGGCTCCTAACCATTTGAAGTCAGTTACATAAAATGTTCGATTGGTCTAATTTGAATCTGAAAAGTAGAACTGAAAAGCCCTATATAATTGCTTGGTCAGACTAGTTCTTCAGACAGTATTAACTTAGTGGCTGTGTTTATGCAGCTGGGCCCTGATGGATCATTACCAGTGACAGGTTCACAGGTAGATGGTGTCTTCAAGGTTCAAGGCCACTTCTATGGCGATTACCCAGCCTCACGACTCCGTGTTCTCTTCAGCTTGGCTCTTTTTCTATTCCTTTATATTTATCATCTGGCAGTCACTATTATCCAAAGAGACTTACAGTAATGCCAGTTTGGGCTCAGTAATAATTTTTGCAAAATAAATTAATACTTTTATTTAGCGAGGATGCATTTATTTGATCAAAAGGGACAGTAGAGACATTTATAATGTTTCAATGATTTCCATTTCAAATAAACACTGTTCTTTTGAACTTTCTATTTATATAGAACTTTCTATTTATCAAGGTTTCCAGAAAAATATTAAGCAGCACAACTGTTTTTAACATTGATATTAAAAACAAATGTTTATTGAGCAGCAAATCAGCATATTAGAATGATCTCTGAAGGATCATGTGACACTGAAGACTGAAGTAATGATGCTGAAAATTCAGCTTTGCCAACACAGGAATGAATTACAATAAAAGACAGACAGAGTAGGTGTGGGTCACTCACAGGCATTTTTTTAAAGTAGAATGAACCAAGTATAAAAAGGGAAGAATAAAATGTACTAAGGGAGTATTTGAGCCCTGAAAGATTTGGAGGAAGAGGTCATTAATGCTAACAGACAGCTTCCTGCAGATATTATAGATGCCTGGTTGGTACTAGAGGATGACAGAGCCTTTCACTGGCTTAGCGAACACAGATTTTCATTGTTGAATATGAACATTTGACAATTATCACTACGGCTTTCCTAAACTCCTGCAGTGACCTTCTGCATCTGCTGTTTGGCCAGCTTTGAAATGCAAAAGAAGCCTTCATCCATAGCCAGCTGTGTTGATGAGCAGATCTGAGCCCTGGTCTCCTGTTAAGGTCTGTTGGAGAGAGCTATAAAGAAACCACATCTGCTTCACTGTCCCATCTGGAGGGTGGATATTTTCAGCTGGAGGAATTTCAGAGTGATGCACGATGCAGTCTGAAGCACCTCTTGATAAGCCTGATAAACACAAATGGCATGTCTGTGATTTCAGATTTTGATGTTTATGGAACATCAACATCTACATTATGGCGTCTTAGCTCTGCAAATCATTTTTGTCAAGTCATTCTCTCTCTTAGTTTTCAGTCCTTTTCTCTCAGCTCTTTTAATTCCCTCTCCCTGCTGCTTTTGTTCAGCTGCTAAAGTATAATCATCATTTATGTCGTACTAACAATAATCAAATTACTCACCAATCAAATTAGTGTCATTCAATTTGTCACTGCCAACGATTTGCTCTTGAAACCTGCAGTAATTTAAATGCAATCATTCTTAAGGTAATGTATTAACATTGTATAAAGTGCATATTATTTGCTAATCATAAAATTCAAGAATTGCCTTAAGAATTATTCTCTTCTATCTTGTTTTCTTACTACAGTTCTTTATATTACAAGCAAAGTCATACGACTTAATGGATGAGTCCCCATAGTATGTTTCTCTGTTGTCTGGTATGTTTCATAAATGAAAAGGCACTTTTAATGCTTGAATATGACATTTCATATTCCCATGACATGAATTAATCACGTAAATTACCATCTAAGTGTTCATTGTTTCACTCTTTGTTTTCACATTAGTGTTGCTGTACTGTTCCCTTTAATTTAAATGTCATGGTGATGTGGGATAGTTTACCAAAAATGAAAATTCGGTCATTCTTTACCTGCCCTCATGTCGTTCCAAAGCTTGAAGAATGTCAGGAAATGACAAAAACAATATTGGCAGATAGAGGAAGTCCGCTGAGACAGTCTCAGTGAAGTTAGACAGAATTACTGAGATGGAGATCAGGCAGCGGCACAAGGAATCAGAGACTTGTCATTTGGAGATGTGACTGAAGCTGCACAGGTCTGCCATGCAGGAATAAGCGGCCAGGGAGGATAGGATACAGGATGCAGGAAACAGGGCAGGATTCAACACAAGACTCACAACACACAAGACAAGAGTCAACAAGATGACAAGACAACAAGAAATAAAGGCAAGAGCAAAATGACAGCAGATACAAATACTATGACTAAAGAAAACAAGACTAAAGAGAAAAGGAAACTAATAAAAAAATGGTAGCTTACAAACAAAAGGGTAAAAAACAAGAGCATAAACTTGCAGGGAACTTGAGAGAAAAATAAGCTAAAATCTTAAATGCAACAAAATCAAAAGAGAAACCAAAAATAAGACTTGAAAGAACTAGAACAAAATTAAAGACTAGAACTAGACTATAGGGCAAGACGGCACCAAGAACTACCAAGACTTGCTATTAACAGCATCAAATACACGACTAGATACACCAAAGCACAACACGCATGAAAGCACAAGCAACAAACTAGCAAAGCCATGAGGGAAGAGAGCACAATAAATTGAGAGCAAGACACGTGAGAATCAGGTGAACACAATGAAGCAGACAAGGAGAGAGAGAGAGAGACAGAGCGAGAGAGAGGTAATTAGCCTTCCTGCTGAATCAATCATTAGGTGTTTGCATAACATCAGGGAGAGACCAACCACATCAGAGTAACTGTCAGAGTTACATGGAGATGCTTCAGTCACTGAAAGCTCTCTCTTGCCCTCACACACACGGGTTGGGTGTCCATGTTTTATGGAGACATTCCATAGGTGTAATGGGTTTTATACTGATTCTATATGATTTGTAAGCTTGTTTCCTTGTGGGGACCAAAACAAATTCCCCACACGGTCAAAATGTACTGTTATTACTATTGTGGGGACATTTGTTCCCCATAACATAGGGAATACCAGGACCAAACACATGCACACAGGCCAGGAGATAGGCTGAAAGTGAGGCAAGTTCTCTAGTGGAATCAACTGAGAGAGGAAGGCTGGGTAAAGCCTAATAAGCTTGCTCTGTTTACATCAAAATATGCCCCAACAGAGCAAGCACTGTGTATTTTAGACATTTGACCTAATCCTGTTTTCTTTGCTGATAGATTCTCCATCTGTGCTGTGTGGGGGAGCAACAAACAAAAAGTAGTGATGCTATTAAAGGGTTAGTTCACCCCAAAATGAAAAATCTGTCAGTAATTACTCACCCTCATGTTGTTCCAACCCCGTAAGACTTTCGTTCATCTTCGGAACACAAATTAAGATATTTGTGATTAAATCTGAGAGCTGGATCATGCCAGCCCAGAAAAGTTAAAGACATCGTTAAAATCTCGAGGCCCACAGAGAAAGAAATGAATAGTTGAATAAAGTCATTATTTTTGTTCGTTTTTTTGCGCCCAAAAAGTATTCTCGTCACTTGATAAACTTAAAGATAGAGCCACTGTAGTCACTCGGACTATTTTAACGATGTCTTTAACTTTTCTGGGCCGGCAAGTTTCGATCCCTTAGAAGCCTATGGAGAAGAGATCCAGCTCTCAGATTTAATCAAAAATATCTTAATTTGTGTTCCAAAGATGACCGAAAGACTTACGGGGTTGGAACAACATCAGGATGAGTAATTACTGACAGAAGTTTCATTTTGGGGTGAACTAACTCTTTTACTTAAAAAAATAAATGTTTTAATCTTTTTTCACGAAAAGTAGTGACACTACATTTTTCAGTATAGCTCAAAATGTCCATTGCTAGTTTTGTAACATTGCACTGCATTGCACTGAAAACTGGTAAATAATCAAACATGCTCAATTCCACAACATTACAGTAGGAAGTGATTCATTTTAGGCAATTGGTTCATTCTCAGTACACAGTTTTTTCTGTATCAGTACACATATTATAATATTTATTAAAACATATTTTTCTAAATAATATAACATTTCTGCTCATGTTTTTGTCTGTTTGTTTTGTCAGCCTACAAATTATGGTCTTGTCTGGATTTATTGTTGGTATTTAGTGTGATTTTATCGTAAATCACACTGAATGATACCGTTTAAAAGTCTGGGGTCAGTGATATGTTTTTAAAAGAAATTAATACTTTTATTCAGTATTTAATATAAATATTATTTTATTTACAAATATTTTGCTAAACAATATTTCTGCTCATGGTTTTGTCACAGTTTGTATTGTCTCATCATATAAATGGGTGTTTTATTGGTGGTATTTAGTATAATTTCATTGGTTCAATTGCATTTTATTGTGGTCACCATAATCAAAGCCCTCAATTTTTGCCAGATAAAAAAATGCTTTAATTGCAAAGTAAAAAAAGAAAATGTAATCATGTAATCCAACTGTTACAATAGCTTTGATATTGCTACATTCTCAAAAGGGTCTAAACTTTTCTGGTCTTAATTGGTCTTCCAGTCTACTCAGCCAACGCTATCTCACGACCAATTGATTAAAAAGTGGCTAATTCGTACGAATTCGTACGACCTCACTCGTACGAATTGTCTAAACCCACGTGATGGGTGAGTTTAGGGGCGGGGTCAGGGATAGGTCATTCGTACGAATTGGCTTGAACTCGTAAAATATGTACGATTTAGCCCAAATCGTATGAATTCGTACGAATTAGCCACCTCGTAGAATTCGTACGAATTGCCGTGAGATCGGGTTGACTCAGCCTGGTTTTTGGGCAAATTTTCACATGGTCAGGCTGGGAGACCTATTAAGCTATTATTTTCAGCACGTTTTATTAAGCAAAACTGAGTTTTGTATACGTTTTGACCATGACTGTTCCGTGATTGGTGAGTTTGAATCAGCTTAGATTCTGAGAAAACTGTGTAAAATTGATATTAAATCTATTATAATTCAGTAAAGTCTCCAGTTTCAGTGTTGCCATTCTTGCTGCATTTTATGTGCAAAGTAGTTACAGTTTCAAAGTAGCATCACAAACACCGCATTTGTGCCAGCTGATCTCAAACTGGAGCTGATGGAAACTCAGACTATAATACAAATATGGTAAATGAGCCATATAAAAACACTACAAGAATTAATTTGTGAACTTCAAAAACGAAAGAGTTTAAAGAGATGCCGTTTCCACATAAAAATGAATCTGTGCAGAGGTGATAGCAGGAGTGGCCTGAGGTGGCCAGCGAAAACTCATTGTGAATGATTAATTTTCAGCACTAGATGAAAGTCCTAGTTTCTGCCTTTGATGTGCAGGCCACAGACTGGTGTTGAGTTCACAGCAACCCAGGGCGGACCACCTCCGCACTGCATCACCTTTGTTTGACTCGTCTGCATTGCTTGGACTACTTGTCAGATTGAGTAACGATCCCAGAGTGGTCATTTTCAAAGAATCACTCTACACCTTCTATTCGGCTCACATCTGGCTGGTTCTTTCATAGCAGGAGAAATCACTTTCTATACTTAATGTTTTCAGAATACCAGAGACATCTCAAGTTCTGGCAAAGCTTAGATTTTTTAGTCTTTCTGTAAGCAAGACCACAAAGAAAAGCAAGAAAAGGAAGCTGACCTGAACCACTCTGCACTGGATGTTCAAGGAAGTTAACAGTGGTTCTCAACCAGGGGGCCTTAAAGTGATTGTTCACACAAAAATGAAATAAATGTTGTTTAGACCCCAACAATTTTCAAAATAATCTTATTTTCTGCATAAGAAAGAAAGTTATGCCGGTTTAGAACAACATGACGGCAGTTGATTTTAAATTTTGGGTGAACTTAGGTGGCTTGAAATTATTTATAAGAAGTTATATAAAAAAATTATAATTACCCCAATGTTTGTTGTTAAAAAGCTAAAAACAATTACGACATCATATTCCTTATTTTAATTTGTCCCCCTGTTTTTATAAATTAACATACACAGAAAAAATCCTTTTAAAGAAATTAATACTTTTATTTAGCAAGGATCCATAAAATAATGTAGCCTATATTATGTAATTTCATTATGTGGCACACACTCATTTCAAGCTGTCAAACAACGTAACTGTCATGTTCCGTGGTGTTTCATTTTCAAGGACTTTAAGTTGGTCTTTTTTTCCTGTTTCTTTTCTATTGCAATCGTTTCTAGAATATGTATCATTGGTTGTCATGGTTAATTGATTACTCCACCTGTTCCTTGTTTTGATCCTTGATTAGTTGTGTGTATAATGCATTCAGTTTCATTCACTCATTGGTTGTCATTCGCACATGGCTCATCCGAAATCGCACGCTATACCCTCATTTACTATTCCCTATTAGCCCACTAATATAATTCACTTGACGGAGCGAATGAAAAATTAATGAGTGAATTCGGACACTGAGTGTGCCTAAAGGGCTGCTGCTTTTGTATAGTTTGCGCTTTCTGTTCAATAATCACTTGAAACTTAGCAAACTAGCAGCTCCAGTAATAAGATGAAAATATTTATCATGAAAACTATGTATAAACCTTAATTAAACAATTAAATAATTAATTAAAAAGAAACGTATACCTGTATGATATTACGCTGTACCCACATTGGACCAGTGGTTTGGAAAATGGATGGATGAATGATTCAACTGCGGGCGCCATCTTCTGGTCAGTGATGTCAAGGCTGTAATGTGATTATCAAGGCACACGTGATCCAAATTAGCCGTTACGCTTTTTCGAATGTATCTCCCAATAATACGACCATCTCTGTTGTACACTCATTTCTATAATACTATGTTGTAATACTATTTCCTAGTTTGGAAATAGTATTACCAAACTAGATTTTGCAAACTAGATGCTCACCTGTGCAAAAGTCACTACCAGGATGCCAGATGTGATCTAAGTTGTTACAGCAGATTGCCATACCGTTGCAAACGTGTGATTTTGCAGTCGGTGCGCGAGCAGTCGGTGTTTGTGTTTGAAAGCTCCGTCGAATCAATTCATTAATCCTTGATTTTCTTCTTTACCACTCATTTATCAACAAGCACTTTCTATTTTTATATCATGGGAACTTATCCTCGATACTATTCCTTATAAAAAACAATCGGATTGCTTTGATATCGCTACTTAGACCCAACTTTGCGAATCTCGGCTACTAGCCTTTAGTCCGCTAGCATTTCACGCGTGGCCTCGCGCCTATTGACCGTCTGATTTTACACCCGTTTCACTGAAAGGATACAGGTTATATCCGGCATTTCAGTCCTAAATTACTAGTGATATTGGTAGTATCACTACTAATCTACTGTTCATCTGTTATGGCGAACATATCAGATGTGTGTCTAACGTTACCTCTGAGTGCAGGTGAGGACACATTCGAACTGATTTCGGTACGATTGGAGCTTGAATCGGTGGAGAAACAGATCCGTGGTCTGCTAGAGAGGCAAGCCGAGCTGCGGGATCGGCGATCAGCGCTTGAAACGTCACGCGCCGATGCACACAAGTCAGTGGTTAGTAACTTTTTGACTCCGACTTCGTCTACTCCGTGCGTTTCTCTGCCCAGGAGGACGCGATCATCTCTGGCATCATTCACTCCGGCACCAACCCAACACCATGGACCCTGGGTGATCCCACAGCGGAAGACACGAGCCAGGACCAGAGCAAGAACCTCTCCGCCCCTCCCGGTCTTCGAGATCTCCACCCGGAACCGCTTCTCCCCTCTTCGCGAGTCGGAACGCGACGACGCCGTGATCATCGGCACTTCCATGGTCTGTCATGTCCGTGCTACCTCAGGTAAGGGTAAGGTGCGCACTCACTGCCTTCCTGGTGCTCGTGTTCTTGATGTCGCCGCACAGGTTCCCGAGATCCTGAACGGTGAAGAGCGCGTCGGAGCTGTGGTGCTTCACGCTGGAACAAACGATATCAGGCTGCGGCAGACGGAGGTTCTGAAGAAGGACTACAGGAGCCTGATCGAGACGGTACGCAGCACAGCGCCTGAGGCAACGATCATCGTGTCTGGACCGCTTCCCACGTACCGACAAGGACAGGAAAGGTTCAGTAGATTATTTGCACTAAATGAATGGTTAATGTCATTGTGTAATGAACAAAAACTGCCCTTTGTAAATAATTGGAATCTGTTCTGGGAGCGACGTAGGCTCTACCGTGCTGATGGCCTGCACCCCAGCAGATTCGGAGCGGCTGTTCTGTCGGACAACATCTCCAAGACGTTACACACCGTATGACTAGAAAATCTAATTCCAAATCACAGTCTTTGCTGTGCCAATCTAATTGATATAAGTAGTGTAGAACATTATATAGAAACTGTGTCTATCCCTCGTTTAGTGAGGCCAAATAATAAATCCAATGTAGGATCTAGGAAAAATCGTATTGTAATTAAACCTGAAAATCTAAATATCAGTGAACAAAAACAATTTGTAAAACTAGGTCTTCTAAACATTAGATCGCTCACACCTAAGGCGGTTATTGTAAATGAAATGGTCACAGATAATAGCTTCGATGTACTTTGCCTTACTGAAACCTGGCTTAAACCAAACGAGTATTTCGGTCTAAATGAGTCTACTCCGCCAGGATACTGTTATAAGCATGAGCCCCGTCTGATCGGTCGTGGCGGCGGTGTTGCAACAATCTATAGAGATATTATTAATGTTACTCAGAAAACAGGTCACAGGTTTAACTCGTTTGAAGTACTTGTGCTAAACGTTATGCTCTTAGATGTAAGAAATAAATCCCTATTATCTCTAGCCTTGGCTACTGTATATAGACCTCCAGGACCATATGCTGATTTCCTAAAAGAGTTTGCAGACTTTCTCTCAGATCTATTGGTCAATGCCGATAAAGCAATAATTGTTGGAGATTTTAACATACACGTAGATAACACAAACGATGCGTTAGGGACTGCGTTTACAGATTTATTAAACTCCTTTGGGGTCAAGCAGAATGTCAGTGGTCCCACTCATCGTCTAAATCATACACTAGATTTAATTATATCATATGGAACCAATCTAACCGATATAGATATTATACCGCAAAGTGACGATCTCACCGATCATCACATGGTAACTTGTATAATACGCACTGCTGAAATTTGTCATGTTGCGCCACGTTATAGACCAGGCAGAACAATCCTTCCGACCACTATAGATAGATTCTCAAATAGCTTACCTGATCTATCTCTGCTGCTCAGTGAACCCAAACAAACAGATGAACTAGAGGAAATGACCAGCAGTTTGAGCACCATTTTCTCTAGTACATTAGATATTGTTGCACCAATTAGATCAAAAAAGGTTAGAGAGAAAACTAAAGCACCATGGTACAACAGTGCTACGCATGCTATCAAGAGAGAAACTCGTAACCTAGAGCGTAAATGGAAACAAACTAATTTAGAGGTCTTTAGAATCGCGTGGAAAGACAGTATGTCACGTTATAAAAAAGCTCTAAAAGCAGCCAGGGCTGAGCATCTCCGCAAACTAATAGAAAATAACCAAAATAATCCAAGGTTTTTATTTAACACCGTGGCTAGACTAACAAATAAACAGACATCACCAGAGCAAATTATTCCGTTACAGTATAGCTGTAATGATTTTATGAACTACTTCAATGAGAAAATAGAAAGCATCCGAAACACAATTGTAAATGTACAATCCTCTATGGTGTCTTATGATTCAGCCTCAATTATCGCCCCTCAAGAACAACTACACTGCTTTACAACTATAGGACAGGAAGAGCTAAATAAACTTATCATTGCATCTAAACCAACAACATGTTTATTAGATCCAATACCAACAAAATTTCTGAAAGAAGTGTTACCTGTAGTGGAAGAGCCTCTTCTTAATATTATTAACTCGTCTTTATCTTTAGGTCATGTTCCAAAAATATTCAAGCTGGCAGTAATAAAACCTCTCATTAAGAAACCGCAATTAGATCCAAATAACTTAGCAAATTACAGACCGATTTCAAATCTTCCATTTATGTCTAAAATACTAGAAAAGACTGTGTCCGCTCAATTGTGCTCTTTCATGCAAGAAAATTAGATATATGAAAAATTTCAGTCAGGATTCAGACCGCATCATAGCACAGAAACTGCGCTAGTTAAAATTACAAATGATTTACTTTTAGCTTCTGACCAAGGCTGTATCTCAATATTAGTTCTACTCGATCTTAGTGCTGCGTTTGACTCTATAGATCATAAAATACTCTTGGATCGACTACAAAACTACACTGGTGTTCAGGGACAGGCATTAAGCTGGTTCAGATCGTATTTATCAGACCGTTACCATTTTGTTTGTTTAAATGGGGAAAAATCGAAGATAACGTCAGTAGACTATGGAGTGCCGCAAGGATCGGTGTTAGGCCCCCTGCTATTCTCAATATATATGCTGCCACTTGGTAATATTATAAGAAAACATGGAATTAATTTCCACTGTTATGCGGATGACACTCAATTATATATTTCATCACGACCAGATGAAAACACTAACTCATCAAAATTGACAGAGTGTCTTAAAGATATAAAATGCTGGATGACGCATAATTTCCTGCTTCTAAATCCAGATAAAACGGAGGTATTACTTGTTGGTCCAAAAAACTATCCACAAAACCACTTACAATACAACTTTAATATAGAAGGATGTCCTGTTACTTTATCCTCTACAGTAAAAGACCTGGGAGTTATACTAGACCACAACTTGTCTTTCGAAAATCATATTTCATATGTAACAAGAACAGCCTTTTTCCATCTTAGAAACATTGCTAAATTACGTAACATGCTATCTGTTTCTGATGCAGAAAAGTTAGTTCATGCATTCATGACCTCGAGACTAGATTACTGTAATGCTTTATTAGCCGGTTGTCCTGCATCCTCAATAAACAAGCTACAGTTAGTGCAAAATGCAGCCGCTAGAGTTCTTACTAGGTCAAGAAAATATGATCATATAACACCAATTTTATCATCTCTACACTGGTTACCTATCAAGTTCCGTATCAATTACAAAGTACTACTACTGACCTATAAAGCCCTAAATGGTTTAGCTCCTGTGTATTTAATGGACCTTCTATCGCCCTACAATCCACCGCGTTCTTTAAGATCACTAAATTCGAGGCTTCTAGTCATTCCTAGGATATCTAAGTCCACTAAAGGAGGGAGGGCGTTCTCACATTTAGCTCCTAAACTCTGGAATAGCCTTCCTGATATTGTTCGAGGCTCTGACTCGCTGTCCCAGTTCAAAACTAGATTAAAGACGCATCTCTTCAGCCAAGCATTTACATAATGCTTACCTTTTATAATACTGCTGAATCAGATCAAATGCATTTAATACTATAAAACTTGAAGAGACTGTAGGTTATCTGTATAGGTTGCATAATATTTGCAGTCATTACGTTCCTGTGTATATTGCGTGAATGACGGGTGGTTGGGCAGATATTGTGTTGCGGTAGGTAGTATGCCATACGGAACCGTTGTCCACTGAAACTGCTTTAACGCACCAGTGGGGCTCGACAGCCTTAGTCAACGGGTTGGCGCGTATGGTTGGGTTGCGGAGAGATTGTGAGATTGTGGTTAGGTCTCAGCAGCAGTAGGGACGTATAGGTCAGTAAGCTGGGCTGAGTTGAGTGGGGGACGGAGGGGGGTGATTTTGGGACGCAAGAGTCACTGTCTTCATGTTTTGTCATCTACGCCTGTGTTATGGAAATCATCAGTATGAACAGCAGCTACGCTAATTATTTTCCCTTTGCTTTTCTGCTGTTATCTCGGGACGCGAGTCCCGAGAAAATGGCGTTCGTCAGCTCCAGTTTGTATCCAGCCTCTCACGGAGACTTCAGATGCTCCAATCAAAAAGCCTATGAAGTGACGACTCAACACGGGCGATATGGACTCTCTATGGTGGACGGCACTGATCCTCAACAACTCGTCTTAAGACCGGCGTGCATACTTGGACTTCCAAAAAATACTCTAAATGTTCTGATCCAATCTGACTTGTAATGCTGCCCGAATCATGCACTGTTCCTTCGTTGGCCAGAGGAGAACTGGCCCCCCGACTGAGCCTGGTTTCTCCCAAGGTTTTTTTTCTCCATTCTGTCCCTGATGGAGTTTTGGTTCCTTGCCACTGTTGCCTTGGCTTTTTGCTTGCTTAGTTGGGGACATTTAATATTCAACAATATTATTGATCTGCCTTACTTAAGGTGGACGTTGACGCAATATCTTTTAGAAACAAACTTTGTTATATTGTTTTCATGTTATCACTGTGAAGCGCTTTTATACAATCTGTATTGTAAAAAGCGCTATATAAATAAAGGTGACTTGACTTGACTTGACACTCGTTGTTGCGGTGCATTGTGGGATTGAATGAGTGCACTCGATAACGTCCACTATGGTTTCGGACACCACTACAAATGGCTGTCCCATCAAATAGTGCCCTATTTAATGGTATAGGGGGTGATTTCGGACACAGCCATTGTCTAGTGCTGACTGTGCTTTGCACTGTAAAGTTGCCTTTATTCTGTTTGTGAATTGCTCTATTTTGTTTTATTTAATAATGTATCGCTGCAATTAGACCCGCTACACTTACCTCGTCTTCATATTCATCCTGGATTGTGACGGTAACAAACTTGTTACTAAAAAAGCAAGGTGTATCTT
The DNA here is from genome assembly GCA_030578255.1 of Tiaroga cobitis. NCBI lineage: Eukaryota > Metazoa > Chordata > Actinopteri > Cypriniformes > Leuciscidae > Tiaroga > Tiaroga cobitis. The sequence continues at coordinate 35,932,258 of CM060606.1, forward strand.
GCCACCTATAAGTCAGTTTCCAATAACAAGCAATCCACCGTAATTCTGATTAGGTTTTCAAATCTGATCTTAAGAAGTTCACACTGTCATTGTGCAAGTGATGAAATCTGATCCATTTGTTCAAATAGTTTAGTCAATATCTAGTTTATCTAACTCCAGACAATTCATTTCATATATCACGTCTGATCTGTTTTTAATTAAAAAGAAATCTGAGTTTAATTGGATTTCAAACTGCATATTGATATAGTTTAGATTGGGTTTGTGGCTTGTACTGTTGTTCTGATTTAGCCTGCTTTGATTTTTGCTGCCTGTCTGAACAAAGCCTTAGAATTCAAATATTCAGTTTCACTTTATCTGAAATATGGGTAACGAAGAGTTTAAACCTACTTAAAAAGTTTCACTTCAGTGTAGTCTTATTACAATTCTAGATGAAATGTTAAAGAAATAAGAACATTATTGTTGAGATCACTCATTTACGACCCCCTGGTGACTGTGGGGTTATGTTTTTTTCTTTCTGAGAGCATGAATTGTCCTCTGAGAGTCTGTAAGACACAAATTAAAGATCTCCCTCTCAAGATAATCTGCATTGACATGCAAAGCCCTTCAGGCTTCACTTTAGCCAAGACCTTGATGTGTCAATTAGATGCATAAACAGCTTCACTTTACTCACTTTGCAAAAAGAGAAACAAGTTTTCTTTGTTGCTAATAGTGGATAGTTCATCATTAGTCTCTCTTTTTCCACAAAGTCTGGATTGTTTTAAACTAGGCCAGATAACACCAAAGTGAGTTTTGGGCATTTGTTTTTTGAATCTTTATTCAAATATGGTTAAGCTTACACATACATTTACAGCCTGTTCTCATCCTTTGGCGTCATACATGTGACGCTTTGTACATTTCGTTGAAATCTTACGCACATGGCATCCTTTAGCATCAATATGAGACACAGAACCCAAGGCGTCATACAGGTGACGCTCGTCTAAATCCAACGCACATGGCATCGTTTAGCGTGAATATGAGACGCAGATCCCAAGGCGTCATAACCGTACCCTACCCCAGACCTAAACCTACCCATAACAGTGCGTGTTATATTGACGCTAAAGGATGCCATGTGCGTAAGATTTCGATGAAATGTCATATGGCGTCACCTATATGACGCCAAAGGATGAGAATGCGTTGAAATTTACCACTCCAAGTTTCTCTCCATTATATTTTGGAACGTGGACCTCAAAGGAGCATATAGGCATGCTAAATATGACAGTGGAAAACAACAGTCTTATTAATAACAAATATTAAATATTGGGAAAGAAATGCATATAGAGAACATGCTTAGAGAAAGGTGCATAATGATTTTAGCTAACCTGATTGTCTTTCCGTAGCAGGCTGTTTAAGAAGAAAACTGGCTTAATGAGTCAGTCTCGAGATGAATATAAAGCAATATAATGTAATCACTATATGAAGGCTTCTCCCATGGGCAGTTTCACAATGTGAAATCTGTTCCTCCCTCAAACCCCCGTTGCTTCTTCCCTGCCATGCTTTCTTTCAATTACACACCTGCAGCATGAGGTGGTCACACAGCTCTCTGGTCTGTTTACATGCCCATCTTCAGAACCAGTTGTAGTCTGTTTTGTAATAAAAAGCTTTGTGGGTAAGATTAGAGAGTCTGGCTGACCAGCACTTTAAACTGTGGTAGAGTTATTGTGTGTGTTTACATGCACAAAAAATGCTGAAAACTATCAAAAATCACAGATTTTAAAATTGTTGTTGCTGCACAGATGTGCGCACAAGCCATGCACATAGTGAATATGCAACCAGAATGGGGATAAACGTGTTTGCACAAGATTGGGGTAATGGATAAAAATGTACATGTCCAACAGATTTTCCTAAACCATTTTTGACCTTCACAATAAAATAACATAATTTAAAGAGAGTTTAAAATGAAAATTCATTTTACAACCACTCGTGTAATTTCAACCCTGCTTTACCTTATTTCTTCTGTGTAACATCAAAGAGGATCAGTGGTTTTTGTGACCATTCAGTAAAAATTTGTGGGATCCAATGCTGTCCTTAACCTTATTTACTTTCATTGTAGGAAAGTATGAAAATGGCCCAGCATGTGATTGATCACTTTTGCTGATAAATGCAATGTGGAACTCTAATTGAGCAATTCTGTGTGCATTACTGTGGGTGAATAAATTAGAGAGAAAAAAAGCATAACAGATGCAGTGCATATGAAGGAACAATTGCGTGAAGAAAGTATGGCAACCTTCTTTGTGGCCGGTTTCACAGACAAAGCTTAAGCCTAGTCCTAGACTAAAATGCATGTTTGAGCTGTCTTAACTGAAAGCAACTTGCTCTGACATATCTTAAAATATGTCAATGCCATTGTTTTTGTCTCAAGATTCAAACAAGTAATGTTTGTTTTTCTAAGGCACATTTATGAAAGCTACTTAAATGTCCTAATTTACCTAAGGCCTACTTCTGGCTTAATCTAAGCCCTGTCTGTGAAACCAGGCCTTAACGTAATAGAACATATTTGTTAATAAGCTGAAAACTTCACTTAAAACCTGCTTAAATCCCAATAAAAGCCTTTGATGAGCACCATGCACAGCCTATTCTTTTAAGCAACCTGGCTTGTACCTGTTTGTAACTCAATGGGCACTATTTTAACGATCTAAGTGCATGGTCTAAAGCGTACAGCGCAATTGAATTTAGGGCGTGTCCGAATCCACTTTTGCTAGTTTAACGACGGGAAAAATGGTCGGCGCGCCAGGTGCATGGTCTAAAAGGGTTGTCTCTATTCTCTTAGTGAGTAATGGGTGTGTTTTGGGCTTTACGTGCAATAAACCAATCAGAGTCTCATCTCCCATTCCCTTTAAATGTCAGTTGCGCTCACGCCATGGGGGATTCGTAATTTGATAGTGGAAAGACAGAACGCGTCTCCAGAGCGTAAACGGATCTGCTCGTGCACAAGGTTAAAGCGTGCAAGCAGACCATCTACGGGACAAGCCGGATTCCACCATATCTTTATATACACAATAATAATATTTTACATTGTAATCCTTTTATTTTTAATATTTGGCATGTTTGTGTGCTGCTGCGCGTCTCTGTGTGTTTAATAAGTAGAGTGTAGCGCGTGTTGGACCCGCCTATAGGCGCACATTACTAACGTGCTCTTTAAATAACCAAAAAAATATTGTGCCATTGACTTTAGACCAGGTTTCAGTTGGTCAATGGCACAGTTTGTTTCACTTGCCTTAAAATAGCAATGCGCCATCAATGCTTACAAATAGGCGCAAATCTATTTGCTATTTAAACAACGTGGCGCAGGACGTGAAAATGATAACTGCGGCTGAAACTAGCAAAAAAAACAAACAAAAAAAACACTTGCATTGCGCCAGGTGTATGATAGGGCCTGGTATTAAGATGCGTTTTGTTCGATCGGATCACTAGTGAATGACGCCAAGTACGGGTGTAAACGAGGTCTGAAACGTTTGAGCTTGTCCACTTTCGACCACTTCCAGAGGTCACTAAATTATTGGCAGACAGACAGGGTTTAGATTGAGCCAGGACTAGGCCTTGGTTCATTTAGGACAGTTCAGTTAGCTTTTATAAATGTGCCTTAGAGAAGAAAAAAAAACATTACTGGTGTGCATCTTGAGACAAAACAATGACACTGACATATTTTAAGATGTCAGTGCAAGATTTCAGTTAAGACAACAGAAACATCCATTTTAGTCTGGGACTAGTCTTATTAGCTTTGTCTGTGAAACCGGGCAAATATTTTTCAAATGAATAAAAAACATTTTTGGGCCATCTTAAATTCTTTGCATGCACTGTAAAGTTGCTTTGCGGGTCTGCCAAATTAATAAAAGTAGATAAAGTGAGGCAGTGTGAAGGATGAGAACTGTAGGATTTCTGTTGCTTCAGTGATGGCAGTTAGCTTTAATGTCATTTATTCCAGTGTGACCAGCTCACAGCCAACAAAATCTTAGAGCTAATGGACTTGTTAGCAGGAAAATCAAAAGAACTGTAAATGTTACTCTGGCTATCATATAAAAACACGTGTTAGAAGGAAAAACTGAAAATACTGTGGCTATAGGCTAGTGTTCACTCCGGGGAATGCTAAACTTGTAGTTTGCGATAGCCAGAAAACTGTGGACAGAGGGGGGAAAAAAAATCGATCTCTTATTGTCACACACAAGTCCATTTTCTCATAATGATTTCTTACTAGCCAGTGGCACTTCAAACAACCCCCCAGCTCCCTCTCACCACAGCAATGACATGGGAAAAGATGCAAGACTTCTTTATGTGTTTATAGATTTATTTTGTTTCTCAAATGAGCATGAGAAGTTTCTGTCTGTGCCACTTCACCATTTGTTCCTTTACATGTTTTATGGCAAACATCGGACAGCCATTCGCTGAGAACAAAAGCTGTCAAAAATCTGTCTGGGGACTTTATTTCTAGGAGAAGCAATGTACAAATGAATCAACTAGTCAATGACAACATACAGGTCACCAAACTGAATTTTGCTTCAGTTTGGATGTCTGCCTCTTTTTGGTGTGAAAATAAGAGCGTGTGAATACAATCCTACTTCTGTGCCAGAGGTGTGGGGCAGGTTCTCTGAGCACCACAAGGTGCTTCGATTCACCACCGCAGGGGAGCCACAGCATGTTCCTAAACGCAATGACACATGACTTTGTGCCTGACGCTTTGGACAGGTGCACGCTGGGTGATTTATGCCTGCGTCATCTCCCAGGTCCCCAGGAGCAAATATCGACTGCTTTTTTTCTTCTCAGCTGAAAGCAAATGGGAGGCAGCAATTTCTTTATTTTGGGAGCCAGTACAAATGGAACCTGCAAAGATGCAAACACTCCTGACAGGGAGCATTTTTCTCCAACCAAATGCCTGATCTCAGAAAAAGTTTAATAGGTTACTATATTGATTTGTTATCCCTCTACAGGCTTTTGTGTGCAGGTTGAACATTCTCACACGGCAGGTGCTCTCAGACTCTGTCTCGGGTCATTCTTTTGGGAATGCCTAAGTTTGGATAGCGCGATTGATGGCCCATTGGGATAATATCAGCCGCGAACACCTGCCTAACACAGCAGTGCTAATTTGATCATATTTTAATGGATTGCATATCGCTGTGTGGCAATGCTCATGCAGCTAGTAAGATTTTGATAATTCTTTTTTTTCTTTATACATTTGCTCGTTAGAGGCTAAATATAAGTGAAAATGTATATCGTTCCACATTTAAAAAGAATAGTTCAACCTAAAATGAAAAATTCGTCATCATTTACTTACCTTCATGTTGGATCAAAACCATATTTACTTTTTGGTAACATTTTATTCTGATGGTCTAATGACTATCAGTAACTTTGCAACTATGTCAACTTACTGTACTGACCCAAATTCTAACACCTACCCCTAACCTAACAGTTTAATAATAGTATACAAATACTCTAATGCGAGTTAGTTTACATGTAGTTGCAAAGTTATTTATAGTTAGTAGAATGTCTAAAGTGGACCATCAAAATAAAGTGTAACCTACTTCTTTTTTTGTGGGACAAAAATATGAATTTTAAAGAATGTCCTGGTTGCTTTTTTGAATATAGGCCAAATGCAAAAGAGTCTTTCAAGCTCCAAAATTACAAAAAGCAACAGTAAAAGTATAATGAAAGTAGTCTATATGATGCTTATATTTGCGTTATATCATAATGGGCAGAGTTGGACAGTGATTCAATATTTTTCTTTTACTTTTTACTTTTACTTTTTACTATTTACTTTACTTTTTTTCTTTTTCTTTCACTATAATTTAAAGGATAATATCTTATTTTTACTCTACTACATTTACTCGAATAATTCTTGTGACTCAAATCACTCTGATGAATTAGTTAACAAATCACAATGAACAATTCATTAGCTAATTGGACTGATTGCAGGTCAACAACCGATTCACTGATTCATTTGGAGCGAGTCTCCAGTTAACAACATACTGAATTGGTCATGACTGACTCAAAAGGAGCCAAGAACTGCAAGTAATATGATCCTTAGGCCTCCATTGTGCAGAGAATTTAACATGATGACGCTAATTGGACTGGAAAGTTACTAATAGTGAATTTTATGTTTATTGTAAATGTAAATCATATTAAAGTGCCCCTATTATGGTTTTTAGAATATTCCCTTTTATGCCGTGTGTAATATCATCGGACTCGCGCTCGGATTGATATGGTAAAATCGACGTCATCTTTACTTTAGCTTTACGAAGCCTCCAAACTGAGCTGACGTTCAGTTATGGTAATGCATAAAAAACTGGGCCATCTGGCCAATCAGAGCAGGCTCTCGGAGAGGAGGGATCTATTCATCTGGGGCTGATTCATCAATCGAGTCGTTTGAGAATCATTGAAAAATGTGGTGATATTCAATGTATATTATGAGAAAATTAAACTGTTTTTTGGCTTTTGTGGCATGTAAACCTGTTGTAGGAGACCTCCAAAACAAAATTAGGAGCCTTAAAAATAGCATAATAGAGGCACTTTAAGGTTATATATGGTGTTTTTGGAGAAAATCTGCAGTGAAAGGGTAGCTTTAAGCTCACTGCACTCAAAAAAATAATAATGCTGGGTTGTTTCAACCCATGTTTGGGTCAAATATGGACAAACTCAACTGTTGGTTTAAATTTTTAAGTTACATTTTTAAACCCAATGGGTGGGTTTGTCCATATTTGACCCAAACATGGGTTGAAACAACCCAGATTTGATTTTAGAGTAAAATGCTTGAATGTGGACATGTAAAAAAAAAAAAAAAAAAAAAAAAAAAGTCTTTATGGGGTAAGCAACTGTAAGTTGTTGCAACATAACGTTAACATAACATTTTTATAGTACTTTTTGTTAATCTGTTGACTGATCCAGTTTCCATGTGTTCATTGTTCCCCCAAAATGGAAGCACATTGAAGCAAATGCTGATCGAATGTTCCAAACTATTCATTTAACTTGCGTGACGACCACTGAAATCAGCAATTATAGAGATAATTTAATATGATAAAGATTTCAATTTAATGCCATCCTTCTCACACTCTCCTCTGTGGAATGTTTCCTGTGTCCTCTTACAGGCAAGTGTGCCTCTGTTCCACCAGATAATTGCATTAGGTATTATCAGACACAGATACAAGAGCTCAGTGGAGCGTAGCAGGCAACTGCAGCTCAGGGGGGCAGTCTGAGGCTTGGCGTGCATTGACATCACCCTCCCTCACCGAAGTAATAGACTGTGGATTATGCATTATTGAATAATAAGAAAGCGAGAGGAGCCAAGGCTGATTCAATTTCTCCTATAAATATTTTATTTTTCATTCACCTCTTAGCATATTGGCCCTTTCTCTCCTCTTTTCAGCCACTTAATATCTTAGTCTGGTCACAGATGGCTGCAGGGGTGTCTTGTATAGATCGTGCAGCGTTGGCAAAGGTCCTGGATACAAGAGCATCTGTTGAGAGGATGAGCCTCTGACATGTGGATCAGGCGTTGAAAACAGTATAGCACTATAGCACTACATGTAGAGGAAGTGTGGAGCTCAGTCAGATTTAAATTCAAAAGCTAGTGTCAAGATGTTATATGTAGAGACACAAGAAGCCAGGTTCTATCATGTACATGTACATTTGTCATGTCATGCAAGTTAGAGAAATTCCATGATTCAGCATGATGCCTGTGAGAAATGAATCATTAATATATATCATGGGTTTTCAATTGTTTTGATGCTCAATATCCCCAAATATGATGCTCCTCTTGTGAAAGGCAACCTTACTAAAATATAAGGGCAGATCTTTTTGTTTTTACTCATAAAATCCTATACAGTTTGAGTATAAGGCTACGTTTACACATAGCCGGGTATTTAGAGAAACAAACGTTTTCGTGTAAATGAGAGGCCAAACCGCAGGGAAACATCTGTGTCTTCCCTTCGTGTAAACGGGGCCTAAATCAACTGGTTACCGACATTCTTCAAAATCTCTTAATTTGTGTTCAGCAGAAGAAAGAAATTCATACAGGTTTGAAACAACTTGAGGGTGAGTAAATGATGACAGAATTTTCATTTTTAAGTTCCTTTAAGAGTCATATTATATAACAACATGTAACATGTTTTTTTTACTAAATTAAACAATTGGCTTTTATATAATCATCATCATAATGATTTATATTGTATTATATTATATTATCATTGAAATTTCTAATAGCATATATTTTACTTATGCTAAAACTATGGGTTGTCAATCTTGGGATCTCATGATTTCCCAAACAATTTGGAAGGTGGAATGAAACAATAATATAAAATTTGAAAAATGTGTTATTTAGTTAAACAGTTTATATATTTTTACAGCCCTAAAAACATAATTGTTATTTCATTTTTGATGTTTTTAATTTCACTCAAATTTCCCAAAGACCCCCATGCATGTGGACCCTTGGGGGACATGGACCCCTGTTTGAAAAGCCGTGATGTACTTCAGAAAGAGTTGAGAGGATCTAAAAAGTATTGGCATAGACTGGTATTTGACTTTAGATAAATCTCTATCATCAACTGAAGAAGAAATCATCATAAAAGAGACATGGAGACAATTATTTGTTATCTAGTTCCTCATCTTAAAAGTTGAATTAATCAGCCAAGAAACCTTTGAATCAGATGGGCCCATTACTATGCACTTGGAGAGCACTCTTATTATAGCTGGCTGTTAAATCTCTCAAACACATTCTCAACTAAAGCTATCTACAACTTTGTTCTCCTTCCCTTTGAGCTATCTGAAGGTCAGGTTTGTTTGACAGATTTTGTTTGCCCAGGAGCTTGAGAGCTCCACTTCCCCCTGTGCACTGCTTCTCTGTTGGCTTTGCGTGATTGGGTCATCTGTTTGATTCTACATTGATATTCAAAGTACCTTTTGAAAATTAAAGCAGTATGCGGCCTTCGGCAGCCACCATTTTATCACCTTAAAGGTGAGACGCTATCAGAGCTTTCATCAGCAGAAGTCCAGCGAGTTCGACTACACGTGTTCACAGGCTCTCAAGGGAACACAGCTCTCATAAAGACAACTATTATAGCATAAAGTTTCAGACTCAGGAGGCTTTATGGGAAATAAAAAGTCTGAGTTGAGGTGTAAACATGGGACTTGCTGATGTTGAAAAAAAACTGACATGATGAAGGTGACAGCTTAATGTTTCCCTTTTGAATGGTCACATCTTTGCTTGCATGTTAAGCCCATTAATGTAAAACCATAGCATTGATTTCTGTCCCTTTAATACAGAGCACTTATACATTCTATTGACTTTTCAATTGATCCTTTTGGGTTTTTTATCAGCTCATGAATTTCAGTGCAAGAGTTCAGCTTGCCCTTAGATGGCTTATGATTTTATAATTTAAAAAATAAAATAAACATTTGTCATTTTAGCATATATATATATATATATATATATATGCAAAGAAATTATATAAAATATTTTGTGTGTGTAGAGGATTGATTAACCATTACAATATGAGGAAAATATTTGATATATTTTTTAACATATTTTAAATATAAGGGACGAACAAAACTATTTGGCAAAAAAAGCAAACTACATAATTTTATGATGCAAAAAGGAATGCATAGAAAAATGAAAGGTCATGGGAAAAAGTATACATTGACTGCAACATAATCAGTTAATAATATTTTGTTGGTTCTTTTTTTGCATAATTTCTTGCATGACAGTCTGGCCAAAAATTATGTCCGCACAATTTGCCATATTTCATTGTGTTATCACAACTAAAACAATTGTCTCCAAGCACAACTAAACTAAAATCTTTTACAAATGTTTTATATTTGAATAAAGGGTGAAGACTAGGCCTATTATGCTCCTTTTCACAAGATGTAATATACGTCTCTGGTGTACCCAGAATGTGTCTGAAGTTTCAGCTCACAATACCCCACAGATAATTTATTACAGCTTGTCAAATTTGCCCCTATTTGGGTGTGAGCAAAAACGCACAGTTTTTGTGTGTGTCTCTTTAAATGCAAATGAGCTGCTGCTCCCAGACCCCTTTCCAGAAGAGGGCGGAGCCTTTACAGCTCGTGCTTCGGATACTACGGCAACAACAAAACTGAAGAATGTCATGCAACCAAAATGTCAGTAGCGGTGTTCAGCCTTACATGTTCGAACCGGAGACAGAAACTGATGGAGAGACTTAGGAAGTCAAAATGCAACTGGACGTTTCTGAATGGTCAGTAGATAAATGTATGTTAGTTGTTGTGGAGTTAAGTTGATTCAACTCATCGGCATGTACCGTCATGTTAACCCTCTGGGCTTCTTCGGTCAAAAATGACCGAAAACTGTTACGTTTTGAAATGTTTAATTTTTTTGCTTGATCGGATCGGGCTGAAACTTGGTGACTTTTCATGTATTACCTATATGAACACAAAAAAATCAAGGAGATGATTCTGATTTGTTAAAGGGTCGTAAAAAAAAAAGTCACACTTAGCTTCCTCCCGGTCAAAAATGACCGACATAGGAAATGAATGGGAAATACGAAAAAATAGGAAAACTCAGAGAAACTTTTGCTGGTACAAGCTACAGATCAGCAACTGTGCCGAAAAAAAGTGTACAGCAATGAAGGGGTGACACTCTAGAACATCAAGAGTGCAAATAAGATCACCCCACACACACACACACACACACACACACACGCACACAAACACATACACAGATAAACTGGCAAGACTGCAACAGCAAATTTGTAGAATATGAAAAATAAAATCAATAAATGAGAAAAAAATCTTGCTCAAATGCGCACTCACACCCACACACGCATGCACGCACACACACACACACACACACACACACAGAGAGAGAGAGAGAGAGAGAGAGATAGAGAGAGATTAACTGGCACACTTCCAGTCTGCAAGAAACACACTGTCACTATCTGTTGCATCTGCAGTCATAAGTGAAACAATTAGCAGACAGTTTGTATGTTTATAGTTCAAATAATCTGTATTATTATTATTATTACCGTACTTTAAAAAAAAATCAATTTACTGTTTGATGATTATTGTTTGTTTTTATTTTAGAATGAGTTCCTGATATCTATTCCATATTCAACAATAAATAAAATAATTACAGTTTGTATGTATATAGTTAAAATAATGTTTATTATTGTTATTATTATTATTAACATTTTATTTTTTAACCTAGTAAATGATTGTTTGCTGTTATTTATTTTGTTTATTTACGTTCATCACAATTGCTGTTCCCTTCTGAAGTTATTACTACTTATTGAATTAAAATTAATAAAAAATACCAATTTATTGCAAAATGTCTGTATGAAGTGTTTTGAATTATCACTAACCATCCCTTTTTTTGTTAAATTATTTGAATGATCAAATACTGAGTAACAAAAATGTTTGCATTGTGTTCCCTTTCTAACCAAATGCTATAGTTTGATTGTAATCATAACGCAAAACCTAATACTTATCTTAAAAAATTTGTTAAAAAAAATAAATAATTAGTCTTTTAGAATATCTAAATGTATATTAAAAGAAAAAAACGAATAAGATTGAGAAATCATGTCTAAATCAACAAAAAGAATCAAAAAGCCTTTCTATGTATTTTTATAGGAAGCTATAGGCAGCCTACAGGCTGGTACAGGACATTGCACACATGTAACTATTTTTAAAGCCACTAGGTGGCGCTCTTCTACTTGAATTATTTTTTTTTATTAAGCTGACACTCTATTTTGATGTGAAATGTTGTATTTATTGAAAAAAAATATATATATATATAAAATAAAAATATGTATATTAATTCTAATGGAAAAAATAGCTCATAAAAATTATATAATTAATGCAAAGTATCATAAAAAATTATAAAAATTCTAAATAATAATCAGAAAATATTATAGAACAAAAATATATTTGAATGGTTATCCTGGGAAGAAGTAAAGTTCAATTTTAAGGCTTCGTCCGTTTTTGACCGGGAGGAAGCTAAGTGTAACCCATTTACGAAGAAGCCCAGAGGGTTAATCTAAAAATCTTTCAGAAACAACTTTTGTGCAAATCAAGCATTGAACTGACCCGTTAAGCATGATTTGCGTAAACATATAACACTTTAACAACTATTTTCGGCAAATTTCATAAATGAAATTTAACCACGGTGTCCTCAGTGAGAGTCTATGGAGACTCTTATGTTAGTTGGCACATCCAATAACAGAACATTTGTAATGTTTTTTTTTTTTTTTTTTTGGCGCAGACATTGTATATCTTCAGCTGCAACAACGAGGAAAACAGAAATGGCGGACTGCTGCGGTTCACTCAGGGCGGTATCTATGCTAATAGGGCAGATCGCCACCAGTCATGGGTCTCTTACATAAGAGTAGGGGGAAATCTAGAACTTGCTTGATTGAAGAGACTGTTTATGATTGATGGGGATTATAAAAAATGAGTGGGTGGATTTTTACCATTATAGACTAGTTGTTTACACACACTGTGGACACACATCTGTGTTCAAACCCCTTATAAAAGTAAATTTTGCGTAATAGGTTCCCTTTAAATTGCATAATTTTAAGGTTATGAAAAAAAATTATCTATTGAAAGGTCAATAGAATGTATAAGTGCTGAAGACTGAAATCAATGCTATAGTTTTGCAATAATGAACATGACATGCAAGCAAGACTGACAGCTTGATTGCAAAATGCATTGCCATCGATAGGCTTGTGTTCAGTGAAATGGACACAAAACAAGAAACATCTTGAGAAATATGTAAGACAATACACTCACCTAAAGGATTATTAGGAACACCTGTTCAATTTCTCGTTAATGCAATTATCTAATCAACCAATCACATGGCAGTTGCTTCAATGCATTTAGGGGTGTGGTCCTGGTCAAGACAATCTCCTGAACTCCAAACTGAATGTCAAAATGGGAAAGAAAGGTGATTTAAGTAATTTGAGCGTGGCATGGTTGTTGGTGCCAGACGGGCCTGAGTATTTCACAATCTGTTCAGTTACTGGGATTTTCACGCACAACCATTTCTAGGGTTTACAAAGAATGCTTTGAAAAGGGAAAAACATCCAGTATGCGGCAGTCCTGTGGGCGAAAATGCCTTGTTGATGCTAGAGGTCAGAGGAGAATGGGCCGACTGATTCAAGCTGATGGAAGAGCAACTTTGACTGAAATAACCACTCGTTACAACCGAGGTATGCAGCAAAGCATCTGTGAAGCCACAACACGCACAACCTTGAGGCGGATGGGCTACAACAGCAAAAGACCCCACCGGGTACCACTCATCTCCACTACAAATAGGAAAAAGAGGCTACAATTTGCAAGAGCTCACCAAAATTGGACAGTTGAAGACTGGAAAAATGTTGCCTGGTCTGATGAGTCTCGATTTCTGTTGAGACATTCAGATGGTAGAGTCAGAATTTGGCGTAAACAGAATGAGAACATGGATCCATCATGCCTTGTTACCACTGTGCAGGCTGGTGGTGGTGGTGTAATGGTGTGGGGGATGTTTTCTTGGCACACTTTAGGCCCCTTAGTGCCAATTGGGCATAGTTTAAATGCCACGGCCTACCTGAGCTTTGTTTCTGACCATGTCCATTCCTTTATGGCCACCATGTACCCATCCTCTGATGGCTACTTCTAGCAAGATAATGCACCATGTCACAAAGCTTGAATCATTTAAATTGGTTTCTTGAACATGACAATGAGTTCACTGTACTAAAATGGCCCCCACAGTCACCAGATCTCAACCCAATCGAGCATCTTTGGGATGTGGTGGAACGGGAGCTTCGTGCCCTGGATGTGCATCCCACAAATCTCCATCAACTGCAAGATGCTATCCTATCAATATGGGCCAACATTTATAAAGAATGCTTTCAGCACCTTGTTGAATCAATGCCACGTTGAATTAAGGCAGTTCTGAAGGCAAAAGGGGGTCAAACACAGTATTAGTATGGTGTTCCTAATAATCCTTTAGGTGAGTGTAGAAAAAGTGAGAACAAAAAAAAAAATAGTACATCACTTCAAAAAAATAATTCCTTTAGTATTTGATGTGCAACATCATTAATGAAACATTACTTAAATTGCCCAGCCAAAGCCCCCCATGTACAGATGTCTGGGTTGACAGCAACAGTCATGGAAATCAAAACAAACTAGAAGGAGACGGTGAGCGGGGCTACCACACAAACGATAAACGCTAATTAGTTCCTCTAATGGAAGAGCACATTTTAAGCAATTACGAACCAGGAGACACGCTCATGAATAATCCTGCCAGGGCGGGAGGGAGAGTCCTTCAGAAAGTAGAGCTCTGAAGTCTTTCCTGTTGCTATTCAAAGGTTTTACCTTGTAGAAACAGATAGACATTATGCTCATTTAGAGTGGTAAAAAAATGCTCAGTGTTTTTCATGCTATAGTAGCCTGACGCCGTCATACTCAGATTCTAGTCAGAATGTGAGTCTGATACTGCTCCATTGGGCTGTGATTATGGGGCGTGTTTCAACCGAACCAGGAAAGAACATGCCTCTGCACTCAATTAGATCGACAAATGCCTTGATCGCGGTTCGATGCGCTGTCGATATCTTCTACAACAGACGCGATGGCGGAATCTACACATCTCAATTCTCCAGCGGCAGCCACCTTTGTTGTCAACGAATTCATCCCAAGCACTCTTTGGTGACGTGGATGATTACGTTACGGTTGATCATCAGTCCATCATCGTATAAAGCCCGCCCTGACAATTTGATTGGTCCGAACAGCTTTGGTTCGGGCATACTTGCTTCCAGAGGTGTCAAGTAACGAAGTAAAAATACTTCGTTACCTTACTTAAGTAGAAATTTTGGGTATCTATACTTTACTTGAGTAATTATTTTTCAGCCGACTTTTTACTTCTACTCCTTACATTTTCACGCAATTATCTGTACTTTCTACTCCTTACATTTTAAAAATAGCCTCGTTACTCCTATTTCATTTCGGCTTGTTTTCATTTCGGCTTGTCATCATTCAAAAAATGACCAATTACACAAACGTTTAATAGATCCGAGCCCCGCCTCCTGAACATCGCTAAACTGATCTGTGTTTTCTTTCTAACTTGTGAGAGGCTGTGTTACATTTGGTTGTGCGAAGCGGCAAAACTCATCCGAAGGAATTAGGAAACCGTCTCAGGTTACGTATGTAACCCTGGTTCCCTGAGAGGGAACGAGACGCTGCGTTTGAGACGCGGTGGGAACGCTCTGCGTGATTGCGTCATGAAGCACGTGTAAAATCAGTCCAATGGAAGCCCGATACGTCATGGGTGACGTCATAGACCAGGAAACTATAAAGCACCCTTGAAAACAGACCGCGACAGCTTCTGAAAAAGTCTGAAGCAAGTTGATCAGGGCATGCAGGAAGTATGGCAGGCAAACGCAGCGTCTCGTTCCCTCTCAGGGAACCAGGGTTACATACGTAACCTGAGACGTTCCCTTTCAAGGGAACTTCGAGCTGCGTTTGAGACGCGGTGGGAACCCCATACCCACTACGCCATAGTGACAAATGCCCGTTCTGTGTGAAGTCCTTGCGCACACTAGAAGCAAGCAACCTCGCCCCAGGAGTGGAGAGGTCAAGGTCATAAAACCTGACAAATGTATGTGGAGAGGACCAACCTGCCGCATTACAAATGTCAAGAAGGGAAACACCCGAAATTAAGGCCGTAGAGGCCGCCATACTTCCTAGTAGAATGGGCCCGTACAGCCATAGGTGAAGGCTGACCGGCCGCTTCATAAGCTAGTGAAATAGCCTCGACTATTCACTTGCTCATAACCTGTTTAGATGCAGGGCACCCTCTTTTGAGTGACCCAAAACATACAAATAATTGCTCTGACTTACGCCACAGGGCAGCTCTGTGAACGTAGGCATCCAATGCCCGAACTGGACATAACAGGTTTAATTGTTCCTGATCTGGGGTATTAAAAGGTGGAGGATAGAAGGCCTGCAGCACTATTGGGCCCCCAACATTGAATGGGACCTTAGGAATATAACCTGGTCTAGGGTATAGAAATGCTTTCACCATACCAGGTGCAAATTCCAAACATGACGGAGCAACCGACAGGGCGTGTAAATCTCCAATTCTCTTGATAGATGAAACAGCAAGGAGAAATAAAGCTTTCAAAGTGAGGAATTTTTCTGAAACCTCTTCAATGGGCTCGAACGGAGCCAGAGCCAGACCCTCAAGTACAATGGCTAAATCCCAAGCCGGTGCTCTGGAGTGCAGTGCAGGTCTCAACCTCAATGTACCACGGAGAAAACGAGTAATCAGAGGATCTCTCCCAATAGAAGTACCCCCCAGAGGGGTAGGAGATAATCCAGCAGAGAAACGGTCTTGCAGAAAATCGAGAACTGAACCAACAGGGCAGTTAACAGGATCTAACTGACGCTCACCACACCAGGTGGAGAATAATTTCCATTTCAGCGCATACAGTTTTCTCGTGGAAGGGGCTCTGGAATGGAGAATGGTCTCAACGACCTCAGTCGAGAGACCGGATTCTTTGAGCCTGGCCCCCTCAGAGGCCAGGCCCACAGTTTCCACAACTCCGGTCGAGGGTGAAATATCGTGCCCTCTACCTGGGACAGCAGGTCCCTCCTGATTGGAATCTCCATAGGAGAGCCGCTCAGAAGAGACACCAAGTCCGAGAACCAAACTCGAGTCGGCCAGAAAGGGGCTACTAGTAACAGACGGGCCCCTTCCCGGCGAACCCTTTCCAGAACCTCCAGGAGCATAGATATCGGGGGAAATGCGTACAGGTGCAGCCTCGGCCACACCTGCACCATCGCATCCAGTCCGCGAAGAGCTGGCTGCGTGAGGGGGAACCATATAGAGCAATGCGTTGTACAAACGATGTGAAAGGTCGACTTGACTTTAGTTAGACCAAAGTTCTCCCTAAGAAGCTCCACCACCTCGGGGTGAAGTCTCCAATCCCCTGGGCCTCAGCCCCTGCCTCAACAGGATATCTGCTCTGATATACAAGACCATCAGTGTGTTGTCCGCCATTCGCCGAGCAACCACTCATGATCGCCCCCACTTGTGAGGGAAGCATCCGTCGATAGCAATATGCGTCGACAAGAAGCCCCCAACACTGGGCCTGGGCGAGGAACCAAGGTTCTTCCACATGACCGAAGCACGAAGGCATAGCCGCGTGACCTTGATCATGCGAAAACGTATTTCCCCTCGGAGAAAACCCCTTGGTCCTGAGCCACCACTGCAGGGGTCTCATGAACAGAAGGCCAAAAGTAAAACGTTGGACGCAACTGCCATGAGACCCACCCGTCTGAAACTGTTTCACAGTGAGTGACTGGCCTAGATATACCTCATTACGTTTGCTGTAGAATTGCTACACCTAGAAAAGTGGTCCTCAGAGCACACTCTTCTTTGCGTTGAGAGGCAACCCCAGCTTCTCGCAATGCACAGTCAGATCCCTCGAGAAATGACTGTTGCATGCTCCACTCCCAAACAGCAACAAAAAGCTGATGTGTGTCCCCACCCGTGATGTAACGAGGGCAGGGAACAACACAACGTCTATAATATTGCTTTGCTCGCCATAAAGATAGATAGTGATATATATATTGGGCTTGACAAACAACAATAAATAGACAAGGACAGAATCACAGAGAGCGCTTGCTGAAGACTACAGAAGCTGTCGCGGTCTGTTTTCAAGGGTGCTTTATAGTTTCCTGGTCTATGACGTCACCCATGACGTATCGGGCTTCCATTGGACTGATTTTACACGTGCTTCATGACGCAATCACGCAGAGCGTTCCCACCGCGTCTCAAACGCAGCTCGAAGTTCCCTTGAAAGGGAACTAGATGCGGTAAGCGGCGGAGAAATCAACAGTTTTCTGCTCAAGAATACGGGGCAAATCGCGTCAAATATTGATTTGGGGACAGCCATTTTTACAATATACTGTAAGACAATCGCGGGATAAGTGGCAAACATAATCAAGAGAGTGTGTGTGTGTGTGTGTGTGTGTGTGTGTGTGTGTGTGTGTGTGTGTGTGTGTGTGTGTGTGTGTGTGTGTGAGAGAGAGAGAGAGAGAGAGAGAGAGAGAGAGAGAGAGAGAGAGAGTGTGTGTGTGTGTGTGTGTGTAACCCATACATTATAGGATCAAAATATCCCCATAAAGATGGCAATATCCGAAATCCTTGTCTGGATTTTTTTCTTTTGAAAACAGTATAAATCAGACTAAGTGATGTTTTTTGAAAATGCAGAGAGTTATCTGTGATAGGGTTAGTGTAGGGGGGTAGAATACACAGTTTTTACAGTATAAAAATCATTGTCTATGGAAAGTCCCCATAAAACATGAAAAAATAACATTGCTTGGTCTGTTGAAATGAGAGGCCTGTTTAATCAAGTTGAAACCTTGTCATCCCAGTCTCATCAGCTGGACTGGAGGAAGTTTCAGCACTTAGGACCCTGAAAACATGTCTCAATGCAATGGTCACAAGTGACACCTGACAGTATTGCTGTGTGTCGTGTCCAACAGGACAAACTTGACAGTATTGATGCTAAACATATATGCCAACAGTTCATTTCTATTAAAGGGATAGTTCCCTTATTTAAAACTCTCAAGTTGTTTCAAACCAGATTCTTTCTTCTGCTGAACACAAAAGAAGATATTTTGAAGAATGTCGATAACCAAACAGTTGATGGTAGCCATTGACTTCCATAGTATTTTTTTTTTCTACAATGGAAGTCAATGGCTACAATCAGCTGTTTGGTTATCGACATTCTTCAAAATATCTTCTTTTGTGTTCAGCAGAAGAAAGAATCTGGTTTGAAACAACTTGAGAGTGAGTAGCCTAAATGATTTTCGTTTTTGGGTGAACTATATCCTTTTAATGAAAGATGCAGACGTGTTTGGCTTCTTCAAAAAGCAAGGAACAAGACAGTATTGCACTATTGCATTGCACTATGAACGGAGTAAGGTTAAGTCTCTGTTAAACTGCCTCCTTGTCTTTATTAGTTACCTGTAACATTCCAGAATTAATGAATTAACGTATTGTTAAGGTCAATATAGACTAAAAACCTTAATACATTATCCTATTAATTTCCTGAATCCTCCGCTTCTGTGAATGTCCCCAGTCCCCACCAATCTCAAAATCAAACCTACGCCTTTAAAGAGAAGTATAGACATATACCATTCCGAGATAACATGCCTCTGAAGTTTGACTTTTTGCACCATTACAATACTTATAGGCAACTAGTCATCATATCTTCCGCTCCATGAAACACGTTAATGCTCAGTAGTACACACATATGGTTCTTTAATGTATTTGCATTTTACTAAAATGGAAATTGGACTGAAATTCGTTTTCTATCGGCATAGGGGTGTGCATTGGCACTGCCCTCACAATTCGATTCGATTACGATTCACCAGGTAACGATTCGATTCAATTCGATTCTACGATGCATTGCGATGCATCACAATTCTACTGCAACAAGGCAAATTTTTCATCAGTCACGAGGCAATACAAGCAGTCAGATATAAAACAACAGATTTATTGGCTGCTATGTATGTATTATAACTCTCCTGTATCTTTAACATAAATGCCATTAAATAAAATAAAATTAAAATCCAAGCTTTGGGTGCGTTTTTGATTACCCGTCTATGGGCCTGTTCACATATCGCTTCTTTTGCGCGCTCAAGTTCGTTATTTCAAATGTAGGTGCGCGGCATGCGCGCTCATAATGGAAGCGAGGCGGTCGCGGTGCGACGCGCTCGTTTTTTCCAAGCGCGTCCGCGCCGCATCGAGATAAAAACATCTCAACTTTTTAGAATGCCACAAGCGCACCGTAGGTCACGTGACAAGAACGGTTTGCTGTAACGGAGAGCGCAGCTGATGGTTGCTTCGCAAAGACAGACGCCTCAAGAGCGCAACCGCCCTAGCGCTTTGGAAAAAGGAGAACGCGGCGCGCATAGCATTTTTAGGCGCTATATGTGAATGGCGCCATATCGCGGTCATCTCCCTCCGCCTCAGCCATCTTTATTGTTGTTATTATGCCCCCGGAAGTAATTGAAACTTCAAAACTTTATTGTCCAAGGCCAGAAAATAAACAGTGACATAATCGATTATGGCACTTTGCGCATCGATGCTAAATCGTACATTTCCCGCATTGCGATGCATCGCCGAATCGATTATTGTTGACACCACTACGGCATATATGCGGCTGAAACAGGTAGTGCATCCCAAATTTTTCAACATTAACATTTTAATATAACGTTATAGTGATGGCCTTTAGAAAAATGTTTTTTAAGGAGGTGGCAGTGCACTATAGGCCCCTGTGGCGCGGCCTAAGCTTTTGTCCTTAATGGCATTTTTTTCCTTGCATTATTTTTACTTTTATACTTTAAGTAGTTTTGAAACCAGTTACTTTTACACTTTTACTTGAGTAAAAAGCTTGAGTTGATACTTCAACTTCTACAGAAGTCTTTTTAAACCCTAGTATCTATACTTCTACTTGAGTAACGAATGTGAATACTTTTGACACCTCTGCTTGCTTCACAACGGATCAAGTCCAGACCGAACTTCCCGACCTCAAATGTTGTGGGCGGGACTAAGTTCGGCTGGCCAGGCTAATGCTATATATCAACATGGTCTCTTTCTTATAGCATAATAAAATCGACGTGAAGTAGCATTTTATGCACTGATTTGTTTATTTTTGCAGTATATAATTTACTTATTTGGCAAGAAGTCAGTAGGCCTACAATCAGCCGGATATTATTGCAAAATAAACTCCTACAGAATGATACTATCCTGTCAAGGTTTATTTAGCCCTTGTGACCGGCCGAATGTACATTATCCCTTACATATAATTAGCCCCATCTTTCTTTATTTAAACATACTTTCTCCTGCTTTTTCCTTTAAGAATATGTCAATTAAACGCCTACACAAGCACAGTAATTATTTGCATTTGTTGTATCTAAATAAGCTACAGTATGTACAAAGCATATATCTCAATGAAATTATTTTAATGGAGAGTAATTATTATTTAAAAGATTTGATTATACAGTGCTATAAGGCAATGGCAATGAAACATGCCTTTATTACTGAATAAACACTAAGATATTGTATAAACACATAAGAGGATAATTGCCAGCTCTGTAGCCTCTAACCAAACAGAAATGCTGCCATTGTTTCATTTTTTTATTTTATTTGTAAATTATAGTAAGGCATGTGTTTCTAAACATTTTCATGAGGTGATTATGAGCATGTATATGTTAAACAAACAGGCCTCGGATCAGTTGTTAGTGTTGGCTCCTCATTATGAGTGTAATGAAACAAAGCCTGCTAGACAAGCTTCAGTGGCACACCAAGTAGAAGAGATGTGTCCAAGCCATGTTTCTGTCTGTTGTCTCTAATTAGCGCATTCATTATACAGGGACCAGAGACAGGCTTCAGGCTTCCATGAAGAAGAGAAATGCATCACAGTCAAAGCACATAATACATGTTGGTTCAGCATTTCAACCTGTCTGCTTTTGCAAAAGGTGCAGTTTTCTCAAAATACAATGGGGTCTGGAGCATTCCTGAAAATATTGCTTATACTTTTTGTAATTACTTTTGAAAATCACAAATAATTTTATTTTCATTTGATTTGATATATTTAAAAATATATAGATTTTTGACTTAACAAATTATTATTTACTATATCAAATTATTGTTTCAAGTAATAAAATGAACATGACTTAAGTTATTTTTATTTGATTAGTAACCTATAAATAGTGAAGAATATTAAACATTTTCTTTTCATAATATGTCAGGTAACACTATACAATAAGGTCCCATGAATTAACATTAGCTATTGCATTAACTAATATTAAGGAATTGATTTATTAATGTTTGTCAATATTCATTTTAAAAATAGAATTGTTCATTGTTATTATGTTAATTCAGGTCCATTGAATATTATTAACAGATACAACTTTTTAAATCAGGTGTTAGTAAATGTTGAAATTAACATCAACTAGGATTAAGAAATGTTTTTTAAGTATTTTTCATTTAGGTTAAATAATGGAGTGCTAATGCTAACAAAACGTACTGTAAAGTGTTGCGATATGTCAATGTTTTTCGTTTTACGTTTTTTCAAAATTCTTAAACTTGATTTATTTTTAGGTTTAAAGTTCAGTGTGCGATGCTTTTGGTTGCCCTGTACAGGAAGCATAATTAATTTTGGAAAATAAAAAATAAAATCTTTCTCCTCCACATTTCCTTCTGCCTTAACATCTGGTAGTCTGCTCTTCTGTCTTCCCTCGCACAAATCCACTGGTCCATGTCATAGGATTTTCTGGTAGCATTGAGGAAGTTGTTATTTTGGTGGTTCCAAAGATTGAAACTCTGCAGGCTGCATGACTGCTTAAGGCTTTCCATTCACACTCCATTACTTGCATACCTACACCCCTGCAGGACCACTCTGATCTGCTGCCGTCATTGTTTGTTAAGCTTAAAACCTCACATCATCTTGAAAACTACCAACTCAACATGAAAAGGGCAGAAGTTAAGAGTACTTTGAGGCTTTTTGAGATTGTTAACTTAATTGAGCTCATTCCTAGAGAGTGCAGATGTGAAGTAAACACGAATGTGAACCCATCACTGTAATTAAGGCCACAGAAGAGACACTGGCACAGGGTGGATGAGAAACATTTTCACAGCACCATGACATCAGTTGTAAATTTTGCAATTTTATTCAGACACACTTTGATAACAGATATTTTTGCAATTTCAGCAAGCTTAATGAGCATCTGTTCATATGCATCATGGAGAGTGGAGCTATCTTGCATGGCACAGTATTATTTGAAACAATGTAGATTTGTATCAGTGCTAATGCTGTGTTGTACTATGATTTATGCTGAAAAATCATAGAAATAGGGAAGGCTTTTGCCGTAAACGCCCGTATTGAACGCCTGTATTCCTATTGAAATGACTGGATTTCACCCACGAAATTTCGCCAAGAAAAAGATTTAAAAAAATGTAAAAGAAAAAAAGGGGCCACAGCTTAACTCAGAGGTTTGTTGGACTACAGTATTTTTCTGAAACTTTGATATTTCCTCACATTTGTCAAGTTAGTATAAAATCTACAACTTTCTAAGTGGTTAAACTGATGTTACATACATTCTCGATCTTACTTTTCATACCTACTTCTACATAGTAAGATATGATTCATGGTACAGTACATACTTATCTGCAAATTTTAGAAATTTCTGTATAGTGCATTCATTAACATTAATTGTAACGCACAGAACTATTTAACAACCAGCAGCCATATCACCCTGTAGCCCAAGACTGGTTGCCCACTAAAGCTAAGCAGGGTTGAGCCTGGTTAGTACCTGGATGGGAGACCTCCTGAGAAAACTAGATTGGAAGAGGTGTTAGTGAGGCCAGCAGAGGGTGCTCACCCTGTGGTCTGTGTGGGTCCTAACACCCCAGTATAGTGATGGGGACACTATACTGTAACCCCGGCATACTGCCCAAATTTGCCCCTTGTCCTCTGTCCATCATGGCCTCCTAATCATCCCCATATACTGATTGGCTTCATCACACGGTCTCCTCTCCACCAGTAAGCTGGTGTGTGGTGGGCGTTCTGGTGCAATATGGCTGCCGTCGCATCATCCAGGTGGATGCTGCACATTGGTGGAGGTTGAGGAGATTCCCCCTTCCATGTAAAGCGCTTTGACCTAGAAAAGCGCTATATAAATGTAACAAATTAATATTACTTCCTGAAACATATGACAGCCTGGATGTTTTTCAAGCTGAGAAGTGTTTTTTGAAACGCAACTGAAATTAGGCCAGTTTGTAATGCAATAACAGAGGTCAGAATTCATAATCTATCTCAGTGTCAATGTTAACATGTCTGACTGCACATGAACAAACTTTGAAATTCATTTTGTTCCAGCAGAGTTCACATTTCTCCAGTACCGCTGGAGTTGGGCCAGTGCCCAGCCCCAAATTTTCTACAGCTCCCAACTTCAGTTCTACATTTCCATTTAAAAATGCAAGTGGCCAATGGAGCGAAAGATAACACATCAATTCATAGGGTGGCTGGGAGTAAGCCTACGCTTTCACCTGCCAACCAATGGAATGACAGCTTGCCATCACCCTGCGTCTCCTGAGAGTCTGCCTCAGCAAACCTTTGCTTTGACACAGAGTGAGCCGCCCACAGGGTGACAAATCTTGCATTCCCAGAGACCTGTGGAGTATGGTAGATGAACTTACTATACCAACACACTCTTTGTCCCCCAAATGGGATACTTTAGATGTTGGAGGGCTGAGAATCTTGCCAATGAAAAATGGGCAGCCATTTTGCAGTCAACGTGGTTCTGGATGAAACTATTTATGTCTGAACCAAAAATGTATTCATAAATATAAACCAAGAATGTCAATGTATTTTTTATTTATTTAAGTTGCAGGCCATCATGCAAGTTAATCATTTTGAATACCCCATATAGCTTTATTCAAAAATCTATTTTTAAATGTGCTAATTCAACAATTTCATTGTGTGAAATTCTTTTACTGTAAATTTGTCGTAGTTTGCTTAATCCATTTGTGTTGGGACTAATAATAATAATAATAATAATTTGTAAGGGATAGTTCATCCAAAAGTGAAAATTGTTTACTCACCTTCGTGTCATTCTAAACCTATATGATTTTATTTATTCAGAACCCCATTTACTTGCACTGTATGGACAAATATATACAGTATAAATAAACACGCAGACAACTATTATGACTTTATTTTTTTTTGGAACCCAGTTGACTTGCACTGTGTATGGACAAACAAACAAACAATAAATAAACATAAACAATTTTAAATGGACTTTTTTTGTGTTCCACAGAATAAAGAAAATCCTACCGGTATATGGAACAACAAAGTTGAGTAAATGATGACATACTTTAGATTGTGTTGTTGTTGTTGTTGGTGGACAGTCCCTTTGTTACATACAGAGGTGTAAAGAGTACCTGAAAACCATACTTGAGTAAAAGTAGACAACTTGCAGTGAAAATGACTCCATTACAGTTTAAAAGTCACCAATTTAGCTTAAGCCTAGTCCCAATCTTAAAATATGTCAGTGCCATTGTTTTGTCTCAAGATGCACACAAGTAATGTTTTCGTTATTTTAAGGCATGTTTATAAAAGCTACTTAAATATATCCTAATTGAACTAAGGCCTAATCCTGGCATGAGCCCTGTCTGTAAAACCAGGCCTTAGGCTTAGACTACCTGATTTTTACAGTACTTAAGTATTTTACTCATACTGAAGACTGAAAGATGCACTAGTCCTCAACCCCTAAGAGACATGCCAGTGAAAAACAAGAAACTTTTGTGAGGAGAGCAATCACATGTGTATACCTCAAAATTGAAATAAATCAAGGTCGACACAACAGCCTCTTAAACGCCAACAAACACTCAAGTCTCGGTTCACCTCAATTGCTCAAAAAGGGCACAAGTAAACCAATATCATTCTAAAAGGTCTCTTCAATAAAGAACTACTAAAATAATAGCAAAATTAATAGTCACAGCCTACTTACACTGGACATTCTGGTTTCGGCCTCAGCTCTAACCATGTCCTCATCTTATATATGAAACACCTGCTATTCACAACTAGCAATGCACTCACATTCCCACAAATTAGCCTCGTTGACAAGTTTGGGTGAATAAGGGCAAACCGTACAAGATATAGTTCCTTCAAAGCTCTGTAGATGGCAATATCACTTCTTTTGTAGACGAAATAAACTGCTGCAGTAAAAGTTAGGTGTCATGCAAATTGTAACAAGTAATTAATTGCATTACCCATAAATGTATTGGTGTAAAGAGTACATCTACTTATTCAAAAATGTAGTCAAGTAGAGAGTAAAAGTTGCTAAAATCTTTACTAAAAAGTAAAACTACAAAGTAGCCAAAAAGTTACTTAAAGGTGCTCTAAGCGATGTCACGCGTTTTTTAGGCCAAAACATGTTTTGTCACATACAGCAAACATCTCCTCACTATTCGCTAGCTGCCTGTCCCCTGAACACACTGTAAAAAAATGCGGTCTCTGTAGACAGCCCAGGCTCAACAAACAGCAACAAAAACAAACTGGGGCAACCCGCTCCACGAAACAAAACAAACAGTGTTCCAGCCAATAACCGACAAGAATGAGTTGGGGGTGGGGTTAGTGAGCGTACATGGGGGGTGTGGAGGAGAGAAGCATGAAGAGGGAAGTTAGAATTTTAACTCTTTTAAGTTTGATATGGCCGACACTCGACCAAAGAGACGATTCCAAAAATGCAAAGAAGAGGGAAAAGGAGTAGGAACGTATGACCAAATTTACATTGGAAACGCCTTTGAAAGGTGGTGAGAACTCCGCCGGCAGAAGGGCTTCCAATACGACATTCAGGTAACGTTAGCTCTGTTTTTACTGGACAGGTGGGTAAATCCAGTTTTTTTTTTTTTAAATGGACTTTCATGTTCGCCTAACAAACACAAGGATATAATTAGCTAGAACAATGCAGTCAGCGCTAACTTTGGTGAATACAACATAGTTTCTAGCAGCTAGCTATCAATCTCTATTGTAAATAATCAAGCAAACACACAGTAGGGCGACACTTTGTGTGAATGATTGTTTTCACTATTTTTCACTTTCACTATTCAACTATTTATTATGAAATTGAATGTTCATTCATAGCCTATTGACAACTTTGACTAAATTTGAAGCTAACGTTATCTTGCTATTATTGCGTCCTGGTATGGGAGCTAAAGTTATAACCTCAGTTGGCGAAAGGTTTTATCGTGTTTTTCTGGTAATGTTTCTCGCTTTTTTTGCATTATATGGAAGCATTTATCTCACTTGGCGACATTACACCTTGAAAGAAGTATCAGTAAAACTACAGGGGGAGGGAGCGGGATGAGGAGGAGGGAAGGTCTAGCTAGCCTCCGTTTTGTTTGACAATACACTGTAAAAAGAACACCGGCGGCACCGTCTGTGGATCCTCTAGGAACCCTTTTAAAAGGGGCGGTTCTCTGAGGAACCACCCAGGTTTCCTGAGGAACTCCTATATTAGGCACTGTGTAGAACCGTTTTGGGTGCCTCCAGGAACCGATTTTTATTTATTTATTATTATTTCATGATGGTTACCATTAACTTCTATTATTATAATAAACAAACTGAACCAAATACAAAATATGAGTAGTTTATTACATATTTTAGATCCATTTTAATACATACACTTCCATGCACTTGGGAAAAGAAGCTAGTAATAGATGAATATCAATGAATAGAATACACAAACAAATAGTATAATACATAAGCAACATGAATAATCAACCGTGTATATACAATGGGCTATACAAGAAAAGACATCTCAACAAAATGCATGGAAACACATATGTTCCATGTAATAAATCAATGTAAAAAAAAAAAAAGTGCATTTTCACTTAAGTTAAGTTGTGTTAAGCTTGTTAAGTCTGATGTCACTGTTTACAAATCCAAGAGCTCTATCAGATGCCAAAAACAAACATCAAACGGTGCTAATATACACTCATTGTGCTGTAAAATTCCTGAAAATGATGATCCTAACTTTTATCTCTATACCGAAATCTCAGATGGTTAGTTATTCAGCTATTTTGAATCGTAAAGTATTGAAGTCTGTGATGCCGTGAGACTGGAGACTGTAATGAACACTTTGGCTTTTGAAAAGCTTAAATGTGTGACTTGAATCAACAGGACTCATAAATGGTTGTTAGTATTCTCACTAGAAACAAGATAGATAGTTAAGGTGCAGTATAATTATCTGTTATTCAGTGAATTTTCACTGGTGAATTCCAGTCATTTCAATAAGAATCCACACAATCAGCAATTTTATGTGTGGTCAAAAATGTCACTATGGGATCAAGTTGGTCACTGGAATTGGCTGGATTTGACGTCAAAAAAAGGAAAAAAAGTCAAAAGGTGCAGCAGCTTAATTTTCCATTTGTTTTCCCTCTTTTCTGGTGGATGGTCCAGGCACTTCAATGATTTTCAGGTCTACAGGAGGATTTTTTATTCTTGTTCAAACTTGTATTTCAGCTTACCGAGGTCCCTGCAAAGAACCAAAATTACTATTAGCAAAGTTATTAAAGTGATAGTTGTGAACTTAAAATAATTTCTTTAGCCTTGTGACATTACTAACCTGTTTGACTTTCTGTCCGTGGAACCCAAACGCAGATCTCGGGCATAATGCAATTCCAGTCATCATTCAATTTCACTGCATGAGACAAGCAGAACAAAATTGTGTAAATCATTCATGAAACCATTCTTATGTACACTTGTCTAGTTCAATTCAATGCAACAATTTATGTAAAAACGGTTAAATATTCTGTTAAGCTCCAAAAATGTCCCAGAAAAGTTTTCTGAGTAACATGAATGAGATTTGAGAGCATCAAGGAAGATTTTCAGAGAATAACTGATTAAAAAGCACAAGTACACTGTCAAACACAACAAATTCACACAGAAAAGTTCAAAGTAATAAAGTAGTTGCATGTGGTGCAGGTAACTTAAGTTACTGTAATTCAATGTTGCCTCTGAAATGTTCAGATGATTTTAGAAATGCAGTGGTTGTTCTGGGGAAACAAAAGAACAAAGCTGATTATATCCATTCACAACATAATATTTATTGGTCAGTAAAGGGCTTTAAAATGGTATTTGAAAGAATCAGGGTAAATTACCTGTAGTAAATAAACAAAAACAGACCAAACTAACGTTAACTATAGGCCTATCCACTTGTGTTATTCATAACAAAAGCCAATGAGCAGGAATCAGCTAACAGTTATTAATTAGTTATATCAGCAATTTGAAGACACATTTGTACATAATACATTGAAGTGAATGACTAAAACAATCTAAGACAATAAGTCAATGATTTCCAGTTGTTCTTTAACGTTAGTTCAGTAGATTAGTTAGCATCGCGACTAAAAACCTTCATACCATACTGTGCAATAAACGAGTGGTAAACACTGTAAAAACGATAAATAAATAAAAAAATAATTTAGTTTGTATACTTGAATATATAGTGAGTAGACTCTGTATTTATAATTCTTTGGCGAGTTTACAAACCTTGTAACGGAGAGCCGAACAAACAGATGAAGCTTTGGTGAAAGGAGCCGTTACTTTCAAATCCGATGACGATCAGCTGAACTGTGTTGCGCGCGGGCAGCGCGAGGTTCACTGATGACAACAGAGGCAGTTTCGAGACAGAATAAAACTGTTCTCCTCCTGCTGCTTCTCCTCTTGCTTCTTCTTTTTCTTCTTCTTCTTATTCTTCTTCTCCTCCTGCTTCTTCTTCTTCTTCTTCTTCTTCTTCTTCTTCATATCATTATTATTATTATTAGGCTACTTACTATTTTAAATTAATCAATAAAATAGGCCTATACTCAATAAATGTAAGTATACTGAATGAGAAGTATAAATTATGAAATATATTTATTATTATTATTATTTTAAACTTAAGTAGCCAATAATAGGATAATAATCTTTTTCTGGCCTCACAGAACCATTGGGTTCCTCCAGATGCTGGCTTTAACATAAGATATCTTCCATGAGCCACTTAAATGTTAAAAGATCTTACAATAACCCTTTTATAGCATTCAAGTTCCTCTATTTCCCCCCAAAGCACTTCGAGGTCTCATGGTTGTGAAAAGGTGACCCCAGAACCTCTGAACTGAAAGTGCTTAAAGGATCCCATCAGTTCCAGCAAGAACCGCAAAGATTGTCAGTGCTCGTCCAGTAACCCTACTATAGGAGAAAGAGCTTTGAGGCACTTAAATTACATTTTTAAGTTCCTTGAGTATCCGACAGGATATTTGAGGCACCTTTAGTTTTTACAGTGTACTTTGAACGACAACAAGAAGTGACCCAGCATCGCTTAGAGCACCTTTAAGGTCAGTAGCTAATTTCATTTACTCGACTACTTTACACCACTGTTCAGTGTTCATATGTTAATATAAATATAATATACTTTATATAAATGCATATCCCATCCTTGAATGTTGTACTTTATTGATGGATACCTAAAATATTTGAGAGATATTTTTTGAAGGGCAACAACTGGCAAGCTATCACAGAACAAATCATAATTGCTTGTTTTTGTAGCTCTTAGAATCCCCCTTTGACCTTCATACTTGTGAACATGTCATAACTGACATGATGTTATTTACATCTCATTAAACTACTGTGAATAATCTAAACATGAGTTTTCACTCCATTCTTAACTGCACTTTCACATTCACTTTGTGACCAGCTTTTTCTTTCTTTCTTTCTTTTTTTTCCCACAGCGTGACAAATCCATCAAAACAATGGTGTTCAGAGAAAAATCTGCAGAATTGTATCATGTGATCAGAAGAATCATGGCTTTCATTCAGTACTGGCTTTTCTCCCGCCTCTTGCACTGTTCCAGTGTGACAAAATTAAAATGGCTGATTTACATTAATGGCCCTTGCAACTTTACCGCATGGCCTGCTGAGAGCTCGGTGGGGTTGGCCTGCATGAAAAATCCCTTTATTAAGCCGTCACAATTTTAGCTAGAAAAATTATGTCTGGATAAAGACATAAATAAATGCAAAAACCTTGGATTTATCAGATAATTAATGCGTTACGTACCACACACTGCGCATGAAAGCCCGAGGGGGCTGGTTCCCTCTGAGGAAGCATATTATACACCTCGCTTCAGAGATTTGACTGTGTAAAACACAGCTGCATTGATGTAAAGCATGATGGAGTCACATGTAAAGTCCAATTTCACATTTTTATGACCAATTACAGACCTTCTGAACCTTAGAAATGCAAATTTGACCTGGACTATCTGACATTTCTTTGTTGTATTCGTGATTTAAAGCATCTAATAATGTTTTTATATCATTGTTGTTAACATATGTCCCCTTCTGTCCACTCTTCCAGTGAGCTGTAAATTGTTCCTTGGACTGGAATAATGTTAGGGAATAAAGTCAGAGAAAGCTGTGCTGAAGTAATGAGGCGGGCAGAAAGGAATCCGCCCGGAGCCGTGGTGGAGAGGTGAGGAAGCTGAGCTCCCGAACGGAGCAGCATGCCTGGAGTCTGGAGAAGAATGAGGATTAGTTTAAGGATGTGTGACTTAGTTTGTCTCTGTCTTTGATGTTTTGTTTAGTTCCCTGTCTAGTTAATGAACAGAAATACAGTGCTCTGGGTGTTGTTGCAATGCATTGTAGGAACTCATCAGCTATGGTGGGACAGTCTACTGGGAATTTCTGTGGTCTGAAACTAATACATCATTCATAAAACTGGACCCTCTTACATAATCAATTAACTATAGTACAGCGATGCAAGTTTGCGGTCAATGCGTTTTTATTGAAATTTGTTTTATTCGGCAAGGATGCATTAAAATTATCATGATCATGACTTTTACCTTTTTACAAACAATTCTGTAAGAAAAGAAAATATATTACGGTTTCCAGAAAATATTAAGCAGCACAACTGTTTTTAACATGGACAAAAATAAGAAATGTTTCATAAGCACCAAATCAGCATATTAAAAGGGGGCGGAAAACACTTCATAAACACCATTTTACTATTCTCAACTTTTCTCCCCTTCCATCACTCGATCTTGATTTTAGATGTATATGTTCTGTAGCTAATAAAAAACCATTCAATGGTAGCTAACCTTTCAGTTTGTGTAAACTCGCTTCACTTCCCAGTACATACAGACGGCTTTCGTTTGAGCCTGGTTGATTCTGATTTTCAGGGAACCATCACAAGCTTGGCATTTTGACGAGTTTAACCTAATCCTTCACACATTTGTGTGAAATGAACACATCTAAGAGGGTTGCAGCATTTCCTATGAACCACAGACTTTAGACGACTGTCACCGTTGACTGAATTGGAGCCAGATCTTGCTAAGTGGAGGAAACAGGGCCTACTGAGGGAAAGGTACGAGTTAGAAAACTAAGAATTAAAAGAGTAGTGCACTGCACACAAAAACAATACCAGCATTTGTGTGTTGTTCATTGCAGGCACTTTTAAGGATGGATTTAGAGTCAGAAGTTCGGTTCTGTGACAGAATTCACTCCAAACAAAGTAAAATTATGGGTAGCACTTTATTTTACAGTCCTGTTATGCATATACATAGCCTACTATGTACTAATTATAGTCATTACAATAACTGTTATAACTAACCCTGAACCTACCCCTAAACCTAACCTTAACCCACGTAGTTAGCTTATATTACCAGTACTTTCTTGGGTAATTACACTGTAAGTACACGTACTGTAGAATAAAGTGTAACCAATGTTTTTCCGCAATAAATAACAAGAATTGGCAGATTGTTGACAGCATGAATGGCAAGTATGGCAGATTAAACAATGTCTCATTGGCTGGCACCATGAATCGACATGATCTGTAACAAAATATCATTGAGTGCCCTGAATGACAAGGCAATATACGAGAGCTACAAGCATGACATTTTGCTTATATGAAAATGTTCAGCTATTTTCATCCTTCAATTACAGCACAG
The DNA here is from genome assembly GCA_030578255.1 of Tiaroga cobitis. Taxonomy (NCBI): domain Eukaryota; kingdom Metazoa; phylum Chordata; class Actinopteri; order Cypriniformes; family Leuciscidae; genus Tiaroga; species Tiaroga cobitis. Next base: position 35,964,787 of record CM060606.1, read on the forward strand.
TAAACAAGCACTAAAACTTGACTGCAGTGAATTTGAGCAAACAAGTTTCAAAAGTTGCTCCTGCTTTAAAAACACTTTGTGCACATAATAAAAGCAGCATTATTGCACTATTTTAAGGCTGTGACAAACCAAGCTGAAGTCAAAGAATTTAGCAGCACACAAAAGCCTACTGTGTTGTCGTCAGCTGCGTCTGGGACAAACCGCTGCAAAGACTACAGCTGACTGCCAACTAGCACATGTGTTCTGCATCTCGTGCAAGAAAATAACTATCTATCCTATCAGGTATCAATAGTCCATATTTGTCATTCAAAAATGTAAACTGTAAGAGGACTGCAGATACACTAAACATAAACAAAGCAGCACTTTGAATATCAATCATGCTGATCACTTTCTTCATTCCAGAACATCCGCCAACATGAGTTCGATTAGAGCCGAACTCTGTGTTGAACACACCAATAACAACCAACTGCAGAACCGCAGACCCGTACATCACAGCAATGTGAGGACAGCAGCGCCAGGCCAGCAGTCTCAGACCGGTGTTGGGATGGAGCTTATAGCGTCATTACGGGTGTGTTTACTGGTGGGGTTGGGCATTCGTTAAAGTAGAGCTCATAGTTATAGTGAAGGGTAGGGTTAGTGGTTGGGGCGGGACCCTAACATCAGGACTGAGGCTGCTGGCCTGGCGCTGCTGTCCTCAGACAGCTGTCACGTGTGGTTCTGCAGTTCTGCAGTTAGATATATTTTAAACACACCACAAAAACTAGCTCAACAGACTATAGGCCGACGTTGGCCGTTCGCCGGCCTTAATATGATAACTTGTTAGAGTGAACTAAAACTATCAAAACTAAACCAAATATAGGACTTGACGTATCTGAACTTGTGGTTTACAACTAAACTCTAAGACTTAAAGGGGGGGGGGGGGGGGGGGGGGGGGGGTCATGTTCAGAGTATTTTCATGTATTCAGAGTTGTTTCATGTATTCAGAGTTGTTTACAGTGTTAAAGAGATGGATTCTCATGCTAAACATGGCCAAAGTTTAAAAATATATATATTTTGGACGAATAACGGAGAATTTCTGTGCCGAAAATCTTACTTCCGGGTTGGTACAAGTTTCGGCAGGTTTTTTTCGATCGTGGATCTAATGACGTAGACGAGCGCGCCCGCGCACACGTCGACCAGAGGAGAGCGAGACCGCGCACACCAAACGCACATCAACGCGGTTCAACAGGAAATCATCGGCAGCGCTGCATAGGATTTGTTTTAGAATGTCTTTAAATACATTTGTTTAGCTGGCCACTGTAGGTGTCTGTTTGTTTGTTGTAAAACCAAATCATGTCCTCAAACCACGAGTAAACACACACAAATGTTGTAAGTTTATAACTCGCGCATGACATGGTGTTGTAAAAACACTGCGCTCAAGTTCAAATAATTTCTACTTAAAAAAAAAAAAAACTCCCGCCTCAGTCGGCATCAAACTACACTTCCCACATGTACACCTTTAAAGAAAAAACGACGACATTAAAGGGTTAGTTCACCCAAAAATGAAAATTAAGTCATTAATTACTCACCCCCATGCTGTACCAACCCCGTAAGACCTTCGTTCGTCTTCGGAACACAAATGAAGATATTTTTGATTAAATGTGACAGCTGGATCACTGCTACATAGACTGCCTAAGGGAATGAATCCTGACGTCCCAGAAAGTCAATGAAGAAAATGTTTAAATATTCCATGTCACAACAGTGGCTCAACTATAAGTTTATCAAGCGACGAGAATACTTTTTGTGCGGAAATAAAACAAAAATAACGACTTTATTCGACTATTCCTTTTCTTCCTTGTAGGCCTGAAACGAGACTTCAAGAGATTTCCACGACGACTTAACTGAAGTAGTTGAAGGAGATCGCAATTCTCGCGCATGCGTCGTGGAAATCTCTTGAAGTCTCGTTTCAGGCCTACAAGGAAGAAAATATGTAATAGGCTATTTTTATATGCTTTTGACATTTTTTATATTTCTGTTTAATTTATTGGTATTTCAGTTTTAGCAATTGTAGTACTTCAAATTTTTTTCAGGTAGTTGCCATTAGTTTTTCCATCTAATATTTATATTTTATTTTATTTCAGCTTCCCTGATAGTTATTGAACTAGTTGTATTGCCATACATTTTTTAAAACACCAATTAACTTTCTATCAGATTGAGAAACAGTTAAATAGCTCTTGACAAGTTTGTCCAAGTTACAAATGAAAATTAAAACACATTTTGTTTTTGCAGCAAAAGTACAAAAGGTTAAAATCTTTCTGTGTAGGAAGGGGACTGAAATATTTGGAGTCTGTATTTGCCACTGTCATGATCTCTTGTCTCATATGCCGTAGTAGTAATTTAGTAGTTTCTCACCTTGATTTGTTCTTTGATTGTTTCCACAGGTGTTTCTTGTTTCCTTTATCCTAACGTAACAGTCACCTTATGCCTGCTACAGACAGATCCTATAAGGTATTACAAATCACACTGTACGACACTGTACGGCTGTTTAACTATTTAATTTAAAAGTTTTTTTCTTCTGGTTAGTCTTCCATTACTGTGCCTGACCTGGACCTTAACTATCACCTGCCTGCCTGTCTCACTCATATTGTCTGTAAAATGCCTTCTATTGAAAAGTCATTTTCTCTCATCTCTAATTCTACTGATGTGAACCCAAACACCTGAGCACATTTCAAATCATTCTCATGCACCTGATCTCAAGCAAGCACAAAGCCCCAGCAGAGATTTTCTGTTGAGTTCTGAAAGTTCATAATTCTGTCGAGAATTCAGGTTACAGGATAGAGATTATATATCTGATTATACATCTGCATTAATGAACACATTGGAGATAACCTCAGAACTTAGTTGACATGCCATTAAAACTGACCCTGTTACTTTCTTAATGTATGTTTCTGGTTTTATTGTGCACAGTTCAACAGTTTATGTTATTCCAAAGTATATTTAAGCAAACATAGTGTGCTTTTCTTCTGAAACAATTTTGCTTTTCTGGCTGAAAGGGCTACTGGATAATGTTAACCAACAGCCATATAGCTATTTTAACAAACTCTCATTCTGTTCAACTCTATTCTAGCATGTAATTCTCACCTTGATTGATTCCTGCTCTACATGTCAGTAAATGTTATGTATTACTACATTGCAGAGGTAAAATTAGTTGTAAATTGTTTTTGGACAAAGTGATGAAGAGATAAGAGGCCAAAGCTGTCAAAAAGAGCTGACATGATCCTTGCTCTATTTATGAGAGCTGACATGTCAAATGTAAGACAACATCCTGAAGTACAGTGGACATATACCCAATTTCTTCTCATCCAACATTTTTTAAGTCACCTAAATTATATATATGCAGTATATATATATATATATATATATATATATATATATATATATATATATATATATATATAACCAAAGACTTTTCTATTTGGTTGGCAGGTAACTAAATGCGAACCCACTGTGTCATGTAGGTGTCATTCGAATTGATGTATTTTGCATTACTATGTCACCTAATTAATTTTGCATGCATAACTTTCTTGCAGAAGTAGTCAGTGAAAGAGTAAGTTTTGAAGGCGTTTTGCATTCATTAACTTACCATAGCTTAAATCTCCTGCAGTTTTGTGTTTTTTTTTTAACTGTGACGAAAGCAAATGAAAGACATGATTGTGGGTGTCAGCAGTTTTCATCTAAGCACAACGTACATTTAAACAAGGATTTTGTTTCAGACGTTACAATTAAAATGCATTCTACTTTAATTAATGAAAAGATCTCAGGGGTAAGACTCATGTAAAGCGAATATATAAGACGAATGCTTAGATTTTTAACATGTTGTGATTGCTGGAGTAAAGCTGGAGACCCGCAAGGCATTTAAAAATGCATGAGCGTAAAAAAACACTGAAAACAGATTTGTGCTGGAGGCAGATATAAAAAACATCTTGTCAAATGCGGGAATTCTTCATGGTGTCTGGTTTGAAGGGTGAAATTGATTCGTACAGACATTCGAAGCGACTTTCTCTTCGAAGCTTTTTCCGCCTGCTGTCTGAAACTGACTTTGCATTCAAGATGCAAAATGTAGATGTGATCTGTCTGCATGTTGTCAATGCGAGAGAATAACCTCCAGGCCTAATAGTGGACTGGACAGTAAATACATTTACTTTCTTCCATTACCAGGTTTATGTTTTATAATGTCAAACTGAGCTCAAAACTACCTAACATTCTTTCCTTAAACAGGTGTTTTGAGAAGAAAGGTTGAGCAATATACAATTTTTTTCTAGATGTGTCTAACTCAAAGGATAATAAATGCACACAATAAAATGTATAATAAGGGTAAATGGTTGCAAAAACTGAATTTATTATACAAACAACTAGATAAAAACTATACTAACACGCGTTGTTTTTCATGCTTTATGGGGACTTTCCATAGACATAATGATTTTAATACTGTATAAAATGTATATTCTCTCCCCTTACACTAACCCATATCCTTAAACCTACCCATCACAGAAAACATTCTGCATTTTCACATTTTCAAAAAACAATCGCTTAGTATGATTTACAAGCTGTTTTCCTCAAGGGGACCAAAAAAACTTCCCCACAAGGACAAGGATTTTGGATATTGCCGTCTTTCTTTGGACATTTTGCACCCATTGAAAAGGGTTTACCTGGGACACACACGTATACACACCAATACTTGGTTTAAAGGTTGCTTGCTCTTTATAGCAGCATTAAGAATATGCAGTTCATACAGGATTATTGTACATTTCTTGCTTTCCCCTGCTGAGTCAGAGTATAAGAGGACCCTTTAAATCTCCCTTTCTATCTATCAGATGCAGTGTGGGGTCCCGTAGGGCACATGATTGAGCTCTCCATGACTCGGGACAGACAGCAAGCCCAGAGGTCCTTTTGTCCCTGAACACCACACAGGCAGGCAGGGCACAGGTTAAAGAAAAATACCAGCTTTAAAGTCTACACCTGACAGACTGAGGGATGCAGGAGTGAGAGACTTACAACAGTAGAGGGCTAATCCAACAGTAAAGAATGTCTATTTGTGCTACATGTGCAGTAGACTGGAAAACACAGACATTGAGAATTTCGAAACAGGTTAAGAAATGTTATCCAAATGCTGAAACATCCTATGCCTACTGACATGGCTGCCCTCATAACAGAAATTGAAAATAATCTCCCATCAAAATGTGTGAAATGAACAGTCACAGAGAAGAAGGAGAGAGAGAAACATCTCCCTGAGAATCAGGCAGATGTAATTGTTATTCAGAACAGCAGTGTCAGAAAGAGGTGAGCTCATACTGGCTGAGCAGATTGCTTTCTCTCCCTCAAGGAAGAGAGGACGTTGGTCTTTCTGCATGTCTCCGAATCAAAGTCACTTATTAACCACACAAAATTATCCTGTTCACTGCATCTTTTCAGGGGCCTTATCCACTGAATCGCATTTGCGGAGATAACAGTTTTTCCTGTCTTTCATCTTGTATGGCTGATAATAGTTTATTTCCTTCTGCGGGTAAGTGGAAATGTTTGGGTAAAGAGTATGACATTACACAATACATGATGAAAGAAAAAGGCTTAGTTTTTTCCAATATCCCAGAACTGGGTGAGGCAATTCCATGGCATAAGCCTTGTGTTTCCTCTAATGTTTGAATTGACCACGGTTACACTTTATTTACTCTAAATTCTTCTAGATTCTGTTCTACTACTGAATTTATGGTATTATTTAAAGCTTTAACTTTTGACTATAGCCGCCTTGTGACTGCAATTGAATAAGCGAGACTCTGAATACTTAGATGAATTAAACATCTAAATGAAAGTCACATCTAAAATGCTGATCAGTCTATAATTGGAATATCAGTCTGTATTTGAGATTTTATTTTCAAATGGATTCAGATATACCAATAATCAGTAGTTAAAATTAATTGAATAATTAAGTGAAAAGTGATTAAAATAAGTAACTAAATTAATACAATTACAATTATTTATAAAATATATAAATAAAAAGATAAAATAAACAAATAAATATAAATATAATTAATAAAGTAATACATTTATATTTTCCATGGTCACAAGAAAAGCTGTACATGCTCAACCGTATAATCCTCTTTAAAGGATTCTGTCAATGTATCAGTGGGTGTTTTATAGATTTTTTGGCATAATTTTTTTAAATATTTTATTCAAGGTGATGTGAGGGATTTAGAAACAACCAGTAACCACAAAGGGTCCACAAGAATAATCAATTAGCAATCAGCAAAGCTGCTGTATAAAAATATAATATATTTGAATGTTCATCGGCAGCTACTTCTCTATTCTCTAGACTATTTGTCAGTACAAAAAGTGTGAATGACCACCATTCTCCAGTCCCAGCAGAGGAAGACTTCTAAGCACAGAAATGATCAGTGAAAGATTAATTGGACAGGACAGAGCATCTCTGCAAGGCTTGATTCTTCTTAATTATTCACAGCGGCCACTGGGACCTGCTGTAAATGTATCATTGTCAGATGTATTGAACCCTGAAACTGACCAGGATGTTTAAAGGGAATTTTAAAGACACATGCAGTACTGAGATTTGCAACAAACAGCAAGCAAAGAACAGTAACCAGCTATGGATCTCTCATTATAATGATACAAATATATATTTATAAGTATCACTTTAAAATCTCGGTGGTATATTAATACTGTGTTATGTTTTGCAAAGAAAAAAAAACTGTTTACCTCAGACTGGTGGAACAAAGTAAATCCATTGAGACTTGAGTAAGGTTAATCTGAAGACAGTTTTCCTTGCTAGCCACTCGTGATCACACAACAACCTTGTAAAGTGGAAGGACATGAAACTGCTTGATCTTCAAAGTTTTTAAATCTTGTTTATGGCTCTAGCGTGACCCCATGGGCATTGCAACGAATGGCATGGTCCTCTGTTGAGTACACCCCTCTGAGAGATTCTTACATGTGCAATATCTCAATTTCACTCTCTCCAGGTCAGCTCAGCCAGGCGAAGAGCTGCGATCAATGGAGGCAGAGCAGCTCAAATTGCCGGCAGTGTAAACCGACCCCAAGATTTATTTGCTTAATTAGTTGGATCCTCAAATGTACAAGCGTAATAAAAATGCCAAGGCCCCTTATTCTCCCTCTCCCTCTTTTTCTCCTCTTGTTTTCTTTAACACTTAAGCACACACTTTCTGCACAACTAGGTTATGAGATGGAGAGCAATGAGAGCCACAGAAAAATATAGCCACACAATCAAGAATGGTAGTACGTAAGTATTATATACTGTATATAAATATTAATGATTATTTGAAAATAAAAAAAATAATATAATGTTAAAAATTCTAAATAAATAATAAGTAATAAATAAAAATAAATAAATTAGACAGCCACGCTACAATGCACAGTACAATTCAGCGCACTAGTACAATGATCAGAGACTACGGACTAGCCGAGGTAAGGCTGTTCTCAGCAGGGTACATGAGTGCTGAGCACCCAATTATTGCCTGGATCTCACAACTCCAGAAATGTCAGAGCAAATTTTCAAATAGGCGTTATCTTTATAAATAAACCGCAGATTGAAGCTTCAAACAACTACATTCTCATTTGTAAAACTTGTAAAACTACATTTCGTGACACAATAGCAGTAGTATCTTTTAAATTATGCGAGTTTTCTCCTTTTCTCCTCCTGTCTCAAGTCCACAAAAGTCTCAATGATAAAAAAGGGCAGAGCAAGAACAAATCCAGGGGTTTCAACTGTACTTGGCTAGATGTGAACTTTGATTTGGAACAGAACTTGGGCAGCGACAGATGACGTTTTACAAGTCCACAAGAACGCATATTGAGAAAGGGCTCTAATCGTGTGGTAATTGTGACCAAGAAACTAAGGTGGTGGTGGTGGTGGTGGCAGTGGCCCTGGGCTCCTACGGGAAGAGGTCGTTGTCCCCGAAAAAGTAGCAGTGCTAGCCACTGTCGTGTCTCTCCACCTTGATTCGCTCTGAAGTGTTTTTCCATACGATTCGTCACAGCTGATGCTGATTAGACCCAAGTGGCTGTTGTATAACCTGCTTGGAAGGAAACACACTCCTCTGCTCATGCCCTGTTGTTAAGGCTCAGTGTGGCAAAACAAATGAACGCCCACAGAAGCAGCATTAGAAGCTGTCTAGAGCGAGACAAGACCACTGCTGTAGGACCCTTGTAGGATGTTACACTGATGAAACAAATGGCTAAGTAAGCAGCAGCATTGTGCCGCGAGGAATGGTTAAAAAAAAAAGAGTAAGCTGGATTGGTCAGGGTTGGTCTTAAAGCATTAAAACTTTTTTACCTTAAAATAATGTTTCCAAAATCGTTTCAGTGGTTCATCAAGTCATCAACAGGGTGAAAGGCACTTCTGCATTCACTTTGCGGCCCTATATCTGCTATAACCGCACTATGCAAGTTTGCCAGATCGAGTAGCGTTTCTGTAGTTCGAATAAGACATAAAAAACTACAAATTTGACTTGCTTTACGGTTACAATAGCTTTCTTTGTTTTTCTTCGTTTCTGATGTCGCAATAAATCATACTTTCATAAAATCATGCAACATACCATACCTTGTCTGTGGACATCGTTCATTCTGTAGCGACAACGAGAATGAACCAAACACAATTGAAGCTTTTAGGTGACTGTTCATACATAATCCCACAAAGAGTCTTCACATTCCAGAATCAAATCACCAGACCCAGAGCCATAGGCTCAAGAGAATCTGCAACCGGAAGGACCTTTATTGTTTAACTAAAGGAAGAACGTTGTCAATGTTTTATAATTTGGCAAGAACAGATCTGTTCAGAAATGGTGAAACAAGAGGCCCTAACAAGAGGTCACCTGACCCATGCGACTAACAGACTACTCTTTCTCAATGACCAGAGGTCCCATGAGAGATGAACAAAACAGCCTTCATTAGGAACGACCCCTGGCCTCAGACTGGAATGGCTTAAACCTAAACTTTACACACTAACACTTTACATATCGAAATCCAAAAACTCATTCCAGAACAATTCTCGATGGACTTATAATCACATCACGCAACCACATAATTATATGTTATGTCTATGTATGTCTCATATGCTTAGACGCCATACAATTCATAATTGTTATAACTATTACCTGTGTGAATGAAAGTGTATCGTGTCTCCTATCAATGCGACCACATATTCGTAATTCAGATGATGGCTTGATTGAAATCTGTGTAAAAATGTTTATGTTCTTAAAATGGAAATTATGTCTAAACTGAATCCTCTGTTCGAGCTGATGAGTAAGCAGACCACAGATAACACATGATTCACGATGAGGAAAGGGGGGGGGGGGGGGTAACCATATAGTATCTTATTGTCCGAATTCCAAATTCCTCCAGGAGGCGGGACAAAACATTGGAGTTTAAAACCTTAGACCCGAACAGAACTGTAGGAAAAAATAATGGGAAAAATAATGCAGAAGAATAATGCTGTAGAATAATGCGCTAGAAGAATAGAACAAGTCGGGTGGAGCAGACGAAGTAAGTGCAGAGATGCACCCCTGAGAGAGCTGTTACTCTAGTCTGTCTGCCTCCATATCTGTTTTTATTTTTCAACTGCAGTAAAATAACCCAAGATATAAAATATCACACAACAATCAGGTAAGGATTGAGCGTGTTCCTCAATTTCCGAAATACCTTGATTATAGCTTGCTGACGTCTGCGTGTTCCAGCGTCTTTCAAAGCTATACGTGTGTGTGTATCAGCCAGAGAGCTTAACGAAATTATACTGCAGTAATTAAAATAACCATATAAGAACGAATATTCTCCTCACAGAGCGATGAGCGTGTTCCTCATCTAACGTTATATTTATGCTATCTGATTGCCAATGCGTGTCCCATTGCAATCCCAGAAATAAATACAGAGCGATGAGCGTGTTCCTCATCTAACGTTATATTTCTGATTCACAATGCGTGTTCCACTGCAGTAATAAACAGCTGTTTGTCTATGTTTGCTTGTATGTTGGTGTCTGTTCAATGAATTCTCGTGTAAACACTGCGTGTGTCCGAGTGTAATTGAATAAGAGTTATTTTAAAGTTGTGATCAAGTAAAGCTTGACATTGAAACTGAGCCAACAGTTAAGAACCCTGTTGTTCGTGTGCCCCGATAAACTTGCACAGAGACGATCCGCCGAGGTCGCCATCGTTCCATCTATTATAACGCAAAGCTGTCGCTTGCTTAAAGTTAATATCACTCTTAACAAATTGAGTGAAGCCCCACATCGTAAAACCAGCTAGAGCTACGAGTGGTGTATTTTTTTTGTACAGTTTGAAATGCGCCGACATTTCCTGTAATATGATCGACTGTTACTGTACATGCATATTCTATGAACATTGTGAAAATGCGCCGACATTTCATGTAACAAACTGTTGCAATTCACATGTTTGCCCACTAGAGTTTGTTTGGTCACTATAGTTACAATCGTGACACGGAAGTCTTTACCAACGCTTCCGGGGAACTCTGACCTCTCACAGGCTTGAGTCACAGTGTAAACAAACCCTTCGGTGGCTAGCTAAGCCAGCTAACCCCGTGCTAAGCTAACAAAAGCAGTTGTTACAGTGAGGCCTATATGCTAAAGCCTTAAGCATTATTTACATCAGTAGTATTAACATCAATGGTTAAATACAGTGTCTGTTTGAACAACGTTAAAGTGATTTAACAATTTAAACCCCTGGACTTTACACCTGTTGGTCTTTTCTTCTGTCTTACCTTTCCCATATTTTACTTAACCCATATTTTCCCGTGAAAAGGAAGTCGTTTGCAATTATTAATTCCTTTACGTGCATTTTACTTGAAAAAGAAAATGCTGGTTTATGATTATTAATTGTCAAGTTCGAATTTGATTTTTTTTAAGGGAATTATTAAATTAAAACTTAAATTCTATTTTTCTTAACAGGTTTCTAATGATTTCTTGATTTATTTTTAATAAATCTAATTTCATAATCTCTAAATTTCTCTTTTAGATCTAATCACAGGCGAATAAGTCTTAAACTTTGAAAGTTAAGAACTTATTCCACCAACATTTTCCCTATTACCAAAATATTGTTAGACTCATACTTGCTTACTGTTATTGTTAACTTTCTGGAAACAGATTCTTTTTGATAGGAAGCATTTACGAGAAAGATAATATCTCTCCTAGTTAAGAATTTCTTTCTTGTTTTTTTTTTTTAAATTGTTTTTTTTAACCTCTCTCTCTTTTATTTTCCTTACTCAGTTGAGTGACATAGTCACGAGTTGAAACCAGCTTTTCATTGATAGAAAATATTTATAAAAACTATTTCTCCCATTAAAAAAAAAAACCCTTACAATTGAGATCTGAAGACCGCCGATTCATCTGATACACCTTCATAACGAACATGACGACCACTTGTTCTACAACAACACAGAACAAAGTGGCCTCTCACAGTCAACCACTGACAAACACCCAGAGGTACCAGAAAACACCATCCTGGCTACCCATCACTCATAAAGAAACCACCAAACAAGCTCCAAACTCAAGAACCATGTGTGTGCTACAGCAACAACAGTAAGCACAGAAGGTCAGAAAGTCTGTCACAACCAGAAGGCATCGTCGGAGGAATGCAACAACGGAGACCAAGTTTCGCACCACATCTTCACACATCCTTGCCAAACGACCTCCAAATGTCTGCTAAAGAACTTCCAAATGTCTGCCAAAGAACTTCCTGCCTTACTGGATTGACCCCCAGCAGATCACAGAAGATCCCTTTTCCAAGGCAAAGATGCAACAAGCTCATCAAAGCTAAGCCATCAAGCAAAGGGGGGAGCAAGACAGACTGAAACAGATCTGACCATACATACATACATGCACTACACGACACCCCTAACATACTCCCTAACACACAGAAGTTAACCACCTCTACCATGCAAAACATTCAACAAATATGTTTTCCCCCACAGGTAGAAACTAACTTCAGAAACTAGCTTAACAACTTAGCTACACTTACCATAGGAAACATGGTAACTACCCATCCAACAAGTACACCTGAGAACACCTCTCACTACATCATGATACCTGACACCTTAGCTGTGCAACCGTAGTTATAAGTCATATCAGTGACACTCTACTGCTTTGTTTTGTTTTACTTCTTCCTTCCTTTCCTTCTTCTTTTATTAGGTAAAATGCCTGTCCACCACATAAGGGTCAAGGTCACAATAATAGGATTGACACACCACGCCTAATATTTGTAAGTCATCTTAAAACGAATGTCAGAGAACTCCCTGCATCATTCGTATCACAAATTGAAAGGTAAATTGGTCTAAACCTAGAACAATTTAGAAGAGAATAAAACAAACAAATCAAATTTAGTCACAAAGTTGATCAATCACCATACCAAAACAAACTAAAATAACGGTCCTAAAATTGAATTAAACTTTATTCAACGTGATTGACTAAATTGAGAGAGTGAACCTGTTTAGGCCTCGATAATCTAATGCCCTGCACCAGTAAAGTGACCAGTCATGGAGGTGTTGTCTTGTTGTTTGCTGTGTGTGTTTGCTTCCTCTACCCGTTTCTCCAGCGTTCACCGATGTCTTCTTCTCAACACATCGTCGAACGAAGGGGGGATATGTAGCGACAACGAGAATGAACCAAACAAAATTGAAGCTTTTAGGTGACTGTTCATACATAATCCCACAAAGAGTCTTCACATTCCAGAATCAAATCACCAGACCCAGAGCCATAGGCTCAAGAGAATCTGCAACCAGAAGGACCTTTATTGTTTAACTAAAGGAAGAACGTTGTCAATGTTTTATAATTTGGCAAAACAGATCTGTTCAGAAATGGTGAAACAAGAGGCCCTAACAAGATGTCACCTGACCCCTGCGACTAACAGACTACGTCTTTCTTAAGGACCAAGGTCCCATGACAGAGATGTAAAACAGACTTCCCCTTTCTTGAAGACCTTTGAATGACCTCATTGTTGAGACCTCTTAAAAACCCCAGAGACAAGAGACTTTTCATATAAAAATGCATACAATCATCACAAAACAATTCTTGGCGAACTTATAATCAAATGATAGAAAAGACCCTCCTTCTCAAATAACCATATAGTATCTTATTGTCCGAATTCCAAATTCCTCCAGGAGGCGGGACAAAACATTGGAGTTTAAAACCTTAGACCCAAACAGAACTGTAGAAAAATAATGCAGAAGAATAATGCTGTAGAATAATGCGCTAGAAGAATAGAACAAGTCGGGTGGAGCAGACGAAGTAACCATGTAGACGCGTAGAGACAAAGAACCCAAATTAAGATCAGAAGAACGGGTTCAACAGCTTCATTCAAGCCATCATCATCTATTCTCGTCTCAATTTTCTTTCTTTCCTAAGTTTTCCTTTATTTTCTCGTTAAAAGTCTCGGTTCTAAGTTAAGTTTTGCTGCAAAGTTTCGTTTTAACGTTTCAACTGCAAAACCAGCTTCCAACTTCAAAGACTTTCATTCATCCGCGCCAACACACCACGTGACTGGCTGTCCGAAATCTATCCAGGCACACGAGAAGATCAGCCAAACGAACGGACTGGGAAACCCCCTTTACGACGAAAAAGGAATCCCCAAAAGCAACGCAAGGACAAGCAAGTAGCCTCCAGACTCTTAGCTGAACTGGTGTATATTGATAAAATTGCATAACCCGCCTAAGAAACGATAGAAGGGTTAAATTAATGATTGATGGTTCGTTCAGGTCATGTCTTATAAGTGCATATAGAAACTTGGGATTTCACCATATCACTCTTAAAACTCATTTCTTCCTCACTCTCTTTCTTTCTGCAACTCGTATGAAAGTGTGTGTGTGCGTGTGTGTTAGATATTAGTTTTATGCGTTAGTCTTATAATCAATAAGGTATTGTTCGTGTGTGTTAGATATTAGTTTTATGTGTTAGGCATAGGCTGATAATCAATAAAGTATTGTTTGTATTTGAAAGGAGAAGCATTACTTGTGTTATGTGCTTACGAATTTATTGTCTTGAACTGCGATCTATAAGCTACTTATGCTTTTACCCTTGAATTATTTCTTAATTTAGCTGTTAGCTGGGAATTATTCTTTCTTGGCCAGGAAGATATTATATTTCCTAGAATTAATAATTGTTTATGCTTTACGTTCATTGGATGAACTGATAAAATGATCATACTATTGATTCTGCTACAGTAAATTCTGAAAATAATCAAGTTATTAATTATTGATCATAACCCGTTATGAATAATAATTAATTATATTTATACGGGCGTATAAACGCTACAATTCTAAAGCCGGTGCTGGCTAAATTATTTACGACAGCGGTAATGGACAATTCCGCTTCCAACCTGTAGTGCGACCGAAGAGGAAAAGTTCTTTAGTGTTGCTTTAATATCTGGGAAGAGTGTCAAAGTGCTGATACTGGGAGGACTTGTTAAGACTTTACAGTAAAATTGGAGAGAACCTTAGTAGTGACAAAGTAATTTTATGGGCAGTGGCCGAATTATACCAAAGCTTCCCATGGGGGAAGGGTGCCAATATTTCAAGCAAGTAGGAAGAGCTTTCAGAGGAAGCAAGCAACAAAAAAAATCCACAGCAAAACCATGCGTTTTAGAGCAACACACAGTGGGGTGGTGTTTCCTTCAGTAACAAATCAGCGGTTTTGAACAACTCGTTGGAATGAATGATTGAATGGCTTGCTCAAAGACAGTCACTTGTTTATTTCCAGAGTGAATCAGCGGTTGTGAACAAATCAACAAAATGAATTAGACTAATGACTTATTCATAGTTTTCAAAAAACAGTAGTCGAAAAGTCCCGAAACCTACTACTCCCGGTGAGATTCCAAAGGGCGCATTCGATGGACACTTTACTATCCCATGAGACCCTGGGAGAGGATATATGAATAGTGATGAAGCGACACAACGGACGCTAGTAGGTCATGTGACAATAATAACATGGTGGATGTAGTACATCCGAATTTCATTCATACTACCCCTATTCATACTCGAAGTCTCGAAATACCGTATATACCCGAATATAAGACGAGGTTTTTGTCCTAAAAATAGGTTGGAAATTGGAGGGGTCGTCTTATGTTCAGGGTCATCTTATATTCGAGTGGAGGAATCGATTGATAGCCTTTTTCTCACTCGACTGACGAGAGCGGCGAGGATCTCGATGCGGCGCGGACGCGCTTGGAAAAACCGAGTGCGTCGCTTCCATTATGAGCGCTCGCCTACATTTGAAATAACGAACTTGAGCGCGCAAAAGACGCGAAATGTGAACGGGGGGGGGGGAGGGGGGTCTGATGCAGGTCTCTGCTCGCTTGTCTCCGTCCGCTCTGGCATCCTCTGTGAACGCCGCTTTTTCTTGCGCGGCTCGAGCAGAGGGAAAGAGAGAGAGCGGGAGCCGGATCGTCGTCGAAAACGGCCAGACGACCCCGCAGGGTGGTTAAATCCATCCCGTCGCACTCAGGGCAGCCGCAGTCATGGCCAATCAGGAAGCGCATATGTGCCGGTCTCCGCCGATGAGCGGGCCTCTACACGAGGCACAGGTGATGCGAGGAATTTGGAACAACAGCTCGGAAATTTGCTCTTAAAATGATTTTCTGTTGAAAACCAGATTTTTGCCACAAAAATCTATTTTCCCCCAAAATAAGTCTGGAAAATGGGGGGGTCGTCTTATATTCAGGGTCGTCTTATATTCGGGTATATACGGTAAGTTCAAATTCAAATGTAGTACCTACTCAGACAGTATGCAATTTCAGAAACACAGAGTGGCTTTCTGCCGCCTACTGACGTAATGATGTAACCTGCAGAAAGAGTCACTGAACATCCTCACTACCTTTAAAGTGCAAAAGATGTTCAAAATGTTGGGGTAAAATACAGTAAAAAACGAATTAAACAGTAAATTTAAAATAACTGTTTTCTATTTCAATATACTTTAAAATGTAATGTATTCCTGTGATGGAAAAGCAAAGAAGTTATAACTCCAGTCTTCAGTGTTACATGATCTTCAGAAATCATTCTAATATGCTGATTTGGTGCACAAGAAACATTTCTTATAATTATCATTGCTGAAAAAAGTGTTTTCAGGTTTCTTTGATGAATAGAAAGTTAAAAAGAACAGCCTTTACTTGAAATGGGTGTAAAAGTCTTTACTGTAATACAGTATATCTCACTGAACCTTAACTTTTGAATACTAGTAAATCATTTCTGCTCCTGCCAACAGCACCAGTGACAGGACGGATGACGAAGAATAAACAGCTTGGGACAGCAGCCAGCTGATTGAAGCCAATAAGTAAACAGACTCTCTTCAAGCCCGAGGGCTCCATGTGAGCAGGTCAATGGAGAAGCAATACAGCAAGTGTGTCCCAGAGAGACCGGCACCACTTTTCTTATTGCCGGTCACTTTTCTTATTCTTATTTCTAGCACAGTCACTGAGCCTGACAGTTGCTATTCATGTCAATTATGATAATTAATTAAATGCTTCCTGGGGAACAGACGGCAGTATTCAGCTCTTCTCCCTCTATCCGTCTCTCATTTGCACTCACGACAGTCACTTTAACAGTCGATTCTCAATGTACACGCCTTAAATTGAGCAATGGCATTTTTTTTTTTTAGTTCTTTGATTTTTTTTTCAAGCAGTCCACAGATGACATCACATATACCTTCTATACCTACTCATTTCTGTTGTGCATAGATGATCTGACGTTGTGAATAATTCAGAATCAAGTTGTCACTCAAAGGTTGTCTTCTTTCATGACTGTGTCTACATATTTTAGTTTGGCTGTTAAATTATTGACTGTTTGGGATGTGCTTTGAAGAGTTAACGCCGCATCAAGTGATATAATCACTTCGCTTGCTGACTTTAAAGTGTTTCCCCAGGGAAAAAACAAAATTTAAGCATGAAGTGTAACGAAACAAACTAAATTCATCAAGTTACAAAAATATGTCTTTTTTGACTCGCATGGTTCCATTATTAGTCTGAGCATGGCAAATGCATTCCGTATGATAGATACTGAATGCCATCTTGTTGGCACAGATTGTCCCATTAAATTACATTCATAACAACTCTGTATATTTTTCCAGAGGGCTCAGAGACAATGTGTCCTATTATTCTATTATTGAGTTTGCTGCGCTGTAAATAGTATGTGATGATGTCAGAACAGTGAATCAAAAGATGCTGGTGGCCCACACTCCTCTAATTAAAGAGTTTGGCTATTAATTTCTGCGGAGACAGAACTGAATGATCCACTATATAGTGCAAACTTTCAGTTTCTGAAAGGTCCTTTCCTGCTCCAGCTTAACAATGATGCCTGTGCACAAAGCAAGGTCCATGAAATAGAAATGGTTTAAGGAGTCGTGTGAGAAAAACTCCGCACGAAGCCCAGACCTGAACATCCAATGATCTAGAACACCAACTGCGAGTCAGGCCTTTGCCCAACATCAGTGCCTGACCTCACTGATGCACTTGAATCTGAATGGGAGCAAATCCCTGCAGCAATGTTCCAACATCTAGTAGAAAGCCTTACAAGAAGAGCCCAAACAGGGAAAAATTAATGCCCATGGTTCTGAGTTTGGGTGTCCACACAATTCTAGCTGTGCAGTGCACTTCGTCCATGTTAAATGAATGACAAACACTTTGGAATTACAGCCAACAGACAAAACAAAGTGAAATCTTATTTATAAATTATTTTATGTAGGCTATCTATGCATGCTTTATTTATTATTTATAATTATTTATTTATAAATTATATATTTTTTGGTATTTGTATTTTGTTTTAAATTATTTATAAATACATTTTTGCATTTATAAACTGATAATAAAAAAAATACAGTATACCTTAAATACAGTGCAAGTCGCTTTGGATAAAAGCATCTGCCAAATGCATAAATGTAAAGTCAATTTATAATGTATAAACACTTAATTTATTCTGTGATGACACAAGGTGGTGACGCCCTCCCCACACAGTGTGTGTGTGTGTGTGTTTGTGTGTGTGTGTGTGTGTGTGTGTTTGAGTCAGAAGTGATACATAAAGTTGGAAAGTGTTCTTATATGCACAACTACTTTGCATCCTTTTAAACGGTTCTAATAACATGCAAGTGCATTTTGCATTTAAATTAATCAGAAATATATTGAACTTTCTGAATGTCCTAGCCGTATTTGGTACTATCTGATAGATTCCTAAAGGTCCACCTTGTGACCACATCTGTTCTACTTGTTGACTACTGGTATTGATTTAATACTTCTCTGCCAGCCAGCCGGGCTCCGCGATGCGCCTGCCATCATCAATTCCTTAATGAAATTACCTGTGTATTAGTAATGACTGGTATAACCCTATCAGTCCCATCATTCTTGCTAAATGAATAAATGTAAAATCCCCAGCAAACCTTTAATCCTGCCTGCCTGGCTCCAAAGATAAAGAAAAATCCCTACCAGAATTGAAATTAATTAGACAACACGCTTTCTGAATGTGCTTTGGTTGCCTTTAAGTAGACAATGTAAATGTTCTCAACCTTTTGTGGACGTTATGTTTAATATCTGACGACTTCTTCGTCCTTCAATGTCTCAATACGCAGCTCTGCACAGTTTCAAATGCAACATTGTCTTGCTGACATGTTACATTAATGGCCCTTTTGAACCTGACAGCAGTGTCACGTTGCTTTAAGAACTTCAGTTCTGCAAAAGCATCTGTTCTGACAGCTTTAATTGAATTTTCAACCTGGTTGTCATTTAGACAAGACAACATTGTTAAAATGTCCAACACAGACTTAATTTAGATGTATTCATCAACACCAAATCCAATCGATTATGTCTTAATGATAGCTGGAGAAAATTAATAAACATGCATTTATTATAGAGACAGAAATATTTTAAACACCACTTTTAAATAATGCCCATGATAAAAATAATGAAATGTGTAACTTTCACATATTGGAATACTGAGCCCTGAACTACAGCCATATGTGGACAGATTGGTCTCGTTCTGCTAGATTAATTCACATCAATACTAATTAATCCTGATCGATGCAGCATTATTTTGCTGGCTTAGTGACATGGTCTAAAGGTGATGACATTAATAGACTGCTGTGTTGGCAAAGCTCACTACACCGCGAGTCTTTTATGGTTTGCAGATTCAGTTTCTCTTGGCTATTCGCCTTCATCAGAGGGCATAATTGGGGACTCTCAATGATTATTAAAATAAGCATAGACTGTTTTAATATCTATCAATCTATCTATCTACCTATTGTTGTATTGTTGTGCAGAACAGTACTGTATGTGCATCATATGAAACAGCAACAAATGAAATATGCTTTGCTGATATTTCACTCACAATATTATATTTTCAAGGAAGAAATACACAATAGGACATTTGGCTGAAAGAAATCAATAAAGAAATATCATAAAAATCATTACTTGGTGGTATACTGAGTACATGCAATCTTTCTCGGTCTCAGGCACAAACAGTCATCTGTCTTTTCCTGTCAGATTTTTCTAGTCAAAGCAAAAGAGATCTGGTCCATCCTCTGAGGTCAAACAATAACCCTGACATGTCAAACATTTCTTCTCTCATACAATCAGAAGGCGTGAGCTGAATCAAGATGACCTGTATGAAAGACATGAAAACACTATTACAGTATGTTCTGGAGTGTGTTTTGCTGCTTCTTGTATGTATTGAAGATAATGTGGTGTTTGTCCCTGACCCTGGAAGTGTCTCTTTATCCTTTTCTAAAGAAAAAACAAAACACACTTTTAATTAATTTTGCAAGTTTATTCATGTTTAGAAAGTTAACACTCTTTGAATTCATATAAATTGACATATGGGCTTCTGTGGCTTATATGCAATTCACTGAACTGGATTTATTGTCAATACAGCCAAACCTGCAAAACATACATAGCCATTAACCGGCTAATGAAGGAAGGAAAGCAGTTTTTGCTGTGGGATTCAGCTGTTGAACACTCTTTGGATCAGGGGGGGGGGGGGGGGGGGTATTAAATATAAAGTAAATTATTTTATATTAACATTAATGGATTTTTTAAAATCTATGTAAGCTCCTTGTGTTGTGACAACACAACCAAATGAGAAAGAATCAATGTAAAATAGTAATGTCCAACCAAATCGATGGAATTGCTTCCCTGTAACTTAAACTAGTTAAGTTTAGTGAACATGCTTTATTTAAAACTGCACTGAAAGAATAAAGTGAGCTTACATCACATGATTTATTTAATTGAACTTCTAGACTATAGAATAGCTATTAGCTAGTTTAGCATTTAATAACATATTACATGCTAAAATCTATATGCTCCTTCAACCATCTTTATTTAAATCATTTGAATCAGTCCACAGCCTAACCACATGCTCCACTCTTCTCCACAATGGTAACCCACTGTAATTTAAATTGTTCTAATAATTCCAATGTAATGGAACATTAAACACAATTACACACTATAAAGTCTTCCTCTTTTCTCATTTTCTCAAAAACACATAAAATAATACTTAACTTCAACATTTATTCTCTCTTAATTCAGCTATATGCAAAGCATGCTGGGAACTAACAAGCACCGCCCAGTTTCAGTCACAACACAAATCATTAATGTAATCCAACACAAATGGATTAAGTTAATTTAAATTGTACATATATTTAAGCAGATTGAACACAATCAAATTAAGTTTGGACAAAATGTATAGAAATTGTGTTGCTTAAGCTCATTTGAATTAAGAAATTTGAACAAGCAGCCAACATTCTTTTCTTCTTCTGTGCAATATAAAAGCCTCCCTAAAAACAGACTTTACGAAATACTAACAGAAATTAAAGACTGCCTTTAGATTAACTTTATATTTTTTACCTGTCTGACTTCTAGCTCTAACACCACGCAAGTTTCTACCTTCTTCGCACGTCATCTTCATCCAATATGTTGGAAATCAGCACATTGCTTTTTTTTTTTTTTTGGATCGCGAAATTAAACCCTTTACATTAGTTTAACGATTGATAATTAAGCATAGTCGAAAATTATAAAGGTTAAGTTAATTAAACGCAATACAATAGTGTTTTGGAAGTGAAATAAATATATCTGAGTTACTTTAACATAAAATATTTGGGTAAAAAGAACAGTGCCACAAAACCATTTTTTTGTGTGTTGGCTAATGACAATAAGTGTGCTGTGATTCAAAATACACTATAGATGTTTGAGGTAATGAAAGAAAATGTACTTCCAAAAGCTAGGAATCAATAAGCAGTTGTTCCCCAGTTCTTTTGTGAAGCATTTCAAGGACGAAACTCAAGAATAATCACAAAATTTTCACTGAACGCTTTCAGGAGGAGATCAACAGAAACAAAAATAAATCACTGCATGGCAGAATGCTTTTGGAGAAATGCCTTGCCGTTTTAATATATGCTTTTCTCAATTTTCTTAAAAGGTTTCTAATACAAGTGTATGAAGATAATTTATCAAAATGGCTTTCAGTGTTGAGATCATTAAACTTCCAATGATTGATGTAAATTGCAATGTTGTGTCTACATAAAATGCTTAGTGTCATTTCTGATATTTTTTCAGCATAACCCCTACCTCTGTGCTGTCTTTTTGATTAAAGTTGTTGCCCCATGACTTTTTTTCACTTTTCCCTTCTTGCTCTGTTCCTAACAGTTAACAAGCGATCTTAAATTATGAGTAGCTTGTAGCTTTGCAAAACTTCCCCAAAACTGATGTTTACCATCATAACATGCAAAGTCGACATCCATCTCCCTCTGTATGAATCTTAATTCCCCATATCACAAGAAATGGTGTCTCCTGGGACTATATGATTGATCGCCTCCATTAACTTCCATAAGATTTTGTTTTCTTTCTCTTTTTTTTTTTGGCTTGCGGCACTTGCATATGCTCTGCAACTAAATCTTGTGTATAGTTTGCCTCTCAGCAGATTGTCTTGTCCTGTACAATGGAGAGAAGCGTGTCTCCTCCATCTGCTTGGCTGTGTCGTGTTATCACTGCCAGCACTAAAGCTGGAGGAAACCAGCACATGATAAGATCTTCTGCCTTTGTTGTAGTTTCAAGCAGACACAGGCGATATGGTCAACATGTCTACCAAAATCTCATGGTAACAATATTTCTCACAATCCTTAGTCTTGAGATAAAGTCTGTGAAAATACCACTACAACGAACAACAGCTGAAGAGAGGATTCTGCAGTATTAGTATAATGACTGAATATTAGCTGCATATTATTTGTCAGTGTTGCAAAGCAACTATAGTTAAACACACACAATAACCAAGAGGCCTAAGGCAATAATAAACACATATTCTCTGTCTCAGCACTGAGAGTCTGTGACTGATTCTGATTCATTTAGTCAGAAATTATTCACTGAACCTCTGTACTCACAGTGAATGCCTATGCTATGCAGGATTTACATCCTTTCCTGAGGCATAAATTATATAAATTCTACTTTATATCACTTAGTTTTTTATTCAGTCGCTAATCTGTATAACTGAAAACGTACATCATCAAAGTGATGATGAATGGCATAATTGAACGTAAGTGAGTGTTTTTTGTAGCATTTAATGTAAGTGCACCAAAATGTATTCAAGTTTAATGCTGTCACCCTAATTGAGATCAACATTGTTTTTTTGTGCCAGAACAAACAAAAAAACCTCTCATAGTTTTATATTTATAAAATAAAACATTGCCTTAAATAGCTTTAATGTAGTTAGCTACTTTTTATTAAGCAGCTTATTTTCTTTAAAAACAGCTTGATTGTAGTTCACAGTAACTACATTAAATTGCATATCTTATAGCCTGGAAATCTACAGTTTCCAAGTAGGCAAGTTTTCACAACACTGTTACAGATAGATGCAAGCGTGAACAGGGTGACAAATCAAAGAAGGCACAGTTTTAAGAAGCTAATGGAAAACAACTACCAGCAGACAGCAGCTTTAATAAATGTCTTTTCTACTCGGGGATTCTACTTGGGATTTCCAAAAGAACTACCTTCCTAGGGCCAGAAGCGGCAAACTCTTCAGTAATTAAATCTGGATTTGAATTGTGTGCTGCCTGGAATGAACTCATACCTGAGCAGCAGATGTGTAAGCGCACAGATTTACATTGACAGCTTTGCCCATGGGGCTGCACATAGGCAATCGAGTGGGAGAGTGTTGCACTTCATGATGCCGTGTTTGTTTAACACCTTTGGGAAATATCAAGCACGATTTCGGTTCTACAGACTGTCTCGACTACTTCAAAGAGTAAATACAGTAAAGAGGGGGGCGTGAGGAAGAAACAAGCATGAAGTTTGGTTTCCTCTCATATCTTTTTTTAAAAGTCAATGTAATTTTATTTCTCACTGACAAGAGAGCTTCACGTTTTTACATGAGCATTAAAAAGCAGTTGTGTCCTTTGAAGCTAGCATATGGCATCAAACAAATACCTCATACATTTTAACAGCCGTCTAACGTACCACTGCATTGGACAGAGAACAAGAAAAAGAATATAGTTCAGAATCAAGTCTTTCAAGTCAAAAGATATTACACCAAATTATATATACTGTATATAAATAGCAATTTACTAGTTTATTTGGTTATGCTTTATTTTGATGGTCCACTTTAGAAATTCTACTAACTATAAGTAACTATGCAACTACATGTCAACTAACTCTCATTGAAGTATTAGAGCCAGATTTACTAAACAGGGCAAATTAGCATGAAATAACTATTCCAAAAAAAGTGCTGATGGGAGAGGAAAGTTCTGCGCGTGATCTAATGACGACGCGCAAATTAAAGAACAGATGCAGCCGGATCATTTCCATAATGACCAACACAATCTACCAAGAGCAGTGTGAATTAGCATCTGGTTTAAGACATGCTTTTTTGGGTGCTGCAAATACCAGTAAATTGACCCGGGCAAACTTTAGTAAATATCCTTGCGTGATTCATTTAAATACTCTCCTCCCATACATTTTGCGTCTGAAAGGGAAACTCCTACAAATGCATATGCAATAAGGTCAACAGCCGCAAAAATAACTGTCCACACCTTTTCAGTGCTAATTTTTCACTGTGTCTTTTGTAAATCCTGACGCAATCTGTTAGTAAATCTGGCCCTAAGACAGTTAGGTTAGGTTAGTATAATAAGTTGACATGTAGTTACAGAGTTCCCTATCGGGCAGTCACTACAACGTAGGTCAGACTGACCAATAGGAATCTCGCCAGAGAGCCAATTTACTTCGAGTGAATCTAAAACAAGCCAATGCACATTGGCGTGCAATCATTTGCAACAGCTGCGCGTCCTCGTCAGCGCGGGTATATAACGAGCGGCTGTGTGATTGCACTTCAGCTTTTTGCTTCGGAGCCTAAACTTCGATGCCTCTGCTTAGAGTGACTTCTTGCAAGCGAAACTCTCTCTCTGATACGGGTGTTACGGCGCGACAGCGTGGACAGATTTCTTTCTCTCCGGTGAAGAAACCCAAAAGCTGTTTTCACAGCTGGTAAGACTGAGCACAAGAGCTGATCAGCGCACGTACGGGTGCACATTCCCGGCCGTGATCGTCTGTATCTGTCCCCCTGTGTGCCTCAGTGTCAGTGAGAGCAGTTCCTAAAAGAGCTTACACAGATAGTTTGCGTCTTTTTAAAGATGACATTCTATCTGTGTGTTTCTGGATGCGGTCGTTACCTGGGATCGCGGGATGGTCACGAACGCTGTCTTGTGTGTCTGGGCTTACAACACGCACAGGCAGCGTTCGTGGATGAGTCATGTTCCCATTGTGGGAAGATGACCATCTCGGAGCTGAGGTCGAGACTCTCGTTCCTGCAAAGGGGCGGAGTCCCCGTGCCGGCGCCCCGTTCCAATCCTCCTGTGAGGGTTGCTTCGGACGCTGGGACGGGTGACCTGAGGATTACAGTGAGCGCGCTTCCTTCGGGGAACCAACCCCCTAGGAACCCTCACTCCTCTCAGCCTCCGCAACCATGTGAGCTGCCACAGGAGCGTGCTGGACCATCCACGAGGTGTGTACCAACCGTTTCCTTTGGCGCTCCCGGCGATGAACAGATGTCGATCGCGGCATCGGAGGGTGGGTCAGATATCTCTGCGGACGACGTGTCGGAGCCGCTGCCTCCTTCGGGGGTGCCGGCGGTGCCCGATATGGACCCGGAGATGATGGCCATGCTTTCCCGGGCCGCCGAGAGGGTCGGACTCGTGTGGAACCCTCCACCGGGTCCAGAACCCTCGAGGCTGGACGATTGGTATCTCGGGGTGGCGCGTGCTGGTGCTCAGCATCTCACCCCAGTGCCTTTCTTCCCGGAGGTGCATGAGGAGCTCACTGGGACGTGGACGGCACCTTTTACTGCCCGAAACCGCTCCAGTAGTTCCTCCCCCCTCACCACCCTTGACGGCGGGGCAGCTAAGGGTTACACGCGCATCCCGCCGGTGGAGCGGGCCGTTGCTATGCAACTGTGCCCTAACTCCACCTGGCACGGAGAACCATGTCTCCCTTCCCGGGCCTGTAAGTACTCGTCGGACTTAACCGGCAAGGCTTACAAGGCCTGTGGGGAAGCTGCCTCTGCCGTGCACGCTTTGGCGTTGCTCCAGGTCCATCAGGCCAAGGCACTGAAGGAACTGGACGAGGGTGGTCACGATCCACTGGTGTTCCAAGAACTCCGGCGAGCGACGGACCTCGCGCTTCGTGCGACGAAGGCTACCGCTCGCTCAGTGGGCCGTGCGATGTCCACAATGGTGGTCCAGGAACGCCATCTCTGGCTGTGTCTGGCCGACATGCGGGAGACCGGCAAGCTCCGGTTCCTCAACGCCCCCGTGTCCCAGACCGGCCTCTTCGGCGACGCGGTCGAGAACTTTGCCCAGCAGTTCTCGGCTGTACAGAAGCAGACTGAGGCCATCAAACACATCATGCCGCGGCGGTCAGCTGCTGCCTCCACCCCATCGCCGGCGGCTCCTCAGTCTGCTCGTCGCCGGGGGCATCCGCCTGCGCTCTCCCCGGCTCCCGCGCCGCAGCAGCAGCCTCCACCTAAGCGGCGCCGCGGAGCCAGTCGCAGGCAGAACGCCCCGCCCGTCCAGGGCCCCGCCAAGAAGGGCGGCAAAGCCAGCACCAAGCGGCCCTAGGACGGGCAACCCAGGGATGGCAGGGACTGCTCTTCAGGAGACGATGGCCGCATCGCTCCCTCCCCCGGAAGAGGGCCGGGTGGAAAATCTTTTGTTTTGTTTTGTTCCGCCAAATTTTCAATAAAAGAGCAGTTTCTATCATCTCTGGGTCCGAAGAGGACTCGGAGAGCAGTGGGGGGACAAAATCCTTACCACTCTCATCCTCCTCTTCTATCGCCAGCTGGCAGCAGTGTACGGTTCGAGAACGCCACCGAGCCGCCTCCCGCACCTCCTGCCCCGTGGAACCAGGTAAGCGCCTTACAGCACACTCAGACCCCGCTGGGGGCTGCCTCCCAGAGAGAGCCCCCCCAGCCAGGTCCCTGTGTTCCACTTCGCTGCCCCACTCCGGGTACGCCTACGGTCCCCTTGGTCCCGCTTGTACGGTCTCTGAGAGCCTGGTTAGAGCTCCCCAGTCTCGCTGGCTCATCCGGACCATCAGGCTCGGCTACGCGATTCAGTTCGCCCGGCGTCCCCCCAAGTTTCGGGCCATCCACTCCACTACAGTGAGAGCAGCCGATGCCCATGTCTTGCGAGCGGAGATCGCAGTCCTACTGGCGAAGGTCGCGATAGAGCCGGTCCCTCCAGCCGATATGAGGTCAGGGCACTACAGTCCCTACTTCATTGTACCCAAGAAAGGTGGTGGGTTACGACCGATCTTGGACCTGCGAGTTTTGAATCGGAGCCTCCACAAGCTACCGTTCAAAATGCTCACGCACAAACGCATCTTCGAATGCATCCGTCCCCGAGATTGGTTTGCAGCAATCGACCTGAAGGACGCGTACTTTCATGTCTCGATTCTCCCTCGACACAGGCCGTTTCTACGATTTGCGTTCGAGGGTCGAGCATATCAGTACAAGGTCCTACCCTTCCGGCTGTCCCTGTCCCCCCGTGTCTTCACGAAAGTCGTGGAGGGGGCCCTTGTTCCCATGAGAGAACAGGGTGTTCGCATCCTCAACTATCTCGACGACTGGCTCATACTAGCACACTCTCGAGATCAGTTATGCGTTCACAGGGACCTTGTGCTCAGGCACCTCAGCCAGTTGGGTCTTCGGGTCAACTGGGAGAAGAGCAAACTCGCCCCCGTGCAGAGGATCTCTTTTCTCGGTATGGAGTTGGATTCGGTCGCACGAACAGCGCGCCTCACAGAGCAGCGTGCTCAGTCGGTGCTGAACTGCTTGAACACGTTCAAAGGCAGGACGGCGGTCCCACTGAAATTCTTTCAGAGGCTCCTGGGGCATATGGCAGCGGCAGCAGCGGTAACCCCGCTCGGCTTGCTTCATATGAGACCGCTTCAGCACTGGCTTCACGGCCGAGTCCCGAGATGGGCGTGGCATCACGGCACTCACCGGGTGGCAATCACACCGGCCTGCCGTCAGACCTTCAGCCCGTGGTCAGATCCCTCGTTCCTTCGGGCAGGAGTCCCCTTGGAACAGGTATCCAGGCATGCTGTGGTATTCACAGATGCCTCGGCCACCGGCTGGGGTGCCACGTACAACGGGCATGCAGTATCAGGGGTGTGGACGGACCCTCATCTGCATTGGTATATCAATTGCCTCGAGTTGCTAGCAGTGCATCTCGCTCTGCGCCGTCTGAAAAGACCGCTGCAGGGCAGGGATGTGCTGGTCCGTACGGACAACACTGCGACCGTTGCGTATATCAACCGGCAAGGTGGTCTACGCTCCCGTCGCATGTCGCAACTTGCCCGCCATCTCCTCCTCTGGAGTCAGAAGCATCTGAGGTCGCTTCGAGCCATGTATGTCCCCGGCGTGCTCAACCGTGTGGCCGACGAGCTATCACGAGCTGTGCTCCCGGGAGAATGGCGACTCCACCCCCAGGTGGTTCAGCTGATCTGGAGAGAGTTCGGGGAGGCTCAGGTAGACCTGTTTGCCTCCTCAGAGACCTCCCATTGCCAGCTGTTTTACTCCCTGACCGAGGGAACACTCGGCACGGACGCACTGGCACACAGCTGGCCCCGGGGCCTTCGCAAATATACGTTTCCCCCAGTGAGCCTTCTTGCACAGACACTGTGCAAAGTCAGGGAGGACAAGGAGCAGGTCCTTCTGGTGGCTCCCTATTGGCCCACCCGGACTTGGTTCCCAGAACTCATGCTCCTTGTGACAGTCCCTCCCTGGCCCATTCCTCTGAGGAAGGATCTTCTGACTCAGAGACGGGGCACCCTATGGCACCCGCGTCCAGACCTCTGGAAACTCCATGTCTGGTCCCTGAACGGGACGCGGAGGTTCTAGGTGACTTACCCCCTGAGGTACTTAACACCATCACTTCAGCACGGGCGCCGTCCACGAGACCTGTTTACGCCCTGAAGTGGAACCTGTTTGTCGAGTGGTGTTCTTCTCGCCGAGAAGACCCCCGAAGATGTTCGATAGGGTCTGTGCTTTCCTTCTTGCAGCATGGGTTGGAGCGAAGGCTGTCTCCCTCCACCCTCAAAGTACATGCTGCCGCTATTTCAGCTTATCACGACCACATAGATGGCAAAACAGTGGGGAAGCACGACCTGGTCGTCAGGTTTCTTAGGGGGGCGAGAAGATTAAATCCTCCTCGACCCCCCTCCATACCCTCTTGGGATCTTTCCCTGGTGCTTCGAGCATTTCAGGACGTTCCCTTTGAGCCTTTGCCGACAGTGGATTTAAAGCTTCTTTCCATGAAGACTTTGCTACTGGTTGCATTGGCCTCAGTCAAGAGAGTAGGAGACCTGCACGCATTTTCGGTCGACGAATCGTGCCTAGAGTTCGGGCCGGGTGACAACCATGTGGTACTAAGACCCCGGCCTGGCTATGTGCCCAAGGTTCCTACCACTCCCTTCAAGGACCAGGTAGTAAACCTGCAAGCGCTGCTTTTGGAGGAGGCAGACCCAGCCCTGGCTTTGCTCTGTCCCGTTCGCGCTCTGCGTATGTACGTGGACAGAACTCAAAGCATCAGGACCTCAGACCAGCTCTTTGTCTGTTACGGAGGCCAGCAGAAGGGGAAGGCTGTCTCCAAGCAGAGGATGGCCCACTGGATAGTGGATGCCATCGCCTTGGCTTACCAAGCTCAAGGCGTGCCCTGCCCGCTCAGGTTGCATGCACACTCCACGAGAGGCGTTGCATCCTCCTGGGCGCTGGCTCGTGGCGCCTCGCTAACAGATATCTGTAGAGCTGCGGGCTGGGCGACACCTAACACGTTCGCTAGATACTATAGCCTACGTGTAGAGCCGGTCTCCTCCCGTGTTCTCACCCTAAACGGGTAGAAGCACTGAGAGGCCCGGCTCTGTCGGCTTGCTGCACCCTACTGTGCAACCTTATTGCTCCAGAGTGAAAAACCTGTCGAGTCCTCCAACACCCCTCGGCCCGGACATGGCGGAGCGTCCGGAGCCAGGCCCCTGTCCGCTGAATCCTTGAGAGCCGGACCCGGGCTGGGTTCCATATGTGCGACCCTTCGGGAATCCCATATGTGTATATGTTCCACGGCTGCTCCTAAGTCGGAAGCCCGTGTCTTTCCCTTGGGCTAAGTCACCCATTATATCATATGCAGTACAGCCTTCGGGTTAGTCCATATGTATTTCCACATAACTCTCTGAAGAAAGTGGGTTCCGCAGCGTTCCCCTCCCTCTAAAAAAGGGCACGCTTTCCCAGTGTTATCCAAGTCTCACTGTATGGGTTATAAAGGAACAACAGTGTCAGACACTCTCTGTGTAACCCTCCTCCTATCGTCCTTTCAGGCAAGAAGGTGCAGAGGCTTGCATGGGGCGCTGGATGGGGTGCAGCGACTGTGGCGCTTTGGTAGGGATTCCTATTGGTCAGTCTGACCTACGTTGTAGTGACTGACTGATAGGGAACGTCTCGGTTACATATGGTAACCCTCGTTCCCTGAGGGAGGGAACGGAGACGTAGGTCCCGTCGCCACATCTGCTGCTGCCCGCCGGGGGGCCCAGCTTCCAAGTTTGGCTCCTCAGCAAAAAACTGAAGTGCAATCACACAGCCGCTCGTTATATACCCGCGCTGACGAGGACGCGCAGCTGTTGCAAATGATTGCACGCCAATGTGCATTGGCTTGTTTTAGATTCACTCGAAGTAAATTGGCTCTCTGGCGAGAATCCTATTGGTCAGTCTGACCTACGTCTCCGTTCCCTCCCTCAGGGAACGAGGGTTACCATATGTAACCGAGACGTTACTTATAGTCAGTAGAATGTCTGTTGGGGGAGCATCACAATAAAGTGTTAGCAGATATTAACGTAGTTGCAAAGTGGTTAGAAGAATGTCTAA
Source organism: Tiaroga cobitis (assembly GCA_030578255.1). Lineage (NCBI taxonomy): Eukaryota > Metazoa > Chordata > Actinopteri > Cypriniformes > Leuciscidae > Tiaroga > Tiaroga cobitis. Next base: position 35,995,219 of record CM060606.1, read on the forward strand.
AGTGGATCTTCGAAATAAAGTGTTACTGTTTATTTTATATTATTATATATGCTTGTAGATTTTATTGTCTGTTATGCTCTTTAAGAATTAAAAATCCATTTATCCATCCAGGATCATTTAAAAAGATTACTGTAAAGGTGATTAAAGTGGTAGAACAGTGGTTACAGGACATATATATATATATATATATATATATATATATATATATATATATATATATATATATATATATATATATATATATATATATATATATATATATATACTTTGTATATATACTTTAATTTATATGTTAATGTGCATAATAACCTAAAATCTTGATTATAATAAAAAAGCTTATATAAATCTACAAAATTTAGCATTTCACAGGAAAACACCCTTGATAAACCTTAATACCCTACCTCTGTGTCTTAACAAGTGAATCTGCACTGTGCAAGACTCTTGAACCCAGCGATGCTTTGGCCCCCCTTGATTTGCCAGTGTAATTGGTTACTGGAACATTAACCCCAAAGGGACAAAGTGCAGGTCTTTGAGGCTATTAGCAAAGCCCTTTCACAAGACGTTTGGTCTGTTAAGGTTCTTATCAAATGCCTGATAATTGGGCAGCTCCTTTTTGCGAAGAGATCCCAAAGCCACGTCTCCTTTCTAAAAAAGTCAACTAAAAGTCAAACTCCCTGCATGGGAGAGGGATATAAGACCCTTGAAATGAAATCAATAGCTTTCCACTTCCATCACAAAACCCATACTTCAATGAACTGCATGCCAAATTACCATTCAAACATATCCTTCATCATAAAAAGGACAATACGCTGGCAGTGAAAGATAATAATGGCAACAAAGTGGCATTTTACAATACAACCTGCCAATATTATCCAGCCGATTCACTCCAGACCAGATCTCTTGCGCTTTGTATTTGCTCACAGATAAACAACAAAATCAATAACTCACACTTAACATGTTGTGAAACCGACATAAATCTACTACAGCAGTTTTCCCTGGATTTTTGTCTGTTTTTGCAGAGAGCACACTGTGTCAGAGAGATCAAGTAACTTTAGCGGTTTACCATCATTAGTCATTTTATGGCATTTCATTTCAATGCAGAATATTTGGCTGTAAAAGGATTGCTTAATGGAAACAAATTATAGCACTCCTGTTTTCATCAATTCACATTACGGATTCACCTGGGAACAGCACGTTCAGATGGGTTTTATTCAGCCGTAATGATGGGAACGGATGTACATTTGTTTAGAAAGTGAAAATAAACCAAAACAAACCACTCTCAACCAATTGTGCAATTGGTTCTTTTTATTTTTTGAAAGAGAAGAAAAAATGGGTAACACTTTAGTTTAGAGTCCAATTCCCTCTATGAACTAGTCTAGTTGCTTATTAGCATGCCTATTACTAGTGTTACATGTCAGTTTGTGTTTGGACTTTCTGTTTGCATTTGTTCAGTTTCCCGCCACTCCTTTGTTTCCATGGTCACAGTCTTCATTGGTTCATTTGGTTCAGCTGTGTGTCGTATATTAATCAGTCTAATAAGTTCCTCTCTGTTACCTGTGTATTTAAGTCTGAGTTTAGTGCTGTCTAGTTGTCTGTCGTCGTTGATGTTGGCCTGGTTGTTCTGTCCCGTGTGGGAGATTTCCTAGTATCTTGAGTATTTCTGTAAGTTTGAGTTTATGATTAATAAAGACCGCTGCATATAGATCACGTTTCCTCGTTGCTGTAACCAGACCCGTAACAACTAGGATATTGGCTGTTTATTAGTACTTATAAAGCACATATTGATGCCTTATTCTCCATGACAATATTCTAGATCCCTAATCCAACCCAATACCTAAACTTAACAACTACCTTACTAACTATTAATAAGTAATTAGGAGTTTATTGAGGCAAAAAAGTGTGACCAAAAAATTCATTAAAAGAGAACTTGTTTGCCTTTCAAACAGAATATGACATTTCCAGAAAGAAGGATTTGAATTAAATGTAATTATACTGTTGGTTAGCAGCATTTAATTTGTACTGTGTGGCACTTATTGTTTCAAAACAAAAATCTATGAATATTCATGCTTCACTGTACATCTCCAACACAACAATAATGCCTCACACAAGCTTAACAAACAAGTAAAATATCACTCTTATCACAGGGAGAAAACCCTTTTAACCACACAGCTGAGGGAATCACCAATCCCCAACAAAGAAAAATAAATGTTATTGGCCTTTGATGCACAAGTAGTCAAGGTTTTTGCATAGCCAAGAGCACTTTTAAAACACAAAGGTAGGAGATAAAAAATTTATAGAGCTACATCATTAAAATGCCTCCACTGTGAATCAAGAAAGTTAATCTTGTTGCCCCTGGTATTGCAGGGCAGTTTGAATAATCTTTTTGTCTAATGGCTTGGAAAATTCACATAAAATCTTAATCCAGCAAGTGATAAAAAAAATTACAGATAATTACAGTGATTTATAATCTGTTGGAATTTGATAGACTTCTTTCTTGAAATATAGCAATGGTAAAGTTGCGTTTCAAAGTAACAAGTGTAAAGGCTGATTTATACTTCTGCATCGGACCTACGTCGGAGCCTCTTCGCTATAGACTACGCGTTGGTTTTAATTTATACTTTTCGTTTATAATTCACGTTGTCCGCGTTGACTCGCAATTACACATGCAGAGGGACCATGTGAAACCCGGGGAGCGGTTCTAGCAGACCAATCAAAGCGCTTGCGTCCGTGTAGAATTGGCGCGTTGTTACATTTTTGGAGAGGTGCACGTCAGGGTACGACGTAGCTACGGCGTGAGTTCGACGCAGAAGTGTAAATTGGGCTTAAGGTCTGTGTATGTTTGGATTGTTTGTCTGCTGTGATGATGTAATGCCTTATATTTTGAGTTGCAATGTTTTGAAAGCTATATACAGTCTATGTTGAAGACTTTGTGAGAACACATCCATAATTTACTCAGGTGTGTCTTTTGAATTGAGGGCTATAAAACTCTTTAGACACAATGTCTCAAATATTTCATAATAAAAGCCGTAGTGTATATGTCATGCCCTAAATACTTCATCTTCAGAATACATTTACACTTTAGAATGCAGTAACACTGACCCCACAACTTTCATAAAGATTACATACCATAATTTGATAGAAGGTAAAAAAAGGAATCTTCAGCACAGGAGAATTGTTTCTAAGTTGTTTTAAATGTTTTCATGCTCTCTTCCATCAGAACTATCCATTATCACCACACAAATAATAATCTATCTACTCGACAGCAACAGAATCAAGTTTGGGTCGGGGGCAGGACTCCTCCTTGTGGAGCTAAGCTGATGGAAAGTGAGTATCTAGACAGTGGATATTTTAGGTTTTGGTTCAGTATACTGCATAGCTGAAAACACAAGTGGCAATTCCCATTTACTGTAAGTGGTGAGGCAGAACCAGGTTACCTATTATAATTAGGCAGTTTTTTTTTTTCAAAACTTTTGAACTAGCTTAGCATGAAAGTTAAAGTTTTTGTTATTGCAGTTAAATGCAGTTTAACTGCCAAATAATAATCATAGTGTATAAATTGCAGTTTAAGTCATGCAGTAATAGCAAAATGTTTTGCTATTACTGTAATGCAAAATTATTTTATTCATCTTTAATATGCCGAGTCCAGACTTCATAAAAAAAAAAACGGATTATTTTTTATTAAACTTAATTTCAATCTAAAAAAACAACAACTATGAGTTATATTATATTTGTGTAAGAACCTATGGTACTTTATGAATCTACCAATATTAACATTAGCAAGAGATCAAATATTTTTTTAATTGAATGCTTAAAGTGACATTAAAGTGACATTCCCAGAATTGACTGTGTGACACTTAATATTGTTTCTTTTCTTCATATTGCATCACAGGATCATATACTCCTGAATATATGTTCATTTAGTCAGGCACGTCCAAAAGTGAGTTTAATTGAGTAACTTGTAGATCTGTGCTGACTCGAACCGCAAACTGTTTCAAACGGTTCAGTCCGATTTGGTTCAAAAGAACGACTCAAAAGAATGACTTGTTCGCGGACTGGACATTACTATTTACCTCAGCTTGTGTAAAAGCAATTTCTTGTGATGAACTTTGATTCATCATGTGGTTTTACACTCTTGAGTTATTATTGTCGATGTGAGTATGTTATAAGTACAAAACAGATAGCGGTATGGTCTTGCTAATTCAGTAGAAATCAGCTAAAAGCCAGAGAGGCCAAAGTTCTGTAGTGCAGCTTTAAAATTACAAAGAATAATTTGAACATCCTAACAGCAGGCCTTCTTTGCACCTGTCAGTGTCACCCTGAGCGATGTTGATCATGCAGTCACATAGATGGCACCTGTCCATGACTGACGCTCATCAAGAGATGAAACAAAATAAGACACGGTGTCTCAGACAGCTAAACCTTGACTCAAAACTAATGCATTTCTGGGAAGCTATTGATCTGAGCCGCCGGATGCTCTAAGAGTGCCCTGCTTGCCTTTTATACTGTGACAAAAGACGTGCACCTGCACGATTAAGCGCCCCATTGAGCACTTGAAACATTTACCCCGGGCCCCCGTTACGCGCCATATCACTCAGAGTCTTCACCTCTTCCCCTTACTTTTCATGATTTTGTACCCCCCCCCCCCAAAAAAAACCTCTGGTGAAACGAATCAAAGGGCCTTTGATGCCTCTGCCGCATTCAATTTCTCCAATGTGCCTAAACTTGTGTCTTTTTTAAATGAATTACAGGCATATCACACCGGAGCTTACCAAACAATTTAAGGGAAAGTACTTCTGAATAGAAGAACACATGCTTTTTGCACATTTTTGTGACAGCATGGCTTACCAAAGACCCAGTGTTCATGACTACAGCACAATGAACTAACTGTGAGTTATGTGTCACTTTCCTATTGTCCCTAACTAAAGTTTTCTGCTTTTTACTTCACTTAACAATAGTCCTGCTCCCACCGAAGCCCTTTGTGAAAGATGTTGAACATGAGTGGCATAGCTTGATTTCCTTTTTCATTTGTTGAACGATTACAAAGAAAAAGCATATGTGGAACTTCCTAATGCTCTCCCAAATGGCTGTGGCAAAATGGCGTTTTTTGCTCTGCTGAGCGCTAATCCTACAGTAAGATAAGGCCTATTACAACAAGTGCTACTGGCCCAGTTGTGCTTGTACTCCCAAGACTTTGCCAAATATTTATGACAGTGGGCTTAGGAATATCGCCCCCTCTGACTGGAGCCAGACAAAAGGCTTTTTTTTTTAATTCAAATTGCTAATTAATATGGTATTTCTGCCAATGAGTCAAACATTCAGAGAACGTTATGAGTGGATGATTAGACTATGAACAAACACAATAACCTACTAAGTCTTTTACATTTGAATTATATGTATGGATTATGTATAACTGTCCTTGTACTTTGCAATCGAGTCAATGATAAATCTGTGGACAGTTGTTTAACATGCCAATATAAACAAAACGTACATTAAAAATCTTCCTATTATAGACCAGGATTTCTTAAACTGGGGCTCATTGCAACTCCCGGCAATATGATAGAGCACAAGAGGAACCGCTTTGTGGATTGTGGTTGTGGATACAAATGTTGTGGATCCAAATGCAGTATTTACAGGGTAATCCAAAGACGTAATCCAAAGTACAGGCAGGGTCAAACACAGGCAGGTAGTCCATACAAACAAACACGGGCAAAAGAGTAATCCACGGAACAGGCAAGAAATCCAAAAACCAAGAGACATGAAACCAGGGAGAATGCTTGGAATTGCAGTGTGACACTAAACAAGACTTCGCAGGGAATGAAAGAGTGTACATGGTTTAAATAGGCTGAGACTGACAAGGTAATGAGACACAGGTCAGGGATCAGGGATGATGAGGCCGGGCAGTGAGTTATGGGAAATGTAGTTTATGAGGGAATGACAATAGTCTGATGTGGATTGCCCTCTGGTGGCTCTCAAGGGCACTCCAGCTGGTGACCATTACAGCTTATGTATTTACTGGCCTTAGTTTCGGAAGAAATGTTTTTTTTACAGGTAAATGTCTATCTATTCTTCAACAAAGTGATCTTGAACCAAACCAAACGAACCCTCAAGATAAATCAAAACAGTACAATTTTTGATTCAAAGCAAACTAGTATTATAATAATGGATGGCGTATCATATGATCAAATCAATAACAATGATATGGTCCAAAAACAGTTTAGGGTTATGAAAGGGGTCCTTGATTTAAAAAAAGGGAGTTTGTGAAACCCATTTCAAATATATGCTAAATATATATTGTAAACAGCGCAGCTATTTCAACTGAAAATATATTTTGTTTAAATCTTCAAAATCCAAAATATATTACAAAATGTACCACAAAGTGCAATAAAACATTTACAATCTTAAAATATAAAAATATAAATAAATATTGAAAGCTAGATAATAATGTCACTCTTATTAATTAAAAAGCCTTCATTGTCACATACATACATATTTTGCATGTAGTCATCATGAGACTAAGGCTTTTGAAACAATAAGAGTGCCATGGGGTTTTGTTTTTAGACTATATTGAACCTTGGTAATAGAAAACCCTCTATTTATACTCCATTAAGGACGCACTCTCTGTTGGACATTATGGATATATATAAATAAATTTAGAAACGTATATAAAATAATATAAAAGATGGACAAAATATGAGGATATATAGACCTTATGTAGCCCCGCCCCATTCAGCACTGCACTCATTGTGTTCTCTCTTCCAGCCTGCATTTCCGCAAGCATGCTGATTTATGAATGAACCACTCATTTTAAAGTCTTCCCAGTCTACTGACATTTGTTATGACATCTGTTTCAAACATTACAATGCTCATGATCTCTTTCGTTAACTCTAAGTAAATCAACTTAAGCTAATTACTCTTTTACAGCAATGCCATAGAAATATACAGGGCTATCGCAAAAAATGGAAGTTCAAACAACACAATTCTAAAGATGGCTTCGTGCTTGTTTCTCTGACGCAAAAGTAACTAAAACGTATCAAAAATATGTAAATGTTTATTAGCAAGGTATTTTTTTGTATTTTGAAATATAAAGATTTTTTTTTTTTTTAATCTGAAAATATATTTTTTGTCATATGGGTGTCACAGGATGAAGATGATGAAGACGAAGGTAGACAGGATCCAATACGTAGTGATTTTAATTTACAAAAAACAGGAACAGACAGGTTCAACAGTGTGTGTGAGAAACTGGGGTAGACACACACAACACGCAAACATCGATCGTGAACAGGGAGGAACTAAATGACCAGCTGTGATGAATGAATGTCCATGGTTACTGATGAGTGGCGGGGAAATCAAACAAAGGAACACATGTGATGAATTAAAACAAACTAAAAGTCCATGAAAACAGAAACTAAAGATGAACAAAACAGTGATTGTGGCAATGGGTTAGTAGGACTGTGTATTTTTATTATGTTTGTTTCTGCCCTAGATGGAAGACTCTAATAATCAATTACTGTGTGTGAGGGATTCATGCATCACATCTTGGTTGAAAAGGGGAAAAGGCAAAATCATGGTTTCTCCACCACCATTCTGCATCACCTCTCCCCTCCAGAAGGAAGGCACAGAAACATCCATTAGTGAGATTGTTTTTCCTGCAACACCCGCAATACACTGAGTAACAAGTTGCTCCCAGACTGAAGACCCGTAGGGCCCTTGCTGCACACATCAACTCAGAAATTGGATTTCTTCCTTTTCACTATTTCTTGTTTTGTATAGTTGTTCCCTTGTCTTTTTTCTTTTGTTCTCAGCGTTTTGCTTCAGTTTCAAAGAGACATTATGTCATTCATTTGGTAACGCTGTCACACAAATTGAAGACGTGATGGTGCTGATGTAATGCTTTCTCTCCAGATAACAACATCTTGCAGGTGTTCATTTTGAGCGAGAACTTTCAGCATATATTAACCAAAGCATTTTTTAAATCACTTCTACCTATCTATGTATTTGCAAAGTCCTTGGAGCATGTAATTAAACTAAAACCAGCGACGAACCTGCAACAATGGGACTCAATAATTGTGATATGGTTTGAATGATGCATTATGAATATGTAGCAAATTTTGCAGCAAGCAATTATGCAAATCAGAGGTCCTACAACACAAGCAGCTCTCACACAGGTGGTCATTCCATATTGCGGGTGACCCAGCATGCCAGATCTCCGACAAGACTTCTCTTTATAGGTTGAGTCTCACAAGGACCCTCTCATAATGGTGTAATTTACCCATTAATGACACATGTTGTCCCTCGCCACTGACTGCGCACTGTCATTAATGAGCCCATTTGCATTTGGTGGCAGTCTGCCAGTCGAGGCTCTCCGCCATGTTTGCTGAATGAGTCCTTTCAAACCGCATACTGAAATGCATGGTGGACTCTTGCATGTAGGAAAGTACTGCACGTAGACGGCAGATGTTCTCCACCGTGAAATGAATTATGATAGTGGATGTGTTTTTAAATGAAAAACTCACAATAAAGCATCTGTACTGGTTGTTTGGAGAGAGTCCGCTATGTAGTGATCGATTCTGAAGTGCGGAACCATCTTGACAGGCTGCATTTTTGCTGAATTGTGCAGATAAGCATTTATCCTTTTTCTTATTGTTACGTAAACGAAAGTGAATTCAGCCACTTTAAGCGAGAGAGTGTCGGCACTTACAGATGGCAGGTATTTAAAGAGGCACTCTCCTTTCGCAGCTCATTTACTTTGCAGTTTAATTTTCAGAGAGCTGGAAATGCACTAAGACATTCAAATGAAGGTACCTCTAAGATGAGGAGAATAAAACATAAACACGCTTTCACAGGCAATTAGCTCTGTCACAATTTTAGCATAATCTTATTACGAATGAAATCTACCGAGATGTCATTTTGTGACATTTCGCACAAAAGACGAAGGCTACTGCAATTTCCCCTCATCAAACCACCCTAACGTCCCTTGAAATCTGTTCATTAATCAGTGTTTGGCATACTATTGTGCATACTATGGGTATTTTTAAGTCTTTCCATTGAAATTTTTGAGGGTTCTTTAAGTAAATTCTGGATGGAGGCTTTTGTGAGTTAAATAATTAATGTAAAGAAAGAATGTATGCGTGAATGACATTTACCACGGAACAAAAATAAGCTACTTGGTGGGTCTGTTTTAGAAGCTTGTTCCCAGCAAACAGAACATTCCTCCAAGTATAGCATTTCATAGCCAAAACCAATATATATATATATATATATATATAAAAAAAAATAAATAAATAAAAAAAAAAAAATATATATATACACTCACCTAAAGCATTATTAGGAACACCATACTAATACTGTGTTTGACAGCCTTCAGAACTGCCTTAATTCTACGTGGCATTGATTCAACAAGGTGCTGAAAGCATTCTTTAGAAATGTTAGTCCATATTGATAGGATAGCATCTTGCAGTTGATGGAGATTTGCGGGATGCACATCCAGGGCACGATGCTCCTGTTCCACCAAAAGCTATCTTCCATTTTTTTTCCCAATTTCATTGCTCTTTATGAGATAAGGGTGTGATGTGCAAACTCTAGGAGGATTCTTACACTCCTTTATTACAATAACCACGTCGTTAGTCTGAGAAATCTGTTCTTGTGAGTTGTTTCTTATAAGTCGTCACTGAGAACGAGAAACATGAAAGTATAAATCTGGTGTGGAATACATTACAGAAACTGTTCAATATAAATCTCAGTTGGATACACATACACACACTCATATCTAAGATCACACACATGCTTTGAATGAGTCTACTGGCTAATAAATCAGCGGTTGCTGATGCAAACTTTTAGAATTAGTCTCCTCAGTTAAGTCTTGCTTATATTATCCTTTTTATCTCCCGTGCTTTTCTCACTGTGAAAGTAGGTTATGTTTTTACTGCTCACTGCAAAAGCATGAACTATCAAGCCACTGATGGGGCCAGTGAAAAAAGTCAAATCTGAAAATCAGTCTCAATTCATTGCCATCCAATACCATACAATTTTCGGAGATTTACTTTGTAGAATGCCAATTAACCGAGGCTGCGAAAATAATGAGAAAATAATGGCAAATTTCTATCACAGTGTAGGTATATTTATCGACAAGACCTCAGAGAAGACAAGCTACCATAGCAACACGAGCATTCAGACTGCACAAGATATTAGTATTCACATGCAGTAGGCTGAGGAAGCATGTGCATTTAGGTCCAGATAAAAGTTTTTTTGGAGTGTGGATACAAACTGAAGGCCATGCTTTAAAATCTCTCTAATTTAAAGCAGTAACTCGGATTTTCTGTGTAGCACACAATCCTGTTTGAAAGAACTAAAAAAAAAGCCTCCATTCAAATTACTTTATTATATTAATATATTTAGTATTTGATACACTGTTGATTTTGCAGGTTTTCCCACTTACAAAGTATGTAGAAGTCTGTAATTTTTACTCTACAACTGTGAGTGACGGAATCTAAAACAAAAATCCAGAAAATCACATTGTATGATTTTTAAGTAATTAATTTGCATTTTTTTTGCATGACATAAATATTTGATCACCTACCAACCAGTAAGAATTCCGGCTCTCACAGACCTGTTAGTTTCTCTATAAGAAGCCCTCCTGTTCTCCACTCATTACCTGTATTAACTGCACCTGTTTGAACCCGTTACCTGTATAAAAGACACCTGTCCACACTGTTACGGTTTGTGTCCTTTGAGTCCCTCTACTGGTCATGACGTCATGACTGTTTCTTCTGTGTGTCTGAGTTTACTGTTGGGCCTGTGTATCAAAGTGTTTTTTCTTTCTTTGTGATTATTTTATTTGAATTACTTTGTTGACTGTCTTGTTAAGATTTGTTACCTTCATATTATTTGAAGTTTATTATTTTGCTTTATTTGTGATACGTGTTTCTTGAGTTTTTGTTTGTTTGTGAGTAATAAATGTAAACGCAGCGCACTCGAGTTTCACGTGTCCTTTTTTATGTCGTGAAACCCTTACGTAGCCACTTTTAACAAAAAGGGTTTGTAACAACACACTCAATCAAACAGACTCCAATATCTCCACAATGGCCAAGACCAGAGAGCTGTGTAAGGACATCAGATAAAATTGTAGACCTGCACAAGGCTAGGATGGACTACAGGACAATAGGCAATCAGCTTGGTGACAAGGCAACAACAGTTGGCGCAATCATTAGAAAATGGAAGAAGTTCAAGATGACGGTCCATCTCCCTCGGTCTGGGGCTCCATGCAAAATCTCACCTCGTGGGGCATCAATGATCATGAGGAAGGTAAGGGATCAGCCCAGAACTACACGGCAGGACCTGGTCAATGACCTGAAGAGAGCTGGGACCACAGTCTCAAAGAAAACCATTAGTTACACACTACGCCGTCAAGGATTAAAATCCTGCAGCGCACGCAAGGTCCCCCTGCTCAAGCCAGCGCATGTCCAGCCCCGTCTGAAGTTTGCCAATGACCATCTGGATGATCCAGAGGAGGAATGAAAGAAAGTCATGTGGTCTGATGAGACATAAATAGAGCTTTTTGGTCTAAACTACACTCGCCGTGTTTGGAGGAAGGAGGAGGATGAGTACAACCCCAAGAACACCATCCCAACCCTGAAGCATGGAGGTGGAAACATCATTCTTTGGGGATGCTTTTCTGCAAAGGGGACAGGGCGACTGCACTGTATTAAGGAGAGGATGACCGGGGCCATGTATCGCGAGATCTTGGCCAACAACCTCCTTCCCTCAGTAAGAGCATTGAAGATGGGTCGTGGCTGGGTCTTCCAGCATGACAACGACCCGAAACACACAGCCAGGGCAAGGAGCCAGGAGTGGCTCCCTAAGAAGCACCTCAAGGTCCTGGAGTGGCCTAGCCAGTCTCCAGACCTGAACCCAATAGAAAATCTTTGGAGGGAGCTGAAAGTCCATATTGCCCAGCGACAGCCCCGAAACCTGAAGGATCTGGAGAAGGTCTGTATGGAGGAGTGGGCCAAAATCCCTGCTGCAGTGTGTGCAAACCCGGTCACGAACTACAGGAAACGTATGATCTCTGTAATTGCAAACAAAGGTTTCCTACCAAATATCAAGGTCTACTTTTCTGATGTATCAAATACTTATGTCATGCAATAAAATGCAAATGAATTACTTAAAAATCATACAATGTGATTTTCTGGATTTTTGTTTTAGATTCCGTCACTCACAGTTGAAGAGTACCTATGATAAAAAGTAGAGTCTTCTACATGCTTTGTAAGTGGGAAAACCTGCAAAATCAGTAGTGTATCAAATCGTTGTTCTCCCCACTGTATATACTAAAACATATTAACATTTTAAATGTTTTGTTTGGATTTCCTGCATTTTACTTTTAGTAATTGTGTTATGCTTCGTTATATTTGTATGCTTTAAATTTTATTTTATTTTTAATTTAAGTACTTTTTTCATTTAGTTGCCAAGGCAAGATTTAAAAAAATGTTATTAGTTTTTCATCTTATATTTTATTTTATATTATTTCAGCTTTATTTTATTTACCGAAAACTATTTTTAATAGGTTTAGTTAACAATATCAACACCGATTTCATGGAACATTCATCAACATTATCAAAACGTTCATTTAAAAAAAAAAAAGAAAAGAAAACTGAACTTTAAAATTGTACTGTATCTCAACATGTTTGTCACTCAACCAATGCAGCTCACATAAAATGTTATGAAAATAACAACAAATGACCAGAAATCAGTCTATGGCATGCAGTGCATGCAAAAAGGCATTCTCTCTTTGTGCTTTATTTTATTTGAAGAGGTAGAGACAGTAAACAGAACTGACCTAAACTGTTTTCTGAAGACAGTATAATAAAAATAAAGATTATTGCTGTTATTACCAATCAATCATGCAGAGATACTACTGTAGATATTCACTGAGAGCTGAGAGAGATCAGCCCAGAGAACAGTTTTATGTGGTCTCTCTTTTAAGCCTTTAAATATTCGAAAATCGACTTTTTCTCAGATGATTTACCTTAAATGTATTTTTGTTGAAACAAAAGAAGTATTAATCACTGATGACATACAGTACAGTAAGAATATAGTGCTATAATATAGCAAAGCCCAGATAATTTGGTCTTGGAGTAATATGATGAGAAATATTTGAGCTCACGATGATCTCAAATCTCAGCAAACATTGAGCCATTTTTTAGATCGATTCTGAATTTCTAGGATATTGTGAGATTACTATTGAGAGTGTCGCTTTATCAGAAAAATAATCTGTGAAGGAGACCAATGCATTTAATGCTATTGCTCTCTTAAAGAAATAACTGAGATGTTAGAAAGATTTGAGGATGATTTTTCCCCCTATGGGAGAGTGGGATAAAGATCTGTGACAGTCAAATAATTAGCTGGTCAGAGCGATTAGACGTTTTCATAGAATGCTTTTGATATTAATTGACTTGATTGAAAAGCCGTGGGTCAACAATGGTGTGTGATTATCCACACCCTGCCTGAAGCAGTGCTGGAATTCAGTGCAGGTGACAGTGTGTGATCCTCTCTGACAGCTGTCCTGTGTCACAGGGAGATGCAGGACCAAATCTGACTGTGACTGATGTGGCTGAAATGGACACAGAGATGTCAGCGGAAGGTGGCTGAAAATTGGCTGCTAGAGACTCTACTCTACACAGCTGGTGAAGAAAGTGCATCTGCTGCTGTGACTTCTGGTAAATGGATGTGAAGGTCTTGGAAAATGATAGTGCCCAGAATGTCTTGATCATGTCAACAACTGGGCCATTTATTTCATAGGAGGGCGGTGGAGTCCAAAGCGCAGATTCGACTGTGTTCAAGGCAAGCTGTCACCACTGCTTCCCGAACAAGTTGAGCAACCTATTTCCAGAACAGACTCATTCTCAGAGATGTTTCTAAACAGGTACGTGTCATGAGAAAGCATCACCCAAGCCTTGCTAAAAAAATAATCATTTGTTTAATGTACTGTAGAAGGTATTATAATAGCATGAGTTTTACAACATAAAATACCTTCAATACAGAAAAGTACTTGAATGCAAACATCTCGCAACTTAGAAACATGGCTTCACTGATTTATTGTTTACTATTTGTAGTGCAGTGCTACTGCCCAAAATTGTCGCTTCGTTTAGTGATCTACAGACTGAATACATTGATCTGTGCTAGTCTGTTCTAAATCAACAAACAATAAAACTAAAAAAAGAAACAATAATAATAACAAGACAACAATAAAATCCACAAACAAAAGTCTAAATTAGGGATCTTCAACAGGAATTCAGAGATAGAATGACTTTTCGATCTCATAAACTTTTTTTGCTATAAATGTTTATTTAAAAGAAATACAATATTAAGTTACCTCCAACCAAAGCTTAAGTAAAAAAAAAAAAAATCTGCTAAAATTGCTAAATGTTAAAATGCTTTAAGGTTCAAATGTAATGTATATTACTCTGCACATCAATGATAATTATTTGAATGGCTTTGAAATGCAAGCACCATAAAGTATCCAAATATATTTATATGGTTCCATGCACATGTTATTATAGGCGAGGCTTTAAATGCAACACTCAATTTTAGATATGCAGCTCCCCTCTCTCCGTTTCTGGTCTAAATACATGTACACTGAGATTTTACGTCATGATTCTGAAACAGAAATGCTGACATTTCTGAGCAGAAGCGAGTTTAAATAATCTAACATACAAATTAATCAGAAAAACATATTGCTGATTCAGGCAACCTACACATACAGGATTTTGGAAAAAAAAAGAACAACCATGAGAAGCTAAAACTGCAAAATCCAGCCTAAACCTCAGTGATAAATATGATGTCATGAACATTAAAGTTTGAGTGAGAAAACAGAACCTGAAGTGTGTGAAATTCTGGCTCACCTTAAAGTCCTGGCAACCCATGAAAAAAAAAGACGGGTTCTTGATCTCTTGTATGATCTCTCCTGTGAGGTGAAAGCAGCCAGGCCTCTTTTTGAACTGATATGAAAGTGTGTCTATCTCTGGCCATCTTTCATCCTGTTCTCTACAATCTCATGGCTGAGAGTCCCCTTATGAAACATTGTCAATAACATGTGAAATCTTTCAACCTTGAGTTTTTTTGTTTCAAAATACACACATTTAGGGGCCAATTCACATTTGCATTTGACATTTCACTGAAAAAAAAAACTGCACTATTATTTTCAGAATATATTGTGCCTTATTCTCAAAAGTGGTGCAAATATTAAATGAAATAAGCAATTATTTATTAGCGAATTCCCTCTTTAAAGAGTGTTATATGTTGGTCAAGAGACCTACTTTGCTGATTTGTACCAAAAAATTACGGAAAAATTTCCGGAAAATTTTTAACGAACAATGACGTTTTTGACGTTTTAATGATCAAATAGCAATCACTGTGAGAGGCGCGAACACTTTATGAATGCAGCAAACATGTCGTCAGTGTGGAAACATTTTAAAGTTTCCGAGACAACATGTTAAATAAACCTAGGGATGTAAACGGTTAATCGATTATCGATTAATCGTCGACAAGAACTTACTCAATTAAATTTAATTAATTGTCGTCGGCTAATTGAACATTGCAAACGTGACACGAGATTCTCACGGGCGGCGAGAGACCCGACACAAACTTGAGGCGGCAAAAAAGAAACCAAACATGAGGCGGTCAAAACGGAGTGGAGTGCATCGACATTGACTACCAGCTACAGCGTGCTAACCTTGAAAATCCATTCTAACAATAACTTAGCTCTCCTTATTAGCTAGGCTCCTTACATGCTGGCTAATAACTTTTTTTAAAGCTGGGCCTCCAACATTGACAGCGCTGTGTTGGACAGCGGTGTTCCATGAGGGAGAGAGAGCGCGAGAGGTACGGGTGAGTGAGAGAGAGAGAGAGAGAGAGGGGGGGGGGGACAGGGACGAGCGAGAGGTACAGTAGTTCTGTGCGAATGCGCTACGGCCCTCTGCAATCAAATACGATTTTAAATAGGCTTAGTAAAAAAATAAATCGAAAATCAATGTGTGCCGGTCAGCGTTGATATTGTGGCGGGCCACCACAAAGAAAAATCAACGTATATGAGAAACACTGCCCTCTAATTTTCACCTTCCTCAGGGATGATTTAAGTTGTATTCAGTTTTATATTTGAAGTTTCCAGGTCTAGTAATCTTACTGTTACCTTTCTCAGACCAAGGGGGGTTATAAGTGCTGCTGCTAATGTTTCAAGTTTTTCATATAAGTTTACCAGATAGATTATTATATGTAGGCTAAGCCTATTATATGCTAAGCCTACCCATATAGATTTTTATTTAAAATGTATTTTATGTTGCTTAATGTTTCATGTGCCAAGGTGAGACTGGATATGTCCCTCACTGACTCCCGGGACCCTGTGGTAAGAGGCGCCGCTCCTACCCTAGCAACAGGGAAGAAGTGGACCCCAGCCACAGCCGTGCTACAGGCCAAATCTGCTCTTCTCCATCGTGACTTGGTGGGCCACGTCCAACAAGGCAGAGGAGGCTTTGGCCTAGGAACTGTAAAACCTCTCTGGCAAAAGGCATCTGCAACCGAACGTCGAAGCATGGTGGTAGAGGAGGTGCGCCGACAGGAGGAAGCAGCCAGATGCTCCAAAGCCGTAGCACAAGCCAAGCAGGGTCGCTGGATGACGTGGGAGGGGATCGAGAGGAAAAAACTCACATGGAGCGAACTCTGGGGCATGGAGTCCAACAGGCTGAGCTTCATTGTTAGAGCTACGTATGATGTGCTGCCCTCTCCCACAAACCTGAAGCTATGGTTTGGAAAGGACCCATCCTGCCCCCTGTGTACAACTCCTGCAATACTCAAGCACATCCTGGTTGGCTGTAGGACCAGCCTCACTCAAGGCAGATACACATGGAGACATAACCAGGTCCTCAGGTGTCTAGCCGACAAGCTTGAGTGTAAGAGGCCATCCATCAATGCCCAACCCTATAACAACCAGGATCTGTGCCGACACCCACCTTTGTTCGTTCGAGAGGGGGAAAAGGAGAGGGCTAGCCGCTCAAACCCTGATATCACTCCACTGAATGTAGCCAGGGACTGGCAGATGCGAGTCGACCTAAGTCAAAAGCTCATTTTCCCTCCGGAGATTGCAACAACCAACTTGCGACCAGACCTCGTTCTCTGGTCTAAGTCCTGCCGGCTCGCCTTTATCATTGAATTGACAGTTCCCTGGGAGGATGCCATCGAAGAAGCGTATGATCGCAAGAAACTGCGCTATGCCAGCTTAGCAGCTGAGGCAGAGGACAGAGGCTGGAAGATAAGGGTGCGTCCGGTGGAGGTGGGGTGTAGGGGCTTTGCAGCCAGCACAACAGCGAAGCTTCTTAGGGAAATTGGAGTCAGGGGGCAGGGTTACAGACAAGCCATCAAAGAACTGGCCAACACCGCAGAGAGGACGAGCCATTGGCTGTGGCTGAAGAGGAGCGACACCACCTGGGCTGCTAAGGCGAACAGCTAACCGCGGGACACACACCCAGGCTTGATCAACCTGTGGTGGGCCTGCCTCAGCAGAGGGTGTATTGTGATAATTGGCCGAAACACCCTGTGATGCTGCGGTACACAACTGACGATGTGTCCCGCTGGTAAAGCCTTATAGTAGCCATCATTCAAGAACTTCCGAATTAGAAGTAGTGCAACATTAGGGATTGCAACATCTAGTCCTTTATCAAACCTTCACATGACACAGGTGAGCCAGTGCACAATTATTTTTTATGTATTTAAATTTTCTGTGCATCATTTACTTTGTTAAACTACATAAATGCCATTATCTGTACCCCAACTGCTACAATAAAACATCAATTGAGCAATATAACATGCATTTTTATTCAGTATATAAGCAATATTTTGCTTTTTATGTTAAAGACACTATTGATACCATAAGAAATTTACATTCTCAGGAAAATAGCCGCTTATCAGTTAATCGTTAATCGATCGATAAGGTCGATCAACTAATGATTAATGACTTAATCGATCATTTGCATCCCTAAAACAAACTGTACCTGAAAAACGTGGTATAGGGACGTCCCGCGTGACGTCACGCCATTTGGAGCAGCCATCTTGACGGAATAGAAAATGCTAAACCGCCGGTGATAATACAGCTCGTTGCAAAATATTCCTATCATGCCCGAGCGATGCTGTGCATTTGGATGCGATCAGATACGTGATCATACAAAAGGAATATCTTTATACCGTATCCCAAAAGAAACAAAACGGAGAAAAGTGGTTGGCGGCAATAAACAGGCAAAACGCACACATGCAATCCTAGATCAGTTCATTCGTTAGGCGTATTATCACATTACATTCTTTCGTTTTCAAATACCAAAAGCTGATCTTGTATTTTATTTAACACTTCTTATAAATCATTAGAAACACAGGTTGAGACAACAGTCTCAATGACAGTTTATCATACTATGTAACAGTCAGTGATAAGTATAAAAAAGTATATAAGCATAGGCTATTATTTCGTTTTTCTTGGATCAAACTAGGGATGCACCGATCCGATACTCAGAATCGATATCGGGTCCGATACTGCCATTTTTGCCGGATCGGGTATCGATCAGACGAGGCCGATCCAAATCCGATATTGTGCGTGTTATTGTTAAGCCCCACAAAAGGCACAAAACATTCTAAGTACCATAAAGTTTTCGTTTTCGTGCACTCTATGATAAGTGTTCTGAAGCCATTATGTGAGATAGAAATTAATATTTATGCCATTAAATTCAAGATAACGTAAACTTTTCCCTCCGCTGCGGCTGTCAGTCATTCTCCATTCAGCATCAAACAGCGCGTCGCGGTCGGTCAACGATGAAACTCTCTTCAAGATGATTCAATGTTACTATTATTATACTTGATCTGTAGATAAAGGTCTATTGTTTCGCATAAAACAATTTTATCTTGCTGGACTTTATTGCTGTAACTTAATCATGTTACTTTCTACCGGGTGTCGGTTAGATCACAACAGTACAGTCAGAGCATTATAACTGTTATTCACGCGCACAGTAACTGAAATTTAAAACTGTTAAAAGAAAAGGCTCAATAAACTATTACATAGATAGAGACTGTATAATACACTACGCATCAATATGTATTTCCTTTGTGCTTTGAACTTTTAAATGCGGACTCGACGCGCTGCGCGTTGTGACTCCCTGTGGCTTCAAGCGCATCATTCTGCGCTCGGGATGCGCATAAGCGCTTTGTGCCGCGATGTATTGGAGCCTTTCATATCAATGCAGTGACGCAATAAAAGATTATTAATAGCCTTTCTTGTTCTGTCCTATCTATCATATGTTGCTGCCTCATTAAACAGCTGTGCTATACATTTAAAACATTTCTCAATTTTATAGTAGCCTAGCCTAGGCCCTAAGCTATATCTAAAATAATTTATCTTTTTGATTTTTGTTATCTTGTTTTTCATGAATGTATTTTACAACAATACAAAGAGCAATGTGTATTATCCACTAATCTAGTTTATAATAGCATTTTTGTCATAGATTATGATCATATTTTTTTTTGATTTGTTGTTTTTCTTTATAATGAAGTTGTCTGTATTAAGTAGATTGTGTTTAACACACAAAAGAGTGATTATCAGTTCAACACACAGAGTTATAAAAATTCTACTTGATTTAAAAAAAACTGAGCTGGTATCGGATTGGTATCGGTATCGGCCGATACTCAGAATTTTGGTATCGGATCGGATCGGTTTTGAAAAAACGGTATCGTTGCATCCCTAGATCAAACTAGATTAAACAAATTCATTAAAGAATTCATTCATTTCTTAATCGTGCTGGTGATTTTGTTTTGTGTTTTTACCTGTAAACTCAGTTTAAAAATTACTACAGGTATAATTTGGTGATAAAAATACATTGACCAACCTTTGCGGTGATGATTGAAAAATCATTTTCTTTTAATGAAACTCCGGTGTAGCGTGATGGGAAGTGAATAAGGTAGCTGTAATGTCATCGAACTCAATGTCAGGAACTTTTTCTACACATTTAATGCCTGTAAAAAGAACTTGTGGTGCTTATGATTCCTAATTCCTTTATCTTCCTCTTGAATATTTATTTTTGTGATGCTAATAGTAAGTGCGATGACATGATGTGGTGGGGGAAAAATTCGATATATTTTGAAAAATCGATATATTTTGCGCATGCAATTATATCAATACTGTAGCGCAAAGTATTGCAATATTTAGACTAATTATACTAATAATTATATTATTAGTATAATAATATACTAATAATTATATTATTAGTATTATACTAATAATATATATTACCCACGGCAATGGATCTATGAGTAGCCGACGGATGTATTCCGTCAAAATGGCTGACACGCGACTAGGGGTCACGTGACTGGGAGATCCCTATAGGCTATTTTATAGTTTTTTTTTTTTTTTAGTTGTCAATAATGACCTTTCGCCGGCCCATCCCCCAAAACGGCCATTGTCCAATCACATATCATAGCAACTGTTACTATTGGCGCTTTTCCATTACCAGTACCAGCTCGACTCGACTCGGCTCGCCTCAGATCGGCTCGACTCAGCTCGCTTTTCGCTCCGTTTTCCATTGCAGACCACCGCCACAAATAGTACCCGGTCGTCATAGCGACGCCTTTCGTTCCTCGTTGCCCTATTAAGCTCTCGCTGGATGCTCTCTTCGGCAACCAAACAAAGGAAAGTCTGCACCTCCTCGTTTGACCACGGCGTATTCTTCCGAGTTGCCATAATAATAGTAGTAAGTTTAGTAACTATCTCTGGCCAAACTATTTAAAAATGGCGGGGTTATTCTGGATACTCCATCTGGCGCGTGTAATGATGACGCAGTGAATGGTCACGATTCACTTTGACCAATCAGCAGTCAGCATTGTTTTCACGTGACATTTTAGTATCACCTTAGCTCGCCTTAGCTCGCTCAGAGCCTCGCCGGAGATGATACAAAAAAAAAGTACCCGAAAGCAAGTACAGGTACAACTTTTACACAGTGGAAAACCAAACAAAGGCGAGCCAAGCCGAGCCGAGCCGAGTCGAGTCGAGCTGGTACTGTGTAGTGGAAAAGCGCCATATGTGAGCAGGTCCTTCAAACATTGACTCCAAGCAAGATGGTGAAGCGGTGCGCCCACGGCCGATCGATTGTCTGAAGGAGTTGTGTTCTTTCCGTTTCCAAAGCCGAAAACACAACGTGAGCGGTGCCTACAATGGATAAAAACAGTGTGGGCGGCCCCACTCCCAGTTAAATGTGTCGAACATGGTTAACTCGCGTGCAGCGTGCGTGAGACTGAGACTGAGATTAGTCAAAGAAACATGGAGAAAGCAGATCGAGAGGATCCACAAAGGAATTACGTTTTCTAAAGGGTTGTTGTTAACATGATATTCTCGGGGGGAAATGAGCAGCAGTCAACTAACGTTAGCAGTGCAGCACCCATAGCTACAATTTAGAGGAGTGCACGTTCGCAATGGGGAAAGCATGAAGCTTACTTGACAACATCAGTTCATATATCAATATCGTAACGAATAGAAATAACCTTAAATAATGTATGGTTATCTGCATCTTTCCGTCTCTTATGTATAGTTACTTTTTAAACACGAAAATCGCATTTAGCATGACACGCAAGCGGTTGCCGTAGGAACAACCTGCTTGAAGCGAACGTGTTAATCCTGTATCTGAGGCAAAATTACAAAATATGCAGCGCGAGTTATACATTTCTAACTCCAAATAATTAGCTACTGAACCAGCTTATAAAATCTTCTTCAAAGCGGTGCTGGTTGCATACGGAAGCGTATTGCATTCACTTGAGGGAAAAAAATCTACTCTGTTTTTCTGAATTAACGAGTTAATTATCTCAGAATTACGAGATCATTTTTAATGGGTAAAAGTTTTTGCTCTGTTTTTCTGAATTAATGATTTAATTATCTCAAAATTATTAATTCATAAAAACAGAGTGAACAACTGTTTATCAAGAAAAATTCTGAGATATTAACACGTTAATTCCGAAAAACAGAGCTAAAATAAGTTTCATGAAAAATATCTCGTAATTCTGAGATAATTAACTCGTTAATTCAGAAAAACAGAGCAAAACAATTTTTTCCATGAAAAATTATCTCGTAATTCTGACATAATTAACTCGTTAATTCAGAAAAACAGAGTAGATTTTTTTTTCCTCAAGTGAATGCAATACGCTTCCGTACATTTGAGGTACAGGTCATGGGGTTTCTCAGATTTCGCTTGAGACTGGTATAAGCATTCGCCTCGATAGTAGTCGTGTCTCCTTCATTGCGTATTTTTATATGTTGAACTTGAATATATCCCTCCACTGCATACTGTAACCCCTTTTGCCTCGATCTGGAGGATATCGCGGAGGTATTGCTCCAAAAAAGGTCACTGACACACACGGGTATACCTCTTCCCGTCATGGCAATCTGTCGCGCTGGTCGTGTTTGACCATTTGTTTGACAGGCGTAGTAACAATAACTAGGGGGCGTGGCTTTTGCGAACGGTCAATTGTTTGTAGGCTAATTTGCTTCATTCTTTTTTTTTTCATAGTTGTCAATTGTTTGTAGCAGGCTAATTTGCTTCATTCTTTTTTATAAAGGCCTAACAAAAATAAAATGATTGAATTATATATATATATTTATGAATAAAATTTTGCACTCTTCAATTCAATTTTTAATGTACTTTTTGTTGTAGGCATACAAAGTACGTTACATTCTTTTAGCAGTCAGTAACCCTAAAACAGACTATTGAAGAAGGGGGGCTCAAATATGGCAAAATAAAAACATTTTTAGTTTAATAATTGTATTTATTTTAAGTTATATTGTGCTTTGTTGGTTTAATGTCTGCTGGAATGTTAAACATGTTCAGTGTTAAATAAATATTTTTAAATGTTCAATGTAAAATAAATATTTTAGTTTTTAAAGTAGTTTTGTAATTGATTTTTTCTTTAAAAAGCAATACAAAATAGTCAAAAGCACATTCTGACTATTAAATTTATGCAATGGTGAAAAACGGACAAAATAAATGCAAAAAAAAGAAAACGCTTTCGGTAATCGGTATTCGGACTTTGGCCAGGTGTTTAATAATATTCGGTTTTGGCCAATAATTTTCATTTCGGTGCACCCCCAGCACATCTTATTTAGATTCACATTCCAAACCCTCAAACCGGCTGCGTTATCAGTTTGCCAAACATCAAGGAGCAGATTTATTCTTGCTTTACCAGAGCTCAGTAGCTTTTGTCTTTTTTTTTTTTTTGTAATGCAAAAGATATAACCTTAGGTATATGTGGCAGGCGGACTGATGGTCACATCTGTAGAGTACAGAATCATCCTGGGATGTATCCCACTCCTCCACGGTTTCTGATCAGTACTCCTTGTATCAGATAAGGGCCTCTGGGAGCTCACCGAGAAGCTCTATCATGTGAAGTGCCCTGAAGCTCAAGTCTTATCTGTTGCTGGACCTGTTGAGAATTAGGTCTTTATCTTGCATCACCACTTTGAAGGACGAAAGCAGAACAGTTGAGCTGTGTATCTGGTGCTCTCTGAGTCACAAAAGAAGGCTTTTGCGATGTGCAGCAGAATGCCATTTTTCACAAGTGCCTGCGGTGAATGTGAATTTTTTTTTTCTTTATTGGACAAAGCCTTCCAAAAAACGTGGGCTGGGAGGGAGTCATTCTGAAAGCGGATGAACTTGATGGAGCCAGTCAGTTGAGCTGTCTTACATCAGCTCTTTCCACCTCCAGCTCCCTCATCCATGATTTCACTGTCTTAAATTCCCTTAAATCCTGCGTAAACATGCTGGTTGGTGGCCATCTGCAGCGATTACCACGTAAACCTGCCCAATCCACTCAGTAACATTGTCGTCCCTCTAAGATCAAGAACTCGTCCAAAAAGCATTCACAAGCTGGAAATTCACTTCCACAGCCAGAAACCTCTGCAGATAAAAAGGGGCCTGCGTTTTCCTTTTTTTAATCCTTCAAACCCAATCAATCTTAGTGATTTATGGTTGAAGTAAATAAGTGTTCAATGCTGCCATGTTTTGTTTTAAGATTGCCATTGGTTTATCCTCCCCAGAATCACCTTGGAAACCAATGTTTGGCTTTAGGGTGGATGGGGTTTTTATTGGTAGCTTAAGGATGGAGCCAAAGCCAACCGAAATCAATACAGGGATATTAAGGTCACTGATCAATGTGTCACACTTGATTAGCAACAATGATATGGAGCTCACACCTGCACAGAGACACCACAGATTAACTGATTAATGATCTACAACAGTACCCTAAAAGAGCGGGTGTAGACATTCAATAAGTGACATGGTGATGTTTCCTCATTAAGCAGCTGCGGATGAAATTGTCAGGTGCAGTGAGGATTTGTCAATAACATCAAACTAATTCATAAAGTCACTATGCTGTATCATTCTCCCAGATTTTGTTTTTCTAGTGGTTTGTGGTTTCATCTTGTGTTTGACGCAGAGGATGATCTGAAACAATACGTTATGGTCCACGCTGTGCCAGTGACAGAATTTAATCTTTCAACACAGACGATTCATGTCATTGCATGCTGTTTGATTATTAAAAAGCTCAGTGAGCAAACCATGAATTTCTGAAATTTCTGCCAACTCAACCTAAAGGAAAAACAATACAAAGTGAGTCATGTAAAACATGGGTTTTCAAAAAACAGAACACACACACACACAAAAAAGTACAAAAGTAAAATAGATGAGTCATGGGTTTTCAACAAACAAAACACACACATACCCAAAAAAGTTACAAAAGTAAAATAGATCAAATAAACAATACTACATTTTTGTTATTACTGTTATTATTAAGTTCCTATCAGACTTTAGAAAACTATTTATTATTATTATTATTATTAATATTTTTATTAATAAATTATGATTATTATTATTAATTCTGTTATATATAGTTTAATATGAACTTAATGCAAAGTATATTTTCTTCAGAAAATATTCTAATTTATTTTGGTTTTAGTACAATAGATAATTATTTAATTTAGCAAAAAGCATGTTGTCTTTATAAGTTAATAATTAGTATAAACCGTACAAATGGGTTTTTATACAAATATCTTTATACAGCTGTGCTTATATTTTAGGAAAAGGATTGCAATGGGATCATGATCATATTATGAGGAGGACAGAGGGGTTAACAAGCCCTTTGATTTGAAAAATATTCATTGTTAAAATCATATTTACTGTCTGAACATGCCACCTTGTTCTGATCAAAAAGTTACTGTGGCGTATTCTGATTGGACGGGTCTAATAGGTCCAAGCAGGGGTCCGGCGTCCTATAATAATGAGGCTGATGGCAGGCCTGTCTCTCAGTGAGAGCATCTGGAGACCTGCTGCTAGGTAGCAGAGCCACCAGGCAATCACTGTTAACAAGAGCCAGATCAAGCCAGGCGGAATTAAATCTTTGTGAATGGAAATAACAGGGCTGAAATACCACAGATTTCACTCACTGACTTAGTACTGATCAGCAGTACACTGGATTTGATTTTTCTCTCCCTTCTTGTTCTCCCTGTAAAACACATTTTCACACGTGAGTCACACTGTGCCCTTTTCATCAAGCTTTTCAGGCAAAAACAAGTTACGGGTAGTTGCCGATTGGTGATTAGCATGAACGCATTTGGAACTGTCATTCTCACTCAAAACCATGAAGGCATCATTAGATCTCTTTTTCACTCTGCACTCATTTCTTAATACATTTAGTCTATTCTTGCTTCTCTAATGTGTTTTTCAAGATATTGAACATGGTATTATCTGACTGAGTCTGTGACAACCAAATTTCAAAATTGCATACTTGGCTGCCATTTCAAATGCCTGAAATACCAGCATCACTAATCAGTTGGTACGTCAAATGCACTAAATAAAGACTAATGTTTTTTTAAATAAATGTAAAATACATCAAATATTTATTATGTAAAGTAAAGTTATGTAACGTGTTAAGTGCACAAAACTGAACTCTAGCATCGCTTCTCTGCTGTGATCGAGGCACTTGAATTGACATTTAGTCATTTAGTCATTTAGCAGACGCTTTTATCCAAAGCGACTTACAATTGAGGACTAAACCAAGCGAGTCATCGTGAAGAGGCAAAAACAACGCAAGAAGTGCTCAAAATACAAAGTTCAGACATTGCTCGGAGTAGCATAAGCCAGGCAAGCGAGGATTTAAAGGAAAGGATTTTTTTTTATTTATTTATTTTTTTTTATGTTAAGTGCTCCCGGAAGAGATGAGTTTTCAGTTGCCTTTTGAATGCTGTCAGGGATTCTGCATTCCGGATGACGGTGGGGAGATCATTCCACCAGCATGGAACCGTGAATGAGAATGTTCTGGAGAGTGATTTTGTGCCCCGCTGTGATGGTACCACGAGCCGCCGCTCATTGACCGATCGTAGGCTTCTGGTAGGCACACTTGTAGTAGTGAGTGGAAGTAGGAGGGGGCTGAACCTGTGGTCAATCTGTAAGCAAGCGTCAAAGCCTTGAACTTGATGCGAGCAGAGAGTGGTAGCCAGTGCAGAGAGATGAACAGAGGAGTGACGTTGGCCCTTTTGGGCTCGTTGAAGACGAGACGAGCTGCAGCATTCTGGATCATTTGTAGAGGTTTAGTTGCACATGATGGAAGTCCAGCCAGAAGAGCATTGCAGTAATCAAGCCTAGAAATGACCAGGGCCTGGACGAGAAGTTGTGTTGCATGCTCAGTTAGGAAAGGTCTGATCTTCCTGATGTTGTGCATAGCAAACCTGCATGATCGAGTTGTCTTTGTAATGTGGTCAGTGAAGGTCAGCTGATCATCAAAGATTACTCCAAGATTTCTGACCGACCTTGATGGGGTGATTGAGGATGAATCTAGCTGGATAGTGAGGTCGTGCTGTAGAGACTGATTGGCAGGGAGGACGAGAAGCTCAGTCTTTGCCAGGTTGAGCTGCAGGTGATGTTCCTTCATCCATGCCGAGATGTCCGCCAGACAGCTTGAGATCCGTACAGCTACTGTGGGATCATCTGGTTGAAATGAGAGGTAGAGTTGGGTGTCATCAGCATAGCAATGGTAAGAGAAACCATGTGCCTGTATGATGGGTCCCAGTGATGTGGTGTAAATGGAGAAGAGGAGCGGTCCAAGAACTGAACCCTGGGGAACCCCTGTGGTCAGCTGATGTGCTTTGGATACCTCACCTCTCCATGCGACCTTGAAGGACCTACCTGTGAGATAGGACTCAAACCAGTTGAGGGAGGTTCCAGTGATGCCCAGTGATGAGAGGGCGGACAAGAGGATCTGATGATTCACTGTGTCGAAAGCAGCAGACAGGTCCAGTAGAATGAGAACTGATGATTTGGAAGCAGCTTTTGCGATCCGCAGGGCTTCCGTGACTGACAGCAATGCAGTCTCAGTTGAATGTCCTTTCTTGAAGCCAGATTGGTTGACATCCAGCTGGTTGTTCAGAGACAGGAAAGATGATACTTGGTTAAAAGCAACACGTTCAAGTGTTTTCGCAATGAATGGTAGGAGAGAGACAGGTCTGTAGTTCTCTAGAAGTGATGTGTTTAATGTTGGTTTTTTAAGCAGAGGAGTTACCCGAGCCTGCTTAAATGCTGTAGGGAAAATGCCAGTGTGGAGGGATGAGTTGATGATGTGTGTGAGAGCTGGAAGAAGTGTGGGAGAGATGGCTTGTAGAAGGTGTGAGGGGATGGGGTCTAGAGGGCAGGTGGTAGGATGACTGGAGAGGAGAAGTTTAGATACTTCTTCCTCGGTTAGTGGAGTGAAGGAGGAGAGAAGGTTGTTGGCTGTGGGAGAGGTTAGTTTGGGTTCCTGTGTGTGTGAAGCTGAGAACTGACTGCTGATAGTTGTAGTTTTGTTAGTGAAGAAGTTAGCAAAATCATCAGCAGTTAGCGAGGAGGTGGGTGGTGGTGGAGGTGGACAGAGGAGAGAGTTGAATGTCTTGAACAGTGAACGTGTGTTAGTGGCGCTGTTGATCTTGTTGTGGAAATATGAAGATTTTGCGGTCTGAACATCAACAGAGAAGGCAGAGAGCAGAGATTGATACCTACTGAGGTCAGATGTGTCTTTTGATTTGCGCCATTTCCTCTCCGCTGCCCTGAGCTTGGTCCGGTGTTCACGAAGAACCTCAGATAACCAGGGGTTAGAGGGAGTAGTGCGTGCTGGCCTGGAGGAGAGAGGGCAGATGTTGTCTAGAGAGGAGGTTAGGATGGAGCATAAAGTATCCGTTGCAGTATTCACATCCAGAGATGAAAAATGTGAGGGTGAGGGAAGAGAAGATGACACAGCAGAGGAAAGATGGGATGGAGAAAGTGAGCGCAGGTTTCATCTGAAAGTAAATGGTGGGGAGGTTGGTGGAGCATGGGTAGTGAGTTGTAGATTGAAAGTAATGAGGAAATTATCTGAAACTTGGAGAGGTTTCACCAAAATGTTATCTGTGATACAGTTGCGTGTGTAAACCAGGTCCAGTTGGTTGCCTGACTTGTGAGTACCGGTGGTGATGAGGCGTTTGAGATCGAAAGAGGCTAGGAGAGAGATGAAGTCTGTTGCATACGGTTTCGCTAGGTGGATGTTGAAATCGCCAAAGACTACAAGTGGGATGCCATCCTCAGGGAAAGAGGACAGCAACACATCCAGCTCCTCTACAAAACTTCCCAGTTGACCTGGGGGGCGATAAATAACTACAATATGGATCTTCACGAGAGTTGTAAGTGTAATAGCATGATATTCAAATGAGTTGTTATTGCATAGAGAAGAGAGAGTTGAAAATTTCCAAGTGTTAGAAATGAGAAGACCAGTGCCCCCACCTCTCCCCGACTGGCGAGGGGTGTGAGAGAAAGAGAAGTTGTTAGAGAGAGCAGCAGGGGTTGCTGAGTCTTTTGGGCGGATCCAGGTCTCAGTCAAGCCCAAGATATTAAGAGTAGAATGGGATGCAAAGGCTGGAATGAAGTCAGCTTTATTGACTGCTGATTGACAATTCCATAGACCCATAGAAAGAGTGAGAGGTGAGTGTGAGGATGAGAGAATAGGGCGCAGATTAGCAGTATTGCGCTGCCTTCTGTGCGTGGTGAGAGAGCGTTGTCGAGAGACAACAGGAATGTGTTGAAAGCACATAATGATAGTGGGAAATAAGATAAAGGTAGGAAGGGAAAGGGTTAAGAAGATACTTTAAGTGCCATGCAGGTGTCCTTGCTCGGTGGAGTCGCGCAGGTAGAGTCGCAGGTCTTTACCCGAGTCGGTCTTAACACGAGGAGGTTAAACACGAGCGCTGACTGCTTCCGCTGACGCTTCCGCGACAGCGCGCACACTACATAGATATAATGCCATCAATCGCCTGAGTGAGGACAATTAGCACAGCGAAAGCAAATATCCCGAGAATGGCCGAAATCGAAACTAGCTGTTATGAACAGCAATACTTAAGTGCTACAATAACAACCAGACTACAACCCTTAAGACGGCAGATATTCAAAATAGGAATGTGTCTAATTAAATTAAAGATATTTAGTGAAGATAAAAATTACAAATAAGCAAAGAATCGAAAATAGCCCTACTTACTTGACAAATGGTAAACAGAGCAACAGGAGAACTGGATATTAAGAAAAAACAACTTACGCGCTCTAGCCGTTCTCGCAGAGTGACTGCTTGTCCTGGCTTTCTCCTGAATTTACTTCTAATTTATATCTGCATTAATAGCCCTTGCAATTAGCACAGCGAAAGCAAATATCAGCACAGCAAAAGCAAATATCAAAAATAAAATTGACTCTTTTAAAAGCTAAAGTGTGCTCGACTACACCATGTGCATGGATACATGATCTTTTAACAAAACCTTCTTCAAACATTTGATGAGTTACTGCTGCCATGATTACTAGAAAATGTTCACAAACATCTCTTTCCAATAAAGATGTTTATTGCTTGCTTTCTGTGTGCGATAAAACCGCAAGGCTAATTAAACAGCACTTATTTTTCTAAAGAAAACAGAATCTATAACAGGCCTTGTTTGCATAGAATGGAGGTGTGCGCACTGAAAACAATGACAATTAATAAAAATGGTTGGTGCGATGCTAATCTAGTGAATTAGCCTTTTGAGTCTGCAGTCCTGTCTCCGAATAGCATGCAAAATGTGTCACTCAGGTACACATGCACATACACAATAATTAAAGTAAATTGTTTTTAAACCGTCTACCTCATCAGTTCAGAAGATGGACCTAAATGTCTCTAACTAACCTTTACATTACAAGAGCAATTGCATGAAAGGTCAACAAACTGTCTTCCTCCTCCTATTTGAACATTATTATCCTATTCATAATTTTACAACGAACAACATTTTAGTCATTTCAGTTTTGTTTACAATTCTAAAACAAATTAAGTACTCAGACTGAGTAAACTTTCTCCATCATTGTGCTTCTGTAAAACTAACATTTACCAGGATCAATAGTTTATGACTAAACACGTTTAGTTGGAATTACTTTGCACCCAAGCACATCGGCAATCCAATAGCTGGCCTTTGAAAAATGAGGTGAGCAAATGCTGTTTGTGACTTTGCATTTCCATTATGTGTTCATCTCCCTATGCTGGTTGTTTATGGTGCTTCCAAATCATTTTTTTTTTTTTTTTTTTTTTGTATGTGTATTAACAAAACCAATTATGAAGTCTATTAGGGAATCAGATGTTTAGGGAATTACTTTTTCCCCCTCTAGTTTACAGCTATTGGTTTCTGTTTGGCTGGATTCTAAGATTTTGGTTGTCTGTCTTATGTGAGATCACAAAGCTCTAAAGCACTGAAAATATGACAGATGACAGACAGTGAAGGATCACAGACAGAGAGGATTAGAACAAAAAAAAAGGTGTGGAGATTTAATCAAAAAACCTTAACAGCTGCACTACATGTTTGATAACTAGAAAATAAGAAATGGATGAAGTTGAAAGAACTACAGATTTCCTAAAAGCGGGAAGGTCTGTCACTATAGATATAGCCTTAGTGGAAGATCATAATGATTGACTCTGTACTATTAGCTTCGGCGAGTCGACGTTAAGCAGCTGTCAGCACAAACGCTGACATAAGGAGGAGGAATGTATCAAAGGTCAAACGACGGCTGGCCTGAATCTAAGGCTTGTCAGACATCCTGATCACTGTGGCATTAAAGGATGATCTTCCAACAAAGCTAAAAATATATCTAAACTGCAGGTAGTAACATGACGGAATTTCCAACAAAATTCAAAATGGTAACAGAAAGTTAACAGTCTGAAGATGGTCTCTCTAAAATGTAGAGAAGTTTCACTAAATGCTGTATGGTGAGTTAATAAAGATACAATAATAAATATAGCTGCAAGCAGCAACACGGGGCCAAGCCCTGCAAGGCACCGCAATTAGAACAAGTACAGCAAAGTTCAAAGGCTTGGCACCGCAAGCAGAACAAGTACTGCAAACTGCAAGTACAGCAAGCTGCAAGTACAGCAAGCACAGCAAGCACAGCAAGTACAGCAAGTACAGCAAGTACAGCAAGTACAGCAAGTACAACAAGTACAGCAAGCACGGGAAGCACAGCAAGTACAGGAATCATAGCATCACATCAATTACAGCAGCACAGCAATTACTGTATGCATTTAAGCACCAACAGCAGTGCAGAGCCGGAAGAACAAAAACAGCAGAAATTGAACATACATGAAGAATAGATAGGTTCAGAAGTACATATAGGATGAAATCAAAATGAACAGAAGGTCTGATGAGAACGAACACAGAATGAAGTAAAAAAACACACTTATTTCTAATCCAAGAGTAAGAAATATTAGTACAGCTCTTACCCGCATAATAAAGGAATTGAAATGACAACTTTATAGAAAATTTAAAAATTGTCCCAGACGGGACTCGAACCCACTATCTATGGGTCAGATGCCTGTCACTCATCTCGTTGCGCCACTTGGCAGACATGTATCAACACAGCTGCCGAAATTCAATAGTTTCAAGAGAGAATCAAGTCAAAATGAAGAATTTTGAAGTAAATGCAGAGCATATTTTATATAAAAATTTAGATTAAATCATCCAAAATTGGTCCGATTACTACTCATTAACATCACTACAAGTGTGCCAATTTTTCTACTTGTAGTTCACAGGACTGCCATTGACTACCCTTCTGAAAGAAGAAGAACAATGAATTGTACGTAAAAGGACTGCATGTTGTGTGTGACAGCTTCAGATGAAATAATTTTTAGGCACAATGCCTGGAACATATGCAACTTCTGCATCTTTTTCTGCCACAGTACCTCATGCGGTCTGGGCACGTGTCACACTGAGTGGCGAACCCACGACGCTAGCCATCGTGATCCATGGTGTAACACGTTGAGCTAATCACTCATGCATGATCACCAGCCTGCTGAGGAGAGGTTTCAGTGTGAGAATGAGTTCACAAAAAAGTTCCATGATATGTTAACCAGATTAGCATGCTAAGCTAGCTTAATGCTAATGTAGCTTATGACGTGGTACATCCAATCCTGGCAAAATAGATATCCTCGGATTCGGCATGACGCAAGGAATCGATAGACACCAATTTTATGATTTTGTGACAAACTGTTCACAAGTTACAGTCTCTTAGCCAATTTTGGGTCGACCTTGTTAAATTTGTGACATCATAACTTTTTTATTACAGTATAGCAAAAAAATCGGGAACAGTACTTTTATGCTGATCGGTCCGAAGATCATTTGAGGAAATTTTGGACAATTTTGGACAAATTTTGAAGGAGTAGCGAAAAAACTGTTTTACATTCGCTCCAATATGGCGGACAGTCACATTGTTAAAAAATAACATATGAGATATCGTTGAAATCCGCATAACCCAAGGAATATATTGACATAAAGAAATCAAATTTCAGGCAATGTTAGCAAAAGTTATAAGCGTTTTTTTCAAAAAACAATGATATCTCTGATCACAGCACCACCTAGTGTTCCAAACTTCTCAGGTACCTCCGGGCCATGCTAATGGTGATACATACCAAATTTGGTGAAGAAATTTCAAATAGTTTAAAAGATATTGCAAATTATGACAAAATTCAAAATGGCGGACACGGGGTACATCCCATCATGGCAAAATCGATATCCACGGATTCGGCATGATGCAAGGATTCCATAGATACCACAATTATGATTTCTGACAAAGTGTTCAAAAGTTATTGGCCAAAATAGCAATTTTCCATATCTCATGACCCGTAGGTGGCGCTGTTCCCAACTTTGGCAGGGTCCCTCAGATCATGCTTCCGATTAAACATACCAATTTTCGTATCGATTGATCAAACTTTGGCCGAGATACAGCCTCTTAGCCAATTTTGGGTGGACCTCGTTAAGTTTGCGACATTACAACTTTTTTTTTTTCCCAGTATAACAAAAAAATCGGGGACAGTACTTTTATGCGGCTCAGTCCGAAGATCATTTGAGCACATGGTTGGAGAAAATTGGACAAAATTTGAAGGAGGAGTAGCGAAAAAACTGAATACTGTACATTTCAAAATGGCCACTACTGTAATGGGCGGGGTCTTAATGTAAGGTATTGGTTGTAATTGATTTATTTATTTATTTATTCGGGACAGTGCACATTAATGGACAATCTAACATTTCTGTAAAGACTGTAAATGAGCCAGGCTATAGCATAAATGCTAATTTTCACCTGTAGTCCCGAGGCAGGAAGACAACAGCATATAAAATCAGCATGATGAGTGGAATCAGGTGTACTAAGTTTCATGTCTCTAGATCAAAGGGTTCAAATGTTATAACCATTTCAATGTTAGAATTTTGAACTGGTGGTGGGGCTATAGAGTTGGTCCTAGAGGGTCAAAAATTGGTCCAATTACTATTCATTAGCATCACTACAAGTGTGCCAAATTTCATCATTTTCCTACTTACGGCTCATAGGGCTGCCATAGACTCCCATTTGCGTAATAATAATAAGAAGAAGAAAACTAACAAATACAATAGGGGCCTCAGCCCCTTCGGGGCTTGGCCCCTAATAAGAACTATTATTATTATTATTATTATTATTATATTTTAATATTTAAAATGAAATTGCAGAAAATCTTGTATGTGCCATAGGAATCGGATTAAAAAAAGAATTAAACTTATAGGCTATTCAGTTATATGCAGAAATATAAGAGCAACTTTGAGCTAATGATTCAGACCTCCAATTTCTCACCAAGAATATTCATTGTGCCAAATTTCTAGGCTTTCAACCATATGGTTCTATGGGCTACCATGACAGAAAGCGAAAAAGGCACACAAAAAAAAGAAACAAAGACGACGAAGACAAAAAACACAACAGGTGCTTAATAAAGTGAGAATATATGAGAGTATAGTGAGTCTCCAGGAAACAAACCCTAGTAAATTTAATTTGGGTCTCCTCTCAATCACAATAATGTCTCAAAAATGTTGCTTTCCAAAAATATAAAAGTACCCAATCAAAGGTCTGAGACAAAGTTGATACCTAAAGGAAACGTCTCAACTCAATAGATATGAAAGAGCAACATCTGAGCATATTATTTTCCTCAGGGAATAACCAAGATTAATACTGAAGCTGGGCTTTATTTGTGATTACAAAGACAAGGCTGCATTGAATTGTTAAAATATCCAACATGCACCATGGATTCCAGTTTTATGAGAGGTTGAGAGGACTGTACAACTCACCATTATAGCTCAAGTTGCTCAGTAATGACATTAAAATACATAAAATACTTTAGGTATACTGGTGGTTTTAGTTGTAGCCATTCAGATTTCTGCTTCAATAGTAGACAACGTATCACATTAGAAGTGGCCTACTTTGCGTCATGGCGAGCTAAAAATAAACATTCGTCCTCCTCATCTTTATTTTTCAAGGGTTTGATGAGTGTCATGTTGAAAATATCCCCACATGTGATCCCCTCATGTTGAAAATACCACAGCACAAAGCAAAAGCAGACAAAAAGGTTGAAAAGTTACGAATACTTTCAGAGAGAAAGAATAGAATCTTGTTTGGTGCTGGATGGCATTCACAGTGAAGCTTAAATCCTGGGAATATCAGATAATTCCTCCCATTCTCTCTCCGAGCCATTTGGCCACATCATTCTCTGCTCTCTTATCTCTGTCATAGCAGCCCCCCTTCCTCTTCACTATAGCCTTGACCTCCAAACTGGGCCATTGCTCCTCGAACAGAAGAAAAACAACAGCAACCCGTCAGACCTTGGAAAGACCAGCACCACCTGTTGTCTCTTTTTTGTTTACACTGAGAAGATAAAGAAAAACTGACACAAAGATATATTTAGCATATTTATGTATGTATGATCAAAAATCGGCATAGTGTAGCTGGTTATAAAACACACTGTTTATTCAGAGAAAATGCAACAAAAATGTTATACTATTCAACAACCCTCACTGAAACCACATTAATGAACATGGTTCAAAGCGATTTGGAGAATTGATTAATGTGGAAGTGTGGGAAATTATAGTCATCCATTAGGCAATCAGTGTCTTTTCTTTAACTAATGATGAGGCCAGGAGGAACCCATTTTGATTCATTAGATGGTGTACAAAAGACTGATTCCATTGTGACACCATGTCCCACCTAGACTGTCATCCACCTCAGAACAGTTCAGCTTTGCTGCATGATTATATATGAAAGATGAGTTTTACGACATTTATTTGAACTTAAAGTAGTTAGAAACTAGTTCTACCAGAAAGAGTCGGGAGATTAATGTACAAAGCATTCATTTATTGACAGCCCAGCAAGCAATTATTAATAAAGTTCTTTGGCATTGGCCCCGTCCATAGTGCATAATCTGAGGGTAGCGGATCTGCATTTCCTGTCTGAAGACGAAGGCAGGGGCGCAGCCGACCCCCCGGGAGGTATGGACAGCACCATCCTGGTGGTGGTGGGGAGGGTGGAGGTAATTGTTGCGTAAGGATCTGCGAACTCAAACCTGTGTAAGTGCCGATGTTTTATACAGCAAGTATTAGGACATGATTGGATAGATGTGAAGATAATAAGTGGCTTAGTAATTAAGTCTTCCTGGCAGAACTTATGCTAAAACTTTCATTTCTCATAGTTTCACTTCAGGACCTAGACTTTATATTGGACATCAAAAGACAAGCCACAAAAACAGTACTGTTTAATTAATATTACTGACATATAACATATTAGTTAGACCTTTTTATTGAACTATAAATTGTATACTGTATCATATTTGATCATCAGGTTTTTATAGTAATTGATCACAAAAAAAATTTTTTTCATTGCAAATACCATGCAATAAAATCTTTAAAGTATTTCTTTCGATTTCTTTCTTTTTGCTTCATTTTTTTTCAGTGACTCACTCTGAAGTTACATTTGTATGCCAGTACGTGGAAGCAAATTACTCTACTGTCTTTATGAGTGAATCATTGAGTCATTCATTCAACTGAATCATTGAAAAAATAAAATGCTGATTTATTCGGAAAGGAAACAAATAGTCATTGGGTCTGTCCAAATACCCACACTTGCGGTCTTGGTCATTTGATAGCACATGCACGTAATAGGAAGTAAACCCACACTATCTTGAATACCATTTCGGAGCTATCCTCCATCATGTTCAGGAACACACGTACCCGAAATCGCAAGATGTCGAGGAAAACATTCCACTTTAAGTCAAATTAATTAGATATTACATATAATTTGGTAGTAAAACAAAGTGGTGCACATTTATTGGTGCAAAGATGAGTATGTGTATTGTGTACTACTTTTTATCACTTAACTAGAAGAACCACAATTACTAAATTGTGTCGTCTGTTACATAGGGACTACTGAACAGACATTTAGAAGTTCATTTTAAAATGCAAAGTATTGAAAACCAAAATAAAGCACTGTAAACACTTGCATTTTTACAACACTATGGGCCTGTTTACACCTGGTCACTTCATGCGTTTTTACTGATGCAAACAGCCCCTACAAGTGTGTTCCATTGGGTAATCAAAAGTTTGACACACATTTGCAGACTTCACGCCCACTTGAACACTTGGGCCAAATACAGGAAATACGTCATGAAAGTAGACATGTTGCCTAGTGCAAAGAATGGAAATGTGACGGCGTGTGAAGAAACGAGGACGTTATAAAATACATCGATGCTGAACTTTCTAAGCTAAGCATGCAGCGATCAACGGCAACGCTTCAAGTTCAGGAAAAAATAAAAAAGTTGCGGGCGCAGTATTGTTCAAGCCGATTAAAATGCACAACGGACAAAGCGGAGCTCAGAAAAGGAACTTTCCATGGTTCGACTTGATGGACGTGTGCTGGGTAGGGATGGGACGATTACCGGTTTCACAATAAACCACGATAAAATGTACTGACGGTTAGTATTATCGTTTAAAATTTAATTATCATTATAACCGTGTTTGATTATCGCGATTTTAATAACTCACTATAAATCCTGTCCAGCCAACAGTCTGACGCAGGCGCAGCGCGCAATGTTTTTTTTATTATTCGATAAGGAATGGCGGAAGGCAGTGACCGTGATCGGGAGATTTTTCAGCCTTTTAAGAGGACCAAATCTGAGGGGTGGTCATATTTTGGCTTTTACAAAAGTCCTGAGGGAAACTTGATCGAGGATGGTCAGCCTGTCTGCAGAACAGAAAGTCGCTGCAATAGAAACACTTCAAATCTGCCGAGTCGTCTTGTGTGACCATCACCCAGTGTTGTATAGCGAACGCAAGGCAAGTTAACTTTGACCTCAATACCAAAACTACGTCTGGGAAATAATTGGGCACAAAATGTTGTTTTGAGTTGAAATATTTTATCTCACTCACTTGAAATAGACGTGAAGTTTCCGCGAAGAAAAGTTTGCAGCAAGTGGCTTTGAGCCAAAGACGAACTTCAAACAAGACTATTATTAAGAGTGACATTTTAAGGGATAGTAATGTACAGATTCATTGTACACTTATTACACCGATTTTTTTTTTTACCACATAATTACGGGGACATTGAGATTAATGTGTTAAATCTTAACGTTGCCTGTTTATAAATCCATTTTGTACAGCGTACAAAACAATCGTCCAAACAATCACAACAATATTATCAAACTCTGTAAACAATAAATCAACTCTAATTTCATTTAATACAATCAAAAATGGGAGACGCGCAAGACAGCAAGTTGTATTTGAATGAAACAAGAACGTGCGTCCGTTGTGATACATGGATGTGCGCTGTGTAATAATGCGTTGCTATTGACGACGGGAATTATAAAGAAGGAAATGCCACAAAATAGAATCTTGCTTAAAAAACTGCATAGAGCTTATTTATTTGTTGTTTGTTGATTTTCAAATATAAAACTAGTTTTCAGGGTGAGCATCAGTTCTTTTTGAACACTTTCATCTCATTTTAACAAAACCGTGATAATATTGATAATCACGATAACTTTGGACACTATAATCGTGATATGAAATTTTCATACCGTCCCATCCCTAGTGCTGGGTCACCCTCTGTTAGGGACAACTCGCGAGACAATCGGGACACTATTGCAGCCACGGCCGGTGAGTTAATATACATGCTATCTTCCTAACTTAAAAAATAAATAACTTCATAATATCCGCTGAAATGGGTTGGGTTGTATGTATGACGTTTGATCCAGAAAGGTGTGTTAGGGGCGAGGTTTAGGGCAGCGCTGCGGGGCTACTGGCCCGGCAGTGAAAACGCAAGCCCGGTGCTTAAGGCCCGAGGCCACTGGCTCGGCTCGGCTCGCTGCTAGCCCTGGCCCGGCCCTAGCCTGGCAGTGGAAACGCAAGCCTGGTGCTTAAGGCCCGAGGCCACTGGCTCGGCTCGGCTCGCTGCTAGCCCTGGCCCGGCCCTAGCCTGGCAGTGGAAACGCAAGCCTGGTGCTTAAGGCCCGAGGCCACTGGCTCGGCTCGGCGTTAGCCCTGGGCCGGTGTTCTGACGATTCATGCTACCCATCGAGATTTGCTACTTACTGGTTATGCGCATGTGCAGACTCACAGTTTTTTTTTAACAAAAGGTACATTTTCATGTGTTATAATGTAATTTCCCTTTAAAAAATGCTAACTACCATATGAATATTTGTACGGTCAGCCAGCTGAACAAGAATGACTGAAAGTTTCAGTTACTAAGGAAAGGTGTGCTTTGACAAGTCAAAGATGAATATTTGATGATAATTTTTACTTTTCACACCGTTTTAAAAATAAAAACAGTAGCCTAGTCTACAGTAGGCTATACAGTAGCTACTCATAACTTAGAATTGTATTATAATTGTATTTCATATAATATTATTCGACATTCTGTGATCGATTCGCACTACGGTAGCATTTTTCGACAAGGCAGCACAAATCGTCAGAACAGCGGCCCTAGCCCGACAGTGGAAACGCGGCTACTGAATTGTTCACTCAAATAATTCATTCCAGGAATGCCACAACTGTGTGTTGCGCGGAGGCATGCAATGGTTCTGCTATGGCTTTGTTTAAAACATTTTTGTTGTTATTTTTTGGTTGAGTAAAAATGGACATAGTTACTGTAGTGACAATATAGTGTGTCCAAAATATAAGTTACTAAAAGTTAAAATCTTGTTTATTAAACTGTTACATTAAAATACTTCAAATACCTGCTGTATCATATTTGATATGATTAACTTACAGTTTCTTAATTTAAGTTTAGAGAGCACACAACTTATTAGCTACTGTATACAATATTGAGCATTCTGTCAAGCTGTTTGAAACATGTTAGTCCAAGGCCAATTTAATGTTTTAATGCTCTCTCTCATATACATTTTTCAACATCGAGGTGAGATGTAAATGAGCTGCCTAGCTGACTGGATTGAGCTGTAACAGATGGACGTTCCAGCATTCTAGTTGAATTTGGTCCAGCAAAAAAAGCTGCCTCTCGTTACTCAAAGCACTTTTGTCCATACAAACTGTCGAACCTCAAAGGCAATGCACAACTTTTGTATGTATGTGTATATGCGTGTGGATAGCGTTCTGCTGTCTGTAAACGAGAGGTTTAAACCTACTCTAAAAATAGTGTACAGCTTCTGTATCCAGCCGGAATCACTTTTAAGCTACTAATTTAATGTGATTCTGATCTATTACAGAAGATGCAACAACAGCGTGCTTCCATTTTAATGAAAGAATAATGATGGAGATTCCATATCTTACATGCTAGTAATTATGGACCGGGTTTGATAAGATTGATTTAAAAATTTACATTAACCACTGAAGCAAAATATAGGCACGTTTAAACTAATACCTTAAGGGCATTAAACGTGGGAGGAGAAGAAAGATTTTCTTGTTAATAAAAGTACACTATTATGCTAATTAATATGTGAAAGAAACTTTTTTGATATTAGTCAAGGTAAAACAGTTTTAAAAAGTGATTGCTCCTTATTTGCAAAATTAAATCAAATACATTTTTGTGATCAATAAATTTATGATAAAAATGTGGTGAAATGCAGTTATTTTTCAGTGTTTGCTGCTGTTTTAATGGTCACGCCCCCTAGGTAACCACTTATCATTGGTTTGTTGTGCCATACATTTATTTTCATTTATTTATTTTTTCCCTTTTTCAGGAGCTGGGGGCCTGTAGTAGCTAGGCTAGCTGTCTCTGCGTGGTAGTGGCTCTCTTTTCACCAAGGTTGTGTGGATTTTAAGTGAATTTCTCTGGAGTGTGTGATAAATTTGTATTACGTCACAGTAGCTTGTTGCCTTGATTATTCTTTTATGCTTGCTTTATTGCATTAGACAACGTTTTAACGGTTTAATACTCAATAAAGATTCACATATTTATTCTTGAAGTATCCACGTCTCTTGGTCTTTTTGTGAAAAATTGAACCAGTGCGATACTATATACACTCACCTACACGATTATTAGGAACACCATACTAATACTGTGTTTGACCCCCTTTCGCCTTCAGAACTGCCTTAATTCTACGTGGCATTGATTCAACAAGGTGCTGAAAGCATTCTTTAGAAATGTTGGCCCATATTGATAGGATAGCATCTTGCAGTTGATTGAGATTTGTGCGATGCACATCCAGGGCACGAAGCTCCCGTTCCACCACATCCCAAAGATGCTCTATTGGGTTGAGATCTGGTGACTGTGGGGGCCATTTTAGTACAGTGAACTCATTGTCATGTTCAAGAAACCAATTTGAAATGAATCGAGGTTTGTGACATGGTGCATTATCCTGCTGGAAGTAGCCATCAGAGGATGGGTACATGGTGTCCATAAAGGGATGGACATGGTCAGAAACAATGCTCAGGTAGGCCGTGGCATTTAAACGATGCCCAATTGGCACTAAGGGGCCTAAAGTGTGCCAAGAAAACATCCCCCACACCATTACACCACCACCACCAGCCTGCACAGTGGTAACAAGGCATGATGGATCCATGTTCTCATTCTGTTTACGCCAAATTCTGACTCTACCATCTGAATGTCTCAACAGAAATCGAGACTCATCAGACCAGGCAACATTTTTCCAGTCTTCAACTGTCCAATTTTGGTGAGCTCTTGCAAATTGTAGCCTCTTTTTCCTATTTGTAGTGGAGATGAGTGGTACCCGGTGGGGTCTTCTGCTGTTGTAGCCCATCCGCCTCAAGGTTGTGCGTGTTGTGGCTTCACAAATGCTTTGCTGCATACCTCGGTTGTAACGAGTGGTTATTTCAGTCAAAGTTGCTCTTCTATCAGCTTGAATCAGTCGGCCCATTCTCCTCTGACCTCTAGCATCAACAAGGCATTTTCGCCCACAGGACTGCCGCATACTGGATGTTTTTCCCTTTTCACACCATTCTTTGTAAACCCTAGAAATGGTTGTGCGTGAAAATCCCAGTAACTGAGCAGGTTGTGAAATACTCAGACCGGCCCGTCTGGCACCAACAACCATGCCACGCTCAAAATTGCTTAAATCACCTTTCTTTCCCATTCTGACATTCAGTTTAGAGTTCAGGAGATTGTCTAGACCAGGACCACACCCCTAAATGCATTGAAGCAACTGCCATGTTATTGGTTGATTAGATAATTGCATTAATGAGAAATTGAACAGGTGTTCCTAATAATCCTTTAGGTGAGTGTATATGTATATATAGTATCACTCCAGTTTGCCTGCAAGAATGAAAAATAACTCTTCTAAAAACACCCTTTAAAAGACTGTCAGATTCAAGCAGTGTCTTTATCCTCCATAAAGAGTTTGTGGCAAGATGCCTTGGCAAATGATTTCATGATTGCTCATTGTAGAATCAAATCTCCGCCACAATAGTCTTGAAAAGGTATTCACCTTTTCCGCTACCTTATTTTACAATACAATCAATAGAAAACCTGCTGCGTGGAGGCTGTCAGTCAAGACCATGGGCAACAGAGTGAACGGACAGCAAAAACCTGCAACACAATGGAAAACAGAGATGAACTTCCTGTGCACAGTGGTGCGCAGTCATTTAATTACGTGTGAGCACAACATACGTTATCAAGCCCAGCCAAAATGAAATTAGGTGCAGGGTGATTCAGATCTAACTCAGCTGGTATTAAACCCTAAATCAGAATAGCAACAATGGAAGCTTGAGACGTGATCGTATTTTCAATGATGTCGTTTCTTTTACAATGTTATTCCCTTTATAGTGCAATATCACAGTTATAATGAGAACCCGTTTCTGACTTAAGGGATTGCAGATATGTACATTCTCTTCTGCCAGAGTTTGACAGTGTTAACCATTTAGGTGTATCTTGGGATACGATTGGCTAGCTTGAGCAGCCGAGCCTTGAGGGTTGTAACAGTTTGAGCCCTTGGAGTCGTTTCTAAATTAAACTGATGTGGAAGTGATGCTTCACTTTCATTCGAGCAAGCAGAATTTGGCCCTCTGGAAAAACTGAACATAATGAGATTATCCAGACGGACGGGCTATGGAAAGAGAGAGCAAACAGCGAGTAACCTGATTTAATACGAACATATAAGAACATATGAGGAGAGTTCTATCACGTACAACACTAAATTGTCTACAGCTTTGGTAATGCTAATGGGCCCATTTTGAATTTGCCTGAGTTTGTTTTCTAGTCAATGCCACCAATCAAATTCTGAATGAATCATTGATTGACTCACTGAATGGCTCACTATGTTTATGTCAAAACCCAGAGTACTGCGTGGGTAATTTCACCTCAAAATCACCACCACATTCAAGCACCTATCTGGATTAACCTGTATTATAATTTTTGTGCTAACAAAAAACAATCACAGAACCCATTTAGACCCAAACATGCTCACGTTGACAACACACAAGAAATCTGGATCTTGAATCAGCCACTGATGTTTATAGCATTTCATGAAGAGGGCATGGATTTCAAATTTCATTCGTTATTTGTCTTCCTTTTCATCTTGATTGAATCACTTCAATCCTTAAACAGGGATTGTTAAAATTGACTGCTCAAGGCATTCATTTGGGATAAGGAAAAGATCATTTGAGAGGTGTTTGAACAAAACAAAAAAACTTTCTACTTATAAAAATTTATTTTTGTTATTTAATTTTGAGACCGATATTAAATTGAAGTCACAGAGTATGAATCCCCTCCCCATCTATAATCTCATCAGATTC
This sequence comes from Tiaroga cobitis, assembly GCA_030578255.1. Taxonomy (NCBI): domain Eukaryota; kingdom Metazoa; phylum Chordata; class Actinopteri; order Cypriniformes; family Leuciscidae; genus Tiaroga; species Tiaroga cobitis. The sequence continues at coordinate 36,038,819 of CM060606.1, forward strand.
CTCTGTGTTTTTTTCCAGTGTCACATCATTACCTCTGACAGCCTATTTGTTTTGAATGCAATGTCTGGTTTAACGGGGGCCACAACTTTCCAAGGCGTATTCATATTTAAGCATGATAAAGCAGCAGACGCATTGTAAACACCGTTACTAACACGGATAGTGCGCACTGACCCTAAACTGGAGGAAAGAGGAAGGACATGGTGCACGGTAATGGAGGTTTCTCTCAAGCTGTGCTCTGAAGTGGCTTTACCCCCAGCAGGGTGGAATGGAGGGAGATTAGTGTTGGTGAATGTGGAGATGACCTTCAGCCCTCTATCTATGTGAGGATGGATAGTGTTGTTTGTGTAATGATAGCTTGGAAAACCGTAAAGAGAAATGCAATGAATAAGGTGAAAAGATCAGTGCGGTTATCACGTCAGCAAGTGTACAGGGATCCGCACACTTTAACACTGGGTTCTACAAACATGAGCCTTTTTATAATACAGCATTATGAACGTCACACAATGCTCTTTTCAGTCAGTTGGCAGTTTGTGTCTCTTTTAAAAGCTTTTAAAAATGGGTACAAACAGGGTCCAAAAATTAAAAAGACAAATATATAATAATTTAAATTTAAATATATATTATTTAAATTTAAATACATAAGCAAAACTCACATGATTTGTGTTTGATCTGACCAGGACACGCATTTGAAACTGTAATCATCAAGAATAAAACTATTCTAATCTTCTGTACAATAGACTCTCATTAATTTTTACTATTCTGAAATATGACATTCTGAGATCCAGACGGAAATTCAAACCTGTTGAATCCTCACTGACAGGATTATGAGATTAAAGCAGGAAGTAGGAGATGGTGTTTTAACAAAGTACATCCCATATTTCCCCAGGGTAACAACAAGCTTAAAACACATCTCTAATCTCAAACCATGATGAGTTGAGTGTTTGGGCTTGATACTGAATACCACAAAGGTGTGAATATGTATGATTGCGTGAGAGAATGAGAGTGTGTTTCATAAGAGGAGATATAGATTCCACGGAGAGAAAGTGAGGGAAAACTGAGTGAACTGGATTACTAGAGGATAGGTTGAGTAAATAAGGAAATGAAATTAGGGAAATGAAAAGGAAACTCAACTTCGGCCCTAACGGTCTCTGTGGACAGTCTACCAACAGCTGGAAGCTCCTGATAAGCAAGAGAGAGAAAGAAAGAAAGAAAGAAAGAGAGACAGACACGGGGAGAGAGTCTATACAATAATTGTACAGTATTTCTGAAGTGTGTGAAGGTAGAGTGAATTGAACATTTCATCTGTACATTACACAAGAACTAAGAAATAATTGTGTAATTCTGTGACGTGTGTATCAAAAGTTTGCCCAACAAATTAGCCAATGTTCAAATTATATGGTATTTTGATATCTACTAGTCTATTTTTTCTTATCACCTCATTTCCTTTTTACCACTAAGATTATTAAAACCCAAATCTTTCTTTGTATGGAGGCATTTGTTTTGTTGCTAAATAATAACTAAGAATTTTGCACAGAAGCCCCTTAAGAAAACCCTCAATTTCCTTTTCCTTGAACCCACAGCATTCACCCCAAAATTGCTTTGCATTATTTCTTCTGGTCTCTCTCTAAAACTGATCTACTACAAAATGTAAGCTGGTAAGTTTATTTTCGAAAAAAGGTTTGCTTTGAATAATTCAAGTCTTCAAAACCACATTAGGCTAATAACATTTAGCATTGCCACCGGCCAAAATAATCTGGTACCTCTCCTTCTACAACTGGCAGAATAAATAGTAGCCATTTAATCCATTTTTTCACTAATAGGATACACCTCCCAGCAAACATTTGTCTGTTTTGCCAAGAGAAAAATGTCTGATTCCTCTCCCAGCAGTAATATTTTTGACAGAATATCTAATGAACCATGCATGGCTCTTCCTAGTAAACAAAGATGAATAATTAAAGAAAATAAGTGGTTAAGCATGACACTCCAAAGCTGCCATCTAATCATTTCTTTACCATATTAACACAACACTTTCATTTACATGGCAACAGCAATCTGTAAAAAGAATTTAGATTCAAACTATGAAAGCTAGATCTAATTACAGTTCAATTTACTAAAGTAAAGTACATTTTACTTTTAAAGAAGTAAGAATTGGCTAAATGTAGAATAACCTGATTTTTTATATTTATTTATTTAAAATGTATTATTCACTTTAGTGTTACATCAATGATGTATGTTTGAAAATAATAAAATATGAAAAAAACTTTTTTTTAAACCATAATTTTGTTTCTCAGACCTAATCAAGACTCAAAACAGAAGATTACATCCTGAATAATCTGTCTACTATCACAAAGTTGGTATGAACCTTTCAGAAATGTGACTGGCATTCGAACTATCCATGTTGTTCCTTGGTGTCACTTTGACCCCGGCAAAAATGCAATAAAAAGGAAAAATAGAAAACTGGAAAGAGTGTGCACAATTCAGATAATGTTAGCATGTGACATATCTCTGTAGTAATTCATGTTTTATTCTGTATTAACATTTTCCATGGAGGACAAACACAATATAACTGTTACCAAGTTGACATTTTGTTTATAATAATTGCTGCAATACATGTTATTTCTATGTTAAGTAAATTTTTTGAGTTATTTAAATGTTAAGTACATTTTTTGAGCTATTCAAATGACTAACAGAATATAAAGAGGGTTAAACAAGAACACATCAAGAAAAATGTTAAGTTTTCAATGAATCCTTTCCCTATTGTGTTCTTAACAAACATCAACTACGCAGTCAGTAAGATAATACCCTTCATCCCTGTAAAGCCTAGTTATCTGCAAGTCTTTGATAAATATTTTGAGACTAAATGCAAATGCACACACACACACACACACACACAGAGAGAGAGAGAGAGACAGAGAGAGAGAAACACTATGACTGAAATCTGTCAGAAGGTTATTCAGCAGATTGTGCTGTCATCTCACACTGGAGTCTATTTTTAAGCTCCACCATGCTGCTGTGGTGATTATTTTTGACTCCATTTGGAATTATTTTTCTGCATATGTTCAATAAATCAGGTAACATATGTTCTGAGAGGCAACAGTAAAACATTTAGACATTTCTGTAATGTACAGTACATAATTAAATTAATAATGTGTTAGTCCATTTAGGTGAACATTTTAAAGATAAAATTGTAATTACTATGCAATGAATGAAGATAAAAATATATATATATTTTCGAAATTGTTCAAATTTTATTCTGAGGACATTCTCATCTATTCAGTGATTACTGCATTTACGAGATTAATCTGTAAATCTAGCCAATGGTCATGTATGCATCCACACCATTTATTAATGTATTCACATTGGAATAATACCTGGAATGGGTACAATTCTCCAGCGTGAATACAGTAAGCAATCAAAATTCAAAAGGGCATCACGCATCAATCTTTTGAGGGGTCACCAACTAGTGACACTCCTGGCAGATTCAGTGCACTAGACGAACAGTGGTTTCATTAAATCAAACATTAAATCAAGTGGAACATACAATTTCACTGAGTCTCTTTTGAAAATATAAAAAATATATGAAAAAAAATACAAGACTATAAAAACAACTATAGTGTGCCACTTACACAATTGCAGCTCTTGATTGTTAATCAAACTGATCGCAATTTGAACTGAAATTTAAAGTCCTTAGAAATCTCACATTATCACTGTTGTGTTTTGTGACCATATTGAAAATACTCAGGCAAGTTGAGGCAACTGTAACATTCTCTATCATGCTGTGCATACAGATGGCAGGAACACTATATGCTTAAACGCTAAATGAAACTTAAAAATGGCAGCATCAATAAAAGTCTTCCTCATATTTTTCCACTCATGTGAATTTAAATAGTTTTTCCATTTTCACATCACAGAATTCCCAATAAGCTGTGAAAATTCCAATCGTTGTTTAAAAGCATGCTTTACTTGAAAAAAACTAAATCACCCATTACGCTTTTGGACCATACCTCATACAAGTACTTGACTGGGCTCTTTAATTAAAAGTTGTTAATTTTCTCCTGCTTATTATCAATGCGATCATTTTTAGCCACGCAGAACTAATGCCGGAAAGTTCTTTTCATTATAATCATAATAAGCTTTGCTTTTTGTTCTCTACCTTTTATCTGTGCTGTGGGGCTAGATTATAAGCACCAATTACTTTGACTTTTGTTGATGAATGTGAGTGCATGTGTGTGTGCGATTTGTGTGGGTGGGGTAGGATGTAATGAAAGTGAATTGTTGTATAGATATGATTTATGCAGTTATATCCATCTTGTTTATGATAACATTAATGATATTTGCATAGCATTTTAGATTAGTGAGGTAAACATTAGCTTTCTCAGCCAGAACCTCCTTAATGCAGGATTGGTTTAATCACTGGTTAAATTAATGGTCTGGTTCAGGACATACATATATACATATACAGTATATATATATATACAGTATATATATATATATATATATATATATATATATATATATATATATATATATATATATATATATATATATATATAAACTGTATGAGTGATAGAGACTTCTGAACAGTATCATAAAACAATTTTAGCAGTGATGCCCTCTAGATTACTTGAAACGGAGGAGTTTAAATTGATTCAGTTCACTGAGTCTACACACAAGTTTCAATTGTAAAATTAAGAATATAAAATTTAGTTCTAATATTCAGTTGGCTAGGCCTACAAATACCCTTTGACAAAAATGCTTTCTTTACATTTTAATATTTGAACATCTCAATGTATATCAATTAACGGTAACACTACAATAAGGTTCATTAGTTAAACCATGTATTAACTAACATGAACTAACAATAAGGAATACATTTGGTACAGTATTTATTAATCTTTGTTAATGTTAGTTAATAAAAATACAGATGTTCATACCCTGAAGAAGGCTGTTTGTGCCGCTACGCGTGGGTTGTTTTTTCCCCATGTCTTTTAAATTTTCTATTATGAAATAGCCAGTCAAATAAAGGCTTTTTATTAATTCCTAAGAAGAGTGCCTTGGATTTCCTTCGAACAGATGTTCATTGTTTGTTCATGTTAGTTTACAGTGCATTAACAAATACAACCTTTGATTTTAATAACGTATTAGTGGAATATTAACTAAGAAGAATACATGCTGAAGAAGTATTATTCATTCTTAGTTAATGTTAACCAAGGTAGATGACTAATGTTAACTAATGAACCTTATTAGGGCCCAAGCCTTGAAAAGGCGAAGGCCCTATTGTTTTCCTAAGGATTATTATTATTATTCTTCCGCACTATTATTAGGGCCCAAGCCATGAAAAGGCGAAGGCCCTATTGTTTTCCTAAGGATTATTATTATTCTTCTTCCGCACTATTATTAGGGCCCAAGCCTTGAAAAGGCGAAGGCCCTATTGTTTTCCTAAGGATTATTATTATTAGGGCCCAAGCCTTGAAAAGGCGAAGGCCCTATTGTTTTCCTAAGGATTATTATTAGGGCCCAAGCCTTGAAAAGGCGAAGGCCCTATTGTTTTCCTAAGGATTATTATTAGGGCCCAAGCCTTGAAAAGGCGAAGGCCCTATTGTTTTCCTTAGGATTATTATTATTATTCTTCTTCTTCCGACTTATTATTATTATTATTTTACTACCTTTTGGGCACTTTTGGGGCCCTTAACGTGCTCGAAAACTCTTGAAACTTTGCACACGGGTCAGAACCCGCGGCCATCAGGGCCGGGCTGAAGCTGGTACCCGGGCATGGCAGGGGGGCTCGACAGCGCCCCCTGGAACGAGATTCGAAAACATGTCCATATATCAAACGGTTCGGTTCATATATACTTCATGCTCTTACTTTTTACCCCAGCCCAACAGGAAGTCGGCTATTTAAGGTTGTTTGTTAAACGCATGCAATGGAATTTAAAGTACTTCTCCTAGAGAATTCAAAGAAATGCCACGAAACTCGGTCAGCATGAAGTCAAGACATTGAGGATGAAAAATTGCCAGGGGATTTTTGATATCTCGAACGGTTTGGCCGTGGCGAGGAAACGAATTTATGGCGAGAAACGTGAAACAGCAAGTGTGTTATAACTTCAGCATACATTAGCTGATCTTAAGGAAACTTCACCAGTGTGTTCGCTGTAAGAGGCCGATCACATGGATGTGACTATTGTGAGTCAACGTTATAGCGTTATTAACTTTTTCGTTAAATGTCATTTAAATAAACGAATATTCGATTTTTATGAGCCCAAATATTCGAATGCAATATTTTTGAAAAATGCCCATCCCTAATTAACATACAGACTTCCAGTGTTGGGAAGGATACTTTCAAAACATATTTCGTTGCAGAATACATGACTGGCAAAACCAGCAAAAGTAATGATTATGAATATGTAAAATATAACAAGGAGATATTTTAATTGTTTATTAATAAATAAGTGTTTTCTTTGTCATTGTCGGCTAAGATGAAGTTGACAATGCTGACTCGCGATCTTCAGTAGCCTAGTGAACGCGCCAGAGAGAAATGTACATTTACATAAGCAGAGAGCAGTCTGTAGTCTGTTTTCTTTCGTTTTGAATTGTTCAGTTTAAAAGTAGACATGTGAGGCAAGTAGACTACCTTATATGCTGAGTTTCGGTTCATTTATGAGACGAGCTCCAGTTCACGCGCCGGCGTGATTATCTCGTTATTAATGTTTCGTGATTATCTCTATATTGTCTGCTATATTTACATCTTATTTATTAAATACAGGCAATAGGTTGATGAAACATTGATTAAAATTAAGATACAATTAATACAAAACGAAATTCACTTTAAAGAAAGGTTTTGTGCTTTCTGTTTGATGTCTTTGTGAAAGTTTTAAAGCATCTTTTAGTGCCGCTTTCAGAGCGCTCACGTCCGTAACGGAGAACACGTCCATAACATTGTTTTTCCTCATAAATGCGAACACGAAAAATAAAATAAAATGAATATTTTATGTTATGTGGAGACAGAGACACCCACATTAAAAATGATTCTAAATTTAAATGATCTCATATATGTGGCTATTGTGATTCACGATCATAGGCCCTGTCCAAAATGGTACACTTCATATGAATTTTCGGTCTTGTGTACTTATTTCATGTGTCCGTGAAATCCATGGGACCGTAGGGCGACAGTGAAAGCGGGGTTAGGTTTTTGCACGTCGTGCACAGTAACCCTAAAGGCACCGGGGTGGCAGTGCCACCGGCTTGTTTATATATATATATATATATATATATATATATATATATATATATATATATATATATATTTATATATATATATATAGCTGCGAGCAGCGACGAAGGGCCAAAGCCGGCGGAACCGCCACTCCGGTGCCTTTAGGTAACTAAAGGCACCGGGGTTGCGGTGCCACCGGCTTGGGCCCGCAATCGCTGCTCGCAGCTATATTTATTATTATTTTACTACCTTTTGGGCACTTTTGGGGCACTTAACGTGCTCGAAAACTCTTGAAACTTTGCACACGGGTCAGAACCCGCGGCCATCAGAGCCGGGCTGAAGCTGGTACCCGGGCGTGGCAGGGGGGCTCGACAGCGCCCCCCTGGAACGGGGTTTGAACACTTGGTCCATAAATCAAACACGCTTGCATGTAATAATAAAAGAGGAAACGAAATTATGGCGAGAAACGTGAAACAGGAAGTGTGTTATAACTTCTGCATACATTAACTGATCTTGATGAAACTTCAGCAGTGTGTTCGCTGTAAGAGGACGATCACATGGATGTGACTATTGTGAGTCAAAGTTATAGCGCCACCAACTGGCAGCAGGAAGTGTGTCACTTTCTAAATGCTTTGAAATCACCCTCTTATTTTTACCCGATTTGCTTCAAACTTTATGTGTATAATGTAAACACACGGCAGATGTAGACCTGTGAAAGGATTATTGATATCTTAGATACTGTTGCCGTGGCAACGCATCAAACTTTATTATTCTTTGTTGATGCTTTTGAGACTCTTAACATGCTTGAAATTGCATGAAACTCGACAGACACATCACATTTATTAGCCAGTAGACATGTGCAAAGTTTCAGAAATGGGCGTGGTGCAGGGGCTCAGTAGCGCCACCTTTTGACAAACATGGGGGTGTTAGTTTTATAGTTTTACCTACAATCATACAGCTCGGTACGCATATTGTTCAGATCAAGCCGGACAACTTTCTAATTAACTGTCATTAGCTCAGACCAACAGGAAGTCAGATATTTTGGTTTGAACGTGGATGTTTTGTAGAATTTTCTCTTCCTCTCTCTCTGACCCTTCGTCTCTCCGTGTGTTTGAGGGGAGGGGGATTTGATGCTGAGTGAGAATGCCTTTATTTTTGTTTTTCAAGGTTTTGGGGCCCTTAACGTGCTCGAAAACTCTTGAAACTTTGCACACAGGTCAGAACCCGCGGCCATCAGGGCCGGGCTGAAGCTGGTATCCGGGCGTGGCAGGGGGGCTCGACAGCGCCCCCTGGAACGAGATTCGAATACTTGTCCATATATCAAACATGCTTGCATGTAATAATATGAAACTCGGTACATATTTAGATCTCATCTCACAACTTTCGTGCTCTAAGTTTTACGACAGCTCAACAGGAAGTCAGCTATTATGGGTTGTTTGGAAAATGCATGCTTTTATTTTTGATATATGTCTCCTAGAGAATTAATCCAAACACCACGAAACTCGGTCAGCATGAAGTCAAGACATTGAGGATGCTAAATTACGGACGGATTTTTGATATCTCGAACGGTTTGGCCGTGGCGAGGAAATGAATTTTATGACTAAAAAAGGACACAAAGTGTGTTATAACTTTGCTAGTTTTACCTACAGTTACAAAACTTGCCACGAATTTTGTTCTCATCAAGACGATCAATTTTCTAATTTAAAGTCATTAGCTCTGAGCAACAGAAAGTCAGATATTGTAGTTTGAATGGATTTATTGTGCCCCCTGCCATTCTCTGTGAGTGTGTGTGTCTGTGTGGGGAGGGGAGGGGAGGGGAGGGGAGGGAGGGTTGATGTCTGTGTTTATGTGTGTGTGTGTGTGTGTGTGTGTGTGTGTGTGGCAAGGTTATTATAGTTTTGCTTTTTTAAATTAGTTTAGTTTTAATATCGTTTTCAATTTTGCTTAAAATTTCAGTTTAGTTTTAGTTCGTTTCATTAATGGTTTTGTTCGTTTTAGTTTAGTTTTTATTTTGCAAACACATTTCTATTTAGTTTTTATTTTATTTAGTTTCAGTTTTAGTAATTATAGTTTAGCAGAGCAAGCAGTACACTTCCAGTGTAGACCAAAGAAAGAAGTTTAATTTAAGTTTAATGTTTGCACAGATAGTTAACTCTTGTGCAGACATCTTAATAATAAAAACAAAACAATGGTTTGAGATTGAACAAAGCACCAAATGGAACTTAAAAGTATACAAGAAAATGTTATTTCTTGACCAGAGTGAGGGAGTGTGTGTGTGTGTGTGTGTGTGTGTGTGTGTGTTGTGTGACGTGTCCTGGTATTTCATAGCCTACATTGCAGGGAAATGTCTCCACAAGGATAATATTAGTATTAGCACTAGCAGTAAATGTTTTGTACAGATAAAAAACAGCACCTTTCAGCCTTTATGAAAACATGACATCTCAAACATACATTAGCCTAGAACAATAAGTTGTTTTGTGCTTGACGAACTTGTTTTAGTGTTGCACACGCGTCTCGAAAATGAAATGGCATTCTAAAAATGCAGCGCTCAAGTTAAAAGAAGTCCAACTTGCGTCTTATTACCTCGTGTTATTTCCCATTCCACCGCAAAAGATGAATCCTTTATGAACAGCCGCTTAGGACTAGCGATGTGTTCTACGTTACGGTCCTTCATTGAGCGTGTCGCACTCGCAGGACAGCGGTTAATCGCCTCAGCAACTTCACGCGTATGAAGCGTCAAATCAGACATTTCCCTAAACAGCCACAGGTCAGATTTTTCCGCTGAGGTAAAGAGTTTATTAATCACGAAAACGATTATTTATTTTTGCTAATTATTATTTTATTTCAGTTAGTTTTTCAGTAACTGTTGTTAGTTTCGTTTAGTTTTAGTTTTTCATTTATTATGAATTTTTTATTTTATTTCAGTTTACGAAAATGATTTTTGACCAATAGTTTTAGTCTTAGTTTCAGTTTTCGTTTACGAAAATAACCTTGGTGTGTGGGCAGCTGTATGATTTTTCCTGCATTAAAGGATAAAGAAATCTCTAAGTCCTTGTCTTTTTGCATACTAATTTTGCATTTTTTTAATGACAAAATATGCATATAACCCCCATCTTTTAAATGTATGTTTTGCTTTAAATAAAAGTAAGATTGTATCGGTAATTGAAGCTGAATTAATTTAAAATTCATGTGCTATATTTAAATATATTTTTTTTCCTTTTGTAATTTTAAAACCTCATTCTCATCTGAATTACAAATATATTTTTTTCTGTATAAAATAATACTCTGATTAAAAAAGAGACATCAAAAGTGTTTTTAGTCAATGTAGAATGTGTAACTTAAAAATAAACAGATTAGTGCTCTGTTTGAGGACAATCCTGTGTGGGGAGGTGGCAGGGGGATTTCTCTATTGGGTAAGATTTAATTTAAATTATTGTTTTTCAAGGTAGCATTCTAATCTGGTAAAGCAAGTAATATTCTCTGTATCTTTATATAAATATACACATATATATATATATATATATATATATATATATATATATATATATATATATATGTATATATATATATGTATATATATATATATATATACATATATATATATACATATATATATATATATATATGTATATATATATATATGTATATATATATATATATATACATATATATATATACATATATATATATACATATACATATATACATATATATATATATATATATATATATATATATATATATATATATACATATATATATATATATATATATATATATATATATATATATATATATATATATATATATATATATATGTGTGTGTGTGTGTGTGTGTATATATATTTATAGCTACGAGCAGCGATTACAGGCCCAAGCCAGTGGCACCGCAACCCCGGTTATAGCGCCACCAACTGGCAGTAGGAAGTGTGTCACTTTCTAAATGCTTTTGACAAAAGTGGGGGGGGGGGTTAGTTTTATCTATAGTAACAAAACTCGATATGTATATTGTACTCTTCGAGCCGGACAACTTTCTAATTTACTGTAATTAGCTACGACCGAAAAGAAGTTAGATATTTTGGTCTGAATGTGGATTTTTGGCAAAATCAGCCTCTGATTTTTTACCCACTCCTCTTAAGTGGTTTATTTAATTCCAACCAAACTTTTTCAACATGATGAAAATACATTAAAGAAGCTAAATTGTGAATGGCTATTGAATATCTCAAATTGTTTTGCTATGGCGAGGGATTAAAGTCATGTCAAAAAAGTAAACACTAAAAGCCTCATATCTTCTAAAAAAATAATTATACACCATTTATTTCTAGATAAATTTATACAAATATCAGAACTAAACCCATTTTATTCTTGTTTTCAATTTAAGAATAATGTACAAGTTTAAAAACAGCCAGAATGCGCTATTCAGTTAAAAAATAAATACATCAATACATAGGGCTATACTGCCCTCTTGTGTCCAAAATGATATCAACTCAGTAGCCTAAATAAAACTTTTTATTAGGTATGGCTATTGTAATTAAATATAAATATATTAGGTATGTGGCTGTGAGGATCTTTTCCCACCGGTTGATCGACGTGTGACACCAGCGAGGGCTTTTAAATCGCTAATATAAAAGTGAAAGTAAAGGACGTCCGCACGGACATTTATAGTGGTGGCGCTCGCAGTGCGCTCGAATGAATTTCTATGGAAGTAGAAATGAAAAAACGTTCGCTCTGTTTTGCTCGCTCGTCGCCTTGGACGTGCACCGTTATGAATGCCAGTGCAGCCGCATACTTTTTAGTGTCACTTTAAAATTAGCGCCATATCGGGGGCCGATTGCTTCCGGTTTTCAGGGAAAACACAACAACAAATGAGTAAATGAAAGATTCGCTTAAATAGGCGCTTTTACACAAAATATTCCGTCATCATTTTTTTCAGTCAGCTCTTCACTCTCGTGATTAATGAATTTTGACTCCTGTTACTGATCTTTGCTGCAACTTTCGTTTTGCTCACAATTTAGTAAGCAAACACATTCAAGTTTTAATTGCAGTGACTAAATGATTTTATTATACACACACCAAATTGACGGTGGGGGGCCATGGTATATTTAAATCTGCATATTGTAATATCTGCTGGGCACCCCTAGTCTAGTCTTATTAAATGTATGCTTCATCTTTCATTTTTAATTTGTAAATTTGATCAACAAATTCAATTATTTAGAATAATAAGACACTATATGGCTGTTACTCTAGGTAGGGGTGATCAAATTAAATCGTTTACACTGAAAAATAACAATGCATTAAATAATGTTATGAGATTGTTTTAAATATGAGTTAATGAACAATCGTTGGAAAGAATAATACTTTTAAACAACACTAAACCGTCATTAGGTGTCGCCAGGCGACCGTCTTAATGAGCGAGTCATTGATTCATTCGTTCAAACGATTCGTTCGAACGACGGAGTCATTCATGAATGAGACAGGATGTTTATGGATTGGTCATTGAATATTTGAGTCAATCGATTCGTTCAAAATGCTGAATCATTGTGTCTCTTACAGCGACAAGAGTTTAACCCTTGTTCAAGTTTAAGGCCTTGTCTTTTTGTATATATATATCTTTTTTTTTATTATTCCAAAATATGCATACAACCCATATATTTTAAATGTATTGTTTCCTTTAAATTAAATTAAGATTGTATGTTTGGTCATTTAACCTGAATGAATTTAAAATGAATGTGCTATATTTCAGATTAATATATTTGTTTTCCTTAATTTTAACTAACACTAACTTTATTCTCATCTGAATTATAAATAATTTATTCATGTATAAAATAAAAACACATTTGAATTTTCTTTCTTAATCAATGTAGAATGTGTAATTGAAAAATAAACAGATTAGGGCTATGAGGACAATAAATGAAAATCAATGCGATATGGTGAATGTCCAAAAGATGGCACCCACAGACTGTTTTTAAATGGGGTTGGATAAATATTTTTTGCTTTTAAACAGTGTGTGTGGGTGTGTGTGGGTGAGATTTTGGTTGGGGGACAGTTGTAGGTTACAGTTTGACAAGAGTTTATAGTTTGACAAAAGCACTTTGTTGTGTTTTATTGCGAGTGTACACAAATATAAGTAAACACTTCGCAGTTTGAATGATGTCCTCTATGAACAAAATGATAGAGTATGTTTTTATGTGTAACAATTGAATTGCACCCGCACCTCACCCACACACACACACACACACACACACACACACACACACACACAAACACATATTGGAACGTAAGTGAAGTACAAAGCCTATAATAAAGAATAGTTTAGCATCCAAATACATCGCAAATGTTGAAACAGTTTTATTCTAATGAGAGAGTTACGTGAGCCCAACACCACTTACTTTCACTTTCGCTTTAAAATATTTCGGTTATTTCTTAATTATATATTTTTTTATTCTTGTTCTGTTCTGAATATCATTAAATTTAAAGGATTGCTTGTGGAATATTTTGAGTGTATCATCAAATCAGAATAATTCTCTCGGGTTAGTGATTTCCTAGTTATTTTTTTTATTTTTTTTCATTGTTCTAATCAGGCAAGGCAAATAATAAATAATAAATATATATATATATATATATATATATATATATATATATATATATATATATATATATATATATATATATATATTTGTTTTTATATATTTATATATATATATATATATATATATATATATATATATATATATTTATTTATTTATTTGTTTATATATATATATATATATATATATATATATATATATATATATATATATATATAATATATATATCGTCGCTGTCCGATGAAAACCGCGTATGTCCATTTTGCCGATTTTGAGATTTTTCGACGGATAGAATGTCCAGGTTCATTTCCGTATACAGTATGCTTCACATTATCTAAATGACCAATGAAAAGTTGTGAAATCATGTCATCTGATTTCCACGTATATCCATTTGCTGTCAAAGCTGTCAATCACGCCGCGTATCTCCCGCCCTGTGGAGGCATCTCGCCGGTCTCGTGAAGTTCGTCTCTGGAGGCTCAGCATTGGATAGCCGAATAGCTAACACTGTGAGGTAAAGTATCAGCAAATGTTTTTGACAACTGTTCTCAAGTTTATTATATATTCACAACTGTTATTTACCGGTAAATGGTCTAGATGAAGTAATTGTCCACAGGCTAACTTAGTTCTTCACAGATTAGCTTGCTTGCTAGTATGTAAATAAACTTGGTCTCATTGATAAGATTTATACTTTTTTTTTTTTAGTCAAACTGATCAAATTATAGCGGAGCAGAGGGATGATTTATAACGACAACTTTTGATAATTTTATGAGAAATCTACAGACGCAAACAGACAAAGTGTAGTAAAATAAAGACCTAAATGTGTATTTCAGACTTTTTTTCACCACAAGTCTGAAAGAAGACATGTTATTGAAGACAAATATCCCAAAATCTCAAAATTGACTGATAAAAAAACCCCGATGTTTTTGCCTGCCGTGCCTCGCCTTAATAAACTGAGCGTAGCCTATTCAGCTGTCATCTGAAACCCGACTTGGTCATTCTAATTAATGATCGGAAGAACGCGTATCGACCACCGTTACTGTAAAATATGCACGTATGTCCATTTAAACTTGATTTTGGTAAAATGTGTATTATATCATTACACTGGCAAGAATATGGTTACATTTAAAGATGCCGGACCAAGTATGACAATGCTACGTTCAACTGCTGTGAAATGACGCTGTTTTTTTCACTTCCTGAAAAGTAACCGTTTTGGACATACGTGAGTTTCATCGGGCAGCGACGATATATATTATATAAATATAGCTGCGAGCAGCGATGAAGGGCCAAAGCCGGCGGCACCGCCACTCCGGTGCCTTTAGGTAACTAAAGGCACCGGGGTTGCGGTGCCACCGGCTTGGGCCCGCAATCGCTGCTCGCAGCTATATTTGTAAAGTGTTACCCAACAGCTAATGTATTCCTAGTCATTTAAATTTCTGAAGTATTCTCCAGTTGTCCAAAATAGTAAACGTTTTTCCTCGGTTTATACTTCTTGTACTTGTCAAGGAACTTGTCATATCGATTTTTGTCTGGCCTCTAAGAGCTTGCCTTGAGATATAAGCCTAAAAGACATATTAGGCCATCTTCATGAGGCAGTTTTCTATATTCATCCACAGCCTCCCGCAATTGATCAGTTACAGTGACATGTCCCACGGTGTCTTTGTTTCTATGGATTTCTTAGCCGGAGGGAAGCTATTGATGAAGATGACAAATCAAACTAAGTTCCAAGCTTGTATTATTGTTTCTACCAGAGGGTAGAGAGAAACATCTGTGCTATAAGACAGGAGCAAGAGTGAGCTCTTATTGACTTGTTTTGCCTGCAAGGTCACTGTTCAGCTGCGCAGACAACAATAAGGATGGTCTTGCCACTCCTTGACAAGTCACTCTGGCTGAATCAATTAAATTGTTTAAGGGAATATAATAAAGCATAAGTTAATGCACTATTAATCTGCTTTGCAAAATGCCAGATTGAGAATCAAGGTGAAAAACATGTGGCCTGAAATATTTCAAAGTATGTATTACATTTTCTTCTTTTATTTGTCAATTTGTTTTTTGTATTGCAAAAAAAGAAGCAGCTTTGTACACAGCTGACACATTCAGGTATGTACAGCAAAAAAAAAATCAATAAAAAAAAGCTGCTAAAAAGATTTATGAAATGAAATTCAACAGAATTATTCTACTAGCTCCAAGTTCCTGTAAGTTTAAGAGGAAATAAATATGAAATTATAACCAAGGAAGGCACTCGCATGTTCAAACAACTGCCTCTTTTTCGGTACAATCATAACACCCTTTACCCGAGTAATTATCAAGAGCACTTAGTATTGATGAACATATTTAAATGGTTATTGAATCTAGTGTTGCAAACAATGTACTCCTTTCAATGACAAAAATCTACACTTTACCTTGCAGCATTTTATATTTTTTGGACCTCTACAGTTTGTGAGTTTTAATTTCATGCACTGCATACCACAATCTCATCTAGAGCTGCTGCCAGTCGAAATGATTTGCAATTAGACCATGCACAGTACGCTTTTCTTCATTGTCTAAAGAATCTCTCGACACATCATAGTTGCACAAGCCCTTGACCAACATGTGTAGCTGCTACAAATCACACAAATGGAACCTAGTCAAACAGGAAGGGAGAACGAGAAAGGTTAACTGATTAAAATAAGACCATTACAATTCCTCAAAATATCTGTGTTTCATGGATTTTAAAAAAGGACATATAGGTGAATAAGTAATGACAAGATTTGAACAGATACTCAAGCTCCTGACCAACATAGCCATGCAAGTGTACAATAACTTTCTTAATTAGTACTTTTCAAAATAGTGGACATTTGGTGGCTACCAGTCACAGCGATTTTGTGGAGCAAGACAAAATATGTTGATCCAGGAACAACATTCCTAAAATTTAGTCCTAACCCTATTCCTACTTCATAAACCTAACACTACCCATAACTTATCTGATAAATGATAGGTGGATAACACTAATGTAGAAGCACCTAACCCTGGTTGTAAGCCTAAACTTGACATTAAATGTAAACTTATCCCTCAAATCTGATGGGTTGATTGGAATGTTGTTCCAGGATCAACAAAGATGTTGATCCAGGAACATAGTTGTACTTGTTGAAATCACCGGTGTCAATCGCACAACGGCCAAGATGCAATGATGCATGATCCATGATGCAACACTTGTCTATAGCATGCTGAATACTTGCATGCATCAACTAAACATTTCCCAGACATATCCAGAGTGTACGCACTTTTGCACTGTTAACCCTTCTGCTTCTTTAATGATGTACTCCCAGTGACAGGGCCTCACATCACTTGGCAGAGCAGACTAATTCATTCATCAGATGTGAGAGTAATGCACTGATACTGCTCTTTAATTAGATGTAGCTCATAAATTCTCACAATTAATTGGCCGGTGAGAAGGTTTATGGATCTGCATGGTATTGAGACTTCGAGAGTAAGTATGGATAAAGGTAAGAATTGTCAACATGAATGCATGTACAAAATACAAAAAAGAGGTACAAATAATTTAATTATGGCATGAAAGATCACATTAATTAGCACTAATTGAAGAGAAAGTTAAGTTGCACAGGTTCAGCCATGTACACAATTGCTAACAAGAGAGATTTGCTAATATTGAAGTTCAAAGGTGAACAAGGTTTAATTTGAAAGTAGAAATTCAGTGCTTTTTCTTAGTTCACTCTAAATTGAAATTACGTTTCCATTAAATCGTAAATAACGACACTGGTGTGGTTATGCAAACCTTATGATGGTTGACTGCTTCTTTGTTGCTCAAGAACTTGTAATTTGCTGTAAATTTTGATATGTACATCCAAAGCCAAAATTCTGAAAACTTTATTAAAGGATAGTAAATAAAAAAAAGTCTACATGTGACATGCACAAAAAGTCTTTTGGAAAAAGTATGGATATATAGCAGGGGGGGAAAAAGTGTATAATGGCTTGAAAAATAAAAGTTTGGAAACAGATAGGCTAAGGTACAGATCAAATAAACTATATAAACTTTTTTGGTATTCATACTAGGGCTGTCAAACGATTAAAATATTTAATCGCATTAATGTCATAGTTAACTCGCGATTAATCGCAATTATTTTTATCTATTCTAAATGTCTCTTGATTTCTTTTTGTCCCATAATTTTTTCTCATTTTAATGCTCTTATCAACATGGAAAAGTGGATCGGCTTGCTTTGTGCAAATGTTTTTTATTGAAAACAACATTGGCATATACTGTGTTCAATTTCACACTAACATTCTCACTTGGAGAATAATCTCTCAATGTAACACTGTCCATTAATAAAAGGGTGAAAGAAATACTGACGAGGTCCTGATATTGACGAGGGGGCAGAGAATTCGCATCAGCTGTGTGTGTGTGTGTGTGAGAGTGTGTGTGTGTGTGTGTGTGTGTGTGTGTGTGTGTGTGTGTGTGTGTGTGTGTGTGTGTGTGTGTTGTGTGACGTGTCCTGGTATTTCATAGCCTACATTGCAGGGAAATGTCTCCACAAGGATAATATTAGTATTAGCACTAGCAGTAAATGTTTTGTACAGATAAAAAACAGCACCTTTCAGCCTTTCAACCTTCATGAAAACATGACATCTCAAACATACATTAGCCTAGAACAATAAGTTGTTTTGTGCTTGACGAACTTGTTTTAGTGTTGCACACGCGTCTCGAAAATGAAATGGCATTCTAAAAATGCAGCGCTCAAGTTAAAAGAAGTCCAACTTGCGTCTTATTACCTCGTGTTATTTCCCATTCCACCGCAAAAGATGAATCCTTTATGAACAGCCGCTTAGGACTA
Source organism: Tiaroga cobitis (assembly GCA_030578255.1). Lineage (NCBI taxonomy): Eukaryota > Metazoa > Chordata > Actinopteri > Cypriniformes > Leuciscidae > Tiaroga > Tiaroga cobitis. Next base: position 36,057,445 of record CM060606.1, read on the forward strand.
GCGATGTGTGTGTGTGTGTGTGTGTGTGTGCTTGGCCATCAAGTGGTATTTCAGACTGGACGTGCTGCGATGATGATAGCTCAGTTCACAACGACAAAACACACAGATCACTTTGGTCTTGTCAATGGAACTTTTTGCAACTTTTTAAAAGTAAACTTTCCATTCAGAATCTTATTGGCATCCATTTCGGCGTCTCGCGCTCGCCATCCACTCAAAGCGTAACGTTAACCTACTATTTGGCCGGCTCGCAAGCCCAAACAAGTGTGTGCGGCACGCCTGTTGTTTTGTTTACAGTCTAGCTAGATCCGCTTGCGCTTTGGTCGACGAAGCAACAAAACATCCTCGCGCGGTGCAAGCCATTGAAATGAATGGGTTTCATAGCGCAGCGCCGCGTCCTGTGGCAAACGCATGTGAAAAAAACTACAAAGTTTGCTAGGCCAAAAAGGCCGTTAATCGCGCGATAAAAAAATGTACGCCGTTAAAATGGGTTTGCGTTAACGCCGTTAAAAACGCGTTTAACTGACAGCCCTAATTCATACATTTTTGACTATTGTGGGATGCAGAAGGATGAAAAATTAAATGCCTGAACTTCATTCATATTAAATAATGCTTAGTATGTGAATTAATAATACTGTTCTAAAGTTTTAGATACTTTCCAAAAGAAATACATCAGAAGAACGTTAACGTGAATATGCTAATTAAAATCAAAACACATTGATTATGATGTATTTCACAGGATATTGCACTGAACCACAACTAATCAATATACATTAGTCCAAGGGTTTCATTTCAGTTTCCATTTAATTGTTGTTAAAAGTCATTAAAGGGATAGTTCGGCCAAAAATGATATTTAACCCATGCATTACTCACCCTCAAGCCGTTCGAGATGCATATGTCAATCTTGTTTCAGACGAACACATTTTCAGTTATTTTAGAAAATGTCTTAGACCCTTCAGTGGATATAATGTGAAGCAATGGGGTCCACCTCCTTCAAGTCCCAAAATGTGCATACATCCTTCACAAAAGTAATCCATCCGGCTCCAGGGGATAAACGAAGGCACAACAGTTCCTACTCTACGTCTTACCTCGTACGCCGACTTCCATCACCCGTGAACGCGCGTCGATCGTTGCCGGAAGTCAGATATTTTCATTTATAAAGTTTTAAATATGTATATTTTTACGACAAAACCGCACGGATTACCCTCAGAAGGCCTTCGTTTATCCCCCTGGAGCCGGATGGATTACTTTTGTGAAGGATGTATTCACATTTTGGGACTTGAAGGAGGTGGACCCCATTCCTTCACATTATATCCACTGAAGGGTCTAAGACATTTTCTAAAATAACTGAAAATGTGTTCGTCTGAAACAAGATTGACAGATGCATCTCAAACGGCTTGAGGGTGAGTAATGCATGGTTTAAATATCATTTTTGGCCGAACTATCCCTTTAATTGTATTCATTGTGCCATACAAAAAATTTAGCAAATTTAAAATTGTTCTATTTATTTGGATCTTTTGCACCTTATCTGGATATTCAGATGAGATCCAACTAATAAATGATAAAGTTTGTAAGGAACTAAGCTAAAAGGCAAACAAGTTCTTCGCTATGTTGGCCTATGGCTAAAAACAGCCTACCAGCTTCCCTTCATCTCAAAACACCACAAAAGCTGTTGGCACACATCAGTGAAACAGCTGACCACAATAATACAGACTGGCATTTACATGTGTAGCTGTCTTGAGCTGAATGAAACAGCACACAGCAATCTTCAACTGATTATTTCAAGTCATTAAACATCTTATCTAGTTGCATGTTTGTTCTTAAATTGCCAAGCAAATGTCATTTGTTTTGGCATTTGAAGAACTTTTTCTCCATATTCATGACACGCAGTTATATCACGGGAGATAAATTATGATTTTCTTGTTATACCATTCTGAAGACAATCAAAGGAACTTATCTCAATGCATTTGCTTAATATTGTTGCGCAGTTAAGGATTTACTGCAGTTTTACTTCAGCCTTTCCCTAATAAAAAGAAAGTTTAATAACTCCATAAATGCATTCCGGTACTTTTTTGCAGAGCGTTAACAAGTTATGAAGCTGCTCAGACAGGAAGGAGCAGAAGGAATGCCAAGATAGCTTTGAGTAACATGATACAGAGGCACAGATGATTATAATGGGAATCATAATGTACGTGACATCTTTATTGGAGTTCTCAATTTCCCCACGGCCACAATAAACATGATTCTCAAGGGACCCTCTTGCTTAATGTGCAGGCAGAGCAGCTCGGAGCCCAAGTCACAAAGAAGTGCTATAAAACAAAGATGCAGAGCTGTCTTAGAAGATGAAAGGACAATCCAGAAATCACAGAAATGTGTACAGTTTCTGCAACTCTCTGCTGTATCCCGTAAGACATCAGGCATTTCTTCAGATAGTATTGTGCATTGGAGTGTACCGGTGAAAATGAATTATCCACGACCTTAATTGTCCCCCTGCTGGATTGATATGCATATGAAACTGCTGAGCCCACTAGATGATTAAGTCCTACAAGGGTGTACATTTACCCCCCAGTGTATTTGAAAGCTTGTCAGGCAGTAATTCTATATTGCTTTGCCAATTAAAAGATCTGATTAGATATGGAGTTTTTAATTAGAATGCCTTAAAATGCCATCAGGACTTTTTGGAATGGCTGTTCAAATACATAAAAGAATGAAAAGGGATCCTGAGGCCAGTTGGTGTGGTATAAGAACAATAACTATCAAATGCTGGACTTGCTCAATGAAAATGCATTTACCAAAATGAGGGTTTCACAATGGGCACTCATTTTGGACATTCCTTTACATCTAAAACTTATGATAATCTGCTGGAACCTCGTCTTGCGAAGCCAAACTGTCGACTGAATAAAATTAATGTAACGCCGCAGCTGTCATCACAGTATATAACTATTATTCAACACAGAATCATTGGAAAAACGGTACCTGTGGCAACATTTTTGCACAGCGCAAAATACGTACACAAAGTAGCCTACATATCACTGCCGTTTCTAAAAGACGCAGTAAAACAGCAAGCACTTTTAATCGTTTCCACATACAATTATGATTACAGGGGCAGATTATGGATTAATAAAGACTTTTTCAAGTGGCTCCTTGCACAATTAGGTTATGACCTCAATATTTTGAAGTTTGCGTCACTTAACCAGCTCCATATAATCAGTTTTACTGACTTACTAAGCTTGCTCAGTAGCTCGGCTGGTACAGAATTATACTTGTGATACGGAGATACATTTTGTGATACATTTTTACGGTTGCGTTTTAGTGTCGCATTTGCTTTTGTAAACACTATAGGGTAGGTTTAGTGTAAGTGTACCATATTTTAAAACGTGCTGAAGCATTAATCTTTTAGCTACACTCACCGGACATTTCAATCCAGAACTGCAGTGATACGTAGCCTAGACTCCGACATAATAAAACGTTGCCATATTCACGTTCATCTGTTCCGGGGATTTTTTTTTTTTTTATAAACTATCTAATTATCTTGCTTACCTGGAACTAATGCTCACTTTATCTACCTAGTGCCAGACGGACAGATTTACTACTTTAGAATCAAGCATGTTTAACAGTCTTTAGGATGAATGCTTTTAATACTAACAATTCATAAATATTGACTGAAAATCCATCCTGCTCCCTTCATTCCCTCAAATCATTCAGTGCTTTCAGAATTCATTCCCCTACTTGCAATGGCTCCAAATGTTATTGTCATGAAATCATGGACACTTTATCAAGTGAGCAGAATGGAGCATTTTACCTTGTTTCAATCCTAGAATTGTCAATGCACAATAACCACCCAGTTTCTCACTTTATAAAATCCTCTGGATTATACACAAAAAATATTCAGTATCTGGAAAAGTGTCATAAAATGTCAGGCTCAGACAGAGTGACTGAAGCGAGACCTTAAAGTAAAACGATTAAAAGGTATTAACATGCCAAAGGTGAAATTATAGGCAGTTTAGTATACTGTTATTCCAGAGTTTGTGTTTAGCTAACAGATATTTTCATGCAAGTTTCCTTAAGGAAATACTGTAGCAGTAATTTGGGTGTTACTTCTCTCATTTGCATAGGCTGTGTGGTGTTTACAATGGAAGAAATATTACCAAGGGCATGTGCTCCTGCAAGAAGCTTTCATTACAAGTATCACACTCAGACAGCCGGCTGCCCATTCTTGTGCGTGAAAACCAGTCATTATACTCAGAAAGTCTGTTTGTCTATGTGTGTGGGAGAGAGATAGTGAGAGCGAGACCCACCGGACTCAAATAAACTTTCATCTGTGCCCATTTTGACTGCATACTGTCCACATTTATCTCTTGATGTCAAGCGATTTCGCTAACAGTGCTGCTGGTTAGACCGCTCTAATTGAGGTGAGGACATTACAGGTATATGGCAAATTAACAGGCAGAACTTTGTGCTTTCACTCAAATGTCACGCAGAGATTCACGGAGGCTATTTTAGGTGGCAGTGAGATTAGAATGCATCTAGTTGTCACTGCAGAACTCTGGTTGTTTGCATCAGGATGAAGGCCAGCAATGAATAATGAAATGTCACAGCAGACAGCATTAGCAATGGGCCAAAAAAAGCCCTCGTAGGGATTAACTTCTCTGTATCAGCTAACGCATTAGCTTTCACACCATTACATTAAATTGCATCACAAACAAAATCACGGTGACATCAATCCAGACCCACTGACCCATTACGGAAAATTGCCGTGCTATCATGATCCCATTAACTCCAATTGCACGGGACCACTCGATAAAATCTGTCAGCAGGATTAAAAGTAAAGATTTGCATGAAAATTTGTATAATTTGCTTAAAATGCTGACACATATCTGACACAGGTACCGCCAGATTTTTTGAGATAGGATGAGTAGTGTGATAGACCTTATATGTTTATTATTATGCCCCAGGAAAGGAAATCTGAGGACAGGAAATGAATCTTCCTTTTCCAAGCTACAGTTTCAGGGCTTTGCTTTAAAGGTCATTTCCCTGAAGCTGATGCTGATTTATGGATTGAAGAGAGGTGGAGGTTTTATAAAGTAAAGATGTCGTACAGATAAAATATTAAAGATGAAAGTTTGCCGCACAGCTCGGCTATCAGTTACAGACGGTTGCTTGTGCCTATTCTTCCTTTCAAATGAAAAGCGATTCACTGAAACTACTTTCTTTGAAAAACAACTAGGTACTCGTCCAAAACGTGGGACATTATTCATGAATTCTAGGATGAATTTTCAGTCGCAGATAATCATGGACAGAGTTGTACAGCCAGTAGCTATTTGAAAGATTAGGTTTTGCATGTGTTTAGCTGAAACCTGCATTAAACTTGTAAAAAAAAACCTAGAAGAGCTGAGCATTCAATAAAAAGGCCTTTATCACAAGCTGGCAGTCATTTACTGACTCTTTTGTTGACAAACGCTTTGCTATTGTGTTATTAGAGAAAAATATTGCTGAAGGCTGTCATTTCCCATCATCCTGAATGCAATAGTTCTCAGCATACTGGCAACAACACCATCATACAATACACAGACAAAATTTCAATTTAACAAAACTATATAATGTTTTACATAGTAGATGTAGATACTGCAGATCACTGACACAAGTCATAGACTAACTGACCACTTCCTTGTGTGAGAATTTATACACATTTCTCAGCAATAATAGCATGGAGTAATAATAGCAAGTATTAAATATCATGAAAATGTATTAAAGATCAAGTAACCCCATTTCCTTCAACACATTTAAATAGCACAGCACAAACTTCATTTCAACAATAATTATAGAAAGTAAAGATCAATAACCTCATCAAAAACAGTTCCACCCCTTACCCACCATACTTGGTATCTCCCACCCCCATGATGCAACAGCACAGGTATAAAAAAGCATGATAAAAGTCCATTCCAGTCTTTTACTCAAATCAAGATGGCCGCCACCATGTATGCTGATCCAGGTGATAGTAAACAGTTCGAGAAAAGCTTAACCCTCTGGGGTCTGAGGTGTTTTTGGGGCCATTTGGGATGTTCTGATATGCCCTTACATTTGTGCTTTTTTCAGTTATTTATAAACATGTTAATGGCAAAGGTTAGTGATGGCCAAATGAGGCTTCCTGAACCACTGAGGCTTTCCAGCCCATTGGTTCACCAAAAGGTTCGTTTACCTGAAGCCTCATGAAACAGTGTGCTCCCTAGTGACACCTGCTGTGCAAAGCAATGTATCGCACACAAATCTATTCATCCTGAGCAACCAAATTGTCATGGTGTGGGCACACCCTTTTTCTATTGCCTGTGTATTAAATAAAGTTTTTTACTCTGCTTGTGTTTACCTATGCACACACAACTCACACACACATAACTTTGTATTCAGTAGTTCTTTGGGTTAGTGATGACAGTGAATGCCCCAAATGAGTGTAAAGAAATCACTGAGTGCAGTGCTGACTGAGTGCAATAGTGTAGTGATTATGGAACTGGGAGTACAATTATGTAGTGCTTATGGAACTGGGAGTGGAACAGCAAACTGCAACAGGGATGGGAACATTTTTACTGATTTTTATTTAAAAACAAAAGTTTTTTTACAGTATTTGGATTGAGGCGGTTTCTCTTTTTGGAAACCACCTCTCCAGCCTTAGAAAACACCCTTTCACAGGGCACCGATGATTATAAATGTATACAAACCTTGTTATGAGCAATCAATTCAAAATGCTCCCAGACAGGAGAAGTTCTCCTCTTTCTTGCTGGCTCCATTGTAAGGGCTCTAGGTTTGCCTTTAACGTTTGCACTCTAAGGCTTTCCCTACAGTCTAGTCTTAGAATAATAATAATAATAGCAATAATATATATATATATATATATATATATATATATATATATATATATATATATATATATATATATATATATATATATACAATAATAACACTACTACCAATATATGTATATATATATAGCAACTAGAACTAGATATAGGCTAATTTACTCTAATAATCTACTGAACTATGTATACTTTACTCTAATAATCTAATAATCTACTAAACTAAGTATAATGTAATATAATATATAATACAGGCTATGATATATAATGATAACTATGCTACTACAAACTCGCTACTACAACTCGCTACTCACTACTTCGTACAACCAACACTTCAACACCAATGCAAACGCCTACTGCAAAACCCACGAGAGGCGCGAGGTTTCGAACCACTTTTATCCGGAAGCGATACTCAGAATGAAGCAATGACGTATTCAACACAATCCGAGGCCTCGTTTGTTATCGTCACGTGATTTTCACGGAAACGACACAAGCCTCGAATCGGGGCTTCATCTGGAACGCCCCTTTTTGCTCGACACAAGCTCCGGAGCCTCGCTTCAGATGTCACATCACTAGCAAAGGTGTAAATTCACTCTATATAGCACAAACTGGGCTACCATAATATCTAAGCAACATGTATGTACATGTTTGTATTTTTAAGAGAATAATGTTTATGCGTGGTTATTGAAAAAAAATAAAATGAAAGTTGTTGAAATAAGGCCACAAAACACATATTGATTATTTCTTCACAAGACTTTTGAAAATTGTATCACATAGCCTAGAATATTTGCTCCAAAACTATGTGAGAATCATCCTGACTACTCATTCAGATAAGACAATAAAGTATTTTTACATTTTTAATGACGTGTTTTGTGTCAGAAAGCTTTATGAGAGGAGGCGTGATCTCTCATTAGTATGTATGCATTTCACACCTGAGAAAGACAAACACCCTCCCATAATGGCCCTGTTAGGTGCTATCAGGCCATATCATTATAAGGAGCACAAAGAATGAGGAGATTTAAAAAAGAATGTCTTTTAGATTGTTTGGATTTATTTACAACACAACATAATCCAAAGATACACACATACCTGTCAACATAGTACATAGTACATAGAAACATAGTACATACCTGTCATTTCCAAGGTGTTTGATTTTTCATTTTACCATGTTCATGTACAGAGACTGTTGAATGTTGAAGTCAGCAGGACTCAGTGGCATCTCTCCCTGTAAAAAATGAAATAAAAAAATAAACACCTTTGAACATGCTGATATCAAGAGAAACTATATGGCTGCATGACTTTGGGCATGCATTGTAGAAAAAATTGCGATTTATTTATATATATATACACACACACACACACACACACACACACACACAGTGCTTAGAATAAGTGAACACAGCCATGCTAAAGTTGACTACCCTTCACAATATAGACATGGTTTTATTTCAGTTAGCCTAACTGAACATTTATACATAAATAATATATTGTATTTTGACAGTATCACATATTTTACTGGAGGCTGAAATATATTTGTCTAAATCCTTATAACCTAAGCAGTTATTCGCAAACAAAATAAATTACGCATAAGGCAGTATTTTAGCATGATAATCAGTGTCATAAACTAATCTCAAAACTGAGTGAAATATATGTAGTAGGCTGATATCACATTTAAAAAGTTTACACGAGCGTATAGGGATATTGTGACTGTGAGGTAATCTTTCCCATGTCAAAAGCTAGCCAAAACTAGGCAAAAACATAGTCTGAAAATTCATTTGAGCTCTATAATCAGAAAAGGAATTATATAACACTAAAGAACTTACTCCGAACTTGTATCCTCGGCGGGGTCAATTCGTTCTTCAAAATGCAGCGGTTGGTCGTCAGAGTTTCAAATTCCCCTGAGGAAAAGGTGAATCCTCGCTGTCCAGAATCATCTGAAGGGCTTCTTCACAGGAGTAGCGTGCCATCCTCAAAACGCGTGAACTATCAGTGAATCTCATGTAGAATCTTTGTGTTTTTATGGCATTGATCGGGGGCGTGTGCGCGATCACCTACACTATTTACATGTGAACAGCGCCGGGGGTGTGGCGGCCTCAACTCATTAAAAATAATGAGGGGAGAAAGAAAAAACTGGACCTCTCCTTGGTTTCAAACGGATTGCATAAACTGAGAATATTTGTTTTTTTTATATAAATTACTTAATTTAAAAGAAGAGAATTCAAGCTTCATAAAGAAAAATCTCTCGTGCCTGTGTGACAAGTAATCACGGAGTTACAGTTAATCTTAGGACGCGTTTCAGAATGGACTTCACTGACAGAGAGAACGCAGAACTCCCATCATGTTTGTTTTTCTTTATTTGGTGAAAAGCACAACACTTTGTTTTTATTGTGAGTATCCACAAAAAAAAGAAACTTAACAGGATCTAATGATGTATAACACTTATATGTAAGATCAAAATCAACCGAGTATTTTGAGTCTCTTTTGCACTGATAAAAAAAAAAGCGAGCAGATCACGCCGGCGTGATTGCCGACCCCAGAGGGTTAAATGTCCACTGGTTTAGTGCTCAGGTGGCCAGTCTGAGACAACAGTCTAGTTGTACAATGTCACTTAGGATAAAAGGGTCTATCAAATGTTTAAAAGTAAATGTCAAACATGGGTCCACCTCTAAAAACCTGAATTAATATAAATTTAAGTTGATTTTTCTTAATCGATTAAATGTTTTTATTTCTTGCGTTAACCGTAAACCTGACCAAATTTTAGATACGCTGAAAAGAAGCAAAAAGAAAAACAAGTAAAAAAATACATTTTTGTTCAAGATATACTACATGGCCAAAAGTAACCAAAAGAACTTGATTAGCCTACACAAGTTTTCAAAAGCATGGCAAATAGCATCGGTCACTCCCTTTCCTGCTATAACGGCTTTCTAGATGGTTTAGGGTTAGGGAACATGAATGCATGGATTTGCTCCCATTCAGAAAGTGGGGTCAGGGAGGTCATGCTGACATGATGGTGATAGGGTCTGGCTTGCAGGTTTAGGTGTTCTATAGGGTTCAAGTCTGGCCTTTGTGCTGGCCAATCAAGTTCTTTCACAAGAGTCAGTAAACAATTTCTAAATGGACCTTGCTCTGTACCACGGTCATGCTCGAATAGAAAAAGGCCCTGCACAAAAGATAAAAAGAACACAATTCTCTACAATGCAAACATATGGTGTAGCATTAAGATGGGTCCTCACAGAATGCACTAGAACAGTGAAACCTATTAGCCAAAACAGCTGAGCCAAACATCTCACAACAAGCCTTATTATTTTACACAATGTTTCTAGTTCACCCAAAAATGAAAATCAGCCTATGATTTACTCACCCTCAAGTCATCCTAGGGGTATATGACAAGTTATATTAAAAAATGTCCTGGTTCTTCCGAGCTTTATAACGGCAGTGAATGGTTGTTTCTGTTTTGAAGTCCATAAAAGTGCATCTATCCATGATTAAAGTGGCTCTGGGGGGTTAATAAAGACCTTCTGAAGCAAAGCGATGCGTTTGTGTAAGAAAAATATCCATATTTAAAACTTTATAAAGTAAAATAACTAGCTTCCGGCCGAACAAACATACGGATTCCACTTAAAGGCACACTGTGGAACTTTTGGCCACTAGTGGCGCTCGACCTGTAATTTTCCCCCAGAGGCCACAAGCGCCGCAGCACTGTCGCAAAAGTCAACAAACAGTTAACTGGTCAGCCTCCCGTGTCTTTAGATTATGTGTGTGCAGAAGACAGTAGTTGACTTGTTGGTTGAAGAAAGATAATCGATTCACTATTGAACAAAATAATTATATAAATAAAAGATTAATAATATAAATGATATAAAGAAAATAAATTGAACAAAAGTACACAGAAAACAATGTGTGATCAGGTAAGTCGCATAGACAAGGGTTGCCCAATTCTGCTCCTGCCGATCGTCTGTCATGCACAGTTCATCTCCAACCCTAATCAAACACACCTGAAGCAAACAATTAACGTCTTCAGGATCTCTTTAAAATTAAAGTCAGGTGTGTTTGATCAGGGTTGGAGATGAAATCGCGTAGTCGAGAAATCGTGTAACAAAACTGATGTAACTCACAACATACTGCCGTTATTTGTAGGCTTCAGTTTGTTTGTCCTTTTACACACATACAAATATGAGCTGAATGCAAAAAAATAACGGCAGTATGTTGTGACTTATATCACTTATAGCATCCTACTAGCAACCAGATTGATAATTCGCTACTCTACTAGCATTCCTTGATACGTGAAGTTAAATGGAGGACAAGATAGATTCCGTAACATGGCCAGACAGACAACAAATTCGAAAAAATAGAGATATTGTGCAAGCGATATATATTAAACTTACTAAGTTGGTCCAAAAGCATGACGGCCAGGTCAGCATCGGTCGGGCACCCCTCCTCCTCCTTTAACCAGTGAGCGAACGCTGGACCAATGTTGATCCTCGTCCTGGCTTTTAGTATCGCTCTCCCTTTTTCTTTTTTTTGTGTCCTCTTACAAAATCTTTGCCTTCTTCCGAGTAACTGTTGGTTCAGCCATGACGACAACATGCAGACGGCAATCAAATACGAGTTGAGCTCTCACGTTAGAATTTGGGGAAGTGACGTATGCCGTAAACCGGTCGAATTTTGTAGTTCTTTTTGTGCTCGGGTTCCTACCCGCAACCCGAAGTTACATAGTGCTAGTAAAAGCGATACAGACACCTTCAGGCTACGGCAGACGTGTCATTCAACCTATTGTAAGTCGATGTACCATCTCAATGGGTTTTGGATATATATTATAAAGGTTGAAAAGTTCCACAGTGTGCCTTTAAGTCTAAAGCGCAATTTATGCGAGTAATGTGAAATACTGCTGATATTTACGCTACGCCATGACGCACCACGCTACTTCCAAAGTCATAAGTTGCGCTTTAGGCCCAAGTAGACTGCATATGGCCGATTGGCCGGAAAATAGTTATTTTACTTTATAAAGTTTAAAATATGGATATTTTTCTTACACAAATGCATCGCTTCAGAAGGCCTTTATTAACCCCCCGGAGACGTGTGGATCACTTTTATCATGGATAGATGCACTTTTATGGACTTCAAAACAGAAACAACCATTCGCTGCCATTATAAAGCTTGGAAGAGCCAGGACATTTTTTTATATAACTCTGATTGTATTCGTCTGAAAAAAGAATGTCATATACACCTAGCATGACTTGAGGGTGAGTAAATCATGGGCTAATTTTTTTTGGGGGGGGTGAACTATCCCTTTTAAGGTGACCAGACGTCCCCCTTTTTGGTGTTCTGACCCGAACTGGAGACCCGTTTTACAGCTTGTTCAAAACAACCCACAAATACATTGCAAAAAAGCTTGATCAACATACAACAGCCTGCTAGTTAAAGGAGCAATCGTGTAGTGATTATTTCACCAACAGATGGCACTCCAAGCTACATTGACTCTACTTGCTCGTGCGCCGCTAATTCATGAAGAACGTAACCTGGAAAAGAGAAGAGCGCCATTATTGTTAAATATCAAAAGAAACATCGTTTTCGCTTTCAAGGTAGTAACATACTAACTATATTAACATAGTTAAATCAAAGTAATACTGTTTGTATGTGCTTTAAAACAGGGCCGCAACAGGATGCGGGATTGTTTCGCACAATTTTAAACGTCCCCAAAAGTTCTGCAGTCACAACACAGTAATTTTCACACATCTTAACTATACATGAATTTCAGATGATGTCACCAACGTCTCCTCACTGACGTCACTCACTTCTAAAACTTGTCTTCCGCCATCTTGAGTACCTGATTCGGCAAGATCGATACGTCAGTCGCAAAGGAACTAGAGCTTAGATTCTCTGCCCGAGCCCGAACTTGACCTGACCCTCGGGCCGGGCCAATATTTCCCGTCACTATCCTCGGGCCAGGCCCTTGATCTAGAGACGTGCACTCCCAATGCAAAAGAGTGTGGCGCGGGACTAGATTTGCTGGCAGAGTGCCAGGCCGAGTGCGGGCGCGGGCGGTAATGCACTCACTGTGTGTGCGGGTTGCGGAGAATAAAACGATTCGCGGGTGTTTATATGTTTTAAACTAGAAATATCTATGAATAAAACATAAAAACTAATACATTTTTGTACATTACAAAATAGAAACAATTTACAGAGATTCTTTTTATAACATGTTTGCAGCGTTGGGCGATTTAGCCAATCACAGACATATGTGTTGATTTCTTGAACACAATGGGCAATCAGAAGCATTTAAGATAGACTCCCCTCACGGCTCAAAACTGACTTTTTGTTCAGAGCTGAATTCTGTATGCTGGCAAATCCTCTAATTTTAACAAACAAAGTGTATATATTAGGAAAGATTTATTGTGCAGTCAGCTTCATTGATAATAACAGAGATGTGTGAGATCACGATAAACTGATGTCAGCTTTTTAGGAATTATTAAGGGAGCGCACTTTGCGCGCATTCAGTCAAATTCCTTCAGTCATATCATGCCAAACCATGCACGCAGTAGCCTGCTTGCTTTTATGTTATAACAGTGGTTTGTGTGTGCAAACTCCCTGTGCAGTGTTCATTTTGTCTGTGGCGAGTGGATGTAAATATATTGTTAATGAGCTAACGCTAGCTTAGGGGTGTGCGATAGCACGATTTATGATCGTGGACGATTAAAATATCTCCACGATCTACTTTTACAAAGTTGGTTGTGTATAAAGTGAAACAAACAGAAAATTAAGAGAAAATCTGCTTGTCAAATGTCAGTGGCTGGAAGTAGCTACTACGCATCAGGTATCGCGTAAGGATCACACCCTAACGATGATATTTTTTGAAAGTAGGCTAGCGTTTCTTTTCCTGGTAATCTAGGTGCGAAATGTCTTTCGTAGCCATTTACTGTATCCATATAAAGCTCTAAATCGTAGCAAGCTAGATAGTTAATGCTTGTCAGGTACTCAAGATGGCGGCAGTCAACTGGAAAAAGAGCGAATGACGTAAGAGGTCACGTGACTGACATTCATGTATGTACAGTATCTCACAAAAGTGAGGACACCCCTCACATTTTAGCATATCTACTCAAGGGACAATCCTATAGAAATAAAACTTGGATATATTTTAGAGTAGTCAATGTGCTGCTTGTATAGCACTATATATTAACTGTCCTCTGAAAATAACTCAACATACAGCCATTATTGTCAAAATAGCTGGCAAAAAAAGTGAGTACACCCTAAGTGATAATAGCTGTACGTCATTTAACCATCCAAAGCCACATGTCCTATTCATCATGCTCATGTTTTTGTCTGCTTGACGGGACCATACAAATTGTTGTATCTTGTATTAGAGCAGTTCAAATTTGTTCTTTGAGTACAATTCTCTCATACTGACCGCTGGATGTTCAACATAGACCCTCATGGCAAAGAACTCTCTAAGGATTTGAGAATTAGAATTGTTGAACTCTCCACAAAGATGGCCTAGGCAATAAGAAGATTGGTAACACCCTGAAACTGAGTTACAGTACAGGCCAGGGTCATACAGAGGTTTACCAAGACGGGTTCCACTCCTAACAGGCCTCGCAAGGGTCAATCAAAGAAGTTGAGTCCTCGTGCTGGGCGTCAGGTGCAGAAGCTGGCCACAAAAAACAGACGCATGAGTGCTACCAGCATTGCTTTAGAGGTTGCAGAAGCAGAAGGTCAGCTTGTCAGTGCTCAGACCATATGCCGCACACTGCAACAAGTCAGTTTGCATGGACGTCGTCCCAGAAGGAAGCCTCTTCTGAAGCTGGCTCACAAGAAAGCCTGCAAACAGTTTGCTGAAAGCAACCTGTCCAAGAGCATGAATTACTGGAACCATGTCAAGTGGTCTGATGAGACTAAGATAAACTTGTTTGGCTCAGATGGTGTCCAGAATGTGTGGCGATGGCCTGGTGAGAAGTACCAAGAAAATTGTGTCTTGCCTACAGTCAAGCATGGTGGTGGTAGCATCATGGTCTGGGGCTGCATGAGTGCTGCTGGTACTGGGGAGCTGCGCTTCATTGAGGGAAACATGGATTCCAACATGAACTGTGACATTCTGAAGCAGAACATGATACCCTCCCTTCAGAAACTGTGCCGAACGGCATGATAACGACCCCAAACACACCGCCAAGATGACAACTGCCTTGCTGAGGAAGCTGAATGTGAAGGTGATGGAGTGCAAAATACCAAGCCAAATTAAGGATAGTAAGAGTCATTTTCAAGTGCAAACGTAACAAAACATTTGAAGTTAAAAGTTGTAATTTCGGTATATAGTAAAAACAGCTAGTGAAAATGAAAATATTAAATACAATTATAAAAATGTTTTATATAAGATATGACATAAGATATTTATCAAATCTGATTTTTGTAGTCATACATTTGTTATAATATTGTTTTGATCTGCTTGCTATTTACAACCAGAATAAAAATCCTAATAATCAAACTAAATAATAATAATTATTCATGTTAATAATAACATGGGAACCCACAACAATAAAATAAAAACATTTAAAAATGTATTGTCCCTGGCTTTTTTTTTATTAATAGATAATAACAAATGAGATTTCAGTGATATTTTGACCACTCAAATAAATGTCCCCAGTTTCCATTTCAGAAATCTGGTCACCCCACAGTAAATAAAACAAAAATATTCAGAAAAATGTTTTTGCAATTTATAAAATAAATTTTTTTCCCCAAAGAAAATAATGCTGAAAATAATACTAATCAATTAATTAATATGAACATAAATATACTGTAGATGTAAACTGTAATTAAGGAGCAATGCACAGGAATACAGGACCTGATAAAATGAATACCTTGAACGCAATGCCACTTAGGATGAATGCAAACATATGCACACAGCACCTTCAATGGAAAATCCATTGCAAGCAGGGCTTATTTTGAGCAGATTCTCTCATCTGTGCTCTACAGTATATAGTTGGACAACAGCCTATCAGCCTTTACACTGAACAGGACATGCTTAGAACAAACATAGTAGGTTCATAATGCCTGTTTATCACCACTTTTGTGCCAGCCTGGTTCATGTCTGAGGCGCACTCTCACAAGATCAAGGAATGTAAACAAACACCCTTTTTAGTGACGCCAAAAAGAAGATCAGACATACAGTCTAAATTTCCATATATAGAGCTTGTATTTATAAATAGAATCTAGAAAGAGATTGTAATTAAACAGCTGATGCATAATAAACATAAAATAAAAATAACTTAATCATGAAATAATCATGAAATGTCTGCTAGATTTGGTTTTCTCTAAATTATGATCAAACGGAGACTGTTGAGAGACATGTTGAATAGAGAGTCTCTCATCTAGCAGAAAGGCCGCTTCAAGCATTTGGCACTGTGAACAAGGGCCCTTGTGTCTGTGTGCACCAACCAAATTTGGAGAGATTTGTATAGCTCATATTGTGGGTTTTGAAAATAGTTTACTGGTTAATATAACTGCATTTCAAAACACTGCACAATAGCACTCACTTTTCTCTTTCTTAAGTTTTGGAAAACCTTTTGTTGAGTCCCACAATTCAATGAATAAAATTGTTCTGAAAAAAGCAGGAGGAATCTTTTTTAAAACATTTAAATAATAACGATTTTAAAACAATTAAAAATGTGTTTGTCAGTAGATATAGATCATTCTCAGATACAAAACCATTGACCTCAATGTGAGTCATCTGTGGGCTGAATTGTCCTCTCACCTGTCCCCAACATCACACACAGTCCACTGATAAACATCCGTGTTTCTAGAATAGGCAAATGCAGGTGCACAGAATACTTGACACTCATTTCAAAAGGCCCATTACATTATGAACTACCCACATCTGGCTTTGATTGCAAAGGAAAAATGTATGTTGCCAGAGACATGAGGATACATTTGTTGCACCATCCTTAACAATAGCTTTTAAAGTGGCTGATGCAATTCTAATCTGACTCATAACATGGAGTGGGTGTCTTTGGACATTTTTGTGATTATTGAATTTTCTTTTGCTTCTTGATGTGCATTATTAATTATTGCCTTGTTTGTTTTTGCTATTTTAAGATAACAGATGTTTAGCTTTATAGTGTTGAAGGTATGAACTGAACAGGTCTGATCTGATTTTTTTTTTTAATAGAGCTTTTAAAATGTCTGACATAATTACAGACTGATTCATTACATGAAAATATAATAATTAAAATAATCACAATAGTGCTAGACCCTTATGACACCCACTCATTAAGGTCTAGCATTATTATTATTATTATTATTATTATTATTATTATTATTATTATTATTATTATTATTATTATTATATGTGATTATTTAAATGCCATTTGTATGTGCTTGGTTACTTATGTATTTGTTTGTTTACATTTGAGCAGGTAAAGTTACATTTTCTGAACTCAACATTACTATAAACTGAACAGGTCTAATCTGAATTTAACTGTTTATTGCCACAGACAAACAAAAAAAGCCACTGAATTAGCTATCATTGAATCCGAATGGATGGATGAAGCCCACAGATTTGAAGCATTCTTGGTATCTGTGTATAAAGAGGTGACGTGAAAAGAAGAGAGAGAGAGTGCTCCGTTTTGATTATTTGATGGTAGATGTTAGGGATGTCAATTTTCACAAATTCCCATGATCGATCGTCGTTTAAATTAACGATCAATTAATCGATTAATCGTTAGCATTAATGGCAAACAGCACAGGGTCTGCAAATGCTGCTCAAAAAGCTATGTTACTCACCAAATTAATAAGAATGTTTTTTAATCTAAATAAAGGCTTAGTAGGATTGTAAAATGTTTTGATGTGATTGATAAATTAAATTAACTATTTAATATATAAATATAACGACAAATACAATGTGTCACCAACGCAATGTGTCACCGCCGCCTCATATGCGTGCTTGTCAGAATGTGTGACTGATGTGGAAGTGCTAGAACAACGCACTGAAAACGGCAACTAAACCCAATGAATTCACAACCATTTAATAAAATAGTGTTCTCATGTTATGTAATATGAAAGTCCCAAATTAACCATCGTTATTATTAGTTGTGCATTCTGCTTGAGCGGCGCGCGCTGAATGAATAACCGTTGAGCACTTTGTTAGCGTTTATTTAACTCAAAGAAACGCATTCTATTTGATATTAATCAGATATATACAAAATAAGCAGAATATTACAAAATTATATCTGCACAAAATGACGTGAATGCACACGTGAACTTAAACTGGGTTACGTGCCATTCAGAATGACTCATAGGTTGTGGTGGACGCGCTCAAAGTCTCTGACGAGCTCTTCCTGGAACAACGCGACATGGCATCTAAACCCAAATAATTCACAATGTTTTATTACAATAGTGTTCTCTTTATAATCTTGTGTAATATGACAGTCCCAATAGTCATTATTAGTCGTGCATTGTCGTTTGAGCTGAGCGCGCTAAAGATCACGTCGATTCTTAACCAAATGCATCCAATATGAGACCAATCAGATATAGATAAGCGTAACGTTACACAAAATAAACTATTACAACTTACATTTGCACAAAACAAAAGGCTGCGAATGCACACGCAAACTTATAGTCATGATGAAGGTGTAAAATAGTCCCAAACAACTCCGGTGTGTGTGTGTCATTCACTGGGACTCAACACTTCACCACACCGGCGCGCTCGCTTACATGTTTCGCGGTTGAGCAGCACTCACGCGCATGATCCTGCTTAATCGATGAACGATAAGTTTTATCGATTAAATGTATTATCGACAATTAATCGATCGTCGATTAACCGTTGACATCCCTAGTAGATGTGTTTGAGGGGCATGAAGTGTCATAAGTGAATGAGAGGGAGCTGCAGTATTTTACGGGGAGGCGTTCCACAGTCTGCCAGGGATTTGAATAGAGCTTGATGTTTAGAGATGAGAGGATTTCTGATGTTTGTGAAAACCATTATAACCCATAGATTGAATGGGCTGAGAGCTCAATACATCTCTCAGGATTTTAAGCACTCCTCAGAGAACCAGCCTCTGGTGCCTTCACAGGAAAGAGGGGAGAGAGGAGGAGGTATGGGAGAATGGCATATCTGTGTGTGTGTGTGGGGGGGGGGGGGGGGGGGGGGGGGGGGGTAATTCAATAGGTTTTCAATGAGCTGGAGAATGGTTAAGAGGAGATTACTACTGCTTGCAAGAGTCTGAGCATCTGCTGGTTTCCATTTGTACTTTAAATTGTTCTCTCAATTACTATAAAAAGGGGAGGGGGGGCGTCAACAAAGAGGGATATTCATATTCCACATACACGTATATAGGATACGATACGATGGTAGGGAGAATGCAAACGCCCCGAAAATGTACCTGAACGCAATTTGCTTGTGGTAATTTCTTATTTTGCAGTCCTATTTTACTGAAACTGTACAACATTTATCCATCACTGTGATCCACACACCTGAATCAGTTGTTTAAAACAGCAAAGGTGCACTGTTCTGCATCATGCATCAGGATATATGGTCTGTTAAAGGTTATTGCCATCATTTTACTGCTACCATGATCAATAGAAAATGTGAATTTGTGATTAAATGAATACAAAAATAATTTGTGAATCTGTACATAATCTATAATGAACCCAATCTAGATCATAAAAACAGGTGTTTATGCTGAAAAGAGTGGCAACTATTTTAATACCAGTTTAACCAAGTCCACACATTGCACCTGTTTAAAGATGATTGCGGGTGGTCAGAGAATAAGATGCAGGTGTTTGTGTTGAAATACTATGTGTACACGTGGTGCATTCTTTAGTGATTTCACCCCATTTGTCCTAATAAGAAGCTGGCAGATTTTATTTTTTAAGATGATGTTAGCAATATAGCACTCTTGGAATCCTCCAAAACAAGTAATCATAGACTTTGAACTAACCTCTTCTACATAGCATGACTATTCTAAATTTAATAAAAGTTTTAAAAAAGGTAGGTGGATAAAGGTAATGGACCTTTTCCAAGAGGTGTGTGTCTGCAAATGGCAAAAATCCTGCATGCTGCAGATAAAAGCAACGGAGGGCCACAGGGATGTTGCCGCAATCCCCCAACCGCACTGAACCTCAGAATTGTTTAATTACCCCAGATTACAGACACTTCTTTGTGGAAATAATGGCACTGTGAGTCATTACACGGAATTTCAGTATTTTATGAATCTCTCCAGGTACCGCTCTTCACGCTAGTCTCCGCTAAAGGCATTATTTCCAGCATACGAACCAGCCACACGCAACTTTAAAATTTAAGCAAACATGCTCAAACCTATCTGGAGTTTGATAACAAGGCACATTTAGAGTGTTAAACAAGCTAAACACTAAATATAGTGAACAAAGAAAAACCCAAAGCAATTTGATTATGCACTACAAGTAATAAGACCACCCCAAAGGCCCCTTTTTACCATTCAACCCTAATGCAAATGTCTGCGTTTTTTCCCGTGATGCTCATTTCAGAAGAAGAAAAAAAACTAAAAACAAAGGCAGAACAGTTACACAACACTTACTTCTGTTTGTCTTCCAGTCTAGGAAGCATGAACAAGGAATGCTGAATTGGGCTTCTGGCAAAGGCTGTGAAATGGTCATCTTAGTACATCTGACAGAGCAACATCTCTCTCATCGAGCCTGTGAAGCATTCAGCCGTGGCCTTCGGGGGCAGTTTTCGTCTTTTAATGTACTTTGAGCATTGCCTTCACATTTTCATATTTTTCCATCTTAAGTTGCCAGCGGCGGGTGACAGGTGCTCCACATGCATTTCCATATACATTTAGCTGTCTCATATGATATGATATATCTTTTAACAGGCTGCTGAAGGGATACCAGCCGTGCAGTGGAGCTGTGAACATGTCTTTGTCTTTAAATATTGCACACACAAAAAACTGGATGGGAATTTGTTGCATATGTAAGTATGGTGTTCACTAGAAGCCTATACAAGCCCTGAAGCTTGAATTTGAACTTTGTTAAAGTGCTACAGTTGTTTGACAAGTCTGGTAATCCATCCAGATACATTATTCAACACTCACCTATATTCATATTAAACATACTGTATATGCTGACAGTGTGATTTTCTCTCAGTGTGACTTCTCTGATGATCTATTCTAGGATATACCCTTCATAAGCCTATATGTATGCTAATACCTCATGACACTACGTCAGCACTATTAAATAATTCAGCACTATTGTCACGACACCACAATTTCAGTAGTCAATCAATACCAATGAGGGTGAAATGAAATATTTATATTAACAAATTATAAGAAATTGAAATATTAAAAATAATACTATTTTTCTATAGTATATTAATATAACTTTTTTACTGCAGTTTTTCCAAGCAATTATTCAGGTAAACTATACATATATATATATATATATATACACGTATATATATATATATATATATATATATATAGAGTATATATATATAAATACAGTATATATATACAAATATATAAATATAAGCAGTGAGCTTTTTATTTTTTTTTTTTTATTTTTTTTTATTTAATAACACAAACTGTAGCCAGTCTACAATTATACTGCAGTGCTTAATCCACAATTCTTATATTTTGACAGGTTTCTATTTTTTTTTTTTTTTTCCAGCCAGTTAACATTTTCCTAAGACAAACTTGAAAAGTTTACAATAAAATTAAGACCAAGTAGCAGCATTTGTTTTTTACTAAAACCATTGGATCCATCACTCACTGACATAATCAAACATTCAAAAGTATGGATAGATTGGTAGATGGATACATGGTTCCCACTTTTTCATGAACACAAGATTCAAGGACTTTTTAAAGCACCTATAATTTTATATCAAGCACAATAAAGACAAAACAGTTGGGTTTGTTACTGCCAATCTGGACAGAATCAACAACCTACTGTACCTGTGTCAATTACTGCAGTAATGTTAAGGCAAATACTGACAACTAAAAGCTTTAATTTAAGTGGCATATGACCTTTTTAAAATCCAATGAGGAGAGAGGGCTGGTACAGTGCATGAGAGAGCGAGCGAGTTTGAACGAGAGATGAAGTTTGCCGATTTCTTATTAATGCTTTTAACATTTAACACTGGTTTTAGTTCTCTCTTTTATAAATCATTCCTTGATTAAAGCATCATGAGAGAATATTACATACATCAATTTTGCAATTAAATTAAATTATATGGATAAGGTATTTGTACCTTATATATTAAATATTATGCAGAGTTTTTTATGGCTTTTAAGGCCTTTTTATGACCTGTACAAATAAAATGATACCATATTGGGTGAAGATCAGTGTTTATGGTAACATCCTAAAATTTGAGTTAAAAAAAGCCTTTTAAGCCTTTAAATCATTTAAGAAAATTATTATTATTATTAATAAATATATAATACACAGTATATATATATATATATATATATATATATAATGTATATGTATATATACAATATGATAATATATAATTCTATTATTCTACATTTTTTGAAAGCACATTTGCTTAATGCATAGGTTCACATTTACAACACTGCATGTAAGCTGTGTAAAAATATTTCTCAATCCTTGCTTGTCTGAACAAAAACTGCAGATGCACTGTAAACACTACTTTATTGGGCATTATTCATTGGAACTTTGATTGACCAATTTTACGTAGCTCAATACTGAGCCAAGCATCATTGAATTTCCACTTCCCTGACATTGAGCAAGTTAAATAGCTCCACACTTCTCACACGTTCATCAAGCAGGGCTGCCTGATCACAATCAATGCGCTTTTTTTTTCAGGTTTTTCCCGCTTTCACCCCAATCAGTAGTGCCTTTTCGTTCTGGCTTTGGTAGCGCATAAAGGCCCATTTTTGTAATAGCTCCATACTTTCCAGTCCTTGAATCCATGTGTCTGAAATTCAAGTAGGCCTACCTTCAAGAAGTGTGTGTAGAAAGCTAGAGAGAGAGAGAGAGAGAGAGAGAGAGAGAGAGAGAGAGAGAGAGAGAGAGAGAGAGAGAGAGAGAGAGAGAGAGCTTATGGTGCTGGTGATTTTTACCACAACAACAAAATGTGCTGTTCACAAATAACTTCCTCTGCAACATGTCTTATTTCCAGCCAGAGACTATAAAACTGTGTCAGTCTCAATCCCACAATCTAACCTGTATTGTCATCAGAGCATTATGAGTCATGGACTGCTCAGTTTCCACAGGGAGAATGAACAGTGCAGAAGTCTGTATTAACACCATAAATAACATCTAGATTCGGCCATATTGTGCCATGCTCCCTAGACTCTTCTTTATTACAGCCCCATTTTACAACAGCGGCCTGTTTGAGCTAACACAAGAAAATGGTGGAAGCCTCTGGCAAGGAGGACTCAACTTCCTCTCTCTCCTTCCACACTGGCCTTGGGCCAGTAAACACTGTGACTGAAACATTACAGGCTGATCAACTCTGTCATTTCATCCCTCGTCTTCAGAGCCCCAGGGTCCGGGGCATCAGACCAGCACCTGAAGCCTCTGAGCATCCGGGATGCTACTGAACATTGTGTTTATCTTGGACTGATGAAATGCACAATACACCACAAATATAGATTGAATTGTGACGGCTGTTTCTAGGCAACCACTGCAATACCACCAGATATTGGAAGTAGCACTTAAATTGGTGAATGGCAGTAAAGTATGTCGGCTACTACTTACAGCGCTAATCATACATGAATAAAATGTGTAGTCACCCATCCAGGCACTTGGAGCTTTTTATCATGATTGTAGCTGTTGACATGAATATGTACACAGGTACAAAAAGTATTTATTCCGGATGTATTTGAGTTCATATAAGACTTGTCAGCCTTGTGCAAATGTATCCATGAGGATTTAGAACAAATAATCGGCACAATTGTTTCCCTTTTTCCACTTCCAGTCGCACTAAAAATCACTGCAGATTACACACACGTTAAAACCATTTGAATAGTAAGAGTGTTAAAAATGAGCACATAATCTTACACCTGCTCCTGGAGGGTCACAGTCCTGTAGTCCATATTTTAGTTCTAACCCCAATTAAACACACCTCAACCAGCTAGTAAAGGTCTTCAGGATCACTACAAACTTCCAGGGGTGCGTCCGAAAACTTAGCGTTTGAACACGAAGGTACCTAACGAAACTGATTTCGGACAGACTTCTGAGGCAGCGTAACAGTTTAATGGTCTAGCCTACAGCAAAATAGAGAGAGCTTTGGTGAGAACTAAGCATATATTTAACTACTACAGCAGTAATTTCTCACTATGACATCAAAAGCGGAAAACGTTGGTCAAAAACGTATATTTACACAAACTGACCATCAACCGCAACTTTCAGACGCCATTTTTATTTTTAGCTCCACTGTCACAGAATGGAAAGCAAAGGATTGAGGGATACCAAAGGCAGCATCATGCCTTCAAAACTCGATCAGATGAAGGTATCTTAAGAGACAGGAAGTGAAGCTAAGTTGGATTCGGACATGCCTTGATGTCTTACCTTGAAATTCTCCAAAGGCATCTTTCAGACGCAGCCAAGGCAAGTATACATGTTAGGGGCAGGTTGCAGCTAAATTCTGCAGGACGCTGGCCCTCCAGTAGCATAATTGTACACTCCCGGATTAGGTACAAAAAGCATAAGTAAACATGTTTGCCATGCAAGTCTACTGTATGTAACAATTTTAAAGAAATTAATACCTTTATTCTGTTAGGATGCATTCAATTGTTCAAAAGTGACAGTAAAGACTAAAATACATTTATGTCTGGTGGTGGTTGAGGAGAGATTCCCTGATATGAGTGTAAAGAGCTTTGGGTGAACAGTAGTACATATGAAAGCGCTACAGTATATAAATTCATTCATTCATTCATTTAATTTGAAAAGGAAATATTTTGTAAAATTATAATGCTGTTTTGTGTTAACTTTCTATTAATCATTGAATCCTAAAAATAGTATCTATATTTCTTGAGCACCAAATCAGCATATTAGAATGATTTTTTTTTTTTTTAATTCTACACATGAATATTTCCAGGACTCTCAACGGCATTTTCGGCAAAGCCTTGCTGTGTGAACGGAACCAGACTGGACAACTAGTTTTCTGTAACGTCATTCAGTGTGAGAGAGCCGTCCTGCGCTGAACGTAGGTTCAGTAACCTGCACGTGGATATAATCTGAGTGTCATCTGAAGAATCCAGTCACTGTTCCATCGGTGCTGCTTAAGTCTCAATTTTTCTTTTTCATTTATGCCAATTGCCAAGTAATTATTGTGATCTACTGCTGATGAATAATAATTATTTTGTAATAATGTAGTGCAGTTTTTACCTGCCACTGTATTGCGGCACACTAGTGTTGGCACAAAAGGCTAGCGTTGCCGTGGCACACAGGTTGTCAAGTGTGTCGTGGGAATTTATCAAATTCAAAAAAATATGTAAAAATACATGCTGCAAATAAGAATATATCATTAGCCTGGGTTTCCCCATGCTGCCTCGCCGCAGCGCGATTTTATTCACGCTGCTAGGCAGTCTAGATACCATGAACCAAATTTTCGCCTCAGCGAGGGGACCAATCATAGAACGGGGAGGGAGCAGCAAGACGATGACGACGTCTATGCGACACACCGAAGCAGTTAGTTTATACCTATGGATCAAACATGGCAGCAGACGCGAAGTTACCTTTCGATGCAGCCTTGGATATTGTTCTAAGTTGTTTAGAATGCAAATAAATCTCTGACCCATCGTCTTCTTCCTCGTCTAATTTCTTTCGCTCTACATACGTCATCTGGTATAATTGAAACGATTGGCTATGAGCTACGTACAGGCGCATTTGATAGACATTCTTAGCACCCAATAAACGGCTCTGGGCATTCGTAAACCACGCCTCAAATACGAGAAAATGAACATGTGGTTCCCAGACCAGATTTCTGTCAATGAGACGTGGTCTGACGTTAGCCAGGCTAA
This sequence comes from Tiaroga cobitis, assembly GCA_030578255.1. Taxonomy (NCBI): domain Eukaryota; kingdom Metazoa; phylum Chordata; class Actinopteri; order Cypriniformes; family Leuciscidae; genus Tiaroga; species Tiaroga cobitis. The sequence goes on from CM060606.1 coordinate 36,083,243, forward strand.
TATATCATTGCTGTCGGGCCGAAACCCTTGTATCTATATATTTTGTCATTTTGGTTTTATAAAATAATGCTATCGGTCATCCTTTACATCTGTGGGTATGTGGGTTCTACAAATATTTAACCAATAAAAAGGATTTAAAAGAGGCTGTGACTAAACCTCGTACCTCCATTTGCTCCTCAAACTGTCAGTCAAACCTCATAACTACGCCCAGCCTCCATTTAGAATAAGCCGCGCAGTTTGGGAATCTCTGCTTGTTTCCAATGTAAGGGTAAATTAACTGATGATTGAGTTAGTACAGCATTTTCTTTACTCAAGAGAGACACTAGCTATGTCCATTTAGGCTAACTTTTTTGTATTTGAAGAGCGTAGAATATTCTTAGCCTGCTATTTGCCGTATAGTAACAGCATACAGTTTTAAATATCCTAGCATGTCGTCTTTTCTATTATGAGATTTTTATCATGAGATTTCAATAACAAGAAAACTGAGCGCCTATATAGCAACAATAAATCCTGTAAGTTGATGACAACGTAATGCAATGCACTTACTGTTCCAGGGACAGACAAAATATATCAATTGGTCAAGAACCTCCAAAAAATTCCATCTGAGCTTGATTTTCATAAAATGTTCATATTATAATGGCACATGCAAGTGTCTGACCATAGCTATATAAAGCCACAACAATACCAACTTCGACGACCCATACAGTAGGCTATGAGGTTTCTGCCCGACAGCAACAATATGTAAATGTGTTGTTTTCTCATCATCACCAACAACATCATATAGCTACCTATTTGACCTTATTATGTTCCTACCTGACTTAAGCTAAAGTTTCACATTAAGTGTGAGTAGGCCTACTACTTTTAATATTATATGTAAGCAATAAGGTACGAGGCTGAATAAGTCAGCCGTGACATATTCACGATACAGCACTAGCCTTGATTACCTTATTGCTTTTACCTTATTGCGGTTACCACACAATACAAATATTAAAGCCGAAAAATATGTATATGAAGCAACTTTCATGAAGTAAAATTACTAAAAGCCTTCCTTCCGCTGGAAAAAAATAGTCCCTGACCGTAAACAGCAACAGACATTACATACATTATTTCACCATTAGATGGCGGCAAAAACTGTCTTTATGAGTGAGTCAGTCAGTAGTGAAGACTTTTACATTGAAAGAACTCAAACTTGTGAACACGGAGAACCAAGACGCAATTGACAAATGACTAGGGCACAGGAAAACCCCTTAACTGTTAAAAGGACAAGATGTCGCAGCGGACATTCAAACTGATTTTTTTATTATGAATATAGGACTGACCTGAAGGAAAATGCTATCCATGTATACTGTAAATGCAGGTACACTCGCTTACTCGATCTCTCACAATACTCTACTCTAGCTTCAATGAACAATATCAGTGAGATCAAACATATGTTTAAGTTGCTAAGAGTCGTTGCTAGGGGTGTTGTGAAGTGATACATAGAACCGTTGGGTGAAGCGGTCATAGCAGTGTTTTATCATGAATAAAACAGCTATTAACCAATCAGAATCAAGGATTGGAACTAACCGTTTTATCATGCCATTTGAAGCCCTTTATGTTTGTGCATTTTTCACATACTGTATATTGTTGCAGCTCCTCTTTTTCCAGTCTGTCTGAAACGCACTGATTTCTACCACGCCCCCTCTTTTGAAAAGCTTAGAGTGCTCTGATTGGCCAGCAGAGCGAGTGAATATTGGCCAAATACTAGCCTAGAAATCTAGACGCACCCTAGCGGCAGCAAAAATTATTTTGCAGCCAGTGTGGTCTAGCAACTCTCCATTGACTTTCGAGCTGGAAAAACCAAACTCTGGTCAGGCCAATCACATCGTGTATAGAGTTGGTGGGCGGGCTTAACATAATGACAGCAGAGTTGTGACGGTTCCGCGTGATTTCCATAGGTGATTTCCCTGCTACTTGAAAACAAAGAAGATGCTGCTGGCGAACAGCGGTCTTTCGAATCGGCTTTGGCCGCGACTCAGGAGGACTTGGAGTTAAGAGAACGTCACTTAAGTCATTCTTAAAAAAGGAAGATGTGTTCAGAGTTTTGGCGACCGGATACAGCAAAAGTTTAATATATCAACTAGTGTATTAATATATCCGCTGGTGGGAAAACGCACGGGACTCACTCATCCACAGCCGTTCGTTGCTCTGGTTGGTTGTAGCGCTATCCTATTGCGTGCAGAGGGATTTTAAAAGACAACTGTTTATCCCGCCCTCGGATTGAGGTATGCCAATTGTGAGTTCCCAGACCTAACATCTTGATGTAGGTCTGGCTTGCCAGGCTAGCCAAATACCTCAAGCGTGTTGAAAATCTAACGCCCCTTACCATAATCACATGCTTCAGCTTCCAAGGCTTTAAGCAATTGTAAACACACAGTTAATAATGTTGTCAGTTTTACCATATCACTTCGAGCCCGAGTTGGATTCTGAAGCCCTTTGTGGTAGACTAAGAGCTTTGTAACTTTGCAGATCTTATACATGCACAAACAGATACATTCATTGCACACTAAAAGAAAAGGAAAACATTAACATTTCATTTCAGCATATTCACCTGTAACCCTTGAATGCTCCCGTTTTCTTGTAGGGTGGATATGAAATGGATAGGCTAAGTAAAAAGTTAATCATTTTAATTAAGTGCTGTACAGCAATTTACAAAAACAAATAAAGCCTTGGTAATGAATGCATTGCAATATGACTCAAGTATCACAATCCAAGTTATAAATACAATACGAGTTGTATATAATATCGTGCTCTATCAATTATTTGCAGATGCATCTGGAATGAAGCGGAGCAGAAATGTAATTGTGCAATCACATAATTACAGCAAATTGAAAAATAGATATAACTTCCCAGCACCTTCGAAGTGTTCATCAAATGTTTACAGTCCTGTATCATTTTAACAGGCTTCTCTAACATCAAAATATGCTCTGTTTAAGGAAGCAATAATCTGAGGCTCTTGCCTATTGTGTTAGACGACATAATGTACTTTTATTTTTTTCATGGTGCTATGGACAGCCTACAAACCTGACAGTGTAATGACACTATTCTTATGGTCTAAGGTTGGGCGGACAGATTAAATTAATTCCTGAGATGACTGCAAATACTCTATGGATTACTGAACCAACTGAAGTCTGTTCTTCTCGATCTAATGCTTTTTCTTCTTCACAGCTTATCAAAACAAAGACATAACTGACATTTTTAGTTAAATCAGGAGAGATTGGAATGCCCTGAGAAGATCTATAATAATAATAATAATACTAATAATGCATTTTATTTAATGGCGCCTTTCATAACACCCAAGGTCACCTCACAAGCAATAAACAGGTCACTGCATAAGACAATACACACAACAAACAAGCCACATACAAATAAAGTACATTAAAAACTCAATACAACATGTTATAAAAAAGCTTGTATAAAAAGATGTCTTAAGACGCGTTTTAAAAGTCAACAAGCAGTCGCTATTGCGAACATCAAGGCGAAGAGAGTTCCATAGGCGGGGGGCAGCATAACTAAAAGATCTGGCACCCATGGTAGTAAGTCGAATCCGAGATACCACAGAAATTGAAGATGAAGATCTGAGAGCACGTGAAGGAGTGTAAACATGGAGAAGTTGTGAAAGGTGTTTAGACATCTTATCAAATCTCAGTAAACTCTTGTGCAGCTCATTTGAAGTACTTGGCAGAACAATGCTTAATTTATTTCAATACCATAAATCCTTAATCCACTCCTGTCTAAAGCCTCCATTTTAATAAAGTAGATGGACACATTGTTATAATTGACAATAAAGCATGATTATTAATTGGCTGATACATGATTTGTTACAGTACTATAATGGTAAAGATTAATGCATTAACAGAAATGTCCAACATGTTGATATATAGAAACATCTTAAAGCTGCAGTAGGGAGTCTTGAGAAAACGTTGACTTAGCCTGAAAATTTGAACAAGCACAACTTCCAGGTCCCACCCCCTTGCTCTCTGCTGCGCTACAGCCCTCCCTCCACAGCTCGTCCTCCACAGCGGAGCCTGTCGTGAACGCGCAGGCTAGTAAACAGGGCCACCGATGACGGCGGATAAAAAGTTATATGGCACATTCACTAATAGGGACTAAACGTCAATAATATGCTTTACATTGACTATGGCCTGCCCATACTTTGACTACAAACTTGGTCCTCAAATCATTATGTATTTTCCAATAGCCTACATGTAACTTTATAACGTTGCACTCTTTCTATAAGTTATAAATAGCTAGTAAGATAACGTTAATATAACGGTAACTAATGTTACAGTATGTAAGTAATTATTCTAGCGATATATAATGCTAGATAAGGTGTGCTAGTACATTATTTCAGCAACATGACAAGCCAGTGAATTAGCAGGTTTCAATTGTTGCTTAGCAGAGTGCATGACATTTTATCTACATGTTGTTATGCGGCTAGAGTTTTGACACCGAGTCAATGGGCTCTGTGCAATTCTTTCTTTTTCGCTTGTTTATCGTCATCAGTCTTTTTCCTTTTACCTCTTTGTTTTATGAGCAGGTGTCACTCGAGAATTGGCAGTTTAGGTTGTTTCTCCGTCATTAGCACAGCTGCAGCACGCCGGCAATCTTGAGTTTGAACGACGGCTCGCGCTCCGGCGCTCGCGCTGTGCAAGAGAGGGGTGTGATCAGCGCGTACACGAGCGTGATTGACACTGCTAAGACATGCCTCCTGGCTCTGATTGGTTGTTTCTGACCGGGAGCGTGTATTTCTTGCAAATGGCAATAGGACCACTAGGAGGAGCCAGAGGGGCTTGATTTTTACACAGATTATCTGTCTCATATTCTACTGTCAGGACATAATGAAAGTTTTAGCAAATACATGTTTTCAAAAGTTACCTACAGCAGCTTTAATGAACATACCGTAATTCCTCAAATAAAAACCGGTATTCAAATAAACGCCGGGCCTCTGATAGTGGCCGGGTGCGTGATCAATGCGGACAAATAAAGGCCGGTCTCAAATTAAGGCCGGGGGAAATTTAGTGTGGATAATCTCCTAAATGCCTTTCATTGAAGAGATGTTACACCTGTCCACTTCATGCGTGTTCTGTGATCTGATCGTGAAAATACCATGTATAAATGCCATCCGAAGCGCATTCGAGACAATTTTAATCCGATCGCTCAAACCCCTTCTTCAGGAGGAGATCTGAGATGAGATTCCAGACGAAACTGCACAAGTATAGGCCTAAATCAAATGCATCTGATTGTTGAAACCACGTATCTAAATTTTACTTCTCCCAAAAACGCTAATAAAATAAAAGTGTGAGCGCGTGTTATGCTATGTAATGTTATAGCAAGATGTGACAACGCTACTGCACGCATCACGGCAGCTGAGCATCTAAAGCCAACGTGCAAACTATTGCAAATTAAAGTGAAAGTAAGTCGCAGACAATTCTCCTCATCATTAAAAGTAAAGAAATGAAATGATCTTACCAGGGTTGTTGCCGCTCTCTCTTATTGCGGTCTTTTGATTTAGAAATTAGCTGATAAATGCAGCTCATATCTGTTGCTTTCGGTGACGTGCACTCCATTAAATCTGCATATAGCGTGGGAATTTACGATTTATATCCGTTTCGCGAAAACGCATTTGTGAGCAGATTTAAGTAGAATTGTTTTGATAAATCAGCTTTCCGATCTGAGAAAACACATGAAGTGGCCAGGTGTAAACATCCCCTAATATGCATTCAAGTTCATCGTAACGTACAACCAATAGATGGTAGTAGACAATAGATGTAACACAGATATAATTTAGTGCTGTTAGTGTAACGGTCTTTTCAACAAATTTATTGAAAACGAAATTGTCTTGAGGAGCATGAAACCCAGACGGAAATTTGTCTGAAAATTTTATTTTTTAAATAAAGGCCTGCCTCTAATAAAAGCCTGCTTCAAATAAAAGCCTGTTACCTTCTGCAGTTTAGGTAAATAAAGGCCCCGGCTTTTATTTGAGGAATTACGGTATATGAAAGCTAGAATATTCTTGGCCTCAGCAATTCTTCTTTTTTTCTTTTAAACTAAATCATATCAATCATTTTTATGCATTTTAATTTTCCGAAAATTCATACGATCTTCTTTTGGTACAGTTGTTAAGGTATAAACAATTCACTCATTTATTATATGTGGCTATTCTGAAAACCACAGAAGGCTAATGAGATCATTCAGACATCTGGGCTTGTAGTTTTTTTTCTCCAAATGTATTTAGCTTTTTTGTAGACAAACTGAATTTTTGCATAATTACTACAACACAACCAATGTGAACATATCAGCAGTCTGAACAACAGAACAAAAATAATTATCTGATATTAATGATTTTATCCCATACCAATCTCAGAATACATCACTATGCAGTAAACGCTTGTAAAACACAAAACATGCGTGATATGCGACAGAAGAAACATTAAGAGGAAATGTACAGTGCAGAAATTATTTGGAAAAGTCTTTGGATATTTCTCTCAAATTCTTGGTGAAAAACGTATAGTCAAATAATAACAGTCTAGCAAAAATATGTCAAAAATGCACTTTTGGGTTCATTCACACAGGTAAAATATGGCCTAGCAGTCATGTTGTTTGCTAAGCTCCTCACTTCGTTATGCTGAAATGAACTGCAGAAATGCCTTTATGCCTCATAACTCAAATACTTCATTCAAAGCTATTTTGATTATACCAATAAAATGGAATGATTCCGGCAATTATCTCTGAATGAATGCATTAATGATCATTTCCTTTTTTTCCACATAATTGCAGAATCCTGGCTTTGCAAACAGAGCAATGAAATAATACTGCAAATAGCTTTTTAGGTTGTCCTGTTAAATTCATTTTAGGAACAGAATGTTCATTAAATATTCAAGGATTTCAGTTGCATGTTTAGATCACTTTAATTACTTGGAGTATACAGCAATACAAAAACCCTGTAATTGGGGATTATTTGCAATACATACAGTCCATGAGAGGATAGAGAAACTTTCCAACATAATATTCAATTAAAGTGCTATACAATGCAATATAAACTATACTGTTCAGACCGCTTAGGGTCCGTGGGATTTTTTTTAAAGAAATTCTAAAAAAATTATGATTTCTACATTGATAATAAGAAATGCTTCTTCAGCACTAAATTGGCATTTTAGAATGATTTCTGGAGGATCATGTCCCACTGAAGTCTGAGAAATAATAACTGTATTTTGATCAGAACAGATTTGAACTTTGTGACATGGCGTTTTATCCTGCTGGAAGTAGCCATCAGAAGATGGGTACACTGTGGTCATAAAGAGATGAACATGGTCAGCAATAATACTCAGGTAGGCTGTGGTTTAAACGATCCTCAATTGGGCCCAAAGTGTCCCAAGAAAATATTCCCTACACCATTAAACCACCAGCCTGAACCGTTGATACAAGACAGGATGGATTCATGTTTTCATGTTGTTTACACCAAATTCTGCAGCAGAAATCGAGACTCATCAGACCAAGCAACATTTTTCCAATTGTAGCCTCAGTTTCCTGTTCTTAGTTGACAGGAGTGGCACTGGTGTGGTCTTCTGCTGCCACAGCCAATCCGTTTCAAGGTTCGATAACATTGTGCATACCAGAGATGCTCTTATGCAGACCTCGGTTGTAACGTGTGGTTATTTGAGTTACTCTTGCCGTTATATCAGCTGGAACCAGTCTGGCCATTCTCCTCTGACCTCTGGCATCAACAAGGCATTTTCACCCACAGAACTGTCATTCACTGGATATTTTCTCTTTTTCCCCTGACAATTCTCGGTAAACCCTAGAGATGGTTGTGTGTGAAAATCCCAGTAGATCAGCAGATTCTGAAATACTCAGACCAGCCCGTCTGGCACCAACAACCACGCCATGTTCAAAGTAACTTACCGTAAAACTTCAAATAATAGCCGAGTCCCAAATAGACGCCTGTCTCTTTTACACGCCTGGTGTGGCTGCAGGTTTGGGTAAATAAAGGCCGGTCTCAAATAGAGGCCGGGTCTGTTTTTTAGTTTCGGGTTGTATTAAATCTAATAAAACCCGTCAGATTGTCCGCTTTTTTGGTGGCCGCCAAAGCAAATTTTTGTCCCGCCAAAGCCTTTTTTGATCGGTGAGTGATGTAGATGATCACTCACTGTAGATGATGTAGATTTTTTTAAGATTAGAGACTCTATGAACAACATCTCAACACTAAATTATAAAGGCCTGTCTCATATAGACGCCTGTCTCAAATACAAGCCGACGATTTGGGAAAATAAAAGCCCCGGCTATTATTTGAAGTTTTACGGTAAATCACCTTGAACTTCAGCAAATCGTCTTGGCCATGTCTAGATGCCTAAGGCCATGTTCACACTCTCAGTTAGGGGTGCACGATTCAGAAAATGTCACGATTCGATTCGATATCGATTTTTAGGCTCAAGATTCGATTCAGAATCGATTTTCGATTCAAAAACGATTCTCAATTCAAAAAACGATTCGCAGTATATAAGTGTAGTTTACTTTTTCCTATGTGATTGATTGCAGTAGACACAATTTAAAAGAAAAGAAACACAACAAATTAAATGCAGTTTGATATTACTTTATATGTCTTATACAAAAATAAAAACTTTTGCAACTAAAAAGTGCAAAGTGCCAAGCTTTGCCCTGCTTTCAAATACATTTGATTCAAGTTTAAAATAAAACTTAAATAAAAAGCTTTTACATGTAGCTTTAAAGTGCTGTAGTCAGATCAAACAAACAATTATGCTAAATGTGGTTTAAGGAGTACTTTGGCTACCAGGTTGACTGTTGAAATGTGAACTCGACCGGGACAATGAACTTCCTAAAATTCCTAAAAATATAAAATGTCATAGAACCCTTGCAAAATTATTTTAAATAGATTAAAAAAGCCACCGCTACTGGTAACATCTATGGTTAGATTGATTTGTTTAGATCCAGTGAAGTCGTTCATAGGCGTAATTTGCGGGTATCTCCAGTTAACTAGCAGAGCATTCATTTAGTTCGCTATTAAATAAGAGATATGTTGATCAAGCTGAGCGCTCATGTCCGCTGCTATCAGTGTCATGGATACAGTGTTCTCTGTGGCTCACGCAGTCTTCACTCGGACGCGCTCTTCAATCTATCTCCGTTGCTGAGACTCTCTATTTGTTCCGGTGAGATCACAAAATAAAATGCATTCAAACGTCTCCCTGCTTGATATAGACTGTCTGTAACCACTGATGAACATATTCGGTTTTGATGAGAGAGAGAAAAAACTATACGAGTGCGGTTTAGAACCCGTAACCTCTGACACGCTTGGCAAAAGATCTACAGACCATTAAGAACTCAAACATAATCTGCGGATCGATGCATTTATTTACGGGTTGAGCAGAGAGGCTGCACAGTTTGATCAGCGGGCGGCAAGAACTTGCAATGTATAACTATTTATCAGACCGGCCCTCGCGGCCTAGAAACACTACCAGACCACCGGGAAAAGTCCCGACTCACCCGATTGCCACGCCGACGCCGCCGGTGCACACCGTAAAAAAAAAAAAAAATGAATAGATTTTTGGAAATCTATGAATCGATTCTGAATCGGCAAAGATTGAATCGCGATTCAAATGTGAATCGATTTTTTTGCACACCCCTAGTCTCATTCCAATTTTTTTGTGTATCTGATCTAACATTTTTGACTGTCCACATTGTGCATCGCAACTGTTCAGATCCGATTTGTGTGCCCCATGCTGCTCTTTCGGTTTCCGGAATATCTGCATTGGTTTCTATGGCAATGATGTTGCGTTGCTAGGTACATGCCAAATACAACAACAACCGCAATATGAAGGGGTTTGCAATACAGATGTTGACTTATTTACAACATGACAAAGTGTATCCACTGTGCTGGACAGTGGCAGAAACATGTCAGCGGCAGAAACGTAGCAGGCTGTTGTGAGTGGCTTTATTCCATGCTGTCGTCTCCCCCGGTCACAAAACATGTCTCCATTATATTGTCATGTTCTCCTCGTCTGGCACTTTCCAACAACACAACCTTGTTTCTACAGGGACATTCAGCATGTTTCCTATAACAACGTCTGACATTTACGTTTTATTTGGATTGAGAAAGTCACACACACCAAATCCGATCAGAGCAGTCAGACTGATTTCCAGATATGCACAAAAATCGGATGTGGAATGACAGTCTGAACGTAACCTAAATGCATTGTGTTTCTGCCATGTGATTGGCTGATTAGATATTTGCATTAATGAGTTATACCTATAAAATGGTAAACCCGTGTACCTAATAAAGTGCCTGGTGAGTGTATCTGCATATATAGTGTGTGTGTATGTATGTATGTATTAGGGGTCGACCGATTATCGGCGCCGATATTAAGCATTTTTATGGTTATCGGTATCGGCCATTTTCAAAACCGATTTGCCGATAAACTTGAAATGCGCTATATTTGGCTCTAACGTAGCCACCTCTGTCGCTCGGAACTCCCCACTCTGTAGACTAGACTAATGTCCCCACACATCTGATTTGTTGGGAGTCACGAGTCCGGCCAATCAGCGCGGAAAGCTGAAGGCACTGAAAGTTTTGCACTCTCACACCGAGAGCACTCGCTGACTGACTGGAGCTGCTTCACGGATCACGCATCAGTTGTCTCTCAAAGTTATGGCAGCAGCAGACTTTGCTGAAGCAGCAATAGATTACTACACTGAAGTTGCAAAATACCTCAATATAATAGAGCCCTGTGAAAACAGACGGAATCGCGGAATCCAGTCATAAAACGGAATTTACTGTATAAATAATTTACTGAATATCACGGAATTTGTCAACTTTTTGATGAATTAATAAAAAGCAGGTCAGTACAAATCAAACCGCAAAGACTATTTAAATATGAATCCTGCATGTCTCTAAATGAATGGTGCAGACACGTGATTTCATTTACCTCACACACACACACACACACACACACACACACACACTGGAGCACGCGTGACGCTTGCCCTGTTTTCAGCCTCAGCCGCATCATTATATGAGGACATGATTGCATAAACATAATCTCCAGAGTCGCTTAGTCACTTCATGAGCTTTTTAATGCTTTAACTGAGAAAAGTTATCGTCATATCATAAACACACAGAAACTCAAAGATCTCCACGTCAACCCGTCAAAATAAAAGTTCGGGTTTTCACAAGGCCCTAAAAATGTCATTTTTGTTCAACTGTAAATAAATTGCGTAAGTTTGATGATTTTAATTAATTAGAAATGCTTTTTGATTACTAAAATTGTATTTAAACATTAAAATAGAGTCTAAGTTTTACAAAATGTTTACAGAATGCTGCTGGGTGCTTCCTGCACTTTTTACAAGTTATTATTATTATTATTATTAATAACAGTTCTCAGATTTCAAAGATATGTTTAAATCATTTAAAGAAAGAATTTGTCAAAACACTTTGTTATTCTTAATTTTGACATTAATTTACAGTTTAACACCAGACATAGGCTTTAATATATAGGCTATATATATAATTAGGTTAAAAATATCGGTTATCGGTCTCTTTGATCTGTAATAATCGGCATCGGCCCTGAAAATCACATATCGGTCGACACCTAGTATGTATGTATGTATGTATGTATGTATGTATGTATGTATGTATGTATGTGTATATGTATATCTATATATATATATATATGTGTGTATATGTGTATATATGTATATATTAGGGCTGTCAAACGATGAAAATATTTAATCGCGATTAATCGCATTAATGTCATAGTTAACTCGCGATTAATCGCAATTATTTTGATCTATTCTAAATGTCTCTTGATTTTCTTTTTGTCCCATTATTTTTTCTCATTTTAATGCTCTTATCAACATTGAAAAGTTGATCGGCTTGCTTTGTGCAAATGTTTTTTATTGAAAACAACATTGACATGTACAGTGTTCAATTTCACACTAACATTCTCACTTGGAGCAAATAATCTCTCAATGTAACACTGTCCATCAATAAAAGGGTGAAAGAAATACTGACGAGGTCCTGATATTGACGAGGGGGCGGAGAATTTGCATCAGCTGTGTGTGTGTGTGTGAGTGTGCGCGTGTGTGTGTGTGTGGGTGTGTGTGTGTGTGTGTGTGTGTGTGTGTGCTTGGCCATCAAGTGGTATTTCAGACTGGACGCGCTGCGATGATGATAGCTCGATCACAACGACAAAACACACAGATCACTTTGGTCTTGTCAATGGAACCATTTGGCAACTTTTTAAAAGTAAAGCATAACGTTAACCAACTATTTGGCCGGCTCACAAGTGTGTGCCTGTTGTTTTGCTTCCGGTCTAGCTAGATCCGCTTGCGCTTTGGTCGACGAAGCAACAAAACGTCCTCACGCGGCGCAAGCCATTGAAATTAATGGGTTTCATAGCGCAGCGCCGCGCATGCCGCGTCCTGTTGTAACAGCATGTGAAAAAAACTACAAAGTTTGCTAGGCCAAAAAGACCGTTAATCGCGCGATAAAAAAATTGACGCCGTTAAAATGGGTTTGCGTAAACGGCGTTAATAACGCGTTTAACTGACAGCCCTAATATATATGTATGTATATATACACACACACACACACCACACACAGTTGAAAACAGCTTTGTAAACATCTATTGAAGCATAATCAAAGCAAATTTCAATTAATATTAACGGCCTCTCCATTCTTGACAACATAATTCACAATTAACATTACTACTAATCCTTGTCATGAGAAGATGATTTTTTGCTGCTCTTATTCTCAATCACTGGTCATACAGAGTGTCTGTATGGAGTACTTTGCAGTCAGTGTGTGTGTAGAAAAAGCCTCTTGTGGATGCTGCTGTTCACATAATTTACACTGACATACTCAAACAGCTTTCGGTTCACAAGAGCCCCTATCGCATCTCTCATCCCGTTTTTTTGGCTCTCTCTCCTCTCCTTAGCACCGCGCCATATGACTTAAGTCTGTCAAGAGCTATACTTTATTGGCCATTACATCAACCACAGACCTTGGAGAGGCCCTAAGTCAAGTTATGAGCCTGAAAATGCTTCCAATTCCTTCAACAACAGCATCGAATGGTTCATATTTATGATAAACAGTGATGGGCCATGAAGCAATAGTTGTAAATGATACTTATATCTTTGGCTTTGTTTTAGTTAAGGCATGCTCTCCATCTGTAATGACAGCAGAGAGCATGATGGAAATCTGAAGACATCCTGACTGTGGCGCAAACTTATGCCTGTCTAAAGGGAAAATGTGTCTGCAGCTAGATGAACAACATGATGCATTAAAAAAAGCAAAATGCATCATTATCTCACCTGGTGCAGAACAAAAACAGGAAAATATATGTAGGGATGCCGATGTGAATTATTGGCTTTCAAGGGACATTGACGAATTTCATTTTGGGGCTGAGATTTATTGGTTGTTACAGAAGATAGAACAGGATTTTCTCCACTGAATGTTTATGCTAGAGGTGACAAAGCGCCGTGTCAGAAAGAAAATGTGAGTCAGCTCGCAAGTGCACTGCCACGACACACATCAGCCAATGCTACCCATCACTGATGAGAGTATTTGTAATGACAAGAGCAGATACAGACTTACAAATTCCATACCAATAATATAATTAACTAAACCACATAATCATCATCAATGATAACAACAATAATAATAATATCTCAAAATTATTTTGCAGCAGATAGTTACCACCATCAAACGGAAATAGAAGACATATGACATGACAATTTATGACATACCAAACACATATCACATATTCAGCATTATAAATGTATATATATATATATATACACAGTGAGTATTTATTTATTTATTTTTGTTTTGTCAATGTCTTTGGTTTTGGTTAATAATAATTATTCTATTTGAGAACAATATAGTTATAAATATAGTTCTTCTTTGAACTTAAATATTCAAATTTGCTTTCAAGTAAATGTTTGATTTCTAAATATCTATGCACTTACACATATGATTCATACAATTATCTCCAAGAGAATCCCTGCTTTTGAAGTGTGGATTAAAATTGATCCATTTTCTTCTAAAGGGCATTTGTAATTGTAAAGCCAACCGTCTCAGACAGCCAGCAAGGACTTTCATTATTAGCCCATGATATGAATCTCTTTCTTGTGTATTTGTTCATAATATTCTGGGCGAATTCACCTCTTGTTCTTGTTCGTGACTGTTTCGACAGTCACAAGCAGATAGCTTCGATCCTACCATTAAGTCTGACAAAAGGAGATAAAAATAGTGCTTTGAAATTCCACTTTTATGATTGGCTTTACAACTGTGCAGCCTAAGCGTAAATATCATGAGATAATATTCTTATTTAAAAAATGGTCATCACAGAAAAACAGTGGTTACGCACAATATGAATGACAGCAATAAATGGCAACTGTAGTGTCTACCATGTAATCAAAAACATCCGTGAGTTCAGGACAAGCATCTCTAATGCTTGCCCACACTAGAAGTTATTTCTTATACATACAGGAAGAAATGCATGCAGACAAACCCTTATTTATTTACCCTGCCCATAGCCCTCTATGGCTTCCTCCAGAGAATTCATAATCCTGAATAACATCCTCCTGCCTTAATATAACACCATCAGTAACCTAACAAGCCTATACCATACTGAATACACGCCACTGTACACAAGTTATAAAAAATAAAAGGAATTCAATGATTAACAAGGATTAACTATAAAGACTGGAGCTAGACACCCCAACAATAACATTCATTACTTTAATCTAATACAGTTACAGAGACCAGGGACATTTTGTACATTTTTACAAATCTAAAACGCCACAATTTGTTCTCTAATGCAACTAATTTCTAATACAACAGATGAGGGAGAGATGACAAATTTCACATCTTTCTGTTCTGACTGCTGTAATCAGTCTCTCTAAATTTGCTTTTAGAGCAAATGCAAATACAAAAAATTCTAGTTTCTGTTGTCTCCCATTCACCGCTATAGAAGTTTACCCAACTATGACGACTTTGCAAATGTGAAAAGGGTCCATACATCACTCACGGATGACTGCTTGACAACAAATGTGTCATCTACATCGTTCTTCAGGCTATTTTCTGTCACGTTAAAGATTTCCTCTTGTTCAGATTTATGGGAAGAAAGTTAAGTTTTGTAAATAATTAGAAGTGAAGATAAATAAAACAAATGTAGAAGCACTTCATGCTGTGTTTAGTTGTTTGACACTTCACCGACAGATTGTGTAAATCTTTACATGATCAAGCTATCGTAGACACTGAGCGACAGACCCTACAGGGTGCGTCTCAATCAGATCACTAGCTCGTGAATCAGAATATTTTGTATACACAGCCGGGCACTGTTAAGAACCCTCGTTCACTACACATTGGGACAGTGATTACCCAATTTCCGGCGATATGACTGTACAACGTCAACGTAGGACCTATATCTTTTTCATATTATTTTTATGCTGCTTAAACACATTGTTATGTTCCATATCCTTTCAACATTTCAGACGAATTTTAATTATAAATGTCAACAAGATGTGTTTACTACCTGTCTAGCGATGTGTGTTTATGCTGACATACCGTATAATAATAAAAAAAAGGGTTGTCTTTTCAAATCTTCTATCGCCTGTCATATTTATTGAGTTAGCTCGTGCATTTAATGTTTTGTGCTTCAGAAATGTGACGTAACATTTTTTTAGGGAGCAAACGATCCAGTGCACTGGAAGGATTTTTTGTTTCAGACAGCCTGAATGTTTTGGTTATTTTGAAATGCCTGAACAAAGTTTGTCGTCAAAGTGGTTCGGTGTAATTACCTCCAAGAACTGTCTTACATGACTGCGTTCCCAAACATCAGGCATACGCCTCCGAACGCAAGATAACATGACCGCAATTACTGTGTTTTGTCTGCATGCTCTGAAGTGCAAGTCATTTATTATAAATACAAAAATTATTATATATAGTGGCTTCTACTAGTTTTCTTAGTACCAGTTTGTGAGCCAGTTTGTGACAGAAGTGACAATTTTGTTCTCTTCAACTCACTGGATGGAAACAGTGATCGCAAATGTTTCATGCAATATTCCAATTTTTCGCACAGGTTAAATTCACAACTTTAGATGGAAACATAGGCTATGTTCACATTGCAGGCTGAAACGACCCAATTCCGATTTTTTTGCCCCTATGCGACCTGTATCTGATCTTTTCATGACAGTCTGAACGACACAGATACGATCTTTTCAAATGCGACCCAGGCCACTTGGGTATGTGGTCCAAATCCGATATGTATCCGATCTTTTGAAATGAGACTTCAATCTGAACGGCCAGGTCACATGTATCCGACCCGTCACTAAACGAGCTCCACTGTTGAGATCCATGTTTAGCTACTTCCGCAAACAACAAGTGACGTCGTTGACAGTTGAGTACTCTTCTGCGCATGCGGGTCATTTCTGGGTCATGTCACAAAGGAGATCACAAAACGTCGCATTTAATTGGAAATGTGTACGGCCTTGCAAAAAAAATCGATTTTTTTCAAAAAATCGGAATTGAGCATTAAGCCCCTGCAGTGTGAACGAGGCCATAGCTAGTGATAAGTTACTCTTTGGTAAAATGATTGCATCCTCCAAAACAAAGAATGAATATTTGAAACAAAACAAATAGTGTATAAGAAAATGACATTCCCTTATGAGAGTGTGTTGATGGTTCAGTAACTGTGCAAAACACAGCGATGGATCACATCAGCACAGTAATGAGCATTTGTTTTTGCAGCTACATGCATTGTGCAGTGATCACTAATAAAGCAATAGGATTCAAAAGATCAGAGACGACTGTCTTTGAAAAATAAAAGCAAGTCTCTTTCTTACAAGTTGCACAATTTTTGCAAATGAAGGGATGGTTAAAAGAACTACCACCCCAAATATCTTTTTGTAGATTTTATAAATGAACTTAACAGAATCTGCACAGAAGTATGATCTGGTTGGGCGTCTGACTCCATTCCCTGTGTATCCTGACAAGCAGAGACAGTGCTCCACAGGTAAAAAAAAACTAGTAGAAGCAAATGTGATCATCACACAGGAATATATGTGCAAATGGCCTCAGAGATCTTGGACAGGAAGAGCAAACAGAAAACATACCTCTGAAAGTCGGCCTGATCAGAAGCTGGAGAGTCTCATGAGCCCGACTGATTTTAGAATAACCGGCAGCAGAACTGACAGAGACGGATTCAGTGCGGCCCGAGCGTGGAATTGCTTTTCCACTCCCTGGAACCACAGCAGGAAATGTCTATAGCAATGCCCCAATCACTTGCAGCCAAAGCTTCGGTGGCTCTTGAACCATCACCGAAACCTGAAGAGAGGGAGAAATAGAAAGAAAATGGAACAGTTCTTCAGATTAATAAACTCTGGCTAACAGCTAGTATAAGACTATAGGCTCCAGTCATCGAACAAAATCTCTACTTATGACATTTTTGTTTGTAGGTTACGTGTCGTTCAGAACAGGTCTTACATTAGACACCAAGTGGTGACCCAATACAATACCAAACCTCGAACCCATATTTATTGCGGTCAAAGTCAAATTTTCTTATACCTTGTGAAACTTTGTTCTGCTTGATCTGCTTTTTTTGACTAGCTATCAACGGAAAGATTTTTTTTTGTGCAAAAAAAAAAAAAAAGATTGATTGGTTGCATGACCTCACACATGAACAACAAAATGAACGTCTTCTCTCTTTTTCTCCCTTTCAACCCATATATATTGTGCTATCCTAAGTATGCATAATTATATGGTTTCAAATAGTTTTTTTATACTGTCTGCGACCCTATCAGAACAAAAATACAACCAATTTTGTGACTTGTGACCCACAGGTTAAAGAGAACTGGATTAGAAAACACTACTCGACTCTTGCTTTCTTTATTTTGTTTATTTCACCTTTGTGCAGTTGCCGTGTTCCATTTGTTACAAAGATTACAACATCTAGAAATGCTGGTGGTAGTTGATTCCTTTATGTTGTGCTAGAGGTCATGGGTTCAAATCCTGCACAAGCCAACAATTATGTCGAGGCCCTGTTCAACGGCATAGCAGTAAACAAGAAAAACAACATGAGTCTACGAAGTCTGGTAGAAATTAGAAATCTTTTATTTTATTTGGGTTATTTTTT
Organism: Tiaroga cobitis; assembly: GCA_030578255.1. Classification (NCBI taxonomy): domain Eukaryota; kingdom Metazoa; phylum Chordata; class Actinopteri; order Cypriniformes; family Leuciscidae; genus Tiaroga; species Tiaroga cobitis. The sequence continues at coordinate 36,101,434 of CM060606.1, forward strand.
GGACATTACTTATACACAATAGCTGAAAGTCAAATGTGCAACCAAAACTAAATATATACTATACTACATTTAAATAATACAGTGTAATCCAAATAAAAACAAACAAACAAATGTCTAAACCATTCTTGATTTACCACCAAAACTAGCTCACGGTAAAAAGAGAAGAGCTAAAATCAAAAACTGTACTTTAAAAACCATACTTCTAATATTCTAATAAAAACACAAACATTTAAGGTGACAGTTAAACATGGGAAAGGCCATGTTAACATACCGTTTAAAAGCTTTAAAACTTACAACATAAAGTCAGCGATATCCCAGCATCCGCATACAGGTATCCTTTGCAGCAAGTACAGTACAACGGGCCACATTCACTAAAAGTTGTGTACAAGCTGCGCAGAAAAGTTCTGAAATCGACAGGTGCACACGCACAAACTCTTCCCTCTGATGTTGTTGATGGGTGTATCCGGATTGATGTAAATGAGGCGCTTAGCTTAACGGCACAATATGTATTTTTTTCTGCTTTAAAAATAGCAAAAATAACTGTATCTATGTTACATACTTCAATGAGATATGTACTTACATTATCCCGACAGTTTCCACCAACTTACAAATCCGGAGAAATGTAAAGTTTAATTCGAAGACACGGGCCGTTTCTTTATTTCCGTTTTGTCGCCCGTCTATTGCGTCATATAACCTTTGACTCCTCTATTTTCTCTAACTTCCTAAGGAACCGCCAAACACAAAGGGGAACACCGGACTACCACCAATAAAAGAAAAGAAAACGACGTAGAAAAAAAAGTAGTAGCTAGTATCATTTTGCAACTGCACCAAACTTGAGGGGGGTTTGGCTGCACGTGCAAGATCTCTCGCTCGCTTACCTCTCTGACATCATGCGCGTGCGCGGTTAAGAGCTCAACATCTGTCTCTCATGCATGCTCGCTCTACAGGATATTTTAACTAATTTGCGGTAAAACTAATCAATCACGAGTGGCTCAACAGGTAGATCTATAGATAAACTCATCTTTCTGGCTTTGACCCCCCGGGTTGACACTTCAGCGTGAGAAATCGGGGGTGTGGTGTGAGAGCGTGAGAATTGGCTCAATAGAGTGCCGAAGTTACGACGTCACTCTGTAGGCCAAAACGCGGAAGCGAGTTCGCATTTTAGCACTCCCGGTTCCCTCGCTCTAAAGTCTATGGGATTTTTGAATGGGTTTTTGCTAAATCGCCTGAAATAAGGTCTGTGGTGAACAAAGCCTCTAAATATTTTCACGTTTTGATCTATGACATAGAACACACAGTTATAACCTGCTTGTGGTTTTTTAAACTTTATTGTGTCTGCTTGTGTTTTTTAAAAAACTTTATATAGGCTTCAAAATGTATACATTTTGGATTAACTTGTAAAGATTATCTTGATAGACAAAACGTGTAAGGGTCACAATTCTTTGTTAAACACAGATCTTATTTTTTGCGATTTTCCAAAAGTCTATGGGGAAAATGCATAGCTTTTCGATCGAGGGAACCCATGCGCCGCTAGCTTCCGAGTTGTCCTACAAAGTGACGTCAACACTTCGGCACTCTATTGCGTGAGTCTTGCACTGAATGCGTGAGCAGCCCTGTAAGTTATGAACCACGATTACGCTTTGCCTGCATGTTCTGCTGCTGGAGCCAGCTCAAAGCGCAGACGTTAGGGTGACCAACAGTCCTGACATGACCTGTTTTCACGTTCTGTCCTGGCCGTCCTGGCTGTTTTAATAAAGTGATGAAAATGTCCTGGTTATCAAAAAAACTGCTGGCCGAGTGTCCTGGTTTTTGGTAATCAAAATATGGTCACCCTAGCAAACGTACGGGTGAAAAATATGACAGGAGAAGAAGCATGACACGGGTAAACTGTAGGGTTGCATTTAAAAAATGTAGAGAGCTTTGTGATAAGCTAAATATAGGCTACAGAGAGATGTCGATCTCACTTCCATTCTAATAAACAGGTAAGCACCCATTCAGCTAACTATATCTATCCGTATATTTTGTGAAATTATGTCATGTGTAAAACGCAGACGGGCTAGCTCTCATGTAGCTATAATGTAAATTCATTTTTGTTCTATATATAGCTGGAGAAAGTAGCTTCATATGCAGTTCACTAACGTTATCTTGTTCGATATCATAGTATAAACGTAATTCTATTTTTAACGAAAGGTGACCGTGTTTTTTAAACATCTATTAATACTAGCTAGATGGAATATTGATTCAATAGGGGTCTGATAATTCATATATCTCTCTGTTCGAAAAGACGTGATTATCAAAATACATAGTAAGAATGAGTGAGGAATGTGGGGAATGACAGAGCGCACGTGTTCCAATGAACATCATATCGCTGGTTCGCGCGCGCACTCCCTCTCTCTCTCCCTTAGAGGGCTGGTTGTCATTGACAGCGACAACAATTCCCATGAGCCCACGCTCTTTCCCGACGTCATCAAAGTACGTCTTTTGTTATTATTTAGATCGAGTGCCCCCTAGTGGCCAAAAATTACACATTGTACGTTTAAAACACAGCTAAACATCTCCATAAAAAGCAAACCCCACGTCTCTTTTCTCGCTCGCGCTCTCTTCCCTGAGAGCATGCGCAGCGCAATCTTCAAATAAGCAGCAGTTGACTATCATTTAAGCTGTTCAAACCTTCAGAAATGTGCCTTTTATTCAATGAAATTGTTTAATTAAGCTGATGTAGCTAGCCCAATTAATGGAAAAATAAATGCTATATTTAATGTGCTATTATATGTGGGCTAATATATGTAGCTATAATACAGTGTGCACGCATGTTTATATATAAATAATTATAAAATGTATAAAAGTAATATAACATTAAATATTAATATAAAGTAGCACTTGATAGGCAGTGAAGGAGACCCCTATAGTACGGTGGCCGAGAGGTGCAAAACAAATTACAATTCAGAAAACAAAATAACAAATCCAAAAACAAAATAACAATTCAGAAAACAAAATAACAATTCAGAAAACACAACAACAATTCCGAAAACACAACAACAATTCAAAAAACACAACGACAATTCAGAAAACAAAATAACAATTCAGAAAACACAACGACAATTCATTCAAACGGAAAAGGTAGGTATATTTTGAGAATGGCATACTTGTCGCTGATTGGACGAGACACCTGTCAATCAAGCCAGAACCGGAATCATGCGATTACTGGAAGTACCGAGGGTAGAAAAGCGCTTCGTTTTTGGTATTTTAATCAAATAAACTGTCGAATCATCTGTGCATATTTTTTCAGTACCGCATGAGCTCATATTAATTCTAATATCAACTATCTAAAAAGTGTGCATCATGCCTGACATCTATGTCGTATGTAACTTTAGAGACGGTCACGGTATATATCTATATATACTATACTATATATACTAAATATCTAGGCCAGCTTTGCCAGTTACATTAGCCTATACTTCACAGGGAATCACTTAGCGCGTTACGTTCATATTCTGGTCCATCTGCTACCTGTAGCCAGCTATTAATATAGCCTAAATCCCCAATAAGGTGGGAGTTTGGTCTTTTATTGTACTGTGTTTTGTCCATTGAGTTACTTTAAGTGTCCTGACCGCAGGGTGATCCTGGACAATGACGATTGAGGGAATCCCCAATTCTGCAGCACAGCGCCGAGATATAAAGTTAAGGAAACTAAACAACCGAGAAAAATATATGTCTACTACTTCAGATTTAACGTTTGATCTGTACATCGGCATCGGGGAATAACATTATAATCTCGTTCACGGTAGAGAAAGCTGCATGTACAAAAGTAACCGTGAAGACTTTAATGTAAAAACCTATTTTTTTTACAGTCTATGGTAAAAACAAATCACTTTTCTACCCTCGGTACTTCCAGTAATCACTTGATTCCGGTTCTGGCTTGATTGACAGATGTCTCGTCCAATCAGCGACAAGTATGCCATTCTCAAAATATACCTACCTTTTCCGTTTTTGAATGAATTGTCGTTGTGTTTTCTGAATTGTTATTTTGTTTTCTGAATTGTCGTTGTGTTTTTTGAATTGTTGTTGTGTTTTCTGAATTGTTATTTTGTTTTCTGAATTGTTATTTTGTTTTCTGAATTGTTATTTTGTTTTCTGAATTGTTATTTTGTTTTCTGAATTGTCGTTGTGTTTTCTGAATTGTCGTTGTGTTCCCTGAATTGTTGTTGTGTTTTCTGAATTGTCGTTGTGTTTTCTGAATTGTCGTTGTGTTCCCTGAATTGTTGTTGTGTTTTCTGAATTGTAATTTGTTTTGCACCTCTCGGCCACCGTACTATAGGCTATAACAGAACATAAAGTTGAGTGAGACCCTTGGGCATTTACAAAGCAATTTTTGTCCTCTGATTAATTATGATTATCATTACAGTGTTTCCGCTACATTCATTCCACTGTGGCGGGCCGCCACACCTAAAATCATCCCGCCACGGCTGCAGCTTCTCAGTGAGGTCCGATATTGCAACCCAGTCTCACGGCAGTAAGCCCCTCCTCTAAAGGCATAAAAAACATTGTAAAGCACAATAAAGTTTTCGCACTATATTCTAAGACTTCTAAAGTCTTTCAATAGCATAATGTGAGGTAAAAATGAATATTTAAGTCGTTAAAGACAAGTTAATGGAAACTCATTTCTCCTCAGTCATTCTCCATTCAGCATTCAAACAGCGCGTCGCGTTCGGTTAACACGACGACACTCATCAAGATCAATGTTCCCATTATTATACTTTATTTGTAGATAAAGGTCTATGGTTTGCATAAAATGACTTTATCTTGCTGGAGTTTATTGCGCTTTCTAAATCATATTCCTTTCTGGTGTCTGTTAAATTACAGCACTGGAGTAGAGAGCGCTATGAATTGTTCTTCATGCGCACTGTAACTGAAATTTAAAACTGTAAAAAAAAAAAAAAAGGCTCAATAAACTGTTACGTAGATAGAATACACTAAGCATAGATAGATATAATTTTTTCTGTTCGCTTTGTGCTTTGAACTTTTCAATGCGAAGCGCTGCGCGCTGTAACTTCGCGAAGTTCGCGTTGCTTCAAGTGCATCACTCTGCGCACGAGATGCGCATAATCGCTTTGCCGCTCTTATTGGAGCCTTCCATGTTATAATACTTAGGGGAGGTTTAAACACCTTAAACACCCATGAGGCCACGCCCCCTCCCCCTGGGAAAATGGGCCTGCAACCACAGTTGGAAAAAATTCTAGAGGAAACACTGCATTATAATTTGATAGTGATAAAATATGTAAATGTGGATGAATGTCATTAAAGTTGTTTATTTTTATTTTGAACACACACCCCCTTGTCATCAACAGTCACCTCCTTACCTTTAAACAAGCATTCCATTGTTTCATTTGGATTGTGTCATTACATGCATGAATGCTGGTAAGGTGAACAAGTCTTAAAATATGCCAACAAACCAACCATACAAACTAATTAGGTGAAATAGTTAACAAATTACATTAGATGTTTGATCTTTACCTGAAATTATTTTTTTTATTTAGTCTAAATCAGATTCCATTAATTGTGTACTACATGATCTTTATCAAGCTATTTTGGCTTTTTACACATTTATGAGTGCCTCATACCCCAGCCACATTTCAAGTGAAGTCCACAGCAACCTCTACTCAATGGAACCAATTTAGGAACTAATTTTTAATCAGTTAGTTTATTTGAGCTGGGCTCTCAGAACGTTCTGTGATGGACAGCTGAAGCAAGTCACACATTGTGTCAAACACATTACATCAATCTTTGTAGGCTATTTTCACACAGTGATATTTCACAATTGCTATTCATAGGGCTACTCCAATCAATTTAGGCATGGTGTATGCGAGTATAAAAAAAAATTGTTAGCTTCCATGCAAACTAGTTTGCGATTTCATTTTACTTTAAAAAGATGATTTTTGAATTGTTGGTTGAACTATTCCTTTATATAAAAAAAGAGAAAGATATCAACTTTTTCAACATATAAGTGAATGTCTTCTGACATGAGAGGATGCCAAACTGGAGGCATCCCGGAGACACAGATGGTAGCTAAGCTATCTTGCAGATTTCATGGCATGTCTTTGCCTCATTCTTCGGTCCACATGACTGACTGCTTAATGGATGCAAAGCTGAAAATCATCCCTCTGTCTTTTCAAAGTATCTGCTCTGTCATCCCATTTTTTTTCTCTAGGATTGTCTGTCAGCCTTGTCAGATGGCAGGTCTTAAGTAAGGCTACTGATGACAGTTTGGTCCTTTTGTTTTTTAATGAAAAGTGTTGGGGTTTTTGTTTATGACTGAAGTGAAAGACAGCTCATGACCGGGTTTCCTGTTTTTATCCACTCCTTCCTTCCTTAAAAACTTCCATGAATGTCCGCAAGCCAAACCCATGTTCAGAATTCAATGTACACCGTTGTTTGTAGTTGTTTATTATCATGTATTTAGAAATCAAATGTCTTAATTTTTGGCAGCCAGATCTGCTAATGATTCAAATTGAGTTCAGGTTTAATTATCGTTCTAATGGAAGGTCAGGTAAAGTATATTCAATCCTTCTAATCATTGCATTCGGACTGAATGTAGCATAACAAAAAAGTGTTTATGAAAACCATTGCCTACCCTATCTTTAATGTCTGTCTGTCATTTGCTTTTGCAGGAGAGTTTTGGTGCAGAGCAGCACCGACTGAGAGAGACAGAGATGAAGATTATCACTCCTTCCCCTGATCCACAAATGCTGTGAGGCCAAATCCACTTTAAATGAGGTGACCTTCCTCCTCCTACACATGGGAGCACAGTTAGAGTGAGGTACGAGAAGAAAGAGTGATGAAGTGAAGCAAAAAAACAAGTATAAATTATTCCTCTAATCCTGTCTGACAAGAGTCTCTGTAGGTATGTTACAAAGCAGCTCCTCCGTTTAGTGAAACCTGAAAAAATCAAATATTAAAGAGTTCATGCCAAATAGAGCACCAACTCCTCATTTAGCCTGTGTTGTTCCCCTCACACACACACACTGAACACACACACCAGCATCATGCTCTGTCAGTCAACCATTTCAAGCTTCAACCGGAATTCAAACCGAATGGAAGGACATGCTGTTCCTCGCCTCTAATTAAATAGGAAAGTAATGGCATAGGTCACCAGGAGGTGCTAAAACACACCTCCACAGGTAGCAGTGCCCAACCTCGATAGGCGCAGACCAATTTGCCAGGAATCAGTCACACTGACAGACAGTACAGTCGGAATTGCATTGAACATGGCGTGATAAGGCACAGCATTGTGGGGTAGGGAGCAGCAGGAGCACTCCAGACCAGCGCTATTGTATGTTACCCTCAGGGCTCAGCAGACCTCATTCGTTCCGTGAGAGCAAGTTAGAGACTGGGGATGTCCTTTTGAATGGGGCTCAGTTTGAGGTTCTCGTACACCAGAGAAGCTTTTGACTGAGAGTCATTAGAAGTTTTGGCAACTGTAAGAGGACCTGATGATGACTTTACAATACTTTAATAGTAGTTTTACCTGCCGTTTAAAAAGACCATTGCAGCATGGGACACAAAGGACATATTTTTTGGCATTTGCAATCACAGGTTTGAAGCATTAGAATTGTTTTGTAGCACATGAAGATCTGGGAATTTATTTAATTAAGAGAACACAGAATGCGCTGTATCCCACAATGCAATAGGACTTGACTTTAAATTTCCAAATTGGATTTAAACACAGTAACAAAGTAAATACTGATCCACACAAACTCAGTCTCTGAATGTACTGTTTCTTTGGGTTTACAATAAGGTGCATTTGGGAAAACATATAAAGTCTGATGCACTTTCATAGTGAAGTGTTGCACTGTTATCATTTATATGCATGTAACGCTTGTATCTCAGCAGCTCGGTTAACAAACTCCATCTCTGCATGCTGTGAGTTTGGGTAGCTTATAACGTTGGGAACGCAATGTGCGTCATTTCACCAGATTTGTAACGTAAATCATTTATAACCCAAACACCAACACAGGAGAATTCAACAATAAGTTTCTAAATATGCAAATTGTTGTTCATCGTGATTTCAAAATAAAAGTTTAAACCCTCGCTTTGAGTTTGCTTGTGCTGATGACCACGTGTCCTTTTTCAAGAAATGACAGTGGCTGTAGCATTTATTTCATAAAGAAGTGGTCAAATATTAAAGATTAAATGTTTTTTGGCCAACATTAAACAAGGATTTAATCTGCTGTAAAGTGTAACAATCACCAGCCCATTGGCGCCCTCTGCAGGCATTTGTTATAATAGGCTACATAATGTACATAAGTTGATGGTTTATATATTACATTATGTATTTTAACAGTGTTGTTCAATTAAACCAAATGATTACTTGCTTTTGATACTTAATTTGAACCAAATATTATTTTTATACATTTTTATTATATATATATGTATTTTAAGTAATTTTAAAGGCTATTGTTCACTTAGGTCTATTTTTATTTCCACAAAAAAAAAATTGATTATTCGATTAATCGTCAAAATAATCGACTAATAGTGTTCAAATAGTCTCGTCTTGTTCTTGTAAACCCAATTTCGTGTATCACCTTATGAGTAGTCTCCACCTCAGCTGAACGTCTAACCCCTTATTTACACTTGCACGCGCGTAACGACTGCGGCGCGAAACGGTTTTGTTTCTGTCCTCCACTCGGTGCCAACTCACACCAGGAGCATTTCAGAAGCAAAGCACAGTGCAACAAAATACAATTGTTGATATCAAGAATTAAATTTTTGATATCAAGAATTCTATTTTTGATATCAACAATTTAATTGTTGATATCAACAATTAAATTGTTGATATCAACAATTACATTTTTTATATCAAGAATTCAATTGTTGATATCAACAATTACATTTTTGATATCAACAATTGTATTTTCACTAGTAAAATGTCACCATAGGCTGCCATTCAAAACCAATTGTTGATATCAAGAATTGATTTCTTACTAGTTGAAATTCCAATTTCACATATCAGAAATACAATTATTACTAGTAAAAACCTTTATTTTTGATATCAAGAATTCAATTGTTACTAGTTGAAATGTCTATTCTTGATATTAGCAATTGAATTGATACTAGAAACAATGTTAATTTTTTATATCAATAATTCAATTTTTACTAGTGACAATTTTAATTTCTGATATCATGAATGTGATTTTTACTAGTAAGAATGCCATTTTAGATATCTGAAATAATATTGATATCAGAAATACATTTTCAGATATCAAAAATGATAATTTTTACTAGTAACAATTGAATTGTTGATATCAAGGATAGACATTTCAACAAGTGACAATTTAATTATTGATATCAGGAATTCACATTTTTACTAGTCACAATGTAATTATTGATATCAAAAATGATATTTCTACTAGTAAAAAAATCAATTCTTGATATCAACAATTCATTTTGAATGGCAGCCTATGGTGACATTTCACTAGTGAAAATACAATTACAGATATCAGCAATTAAATTGTTGATATCAACAATTCCAGTTTTGATATCAACAATTCCATTTTTGATATCAACAATTCCATTGTTGATATCAACAATTCAATTGTTGATATCAAGAATTCAATTGTTGATATCAAGAATTCAATTGTTGATATCAAGAATTCAATTGTTGATATCAACAATTAAATTGTTGATATCAAAAAATGTAATTGTTGAAATCAAGAATCCATATCCTGGAAATGAATAAAAGCTAAAACGGCTTGCCATACAGCAGGAGAAAAAACTGAGATGCTTGTCTTATAATGCTGAAGGTGGAAGACAGAGTTCAGAGATAGAAGTGGGAGTGGGTAATGGCAGACAGATGAATATGACCTCTCTTCCCATCATGCCTTAAGTGCCAGGGTTAAGATTCAGGTTTGTCATATCTTCCTTCTCTTACAAATTCTGGCACAAAAAATATAAAAATTCCTAATCAGTCTTTCTGTGTTGTTTTCCAGAAAAAAAGATTATGTAAACATCATTAAAACAAGAAACATTAACCTGATAAGAAAAGTAAAGATACGACTTGTTTTCTGAGAATATTATGTTTCTTTTTCTTACCCTTTTAGCTTTTTTTTTTTTTAAACAAGGTATAAAAAATAAAAAATGCCAATGACAAAAATAAACAATTAAGATATATTTTTTGAAAATAAACATTTTGTAAAGTACTGTTGTGTTAACCTCTATGATAACCTCATTAGATATGATACAAATCAATTTATGTTTAAGTGTGATGAAAAGAGAATTTACTGTGTGAGCGATATAAAAATAAAACTGGAAATTCTGTTTTTCACACATATTGGACCCTATCATAAACCCGGCGCAATGTAGCGCCAGGTGCGACGCGAGAGATTTCTGCTAGTTTCAGCCCGACGCAGTTATCATTTTCCCATCCTGCGCCACGTTGTTTAAATAGCAAATGCATTTGCGCCCATGGGCGAGCTGGTCTGAAAACGAGGCGTGAACAGGCGGATTGATGGCACATTGTTATTTTGATACAACTGAAATATAGTCTAAAGTCAATGGCACAATATATATTTTTTGTCATTTAAAGAGAGCGTTAGTAATGTGCGCCTATAGGCGGGTCGACAACGCGCGTACACTCTGCTTATTAACTACACAGGGATGCGCAGCAGCACACAAACATGCCAAATATTAAAAAAATAAAAGGATTACAATGTAAAAGATTGTTATTGCGTACTTAATGATATGGTGGAATCCGGCTTGTCAAGTCAAGTCATCTTCATTTATATAGCGCTTTTAACAATGGATTGTTTCAAAGCAGCTTTACAGAGATAAACATTTAATTTAAGGTAACAGATTGTTTTGGCGTTATAGCGGTTCTTGAATAATGTTACTTCCAGCTAAAGTTAACTTTGATTGATTCACCTCCATTCTCCACCTCCATCTACGGGCTTGTCCCATAGATGGTCTGCTTGCGCACTTTAACCTCGCGCAAGAGCAGATCCATTTACGCTCTGGAGACTTTCCACTATAACATTTTTATCATGTAAATAGCGAATCCGCCATGGCGCGAGCACAACTGGCATTTAAAGGGAATAGGAGAGGAGACTCTGATTGGTTTATTGCGCGTAAAGCCAAAAACACACCCATTACTCACTAAGAGAATAGGGAATGTGAAGGTACGTCACGCAGTGTTACATTATGGGACGTGGGGGCCATGTTTACTCCATTTACCTTTTCGCCGGCCGTTGCTATGACATTTAATAGTGGGTGTGTTTGGCTAAAACGAGGTAAAATTGAAGAAGAACGGAAGACATGGAGAAGTTGAAAGAAAAAGAGAAGGGACCCTACCAGGAGAAACTAAAAACCACTGCCAAAAAAACGTTATTTGTACAAACTGTCCGCGATAAACAACGTTGATCCATTTAGCAGCCCAAGACTGGATTACGGATCCAGACGCACTACCTCCGCTCACATATCCGGACATCGTTAATTACCTTGTTTTTGGATTGAGTGCGTACACTTTGCAGGAGTTTAAGAGCTAAATCCCTTGAAGCTCATGAACAGTTTTGCAGCGGCTGGTTACAAGACCTCCTCATTCACAGGCCGGCTAACTGCGAAAGCACAGTCGTACTGGCAAAGGTAAGATGGCACTTGCTAACAAAATGCTAAATATGCAAGTGAATTAAACTGCAATTCATCGATTGGCCGCTTGAGGCCGGCTGCAAAAGTGAGTCAAATCTGCATCTCCCCCATGTTAAAATGCCCAACTTTACAGCAGAAAAAAAAACATGTTTACAGCCTGGAGCAAAAAGTTGTTTTTGTCTTTATAGCTTATTTTGCCCTTCATGGCAACTGTGAGGGGGGTGAATTTTTTTTACAACTCATCCGTTTAAATTATATTAAGCCTTAAAGTTCGGCATAATTAAGGGTGTGGCCACTTGAGTGACAGGTGGATTGCGGCTGCTGTCACTGCTAGCCGTTTGTCTGCTGTCTGTTAACGTCACTCTCAGCTAATTCCAGCAGCTGCTGTACTTGCCATCTCTGCAGTGTTTGTGCTTTTTTCAGGATTATTTCATACAATTTAATACACGCATTATACCTTCGCCCACGTAATTGGATTCGTTGTCGAGTATGGAGAGAACAACCAGCGCTGTATTTCCAGGTGTTTTCCTCGCATGCACTAATGGATGACTGACAATTTCGTTGCTTTTTGGAGTTTAGATTTAAAAACGTCGTAGATTTAGATTTAGATTTAGAGACTACACTCGTTATGCGGTACCGTTGCTATCACGGAACAGATATACTTATTTTACTTTTTAGTGTTAAAGCTGCAGTCAGTAGCTTTTTTGGGTTAAAAATTATCCAAAATAAATTTGAGCAAATACATAACTAGCCAGTGTTCAGAACGATCTGCTTGCCTTAGCTCGATTCAAAACGGTAAGCTTGTTATAATGTTTTTAATTCCAGTGGTACTGGTGAGTTTCAGCGGGAAATTCGAGCATGTCTTTGCGTCATTACGTCACATCTGTACACATAAAGAAGGAGTCTCGGCTAGTAGCAGGGCCGGATTAACCATTAGGGCAACTGGGGACTTGCCCAGGGGCCCACGACATCTAAGGGGCCCTGGGCAGCAGGGGCGGAGTGGCAATCGGGAGAGTCGGGAGTTTCCCCGGTGGGCCGGTAGTGTTTCGAGGCCGCGAGGGCCGGTCTGATAAAATGTATCCATTGCAAGTTCGCCATGCGCACTTGTGGCCCAAGCGAGGGGAATAAAAAATATATTTTTTAAAATTTTTTATAACGGAGCGTATATTTGCACTATAAGTGCCTGTGATTTTAGCAAAAAGACGGCCGTCACGGAATTGCTATAGTGGCGTAGGTCGTAGGGCGTGAAGAGCTTGAAAGCTGTTTTTGATACGCTCGAACTGAGTTCGAATCCGCATTTTGCCGAACTCTCCCTTCTCCCTTTTCCCAACACAACACATGAGATGTAAAATGTATAACCTAACATAAAGGTCTCTAGCGTTATATTTTGCCAACGAACTAAAATCGAAACCATGATATGGCTTTGTCCTTTTATAAAACAGCACAAGACTTTAAGAATAGGCATCCTGTTTGTGCTGGGTGATTTAAAGAGAAGTGTGCACTTTGCTCATGCGATCAGCATGGTTATCTGGTGTTTTCTCCTAAATAAAAGCTCAAGGGTTTATTTCTTGCAAGTGAAGAAATTAGGACAAAAGTGTTTTTTTTATTTTCCTATATTATAGTGTAATGTAGGCTAAAATATACTTTTGAAATATTAATTTTCATTTATAGTACATTTATAGGCTATATGGATTTTACGTCATAGGAATAATTATATAAATCATTATTACATTATTATAATAATTGTTTGGCATTCTAAAACACCATTGATAATGTAATGTAGACTGAGACTCTCATAACTAAAAAGATGTTGTAGCCCTCTTTATTGTCCTGGTACACATTAATGCTTTTTCTTTGTTCAAGGAGCAGTTCATGGGTTGAAGCTCTTAATTTTGATCTCTCAAAGAGCACGAGATTGATGCATTTAACCTTAAAATGTACAAAATTGTCTTGCGGGGGAGCATGACCCCAAACCCCCCTAGAGGCACAGAGGTCCACCCAAACTAATTCCTATGGGAAAGAACGACCATTTATGAACTTTACTCCAGCATAGTACAACAAAGTTCCTTTTAAGTCAGTAAAACTTTAAATGCCATATTAAAATGTCCTTGGACAAATTATACATTTGGCCTGCCTAAGAGGGGGCCTACAAGACATTGTGCCCAGGGCCCTCTGAACTCTTAATCCGGCCCTGGCTAGTAGGCTATATTGCGTGTGAGGATGTTGGAGGTGGAGATTTACAGCCTTTTCTCACAGCACTTGATATAATTAAACTTATCAATTTGATGGTGGATCCAGAAAGGTTCAAACGACAATCACCAGTGACAACTAGAGACTCACCCGCTGTAAAATGCAAAAGATTTCGGAGTGGCTACAGAAAAAAAAGAGACTGCAACCGGACCCTTGCGAAAACAAGGATAAATATCAGAAGGGCTTTAAATGTAGTCACGCAATGCTGATGTTGAATATTAACAATTTGAGAACAAAGTATAATTTGCACAGTTTTACGTGATTTGATAAGCGATTGTTAGATTTAATCAGCGCCATTTACTGCAATGATTTTTTCCCTTAGTTGGAACTTGGTCAGAACCAGAACAAAAGTGGATGTTACTTACATGTTCAGATGACATTTTCCGGTGAAAATTATTATGTTGGTCATAATTCCAAAAAGAATAATCTGATTGCGAATGGGTCCGGGTATCGTTCGTTCATTTGTTTTTGCTTTCACATATGAAAACGAAAAAAAACGAGAAAACAACTCCTTTTTTCGTTTTTTCGTTTTTTTTGAAAAACGAAATTATGACTTGATTTTTGGTTCCCTTTCGTAGTCACTCCGAGTAACGTCGGATGACGGAGAATGGGGGTTTCGCCTAGAAAGCCAGTCCTCTTCGAGTATTAAAAAACGAGCCAATGGCAAGGAAATGCCATGGGTCTGCGGAATTTGCATAGCGTATCCCCGCCTCACCACGTGGGTATAAAGGGAGGTTGCGGACGCAAACGCAGCTATGTTTTTCGCTTCGGAGCCAAGATAATCTCTTCACTCCACAAGCCAAATCCTGAGTATTTTCAGTGACTACATCTCTTCGAGACGAGCGAACTCTCTGGTGTTGGTGTGACGGCGGTATCCAGCGAGTTTCATATTGCCTGCGATCTGAGCAGTGGCCTGCCGGTCTGTGTGTCTCTCCCTGGTCGCTTCAACATCCGCAGAGTTTTTTCCTCTCACTAAAAGAGCGTGCACGCGGCACATCTTTTTAAAGACGCGTCTTTCTAAAGACGATCTGCCCGTGTATTTCTGAGTGCGGTATTCTGATAGATTCAGCTGTTGGGCGTGAGCGCTGTTTGGCGTGTCTGGGCTTTGATCACGCTCAGACAGCGCTCGTGGGTGTGTCACGTTCTCTCAGTGGGAACGTGACCATCGCAATGTATACGGTCGAGACTCCGTGAGCTCAATAGAGTGAGAGTCCCCTCATCCACCACCCGATCTATTTTTCTCCACGTGAGATAATACTTCGGCTGGTGGCCAGGGTGACTAAGACGTCAGGTCTGGAACTAAACCGACGAAAAATCCTCGGTCCACACCCAGTCTTTCACGTTGCAACCCACGTGGTCCCGAGTGGGTTCGCCGGCCCACCCGCGGGCCCGCGTTCTCATTCGGTCCACCAGCTGATGAAATCATGTTTATCGCCGCATCACAAGGTGAGCTGGAGTCCTCTGTAGGGCTGTCACTTTACGTTCGAAAATCGATTGCACAATCGATCGGACCAACCAACACAAGTATCGAAAACGAAAACACGGAATCGATTTTTTAATCGTCCTTTTTTTTCTTTTTCTTACCAAAAATGTGTTTTAGGTGGACAGATCAATACAGTACACAGAACATGTAGGATGTTGGAAAATAACAATGTCTTTTCTGTTAACCAAATGCTTTTTAATATTCGCTATTACTTCAATGCAAGTGAACAAGCGCGTCGTTATTTGTTGCTTAGTGATGTGTGTGTTCAAGTAAGCCAGAAATGCGCAGATTCTGCGCTATACGCTGTATTTAATATATCATGAGGACTCACGAGTTGCATATTTGCGCTAAATCCGCGCAGATTTGGCTTACACGAACTTCCACAGCAAAGAAAGTGAGTAAACATAAAAACACGCCAGATTGGCTTGTGATTTGACAGCGTTACCCGCTAAAGTTAATTTTTACCCGCATTTGGCGGGTCGGAGGGTGTTAATTTCAATTCCTGAATGTTGCGCTCCTGTTTGTCGTTGTGCACGAAACTTCACGCCAATAAATCATCAGAAATATTGCTGACTTGTGCGTCTCAAGCGCCCTCTTCTTTACGCTCGTCCTAATGTCTGTTAGGATTTGCCTATTTTTGGTGATGAAAATGGAAACGTCTTTAGACATGGAAAATCGATTTTACAATCGATTCAATGAACACTTACGTCTAAAAAATCGAACAGGATTTTTTCACAAAGTGACAGCCCTAGTCCTCTGGAGATGGCTCGTCTGTGCTGCTGTCCTCGGATGTGCTAGCATAGCGAGCTTGATTCAGAATTCACAGCTATGCTTTCCCGGGCTGCCACGAGTATCGGGTTTGTGTGGAAAATTCTGCCATATCCCGAGCACTTGAGGCTGATGATTGGTTTTTGGGGGTGGCGAACCCAAATCCTTTCTACCCGGATGTGCATGAAGAGGCCATGAGATCGTGGAAGTCTCCTTTGACTTTTCGCGACTGCTCTGCGCCCTCTTCCGCCTTCTCTGCCGTCGTAGAGGCCGCAGTCTACGGTACACTGGGGTTCCCCCCTGTGGAGTGTTCTGTGGCAACACTTAGGTGTCCCCACAGTGCCTCCACCTGGCGTGGCAACCCTAAGCACCCCTCCAATGCCTGTAGGTTCTTGTCTACTCCGGTGGCGGGGACCTATAGAGCTGCGGGGCAGGCTGCCACCTCACGGTGTGTTATTGCCATCCTTCTGGGTGTTCAATGATATGCACGAGGGTAGGGCTGATTCAGGGCTCATCCTTGAGCTGCCTGCCGTCACCGACCTTGCTCTACGAGCGACGAAGGTGACCGCACGCTCCCTGAGTCAGGTGATGTCCACATGTGTGGTCAGACATTTCTGGCTTAACCTGGTTGATGTGCGCGAGGCTGAGTGAACCAGTTTCCTCAACTTCCCCATATCCCAGGCTGGCCTCTTCGGCGGCGCGGTCGAGAACTCTGCCCAACAGTTTTCAGCCGCCCAGACTGTGGCTTTTTTTCTGACCCTGCGGCTTCTGCTGCCAATCAGCCGGCGGCTCAGACGCTTCAGTCTGCTTGCCGTCGAATGCGCCCTCCTGCGACTTCCGCGCCCTCCCGCCCGGCCCCAGCAGCACCGGGCCGGGCCGTGGAGGTGGTCGCAGGGAGGTGCCCCTGCCCGTACCAGCCCCGCAGCCCCGCTGTACGCCAGGCTATGCGGCGCTTCCGTTACGGGCAGCTCAGATACGGCTTGCAGTTCTTCAGGGAGTGGTTGCACGCCCACTCCTTCCCCCGGTGGAGGGCTGGGGGAGAATCTTTTAAACAAAGAGCTGCATCCCATCTCTGAGCACACAGAGCCGGACGGCAGTGCGCGACGCCCCCGAGCCTCGCCACTCTCGTTCCCCTCTGTCTCTGAGGGTGCGGATGACAGTGCGTGCCGTCTCCAGACCACACCACTCTCGTCCCCCTCTATCGCCAGACCCCTGGCAGAGCAGACCCCCGCGGAACGCTGGTCCTTCCCTGGTCTCCTCTGTCAGGACGCGGAGCATGACTGTGTACGCGCACAGGGTCGCTATGCCACCCTCGCCTGTGCCGGTCACTCCGCTCCGCTGCCCCTCCGGGGGGACGCCTGTGGCTCGGATGATTCCACTGGATCAGTTGTTGGTGGCTTGGTTAGAGCTCCCCAATCTGTCCCGTTGGGTCGCCCGAATGATCATGCTCGGCTATGCGATTCAGTTCGCACGGTATCCTCCCCGCTTCAGGGGAGTCCGCTTACTGTGGTCGGTGGCTATGCCCCGATCATGAGAGTGGAGGTTGCCACCCTGCTGGCGAAGGGTGCCATCGAGGCTGTCCCTCCAGATGAGGTGGAGTCAGGGTTTTACAGCCCGTACTTCATTGTCCCCAAGAAAACCGGTGGGTTACGGCCGATCCTGGACCTGCGCGTCCTGAACCGCACCCTTCACAGGCTGCCGTTCAAGATGCTTATGGCCAAACACATTTTCGAATGTGTTCGGCCCCAGGATTGGTTTGCAGCGATAGACCTGAAGGACGCCTACTTCATGTCTCCATTTTACCTCGACACAGACCGTTTCTTC
Organism: Tiaroga cobitis; assembly: GCA_030578255.1. Taxonomy (NCBI): domain Eukaryota; kingdom Metazoa; phylum Chordata; class Actinopteri; order Cypriniformes; family Leuciscidae; genus Tiaroga; species Tiaroga cobitis. The sequence continues at coordinate 36,119,396 of CM060606.1, forward strand.
GGTTTGCTTTCGAGGAGCAGGCATACCAGTACGCGGTTCTCCCATTCGAGCTGGCTCTGTCACAGAGACCTAGTGCTCCGGCACCTAGCCCGTCTGGGCCTTCGGGTCAACTGGGAGAAGAGTAAACTTTGCCTCGTGCAGAGGATCTCTTTTCTCGGTATGGAGATAGACTCACTCGCCATGTCCGCGCAGCTTGAACGCGCACACTCACTGCTGACTTGTCTTCGACAGTTCGAGGGCAAGAGTGCGGTCCCACTGAAACTTTTTCAGAGGCTCCTGGGGCATATGGCATCCGCAGCCGCGACAACGCCATTCGGATTGCTTCATATGAGACCGCTTCAGCTGTGGCTTCGAGATCGAGTCCCGAGGTGGGCATGGCATCGCGGTACGCTCAGAGTTCTAATAACTCCGACCTGCCGTCAGACCTTCACCCCGTGGCGGAACCTCAGCCTTCTACGGGCCGGAGTTCCCCTAGAACGAGTTTCCAGGCATGTTTTTGTCTCCACAGATGCCTCTGCCACGGGCTGGGGCGCCATGTGCAATGGACAGGACCCCAGCGCCTCATGCATGTCAATTGCCTCGAGTTGCTGGCAGTACGCCTTGCCCTGCACCGCTTCCATGCGTTGCTCCAGGGTCAACACGTACTAGTCCGTTCAGACAATACCGCGACTGTAGCGTACATCAACCATCAAGGTGGTCTACGCTCCCGCCGTATGTCGCAACTCGCACGCCACCTCCTCTTATGGAGTCAGAAGCACCTGAGGTCCCTTCGTGCTATTTACATTCCTGGAGTGCGGAACCTTGCAGCCGACGAGCTGTCACGGCTCCGACCTACCTCTGGAGAATGGCGACTCCATCCCCAGTCGGTCCAGCTGATATGGGACCAGTTCGGGGACGCACAGATAGATCTGTTTGCCTCCCACGACTCATCCCATTGCGCTCTGTATTACTCCCTGTCCGAGGGCACGCTCGGCACGGATGCACTGGCGCACAGCTGGCCGCAGAGCCTACGCAAGTATGCGTTTCCCCCAGTGAGCCTTCTCGCACGGACTCTGTGCAAGATCAGGGAGGACGAGGAGCAGGTTATCTTGGTCGCCCCATACTGGCCCACCAAGACCTGGTTCTCCGAACTGATACTCCTCGCGACAGCACCTCCTTGGCCAATTCCTCTGAAGAAGGACCTCCTTTCTCAGAGACGGGGCACCCTATGGCACCCTCGCCCCGATCTTTGGAGACTCCACGTGTGGCTCCTGGACGGGACGAGGCAGGTTTGAGTACCCTGCCACCTGCGGTGGCGGCTACCATCACTTCCGCTAGAGCGTTGTCCACGCGACACGTCTACGCGTTGAAGTGGAACCTCTTCGTCAACTGGTGCTCTTCTCGCCGAGAAGACCCCAGGAGATGCTCGATCAGTGTCGTGCTTTCCTTCCTGCAAGACGGGTTGGAGCGAAGGCTGTCTCCCTCCACCCTGAAGGTGTATGTGGCCGCTATCGCCGCTTATCACGAAGCAGTTGAAGGTAAGTCTCTTGGAAAGCACGACCTGATCATCAGGTTCCTGAGAGGAGCGAGGAGACTGAATCCTCCTCGCTCTCCTCTCGTTCCCTCTTGGGACCTCTCAGTGGTCTTAAATGCCCTGCAGAGGGCTCCCTTTGAGCCTCTGCAATCAGTTGAGATTAAGTTTCTGTCAATGAAGACAGCGCTCCTGGTTGCACTGGCCTCCATCAAGAGGGTAGGGAACCTGCACGCATTCTCTGTTGACGAAGCGTGCCTGGAGTTCGGGCCGGCTCTCTCTCACGTGATCCTGAGACCCCGGCTCGGATATGTGCCCAAGGTTCCTACCACTCCCTTCCGGGACCAGGTGGTGAACCTGCAAGCGCTGCCCCGGGAGGAGGCAGACCCAGCCTTGGCACTGCTCTGTCCAGTACGCGCCCTCCGTGCTTACGTAGACAGGACGCAGTGTTTCAGGACCTCAGACCAGCTCTTTGTCTGTTATGGTGGGAAGCTGAAGGGAAAGGCTCTCTCCAAGCAAAGGTTGTCTCACTGGATAGTGGACGCCATTGCTTTGGCTTACCAACAGCAAGGTCGACCGTGCCCCCTTGGTGTGACTGCCCACTCCACCCGGAGTGTGGCGTCCTCTTGGGCTCTAGCGCATGGCGCCTCGCTAACAGACATCTGCAGAGCTGCAGGCTGGGTGACACCTAACACATTCGCCAGATTTTACAATCTCCGAGTGGAGCCAGTCTCCTCCCATGTACTGTCTTTTTCAAGCTAACATGGGACCCGTTAGGTGTCTTCGCTTGCTCGCCATTCCACTCCACGGACTGGATACGTGCGATATTCTCCTCAAGCCTCGTTCACACCGCCAGCGACACCCAGCGACAAAGCGACATGATCCCATTCATTTCAATGGAGCGTTGGCGACATCCGGCGACACGAGCGACAGTGACCGTTGGCGACAGAATGTGGGCGTGTCAAGCGACAAGAGACAAGCGACAAAAGTTGAGAAATTTCAACTTTATGCAAATGAGAAGCGATTTTCGCGAGCGCCAACCAATAGGAAAGAAGACTTTCAGTGGAGCTCACGTCTCGAGTGCAGGCAAGACAGAAGAGTTCGAGGGCATTTTCACTGTTTCATATGATTTGACTGTCACCTAACCACATACATGGATACAATAAAATGACGAATGGAAAAGAAACTGTCGACAGTCTCAGTGAGTTTAATTCATACATTTATAGTTCGAGTGTTGTAATTTTATGATGCAAGTTTAGAACTGCTGCAGATCCTTTTACAGTTTCCCCTGCATTATGATGACTATTAGGGACAAGAAAATTGATTATTTGTCAAATTCGAATGACGTTTTAGTAATTTATGACAGAATGAGTGAGTTTAATTTGTTGATTGATCGATCGTTAATCTACTAAATGATTTAATCCACTGAACACTGCTGTGGTAATATAAAAAACACTCTCCCAACGGCATACTGTTTCTTTTGAGCCTCATTCCTCGTCAAATTAAAATTATATAGGTCACTTGGGATGGTATTTTGTATAGATATATGGCCAGACGTGCAGTCTACCAATAACATTAGAGCGACAGCACTATGAACGCCCACAAGCGACTTCTCAGTACAGAGACTAGCGACATGTAGCGACAAAATCGCTGGCGGTGTGAACGGGGCTTAGATAGTAACAAGTGAATGACAAGCGACGAAGACGACTGACAGAAAATTATTGGATATATATTTGTATTTTTCAAGCGTTTTGATAAAAAAATGGCATCTGGAGAGGGAAAAGCAGCTAAAAAGGTGTTCTCTTGCGTTGAAGCAATAGAAGAGCTTGAAAGAGAAAGTGACGGTGCATCGTGTAGCATGCATCTTAGGGCTAACGTTATCTAGGTCTACTTTCATATTTCTATAGTCTCTCATTTTTATTTATGTTTCAATTTGTACAAGTGATGTGTTTTAGACCAAATAAATTCTACAAGACAGTTTTTTAAGTGATTGGTGTCTCCTGAAAGGAGAATAGCCTACTATTGTGCTTTTATTTACAAAACACAAATGTTACTTGGTCTCACTCCTTTATACCATTTTGCATTAAACCTGAATGAAAATGAAGAAAATCAATCGATAATTAAGTAAAGTGCTTTAGTATGTATTAAAAGTAGGATTTTTGGGGTAGTATTAGTAAAAAAAAAAAAAAAAAAATTGCATTTGAGTATTAGAAAAATCCAAAGGACACATATATGCACTAAAAATGATACTTTACCTCCCTTCGGTTATATTTGAATAACTCTTGCTCAGAATGTCATAGAGAAAAAATCTTTTTTTCTGGTGGATACTGGCACCTAGTATAGTCAAACAATATAATCAGCAGGTCCCCAGAGCAAACAGTACCTGAATCACAGATTTTCAAAGACAGGATTCTATAAAAAAATAAAATAAAAGTCCTATTTTTTTTATGTTTATCGTAATATTTTAAAAGCATACAATGCTATTTATGAAGTTTTGCAATCTGATTTAATAAATCTGAAGGGTTTTCTGTACAATGACACTAGCTTTTTAAATTTCCTACACTGTATGTGTCTAGGGTGAATATTTAAACTTGGGTGTGTTAAATTCAGGCGGAATTCCAAAATATGCCTTAGAGTGGAAGAGGTTAAAGGGATACTCCACCGTTTTTTTCATATTAAACTATGTTATTCTCTTATCTAAGACGAGTTGATACATACCTCTCTCGTCTCAGTGCGTGCACTTAATCGCCCTGTCGGGCAGAAAACTTTCAGAGCAGTTAGCTTAGCCCCATTCATTGTATATGGGCCAAACAGAGATGAAGTTAGAAGCAACCAAACACATCCACGTTTTCTCTATTTAAATATAGTTACACAACCAAGTATGGTGACACTAAATAAAATATGGCGCTTTTTATAAGCGGGTAAAATGGATAACTATAATGTATGGCGGAATAGCACTTATTGGGAGCACTTCGACTCGGCGCTGTAATATCTTCACTCGTGAAAAGTCCTCTCCCCCCTCTCCCTGTCATTTCCGTCAATAGAAACAACGTGACTTTTACTTCTACCTGTGCTACTAGCAAACCGCAAGAGATCATTTACAATGGCGGACTATGTAGATAATTATGACTTGTTTGTAGCAGACCCAGAGCCATATCTGTTTGAACCCGAGTACACAGAGGAGGAAGTGGCTCTTATGGACCGTGAGAGGGAAGAAACATATGAACCAGAACAGTTGACGACTGCCGGGTGAATCATCGCTGCAAACGCGCCGCTTGCAGCGATACAGGCGATTTGTCCAGGGTCTGCTGTACCTACATTGACCCCCACCATCGATGGCAACACCTGTTCCCATTCTGAACAGCACAGGCTCTCAATTTCAGTCGGCATTTGTTCGCAACAGTCACACTTGCACCACCAATTGCTATTTGCCCGTGTTCTTTCGCCGGCTTCGGTCTGTTCTGGGTCATATGTTTCTTCCCTCTCACGGTCCATAAGAGCCAGTTCCTCCTCTGTGTACTCGGGTTCAAACAGATATGGCTCTGGGTCTGCTAGAAACAAGTCATAAATATCTACATAGTCCAGCATTGTAAATGATCTCTTGCGGTTTGCTAGTAGCACAGGTAGAAGTAAAAGTCACGTTGTTTCTATTGACGGAAATGACAGGGAGAGGGAGAGGGGGGAGAGGACTTTTCACGAGTGAAGATATTACAGCGCCGAGTCGAAGTGCTCCCACACTCTCAAAAAGGATGTGTTAATTAATAACACATTTTTTGTGTTATTGCTATTCTAACACATTTTGTGTCATTTTAAGTTGATCATGTGTAAAAAGAAAAAGAAATAGAGAGAGAGAAACAACACAGTGTGTCCAACACAATATGTGTTAACTATCATCCAATCACATTGCTGCAACGTCATCCGCTCCTCAAGAAGCAAGTTCGCGGCTTCGCGCCTCTTTTTCCATCGATGGATGACTTGGATGCACACGTCAGGTATTTCGATTTATTTTTTATTAGAAATTGTCAAATATAAATTGTCAAATGTATTTTATTATTGTTGTTGTGTTTTTAGATGGCCAAATGTGCATTTAGTTAGCGGCCTCTAGCGTGTACGGGTATTTTCCGTTGACGCGAGAGGCTTGAACAAGGCAGCAACGGCATCTGATAGTTAACGTTATTGTTCACAAATGATCTTTATTTCTCCTCATAGACTTTGGTAGGTTTGTTCCTCACTTTCTAGAGAGAACTCCTTTTGAACGAGTTTTGTTTTTCTTTGTTTGATTTGTTGCAAATGACATGATGTCTGATAAAACGCTGCAGCTCGTTAACGAGTTTGACAAACTTACTGTTAGCAGCTAGTGGTAACGTTATCACTTTCATTCCTATCTGTCGCCTCTATTTCATTAACCCTCTAAGACCTGAGGGTATTATTACAATAAATTTTCCGCCTGGTGTTATTCACTAAAAAAGCTTGTAAAACATCAACCCTTTTGTGCACAGACAATTGACACACATCTTTTTTTTCAGGACAAATTGAACTTTCAGCTTATTTGTGTTTCATTGATGTCACCTGAATGTAAAATAAGTAATGGGACCACAGACAAATGAAAAAATAAATCGGAAAATTGAATCACTCAAATATTTATTGAAATCACACACAAATAAATAAAAGCTAAGGAATTTTCCTCTGGAAAACAGTTTGTTCAAGTCTTTGGAGTCCTGGAGCACAGGAATGAACATTATAACTTGAACAGAACAAAAAATATTTACATTTTTCCAAAGGAAGTCCAGGCGTTTTGGGCCTCATGAAAATCACTGATGCCAAGCCTCAAAACAGTTCCTATCAGGAATCACACAGAGGGCCACATCACAGGCTTTGCATTTCCAGGGGGTGGCCTGTTTCACCTGCCTTGTCTGTTTGCAGTTCACACATTGCCTTCTACCATAGGTGGCCTTCTTGCTTGCTTCAGTTTGTTCCGATGTTTGGACGGGTACATGGTCACTTTGTTGCTGGGTGGGAGGAACAGCAACTGTAACACCACAGAGTTGGGCTGTCAGCTCCTCCAGAAAAGCCCTGTGGGTCATGGGCTGTTGCTGCTTCTCATGGTTGAGAGACAAAGAATGTAATCCACAACTCTTACTACTCTGTAACAATAACAAACATAGAAAAACGAAATACTACTTTTACATGACTTATTTTTCCATATTTAGAAAATGTATATTTTATCATATTAGTTTTTGTTTATTTTTATACTTTTACAGTAAATAAATAAATGTAACTTACTCTTCAGCAGGGTCTAGACGATTCTGGTAATCAAGTTCCTAGTCAGTCAAAAAGCTCTCTTCTCCAGAAAATCCATCATCCTCCATGGCATCAAAAAAGGCCAGTGCTTGATTTACATCCGTGTTTCTCGATCTCTGAGGATCCATCATTCTCCGTGTTTCTCTGTGTATTATTCAAAACTCGCGTCTCTTTGTGCGTCTCTCTCTCTCTCTTCGAAACCACTGTGCCGTCCGTCTCTCTCTTTCCAAAATATCACCCTTTGTTCATGCGTAGTGACGCACGCAACGTGGATGGCGGATCAGCCTGTCATTGGTCAACAACCTCATGCAAAGCATCGCGAGATGTCCAAAATGGCGGCTAGCATCAAGCTAGCGGCAAATATGACGGAAAATGTATAAATTATGGACTTCAAGTGATCAAAACTGGATATGCGCGCATGGATTTATTACTGAAACACTCTGAAAGGACGCACAAGTTCCAGGTTGGATAGAAAACCTTCTGTAAAGGCTAGAAAGACACCAAAGACACCCCCGTGACGGCTAGCGCGTTAGCTTTCTGCTGCAAAAAACGGTAAGGAAATCGATCAATTTTTCATCAAATAATATCAATATTTATCGGAGGAGTCGTGTGGCGTCGTCGACGATGCCGTCGGTTTCAGAGGGTTAAACAACATAACGTTAATGTATTGATGTTTTGTGAAATGCCCTTTAATATTAACATGATTTATCAAGGTAACGGTACAAATTTGATTGACCTCAGTTTGCGCATTTTGTGTAACTTACGTAATTGACACAAATTGTGTAATAATAACACATTGGTGTGTAGAAAATTAGCAGGAATAACACATGGTTGAGTTAAAAGTAACACAAATGTGTTGTCCTCAACACAAGTTGTGTTGTTTTCAACATCCTTTTATGAATATATTGTAATACCAGAATTTCGGAACCGCGTACTAGCACACTAACGTTACTTTTAATATTTTGGGGCAGAATGAAATAGTATTAGTATGAAGTACCAAATTCAGGAAGACTCTTCATTAAAAATGGACTGGTTTTCGGAGATCAAAAGATTGCTTTAGGTTTATCTCGGAAGATTATTATGCTAGCTTGATGTTTTCGTAAATAAATTGATATTGTTCATTCTTACACTGCTTGTTAATTACTCTTTTACATTATTAATGTGAATACTATGCTTAATCAGTAACATTATATATAACAGATTGGTGTTTTTGTTTGCCCTTTTGCAGCTTCAAATGGAGGACACTCCGAAAACACTAGTGGCTGTACTACTTGATGAAAAGGAGATATGCAAAAAATTGCAGCATCTCAAGAGTGCAGCAGAAATAATTGATGCTTCCAAATGTCTCCTCCCCTGTGCTGCAGAGTACCAACGAATTTTAAAATTTAACGCTGATTTTAATGAATTTATTGACACCGACCTAACTGAGAAAGTGGAAGCATTGGACAAGTTTCAAGTTTTGTTTAAGTTGATTAAGAGAAGTGGATCAAATGCATTGGTATGTGATTTCCCTTTTCAGTAACATAACATATAATAAGTGACCTGTGTATCCTGCATACAGATTCCAGTATTATTGTACTTTTCTTAAACATTAAAAATGAATATTGCGTTTCAATTTTGAGCATTGTAAGAAACCGTTCAAGTGGCATTTCCATTCAAACATGGTGTGGGATGATGATCACAAATGATAATGTAAAGTAGTACAGTATTTATCTACATTTCTTTTTTCATTTGCATGGTGCATAATGGTAGCAATTGAAAACTCAAATTAAATTGTCAATTAGTAAACACACTTTACTAGTTTGGGATTGGGATTAACTTTGTATTATATGATCATCCACCATATAATGCTTCAGCATTTTCCTACAGTATTACACGTCAAACTTTTGTGTCGCGTACATTGTAATCCTGATTTCATATTTAAACACAATTAAAACAAAATAATTTAATTCAGACACTATTCAGACCAGAAATAGACAACTTTATAAATTAAACTTATCCATTGATAAAAGGTTACTTTAACCTTTTTGTACATAACATAAGAGTAGATACAGTTTCATTGTATTTCATATCTTTATTATTGTACTAATTCTTGTTACATGTGTTGTCCTTTGAGGATGAAAAATTGGATGTAGATGCAGCCAGTCCAAGTCATCAACAGAATGTATGTTCATGGATGACTTGCATATACATAATTACAAGTAATATACTTGAACATATTTTAACAGCCTTTTTTTTTTTCTTTTCTTTTTTTGAAGGTTGCCCCAAAGAACACGCATGAAGCTGGTCCAAGTAGTCAACAGAAGGTTTGTATGTATAACAGAGTGCTGAAATAACAGCACTATTTTCAATATTTGTATTACTCTGTTTGATTTTTTTTGCCCATTCCTCAGAAACTAACAGTCTGTAAACTTGTACAGTACATCTGTACATTTTGCCAGTAAATTTTGACTGTCTTTATTAATGAGTGAATCATTCATCAGTTCATTTAAAACTGCTGATTCATTCAGGAGCAATATAAGGTATTAACTTTGAGTAACTGAATCACTAACTCATCTAAGAACTACTTTGTGCTTTTTATATTTCCAGCATCAACGTAATATACTTGATGTAGACACAATGCGAGCACTACTTGAAAGCAAAGGTCTGAGTATATATAAGGATTATGAAGCTTCAGGAATGCTTTCAGAGACATCAAGAAAGCTCCTTGTGAAGATAGGAGTCAGTGCGTTGGTGGAACAAAGTGGATTGTAAGTTTACAGTTGAAAAATTAACTACAACAACTGTGAATGCAATAACATATAAAGATGTTGAATACTTTGAAAACACACTGATTACTTTTAATAATTTGAACATAATTGGGGGGGGGAAATTTGATAGCATAAACTGCTTATCAGCAGCAGAAAAAACTAACTGAATTTGGTTCCTGTATTTTATTTTAATGTATTATGTATGAGTTGAATTAGGTAATTCTTCCATGCTATGTCTTTATTTTGCTTATAGTTACCCTTCTAATGAAGAGAAACGGATGTTGGCAGAAAGTGTGGTAACACTGTTTCCTTCTCTGAAGATCAAGATGGGAGAAGAGAATGAAGGATTTGTAAGTTGCGCTTATTAAAACACACAAAGACCACTTTAAATAAATGCAAATTGGAATAGTACTAAATGTGGTAAGTTAATTAGTTAACAGGATACAAATCAATTGAAAATTTAGTGACTGTCATTGGTTTTATATTTATTTTTTAAATTATCAATATCACAGTTACAATAACACCAAAAGTACATCCACTCTGGTTTGCTCGCCACACATGGGTTCTTGTAAAAGTTACAATTGTTAGGGTTAGCAATAACAATTTCACCATATAATGCTGCAGCATTTTCCTACAGTATTACACGTCAAACTTTTGTGTCGCGTACATAGTAATCCTGATTTCATATTTAAACAAAATTTTAAAAAAATAATGTAAAAAAAAAAAAATCACCATGCCATCTGGCCCATTGACACTGTTTTTTGCAAGGAGCACTATTCAGACCAGAAATAGACAACTATTTATTTATAATTCCTCCCCCTTTCATCCAGGAACATTTCTATGACCCAATTTCCCACAGTGGATTTATTGAGATGAGACTTAGGAATCTACGGAGGAAACTTCATGATGATCAGCGTCGCTACCAGCTCAAACGTAGTCGAATCAGTGATTCCTCTGGAGTGTCTATCACTTTGGAAATAACTGCTGAAGGGGAGGAGGAGTCCTCTCGGGAGTGGACGACTGTGATCAAAAGGATGAAACCATCTCCAGAAAACCTCAATACCATCAAATCTGGCATGGAGAAAACGTACAACAATCGCAGGTTATGGGTCGCAAACAAGTCCCCAACAGTGAAAGAGATTTTTGAACAATATCCTCGATTTGTAGACATGCCATACTTGGTAAGGACTTGTGTTTTGCTTGGCTTTTCCTTATAGCTAGGTATGAATAGACTTGTCAAGGGACATGGCTGGTAGATATTATTAAAAATTATTGTTTTTTTTACTTTGCTATTGCATAATACTAGTCTTATGGTGAAAAATGTATCTATGCAATTAATCCCCACCACTTATTATTGTTCATTCAGTTTAAGTAAAATCGTAATACTGCTAGCTATATATTTATAATTATTTTTTGCCTACTGTTATTCATATCCTGAAACCATATTGTCGCAAACTGGTCGTTCAACCACGTTGGTTTATAACTAGAGGTCGACCAATTCATCGGTTTTGCCGATATATCGGTACCGATAGTTGATTGGTGGAACTATCGTTATCGGCAAAAATCCACACCGATAGTTTTTCTGAGGACTATTTCTCATATTTCTCTGTTATTTCGCTTTATTTCCAGATTCAATCATAGGCTCGTTCTTGCATAGTAGAGCACGTTCGCACATGCGCACTCTTCAAAATCTCTTGACAAACTCAAAGATGTAAAACACATTTGACACAATCTGCATCATAGTTGAATGTATCGGAATATCCCTGTAACGTTAGCTAGGCTTATCGTTAGCCGGGTATCCAATCATCCATCATCCGCACAAATGTTTACGACATTTCCTTTTGCACTTTACTTCAGTTTCGCTGCACAATCTCAAGTCGGCACTTATAAACTCTCAGATCTGGCAGTACAAGTTCAAATCCTAGCGCTCTGACTTTTGCTACTCCTTTTGTGGTATTCCTGTTGCAAAAAATGGATTTAATAAAATGTACTTTTATTTTTACAGGCTGGAACCAGCATCTCCAGCCTCCTGGATAATTCCCAGACAATGGTGGAAAGTCATCAACCCCACATTGTCTGCTTAGGAGCTCCAAGTTCTACAGCGCAATACATCATTGTGGCCGAGAATGACAAAGTCACCATTCCACTTGAGGATAACAGTCTGACGTGTGCCATCGACAAGCTGTTTAAAATATATTGGGTTTGCAATGTAGAATATCCTGCCCAACTCACATCTGTCTTCAATTTCTTTGAAAACGTGTATGACATTCCTTTCTCTGGTGGGAAGAGATCTAAAGTTGTGGAGCTTATTTCAAAGCTTCAAGCACTTTCCTAAATTGTACCGCCATGTATATATGTCCGAAGTGCAAAAAATCAACTTCAAAAGACATCCGGAAACTTTTAAGTCATCTTAGGCATGTCCATGCACTTTCTGATGGACAGGATTATACAATTGTTTGTAGTCAAAACAACTGTCAACGAACATACCATAACTTCAATTCTTATGCTAAACATCTAAATAGAGACCATGCTCAAGCTGCAAACCCAGTACATTTAGAACAAGATTTTGACACTAGCATGAGTGAGAACTTCTCAGCTGCATCTTGCTCTGCTGCTGTTGATGTTCAAGAGACTAATTTTGATGGCTCCAGTAATTTCAGCACTTCTGACTACCAAAGCTGTGCAGCAGCGTTTGTTGCAAAAATGTGCTCCTCTTCAAATTGTACCCTGACCGATGTGCAAAGAAGCATCACATGCACAAAAGAACTACTCTGTGAAACTCTGGACTGTTTGCAAGAGAGAACCACATCTCTGCTTAATCGTTACTCTATACCCAATGATGAATTGCAGACTTTGATGAAAGATTTTGAAAGAGGACGAAATATGTTTGAGGAAGTTGATACCCCCTACAAAATGACCAAGTATTTTGCTGAAAACCACTCTTTTATCAAGCCAACCGAAATCTTCCTGGGAAACAGAGGTGACACTGCAAGAAAGCAAGGTAAATTAACTCAAGTGTTAATAGCAGATACATGTCAATACATATCTATTATTGACACCCTGAAGTTTCTTTTTGACAATGAACAAATGCAAAAGCTCTTTGTGGATTCAACTGAAAGTGATGGTAAATTGCGTGACTACTGTGATGGCTCACATTTTAAAAATCACAAATTGTACAGTAGATTTCCTCAAGCTTTACAAATTCAACTTTATTTTGATGATTTTGAAACAACAAATCCTTTAGGCTCTAAAACCAAAGTTCACAAAATGGGAGCAGTTTATTTTTGTTTGAGGAATTTACCTGCTAGATTTAACTCGTCTCTTGAAAACATCCATCTATGTTTGCTTTTTAATTCCATTGACAGAGAAGTTTATGGTTTCGACAAAATATTTGAACCATTGTTGGATGATATTAAACTTCTTGAAACCAGAGGGCTAGAAGTTCAGATAAATGGCCAAAGTTCAGTGTTATTTGGCACAATATGCTTATTTACTGCTGATAATCTGGCCTGCCATTCACTTGGAGGATATTTGGAGAGTTTTGCAGCCAACAAATCCTGTCATTACTGTCTGATTGACAAACATGAGATGCAGAGTATATTTGACGACGATTGTTTGGAGTTGCGCAATGAAGTTAATTACAATGAACATGTCATGCTTAAAAATCTAACAGGCATAAAAGCAGACTCTTGCCTAAACTCTCTAGAGTACTTTCATATTACCGATAATGTCTGTGTTGACATTATGCATGACATTTTAGAGGGTGTGGCTCCACTCGAGATCAAACTAATGTTACAACATTTCATCTATGAGCAAAAACTTTTCACTTTAGATCAGTTGAATGACCGAATGAAAAGCTTTGACTATGGTGTGACAAACGTGAAAAACAAGCCTAGTGCCATTCATAATTTAAGAACGTCAGAGAACCCCATTAAGCAAAATGCCAGTCAAATGTGGTGTCTCATCCTTTTTTTGCCTTTCCTGATTGGAAATTTTATAAGTGAAGGTGATAGTCACTGGAAATTGTTCCTTCTCCTTAAGGAAATTTGTAGTATAATTTTTGCACCAGTTGTTACCAAAGGATTAGCTGTATTTTTAAAGCAGCTAGTTATTGATTACCATAATTTGTTTAAGACTCTATATCCAAACAAATCACTAATACCAAAGCATCATTTTATGACTCATTACTGGCGAATGATGATAAAATTTGTCCCACTGTCTAAATTTTGGTGCATGAGATTTGAGGGAAAGCATGGTCCTCTAAAAAGACAAGCACAAGTTGTATGTAATTTTGTAAATATAAGACATTAGCCTACAAGAGTCAGGTTCAGACTATGTTTCATTGGAAACTGGGAAGTCCATTAACAGAGAAAATTACTGTCCCAAATGTTTTTCCAGTCATGGTTGGATCTTTGGAAAAAAGTGTTCTGTTTGTTGAAAACATGATAGACTTTGGCTATGAACTTGACACATGTAGCACTGTTCATCTTTCTCACTCTGTTGGTGTGTTCGGTCAGACCTTTCAAACTGGTTGTGTACTTGCTTTAAACTGTGACTTAAGAGAAGAGCGTCTCTTTGGTGAAGTTTTACACATAGTTCCACAATTTGAAAAAGAAATTGTTTTAGTTTTTCTTAGTTTTAACACAAATGTACTTTCACCCACACTTGTATGCTTACGCTGTCCAAAGAACAAATGAGTACAAAGTGATTAATTTGAGCAATGCTGCTGATGTAAAACCTCTTCACATGATTTCCTATAAAGAAAAACTTTTTGTAAATCCAAGATATAAAATTGTTTAAAAATGTCTTTATGAAAATCAAATGATATGTGAATGTTGACTTTGTGAAATGTTGAATGTTGTCTTTACTGATTGATGAGTACAGTCAAATTATTAAGTCTCATTTACTACAATTTAAAGCTTCTAGTATTATTTATTTTTTATATTAAGTATTTTTTGTTCAGTCTAATTTTGTAAGTTGGTATATAAAATTATATTCAGTACTCGTTAGCAGCAGAACTAATATGAATAAGAATGAAGTGACTTCTCAATTATATTGATTTGTGAGCGGTGTGATTTTCTGCATCTGTTTAGATGTACATGTATAAATGATTTTCCCTAACATGACATTGACATTAAAGAGGTTATACTTCCAGTTTATCTATATTACTGACGAATGTTTTCTGAATGTGCTGCTCTTTACATTGTGTGAACAAAATGTGAGTGGTGCTTGTTTTGTGAAAATGTAGCAGTTAAGTTTTTAATAAATTATAATTTTTTTTAAAATGCTTTTTTTGTTTTGTGTTCATTTTAACTGGTCAAAAATAGCACATCTATGACACAAATTGTGTGATTTACGACACATTAGTGCGTTAAATATTTTAACACACTCCCTGTGTTAAGAACAATAACACACTGGTTGTGTTAAAAGTAACACAAAATGTGTTGTCCTTAACTAGACACACAGGTGTGTTAAGATATAACACAGGTTGTGTTGTTTTTAACACATTCCGTTTTAAGAGTGCAATAAGTGATTTTCCGCCATACATTATAGTTATCCATTTTACCCGCTTATAAAAAGCGCCATATTTTATTTAGTGTCACCATACTTGGTCGTGTAACTACTCGTGTAACTATATTTAAATAGAGAAAACGTGTTTGGTCGTTTGGTGTTTGGTCGCTTCTAACTTCATCTCTGTTTGGCCCATATACAATGAATGGGGCTAAGCTAACTGCTCTCAAAGTTTTCCGCCCGACAGGGCGATTAAGTGCACGCACTGAGACGAGAGAGGTATGTATCAACTCGTCTTAGTTATAATAACATAGTTTAATATGAAAAAACGGTGGAGTATCCCTTTAACCCCACTTAGCCTACATTTCAAAATGCGGCAATTCAGGGCCGGCCCGAGGCATAAGCGAACTAAGCGGCTGCTTGGGGCCCCATAGCCACCAGGGGGCCCCCCAATCGAGTCGAAAAATCGAAAAATATTTTTTTAGATAACTTAAACAAGTGACATAAATGAATGAATTAATATGAATGAATGAATAATTAAAGACAATAAAAGAAAATTCTGATTTCATGATCAATATACCTCCCCCCTACAACTGCTGCTGTGTCTGCCAGCGTTTATTTAAGTCATGCGCATAATCTAGACACCTTGCGCGTGTATAGACAATTCGTGCGGAACTCCGGATAGTCGCGGACTCGCGGTAATGTTAAGCCATGTCACAAAAAAGGACGTATCCCTCTGGTGCCGAAAATAGAACGAAGAAAATGACAGAGGAGGAGAAAAAAAGAGCAAGATAAAAGTATGTTTGCATGATTACTTACGGTATGTTTTGTGCAGCAATTGAACCATTCCTATCTACGGCAAGCCCAGAGGGGAAAAATACATTGCATACACACACATATACAACGAGCGCCAGTATATCATTACCGGTATTATAGTAACAGACTTTGTTGGATTCTGTCATGTACAATCTAACAAAGTCTGTTACAATAATACTAATAAAAAAAGACTTTGTAAAAATATTATTATATCTCAACTGTCTCAATACAGTGTAACTGTCCACAGTTTTCAACAATAATTGTCATTGTTGAAACCTTGCTCTTATTATGTTTTTGATTTCACAGTTGTCATTATTTTAGCAAATAATTTATTTGATATGTTTTGAGACAGTTTGTTTTAAGAAGTTTCAAAGAGTTAGTAAAAACTGAGTAGCTAAAGTAAAAGTAAAAAAAAATATTTAAGTAGGCTATCTATTTTTTATTAAGTATTTATTTTGTATTTATACATAACCTCACTGTATTAATTTATAATGTATCATTGTTGCGTGATATTTGTGTCAATAATCGTGACTCCGCGTAGTAGGAGGGGCCCCCAAATCAAATTCTGCTTAGGGCCCCCAAAAGGCTCGGGCCGGCTCTGCGGCAATTGCTGCTGTTTTGCACAATATCCATTTGCGCCACCTGACGGTCATTTCGCGAATGACTTGAAATCCGACTGGTTTGTTTTTTCTGTGGCGATAATAGGCATTTTGGTTGACTACTGTAGGTGTTTGCCAATGATTGTCTTGAAAGGCATCCTCAAAATTGTAGTGAGCAGGAGTATTAAGTAACCTATATTGCGATGGAATGCAATATATAAACTATAAGAAGGGCCTTCTCTCCATTCTGCCTTTTGTCTGATAACCACCGTGACAACTTCAATGCGTGAACATGTTTACATTTAGGCTATTTCAATAGATTTTTTCAGTCAGTAAAGCCAAATAATTGGGTGACAAATAGCATGCATATAGACTATTCATTTTATAGGCTAACAAATACAGTGTTTGGAAAACTCTTAATTTGAAAAACAATGAATGCATATCCTGCCAATCAGATTTAGCCCCACCCACAGGGAAAAATCGGAATATCAAGTGGTTTCTCTGATTTCCATGCAAAAACGAGAAAACCAAAAATCAAGTCATAATTTTGTTTGTTTTTTCGTTTTTCAAAAAAAAACGAAAAAGGAGTTGTTTTCTCATTTTTTTAGTTTTCATATATGAAAGCAAAAACAAATGACTAAACGATACCCGGACCCGAATGCCAGTATCCACACCGGCGCGGTGACAGACAGCTGCACACTCTCCTCAAACATTGTGTTCATCCGTGCTGTTCAATGTCGAGGCACAACTCATGTTAAGTTGATAATTCCGCAAATAACTGCAATTGCAGATTTCGAACAGAGATGGCGACAAAGAGGAAAAACTGCGGACTGCAGCTTTAAATAAAAAGTACCGTCAGATCATGAAATCCTGCAAGTGACAGTGCTTTCTCTCCGTCCATGCAGTAGATCCAAGGGGGTAATCCATCAGCCGGAAGTTGAAGCCTCGCGGGAGCCGCCATTAGCAGAACTTCACCTGCTGTTAGCATTCCATTGACTCCCATTCATTTTGGCGTCACTTTGACAGCGAATAACTTTACATCTGAGGCGTCCAAAGGCTTAATTTGTCCATTATTTATTTCTAAAGAAACACGACAATTAGGGGTGTAACGATTCGTTTTAACAACGATTCGATTCGTATCACGATTCGTGGTTGTCGATACGATTCAAGGACGATATTGGTTCATTTAGAACGATACGATCCGAAACGATTCAGTGACTTGAAATCTGTTCAGTAACTTTTTAGCCAAAAATTCAACCAGTGTGACTGAAATAAATACCTGGATACTGGACAGTGCGGGTAAAGTTTCCTAGATTCATGTTGTTTCTTGTAAGGGAATCAATCAGGTATCAATTAAATATAGATATAAACTAGGGCTGCACGATTTGGGGAAAATGTCATATTGCGATTATTGAGGTCAATATTGCGATTGCGATATGCAATTGCGATATAATAAACAAATGATTTCATGAGTGAACTTGCTTGGTTCTCAAGTAAAATGCACACAATTAGTGATAATGCTGAAATGTGTAGGCTATTTCTCAACTCAAACTTGCAACAACAACTAAATGATTAATAACACCTATAATGATCAATAAGCCATTGATATCTGGATAAAAATGTCTGGACATTCCTGTCTAACAGGTAGGACATACAGACATTGAATTAAGTCTGGACTGCAAACATTATAAATTATAGAATAATCCTTATTAAAGTTACAAAATGTATTTAGTCAAGAGCATTGAGTGTTTTTCTCTGTTCCTTTTGTTCTTTGATTAACTTTAACGACAGAGATAATTAGTGGCTACTGTGTACTGTCCCTTTAAGACCAGCCGCTCCTGAGTCTGACAGAGACGCGGATCACACACGCGCCTCATTCTCTCATGAGTCACAACTCTTTACGGCCATCGTAAGACTGCTCTTGTGTTAAGATACTCGACAAAAAGACATTTTGTCATAATTGTGTGTTATTGTTCGTTCAAGCGCGAAAGAGAACTGTATTCTGGCGTGCTGTCTTGTGCACACGCACGATACTGGCGCGAGTCTTTCTCTGTGTGTGTGTATCACAGTAAACGCAATCTTTTTTGTCTTGTCACAAATGAATGACTGAATCCAGTAACGTTTAACGCCTTTATCATTAAACGTGCTAAGAAAAAACATCCATATAAAGTCTGACCTGCTTAAATCCAATGTGTTATTTTCTAGTATCGTTAAAATCGATTGATTACCTTTTAAAACGATGTTAGATCGATATATGTCGTCCGGAAGGCCAACTTGCTGAGCACAGATCGATGTAGTTGGATCATAGGAATATAAATCGATTCATCGATGTCGTCGATGAATCGTTACACCGCTAACGACAATGTATAAAATGCTCCAATACTTTATATCTTACGTTACGGCCCCGTAGAAGCCGTTTTTGTAAAAATAGGCTAAAGATTGCATCATAACCACGGGACTTTCTGTCGCACAATAGAGACATTACCGTATAGACAGGAAGAGAAGCTCACAGGCAATCTTTTACTGTCTATGAGGCAATCGGGGGGACATGAAGGCACAAAGTCAAGGTAGAAGCCCATAAATAGAGAGTCCATAAAAGCAACGCGACAAAATATTTCAACAACGTTTTTGAGGAATTAGGTGATTCAGATTTGTCTTGGCACAGCTACTAGAAGATTTTCAACTGTCAGACTGTCGTCACGCTCAGTTTGAGCCTGCGCAGTCGCTCAGACATCAGACAGGAAGTGCAATAATCGGGCTTCAAGTCTTCTCCGTTGAAATCAATGGGGTCGCTGTGTCCAGACCATTTCTTTTACTGTCTATGAGTAGATCCACACCCTTGAATGAGTGCGGATTTCTAGTGCATTTACTTAAACTTCTGAGGTAATATCTTTGGTTTAACCCATTTGAGAAATTGAGAGAAGGACAAAATAAGATTTGAAAATGGACTGAATAAAGCTCTTTACTAACTTGACGTTCGATGCCATGCTGACTGACATGTATGCGCATGAATTACTGTCACACGCACAAGCTAAGAGCAATGTTGTAAATTAGTCCCATAGACTGTCAAAAAAAGGTTAATCCATGATAATACAATTTTTAACTAGCAGAATAATAATGCATCACGATACACAGTCTCACATTTAGTTACGTCAACTATTAGTATTTCGAAGGGCAAAAACATGAACTTTAACATAAAATAATATCCAATAATAACTTACAATATATGACATTACCACGTTTATGAACCCTGACACTGTTCATCTGTCAGCCAAAATAACTATTTCTAATACATTTTTAGCACAAACACACTCACACTCATGTTCAGAGTCACATGCCGTTGCATAATCCAACCAAAATACATATTCGTGGATTTACTCTAAAATCGCGCCATCTCCATCACTAGCATGAAATGCGCAACTACTAGCACACGCGACACACAGACGTAACTTGAAGCGAACTTTTACATCTCAGTAATAACAAAACAATGTAGTAAACATTTCTTAAAACTCTGACATGTCAAGAACATACTCTCATTGCATCAATGATGTGTTCCATACCTGATGAGAAGAGATATATGGAGCTGCTGCTGCTTCAATCATGAGCGCGCAGGGGAGGGAACATCAGTCGTCAAAGAAACTTTAAGAAATGCATTCTCTTGTCTTGTCACATCTTACTCTTACATCACATATTTATCTACTATTATTTATATATTTTTGTAACCACCACACTTAGATCGTTATAATAGGGCCCATTGTCTGTTTTGAATTTCTTTGTGTTAACATCGCAGGGTGTCCCACATTATTACTTAGCCTATATTTGGTAACACTTTATTTTGATGGTCCACTTTAGACATTATAAGTAACTTTGCAACTACGTCAACTCATTCGATTATTAGTAGACTGTCTGCTTAATATCTGCAAACACTTTATTTTGATGGTCACCATAATATTCTACTAAGTAGGCCTAGCCTAACTTTGCAACTACATGACAAATTATACTAACCCGAAGCCTAACAACAAACCTAACAGTCTGTCTCTGAGAATTAGTTGACATGTATTGCAAATTAATGACAGTAATTGCAAAGTTACATATAGTTAATGGCTAATGTAACCCTCTATTTTGACAAAATTAATTAAAGGGACACTATGCAGCTTTTTTAGCTTAACTGAACAGCTTCAGAGTTATTGAAATGGTTATATAACTTCTTTCGGGTTGAATGGTGGGCGTCTCGACCCCCCCTGGTGCCTGTGAGCGCAAAAATCTCACTTGCAACTTCGGTGCGGCGGGCCGCCGTGCTCAGTGTCAGGAAGTATCGCGTGATATCAGCTCTCGCGATGTAACATATTCCTTTACGGCAACTGCACACATACACACAGGAACAAGGTATAGAGGGATGGAGTTTGTCACACTATCGTCATGGCTGAGCCGGCATATAAGATGCAGAAAGCTAGGAAAGCATTGTCGGAGGAACAGAGAAAGAGGAAACGGCAGACTGACCGAGCGAGGAGTCGGACACGAGCATAGGCATAATTTGCGGGTGTGTTATGTCCCCATTGAAACCTCTCGCGGCACGGATGTACCATTACAAACAAATAAAACATCTCCAGGTAACTCTAGTAGAGCATTCATTTCGTTTGTTTGTTAAATAAGAGGCGATCTGAAATGTGTTATTTTTTAAATCAAGTGACCAAAGTGCTCGTTGCCTCTGCGATCAGTGGTGCAGATAAGAGTGTTCTGTTGTGACGCGCGCACTGTCTTCACCATAGACTGCACACGGAGGCGATGGTGAAATCACAAAACCTAATGCACAAAAAACATGTCACTGCTTGAAATTCAACCACTAATAAACAATCGGTTTTGATGAGGAAAATAAACTATACTACTAGTACCGATTAGAACCCAGAACCTCTGACACACTTGGCAAAAGTTCTGCCTCTGGACCATTAAAGTTCATGGGATAATTGTCGGATCTATGTATTTAATCACGTGAAAATTCTCACCACTAACAACATATATTATATCTCATTAAACACAATGTACTATTGTATACTATGTAATAGGCCATGTCACGCTCTGAGTGATTGGTATTTACGACAGTAACGTTAAATTCAAGTACTCCACAGCAACTCTAGGGGTCGCTGTTTGACAAAAACGGGATTCCTGCATAATGCCCCTTTAATTAATAAACACATTACTATTGTTTATGATATTGGCCAACACCACTCTGGCAAGCAAGTTATATGATTATCAGATACAACAGTTATGCCCTATTTGTGCAGAAAAATCTTTTTTAAAGTTATATGAACCAAAGCTTTTCATCCCAGCACGCCGGGTCAATTTCTGATTTACGAGTTGTGCAGAGAACAAGACTGTGACCCACAAAGCATTATTTCACAGTTTCGGGGGTGTTTGAATTCTTGCCGGATCTATAATGATTTAATCAATACAGACTGTATAATTTGCCATTTGTTCTGTTGTCCAGCACCATTTTATTCCAGATGAATTTACCTTTTTATAGACTTGTCTTGGCTCGTGCCCAGAGTGCTTCTAAAGAAGTTCACCATGATCAGTATGTTGTTGGAAAGCACTCGTTTCCATGCATCACTGGTGATGTATCCAATTAACATTTGACAATCTGCTATGCTTCTTGACAATGATACAGCTGCCCCAGTTGTTGCTTTGAGACATATATATTACATCTTAACCTATAAACATACAACAGCTAAGGCCTGATTATCATTATTTAATGCACTGTGAGTGTGACATTATTTAATGCACTGTGAGTGTGAACTAACATGAAAAACAAAACTGTATTTTTTTTAACTAATATTAACCAAGGTTAATACATGTTGTAAAAAATGTAGGCTATTGCTCGTTGATAGTTCATGTTAGCTAATGCATGAACTAATGTTAACAAATAATACCTTATTGTAAAGTGTTACCGAAATAATTTGTCAAGAACATAAGCGTAAAATGTAAAAAAAGCCATGCAGGCAGCTAGAATTTGCCCTAATAAATGCTACATGATGAAATGCCTCACTAAAGTTCACATTCATTTGTAGATGATGCTTGGCTGCAGTTGTAAGCTAAAGGCGGGCCAGACATTATTCACCATTACTCTGTCAGGCTCTAAATGTATGACAGAGAAATAAAATAAATATCATCAGTCCCACCTGTATTGATGACCTTCTGTCATTGTGTTGCATATTGTCAGTTTCACTTGCACTGAGCACAGTGAAATAAGGTGATATTGTTAGACATTGATATTTGCATTTGACTCTATTCTAAATTCATGAATGCTTGCTAGAGTACGAGATGAATCATTTTCAAAGAGAAAATTGTAAAGGCCAACCCATCAAAGGTTTTTCTATTTTCTCAAAGTTTTGCCTTTAATGACAGGTGGAAACTTTCTGAACTTCTGCCCATGCTAAAGGAGCAACACAGGCTCATTGGAAAAAAGGTTCCTGTGGCAACATTTTTGCAAAACGCAAAATACGTAGCCTATACCAATACGTACATATCACTGGCCTAAAAAAAAGCCAGACCTACATCAAGATGTTAGCTCTGGGAACTCACAATTGGCATACCTCAATCCGAGGGGCGGGATAAACGGTTGTCTTTCAAAATCCCTCTGCACGCAATAGGATAGCGCTACAACCAACCAGAGCAACGAACAGCTGTGGCTGAGTGAGTCCCATGTGTTTCCCCCAAGGGGTTAATCCATCAGCCGGAAGTTGAAGCCTCGCGGGAGCCGCCATTGTAGCAGAACTTCACCTGCTGTTAGCATTCCATTGACTCCCATTCATTTTGGCGTCACTTTGACAGCGAATAACTTTACATCTGAGGCGCCCAAAGACTTCATTTGTCCATTATTTATTTCTAAAGAAACACGACAACGTATAAAAGGCTCCATTACTTTGTATCTTACGTTACGGCCCCGTAGACGCCGTTTTTGTAAAAATAGGCTAACGATTGCGTCATAACCACGCAACTTTCTGTCGCACAATAGAGACATTACCGTATAGACAGGAAGAGAAGCTCGCAGGAAATCTTTTACTGTCTATGAGGCAATCGGGGGGACATGAAGGCACAAAGTCAAGGTAGAAGCCCATAAATAGAGAGTCCATAAAAGCAACGGGACAAAATATTTCAACAACGTTTTTGAGGAATTAGGTGATTCAGATTTGTCTTGGCACAGCTACAAGAAGATTTTCAACTGTCAGACTGTCGTCAAGCTCAGTTTGAGCCTGCGCAGTCGCTCAGACATCAGACAGGAAGTGCAATAATCGGGCTTCAGTCTTCTCCGTTGAAATCAATGGGGTCGCTGTGTCCATTTCTTTTACTGTCTATGGTTTCCCCACCAGCGGAGCTAGTTGATATATTAAACTTTTGCCGTATCCGGTCTTCAAAACTCCGAACAGATCTTCCTTTTTTAAGAATGACTTAAGTGACGTTCTCTTAACTCCAAGTCCTCCAGAGTCGCGGCCAAAGCCGATTCGAAAGACCGCTGTTCACCTGCAGCATCTTGTTTGTTTTTAAGTAGCAGGGAAATCACAGCGCAGAACCGTCACAACTCGATGCACGATGTGATTGGCCTAACCAGAGTTTGGTTTTTCCACTTCGAAAGCCAACAGAGAGTTGCTAGACCACACTGGCTGCAAAATAATTTTTGCTGCCGCTAGGGTGCGTCTAGATTTCTAGGCTAACATATCACTGCAATTTCTAAAAGAAATGAACACTAGAGGCAGTAAAACAGCAAGCACTTTTAATTGTTTTCCCACACAATTATGATTACAGGGGCAGGTTATGGATTAATAAAGGCTTGTTTTTACGCGGCTCCTTATGTTATGACCTCAAAACACTTTTTACCATATGATTTGAAAACTAATATATTTTGGAGTTTGCACCACCTAACCAGCTCCACATGTTTTACTGACTCCTACTAAGCTTGCTCAGTAGCTCAGCTGGTACATAATTATACTTGTGATACGGAGAACTCGGGTGAACCCCTTGAACGACGAGTCACGATGCTAGAGCTCAAACTTCAAACACAAGCTTAGAAGCTATGGTTACGATTACAGTTGGCCCCAATATATATATCTTTTAGCGCCACTCACTGGACATTTCAATTAGAACTGCAGTGATACCATATGGTATCAGACTGTAAAAAAATATGGACATAGTGTCCTTGACGTCACCCGTAGGTTTCTGAAGAGCGTTTTTGACATAGATATCCATAATAAAGGCTTATGTCTCGTCCGCGCTGCTGGCCAATGGAGGTCGACGTCCGTACCTGGCGGCCATCTTGTCAGGCAGCTCGTTCTCTCGTAACATTGTGTTTTAATGGTGCATGTACTTTTTAAATAACTATAACTTGCTCAATTTTCAACCGATTTTCAAACGGTTTGGTTTGTTATAAACGTCAGAGATGTAGTTGTGACACTGCATATTTATGAATAATAAGTGTATGAATAAATAATCATCCAGAATTATAGCCTCGTTAATAACGTTTGTAAGAAACCAAACCGTTTGTAAATCCGTCAAGATTTCAACGAGATAAGAGTATTTGTGTTCATGCTGATCACTCATCTTACATCAGGTACCACAGAGCCCACCAGAAAGCTTGCCTGTGACAAGATGGCCGACGGTTATGACCATAGAGACTCCGCCGTAAGACATCTAGCCTTTATTATGGATATCTATGGTTTTTGAAGCCTAAAGTGGGCGGGGCCTGCTGTCGCCATCTTGGCAGACGTCACCTCTCGTCACTACCGGATAAAATAAAATGGGCAAAGAGGTGGGACGTGGGTGGAGCAGAGGTGCTAATGCTATATGCTACTGGCCTCACGCTAAAGTGACAGCTGATTGAAGAATTAAAGCCAATAGTTAAAGTTCATGTTTTTGCCCTTCGAAATATTATAATAGTTAAAAGACGTAACTAAAAGTGAGACTGTGTATCGTGATGTATTATTATTCTGCTATAAAAATGTATTATCATGCAGTAACTTACAATATTGCTCTAAGCTTGTGCGTGTGACAGTGATACATGCACATTCATGTCAGTCAGCATGGCATCGCACCACGTCAAGTTCGTAAAGAGCTTTATTCAGTCCAATTTAAATCTGATTAAATCTGCCTATGGACTAGTATGGAGGAGTGATCCAGCTCTCAGATTTCATCAAAAATATCTTAATTCGTGTTCCGAAGATGAACGAAGGTCTTACGGGGTTGGAACAAAATGAAGGTAATTACTAGGGATGTCCCGATCAGGTTTTTTTGCCCTCGAGTCCGAGTCCGAGTCCGAGTCATTTGATTTTGAGTATCTACCGATACCGAGTCCCGATCCGATACTTATATAATACATAAAAAAAGAATAAAGAAGAGAGAAAAAACAGATCCAGGATGTTCCTTATTTTTTATTTAATTCACCTTATTTTAACATTCAACATTCAAACAGAGCACGTCTGTGAGGTAGCTTGAACAATCAAGTAATAAATAACATAAAATCTTCACTTTTGGACTTTAGTGCAACAGTATAGAAAGTCTAATATAAAAACAAATAGCACCTCAACTTAAAATACCCGGCAGGCATGTAAACAAAAAATAAAAATGTTTTAAAAGTGTATAAAAAAAATAATGAGTATATATATATATATATATATATATATATATATATATATATATATATATATATATATATATATATATATATATATATACATATAGGGGTGTAACAGTTCACACAATTTGCGGTTCGGTTCGATACAATACAGCAAAAAGAAAGAAATGCCAGAGAAATGTCCTATTTATTAAAAGAAAAACTATTTTTAAATAAGTTTGAATTTTCCTACATCTTGAAACTTTCAGGTTTATAAATGGGGGTGGTAATCTTTGAAGGATGAACAAATAATGTTTTGGTAATCACATTAAAAATAACATTTAAATATATATATTTATATAATATTTGAGTTTTGAAGTGCAACATTAAATCCATGTTCATTCACGGCACAATGTTTCTCCTGGTTTCCACGTCAGCGCTGTTTGATCTAATAGAGATCTACGGTAGAAATTTGAATGCTTCTCACTAGATCTCGCAGCGATGTTATTACTTCAGTGGCGAATTCAAATGTTTTCTTCACTGGATCTCTTAGCACAGTGTCGCTTGATCTCGCGCTGCACAGATGTTGCTGGTCCGAACTGATAAATGGTCCGCACAATAGAGTACAATAGAGTAGCGCAGTTTCGTTCCGCTTTCATTACGTTTGCCATTTGATGTTGCGCAACGTTGTGGTGATCGCGCCAACGCGGATTTTGTCTGCAGGAAAAATGGTCCTAGGAATCGTTCGGTTTGTATGCGTCCTGAACCGGAAGCCTCGTACCGAAACGGTTCAATAATTACGAATACATGTACCGTTACACCCCTAATTTACATACATCCGAGTCCTGATCGGGAGGTAACGTTGTAACGTTCTGCATCCTTCTACAAACTGGACTTAACTTTTGTAGCTGTTACCGTCGGGAACTCTCTGCTGTCAGCCTGCTACGAGCCCTCTCCCCTCCATCTGTTGGACTGACTGTGAGGTAAGTTAACACTCTTCTTATCAGTATGTGGCAATAAGAGAAGATTGATTTATGCTGCTAACCCCTAATAACTTACTCCGACTACGCCACCCTGGTGGGGCGCCAGGGAAATGACTCCCAAGAAAGACACACAGGTAAGTGTTACCATTTGGACAGATAGATAACTGGAGATGTGAGGGGCAATACAAAAATACTTTATTAAAAATTTATCAACACTCATAAAACTCACTCTCCGGACTCTCACACCGTAACAAACACTTCCTCAGAGCCAAGGTTGGCGGGAACAGGGCAGGCTGGCTGCAATTCCAGATGGTTGTCCCAACCCACCTCATAATCACCGCAAATCAGACCAGCACACCCACACCATAAGAATGTTTCGTCGGCACCCAGGGGGGCACCACCCGCACACGGTGTCACACACCACTAGAGTGAAGCGGCCAGCCTTCCCCGTTCCGCGCCAAATCGTCACTGGCTCCTGAAGAGAATAGAAAGGAATCATTAACAATCAAACCAAAATCACACAAAAAATTATAAACAGAAAAACTGAAATACAGCCACCAAATATGGCAGCTAGAATACTCCAGCCCCTGACCGGTACCTTCCACTGCTAGGGCTGACAATCAGCGACTATTAGCACCAAACGAACCAGGCCGGGGATGCAGGATAAACACATTTACAGACGCATAATGTGGAATACAAACAGGAAAAATGCCCACAAGTAATCATACAAAACAGGATTTCTCACCAAATGAACCCACTGATAGACAAAACCAAAATTTACAAGAAACAAAACTGTATGTAAAAAAAGAAAGAAATTAAACTATAATTACAAACGAAAACAAATAACCCTGGTAGTCAGCCAGGCGGACACCAAACTGGAGAAACTAGCCTTTCACCATACTCGCCATATAAACACCAGGGGCCCGTTTCAGAAAGGAGGTTAAGTGAAAACTCTGAGTGTGTTAACCCTGAAATGAGGCAAACTCTGGGTTTTCCGTTTCAGAATGGGAGGTATGTCAAACCTGAGAAAGCAGAGTAAGTCAAGCCCGTTTCTGAAAGAGAGGTAACTTATACTCAGAGTCGATTACCATGGTAACTTACTCTGTGAACCTAACCTGGTCGGGAGCAGGTTTTCTTCAGTAAACCTAGAGTTTATTTCGGTCTCCTCCCCTTTTTTAAAGAGGAAGCGGTGTTTAAACACCTCATTCATTCTTTCAGTACATTTATTCATTGCTGTTTTTACTGCTGTTTTTTTCTTCAATTTTTTGAATAAGATGAAGTCTAAATAACTCCTTAACTGCAACTGAAAATACAGTAGATTAGAGTTACATCATGTCATTCTAAGCAAGTTCTACAGAATTAAACTGTGGCATTTACAGAAAAACTGTTTATTCATCCCCATCGTCCTGTGAAGATGAGCATTTGATTGAGTAAACTTTATAATACTATTTGTCATAATTTTTGGTGTATTGTGTACTTACAACTGCCTGGGGTTCAGTTGGAACAGGAGGCTCCAAAAGACAGATATTACCATCAGAATCTGTTGGGAACAACACAAAAACACAACCCAAAGTAAATTAAACGGAAATATAAAAAAATAGCCTATATAAAAAATAACTCATATGTAGACCTCTTTAATCTTATGAAGGCCCTTGAATCTTGGGGAGTGACTGGCTCTGATGAAGTCCCTCCAGGAATTCCCTCAGGCCTTCCAGCATTCAGGCTTAGGGCCATCTCCATCTCCTCTGCATCTCCATCTCCTCTCCATCTCTTCTGCATCTCCTCTACATCTCTTCTGCATCTCCTCTCCATCTCCTCTCCATCTCTTCTGCATCTCCTCTCCATCTCCTCTGCATCTCCTCTCCATCTCTTCTACATCTCCTCTCCATCTCCTCTCCATCTCCTCTCCATCTCTTCTGCATCTCCTCTCCATCTCCTCTCCATCTCCTCTCCATCTCTTCTGCATCTCCTCTCCATCTCCTCTGCATCTCCATCTTCTCTGCATCTCCTCTCCATCTCCTCTGCATTTGTGGAGGTGGTGGTGCAGGTCCCCCCCCCCCCCCCCGTTTTGCGAGCCTCTGCCTTCTTTCTGTTGGCTGAGTAGTAGTCAAATGAGAATGAACATTTAATTTTGTGAAAACAGAATTAGACCTATGTAAAAAATGCTGCTGCACTGCTATATACTGGATGCTATAGTTATTTAATATATCAAATGTTTGTAAAGTCAGGTAGGCTACACCCATGATATGCTCAAGCCTTACCTGATTGAATTATGTTTTTAAATGATTAAATTATGTTTTTAATATTTTTATCAGTGTATTTGTGTTGCTGGTGTAACGCTTGGGGCCTGTTTCAATAAGGAGGTTCAACCAACTCTGAGTTAAAACTTGAACTCTGAGTTGACTTACCCTGAGATGGGAAACTTAAAACAGTGTAGGCTCAATCCCAATTCACCCCTTGGCCCTACCCCTTGTTTTCGAGTGAACCCCTTGGCCCTTAAAACAGTACAAGGGCCAAGGGGTTGAAATATTCCCCTACGAAATGGAACAACCCTTCATGAACCCGATACGTCATCAGTCGTCGGCGATGGCTCTGCCGTTACCTGGCCGTTAAGGAGTTTACAGGATTTCTCCATGACAACGACTGACAATCAGCGCAGCTGCTCTTAACTTTGAGGAAACATGATGATTATAACATTTCTTCCTCGAAATGTGTCTTTTCTGATTCGGAAAGGTAATTTATTATACAATTTCTTCATTTAAATGACTATAGTATTATTATAAGAGTAAATAAAGTGCATGGTGGTGTCATCTGGCGCTAAATTTAAACGTTTAACCGTTTGCGAAGCCATCTCGCCGGTGATTTGCGATGCATTTTGTGAACTTTCTCGTAGCCCTCCGTTTGGAGTGTGCCTCTGAAAAATCTCCGTTTCGAGGGCTATGTAGCCCTACCCCTCGATCTCAACAAGAATCGGGACTCCCTACCCCTAGACGTGAACGCGCAAAACGGAGGGGTAGGGCCAAGGGGTGAATTGGATTAGAGTTGATTGAACTAACTCATTTCAGCTGTTCTGTAACCGAGTTTCCCATCTCAGGGTAAGTCAACTCAGAGTTCAAGTTTTCAGAATTGGTTGAACCTCCTTATTGAAACGGGCCCCAGGCGTTACACCAGCAACACAAATACACTGATCAAAATAAACAATTGAAACAAAGGGGACGTTGCCGGGAAGCAAAGCAGCAGCGGCGCCACGTGCAGCATTCCCCACTGTGGCTAGAGAAACCGCGATGATCCATTCCCCATTGACCTTCAATAACGAGACACCAGTCAATCTAAATGTCCCGAACCCCGAATGTGAACAAGGGAGAGGTGACTTACGGTTTAGATTGAATCACGATCAAACGCGGCGCCGTACGGCTACTCTCAACCCGTGCTGCGGATCCGATTACTGGCCAGCGTTCACCCGCATCTGCCAGCGCGTTCTTACAGTTAAACGTGCCATAATAATTACCCCCAACACCCACGATAGAACTTTGGAAGTATAGACCATTTCAAGGACGTAAACAATAACAAACGCGTTGGAATGCTACTGCGCATGTAAGGCCCTGAATCATTTCCGGTGGCGCCATTTTAGAACCACAGATCTGTGAAAACCATAGGTGAAAACAAGCTCGTACTTTTTAAGTCTAGCAAAAGGCAAGTTAAAGTAAATGATTATTAAAATCATCGGACGCTTTAAATAAGACTTTGATGCGTTCATCTGATTGCGTGTTGCGGCTGCTTGCGCGTACACGAGAGATGCGATAAAAGCATATCGCAGTCTGGATGCTTACAATTAATTTCTTGGCGGAAAGGTTGGGAACATTTATTCGTACAATGTGGATGACATCTGTCTTGTGTTTGGTGCAGATGAAGCAAGTCAAACAGCGTCAAAAGCGTATTTATCATGGTTTGTCCGACGAAGTTACGAGTGGGCATTTCACTTGCATTGCTGGGTCAGTCAGTCTGTATATCTATGCAAATATTCACATTTATTTGTACAGCGCTATTCAAAATATATATCGTTTCAGAGCAGCTTTACAGAACATGCATGTATATTACAATGCTAAATGTACGCTAGTAAACTAATCGCTGTATGCCATTACTCATTTCATACGTTTCCAAGGGTGTGTGTTTAGTTAGGTGAAGTTTGTTCCTGTGGAACGGTGTGCGAGGGTTTAAATGTCCTATCTGAGCCGTTCATGTGGTCACAAATAAATAGAAGGTGAATGCAATTTAATGCTGGCTGTCTTTATTTTCTAATGCCCTTATTAGCCATTTAAGAGAAACATTCAGATTAATAATTGTACAATTAAGAATAAAACACACAGAATACACTTTTTAGGTTCTTGAAGGTAATTATGTTCTTTTATGGTTTTCAAGTAGTCACATACAGATTTGCTGTGTATGTATACAGGTGAAAAACTCGAAAAATTAGAATATCATGCAAAAGTTTATTTATTTCAGTGATTCAACTTAAAAGGTGAAACTAATATATTATATAGACTCATTACATGCAAAGTGAGATATTTCAAGCCTTTCTGAAATATTGTGAAAAGGCTTTCACAATATTATTGACACCTTTTAAGTTGAATTACTGAAATAAATTAACTTTTGCATGATATTCTAATTTTTCGAGTTTCACCTGTAGTAGTCAACATTTGAAGTGGATCAAAAAAGTTAATCAAAGTTGTCCTAAGACAAGAACGTGTTTTGTTCAATACTAATGTATAACTTTAATTAAAGGGTTAGGTCCACTTCAAATGTTGACTACTGCATTTATTTATAACTACATAAACAAAAGAAACATCCTCTCACTTTCAGCAGCTTTTATTTCCAGCAAATTTCTTATTATGTGTAAATACTTGTATGAACACAAAATGCTTCAACTGAGACAACAACATAAAACACATTTCACAGAATGTTTTTTTTTTTTTTTGACAAACAGAAATTGAGTTTAGAGTCCCTGAACAAGGGGGTCAATATCAATCCTCAAGTTCTCCAACACATCTGGGGGTTCATACAGTGTGTGCAGAATTATTAGGCACGTTGATTTTCTGATCATATTTTTTTTTCAGGCACATTTTACCAATTCCAAACCACATTAATCATTAATAACTACTATTCATTTAATTTTGTATTTAATCATTTACAAGTGATATATAATTGTTTATGAAGGCTGGAAATGAAAAACGCCTTATATTCAGGTGTGCATAATTAGGTATGTTTTCTTTTACAGATAAAATAAGCCAAAAAAGAGGGGTAAAGAATCCTTAAAAATGCCCCCCACAAGCTGAAGTGTAGTAGAATACATGATCTTCCAGAATCTGACAATAACTTTTGGGAGTTCATATTTAGTCCATCTCTGCAAAACGGACTTCAGGGTAGGAAATGGACTAAAGATTAACTCCCAAAACTTACTGCCAGATTCTGGAAGATGAATTCTTCAAACAGTGGTACAAGAGGATGTGGTGCTGGTCCTTCAAGAGTCACACTCTCAATCTGTCTGTCTATAAAGCCTATAAAAAAAAAACAGTTTTCAAGTATTTTACCAACTTCAGCTTGTGATTCTTATTAAGAGGGCATCATTTTTTAGGATTCTTTACCTAACCTAAGTCTCTGAGATCCTGATATCTGGCTCTTCTGGAGACTCCAGGCGGTAGCAGTTCTGGAAAATGGCGGCGCTGGAGACTAAAGGGTTCCTGATGGTTTCACGCTTAATTATTTACCTTAATTATTTTACAGTTAACATGCGTCTTTTCTTCTCCACCTGTTTTCGTCTGACCCAAAGAGCATTTCAATGTCCAATGGTCATGCCTTAACTTCAATTCCTAGTATTGCATCCTTCTCATGGGCATTTAATAATTTTTTACTTTTCAGTCTGAGTTAAATCTCTTTTTTTGGCTTATTTTATCTGTAAAAGAAAACATGCCTAATAATTATCCATTATTATCCACCTGAATATAATGGCGCTTTTCCACTACACAGTACCAGCTCGCCTCGGCTCGGCTCGACTCGACTCGCCTTTGTTTGGTTTTCCACTGTGTAAAAGTTGTACCTGTACCAGCTTTCGGGTACTTTTTTTCGTACCACCTCCGGCGAGGTTCTGAGCGAGCTGAGGCGATACTAAAATGTCACGTGTAAACACGGCAGACTGCTGATTGGTCAGAGAGAACCGTCACTATTCACTGCGTCATAATTGCACGCGCAAAACTCTCCTGTTTTTTTCTGCCGTGTTTTGTTTTGCTGTCCTCAGCCTCTCCTGAAACAACATTTCTCGTCTTGCAGTGATAAACAGCCACATCCCTCAGGTACTATATCTGCATGCAATGGAAAAGCGAGGGAAAAGCGAGCGAAAAGCGAGCCGAGCCGAGTTGAGTTGAGCTGGTACTGGTAATGGAAAAGCGCCATAAGGTGTTTTCATTTCCAGCCTTCATAAACAATTATATCACTTGTATATGATTAAATATAAAATGAATAGTAGTTATCAAGATTAATGTGGTTTGGAATTGGTAAAAATGTGATAAGAAAATCAACGCGTCTAATAATTCTGCACACACTGTATGGTCACATGTGGTTTGGCACTGCAGGACGATCAGCTGTCTCCCTGTAGCAGTGTTAAGCATCTTAAATTACAGATGATGGCTTTCCTATTGAAGAGATGAAGACAAAAGTAGAAACATAATTATTTAACTTAATCTGGTAAATGAACAATATTTAAAAAACAATGCTATTGTAATACATCAGTAAATGTTGGAATTAACATTAGCCAAGCTTAATAAGGAATGATTTGTTTTTACCTTTACCTTTTGTAAACTACTGCAGTTAGCTATTAGCTACACACCATTCTGCAGTTGTCAACTGACTAGACAGCTTGACAACAAATGTTAACTCCTAACTTACTTAATTACAGCCCACAGAACATTTAGGGAAAAAAAAGGAAATAAAACCGTGGCCTTTTTTCACTAAACACGCGTCAAAATGCTAGGTACATAATATGTAAACAATCACGGTCGGACCAACAGTGCTAGCTTAAATTATGCTGCATCATAATTAAACAGTTAAAGTAGAGAAATACAAATAATCCAATGAAAAAATAAGTATTTTTACTTACCAGAATCGAAATCTGTACACTGTATATTGCTAGTTGCTTAGTATCCATTCTTCTCGCTTCACTGCTGCAATCCAGGCGCGTTTTCGAAAATCTAAACGCTTTGATTACCGAGAGCAAGTTAGTTCCGGTGTTCTGACGATTTCTGGTGCCTTGTCAAAAAATGCTACCGTAGCGCGAATCGATCACAGAATGTCGATTAATATTATATGAAATACAATTATAATACAATTCTAAGTTATGAGTAGCTACTGTATACTGTAGACTACTGTTTTTATTTTTAAAACGGTGTGAAAAGTACTAAAAATTATCATCAAATATTCATCTTTGACTTGTCACCTAACTGAAACTTTCAGTTATTCTTGTTCAGCTGGCTGACCGTACAAATATCCATATGGTAGTTAGCATTTTTTAAAGGGAAATGACATTATAACATATGAAAATGTACCTTTTGTTAAAAAACTGTGAGTCTGCACATGCACATAACCAGTAGCAAATCTCGATGGGTAGCATGAATCGTCAGAACACCGGGCCAGAGAGAACATCCAACCACTGAACAACATGCTCCTAATTTTAATTTTGACATGTTTTATTCGCATGAATAAGAAAATTATCGCACAATTGCGGTAAATAAAAATAAAGCGCCTCCCGCCGTTTTCGAATGTGCGCGCTAACTAACCGGAAACGTCTGAGGGCCAAACACGTCACTTCCGTACATAGCCGTTGAAATGGTCTATATATCAACATACCTGAAAGTAATTCCGTCAGGATCTTAGTACAATGCCATCGCCACCAGCCCGCTAAAAATAAACTGTAAATAAAGCACATTACTAAAGTAATCCTTGTATCCACAGCGCCAGAAAGTGTGTCAACATACCTTAACGGTGAGTGAGAACCGAAACAAAACGCCAGGAAGGGAAGAACCCAGAACTACGAGGACCCGTACACCCGTCAAAATACGAGTCCTTAAATATTCCGGCCACTTCCATCTTATTGGAGTATCAAAGCCCCGCTCAACAAGGACCAATCGGCAGGCCAAATCACTTATCCGGCCACAAGTAGTTCGATTAGCTTGCCGTCAGGTTTCTCTTTCGGAAAACCAATCTAACTGTACACTATCAAGCATTTTCACTAAATAACTTTATAAATAACTTAAACACTAAATAACTTTATGTTGACCAACCCCATCTTGATTAGTGAAATGATACAAAAATTCCAATTCTTCTGCTTCTCAGCTTGATCATGCACCCACAACCCTTCTGAAACTCTGTACCTCTGTCATTTCTGCACCTATCTCACATCTTGTAAACATGTCTCTTCTCTCTGCCTCTGTTCCAGTCTCACTAAAGACGGCTGCGGTCACTCCTATTCTTAAAAAAACTAATCTGGACCCAACTGACTACGCTAACTATCGCCCAATCTCCAATCTACCGTATGTCTAAAAAATCATGGAAAAGGTTGTCGCCATTCAATTGCAGTCATACCTGTCTCTCAACAATAGCTTCGATTTATTTCAGTCTGGTTTTTGCCAAAACCACAGTACTGAAACTGCACTAGCAAGGGTTATCAATGACCTCTTACTCATTGGTGACTCTGGAAACCTTTCCTTACTTTTACTACTCGACCTCAGCTCAGCTTTTGATACTGTCTGCCATAAAATCCTACTCATGCGCCTCTCAGAGATTGGTATCTCAGGAGCCGCGTTATCCTGGTTTTCCTGACAGATTACGTTATCTGACAGATAGGAAATACTACATCGCTATGCACAATTACAAATCTCCAACTGTCACTCTTAAACAAGGTGTTCCACAAGGATCAGTTCTCGGCCCGTTACTATTTATTATTTACATTTTGCCTCTCGGACAAATTATTCGCCGCCACGGTTTTCAATACCACTGCTACGCCGACGATATCCAAATATATACTGCTTGTCGACCGGATCCTATTCTCCAGACCACATCACTATCATCATGCATTAACGAATTAAAGACCTGGCTCAACTCCAATTTTCTCAGTCTCAACTTGACTAAAACAGAAATATTAATCACTGGCCCTCCATCTCTGACAAAAAAATTAAGTAATAATCCCAGACTTGACCTTGTCAATAATTCCATCTGCCACTGTCAAAAACTTGGGTATCATTTTTGACCCTGCACTGACGTTCGACACTTACATTAATCAACTTTGTAAAGCGTCCTTTTTTCATCTACGTCGTATTGCCAAACTCCGTGCCTATGTCAGCCCAAAAGACGCTGAAGCACTAGTACACGCGTTCATCACTTCTCGCCTCAACTATTGTAATGTTATTTTTTCTGGTCTGCCAGCACACTCCATCTCATTCTTGCAATATATTCAAAACTCTGCCGCAAGACTATTAACTATTAGCACATTTGTTTAACCAGTATTATTAGTCATGAAATGTTAATCTGACATAACACAGTCACAATGTTAACCTAGGTTCCAATAATTCTATTGCATCTTCACTCCAACTGCCCACTATGTTGTCTGTAATTAATGTTCGTTGCCCTGTTTTATGTTTGTATTGTAAATGTAATGTGATTTGCAACTGCAATCGCTCATTACTTGGACTGGGCAAATGCCCATTGTCTGTCTATCTATGTGTAAACTGCTTGTTATCTACTGTCAATGTGAAGCGTCCTTGAGCTTGGGAAAGGCGCTATATAAATTAAACTTATTATTATTATTATGTCATTTCCTGGTGTCCTCTAACAGAGGACATCGCATAACACGTTTTTTCACAAATGTTTTTTTCTCCATTTTTTTCTCCATATGATTTTTTTTTCATGTAAAGAAAATCTGCATCTCAGGAGGATAAAACATCTGAACAACATTTTGTAACATGTATATCACAGTTCACATTCACAAGCTATTTCATATTAGGGGATTTATTAATTAAATGCTTTTATCCAAAATGAATTACAAATGAGGAAAGGCAAGTCAACCAAAGGAGACACTAACAATAGGGTGCTTCAGATTTCCATTTTAGGAAGAAAAAAAATGAGCTATAGTGCAGAGGTTAACAATGCAGAAATAAAACAGAAGAGAGTAGATTTTATAATGGGCTTAGTAGGGAGTATATTAAAGTGCATGAATGATTTTCAATCAAGTGCTTGCAAAGAAGTTTTTAGAACATATTATGTGCAGTCATAATCCTCAGGGACAAATAAAAGTCAGTAAAAAAGCTCCACTTTGTTGATCAATAAATAATAATTTATAAAACACATACACACATATATATATATATATATATATATATATATATATATATATATATATATATATATATATATATATATATATATATATATATATATATATATATACAGTATATATACAGTATATATGTGTGTGTGTGTGTGTGTGTGTGTGTCATATTCATTCACCAGGGTTGCCCTTTAAGTGCATCATCCTTTATTTCGTGAAAAAAGTGTGCTTTTTTGCATTAACAGCGCAAGTCTCACTCGATAAATAGAGCAGCATATCTCACACAGATAGGCTGAGGAGAAACAGATGGTGTGGACCCGTGCCTCATACGGCGAGCCATCGCTCTGTAACAGGTTGTGGAGATTCATGGGGTGGAGGGAAGATAAAGAAATGGAGGAATGGAAGTCATCCATGTGTCCACTGCACCTGGCTATCTGCCTCAAAGCTATGTGTACTCTATCCTAAGCGCTGAGCTGGAACAACAGGCCGCTCTACCACCTCCGGGGAGCCCTGCACGTACAAACCGGACGAGATAAGGGGGCACGTTCGGACGGCCATAGAATTCGTCAACCAGGAACGTCCAAAACCATGCCATCTGGCTGGGGTCTCTCCTACCCACTTTACAAGGCACCAAACCACAGCGGCCAAGAAGGTTCCCACCTGCTCTACACAGCAACGGGAAGAGATAACAGCTGAATAGCAAACATTTGTTGCGAAGTGTGCGCAATATACATAGCAAACCTGCAATTTGCATGGAGAAGTCACACTTCGAAACTCAGAGGAGAGCACTGGCACTTGTATGTGTGAGTTTAAGAACATCAACATGAAAACAGAGACTGGATAAAGATGGGAGAGACTGAGTGTCTGCAGTGTGACCTTTCCAAGGACAAAAGATTAGCATGTATGGAGTGTGTGAAGAACCTCAAAGAGGGGCAAAATTACAAGGGTACTGGAATGCTCTCTTTTTTTCCATTCTGAATTCTGATAGGATACAATTTTTTTTCTTCTAGGGACTGAATGCAAGGTTTTTTTTGAATGTATTTATTATTTGCTTTACATTCAGTTAAAAAACATTACGGAATGGGCAAAGAAATGTATTGCAAGGGTTTTGTAAACGCTAATGTGATCATGTTCAAACGTGTTCGTGCTTTACCCATGTGAAAAGAAAGCACAGATGCTAAAAGGGGGCAATATATTTGAAAATGATCAAATTATATAATACAAAATTTAAAGGTAGCGTAGGCAATTTTCAGAGAGACTAGCATTAGGGAGCTATAGCTTTGAAAGCATAAGATCCCACTCTCCCGTCTCCAAAGCCACACCTCCTTCAAAACTCATGAACGCATGTACAGCAGGGAGCAAAAAAAGCATCACAAGAGACTGTGTTAAACTACCTCATGTCTCAAAGCGCACAACATTATAATAATCCAACATGACATCATGACTTTTGCGTAAACAGACACGCCACTTTCAAGTCAAGTGGCGTGTTATCTATACGCATTTTGAGATATCCGCGTGTATGCGTGTATGTCTACGCCATTAATGTCCAAGTGATTCCGCGTATATGTACACGCCATTAAATTTCCGAGCGAAAAGAAGCAAAATGTAGATCTACATCTGGGGAGCGATATTTTTTTTCCCTAGGATGGCAGGGGAAGACTCATAAATGCTATTAACCCCAGTGACGGGTAGGTTTAGGGACGGGGTGGAGGTAGGTCATATATTTATATATACAGTAATAACGTTAAGTCAACTGCGTTCATAAACACGCTGAAAAGCGATTGTGCGTGTTGATAGCACGCCAAAAATGGAAATACGAATTGGCGTGTCATACACACGCAATTTTATGAGATCAGTCTGAATAATCATGAAAAAAAACAACTTAGCACTGACCTGTATACCACCGACTGTCGCAGATTCATTTCGGCGTTGATAATGTTGCCATTGTAACGCATTTATTCGAGTCAGTAACGCATTTATTCGATTCAAAGCAGTAACCTTGTAATAATGTTTTTAATTCCAGTGCTACTGGTGGATTTCCGCGGGAGATTCGAGCATGTCTTTGCGTCATTACGTCACATCTGAACACATAAAGAAGGAGTCTCGGCTATAGGCTATATTGCGTGTGAGGATGTTGGAGGTGGAGATTTATAGGCTTTTCTCACAGCACTTGATATAATTAAACGTATCAATTTGATGGCGGATCCAGAAAGGTTCAAACGACAATCACCAGTGACAACTGGATATTCACCCGTTGTAAAATGCAAAAGACTTCGTTCGGACTTCGGAGTGGCTACAGAAAAAAAGAGACTGCAACCGGACCCATGCGAAAACAAGGATACATATCGGAAGGACATTACATGTAGTCACGCAATACTTGCTTACGTTGTTAACATTAACAATTTGAGAACAAAGCATAATTTGCACGGTTTTGCGTGATATGATAACTTATAAGCGATTGTTAGATTTAATCAGCGCGATTTACTGTAATGTCAGAACCAGAACAAAAGTGGATGTTTCTTACTAGTTCAGATGGCATTTTCCGGTGAAAATTCGTATGTGGGTCATAATTCCAAAAATAATAATCTGTGATTCTGAATGCCAGTATCCACACCGGCGCGGTGACTGACAGCCTCACAGTCTCCTCAAACATTGTGTTCATCCGCGCTGTGCCATGTCGAGGGTGTTGAAGTACAACTCGCGTAAAATTGATAATTCCGCGAATGATTGCAATTGCAGATTTCGAACAGAGATGGCGACAAAGAGGAAAAACGCCGGACTGCAGCTTTAACGTCATGGGTTTCCATCTTTTCCAAATTACAGTAGTTATGAACGCAGCATAAGATCAGATAAGTTACAGTCAAGTTGTTTTGGTTCAGGATGGACTGTAAGAGGCGGCTGCTGTTTATTTGTGGCACTCAGTGACTGACATCTGTCTAACTCTGCATAGCATGAAACGAGCTGATGAATTGTGATGTCTGCGCAAGAAGGGTGCATGGAGGTATGGAAATAAATGCTCCGTTGACAGGCAGGTCGGATGTCATATCATTGCATTTGGACTGAACAGACGATATATATATATATATATATATATATATATATATATATATATATATATATATATATATATATATATATATATATATATATATATTTAGACCACTTAACTAGTGATTGCTATCAGGATGTGAAGAGACTTTCAACCAGCATAACAAAACATTTTCTGGAACAAACCGCCTACTCTGCCTTTAATAAGAGAAATAGCAACGAGTTAACATTTTAGCACTGCCGGTTCCATCATCCAGAAGTCAATGGGTTTTTTGAATGCTTTTTGAATTGACGCCTGAATAAGGTCTGTGACTAAATAAATCTGTAATTTAAAAAAAAAAAACTTTTACTTGCTTGAAAAAGGCTGTTGCTAAGTGGGAAAATGGACTATAAACATGATGCCAAACAGGTAAACGCATCTAA
The DNA here is from genome assembly GCA_030578255.1 of Tiaroga cobitis. Classification (NCBI taxonomy): domain Eukaryota; kingdom Metazoa; phylum Chordata; class Actinopteri; order Cypriniformes; family Leuciscidae; genus Tiaroga; species Tiaroga cobitis. The sequence goes on from CM060606.1 coordinate 36,160,310, forward strand.
TCACTAGTCCGCTTTTACAGCCTCAATGTGTTTATAAATCACGCTCATGCACTATTCTAACTCAAATATTCAGGGAAAATGTTTTGAATAAAGATTGAAAGAGTTGTTTTAAGCTTAATGGTGTTTATGAAGTCATGAAACTGTGATGTAGTTAATATCCCACGCATAGCTTTTTACTTCTGCCGATTCTATTTAGGCTTCCAAATTCATAAGTTGTTCATTTGTGAAGAATATTATGATGAACAAAATGTGTAAGAATCATAACCTTAATAATCCAAAAGCCAATGAAAAAAATCTTACTGGGTTTTTGTCAAAAGAACAATGGGTGATGCCAACTTAAAAAAAAAACACGTCACCACTGCAGCACTCTATAAGGTTTCTACTCAGTTTAAAGCTGTTTTTTTACACTGATCTTCTTCTTCGTTATAGGTCTGGCTGTGCTACAGGGCACATTGGGCAGCAAGCGTATTCCACTGGCAGCGATCCCATTTAACAGCGGCTCACTCCAAGTCCTCCTTGAATGTGCTTTGCCAGGTCTTCTTCAGCCTTCCTCACCTGCAATTTTTGCTAGGCGTTGTTCCGATTTCCGAATGTGACCTGCCAGTTCGATGCGACTGATAGCTATCGTTTATAAAACAGATAGTCCCGGTGATTCTGACTGGTTGAGCCGCATTCAAAGCCGTTGAAAATTACTCTACAAACATACACCTGTGACCTCATTGCAGTAGTATAACTGCACCACTGCGTTTAAAGATAAAAAGCTATATTTTTTATAAAAGAAATAAGCCCCATTACTGATTCCAAACAGTCATGAACAGCAGTGTATCAATTATTTCACCAGGAAAAAAGCTAAATTCAGCTAATTGGTTTCCTTTTTAACTAATTAATTTACATGACCCACTCAAACAAACCAATTGTTTCCGAAATTGTCCAATGTTGCATATAAGGGTTAGACGGGACGTTTTAGGAAAGCATTGTTAAATTAGACTCCCTCAGCTCCACTCAGTTATAAATCTGCGTGTGTAATGACATTAAAAATCACAATGGAACATTTAGTCGTTCTTTTGGAAAAAGTAGCTTGTTACTTTAAAAGCTACAAAGGTTAAACCGCTGAGTTTCTGTCATGCCATTGAAAAATGTAGTTAGCATTGCTACTTTTAGCTAGTGACTCCTCAACACTGCAGTTCAGTATATATGTGCTGTGACAGAGGAGGTCTTGTCCTCTAATTAATCTGGCATGTCTTTAAGCTCCAACACTGGATCACTTTGCAGGCCTGTTGAATAATTCACATCTTCCCTACGAGCTACTGTATGTCATAGGAGAAAGCCTGCGGTCTGTAGCCACCTCACATCCATGCCAGGAAATGGGGAGAATACAAAAAAGGAGGAAGTGAGAGAGGTAGGGATGGGCGCGGGAGAGGTTGAGTTCAAAATAGACATTGCAGAGATAGAAAGAAAGTGATAAGAACCACCGGACTGAGAAACCGACAGGAAAGGAAAGGATGGAAAGGCAGACAGACGGTGGTCTAAAAGGGGTGAGCGGATCTAATGAATCAGCAGAGGCTGCGAGTCTCTATCCCAGAAGAGCAGATCTGGCTGACAAAGCACAAGGATATGAAATGTCAGTCAGGTCACAGTCTTTATGTTCAAGTTCCATTTAGAATGAGCCCAAGAACAACAGCAGTTCTCACTTCTCTCCCAGACTGCAAGATTATTTATTAATTATGGACTGCCTGCCTGCCTGGTAATGGGTTTTCAACATCTGCAGTGTGCACACTGTTGCAAATGTCATGCCTTTTTATAAACACTATGTTTACAATTAAGCAAGGGATAATATAGAGCTGGCCGGTCAATGTCACAAAATAAACCCAGACAGGGTGACCAAACAAATAAATCAGTGAACACAAAATATTGATTTGAGTTTAAATTCCTTTATAATCTTACCTGTATATTATCTGAATCTTACCAATAAAAATAAATAAATAAAAAAACAGACCATTGCAATGAACACAACAATCGGCCAAGCAACAAGACACATTCTGCAACAATATTAGTAATATTAATACTAAATCCTCTGAGGTAATTTTCACTACAATAGATAAATGAGAGAAGTTGTGTTCGTTTAAATAAGGACATTGTGAGTGGTTTCAGTTACCTAAATCAACAGTAGTAACCTGTTGCAAAAAAAATAAAAAAAGGGTTAAGTTCATGCTAATGTAATCTAGCTTTTGTTACAACCAGGCCCTGAAATAGGTTTCTGGGATTACAACTCTGAGAGTTTTGGCATGGTAATGAGCATGGCTGTATGGCTGATGGAGTAATGTGTTTGTTCTTGGCGGAATAGATCTGCTACACTGCTGCTGTTGTATGGAACCTGCTACTGACAACACACCACATGCTGCTGTTGTACAAGCATGCATGAGTCACCCTCATAGCAGATCTATACAGGTGGAGCTGGGGAAGATGGAGGGTTTCTGAAAGCACGCTGCAACTTCTACAGCAAACACTAGGCAATAATTTGAACGTTGGGCAGCAAGCTCATTGGCTACCAATACAGCGGGAACCAATCAGCTGTGCCCTATAGAGAATAATGTAATTGCAAGCAGAGTTAAGGATTGGGTTGTGAGCCTGCTGCACAATCTAGAGTTTCATGACAGAACTTTGTATTGTTGCCATGGTCAACAGTGAGTATTTATAAAGATCTGACTGCTGAATGCTGGGATTGACCAATCAGAATAGAGTATTCCATTATGCAATTTAATGACATCAAATGTTCTCAGAAATGTTTCAATCAAATTAAAACTGATTTTTTTCACAATATGTACTCAATTTAAAATGTTTGAAAACAGAATAAAAAAAAAAGTTTAATTGGTTAACAATAGTTAATGCATAGGTATAAACTAATAATGAACAAGATTTACAGCATTTGTTGATCTAGATTAGTTTATAAATATAAGATTGTTCATTAATTCATGTCCGTTCAAAATACAACTTGAAATGTTTAAAATGTATATACAGACAAAATGCTAATAAAAAATAGTTCATTATTTCATGACACCCAATGCATTTACTAATGTAAACAAATGTATTTAGTGTTGCCTTTAAAGCTACACAAACACACAAGAGGTTAAATAAATGAAAGCTCCAATAAGACATTTACAGTCTTAGAACATTTTATTGTTGTTTGAACACCCCGTCCCACCCCAACCCTCAGTTCCCCATGAGATATATGCCTCCATGTCATCTTCCTGTCCCACAAACACATGGTCAAAAACACAGTTCTTTTTCAATTCATTCAGTATCATACAGAAACACTTGGAAGGAAACAAATAAACAAACTAAACGCACAAAAAACAAGGACCTGGCTCAACATTTGTCAAGAGTGGCTAAAGTCCTTCCTCTCTCATAGTGAGACACTAGGGATAGTTATGCGGTATTAGCATAGGTGAGTACCAGTAGAAGTTGGCTAATGTCTTTGGAATGGGCATGGTAAAAATAAAAATAAAAATCATTGGAGGGGTTTAAAGTGACTGAATGGGCGACTTTGGAATGGCTTTTAGAGATCATTCTCAGCTGACTGAGCATGTGTCAGATCTTTTGGCGGAAATTCAGGAAATAGTCTTATACAGAACAGTACATTCAACTCTTTCTGTTACTTTTAAATGGTTAAATCTGGCCAAACAAACTTTATTCACATACTATTCACAGAACACAAATATACATCTATATGTACACATACTTTCCACCAGGCACTTTCCATGAAAGTCCACGGGGGGTGGGGGGGTGGGGGGGTGGATGGGTTTGGTGAAGAAAGTCACAACACTGTCTTTGTAGCCTCTTCAATCAATCAATATTTTCTCTGGCTCCCTTAGAGGAACAGTTTACCCCCAAAATGTTGTTTCACGTACGAAATAAAGAAATATAGGTTCAGAACAAGTAAATCATTTTGGCTTGAGGATTAGTAAATAATGGCAGACTTGTCATTTTTGGGTGTCCCTTTACCTAGCTTGTTAATATAACCAGGAATCTTATGCTGTCACCCAAGTGTGGACCGGGGCAGCCTGGCATCTGAGATGCTTTATGCAGAGTAATGTAATCATTGGGAAAACGCCTGTGGTTTGCTAACTTGGTATCTTGCTGATACTGCAATTTCACAGTTGGGGTCACAACAGTTTGAGAGGTGCGAGTGTAATACTGATGTGGATACTCTCAGCATTTATACTTAGTGCTTGAAGTTAAAAATAGCAAACTGTATTTATCACCATTGAAATGTGGTAGTTTAATCACTGAACTGCTGTCAGTTCTACTTGCCTGCACTAAACTGTCTGGCACCTTCCACGAATAAGGTACAAAATACAGCCTGAAGCTCTTAAAAAATAAAGATTTTTCTTTTCTTTTCAACCAATAGACAGTGAAAGAAGGTTCTTCGGCTTTACAAAATGTTGATCTTCACCTTCAGAAAGTCACAAAGGTACAATTTTATGTAACCCTGTTACCAAACATATCAAATCAAGTTTAAAAGCCAGATTTGTATGATTTTACAATGTAGCAATACCAATGAAATGTCAAAATTAAATAGAAATGTGTAATCGCAGCATAAAATAATAAAAATATATATATATATCATAAAATAACTTCTTGTTCAATAAGAGTGGATTAAAAGCTATAAATGGTTTTAAATTTCTGAGGTGAGCTAACATGGGGCTTGTGACACTGATGGTTGAAAAACCTGCATGAGACACTACAGTACTGTATTCATGGAATCAACCATCATGTGTCCAGCTATTATAGGAAAACAGCAAATAAAACCCATCGAAAACTGCAATGGAACGAAAATGGACTGTGAATGTGTAACTTAAAGGGATGCTTTGAAGAATCACGAGCCCAGGATTCAGCTGTACACTCAAAGCTGCACAATTGTTAAACAAAATCCACTCAAAGAACACGAGTCAGTCCGATAAATAGTTACAAGTGAATAAAAGAAGATTGCCGGTGTTCTTTTTGGTCCCTTTCTCCTCACTTCTGACACAGTTTCGCCTCTGTTCCCTGTTTTGCAGCACCGTTGTAAAAAGACTATTAACTGCACTCTCTCAAAACCATTGAGTGAGAGGATAAAGGTCAGGGTGTAATCCACCGCAAGCTTTAGAATGCCATCACGTCTGCCCCTTGTTAATGTACTTCCTTTGCTTTAAGCACACAGGGCCACTGTTAGCACTTGAGACTTACACCTTAAGACGTCAGGGATTTCCAGCAGACGGTAAGTATATATACAAGTGAGAGGAAAAAAGACAACAGCCACAACAAGATAGGAAAGCCACAGCTGGGCAACATGGCCGCCTGACCCTCCTGTCAATCTCCTCTTGAGACATATGGCACCATATATAGTAATAAACTCCGCCTCTGATGATACAAGAACCAAGCCTCGGAGACGCGGAAAACGTTGGTGAAAAGCATTGCCAAGAGGCATCGACATCTTGATAGGCAGTTGATGGAAAGCTGTCTGCTGGTTGAATCTGTGTGTGTGTGTGTGTGCGGATATCAGCGTTTGTGCATGCATGTGTGTTTTGTCCTTTTGGCGCTTTTTAAGGGGCATGGCAGGTGCCCGACTCCTTTTTGAGAGCCCCGGTACAGACGCCCGACTCTCATCTCCACTGCACTGCACATGAAGAGATCTTCTCCAAGTGATGTTTAGTTCTGCTCTTCCGTCCAGCCAGCCAGAGAGAAACAGGCAGGTGTAAAATAAAGCCGCTGTTTTTAGAAACAGCCCACTATCTCTGCGAGCAGAGGTAAACCAACCACACCAAACCAGGCTCTGGAATCGCTCACAGCTTTGAGGAAAATGTGCTGAAAAAAATCCTAAACCGAAACAGCCATGACAGAAAGGGATGTTTGGATGTTTAGATGTTTGGGGTAAAAAAAGAGAACCGGCAGAGAACTCCTAATTTTTTTTTGTCCCGTTTTCTTCCTTCTGCTTTTTGATCTGGGAAAGACGACAGAAAGACGGGAAGCAGAGGGGGATGAGGGGGTGTAGAGCGAGCCTGCCGGTGGTCCTGCTCCATGCAGTGAGGTCAGCATGGGGGGGGGGGGGGGGGGGGGGGGACCCGCTATCTGACCTCCAAGCAGTCCAAATACTCCAGAACCAGCTCATAACAGAAACGATACTGCTCCTGCACCACACACACACAGAGAAACGACAGAATTAGTGCAATAATTCACTTCTATATTTTTGTATCTATTTTTTTTTTCCTGTTTTTTTGCATGCTCACCAAGGCTGCATTTATTTGATCAAAAGGTAATACTTTATTTTGATGGTCCCTTTTAAACATTCTGTTGACTATATGTAACTTTGCAACTACAAGTCAACTAACTCTCATTAGAGTATTAGACTGTCTGCTTCATATCTGCTAACTCTTTATTGTGATGCTCCTCCAACAGACATTCTACTGACTATAAGTAACTTTACAACTACATGTCAACTTATTCTAACCTTGACCAAAGCAGTCTGCTAATACTCTACTAATACTCTAATGAGTGTTAGTAGACATGCAGGTACAACGTTACTTATAATAAACAGAATGTGTTAAAGGGACAATCAAAATAAAGTAAAACCGATCAAAAATACAGTAAAAAAAGTAACTTTCTGAATATTATTATAATTTGCTGAATTGTTGCTTGAGAAATATTTCTTATTATCAATGTTGAAAACCATTGTGCTGCTTAATTTTTGTGGACCCGTGCTACATTTGTCTTTTACAGGATTTTTTTTTTTTAATAGACTAGAAAGTTAAAAAGAACTTCATTTATTTGAAGCAAAAATCTTTTCCAACATTATAAATGTCTTCACTGTCCTTTTGATCTATTTGATGCATTCATGCTGAATAAAAGTACTATATATATATATATTTTTTTTTTTTAAACTCAAACTTTTAAATGGTATTGTGGTAGTGGTATAATGGTATGAGCTGTCAGATTACATTTGCACTGAAGGTATTAATAAAATATATTTAACAGTGATTTAAAAAAATTTATTTGATATTTCATTCTGCTTTCGGAAATCATTTAGAATATTATTTTATTGTATCTGCATGTTTAAAAAAAATGCTTTAGTACAATGACTATACAAAAGCAAACCAATTTCATTTAGGAAACAATGACGATTTTGTTGACTTAAATATCACATTTAATATTTCTTTACACATAATACGTTTTTATACATGACAATTAAGCTGCCTTGTTATTTTAGTTAGGGTGTTACTCATCATATATGAAAACCCCTGCTCTTATAGTAAAGCCTACTCAATTGGGATCAGGGAAAAGGGGGATCACCAGTAAAAAGTCTTGGGCCTATATGAACTTTCTAGAAAGGCCCTAATCAACTAATGATTTTTGGTATTTGGGTATTTATTTGAAAGGCAAAGACTTTCTGAACTTTTGTACCTACCAGTGTCTCCACCATGTTGGGCTTAGCGTTACGAAGAGTCTTGACGGCATAGAAGACGTCCACCATGTTCTGGTATTGGATCATCTCCATCAAGATGTTGCTGGAACAGTACATTCCACTCCGACCACCGCCGTTCCTAGACATACACGAATACAACAAACCCCGTCAGTCATGAGCAAAGAGGAGACAGACATTGAAGAAAAAGATCTGGCTTGTGTTGGACACTGATCAGTCTACAACAGAAATTTCACACATCCAGTTAATATGAAACCAGCCTGCATGAGAGGCATACAAAGAGCTTTCTGAAGATCTTCTGCTGTGTATTGGTTCAGCACGACAGCGGCAGCAAGATGAGGCAACGCTGAGATAATCAATCGCAGTCAGTGCTTTGGCAGCTCTGGATTTAGCACGGAGAAAGGCCTGCGCTGTTCTGTATTAAAGCATAATTGATTTCATCTCCATAATCTCTTCTCTCTGCCTGTGGTTGGTAACACTATGTGACAGTTTTGAGTGATGTGCTTCTGGGCGGCGATGGGAAGGGAATTCGTGCCTGGGGTTCCAGATGAGACGGCTCGGTGGGCAAGAGTGAGACCCGGAGACAAAGACGCGGGGGAAGTGGAGTGTGCGGTTAAAAGGATAACGACAATGTTAACACCTAGGCTAAGATCATCGAGGCTGGCTATGAGTGAAGTCCTTGTTTAGAAAAAATTTTTGTGTGTTTCATTTGTTTACATCAGGATATTGTTCATGATTTTTTTTGCGCAGGTATACAGGAATTCGGTATTTTGCATATAATTATCTGTTATCTGACTCGCTGGCAAACAGAGATAGGTGTCTCAGGAGACACAGATAACACTACGAAGACAAGGATTAAGTGTGCTGTTCAAGGGCACAACGGTCATCACTCAGGCCGCTGAGAGGAGGCGACACTTCAACAATATGCAAGGCCAGAGCGTGACCTGAAGGACAGTCCACGTGCTCTTATGAAATGCCCTGGACCATTTATCTGTGGGCAATCTGAGTTCAAATACAGCTTGTGTGAAATGTTCAGATCACGTCAACAATTTATATATTTTTTAAATCACAAAATGTTCTCTTAATCTCTTAATTTGTATCAAAGTATGCGTGCTCTTTGATTAGTTCATTTATTTTCTGCTCTTCAGTGTTATCACAATGCTTTTATCTTTCCCTTTTGATCTTTTATATTTGTTTTGGCTCATAATTTCTTTGAACTATTTTAGCTGAATATATGGCATCATTCGAATTGAACTAAATTTAATTAATTAGTTAACTGCCTTTTATAAAATCAAATACACCATTCAAAATTTGGGGGTCTGTAAGATTTTTTAAATGTTTTTTTAAAGTCTCTTATGCTCACCAAGGCTGCATTTATTTGATCAAAAATGCAGTAAAAACTAATTTTGTGAAATATTATTGCAATTTAACCCTCTGGGGACCAGAAACGCGCCGGCGCGTTTTGCTCGTTTTTTTCACATAGCATAAAAATAGACTTAAAGTACTACCATCATTTCTGTTCATATAGAGTTAAGAAATATGAGAAAATAATCTGTTAAATGTCTACTTTTTTATGTGCCCACATACAATCGAAATAAAATATTGTGCTTTTGTAAAATAAAGAATATAAACAGGGTGTGCGTTCTGCCTCTCAGTCACCGTGAACTTTTTTCCTGGAGCACGTCTCTAATCTTCAACAAAACTCAGCAAATACTATTCACCCAGCCATAAGCAATATATCTTTTAAATCATTTGAGTTTGTACTTTTACAACATGACATCATGACTTTTGCGTAAACAGACACGCCACTTTCAAGTCAAGTGGCGTGTTATCTATACGCATTTTGAGATATCCGCGTGTATGCGTGTATGTCTACGCCATTAATGTCCAAGTGATTCCGCGTATATGTACACGCCATTAAATTTCCGAGCGAAACGAAGCAAAATGTAGATCTACATCTGGGGAGCGATATTTTTTTTCCCTAGGATGGCAGGGAAAGACTCATAAATGCTATTAACCCCAGTGACGGGTAGGTTTAGGGACGGGGTGGAGGTAGGTCATATATTTATATATACAGTAATAACGTTAAGTCAACTGCGTTCATAAACACGCTGAAAAGCGATTGTGCGTGTTGATAGCACGCCAAAAATGGAAATACGAATTGGCGTGTCATACACACGCAATTTTATGAGATCAGTCTGACTTTTAAATGATCCGATTCAAAACTAAAATAAATATTCTCCGTTTATGTAATCTATATAAAAAGAGAGACGTGTCAGCCATTCTAATTATCTTTCTCTCAGCTCATTATCTCCGGTAATGTGACACTCCCACGGAGAGCACGCGCTATTCAAACGCAAATACGTGAAGCACCACATTGAGACGCGTCAACGCCCATAAACTCTGAAAACACACTATATTTTTTAGTCAGATTAATCTACTGTCATCTTGAGCGGCTATGAGGAATAATCCTGGGACATTTACCTACCTCAGAACAAGTGCTGGTTTATTTTCACCACGAGGAGGAGCAACAGATTCAGCTGAGAAGTGTGTAAGTGTTTTATGCTTGTGCTTTGTTCTAATCGCGATATAGAATAACGTTAGTGTCTGTAAACGGAAAAATAGCATACTGTTTAAATGTGAATCATGTTTCTGTGTGTGTGTGTGTGTGTGTGTGAATGAATGAATGAATGAACGCACAGATACGCACTGTTATAGACGAAATAAAAGACATTTTGTTGACTAGTTTTGGATAGAGTATAAAGTTTTTACTCTAAAATAGACATCAAATAAGCTTTGTTAGGAGTTTCTGCTCATATGTTAAATATATAGTATGTTTTGTCAATAAACTAATCAACTAAGATGTTATAGTCTAGTGTTTGTTCCAATCCAAGCTAAATCAAAATAATGAATCCTCAACTTTGAAATATGTATGATCAAACTAAGACATTTATGGAAAAGACAATTTTCGTTTCAAGATTTTTCCAACTCTAACTTTGAACTGAAATAAAACCTTGTCTATATGGTGAAGGGTGTGTGATAGATGTGTCCAGACGTATGCACCCTGTATTTTAAAGAAGAACATTTAATTATTTGTGATACATTTTTCATTCACAAAGAATTCAAGGACATTATTCATGTCCCTAAAGGTTGGAGTTTTCCTCATTTTTTTAATTAAGGCATTACGATTTTTTATTCCTCTTTTTAGTCAACTTTAGCATGGGTGTGTTCACTTATTCTCAGCAGTGTGTGTGTGTGTGTGTTGTAAATAAATCCAAACAATCTAAAAGCCATTCTTTTTTAAATCTCCTCATTCTTTCTGCAAGGCTCTTCATAATGATATGGCCTGATAGCACCTAATAGGGCCATTATGGGAGGGTCTTTGTCTTTCTCAGGTGTGAAATGGATACATACTAATGAGAGATCAAGCCTCCACGCATAAAGCTTTCTCAAACAAAACACGTCATACACATTCTAAAAGACTTTATTGACTTATCTGAATGAGTAGTCAGGATGTTTCTCACATAGTTTTGGAGCAAATATTCTAGACTATGTGATACAATTTTCAAAAGTCTTGTGAAGAAATAATCAATATGTGTTTGTGGCCTTATTTCAGAAACTTTTATTTTTAGTTTTTTCAATAACCACGCATAAATAATATTCTCTCAAAAATACAAACATGTACATGCATGTTGCTAACATATTATGGTAGCCCCGTGTGTGCTATATAGAGTGAATTTACATCTTTGCCATTAACATGTTTATAAATAACTGAAAAAAGCACAAATGTCAGTGCATGTCAAAACATCCCAAGGGCCCCAAAAAACCTTTGGTCCCCAGAGGGTTAAAATAACTTTTCTATTTTGATAAAATTTATTTCTGTGATGACAAAGCAAAGTTAAAGCGATCGTGTCTTTTCAGAAAATTTGGACTAAACTGCTCAGTTCATATGGATAATTTTTTCTGATCTGTTTAATCGTAAAAGTGGTAGTTGGGTAGCTGTCAATGGAGGGGCAGAAATCATTCAGATTTTTAAAAAAAAATCTTCATTTGTGTTCTGAAGATGAACGAAAGTCTTAAGCCAGAAACACACCAAGGCGACGTCAAAGAACTAGCGGCGATGAAAGCTGACTGTGTTGTTGCCTCTCGTCGACTGATTCTCACAGTCTCACGAAAGGGACTAAAGGCCACTGTCTATTAGCACATGCGTTCTGTGCCTGCGAGTAAGTAAATATCCGTCTATATCAGCAGATATGAATAGTCTATTTTCTTCATTCAAAAAGGGAAACCGAAACTAGGACTGCTGATATACAAACCATAAACAACGCAGTGCTTGCTTACCATTTTGAATATCAATCATGTCGATCACTTTCTTCATTCTACGGCTCATATTATTATGAAAATATTTGTACATCCGAATGCTCAGGTAAGATGACAAAATTAGGAACAGCCTTCTGTCAGTGCTGTCTTGAACTCTTTGCTCGCTTTCATCAAAAAACTAAGCCAAAACTCAAAACAGCCTGACGTTGCCCCATGGCCGACCATCGGGTTGGTGTGTCCCGGCCTTGGGTTTGGAACGATATGAGGGTGAGTAAATGATGACAGAATTTTCTTTTTTGGGTGAACTAACCCTTAACGAATTAATATCAATCTTGAAAAAAGTTACTGTTTAATATTTTTGTGGAAGCAAAAATTTGCTGAATAGAAGAACAGCATTTATATGAAACAGAAATCTTTTGTAACATCATTAATGTCTTTACTGTCAGTTTTGATCAATTTAATGGGTCCTTGCTAAGTAAAATTATTATTATTATAATTTTTTTTTTTTCAGTCTGACTGACCCCAGACCTTTGAACCTTTAGAATCCGGTGAATTCCGCTTCCTGTAGTTACAATTCCAAGTCGAATTCAGCTTCCTGTGCAGGGTAGCCAATTCACTTTACATTCATACTCATGAATTGAAAAGCAATACTTCAATTATAAAGAATAACTTCAAAGATAATAAAATCTCAAATGGGCAAGTCTTTTGAGAAACACTGGCTCATGAATCTTCCACTACCTGTATTAGTGATGGAGAGTGCCAGTGCACCTGCTAGACTAGACACATCTCACTGTACACGCAGAAAAACAAATATCTGTTTGCATCAGTGGTTTGAGGAAACATCAATCAATGACACGCTGCAGAAGACACATGGCGGAAGTAAAAGATGTAGCTGAACACAGCAGAATCACATCATTAAGCTGATTTGATGTTTTTCGTTTGTTTTTCATTATATTTGTCTGCATGTGATTAGCAGTATAAAGCTTATGACATCACAATATACACAGTTGCATTTGTATATTACTGTTCTGCAGAAATCAATGGACAGAATGCCAAACAACAGTCAAACCAATACACTCACAAAATAATGTTAGAATACACTCAAAAAGAGCAATGGTTCATTCAGTTTAGCTAATTAAAATCAGCTCTGGATCACACTGTCACAACCTTTTACAACAATTTAATTGCAAGCAATTTTAAGTCAAGTCAAGTCAAATATATTTATATAGCGCTTTTCACAATACAGATTGTATCAAAGCTGCTTCACAGTATCAATCAAAACAACTTAACAATGTTTGTTTATTACTGGAAAAAAAGACATCCAAGTTTGGTAGAGCTGATCAATGGTATGATTGGTTAATTAATTTGAATATCCCCAACTGAGCAAGCCAAAGGCAACAGTGGCAAGGAACCGAAAAACTCCATCCAGTGACCTAAAGGTGTCCTAACACACCATCAGATGACCCAATGGAGAAAAAAAAACCTTGGGAGAACCCAGGCTCAGTCGGGGGCCAGTTCTCCTCTGGCGTTTATGAACTAGAGGCCGAATTTACAGTAACTGTAAGATAAAAAATTTATATCAATGCCTGGCTAAATAGATGCGTCTTCGTCTTCATTCATAATTTTAATTAGCAAAATGGGAGCTTACTTAATCTGTTTGCATTAACACTATGAATAGTATTCATTGGCATTAACTGAATGTATAGACATCCAAACCAAAACAGACACAATGGAAGTTGACTCTTGTTGTCCACCAGAAGAAATAAAAAGTAGATGCTTGGTTAAATTTTTTTTTTTTGTCATAACTGAACTAATTTAACTTCAACTAATAAGACTACAACAAATGTATTGAAAACACTTAAGAGCCATTGTTCAAACGGAAATTCAGCAGGCGTTATATTATAAGATGCTGTAAATGAATAAAAACCTTGTTTAGTTGAGTTGGGATTGTGTGGAACATGTCGGCATACTACTCACAGGCAGTGGACCACCGTACGACCTTCCCCACACTCCCTCTGCCACTTCTGAACGCTAGCCAGCAGGTTGAGGAAGGCCTTTTTGGAGTCAGGCACGTCACGATACGCAGACCAGCGCAGGAACTGAAACTGGCACACGACCAGCTGACCCTCCTGCAGCTTTGCATGGATGAGATGGGGGGGAAAGGAAAGGTCACAATCAGTAATGCATCGCCAGCTGTGCATTTGGGCTTGTTTATGGATGTGTACAATAGCGTAGGACTGTTCTCTATGCTGAGGTCTCAGCAGTGCCAAGTCAGCAGTGTTTAGGTTGTGATGAATGAGTCTGCTGGGAAAGAGTTTCACTCGGGCGGGGAAGAAACACTATAAGGCTGGCCCTGCCTGCTTTGGCTTAAAACACAGGTGGAATTAATATAGAGCCCTGAGGCACACCCAAAAACTGCCCTAAGGGTTGCTGGGAGAAAGTGAGCGCAGTGACCATAGCTGAGCGACACGCGTGTCTTTAACAAGTCTGACATAACGATTTTTCTGTCCAAATGTTCTTCCAATTTGTAAACAATTAATAGGAAAAGCATATATGCCAGAAGAAATTAAATTAGGATAAATTAAGATGTATTATTAAGTTATGTCCGAATTAAAGAACTGTTAAAGCCTATTCAATTGATAATAACCGCCCTCATTGAATTTGTGTTCAATTAGAATATGGTGACTTTCAGACGCATTATGGAATCGGTTGTTGCATGTATCGTAACTCAACGAGCGTCAATTTGATATGCAGAATAGGAATTGCATTGACATTTAAGACCTAGGCTAAGGGGCCTTTTTTATAAAAATGATAAATAAATAAAAAAATAAAAAAATAAATAAAAAATAAATTAAAAAAAAACCGTCAATTTGAACAATTTAAGTTTCCCAGAATGTTCTAGAAACATTACTTTTTGGTTCCCAAAGCAGACAATTTAACATTCTTTAACAGGTTTAGAAAATGAATATAGAACCTCTATATTCCGATATCTTTTACCCTGATGTACATCAGTAATCAGGGTATCTTCCGTCCATTTCATTTCCAATTTGAAATGAAATAAGCAAAAACGAGAAAACGCGCCTTTATTCGTTTTTTCGTTTTTTATAAAAAACGAAAAAAAAAGAGATTTCGGCTTGATTTTTCGTTTTTTGGTTAACGGGTCAAAAACGGATAAATGACTTCAAAATCAGTTTTGCACATGTGGGCGGTCATGAGACGCCCCTTTCAGCCGATTGGTCAAGCAAATCTGAGCCTGTGACGTCATCAGTAATGTCCCAGGTCTTTTCAACAAAATAATAGTCCTATATGGCTCTGCGTACCGCTTCTTAAACTGTACAGGGCTGTGCAACTTAACGCGTTTCACAGAAACATTTATTTCAGAAATATTAAATATTAATCTGATTCTACACCCAGCCGGTTTTATTTAGCTGTGCAGAGTTAAATCTGTGTAGTGCTGCACTAGACCGCACAGAGCGGGTGAAGCATAGACCAATGTTCTGTCAAGTGTAAATACGCAGCAGTCATAATAACTCTTCTTTTAGACAATACGCTCAGTTTTGGACAAGGGGTGGTCATTGCAAATACTGTAATGCAAAACTGCTGATGGTGGTGGTGGTGGGTACCGATGATGGTAAATTAAAATGTAACTAATCATAGCCGCGAGAGTGAGACAGCGAGTGATTGACAGGAACGATGGCGGAGGAAAAAACTAGGGATGTCCCGATCCGATCACGCGATCGGAAATCGGGCCCGATCACGTGGTTTCAGACTCGATCGGAATCGGACGTTCCGACCGATCAGGACTCGGATATATGTAAATTAGGGGTGTAACGGTACACGTAATTATTGAACCGTTTCGGTACGAGGCTTCCGGTTCGGTACGCATACAAACCGAACGATTCCTAGGACCATTTTTCCTGCAGACAAAATCCGCGCTGGCGCGATCACCACAACGTTGCGCAACATCAAATGGCAAACGTAATGAAAGCGGAACGAAACTGCGCTACTCATTATATTGTGCTTCACGGACCGTTTACCAGTTCGGACCAGCAACATCTGTGCAGCGCGAGATCAAGCGACACTGTGCTAAGAGATCCAGTGAAGAAAACATTTGAATTCGCCACTGAAGTAATAACATTGCTGCGAGATCTAGTGAGAAGCATTCAAATTTCTCCGTTATTAACCGTAGATCTCTATTAGATCAAACAGCGCTGACGTGGGAACCAGGAAAAACATTGTGCCGTGAATGAACATGGATTTAATGTTGCACTTCTAAACTCAAATATTATATAAATATATATATTTAAATGTTATTTTTAAAGTGATTACCAAAACATTATTTGTTCATCCTTCAAAGATTACCCCCATTTATAAACCGGAAAGTTTCAAGATGTAGAAAAACTCAAACTTATTTAAAAATAGTTTTTCTTTTAATAAA
The DNA here is from genome assembly GCA_030578255.1 of Tiaroga cobitis. NCBI lineage: Eukaryota > Metazoa > Chordata > Actinopteri > Cypriniformes > Leuciscidae > Tiaroga > Tiaroga cobitis. The sequence goes on from CM060606.1 coordinate 36,176,524, forward strand.
TAGGAAATTTCTCTGGCATTTCTTTCTTTTTGCTGTATCGTATCGAACGGAACCGCAAATTTTGTGAACTGTTACACCCCTAATGTATATATATATTATCATTAATTTTTTTAAACACTTTTAAAACATTTTTATTTTTTGCCTGCCCTGCCGGGTATTTTAAGTTGAGGTGCTATTTGTTTTTATATTAGACTTTTTCTATATTTACTGTTGCACTAAAGTCCAAAAGTGAAGATTTTATGTTATTTATTACTTGATTGTACAAGCTACCTCACAGAAGTGCTCTGTTTGTTAACAGAGTTGTTGATCGTTAAAATAAGGTGAATTAAATAAAAAATAAGGAACATCCTGGATCAGTTTTTTCTCTCTTCCTTATTCTTTTTTTATGTATTTATATAAGTATCGGATCGGGACTCGGTATCGGTAGATACTCAAAATCAAATGACTCGGACTCGGACTCGAGGGTAAAAAAACCTGATCGGGACATCCCTAGAAAAAACTCAAGATAGCCTAACATCTGTTAGTTAAAAATATTTCTTTCTTTGAAAAAACAATGTTACGGACGTGACAGTTCTCCGTTACGGATGTGAGCGCTCTTGAAAGCGGCACTAAAAGACTTTAAAACGTTTACAGAGACCTCAAACAGAAAGCCCCAAAAAAAGTGAATTTTTAAAGTGAATTTCGTTTTGTATTAATTGTATCTTAATTTTAATCAATGTTTCATCAACCAATTGCCAGTATCAGGACAGTATATTTAACAGTATAGCTGTTGAACTTATTATGATCATGCAAGACAGTCAGAGGCCAACCACCAAAATAAATATAGCAGTAGATAATCACGACCAGGAGGCGCCGGCGCGTGAACTGGAGCTCCTCTCATAAATGAACCGAAACCAAATAACGTATATTGACAAGAAGTGAAAGCCAATAGAACGTTCCATTGCAACACCAGCGCCCAGCAGCAGCCCTTCGCTTCTGCCATTTTGGGGTGAAAGCGATTCGGCAGTCCACTAGTGATGAAAAATATGAAGTTACATGTAACAATACTTTCAATATGAAAGACCGCCAATACTGCATTGTGGTGGCGCAAAGTCAGCCATAAGCCAATTACATAATTATATCATAAAAACACGATACATTAACTCAGTTGCATTGGTCTCAGTTTATTTAAATTTGGTGGCATTACTCATAATCATGGCTGTATAATCAAAAAATTTAAATGAGAAACATGCATGCGTCAATAAAATGTATTGCATCAAAACCACAGGAGCTTATGCAATTAGTAGGCTACCATGAACTCTATACCCATAAAGAATGTAATGTGTAGCCTATGTATATTTACCGAGGCACTTCATAAACCCAAATGAAAATGTTAATTGATCTTGCTAGAGTTCATGCTTAGAACTGTTTAGCTTTCTAATTGGATTTATGAAGTGCCTCGGTATATATAGGCTACAATAAAATAGTATAGTAATAGCATAGTAGGCCTACTTTTATTAACAAAACGATTAAGAGGGAATGCATAAAACAACAACATTATAACAAATAAATATTAGATATTTGGAAATTTCCCTTTAAAATGAACGCTCAGTGTGTGGTCCACACTGTTATTTTATTGTTTTGTTGTTGTTGTTTTCAGATACAAACTCACTTATATTAAAGAAAGAAATATTTTTAACCAACACATGTTAGGCTATCTTGAGTTTTTTCCTCCGCCATCGTTCCTGTCAATCACTCGCTGTCTCACTCTCGCGGCTATGATTAGTTACATTTTAATTTACCATCATCGGTACCCACCACCACCACCATCAGCAGTTTTGCATTACAGTATTTGCAATGACCACCCCTTGTCCAAAACTGAGCGTATTGTCTAAAAGAAGAGTTATTATGACTGCTGCGTATTTACACTTGACAGAACATTGGTCTATGCTTCACCCGCTCTGTGCGGTCTAGTGCAGCACTACACAGATTTAACTCTGCACAGCTAAATAAAACCGGCTGGGTGTAGAATCAGATTAATATTTAATATTTCTGAAATAAATGTTTCTGTGAAACGCGTTAAGTTGCACAGCCCTGTACAGTTTAAGAAGCGGTACGCAGAGCCATATAGGACTATTATTTTGTTGAAAAGACCTGGGACATTACTGATGACGTCACAGGCTCAGATTTGCTTGACCAATCGGCTGAAAGGGGCGTCTCATGACCGCCCACATGTGCAAAACTGATTTTGAAGTCATTTATCCGTTTTTGACCCGTTAACCAAAAAACGAAAAATCAAGCCGAAATCTCTTTTTTTTCGTTTTTTATAAAAAACGGAAAAACGAATAAAGGCGCGTTTTCTCGTTTTTGTTTATTTCATTTCAAATTGGAAATGAAATGGACGGAAGATACCCTGATTATCAGTCTACAAACCATTTTGTTTTTATTCATTGTTTAATCAATCATTAAGTCTTATTATAAGTGAACATGGCAACACCACAGAAAGGGCACACCGTTTAAAGCAGAAGCAGTGTACACTAACATTCTCTACCACACAATCTGAGTAATAGAGATGTCAGATTTGAATAACACATGCACCCACAATCACAAGCATCCCATCCACACACCCCCATAATTCTCTCTGTAGTGCTGAAAATGCCTTTCCCCCACTCAATCGCCTTAGTTTCTAATGTTCCGCAGACACGCAGCATGCCAAAGCATTAAAACACTGTCACATCTGTCAAAAGTGCATTGAGCAATGAGGAAACTGCAGATGTCTATTAGCCAAAGAGCATTGCCATCAAACATTCGAAGAGAAAAACAGAACAAAATTAGTCCTTACAATAATGACAAGCTGGGGCAAATTGAAAGTGGTAAAAATGACCTTCTGTGGCACGCTCATTAATGTATATTTCATATCTGCAGGCTTACGGAAACTTATTTCGCCATCTGTCCTTGCCTGCGAAAGTGGCGCCATATGAAGTGTCATGTGCTGATGGTATGAAAATGGATATTTTGAAATAGCTTTTCCTCTGTTCTTTAATTGCTCTTGTAGCTTTGCCTGACAAAATATATTGGACTGACAAACCCTATTTATTATACCACTTTATCTCGTAGTCTATTAAAGCGTGATATGAATGTAACATTTCATAATGGCCAACAGAGTAATATAAAAGGCCGCAAAATACTTTTAAAGATTACATAAAAATATCAATTTCTGCACTTTTTAAACGTAAGGAATTAAGCTGACAGTTAAATGGCACAACATAATGATCAACTGGTTCTAAGGTATGAAAAATGTATTATTGCAGAATATCATTAAAGCCCTCTGGTGGTAATGCAAAGGATTCTGCCAGGAAATTACTTGGAATCTATGTATTTTTAGAAAGAAAATTAAGAGGCTCATTTGCACTGCTGGATGACTTTTTACCTTATGGCCGTGTGTCCACCAAAGCGTTTTTCCATGCGCCTGGCGTATGTTTTCAATTGTTTTCAATGGGAGTGCCGGGTTTTTTAAACGGCATGAGCGTAACGAGGCGCTGAACGTTTTTTTCGCGCTGAAGCGCTGAGCGCCCGGCGGTTTTTACTGGTCGCCGAGAGTTGAAAAATGTTCAACTTTGGGTAAAACGCAGCGCTCATCACTGTCACTTTTTACCCAGCCGTCCAATCACAGTGGAGAAGGGGCGGGACAAATACCACACCGACCAACTGTCACAACATTCTTTCTGTACAACGACATCAACCAGCAGAGCTAACCGAACAAAATGGATGAAAAATATTTTTTAGTATGAAACAAATTATCTGTGAAATCAGTTACAAGTAAACTGTGCTGCGGATATTCTGTATCATAGCAACGAAACGGAAAAAACGCTGCGCTGCCAAAACGCTCTCAAATGCTCACAGCTAGGCATCTTCAGCTGACAAAAAACGCTTTGGTGGACACACGGCCTATGTGTACCTTTAGAGGCCCAAAAGAATCAAGTCAGTAAACTTCATTTGTAAATGCTTCTGTATACTGTAATTTTGCATAATTGCTCAATTAAAGCAATTTTCTGAAGTGAGTAAAATGATGATTAGATGATTACCTATATTTCTATTAACTTAAGGGTATATTAAGGGTCTGCTAAGCTTACGATGTACAGGGGAAATATGAGATACATTTTTAGAGATGGCAAGAGAGTGAATGATAATTGATGGAACTCACTCTCGTCACATTTTTGACCCGGAAAAGGCGGGTGATGATGTCCTCATCTGCAGACATGGACAGAAACTCCACTTGCATAGGACCATACTGCTGAAGACCTGGTTCAGGCCAGTACTGCACACAAGGCTGGAGAGAGAGAGAATGGATGAATAAGTGTTTAGATGCCATACTTTGGCATTACAAGTTCTTGATTATTTCAGGATGGTCAAGGGTCAAGGTCAAGTTTCTTTCACAACGATGTTTGAAACCCATTCACACTTTATGGATTTTTAAAATAAAAAGGAGAGAATAATAAGAAAGAAAAGAAAATGGGTTCTTCAGGGAAAGGGATTCTAGGGAAAAACAGGTACTAGAGGGAGCAGAAAAAGTGGTTCTGAAGTTCTAGATGGAATGTCGTTTTAGAAGAAAAAGCCGTGGATGGAGAGGTTCCAGAGAGAAATTGTGTTTTAGGATGAAAAGTGTTTTTTTTTAGAAGGAATGCGGTTGAGAAAGAAAAGGGTTCTGAAGGTTAAGAAGTTTATGCAAAAGTGGGATTCTGAAGGAGTCAAGTAGTGAAAAGGAAGGATCAGTATCAGGACAGTATATTTAACAGTATAGCTGTTGAACTTATTATGATCATGCAAGACAGTCAGAGGCCAACCACCAAAATAAAATAAAAATTCGAATTGATTTGGATCTAAAGCCCAAAGTATACTTTGTTTTTTTACACATACGCTGAGTAACAGGTGTTCTGATGAATAATGCTACCTATCAGATTGTGCTACCAACACTATATTTGCATTGTTTAAGAGTAGGTTTAGGGAAGGAGAATATGATGCTGTAGCACAATCTGATAGGTAGCATTTTTGAAAATGTGGATGGGTCCTACCCCAGAAATTTTTTTACTGGAGTAGATGCCATTTCCTGTATTCTGGTGCCTTTTAATTAAACAATTGCTTTTATAGCCTAAAACAGTGTGCACTGGTACAACCACTACAACAGTACAGCAAGGCACAAGTAGTGAAAACACGGAATGGAGTTTAATTTATATGAGCCAAGTGGAATGGATTTGAGGAAGCAGCAGTGTGGAAATAAAGGCTGTAGCTAAAACGCGGAATGGAGTTTAATTTATTAGGGCATTCCTCGAGTGGAGGGGGGATTTTTTTTTTTATAACTCATCCGTTTAAGTTTTATTAAGCCTTAAAGTTCTTCATAATTAAGAGCGTAGCCACATGAGTGACAGGTGGATTGCCGCTGATGTCACTCCCAGCCGTTTGTCTGCTGTCTGTTAGCCGTCACATCACCCCAGCTAATCCCACCTCTTTGCCCATTTTCGGTTATCCGGGAGTGACGCGCTTCTAAGATGGCGTTGGCAGGCTCCACCCACTTTGGGCTTCAAAAAGGCTCTTCAGAAGCCAAAGGGTCACGTCATGGACACTACGTCCATATATTTTTACAGTCTATGGTAAAAACCGATGTATACTTTGGGCTTAACAATGTGATACATGAATATATTCCATTTTTATCATTCAAATCTCATCAATATTTTGAGACCACTGTATTTGGAATATATTGCAGCCTTAGAAATCAGCATCTATAATATGAAACTCTGTAGCCTTACTAAACTGAACTGAGCTGAAATTAAACAGGCAGAGACGGTGAGAACAGACAAAGAAAGAGGAAGAACATTAATGACAGCGAGGCAAGTGAGGTGATAAATATTAACACTTATGGACTGCAGAGAGCAATCATGCGAATGAAGAAGAGGGAGAGACGTTAATCCACCACAGAGAGAAAAACGAACAGATCGACTGCGAGAGTGACACTGAGTAACTGCCGGCATGTTAGCACACGTCAGGGTTTTCAGAGAGCCGTGATCAAGAAGAGCACCGGAACGCCACTCCGCAAACTCAAAGGAAAGCTGTATGTAAATGAGACTTGACTATAGGCTTATGAATATATAACACTTCACAGGGAGATTAAGAGAAGCTGGGGACAAAATAGCTTAAACGACTTCAAAGGACATGCGACGATGCGAATGCAAAAAAGGCAAACGATAAAGATGTATTTTGAAGAAAAAAACCAAAAGGACCCAAAGTCCTCTTGGGGGCTGTAGTGGAAGTTCTGGTGGCTGTGTGGATGCTTTGGCTTACCCAGGCAGAGTTAGATTGGTTCAGCTGGTTCAGCATGACTACAGAGGTGCAGCCGTAGTCAAACACCAGCCTCCAGAAGTCAGAGGTCGTGCCGGGCAGCGGGTGAGGGGTTACAATTAAAGCAGCGGGCCTGTGGAAACTATCCATCAGTGCTGCGTTAATGTAGTTGTTACTCTCGCCCTCGGTGGTCACCAGAAAGGCGAGGGCCCTGTCAGGAGGGAGAACGTCCATGCTGCGGTTCTTCTCGCGGTTTCGTGGTAACAAAGCGATGCTGCACTCCTCAACGTCCAGATGAGGTGTCACAGAGTTTAGCGTCTGAGGGAAAAAGAAATGAAATAATGTTGACAACGAATTAAGCTTTGCAGTGTTTGTGGTCGATGGGTTTATTATTGTGATGATGCATCCATATGACATCAAAAAGTTGCAGAAGTTTAGAATGAGACATTTTTAATCAGTGTTGTTATTGTTAACTAAAACTATTAAAAATTGAAATAAAGCTACATAAAATAAAACATAGTAAAACATAGTAAATAATTTTATAAAAATGTCAAAATCACATTACAAAATTACAAAAAAAAAAAAAAATTGCTCATTCAAAATATTAAATAGTATATTACTATATAAATAATACTAAAATAACTGTTCCAAATGCTCTTTTTGGACTGGGGAAGACATTTAGAGTTCTGGAAACACAAAATTTGATTCTTCATGATATAATAGGAGAAAAGAAAAACAGAAAATTAAAAAGAAAGCACAAAAACCTATGGAAGCAAGCTTTTTAGTAAATAAATAAATAATGTGATCAGAAGTCACAATGAGAGATATAAAGTCACAATTACATGAAATAGTTACATAGTGAGAAATACAGTCACAACTAGGAGAAATTGAGCTGTATTTATTTTGATAAAGAAGCATTTTTAACATATAAAATGTTAAATTATTTTATTTTTTTCACACAAAGTAGGCAAATTCTTAAAAAAAAAACATGAAAACAAAAAAGCAGAAGGAAGGAAGGAAGAAAGAAAAAGAAAGAAAGAAAGAAAGAAAGAAAGAAAGAAAGAAAGAAAGAAAGAAAGAAAGAAAGAAAGAAAGAAAGAAAGAAAGAAAGAAAGAAAGAAAGAAAGAAAGTTGAGAGAAAACTAGAGTGATTAGTGCTGGCACATTGGTGATTATGAAGATTTCCATTATGAACTAATAGTATTGTGCATCTGGTGACCGCAGATGTGCCTTCAACTCCAACAACAGCTTTTGGATCTAGCTTTAAAACACATTAAATATGACTCCTCCACACTGTTACTGCTATTATCAAACAAAATCGCAAAATCAGGCAATCCCCATAGTACATAATAAACACAGTTTCTATGAGTTCATTAAAGTCAGGGAAAAAAAATTTGTGCTATTCAAACAGACATGCACTGTTCTCCCTGTGCAAACCAAAAGGTAAATAGATTTGCTGTTCTCTTCTAGAGCCAAGGAATATATAGCCACGATTCACAAGAAAAGCTATAGTTGTGATATAGATGTACAAATCCCATTATAATATCCTCCATCAACACCTAAGAGTTACAGCAAAATCTACACCCTGTATTCCAAATCTGCCTTTCTGTACTTCCTTCTTTGAAAGCCTCAGCAAGAAATCGCTTAAAATGAATGCATTGCAATTTACCTGGAACGTAAAGTCAGAAAAATGCAATGTAGAGGTAAGTGCAGGACAGCAAGGATACAGTAGTTCAGCCTGCCTCCCTCTGAATCCATTAAAGTATTCTCAGCAACACATTTGGAATGGTATTAAATAACCTTCACCGGCCTTTCGGTACCTCAGGATCTGTGAAACACAACTTAATACCGCACCCAATGGACAAGGAATACAAGGTATTTCTTCTTTTATTTTAAGTTTTGCACTAAAACCTTTATTATTTATGTTTGGCAGTCTAGTAAAACAATTATTGATTAAACCTCTGTAATCAATAGCCACCTTACTGAAGAACCTGCACATAAGATGCCAGCATTTACAAAATTTTGAAAGTGTTTCCAACATTCTGTTATTTATTACTGCTCTGTTTTCTCTAAATCATTGTGTTACTGTATGCGTGTAGGTGTACATACGCTACAGAATGTCGGCGCATCTTGTGTTGGAGAGTTCCACAGTCTGGCCTTTGTTTTATAGTTGAACATTTATTTAAATATCCCATGAATGTCGAGCCATATTCAAATACATTTATTCAACAGTATTGATCACTAATCTACGTGGCAGCGCATTTCACACTTTGTGTAGCTCAGCGTCTTGTTTGACTGCGGCTATCAAACTTGCTTTGCTCCACTAAGCAAATTTACATTTACAGAACTTCATAGGAAGTTATATACTTATGGAGAAATTAGAAAGATGCCATTTCATTTTTTTTTTCAATTTATGGTGTTAATAATAGTAACTTTCAGAACTCAAACTTCCTGCCCTGTTCAGGTCATTTATTGAAACTAATGTACAAAAAAAAAAAGGCCCCCAAAAGCATCATACTTATGCTTAGTCTCTGTTTGAAATATAACTCAAGCATTATATGGAGGTATGAGGGGCAAAAAATCCAGTTCCCTTCAGAGATACATTCATATACATTCATTTCCTCCGTAATATTTCCACACAAATTATATTTGGGGAAATTATTGATCAGTGCTTGCCAGAGATTGGCCAACATAAAACAAACAAACAAACAAAAAAGATTGCGTGTTTGGAGCAAAAACCGGTCGGTCCTGATTGATGGTTCCGGAGCATCTCTATCTGTCGTCACTGAATGTGAAACTGCTTTGCAATGCGACACAACCACAGCCAATCAGCGGATATATAATGTTTTAAATGTACAGTCATGTGGGATTTTGCACCAAAGAGATCTCACGATCATCGCGTTGGGGAAAATTAGAAAACAACATGAGAGAAGGAGAGAAACAAAGACCTGGAACTCCTCTCGAAGCTGTGAAGAGTTGCTCTGAGAATCCACCCGCAGCATCTCTTTGTAAGCCAGGGCGAACTCGTTCACAGGGATGGCCGTCTCCCCACACAGGCACGCCTCCAGGATGGCATCATGAATGAATATGTACTGCTCCTGTAGAGAGAGAGAGCGAGAGCAAAGACATAGCTACATACTTCCTGTGGTAGACTACATTTTGATTCAGAGTTGACTGAAAGTGACGATGTCCGAGTGGGTGAGCCATTCGCTCTGTAATTACTCCATCCAGTTTGAGGCATTCATGTGGATTTGCTGTTGTGCGCTAGCCTAGAAATCTAGACGCACCCTAGCGGCAGCAAAAATTATTTTGCAGCCAGTGTGGTCTAGCAACTCTCCGTTGGCTTTCGAGGTGGAAAAACCAAACTCTGGTCAGGCCAATCACATCGTGTATAGAGTTGGTGGGCGGGCTTAACACAATGACGGCAGAGTTGTGACGGTTTTGCGCCGTGATTTCCATAGGTGATTTCCCTGCTACTTGAAAACAAACAAGATGCTGCTGGCGAACAGCGGTCTTTCGATTCGGCTTTGGCCGCGACTCTGGATGACTTGGAGTTAAGAGAACGTCACTTAAGTCATTCTTAAAAAAGGAAGATGTGTTCAGAGTTTTGACGACCGGATACGGCAAAAGTTTAATATATCAATAGCTCCGCTGGTGGGAAAACGCATGGGACTCACTCAGCCACAGCCATTCGTTGCTCTGGTTGGTTGTAGCGCTATCCTATGGTGTGCAGAGGGATATTGAAAGACAACCGTTTATCCCGCCCCTCGGATTGAGGTATGCCAATTGTGAGTTCCCAGACCTAACATCTTGATGTAGGTCTGGCTTGCCAGGCTAGTTGTGCGCATGATTGGCAAGACATCAATGGATTAACGTGCATATAATCAGCCAGTCACAGTGACATGGAGGCACTGCTTGCTGTGATTTTTCACCTTTATTTCAAAATGAGCTCAAGCGAAGCCTCCCTCTGAAGCATTATCCACTGGTGTTGCTGTTGGACAGTGTACTCCCAAAAAAACGTTTACAACCAATCGAATCTATTATTTGATACTATTTGCTTTGTTTCGGTTTTGTTCTGTGGATTATTTTATCATCTGAAGTTTTGCAGGAGGCCTTCACTGCCACCCTCGTCTCCTCTGAGAAAATGCCCTTGATAGATGAAGTGAGAAAAGATCAGAACAGGAACAAGTGGAATAGAAAAGAGAGGACTAGAGGAGAAAGAATGCATGAAAGATAAAGGACAATACCGAGTAAATAGATGCCAGTAGCAGAATTTGTTTAACCTCCATGTTTGAACGCAAACAAAATTTGTGGCATGTTTCAAAGTGGGACTGCGAGTGTATACACTGCTCTACATAAACAAACACTTGCGGATGGATTTAATTAAAGCATCTGGTAAATAATTACTAATGTTTTAAACAGTCAAATGACTGTGGGATTTACATAATAAAGTTTGGATATGTAAATTTCGGAACATCTAAGCAAATGCACATGCCTCCGCACAGAGGACAGATGCAAGAGAGATTTTTTTTTTTTTGCATTTCCCACCTATCCATACATAATATTCATAACATTCCAAAGCTAAACATTCTGAATATTCATAGCAACACCCACAGAGCTTATGACTCTGCAAATACAAGAGATGTAATTTGCTAAGTCTGGGTACAGAGAGTTATGGGTAAACATGTGTGCGTCTGTACCTCTGTCTGGATCATGTTGATTCGACGAGAGCAGAGGGTCTTCACACAGTTGTAGATGTCCACCACTCCTTCACACTCGGCCATGTCCAGCATCACGTCCAGCACGATATAGCAGCCGGTCCTGCCCGCCCCCACACTGAAGAAGAAGAACGAAAGACAGAAAGTAAGATGCTAGTCAAAAATGATGACGTGGGACAGTGTTTTTTTTCTTTGATTGGACATGAATCAAAAATCAAGCTGGTGAAGTTGAGGTAGTCCTGTTCGACCTGGCAGGATATCAACGTCAAAGTCCAAGGTAACAACAGTTGACAGTAAACACTAACAAAAAAGTACCAAAAAATATTAAACAAGATGTTTTGACATGTCAATGTCATGTTTTTTATCATGTGACATGATATTACCATGACATTCTTTTAGGTTCATTGGGGTATTTGAAAGAAAGACAGCACAAGCACACTTTACAAGTAAAACATTTCACACACAAAAAAGAAAAATGAGAAGTTTGTTTAGTTGTATACTATAACCCAATATATAGACTACCCTCTCACAAGTTTGGGGTCAGTAAGATTTAAAAAAAAAAAAAAGAAAAGAAGAAATTAGTACTTTTATTAAAAAAAATGTTGATCAAAAGTCAGTAAAGACATTTATCTTGCTACAAAAGCTTTCTATTTCAAATAAATGCTGCTCTTTTGAACTTTCTATTCAACAAAAAATCCTGAAAAAGGCAATTTCCACAAAAAATAATAAGCAGCCAGCACAACTGTTTTCAACATTGATAACAATAAAAAATATTTCTTGAGCACCAAATCAGCATATTACAATGATTTTTGAAGAATGAAGACTGGAGCAATGATGTTGAAAATTCACCTTTACCATCACAGGAATGAATTACATTCATTGAAAATTGAAAATGTATTAAAATAGAAAACAGTTGTTTTAAATTGTAATACTGTTTCGCAATATTATTGCTTTTACTGTATTCTTGATCAAATAAATGCAGCCTTGGTGATATTTTAAATTGTAGTGTATATTGTTCAAAATGAAGACACTTTTAGACACTTTCTGGTTGTCATACATTAGCAGTTAATGTGATGAAATAAGGAGCTCTATACCTGCAGTGGACCACCACAGGCCCTGCGTCGAGTGGCGTGGAGGTTTTAACCCGGCGAATGAAGGCTAGAAGACCTGTGGCGTGGTATGGGACTCCATGCTCAGGCCATGATGTAAAGTGAAACTGACACACTTCGTGTTTGGCGGAGTATCCCCTCTGAAAGACAAACATACTCCACACTTGTATCTAATATCATATGTAATTTAATGTCATTTTATTTTTTGCCATTTGCAAGCAGCCTGAACCCGAATTGCCCATATGAGCATATTGGCTCAATGTGTCAGGCCACGGCTCCAACATATGCTTGTATGGTTTGTATCTTTAGGTTACGAGTAGTGGACATCACGGTCAAGCACCTTTTCATTGTGTGGCTCAAAAATCTGAGGGGACTCACTTCAAGAGTTTGTATACCTCATGGCTCAAAGACACCTAAGAGAAACCCAGATGAATTAGCAATAGCGACAGTAAAATAAACACACAGCTCTGTGGTTTCACTCAGGGGAAGTTCGTATGTCTACTTGACAGGCCACTAAGAGACTTCCTATTACTGCATCCCAGTTGCTCATCTGTTTGGATACACGCAAGTAGAGCTTCACCCAAAAGCCTGTCTGATGGTTACGTGGAGCTTTTCAGACCATTCGACAAACACACAGAAGCACATCGTTCCACCCACAGCCTGTGTTTGATTGACAGGGCCGAGGCAAGCACAAAACTAACATCAAAGGCTGTAGACGGAACTGCGCCTCCACAGGGCAGCAAAGAGGATGATAAGAGAAGACAGGGGGGTGAGGTGGAAGAGGTTAAATTCAGCTAATTTCAGTAAACGCACCCACATTTAGCCCATTGTATCACAGAGAGAGAGAGAGCGATAATGAGAGAGAGAGAAAGAGATGCTTTAGTTAATGTGCTTGCCATAAAAGCATTCTGAGATGAGGCAGCTCTAATCCTCGAACAGACAGCTCGTGGGTCTCTGCTGGGTATCAGGCGCTTCTCTCCATTTCAGTTAAAGGGCTGTCACTCCCAATTCTCCTCTAACACACACACAAAAAGAGTACACGCACACAATTCGCGTTCTACCCTAATCCTAGCAAGGAGCCAATCAGCATAGCAACACATATTATTAGAATGGTCAGGAATACTTGATTCTTCTGATTAGTCAATAATGGCATTCTTAAGGCCCGCCCACACCCAAGGATGGTAACTATAAAGATAACTATGACGATAATTATATTAGCATCCACACCAATGGATGAGATTGCTATGTTTATCATAAGTGCACCGCAGTTTTCTCATCTGTCACTTTAAACGCTCGAGCTCTTTAAAGCAGGATGGATTCTGATTGGCTTCCAATGTTTTTGTCGTTCACCAGCTGTAAAAAAAATTTTTTTGAATGGGATTCTAATGATTTAATTCCTCTGTGCCATTATCATTATAGTTGTGGAGTGGATTCTGTTATTCTTTTAAACTTAGAATGATAGTTATCGTCCTTGGTGTGAACAGGCCTTTAGGTCAAATAATTTTGTATAATGATGCTAAACTGTACAGATGATAAAAGAAAACGTTTTCTGACATAGCTGTGCTGATTTCATGTCTCTCACAGCATACGGCTCTTTCTTCTCATATAACAAAATTATTTCAAAATCAATAATTCATGTGCATTTATTTATTTGGTGTGTAATAAGCAGGGTAATGTGGAGTAACGTGATACGAGACAAGCAATGCGAGACCTGATCACCCTGTCTGTTTTCATTTTGCGATAACGGCCTGCTGACTGTACATTAATCCGTGCATGGCAGATCACATCATATCAAATGGCAAAGAAAATCACACAAGCTTCTCTGAGAAATGAGAGCATGTTTGAGCCGTGGCTTAGAGGCTCTGACACACTGAGCTGCGGCGCTCATGCAGGAGATGGAACCTTTCTTTTCCCCATTATTTCCTGTCCTGTCTCTAGAGGAAAAGAAATGGTCTCGTACCCGCTCCAGGGCAAACGTTCGCACTGTGTACTCCGCCAGAGTTTCCGTCTTCAGCAGCGTGATCTTTATGTCACCGTACATCTCTGACTCATCTGGCCAATATTTACAGCATTTCACCTGAAAGACAAACCAACAAACTCAGGTTAGAAAACACCACGAAGCATGTCATTACATAACTTTCATTATTCAGTATGAAAGTGTTTAAGACAGATGTTTTAACAACTTAGCGGATTAAAACTTCGGTAGCAATAACGGTATTAAAGTCAGAAAATTTGATTCATTTTCATTTATCAGTTCAAACTGTCTGTTTACCATTGACCAAAGTGTTCAAAATATCTGCATGGGCTTTTTTCATATGTTAAAATGTTTTAATAAAAATATATGAAGGAAAATTAATTATTTGAATTAATTTAATGAAATACTACATAACAAACAAACCTTGCTTCTTTTTTTTTTAAACTAGATTTGTAAGGTTTTACTTCTTGCATATACTTTAACACTTTGAATGCACTTGGCTAAAATAGATGTTTGTTAAAATTATTAACAATTATAATTAAATTAAATTATTAACAATCTGATTTACCTCAAGACATTTCAGAGCAAATACATATGATTTGCATATTGAATATATTCAAAAGGATTAAAAAAATATATCTTTTTTTAACTTCTCTCAGTTAAAGAGTCTCTCCTTGTGTACTGTAAACTGGGGTTATTTCTGCATGCTTATTATCCTTTCACAAACTGTTAGGATTTGCTGTCAGACCTAAGCCATCATCTATTTATCCCTGCTGTTCACGGCTTTTATCATAACGTGGGAAAGCGTGTTCTTCATAATAGAGCCCCGATTTCATAAGAGGGCAGGGACGGGCCGTTAAGAGGACTGTTGTCAACAGACGCTGTCTCCGAAGCACTGAAGGGGCGATGCGGGTGTGGAGAGGAAAATGAAAGAGGAAATTATGTCGGAGGAAGAAATAGAGGTGGTTTAAAAAGGCTGGAACGAGTGGGACACAAAGCAAGTGAGCAGAACACATTACATGAGAGTGGGAATTATGATTGAACGAAAGATACTTCAAATCTTATTTTTAGTTGACAGCAATACAGACATATATATTTGACAAAAGCATGTGATAATGGCACTGTACCATGGTGATACCATGGTACAGTGAAGGTATCATATGATAATATCACTGTACTTTGACATATACCATATTGCCTGCACTAAAAAAAATTATCATGACATACCTTGGATTTTTGGACCTGTATAATTATTTTCAGATATTAAAATACTACACCATTTTGTCTAAACACTGAAAAGTAAAATCAATAAATTTAAATGCTAAGTGAATTTAGGCATCACAACATTATAATGTACTGTATGAAAATGGATATTCATGAACAGATTTGAGATTATATTTAATTTATTAAATTATTAGGTTAACATTAGGTGAGTGTTAGATGAAGTGCATGTTCTAAATGTAAAAATAGTGAAAATAAGCATGCACAATGGAATCTCCTAAATCAACCATTTCAATTAATAAACAAAAAACAACAACTCAGAAACCAGCTGATATGTGTATATAGTACAAATATATGCATAAGTGCTTCTCTACATGACACTCTAAATTTTACAGAACATGAATATGGTAATTATTCAGTACCATAGTATACATTATAGCAATATGGTAATATCATAACTAAACCATACATAGATGATTATCATATTCATATAGCATGGTATTTACATGATACTCCGAGGTACTTCAAATGTCCAAAAAACCCAATATTTCTATGGTAGTGTTAAATGGTAATTCTTGTGCATACAGTAATAATCAAATATAAAACATAATATTTCCAAACATAGTCCACTGATGGCTGATGAATGGGAAGTGATGTTAAAAACTATTTACATATGTTCAAGCACACATAAAAGTCCCAGACCCACAAATACACAAACATTTGGAAGTGATGGTCGAATGAAATGTGTAGGGTTGTTGTGAACGGGGAGTGTCTTTAGTTCATGGGTTAGTGTGCAGATGAGGAAGGATCTAGAACATACCCTGCCCACCTCCACTAGCTTGGTGATCATGACGATACTAAAGCAGTTCTCTTGCCAAACCATCCTCCAAAAATCATACACTGTCTCCTGCTTGGGCCCTGCAAACAAACAGACAAACACACATATACACATATTCAATCAAATGGCAGCCAATGCTCCAGACAGCGGGTTTAATTTACCAAGTGTCATTGCATGTTAAAAGGCAGTTCAGTAATCCAGAGCCTCACAGAGAGTAATTCAATAGCAGACATTTCTGGCGAATAGAACCGTTTTTAACCCCAGCAGGAAGTGGCTCTCTGATAGAAAAAGCTAATTTCTCTCATCAATTGAGTCTGCCTCGAAATTCAATAAGGGGGAAAGACAGACAAACCACACACATGTATAATGATTTATTTATGGGAGATCTGAAACGATGAGAGAAGGTGACCTTGAATGAGCTGAGAAAGGAATAGGGGACGTTTTATGTCTGGTATTTCTCTCACATTCACACACAGTTTTTTTTCTGTCACAGTGGGGGACTTTCCATTGACTTGTATTGTTTTTAAACTGAGCTACAGAAAGTTTTTTACATGGTGAGATTTTAAAGTGCTTCGATTTTGGTTTTCGAATATTACCTTTCAAATTATTGCCTCCTAAAAAAATTATTGATTTCGAACTGCCGAAAAGAGTTGTCAACAATTCCAGCCTCACTTCTGTAAAATATCTATGTCGGTTTTTAACAAATTTGCATAATACCAGCCTATGGTCTTCATTGCCTGCATGTGAACAACGTCTACTTGGTACTTTAACCCGGCCTCAAACATTTTAGTGTTGTCGACATGTCGAGAAGAAGCGGTTTTCTGCACACAGAGAATGAGGAATCATGGGCCTTAAACACAGGACACGGAATGTGCGGCGCTGGCCGCTGGGTTCAGCGTTGCTCTTCAGATACAACGTGATTTGCGCTGCGCTATGCCAGAGCAAAGTAGGCGGAGTTTTCAAAAACTTTAAGCGGGAGATATATACGTCAGTATAATAACGTTAGTTATTTTGATTGTTGTTCCTCCTTGAACACAGCTTTTCTGACGATGTCCATATACGACCTCAAACTTGTATCGTACAGCTCAGGAAATTCCGACACACACAGTACTAGCCGTTCATCCATTTTGATTTCCGTGCTTGTTTGGATTTCCCGTTTCTATTGGCCGCGCTGGTAATCGTCACAGAGCGCAGCGGGAAAAGTTGAACTATTTTGAACTTTGACAGCGGCGTGCGCACGAGCACGTCAATGGTGCGCACCGCACCACATCCTGTATGAAAAGGCCCATCAGGCTGGAATTGATCCTATAAAACGGACGACATTATTACTGTTCGTATCACTGTGTATACAAGCTCTGAGGAAGACTCCGGAGCTGAAATTCACATATGGTAATGGCCGTTTCATTTCCAACATGCACTGTAAGCGGTAGTCGTAGACCAATTGCAACAGACTGGGCTAACTGACCAATCAGAGCAGAGGAAGCTCTTAGAAAGGAGGAGTTTAGAGAGACTTAATCCTTTACAGAGCCATTTCAGGCACTGTGAGAAAAGAGTATATTATGAGAAAATGTTTTTTTATTTTATTTTTTACAAAATTATAAATGTTTAAAATAGCATAATAGAGGCACTTTAATTATTACATTATTATGTTCATGAAGCCCAAATTAGGTGATTTAATCTTTTACTATCTTTGTATGGACATTTGGTTACCACAGTATAGGCAAACTGCCTTTTCTTGTTTTAAATATAAATATAACAAAATAGAGAGATGTTTATGGTTAAAGCAAGAGAAAAAATTGCCATACGGTAACAATAAATAAATAAAAAAGGCATTTTATCCAGATGTTAAAATATTATTATTCAAGAACAAGACCAAAATATTTTATGAAAATGATTGCAGTGAACACAATCTGAGACTCCTCTCCACCCAAGGTCCTGTAGTCATTGTGCTGGTGGTTTGGGTAAGAAGATAAGAAGACAGCAGGTGGTAATCCCAACTTTGCTGCAGCATCTCTATTCACACACCTCTATAATTTCCTGGATCAGAACTCATTAGATTCCATCTGGAAAGATCTCTGTGTTCTCAAGGTGTCAGTCTCTCTCACACACAAACCCAAAGGCTCCGACTGAAGAGAGAAAAGAGGCTCTCCCTCTTGGAAATGAACACTGCCAGACAGAACCAAATCAGCACACACCCACACACCACACACACACACACACACACAAACACGCACACACACACACACAGTCCTGTCCAGACAAAGATACTCACCCTGAGTGGCGATGAAGTGGTTGGATCGATGGTAACCCTAAAAGAAAGAGAGAGAGGTGACGTGCTAGAAACTTCCAGGCAGGTGTGTTGAGGCAAGTTGGAACTAAACTCTGTAGGACAGTGGCCCTCCAGGACCGGGTTTGGACACCCGATCTTCTTAGGCTACTAACGACTAATGACTGCAATCTTCATTTTACGTAGGTGTGCATGATTTTAAATTAGGACCATCAATAGATTAAAAAACATTCATCTAGATTAATCGAATTTTAGTTTGGTTCCATTAAATATTATAGTGTAAAATGCATTAACATAATTAAAAAAGCAGATGTATTAAGCATGTTAAATAAATTTCAAAAGTTAAAACATGAACTTTAACAGTCCAATAGTGAATATTTCTCTACTATATACTACTAGTACTATTCATTTCTTTAGGGGTAAACATATTTTAATAAGGAAAAAATTACTGATTGCATCTTTAAGCTACAGTCAAGATTTGTAAGGAAGCTACACTGAAGAGATTTAAAAAGGCATTTTATCTGTAATTAAATAATTATATTATATGATTAAAGTTTTTTTTTTTTTTTTTTTTGCCTGGAACATAAAATGAGAATCTAAATCAGGATGACAGAAACTCTAAACACAAATCTAAACAAATAAACCACTGAAATTAATGGTTCATTAATTCAAATGAACTGATTCGCTAAAATGAATCTGACCTCCCAACACTACTCAAGAATTTCTAAGGAGAGTGTGTTTAAATTTTGACAACAACTCACTGACAGCTAAGTCCATTTTGGGGGACTTAGGGGAAAAGCTACTTTATTCCGAAAACTGAAAGCAAACAAAAAAATGCAGTCAAGTTAGTAGTGTAGCTAGTGTGTTTGTAGACTTAGTTGAATTAATAGTGTTGGAGAGTAACAAAGAACAAACAAACAAAAAGGCTTCTGCTACAAAAGTAATAGTCATTTGCCCAAACATAAAACTCATCATGAGGACATCAGCTCCCAACACAATTCCTCCATCAGCTCATGTTTGGAATGAAAAGGGAAAAAGAAACTCTAGGAACATCTCAAAACATGCAATTTATTCATCAAAGCTAAGCCTTTTCAAAGAACTACCTGGGGATGCTCCCAAAAACTGGATCTGTTTTCATTAAACAGACGTTAGCGGAATAATAGAGACATGTTCTTTATTGTTGGTGAGCATTTGCTGCTCCATTTAGAACACTGCAGACGCCTACTACATTTTAGATTGGGCCAAGCTATTTCCTGAACACTGGACAAACAAACATAGAAACAGACACACAGTAGATGGAAAAAGAAATGGTGGGGGATGTTTGTTCCACATAGAAAGGATTCATCACTCTATGAGGTTTACAGGGGATGCAGGGAAAAACGTTTGGAAGATAACTGTGGTCCAAAAGAGCTTTGTCCTGCTGATTCATAAAGTAGTAGCATGGTTTTCTATTACTTACTCAAGGGGGTTTCAAACATTTTTAATGCCAGGGACCCCAAATACGAAGACCTCCCTGTCAAAGACTCCCCATAAAGGCAGCTATCTATAAAGATTCATTTATACTGTGTGAGCTTGCAGTTAACCTCATCATTTCCAACCTTAGAACGTAGAATGAAATATTACATTTTGCAAATGTGTTAAAAAGGTGTAATTAACAAGTAAATAAAATCCTAAATGCCTTCCCTCGGAGCCTCACTTTTATTCACAACAAATTAAACACAGCAAATACTATAGTCTTATGTATGTCTCTATATAAATCTCCAAATCCAAGACAACCATGACCAAAGAGCACAGGTCAGCCATATAGGTCTTAAAAATAAATAAACGAAGGTGCAGTACATTCCGCAGCAGTGCAACAGGATTTATAGCGCACTAACAGTGACCGTCCCGCTGGAGAAAATGTGAGGTAAGTGTCTTGCTCAAGGACACATAGCGATGGGGAATCTCAGTAATGATTCAGTTCACAGGTCGCCCTATCTGCCATCAAATTCGTGATGATCATATCACAAGCCCAAAGCTGCAACTGCAACAAACCACTGTGGCTGAAATGCAGCTTTAATATGATTTATCAAGATGATTATACATCGTGCCTAAAGTTATATATTTAATGGTTGATTTGAAAATAGAAGGAAAGTTTACAGGACACAGAAGCTCATTAAAGGGAGAAAACAAACAAACACAAATAATAAAAAGGGCTTCACACAACACTTTACAACACTTAGCAACTTAAAACTCTGAAATAACGCTATTAATGCACTGCATAAAAAGCTCAAGAGATCAAAATGCTGCTTTCTCCAAAGTTCTCTGTGACTGATAATATTTTATAATTTTCGAAAAAAAACTAATTATCTTTTAAGTGTTACATATGTATAATAAACTCTGATTTATATTCTCATATGTTCATACTAAAAAATGCACAGCTACTCATCTGTTGTTTAATAATTACATAATTTTATTTATAAAAGTTATTTATGAAGTGTCACCCTGCTCTTTTTCATACATATGTCATCAGTAATAAGAGCTCTGCAGAAAAGAATAATTATAAAACACTGGCTTAAACCAGCCTCAGGTGGTTTGCTGGTCTTAACTGGTTCGATCTGGTCTAGCTGGTCTCCCTGCCTGCCAAGTTGGTGTTTAGCAGAGTGGTCAGAGGGTCTTCTAGACGACAAGCTGACAAGTAACTCTTTTAAAAACCAGCAAACCTGCTTTTTCGTTCAATTTGAAAGGTGAAATCTATTTGAGTATGGGCTGCTTGTCTATTCTTCTAAACTTTTGACTTCCTGTCAGTCACTAACATATTTTGTCTTAACTTTAGTAAATCAATGTTAAAGATAAAGTTAGAGTCTGCTAAAGTTCAGGTGCAGTTCAGTAGTCTCTCAAGCTTGATGGCCAAACAAAATCTGTATTTAAAGGGGTTTTGGGCACTTTTCAACTGGTCAGGTTGGGAGACTGACCTCCACCTGAGCACCAGCTTGGCCAAGATAAGAAACAACCTTAAACCAGCAAAGACCAGCAACCTTCTTAGGCTGGTTTAGGTTTTTTTTTCCCCAGCAACTATCCTACACTAAACCCCTGACCTCTGACCCCTCTCACCACCTGTGTTTTTGAAAAAGAGCGGAAATGAAAATGTGAAAAGATGATTTTTTTTGTTCTAAAGTGAAACTGAAAACTAGGTACCCGTAAGAAATAAATCACAGAAATGTAACAGATGGAACCTGAAAGTTTTATGCTTTCACTTTTATGGATGAATATAAAGGAGATCTGTGAGTCACAGAGCCACTCTTCCTCATGTTTAAGTAATCCGAACAGAGCAATGCCATGACACAAAAAAGAGATCTATGGGGGGAACAGAGGGAAAGAAACCAGAGAGAAAGAAAAGAAAGAGCAGCGAAGTACTTACTTCCCTGTTTATCCGAATCTACAGGGTCCAAAGTCGAAGAGGTGGGGAAGGGGGGTAGAAAAAGACAAGACAGACTCTAGTTAATGAGAGGCTGAAAAGAGCTAGAGGATTAACAGATCACAGACAGAAAGAGAGAGAATTAGAGGAAGAAAGAAAGAGAGACTTGTGTTAGCTGGCTAAGCTTCACGCCAGGGGATAGACACTTAAAATGGAGCCATACATTTTGGATGTGAAGGTGGGCAAATCTTTGCAGACTAACCTTAAAGTGTGATGTGTGTTATTTCTGTTCCTCAAGCGCCATCAAAAATAATCGAAAATAATAATAATTGCTTTCGAAAAGGCTTCCTGAACACTCCCTCTCTCTGCCATTGGTTGGACAAACTGATAGCCACGCCCCCAAACTCACTCCAGTGGTTGAATCAGTGTTGCTATGTGGGGCTGGTTGAAATGTTCAAACAACAGAATGTTTTGAAATTGTCTTTACACTTCTCAGGGAAATGGCTAGGCTTTTAGGCTAGGAATGTATTTTAACATAGAAAAAAATACACAATTCTCCTTTAAATTGCTCATTTATTCTTGTGTAAGCTAGTTCCTTTATTGGGCAGATTCAAGAGATATTCGAAAAGAACAGACAGAAATGAAAAGGAGTAAACACATTAAACAACAGAGCTGCACTCACTTTAATATGTTCCCTAATAGCCTCTACTTACTGCCAGTTTACAAAAACACTAAAAGAAGCATCCTTTCATTATAGGTCCTTTCTTGACTTTTTTGTGCTTTTCTACTCAAGGCCAAAATAAAATGGGACAAAAAAATCAATTCTTGTTAAATTGGCCTATGCCCTGTTTTGCTCCTGTATATTGGTTTATACTGAAACGCTGGAATTCCAAGGTATTTCAAGATGAATTGATATTATGGCCAATCATGAAAGATTTGGAGGAGAAAAATAACAAAATACCCCAATACTGTATATAATTACATCTATGTGTCTTGAGTCATGGCTATTCATTCTCTTCCAATTTCTTTCAAATCACTCAATGCAACACATACGTACAGCATTCCTTTCGGAATAAACAACATAATCCAGCAAATCACTTGCTGTATCTAAGGTCCAAACAGTAAAGGTGAGGAGTTTTGATCCAATTTTTTTTTTAAATCTCTTTAAAGCGATAAGTTCACCCAAAACTGAAAAGGTATTCAATTGTCATCATTTTCTCATTTTCAAAATTCATCAAAATGTTTTCCCACAGAAGAGAGTCGTACAGGTTTGGAGCGGAAATGATAATGGGATTTTCATTTATGGGTGAATTATCGGTTCAAGCTAATAAGTGGAGAGGGTCCCATGAAGAGAGGGTGGTCATTTCCAACCTGGTGCATTCTGGGCCAGCTCTGAGAAGCAGGTTTAAAGAGGGCAATGTTTCAGCTGGTATGGCTGACCATCTGTGTCCACCTGCCTCTTTATTAAAGGGGAAACCGGACACAAAGTGACCCTAAAACACTTTGCCACACATGTTAGTAGGCTACGCTTCATATCTGACCACATTCTCTCCAAAATCTTTTGGGAGGTCAGATACACAAGGACAAAAATAACAAGCTACCAAGCCTCACCCACCACAAAAAGGACAGTTAGAGGCCTAAAAAGTTTTCTTATCAAACCTGATATGATGATATGCCACATATGGTGAGAGTGTCCACAGATATTGAATAAAGTCCAGGGGAGCTACATAATAACAGAAACAGTGTAAATGTTTGTGAGTCTGGCTGAAGAGAGTGTGTGACTGCTGACTTACATCGATGTAATTGGCGTTGATATAGTCGGAGTTGGGATCACCGAGCAGCGGGTGCAATTTCACCCTGTGACGGTCATCTGAAACACAAACACAATCACATGAGCTCACTTTGGGGTCAAGTCACTAAACAGCTGCATTACTTTTGTGCAGTAAACAAGTCTCCTTTCAATGCAAATTAGGTTTATTACAGGAAATTTGTTGGCATGTTAAAGCTGTTATCTGATTCACAAGTTCCTTTAGTAAACTGGGTCCTATAACATCACAGATAGAATGTGCAATGCCATACAAACTGAAAAATTCTAAAAGGCATTCCTCTTCAATCATGATATTTTTTATAAGCATGCAAAGACTGAAAAAATGGACTCACAACCCATCAGGGTATCGTTTCTTCCCTTAGTTTTATCCTTCTTCTTATTGATATCCCAGCCATCAAAGAAGCTCTACAAATAAAAAGAAAGAGAGAGAAAGATCATTTCTGTTAGTTGTGAGAGATAATCACAGTATTCTTAGATTTTGTTCGAAATACATTTGATTAAAAGAAAACGTTTGACATAAATAGCATTTAGACCAGAGAGACTGGATTGCTTTGCCACCCCCCCAAAATATTTTCTGATATTACATTAAGCTAAATTAAATACAATTTCACTTTCACGAAGGATAAATATGATTTCATGGTTCCGTTGAACATAAAAGGAGGTCATTTGAAATAATTGTTATGTTAACACTTGATTTATTATGTGCAACTGCATATATTACTGAAATGAGATGAAAATATTACATTGCACAGTGGATGGCAGGTACGAGAAAACGGAATGTTGAATCGGTAGACCAAAACATTTCTAAATTAATTGATTTGCATCCTCATCTTGTTTCAGATTCTCAGATGCCTCCAAACCCTGACCATCAAATCTGGCATGCAATGAAATATAAATGTGAATAGAAGCAACATTTTTACATCAAACTAGGTTTACTTGGTGTAAGCACTTCTAAAATGGGACAGAAGTGTATATACATGTTTGGGAAAGTTACTTTAAAAGTAATGCATTACAATATTGTTACTCCCTTAAAACAATAACGAACATTACTTTTGCGTTACTTTTTCTTACCTGGGCTTGCTGTTTTTTTTAAATAAAAAAGTTCTATTTTGGCAAATGTAAAGGCAGTTTTACACCAAAAGTGAAATGAATAAGCCTCAGGCTGAAGGAAATGCAAATTCAAATCTGTGATGTTTATATAGTAATTGTTACTTATTAGTATGGTTGAATTGGTTCATCAAAGGTCAACAGCAAAGACATTGCTTAATAAAGTGAGATTAATTGCATTTCACTTTTTATTCATTTCGAGGAATTAATCTGTTTTTTTTGTGGAAATGAGATGACTAAATGCATGCTCATTTAGTCTAAAACTACAATAATCATCAGGTTTACACAGCGCACACAACAAAACTGCACTTCGATTTCTCTCAACATGGGGACAGGATACCTGTCAGTCTAAAAAAAAACAAAGTAACTGGCGTTACTTATTTGAAAAAGTAACACAGATATTTTTTTGTAAATTTCAAAGTAATGCATTACTTTACTAGTTACTTGAAAAAAAGTAATCTGACTACATACAATAACTCGCATTACTTGTAATGCGTTACCTCACACACTGTACACATTAATTAATGATTAATCGCATTAATGTCATAGTTAACTCGCGATTAATCACAATTATTTTTTATCTATTCTAAATGTCTCTTGATTTTCTTTTTGTCCCATTCTTTTTTCTCATTTTAATGCTCTTATCAACATGGAAAAGTGGATCGGCTTGCTTTGTGCAAATGTTTTTTATTGAAAACAACATTGACATATACTGTGTTCAATTTCACACTGTGTGTGTGTGCTTGGCCATCAAGTGGTATTTCAGACTGGACGTGCTGCGATGATGATAGCTCAGTTCACAACGACAAAACACACAGATCACTTTGGTCTTGTCAATGGAACCATTTGACCAACTTTTTAAAAGTAAACTTTTCATTCAGAATCTTATTGGCATCCATTTCGGCGTCTCGCGCTCGCCATCCACTCAAAGCGTAACGTTAAACAACTATTTGGCCGGCTCGCAAGCCCAAACAAGTGTGTGCGGCGCGCCCGTTGTTTTGTTTCCGGTCTAGCTAGATCCGCTTGCGCTTTGGTCGACGAAGCAACAAAACATCCTTGCGCGGTGCAAGCCATTGAAATGAATGGGTTTCATAGCGCAGCGCCACGCATGCCGCGCGTCCTGTTGTAACAGCATGTGAAAAAAACTACAAAGTTTGCTAGGCCAAAAAGACCGTTAATCGCGCGATCAAAAAAATTTACGCCGTTAAAATGGGTTTGCGTTAACGCCGTTAATAACGCGTTTGACTGACAGCGCTAATTTATATATATTAAGATTCACATTATAAAACAATACATATATTGTTGAAAATTAAGCCAAAAATGTATTTAAATCTCCTAGGCCAAACACACCCCCCAAAAACTTTTTTTTTGCACTTTGCTTGTAGGACAGACCTCTACTCTCTTTTTTCCACTCTATCTAAACTAAAGATCCTGTCAATAAGCACTGATCAATGGACTGTACTTGTGGTCCGCGGGGAAATAAAGCTTATGAAACCCAGCCGGTACATTTGTGTTCCCTCTCAAACTCTGTGTCTCTTCTTTTCCGCTTATGAAGCACAAAGACACTGACCTCAAACACACACACACACACACACACAGTGTCACTATGTCCAGGAGAGTGCGTATTGATTTTTGAGCTGAATCTGTTTCACACTGAGGGGAGAGTTTAATGAGTCCACAAGCTGAGCTCTAGAGAGGCAGGCCAGTGGCACAACTCTGATTGCGTGGAGGGATGTTTTGTCTCGTAGCTCTGTGGACAACAACAGTTAGAGGAGAGTCAACAGTTCACAAGAGTGTGACGGCGAGAGAAGATGCTCAAGCCGCATTCTGAGGAGAGAAAATTAGCTACGGAGGAAGGGATAGACGGAGTAAAAGAGATAGCAGTGTATGTGCTCTTTGTGCAGTAATAATGAGGGGCTATATGACCTCTACTTTCATCTCAATAACTGCTCCTACATAGTCCATGGGGGAGAGATGCGAACCTATCCGTGAAGAATGACTCAAACTTGCTTTTACATACCGTTTTGAAAGTTAGCTAAGCCACAGCTGTGCTATGTAATGTATAATGCACCAAGGTTCTTTGTGAACTGCTCATTTACAACATATACTCACCACTTTACGTCAGTTTTGTTTTTGTAAAATGGAAATATAACATGAAAACCAAGTAACAAATATGTTAAAGTAAACAAAAAATAGCAAAATTAAAACAAATAAAAATTAATTAAAGCTATATAGAAATATAATAAAAAACCTGATAAAAATGACAAAAGCACATAACAAAATTACTTAAAATAAAATAAAAATGAAAGCTTTTATTTTTATATTTTCAGTTAGTTCAAATGATAAATAGATTCGATGCAGAGGTTTGTTTTTAAAGGCCTACAGATGGTGAGTTCTGGAGGCTGGAGATCTCCCAGACATCTGTTTGCACCGACAGCTTCCTCCACTAAGAAAATGGCAGCGCCAGATAGACCGCACTGTAAGCAACACTAAAGCCCGAGCATAATTAAATAAATCAGAAAACCTGTAGTGGCAGCTGTGAAAGATTTATATGATTCTGACAGAAACCTCTTGCTCAACCGTTTTCAAAGATATTCCATCAAAGCCTAACTAGCCCGATAGATGTGGTGGTTTCCTCTGAAATAAAACTCAAAACCAGCGGGGTCAAACTGCTATTTAAGCATTTTTTTAAACAACAGGTAC
Source organism: Tiaroga cobitis (assembly GCA_030578255.1). NCBI lineage: Eukaryota > Metazoa > Chordata > Actinopteri > Cypriniformes > Leuciscidae > Tiaroga > Tiaroga cobitis. Next base: position 36,204,019 of record CM060606.1, read on the forward strand.
ACTACAAGGAACAGTTACTCCAATAACTCAATATTTTAAATCAATGATTGTAAAGATACTTCTGGACAGAGATGGGCAGTATTTTAATTACATGTATTTGAAATACGTATTTAATTACTTTTGAGTATTTTGTAATTTTGTATTTTCCTTAACAAAAATAAATGAAATGTAATTTGTAATTAAATTCTTAGAGAGACTGTAATTTGTACTTAAAATACTTATTTAAATATATCATTTTATTTCACATATATTAACTTTCATCACCAGACTTAAAGGGATAGTTCACTCAATAATGAAAATTACACCATTATTTACTCACCCTGAAGCCATAGGTGTATACTGTATGACATTCTTCTTTCAGACGAATACAGTCGGAGAAGTTATATAAAAAAATGTCTTGGCTCTTCCAAGCTTTATAATGACAGTGAATGGCCGTTTAAGTTTTGAAGTCCATCAAAGCACATCTATCCATCATAAAAGTGCATCTATACATCATAAAAGTGCTCCACACGGCTCTGGCGGGTTAATAAAGGCCTTCTGAAGCGAAACGATGCATTCGTGTAAAAAAAATATCCATATTTAAAAATATCGACTAAAATAACTAGCTTCCGGCAGACGACCGTAAGCATCGATTTACGCGAAAGAGTAACACTTGACCCGACGCATGATGTAATGACGAACGCGGAAGCGCAGAGGATAGAGCAAAACAAAACAGTCACGAATTAGGAGTCTAAAACGACAATTTTTAAAGAGAAATGTCGGAGGAGCTTGAGTTTGTTGCCCAGCCCTGTTTGTTAAAGCTTACACTACTCCTACATACGTCATACATGTGTCACTGGTTACTTTTGTGGCGCAAGTCGACTTGCGTGGGCCGTCTGCCGGAAGCTAGTTATTTTAGTTGATAAAGTTGTAAATATGGATATTTTTCTTACACGAACGCATCGGTTCGCCTTTAGAAGGCCTTTATTAACCCCCGGAGCCATGTGAAGCACTTTCATGATGGATAGAGGCGCTTTGATGGACTTCCAAAAATATACAGCCATTCACTGTCATTATAAAGCTTGGAAGAGCCAGGACATTTTTTTATATTCTTTTGTATTCATCTGAAAGAAGAATGTCATTTACACCAAGGATGGCTTGAGGGTGAGTAAATCATGGGCCAATTTTAATTTTTCGGTGAACTATCCTTAGGACCATATACATAAAATACAGATAGGACTAACAAACACGTAATGTGACACATCCTATTGGCCCTGTTCACATTTCCGGGTTTCTCAGAAGTGGAAGGCGTCATAGTTGGGTAAACTTCTATAGCAGTGAATGAGAGATATTGAATATATTTTTTGTGTTCCCATTTTCTCAAATAGCAAAAGAAAAACGCCACAACAGCGTTTTCACAACTTTCAAAAAGAGTAAAAAAATAGATTGATAATGGCAGTCGGAAGAGAGAAAGATGTCAACTTTGTCACAGACGGGGTATTAGAAACACCCTCACAACAGCGTTAACTAGTTTTTGTGTAATATTATACAATTAAGTGTTATAGGCGTAATGATCTTTTATTATGACAGTATGTGGCAACATGTACGTTAAAAGCGCATCTTCTGCACTAAACGATGATATTCCGATATTCTATACTCTTACTGTATCTAACTCCACACTTACTCTCACACTACACAAGACTGTAAATTTTGTTTGTATTTTGTATTTTCAAATTAAAATACAAATTACTTGTATTTTCATTAAATACTTTTTTCACAGCAGTGTTTTGTATTTTATTTAAATACATTTGATGAGTAAGTATTTGTAATTAAATACTTTATGTATTTGTGCCCATGTCTGAGGTGTTCTATAAATGAAATGCAACTATTATTATTGATGATAATAGTATTAATAATAATAATATTCTTAAACTTATTGTTAAACAGTCTAAAAAGTCTAAACCTTGGCATGTCGAAAGACCATTCATGAACAGTCGGATTCATACTGCACATAAAATAAAATAACGAAAAATAAAAATGTATATATTTATATATATATATATAAAAAATAATAAAACACAAACACAACACAAAACCCACCTCATACTCCTGTTTAAAACCGTAACCTTCTGCGGTTTTCATCTGGTTGATGTGTTGTAGGAGGTCAGCAACACGCACTGCAGGGTGAAGCTGACCCGTGTGATAGGGCGATCCTTTACGGCCACACTGACGCCTCGGCGACCCACCCAGCAGACTGCTAGACTCATTCATGGAGCTCCGTGGATCACCTTGGTGAAAATGAACAAGCACAGACCAAATGTTTGCACAATATTTTTCATACAGAATAAACATACACTCACCTAAAGGATTATTAGGAACACCTGTTCAATTTCTCATTAATGCAATTATCTTTGTATCTATACGAGCTCTAAATACATAGGAAATCAGCCTTTGATACGTCAGGTATGCTCTCTGGTTGTTGTTGTTTTTTTTTTTTGTAGATGTTTACATGTTGACGTTCTTAATATGTAATACATGCATGTCTGTATTATGTACGCATCTATGGTGGAAACAAATTTCCTCTCGAGGACAAATAAATCATCATCATCATCATTATCTAATCAACCAATCATATGGCAGTTGCTTCAATGCATTTAGGGGTGTGGTCCTGGTCAAGACAATCTCCTGAACTCCAAACTGAATGTCAGAATGGGAAAGAAAGGTGATTTAAGCAATTTTGAGCGTGGCATGGTTGTTGGTTCCAGACGGGCCGATCTGAGTATTTCACAATCTGCTCAGTTACTGGGATTTTCACGCACAACCATTTCTAGGGTTTACAAAGAATGGTGTGAAAAGGGAATAACATCCAGTATGCGGCAGTCCTGTTGCTGAAAATGCCTTATTGATGCTAGAGGTCAGAGGAGAATGGGCCGACTGATTCAAGCTGATAGAAGAGCAACTTTGACTGAAATAACCACTCGTTACAACTGAGGTATGCAGCAAAGCATTTGTGAAGCCACAACAGGCACAACCTTGAGGCGGATGGGCTACAACAGCAGAAGACCCCACCGGGTACCACTCATCTCCACTACAAATAGGAAAAGAGGCTACAATTTGCAAGAGCTCACCAAAATTGGACAGTTGAAGACTGGAAAAATGTTGCCTGGTCTGATGAGTCTCGATTTCTGTTGAGACATTCAGATGGTAGAGTCAGAATTTGGTGTAACCAGAATGAGAACATGGATCCATCATGCCTTGTTACCACTGTGCAGGCTGGTGGTGGTGGTGTAATAGTGTGGGGGATGTTTTCTTGGCACACTTTAGGCCCCTTAGTGCCAATTGGGCATCGTTTAAATGCCATGGCCTACCTGAGCATTGTTTCTGACCATGTCCATCCCTTTATGGCCACCATGTACCCATCCTCTGATGGCTACTTCCAGCAGGATAATGCACCATGTCACAAAGCTCGAATCATTTCAAATTGGTTTCTTGAACATGACAATGAGTTCACTGTACTAAAATGGCCCCCACAGTCACCAGATCTCAACCCAATAGAGCATATTTGGGATGTGGTGGAACGGGAGCTTCGTGCCCTGGATGTGCATCCCACAAATCTCCATCAACTGCAAGATGCTATCCTATCAATATGGGCCAACATTTCTAAACAATGCTTTCAGCACCTTGTTGAATCAATGCCACGTAGAATTAAGGTAGTTTTGAAGGCGAAAGGGGGTCAAACACAGTATTAGTATGGTGTTCCTAATTATCCTTTAGGTGAGTGTATACAATAAACACAGCATAGGAACAGCTGCACCTGAAGTAAGCAACTCAAGTATCTTGGAAAAGTTTCATAAAATAACCAATAAATATTTTATAAAAAAAAGGAACAAAACTCCAAACAAGTATAATAGGGTTAATCTGAGAATTATCATCCCCTTATGGCACTTCATCTTCAGTGTTTATAATTGGTATTCATAAATATGATCAGGGAGCAATTATGAATTCATGACTAGGGCTGTGTATTCAAATAAATTAGCAGTCTGCTACTCATTTCTCAAAGGAAATAGGAAAGAAAAAACCCAGACAGTATATTCCACGCAGTAGACACTTTAAATGTAGCAAGACAGCTCTGAGTCATGCCATTAAAACTTCATTTTGATCAAGAGATCTCTCTCTTTGAGACATCAACTATTCAGTGCCTGGAGAGTCAGATACCTTTGAATTGGATATTATTAGCGTTTCTCTTTTTTTTTGCCTGCTCTAATTTCTTCCAAATTGAAATCCTCGACCATGATGCCTTTAAGGATAAGCTTCTGGTGCAGATCTGAGTCCATTTGCCTCTTATAAACTGATTGTGTGTTTAAAATATATATTATTTGTTCTCTCCCTCTCCTACTGGTTTCCATGGATTGTGTTTATATTAGGATTTATAGTCTTATGTCAAGGGAGACTGGGTGTTATATTAGGACGTGGAGAGCACTACATCGCATATTTAAGAGCTGTGAAAGATTGAGCGATTATGGAAGGACTGCGGCTTTGATGAAGCTTTTCACACTGACTACAAATGAGGACAAATTAACAGGAGTTTACCTAGTCCCTGAGCCTCACTTTAACTGTGTACGTGACTGAAAGTCTCTAACCATTCATTTGTGCTCTTTGCCGTCAGCGTCTGGTACTCTCGCTTTTAGCACCTTGTGAGTGTGAGGGGAAAAAAATTAAGAGTTCTAGAACAGTACATATATTATATTTGTGTATATCCATTTTCTGTGAAAGTTTTCTCAAAGTTTTTAGTTGCAACTAGTTTTTCTTCATCAGTTTAAACACAAATTAAGAGAGCTGGATTAAGTCTAATAAATTTTATGGAATAGTTTCCCCCAAAAAATATAAATTCTGTCATCATTTACACACCTTCGTGTCATTCTGAAACATTGTCTTTTTCATATTAAACATAGCAATAGTCGCTCTTTTTAGTGAGTGCTATTTATTTTTATATTAAATCTTTTTAAATTTCAAAATGAATAGAAAAAATAGCATAAAATATATATTTAAAAAAAACTTTAATAAAAGTAGTCTATACTGTATGAAGCCATGCTTTGTGTGAGGAACCTGAAATCATTATTCACTGACAATCCATGAGCATGATCATTCACAACTGTTTTGTGAACTGAATCAATTGATTCACTGAAAAAGATTTGACTTAAGAGAACAATTGATCAAAACTGGATAGCAATACTTCACTCATGAACTCAGTGAGTTCACGCAAGTCAAGATTTTCAGTGAAAAATTACTAAATGTATGACTGTTTCTCACACAAAGCAATGGCTTCAGAGGACTTTAATCATACTTTTATTGTTCCAGGTGTCATTTTGGAGCTTGACAGCTCCAGTCCTCATTCAATTTTCTTTAAAGTGATATTCTTTAAAAATTGTCCTTTCATGTTTTACGGAAGAAAGAAAGTCAAACGTGTTTGGAACAGCATGAGGGTGAGTAAAGGATGACAGAAATGTCATTTTAGGGGTGAATTTCCTTCAACACTTTATAGCTTAAGTTTAAGACCTACTTGAGTTTCCATCATACAATGCGGCATTATATGGTTTACTGTTTTCACTTATGCTGTTGTTGATCTGTTAGTTGTTGCTCCCTGTTATTTATCATGAGTATTAGCTCTGTAGTCATTGTTTCGGTTGATGTAATGCAATGTGCCTGGAGTGAATAAGTTGAAGCAAAATAAGACAAGTGCATGCTACTTGCTTTTTTCATCCATTGCTTCATAAGTAAAGCAGATTATATAAAGTTTAATCAACTTTCTGCTCAATGAACAATTCTGAATTAATCTACTTTTACACAGGGAGCTCAAATGATAAAACCACTTTTTAAGGCACAAATTAAATTTAAAGGAATAGTTTACCCTAAAATGAAAACTGTGAATTGTCATCAGTTATTCATTCTCAAATCCTTCCAAACTCACAAGATTTCGAATTCTACAAAACGTTCATAAAGTAATTGTAAAATAAATTCATATGAACCAAATGGTTTAATCCAAGTCTTCTGAAGAGACATGATCGCTTTATATGATGAACAGCGAACATACATAGAGCACTCAAATACGGTAAACAGAAGCTCAACCATACATCCTTGCCACTTGATTCATATGGATATCTTTTACAATGATTTTATTAATGATTTGAACCGAGATTTAGGTAAATAGACTTTCAATTGAGGGACAGAAATCTCTCAGATTTCATAAAAAATATCTTTATTTGTGTTTTGAAGATGAACAAAGGTTTAATGGATTTGGAACCAATGTCTTTTTCTTATTGAACTGAAAGGGAGAACAGTTGCTCTTTGTTTTTAGTGAAATGCCAATGGTTTTTTTGTGTGTGTGTGTCGTGTCACATCTTACTGCGAGTGCTGCACGTATGGGTGTCCATAAATGACAAGGCCATCCTCTCGTCCTCCTGCAGAGTGCTCTGATCAGTGAAACTGCGCTCCATGGAGCCCATCATATTACTCTTCTCCTGCCTGTACGTAATGGGGGTCTTATTCATGTTCACCGGCTTCCTACTGAGGAGACAGAGAAGAAGGCGAGGAGAGGGGGGGGGGGGGGGGGGGGGGGGGGGGGGGTATGGAACGTGAAGGAAACGAGAGAGAGATGAGGCGAGTTAGGGGAGTTGGTGAGAGAAAGAGAAGATCATCACTCTGCTGCCGCCCCCCTCTCCAAAAAGCACACAAAAAAAAAAGCCATGAGAAATGATGATGTGCAATGGAGAAGAAGCCACTTACGGATAATAAGAGTATGAGTAGTAATCCCTTCTGGAGAGAGAGGGAAAAAAATAGAAGAAAAGAAGAAAGGGGAAAAAAAGAGAACAAGAAGAAGAAGGGACATGAGATGCAAGCACTGGCAGAGCTCTGATTAGAGTGAAAAATGGCAAGCCGTCAGCAGCTTGCATTTGCCACGCGAGTAATGGAACGCATGCAGATATGCACAAAACCTCAGCCAGAGCGGGAAATGGCGGCCTAATCAAATATGTCTTCTTGTTGCTTTTAACGAGTTTAACAAAGAGGCCTGCTGAGAGGGACTTTTATATGCACTCTCTGCAATGGCACAATCTAACCCAATATCCGCTAAATTTTCCAATGCATTGCTTGGAGAACACTTCCATCTGCATTCGTATTACAAACATTCTTCAACTCCGTTTTGGGGTGCATTTGGATTAAATGGCTTAAAATGTTCTGTCTTACACAAAGGCCCGGTATCTCTCTTTCCATTTCAGTGGGGAGGACTCCCATCACTAACTGAAGTAGGCGCGTTACTGTGACACTTTCTCTCCGGCTAAATGGCTGAGCTGAGGGTTTGCTGCACTCAAACGTTTAGCTTACATAAACGTTTTTTTTTCTTTTTCCCAGCAGTCAGAGAATGAAAAAAGAGAGGCTGAGGTGGTATGTTCTGATCATTTTTCATGTAAAAGTTAAATAAAATGCTCGAATGCAAACAAATTAGCCATCATATTTGAAATACCACATTAAACTATAGCCAAAGGTGGTCAATATGCTACATTTCTGGCAGCTGGTTAAAAGATGGATCCCCTCCAGCTTAACCAATGTGGTCTAGCATACCTAAACTACCGGTAACAAGTTTGGAATAATTACGTTTTTTTTTAAATGTTTTTGGAAGAAATCTCTTACTCTTATGCTAACAGAGGCTTAAAAATACAGTAAAAACAGTAATAGTGTGAAATATTAACTGAAAATAACTGGTTTTCTATTCTAATGTATTTTATAATTTAGCTTTACCATTATAGGAATACAGTAAATCACATTTTAAAATATATTAAAATACAATAAAAACATCCATTTCAAGCATTTGACCAGTAGTGTAAACATGTTGATGAAGAGGGTCCACCAGGTTAACCACTTAAATCAGCAAGGAATGCATATAGTTTTTTGTTGAGATTAGATTTATTTTTATAACACTATTTTTAGGCGAAATGGTATATTTTATTTAATATATTTTCTAATTATAATAACAAAAACAACAACAAAAAGAATACTTTAATATTATTATTAATCTCACCCCTGGTTTCACAGAAAAGGCTTAAGCCTAGTCCCAGACTAAAATGCATCTTTGAGCTGTTTTAATTGAAAGCAACTTGCAGTGATATATTTTAAAATATGTCAGTGCCAATGTTTTGTCTCAAAATGCACACAAGTAATGTTTTTTTTTTCTAAGGCATGTTTATAAAAGCTACTTAAATGCCCTAATTGAACTAAGGTCTAATCCTGGCTTAATCTAAACCCTGTCTGTGAAACCAGGCCATAATTTTACTATTGGTATTACATTTTATATACTGTATATTATAATTTATATTATATAATATTATATTTTCTTAAATAAGTAAATTGGACATAAAAATAATGATCAGCTTATCATGCAAGACTAAACAGCAATAAACCATCTTAAACTGACATAACAGACTAAAGTCTAAAATAGCAGCCTCTAGGCAATCACTATTCATGCATGTGAGAAATTCATATGAAACACAGAATGTGAATGTTCTTTATCGGTTGCTGAAGATGAATCTATGAGATGACCATTGCGTAGATTCATCTTCAGTGATTGAGGAATGAGAGGCCCGTGTCTCTCATCTGCCACGGGATCTGATGACCTTTTGAGAACCGTGGGCTAATTACCTCTGAAAGCACACTTTTTCCATCCCAATTACGGGCTCATTTCTGGTTCAGGGCGGCAGCGGGCAGGGCCTAATTAAGTGAGTAATTGAATTGCATTTCTCTTTAATTAAATATTTCACACTCAGATAATCTCAGAAGATGAAAACCCCTGGGAATCTCTCCACAAATGCACATGAGAATGCAGGGGAGAACTGGGTGCCCTTCGACTGAGCCGAATAACCGAAGCCATAAACTGGAATGGGTAGGTTTAAGTTAGTCATAGCTGAACACACAATAGCCTGGTCTCTCAGGAACAGATTAAGTCTCATTTAAATAGCACCTTCACAAGAAATATTTTAAAATAGCCCACAGGGTTAAAACTGTCAGCGTCTATAACAAAGGCATAGGAGAATCTGAAGTTTTCGGACACTTATGTCATATTAAAATGTATAAATGTCACTGCATACAAAATTAAATATGAAATACGTAGATATATATACAGTATATATATATATATATATATATATATATATATATATATATATATATATATATATATATTTTTTTTTTTTTTTATTGAAAGACAATTTAAAAACATAAAAATATTAATTAAAATATATACACTACCGTTCAAAAGTTTGGGGTCGGTAAAATATTATTGTTTTTTGAAAGAAGTCTTTCATGCTCACCAAAGCTGCATTTATTTGACCAAAATACAGTAAAAACGGTAATATTGTAAAATATTATTACAATATACAATGATTAAAAAAAATATTACTATTGTGACTCAGGATTTTTTGATGAATAGAAAGTAAAAAAAAAACAGCTTTAATTTCAAATATAAACCTTTTGCAACATTATACTTGTCTTTACTGTCACTTTTGATCAATTTCATGCACCTTTTCTGAATAAAAGCATTCATTTCTTTTGAAAACCCCCAACATTTTAAAAGAAACCTTTTAATTATTTCAAGTTTTATGAAACCGAATGCAATGACAATGAAATTGCATGTGAAATTGTGACTTAAATGTACAAATACGTTTTGCATTACAGCGTGTTTTGGCCTGACCAGTAGAACTCACCCTTTTTTAATGATTATGATAATGGCCCCCAGTAGCAGTATCAGGACCACCAGCCCACCAGCACACACTCCTAGGATGAGCCCCATCTCCTCTGAGCGCTGAGTGACCTCAAGAGCTCGCTGATGGTCTTTACAGGCGGCTAAAGAACACACACACACGTACATAACTTTTGAGGACACCAGCAATTATTTACATACATATAAACCAGCATGAATTAACATATTAACCAACAAAGAAATCAAAAACAAATACATTCAAAGGAAAGACATTCAAATGAGGCCTGAAGGAAAACAACAGTTTATACTGCACCAGATTAAGATGGTCACACTGATCACAGCTATGTTAATCATGGTCTCAACACTAATTTGAGACAATTCACCCATTCACACAATAACTATAACAAGATATATAAAGTTTTAATAATGCTATAATAATTGGGCAGTCCACACCACTACTAAAACAGAGGAACGATATAATTAGAATCACTTTCAGAGGGATTTTTGTCCAGCTGATGAAAGATACAAACACTGGCAGCCAATCAGAATCCACCCAACTTTAAACTGCTTGAGCATTTAAAGTGGCAGACACCACAGAACTGTAGTGAACTCTTCTAAAAAAAAAAAAAAACTAAAAAAAAAACAATGTTATCATGCGTTGGCTGGATGCTATAGTTGTCATTATCTTAATATTTATCGTTCTTAGTGTGATTTAAGATAACAGGGCTAAAAAGTGGTCAGCTGACTCTAACAAGACAGTGACGGGGTGAAAATTAGATGTGTCAAGCAAACGGATGGCGCGACATTGACATGAGTAAACTCTTAAACCAACTTGTACCAAGCTAGAAACCATGTTAAACAGAAAATCTGATTTTAGCTGGATTCTTCTGCAGGTTTAAACAGATATTAAAAGTGAAAAACAGAAAACAAGAGACCTATGGCCATCCACTGACAGATTGTCAATTTTGGCTTGCCTCGTGCACTCTTTCTGAGTAAATAGCCTCTACAATCTAGGCCTGAGTCAAAACCCAAAATGCAGTCATGAGCCATGGTGAAAGAAATGAAAGATCTCTGGCGAGAGGTCCTTCTATCTCTCATCATTAGATGTTTCTCTTCTGTACCACGCAGATCGCACGCCTCTTCTGTGGCGCGAGTACCAACTGCACCCGGTCAGCTATTTATCCCAGGCACCTGTCTCCATTGACAGTGTGTGGGCAGGGGTCATTTCACAATTGGAGGCTCCTGGGGATAGCATGACTCTCTGTCACACCAGAAAATGAGACTGCGTGATCCAAGAGAGAGCAAAGAGAAAGTGTGCATATGCAGCGGAGCCCGAGGCAAATTGCCCTGACCTGGACATGCAGCAGCTGGGCTATTTATACTGTTTTCACACACTCATGCTTGTACGGGAATGTTTTATGTGCTGATGAGAATGTGTGAACATTAATGGAATTCTGTATATTCTGCTGTTTTTACAAAAACATCAAATTTAAGTACAATAGTTACAGGCTTTTCCAAATGAGGTTGTATGCCACATCCTAATCATTATAAAACATATACAAGATTATGATAAATGATATATGACAGAATTCAAAAATATACTTCCTAATCTTCCTTGGACCAAAAAAGCTATTTCATTGGCTTACAAAACTACTAGGCTGAAATTATATACTACTGTTTAATTTATGTTGTCTTAAGAATTTGTTATTGTTAAAAAAACTAAAACTATTAAAAACGTTCCTGTAATTGAAATAAAAGTTAGTTATTGTTTAAAAAAAAAACCCTCTAAAAAACTTTCTGGTAACTATAAATATCACATGTAAATAAAAGAAATTAGAAAAGTTGCCTAGGCAATTAACATATGTTTATTGCAATTCAATTAAGTTGAAGAACAAAAATTACTAAAACGAAAACTGAAATAAAAATAAATTAAAGCTAAATATAAATATTTAAAAAAATAATACAAATGATAAAAGCTAATTATAAATATTAATTAACAATACAATAATATTTAAATAATAATTTAAATAACACTTGAAAGCTATAATTAGCATGATAATGTGGCATGGTGCTCACAGGCTAACCTGCCTCTCAAAACGTCTTAGCAAAAGGCTAACAAGAAAATATTTTTGATTCATTCGAACAAAATATAGGTACAATAGGCTTTTTGATGATAAAATATCTGATATTTTCTGTTTCTTTACTCTCATCTATGCCATAAAAATTTACATTTTGGCTTCATGTCATATGGCAACAGTAGAAGGAATTATGCGAGACACATTAAGATGCAAAAGTATAATTTACAATCAAGTGGTCCATGAAATATATCAAGCAGACATTTTCCTCGAGGCAGACTTTCAGCTGTTACACTATTTAATTGGCAGAGGAGAGCAGGTCTGTTGCCACATCAATTTACGACTAATGGCAAAAAAAGAAAGATAAACTCACAAGCAAACAACCTGTGACATAATCCAACCTCCCCTTCCTCTGCAAATGACAAGAAACTGAGTGTAATTTCCAACCACACTGAAGCTATTTAAACTAATAGCGGGTTGCTTGCCAATGGGGCCATGTCTCCTTCACAGTGGGAGTCCTTCTGTACGTCTTGTTGAAGAGGGACTAGAGATCTTCTTAGTGTTAGAAGCCTGGTGTTAGCGCTTCCTTAAGGTCTCAGTGGCCTGAAAGCTAAAGGGCTCTATGAAAAAGAGAGTGAGCTGAGGCCTGAGGAAAAAGGGCTCTCCATGCAAGGCCAAGGCTAAAAATAAATCATAAGCATGTGGAGGGATGTGGGGCAGCAAGAAAAAGAATTAGCCATGGCGCTCTCTGCTCCCTCAAATGCCCAAGGCAGTTTCAAAACTTCCCCATCTTTCTGCGACAACGGTTCACTCAGTGTTGGGAAGAAATGCTTATGAAAACTGAGGAGCTTTGTTTTTTTTTGTTTTTTTTTCTGTTGACTGGAGTTACAGAATGGCATTGGATTGATGGCATTGGATTCAGTGGAAAACAAAAGGAGAAATTCTAAAGATTGCGCTGGTTGTTTTAATTACAATGAATCATTTGCTGCAAAGATCCAAATCAAAAGAAAGATTCACTCAACATTTTTAGTGAATAATGACTTAAATTTCAGTCTGTTCCTCCCACAATGCTATTGTATGACTTCAGAAGACTTGTTATACAACGTGTTTAAAGAAGCATCATTCTAGACGATTCCTACCCTTTCAATCCAATGCAACTTTCTATCTTAAGACAACAGAGACTATACTTTCACAACCCCCAATGGAGACCCCCACATTACTCTAGACTTGAGAAGTCAGACTCCCACAGGAACCTTTTGAAAAGAGCCCAACCATGAATTATCTTAGAAGAAACTATCCTTTTTATAGAGTATAGTGCTTTTGGTGCATATCTTTACAGACACAGGCACAGATTTGTAGCAACGGCACCAATACAGTGTGTGTCTGTATCAGACTGATAACAATATTAAATATACATATACTTCAGATGTCAGGAGTGAAGGGATCTGATCTAGATGTCTTACGTCTACAATTAAATGCTCTGAAAACTGTTAAATAACAAAACTCTTTTCCAAAAATGGCGAGACAGTGTGAAATGTAAATATAACAATTAATGAAAAAATATTTAAGTGGAAAAAAGCAGAAATCAATGATTTGCAAATACCTTTTGAACTACAATTAAAATTAAATAAAGATAATATTTTATATAATTTGATCAATATTATCTTTTTGACCAACCTCCCCCCCCCCATTTATATATTTTTGTCTTGGGACAAGCAACAATATCTTAGCATATAAAGAAGCAAAATTACAATTTTTTTTTTTTTTCACTTTAAGCAAAAACCTCAATGCTTCATAAACCTCATAAACCAAATTTAAACCTCATTAAAAAAAGAGAAAAAAAGACAATGATACAGGATATTGTGTCAACATAATAACTCTACGATAACATGCAGGTACAATACCCCAAACATAAGATAAAATACAAATGCATAATCTGTATAGTTCATGCATAATCTTCACAATATCAGCTAAATCATGAGGTATTCTTAATGAGGTATTAAATATATTCATCACAGGAAATATAGATGAGAAAACATCCATTAAAGTTTGATGCAAACCTGATCAGATTTGTATCGCCATGCTGAGTTTCCTTTCAGAATATCAATTAAGCCCAACACAGGCATGAAATTTGTTTCAAGATTAATGTGAGCACCTGCTGAGCGCACCAAAAGTGGAAATTAGCACTTGGAGTTACAATGAAAGTCTATTGTTCTGTGAAGATTGCCAAGGGAATGGTAATTAAACTGTCACCTGTGCAAGGAAATTGGAGTCTTGGCAGCTTAGATTTGTAAGACTATGCAATTCGGTTGTATTTTGAGCCCATCAGGGGTGCTCATTTTCTTCTGGACCTTGATTTGTTGATTCATAGGAAATGTATGTGGCCAATCAAAACCAACAGCCTCAAATTATGGATTTTGTTGACAAGTTGGATTCCTTCTTGTCATTGAGAGACCCTAATAAATGAATAAAACAAAGTGAAAGTGTTTATTGCCCTTCTGTTTGTTAGCGCATTGTTAATTTGTTTAATCGTTCTTTCCTGTTGGGAAAGTGGAGAGAGCTCTATTCTGTTCATCAATATGTTGGCATGTTAGCCCACATCCCAAATGTGTATCTGTCTGTGCCCACTGAGCAGATGGGACGACAAAACTTCCTCCAATTGGCTTCATGCTCAGAAGGCTAGTCGTCACCCTCAGTCACTCAGTCTCAAAAAGAAAGCCAGGTCAATTTAAGCGGGAGGCTGTGCTCACTAACGTCGAACGCCGAAGACTACAATACCGTCCTGCTCGTACTGAACCCTGATGCCGTTCGATTGAGGGGAGTGCAGTTCTTTTTTGTTGCCTTGACAGGAATCTATGCCTCCTGAAACTTTTCATCTTCCTCTGAGGGGCCTGACAGATAGTAGAATGTATTGACAGGCACAGGTGACTCCATCAGTGGTGTTTGATGTGAAGGTCTGTCTCCTGACCGGACAGGGACTCGAAAACCGATCTCTCTCTGCCTGCATGCTGCGGCGTGTCTTTGCCTAGACTGTCTGCCCCAGACAAATCTGCTTTGATACAGTCCACTCCCCTACCGCAAGCAACCAAAACAAACATGATGAAAGAGTGACCTGTTCTCTGTTAGTGCCCTTGTCTCCAGAAGAGAAAGGGGGCGGGGGATGTATAAAGGAAAAATCTGAGTGTGTCTAGACCTAAAATTTCACAGTAAACCAATACACATCCCAAAGCCGCACACTGTGCCCTTTAGGGAATTCACGGAGGTTCGCAACTCAGGTTGGAAATCTGAGCGCTCGAGGAGAAAAAGTGCACATGTAAGATTAGCTAGTGAACCATTATGGAGTATTTCTCAGCTCTGAAAGGTTTGAGCAATGATCATAGAGCTGGACTACTGAGCTGGAAGAGGGAAACCACTTTGAAACCAATCCCAAGCAATGTCCCTTTAGGCCAGGTAAGATACTTGAATGGGGAAATCCATAATTGTTTTTGTTTTCTATGGATTGTGTTCTTACAGTGTACGGCACATTTTCCGTCAATTTGACAGATATGCATTTAACACTAAAACACAACAAAATGCAATGTGTAATTCAAAATACAGGTAAAACACTTAAAAAAAATCACTACCGAAAATGCCTTCATATTAATACAGTAACATTTCTTGGGCCCTTTTTTACAGACTTTTATACAGACTTACAGTATTGGGGGGGGGGGGGGGGGGGGGGCGAGACTTCAAGAGATTTCCACGACGCATGCGCGAGAATTGCGATCTCCTTCAACTACTTCAGTTAAGTTCTCGCGCGTGCGCGTCGTGGAAATCTCTTGAAGTCTCGTTTCAGGCCTACAAGGAAGAAAAGGAATAGTCGAATAAAGTCGTTATTTTTGTTTTATTTCCGCACAAAAAGTATTCTCGTCGCTTGATAAACTTATAGTTGAGCCACTGTTGTGACATGGAATATTTAAACATTTTCTTTAAACTTTCTTTAATGACTTTCTGGGCCGTCCGGTGTCATTCCCTTAGGGAGCCTATGTAGCAGTCATGCACCGCTCAGATTTAATCATAAATATCTTCATTTGTGTTCCGAAGACGAACAAAGGCCTTACGGGGTTGGTACAGCATGGGGGTGAGTAATTAATGACTTAATTTTCATTTTTGGGTGAACTAACCCTTTAAGTCCATGTCCAACTCCAAATTGTAAGGAACTTATATCTTTGATTTCATAGTAATGCTTTACAATAAGGTTCATTTGTTCATTACTCATGTATGAACTAACATGAACTATGAGCAACATATTTGTTACTGTATATCTTAATGATACAACTGTTAATTGTTTATTCATGTTATGTCACAGTCAGTGCATTAACTAATGATAACAAATACAACTTTTGATTTTAATGTTTTAGTAAATGCTGAAATTAATATTAACTAAGATTAATAAATGCTGTAGAAGTGCAGTTCATTATTAGCTAATGTTAACTAATTTAACTAATGAAACCTTATTGTAAAGTGTTACTGATTCATGATAGCTAACACTGTTTTTCATACATATAATACATACATTAAATTTACAACATCAACTAAACTAAAAATTAATTTTCCATACTTACCTTCTTGATCCTCACTGTTTTGTTTGGTAAAGTAAATAATATATAGTAATATTATCATCATTTCCCTATTTTCATTTGTGTTATGCATTCTAATAATTGTATCAACATATTTTCTTAGAATGCCAAGGAAAGAAAGAATAAAAAAAATAAAAATCAAGGAACTCTCTGATGCAGCCAAAGGAAGCATCCCTCTCACAAGTTGGCTGAAAAGAGAGAATAAAAATGCAGGTACTGTTAAATAAAAAAAATAAAAAAAATGTAGTGCCCTTTTTGGTCCCTCCGCCCCTGCCCCTGAGGAGGTCTGTGCACGCCACTGGTACAGAATGCTGTTGTCACTTCTGTAAATAACCAAACTCTGTAAGTTTAAACCATTAAAAATGTTATTTTTCAGGCTAGTCCAGCTAAAGTGCATTCACATTCTAGAGTAAACAATCATGTTACATTAAGACAGGACTTCCTTCAGTTGGTGCAGTGGCTCTATTAATAAGGCAACTGACTCGTTTAACTCCAAAGCAGGACTACAGTTGCCATATTTAGCGTAACAATTTCTCCCATTCAAGTGCTCTCTTTTTGATGTCTCTGATGCTAAAAACAACACTGGTGCACCATCCGCCTGCAGCAAACTGTTAGTTCCAGTGGGATCTGGACTGGAAGTCAAATGCTGATGACATCTTAGAAAAACTGTGACCCTCAGGCATGTAACATTGTGAATAAGTGAATAGCAAATATAAGCTGAAAAATAACCTCCACTCGTGCAGTCAGAATAACGGCATAAGCCTACATCACTACAATTTTTATGTTTTACTATTTGTGGCCACTGTATCATACTTTAACTTTAACTCTTTGCATTCTCTTCATTTTTTAAATAGGTATTGTAATTTGTTCCCACTAATGTGACTAATCTTTTCTACCGTTCTCTGATCCTTAGAATCAACTATGATACTATTGCCAAATAGACAAAAATACATATTTAATATGATTAGCCTTTTGCTTGACTATGTTATCAAAGAGCTAATAATGCGTTGCTAATGTTACACAAACCATGTTCCCGTTCGATCTCAATCTGCCTTCTAAAGATCAGAAATGCTTTGAACAACTTAGAACGTCAGTGACGAAAGGGATATAGTTCATCATAACAGGATATTACAACATCATGTACACAATTCACCCGCTATATTGCAACAGAATTCACATCAACAGAAAAATATACAGCAATAACCTGGCTTCTCTTGAGACTCCCCTGCTTCGCAGCAGTTAATGATATGCTAAAGCCCGTCCGCACGTTGACGTGATTGGTTACAAGGTAGTTTGTGACGTAGAGAACTACTGCAGTTTCAAACAGCTTTTTTGAGACTGTCTTTGGTTCACTGCAGTTTTAAGGAGAAAAAAACTTAGCAATGGTGTTGACTTATGAATTTGCACATGGTTTGTCTTAAATCATATTAAAAACACCACAAAGACATAAACAAACAACATTAAAAGCTTGATTTTCACCACAGGAGGTCTTTAAATCCCTTTATCATATTTACAACAACAACATATTATATAAAAAATAATACAAAATATACGGTAACACTATTTTACAGTGTCCGTGATACAGAGTAATTACTTAATTAATTACTTAGTAGTAGACATTGTAATAACATGTAACAAAATGTAATTAACATGTAACTAAGTTATAAAACAACCTGTACTTACAGATTGTAATTACACTCATGTAATAGGCAGCGACCGTTACACATATTTAACAGGCCGAGTCGGTTACATACGTGTTACCGACTTGGAACAATTTAATTATATAAGAAAGTACTTTGTACTACTCAATGTAACAAGTACTTAAATATGTTACTATGAAAAAAGCTTGCAGTTACACATGGTCATTTTGTACCTTCTAAAATAGTGTATCAAGATTGTACTTAAGTGTACTTCATGTGTATAAGGTATGTAGATACACATGAAGTACACTTAAGTACAATCTTGAAACACTTCATTTTACATAGCTTATCCCTGTGTAATATTATGTAATTGCAATGTAATTAGGAAGCTACCGCATGCATTTAAGCTGTGAACGAGGGAGTTAGGCCTAATTCAAACTAAAGTACATATGGATAAGGTATGTAGATACACATGAAGTACACTTAAGTACAATCTTGATACACTTTATTTTACGTAGCTTATCCCTGTGTAATATTATGTAATTGCAATCTAATTAGGAAGCTACCGCATGCATTTAAGCTGTGAACGAGGGATATGGCCTAATTCAAACTAAAGTACATATGGATAAGGTTTGTAGATACACATGAATTGCACTTAAGTACAATCTTGATTCACTTTATTTTACGTAGCTTATACCTGTGTAATATTTTGTAAATCGAATGCAATTAAGAAGCTACTGCATGTATTTAAGCTGTAAACTAGAGGGTTAATTCAGATGGTTAAGGTATGTAGATACACACGAAGTGCACTTAAGTACAACCTTGATACACTTTATTTTAGAAGGTACAAAATGACCATGTGTAACTGCAGGCTTTTTACCGTAGTAACATTTTTAAGTAATTGTTTCATTGTACCAAGTCGGTAACACGTATGTAACCGACTCGGCCTGTTACATATGTGTAACAGTCGCTGCCTATTACATGAGTGTAATTACAATCTGTAAGTACAGGCTGTTCCATAACTTTGTTACATGTTAATTTCATTTTGTTACATGTTATTACAATGTCTACTACTAAGTCATTAATTAAGTAATTACACTGTATCACGGACACCGTAAAATAAAGTGTTACCAAATATACTTTCATAATTCTCAGTACGTTGATTTCGACTCTGCATACAGCAGGTAAATTCACCTCACACTGTCTTTCAAAAAACAATTTAGCACAAAACTGCACAGTACTTCTACAAAAAAACGTTCTGTAGCATCAGCATTGAATAACTCACCTTTACGGGCGATGCGGATGCAGTTTATCCTTGTTTCCTGTGCGAAAAGAGAACAGAGATGCAGTGTCACGCTGTGGGAAACAGTCAAACAGCAGAAATAAGACTGCACGATACCTGATGAGATGTCAAATGGGCTCACACTGACTTTAGCTGATTCAACAACAGCATGAATGCCAGTAAAAGAGTAAAAACACATTCAAAAACAGCACTGTGCCTCACTCACCCTATTCGTGTGTATTTTTTAAGTGTGTTGATAAGATATAAGCCTTTAATGTACAGAAAATGGCAGCAGAGGACAAAAGAGGCAGGGGGGAATGACTTCCAGCCAGGAGAGAATTATAAAGAGGAATTAATTTGTAAGAAATCGCAGTTGATGACATACTGGTGTTATGAAAACGACCTTTGTCAAATAGCGCTAATGAGATCCAAGCCCATAATCCAATTCCGGCCTGCCACCTCGACAAGAAGATGCATTATCAAATTAAGATTTACAGATGCTAATTCGGGCATTATGGAACAATTATGCAAATCTTCCCATCCGGAAAAGGAGTGAGAGGCCACTGCTTAAACTGCAGCTGAATTTCTTTTTTTAATTGAAAACCTATTTCAAACTGCCTTGGCTCCAAAAGCCCACCATAACCCTATATCATCTCGGAAAACATACAAAAGGGGAAGGGAAGGGTGGTAGGAAGAGGGGAAAAAGTTAAAGACGGACTAGCATTGATGTTTCAAAAGAGGGAAGAGGGACACGCATGGATATTTTAGCAACCCCTTCAACTCCCACGCTTAAAAATGTCATGTAGGCCAATCCAGGCTTTACGAGAAACCCATCTTTATCTGCTCCAGCAGCCATCATTGGGATGCAAGTGTGCCATGGATCCCAATACACACTCTCCCATGAGAGGATATCACAGGGATAAAGCAAACACTGCCTGTTTTCTCCAAGCACAGAGCCGGTCCTAGATGTCGCACCATAAGAACTCATAGCTCACCATGCGTGTGAGAAAAGACTGACCCCAAATGACAGGCGAGAGACAGCCAGTAGGCTTTGATCAGACAGACGCAGACACAACGCTGTAAGCTTCCCTGCTCTATTTAATCAAATTTGTGGGAACGGTCATGGCAGGCACTGCAAAAGGGGATCTGTCAGCAAACTCAAGCTAAGTAAATGAATTATGAGCACTATAAATATAACAGGCCCAGGGAGGCATGGGAAACGAACTTATTAGAAAGCTCCTACTTGGTTCCAGAAGTAGAAGAGGTATGCGAGAAAAATACAGTGGGGAAAAAAGGAAAATCTAGGGAAAAGTGGGAAAAAATATATAGTTATATATCCTGTTATATATAGTTTAAACTGTAAGGTAAAATATTCACGGTAGTTGTAATGGCTATATGCTGCTTTATATAAAAACAATGTATTCCAGTATGTATTACGGAACACTGAAAAATACAGTAATGAGAAACACTGAAAGTAGGAAAAATAAAAAAAGTAGAATATTATGAAAATTAGGTTTAAAAATCCGTTGAATTGTCATGATAATAATGTTGAACGTATAGTACCGTATATTTGCATAAAGAGCTAAAATCACTTTACTTGTGTGCGCGCACACACACACACACACACACACACACACACACACACACACACTATGTATTATAAATAAATAAATACTATAAAGTATTAATAATAAAATGTATATGCATAGTAAAACTATAAATAATCTTTATATTACTTAATGCGTTTTTCTATTTTGAAATAAGACCATATTTTAGTCCGAAAAATCAGTTCATGCCATTCATTCTACACTGTACGAGTTTTAAATTAATAATATAATATAACAATAACAAATTATATACATACTATACAATTATAAATATGACCTAGGCATACTTGTACAGTATTTTAGTGAGAAACATCAGCATCAGTTCATGCCATTCATCTTGGTAAAACGGAGAGCAAAAGATGCCAATTAGAGGGAAAAAGTCTCATTGAAAGTGGCTGGTCAGTCCTATAGGGGTTCGTACCACAAAAAGAAAAGGAAAAAAGAAAAGGGTTTCTGTGTGTATGGGTGGAAGAGAGTGTTTGGCAGCTACAATCTTTGTGTTTTGCCTCTAAGGACTGTTAAGGAAGCGGATGACAAAAAAAAATAAAGGAAGAAAAATACCCATTTTATAAACAGCTGAGAATCAAACATCTATTAAGAGCATCTTTATATATATTTATCACTGAAAGCGATTACACGAAGCCGTGACAGCATTCACAGCTCTCTAATGACTAATTGTCAGAATAACGGCCAACAAAAAGGCAGCAGAGGACTTTCTTTCTTGTGCAGCTGCCAAAAGCTTTGAAAACCACTTTCAACCATAAAGTTGGCCAAGAAACAAAGCAAACTATATTAGCATTGATTATATGCAGTCAGGTAAAAAAAAAAAACAAAAAAAAACTGAGTGGTTCAAATTGGTAACAGGGGAGTGCTAAATGCTAGTTAAGTCTCCTGAGCTACGTTCCCTTTAGCTTAGACTGTCAGCCTTTACGGCAGTTATTGCAGCATAAAATAGAGCTGAATAAAAATGAATATTTAGCTAAAGGTCGGTCAAGTAAATCAGCAGAGCCCAAAGGAGACTGAGCCGTGCGATCAGTTTCCAAGACGTACGGTTTGAAGTAGGGAGAAACCGAAGGGGAGGTGGAGTCACAATGGGTTGGCTGACAGGTGCATTTCAGTCTGTAAAGAGTGAGAAGCCCTGAGGGGTTCGGCGGGGAGGGAGTTTGTGTCTGTACTATAGGTCATCTAGAGGCATTTTCCTTCAAGGCTGCCAAAAAAAACCAACTGTGTAATAGTGTAGGTAAAGTCCGTCCAAGTTTTGCATCTCTGAATTGCTGTTCAGAAGAGTGGAATGAGCCAAGCTGGCTCGTCCATTCCTCCAGGTGCTGAGCCAATGTGATAACCTTCTTCTAAATGTCACCCACATCTTTTTGAGCATGAGGTTTGCTAGCTGGTGTCAAATCTAAATGGACCATTCAAAATTCTTTTTACTCCCACAACCTTGAAATGCTCTGAGGTTTAATAGTGCATAATTGAGTGCGGCAGGTAACTAATAACCATGAAATCATAAGGCAAAAAGTCAGAGAAGTTTCCTGTCATGGTCAAGATGGAGGTTGACTATAAATTGCTTTATTCACAATCCATGCAGCAGTGTTGGGGAAAACTAACTAAACATAATGACACTACAAACTTTTTTCTATTTACAAAAGTGTGACAGAAGAAGTTGAAATATTTTTTTCTGATTCGCTTCAATGAATTGATTGGTTTAGACTCAATTCAGATTCAAAACAATGATTCAATTTATTCTTTGATCCGAAACAATGATTCACAAATTTCCTGTACAGCAACAGAGAAAGTTTTGCTATACTGCAGTTATATTCTAGTTTTATTAGTAGTATTCATTGGGAAAACGTATTGGTTCAAAATTAATTAAATGTGTCAGAATATAATTAATTCATTTGAATAATTAATTAGATCGAAATTGAAGAGAATCAGGATCAGAAGCGCAGTGCATTGCAAAAGTATTCACACACCCCTTCAGCATAAAGCTGCAACATGACAAAATATGGGTGGAAAATGAAGGGGCATGAATACTTCCGCAAGGCACTGTATATTTACATTACAGTAGCACCACCGAACATGGACAGTAAACTATGTTTCCGTCCATTGGAAAAGTACTAATCTGATTTAATCAAAAGCTTTATTAAGCAAGATCTATATTTTGCTTCCGACAAATGTTTTTTTTTTCCTATTTAGAAACTTATTTGGCACCTTTCCGGATACATTTTTGAACAGCCAGAGATTCCCATTCCCCCGGCTGTTTTCCAGGCTCTGTTTTGCTTGTGGCGTTGAGCTCATTCTGTCTCCCAGTCCCAGCCATTTCTAACAACATAAACTGCCAGCTGATCTATTCCTGATCAGCTGCACCTGTGCCCAATTATCCCTGTGAAATGGTTTATGCCACCAAGACGATATTCCTTGTTGTCTATCTTCTTATCTAGGCATGGACGGGGAGCGCAGGGGCTGTTTTTTCCCATTTGAATAAGGCCTGGACACCCAAAGCTTGGTGTGTGCTGATACTCTATTATTAATTCCATACTGGCACTGAGACACACACTATCTTATGAGTTTGAACAGTTGGAGAAGGGCAGAAAAACAACATCCCGTAAGAGCGAGCAATGATATAATGTTTTTGTACATCCAGCTAATTGCAGATTTACTAGCTGCAGGTGCTTCTCACTATTTATTGTAGGTCCCTGTTTTGCACTTTATCTCCCGCTGTGCATACTGTACTGCAAACAATCTGTAGGAGTGAGTGAAAATAAAGTTTCAGATCAGGGTATAAAATTTCCCTAAAAAAAAGATTACATTTATGTTCAAGATGCAGAAAAACAACAGTGTGTGTCTCAAAACGCTCCCTAGTTTAAAATTAAGGACACTGCCGTGCCCAGAGAGTAGGACATTAGTAGGGCTGTCCCATAATTTCCACTAAAACGCTCTTAGAATTATGCTGCGTTGCTTTCTATTTACCTCGGAGGAGGGATGTCGTAGCTGGGAATGACGTCACACTCGAGTGGACCGCGTTCCAGTACACTGGTCAGAAAACTAAGATGGATGCATCCAGGGAAAACATTTGTTGTGCTTGCTCTTTCGGAATACAAACACGTAGTATTTTACACAGATAATGCTGAAGTATCATGTCCACAAATAGAGGTTGGATAGTACTGTGTGCTCCAGAGAGTTTATCGAGACACAGACAAACAGAAGTGTAAATAAACAATAGATCACAACTGTTTCACTATGGTTGATGTGCTGAACAGACTTCTTGGATTCTGAAGGTCTCAAGAGTTTCCTAAACGCAACTTAAGGGGGCGTTCCAAGAGGGGACTTCAGAGGACAAATATTAATTATAATATTTTTTTGTGAATATATGTATATTTTGTTCTTTTATTTTTTTATTACATTTGCTCAACATCAAACTGCCATGATGTATTCACATAATCTATTTTGCTTAATTAAAATATTATATATTATTTATTTATTAGCTCTGTACAAGTTGCACAATGGTGGGTTATGTGGCGATGATATTTTTAAATAAATACCATTTGATGTTTTAATAAGCAATCTTGTAATCATATCAAATCAAATAACTGAGTAATAAGTGAGCCTTTTTGTAGAACAAGGCACTTGCTAGTACTCCAACTCGTATTTAGGATATACTGAGAACTAGGGATCGGAATGAGACACAGCACTCGTTTCTGACACTCACGCCTCTGAAGTTGCTCATGGCCTGGAAGTAGATGAGGTAGTTCTTCCTGGGGTCCAGGGGGGTGTTCCAGTAGCCGTTATATGTGTGGTTGTCCCCCACAGTAAATGGTGTGGCTTCAGGCAGGCTGCTCGGGGGCAGTTCGGCAGTGTAGTAGTGTAGAGCTCCACGGGCCTGAGCCTCACCGTGAGATGTAGGAATGGGAAAGCAGTCCTGAACACCCAGTTCTCTCTTCACCTTCCTACCAGCTTCCTCCTCCACGATCACTTGATACGTGCTGTGCATACATACACACAACAATGTTTTAATGATAATAGTCCAAGTCAAGTCAAGTCAAATATATTTATATAGCGCTTTTCTCAATACAGATTGTATCAAAGCTGCTTCACAGTATCAATCAAAACAACTTAACAATGTTTGTTTATTACTGGAAAAAGGACATCCAAGTTTGGTAGAGCTGATCAATGGTATGATTGGTTAATTAATTTGAATATCCCCATTAATACTATAGCAATAATAGTAATAATGCATTGCTAAAGGAATATTCCGGGTTCAATACAAGTTAAGCTCAATTGACAGAACTTGTGGCATAATGTTGATTACCACAAATAAATAATTTCTTTAAAAAAAATCTGGGTTTCAGTTTATAATTCATAAAAATATATTAAAATAGAACATACAAAACATTAAAATACCAGTGTTGAGAACTTGAGATACCATCATAGATACCATCATAATTAAAATATTATAAATTATTTATTTATTAGTTCTGTACAAGTTGCACAATGGTGGGTTATGTGGCGATGATATTTATAAATAAATGTTTTAATAAGCAATCTTGTAATCATATTAAATCAAATAACTGAATAATAAGTGACCCTTTCTGTAGAACAAGGCACTTGCTAGTACTCCAACTCGTATTTAGGATATACTGAGAACCTCAATTGAATATATATACAGTATAATTTAATAATTTAATGTTAGCTTAATTGTTATAAACAATTTTGAATTACATTGCCTTGACAACATAATGCCTAAAATAGCCATACATTTAAATGAATGTAAATTATTTTATAAAGGTTTTAAACACATTTCTGCTTTTATTGTAAATCTCTAAATAAAAAATGGGCCATTTCCTTCAATTGTAAAGCTAAAAACCTTTTGTTTGTTTTTTTTGTAAGAAAACAAGGGATAGATAGAAATAATTTTCTGTGGTAATCATGCCAGGCAAAATTATGTAGATTGATCTTAACTTGTATTAAATTCAGAATATTAATTTAAAGGGTTAGTTCGCCAAGCCCCCGAACGAAGGTCTTACGGGGTTGGTACAGCATGGGGGTGAGTAATTAATGACTTAATTTTTATTTTGGGGTGAACTAACCCTTTAACTCTTTCGCCGGACCTCGACTCGTGTACAGAAGCCATATGAATTACTTTTATGATGGATGGATTCGCTTTATTTGGCTTCAAAATCTCAGTTACTACTCACTCCCATTATAAAGCTTGGATGAGCCAGGATATTTTCTAATATAACTCAGATTGCGTTTGGCTGAAAGAAGAAAGTCATAAATAAATTATGGGATAATTGTCATTTTTGGGTGAACTAACCCTTTAAGGCACATGATGTCATTCTCACCTGACCGGAGCTCCTCGGCCTTGTGCTGGACGCAGCAGGACTGTGATGGTGCTTTCTGTCTCACTCAGAGGGGACGGCATGTCTCCATAATCGAATGTTGGTGCTTCAAAGCGAGACAGAAAACAAAAGAGACAGAACGATGTGAGAATATCTTCCTAAAACATTTTAACCAACTCTTCAGAAGTAAACTTGAGTTTTTCCAGAGTGATGGGAAGAAAAAAAAAAATCAAGAGCTCAACAGTCAAAAAGAAATAGTTCAGGATCCAAATCCATTGTGTACATTGACTGTCATTTCAACGCGAGGCAAAGTGAAGTTTACGCTAATTATTAAAAGCCAACATAACCAGCTAAACGTTTTAATTAGACGAACCTCACAAACAACGCCTACATTGTTGTCTGATATAAGGCCGCCCTAATTCACGACGACAACAGCCAACACTTCATATGAACTCCGCTTTCTCCTCCAAACCCATCCCTCTGCGTGTCTTGATCCCAGGGTGTAATTAAAAGCTGTGCATGTGGGACACATAAAGGGGAAACTCATTTAGATGGATTTGAGTCTGGACTGCATCCTTCCCCCGAGATGGTCATGTTGAGAAATAACATTTTCCTTAATATCAGCAGTCAATTAGAGCTGACGAACAAAGGCAAACAATCTGTGAAATCAATGATTATGATATTAAAAGCGGTGGGAAAACTGCAGGTACTTGAGGGGACTCAAAATAAAAACACATAAGCATAATATAATGCTGGTCTACATACATATGAGTATACAACTGGTCATATATGTACTTTTGTCCAGACATACAAACTTCTAGCTATAGTACATCTAGTCTAACAGCCTCTATCGATATAACATTATCAAAGTGTCTATGCCGAAACACTTTTCTCTGAGGTGTAATTTGCATAATGAAATGCACAGAAATAAGGGCGTAATGCATCCATCTCTGGTCCCAGTCCCTGTTTGACTTCTAGAGTCCTGGCACTGACTGAGCTGCTGTAGTATTTATAATTAAAAAGCTTCTATTCTTCTTCCAGATATATACCAATAATGCGGATAAAGTGAGGTACTGTATATTCCCAGTACAAATTAAATGATCAGCATAACAATTCGTTTTTAAAAATCTATTGAAATATGTATTTCTTAGCATCACTCAAACTGCATGAACTCCACAATTTGTGTAAAACCTGATGATCATATTATGAAGCTAAATATGCATACAAAATGTTATTCTGAATCCCAAGTGGAGTCAGACTTTTGGACATCATCATCATCCTAATAATCAATAAATAAGTAAATACAATTGATGAACAAAACAATGTGCACACAATTGCTAAAATAAAAAAACCCTCAAAATTTACTACAACAACAAACATTTATCAAATTATTTATCCATTGGCAGATTTTGAACCTGATGCATAGTGAAACAACCCGACTGTTAATCGGCCAAGTAGACAGAGTTATCGGGCCAATGCCAGTTATCTCAAAACACCCAAATATTGGCAGATTAATGTCTATCACCACACTAAATCCTCTAATTTGATATTGTGTTTCTCCTTCAACAAATCATGCCTCAGCACTGCCACCAAAAAAACCCACAAGTTCTCCATTGTTACCATCATATAAAACGCTGGGCTTAACATACATCGCTTTGCATCAGTCCAGGTTTGAGAAATCCTGATTTAGCATCAGCTGAATCTGGTTGACAGCAACATATGGTGCTGTTTTGTAAGCCGGCTAGTTTTCGAATGGTGAGGATGACAGTGATGTCAGTTCTCTTTGAAGCAAGGGGAAACGTGTAATGTTCTTGAAGGGCCTGTTGGGTTCTGAGCATCTGCTGTGATTCAGTTTCACTATCACTTCCTCAGTTCCGCTCAGGAATACATAATGGCTCTTAAGCGGCGATATGGGCATACGCGCACAAACACGCTTCAGAGATCAATAGTGCACCTGAAGCGCAGGATGATGAACCGGAAACTCTGGAGTTTCGCATTTTTCCTTTTTTGCGTAACCTGCTTTTGTTTCACTTTGTTCCAGTCTATTCAACCGCTGCTATATATTTCTGTACCTCAGACATCTCCTGAAACATCTGAGGCATTTCAATCAACAGTTTGTAGATCTCATCTGGTACATCTGAGGTTGCATGGAAACACTCGCATGCACGCACACGTACATTTCACATCACTGCAGAAGTGTTCTGCTCCTGTAATGCTAAAAAAAAAAGCACCTTCTGCATTGTTACAATTTCAAATAAAAACTCCTTATAAACATTCTGATTTGTCATTCAAACATGAAATTGCAGCACCTGTTTTGAATCTTAAGTTATTTACTGCTTGTTCACAGCTGATGAATCGATGCAAAGGTCAGTGACAGTCCATCAGTGGAGAACGAAAGCAGTTAAATTAACCACAGTTTCTTATCTATTTCTTACTAATGTGCATAACTGTGATGCATTCAACATATAAAGCTTTTTCTTTTATGTACCGTAGCCTAGGCGAGTGAAATCACTTTACAGATGTTAAAATACTTTCTTTCAGAGACCAAATTATAAAGATGAACACTTGAAGGGGATGAAACAATTGTCAGAGTAATTATTTGATTTCAGCAGTAGCACTTGCATTTTAAGTGACGTTAACATGAAAAACAGTACATTTAATTGGATAAGACTCAATAAAATAAGTGTGCCTGAAGTATGTTTGGAAATTATAAGCACTGCCCCATAATAGTCGACCACATTTTAATTAGTCGGTTAGTCGCAGAGGGAAAAAATCCACAGGAAGTGGCGAAGTCATGTAGTCCGTGACGGACAGATCGTAACACGGCTGGTCCATGTGGTAATTACCGTATGTCGGGCAGGAAATCCAAACGTTCGCCAAACATTCCTCGACCTAACTACGGCTTTTCATTTGAAACATGCAAGTAGTAGTCTAATGTTTGCCACTTCACATGGCTGCTCACTCTAATGTTAACCTGGATAAATATGCACTATTATTAACAGTGGAAAGAACTTAAAAGAACTTAAAGAACTTATTTTTGGTCATGCAGATAAGAGTAACACAACATTTAAAACTGTACACTCACAATAACACCAAAACTTTGTGCTTTGGTAAAATAAAGAAAACAAACAGGGTGTGCTTTCTGCCATCGCAGTTTGGAGTATGTCAAAAAAATTAACCGAAACCCAGCATATAGTCCTACTTGCTTCACAGACATGAGAAATACAGAATGTCTAGATATACTGAAATGTCTACTTTTCAATGAACCAATTCAAATCGAAAACAAATATTCTCTGATTATGTAATCTGTATGAAACATTTATCTCTATATTGTGGAGATGCCGAGTCAGCATCGTCAACTATATCTTTGCAGCCGACGTAGACTCAGAAATCACTATTCATTAATAAATTATTAAAATGTTCAGACAGTCTCCTTTGTTTTTTCCCCAACACATTCATAATCATTACTTTTGCTGGTGTGCTGCGGCAAGCTTTATGCGTGCGCTTGAGTGCTTAATTAATTTTAAAGGCTCAATATTATGGTTTGGAATTTCTCTGCAATGTAGAACCAATGTTAGCAATGTTACATATATTATTCTTTCTCAGCCCTGAAAATCAAACCATCCCCCCTCCCCATTAATATCATAAATGTTGCGATTAGTCGACTATTGGCTTAAATTAATGACTACTAGTCGGCTTGAAAAATATTTAGTCGGGGTCAGTCCTAGAAATTAGTAGAAATATGGTCGGAAAACATTTAACCACACTCACTATGGGCCAACTGACAGTCGGATATGAAGTGGATTTGCCCTGTTTTACACACATTCTTGCACGTAAGCCCCCCAAAACAACCATATGCAGTCCTCACCGGAGATGTTGGTGGTGATCTCAGTGAGAGCTGTTTGGCCGAAGCCTTTGGCGGTGCGCGCCCGAACAGAGATCAGGTAGGTGGTGCCAGGATGCAGGTTGGAGAACATATGGTACGTCTCGTTCCTCAGCTTGGATACAGTGCGCCTCGGGCCTGGAACATTAATCCCGGGGTCTGATGATTCAATGCTCTGGTAGCTGATCTGTAATTGCACATATTAAAACCTTTTAAATAAATCATATTTTCATTAAATCACTGTTGTTTTGGAACTGAACAAACTCAGTGTGTGGTAGTTCAGATCAAACAATGTTTCATAAAAGTTTGCTAACCCTGACATCCATATTCAGAGTGGGTTGAAAATGATTCATATATGAAATCAAACATTTATTTTATAAACAATATGTGGTAGCCTACTCATAAATATCAGAGGGAAGCTAGTGGGCATGTAAGACTGTCATCTTCACGGCAAAAAATAATTGTGCTGGTACCATAGTATCACAGCACTCAAATACTCTGTTCCAGTCTATGTTGCCTGCATGAATGCAAAGCTCAAAGCTATGAATTATTTTGAAACTATTTTTATTGGAAGTAAAAAAACAATCTATCTGGACAAATTTAGCCTAAAACCTAAGTTACTTGATGTCATCATCTTGCTTACAGAATTTTTGCATGTTGCACAAAGCAATTTTAAGAGTAAAGTAGAATCCACACGCCAAACCACATTCAGTGTACATTCAAGTTCAGTGAAACATGACGGCAAAAGATTATCCAAGATCCATTTTCAGAATTTTTTTTATGAATTACATTATGACACAACAAAAGGGTCAAAATGAGTCAAAATGGTGCAAAAAATAAAAATGTATATGTGTATATATATATATATATATATATATATATATATATATATATATATATATATATATATATATATATTACCAGTATTATATTATTCAGTGTGCTCGGTCACCATGTAAACGATTCATTTCTTTAGTAAACCTATTCTGGGAACTTTTCTTGGACTGATGTTACATTGAACAACATGTGATTTGGTGTGCATTTGCAGAGTTTTAATAGAATCGAGTATCAAACAGGATGGATAGTTGCCAAAAAAATCGAATGGAAATTCAATGAAATTCAACGATTAACTAGAAACAGTTTTAAAATGTAAAAGTCTTTAGGTTTAAAAGTTAATTGGAACTATTGGATGGATGGATGGATGGATGGATGGATGAACTTCTAATACAACTTTTAATTTAACTTCCAATTTAATTCAAATTCACACAAATTTTATCAGTAAAAATATAAAGAACCTTTGCTGCACTATAATCAGTACTATACTGTAATATCAGTACAGTAGATGCTACACTATAATCAATGCTCACCATAGAGTGCAAGGGTCTCACAAACTTTATGATATCAAGCATGCAGAGCATTAGTGTGTTAGCTGCCTAGTGCCAGCTTTTTCACAGTGCAGTGGGCTTCTGGGACTTAAGAAACATTTGCTGCACCTGTACCAGGCCTCTTTTAAGATATGAGGCATGGATGAGAGCAGTAGGGGAAGGTTTAAGGGAGAACGCAGCGCCCTGCGAGTCTTTCATCAGCAGTGCTCGGAGAAAAGTGGACAATGTGCTAATCTGAGAGAAACGAGAGTGAATTCTCCAGGCTCTGCCTCTCTCTTATTCTTTCCTTATTCATCTCTCTGTATGCCTGAGAAGATCAGGCTCCTTGAGCCTGAAAATCTGTCCTTGCCTCCACTTTATAGGTCAAGCCTTTAAATCCCCTTTAGAAAACAGCCTTGGGGGGACTTTGGTAGCTATGGCATGGGGAAAAAAGAAAAGCAACTTATCAATGAGAGATAACTCAGTAAGTGCAAATGGTAGGAAAGGAGGCGCCTGATGGACAGAGGTGGCATTCAGAAAATACGATGATCTCGATTCGGCCCATAGCCGAGCCGATTGACGGTTCCACAAACAAAAGCAACTTTTCCTCTTGAGGTGAGATGTGTGTTTTGGAGCGTGACAGAAGCGGCATTCTCACAACTTTTTAGTGACTGACTGAGAGCCTGAATCATGGGTGAGGAGAAAGGTGACACTGAAGCAGACAGTGTGACCAGAAAGAGAAAGAGTGTGAGAATGTTCTGGAACAGAGGAACAGAGATACAGATGCTGGCTGTGGGAGGCCCACCGCCTTTTCAGTGAGCAGGCCGAATCTGTGTGCAGTGAACGGAAGAATGGAGAAACAGTTTAAGGGCTTTTATTAGACTGTTTAGCTATCCTTCTTTTTGGGACAAAGGCATAAGCTTTCAAATTGCTGCAGTTCTGAAGTATTCATCTTAAGAGTACAATTATACAATGATAATAATTTTTCAAAACTACACAAAAAAAACTAAAAAAAAATCTTCGATCCCAGATTTAAATAATCAAAATAACCAGATATTTAATTAAATATTGTCACTTTTTTTTGTTTTACTTCATCCAGTAGTCCAATAGAACAATTTGTAAATCATATAAGTTGTAAGTTAGTAGGAAAGTTCTTAGTTTAAATTCATTCAGGACATTTAAAATAATATAAATAATAATAATAAAAAACAACTAAGAAAGTCATGCAAACAGTGATATGGAAGGAAGGAAGGAAGGAAGGAAGGAAGGAAGGAAGGAAGGAAGGAAGGAAGGAAGGAAGGAAGGAAGGAAGGAAGGAAGGAAGGAAGGAAGGAAGGAAGGAAGGAAGGAAGGAAGGAAGGAAGGAAGGAAGGAAGGAAGGAAGGAAGGAAGGAAGGAAGGAAGGAAGGAAGGATGGGTGGATGGTTGGATGGATGGATGGATGGATGGATAGACAAGCAGACAGATTTTCAGTTAGATTAATTCTAATTCAAATTTTTTATTTAACGTAAAATATTATAAATAACAAATATAAAACTTAGTCATGCAAACTACCATGCAAAATTCCTTTTTTATTTCATTTTTAAATTGTTTGTGTGTTTAATTTGGATAATTTGTTGATCATTATTATATAGTTAAATGCTTCTACAATCTTCTATGGGTTGTACGTGACACTACCTCAGTAATGATCCAGACTGTTCCAGAACTGTTCCAGAAGCTCCTACAGCACAGCAGCCACATTCATAAAACATTGTGGTGTGTTGGTTAAGGCTCGGGGCTGGAGGGTTGCTGATTCAATCCCTTCGAGAGCTGAGCCATGAGGAATTATCAATGTGTCTTCAAGCAAAGCAATTAACCCCAGGCTCTATGAGGTTCATGATGCTGTTCGATGATGGCGTCATGGCAACAAATTCAAACAAGCAAGCTTCTAAAATGGCAAAAAAGTGTAGGAGACAGCATATATAACTTTAGATAGAGGCATCTTTCTGTCATTTACTAACAGATGGCTGGTGCAGTAGGGACCAATTAGAGGCAGGGTTGGCCTTGGTGGCTCTTGTGTCTCTGGCAGCATGCAGAGTTCCGGGTCCAAATCATGACTTCATACATACTTCTGTCTGTCACTGACTGAGTTGAGAAAGAACACCACCAACAACTCAGCATTCCCTGGTAACTAGACTGAAACTCTGAGTTTTACAGGGGTAGAAAACACTCACATTCCAAGGTCTCACTAATACAGCGCACTGTCAGTCAGGTCTGTGTGCAATCGCATGCAGCGGATCATGTGTTAGCGGCACGTTCATACATAATTTAAACTGGCAGTCCAATTTTAACACACAGTGGGAAGATTGGTCTTTCAAGGATTGTGGTTCATCGATATTTCACCTGGTAAAAATGCTGACACATCAGAACGAATCTCACAAGGATTCAGACAGCGTGAGAGAAATGAATATGAGTGCGGTAAAGAGCAGAAAGCACATACCTCATACTGCGTGATGAGGCCGTTGGGTTCCACCGGCTCCTCCCACTTCAGGAAGATCATATCCTCCAGCGGCGTGAAGGTAAGAGACTCGGGAGCAATCCCACCGGGAACTATGGGAAACCGAAGAAGCCGGTGGTTATGAATGAAGATACAGACCTTCTGGATCCTACATTGTTGGACTAGTAATTTTTCTAGCACTTAATCAAAGGGAGAAGGTTAATCGCTTAAAGTCCCCCAAAGGTCAAATCTAATATCCTCATTACAGCCCTTGTCATTATAAAAGCAGGCCTCTTATGTTATTAACATATTACATACTCATCCATTATAACTAATATAAGTGATATGGAACCAAAGAGATGATCCATGAACTATATCTGGGGGCTTTTAGGCTCTACTATAAAGAATAGTATATGTTGTGTTTTGAATCTGAATTGTTTGGGTCCCCATCAGTCTTAACTGTTCCTTAAAGGAACAGTTTGCTCAAAAATATAGATTCTGTAATCATTTACTCACTCTCCTATCTTTTTAAACCTGTATGACTTTCTTTTGACACAAATCTTTTTCATATAATGTTGTTATTGTTAACTAAAACTTAAGCTATTAAAAATGTTCATTGAAATAAAGCTGAAATAAAATAAAACAATTCTTAGATGACAAACTTGAAAATTTAAATGATAAAGGTTGCCTTGGCAGCTACATTAAATAAAATAAGTTAAAGTTGAAGTACTTCAAGCTGCAGTCTGGCGTTTTTCCTCTTTGTCGCCATCTCTGTTCGAAATCTACAATTGCAGTAATTCGCGGAATTATCAACTTTACGCGAGTTGTACTTCGACACGGCACAGTGCGGATGAACACCGTGTTTGAGGAGAGTGTGCAGCTGTCAGTCACCGCCGGTGTGGATACTGGCATTCAGAATCACAGATTATTCTTTTTGGAAGTATGACCCACATAAGAATTTTCACCGGAAAATGTCATCTGAACAAGTAAGAAACATCCACCTTCGTTCTGGTTCTGACATTACAGTATATCACGCTGATCAAATCTAACAATCGCTTATAAGTTATCATATCACGCAAAACCGTGCAAATTATACTTTGTTCTCAAATTGTTAAAGGGGTCATATAATGCACTTATAATGGTCTTATAATAAGGGGTCATATACATGCACTTTTACAAGTTGATTGTACTGAAATGTGTGTTGGCAGTGCCTGTACACAACCATCATATAATGATAAAAATCCATCCAGTGTTTTTTTTTTTTAAATCTCCTTATATGTTTTCCCCTGCCTCAAATCAAGCCGTTCGACCGTGTGACATCACTCGGTCGGACGCCCCTCCCACAATTGTTGATTGACAGCAGCGTTTCAACACAGACCCGCCCTCGCTCGTGAGCGATCTGTCAATCATAGTCCGCGCGGACCGGCGCTGTCATTGTTGATATGCTGGAGCACTGTCTATGAGCAGAATGGCGTCTAAGTGATTGTGGTGTTCTGTTCTTGGGTGTATTAACGAACACAGCAGTCATTTTAATGTTCCTAAATCCGAACCGCTGAAGACGCAGTGGCTGAGTTTGTTTTCGAAGGGAATATTCCCCACGAGCAACGTCAATGCTCTCATGTTTGCGCGAATCATTTCTCACCAGACTGCTTTATAAACGAGGATCAGTAAAGCTGGTTTTGCTAAGAAGCTGCTCCTGAAAAAAGGATCGGTACCAACTATTCGTGTTCCTGCTGAACCTCCAGAAGAACTGAAGTGAGTGTAACGTTTTATTAACCTTTATATTAATATTTATATTAATCTTTGCAAATCGCTTGCACGCTTCATGATAAATGCATCTAAGGTTTACACTCAGGGTACATTACAGCATGTTTTCTTTGTATGACGTTCTCAATATAATTCATAATCCCACGTTTATAATGAACGCTTTATGGTTATTGTGTGAATGTGTTACAAACGGTGTATGCACAGAACAGAGAGGCGGGGTGAGCAAAGCTCATTATCATTTAAAGTCATATGCACTGAAACGGCGTGCTGAAAACAGAGCTGTTTTTGACCAGGTAAAATAAGTGTTTTCTTACAATATTAATGAGAATTTTTAATTAAAGTATATTACAAACTTTTAATTTAGACCCTAAAGAATCATATTAGCTTGTACAAAAATGGCATTTTATGACCCCTTTAATGTTAACAACATCAGCATTGCGTGACTACATGTAATGTCCTTCCGATATGGATCCTCCTTGTTTTCGCATGGGTCCGGTTGCAGTTTCTTTTTTTCTGTAGCCACTCCGAAGTTTGAATGAAGTATTTTGCATTTTACAGCGGGTGAATCTCCAGTTGTCACTGGTGATTGTCGTTTGAACCTTTCTGGATCCGCCATCAAATTGATAAGTTTAATTATATCAAGTGCTGTGAGAAAAGCCTATAAATCTCCACCTCCAACATCATCACTCGCAATATAGCCTACTAGCCGAGACTCCTTCTTTATGTGTTCAGATGTGACGTAATGACGCAAAGACATGCTCGAATTTCCCGCGGAAATCCACCAGTACCACTGGAATTAAAAATATTATTACAAGCTTACCGCTTTGAATCGAGCTAAGGCCAGCAGATAGCGTTGAACACTGGCTGGTTATGTATTTTCTCAAATATGTACCGGTATTTTGGATAATTTTTTACCCTAAAAAAGCTACGGACTGCAGCTTTAAAATTAAAATGAAATAAAAATTAAGCTAAATAAGAATAAAAATTAAAAAGAAAAACTATATATATATATATATATATATATATATATATATATATATATATATATATATATATATATATACACTCACCTAAAGGATTATTAGGAACACCATACTAATACTGTGTTTGACCCCCTTTCGCCTTCAGAACTGCCTTAATTCTACGTGGCATTGATTCAAC
The DNA here is from genome assembly GCA_030578255.1 of Tiaroga cobitis. NCBI lineage: Eukaryota > Metazoa > Chordata > Actinopteri > Cypriniformes > Leuciscidae > Tiaroga > Tiaroga cobitis. Next base: position 36,240,959 of record CM060606.1, read on the forward strand.
AAGGTGCTGAAAGCATTCTTTAGAAATGTTGGCCCATATTGATAGGATAGCATCTTGCAGTTGATGGAGATTTGTGGGATGCACATCCAGGGCACGAAGCTCCCGTTCCACCACATCCCAAAGATGCTCGATTGGGTTGAGATCTGGTGACTGTGGGGGCCATTTTAGTACAGTGAACTCATTGTCATGTTCAAGAAACCAATGTGAAATGATTCGAGCTTTGTGACATGGTGCATTATCCTGCTGGAAGTAGCCATCAGAGGATGGGTACATGGTGGCCATAAAGGGATGGACATGGTCAGAAACATTGCTCAGGTAGGCCGTGGCATTTAAACGATGCCCAGTTGGCACTAAGGGGCCTAAAGTGTGCCAAGAAAACACCCCCACCCCATTACACCACCACCACCAGCCTGCACAGTGGTAACAAGGCATGATGGATCCATGTTCTCATTCTGTTTACACCAAAATTCTGACTCTACCATCTGAATGTCTCAACAGAAATCGAGACTCATCAGACCAGGCAACATTTTTCCAGTCTTCAACTGTCCAATTTTGGTGAGCTCTTGCAAATTGTAGCCTCTTTTTCCTATTTGCAGTGGAGATGAGTGGTACCCGGTGGGGTCTTCTGCTGTTGTAGCCCATCCGCCTCAAGGTTGCGCGTGTTGTGGCTTCACAAATGCTTTGCTGCATACCTCGGTTGTAACGAGTGGTTATTTCAGTCAAAGTTGCTCTTCTATCAGCTTGAATCAGTCGGCCCATTCTCCTCTGACCTCTAGCATCAACAAGGCATTTTCGCCCACAGGACTGCCGCATACTGGATGTTTTTCCCTTTTCACACCATTCTTTGTAAACCCTAGAAATGGTTGTGCGTGAAAATCCCAGTAACTGAGCAGATTGTGAAATACTCAGACCGGCCCGTCTGGCACCAACAACCATGCCACGCTCAAAATTGCTTAAATCACCTTTCTTTCCCATTCTGACATTCAGTTTGGAGTTCAGGAGATTGTCTTGACCAAGACCACACCCCTAAATGCATTGAAGCAACTGCCATGTGATTGGTTGATTAGATAATTGCATTAATGAGAAATTGAACAGGTGTTCCTAATAATCCTTTAGGTGAGTGTATATATATATATATATATATATATATATATTAGGGCTGCCAAACGATTAAAATATTTCATTGCGATTAATCGCATTAATGTCATAGTTAACTCGCGATTAATCGCAATTATTTTTATCTATTCTAAATGTCTCTTGATTTTCTTTTTGTCCCATTATTTTTTCTCATTTTAATGCTCTTATCAACATGGAAAAGTGGATCGGCTTGCTTTGTGCAAATGTTTTTTATTGAAAACAACATTGACATATGCTGTGTTCAATTTCACACTAACATTCTCACTTGGAGCAAATAATCTCTCAATGTAACACTGTCCATTAATAAAAGGGTGAAAGAAATACTGAGGAGGTCCTGATATTGACGAGGGGGCAGAGAATTCGCATCAGCTGTGTGTGTGTGTGTGTGTGTGTGTATATGTGTGTGCTTGGCCATCATGTGGTATTTCAGACTGCACGCGCTGCGATGATGATAGCTCAGTTCACAACGACAAAACACACAGATCACTTTGGTCGTGTCAATAGAACCATTTGGCAACTTTTTTAAAGTAAACTTTCCATTCAGAATCTTATTGGCATCCATTTCGGCGTCTCGCGCTCGTCATCCACTCAAAGCGTAACGTTAAACAACTATTTGGCCGGCTCGCAAGCCCAAACAAGTGTGTGCGGTGTGCCTGTTGTTTTGTTTCCGGTCTAGCTAGATCCGCTTGCGCTTTGGTCGACGAAGCAACAAAACGTCCTCGCGCGGCGCAAGCCATTGAAATGAATGGGTTTCATAGCGCAGCACCGCGTCCTGTTGTAACAGCATGTGAAAAAAACTACAAAGTTTGCTAGGCCAAAAAGACTGTTAATCGCGCGATAAAAAAATTTACGGAGTTAAAATGGGTTTGCGTTAACGCCGTTAATAACGCGTTTAACTGACAGCCCTAATATATATATATATATATATATAAAAACAAAATGACTAACATTAAAATGAAATAAAATTAAAATAAAAGCTAATTAAAATATTAATAAATACTATAATAGCAAATAAATAACCATAATGCACCATAAAAATACCATAGTAACGATAGTCATGACTCACGATAGTTATAATATCACTATTATAAGTCTTCTGAAGCCATATGTTAGCTTTGTGTGATTTCAGTCTTTACTCAGAAATGTTTGCCTTCTACTGTACCTCTGAAATTAGCTCTTCTGCATATTCAAATTTGATGTATTTTGATTGGTTACAAGACAAATGAGAACCAATATCCTCTGACATCTTCACACAGCATACTTGAATACAATTTGAGTACTATTGTACAGTATAGCTTTTCAGTGCATAATAATATACATTTTGTTCTTTTCGTCACACAAAGCTATCATCAGGATTCAGAATGCTTGAAAGGACATGAATCACATTCATGATTCTTTTTTTTTGGTCCTTTTAGAACTTGACAGCCCTACAAGCTTTCAACGTGTAGAAGAGAGTAGTAGTTTGGAAAGACATGAGGGTGAGTAAATGAAGACACAATTACATTTTTATGAGTGTACCGTCCCTTTAACTAGCTTAACCTGTTAAGCTGCAACCCCACTTTTGAAAAATCCCCAGAAATGGCATACCCGAACTGAAACAGATGCAGTTCATGAACCCTTTGTACTAAAAGCACAAGTAAGATCTCATTTGAAAGCTGACACCTGGCAGTTTATTGTAAATGTGGAATTAATTAGTCATAATGAAAAAAAAATTATAAATGGCTTCAAAGTTTTGTAAAGTTATCAGAAATGTATTTTTATGAAACATCTTCATGAAAATAAAATTGAAGTTGGCATTGTATCAATCTAGAAATGCACTGCAGATAAAGCCACATGTCTGACCATGTTATATTTAAAATTTGAAGAAGATAAGTCTAAAACTCTGCATTTAGTTAAATGTTTTTCAAGATCATGTAATACTTTATTTTGATTAGACTCTAAAATGCAAACTGGTGTTTATTGTCATCTTCTAAGCATCTATTCAGTCTATTGTCTCTATTGTTTTGTGGTGCAAACGAGCCCCATTCAGTGTCAGTCTCCCCTGCACACATTCACACCTCTCCGGCCTGGTTATGGCTCTAAATATGCTTTTCTTTTGTCTACATTATAATTACTAACGACTGGCTATTCACACTGTTTCAATCCCTCATTTCTTTTATCAAAGTTCTCACTTCACATTTGAAACTATATCAAATGCCCCTTTTGAAAAAAGAAACATTTCAGTAAGCATTCCTTTTTAGAAAAAATCATAAAAATAACAGCTAACGTGGTGGCAGGTGCACCTAGATCTAGCTAGCATGTTAGCTTAGCACACCATCAATACACGACAATTTATGAGATTAAAACCATGTTTGTGCTCCAAACTTACTTTATAATGCAAGTCGAGTGTTTTAAATAAACTTCTGTGATCTGATTTGGCTTCAGATAAAAAAATAAGACAGAAAATATATTATTTTATAGTATTCTGCACAATGATAAAGTCTATATCGATTAGCATTACATTTTAAATATAATCTATTTTTATGAAAATACCTGACATGGCTCGAAGAACACAGGTAGATCAAATATCACTTCAATCATGTTTATTGTCTTCAAAACATCTTTATCTGCATGTTACAGGGATCTCTGAAAGCTTCGTTTATGTCAGGCAGTTCCTGGAATGTCACATGATTATGGCACTTCTTCATGTGTTCCATATATGGACTATACTGTGCATAGAGCGCCGGCGCCCTCAGGCTGTTGGTATGGACTGAAAACACAGTATATCAGAGTATCCAGCGCTCATAATGATTACATCGACGCATTTGGGTATAAATTCAATAAACATTATTCCTGTCTATAGAAATATGATGTAAACCTATGAGAATCTATCAATATTTCTCCACATCTGCACATTGTTGAGCTAAAAGCCCTCAGGGACGTTGTTTTGTCAAGCGCTGTCATGACGACAGCACAGACGAGTTTTTTTCTGAATGGGAGCGGCTGACGCTCATAATTCATATTAAAGGTATCGACTCATTTTTGAATTACATAACTCCTGGCACAAATTAAGACATAACTGTCATTATAAGTTTCTCAGAATACAATAGTGGTCAAATACTGAAACTTGATTCTTATATCTTTTTAATGATGTATAGTTTGTCATGGTAATAACATTAAATATGATAGTAACTTTGAACTATTTAAAAAAAAAAAAACGCTTCAGTGCGCCGGCGCTCTGGCAACGGTTAAGAGGTCTTAACCAGATTCACCAGCAAGGCCATGCTGGTTAATTAGCTTCGTCGTTTAGGTTAACAAATGAACAGCAGGAGTTACGCTGTTCAGTCAACCACACCATAAAACCAGCTTTAACCAGCCGTGAGCAGCGTGGAAATTCATGCTGGTCTGAGCTGGACTTCTCGGCAGGAGATACAAAGCCTGTGTGACAGATAGAAAGGGCAACACTTGCAGTTGATGACATGGCTTGTTTGGGCTGATTAATATTAACACGGGTGGGTTCATTAACAAACATAAACGCTGGAAAAGAGAATGAGGAGGAAGTGGAAATGGTGCTAGAGAGACAGATGACGTTCTGAGCTCAGCAGATGTTTTTACAGCACATTTGTGCTCTGTCACTGAGCCATCCTTGTTAGCCCTTGGGTATGTTCACAGAGTGTGTGTACGCGGGGTGATAGTTGGTGAGGCAGAGATAGCCAGTGGCGAAAATAACACGCTCACTCAGATTGAGTCAAAATAGCTGACTCAGTCAATTTTCTTGTGACAGGCCATGAAAGAAAAGAATTGCTGATTGAGGCTTCAGAGGAGTGTTGATAATTGAGCACTCTCTTTCCTCCCTCTCCTTTTCTCTCTCACTTCATCATACTTCCTGTCTGGGTGAAACGCTTGTGTTTAAAATTTCTTCCCAGAAAATTATTTTTGTCCTTCAGCCAAAATTTTGCAGCCTGTGCTGGCTGGATTAAGCGCAGAAACAGGCATAAAAATCTCCCCTAACCTGCTCATGCTCAGCTCCCTGAAAAGAATGATTAAAAATTCATTTTAAATCCATTTGGGAATGTCTTTATGATTGTGATGTCAAACAGATCTAAAGGGGATCTTAACACAGGGCAACTTTTTGACTAATCTATCTATCTATCTATCTATCTATCTATCTATCTATCTATCTATCTATCTATCTATCTATCTATCTATCTATCTATCTATCTATCTATCTATCTATCTATCTGTATTTCAATAAAAAGTGACAGATTCCTTAACAGTTTACTTTAACTGGAAAACTTCTGATCATTGATTGCTTTCGATCACTATTTTGCCTTGAAACCTGGTTCTCTACATATTGGCTAGGTGAGACTTAAATGGCCAAGACTTTGGCAAACTTTGCCAACTGCCATTTGTAAATATTGCTCAATTATTTTAATGATTAGTGGTAGTTTGAAGTGGTAGTAATAACACATTTTGTTACACAATGTTACACATTTTGCCATTCATAAGACATCTGTGCTTCCCCACTCCTGAAAAGCAGATGCCACTGCAACAGAAGTACAACAAATTATATATACAGATTAATATTCATTGAAAGCTCCACTACTCACTGTCCTCCTCAGTTTGAAACATAACCTCCTTCCCTTCCTTCTTGCCCTCTGTGTTGGCGAGTGCCAGGCGTATTTGGATGGTGTGAAAAGGAGGCAAATCTCTGAGGGTGAAACGCGAAGTGTTGTGCTCCACAGCCAGGCATTCTCTCACTGTGGTGTTGTGCCCACCGCCGCCCCCTGCGGTCGTGTAACGGTAGCACAAGGAGACGGAGTACGTGTGGCAGCGGGTCAGGTTGAAGGCCGGAGTCTCCCACTGCAAGGTCAGCTGCCGGGACTGGATCTCCGAGGCTCTAAGACCACGCAGTGCTCGCATGGGCTCTATTGGAATGGAAAACAGTGAAACATTTTGTTAACATAAGCCAAAAAAGCAGGGAATCTCCACAGAGACATCACCAGGTCAAAAGACTTCTCGCCTACCCCACCCACCATAGGTAGGAGGCACAACCACGGTCAAAAAAGGTTGACGGACCACCTGCTAATGAGGACACAACTCATGCCAAATTACGTTAATTAATTCCACAGGCTGCAGGTTGTACTCTCTCTCCCGCCATTTGCCTCCATGTCGCTAAGCAAATCGAGTATCTGCCTGCACACTGTCCAGGGGCCATGAGCCCCGTTCAAGGACATTCAGTTCTGCCAGTTACCGTTAGTGCAAGGTCGTTGCATTAGGCCAACTATTTTTGGCATACCTCACATCTGTGTTTGTACTTTCTTATTTACAGAGGGCAGAAAGATCAGCGACCACCTTTGGCGTATATGATATAAAGAGACAGAGGAAGCCACTGTCTGTAGGGCACATAGGAACCTTAGTGTTTCTCACAGAGAGGCGCATACAGCAGGGAGGGTGAACCAAGGACATCCAGCCCCACTATCAATGAGCGCATTTGTCACGGTCCATTATTAAGACAATCAATGCATTTTTGTCAAATAGATCTCCACATAATGTATTGTATTTCTTTGTTCTTTTAATGGGACCTGGTGACTAATGGGCCCAAGTGGGAAGGTACAACAAAGGAGATGTGAAGTGAGCACTTCCTGTGTAAAGTCATGGCTCAAGGTCTTTATTGTTCCTCTTGAACCGATGCTCAGAAGACATACTCTTTAGGTTTAGGTTTACTACTAAGGGTAAAGTGAGGAAGCTAATGCAGCGAGAACCAAAAGGACAGCAGGGCTGAATTAGAGGAAATGCATTTCCTTTTGAAGTCCTCAGAGGAGAACACGTATGGATCACAGAAAACTAATTCAGCATTTCTCCTGCAGAATCGCACTTGTGACATTAAGCTCTTTTAATCCTGAAATATCTCACACATCAGAGATCTTTTGCCACACCTTTTCCTTAAGATCTATATTTAGATTTACATTTCGTTTCACTCATAGATTTACATTTAGATTAACTTCCAGTGCGATTGGGTTTCTTATCAAGAGAAGCACTTAGTCGACCTGAAAAATTACACAAATGAAAAATATTCCTTTCCGAAAATACACATTGAATGTAGAGGTCCCATTTGCCTCCACAGGAAATACGACCAGAATAGTGTTGGTCGTCTTAATGGAACTATTGTTTGTTAGTTAAAAGCAAACAAATGGGATGCTGTTGGCTTGTGCCATCTTTAAAAAACAATCCAAGAGTCTACACTGTGCTCTTTGAGGAGCCCAAAAGGGCCTTTTGTGCCACCCTACTTCCCTTAACCTAGTTCGAAGGCTTTGTCTGGATGCCAAGAGCAGCGCTTCGAGCGCCCACTCCTTGGCACCCATCAGAGATGGGACCGAACCCAGAGAGAGCAGCCAGAGGCCTGGGGCAGCATGTCAATTCCTCACGGGCAGCTGGAAGTCCAAACAAGACCGGTTTCTGTCCCATTACACTAGATAATATTGATACATGAGGTAGTCCGGAGAGAACTAAGCTCATTCCTAGTTATACAGCAAACTAATGGGCGTGAAGTTCTGGTCGTTGGTCTGTAAAAGGAAAAGGAATGAGAAACATAATTCTGTGATATTTGGAGTAAAATCTTTTACATTGAGATGGACGGGAGTGAGTTTAATCAATGATGTACATAAAAGCATTCGTATATGTTAAATTACAGAAATAAAAATCATGAAAGAATAAGCTGCTATATGTTACTTCCTCAAAGACATTTATTAAAGACATTTATTCACCCCAAAAAATTATTTTCATCATTAATCAGCCTTTCAATTTTGTGAAATATTATAACTATTTTAAAATATAACACATTCCTGTGATGGTAACGTTTTTTTAACAGCCATTACTCCAGTCTTCAGTGTCATTTTAATGTTAATTTGGCGCTCAAGAAATATTTTATTATCAATGTTGAAATCCGATGTGCTGCTTAATATTTTTGATACATTTTTGAACATTATACACTTTTTATGAATAGAAAGTTCAAAAGAACAGCATTTATTTGAAAATAGAAATCTATTGAAACATTATAAATGTCTTTTCTGTATTTCTTTCTTTCTTTAACAGTTATCCTAAACGTTTGAACGGCAGTGTATACAGCGAGCAGTGGCTGTCTAGCCGCAGAAGGAACTACAAAGTAGCATAAAAATGGCATAAAATGGCTCCATATGACTCATGCAGGATATTCCAAGTCTTCTGAAGTCATACAATTGCAAACTGAATATGAACATACAGACTGAAATGTAAATAATTATTTACTGAAAATATTCAGTAAATACTTGCATATTCAGTAATCACAGATTTCAAACTTGGTGCTCTGTGTCTTAAATTTTAGTCTGTTCCTCACACAAAACTCAGACTTCAACATTCAGAAAACTTATACAGCACAATGTTTTTTGTGCCATTTTGGGCCTTTTGAGGGTTGACAGCCATTGACCACTATGGGTGAGTAAATGATGAGAAAATTTGCATTTTTGACTAACTTTCTTCGGCAGAACAAAAAAAGATGATGTTTTGAATAATGTTTCAACTGTTCCTGAATAAAATAAAAGTCTATGGGGTCCAAAACACCCATCAACCTTAATTGCACGGCCACAATATTTCAAAATATCTTATTTTGTGCTCTGCAGAATAAATATGAAGAATGATGCATATTTGCTTTTATTACTAAAGTAAATACATGTAGTAATGTGTAACTATCACCTTAAAATAAAGTGTTACCAGAAAGTTATACAGGTTTGGAACCACACAAGGGAGAGTAAATTATGACAAAATCTGCATTTTTGGGAGCAATGTACCTTTAAGTCATTACAGTCCAGAGTATAACTCACTCCGAGGAACACCTAAAGAGACCCAGTGGCAGGTGGAGGTCCATCTGTGAACCAGACTGTGGCAGAAGTGCAATGTTTGTCCCATTCTTCCATATTTTTCCTCTTTCTAATCTCCCTCTCCTCCAAGGAACATTCCTTCACATCAAGTCTTGCTCCTAATCACAACAACGCCTCATCAAGCACACCTGGCCGTGTTCTGTGAAATGTCCAGCAGTTCCCTGGCTATGCCCACAGGACTGCGCCTGCTTTCATCATTTTTATGTAGGTCACTTCCAAGAGCCGCGCACCAGGATGCAATCTTCAGCTGCAGCCAGAACCAACCCAGTTATCCCATCATTCATTTTCACTTTCTTCCAAATTTTTTTGGAGGAGAAGTCACCCAGGGTTGTGAAAGTATCTAAAGTTCTTGCAGTTGAAAAAATAAATAAAAATGAGCTGCTAAGAGTGAGGAGCCATACAAGGTGAGCCTAAACATACAAACAAATATACTAATAAGATCTTGTTGGATACCAGCTAGGAATATATCAACAGGGAAGATTGACAGTATCGGGTCTGTGTACAGGCGTTAATGGCATCCCTGGATGGAGGCCATTTTGAGTAGATCATATGAAGCCGGAGATGATTAAAGTCACCTTTGTAACAGAGTAGGTGGGATTCACCTGCTAGATGAAAACAGATGAGCTGACACTAGACTATAGTGCCCCCCCCCCCCCCCATAAAAAAAAAAAAAACATAAGGGAGAAAATGTGACCAGTGGGAGTTTGTGATGTATAATAGCAGCCCAGCCTAAAGATAAAGAGAAGTGCCACAACCCAGGGTAAGAAAAACAACAAATGACGTAATCTTCCCCTATTGAATAAAAACATCTTTGAGTCACCATGAAATTAAAATTTACAATTCGGAATATTCTATATATATTTTTTTTTAATTCATGTGCCCTCGTTTGGCTCAATCATTAATCAAAATAAATGTCCCTCCCTTTTGCAATGACATATTTTCTCTGATGACGTGTTTCTCGGTGTGAGGGCGGGAAAACCTGTCACTCACATGATATCGCCGCAATAGAAAACCACAATGATCCACGATCCAATCAATTCCGGATGGACAAAATCAAATCTGTTTTCTTTTTTCAGAGGCTGTTTCACTCAGATATGCAGCATAATAGGGAAGAAAAGACTATCACAAATTCCATTTCATGCTGACTTTAAACCAGCCTAAGCTAGTTTGCTGGTTTTAGCTGGACTGGCTGGCCTGTTGGCTGGTTTAAAAAGGGTTTCAGTGGGTCAGGACTATCTGAGACCTTCTTAAACCAGGCATTTACAACCTGCTAACTATTTTAGAATGGTTTAGCTGGGATTTTTCTTCTCAGCAAAGTCAATATTTTAACCAATTCTCCCAGTTAGGTTAAATGGAGCGCAAGTGGACACTTCAAGAAAACAATCTCATGTCTGTAGTTTAAGAAGAGATTGTGGTCAGATGGATTAAAACATCTACAATCACAAGTCAGACATTTCAAAATTACCTCAACTATTTCTTGATGAAATTATCTATACACAATGCTATCATAACTATTTTATAACTATAAAGTCACAATGAAATGAAGGTAGTGACAGATACTTTCTTCTGTAGTGTGAGGTACAAACAAGTGTAATGCATTATCTAAAAAAAAAAAAAATGAAGAGCAGGGCTTGGTTCTATGCATCAGTTGTTGATTGAATATTGTCATGTGGACGTTGAACTCAAAAGAAGAGTCAGACAAACGTGAGATTGCAGGAACAGGGTATAAGTGGACTAAATGATTAGAAAAGTCCTGCATATGTCACCAGAGATCTCTTCCCTGAAAAACACAGTTATGACATTTTGACATTACAAGGTCAAATTCTCATGCATGGATGAATTGTTCACAATAACACATATACTGTCACATGCATTAAGAGAATAGATAATAGCGAATTTTCATTTCGTGCTGCCTTTAAACTTTTAAAAGAGACACTTAAAATGTTATACTTTAGAGACTCTTCAATTCTGTCATCATTTACACTCCTCATGTCATTCCAAATCTGTATAAATGTATTCTCCAAAAAAAAAGAAGAACATTTTAACAATGTTTCAACAGCCATGTTTCATCTGAAGCATTTAAATTTCTGGATGAACAATCCCTTCAAGTAAAACATACCTGAAAGCTCCATCAAGTCTCATGAGCAAACATCTGAGGAATAAAATTTCATCGTACACTTGACAGGCGAAGCTAATGCGTTAGGTAAAGAACTATAAATCCTTCATTACATTCAGTGAATGGATCGGTTTCAAATATAAACTATTGAAGATGATGTTACAAAACAAAAATCTTGTCTTGTAGCAGCAGCTAATATTCTTTTGAGACTGAGCTCCCTGGAGACTAATCAGAATATCGAGTCACATGACTGTAGATGCTAACCCTCTTAACCATGATTAATAAGTCATCAGAGTGTATGTGAGCAAGCGCTGTCAAACAAATCAAACTTCATAGCCTCTGACACAACATGGCGTTCCCACTAGCGCACTTCTCCAAGCACTCAATTATATCTTCGACTTCTATTTAGTTGATGGCAGAATACACAGGAGATTTGAGCACGAACGGAGTATGGAAAACCTCATTTTACTTCCAATCCCACTGATGTGCTTCTATTGAGTCAAAATTACATCTTTAACAGTTCAGCAAATATGACAGCAGCTTAAACAGCCCCAATATTCATGTGCAGCGAGGCACCACTGGGAATATGATGCAAATACTCCATTTAAAGAAGAATTTCAATCTAGACTTAATGTGGAAGAGAAAATGGAAACAGTTGGAAATATTTAGCGTGAATGTCTGCTCCTCATTTTTCTCCGCCTTCCTTTTAGAGACCAAAGCTGTTTAAGACTAAAACGCATCTCCAAGTGATTCACAGACGAATCTTTCTCGCTCCAACTCTCTTGTCTTATCTGCTGATGTCTTTTTCTCCCTGCTATGTCATTCTGAAGTCTTCTGTGTTGTCATGCTCTTCCGCTCTCTGTGTTTCACCTGGCTGCCTCTCTTTGTCTTGCTGGCTGATGAATGGTAGGTGTCTGGTTTCCAGAACAAGCTGGGAATGATTGTGATGCGTCATTTAAAAAGGAAGGTGATGATTTGTGTGAAAGCATGTGTGTGTGATGTAAAATGATGACCATTACCATGTTGACCAGGTCCAGGGCCGAATCCTCAACCTGCATTTTCACTCTCTTTTCCTCTCGGATAAAAACAGGATCAATCTTCCTAATCACACCCTTTCCAGTTCTGAAGCAGTTGGACGTGGCAGAGACTCTCATTTGCAGGTAGAACCATGCATTACTGCACCCCCCGCTGTTTGTTTTGACAGGCACAAGAAGGCGCCACAGGAGAGATGCCCGCAGTTTCGGTTCAGAACATTTAAATTTAAATTAATCATCCACTTTTTCATAAAGTGAGTTGGATATACTTTAAGAAACCAGCATTAAACACTCGACCATTTATCGTTTTTAAATGGAAAATGATGAGAAAATTTAAATCGGGAGAATATACTGGTAGTGTCAATCAAAAGTTTGGAATAATTAAGATTTTTGCTGCTTAATATTTAGCTTAATATCTTTGAGGAAAGTCTGTGATATATTTTTTCAGGATTCATCAACAAGCAAGCTGGAGTGAGGCAAAGGAACAATATTTATTTGAAATATAGTCATTTTAATAATTATAATAGTTTTTATAATACTCTTCTTTTTTTTAATTCTACAAAAATTTTAAGCAACACCTTTTTTAAACATTGTTTATTGAGCACCGAATAAGAGTATTAGAATGATTTCTGAAGGATCACATGAGACTTCTTTTAAAAAACATCTAAAAAAAAACAAAGTTATTATTCCAAAGTTTTGACCACTAGTTTATATATATATTAATCTATTTTCAATAGACTTTTTAATGAAAGTGAAGTTATCCGGTCACTCACCTGCACACTTGGTTCTGCTGATGAGGGGTGGTCCAGATGGCCCGGTTCCACCCTCACCCGGCCGAGTAAGCAGCACACTGATATGGTACTCCGTATCTGGATCCAGGTGCCAGAGCTTATATGTAACCATGTTAACTCCAAGGATCTCCGACCAGGGTGCCTGGCTGGCCCGATATTCGATTTCCCGACGGATGATAGGGCCATCGCCCAGGATTGAGTTGGTGTTTAGTTGAATGATCAAATACGTGGAGCCTGCTCTCAACAGCTGGGGCGGAGCAATGGGAGATGGGGGAACTGTGATAGAAACAGAGAAGATTATGGTAAAAGTCTAATCAAGGAATGAAGAAAATATGTTCATATTTGAACCTTTCTCAAGCAACCCCCAGAAGGAATATACGAAATGTTTTAATGCACTCTAACCTGAATCAGTCTAATCTATTTTACTCAGTTTTTAAGCTTATCTTGACAACAGTTGGCATGAGGTGAAATAACATTTGCGGTTCAAAATGGTACAACTTAAATGCAAGGTTCAAGGGTTAAAATACCAATCTGGCCATGCACATTAAACCTCCAATAGCTGGTTCTTTTAGATCCTCAAGGGAGAGCTATAAGTAAACCAACAGATGTGCAAGACTGTAGACTGTGGAAGAATGTCAGATACAAGGTCATGCTATTTACTGTAATGTGAGATTTTGAGAGCTACCTTTCCTGTAGCGTTGGTGCTTGCAACGCCAAGGTCATGTGTTCGATTCCCAGGGAAACCAAAAACTGATAAGAATGTAAATGTGTACCTTTCAATGCAATGTAAGTCGCTTTGGATAAAATGTAAATTTTCATATCTAGCCCCCTGAGGAACTTGGCGGGCAGATACACAGTAGCCAGAATAACAAGGAAAAAAATCTCCTATTTGATTTGCAAGGTAAAAAGTTTTTTTTTTTTGGATATATATTTAAACCCTGACTAATCATTAGAGCTTCAAAGGGTCTTGAGTTATCAAACAATTAGTGAGAGAAATTGATTTAGAAGGATGGAAGCGAGGGGTCCAATGAAAAAAAAAAAAGAAGATATCAGCACTGACTTTTCCCATGACTAATCTTCGGGTCTGCTGTGTCTGCAAGCTTTCTCTCTCAGGGCCAGCTGCAGATGGCAAATATCCAGCTAGGGACAGAGAAAGCCTCTCCTGGGAGAGATATGAGATGGCAGCGAGTAATAAAGCTCATCTTGTCTGTCAGAGAAAGGCATAATAAAGAATAATATAAAGCCAACTCAAACTCCACTTTCATATGAGAGGAGACATAAAAACTGGCCACCTTTTCTTTATGATTCTCCCTCTATCCAGCGTTGGTTAGGGCAGATTATTAATTCCACCCCAAGAAAGCTTTTATCGCCAGAGTAGAGTTCAGAGTTACTGCGAAAAACAGTTCTGAACCCTACGGACTGACTGAGAACAATTCTCATTAGCTCTCTGGCACCTCTGCATTAGCCCTGTTGCTATGTAATCTATGGGCCCATTGAGGAACAGTGAGTTGTGAAATGAGTTGATCAAGCTAATTAAAGGACTGATTAGCCTCTCGTTAGCGGGGGCAAGCGTGGGAGGGCAGTTTGGAAAAGACAAGGAGAAGATCAGAGCGGAAAATCTAAGGTGAGCGTAATGAGCTTGCATCACCGCTGCCACGCTAGAACGTGGGCCTATAGCTTTATGGACTCGTCTGGTGGGGCCAATCTGCCGCGCTTAACTGAGGTGCAGTAATGTATTTTAAATAGGACCTCCTGTCGAAGTAAAAGCCATCAGGAAGCAATGCCAATAACATGCTGCAGAGGGAATGCAGCTATAGTCTGAAGTGGCTTTAAAGCTCTGTAACATAGAGGCACAGATGCAAGTGGGTCTCATTATAAGTTATGCTTGATACTGCGATGTTCCCGAGTGGATTCTGCCTACAGCTCTGGTAAAAATATAATGATGAAGTTGTAATGAGTCAATGTGACAAGTGCCACAAGAGCAAGCGCTTTGTATCTAAGCACTTTGCTGAACATTTGATTAGTCAGACCCCTAAAAACAGTGCATGTTAAATGAGTTTTGAATTTGATGACAAGATCTAGAGAACATTTACAATTTTATCCTGTGATATGGTTTCATTTAAGGCATTTAGCAGACGCTCTTATACAATCACTTTAGCAGCACAAGCCAGAAAAACATGCCAAATTAGAACGTTATCTGCTGGGAGAGTGCTATCTATACAACAAGGGCGTTTCTCTTAGGAGGAAAATAAAATAAAATAAAATAAATAAATAAAATAAAATAAAAACCCATTAGTAAACAGTGTGAGAAATAAAAATAATTGAATACCTCAAAGTTTCTCTTTTAGAGATCTGAGGGTATTACCTGTGATTTTTCATTTCTAGTTTTGTTATGACTGCATTAAAAAACAGCCTGAAGGTTTTATAATGCTGTGCTTCTAGGTCACATTGTGGCATACAGTAAAGCCGTAATTCTAAATTCGCCATAATCCGTGCTGCTACATCTATCAATAGGATTAGCATGGTGCTGTCTCATTGCCTCTCTCAGTATGCCTTGAGGACGGAAGCTGAATAACCCACGTGGCTCCATCCATCCCTATCCTTATTCCACCCCTGACTTCTCCATTTGCTTAGGGGATATCAATCTGACCAGGGTTTAAAGGTGGACACAGAAAGCTGCCACTGTAGGCTGATGGGCAGGTGTCAAGTTATATGGTTGAAATTTCAAGTAGGGAGGAGGTTTGCTTTGGTTAAAGGGTTAGTTCACCCAAAAATGAAAATTAAGTCATTAATTACTCACCCCCATGCTGTACCAACCCTGTAAGGCCTTCGTTCATCTTCGGAACACAAATGAAGATATTTATGATTAAATCTGAGAGGTTTATGACTGCTACATAGGCTGCCTAAGGGAATGACACTTGACGGCCCAGAAAGTCATTAAAGAAAATGTTTAAATATTCAATGTCGCAACAGTGGCTCAACTATAAGTTTATCAAGCGACGAGAATACTTTTTGTGCGAAAAAACAAACAAAAATAACGACTTTATTCGACTATTCCTTTTCTTCCTTGTAGGCCTGAAACGAGACTTCAAGAGATTTCCACGACGCGCACGCGCGAGAACTTAACTGAAGTAGTTGAAGGAGATCGCAATTCTCGCGCATGCGTCGAGTGCGATTGCTGTGTTCACACCTGCCCAAAAGATCCGGATTCAATCGAACCAAACAAGGCAGGTGTGAATACATCCTGAGTTTGTGTATGTAAAGACTTTAAATATTTTTGTGTTAAACAGGAAAAAAGCAGCATACAGGTTTGAAACAACATGAGGTTGCGTAAATAAAGACAAAATTACCATTTTGGTGTGCACTACCCCCTTAAGCTTTACTAAATACCAACTGCAAACAAAAGTCCACACACACACACACGTTTTACAAAACTGATAATTTCAGAACAAAAGAGCCTAAGATGTGAGAACGCAAGGCTATAATAGAAAAAGAATACAATGACATGAATTTAGCCAGAATCTCATTATCCTGTGATGTGCGCATTATGGGCAGTAAAACGAAGACACAAAGGACACAAAGAAAACAAGCTCTTCACCTTTGACAATGAGTTCAGCAAAGTTGGAGACGCCAGAGCCTCTGGAGGACTGTGTGACGCAGCGGTAGAGGTCCTGCTCTGGCTTCTGGACGTCCTCCAGTTGAAAGGACACTGCGAAGCGGTTGCGGCCCAAGTGCTTGACAGAACCACCTGAGGACACTTCACCATTGTGCCGCTAGAAAAGAAGAAAAACATGAAAACACGCTACAGCCTACTCACCAAGCATACGCTGCCAAGTTCTTATATAAACACTAGATGAGCAATGCACTTTTTCTGAGATAAAGCCATTTGTCATTAAACTCAGATACTCAGCCAAAACAAGACTAAAATTGCATTTGCCCAATTACTTGACGAAGTTATCAATTATTCATCTTATATTTAAGGTACACACATATATCATAGTGACAACAGGCTGTCAAGGTCCAAAAGGGACAAAAAACCCCACTATAAAACCACCATAAGAGATAGGGATGTGCGCAAAGCCAAATACTACGTATGTCCGGAAAGGAATTGTCCCCCGGAAAGGGGGTCATTCTACAGAACCCCTAAAGGGACGGGAAAAAATATGACATGGGAGGAAAAATATATTTGAATGTTTTTGCATTCTCTCGCAACAGTTGGGTTATAATATTGTATATAATATGCAGTCATCAAGGAGCCGCTATCAATATGCGGGGTATTGTAATCACTTTCGAAAGCAATCTCGCTTTTTACTTTCGCTTTCAAATTTGCGATCATGCGTACCCTGTGTACACTGCTGTAAGTGCAGGAATGACGGCATTTCATGCAGATGAATGACAGTGGAAAAGCTTAAATTTATGTTAATAGACGAGCCATAAAAGTTGGACACTGAAGTATGATTCATCTGAATAATAAGGACCAAAAATAAGGACCAAAAATAAAGAAGTCTTGCACTTAACTATTGGGAATTGCTACGTGGAGCTTGGTGAGGAACCAGACACGTCTCTGACACAAAACCACACTTGATAGCAGCAACCTTTCACTGCGGCTCAGGTAATCATAGCGAGACAGTGGTGTGAATAGCACCCATCCAAGATGTCAACGCATTCGCATTTTCCCCTCTCTGAATACCAAGGACACAAAATGAGCGTTGAGAGTGCACTCATATGAACAGAAAGCACTTCGAGAAGGAGGTCAGCGGCTGCTACACAACTATGTCTGTTTGTTTATTATGGGGCTGCTAAAGTGTTTAGGCTTTCAATGTGGTTCAAGACCACACAAACCAGACCTGAATGTAAGGGTAATGTGTGGGCAATGGCTGCAAATTTGAGGTTCGCATAAAACAAAGCCAAACGTACAATCATCTGGCTTTGAGGGCCACTTTGTCTTTATTCAACCTAGCAATCACATTCAGTGAACTGCCAGACAGGCAAACATGTAGGGAAAACATACAGTAAGAAAGCTGGGGACAATCTGTTTGTACAAAACGTGCCACACATGTTTGGTATCAGTTTAAAAAAATTTAAAACTTAAGTTACCTGACCATATACTGTAAAATGTTTTATATTTTTAAAGATAATAAACATAATTTTACTATTCATACACCGTTCAAAAGTTTGGGGTCGGTAATGTGTGTAGGTATATATATATATATATGTATATATATATATAAATTACACACATATACGATATATACACACAAAAAATTAATTACAGACCTCATAGTCTTGTTAAATATACTGTATATCTTCTCTCTGTAAATTACATGCATACTTTTATAGGGAAATAAAAAAAAATTCATTAGTTAATATTTTCCCATTAAAGTACACATACTCTCTCACACACACACACACACACACACACACACACACACACACACACTTAATGACAGCTATAAACTAAAATATAGAGGTTACCAAAATGTCACACTGTAATGCCTGTAAGGACCACAGCTGACAAAAAAGGGGGAAAAGGCATTTCCAGAGTACGATATCCATGATTAAAGGCAGAAACTAGGCTGCCGCTACAACTACAGACAGAGGAAGTAAGAAAACATCCATATAAAAAGGAAGTGAAGACAGAATCATATATCTCCTGCTGTGTTTAGGGGAGGAATGAACACTTCAGAGGGTTTGAGAACATTGATTATTGCAAAATCTTGTGTTGCTGTGACAGCTTGTAACCACAGGCATCTGTCCTTGACCTTGATGTGACATAATCATTCATTTAATTTAATTCCACCTTTCGATGCCAGAAACTTCAGCTCTCTGAGGGCAGTTGGAAATGTTCCTTCCAAAGACCATGTTAGATCCTAAAAATACCCTCAGAACAATTATATTATATAACAAAGGCAGACGAAGAAAGAGTGATCTCTACATGGCTTTGCTTTTGAAGATATACAGTTTACAATTAATTTTCTTAAAATTAAAGATCTGAAATGTATCTGAAAGGTTGTCAAGTAAAAGCTTTGTTTGAAAAATAAATGACAAATAGAAAAATGAATTCTGATTTCATAAACATGGCCTCTCTGATCTCACATCTGAGGAACTACAGGAGGTTTAGAACAAAATCAATTTAAACAAAAGTGTTCTTAAAGTTTAAAGTGCCCTAATTAAGAATGCTGCCCTTTTAAAACGGTAACATTCAGGTGCTTTGAGCACATTCAGTGCAAATTTTGTTGACTTTCAGTAAGTCACGACAGATGGCAAACTCAGCCTTTAGATGATTATTCCATTGCTAAAGATCTCCATAAAAAAAGAAGAATTTGAAAAAACATGATTAATTATACTCACTAACAAATACCTCCATAAAAATCAATCTATACTCACTTCCAACAGGAACTTCTCTGCTTCAGAGGGACGTCCTGCTGCTACGCACTGGAAAGTGGCGTTTTGTCCAGCGTTGACCTCCACGTCTCCCAAGCGAGAGAAATGAGGAGATTTATCTGAGCACAGAGACATAAGGGGTTAAGAATAACAACAACATATTGTTATTTATTAAGTTTGGGGTCAGGTAGATTTTTTTAAATTAATCATTTTATTCAGCAAGGATGAATTCAGTTGATCAAAAGTCTGACAGTAAAGACACTTATAATGTTACAAAAGATTTAAATGCTGTTCTTTTGAATTTTATGTTCATCAAAGATTCCTGAAAAAATGTATCGCAAATATTACTGTTTTCAACATTGAGAATGTTTCCTGAGCACCAAACGAGCCCGATTAGAATTATGAAGGATCATGTGACACTGAAGACTAGAGTAATGACGCTAAACTGCATTTTTGATCAAATACATACAGCCTTAATGATAATCTGATTTTTTCAAAAATATTTTTGGTATCAATGTAAAAGTGTTTACTGTTCCTTTTGATCAATTTAATGCATCCATGCTTGAATAAAAGTATTAATTTCTATCAAAAAGAATCTTACCAACCCTAATCTTCTAAATGGTGATGCTGACCACACTTTCACACTTTACAACATGCTTAAAGTCAACACTGAAATACATGTTTCTGATATAAACAGAAAAAATACTTTTCATTTCTGCTGACATTATCAGGCCCCTTTATTGTCAACATCACGCCTGAACCAACTGGCTCATTTCTGGTACGTAACGCCCACATTTTACAATCCAGTCAAGTCCTGCCCAACATTTCTCCACTTAAATATTCTATCTTCCATCAAACGTGTCATATTTTGGAAGCAAAATGAGTTGCGAACGTTGTTTCATGTGGACTTCAAATGCAGGGAAACAATCTCTTAGTGGCCAAAAATGTTGATATGTTCCAGTTTGACTTGCTAGTTAAACGCTGTGTCCATATATGGGTTGTTTCCTTGCCTGTATGTGAGACAATTGATAAATCCTACGACATAAAAAGGTCTAGATAATCTTCCTCCAGCATGTATGGTTCTTGGTACTTTCCTTCCCTTTAAACGAAATCTCAGTTCAACTAAACTGAAATATGACCTTCTGAATTTAAAAGTCATATCTATTCATTTGAAGACATTTTTTTTTTCAACTGAATATATAGTGTCAGAGATTAAACAGGATAAAAAGAAGAAAGAAATAGATAGATAGGATAGATAAAAATAAAGAAATACTTTATTGATCCCAGGAGAAAATACAGGTGCAAGATTGCTACAATATGCTATATAAAGTGCACAAAAACACCCCTATGAAAAGACGGTGCAGCCAAGATGTTGTACATTCATCGTCTGCACATTATATTACAAAATACACTGTATGAAGAAACCAATTTTAGAGCCTGTTGGTGGCAGAGGATAGATTACTCATTCAAGTGCTGAAGCCTACCAAAACAAGAAGGTGGACAAGAGCAAAAAGCAAAAAAGGTAAACAAACAGATAAATGCTGAGGTTCTATTAAATATGGCTTGCACATTCTATTTGCAAATGTTTTTTTAATTAGTTCTTTTGAATGGGTGTCGGATGTAAAAAAACCCTCGGGCAACATGAATAGCTTCATGTGTTAGTTAACAGTGCTTAGTCTCTGAGAGCGGAGGAGAGCTCCTATGGGAACCGCAGCCAGCCCTGCACGCCTGACAGTTTGATTATTACTTAAACAGCGAACAGTTTATGTATAATTTAATATTTTGAACTACTGAACTGTTTCTATTTGCATGATAAGAGATGAAAATCACTTTTAATGTCCCGCCAATTCAACTACATGCATGTTTTATTAAAAATACACTTACTTAAGAAAAATGTGTACGTGGTTTCGTTTTCTGTGAATGTGCAAAACTTCTAATTCAGTAGCCACAACTACAAGAATAACTTAAGTGCAGTCAATGGTAAAACTTTGCCCTACAATACAAAGATTTATTTCAGAAGAACATTTTAATGCTTTTGAGCTGCAAAGTTGCTTCATTCCATTAAAATCTCCCATGTGAATTTGTTTAATTTAAGGGTAATTTCCTTATTGGCACAATAATGGTTGCATTAAAACAAATATTTTCTCCCATACTGTAGGTTTCATAAGAAGGCTGTCTTGGTTAGATTTGCAGGCTTGTGTTGGAGCTCTAAAAACGTATTCTTAAGGATGTATATAAAATCAATGTAAACCGCCTACCCGCACTGCACACATCTGAAACCTGTCAATCAAAGGAGATAAATAGGCTATGAGGTCTGATATAACAGAATGCTGTTCCACTCTGAGCGTATATTGTTTATCTGATTTGTAAAACCAGGCGGAGGCCCAAGCTACATTGTTTGTAGTCGACGGGTGGCCACGCGTTCGGTGTGGATTCCACTGTGTGATGCTCAATTCATGTTTTTATGAGTCAACATGAATCACAAGGCAAGGAAATATGAAAAGGGAATGGAAATCTGTCAGCTAGATTATTAAATATGCTCGTTTGAGTCCTGAAGACTT
Source organism: Tiaroga cobitis (assembly GCA_030578255.1). Lineage (NCBI taxonomy): Eukaryota > Metazoa > Chordata > Actinopteri > Cypriniformes > Leuciscidae > Tiaroga > Tiaroga cobitis. Next base: position 36,262,877 of record CM060606.1, read on the forward strand.
TGATTAATAGATATTGCAGTTGACACAACACCAAGGTTATGATGTGTAGAGAATACACAAGAACAAAAGGAATCGGAAGGAAATCTCCTCTGTTTCTCTCTCGTTCTACTCTTTTTGCCTGCCTTTCCTTTTTGACTTGTCTTGCCAAATGGTGATTTCCGCAGTTTGGCGCAATGCCACTCACGACAATGTGTGTCCAGGTCCTGATGAGAGTTTTAATTATTTAATGTGCACAGTGGGGCTTAGATGATGCCATCTGCCGCCTGCAGGAAGTGGGGAGGGGGGCGAAGGAAGAGGGTGTTAGGAGACTCAGCAGAGATGAGCCGTCATGACCACAGCATCTGTTGATTTGCTTGTTTGGAATTGCACTTTATTACCATCTAATAGTACTTTGTCAGTTTTCTCTGTTTAAATATGTATAAATATCACTACAGTTTTATGAAGCCTTAAAAGCGTTAAGGTGTCCCTTAGGGGTTGTGAAAGGGAGTGTTAACTTGGAGCGAAGACCGCATCTCTGCGGTGTGCCACCTATCCCTAATCGGCTGGTCACTAAAACACATTTCAGCCAACAGAAACCATTACAGTTGATAATTGCTCTGTCGGAGCCTATTGAATTGGCCTTAGAAAAGGCTTGCATCTCTCAAATAAATATACAGACATGTTGTTATCATATAAAGCAGCTTGTTTTAATAAAAGCCAGTCAGATTAGGCAGGATTCACTAAGAATGAATCGCACCCGAAGCATCATTTATTATTTGCACACGCAGTCTGCATTGTTCTAGCACCCGATTCACTAAAGGAATTATGCAAAGTAGGTGCAAACATGGCCTAAAACGCAATATGCATGAGAAATTAGCAATTTCTGATTAATTCTAGATGTTCAGAATTAATTCTAGAACTAATTCTAGATTAATTCAATTTACAGGTTAATTCTAGATGTACCGCGATTTGTACTTCACTGGGACTGCCCAATATATCTAGTTTTGAACAAATTAATGTGTCCTTGCTGAATAAAAGCATACATTTTCTTTAAAAAATCCAAACAAATGTTCCTATAATCATACACTGTTCGTTCATTGGCTAGAGGAGAACTGGCCCCCCGACTGAGCCTGGCTTCTCCCAAGGTTTTTTTCTCCATTCTGTCAGCTGATTGAGTTTTGGTTCCTTGCCACTGGCGCATTTGGCTTGCTTAGTTGGGGACACTTAATATTCAACCATATTATTGATCTGCATTGATACTAGAGGTCGACCGATTCATCGGTTTTGCCGATTAATCGGCACCGATAGTTGTTTGGTGGAACTATCGTTATCGGCAAAAATCCACACCGATAGTTTTTCCGGGTTGCGTCCGTTGCTGGAGCGGCTGAGAAGTGCGCGCGGTCATTACACAGCACGAGAGCGCTGGGAAGAGACTGCTGGCATTATATAGAGCGAGAGCGGCCTCTAGAGGACAAATAACAAACTATCACTGGCTGAGTTGTTTACATTAACACGTGAGGCAGCGCGCAGCACGGAGAGAACACGCAGCACAGAGAGCGCTGATATATAAAACACCGACAGCGAAACGGTATGAATACATAATACTAAAGTAGCTACATATTGCCATATCATTACAAATTAATTAATTTGCTGACTAGATGCTGCATCAGCAGAGAAAGAACAGGAGTTTGCCGTCGAGGCTGTGAGGACTCTAACATTACCTCAGTCAACCGTTAATGCAATGTGACAAAAACACACGCAGACCTGACCCAAATGTGTTTTATGGCGCAATTGTTACTATCTATTTGCATTATTTTTATCCGGCTGGTCACTTTTATGCATTCAATAGCCGACGAAGTTGCATATTTAAAACTAGTGACGTGATTGCTTTCTCAGATATGTTCATGCAGCCGACAGAAACGTAAACTAATCAGAAACGCGTTCGATTTAAGATCTTTTTAATCACTACAATAGATCTTGTTATTTTGATTAGATAATCATCAAGTGTTCTAAAATATAGAAGCAAATAAAGGGAGAGACTATAGGCTATATTACGTGTACATAATACAGGTCTTTATTACATTTTAATGGTCATCTTTAAGCACGACTCTTTGGAATCATATGAAATGGTAACACTTTACAGTAACATTCCATTTTTAGCATTAAATAAGGTTAATACAAGTTGTAGAAGAATTATTCATTGTTACGGTAGTTTGTTAATTTCAACATTTAGTAATGCATTTGAAATGGAGTTTTAATTCTTATTTTTTCTATTATTACCTTAGTTAATGTACTATGAATGAACTAACATGAATGATAAAGGTACAATTGTATTGCTCATAGTAATACATGCAGTAAAAAGGTATATTGCATTATGCATATAGTTCATGAAAGCTAGTTAATACATCCTTGTTTACAAATGGGACTTGCAAAGTGTTACCTATGAAATGTACGTATGTTTCTAGGTTATAGCTAACGAAACCTGTAATATTTTAATGTTTAAATTATTTTCCGTATAAAGTTTTAATATATTCATATTTATTTATTTAACTGAGCACATTTCAGTTCAGCACTGTTTTATTGTGAGTATGATGTTTGTTTTTAATCCAGTATCCATTAAAAAAACATCGTTGGATTATCGGTTATCGGCATGTACGGTCAAACCTAGATATCGGTATCGGTAAAATCCACTATCGGTCGACCTCTAATTGATACCATTGTATGAGAACTGAACTGAGCTGGACGATGACATCACTGTTTTCTCTAGAGCGGCTGTATAGATAAATGAACTAAATTAATCACTTTTATACAACAGAAATGAACCATCACTGAACTTACTTAAGCTGAACTATTACAGTATTTTCTTCTAGATCTGCTGCACAGCCGAAACAAACTTTGTTGCATTATTTTCCTAGCCTGGATGCCAGCCCGAACCCCGCCCACAACATTTTTTGGTCGGGAAGTTCGGTCTGGACTCGATCCATTGAGGAGTAATTATGATCGGTTCAGAAATCGTCGGGCCAATCAAATTGCCAGGACGGGCTTTATACGAGGATGAACAGATGATCTGCAGTTACGTAATCATCACTTTATCAAAGAGCGCTTGGGTTCGAACTGGTTTCTCTCAAAGGTGACTGCAGCTGGAGAATTGAGATGTATAGATTCCGCTATCGCGTCTGTTGTAAAAGAAATCGACAGCGCATTAATTTTAAAAGACGAACAGAGAACTGCAATCAAGGCATTTGTCGATCGGAAAGATGTGTTTGCCGTCCTTCCAACGGGATTCGGCAAAAGTTTAATTTATCAGCTGGCTCCGATGGTCGCTGAGAAGATGGGACGCAATGAAAACCCTGCAGTCGTTGTGGTTTCTCCTTTGGTCGCACTCATGGAGGATCAAGTAAAAGAAGCAACACTCATTATTTTACTACTTCCAGCGTGCGTGCAGTTGAGTTGTGTTGACAACTATGCGTAGCTCAACATACGTCACTTACTGCGTTGCTCTGAGTGGTAAAAGGTCTATCCAATTGAGTTCAGAGGGGTTTTTTTCCTGGTTCGGTTAAGACACGCCTCATAATCAAAGCCCTATGGAGCAGTATCAGACTCACACTCTGACTAGAATATGAGTATGACGAAGTCAGGCTATTATTTTCCTGTTATCACTGTAAAGCTGCTTTGAAGCAATCTGTATAGTAAATTATTGTATTGTAAAAATTTAATCATATACAAGTCTAAAAATATGAAAAAAAATGACAATGACTTAATGTAAATACTCACACCACCTTAGCACCTTGTTAGATTGTCGACCAAATCATTTGCACAAATAGCTTGTCCATTTAAGTCTTTATCTGAAACCAATTACCAAAATTAGTCATTTAGACAGCCAGTAAGTCATACATAATACGATTTTAATAAACAACACCAGTCTTCAATACTACCATTAGAACTTTAACTTCCAGTCTACAGTCAGCATACAAAAACAAATATCTAGCTCTGCTGGATTAGGGATGTTTAAAGGATTTCTACTTTCCCCCTCGGCAATAAAAGAAATCACAGCTTCGTACACACAGAGTCTTCACTGCACTGGAGGGCCGAACACATCACACATTCCCTCGCAACATCTCCTCCCTACTCTGATCTGTTTGTTTGCTGCAATGTCCGGCAGCTAGCAGGCTATCTCAGCATGCAGGCAACCAGCAGGGTTCAGCTTTCCACTAACTAATGCAGTACATATGCAGCATACTGATGAATGCACTGAATAGTAAATGTTAAATAGTAGCACCCATATAAAAATAACTGAGATAGCTAATATACCTTAATTGTTACTCCCAGAGTGCAAATGGAGACTTGATTAAAGTTGAAGTATATAAGATTTATGTTAAAATGCATTATCTTAACCCAGTTTATTGTTCATTTACTACTATTAGTATGCCATTCATGGGTTTATCTCTCCCAAAAGTGTAAACATTGAGCATCATCAAAACATTAAGATCAGCTTAGATCCATCAATCTCTTTCCAGCTCAGCCAATAGTGAGAGTTTGGGGCGTGGCTACAGTAGCAGGCGGAGCCAGAGGGTGTTTAGTCGCTGTGGAACCAGCTTTGGTTACAGAATTGCAAGCCAAAATTTACTGCATTTAGACCTTCAAAGATTAAACAGGCCATCAACACGTCAAAGTGAACGGGGCACTGTGATGCAGATGCTAAGCGCTTCAAAGGATTCTTCAATATACAGCATCATCATGCACCCATTCAGAAAGACAAATGCCAGGGCCAGTTTATAGTGTTACTGTTTACTCAGCCTAAAACAAAATGTGTAAAAAAAAATGTGCCAGGTGCAGATAAGTTGGTTGATTGGGCTAATTATAAGCAAGACGCTCGCAATCACTCTACATAGTGTTAGTCTCCTCGATTGCTTATGACACATAGCAATACAGCTAAAAGTGTTCCTAATATGTTGGACCTTTTATTGAAAGTAGCCTACTTTTACGTGTTGAAACATGCCATCGTAAGCACCCGTAAAATCTGTGTTTGTGATGTTGGAGTTGGGGGAGGTGCAACATGTGAAAGGGAGTTTGAAAATAAGCTTTATTTTTCGAATTCTGCTAGGGGCCAGAATCTACATACTTCACCTTTAAGTCTCCTGCTTCTCAGATTTTCCTCCTGGGAAAAAGAGCTTACTAATTTGTTATGTGTCTCGTTTAGTTGACTTAATACGGTAGTTATTTGGCTGTTGGTTTACATTATCCAAACGAGAATCTTCTTTGAACCTGCACTGATGAATCATTCATATTACAAAATCATGCTACAGAGATTGTGTACGCTCTTAAAGATGAACTAAAATTGGAATGGGAAAGTGTGACATGGTCTACATAATGAAACTAGTTCCTCTGACTTTTCACACAAGATGGAAACTAGATTTTTGCATCATCAAAGAAACCATGTAGCTGTATCTTGCTGAGCTAAAACGTTACCGTATGAAATGTCGAACCCAGGAAAAGGTATAGGACTGTGAAGCTTGGGTGTTGATGGACTCGATCTACTCCATCCATGTTTTGATCATTGTTCTTCTCAATACGATCCGGATGCAGTCTTTGACAAAAACGCGATCTCCTCATCTTTTTGTTCAAAATGTTGATTTTTTTATTGATTTTAACGATTTTATTGAATTTGTGATTTAGATTTAAAACGTTTAAATGAAAAGTGTTAATAATTTTGTTTTATTATTATTTTATTTTTGATAAAGCAGATCCTCTATTATTTTGACATATTCTATGTTAAGATATTCATAACATAAAATATTATGGGTTCCATGAAAGTTTTGCCACTGACTGGCAACTTTAAAAAAAAAATGCCGGCAGGGAAAGTCACATAAATAGTATATCAGACTTTATAATTTAAGAAATCTATCTATTAACATTTGACAATCATAATTATTATCTATGTATCTAATTGCCCAACCATTGAGAAGTACATTTTGCAAATGACACACAATGTAATTTATATTAATCGGTTAATTGTTTTTAGTCAATTGCAACAATGGCCACATTTCAGCTTTTCATTAGTATAAACACAATGTTATATGGTAATACTTAAAATAATCCAGTAAATTTGTTTTTTGTTTTGTTTTCTGCTCCAGCAAATTGGCTCAAAATAGCATAGACAGAAAACAATATTACACTAAAAGCCATTTGTAAAGTCCTTCACATTTTCATGCTGCTTAAACAAACACACATACACCCTCACAGTATAATGACAGTTGTGTGCTACTCACAACAGGGGTAGTTCAATAGGAGTATGTCATCAACTGCAATGTAGCCTCTGCGGTCCACAGTCGCCTCTAGCAATATCTGAAAACACAAAAAGAGGAAAACATGACCTGCAACAAGTTATTTGGCCTTTAAAATCAGAGTAGTTTCAGCATTTGAAGTTACAAAATTACAATGATTGCACACCGCAGTAAATCATCTTGGGGAAAATACACTTAATTCATGATTTATTTTCTGAAATCAAGTCTTATTCAATCAAGTCCAATAAAATCAAATCTTATTATCTTACACAATTTTGCTTCTCGAGTAAATTAGTGTTGTTTTAAGGCTGGATATTAAATACGAAATGTTATACAGTGCAAATACAAAAATAAACATAAGTGATGCCTTGTATATTAATCAACGCAAAGTGGTATCTATTAAACACCATCATAATAGTTTCAATCAAACTCACAAAAAGTGTTTTAATGGGTTGTCTGCGCTATATTTTAATTATTATCTTACATTTGCATTGTGCTTCATTAATCTTATATTAATGAAACAATTAAGAAATAATGAGAGAAAACAAGGACAAGTCAGTCAACTACACTGAAAAGAACATCATTCATCTTTTTGGCATTTCGCATCTTTTTTCTTGAGTTTTCTTTTTGCACAAGTTTTGACAGTCATTGAGAACAGAAAACGAGAAAAAGGATGCCAAAGCAAGTAAAGAGGATGAGAATGAGAGAAAATGGATGCCAACTTCACTAAAGGGCTCCTGAGGCCTATAGAGGAAATAATGGCTTCATCAGGAGGCCTGCGTACACTGTGACACATGGCTCTCACTCGGTATGCTGCGCGCACACACACAGACGCATCGGCTCATAATGTGAGCGTAAGGGGCACGAGTCCCCGGGGACCGGGAGAGACGCTTCACACTCGCCAAAGGCTGTGAGCAAAGGACGGTCGCTCCAGTGTAATGAAATCAAATCAATATTGTGCGAACGACAGTGATGAGATGTTATTACACATCGAGAGCGCAGAGGCTATGTTAGCTCTTCCAACAGTACTCTGCTTTCTTGCCCACGCCTGAAGGTATTGCTTCAAAAAAAGAGAAAAGAAAAAAAGGGGAAAAAAATACTATGTTTGTTTACGGTTAAGTAAACAAGCAAAAAAATCACAGTTGTGAATGAACGTTGTGCTATTATCGTTAACTAAAACTATTAAAAACATTTAGAAGCTGAAATAGAATAAAATATTTGTTGAAAAACAAAACAAAATTAACGAAAATTAAAAATGTTGCCTTGGCAATAACCTGAAATAATTGTATTGTAAGTTGAAGCACTAAAAAATAAAAATAAAATAAACCTAAAAGCAGTATATTTTTTTAAATGACATAAAAGCACATCAATTAATATAATAAAATAAAAAATAATCTAAATAATAAAATGTATAAAAATAAGCTAAAGTTAAAGTCCCTGTAAAGTCAAAATTAAGTATGTGTTCTGAGGTTGTCACACCACAGAAAAATGTGTTATTAGCCACCCAGCCAAATTTGAATGATAAAATAAGCTATCAAAATCTTGAAAAAATTTGCAGTATTCTCTGCTCTCAAACGCTGGGGGCATGTCCGCTGGCTGCGCTGAAACCACGCCTACTCGCGGGAAAGCAGTGCCGACAGTGATATTAGCTGATAATGCTTTCCGGACGGGGAGATGAATGCCGAGGCGGGAGATAGTCGGTTCGGCCCCATTCACCAGTAACAGCGGATTATCAGTGAATCCCCAGTTGTCTCCGACGAAAGTTTATAAAATAAAATGATCACTACAGAGGCGGGTGTTGGCGATGATCCTCAGCTCTCCATCAAGGTTGGCTCTTCACAAAATTAATCCACCTCTTCTTGATGTGATCGTTTTTTAGGAAATTTAAATAAAGACACCGATCTGTTTTGTACATGATCGCATCCAGGTAGTAGCCCATGCATTTCCGTCTCAAAGGCATAGCTAGCTAGCAAACTGTAGGCTGTAGTAACCAGAACCGGCCCGAGCCTTTTGGGGGCCCTAAGCAGAATTTGATTTGGGGGCCCCTCCCACTACGCGGAGCCACCTGTGCTTGACAATTATTGACACAAATATCACGCAATAATGATACATTATAAATTAATACAGTGAGGTTATGTATTAATACAAAATAAATACTTAATCAAAAATAGATAGCCTACTTAAATAAAAAAGTTGTAACTTTTACTTTACTCTTTTACTAACTCTCTGAAACTTCTCAAAACATATCAAATAAAACATTTGCTAAAAAAATGACAAAACTGAGAAATCAGAAACATAATAAGAGCATGGGTTCAACAATGACAATTATTGTTGAAAACTGTAAAAATATTATTATTTCTCAACCTTCTCAATACAGTGTAACTGTCCTCAATCTTTATTTTTTTAATAATTAAATTGTTATTATTGTAACAGACTTTCTTGGATTGTACATGACAGAATCCAACAAAGTCTGTTACTATAATACCGGTAATGATATACTGGCGCTCATTGTATATGTGTGTATGCAATGTATTTTTCCCCTCTGGGCTTGCCGTAGATAGGAATGGTTCAATTGCTGCACAAAACATACCGTAAGTAATCATGCAAACATACTTTTATCTTGCTCTTTTTTTCTCCTCCTCTGTCATTTTCTTATTTCTATTTTCGGCACCAGAGGGATACGTCCTTTTTTTGTGACATGGCTTAACATTACCGTGACTATGCGCAGTTGCGCACGAATTGTCTATGCACGCGCGAGGTGTCTAGAAGATTATGCGCATGACTTAAATGCTGGCAGACACAGCAGCAGTTGTAGGGGGGAGGTATATTGATCATGAAATCAGAATTTTCTTGTCTGTAATTATTCATTCATTCAGTCATATGAATTCATTCATTTATGTCACTTATTTAAGTCATCTAAAAAATTTTTTTTTCGAGTTTTCGACTCGATTGGGGGGCCCCCTGGTGGCCAAGGGGCCCCAAGCAGCCGCTTAGTTCGCTTATGCCTCGGGCCGGCCCTGGTAGTAACTAATAGTACTGACAGTAACTCGCGATTGAGCGGCAAACTGATGCGAATGTGCTCTATTGTTAGGGGAGGAGCCAGCCAGCCTCAATTGCCTCAGTGCGTCATCAAGTAGGGGCGTGTCCACGAGCTCAGGGGCTCCAGTGCGTCATCAAGTAGGGGCGTGTCCACGAGCTCAGGGGCTCCAGTGCGTCATCAAGTAGGGGCGTGTCCACGAGCTCAGGGGCTCCAGTGCGTCATCAAGTAGGGGCGTGTCCACGAGCTCAGGGGCTCCAGTGCGTCATCGAGCCCCGTTTTAGCCCCGCCCAAAAAATCCGGAAAATCGCAATGGTGAAAAACTGTTTAACGGTCTAACTCCACAATTCAGTACTTCACAGTTCACAGTCTTTGTAATATGTTTTAGCAATACATTTCTAACATTTATAATGGGTCTAGAATTTTTTTTTTAGAATTGCCTTTACAGGGACTTTAACATGAAAACAAAATATAAAAATAAAAACTATTTCAAAATATTTAAAAACTATTATAAACTAGAATAACACATGGTTTTCAATCATAAAAGAGTGTTTGTTTAACTTCTTACTCTCTTAAACACTTTTCACACTTGTAGTATTGCTATCATTTTTTCCCCCTGAAAGTCATCTCAAATGATGAATTGTGGTTAATGACATAATGTGATGGAAATAAATGGAGTTGAAATGAAAAATGTAAAAGAATTGGAATAAATTGTCAGACTGCTTTGTCTTGCTGAGGCTGATATCACAGTTAGCATGTAGGCTATTTTTAATACAATTAAATACTACCTTCACACTTTTTGCATATTGTGACAAAATCGCAAGATTAATTGGTAATGAATGATGCATAATAAAAATATCCTGCTCATCTGTGATACTTAGCTTGAAATGTTCTTCACATATCAAATGTCTAATATTCCATTTAAAGCTCTTCACCGACAACATTGTCTCCTTAGTGTATGTAAGAACAATTTACTGGGGGAAAAAATGTTGTTTGTAGTGGTGGACATGATACAGTCAGATGTTATAAATATATGAATAATTTTCTCAAAATATTGAAACTGTTAGTTAATTTATGATGCATTTCATAATACAAATTGAAAGTCTGGTTCTAGGAAAGGGATAAAACTATATAATCAATACATAAAAGATTAAATGTAGCGAAAATAAATGACGAAGACATGAAAAAGTTTTCAAGACTGTGACCTTTATATAACAAAAATAAAAAGTTGTTAAACATTAAGGATTCTTTGATCCTTAATGTGCATTCAACGAATATTTATATTTATTCTATGTCAGCTTCTAAATGTTTTTAATAGTTTTAGTTAACGATAATGACACAAAGTTCATTCACAATAGTATCTAGTTTATCTTCTTTTTTTGGAAGCAGTACCTTCAGGCGTGGGCGTCAGAGCAGAGTACTGTTGGAAGAGAAAAGCCTATGTGCTCTCGATGTGTAATAACATCTCATCTCGTCGTTCGTACAATATTCAACTGTTTTTTTTAAAGAAAACCCTGAACTTTTAAACGCTAACGTAAACATGCCAAAAGTTGAAGAAACCTGTCAAAACATCGTCAAAAGTGGTAGTATTATCCAATATCCAGGAGCGTTGCTATCAGTGAAAGGGGATTTGTATGTTTTGCAGCCGTGGCACTAGTTGACGGCAGTATCTCTCAGAGCTGTCATGGCGGCACTTCGTTCCATGTTCAACTTCTCCATTACCTGGTCAGCAGAACATTCCAGGCTGTCAGGAGCCTCTTATTTCATCACTGAACAGGATGATTTCATGCTGCTGACCTATCCTTGACCTCAAACGGCGCCGACATACGTGAAGATGGATGTGAAGTCTCTGATTGGGATCTAAAAAACACGACGTGCTTTGCGGGAAGAGAGGAGGAAAGTGACTCCAGACAGCAGAATATACAGCCAACGCTGGCTCAGGCTCTGTAACACAACTTTAATCTCCCGTTGGAAAGGACTGCCATATAACCACAATAATCTGACAACAGACTTGCAGGATGATGCAACGGGAGATTACTCTGAAATGCGTTTTGGAATTTCCCTCACCATTCCACGGGTGTGCTGCTGCTGACATGCCATCAGCCCTCCGAAACAAAAGACAAAATCACACTTTTTTTTTTTAAGGCATTCTTATGCTATTAAAATCCTCTACCCGCATCACATTTATTCTAATCAGTGGCTATACTTCCCTCCTTCACGGAATAAATCTCTCTGATTTATGATGAATATAAAAAAAACTCTTTCTGGGTATGGCAATGCAGGGCTGAGTTGAACCCTATATTTTCCTACTCTGCTAAAGAGACGATCAGCTCTAGTCCTTCTATAAGCAAGACTTGTGACAGCAATGGATCGGATCAAAAGAGGCATATGTTTGTTTTTCAAGGTAGAAAGATTGCCATGTATCAGATTAATGAAGCACACAACGAAAAGACAATAACATAACATTGACGATGCCGGACATTAGAACAAAGGAAACTCAGGGCTTAAATACAGGGATGATTAACACAACTAGGAACACGTGAGAACTCAATTAAAAACCATGGAGACAAACTAGCAAAAGGAACACAGGCAAAACAGGAACAGAACACAGAAAACAAAACCAAAACAGACTACACGTGACAGATACAAAGATAGAAGTATAATTAATATTTTACACTTTTATTGAAAGTGTGTTGGCTTTCTGCATCATTTGCTGGTTTGGTAATGCTAATGAGGCAAAAAAAAAAGTCTGTAAGAAAAACAGTAACAACGGCCAGTAAACTATTAGGGATCAAGTTACCAAGTATGGAATGCATTTATAGGGAAAGAGTAATGAACAAGGGAAAAACCATTGTGAAAGACGAGAGGCACCCCCTTGCCTCTTCATTCGAACTGCTGCCATCTGGGCGACGATATTGCCTCCCTCTATTTACCAAAAATAGATCAAAATCTTAATTTGTGCCTAAAGCAATTAAGTTTTTAAACATGTAAGTTAAATAGGTAGGATACTCAGCTGGTCTGGTATCCCTAATTTAATCGGTAGTATAGTGCGGGGTATGGGGAAATATGTGAAATAAGTGTATTAGTATGTGTCTTTGTATGTTTAAAGGTTCTCTTTGTGGAGTATGATGTATGATGTATGTTGAAATGCCTACTTGATAGCCATGCAAACAAATTTTCCTTACGGGGACAAATAAAGAAGAACTTTGAACTTTAACTTTTTTCTCGCATTTTTGTGTTTACAGTGCCCCCAAAAAAATTATTCTTAAATGATGACTACTATTTTTAATGATATCATTACGAAAAGAATAATAAATAAATAATGAATTATGACTAATATTGCCTATTTATTCTCTAGATTTCTCAACTGACAGTGACTTTCAAAAGAATTAACCAAGCTGTCAGAATAGATTTTTTTTTTTTTTTGTTTAACAGCACCATAAATTTAGCCTGGCATCAAGATGTTGGGTCTGGGAACTCAGCATTGGCAGAGCTCAATTTGTTTTGCCCAAACAAAAGGGTTGTCTTTCAAATTCCCTCTGCACACCATAGGATAGCGCTACAACCAACCAGAGCGTTTTCCCACCACCGGAGCTAGTTGATAGATTGTACTTTTGCCTATCTGGTCGGAAAAACTACGAACACAACTGCCTTTTTAAGAATGACTTAAGTGCCGTTCTTTGTTCTTTTCTCAAAGAAAAGCTTAACTCCAAGTCCTCCAGAGTCGCAGCCAAAGCCGCTTCGAAAGACCGCTGTTCGCCAGCAGCAGCCATCCTTTTTTTTCAAGTAGCAGGGAACCGTTGCAACTCTGTCGTCATTATGTTAAGTCCGCCCGCCGACTCTATAGACGATGTGATTGGCCTGACTAGAGTTTGTTTTTTCCAGCTCGAAAGCCAACGGAGAGTTGCTAGACCACACTGGCTGCAAAGTAAAATTTGGAGTTTATTGAGGTAAAAGTCGTCGTTTATAGTTAGTTAATAGTGAGAATTGGACCATAATCTAAAGTGTGACCCAATTTCTATAGAACATTATTATTATTATAAAAAAAAAAAAATTACCAATCTGGTTGAAGTGTGTTTGAATCTAAGTAACAAGTATTTACAATAATTACATTCTTGTTCCCAACAGTGGAATAACAATCAATAATTGTAACTGATCATTTATTTATTTATAGTAACATGTATGTGCTCATAAGAGCAAACGTCTACTAACTGATAGCTTTCCAACAATATGGCATGAAGATCCATTTCAACTACCAATTCCTATCAAGATTACTATGATCGTTTTACATAAATTATGAAACAGAATTGAAACTGCAGTAGTTACGATTTGTTACGTCAGATAGCCTATTATCGTTCTAAAATCCACATAAAACACATTTTAACCAGCTAGGATCGGGCTACCAGCTACCAGTTGAAAAGGGTAAAATGCACAAAGTAAAATGTTGGGCTTGATGAGAGAAGGAACAAGTGGAGCTCAGAGAGAAAGAAAGAGTAAGATCGATAGATGTGAAGGACCGCAATCAAGGAGGACAGACACAAACAAACCAGGCTCTCTAACAAGGGCATGTTTTCCTCAGAATGATCCAGTCCTGACCAACGGGTCAAGGATTTGCTGATTAGCTTGATCCAATTAGCCCCTACTGGCAGATGTTGTAACTAAAACATCTGGATCCAAACAGAATCTTTTTTCCACTGTTGGCCTTTTATAAAAATAGCTGTGTAAAACTAAACCGTTAAGAGCAAAGATGATAATACAAACATATCTTTCTCCAGGTATTCTAGACCTCCCTTTTTTTTTGGCATGTTTTTAGTCAACAGATTAAAACAAGAAAATATTAAAATAATGAAACTCGAAAGCATGCATTGTACCTTGTCTGCTCATGCAATGAAACCATCCTGGTGGAATGCATTTTATTCATCTACATAATTATTATTAATGGATCTGACCTAATGTCCTCTTATGTCTTACATTTCTTTCTACTACCCACCATCAATTTTTATTATTTACACTCTTGTGCATTTTCTTAAGAATGTGTCAGGTTCAATTACTCTTTCGTAGCTTCAGCTTTGTTGTTCAATGTGGCGTTGAGACAAATACACAGACACAGATTTGTTGATGTGATGTGAATTCAATTGGAATCCCGTGAGAGAGAGAGAGAGAGAGAGAGAGAGAGAGAGAGAGAGAGAGAGAGAGAGAGAGAGAGAGAGAGGTACAGATGGGCTGAAGCTAGATTCTTTTTGGCAGTCCTGGCAGGCCCGATAACATCTTTAATATTTGATAGCAAGTTCCCACTATCTATTACACCTTCACCAATAACAGCAGAAATATATGAGCGAGCACGGCAGACAGGGGAGATTTCAACTCGAATATTTCAAACTCAAGGTGATCCCTACCCATTTCCATTCTGCTCTTCAACCCAATCTCTCCCCATCTCTGTCTATTCAATTTTCCTTCTTCCTTTTCTTTCTCTCTATTGATGTTCAGACACGACAGTCAGCAGGGAATATGGTATCTCGTGACACATAAACGTGGGGGCCCATCATATCATGAGAGACAGGCCGCAGTCTCATTTCACATGTATAGGGATAGACAGCTCATTGTTACGGTGTACGAAGCTCGTAATAGACACATAATCAAATGTAGAACGCAGGAACTTCATTAGTCTGACAGAAGTTGAGACATCTTTACTTTTGACTAATTATGATTAGACAAGGGGTACTTCACTGCTGGCAAAATGGGCTTTCCAATAAAGCTTGGCTGCCTATACAGCAAAAAGGCGAAAAAAGTTGAAATCGGTGCTACATAACTAGAGTAAACAGAGGAAAAAAAAGCTGTTGTCTTCCCTTTTGCCAAATAGGTAGGAAAACCCATAATGCACTGGGCATGTTGCCATCCAACGATACTCCTACCAGTCTGCTATGGATACGCTTACCAGAGTCAAAAAACAACTTGCTTTAATAGGAAATACCTCTTAGCAAACTTTTAGTCTTAATGGTGTTGACCATTTCAGTTCAAAGAGTAAACGTTTAGCAGCAGGGAGCGAGTTACTTTCGGTTTCCAGTAAAGGATCCAACACGTACAGGTAAGAAAGTTGTTGCCAAAGTGTTCCATTTTTACTATAATTCTGTTTAAAGAGTAGACAAAGTACGATACAATTTATAGTAATAAACCTACTCTCACAATAACTGTTTTGTTAATAACCCTCTGTTGATTAACTGTTCATGGGCGGAGATACAAAAAAGTATTATCTGTAGTTTTTTTTTTTTTTTTTAAGAAAATGAGTAATCCGACAATATCAATATCAATCTATGAATTGGACTTGTCAGTTAAATTCTGAATGGCACACAACACTATGTTTACTTTATTAATAATAGAAAATAAATTGTATTTAGGCAAGAAGCAACCAATGTGGACAACAAATTGTCAAATTAATCAACCTGTTTATCAGAAATCTATTATCGGCTAAATCCATTCATTACAGTTATGAGGAAATAAACAGTTTGTGTGAAACCCTTAATTCTAAGGCAAAACAAGAGTTGAACAAACAGCCTATTAGCTCCTTCCAAATAGAGATTCAGCCTGGGTGTATATTACAGCCGTTTTAGGCGTGCGCTTTATTTGAAATGCAGCATGCAATGTTTAATAACTTTCAAACTGTAGAGCCCGTTCCTTTATAACATAGCCAAAGGTCGGTGTATTTTTGCTTTATACATTTTAGACTTATTCTCAAATTCATATTGTGTTAGGGGGGCGGGATTATTACGCAATTTTAATCGGACAATTTGACCGGAGAGAGATTTTAATTTTGACATTCATTTTTTTCCCGGCCAATGTCCGGTAATTACCGGACAACGGAAACCCTGATATCGACCCTGGCAAAAAGTGGTGGGGACATGTCCCACCCGCAAATTACACCTATGCCTATGGTTATAACTGACATTTGAAACACTGTAAATGCGTCTGCCAAATGAATAAATGTAACATAAGAATAGACTGATATGTCCCACATTGGAGTGTTAATATATTTTGATGGGTTGTACTTTTCCGCAGCTTTGCAGTGAATGTAGTAGCCATAGACTGTAAAAAGTAGCCTAGTCTGCCAGTCGATCTTGTAACGTTACAGATAGCTGAGGCTGCTTGGCCGAAGAGGCGCGTCCACCGGCCGGCTCAGTCTCACACAAAGCCCACCCTTTTACCCATATATGGATTGGCCAGAAGGTGGGTGGGGTTAGGATTTCCCAAGATTTTCAAACGATCTCCCATACCGCCCCCCCCCCCCCCCCCCCCCATAAACGGCCTCAAAAAAACGTTATTCAGAAAGTCTATGGGTGACGTCAAAGACGCTTTGTCCATTTTTTTTTTACAGTCTATGATAATAACCACATACAGTTTTTAGAATGGTATGAGGATTTGCATTTTTGGATGAACTATTCCTGTATCTTTTTGCTTACCCAAGACTATCCTTGAAAAATGACACCAGCTGGATTTGAGAAGCAGCAAAATGAATGAAAGGAGGTATATGAGAGCACAAAACAGAAACAGCAGAAAAGCTAAGCTAGGGTCAGCAGGAAGTGCAAAGGAAAGGCAGAAATAAAGACAAAAGAAAAACACAATGCAGCCAAGTACACATAAACAGAGAGAATTTAATTACGGGCAACTGCTAAGGGGTCGAATGGAAGATAGCCGGAATGGTCTCAAAATATAACAAATGCAAGAATTGAGCTTTAAATGATCTCTCTTGTTGGCTCAGTTTTAGTAAACTAGCCTTAATGTGGCACCCACTGGGACTGTGGCACAGCTCTGGTTTTACCATTGATCAGGACAGTCTGCAATCTTCCAGTCCCAAAGTGTGATTTAGTGTGCTGACACCCCGTCGTGTGAAACCTACGCTGAGAAAGAGAAAGCTCATCACCTCATCAAATGCACAAACTATTATGGCAGTCGTTCAGCCACTGGTTCTAAATTACAGTCTGCATTCAAACTCTTTCACTGTTAATGACAAAAGACAAAACCTCTGTGCTGTTATTAGAGTAACAGTGTTTTACAGTGTATCATTAGCGATACACAAGGAGGTCTATAACACCTAAAGAAAGCTATCTGTTAACATTCCCATTCCCTGTTATTTTAAATTGTCATCTAACACATAGCGGAATAGTCAAATAAACATTTTCAGCTAGCTTTGGTGAGCTGACTGCCTTTGCATACCTCAAGTAGAGTAGCCTGCTAGATTAGCATACCGCTAACTGAGTATCCCTGCAACAACTATAAACAAAAATGCTATTCTAATTCTCTTGAAGAAGATAATCACTAAAAAACGTAATGTTTTTGAATGGGCATTACAAAATCATTGGCTATTAAAACAAAAAAACATGCAGAGACATTAGCAACAATCGTAAGTTGTGGTGTTGCTTTTAAAGGAGTCATAATGCAGTATTAACTTTGATACCCACGCTCTATTATAGTCATTTCATGCCCTTCTAAAAAAGAAAAATTGGAAAAAAATAAACACAGAGCTCGTTTGACCCTTATTTCTGAATGCATTATTGTCTCGCGAGATCTGATGCGAGGTTTTGGCTGTCGTGGACGGTCATTTTAATAATGCAAATGAGGGGCGCGTTGATTGGTGGCAGGAAGGAGGGGGCTTGACACCGCAGGTAACTTCAGCATATCATTCCAAATAGAGATCATGGCCGCGACCTACGGGATTCAACCGTATATGTTTGAGCCAGACTCTGAACCAGAGCTGGAAAGGGAAGATGAACAACAGTCAATGGAAGGACGTCTAGATCAACATGTCTCTGAATGGTAAAGATAATTTTTTTGACTGAGACATACATTAACATCAGTAACGAGCTAAAACGTTTTTTTGCTATTTTCTCCCACATAAGTTTAGCTTTAATTTAATGTAGATTACATTAACAGAGATGTAGTCTACTTTATTTTCAGCTTACAGTGGTTATAGAGATTAACGTTTGCTATAATGTGTTGTTTTTGCCTTTTTTGACGTGGTTTTTTAGATATTTAATCATTTTCATCTACAGACATGTAACGTTATGTTTTTCTTTATGTTTATTATTTCTTGACTGTTTTTTAAATTTATCTATCCTTATCTATTATATAAAAAAGTGGAAAGATGTGGCTAGCATTCGTAGAGTCCATTCCCCGTGTTTACATCACATACATTAACCGCATTAGTAGTTAGCTGCTGTTTGTTACACAAAATATAGTAATAAAAACACAGTTTTACCGTTTCAAATTCAGGCAAGTCCCTGATTGTTGGAATGGCACCTTTTTCCAAACGTAGCTTCGATGCCAACTTCGCCTGATATTGCCCCAAATTTGTAAAAGATTCTTTTGTGAAATGTTTAGCGCAGACACCTAACGTTGAGCAAGTTGAGATGGTTGTTGGAACAGCGTCATTAAAAATAAATTTCATCCACTTGTCCCGTGTAGTTTGGTCAGTTTTGGGTAAATAAAAAACATTAGAATGTGGATTATGACAGTCAACCACAGAGCAACTCACGTGTGCACTACGTTTCTGCATCTTTCTTGACTGAATATGATGGGGAGAGGGGCAGGGCGGGCCTCCTCTGCGGTGTCCATATATGGTATATCCGGCCCTGTCTTGACGTCAAGTCGGGGGAGAAATTGAAATCTCGTATTTGAGTGCGCGTGCACGTTGGCTAGTTTAAGAACCCTGGGGTAAACAAACGCTTCACTTTTGAATATCGGCATCCCGGCCAATGTATAATCGTTAGTCAATCATAACATACATTGATTCTCATGGAAAAGTGAAAATTGCACATTATGACTCCTTTAAGAGAAAAAAAAGTAGGAATGCACCTAAACAAACTTTTTACCAAATCTGAAATTTAAGTTTTCATTCTGTATTTGAGTTTGGGTAATTGGGCAAGTCAGTAAACTGTTCAGAGTGTTGTGTTCTCAGGTGATAATTTAAGCCAGTCATTGTAAAGATTTTTGGCAACAAGCCACCTCCCTATTTCAGACATTTTAAATATCAATACTCTAGCATAATTTTTTGGGGGGAAATCACATTTCCTTAATTTTAGCTTATCCACGTTATGTGCACAAAATAGAGAGTGAAATCCGAAATCACCCCCTACCCCAAATCACTATTCCCAACGTTATTCCAAAAACACAGTTCACTTGAAGGAGTGAATGAAAATGAGTGAGCGAATACGGACAGCCGTTGAGTGTACATCACTTGTACACTCGTTATTGCAGTGCAATGTGAGATAGAATGAGTGCACTCGATAGTGTTCACTATGGATACGGACACCACTACAAATAAGGGTATAGGTGGCGATTTCGGATTTAGCCACTGTTTTGGTCAATGATTTCAGCTCTCCAAAACTATTTTAGCCGAGACCAAAAATTACATTTTTCCGTTTCATCTGTTGAATGTTTTTGGTTGCCACAATTTTAGTGCATCACTAAAAAGGTAAAGGTAAAACAAATTATTAGCGACATGTATGTTGCTTACAGAAATGTATTGCGTAGTCATACACAGCTTCTTTTAAAAGCCGTCAATGAAGATGCTTTATGAACCGCATCCTACCATCCAATACCAAGGGTATAGCTAGCCAGCTGAATTCCTTGGTTTATGGTGAAAAATAGGTTTTCTTCATGTGCACTCAGCAAAATTCGAAGCGACACCAAATCGACCATGCAGGCACACACAAACACAACAAATTGCCCCTATTGTCATGTCCCCTCCACCTTCACATCTTGTTGACTGGCGGGAGGACTATTATTTACACATGAAGGCCACATCTTTTCACTGGCATGTGAAAGTTAATTAGGTTGGAGAGATTGACAGTTCATGATAAAGCAAACACTACTCAACTTAATTGCTTTCTGACAGCTGCGCAGAGTTTGCAGAAAGGAGAAATTGAATTTATGGCTGAAGCCCCCTGCGTCTGTTCAATTGTAGACCGACCATTGACACCGATCGATCGGCTAGGGGGACGTGAATGAGCTGTCATTTCGTAAGCAATGATGGTAGATTGTGTCTCATACGTAATGGTACAGTAAGGAAATTAGGTTACTAGTTGACTAAGACGTGTCAACACTATTGACTTGGTCTAAATTGTGGGCTTGTCCAAGCCCTACAGCACTAACCTAAATTCATGCCGAGATCAATGCTAATTAAACAGTGCAAAAGGCATGACTAATAAGTCAGTAGCTCCATCACTGGTTGTGTAATGCCTTTTTGTGAGGATAATCGACGTCTGTGTATGCTACTGTTGGTCGAGCTCTGATATAATATCTTTGTGTCAAAGCAACTTTAAGGGCACATAGTCAAAAACCAGTTTACAAGGTCTTCCATTGAGATTGCAACATTTGTGGCTTACTCTACAGTTTCAAGGCAAACATGACGACATTTCTGAAATGTTTTAGAACATGATAGCTGGTTTCTAGCTGGTTTAAACTGTACATTAGCTTGTTGACCAGCCACCATGTTAAAAACAAAACAAAAAAACATTTTGACCATCTTAAACTGGTATGACTATCTGGTATATTGTAGCCTGGGTTTCCCCATACTGCCTTGCCTCAGCGCGATTTTATTCACGCTGCTAGGTAGTCTGGATACCATGGACCAAATTTTCGCCTCATCTAGGGAACCAATCACAGAACGGGGAGGGAGAAGCAAGACGATGACGATGTCTATGCGACACACCGAAGCAGTTTGTTTATACCTATGGATCCAACATGGCAGCAGACGCGAAGTTACCTTTCGATGCAGCCTTACGGCCGTTTCACACAGCAAGCGTGAGCGGCACATGAACAGTGACTTACATCGTCACTGCAGCTGCAGACGTGCGAGAGTATTCACACTGGAAGCGTTTGTACAGTGTCACAGCAGCGGCTCCAAAGCAACATATATAAGCGAGCAATTCTTTAAAAAGACAACTATACATTTGTTTTTAGAAGTTGGTCATTTATAGCATTGATAGTCGTGAAAGTTTGTAATGGGGAGGTGTACAACATTCACATATAAATGTTAAACAACAAAACAACCCAGAAAATGGCTCCAATCTATTAGTTTCAGTCATACTTTCGATATGTTTACAAGACTGCAACTCCGTGGATAAAAAACAAAACACACAAATAAACCACACACTAGGGTTTGATTTGGGTTGTGCTAGGCTATGTAGCTGTCTGTGTGTTACATAAACTAAAAGAACGTTTATATATAATATTTTCTGGCTAGTTTACTTTAGTTTTTTTTTATATAATACACAACTTTCACCCAAACAGAATAATTAAAAACAAGTTTTTACCGGGTAGCCTTAATCTTCTATAAATATTCTTTATTTTCTTTTATTTGCCTACTCAAGTTCTTGTTAAAACTCACTAGACATGCTTATTCTGTGCATTTTGGGCAATTTTGTGTGAAATCATATTTATTTTTGTCCATCAAAAGTGTGCTTTCACTTTAATTGAGCGTGAGCAGTGCAGCAACAACAGATTTGACGCCAAAACCCCCGCTTCACTGCTGCTCAAGCGCCGCTCCCGGTGTGAATGCACTCATTGATTAACATGCACGCCGGAAGAAATACGCGCCGCTCACGCATGCGTTGTGAAACGGCCGTTAGATACACGCCATCGTGTACACATAAATATCTGACCCATCGTCTTCTTTCTCGTCTAATTTCTGTCGCTCTACATATGTCATCTGGTATAATTGAAACGATTGGCTATGAGCTACGTACAGCCGCATTTGATAAGCACCTTAGCACCCAATAAACGGCTCTGGGCATTCGTAAACCACGCCTCAAATACGAGAAAATTAACGTGGTTCCCAGACCCAAGTTTCAATGAGACTTGGGTATGACGTTAGCCAGGCTAGGTATATTGCTGGTTCAAGATGGTTTGCTAGTTTGCACTAGCTAATGACTAGGGCTGGGTATCGTAACAAAATGTTCGATACCGATACCGATACCGATACCGATACCTTGACTTCGATACCGGTTCCTGAACGATACTTTTTTCGATACCAATTTTGTTTAACAATATAACATTACCTAATTTTTATTTTTTTTTGTTCAGTTTGTTGACTTTTTTACACTCATATTTTGAGTATGTAAAAAAGCACCAATGCTGAAGTTTTCTATGTTTCCTAATCATTTAACAACATGTATTCTTTACTTCAATGAGCTCATTGTTTCTTCCTTAACTTAATGCATTGTTTAACAATGAAATTGAATGAAAATTAATAGAAATGCATTACACTGTCACCTCTGATAACAGATCACTCTAAATTGTAATTTAGACACATTCATTTTCTGTAAAGCTGCTTTGAAACGATATGTATTGTGAAAAATGCTATACAAATAAATGTGAATTAAATTAAATATAGGCTACTGGGGGGCGGGATATATGCCTCGCGCTCCGCACACATCAAGCTTGCCGCAAAGCACTGGCAAAAGTAGCCTAATGATTATGGATGTGTCGGGAAACAACAGCAAGGAGATATTTTAATTGTTTATTAATGAACAAGTGTTTACTAATGGTGTGTTCACTGTTCACACCGAACGCGAATTTAATTATTTGCGCTAGTAGATTAGATACAAAGTCAAAGACGGGGATAGACGCATCATTCGCGCCGGGCGTCGCGAATGATGCGAATTGGGCGACGCGTTCGAGCGGAAGATTGAAGCGTCTCACTAGACGCGATAGACGCCTATTTGACGCTCTATTCGCGTTCGGTGTGCTTTGTATGACACACCGCTTTGCCTTATCAGATTTACCGTGTTACCGGTCTTGGCAGCAATTATCTTGTCGAAAATATTGCATCGCGTGCTTCTGGCAAACACACACACACACACACACACACTACAGCCTCACATGCGACAAGCCAAGTCTCTGGGCAGCCGCGTAAACTAGTGTTTTTCCTCCACAGCCAATCATGCTGCATGCATGTTTCACTGACGTTGACGAGATTAACCACTTAGGTACCGAAATTTGGTACCGAAAAACAAGACATGTTTCGATACTCGGTAGTACCGAGGCAATTCGGTCGGTACCTAAAAAGTACCGAACTCGGTACCCAGCCCTACTAATGACCAGCTTTAACCAACTAACTAATGACCATCAAAGACTAAGCTAATGAGCAGTTTGTACCAACTAATGAGAATCTTAGACTTAGACCAATAGATGACTAACTCAGGGTACGTTTACACGACAACGATATGGTTAAAACGGAAACGTTTTTCCTTTGAGTTTTCCGCCCACACACCACACCATTGTCAAAACGATCCCCATTCACACGAATCCGCGAAAACGGCTAAAAACCCTGGATTCTGCTGCCAGGCCATTAGATGGCGATGAAATACTATAGACTGAACACATAATACGCATGTGCATGACGTCATCGTCTTCAGAGATTCGTGTTTTTTTTGTTTACACAGAGACCGTTTTCAAAAACTTCGCATTTTTTTTGCAGGCACCCAAAACGCTGTTGTCGTGTAAATGAACAGCCAAAACACATACAAAGATTTACGTTTTTAGTTGAAAATGGTGTGGTGTAAACAGCCCCTTAGACCAACTAACAACCAGTTTAGACTAGCTAATAAGCTGTTTGTACCAATTAATGATCATCTTAGACCTCATTTGGACAACTTGGACCTACTAATGACTCTCTTGGACCAGATAATGACTAGTTTAGATCAGCTAATGACTAGTTTGTACCATATAATGAGCATCTTAGACCAACTGAAGACCAAATTATATTTTCTAATGACTCTCCTGGAATAGCTAATGACCATCTTGGGCCAGCTGATAATAAATAGCTTTGACTAGCTAGGACCAGCTTCAGTTTCCAGTAGGATTACCATGCTACTTTGATACCATGGTATTTACACAAATTCTTAAAAGTAGCTTTGGAGAGTACCTTTACCATTACCCTCATCTAGTGAAAATTAAGCATTACTTAAGCAAATTAAGTAAATTAAGCATTTAAACACATCCATAAATATACTGCATGCGACATCAATCAATGTCAGAAAGAAAGAATAACTTACAAACATCCTAGTTTGTGTAACCAACCAGAAAAGACGTCACTAAAACATAATGTTGCTAACCTGGTACTCATTTGGCCAGAAAGTGCTGACTGCCAGTTCCACCTGGTGCCACTGTCGTCCACGTGAGCCAGAGACATTCCATACGGGAATGCCAAGCGGCCCACCGTTGACCCGCACATAAACCCGCAGCGCCCCCGGGCTGTGGCCGTCTCTGCTGTACAGGAAGTAGCTGAACTGCACGCAGTGCGTGTCGTTTTCGCTTAGAGTCTGCAGCAGAAGCTGTGCCCTCTGCCCCGCTGCATGCTGGGAGGAGTTGACCATCATGTAGGAGCCTTGAGGAGGAAGACAACACAGCAAGAAGGAAGAATCAGCCAAAGGTCAGAGCCATCACATACAAACATACACACTCAAATATCAACTATTAAAAGAAATAGTCCTAAATTTAATATGGTTTCACACACAAAGCCATCATATCATTTGACAAGGCATGGAATATAGCGCACGGGTCATACGAACCTGTTTTATGATACATTTATGTTGCTTTTTATCCTTTGTGGAGGTTAACATCCAATGTATGCTCTCGTTATATGGGAAATAATGCTTATTTCATGTGCAATAAAGACGGAAAAAAAGTCATACGGGTTTGGACTGACATGAGGGTAAGTAAATTATGACAGATTTTATTTTTACCTATTTGTTTAACATAGTCACTTTGTGTTTCGGTCATAAAATATAGTATAAAACAGAAATCTGAAAGCAAGAACATTAAATATTTTCTCTGTATAAGAAAACAATTCATATCTTTGTGTGGCAACAAACATTTGTGGAGAGCTTTAGTGCATATTAGAGTGTGCCCGCTTAAAGAAACAGGCACATATACACTAAGCTCAGAGAGAATAAAAGAAATTGAGGGGGAAATAAATATCCAGCTTCTCTGCGGAGCATATCTGCTGTATTACAGCCTACTCAGAAACTTCTGTGTAGTTTTCCCATTCCTACTTTTCAAAAGCTCTTGTTTGTCTATTTGTCTCTTTCCGCAGACTATCTCTCCCTTCAGTGAGTTCACAAAGGATGACAATTTTGGCATTACTCTCTCAATACAGAGCACAGAGAGAGAGACAACACACAGCACGGAATACTAAAATGTCTTTCATGCTCTTTTTAGCCTCGAGGCTCTCTGTCTCTGCGGAGTGTGACAAATGCAAAATTTCTCTGTACAAAGACAGAAATGTGTGAGGTGTTGGTATAGCAACAGGCACAAATACTCAAAACAGGCATATACATACTGTATATGACTCTTCAATTAGGGGAACTTTTCTGTTCCCTGGATTTAAGGGAAAAAAAATATAGATATTCTAAAAAATATATATATATATTCTAATGAAAATAAAACATTTTTTAACAATCATTCTAGCTTTCAAGGATATATTATACATTTTTTTTAACAGTTTATTCTATGAACAAATATATACACTACCATTCAAAAATTTGGGTCGGTAAGATTTATTTTTTTAAAAGAAATGTACTACTTTTATGCAGCAATGATGCATTAAATTGATTTCTACCTTTCTACCTCATTCTTCCTTTATAATGTTGCAAAAGATTTATATTTTAAATGAATGCTGTTTTCTTGATACTTTATCAAATAATCCTAAAAAAAACCTGCATCACTGTTTAAAATATCAAGCAGCACAACTTTTTTCAACTTCAATAAATAATAATAATTTCTGAAAGTGACACTGAAGACTGGAGTCATGGCTGCTAAAAATACAGCTTTGAAAAAAAAAGCTTAAAATTATTATTATTACTTTAAGTTGCCATATTTTTATTATTATTTTATGTTGCCATAATATTTCACAATATTATTTTCATCAAATAAATGCAGCCTTGATGAGCATCAGAAACAAATTCTTAGACCCCAAACTTTTAAATGGTAGTGTATAGAGTTTACTCAATATATATATATATTTTTTTTACATAATACCAATATTCCTGTCATTACCATCACACCAGACATTTGAATACTACAGAAAAGAGGATCGGCGAGCACACTGAAAGTTTGAAGATTTCTTTTTTATAGAATGACCAAAGAGCTTTGAGCAAAGAGCAAAGTAGCTTGAAGCAGCTTGCGAGAGCTAAATTTGTCCGATAATATTTCTCCGACAATATTTCTCCAACATTTTCCCCAAAACATGAAAAATTATCCTTAACATCATACACAATATATATAAAAAAATCCACACACATGAACATATACATGTATGTCTACTTCAAGATAAAAAATGTATATTTTTTTAATATATTGATATTCTGACATTCTGTGAATGTCAGATAATGATAACGAATATTGATAATGAATGGTATCGTGTCGCTTGGTCGCGTGTAGTGTGAATGCAGCTACATTCAGCTGCGTTCACACTACACGCGACCAAGCGACACGATACCATTCATTATCTTTTTTTTTTTTTTTTACTTCGGTGTCTTCTGTGTTTTTTTATTTTTTTTTATTGAGTATTTATACATTACAGCAAATAGAAAGAAAATATAATGGAAATTAAAAATAATAATACAAATAATGAAAAAAAAAGACAGGTATGAGATCATGAAATAAATAACATAAAAGCTTCACATAAAGACCTGGTACGTATAGCTTTACTGTTTTTTAACCCAAGTAGTAACTCACAATAACTTTTCATTTCTATCTGAAATAAAAAAAAATTGGGTTTTCCTTTAGCCCATTTTTGTTTGTGTATATGATATTTCCCCATAATCAAACAGAGATTAACAAGAAAGGCCACATTTGGTGGTAAACTTTGTCTATTAAAATAAAAAAGGACATCTTTTTCAGAAAATAAAACTTTCATTCCTAACCATTTACAAAGAAAACATTCCATATCCACCCAAAACATTTTGCTATAAATGCAATTAAAAAATAAGTGGACAACATTTTCTTTCTCCGTCCCACAGAAATCACATATAACATCTACATCAGT
Organism: Tiaroga cobitis; assembly: GCA_030578255.1. Taxonomy (NCBI): domain Eukaryota; kingdom Metazoa; phylum Chordata; class Actinopteri; order Cypriniformes; family Leuciscidae; genus Tiaroga; species Tiaroga cobitis. The sequence continues at coordinate 36,290,220 of CM060606.1, forward strand.
ACGAAATCTTAGAAAAAGAGTTTTTACTGGGTACACCAGAAGAAGTATTTTAAAATGTACTTCTCTCACCTTTTTGGGCAGCAACCACGCATATTTCCAGTCAATGCAATCAACTTTAGAATACCAGTATGTTTTAGAAGATATTGGGCTGTATTCAGTAAGTAACTTCCTAATAAAGTAATTATTCCATTTTCTATCAGTAATAGTAACTCCATTAATTACAACATCAGGTCTAAGACTCACAGTCTCCTTATTCACATTTCCTTTAAACAGACACTTTAAACCTGATGGTATAGCATCGAACACTATACAATATTCTTTTGGGGTTACTGGAATATTATACCTTTGAAGAAATTCTACATAGGTATACAGGTGCCCATTTTCATTAAATAACTCTGACAAAAATGATGCCATTATCAACCAATTTTTGAAAAAACAAAGTTTTATGCTTAAACGTTATATACCTGTTATTCCAAATTATACATTTGTTTGGCGAAAAATTGTGTTTATAGATAAGCATCCATGAGAAAAGCACCTGCCTGTGAAAGTTACTTAATTTAATGGGAATCTTACTGATTTCAAAGTTGCATTGCAACAGAAAAGCTAACCCACCCATCTTTTCAAAAATTAGATTAGGAATTAAATACCAAATTTTATTTTTGTATTGAAAGTAAGTAATGCTTGATCCATCTATTTTTTTTTTAATTGAATTTGAGGTGCTGAAGTCAAGCACATTTAGACCTCCATCACCAAACGAATTAGTTAAGGATACCATTCATTATCAATGGTGAGCGGGCGACTTCCGGCGACACGCGCGACAGCGACCGTTGGCGACCGGTGGGGCGTGTCCAGCGACGCGGCAAAGTTGAGAAATGTTTAACTTTATGCAAATGAAGAGCGATTTTCGCGAGCGACAACCAATAGGAGTGAAGTCAGTGGAGTGTGTCACTCTTCAGTGCCGAGTCTGACCGAGGCAAGTTGAACAAGAAGCTCATTTTAGCCGTCAGAAACTATAACCCCTATCCTATAACTTATGATATATCTCCGTGTACAAACAGTGGTGTTCACTGTACTGACTCCATGACAGAATGGTTTCGGGAACCAGATAGACCGGTATTTGCCCGTTCGCTGCAGTTAAATAGCCGCGATGGCAAAGAGCACTCACTGTTTCTCGTTCATCTTTAATATTATGCATTTTATGTACTGATTCCATTTATATTTAGACTTTTCCTTCCAAAATATTTGTTTGTAGCGGCAGTAAAACGTGTTTGTTGTCTAGAATAGAGTAACATCCGTGAATGTCACTCACAGACATTACTAGACAACCAGTTAGTGGGAACGCCCTCCAGCGCAGCCACTGGCGACCTGCAGCGACAAAGGCCCTGTCCCAAATGGCGCACTTCATGCGGACTTTCGGTCTCGTGGACTTAAATTGCGCGTGCTCGCCGAGTCTACGAGTTCATAGGCCGTCCCATTTAGCATTTTAACGCTCTGAAGTGTGCTCAGCAGCGCCCCCTTTGTACCCTTGAAGCGGTCTTCCGCGAAGCCCGCATAGATGCAGGCTCCACCTTTACTGTCTATGGGCTCCACGCACTTTAACTACCCAGGAATCCTTGCGAAAGGCCAATCAGACTACGGATGGGAGGAGATTTTGCTCACGGACAATTGTTAACATGGCTGAGAAAAAAATATTTAAGTGTAATTATATCATTACGGTTTTTATGACAAGTTTATACAAACATTATGATCATCGACCAGTGGTTGATGTCTCAAACATAGGCTAATAATAGCAAGCTGAATAATACGATCGAATTATGATTAATTAAATAAATAGAACAGAATATCAGGGCTTTACTGAGTCATATGTAAACACAACAACAACAGGCAGCATATTTCCCCGAACCTGTAGCTCCTGTCCATAACAACAATCAGACCGTCTTCCTGTTTCCGGCATGACGATCGAGTCTGTCCCAAAAATACCTCTCAATGCGCCCTCGCGGACTCCCGCTAAGGGCCCTATAGGCAGAGACTATTTATATAGAGACATGCCACTTCCTCAATCCTTAATACAACTATATAGGGAAAACCCGTAACGGCAAAGATGGCGGTTGTATGCACATGCCCCGCCCCTCCCGCTGGAAAGCCAATCGTCTGCTTTTAACAGTCAAGCCGGAAAACATTTAAGCCTATCGTCTGGCTCCACCGACGCATGCGCACAGTTGAGGTTTGCGACAGTGGAAAATATGTTACTGTTTGAAAAGGCGGCAGATTTGATATGTGTTAGTTGTGTAAATATCAGCCATCCCAAGTCTCCCGGAAGTTCCGGGAGTCTCCCGCAGATTGATAGCGGCTCCCTGATGACCGCAAATTAGTTCAAATCTCCCGGAATCTAGAGCGAGCGAGCAGTTGCGCGCGCATGACAGAGAGCGAGAGAACCCTTGCGCATGCGCAGTAAAAGTATAACCTGTGGGGGAAAGGGCGTTTTAAACCTTATTTTGGGGCAAAGTCATCAAACTTTTTCAGCGATTTTTATCATATTTTATTAGTGTTTGTATACATGCAGTTTTTATGTCCCGGTGACCAGTGAAAGTGCAGTTCTGAGTCTCTGCCCATTCATTTAGATCGGAGTCTGGTCTTGTTAGTCCGAAATAGCTGCCCGGAGGCATTGCCAAGATGGCGGCCGAGTGGCATGACTTGCCTAAAAGGACTTTGCTATAGGTCTGCACTACATGACGTCACCGAAGTGTGGACTCTGAGGAAGTCCACAAGTCCGGAGTGTGCCATTTGGGCCAGGGCCAAAGTCGCGTGTAGTGTGAACGCAGCTGTCGCTCGCGCGCACTGGGGCTCATGGAGGCACGTGATCAGACAGTGCTTTACGGAACGCTAGATTGGCTTTGCAAAAAAAAAAAAAAAGCTTTGATACGGAGCGGTCTGTGAACGCAATGATGCATTTTAAATATCGTTTGATCACGCGAATTTGATCGTGGGAAGCCAAAATCGTGATCGAGATTAAAATTCGATTAATTGTGCAGCCCTATGTAATGTTTTAACATGAAAGATTTAAAGAAGTTTAAAGTCTCAAGATTTGATATAGTCAAACGTCCTTATTTGAGAACAATCTCACATTCAAGTACATTCGGCCAGCTTGTTGTTATTAATCAGAGAACAGTGGGACGTTGGGGTCAGGAGCTCCATTTGCAAATTGAGGCTGAGTGAATAATTACATATGAACTATTCATACTGTATACATACACACGAGGAAGAACTTCTAACCATTGTTTTCTGTCCTCCCTAATCAGACATGCCACCCTTCAAGTGTTTGTCTGCTTACCGACAAAATGCCCCTGCGTCTAGAAGACAACCGTCACTCCATCCCAAGGTCTTTGTGTTGATTCACATGAAAAATACGAGACCAGACTGTCCTTGTTGCTTTGGTATCAAACGAGTTTTTATATGGTCTGACAGCAAAAAAAACCTTGATTAAAAGAAAACCTCATTTTCCTAAGCTGAAGGTTAACGGCTATGAATTACAGCACCTAGCAAAGAAAGAAAGTTGAAATGACAGGTAGAAATCAGCTAGTCAGTGGGCAAAAGCTGGCATTGTGTTGGGGACACTTTCATCTATCATGTACTGAATATAACAGCTTATTAAATATATAGGCCGCAAAAAGTATTTGAAAGTAAGCCTCACATAAAAATGTATGAATGTCATTGTATTAAATTAAACATCAAATCAGATGGCATTTATTTTAAATGGTAAGCACATTTCAAGCAGAATTTAAGCTAGGCGCTCTACAAAGCACCTAGGACATCCCTTGATTTATGTATGTCTGGGTGTACATGTGTGTGAAAAGCCCTGCTCTCTCAAGGCATTCTGGTTAATTAGATTTCTCAAGGCTTCTTCATATTGCACTCTAGAGACATCTGAAGAGCACATCACAAGGAAGAAACGAAGGATGGAAAAGGAGGGAACACCGCTAAATCTACAGATAAAGAGTGATTTAGCTGTATTAAACATGTACCTCAACCCACAGAGGAGCTGTTGAGAGTCACTGTAAGCAAGGAATTATGACGTTCATGAGGTACTGTTGATTTTCTCAAGCCCATGAACGTAAAGCTGTTGACTTTGATGAAATGGCTAATTAAAGCTCTCAATACTGATGTAGCTAAATTGCTGCCAGATTAATAAATTAGATGGACAGATATATAGACAAATTGATATATTAAGGATGCACAATAAATCAAATAGCAAAATATATAAGCATATATAAGTCCAACACTAGAAAAAAATAGTATTAGAGCTTTTTATCTAGTATAGTATACCATATTTTATTAGTGCTGGGCAACGATTAATCGCAATTAATTGCATCCAAAATAAAATGTTGTGTTTACATAATATGTGTGTGTGTGTACTGTGTATAATTATTTTGTATATATAAATACAGACACATGCATGTATATATTTAAGAAAAATGTGTTATATATACAATATTTATATAGAATATAAATGATTTTTAAATATATACATGCATATGTGTATTTATATATACAAAATAATTATACACAGTGCACACACATATTATGTAAAAAACAAACGTTTCTTTTGGATGCGATTAATCGCGATCAATCGTTGCCCAGCACTTCTTTTTATATGCCATCGTTCTATTGTGAATATAAATATTTTGACAGCTGGTATCGCATATTAAATAGAGGGGTGAAGGACGTCAGACCCCGGAAGTCTAATTCGCACTGGGTCCTTTGATGTTTTCCTATGGGATTTTATAATGGAGTTTATAAATTTATGAGTAAAATAAAGCCATGTGGTTAACATAACTTGACGATTATTTGACGTTTTGTTCTACAACGTACACTGCAGTGCACACACTCACACCCCAAACTGCCTTATCTAGTTACTTCTTAAAAATGTACGTTTTCAAAAACGAGTCTCCGTGCAACAAGCATTTATTTAAATAAATGATTAATGACTCGCTCATAAAGACATTTACTTGCTGCCACCTACTAACATAACAATGCCCACCACCACTAATACCCAGATTGTGAATATCATTTCTGGCTATCATAATCTTCTAAAACATTTCTGCATCTATTTAGGTGCAACCAAAACAGAAATGTACATGAATACATTTATAGATAATGTAATATATTGAGAGATGTACTGTTTGATCAGACAGAACCAGACAGCCAAATAGATGTATTCATATTGCTTTATTAGTGCAACCATCACATTCAAAAAAAGCTTCCACTAAAACAGTGGAAAACACATGGCGACATTTGAGAGCACACTCCAGAACTCTATCAAGGAGCCGCTGATTGAATTCACAGCGGAGAGTCTGTGCTTGGTCATATCATATTGAATCTGAACCCAAACAACAGAGCTGACCATATATCTCAGCCAGAGGCCCCAGAACCCATCTGAGTACGCTGGCGCCCTGTCCCTCTCTTTCTCACAGGTGGCAGTGGGGCAAAGCACAATATATTGGTGCTGGCATTTTGTTTCTCGCCATCATCTTCTCCTGCATGAGATCAGAATCCAATCTTTCAGAGCCAGCCTAAAACCTCAGAAAGCCAGCATGGCTGCTACAATTTCTCCCAGAGGACTAAAATGTTGATTATTCAATATTTAATTTTGCTTAAACCGTGAGCATTAAGGGAATTGTTTCAGGATAATTACAAGCTTTATCGACAGTGGCACACAGAAAATTATTTTGGCTTGTCCCTCAGTTTGTAAAAACAAAAACAAAAATATGTAAGGGGCTTTCAAGAGTACCAGAGGAATAAAGAAGAAATGTGAAGCTAGTATTTTGGCTCTGCCATTTGGAAATGGTGCGATCATAAATGTATATGTTTATGTATATCCCAGTGCTATACAATTGTACACTGTATATATCACTCACAGGCAAAACATGTACTGTAATAATTTTTTTTTAAATCCCAATTTACATGTTATTTTGTTGTTTCCCAAAAAAATCTGTCTGACTTTTAAATGACTGTCAAGGCAAAAATATGCTTTTTGTTCCCAGAATTGTGTATTTACAGCCTCTATCAGCAGCCTCTAACCTCCTGTATGGTTTCATTAGAGATCCATAACTGCGTGCAACACAGTGATTCATTAGTTCAGTGAAAACACATATAATTTAAAAACTGTACATTTTTAGAAAACTTTGATAACAACAGGTCTTATAAATGCCTTATGATTAGGTTTTTTTCCTCACTTTGAGTCTATTACTGTTGAGTTAATTCGTCCAAAAACTCGATCCTGTTAACTGTCAATATCCGGTGTTAAAATAAAGGTGTCGACCGAGGCTGAACACACAAGAAAAAGCTCATTCGAGCTGAGATAATTTGATTTATAAAATGATTACTGTTCGAAATGTTCAGTGTGTCTGTAATTAAGTAAACTGATTCGGTCTTATCGCTCGAAAAGAAAATGTTTCTGGTGATTGTTCAAAGGTTAATTGGGTTACAAAGCTACTCTCAAGAGCAGTCAATAAAATACTCTTGTAAAGACGATTCCACGGTTCACAGTAATTTGTGGCATTCATAAAACATTTCCACTGCGTTTCAACTAAGTCTAGGGAAACGTAAGCAGTAATGGATCAAGCTCCTCGTTGTATAAGAGATAGACATCATATATCATTCCATGCATTAGAGATCATACATATTCAATGATATCCTTGAAAATGACCCAAAGTTTTATTACCTAGCATGACTCCAGGTTAGCAATTATTCTGTGTAAAACCGAGTCACCCTAATCACTGTCAGTCAGCGTCAAGTCTAAGTGAGCCTTGTCTTCTTTCTCCGTTATGAACGATGTGAACTTCTAACCTTCAATGTCTATTTTTCTCCTTCAACCTTTTTCTTTTTTGCAAAATGGATTGTGTGAATTCCATTAGCACTGGAATGATGAAAGATACAATGTCAGACATAACAAACAATACACATGGCAAAGGAAAAATATATAAACAAACCAAGACTGAAAAAGCACTAAGATACTGTGCCAAAACAAAGCTTTGTGTACTTTTAGGGTATTTTTGATGTGTATTCACCAGGAAGAGCAAAGAACCTCCTGCTGAACCGTTCAATAAGGTCACACGCCCCTCTTGCCATTTTGATATTTACACTGAAAGCGTCACAGGTTAACCTTTGACTATTCACCTCATCGTGAAGCCACCGTTACACACCGGCACAGACATACTGTTCACATGAACTAGAAATATCAAACATAAGGTGACCTTTGGTGAATTATGCCTCCAAGGCTGGTGAAATCTGATAAAGTCCCATCCATTCGCTGCTAACCCTTCCCAAGGGCGCAGGAACATACATAACGAGATTTGAAGTGATTGAGCCCATCGTCATTCAAACGGTGCAGCCCAGGAAAACAGCCACTCGCCAGCTAACAGAGATGCTATCTCGGAGAAAACAGGAGAGAGAGCGAGTCAAGAAAGGACCAATGACAGCATTGAGGTGGACGAGAGAAAGGCTGAAAGATGCAATCACAAAAAAGTTAGAGGACTCGAAAGTTGAGGCCTGAAACAGTCAGAGGAATGAGAGAAAAAAAACAGGAAGGGAGGGCAGATAAAGGTGGAATGGAAAACAAGAAGATTATTAGAAACAGAAAAGAAGAGATATAAAGTCAGAGAAGCAGGGACAGACTTGGAGTAATGGCACTTGCCACTTTGCATGAATAAGGTAGAGCATAGTCTGTGAAAAAGAGGTTCTTAATCTTTAAAAAAATGTGTTACCCCCAGGAGGTCAAACTAAATATTATATGAGATGTTTTATTGTCTATTAATTTTATATCAGGTTTGGAATTTTTGCAACCCAGTTAATTTGCAACTTAAAACTTAGAAATTAAATAAAATAGAGTAAGGACTAGCTAGTTAAACCAAATGTTGACCAACAATGTTTGCGTCTAGTTACCAAAAAAATGATTTGATCATTTTTCTGGCAATAACTTGCGTAACAGGGTTAAATGGTTGAGTTTGATGAATGCAGTCAACTCAATACTTTGTCCAAACATGAAAACAAAAATCACATTCAATTTCTGTATGGAAAGATACACAGATTTTAATGCGCTTTAAACTAGCTGCTTTTCAGGCTAGGCTAATTTTCTGTTAGATATTAGTTTGTCTATTACTAATAGGTATCACAACAAAAGCAGCATGGGGTTTGTGCATTTAATGCCTTTTACAAAGTCATGGAACACCGAAGTGCACCATATTCACAGAAATCAGAACTGTCCATTTTTTTGGTTTTCCTGTTTTGCAGAACTTAAAGAGCATTTTTTCCCCCTCCATTTGACCCCATCAGCTGGGCTTTGTTCGCCTCTGACATCAAGAGGCTTCAAAGGCGTGTTTGAGAGAATAAAAAGAGAGGTGAAGGGGTGCAGTGCTGAATATAGTTGAATCAATACAATAGGTCCTCTTTCCACTTCAATTTTAGAAGTAGTCGTGCTCACATCTCGCTACCTTAAAGTGTTTATGGCTCCTCCTGTTCTTATAGCCTCGGTGCTCATTTCTTACCATGTCTTTCAGCCTTTCTCAAAAGGTCAGCTGAAATTTAAGGCATTCTGCCTTGGTTTTCTTTCTTCACATACACATTAAAGTGGGAATGCTTTTTGAAGGTGGAAAGCGAAAGAAGATCAGGTTATGCTGTCATCATGCCTCTTACCTCAACCTATGACAGAACAATATAAAGTCTACAAACAGGTAAACCAACTAATCAAGGTATATTCTCTGACTTACAACCCCAACAGAGACAAAGGTTTTCTTTTAAATTTCTCAACACTTAAACCTTTCTACTGTATTTTTGAATAAATGCAGAAAGAGATTTAACTTGCAAATATGCAAAAGCACTGAAATCCTTCATCATTCATATTCTGTTTCTGTAGAAAATCATGTCATTTCCATGCGGCTGACATTCGCTGATGTCTTTCCCCCTTAAGACACAATTACTATGCAAGAGTATGTGCTGGAATTAACACACACAAATGAATATTTCATCTCAAATGAATATTTTAAACCCTGTTGTGTAGTCACATTCCTTCATCATTTCAAACATGTTTTTGAAATGACAAACAGTGCATTAAAAAATACAACACATTAAAAAACGAGTAGTGGTGAATTTTACTCACAATTACGGTCTGTAACATATTTGTAATAGTTGTTAGAGCACTTGAAAACTATGAAAGCATAAAGCAGAGCACTCAACACTTACAACAGGCCATTATTTTTAGTAGGGGAGTAACAATACATCGATATGGATCGATATATCGGACAAATGACTAACGATACGATGTATTGACACGCATAAAGGTACCTTTATTTTTAAACTCTTCCACATCTTTATACAATGCATTACCGCCAATGTAACCGTTTATACACAGAATTCCAATTTGACATCATGTGCATTAAAATTTATTAGTGATTATAATGCAAGTAACCCCACTTATATGTTCCATCATAAATTTCATTAAGTGACGCCTTTTTGTCATCAAATGAAACGTCTCATTAGTTGAGTGGGGAAACATTTAATTAGCATTCATTAATCGGCCAAGTTTTCGTATTGAAATGCAATTACCGCAGGTCCTCTTAATGTAGTGGTACACTGAGCATGAAAATATGAGAAAGCCAATTCTTGGAATGACCCCAATAGACCAAATATGAAATTCATTCATCACAACCAATACGATTCCAACCGATACATGTCATGCACAATTTGTAACAAACTCCGTCTTCACAACAAATCTCAATTCCCTGCACTCATGGACTTGTAAAAACATGTCAAAATAAATCTTTCGCCTAAGGCTGTTTTTTTTTTCAGCCATTTCAAGGAAAAATGCAGCTGGTTATTATAAGGAAACCAATTCGAAACACTTTTATTAATACAATCAAATGGTATCTATTTCAAAAGCAGCGTATGTTTTTTGCATTACTGCTGCTTCAAGTGTGCAATGGCAGAACAACACACAGCATGTGTAATAAAGAAATACCTAAAATCTGCTGTTAACCGTATGAAACCTTCTCAGTTGCAAAAAATCTATTTTCTCTCTCTCCCATGAAATTCAGCGTAGCGCCCCATGACAGGATTTCTACTCCTAGGTGTGACACAATACCTAAAGTGTGACCTAATCTCTATTCAGACCTCCCCATCACTCTGTCTCTCTCTTGAATTTTAGATCACTTGTTGTCTACAGACCTGTCCTGTGCTCCACTACCGTATAATAAATACATTTCTAGTCCTAGGCTTGTTTCTGTCAGCTTTCTTATCTGGTCTCATCGTTCCTTATGCATTCACTGGCTTTCGAATGAAGTGTCATTTAATTCCACTAATCACAATGTAAAACATAAAAGAACTTTTACATCATGCCTGTGAAAATTATTATGGGATTCCTCTGCCAACCCAGTTATATACTGTATACAGTAACTAGTTCAATGGGTGGGTAGAGCTGGGTAGGATGCATGCTGCCAACATTAAGACACAACTAATGAGATTAATTAAATGTGTTTGATGCTATTAAACGTCTTTAACACAGGGAAGGTATTTAACTAATTGGCATTACAAATGTTATATTCTGTTGTGTTGGACGTTTGAATGATCAAAATGATCAAAACTAAGCTATTGTATCGAATTATTCTTAATCGCCCCTTTCCTTCCTTCAACTGGACAATATCCTTATATATAAGGATCTTGTTCTTGAGTGACTTGCACAGTCAAATAAAGGAAAAATAATACATTATATTTTATAACTATTTGATGCGTATATAAATATAAAATACTTCATAAAATACTGCATATATATTTTTTAAAAAGATCAGTATTAATACTTGCATGAACACAAAATGAAAGTTAAAACTGAGCAAAACACATTTAAAATCATCAAGATTCAAACAGAATAGACCCAAAATCAAATAGAAAATAGAATCAAATCAAATGTCTATTAACCCTCTGAGGTCTAAGGGTTTTTGGGGTCCTTGGGGTGTTCTGACATACTCTGACTTTTTTCAGTTATTTATAAACATGTTAATGGCAAAGGTGTAAATTCGCTCAATATAGCACAAACTGGGCTACTGTCATTTCTGGGCAACAATTATGTACATGTTTGTATTTTTGAGAGAATATTGCTTATGCATGGTTATTGAAAAAACTAAAACTTAAAGTGTCTGAAATAAGGCCACAAAACACATACTAAATATGTGTCCACAAGACTTTTGACTAATGAGTGTTGTTGCCTAGAATCTTTGCTTCAAAATGATCTGAAAATCATCCTGCCTAATCATTTACACAAAAACATACACTGATTTAAATTTTATTAGACACCTTTTGTTTGGAAAGGCAATATGCATGGAGGCGTGTTCACACCTGAGAAGACAAAGGCCGGATAATGTGCCACATAATGAGCTGCATATTAATTAGCCCTTTCACACAGGTGTGTCACAGGATCCCAAAGAATGCAAGGACAAAATAAATTATCTATATAGCCTATACATATTTTACAATTAGAAATTGTAACCAATTACAAATAGGTTACAATTACAACAACAATTACAATTTTAACAATATTTCAAGTGTATTTCTTTGTAAAAAGTATACATTTTATCATACATATTAAAAAAAGGTAAGGATTCATTAGTTTGAATATTGGAACAAACACTATAATAACATCTTAGTTGATAATTCAATATACCTACTTTATTTTTGACAAAACATCATACTATAGTATATTTAACTATGAGCAGAAATTGGTGAACAAAAGCGTACCTATTTAATGTGACAGTAGTCTTTTTTACAGTCAAAAACTTTATAATCTATCCAAAACTAATCACAAAATCTTGTCTAAACATTCATATTTAGTCTGTAATATATTGTGTATGATATATTAGTATATACATGTGAATTTGCAGCTTGTTGCTTATACAGACATTTTATTTCAACATATTTCAATCTATTTTTACTCATCTTAGTAGGCTATAGGCAATATAGTTTGGATGTGTTCATGTAAACATAACGTTTACTAATGTAGGTGTGAGAGTGAATGAACAAGGCACAGACACGCGCTGTATAACTGTAGTAAACAAAGCGCACGCGCCTATGCCGTTCACTCATCATTTAGCCTACACACAGACACGCAATTCATATTTAAACAGTCTTTTTGCGGTTTACAGTCAGACACTATTCAATATCGCGATTAGAACAAAGCACTTAAGAATAAATGACTTACTACATCAGCTGGATCCGTTGCTCCTCGAAATGAAACTACCAGCACTTCTGGTACATTTTTTTCCAGGGTTAGATAATATTATTCCTCACAGCGAAAGGATACGCTGTGTACACAGCTGTACAAGATACTTACTAAACACGATGTGTTTTATAATCCAGCTGGTGGGCGTTGGCATGTTTGAATGGCTTGTCTAAGATAATTTGCGTTTGAATAGCGTGCGCTCTCCGTCGGCGTGGCACATTAACGCGTAATTAGGTATAATGAGCTGGAAAGAAAAATCCTGACATCTCTCTCTTTTCATACAGATTACATAAACTGAGAATATTTGTTTTTTATATAAATTAATTCATTTAAAAGAAGAGAGTTCAAGCTTCATTATGGAAAAACACTCGTGCCTGTATGACAAGTATTCGCGGAATTACAGTTAATTTTCGGACGCGTTTCAGAATGGACTTAACTGACAGAGAGAAGGCAGAACGCGCATCATGTTTGTTTTTCTTTATTTGGCGAAAAGCACAACACTGTTTTTATTGTGAGTATCCACAAAAAAAAGACACTTATCAGGATCTAATGATGTACAACACTTAATATGTTAGATCAAAATCAACAGAGTATTTTGAGTTTCTTTTGCACTGATAAGAAAAAATAATTTTTATTGCGCCGGCGCGATAGCCGACCTCAGAGGGTTAAATAAAAGCTCAAAGCAGAAGAAAAGATGGCTGTTCTGTTGTGGATTTTATTTTGTGAATAATGTTTTCCTCAGTGAAAAATTCTGTTATCCTACTGTAAATGATGGAAAGTCATTAATTGATGTTTGTCCTGTTATATAATCGTGCAAACATCTTGAAGCAAGTTTGAAAAGTGTTTGGCAGTGTTTTCCTTTATTAAACTGTTAGCAGAAGCATATTAAAAATGTATTTCCTGCTTGAGAACAAGCCATGACAGAATGAAGACTTGACTTGAAAAGTACATTGCCTCAAAGGGAGTCAACCGATATTCGTATTCCCAATTCAGCCCCTCGGTTCCTCTCGAGACAAACAAAACCTCCTTAACCAAACAAAACGCTGCTTCACAGGTGGATCCACTGGCAGAGCTCCAGCTCTTTAAATCGGCAATGAGAGGGGTGGGCCGCAATTACCCCGGTCTCTCAGGGGACGAGACAATGCATACAAAGCTCCAGGGTGAGCTGGAGACCGGGAGAGAAACTGAAAGGCTATAGGAGAAAGAAACAGAGTGATGGAAGACCACATCCATGATAAGGAGTGAATAACAGCCGAAGCGTGGCTGGACTGAGTGTAGCCAGTGCCCTCTGGAGCTGGTTGGGAGATAAGCCCATATCAGGAGCCGCTGACTCTTTGGTAGCTGTCGCCAAAGGGGTTCGGGGAAAAACATGCTTCGCCGAAACTGTCTATACGCAGTGACCTTTCGAAATGTCCTCTGTTCAGCTTGCGATCGAGGGGAGGGGAACGGATGCGAGGCTGTTGTGTACCACGCACGATCCACGCCCTGTCTGAGGGACATAAGTGTTTTTGTATGTCTCCAGACCCTGAATTCGATTACAAAAGACCACATTTATCAGATTTCATCTAACGAATATAGCAAAAAGCTAAAAGGAAAATCATTCAGACAGAGCAACACAACCTGTATTTTTTCAGTGTTAATGTTAGAGAAATTTTACAACAGTTCCGTAAAAAAAGAGTTAAGATTGAGTAACTTTTGGCCTAACAAAATGAAAATAGGATGAGTGAAAACGAATTAGATGAGTGAATGATTCAAATGACTCGCTCATAAAGAGAGTCACTTGTTTTTAAACGAATAGGTTGAGTTAATGATTCAAGTGATTCACTCATTAAGACAGTCACTTGATTTAACTCTGAATAAATCAGTGTTTTTGAATGAATCAATCACGCGAATGATTCAAATCTTTCACTCACAAATACAGTCCCTTGTTTTGTTCCTGAATGAATCAGTGTTTTTGAATGAATTATAGAGTGAATGATTTACTCGTAAAAAACAGGCTGTGTCCGAAATAGCATTGACAGCAGCCATATCACCCTGTGGCCCAAGACTGGTTGCCCACTGAAGCTAAGCAGGGCTGAGCCTGGTTAGTACCTGGATGGGAGACCTCCTGAGAAAACCAGGTTGCTGCTGGAAGAGGTGTTAGTGAGGCCAGCAGGGGGCGCTCACCCTGTGGTCTGTGTGGGTCCTAACACCCCAGTATAGTGACGGGGACACTATACTATCAAAGAACACCGTCCTTCGGATGAGACGTTAAACCAAGGTCCTGACTCTCTGTGGTCATTAAAAATCCCAGGATGTCTTTCGAAAGAGTAGGGGTGTAACCCCGGCATCCTGGCCAAATTTGCCCAGTGGCCTCTGTCCATCATGGCCTCCTAATCATCCCCATATCTATCTATCTATCTATATATATATATATATATATACACTGATTGGCTTCATCACTCTGTCTCCTCTCCACCAGTAAGCTGGTGGGTGGTGGGCGTTCTGGCGCAATATGGCTGCCGTCACATCATCCAAGTGGATGCTGCACATTGGTGGTGGTTCCCCCTTCCATGTGAAGCGCTTTGAGTACCTAGAAAAGCGCTATATAAATGCAATGAATTATTATTATTATTATTATCTCTTGAGTAGGTACTTATTTTGAAGAAGTAATTTGTGACCGCTAAAAAAAAGTATGTTCTATATAGTATGAGTGTGTGTAGTATTAATGTAATCGGGACGTACTGTTGCCCTTATCACGTGATCAGTTGTGTCGCGTCACTGCCATCCAAAAATCCTCTCCCGTGGCATCATGGGAATAGTAAAGTGTCCATCGTATGCACACTTCAGAATCTCGCCAGAAGTAGTAGGTCATCTGAGTACTTTTTCCCTACTCTTTTGTGAGTGCTGAATTTGGACATACTTCTGTCACATACTGTTTTTCACCTACTATAAAAGTATGCTATATCGGATGCAGCCGCAGTCACTTGTTTCATTCTTGAATGAATTAGTGTTTGTGAATTAATTGGTTGTGTGAATGATTCAAATGATTTACTAATGCTTTAGATGCATCACTTTGTTCTTGAATGAATCAGGTGTTATTGAAGGAATCGAATAAGAATGATTCATTGACTTATTCACTCATAAAGACAGTCACTTGTCGCCAGCTACTGGTGTATCAATGTAACTGGCAGAAAGAGTCATGTAAAAAATTCCCCGCCACTATGCAGACTCGGATTTAAATTAACTTTAATTTTCAGACTGTATATCACTTTTGGTACAGCGCTTAGCCAATGAAACTCAAGGACTGTAACTATATAACTATAAATAAGCCATTTGTACACTGACTTGCCTGAAAAGGTACTTTAATAACACTGCTGTTTGTTTAAGCATTCCGCCCAGCTTAATCAATGTTATGAGCTTGGGGCAACCTGTTTAACCGAGCAATGGAAGATGAGATGCAGTTCAGCAAACATGTTTGCAAACAGTCATGTTTTTGCAATTCTACTTAGTGCCTAAATGACAAGCTTCACCTTTAAATAACAGCTCAAATGCAAATGGTCTTGTTTTGCTACTGTTTGCAAACTCCCCAACTTCATTTTCCCTATTTGAGGCAGCTGTTTATTTGGACCCATGAGGAAAACAGCACTGCAGGGAGTGTGTCAGAACTAATCGTCACTGGATGGGAACTGGGGTTTTTTTGCTGACCTTCTCACATCCGTGCTCTGACAGTGGTATCCCAAGTGCACCTTTCCCAGAGCCCTTGGGGCCCGGAAGCTAAAGTATGGTCGAAATCTGGGCTGACATCAACAGCGCCGCTGACACTTCAGGTGCTAAATATAAGCTCCAGGTCCTGAAGTCACGGGACATGTTCCACTGCGCCAAGCACTGCCAAACTAAGGCCCGGTTCCGTTCCAGTGTCCATCCATTTTTTGCCCTTTTAGGCCTGTGAATGCACACTAGGCATTATTTATTGAAGAAAAAACACACAAATTTACAAGTTATCTGCAGTCTTGAGGGACTCTGTGGAGGCTCAGCAATGCAGTATTTTAATTATGTAGCTTGAGGCAACTATTGGCGGAATTAAAATCGATAGTGATAAATCAGCATAATAAGGCATTCAACAAGAAGCCGCCTTTAACACAGCTGGCTGCTGTTTCTTCGCTCGCCTATGCCTTTGAGAGAGAAAATAAAACGACAAAGGGTGGAGGCATACATCATTTAAAAGTAGTTTTAGTGTGCTTGCTGTTTCGGTCTGCCTAGTTTTCAGTCAGCAATTAAAACCAGACCTCTTCAACCACAGAGCTGTCATTCACCCAAAATAATAATCCCTAGACTCAGAAAAGCATTCCTGCGTAAAGTAGGTGGCATTTTAGGGGTTTAAGAATGTCCTGCAGAAACTGAACAGTCGAACACGGTGAAGCCTTTAAAAGTGTGGGTGTGTACGCGTGATGTGAAGATGGCCTGTCTGTTTCTGGCACTGACGTAGTTTGAGCATGCAAGCCTTGTATACGTAACGCCACCGAAGGGGCTTTTATACTCTGATGGATGGATGCCAGGAACGAGCTGTCGCGAAGATGACATAAATCTTGCGCCGATAGCGGCGGGCCGCAGATAGCGGGGTGCGGCGGTGAGCGGGAGAGACGAGCCGGCGCAGGAGGCGGCGCTCTTCGTGTGCTGAAGAGTTTAACGTGTCTGTGATTAACTGTCAATCCCTCGGCTCAGCCAGCAGTGCTCCGTCTCAATTAGACACACTCATCATTCTGACAGGCTGCGCACTCTCAGCCTTGAGCCTGGGCTGGAGACCAGACAATCAGGCTCAGACGACGACTCGTAAAATATAGGGTGCGGAACAAAAGCAACTGTTGTGTTGTCTACTTGACCTCACTAAATCCATTGAAGTCTTATAAACAATTAATCCCTCCTGTATGTTAATGAGTTATATGTGTGACCAGAAATGTGCTTAACATGGCATAAAAAACTATGAAATTTATTCAAATACCAGTGGATGTTATTTATTCCAAATAAAAGATGATGTTATCTTGATGTATATTTCATACCCCATTGGCATTGTTTATTTGTCTCCTTGTTTTAAGCATAAACCTCAAAATTGTTCAGATTTATGTATAAAACAAGCAAAAATCTGTTTGCCAATTGGATAAGAAAAATAAACTTACCTCTAGGATATATTTTTTGGAAACAAGTCTTACATCTTCACACAACTTTGCTTTGAAAGTAAATTGATCTTGTTGCCAGTCTAGTTTTTTTTTTTTTTAAATGGGAAAACAATAAAGCCAATATTAATTAAAAAAATTCAGCATAAAATCCTGTTCACACTAAGGACGTGCACACTATATTGGCATTCACACCAACACACTGTACAGTTCGGTTTATGATAAGTCCTCAAACTCTTTCAAGTCGAGGGGATTCAGGTCAGCTGTTTTTATTGATCATCAGCTGGAGAAAAATTGCTCTGAAAGTCTTTCCAGCAATTTCGTTCCTCTGTGTCGTTATTGTCATAGTTGTGCTGCGGACTTCCCTATTCTCATAGAATTTGAAAGATTATTAAAAATTCATAGTTATAGTTATCATTATACTCATCGTTCTTGGTGTAAACGGGGCCTTTACACTGAAAAAATTATAAATAAATAAAATACATATAAAATACTGTGTGTGTATATATATATATATATATATAGCCAACAGCCAACAAGATCAATTTACTTTAGATATAAAAAAAAAATGTGTGAAGATGTAAGACTTGTTTTCAGAGAATACAATCCATCTTGAGTTAAGTTTATTTTTAATATCCCATTGGCAAACATAAATTTGCTTGTTGTGGACATAAATCTGAATAAATTTACTGAGGTTAATGTTTAAAATGAGGGAATAAAACAATGGCAATGGGGTAAGAAATTACTGAAGATAAATTCTCTGAAAACAAGTCTTGCATCTTTACATATTAGCTTTTCAGGTACATTTATGTTGTTTCGAGAATGTTGAAACAAGACAAAAATACTGATTAAGAATTTTATATTTTTTTTGGAGTGAAACTTGCTCCTCTCCTGACGTTTTGCAAAAGGTGTTTCAACTGATGTTTCTGTGCACTGTAAGAACAGTGAATTATTTGTGGGTCATTGAGCGATCTACACTTGCCAAGAGATCAAACTAAAAATGAGCCTTACTCTGCAGCTAAAAGGAATAGTTAACGAAAAAAATAATATTCTGTCATCATTTACTAAGCGTCATGTCATTCCAAAACCCATATGACTAACTTTTTCCTGTGGAAAATATTATCTGGCTAAAGAAGATTTATTTGATTTACACAGAATAAAGAAAGTCATACAGGTTTGGAACAACATGAGCATGAGTAAATAATGGCATTATTTTATTTTTTAGATGAACTGTCACTTTAATACTCACATCTTCAGGCTGACACTTCCCATCCCTTAAACACACTAAGAAAAGTAATTAAATGAAACCAAAGGAAGACACTCTCTCTCTAACACACACCTATTCTTGCACGATGCTGCTCACCACTACTGCCGGAGACCATGGAAGCCTCATGGGAATTAATTAGGGAAGTCTAGGCATAGTGGGCTACACAAAGCTCTCTATGAAAAAGCAGTTCCTTCTGTTAGGGTGTCAAATGGTAAAACACTGCAACACAAAGCATGAAACACCAACAGTAACCTCTCCATCACCGCTGAAAGAATGAGATCAAAGTTAGCAACACAAAACAGTAAACGCTAGAAACAGCCTTCTTTAAGATGGTGCATTAAGTAAAGTTCTACACAATTTAAACACTATCATCCAACATAAGGTTTTGTTTAACATTTTGAGTATCAACAAAGTATTTTCTCAACAAAGTAAGAAACGAGACTTCAAGAGATTTCCACGACGCATGCTCTTGACTCTTGAAGTCTCGTTTCAGGCCTACAAGGAAGAAAAGGAATAGTCGAATAAAGTCGTTATTTTTGTTTTATTTCCGCACAAAAAGTATTCTCGTCGCTTGATAAACTTATAGTTGAGCCACTGTTGTGACATGGAATATTTAAACATTTTCTTCATTCACTTTCTGGGCCGTCCGGTGTCATTCCCTTAGGCAGTCTATGGAGGAGTGATCTAGCTGTCACATTTAATCAAGAATATCTTCATTTGTGTTCCGAAGACGAACGAAGGTCTTACGGGGTTGGTACAGCATGGGGGTGAGTAATTAATGACTTAATTTTCATTTTTGGGTGAACTAACCCTTTAAGGTAAATGTTCCATATGCCTTCAGTCCAGAAACCGTAAACATTAAATGGAACTAAAACATGAATTAGCATTGAACGGAAATACCCCCAAAGCAAAGAGGTATTAGGTGCGGTTTAAGAGAATCTGGACAATGACATAAACCCATGATATACAGACTCCCAGAGAGAGGGTCTCTGTTGGGAAAAAACTACAGTGGTGTTCGGTCCATAAGCAATCCACTGCTGTCAGCAAAACCATACGCAAGCACCTTCACTTAGCATTATGAAGGGATGATAAATCCACAGAACATCACCTCTACTCTGAAGCACTTTACTCCAACGACATTTTGCTTCCCATGTTCGAGCTTTGAAATAATCAATACAATTTAATTTGTTTTAGTGTAGCAATCCCCCCCCCCCCCACCCCCCCACCCCACCCACCCCACCCACCCATGTTGTGTGAATGCAAACATAACGCTTCGTCTAAGCCTGTAGAAAGGTCAGATTGCAAAATATGGAGAGTTTATTTAGGATTATGTGTGGCATTCTGTAGATATACTATCAAGGGATTACATTTTTTTTAATTAATTAATTACACGATGTGGTGATTAACTAATCTAATTAATTGCAAATTAATAGCACATCAAATTTGGCTAAGAAATTACCCCTAAAGGATTCATTTAAAATCAGTATTGTGTTAAATGAGAAAAGCATCAAATAGACATTACAAAAAGTATAGCTTTAGAAATAAATATTCTATTTGATTCAAATTTATTTATACACATAAACTTTTAGGCTACAACAGCCATGAGGGTGAGTAAACATTAATTTTTTGGTGAACTGTACCTGTGAACTTTTATGAAAAAAAATACTCTAAATAAGAAACTACAACTGCCAGTAGGTGGCGGTAAATGTCTAAATGAGTAAGTCATTGAGTCATTCATTCGATGAGTTCAAACAACTAATTTATTCAGGAATTAATTAAATGGCTCTCTTTATGAATGGGCCATTGAATCATTGGTTCCCCGATCTGAAACAATGCTGTGTTCCTCGGAGATGCACAATTGCTCTGCTATGGCTTTATAGGTAACAAAAACAGACAATATAGTGTCTAAAATATAACACAATATTAACTTCTTATTTATTGAACTGTTACATAAAACCATAGGTCACATATTTTATTGATAGGGTGTTACAAGTGTGATATTGCTTAACAATATCATAGATATAACTATTAGACAAAAACTCATACAGGGACATCTTTCCCCCAATATCTTGAATTTTAGAGGCAATGAGCATAATAGTTTTTTCCCCCTTTCTGGTGTGAAAGACAAAAAAAGACAAATGCTGGTCTATCTAGTCCAGCACCAAACACCGCTAACCAGCAAAAAAAAAAAAAAAAAACGTCTAGTCCAGTCTGGAAATTCTTGATGGTCTAAACTAGACATTTTTTTTAGCAGGAATTGGGCAGATTGTGCCTCATAGGAGGCTTTTGAGAGCTCAGGCCGTGTCTTAGATCTGCCACAGAAGATGGTAAAGAGCCAGATGGAGGACAGAAAGAGAGAGAATGAGATGGAGGAAAGACAGAAGGAGAGAGATCAAGGGAGTGAGTGAGTTAGAGGAAAACGGGGGAAAAGGAGAGAGGAAAAACGAGGGAAAGCAGAGCATATCCTCTCACGCCAGGCCTTGGACTAGATAAGAAGCTGGCTAATATTGAAGCAGGAAATAACTTGGGCAGACGATTAGATGCAGGTTTCATTTTCCAATGGAGCTCGACTCTCATACATATTCTATTAGAAAAGTGTGGGTTTATGCAAAATGCACTGGAATGTGATTTATAGATTTTTTTTTTCCCTCCTGGCTTGCTTGAGCATATAATATTGAGTTACTTCGGCGCCCACAGCGCAACGAAATAATTGGGTCACCGAAATCCCACAATTCAGTGTGCTGTTACCGAGTCTCACAGCACCTATAATGCGCCAACATTACCATAAGCAACCGCGCTCTGGCGACTTGTCTTCTGTCACCTTCAAATACAAGAGCATGATGGGATTTGTCTGTCTCACTAGATGTTTTAACTAAATTCTACTGCTACTGAAACAACAACGGAGAGACCTCTGTTTACACAAACAAAAACAATGCAGCAAAAAGAACCTAAACTTCACATTTCTGTCGTTCAAACTGCAAACATACCATCTAGTCAAAACAGCAAGGTGTTTTCTTTCCATCACCATGGTTAAACAGCACATTTCATGGGCATACCAGAGGAGGGTGTTGTGTCTGAGGCCTTGACATCCACCTGACTACCATTCTGCTCTCCAAAGAAAACGAGACGAAAGGGAAAATCACTTGCGCTGCCAAATAAATGTGGAATTCTGGGAATTCAAAATGCTGTTATGAAGGGATGTCAACTAACAACTAACTCTACTGTAAGTGAAAGTTGGTTAGTTTACCTAGATTTCTTTTATTGTATATATCTTAGTATTTAAATACTTTTGGCAGCAGTGATCTAATTAACACAGCTGTTTGTTAGGTTTATTGGTGAATACCTTTTAAACACAGCTATACACACGTCACAAAAAAAGTAAATATTTTTGAACAAGACCCGTGCATTCTGTTCCTTATTTTGAATGCAAGACCGCATCTTTTGTGAATGCCGCCCGAGAAACACGTCTAGTCAAGGTCATTTAAACCCAGCTTAATTATACACAATACTCCTAATGAGTATTTTCACAAATTTTCCAGTTAAATACCTAAAAATCCTTGAAACAAGATCAGTCTTCCTAAGAAGCAACACTGCATAAGATGCTGGGCTGGATATTAAGACTTGTCAGAAAATTAGTGTATTTTTTCTTATGACAGTAATTCACAAGACAAAATATGTGATAAAAATCACATCACATATAAATTAAGTGTAAAAAAAAAAGTGCCAGTGCATCAAGGCAAAATGTATTTCTAAATGTCTAAATCTAAATGTCTTGTGCAGTCTTGTTTCAAGTAAAAAAAGTAATAAAAAAAGTATAGATTAAAAAAATGAATCCCCTGAATGAGTGACTAATATATATATATATATAAAATGTATCCCTTTTCAATAAGCCAACTGACTACATTTGAAATTTTTTCACCCAAAGTTTTTCTGAGTTCATCTCCACAATCATTTGCAAATTTAAACAGACCAACTCTTTCCCTTCTCTATTCCCTCCATCTTTCTCTTTTCGTTTAATCTCCTCCTGCCCTCCACCCACTCTCTCCATCACACTGAAAATGGATGAGACAAGCTTGGAACATCAATCATGGCAGCTTGGCTTCATCAACACACTACTCACTGAGACAGAAAATTTGTCGCGGCTTCACTCCACATAACAGTCAACCAGCTAACATGATCAGAACAGACCAGACAATGTGTAAAAGTGAAGCTCTAACCCAAACTCCAGTTTGTCTCATCTTTCACACAAACAGACAGCTTCCCAAACTACAAGCTACTTGTAATTTAGTAGTTACAGTAAAGATACTAAAAGATGCAAAAAAAAAAAAAACAGTGAAGTTACAATATGTAACAAAACAATCTTATTATTGATTGTTTTCAAATTGGTTTCCTAAACAGTCCCCATCTCCCATTGGCCAGTCAAATGGATAGCCCCGCCCCAATCTCACACCATTGGTTGAGCCAGTGTTGCTATGCTGGGCAGGTCGGGATTCTCAAATGTTATGAAAACAGAGACAGTTTTTTACACTTTTTAGGGAAATCAGCCAACGAATGGTTTATGCCAATGGCAGCTGGTGAAAAATATTCTAGGTGGGGCTGTTTCTGCGGGGGGTCTGAGGGGCCTCTCTTACAAAATGTTTAATTTTGTAGATGTGATTTCCTGCATTCTGGTGAAGTTTAGGCCATGTCACTTGCCTATACCAATAAAATAACTTAAACCAGTAAATACCAATGGTCTAAAAAAGACTATTAATTTAAGTTACACATTCTACATTGATTAAAAAATAAAATCAAATGTGTTTTTTAATGGTAGTATTATTTTATACAGAAATAAATTATGTATAATTCAGATGAGAATAAAGTGGAACATTGAATTGTTTTTGAAATGATTCATTTACATGAACCAACTGAACTAACTCATTCACTTGGCTTTAAACTAAAGCTGCATATTCAGTGCAGAACAATGTGACATTTTTTTTTAAAACAGCTTAACAACTGTCACACTACTTGAAAATGTAGTTAGTTAACATTCCCAACCATTAGTTATTTACTCTCCAACACTGTAGGAAGAGATATCCGCTAATAGCAAAAGATGCAAATGTAGAACACATTAGACGTGTTTCCATTACCCTTCAAATTGTGCAAATTGAAATTGAGAATTGAAAATACGCCCAATGGAAACTTTCAATGGAATACGATGGAAAACGAATACGAAAACGTTTAATACTCCCAATGGAAACGTCAATTTTGCAAAAACTCCCGTTCATGGCAAAAAAGTTTACACTCGCATGAGGTGGGGATTTTTTTTAGGCAATTCGAAAAAGGAAAATTTTGCAAAACTGCATTTACAGGTCACCTGGCGTACGTAAAAGTCAATCATTCTTTAAGATGCCGCGGTATTTTTGGCCAGAATACGAGAGTTCTTTATTAAACTCATAAAAGACAAAAGAATTACGGGAATACTGGATTCTAAACAACAAAGAAATGCCACAATTGATCAAGACTTCGAAGCAGATAAGGAGGAGAAACACCCAGAAACACCTGCTTTTCGATTAAACTAGTGTGGTGGCTGGGATATATAAGTAAACCTACCAACATCCGCTGTCATGATTTTTGGAATGACTTACCGTGAGAGGGAAAAATTAAATTTTAGTCACACATACCATTGGTTAAATGGAAACGCCGTCATTTCGCAATAGTTTTTTTTTTTATCGACATTTTGTAAATATCGCTAAAGTTTTGCACAAATCTGTAATGCAATAGCGGCTAATGACACACACATCTCTCCGCTTTAGAAGATTTATCCCATTCAAAGCTTCCCTCTCACTTTATCAAGCCACGATTTCAGCTCATTTATTTCTGTTATGATGACAGAAAGCAAGCAAGTGCTTTGCTAGTTACAGCAGATCAAATGTCTGAACCTGCAGAGAGATAAAAAAAAACAAGCTTATTACGACGTGATGAAGGTATTTGTTTCTAAAAGGTATGACTCAGAACAGCCCACATTTAAAATGCCACGAGAACGTTTAATGGAAGCTAGAGTTCACTTGTCAGGCCACAAACAAGCCGATGATGACTCCAGTGCTCCTGAGATGGAGCAGTTTAATTTGAATCTCATTTGAGGAAGCGTGATTTTGTCCTATACTGACAATAGCTCTTCCACATGGATATGGAAATAGGGTCATTGAAGAGCATGCATATAAGAGGAGAGTCATTCCTTACATCAGAGTATTTCCACAATCCCTAAAGCATAATGTTTCTTCCCCCTCCTACGCCCCACTTTACCCTACAAAGTGCCAAGAATGTTTTCCTTGATGTAGCCTTTAGCAGGTTAAGCTTCCTGTTTTAACACATTTTGAGGATACGTTTTATTAGCTTATCACAAAATGAATCTTGCTAAGACAGCAGGCTTCAGACGGGGAGTATCTAACCATACGCTAACAGCCAGAGGAAAATGTGAAATTAGCTATTTTTGTGAAATAGGCTTTCTTTAAGAGCTTTTTGGCGATTATTATTGCTGAGGCAGAAGTATGGAATTCCAATAATTAGGAAAATTTAGATGAAAATGAAGAGTAACATCAACTTAAAGGTGATTGCAGTAAGACATGACGTATAGTATTACACTGAAAGCTCCACAGTCTTCTAAAGCAGGAGTTTTCAAACTTTTGAATGCCATGGGCCCCCAAATATGGTGACACCTTGACACCTTTGGGTCCCACTTCATAAAATATTTAATGTACATAACATGAAATGTTTCTTAAATTATTTGATTAGAATGATTTCTGAAGGATATGAAACTGAAGACTGGAGTCAAATTTGGATTTGGCTGCTGAATTTTCCATCACAGACATAAATGGGATTAAAATGTATATATATATATATATATATAAAAAAAAAACAGTTATTTAAAATCCTTAAAATAATTCACAATATTGCTGTAATTTCTATCAAATAAATGCAGCCTTGCTGAGCATAAAAGACTTTTAAAAGCATTAAAAAACCTTACCGACCGTATGAATGAAGACCCATTCAGACTGTAAATATTAAAAGTCGACAGAATAAAATTAATAATTCTATTAATTATAGATTAATCATTTCAAATAATTAATAGTTATGATTTCCAAACAAAAAACAGAATGAAACTTTAATGTACAATTACATATGATTTTTCACAAATCACTAATGACCGTATCACCAGAGCCCAGTTTTAACACCCCTGTTCTAGAGTACTGCATTTTAAAGTGCTTATTGAGAAATTGGGTGCCAAGTACTGAGCCTTTGTTTAGTTGTCACCAGGAATACCACATCAAATCATTGGCCCGAAAAGAAGGGAACAGGACATTACATTCATGTCTGAAGCATGTGTCGTCCGTGAATAAGTGGCCCGTGCTTTCAATGCAATAATCATGTAATAGCCTATACTAGACAACGTTAAGCGCTATTCTTTTTTTGAACAAGCATATGGTTGCGGAGAGATTGAGTGTGGGTTGACATACAGAGAACAACAGAACAGAAGTAAAAAGCAGTCAGTGTGAATACACTATGTGAGACAGAAAGCAGAATGGCAGCAGGCAAACAGAGGCAATAAAGGAAAAGTCTTTGAACCGGTGAGCCTGTTAAGCCTCGTGCTTTAAAACAAAGGCAAACTGCTCTCTGCAGCGCAGTGTCACTGTGGTACACAAGAGCTTGTGTGTATCCTCATCAAGGTCACAGTCTTGACGTCTTTTCCTCACTTCATTTTACACAACGCATGATACATGGGGATTTCTTTAAGCTTCATCTCGAATTCACTTTGAAAGATTTCTCAACGACTTTTGGAGGTAGTGCCGATGGTTGCTAGTTTAGGTGACGACGGCGTTGGTGGCGGGAAGGGGGGTGTTGAGACCCAATTACGGCCTGTGGAAGTAGGATTACGGCAGTTCTCGTCTAGTAATGAATTGTTATCCTTACTGGGCCAATAAATCCTGGTTATCTTGCAGTCTAATCGTCAGCAAAGATAACAAAGCCACTCTAACACACCTCTACAGTCAAAAATAGACTAGAGCAGCTGAAACCGGCAATGCAATGTAATGAGGAATACGTTCTCAAATCTGTTTCTGTTGATCTACGGCTAATTCAATTACCACTACAAGATCAGCACGTTTTATTGTGTTAGCTAAAGGATGGGATATCGGAGCTTACGCTGCAAAAAATATTTTCTTAATCAGCATTTCTGCCTCATTTTTCAGTAATAATAGCCAAACATACTTAAATTTACTTGACAAGTAAAACTGCACAGGACATTTCATATTGAATCTTGAAAAAAATCTTAAATATACCTATACCTTCTTATTTTATACAAATTAAGTAAGGTTTATATTACTTTTTTTTTTAAATAACACTTAATAGCCTAAAGTTTCAAGTGAGAAATATTCACAAAAAGCGCAATTATGAGAAACAGAGTTGCAATTGTGAAATATAAATATAATTACCTAAAAACCTACGTTTTAATGATGTTTAGATTTTTAATACTAATTTGTGAGATCACCTTGACACTACATTACATCATGTCACCTCAGTAGATGCACGTGTCTGGTCAGAGGTCATCTCTCAAATCTTATCCTCTGGTCACTCCATGGGCCATTAGTGTAGCAGACAAACGTCCACGAGAGGCCCTGAGAGAAGCTCTAATGAGGTTTGAGACTGCTTTTAGGTCAAAGGGAAAAATGACCATGGATTTGAACAGGGGCCACTAGGGCTTTTCTTCTCTAGAGGGGTGTGTAAGAGCACTTAGGGGACAGAACTGCTGGTATAAAGCTAAATCTAGCTCTGTTTGTCTCTGAGCCATGTCTAGCAGGACATGTGCATGACCGAACATGATGACCCCAACTAGTCCAAGGGTAAACCCTGCCAAATCACTTCAACGTCCATCCAGACAGACGGGGAGAAAGGGAGAGAGTGGATAGACATGATTGACTGGGTCATCACTGTTATACAGCGAGTCCAAAGGGATGTCGAATAATGTCCTGTGAAATGTGACAACAGCATTCCTGCTTCCAGAGGGCACCTGCAAATGAGCAAGCAGTGACATGAAAATGATGCAGCCATTATGGCACTCGCCCAGAGGATATGAACAAAAGAGCAAGTTATACATAAACTTTCTTCCTGATGGAATGAAATGAGATGGAAGAATGGGATAAGAAAAAAAATGATTCAGACTTTACTATAAGTAAATAAGATGCAGTGATATTTTCGCAGAGGAGCCTAAGCAGTAGGGGTGTGCCATTCATACCGTCCACGATAACACTGGTATAAAATTTTACATGATAAAAAAAAAAGTGTCATATCGCGATATCAATGATATAGCGACGCGATGATGTATGGCGCATTTTACATCCCCTAGCAGCGCACAACAACAACACCTGTCTGAGCGTGAGAGCAGCATGTCAGCCTCCAAAGACGATTTAGTACCCTAAAAAGGGAGCTACTTCAATAGTATTTTATTCCCGCAGGTCTACCACTTCTTATACGGGAAATTCCACCAAACATTGGGTTCACTTTAGCATGTAGATTGTATGAGTAGCCTAAATTAATCCACACAGATTATAAAATCAAATCAATCATTTTAAAACTTTCTTAGAGACACAATTTTACAAACCACGCGAGTGTTCTCGGGACGTGACGGAATTGTCATTTGCACAATTGGGCCAGCATTGCATCGTAACTAAAGTGTATCATTTTCACTTCTTTTTAAGTCTTATCAGTTTAAACATTCAAGCGATGTTAAACTATCCAGTACTCGCGCGCTCTCTGAGAGATGTTTACTCTGCGTGCATACATACTGTAAAGCCGCCTCACAAACAGCTCCCGAGTAACAAAAGTTATTTTTCGCAGAATATATTGCTTTAACGGGAGAAAAAAATTCTGGTCTCGTAAACTCATAAACACAGTCGATTACGTCTTAAATAAGCATAAAACACACGTAACAGTGTGACAGCCAGTGTAATGAAAACTAATGGATCCGGGCACTAGCTCTAAAAGTGACAGCAGCCATTTGTGTCTGTCATTAATGGGTCGTCAAAACAACAAAATAGCTTTAATTGTAAGAAATCAGAATTAATAGCCTATGTATTTAATTTAGTCAGGACTCAGCACTAAAAGACTATCAGTGTCATTTTATATTTGATTACCCTTTTCAGTTTCGGTAGTATTTCTGAATACTAGTGTCAGACCTACCCAAAAAATTTTTTCTTTATTTGTATCTTTATTATTTTTTATACATTTTATCTACTTTTCATCAATTTAATTCAAAGATTGAAATCAAGCAAACATTTAGGTGAGATAAATGTAATTAAAAAAATGGTGTACATTTTTTTTTATATCGTCATAAATATCATTATCGCAAATATTCTTGAAATATTGTGATATAATTTTGAGGCTATATCACAGCAGTAAAAATCTGAGCAAAAGTCATGAAGTATATTCCAGCCCTAAGGTAAATGGTGTTCCATATGCTATTATCACGTAAACTGTAAATATCAAATGAAACATTAATTTACACTGGACTAAACTCAAACGAAAAACATGGTCTCGATGAGTCACCATCGCTCCATCCTATAAGGAAACTGCCATTTTTATATATAGACAGTAACTCCCAGCAAGATGACTACAAGGCAGCTGTTCTCTTTGTAAAACTAAATTTCATTATGGAAAGCATTGCGATGGATACATAAAACTCATACGTCTCTGTCTGGCACTGCTGAAGGCCCACAGTATTTGTATGTGTGAGCGTAAACACGGACGCATACATCCGTGAACATGTTTCTCATTATTCCATGCGAATGTCTCGCTACTGTCGGTCTGGAGCTGTACGCGTGGCATTATTACAATTCCACACTCGAGTTCACGTGCCCCCACGTTAGAGGCGCTTCAGCCTGAGCAGATCACTTTAGACAGCTCCCGCTGGAGGATTCCCAGAAGTCATTTGTAGTGGCAGTTGGTAGCGTTTGAGTGAGGTTCCACTGAGAGTCCTGCTGTTCGGCTCCACCGCAAACAGCGCTCGGATTCTGGAGGGAGCACTGACAGTGAAGCTAGACTTTGAGACTAGCTTCAAGCTATGGTCAACAAAAGTTACTGCAGTTTTTTTTTTCGGAACTTTTTCACTTTTGCAGAAATCGCAGCAGGTTTCCATAGGAATAACTTTGCTATACATCACCTGCCCCTTGCACGTTTGTTTTATTTAAAGCGTTTATTCTTAGCCTGGGCCATGCAAGAATTTAAAATAAGAATTTTAGAACGGGTTCCTTTTTAATTCAAA
This sequence comes from Tiaroga cobitis, assembly GCA_030578255.1. NCBI lineage: Eukaryota > Metazoa > Chordata > Actinopteri > Cypriniformes > Leuciscidae > Tiaroga > Tiaroga cobitis. Next base: position 36,320,198 of record CM060606.1, read on the forward strand.
TTCAATAGTCACAATTTTTGTAACAAATCCAATCCTTTTTTATTGATTTTGACTGTTTATGTCTGTTTTTTCCCTGATATCGAAATGTATTTTCCCCCAACCAGTGATGCGCGGGTTGATCCAAAATGAGCGGGTGCCTGCGGTCACCTGCGGTTACCCGCAGTTACGAGTCATCCAAAAATATTTTTAATGATATTCGGGTCGCGGTCGGTCGGGTCGTTTGAAAAAAGATGCAAATTAAACCTTTGTATTTATATAGTACTAGACATAATTTTCTATGAAATATATAGGCCTACACTTTATTGGCTGAATAACTAGCACGAAGATGACACACAAGCTCAGTCAACAGTTCTCGGTTCTGTACTGGTGATCCGAGAACCACTGTACCTGTGCGTTCGGTAGTACGCGGATGCGCAGTATCAGCTGCTCGTGCTCATCACTTCTCTCAGCAGTGGCACCAACATGTCTCAGTTCAGTGAACTGTTCCTGGAGTAAAATATACTTCGGGATATTGGTTTATTTCGATTCGGAGGGACTGTCAGGCATGTCTGAAAGTGAGTAACTTTAGTAACTTGTGGATCAGCACTGACGCAAGACGCGAACTGTTTCGAACGATTCAGTTCGATTTAGTGTACTGGTTCGACCGGTTCACTAAAAAGAACCGGTTCAAAAGAACGATTCGTTCACGAACCGGCCATGTCTATGAACACTAGTCTGCAGAGAGATGGAGGCGGCAAGAGAAAAGGTGAAGACTGGGGAGTGGAAGCTCCAAAATAATGATTATGTTTAATGACTTTGTTATGTGTACGTCTTCTTGCGATGCTGTGTTGTTACACGTCTATGGCCCAATGACGCTACGATGAGCATTTACTACTTTTAAAAAATGCGGTCAGGAAGCGGGTCGGGTACAATATTTTCATACTTTTATTTTCGGTCCGAGTTGCGGGCGGGTTAGTTGAAAACGTCGGTCGGGTGCGGGTTCTTTATACATTGACCCGCGCATCACTACCCCCAACTGAAGATATTCTTTTCTAAACTAATTCTAAATGTTAGGGATGCACCGAAATTTCGGCTACCGAACATTTTCAGCCGAAACAGCTATTTTCGGTTTTGGCATGAAATCAGTGACCAAAACAGATGTTTAATTAGCGCTTCTCCAATGGCGTGTTTTGTCTGTTTTCAGTGTCTATTTCATGCACACGTCGTGGATAAGCTACAACAGTTAAACACGTTAGCTGTGTGGACACTAGCTCTGGATTGACAATATTCATTTCTCGAGTTCAAATGGCAGCACATCAAGCGCTTGTGAACCGATCATCTGACCACCTCTTTACTGCAAGTTACAGTACAAAATAAACATGGGTGAACACCAGAAAGTATGTTGAAAGATACATTACAACTTAGCCTGATGAATCCTGTCTCATGTTATCACTCAATCAGTGTTTAAACCCAGGAAAGACATCAATAAAACAGCTTGCAGGCTATGCAGTGCCACTAAGTGATGTCTTCATTATTTAATGCATGTTTAAGAATAAATCAAATCAATGTTTTAAATGTTCAAATTTCACCAACAAACTGGAGAAGAAACAATACTGTTATTAAAAAGTTGATATAAAAACGGTCATACGTGCAATTTAAATGTACAACTTATTTTTTAGCTATTTGAGTGTTGATTATTAAATAAGTTTAGTTAATTAATTGATTATTAATTTATTCCTTATTTTCGGTTTCAGTTTTCGGTGCATCCAGAATTTTCATTTCGGTGCATCCCTACTCAATGTCCACAACATTGTTTTCAGATAAAAAATAAATAAATATGGACAGCAGGATGTGGTATATTAAAGTGCAAATTGCAGGTTAAACTTTTCACGAAGATAATGCAATGTGCTTACTAAACATAAAGATAAGAACCGCCCACAATTGTTTTTTATGTTTTTTTTATACCAAAATGCTGCATATAATATGAAAAGTTGGTACGTTTTACAGTGGTTTTAAGCACGCCCCCTCCCTTCCACTAGGCTGGGTGTGACATCAAAAAAGGGACTCCAAGCTTTTACTGTCTATGCCTGGTCTATGCTCCAAGCCTAGAGTTGCCATTAGTCTAAATGGCAAGTAGGCTAGCAGTTATATTCGAGACCTAGCAAGCAAAATGGTTAACTATTGTGTTTGTGCAGGATGTACGAATACATCAAAAACGGGGGAGAGGCTCCACAAGTTCCCCAAGGACAAACGACTGATTCGTGCCTGTAAGTGTTAGCATACCCGAGGTTAATCTCGGGTATGGAAGCCCGACCCTACCCGAGCACGTTGTGTCAGAGTCCAGCCCGGCCCGACACATTAACTGTAATTATGAGCCCCAGCCCGATTTAAACCCGACCATTTTTTAATACGTGGGTCATTATTATAACTGACGTTCTCAACTACTTTCTATGTTACTTTCTCCCGCCCGCAACATTTATGTTTTGTCCCGCTCCCGCCCGCAAAAAGACTTTTTTTCTGTTCCTCCAAATACTTTCAAGTTAGCCTACGTGTCGCCACCATACACATCAGCTAGGGATGTCAACGATTAATCGACCATCGATTAATTGTCGATAATACATTTAATCGATAAAACTTATCGATCATCGATTAAGCAGGATCATGCGCGTGCGTGCTGCTCAACCGCGAAACATGTAAGCGAGCGCGCCGGTGTGGTGAAGTGTTGAGTCCCACTGAATGACACACACACACCGGAGTTGTTTGGGACTATTTTACACCTTCATCATGACTATAAGTTTGCGTGCGCATTCGCAGCCTTTTGTTTTGTGCAAATGTAAGTTGTAATAGTTTATTTTGTGTACGCTTATCTATATCTGATTGGTCTCATATTGGATGCATTTGGTTAAGAATTGACGTGATCTTTAGCGCGCTCAGCTCAAATGACAATGCACGACTAATAATGACTATTGGGACTGTCATATTACACAAGATTATAAAGAGAACACTATTGTAATAACACATTGTGAATTATTTGGGTTTAGATGCCATGTCGCGTTGTTCCAGGAAGAGCTCGTCAGAGACTTTGAGCGCGTCCACCACAACATGAGTCATTCTGAATGGCACGTAACTTAGTTTAAGTTCACTTGTGCATTCACGTCATTTTGTGCAGATGTAATTTTGTAAGATTATGTTTATTTTGTATATATCTGATTATATCAAATAGGATGCGTTTCTTTGAGTTAAATAAACGCTAACAAAGTGCTCAACGGTTATTCATTCAGCGCGCGCCGCTCAAGCAGAATGCACGACTAATAATAACGATGGTTAATTTGGGACTGTCATATTACATAACATGAGAACACTATTTTATTAAATGGTTGTGAATTCATTGGGTTTAGTTGCCGTTTTCAGTGCGTTGTTCCAGCACGTAAACAGTCACACATTCTGACAAGCACGCATATGAGGCGGCGTTGGTGACACATTGTATTTGTCGTTATATTTATATATTAAATAATTAATTTAATTTATCAATCACATCAAAACATTTTACAATCCTACTAACCCTTTATTTAGATTAAAAACCATTATTATTAATTTGGTGAGTAACATAGCTTTTTTGAGCATCATTTGCAGACCCTGTAATGCTGTTTGCCATTAATGCTAACGATTAATCGATTAATTGATCGTCAATTTAAACGACGATCGATCATGGGAATTTGTGAAAATTGACATCCCTAACATCAGCATAAATGCTCCTGATAAATGATTTGTTATTAAAGCATTAACACACAAACCACACTGTTATAACATAAAAACAAGCAGGCTAACTTACAGTCATGCATGGTTTGGCATGACTGCGCGCAAAGTGCGCTCCCATAATAATTCCTAAAAAGCTGACATCAGTTCATCGCGATCTCACACATCTCTGTTATTATCAATAAATCTTTCACAATATATACACTTTGTTTGTTATAATTCGAGGATTTGCCAGCATACAGAATTCTTCACTGAACAAAAAGCCAGTTTTGAGCGGTGAGGGAAATCTATCGTAAATGCTTCTGATTGGCCATTGCGTTTCTAGAAATCAACACATATGTCTGTGATTGGCTACATCGCTCAACGCTGCAAACATGTTATAAATAAAAACTCTGGCCTGTAAATCGTTTCTATTTTGTTTTAGTTGTTCTTGTTGCTTTTCTGCAACAGATGAATAAAAATGTATTAGTTTTTATGTTTTATTCATAGATATTTCTAGTTTGCGGGAGTCCCGTGAATCGTTTTATTCTCCCTCAACCCGAACACACAGAGTGAGTGCATTACCGCCCGCGCTCCCTCTTATGACGTCATCACCCAGTTACTGTAAAAAACATGCTGAAGAAACCCCAATAAATGTTATTTTAACGCATTTTAAGACAGACATTTTTAAATATATACATATTGAGCACTTTAATTTACACATTAATTGGTTGTGGTGGTTAACCTGCTATTTACACTTTAAAGCATTCTGAGAAATTAAATGTTTTAATAATATATTTTATTTTTCAGTCTGAATTATGCTATCATACACACAACAATTTTATAGATATATATTAATTCATTTAGCTGCTTTATAGTATAATTTTCATAATAACAATAATAAAAACTTAAATGTAATATAAAGAAGTGATTCATTTATTAATCAAAATGAATTATTGGAATTTTAATCCATTTTAATTCTACTGCCTCAAATCTAAATGAAATCTCAATTAAATTCTGAATGCCACACAACCTTACTCTTAGCTTCATAACATTTTTTAGATAAATTCAACAGGTTTTCCCCCAAAAGTTGCACAGAAAACAAATAAATAAATAAAAATTCAGTTGATCAATTATTCTCAAACTCAACCAGTTGCCATTGAGTTCCACCGCAAAAACAAAAATCAAACAAATCTTAAGAGACACCTTTTTGGTGACACATTTACATTAAAAGGAATTTTATGTATCAGCACAAACACGAGACCTCAACCTAAAAAAAAACACACCATTTTGCCAAATCTAGCCGCTCAATACAATCACCACGTTATCTTGACATAAAAGCCAGTGTTTGTCATATTTGTGGAAAAACTAAATATTCACTTTAAAGTCTTCCTTGTGCTTCATATTTTATTTAACTTTGAGCTTTATTCTCAGCATTCCTATTCCCAATCCTTCAGAGAGCTCCATCTCTCGCTCTCTCTCCCTCTTTCTCTATCTTCATGCTCAGCAGCCTTATCGCTCCTCTCTGCTCTTATGTCTTGGAACTCAGCATCTTCCTCACTATTCATCATCCTCTGTTCTTCCTTGGTGTCGTATCTACAGACTTCCTCTAATCCCCCCTTCTCAATCTCTCGTCAACCGTTACACTTCTTATCTCGTTTACTCTTTTTCTTTTGGACCTCTCACTCCCGTTGGCTCTCTCTCTCTCTCTCTCTCTCTCTCTCTCTCTCTCTCTCTCTCTCTCTCTCTACAATCTCTCACTAATCCTCATTTATGTTCTCTCTCTGTGTTCGGTTAATTGCAGTTGGTTGTGCTCCTGCTTCTGCTCATATGACACCAGCACGTCTTTGTAGTCAGCCAACATTTTCTCTCACTCAGAACCTCCATTCTCCCAAAAAACAACAGAGTCTTGGATTGATAGAAGGTGGAGGGGAGAAAGCCAAGTACTCCAGCAGCAGGAGCATCTCTGCTTAGTCATTCAACAATGTTAGCTAACCTGCTCATTTCTTTGTCATTGCTAGCAATGTAAGCTAGTATGGTTAGGTGCCATCATATAACCTGACAATGGTCACTACCGTTCAAAAGTTTGCAGTCAATAATTTATTTATTTATTTTGAAAGAAATGAATACTTCTATTTAGCAAGGATGCAATTAAAGGGATAGTTCACCTTAAAATTCTAATTATGTCATCATTTACTCGCCCTTATGTTGTTCCAAACCCGTATGAGTTTTTTTCTTCGGTTGAACCAAATAAAAGATATTTTGAAGAATGTCGGTAACCAGAAAATTGAAGGCAGCCATTGACTTCCATAGTAGGAAAAGAAATACTACGGAAGTCAATGACTGCCATCAACTGTCTTGGTTACCAACATTCTTCAAAATATCTTCTTTTTAGTTCAATAGAAGCAAAAAAATACGCATGCCGGTTTAGAACAACATAAGGGTGAGTAAATGATTACATCATTTTCATTTTTTGATGAACTATTCCTTTAAATTGATCGAAAGTTGATTTGATCAAATAAATTGCAGCCTTGGTGAGACTTATAAAACTCACAAAAGACTTCTGTCAATTTTTTTTTAAATCCCCCAAAAAATCCAAACTTTTGAATAGTGTATCTGAATTGAACATTTTTCACACATAATCTCGATAAAAATTAATCTTGTAATTTTTTTTTTCTTTCTTACAGTTTTACAGTTCTGGGGGCTCCCGAAATAAAATAATTGAGTTAATTAATTCCTTATATGAAAATAAAAATTAAATATATTGAAAAAAAAAATATATATATATATATATATATATATATATATATATATATATATATATATATATATATTGAAAATATTTTTTTTTAACTGTCCATACAATGTTGTTTTGGACCCCCCTGACTTTCGTTGTATGGAAAAAAACAGTTCTTTAAAATATCATCTTTTGTAATCCGCAAAAGAAAGAAAGGCATACAGTTTTGAAACGACAATAGTTTTCATTACATTAGTTATTACTTTTCATTTTTGGGTGACATCACTGATAGTGCAAAAAGTAGACCATTTTTAAAGATAATAAACTGTAGTAGGCTATCAGTATTCAACTGTAATGCAGACAAGATGAGATTTGTAAGCAAAGAGTTTTTAAAACTTCCACAGGCTGTTTTTCTGAAGTGGAGTGTTTTTGTGCTCTCAGCTTGTTGCTGCTGCCAGTTAGCAGAAATTGAGGCTAACTGGAGGTCAACTGTGTTCGAGGAACAAATGAACTCATGTAAGAGAGTTCCCAGAAAGCTGGAGGACTGCATTACAACCAGAGCCTTTCCCAAACCAATTCTGAATTCACTTTCTAATCTATTCTCTCCATATCACATTTTCCCTTTTAGCATCCCACCAGATACCAGAGGAGGGAAATGTGTTTGCCTCTGAGTTTAATTTTACAGATTTTCCTCCCTTAATGTGATATTTCACCCAAAAATATGAACATTCAGTCATCGTTTACTCACCCTCATCTCAATCAAAACCTCTATAATTTCCTTTCTTCTGTGAAATACGAAAGAAAATATATATATAAAAAATGTCTCACTGTTTGAAAGTTTTTTGGACACAATTGGCGTTCATTGAATGGTCAAACAGTTATTTAATCTAAATATATTAATTTATTCCCTTTTGTATCATCAACAGAGTACAAGGTGCATGTTAATATATTTCATTGGTTGTTAGTTATAAGGCTTCAGATGTTGGTTTGTTTTTTCAGTTCTGTGGGAAACCTGAAGCAATGACTTACAAACTGTGCGTAATTATCTCTGATTTGAGTAATACTGTAATTGTCATATTTTGACCATATCTGTCATTTTATTTTTTAATTTTTATTTTTTTTATCTAAAGAAGTAACAAACCCCTTTTCGTTCCGACTTCTTCACTACACCAGTAGAGTGAGGATTTACCGGCAGTCGCATAAAAGGAAAATCTCCAGGTGGCTACAAGGACACAACTCACTCAAGAGAGATCTGGGTGAACAAGGCCAAGTAATTAAGGTTACGAGAAAACATGTACAAGCATGAAGAGGACTGCTTATTTAAGCAAGGTGGACCTTGTTAAATCTATCCAGGTGTGGCTGTGCCAAAAGAGTCTCACTTCATAAAATAACATATTACTTATTGAGTATAATTCAAATAGCCATCCGTCTCCGGAGAGACTTTCTGCTTCCATCAGGCCCGACCACATTCATTATCATATCAGTTAAAGTGATTATATGCAAATGGCTCCGCCCAGCAGCCGCATCTAGATATCAATTACAATGACAGCCAGTCTCGCGCGACGTGTGTTATTATGGTAATTCTTCCCAAAATAGATTGCACCTGAGAACAGAGCAAAGGAATAAGGGAAAAAGAGAGCACACCAGGCAATAAAAGACAAAGATTCTACTTGTACACAAGGCCTTCATTTTCAGTGAAAAGTTCAAGTATGAGCTAACCAACATTTCCAACTCAGAAGACTTCTCATCTCAAACAAATTCTCTTGAGACAGAAATAACCAAACAACCATCAGCTGAATGATTCCATCTTGTTGTTGTTTTCCCTGCTGGAAAATCCAGTCTAAGATGGTACTGCATTTTGGAACATGACAACTGGTTTCTATATGGTCTAAACTAGGGATGCACCGATCCACATTTTTTCACTTCCGATCCGATCCCGATACCTGAATTTGGATATCGGCTGATACCGATACGTTTCCGATACCAGAGCTGTGTTTGCTTTAATATTATTATTATCATTATTGTTGATTTTATATGACGCTGAAATAAACTCCTCTCTACCGGCAAGTATGATATGTAGCCTACGTATGTATGCATGCATGTCAATATATATATATATATATATATATATATATATATATATATATATATATATATATATATATATATATATATATATATATATATATATATATATTAAACAATAGATAAACAAAAGATAGACAATTAAACAAAGATACACATTATACAGGCCTACACAGTGCTTTAATTTCAGGAAGGTCTACTAACATTATTCAGGTATGGTCTAAAAAGAATTATAATAAAGTAATCAAAAGTAAAATAGCACTGCAAAGTTTATCATAGATAGATTTATGCTTATTAAAGCTAAAGTTATTAATTCAAGAGCTGTGAGTGATTTTCTCTTTGCCTTTTGTTGTTTGATTCTCAATAATGGAGCAATCGTCAGCATGTTTATTAGACTGCTTCCCCTTTAAGAACGAGTGCAGCATATTTTCTCCCAACTATTTCCATAACTACGTCCATTTTAGACATAAACTGTTTAAGTGAATCTCCAAGCCGGTCATTTTGACATTTTGTGTAGGCTACATTTGATCGTTTAGACGCGCATATGAAGCCCAAAGTATAACGCCGGGTTCACACCGGACGCTGAAGCCACGCGGAACGGAAAATCACGGGCGGTGTCCGGCGCCTGCCTGTTCACACCAGACGCGTATTATTCGCGGAGGTCGACAAGCGCTTCTGCTCAGTTGTTGTTTATTCAGAGCTATTTTTTTTACATCATGGGTAAGTAAATAACCTCATAATATAAATACACCATGTTTCTGTAACCAAGAAGTTTGTACACTTATTGCGCTTTTCCACTACACAGTACCAGCTCGTCTCGGCTCGGCTCGACTCGACTCGACTCGCCTTTGTTTGCTTTTCCACTGTGTAAAAGTTGTACCTGTACCTGCTTTCGGGTACTTTTTTTCGTACCACCTCCGGCGAGGTTCTAAGCACTGTTGCCAACTATTTTCAAAGGAAAGTAGCTAAGGCCTTCCCTAAAAGTCGCTAAATGTCGCTAGATGACGTCATACGTCAATTAGCATATTAATGACGTCATCGCGCCGTACTTGCATTCTGTCAGCCTAGTGCATTTTCTCTCTAAATTAATGCTCTATTTAATATAATATAGCCGAATGTCAAATAAAGCTGTTTTCATTTCCTTTTTTTTTTTTGTCAGACAATAGAACGAGTAGCTATAATAGCTATAATATAGTGAATGATTACATTTTTATAGGCCTATGTGGAGCATTATCTGAATTGAGAGAGTTAGGGAACCGGATGAACTAAGCTCTGTGATAGTGAGTGTTACAAGTAATAACAAGCACAAGAAAAGAAATAAAATGAAAATGGTCAAACTAAATTTTTTAAATATAAAACAAAAGAAAAGCAGATAAGTGATAAGTCCGTGGAAAAACACTGCTCATTCGCGTCTGTCAGCAGCCGTGCGCTCCTCTCAGCCATTCCCTGAACAGGGGAGACGCAGCTAGAGAGAGTGACGACAGGGAGAAAGCAAGACCTCGCGCTCACAGGACAGTACTGGCAACATTTAGAGGTTACTAAGGTTTGTCCAAAAAGTCGCTAAAATTGTCGCTAGTCGCTTTTTTGAAAAAATGTCGCTAAAGGGGTCTGAAAAGTCGCTAAAAATAGCGACAAAGGCGCTAAGTTGGCAACACTGGTTCTAAGCGAGCTAAGGCGATACTAAAATGTGACGTGAAAACAATGCCGACTGCTGATTGGTCACAGAGAATCTGCGTCATCATTGCACGCGCCAGATGGAGTATCCAGAATAAATAACCCCGCCATTTTTAAATAGTTTGGCCAGAGTTACTAAACTTACTACTATTATTATGGCAACTCGGAAGAATACGCCGTGGTCAAACGAGGAGGTGCAGACATTCCTTTGTTTGGTTGCCGAAGAGAGGATCCAGCGAGAGCTTGATGGGGCAACGAGGAACGAAAGGCGTCGCTATGACGACCGGGTACTATTTGTGGCGGTACTTTCTGCAATGGAAAACGGAGCGAAAAGCGAGCCGAGGCGAGGCGAGGCGAGCTGGTACTGGTAATGGAAAAGCGCCATTATTTTATTAATCCGTTGTCGAGACACACACGCAGCCAGAGAGAGAATATGGTAGACAGTTATAGTAGTGTATACCGTTGAAATATACATCCTCTCTTCAAATTTATTAAATCTATTTTCCTCTTCCTGTTTCCCAGTGTGAGTAGACAGGAGGAGAGCCCTTGCCCTATATCTTTTGATTATAGGGTATTATAGGGTATTTTAATTTGAAAATTGCTTATTTTGACAATTGACCGGATGGTCGAGTGTTTCTTGGTGTAACTTCCTGCCGGAATCATAGACAGTAGCCGTTTCTCAATACCAAGTACGCAAACTTCGTCCTCTCGTCCTAGGTAGTTCGGACTTGCCAAGTTCGACTCAGGAGAACGAACTCCCGAGGACGAGAGGACGCGAGTCCAGTTATTCTGCAAATGGAACAGTGCGTTCTTGATCGCGTCACTCAGCACGCTCTGGCTACTCCGGTTTTCTCTTCATATAAATCTCTTTATATAAATTTTAGGCAACAATAAAACGAAATATGCTACAACTCTGCCTCTTTTCGTTTAAAAAAAAATCAACATATTACCTAATGGCCATGTGGTTCATGCAACGCGATTCTCTTCACTGCATATTAACAAAATGAACATGACCTTTTTGTTTTCATTTAAAAAAATATGAAACATTGATTTTTATTGACATTTATCAAACAGATGAAAATGATCGTTGTGTCATTTTATTTTATTGTTCACATAGTGAAGATAATGTAAAAAATGTTGTTAAAGTTAAATAGCCATAAAGTTATGAAACTTCAAAAACTATTATTTTATTTTTTTTTGCCATGGAACAAACTATAGTTTAATGAGACCAAAGATAGACGAATTATATGTCAAGTTTATCCACTAGACTAGAGAGATCTGAGCCAGCGGCAAACGTCAGAAGCACTAGCCGAGGAAAAGCTGTTCCAGTCGGGGTTGATGAGCGTTGAACACCCGCGGTGAATGCCTGGATGTCACAACTTTAAACAACCACATTCTCGCCTGAAACACTCTTAAAATTACATTTCATGACACAATAACAGTAGTAATTTGATATTTCGCGGATTTTCTCCTCTCCTATTGATGCTTGCTGGTTGGTGCCAGGTGCATTCTGGGATACCTGGCTATCTCAAGTCCACACAAGTCACCTCTCGATGCATCCTCGGTAAACGGGGCGGATCAAGAACGCATCCGGGGATTTGAACTGGACTTGGCTAGATGTGAACTTTGAATTGGAACAGTACTTGGGCAGTGACTGATGACGTTTCACAAGTCCACAAGAACACAAGTACAGACAAGAACGCATATTGAGAAACGGCTAGTAAAAGAAATGGACACAGCGACCCCCTTGATTTCAACGGAGAGAGTTGAAGCCCAACATGGGCACTCACTTCCTGATAGCCAAGCGTTCTGCGCAGGCTCAAACTGAGCTTGATGACATAGATGTCACGTGAGCAACCTGACTGACAGTTGTAAATCTTCTAGTAGCTGAATGATGATCAGAAGTTTCCAAGGTCGAAGTATCACGGCTCTCCAGAAATAAGGGCTTTGACTAGCAGGCGCAAGCAAGCTAATCTCGAACGGTCAATGACGCATCAGAGTAAAGAGTAAACTCACATTGATGTGTGTGTGTGTGTTTTGGAAATCAAATCGTTTAGTATTGTAAAAACATAATATAATGTTTATTAATATATTAGCCTACAATACTATTAATAATTATAATAATGAATTGAATATAGCATATTACGCTATATAATTACAATATGACATGATAAAAGAAGTGGCTGAAATCGACTTTAAAATAGCTTACTTTAGGATTGTAATCGTTTGAGTAGCCTATCTGCAGTTCTAGTAGCCTAATTTTAGTTAGTTAGTTTAGTTTTATTTTGAACATGTTTATGTATATATCCATTAGATTTAAATATTTGGCTAGTACACACACACACACACACACACACACACACACACACACACACACACACACACACCCATCCAAAAAATACTTCTTAGTATGAGCCCAGGAACCATACTATAAAATACTATCCCCTCGAGTCATTTTCGTATCCATTCAATATTACATGACCATATAATATTCCAATATATAAAGAATTGTGAGCTAGGTGTTAAATCATGTAGTTTTGGCTAATAAATCATGGTCACAAACACTTGAACAAACCCGTTTTTCTTTATTTCACGTTATGTAGGCATTTTGTACATATGGCTTCCGAATGGGATCACATTCATCTTCAAGTGTAGATCTGTAAATAAATAAAGGAACAACGTTAACCGCGATAGACATTGAGATGTTTTTTTTCTTCTTCCATTGCCTGTATCATTTCCTGATAATTAATTTCCCCATCCCCCGTAGGTGTAGTAGTAGATAAATAATTTAAAGTTTGTGGATAAATGTTAGGCTACTTCATATGTATTCACTTGCCACATATCGAATTATTTCCAATTCCTCAAAAACGTTGTTTCAATATTTTGTCGCATTGCTTTTATGGACTCTGTCTATCTATGCCATGGGCTGACTTTAGACAGTAAAAGACTGCCTGCGAGACTGTGCGAGCTTCTCCTCCTGTCTATACGGTAACTTCTCTACTGTGCGACGGACAGTCGAGTGGTTATGACGCAATTTTTAGCCTATTTTTACAAGAATGGCTTCTACGGGGCCATAACGTAAGATACAAAGTAATGGAGCCTTTTATACATTGTCGTGATTCTTTAGAAATAAATAATGGACAAATTGAGTCTTTGGATGCCTCAGATGTAAAGTTATTCGCTGTCAAAGTGATGCCAAAATGAATGGGAGTCAATGGGATGCTAACAGCAGGTGATAGCCAGCTACAATGGCGGCCCCCGGAGGCAGCTTCAACTTCCGGCTGATGGATTACCCCCTTGGCCGGAATTGACGCGGATCACTCGCGGCTTGCGAAAACAATAGACCAGACGCCGAAACTGGCGCTTCACGGCGCGTGACGGCTGCCGGCTCCGCGTCTGGTGTGAACGACACCATAGGTTAACATGGGCGCCGAAAGGAAGCGGCCTCCGTTCCGCGTCGCTTCAGCGTCGCTTCAGCGTCCGGTGTGAACCCGGCGTAATGTGCTTGTCTCGTTGCGGTCTGTTTCGGAGCGCGCGCCGCGGGAACAGCATCTCTTGCGCAGATTTTTGTGCTTTTAATAGCTCTTTTTATTATTAAAAGCGTCCCGCAATTTAGCAACAGTAGAGACTGCATTTTACAACAATCACCGATCATGCTGATGGGCTGTCGTGTTGTGCGCGCTGTGGCACCGCGTGAGAGATCTCTCTCTTTCTCTTCTGGAGAAAGCATCACAGCACATGCATCACAGACAAATGGTTTAATTAATACGGCTTTGCAAACATTGCATTTTGCTGTCTTGCTCTGCTGTGGTGTTTCCAGTGTGAAGTATTTCCACCATAGGATCTCCACACAGCGTACATGTTGGCAGCTCAATAGACCAATTTCGTGCCGACGTCACAGTTACGTCACGGCGCTAGCTGGAGGCAAAACGAAGGGGAAACTGCAGGCGGCCAATACAAACCAGCACAGATTCGGCTACATAATAAGGAGCTTAAATTGTTATTATTTTTATTAAATGTCATCTTGTTGTGTTGTTGGGTGCTAGAATCAATGAAAAATGAATGTGCTGTATTCTGAATTTTTATTTCTTGAAAATATTCACATCATTAAAATTGCACCGTAATGTCACTCTTTGTATTGTCGTCTTCTCTGCGCTGGCTAGAACTGCGGATCGTACACACAAGTCTTGTACGTGACCAATCATCACATAGTTATAGGCATCTAAAGATGTACATGCCCTCAGTTTCTCTTTACGCTCGGTTTCTCTATAAGGTAGCAGCTAGGTGTAGAAGTCAGGCCACTCAACCGAGGTAACGTTAATCCTGTCAGATCGTCCATTGAGTGAGCGTGTAACGGCTACGGATCAGCCAATCTAGTTCCATCCGTTAAAATTAACTTTTGCAAATAACAATCGCGGTCCTGGACAGTGACTGACCTTGCACATTAAGATAAAATCGGATTTTCTCCAGTCATTGTTAAAAAACAAGCTAACAAAACTTGCATACTAACGTTAGGGAAGCGGCCAGAGGGATCGTTCTGCCACCACCTCAGCTCCGCCCACAGAAAAACGTCACCATGTTTACCAACTGAAAATTGGTCTATGCTATCCTGCTAGCTGGCTGCAAACTGCGGAATGGATTTCCTGAGGGGGGGGGGAGGGGTCTATGTGTCCCATTGAGCCGCGCCTCCGTTCAGGATATCCATTCCACAGTTTGCAGCCAGCTAGCAAACTAGCCGGCGGGCCGCGGGAATTTTGGGGTCGTTTCACCAGACAACGTTAAAGCGCAGACATGGCTCATGGATATCGGATATCTCCGCAGGTTGGATCGGGAAAATCCGATACGTGAATTACGCTGGTATCAGTCCCTATACTGGATCGGATCGGCCCCATCCCTAGTCTAAACTGATCATTATCTAGTCTAAACTGGTCATTAGATAGTTTAAGTTGGTATAAATTGTCTAAACTGATCATAGTCTAAACTGGTTATAGGCTAGTCTAAGATGATCATTGGCTAGTAAAAATGCCATTAGCTAGTGTATTCTGGTCATTGGGTTGTTTAGGATGGCCCCTGGTTAGTCTAAGATGATCATTCTTGTTTATGAAATATTTTCATTGGCTAGTCTAAGATGGTCATTAGCTTGTCAAAAATGATCATTATCTAGTCTAAGATTGTCATAAGATAACAAAATCGTCACTGGTATGTCTACTAACTAGTCTAAGATGGCCAAACTAGTACAAATTGTTCATTGGTTTATCCAAGATGCTCACTAACTAGTCTGGCCATAAGCTAGTAAAAAATGGCCATTAGTTGGTCACTACTACAGCGTCTCAGATGATTATAGCAGAAGACCATTAGCTAGTCAAAGTTGGTTAACCATTATTTGGCTGAAGCTGCTGGACATTAACTGGTGCAAGTTAGCAGACAATCTTGGCTTAACAACAAACCAGCTAATAGTTGGTTCATACTGTACCAGCTTAAGGTGGTCAAGCTGGTTTATGAAACCAGCTAGAAATCTTCTACCATGTTCTAAAAACAGCTTTCACTTACAGTAACATTCATTTTCCAGCTTAGATATACAAATAAACGAAATATTAACAAAAATTACATTTAAGAACTAATTATGTCCAGACGCTTACAATTACCACGGTGAGAATAAAGCGGATTCATGGATACAGTGTTTTACTTTCTAATATTTCTATGGTGGAACAATCTGTCATGCTGATGAGATACTAAATGTCACATGTGTGTGTGCACAGGCCCATAGACTGAGATAAATGGCAATGTGTTCACACACTTTATGTGCTGCCTTAAAGCCTAATTCTGTGGCCAGTGAGCCAGAACACTGAATTACTGATGGGCTTTGACTGTATTAGGCAGCATCTACACAACGCTGAACCACGAATGGTTCCAGTGCCCCCCAAGGCACTCTCCTCAGCCCTTGATTAAAAAACAACCTCCGAGCAGTAGGCCCGACGCGATAGTCAATAAATCAATTAATCGCACGATAAAAAAAAATGAGCTCGATCATTTTTTCGGTCGCAATAATTTCCATTTGCAAGCTTGTTTGTTTTCCTCGTCTCTCTCTCTCTCTCTCTCTCTCTCTCTCTACCTAAGAGACTGGATGACAACTCTCGGTTCATTAGCGTGAACTAGAGCTTAGATTCTCAGCCCGAACTTGACCCGACCCGTCCCGCGGGCCGATATTTCCCGACACTATCCTCGGGCCGGGCCCTTAATCTAGAGACGTGCACTCGCAATAGAGTGCGGCGCGACACTAGACTTGATGGCCGAGTGCAAGCGCGGGCGGGGGCGGTAATGCACTCACTCTGTGTGTGCGAGTTGCGGGAAAATAAAACAATTCGCGGGACTCCCGCAAACTACAAATATCTATGAATAAAACATATAAAAACTAATATATTTTTATTCATCTGTTGCAGAAAAGCAACAAGAACAACTAAAACAAAATAAAAACGATTTACAGGCCAGAGTTTCTATTCATAACATGTTTGCAGCGTTGAGCGATGTAGCCAATCACAGACATATGTGTTGATTCATGAACGCAATGGCCAATCACAAGCATTAAAGATAGACTCCCCTCAACGCTCAAAACAGACTTTTTGTTCAGTGCTGAATTCTGTATGCTGGCAAATCCTCTAATTATAACAAACAAAGTGTGAATATTATGAAAGATTCATTGTGCAGTCAGCTTCAATGTAATAACATATGTGTGAGATCGCGATGAACTGTCAGCTTTTTAGAAATTAAGGGAGCGCACTTTGCGCGCATTCAGTCATGCCAAACCATAATAAATAATTTATTATAGGGTAGGGTCGGGTTTTGTTTTCATCCATTTTATTTATTGTTTTTGGTATTTATTCAAGTGCATTATTTGCTAACAGAGACTGTGAGTCCATTGATTGCTTTTATAGTTTTTGGTTGTTTTGTTCATTTATTGTGGATGTTTAAAATATTTTCCATTTTCAGTGTTAAATAGTCTTTAGAAATAAAAGTTTATTGATCTTCGAAAAGGTGTACCTGCATTATTATGCCATTATCATCATTTTAGATGTACATCGTCTCGGAACAACAATATTATCGTTTATCGCAATAATTTCTTGGACAATTTATCGTCCAGAAAAATTTGTTATCGTGACAGGCCTACCGAGCAATAAAACACCATTTCCACAGCCGAATAAAAACCAAGTCAGCAGATCTCATAATATATGCCCAACTCAACACCTGCAGCATTCATTTAATCACTCTAAATCCAAATAAATAATCTAAGACTGAGGCTTGGTCACGATATATAATATCACACCATAAGAATAAGTAGTCAAGACCAGCTTTAGTCTATTCTATAAAGAGAATAGCGAACGTTTCCTATAAAGTAAAAAAAAAAGCATGACAATGAATAAGATAATCAGTTTAACTTTTTAAACACTGAACTTTTTATATTACATTCGCGCTGCGTGTCGTGTCACAGGCTAATTCGTGTCACGCAGCTAGACAGAGTTTAAATTAGCCCGGAAAGACGTGGGCAGCCCTTTATGTGACTAGCTTTTCACAGCGCTAGTCTAATGTCACATCTAAAATGGCTTTAAGTGCAGCTCTGAATTCTCCTGAAAGATAACATGTCGGTGACATGGAAAGAGAGAGCAGCCGAAGGGTAAAAAGAGAGCAAACAAGCACGATCAGGGGGTTGTCCCAGAGCTCCATGCTGCTTAGCATAACAGCTAAGCAAGCATGACAACATAAACACAACCAGCAGTTTTGCCTGCGGGTTAAGCTCCGCACTGGAGCAGAACCCTTAGACACATTATGCCGCTACTCCATCCTTCTTTCTACATCCTCCATCTTAACGTCGCAGTCCTTGGAAGACACTATTTATTCATTGAGCCATCAAAAGATAAGCTGCTTGCAAGCAGCTATTACTTGACATGGTCAAGGTGACCAGCACCAGAGGCTATTTGAAGGTTACGGTCATAACTTCACTCTCAATTATACAGTTAAACAGACCTCTTTACTCTGAAAGGTCTCGCCTGCTAGCCGCAAAACAACATTAATTACAGGGAGGCTGTCGCTAGAGGGGAGCTAACATTAGCATAGTACATGCTCAGCTATGCCGTCGCCTAGCTTAATGTCAAGTCCCTGTGGGTGTTTTCTGCTGTAACTTCAAACAAAGAAAATTGTGTCCCACCTAAAGACTCGGTTCAGGTTCCAAAATGGCCGCCTGGTGCATTAGATTAGGACAAATTTCAGAGATGCTTAATTAAATGATAAATATGTGATTAATTGCACAAAAGGGTTTTAATTTTCTATTATCTATTGAAAGCCCTAATATATATAATACACACACACACACATACACACACACACATATATACACACATACACTCACCTAAAGGATTATTAGGAACACCTGTTCAATTTCTCATTTCAGGCGGCAGTGGTTCATGTAGGTTGTCTACAAACCGGAAGGTTGGTGGTTCAATCCCCGGTTCCACCTGACCAAGTGTCAAGGTGTCCACGAGCAAGACACCTAACCCCAGCTGCTCCCGACGAGCTGGATGGCGCCTTGCATGGCTGACACCGCCGTCGGTGTATGAATGGGTGAATGTGAGGCAAAATGTAAAGCGCTTTGGTGGCCATTGGGTCTGTGAAAGTGCTATATAAATGCAGTCCATTTACCATTTACCATTAATGCAATTATCTAATCAACCAATCACATGGCAGTTGCTTCAATGCATTTAGCAAAATAGCATTTAGCAAAATTTAAGCAATTTTGAGCGTGGCATGGCTGTTGGTGCCAGACGGGCCAGTCTGAGTATTTCACAATCTGCTCAGTTACTGGGATTTTCACGCACAACCATTTCTAGGGTTTACAAAGAATGGTGTGAAAAGGGAAAAACATCCATATGCGGCAGTCCTGTGGGCGAAAATGATTTTATTTTATTTGTCCTCGAGAGGAAATTTGTTTCCAGCATCGATGCGTATAATACAAAACACACATAACATACTGAAAAACATAACATATAACCTCTACAAAACAAAACAAAAACAAAAAGAGAACATACCTGACGTATCACTGATTCCCTATGTATTTAGGGCTCGTATGGATACAGGATTAAAACTTTTACTGAACTTGGCTTTTCTACACATCGGTAGCCTATACCTACGGCCAGAAGGCAGGAGAATAAAATATTTATACAGAGGATGTTCAGGGTCATTTATGATTTTTTGTGCCTTGCACAACGTTAATGTCGAAACACTCTCCGATAGATTAGGGGTAGGGATACCAATAATTTTACTTGCTAATTTAGTTATCTTTAAAAAATGCCTTGTTGATGCTGGAGGTCAGAGGAGAATGGGCCGACTGATTCAAGCTGATAGAAGAGCAACTTTGACTGAAATAACCACTCGTTACAACCGAGGTATGCAGCAAAGCATTTGTGAAGCCACAACACGCACAACCTTGAGGTGGATGGGCTACAACAGCAGAAGACCCCACCGGGTACCACTCATCTCCACTGCAAATAGGAAAAAGAGGCTACAATTTGCAAGAGCTCACCAAAATTGGAGACTGGAAAGATGTTGCCTGGTCTGATGAGTCTCGATTTCTTTTGAGACATTCAGATGGTAGAGTCAGAATTTGGTGTAAACAGAATGAGAACATGGATCCATCATGTCATGTCACTGTGCAGGCTGGTGGTGGTGGTGTAATGGTGTGGGGAATGTTTTCTTGGCACACTTTAGGCCCCTTAGTGCCAATTGGGCATTGTTTAAATGCCACGGCCTACCTGAGCATTGTTTTTGACCATGTCCATCCCTTTATGGCCACCATGTACCCATCCTCTGATGGCTACTTCCAGCAGGATAATGCACCATGTCACAAAGCTCTAATCATTTCAAATTGGTTTCTTGAACATGACAATGAGTTCACTGTACTAAAATGGCCCCCACCTTGTTGAATCAATGCCACGTAGAATTAACGCAGTTCTGAAGGCGAAAGGGGGTAAACACAGTATTAGTATGGTGTTCCTAATAATCCTTTAGGTGAGTGTATATACATACATACACACACACACACACACACATATACATATATACATACACACATACATACATACACATATACATACATAAACACACACACACACATATATATACATACATACATATACATATATACACACACACACACACACACACACACATACATACACACATACATATATACATACATACATAGTAACTACGTAATAAGCACAATGTAAAATAAAGTGTTATATGCCCTGTTTAAAGACTGTAATATCTAAAAATGTGACCTTATTTTGATTTATGAACAATGTGTGCCCTCATTAAAGTAAACTAAACTAAATTAAAGTAAAGCATCATTAAAACCTGTTAAGCTTCACCAGAGCGCGGGCGCACTGAAGCGTTTTTTTTTTTAAATAGTTCAAAGTTACTATCAGATTTAATGTTATTACCTTGACAAACTATACATCATTAAAAATATATAAGACTCAAGTTTCAGTATTTGACCACTAATGTATTCTGAGAAACTTATAATGACAGTTATGTCTTAATTTGTGTCAGGAGTTATGTAATTAAAAAATGAGTCGTTACCTTTAATATGAATTATGAGCGTCAGCCGCTTCCATTCAGAAAAAAACTCCTGTGCGATCGTCATGACAGCGCTTGACAAAACAACGTCCCTCAGGGCTTTTAGCTCAAACATGTGCAGATTTGGAGAAATATTGATATATTCTCATAGGTTTACATCAGATATCTATAGACAGGAATAATATTTATTGAATTTATACCCAAATGCGTCGATGTAATCATGAGCGCTGGATACTCTGATGTACTGTGTTTACAATCCATACTGGCCGCCTGAGAGCGCCGGCGCTCTATGCACAGTATAGTCCATATATGGAACACACGAAGAAGTGGCATAATCATGTGACATTCCAGGAAGTCCCTGACACAAACAAAGCTTCCAGAGATCGCTGTAACATGCAGATAAAGATGTTTTGAAGACAATAAACATGATTGCAATGATATTCGATTTACCTGTGTTCTTCGAGCCATGTCAGGTATTTTCATAATAATAGATTATATTTATAATGTAATGCTAATCGATATAGAGTTTATCATTGCAGAATACTATAAATTAATATATTTTCTGTCTTATTTTTTCATCTGAAGCCAAATCAGATCACAGAAGGTTATTTAAAACACTCGACTTGCGTTATAATGTAAGTTTGGAGCACAAACATGGTTTTAATCACATAAATTGTCGTGTATTGATGGTGTGCTAAGCTAACATGCTAGCTAACTCTGTGCACCTGCCAGCACATTAGCTGTTATTTTTATGAATTTTTCTAAATAGGAATGCTTACTGAAATTTTTCTTTTTTCAAAAAGGGCATTTGATACAGTTTCAAATGTGAAGTGAGAACTTTGATAAAAGAAAAAAGGGATTGAAACAGTGTGAATAGCCAGTCGTTAGTGATTATAATGCAGACAAAAGAAAAGCATATTTAGAGCCATAACCAGGCCGGAGAGGTGTGAATGTGTGCAGGGGAGACTGACACTGAATGGGGCTCGTTTGCACCACAAAACAATAGAGAAAATAGTCTAAATAGATGCTAGAAGATGACAATAAACACCAGTTTGCATTTTAGAGTCTAATCAAAATAAATTCATATGACATGATCTTGAAAAACATTTAACTAAATGCAGAGTTTTAAACTTATCTTCTTCAAATTTTAAATATAACATGGTCAGACATGTGGCTTTAGCTGCAGTGCATTTCTAGATTGATACAATGCCAACTTCAATTTTATTTTTATGAAGATGTTTCATAAAAATACATTTCTAATAACTTTACAAAACTTTGAAGACATTTTTCAAAAAAATTTTTTCATTATCACTAATTAATTCCACATTTACAAGAAACTGCCAGGTGTCAGCTTTCAAATGAGATCTTACTTGTGCTTTTAGTACAAAGGGTTCATGAACTGTGTCTGTTTCAGTTTGGGTATGCCATTTCTGGGGATTTTTCAAAAGTGGGGTTGAAGCTTAACAGGTTAACCATGTTTATTCACAAAACACCAGCTCTGAATTCATATTTCAGCATGTACGTGCAGATATCAGCTTGCTAGATTATTATTATTATTGCTTATAGTCTTCTAATTAGACAAATTACAGATAATTTGCTATATTGTGATTATCTAAATTACATTTTAATGGTTGGTTGAGGAGGAAGAGGACGTCAGACTAAAAGCTTGTCATACAATTGTGTTTTCAAACGTTCCACATTTTCTTTACTGAAAAGGGGTGTGGCCACTCTAATTGACAGCTGGTTCAACAAATTGAAGTATGTCATAATTGCATGCATATGGGGAAAAACAGCACTTTTGTTGGATGAAATAATTATAGCTTACATAACAACATCACCATGTTTGTCGTATACACACTACCAAAAGATAGGGGTCTGTAAGATTTTTTTTGTTTTTGAAAGAAATGCTCACAGAGGATGCATTTATGTGATCAAATATACAGTAAAAACAGTATGAGTAATATTGTGATTTTAACTAAATTAACCATTACTCCAGTTTTCAGTGTCACGTGATCCTTCAGAAATCACTCCAATATGCTAATTTGCATAGACACATTCCTTATTATTATCAATGTTGATAACAGTAGTGCTGCTTAATATTTTGGTGGAAACCGTGATCATTTTTTTTTCATGTTTCTTTAATGAATAGAAAGTTCAGAAGAGCATTTAAATAGTAAAGAAATACAACATTACAGTCACTTTTGATCAATTTAATGCATCCTTGCTGAAAAAAAAAAAAAAAAAGATTTCTTTAAAAAATAAAAATCTTACAGGGCCCAAACTTGTGAAGGGTAATTTAATGTAATGTATAATGTAGTTTCAGAAATGCATTTTTATTTAAAGTGGTTAAGGTTTTCTGGTCTGTGCAAATCCGTGCGCCTGTAAACGGATCCACTCAGCTCCGCTATTTCCATGACAACTGATCCATGTTGTGTGGTTTTGTCTCACATTTGGAGTAAATCTTGTTTACAATAACACGTGAGACACGAAAAACAAGTATCATAGTGGGAATGTTGCTGGTACTTTAATTCATTTACACGAGCCTGACTATCAACAATTTTGGGAACCAAACAATCGATGTCTCTAAAGAATATAAAGACGGCATGGAAATTATGTATTTGATGTGGGCAGCAGCGTTCTTAACATCCAACACACAAACCACTATGACGACAACACTAATCAACCATTTATTTAAGAACAGAGATACAGTCAACACGACAAAGACCTTAAAGAGGCAACAAATGCAACACCACAACCGTCAATAACACAGTAAACAGCAGTAATTTGCAAAAATAATTACTGCATGATGGGAATTGTAGTTCTGTTTTAAGCACTGCAGACATAACTAATCCAGTAAGGGAAATGTACAACTTAATTGTGAAGTTATTGTACAGATAATTGTGCAGCTATACAGTGTAAAATAAGCATATATTGCTTCATAAACCCTGAGAAATTTGGTACTTTTTGACAATGCGTGCCTCTTTATAAACTCCCGTAAAAATATAAAAACCTGAATCTGCAGCATAAAGCTACCAACTGTTACAGGGATGGATCTAAAATGCAAACATTCAATTTTACCCTTTAAATTTCTTCAATGTCACCTCATTTGAAACATGCTCCTCCAAAAAAAATACCATCTTAACAGATACACAGTTGTATTGCCTTTAATTGAAGGTGAAAAGGGCTTTATTTTATCCCCTTGTTACACGAACCATCTTGCTATTTATTTATTGCGTGTGACTGTAAATATGAACTCTTGTGAATGAGTAGTGGTCTGAGCCTGGCTTTGTGGTTTATGCTATCTGCCTCCTAATACAGCTGGATTTAAGTCTGCCCTGTTAGATTTACACAGCAATTCATTTCCCCATTTCACCCTCCATCTCAGTGGTGCCCATTTACCACACATAATTTTTATTCCGTTCCACCAAATCTCTCACAGGACAAGACTGATGGATTTAGAATTCACCCTTTGATCAAATCAAATATATAAATAATTTGTACTCCTAACCATGAGGTAAATCAGCAGGTCGGGAATAATAATCATCAAACTTCACATCCTTTGCATACAGCATCCATTTCATAATTAAGTTTTTAAGTTAAACATCATGTCTTACATTTTTTGTTTTGGCCAGATTCTAAAACAGCAACGCATGTATCCTTTGTGGAAAAACGCAATCCCAGAATGCAAACAAGCTCTCTAAAAAAAAAAAAAAAATCCATAAAAATATATTTAAAAAAAAAATTAACTGATATTTCATACGGTACTGAAAAATGTTGATAAAAACATCGGCCAGTATTCCAATGAAATTCTATTCAATCAGCCTTCAGCCATCTAATATAGCAGCATATCTATTTTACTACCATACTCATCAAGCTTTGATCTCATGCACACTTTGATGATCGAATTTCAATCATATGGATGGTGAGGTTTTTGTTTGGGACCTTTGTCAAGAGCCGATTCCATTACGAGGTGCTAAACGTAAAACTTGAAACTCTGGGCTGAGATGGTTAAAAAGACACTTCTCTGATCAGATGAAAGCTCAAAGAGAAGCAGAGGATCATTGTATTAATCCAAGAGTTTCTGAAAAATTGAACAAGAGAGGCATGATTAATCAATTTTTTGAGTGCTACGGGTGATTCTGATTTCAGATGAGATGGAACCTATATATATATATATATATATATATATATATATATATATATATATATATATATATATACATATATATATATATATATATATATATATATACATATATATATATATATATACATATATATATATACATATATATATATACATATATACATACATATACACTGGCAGAGCTGCCGATTATGAAAGCATATGCGTAGCAATATTCAATTTGAAATGTAATATGTAAAATGGCATTGCATTCTGTATTTAAATTTACATTTTACATTACCATTCTAGCAATGTTTGGTGCAAAATCAAAATGAAATTACATAATTTACATTTGCCATTTCATACACTAGTTTTAATATGCATATTGAAACGCTTTATAAGTTGCAAAATGAAAATGAAAATGCATTACAGAAATGGTTAGATATGTGTTGCATGTTCAAGCAAAAACTGTGGCAAAATGATCATTCAAATGTTATTTTTCTTAATTGCATTTACACTCACAGTCAAGACACTTGCGATTGCATTTTCATGAAATGTCCCGCAATGAATGTAGCAAAATTCAATGTGCACATTGAAAATGCATTCCGAGCCGATCACGCCCCCTCCTGCCCTGTCAATCACTGCATCAAGGCGGGGCTTAAGTTGTGTTGTTTCTGTCTATGGCACTCCGAGAAGCTGCACAAGCAATAGAGCGACAAAGTGCAAATGCTGCCCCTGCAAATGCTTAAGCATGACGCCTCTGGATCGAAGTGGTGGGACACGGGGTAAATTGGCAGAAAGAGAAGAGACAAGGGGTCGGCAGTGTGACCGCAGCCGCAGGTAAATCCGGGTGTCACACCGTTTTTTTTTTTTTTTTTTTTTTTTGGGCCAAAACGAGCACTTTTCGTACATACGCTCTATGGTCACGTAAGAGTGTGATCGTCAAATACACTCCACAGTCCAGACCCCGAGTGAAAGTTGGCAACCCTAGGTCTAACCGTTTGATGACCGTCGACCGACCCCCTTGTCTCTTCTCTTTCTGCCAACTTACCCCGTGTCCCACCACTTCGATCCGGAGGCGTCATGCTTAAGCTGGACGATGGCCTTTCTGAAGGGGCAGCATTTGCACTTTGTCGCTCTATTGCTTCTGCAGCTTCTCGGAGAAGCTGTGGAACTGACTTGTCCATGTTCCCTCACTTGAACCTTCTTGACCCTCTGCGTAATACCCCCGACCAGTTCCATAGAGAGAAACAACACAACTTAAGCCCCGCCTTGATGCAGTGATTGACAGGCCAGGAGGGGGCGTGATCGGCTTGGAATGCATTTTCAATGTCAAGTCAAGTCAAGTCATCTTCATTTATATAGCGCTTTTAACAATGGATTGTTTCAAAGCAGCTTTACAGAGATAAACATATAATTTAAGGTAACAGATTGTTTTGGCGTTATAGCGGTTCTTGAATAATGTTACTTCCAGCTAAAGTTAACTTTGATTGATTCACCTCCGTCGAAATGATCAGACTTTTAAACGCGAACCTGTGATTAACGCTGACGGCGTTCACATGCTCATTCAGAATTGATTCTATAGTTATGTGCTTTTAAAATATGTGCGCAGGTTTGTAATTCCAGACAACCCAGCCTAAACAAACTACTTGTCTTGCCTATAAATTGAGATACAGAATTTTGTCACATAAAAAAATGTAGATTGGTCTAATTTAATTCTGAAGAGTAAATAGTCAGACTAGTAATTTGGCGGCTATGTTTATGCAACATGGCCCCTGGTCCTAAACAAGTCCAAATGTAAACATGCAGACTAATTCAAAATAATTGCAGTGCACTACAAACTCCATTCCACCCGTGTGTCGAGAGGCAGTTTTGAGAGTCCCAGAGCAGAAGTCAGTGATTGAGAGACGGAGGATGGAGGCAGGCAGCTCTGGGCTTCAGGAAACTTTATTAGATCATTGAGGGAAGCCAGCCAGGTCTGATAATGACCCTACAACTCCACCAGATGCGTCTCCCCACCAACTTCCTCTGTCAGGGGCCCCTGTGGTCTCTCATATCAGTGATGAATAAGGCCTGGGCATCAGACTGTGGATAATGTGCAGATGGGACACGAGCCTGCTGTTTGAGAAAGGTGAAGGGCGGCTGGTAATAAAGACCTATAGGTCTCTGATCAGTGCCGTGTGCCTCGGTGCCTCTCTGACTAAGGACGGACGTAATAAGATACAACATGCCCAGAGAATTGCCTGGCTTTAACGCTAATATCTGTGGGAACCTCCTTCCGGTGAGGAGATTACTGCAGATCTCTGCTGGACCCAGAGGCCTAGCTTAAGGAGAGAAAGGACCAATTAGGTTATCTGAAGTGCTGCAGATTTCTCTGCCTCCCACGTTGACTGAGAGGTCTTCCCGTCACTAACCGATCCACTGGATTCAAGCGTGTAGGACGCAGGTCTTACCTCAGAACACATCAGACTGCAGTGTGACTGACTTCCAACTAATGATCAGATAAGAAATAATCTCTTTGCAAATGAATGTTAACCGATTGACCTCAAGAGTAAGTGCCACTACTCTGCTTGCCCTGTCTAAAATTAATACTCACCAAATGTGTCAAAATTGGCTTTGGAGAGTAAATAAAACAGAGCTGTGTGGTTGAAGTCAAACTGTAAGAATGATAGTCTAAAGCCAAATTCAAATCAAAGACATACTGATACAGACGTAGAGGAGAACTATTCCCCAAGTGGAAAACGTACCATGTATTTTTTTTGTATTCTTTTCCAGAACTACATATGGAAACATTTTACATTTATGGATTGACAGGCCCTTTATCTAAAGCAACATGTGAAACATGAGGAACAAAACCACAATTTCTGTGAGAGATTTGAAGACAGCACGATTCTATGAGGGGATATATACATATATATTTGTTTTTGTTTTTTGGATAAAAATTGCAATTGATATTTAAAATAGGATTTAAAAAAAAATTTGATTATCAATGACTATGAAAAAATAGAAATATTATTTTTACTTTTTTAATATAATTAGTAATTTAAAATATTACTAAATAATAAATATGAAATATATTAAATTAGTTTAAATAAGTTTACAGCAGTCTTAATTTCTTCTTCTTTTTTTTTTTTTTTGGTGGAAAAAACAGCCGGTTATATTTATTTATACATTTATTTAATTAAATTGCAGCCTTTGCTTTTTGATAATTGTACTAAGCCGATATCGTGATTTAAATCGTGCAGCCCTAGGTGTGAGTGACACAATGACCCATGCTGGCCTTTAACAGGTTACACTACGAAACTGTTCGTCACAAATATGACCTGTTGTCATAGTGAGACAGAGAAAAAAATATATTTCTATTAAAAAATTCTATTTTTATATACATAAATGTGAAAATGTCATTGAGTTCCCTGTAGGCATCCAAAGCCCCTTCTCACCCCTCATAAACCTCTTCCTCAGACAGAAAATCTGAATTTGTCTCCTGACAGAGAGATACGGGTTATCACTGCAAAACCGTGCCGTTTTATCCACACACAGGGACCAGAGTTACACCCCATCCTCTTGTAATCTTCTAAGCAAAAGTTAGCTCAGCGTCGTGCTTTGAATTAAGATGGGTGATGGTGACAGAATCGCTGAAACACTAAGAACTGAGAAAATACAACTGGCCTTATGCATGAGCGCAACGTTTGCATATTGACACAGAAAACAACATGAAAGCATCCGTTTTGCCACTCAGTACCATGGCAGTTTCTGACCTAGTTTCCCAAAGCCAATCTGCCCCATGTTATGAAGATCAAAATCTGCCGGTTTAAAGCCTCATTGCCCATTACAGATGCCAGTGTGGGGTTCTCCATGTAAGAGTATATGATAAACTCCTACCGCAGGGTGAACGTGCGATGTCACTGTCTGTTTACATTCACACAGTCAAACACTTCCTGCTGTGTTGTCAAGGTGTGACATCATTCTCACCTACTTAAACTTTGCATGCCTAGACTCATCTGTTGCCCTCGGAGCAGAGTGAATGTCACCCGACAGACAGTCGGCTTTAATTAAACCCAGAGGGAAATGTATTAATTACTGCACAGCGCCTGTGACTGCGGGTGAAGTGTCTTGGGTCTGCATATGATTAGAATGCTGATTATGATGTACTGTGGAGGATTCCATCATCCTCAACTATCCTAATGACTCATTCATATATTTAAAACCAGTTATAGTTTTGTTTTAGTGGCTTTGGTACTATTCACAATTGCGTGGAACATTCTCTTAGACTTCACTTCAAACTGATCACACTTGTAGCACTGCCAGTCGTTTTTCAAAAAACCTGCTGCAGTGCTTTCATTAGCATAAATCTTTCCTTTCACACAACAATTACTTCAAATCACTAGATTAGTATAACAGATAATGAGAAAATTTGCTTTAATCACTGAAAAACGGTGATCTTCCAATTTAGTAATTTTCACAATCATTTACTTCAACAGAAGATGATACAGATACAAGCATCAAATCACCCTTAGAAATGATGAATGAAAAAAAAATGGTAAAACACAGCTGTCATAACAGGTCAGGAAATGCAAACCAATTACAGTTTGTAATTAAAATTTTTTTTTTTATAAATATATAAACAGTATATATACAACCAAATAAATAATACTTATAAATAATACTTCATAATATTATTTTCTTGATAAAATCTCAATATTGTTTATTTATATATATGTTTATAACAGAATGTGTAGCGAAATTTAACTTTTTTGTGTGACAAATAAGCATTAAAACTGCATTTTTGTTTATTTTTTATGAGATTTGTAAAAGTTTTGAAAATTCAACTCAACTCAACTCAGATTTATTTATATAGCACCACTAAAAACAACATTTGTTGACCAAGGTGCTGTACATCAAACATCATCAGCATTCCGCACCGAGTACAACATAGATTACACACGAAGTAAAAACAGACCAAACACAGCACACATCAACTACAGTTATAAGCCAAAGAAAAAAAATACGTTTTAAGTTTTGCTTTAAACTCGAGCAGTGAAGAAGCAGTTCTGATAGGGACAGGGAGGCTGTTCCAGAGTTTAGGTGCAGCGACAGCAAAAGCTCGATCTCCTCTCGTTTTTAAACTGGTCCGCGGTACAGTTAACAGTCTCTGGTTGGATGACCTAAGAGACCTTCCAGAGTTGTGACTGGATAGAAGATCAGTCATATATAAAGGGGCCAGTCCATTCAAGGATTTAAAAACCAACATCAATACTTTAAAATCAACTCTGTAACAAATAGGGAGCCAGTGCAGTGACTTCAGAACCGGAGTAAAATGTACCGCTTTGTTGAGAATAGTACCAAAGCACTTTACAATAAGGTCCAATTAGTTAACATTAGTTAATGCATTAACTAACATTAACTTACGATGAGCAATTCATTTGTTACAGTATTTATTAACCTTGGTTAATGTTAGTTCAGGTCCATTAAATAAATACTAACAGATACAACTTTTGATTTTAATAATATATTTGGCTTGCTCTTTATTTTAAGGTGTCATTACACTATACATTTATGTACTAAGTAATGTACTATAGGGTTATGATTAGGGATTGGTTTGGTTTACGGTTAGCTGCGTGTAATTTTGCATAATTTATAGTTATTACTACATGTAACATGTAACAATGACACTGTAAAATAAAGTGTTAGCTGTATTTGTAAATGTTGCAATTAACAGTAACTAAGATAAGAACTAAGTATTTTTCATTGTTAGTTCATGTTTCCTTCAATTACGCAGCACTTTATATATATATATATATATATATATACTAAAAATATATATATATATATATATATATATATATACTAAATATATTATATATATATATATATATATATATATATATAATATATTTAGTATATATATATATATATATATATATATATATATATATATATATAATATATTTAGTATATATATATATATATATATAATATATTTAGTATATATATATATATATATATATATATATATATATATATATATAGCATATATTATATTATATAAACTAAAAAAATGTACACTACACATGTAGTACTATTTGTCTCCTCAAAAAGATTAAGGACAGCCGGCCCAGTCTGTAAATTCCTATTCCTCTGGTAGTCTTTGACCTTCCATTCAAACTTGTATAGATTATGGCTTGGCTCACATTCCCCCTGAGATATGCTTTTCACAAGCCTCTCTATCCAGGTCCCAAGTGTTTTACTTCATCGCTGAAAACCTTACCAAGTTTTTATGTTTCATTGTGTCATCGGCATCCTATCTCTCCTCGCATCGAAGTCCCAGCGATCCATCTGTCTCTTTCACTGTCTTACCACCGGTGGTCGCCTAATCCAATTACTAGTTCTGCACTTTCTTGCCTCCCTCTGCTTGTTTTGATCTAGTTTCAACAATGACTCTCAATAAAAGCCCCTTCCCAGCAGGCCGTGCGCATCTCTCTGACACTTCCCGTTTCGGGATGGGCTACATTTCAAAGAACTCATTGATTGTCGGGATCGATTCGTTTCAGGTAGGGCCAACTTCCTAATCACTTCTGTTCGCCGGTTGACATGGACAGAATAAGACATCGAGAGACAAGACCTGCTGATGTGCGTTTATAGATTCGACTCTTTACCTTTCTCATTTCGCCCGCTTGTTTTGACTGGTCAAAGTTGATTTGCATGTGTCCGAGGGAGTTCTAGTAATTTCCAGCAGCAGCCCATCGACAAAACTGGAATATCGGCTACATGTTCTCAGTAGTTCCAGATAGCAACACATTTAACAGAAAACTTTCTCTACATTTTTACAAAACTACAAATAAAACGAGAAACAAAATAAAGAGCATGCTGTTAAGGCCGGCCATCGTTCCAGCTGTCACTCTGATGAGGCCGGTAGGAGGGCATCTGAGATGGACGGGACCACGGGCGTGAAACGGTTTGCGCCACAGTGTGAAATAAACTGGTTGAATAAGAATGGGCAATGCTGGGCAGACTTACCGTGCAGGAGATCAGAGGTGGAGTGTGGCGAGGAGTGAGCGCGGAACAGCTGCCAATCAAAGTCATCCTCCTCCCCTTGGCTGAACTCACACAGACTGGGGTCGGAGTCTTCATCAAACGTGCAGCCCGCTGCCGAGGGAGGAACAGAGAGAAAGCAAAACATGTTATCGGTCTTGGTTCAAGTCCATGACTTCCTCTCATTAAAAACCTTAAACGGCTAGGAATACGTGCTTCCTGCTTAACCTGACAAGTCTCTGTACATGAATTATTTAAAGCGTCTGGCCGTATATTTAAAAGCCTCCGGGGCAATAACATTTCATTTGGACAGCATTTGATCCACAATTTGTTGACACTGAAATGTGAATTACAATACGACTCCCTCAGTTAATGTGGCTGCAGGCAGGCATTCTAGGACCCCCTGGCCCGACAGCCTAATTAAGCAGCCGTGTGTTATTTGGGGCTCTGTTTCATCATGCGAGCCCCTGTGATCTCATTTCTGGTTTTGCCGAGTGAGAGGTGCCAGACTGCACGCACCCACATACATTTACAACACCGGCTCTTTAGTCAGCCATTCGCCAAAGTAATCATTCCTTTATTCAAGACACACCGCTCTCACACACAACATCTACAAGGACACAGGTCTACCCATCGCCTCTGCCAATCAATCATCAATAGTGATTGAAGATTTACAACACAAACACAAGTAATATATCAATATATCAGAGAGGACCAATTAAACGGTCAAAGATAACTCTGCCCGCTTAATTGTTGCAAATATACTGCCAGCCTGGTCACTGTTATTTATGTATTATGAAATATTATTTTAATAGAAGTATTTTATTAAAGTTTTGTTATGTATTATTATTAATAGATGTATTATATACAATTTTATAAATAAAAATGTTCACAAACAGTTTATGGAAGTTCACAAACTTCCTGCTAGTTAAATATGGGGTCAACCAAAGGCCCTGTCCCAAATAGCCCCCAAAGCACTTGCGGTCTTCCTACGAGTCTGCACTTACGCAATGTAATGTTGCTTTGATTGATGGAAAGAAGTCTGCTGCGGTGCTCACTTCACTGCAGGCTCAACAAAAGAGTGCATCAAGGGGGCATATCTCACGAGAACCCTTCTGAAACTTAAAATGGCAAATGGGACACTGTATGGTCTCGTGGACTTCATAAATCACAGGGCAGCCATTGTAAGTCCACAAAAGCGAAAGTGCGCCATTTGGGACAGGGCCTAATACTTTAAGCTTTCTATAACCATTTCAAACTGTTATTCTAATCCATCATAGACGTCTTAAACTGAGCCTGCAACTAATTTCGGCTCCACGTTAGGTTTAATACGCAGCACATTTGCGACCCAAGGGCAGCGGCTTAATGTGCCACAGCCTGAGCTCCTCGCCACATCTGCTGTGGTCCCTCACATTAGCCTTGTAGTGTGAGAAAGAACACGCAGCGGTGGGCAGTCTACAAATCCCAGTCATGTGCTGCAGACTTGAGCCAACTCAAAGCAGACGGGGCAGAGGGGAGAGGAACCACGCTGGCAATGTCTTTGACAATAACTATGACATCAAGGTGACCCTCAAAGCTGACTGCCTCTATACTGCCACCTCTGGGCCTGTCCCCTCAACAGCCAAATGGGAAGGGGTTTTAAATCTGGCTAGTACAACAATTGGTTACTTGGATTTTTTTCATTTCAAAAGGATAATAGACACGAATGTTTCATTGTGGCCGATATCTGGGAGTTATTATTGTGCATACTATGCAACAACATATTTTTAAAGAAATTAAAGTACTTTTATTCAGCAAGGATGCATTAAATTGATCAAAAGTTGAAAACATTTTTTTTTACTTTACATCAGTAAAGACATTGACAATGTTACAAAGATTTCAATTTTAAAATAAATACTGACAAAAATGTATTGTGGTTTCCACAAATAACATCAAGCAGTGCAACTGTTTTTTAACATTGATAATAAGAAGAAATGTTTCTTGAGAACCAATTCAGCATATTAGAGTTATTTATGAAGGATAATGTGGCACTGAAAACTGGGAGTATTGATGCTTAAAATTCAGCTTTTTTTCATCACAGGCATACTTTTTTTTTAAATACATTGAATCAGAAAACAGGGATATTTTGAAATATTATTACAACTTAAAATGACTTTTTACTGTATTTTGATCAAATACTGGGCATTTCTTTCAGAAACCTAAAAAAACTTACCGACCCCAAACTTTTGAACATTACTGTGTACATATAAAATGCAAATCTGGCATTAAAGAAATAGCAAAATGGTAATAAATAATGAATATTATAAAATAGCCAAATTATATTCAAAGCTGGACACCTGTGACAAAACTGTACATCAGTTGAATTAATTTGTGACATCACTTAGCCATTGCAAACGAAACATTCCTGTTATAATCAAAGAACAACTTACAAGTTCCCTGAATAGTCTGAATAAGTGAAACGACTCAATGAACCACAAGTACCAAAAATATTGTTTTTGTGCAGTATGTTGTTTAGCACAAAGGTCCAGTTATTGGGCTGCAAAGGCATCTCACTACTCAAAAACACTAAAAGAATAATTACCGTAATATTTAAAGAATCAGATTTGCAGAATCGTTAAGTGGAATCAGAATAAGAACCCTTAAACTGTGATTCCGATCCCTATTACTCATGTGAGCCAGTATATCTGAAAGAAAAAGAAGGAGAGAAACTTCCCAGAGCTTCTGTCCTAGTAAGTTTCATTTACACTAATCGCTAACAGTTCAGTACAGGGATCGGTTTCTGTGGGAGTGGGAAAAGATACCAAAGCTGACAAACTGACACCTTATTTTGGCAATTACTCCTCTCCTAACAAAGCCAAAGACATTTGAGACATTCTCAGAAGATCCTGAGAGCGACGTGGAACGCCCAGCTTTTCTTTCCATCAATGCACATTTTCTTGAAGTCAAGCACAAACGATTTACCATCATGACTAAAGAGCAACAATCAGGTCCTCCTCTCTGCTCCTCCCGCAGCCCCTCGACCCAGCCTTGTCATGACTGCCTCCAATAAGTAATTACAATATAATTTGGCACAGCAACAACACAGAAAACATCAAGCTTGAGCCACTGCCAGGGTTGAAAGCCCCTTGGCTAGAGAGCATGGAGGCTTTTGTGAGTGCAGGCTCATTCGCTTGTTTTGTTTATTAATGTGAACAAGTTCCCTTTGGAGAGTTAGGCTGTTATTAGCCTTCATTAAAACTTTGAAGAATTGGCTTGTCTGAACCCTCCAAGGACATACTGTACCAATAAATCCTGCTGCAGTCATGACTATCAATAGCTTCAAATCTGTGGATGAAGATTCTGAATTATTTCAGAATAATAACATCTGTGATTGGTGCTGGGGTTGTTCTAGTGATTCTTCGTGTGGATTACATCGATTCACCCAATGGATTTGTTCAAAATTACTGATTCATACATTAAATGACAGTCCAGAAATTGCATACTTTCTGAATAGGTACAGTATGTTGAATAAGTAATTACTTTGTGACCATTACAAAAGTAATTTCTATACAGTATGAATGTGTGTAGTATGAATATAATCTGGATATTCTCTGCATTCATCACGTTGTCACTGTCATATGATCTACCAGCGTCAGTTGTGTCGCTTCACTGCCATTCATACAAAGTGTGGAAGAGTATGCATTCCTCTCACATGGCCAACAAAGAGAGTATGCATACCTCTCCCATGGCCTCATGGGATAGTAAAGTGTCCATTGGATGCATACTTCACAATATCGCCAGAAGTGGTAGGTCATCTGGAAACTTTTCGCCAACTGTTTTATTAACACTATGGCTGAACCCGAAAACTTAGGCAGCTGACTTGTTGCCTCGCTGCCTTAGGCAATGACTCTGCAAGCAATGTTTGCTCACAAAGGTTCCTCACGAAACTGATTTCGGACAGACTTCAGCGTGGCAGCGTGGCAGTTTAATGATTACAGCAAAATAGAGCGAGCTTTGGTGAGAACTAAACAAATATGTATTTACTACAGTAGTAATTTCTCGCTAGAAATTACATCAGAAGTGGAAAATGTTGGTCAAAACCATTACATTTACACATAAACTGACCAGCAAAAGCAACTTTCAGACACCATCTTTCTTTTTCTAGCTCAACTATCACCAAATGGAAAGCACATGATTCGGGCGTGCCGAAAGTTCGGAAGTTTTTGGATGCAGCCTATGAATTCTTACATACTACTTTCACATACTGTTTTTCGCCTACTACAGTATATAGTAGGGATTAGGGAAGTATGCAATTTCGGATACAGCCTAGGTTTGAGTCACTGGAAAATTCACTTAAATTATTCATTCAAAAAAATCAATGTTTCGTAAAAACAAACCAAGTCTTCAAGAGTGAGTCATTGAATCCATTAGCAGACTGATTCATTTAGGAATGAAACGCCACCACTGTGTTGCTCAGATTATTTTGCACTGGCTTCACTAAAACTATTTTGTTGGCAACTCAAAAATACACAGTAACTAGCAATTATGTGCCTAAAATGTAAGTTATCCAATAGCAACTTTTGATTATTGAACTATTGTATAAAAGCAAGACCGAATCACAGTACTCATCTTATTCCAAAATGAATCAACATAGGGATTCGCTTTTTGTGGAAGCTACAGAAAATGGAGAAATCTGACAATTTTAGCATCAAACAGACAGTGTTATGTTTTGTTTTGGGAGCACAAAAAACTTTTCCATTAAAGATCTAAACCTCAACTGAAATCCAGAAGTGATGATACAGATCAAAGAACTAAATCTGACGCAGTGGATCTGTCGAAAACCGTACAGATTTAATCTGTACCACAACATTTTGTATCTTCAGAAGTTTTATGGATCTGCTAGCTAGCCAAGCTTCTACTACAGAGAAAAGTGCAGGGACAAGACAAATAGGATGCTGTCAGAGGATCAGGGGAATGTCTCAAATTTATCTAGAGCAGTACTGTTGGAGAGAGGCAATTTGTTTAACAATGCTTCCAGGTTAGCACTACCTTGCCATGGGATATTTAAAGTGTGTCCCACTTTGAAATGTGCAACCTCAACTTGCCTTCTGAGTTTATTTTATTTTTTTCATAAATTAGATTCTTCTCCCCAGACATGTTCTCATGAGGTTTGTGACATCCCTCACCACCTCGTCTTTAAAATGAGTTCTTGTGCCACACTTTGAGACCTAGCTTTAGCATTGGCAGTAAATTCCTGAAATGTAAAATAAATAAAAGATCAAAATGGTAAACAAATCACAAAGGATGGATTTATTCACCTTTAAATAACTAAATAAAAAGCACCTTGAGTTGTGTGAGAGCAGCAAAACAATCATTTTCTCTATTCAATATTTTTTCTGATTTAAAAGGATTTATATGCAGTAATTATATTTACATATTTATTTTAGACTGTTAGCAAAATTTTAAGATAATCTGACCTGCTTTCAGAGAATATATGCTGAATTTTGTTGGTTTACTTTCCGTGCCATTGGCAAATAGTTTTGTTTTTATTATTAGCATAACATTTATTGAGGTTTATACTTAAAACAAGAAAAATACATTTAATTCACCATATATTCTCTGGGGGAAAAAAAGTCTACCATAATTTTGTCTTATTTCTGAAATAACTCCTTTTTAACCAAGTTAAAAGTAATTACTGTTTGCCTCTCTCCTCAAAAGAGCACCAGCTCTTTGATTTACATCTCGTGAGAATTGAGAGACGACACCACCCTATATGAACTAGCTTTTAGCTTCCCAGTTTTTTCTGCAGCCGTTTAGATCCACTCCTGTGCTAAGCAGACATTCCCTCACTGCTTAGGCACGTGGCTGTAATGTGCCGTGGCTGTCTGGGCCTCAGCCTAGCTCCTCTGCTAGCCTCATTAGCATCCTGGCACACAGACCAGCCAAGAATCAAGACAAAGACAAACACTGTTTGTGTTGAACCGGGAAGTCTCTCGCCACTCTACTGCAAGGCCATTCATCCTTTCTTAGCGCTCACAATGAATGCATTTCATTTCCTACCTCTGGTTTTAATGCGGGAGCCCTAACTCGCACACAGTGGCATCTATACAGAGCGAAAGTAGTATCACAGATTCTTTCCATAATGCATGTAACAACAGGCCAAAGATGGATGTGCTACTGTAGACTAGCACTGAAAAATACAATGATCTTATTGGGTCTTATTATCATAGTGCCACCGAATGGCTGATGCACTGAATCCCGGACATACCTCACTGCTAGCCGCATCAACTATGGAGGATTTCAAACTTGAGACCAGCAATAAAATCCAAGACCTTACCCTAAGTACATATTTGAAATACTACTTGAGCCAAAAATTAATTCAATCATTAATGTCTTGGTTTGTTATTGTTATATTTTTACCATTTTCAGAACTTGAAATAAAACTGAAAACCAAACAGTTGATATACACCATTGACAATCAATTGTATGAAAAAAATAGTATGGAAGTCAATGGGGTCCCATCAACTGTTTGGATACCGACATTCTTCGAAATATCTTCTTTTGTGTTCAGCAGATTCTGAAAAACTTGGGTGAGAGTAAATGATAAATACTCGATTGGAAGATGTACATTAAAACTGTTTTCAAATAATCATATAAAGCGACTGAGTCTCTTCAGAAAATTTGGACTAAACCACTCAATTCATGTTGATTAGTTTTACGATCTCTTTATGAACATTTTGAATCATCCAAGTTGTAGTTGCATAGCTGTCAAAGGAGGGACAGAAAGAGCTCCGATTTCATCAAAAAGATCTTCATTTGTTCTGAAGATGACAGCAAGTCTTACAGGTTAGGAACAACATGACGGTGAGTAATTAATGACAATTGAACCAGCTAATCCAAGGATTAACTAGGCATACTTGAAACGTCCAGGCAGGTGTGTTAAGGCAAGTTAGAGCTAAACTCTGCAGGACAGTGGCCCTCCAGGACCGTGTTTGGACACCCCTGAACTAGGCCAATCACAATCAATTCCAATTAACTAGAGAATGATAAGAGCATATTCCTCACCCATTGTAACATTTAATGACAAAATTAAACTTTAAAAATGCAATCATTTTCAGGGTTCATCTAAAAAGTTTAACTGAAAAATTCCAGAGCCCTGTCATGCATTTGCTTGACTTGATGAGGTTGAGAAGCACGTTAGCACCTGAGGCTAAGTGGAAGTAGGCACTCCTGAGACAGTCATCACAAAATCCAAATGAAAAGTCTGTCTGGCAGTGCTTTCAGACTTCACACAGAGTAACTGCCCAGAACGACCGTCAGAATACCAAATAAGAAGATGCAGCGTTGAGATCTCATTGGCTGGCGCCCAGTGTGGGCAGAGCTCATCCTTGCACCTGCAGGACTTCCTGCGTCAATGCAGCTGCTGCAGGTCAATGGCTGTGGATCGAGACCTACTGCACTTCTCAGTCACAGGAAGCGGGTGCAAGTCGTAATATTCAGAGCAAGAACTGCCAGTTTAGAGCTTCAAGCTTTGGCAAAAGAATAGCTCATAGATGGAAAGCCTGTCTGGAGGTTAATAGACTTTCTCAAAAAGCTGTTTTGCTCCATTTTCATATCAGCAGGGCTACTAATGTTTTATTGCGTTCTCAGCTTGTGCGTGCACCTGTACTCGAATTTACTTGAAGTTTCTTTGCAAAGACATGCCCTCTTAAAGGCAAATTTGTCAAGTGTGACAGTCATTTTCCGTTCAAAGCAGGCTCTCTCTAATAGGCATTCGCCTGTATCTGGACTGGTGTGAAATTACGCTCATGTCATACAGTGACTAGCGTATTTCTTCTTTCCCATCCCCTACTATGCTAATCTTTTGTCTCTGCACTCCACCTAAGAGCACAGCGACTTTGATTAATGAAAATATATTATTCAAAACACCATAGTGCAGGAAGCTGTGGATATCAATGCTATGCCAAATGCTTTCTTTTAAAACATAAGGGAAAATATAGAGATTTCAAAGAAGAGTGGTGAATACTTCTTTTTACATACAGCAGGTCTCAAGCCCATTTCTTGAGGACAACTAACACTGCATATTTTGGGATTTCTCCCTTATTTAACACACATAATCATGACTAAACCTGCTCATTAGTTGGGTTTTCCATGACCTGAATGGGGTGTTTCAGACTAGTTAGGCCCCTAAAATGTGCTGGAGGGCTGCCAGGAGCAGGATTGAGAAGAACTGCTGTAGAATCGTCTATAAGATTCTAATCAGATGTGTGCTTGAGGCCTCGCTCCAATGACACAAACCCAAACTTTAGCTGGCAACATCTTGGAGTATGCAATCTACCAATATGCTGATGAAAAAAAAAACAAACAAAAAAACATTTGAGAATCTTATGGCACACAAAAGGGGTG
This sequence comes from Tiaroga cobitis, assembly GCA_030578255.1. Taxonomy (NCBI): domain Eukaryota; kingdom Metazoa; phylum Chordata; class Actinopteri; order Cypriniformes; family Leuciscidae; genus Tiaroga; species Tiaroga cobitis. The sequence goes on from CM060606.1 coordinate 36,360,577, forward strand.
AAAACAAAAGTCCAGTCAGGCAGAAGTAGATGAAATTAAACACCACTGTTACTATTTACAGAATTATATAAGCTTAAAGGGATTCTTCACCTCTGGAAAGATGAATGTGTATTTAAAATGGGTCATTTATGTAGAAGAAATGTGAAATTATTTTTGAATTGGGAGCTTTCTAGACTGAGAAAAGCCAGAAAATTTATTTTTGGCTTATGTGGATGAAAGACAACAACTCCCAGAATCCACTTGCTTTGCTGCCCTAGGAGGCCACACCTACCGGTAACAGAGCGCAGTAGTTATACAACAAGTCAAGGCTACTAGTGAGCCTCCGTGATAAGTCTGCCCGGGATTTCGATATCGCCCAAAATGTCCGGGATTCGGCTTTTGCGTTCTACAGTCGCCATTAATTATGTTTACTGTGGCGAGCAGGACGAGACTGAGGGCCGTGGGAGAGCGGCGCAAGGCCGGCGGCATGATTACTGATGAGCGACACCTGTGAGACGCACCGGTCTCGTATCTCTCACGGAGATACTACACAGCTTTCTCCTACTAAGTTACTCCGCTTTCTCCACAGAACAAGAGCCTGCTAGCTTAGCTTCCAAAAAAAGATGGCTGACACTATGTGTACATTCTGTGAGTGAGATCCCACCCTCTATGGGTGGGTTAAGAACATGCGGGACAGCCCCTACTACTGGCTGTAGTCTTTAGCCTCTGGCCAAAAAATCCTCCGATGATGCAAAATTACGATTTATGCGTCAGAGGATTTTTTCCAGACAAAAAATACATCAATCTCTCGTCTCAGGGGGATATGAGGGTGGAAAGCACGGTAATTTGAAAATACTACAGGTTGCCTACTAATACAAAGCTTAATGCTAAATCCTGAAGTATCCCTTTAAAGGTTTTGTATTTTTATGCTATAAAAAGACCACTACAAAACAGTTCAGCTTGTTTTGTGTAGCATAAATATGCGAATTCCCACTTATTACCCATGTGATTCCCATCCTCATGCGAGTCAGTATATCTGGGAGAAGAGTATAAAGAGAGAATCTTCCCAGAGCTTCTGTCCCAGTAGGTTTCATTTACGCCATTCGCTAATAGTCCACCACATGCATCCATTTCTATATAAGCAGGAAAAGATACCAAAGCTGACACTACCGGTGTATGTATAAATATACATATAAATATATATATATATATATATATACATATATATATGTGTGTGTGTGTGCGTGTGTGTATCGGCCGATACCGATTGTTGGCCGATACACCGGTGCATCTCTAATATCTTTGTATAGTACATGCTGCACATGGGTGTTTTGTTATTTTGGGCCATGTGCTCGTGTCATTGTCTGATCCCTCCCCCTTGTCATCTGATTATTGTTTGAGTTCATCCACCTGTTCCCTCCTGATTAGTTTCCCTTTTTAAGTCCCCTCTTGTTTGCATTCTGTGTCGGTACGTTGTCTAATGTTTCCCGTTCTCCGTGATCATCCAGCACGTTTCAGGTTCTGTTGTTGTTTTGTATTTATTAGTTGCGTTTTCCCCCCTTGTGGGTTTTGTTTCGTGTTTATGTTTTCTTTTGTAAATAAAGATCATTCTCCTGCACTTGAGTCCTCGCACCTTTTTGCATTGTACCAGCCGTGACCTAACGTACCGACTAAATGAGGACTCAGCAGAGAGTAGGTGCGCAACCAGTCTCTTGTTCGCAATGGGAGCGGATACTCCAATTTAAGGAGCTAGTCTCCCTCCGTCAGCAGGGGACGGAAGTGAGAGAGTTCAGCCGGAGGTTCAGTAGAGCAGCTGAGGGGCTGAACCTTGGCGAGGAGACTCGTAAGGATTTGTTTGATCATGCGCTTGACGAGCCGAAGGACTGGCTGATCCGAAGAGCTTTCGATTGGGTCAGTTTTGAGGCGATGGTGGAGGGTCTCATTCGTCATCGGGAGAGAATTTCCAGGGAGGTGGTCCCTGTTCCGGTGATCCCTGTTCCGGTGGTCCCGGAACGTAGGAGGAGAAGGAAGACTCCCTCCGTGACTGTCCTTGTGGACCTTGTTCCGGTGGTCCCGAGTCCGGTGGTCCGGAGACGGAGGAGGAGGAGAAAGGCCTCCTCAACGAATTGTCTGGTGGCTCCTAACCCAGAGACCATCCCGGAGATGACTGCCATCCCTGACGCGCCGCCCAGGCGCCCTGCTCTGCCTGCGCCCCCCAGTCGCCCTGCTCTGCCCGCGCCGCCCAGGCGCCCTGCTCTGCCGGCCCCGCCCGAGCTGCTCGCCCTGCCGGCGCCACCCCAGCGACACGTCACGTCTGCTGATCCAGAGACTGTTCACGCCGCGTCTGCCGATCCAGAGACTGTTCGCGCCGTGTCTGCCGATCCAGAGACGGTTGACGTCACGTCTGCCGATCCAGAGAATGTTCACGTCACGTCTGCCGATCCAGAGACCGTTCACGTCACGTCTGCCGATCCAGAGACTGTTCACGTCACGTCTGCCGATCCAGAGACCGTTCCTGTTCCGGTGTCTGTTCCTGAGCCGGGGTCTGTTCCTGAGCAGCGGGTGCCTGTTCCTGAGCAGCGGGTGCCTGTTCCTGTCCCGCCCTGGCCGCCCGAGGGAAAGTCTCCGCCCTGGCCATCTGCACAGCCTGCTCCACCCTGGCCCACCGAACTCTGCGAGCCGCCCTGGCCACCCAAACCTAAACGTTTTGTTCCTCCTGTCCCGGCCTGGTCGGTCCCTCCTGACCCGCCCTGGTCTGTCCCTCCTCTTCCATTCTGGTCTGTCCCTCCCGTCCCGCCCTGGTCTTATGGAGCGTCTGGTAGCCACTCCGTAGGGAGGGGGTAATGTCACATGCCTGTCCTGTCTTGTGCTGCACATGGGTGTTTTGTTATTTTGGGTCATGTGCTTGTGTCATTGTCTGATCCCTCCCCCCTTGTTATCTGATTATTGTTTGAGTTCATCCACCTGTTCTCTCCTGATTAGGTTCCCTTTTTAACCCTCTGGGGTCGGCAATCACGCCGGCGTGATCTGCTCACTTTTTTTCTTATCAGTGCAAAACAAACTCAAAATACTTTGTTGATTTTGATCTTACATCTAAGTGTTACACATCATTCAATACTGTTAAATGTCTTCTTTTTTTGTGTACACTCTTATTAACATCAAAACCTTGTGTTTTTGTAAAATAAATAAAATAAACAGGGTGCGCTTTCAGCTCACTCTGTGTCCGCAAAAATCTTTCTGAAACGCGTCCGAAAAATTAACTGTAACTCAGTAAATACTTGTCACAGAGATACGAAAGATTTCTCTTTATGAAGCTGAATTCTCTTCTTTTAAATGAAGTAATTTATATAAAAAGCAACTATTCTCAGTTGATGTAATCTGTATGAAAAGAGAGAGATGTCTGTCTTTTTCCTTTCACCTAATTATAGCGTATGACGTGTTAATGTGACCACGCCCACTGAGAGCGTGCGCTATTCAAACGTTAATGTTGAGGCAACCCATGAAAACGCCCACATCAGAACACCCTAACCTTTATCTCGTCTTGCTGCGCAGTGAGGAATAATTCCTGGAAAAGTTAACTCAGTTACCTGTTTCATTTCGAGGAGCACGGATTCAGCTGATGTATATATATATATATATATATAAAAATGAAAAAAATCCATGGTAACCAGAGTTTAATTATTTATCTAAAATATAATTCCAATATTATTGAATTATTTTAATTGCATTTATTTATTTAGCAGAAATTAAAACTTAAAAAAAAAAAAATTCTTTATTTTAATTATTATTAGCTAGTATAGCTGCTAATAACAAGTTACCAGTACAAACAATAACATACATAGTATTTTGGCAAAAACTGTAGTTTTCATGTTAAATACATATCATAATATAAATTCTATTAACCAACATTAATAAGTGTGATTACAATCTCAGGGGAAATAATCAACAATTATGTTTTTGCGCAGCCTTAGGTCTGCATAACTGACAACTAGAAGTTGCCTTAGAAATAAGCAGAGGCAAGAAATGCTTTTAAAAAAATGTTTTACAGTGTGTCCGTGTTAGTTAGAAGGCTAGGGAGACAACGTCCTGCTGAGCTCCTGTGGTAGATCACAGTAATCTTCAAGTCAGTGGGGGCCACAGCATTCAATTTATCAGTTTCTACCGAAAGAACAAGTGAAAGGTGTCTCAGTGGAAATTTAAACTAGTTGGAGAAAGGGAAAGAAGGGGACAGAAAACATCTGCCTTCAGATAAAGTAGAGAAATAATATCTGATAAAATTGTGAGTGATGTTTGACTGTGCAAAATTGGCCAAATCGATGCCAGGGCGGGTACTTACTAAGGTGTTCGGGTACTTACTAAGGTGTTCTGGGTGGTTTTCAGCAAATTGCTCTGAGGTTCCTAGGATGTTCTCTGTGGTTTCTAGTTGGTTTCTAGTCAAAATAGACCATCCCAAAGTCTCTGATATTCTGGTCCCTCCTTCAATTTAACACTATGGGATTTTTTCACCTATTTTATCTTTCACATGGTGACAATCACAAGTTAGAACACTTAATACCTAGAACACTTAAATACCACTCCTCAACTTTTACTATTGAACTTTTCTATTGAAATTCTCATAGTAGAAATGGCCTGTCAATTAGCATGAAATGTGCCTGCTTCAAGTAGATTTTTGGTCTCAAAATCTAAATGACCTGAACTTACATCAAACTCCAAGGGCCCCCAGTCATCTTTTCTTCTTTTTTTTTGGAGGGTGGATGCAAAGAGACAGTGTTTTAATTTTTAACAATACATTTTTTAGACATTTTTATGCATGTATTCACATGGAACACCCACAGAAACACACTAGACGAGAGGAAATCACTAGCAACACTCTCCAGGATCCAAACAGAGCCATGGAGATGGACAGATGGAGAGATGGGAACAGGCAGTCTGAAGTCACACATATCTATTTACATATGCTGTCTCGCTGGAGAATCAGTCAGAGCGAAACCAAATAAGCAGCTGCTACCTAAACACACACACATCCCAAAGTGTAGATGCTTTCTCTCCATTTCTCTCACACACACACACACCTAGACTCAGATCTCACAATAATATAGCATTTCACTTTGTTTCCAACGGCTATCATGCAAGTCTACAGGATTGGTGTTATTGTTTGTAGTTACAGACTAATGGTATGCAAAAAAATAAAGATATACATTTCATTTATGTATTTGTTTTCCTTTTTTTTTTCTCAGCAGCCATACTCCAGTGTCACATGATCCTTCAAAAATTTGCAGATTAGGTGTTCAAGAAACATTTCTTATTATTATCATCAGTTGAAACCGGTTTTGCTGCCTAATATTTTTTGGGAAACTGTAATAATTTTTTCAAGGGTCTTTTATGAATAAATTTTTTTTTATATATATATATATATTTAAAATAGAAATCTTTGTGAGAATGTAAGTCACTTTCACTTTTCATCAATTTAATGCATCCTTGCGGAATATAGTTATAAAAAAGTAAAACTACTTTTTTTCAACAAACAATCTCATTGACTGGCTTCACTTTATTCTGCCACATTTGCCCCGAAAGGAATAAAATAAAAAACACTCGTCTAGATGACCTGGACATTGCTGAACCAACAAATGCATGTTACTTTGTGCAAGATTTTGCAATGAGAAATGGGCAGTACGCTAAGAAGGATCCTCCTGAGGCCTCATCAGAACGGTATTGTGACAGCAATAAGAGTAAATGAGAGCAGAACAGACCAAGGTACAGAGCGTGGTTATAAAGCCAACTAGATGCTTAGTGCTTAATTGTAGACCCAACTAAAGGGCAAATTTAACATGATATGCTCTTTTACTCAAACAGTATTTTAAAACATTACTCCCACAGACAAAAATGGCCCGATTATGCTTAGCCCAACTGAGAAATGTTTTTTTATTTAATGTTTTTATAGAGCATTTCACCTTTGACTGTATAAATGCCAGCTGGCCATTAATGTTGTGTGAAAATATTACGCTAACAGCACAATGCTGCAGCTGAGAACACTGTTGAAGATAGCCTCTCTGTCTATCCTTTTACACATCTCAAAACACTGAAAGCATTGCACTTTCTCTTACTGTAGTTGAATCTCACCAGGTCTTTTCAACCAGAAAAATACATGCATTCAAACTGAATAAATAAGAGTCTTATGATGACACAGCCCAACAGAACACTTTGTTGAAGGATTTAATGTCTTAAAGACATTACTGCCTGATTGCATAACAACTTTGACAAATAAACATCAATTCACAATAAAGGAAGGGAAAATTCAATCAAAACTGTGGCACATTGAAAAAAAAAATCATAGCTATTTGGAGACTTAATGGAGTTGTCAATTATAAACTTCATCTCATATGTTTCTGCACAAATTATTTTTGCTTATTTAATCTAAGCATTATTGCTATAAAATCAATGTGGTTAACACACCCTGCATACATAACTTGTAAAAGAGAAAAGTTTGAGTTCGAATTGAAATCACTGACAGTTTGTGACATTGAGATTTCTTCTAAAACTGTGAAATAATAGAGACTAAAAACGCATGTCAAAAAAATTAAATAAATAATTAAATAAATAAATAAAAGTCACAATGCTTTTCCCCCCATCCAAACCATATTTGCAAGCAATTTGAAGGTTGATCATTCTAACTGAAAGTGCTAAAGGCATTTTCAAAACTTTGCTGTTTGTCGAAGCATTTCGCCCGGCGACACTGGCTGAACCAATGGTGGTAGTTTGGGGGTGGGGCTATCCGTTCGGCTGACCAATGGAGACCGAGGGAGTGCAGAAAACCTGTTAGAAAACAAATTTATTTCCAATTCTGCTAGCTGACACTAGGTGACACACAGCTTTAGCAAAAGCCGCAATTTTTCCTTATTTAATTCCTTTCTTTTCTAGCAGAAACAACTGCGATATTCAAGATATAAGAGCACAAAGGACAAAGAGAAAAAGAAAAACATGAAAGAGGGAGCTCCAGCCAAACCAACAGTCTGAAAAACCTTCGCCAGAGTGAGAATTGAAGGAAACTCATCAGATGCACGACACCCGTCATGGAGAAATGTCAGGCTGGCAGCAGGGGGCAGTGTTTTAGGTCTACGGTGCCTGCAGAGCCGTGCGGAGGGTGAGCGCACTGCGGCTCGCTGTTAAGAAGCTAATTAAAAGCACCACTAAGGTGAGGGTCGAGACACAGGCCTCAACTCACCCCAGGACACGCTTCTCAACTTCAAAGCTGTAGGTGTTAGAAAGTCAACTCTCCGCTGATGCTGACAAGCAGTACCAAAAAGTAATTCCCAAAATCCCGCCCCTGCACTTTTCATTTTCAGCTCCCCACTATTGCTCTCCATCGTCTCACAGCTCCTGGTTTTTTGAAAATACCGTCGGATCCCAGTGAGTTTTCAGCATGCAAACCAAGCCGCGGGACTACTCGTGTGGCAAATCATGCATTGTGTCAGGAACGGCAGGCTGAAATAAAACGGCAGAAACCCAAACATAAGCAGACTGGCATTCTATGGTTGTATTTCTAGGGTTTATTGGGTAATTAAAGTTCGAGCAGTGGCCAACAGCCATATGCTCCATGTGAATGGCAGTGGCTCTGCTACAGAACCTTGACAGCGAACAGGTGAAGGAGAACAGACTCGCTTGCCGAATGCATTCCTTGCCATCTGTTACTTCTTGTAAATAAAATTACTCATACATGACTTCAGCTTGGACAAATTTCTCATTGCAAAGCACAACATACGTTAGAGTGAAGCTCAATTAATATCAAACTTAGATGCTGTCTTTAAGTCACGGTATAATCATAATTATGCACACAAAATCAGAAAAAAGATGCAATTAGTGAAAACTGTCCATGTTCGGGGTGTGACAGTTCAAGATATAGATAGACACTATCAAAACACTAAGTCTCGGAAAGCTATGTTTCCCCTATCACTAGTAAAAAATCATGACTGAAGAAAACTGGTATTAAATTAAATGTAATTATGAATGTTGAATGTACAGTTAATTTTTTCAACAGTCTTGGACTGTTGATGAAAAAATGCGATAAAGCTTGCAATAAATACTAATGTACATGTGAGGGAATACAAATCAATTTCTTATGATTCTCTAGATTAAAAAAATGCTTAAAAGCGTATTTTTGTTGTTGTTTAACCCTCTGGGGACCAAAGGTTTTTTGGGGCCCTTGGGATGTTTTGACATGCACTGACATTTGTGCTTTTTTCAGTTATTTATAAACATGTTAATGGCAAAGGTGTAAATTCACTCTATATAGCACACACGGGGCTACCATAATATGTTAGCAACATGCATGTACATGTTTGTATTTTTGAGAGAATATTATTTATGCGTGGTTATTGAAAAAACTAAAAATAAAAGTTTCTGAAATAAGGCCACAAAACACATATTGATTATTTCTTCACAAGACTTTTGAAAATTGTATCACATAGTGATACACATAGTTGCTCCAAAACTATGTGAGAAACATCCTGACTACTCATTCAGATAAGTCAATAAAGTCTTTTAGAATGTGTATGACGTGTTTTGTTTGAGAAAGCTTTATGCGAGGAGGCTTGATCTCTCATTAGTATGTATCCATTTCACACCTGAGAAAGACAAAGACCCTCCCATAATGGCCCTATTAGGTGCTATCAAGCCATATCATTATGAAGAGCCTTGCAGAAAGAATGAGGAGATTTAAAAAAGAATGGCTTTTAGATTGTTTGGATTTATTTACAACACACACACTGCTTGGAATAAGTGAACACACCCATGCTAAAGTTGACTAAAAAGAGGAATAAAAAATCGTAATGCCTTAATTAAAAAAATGAGGAAAACTCCAACCTTTAGGGACATGAATAATGTCCTTGAATTCTTTGTGAATGAAAAATGTATCACAAATAATTAAATGTTCTTCTTTAAAATACAGGGTGCATACGTCTGGACACATCTATCACACACCCTTCACCATATAGACAAGGTTTTATTTCAGTTCAAAGTTAGAGTTGGAAAAATCTTGAAAAGAAAATTGTCTTTTCCATAAATGTCTTAGTTTGATCATACATATTTCAAAGTTGAGGATTCATTATTTTGATTTAGCTTGGATTGGAACAAACACTAGACTATAACATCTTAGTTGATTAGTTTATTGACAAAACATACTATATATTTAACATATGAGCAGAAACTCCTAACAAAGCTTATTTGATGTCTATTTTAGAGTAAAAACTTTATACTCTATCCAAAACTAGTCAACAAAATGTCTTATTTCGTCTATAACAGTGCGTATCTGTGCGTTCATTCATTCATTCATTCACACACACACACACACACACACACACACACACACAGAAACATGATTCACATTTAAACAGTGCTATTTTTCCGTTTACAGACACTAACGTTATTCTATATCGCGATTAGAACAAAGCACAAGCATAAAACACTTACACACTTCTCAGCTGAATCTGTTGCTCCTCCTCGTGGTGAAAATAAACCAGCACTTGTTCTGAGGTAGGTAAAAGTCCCAGGATTATTCCTCATAGCCGCTCAAGATGACAGTAGATTAATCTGACTAAAAAATATAGTGTGTTTTCAGAGTTTATGGGCGTTAACGCGGCTCAATGTGGTGCTTCACGTATTTGCGTTTGAATAGCGCGTGCTCTCCGTGGGCGTGTCACATTACCAGAGATAATGAGCTGAGAGAAAGATAATTAGAATGGCTGACACGTCTCTCTTTTTATATAGATTACATAAACGGAGAATATTTATTTTAGTTTTGAATCAGATCATTTAAAAGTACAAACTCAAATGATTTAAAAGATATATTGCTCATGTCTGGGTGAATAGTATTTGCTGAGTTTTGTTGAAGATTAGAGACGTGCTCCAGGAAAAAAGTTCACGGTGACTGAGAGGCAGAACGCACACCCTGTTTATATTCTTTATTTTACAAAAGCACAATATTTTATTTCGATTGTATGTGGGCACATAAAAAAGTAGACATTTAACAGATTATTTTCTCATATTTCTTAACTCTATATGAACAGAAATGATGGTAGTACTTTAAGTCTATTTTTCTGCTATGTGAAAAAAACGAGCAAAACGTGCCGGCGCCCAGAGGGTTAAAGAAAATAAGATAAAAAAAATGGCCAATGCATATTTGTTTCAGACCAAAACATTTACGTAGAATCATAACTTCCAAGCTCTAATGCTACATTCCATTCAAAGTGTCACAGGTGGTATTCCTTAATATTCCTAACTTCAGACCAAACATGTTTGGAAGAAATATGGAAACAACAAAGTTAGCTCTGCAGTTGTTCTTTGCAGACTCCTATCAACCAAGTTACAAAGCAATAATAGCATTTTACACCTATCTCAGCAATGTATTGTGGGAACTTTGAGTAATCTGATGAATCTTACTTCCTTAAAAGTGAATGTTTATCATCACATGCCGCCATATTCATGCATGTCATACACACATTGTGGATTTCCAAGCTGAAAATCCAACTTCAATGATATTCCACTGCACTTCTGCAAGTAGAAAGTTGGAAATACAGACTGTAAATGAAATGTAGTATGGAAGCAGGAGCTTCCCAGCAGGACTTGAAGCCAGCATTTGAAGCAGTTGAAACCAGCCTGCTTTCCAAGTCTACCTTTACCCAGTCAGCAATCAGTCTAGCAATCTAGGCTGGAAATATAAGGCTTGTTAGTGCCAATCATTGCCTCGACTCTCGGGTAACAAGCCAGTCTAGGTGCTACAAAGCTAGCTGCAGAATGTACAAGGAGCAGGAGATTTAGTAGCCTATATCACAACAGGGGCACTATCCCAAGCTTCTGCGAGCATTCTCACTGACACTTTCCAGCAAGACACAGATAATCACCCTCAACTCACTGCATACTTCTCCTGTTACTCTAAAGCCAGACTTCCTCTCCAAATCTGGATTTCAGTGCAGTGGAGTTGCATCTCACTTCTTGTATGTTGAACAAAGGGGATTTCTTCACCTTTTTCATGGGACGTGAAACTACCCGTTATGCTTTGCGCATGGGCAGGATCCTCAAAACTTCCGGTTCGCGGCTTGACCCGTTTAGGTCTATGATTTAGGTAGGCGTTATTGGACAGCTCTGAAACGAATGTTGTAATCTGTTTGACTTCATTTTAATGTCCATAATGGCAACATTAGTTTGCGGTGGCAGCACGGGCAAGACTATTTAACGAAGACCGTAAACAACATAACTTTGTCTGTCCAACATCCTACGAAGTTGACAAGCGCCACCTCCTGGATTGATGATATGAAACAATGGCCAGCAGTCACATATGTTGACATTCAATTATCTTGTTTTGTCTGAGGGTGTCGACGGCGAGGAGCTTAGAAATGATAAAACCATGAAAGCATCAATTACTTGCACAGTAATAAAATTGGACGAATTCTTTGCCATAATCATCAACAGTTCACATTCTTAAAAGCGGACGTAGAGCCGAGTCAGACTATAAATAAACTCAATCACATTACGTGGGTTATGTTACAAAATAACGGAGTAGTGGAAACAGCTGGATTCTCCAGCGTAAAAATTTTATAAATATGTAATAGTACACATATTTAGCTAAATACTCTCTATAGCTAATTTTTCTAACCAACTAACTTGCTATATATGGTCATTAAATGGCTTTCCTAAGGTAAATGTAACGTTACGTGACATATTGCTCTCCAACTGTTTTATTGACCTATTTCTGCATTTGAAAAACACTGATTGATCAATATTGTATATTTCAACATAGGCTACCTATTGTTCAATCGTGTTTGTTGACTAATTAGAAAAGAAGAGTGAGATCGGTTCACCTGCCGCAACAGCGATCGGTCACGTCACTTTTACAAGTGCCAAAACGGTATTTATTGTTTAAATTTCGTAATAAAATTGACAGAATCTGAGCGCTGAGAATTTGTTACTGTAAAGTAGCAGTAACCTGCTCTGTCTTGTCTGTCCGTGTCAGTGTCCTCTTTGTACCGCGATTTTTCTCTGCGTGAGAAAATGGATCTGTGGCATGAGAGCGTGTGAAAAGTGTCAATTGTGTGAGTCTCACGCTGAATGCCTGAGAGTTGGCAGCCCTGCAGTAGCTGTAGTGACTTGACAGCCTTTAACGGCACAAATTCTACCAGAGCCTCCACTATTTGCCATCACCAGTAACGTCGTCTAGCTGATGACAATTACTAAACGGAAGTTGAGAGCATCCTACCGGAAGTCACTCACTCACTCACACCCTATTTTTTGGCCTATTTTTCACCACATTGTGCTCTGAGGTAAAATAAGCTGGTGACTTCAGATTGCATTAAGTGCTATAAGCTCCAAAAGAGGGTGAAAAGATTACATGTTCCCTTTCTTCCAAAATCACAAGATAATTAATCTTTGCCAGACTCCTTTTTTTTGACGGCTGCTGTGCTGCTGTACAGCGTGCGTGACTTTTAAAAACAAGCACGAACAGATGATGATCCACAGCAATGGCCTGCCACGGAGATAATGAGAAAGTCACTTCCTATTGCAAGCTGTGAAGAAGATAGTTTAATTACATTGCCATTTTTAATTGAACATGAATTATTTAGAATCTTAGCATTAATGAAGTAGCACAAATATCATCCTGTAGATGACAAACCCTGTCATTCAGCAAGACTTCCCAATACCATCTCACAGTCTCCAAATTGTTAATGCAGTAGGTTATAATGTTTTTTGTTATTTATGATAATAATAATTTGTGAATCTCTTTGGTGAAAGCACTGGTAACACTTTACAATAAGGTTCTATTCATTTTATGAATGCAAATAATTCAAAATATAATGTTAAAGCTGCAGTCCGTAGTTTTTCCTCTGTCGCCATCTCTGTTCGAAATCTGCAATTGCAGTTATTCGCGGAATGATCAACTTTACATGAGTTGTGCATCGGCATGGCACAGCGCGGATGAATCCAATGTTTTGAGGAGAATGTGTGGCTGTCAGTCGCCGCGCCGGTGTGGATACTGTCATTAGGAATCACAGATTCTACTTTTTGGAAGTATGACCAACATAAGAATTTTCACCGGTAAATGTCATCTGAACAAGTAAGTAACATCCACTTTTGTTCTGACCAACTAAGGGGAAAAAAACATTGCAGTAAATCACGCTGATTAAATTTAACGATCGCTTACATCACGTCAAACCGTGCAATTTATCCTTTGATCTTAAATTGTAAATGTTAACAACATCAGCATTGCGTGACTACATTTAATGCCCTTCCGATATTATCCTTGTTTTCACATGGGCCCGGTTACAGTCTCTTTTTTTCTGTAGCCACTCCGAAGTCAGAAGTCTTTTGCATTTTACAATGGGTGAATCTACAGTTGTCACTGGTGATTGTTGTTTGAACTTTTCTGGATCCGCCATCAAATTGATATGTTTAATTATACCAAGTGCTGTGAGAAAAGCCTATAAATCTCCACCTCCAACATCCTCACACGCAATATAGCCAACTAGCCGAGACTCCTTCTTTATGTGTTCAGATGTGACGTAATGACGCAAAAACATACTCGAATTTTCCACGGAAATCCATCAGTACCACTGGAATTAAAAACATTATTACAAGCTTACCGTTTTCGAGCTAAGGCAGATAGTTTTGAACACTGGCTGGTTATGTACTTGCTCAAATTTATTTAGGATAATTTTTAACCCAAAAAAGTTACAGACTGCAGCTTTAACCAATTACATATTAACATTTGAATGCATTTATTTGGATCTGAAAGACATTACAGAGAAAACAAGATCCAAATACTCTGGGAAGTGTCTTTGACAAGGTGACAGATCAACAATTCATGGCTAACATACTTGTACAGGTCTTTTCATTTATAATACTCGACACATCAAGGATAAACAAAACATCTCCGTCTCCATATCTGCATGCTCCCTATGGTGGCTGAAACAGAGCAGAATTTTGCAAGCCTTTGTGCCTCCTTTTTTTGCAGCCTAAGTTTTCCTTGTAGCCTGAGACCCGTCCAGTGCTGTCCGTTTTGGGTCTGTCTAATATGAAGAATTGAAGCTCTTGCGTGTTTAATCTGTAGCTGGTGAGGTGTACTGTCTTTATTCAGGATCGCCAGGGTGGAAACCAGCGGATCTGTGATTATGTTGTCGTTGAGAGCAACTACTTCTCCATCAGGTCCCAGCCAAGACAGCTGTATTCCTGTACGGCAGCAGAGATCATTTAAGTCTACCCAGTCGGAGCGCACTCCAAATCCGGCTGCTCTGATGTCTAACTTTTCATTCTGCTTTAGGTTAAAACCAAGAAACTGGGACTCGTTTATGGAAGCAGCAGGTATTTCGCGACGCTGTAGATGTAGAAACAGGATTCGCGTGATAGTTCTCTAACAGTTGTATCATCGTTGTTGAGCATGTTTAGAAGATGTCCTGTTCTGGCAGCAGTGTAGAGCCATTCAATGTTTGGGGCGCCGAGACCTCCGTCTCTACGCGGCTGGAAGATAATGTCCCGAGTTGTACGACTATTAAGACAGAACCATTTCCTCACCAGTTTCACCGTTTCATTGTTCATCGCTGACAGTGTAAGTTGTGGAATATGTATGTTCGGGAAAAGGTGTTGGATTTACATATTAACAAATATGTGTTACATATTAACAAACACACACACACACACACTCACACAATTACCATTAACCAAGATTAATACGCTATGAAAAAAAGTGCTCATGGCACCATGTATTAACTGATGTTACCACATTGAATTTTAAAGGGCTACCAAAGTATTCAGTTTTAAAGAGGTCTACTCTGGCTGTACTAGCTGTAGTTAGCAAGTGCTCTACTTTCTGCAGTAGTTAAGAAGAATATTTTAACCAACTCTACTCATATTTCACACGGACCAAATCTCCTTGAAATGACCCTTGTGGTTTTGTGAACAGCAATTTATGATCATCTAGCATGATCGGAGTAATACCCATAATTCAGCCTGAGCTGTGGTCCCAACATATCCCATCCATCTTACTCTGATAATAAAGCCAATGATTGGACTCTTGCTAGCTCTTCACAGGGTCCACAAAGTCAGAGCTCGACTTTCAATTTAAATTGAATTTCCTAATCAGAGGTGACTCTAGAGACTCCCATTTTATATTTTATCCAATTACTGAGTCGCAAAGTCAAAGCTAACCTCATCGCAAGTACCTAACGTGAACTCAGCTGGAATTTGAATTTCTCTGTTCTATTATAACACGCTCTCTGTGCTGTCGTAGCACATTACACCTGGTGACATCAAAGAGCAAACGCAAAAGTCATTTTATACGGCGAGCACCTATTCTCTGTCCTGTCATGCATTGAGTACTTCACTAAAACACTGACAGCGTAGGTAGCAGTTAGCTTTGCTCCTTATCCATTCTGACCCTGGGGGTCCTGTGAAATTAAGCCATATCCACATTGTGTAACGGGAAAAAATGGTTAGTGATCGACAGATTTTGAATTACACTTTCTAAATGTCATAATCATTTGTTAACAAACAAGTATTCATTACTTCAATGAGATCATTGTTTCTGCCTTAAATTTTTACATTGTTTAAATAAATACATTTTTCGCTAACTGTGATTTTGTATATGCACATTTCTGAAATACATAACTTAGACAGTTACCTCTAATAACAGATCACTCTAAATTGTAATGTGTACTCGTGCATTTTCTGTCAAGCTGCTTTGAAATGATGTGTATGGTGAAAAGCGCTTTACAAATAAATGTGAATTGAATTGAATAGTGCACAGAGTAGTTTGATTTCTTATGAGTCAATTCAGAATGAATCAAAGTCAACAGATTTAGTGAATCCAAATCATACAGCACAAACGGCATTATGCTGCTTGATATTGGTATATCATTTTAGTGTATTGTCGGAATTACAAACACACTGGTTTGTAGCGCAAATACTGCATGTTTAATGCACTTTGTTATTCTTCTCTTATTTACCTGTACTGGCTAATGAATCAGAATGAATCTTGTACATTCACAGAAAATAGCTTACCTCTGCATTGCAAAATAAGGTGGGTAAGTCAGTTCTGTTTAGTGAATCAAACAACTTACTGTGTTATTTTGTGAGACTTAAATCAGTGTAGTTACTTATTGGTTGTTCATATGAAGGGCAGTTAAAGACAAACATTAGTACTGAATTTTTGTTAACATCATTATTTAAAAGTGAATGAACAAATAAATGAACAAATGTAACAAACAACCAAATTAACGAATGAACAAATGAACGAACAAACAAACAAATGAACTAAAACAAAAACAAATGATACCACATTTTTAGTTTTCTCCAATTATCGCATAATTTGGCATTAAAATTGCATTACTTTTTACAAAAATATCCTCCTCAAACGTGTTAAAGCTTAAGGCATGTGAGACTTAAGTCAGTGTAGGTATTGATTGGTTGTTCATATGATATAGAGAAAGAGACATTTGTACATACTTTTTTGTCAGCAGTATTATATAACATTTAATAAACAAATGAATGAACTAACAAAAAAAAAGAAAAACTGTAGAAAAAATAAAGAACAAACGAACAAATAGATGAATAAACAGACAAGCAAACAAACGATGATGATATTACATTTTTTGTTTGTTATCGCAGAATTGCATTACTTTTCTTCCTCAAAGCTTAAAGAACAATTAAATGGATTTTTTTTTTTGTGATTCCCATCCCTAGTCAGAAAGGCTAGACTTGAACTGTTGAACAAAAACAAATCAAAAACTGCTTCACCAGCAACAAATTCCACATAATACACATCCTATCCAATTCTGAATAAATCAAGTCATTTGTAAATCAAATGTACACATGCCTTCAAAGCACAAACATAAGTGAATCACAGAACTTTGTGTACTTTATTATGCACTTTAAGCATATAAATCTGAGGAGGAGCATTATGATTCTACACATGAGAAAAATACGAAAATATTTGCTGGATTTGCAAGACGCAAACTTTCTCTTCAAAGTGCGACACGTGCACAAGCTCACCAACTGGACTAAACCTCAAACAGCATGTAAGAACAAGTGGAATTAAAGCACTGCAGCTGCTGAATTACGAGATTTCAGTGACAGACATCTATTTAGCTTCTGGCTGTTTTTCACATGCGTCTGACTTTGTGCCCACTTTAAAAGGTCTCTTAATAAATAATCCCCACAAGGGGGTGCCCCCCTGCCTCTACGCTAACTACTTCATAGTCGTAACTAAACCACAAATACATTTAGTCATTTAAAACAACTCAGTCAATCACTCTCTGCAGGGAGGTTACTTTATTTTAATAGTTGCTATTTATTCTTAATGCATAGGCAGACACTTTATGTTAATTTCAAATTCTCAGCAGGCGCTCAGGCTTTGACCATTTCACAAGTCAAACTGCTGTTTTTGTTCAGGCAGGCATCAGCTGACAAACTAAAGAAACGACGTAGGGCATTTTCACACCTGCAGAGCTTTACAATTTGCATTACACTAAAAAGCCTGAAATAAATTTCCATCAAAAATGCCAGCAGTTGGGGTTTTGTCATTGAAAACAAATATAACACTGACCTAAGCTGACAACTCATATTTTGCTGTCAAACAGGGCTGATTGCATGTCATAATAGTATAGAAAGAGCCCGGCCTGACAACCTTCTTATGTAACAACTGAGATGAGCGGCTGGGAGATCTTCCATCCATGCACACCTGAGACAGATAAGCAAGGCCTGCCATGATGCAACAAGAGAGGGTGGTTGAGAAAAATAATGTGCATAGGAAATTATGGTTTTCTGAAGAAAATGAGAACACCGCTTGACAGTGAAAGATGTGAAAATGATAAAATGTTGCTGCATTGGGTAAGTTGCCAGGGAGTTGCTATGGTGTTCTGAGTGGGTTTTTATAAATAAATCTAAACCAAAAGTAAATAAAATTTTTTAAAACTAAACTAAATTCTAAACTAAAATCAAAAACTTAAATGATACAAGTGAATTTAGGCATTACTAATGTACAGTATGAAAAATGGATATTTAGAGTTACATTTAACTAAAGATTACATTTAACTATGCTATTAAAGAGTTTTTAAAGATTAAGTAAGCGTAAGTTGACAGCAAAGGTAAACGTTGGGGAAAAGAGCACACACAACTAAACATTAACAGTAATGAGACAGACAGCAGCAGGTTTATTAGGCTGCTGTCACTTTAAAACTGAATGCACACATCCAATATACTGTTACACATGCGTTTTTCCATCTCAACAACTGTTTACATTCAATTAAGACATAACCAACTGTGTTCGAGGATATTTTGACAATCTTGTGTGTATTTCTCTGTTCAAGCGCAAGAAGACACGAAAGAGAACTCAATTCACTATTTGCGTCAACTTGAGTTCTCTTTTGCGTCTTCTTTGGCTCTGAATGGTTTAAAATCATATTAAAATGCGCACACAAGAATCGATAGTTTCACTTTATTTTGATTGTCCCTTTAACACATTCTGTTGACTATAAGTAACGTTGTACCTACATGTCTACTAACTCTCATTAGAGTGTTAGAGTTTTAGCAGACAGGTAGGGTTAGGGTTAGAAAAAGTTGACATGTGGTTGCAAAGTTACTTCTAGTCAGTAGAATGTCTGTTGGAGGAGAATCACAATAAAGCTGAATTATTGTTCTTATTGTATTACTGATTGTTTACTTGTATTTAATAATGTTTGACATGTATTTTAGTCTGTCTAGTTTATTAGTCGGTAGTTATTTAGGCTTCTGATTTTTGATCATGGTATTCAGCAGATATGAAGCAGACAGTGTACTAATAATACTCTAAAGAGTTAGTTGGCATGTAGTTGCAAAGTTACTTAGTCAACAGAATGTTCAAAAGGGACCATCAAAATAAAGTGAAACCATACCGAATCGATAAGTGAAAGTACCTGATTCCAGAATTGGAATACGTTTTTGTTTCCCAAACCTAAGAATGAACAATACCAATAGTGATGCTTGACTTGGCAAACACCACTAATGAAAGTTTTTTTTTCTCTCTCTCTCTGAGGGTATCAGTGATGCAACTGTTTTAACCCATTAGGTCAGGAGCTGATTATCCACAGATGATTGCCAGAGAAACAAACAAGTATGCAGACTTGTCTTGTACAAAGCAAAAATGTTCACATCATCCCCAAAATTGGCAAAAACAAGGGAAAGAAAGGACAAAAGTTGCTCAACTAATCATGCGCTCAAGCCAACACTTAATCTGACAAGAGACAGGGCTGATTTCACTAATGGTGCTGGGGAGGAAATGTCTAGTGGCACAGCCACAACATTTCACTGGGAATGAAAGTGTCTCCTTCCTGATTTGCTCAGACAACGTAATTATGCCTTGTGGTTCTCATCACGCTGGCCATGTACAGGGATGCAGAAGGTTGGCGTTAGGACGGGGGGGGGGGGGGGGGGGGGGGGGGGGGGGGGGGGGGGGTTCAGAGCCCTAGTGCCCCTTCAGAAAACATTACCATCAGAGCATGGGCCAAGAGCACACATCCACACAAATACAAGGCGGGAAGAATTTGCTGCAACACAAAGATAAGAAACAAACATTTACTTTACAAAAATCATCAAAAATCATGTCACTGAGTGATTTGATGTGTTTGTGCAAGAAGCAAACTCTGCTTGGCGGCAAAAACCCAACTTCCCCTAAAGACATGCACAAGTGGGTGCCATGTTGTGTGTTTTTGGTACAATAAAGCCAATTTTGTCTGAATGTGAGGACTGAACATGACAGCGCTCGTATGAGTCCTCAGGCTTTCCTCATCCAATGAGCGAGTTCTGCAAGGGAAGGAGAGATTACGAGCCTCTGAGTGGATGTGGCACCAGCAGGAGCTGGAAGACAGGCCGATTTAAGCGCAATGATGTCTGCTCTGCCAGGTATTTCGCAGTGGGTGAAAGCGGCTTATGTAAACTCAATCCAGCATCGATTATGTAAATGGGGCAAGCCACTTTTCCTTCGAAGGGCGGGGTCGAAAGAGGAGAGGCACTCAAGGGTACTCCCGCATCAGAGGGGAGATGAAAGGCTTTGACAGGGCAAAGTGTGCTGTCACACCAGAAATGTAATTTGGAAGAAAGTAGCAGGCCAATTTTGGGTCATTCACACCTAGAACAATAACTATAATGATAACTACATAAATCCACCAACGGATGATAACGTTCTGTTTATTATAAGTGCGATGCAGTTTTTAGGTGGATTCTGATAATGTTTTTTATCATTCTTCAGCTGGAAAAAAAAAATCTAAAGTGATTCATTCATCTGTGTTGTTGTTATAGTATATTATGGTGTGGACTCAACTTGTTTCCGGTTTTAATTTATTTAAATTGTATCCATTTAACTATACAAATACAATTAAAAATGTTGGGAACAGGGGAGCATGATGGGTATTGCAGTTCTAAACAGCGTTTATTAAAAAAATAAACGATAAATAAATATAAACCTAGATTAATAAAAAGGGGGGTTGGGAGTTTCACTATGGCTTCTGTTGGCTGAGCACAAAAAATAAATAAATATATATATATATATATATATATATATATATATATATATATATATATATATATATATATATATATATATTTATTTTTTGTGCTCAGCCAACACCTGCATACATTTAAAGCAAAAAAAAAAAAACAAAGCATCCACTCTGGAGAGGAGAGTCTCTGTCAGCTGGCGGTGAAAAATGACAGAATTTAAATTTTTGGGTGAACTAACCCTTTAAATGTAACACATTATTCTTAGGATATGCCTAATACTCTTTGTCAACCTCTGAACAGAGCGTATAACCTCAATATGAGGATTATCCGCATATGAAAAGTGAGAGAACAACGCATCCATTTTTCAACATCCTATTCCATGGCGCTGAGTGTCCAAACGTGCAAACAGCGACTGACTCAGCAAATCATAGCATCATGCAGACGTCGACGTCCGTCCTTCGGTTTCCTTGTAGGACGGGAGCGGAGCACTGCTCGTGATGTGTCAGGAGCTAAATCTAGGAGCCCTTTTGAGAGTGAGAGAGCGAGCACATGTGGCACCTCCCTCGGGCTAATTAGCCAGAATGATCCATCTGTCTATCTCTCGCAGGTCAACTTCCTGTTTGGAGGAGGTTGTAACAGGAGAAAAGGCAGGTGGGGTGCGTTCGCACGTGACTTCTTGAATCCCAGAGTCCATTAATCACACTTCGCCCACCCACGGCTTTTCGCAGGGAATCATGACAGCAACACGGCCAGCAATGATTAATACTTAACGTTGCATTTAAGAGTAAGATTTATACCATCTGTTAGCAAATGACACGCTGCAGAAGTCCATCTCCTATTTTGTGGGGTGACTTTCTGTCTGCACAGATTAAGGAGATGATTCATAACTTAATCTAGAGCTGAGGGGTCACCTCCACAAACAGAGTGACTTTGGCCAGCGTACCAGAAGAGGAACAGGAAAGGTGGGGTCGGCGGGGTGGATGGTGACTGGCGGCACAACAGGGGTGACAAAGACTGGATGGTTTACAATAACCCAGGTGTAGCTGTCAACACGGCACCATGGTCTACAACAGAAACAACCCTGAACGACAGATGGTGGGCCAAAATGAAAAGAGCCGGTATAAACAGGTGGAAGAAAACATATATACATAAATAAGCAAGATCATGGGTAAATATTGTCATAAAGGGTGTTTTAAAAATGGGAAACAGACCGTGTAGATTAGCTCTATCTGTGCATACATCAGGTATGTGAAGTCAAGCAAGGGCTTAATGTTATAGTAGATTAAGTTTTATATTACACACACCTCACATATTTCCAAAAATCAGTGGTTAAGAAGGACATTTCTGTTCCAAAATTAACACTGGTTGGGGAGATTAATGGATATGTGGAAATGTGGATGAATGGATATGTGGATGAGTGGATGAATGGATATGTGGATGAATGGATTTGTGGATGAGTGGATGAATGGATATGTGGATGAATGGATTTGTGGATGAGTGGATGAATGGATATGTGGATGAATGGATATGTGGATGGATGGATGCTTATATAAAGTAAATGTCACATTAAATAATATTTTATAATAATCACTGTCAGGGTTCTGTCACTTTTGTCTTGGTTTTGTGACAGAGCTTTGAAACTCCGGTTTTGTCATGTCTTTGTGTGGGTGCGCGGCTTCGAGCGTTCTCGAGCTGTGCGCTCTCGTCTGTATACCTTGTTATTTGTGCGGGGCGTGGTGTTTGGATCCCGCCACATCTATCTAATTTGGTTTCGATTCTGTGTCAGGATTCGGACATTCATGCTCCGTGTGTTTGTCCTCTGTTGTCATCGCACACGATGAGCTTTCGCTCGTTCTTGTCGTGTGAGCGTGCAGTTTCGAGTTCGCTCGGACAGTGTTGTTGTGTTCTGTGTAGCAAACGGCAAAATCTCTTAGCATTTTTTCAATCTTACCTTAAAACGTTTTTTTTTTTTTTTACGGTAGCTTTTCGTTGAATGTTTGTATACATTTTTCATTGTGCATTATTTTATATGGTTATTTTGTTGCTTAAATTTTAATTTTATATTGTGGATTATTTTATAATATGGTGTATTTTTGTGCTTTGAGATGTACAGTTAAAGGCGCTATAGAAAATAAAGGTTATTATTATTATCATTATCATCTTTAGCAATAATTGGCCAGTCCTACAAAAATATTCTCCCAAATGCAGTCAAAACTTGAAATATAAATGATCAGAAAATGTATTTAAAACTGAAACGTCTGTTTATATATCCATACCCCCTTAATAAAGGAGTCAAGACATTAGAAAAATATCAGTCTACACATGCGTTTTATATTTAATATGAGCGAAATACACATGTGACGTGACACAAAAAATCTTTAACTTTTATGTGGCAAAATATTTTTTAATAATTCTCCGAATTACACTGAATTACACAAAACAAAAGTAGGCTAATAACCGGATGAAGAAGGGTCGGCCTCCACAGAACATAAAATATTCTTTATTTTATTTTATTTTTCGTGTTCGCATTTATGAGGAAAAAAACAGTACGGACGTGACAGATCTCTGTTTCGGACATGACCGCTCTGAAAGCGACTTTAAAACTTCCACAGAGACTTCAGAAAGCACAAAGCCTTTCTTTAAAGTAAATTTCGTTTTTTATTAATTGTATCTTAATTTTAATTAATGTTTCATCAACCATTTGCCTGGATTTAATGAATAAGAAGTAAATATAGTAGAAAATAGATCATCATGACACGGAGTCTCCGGCGCGTGAACTGGACTCTTTCTCATGAACCGAAACTCAGCGTATAATGTAGCTATTTGCCTCACAGAATTGAGAAATATATAGAAAGCTTGATGTCAACTTTTAAACAGAACATTTAAAAACGAAAAACAGACTGCTCTCTGCTTGTAATCCGTATGAAATCTGCATTTCTCTCTGGCGCGTTACTGTGAAGATGGCGAGTCAGCATCGTCAACTTCATCTTGAAGCCGACACACTGACACAGAAAAACCTTGTTTATTAATAAACAATTAATATCTCTCCTTGCTATATTTGACATATTCATAATCATTACTTTTGCCGGTTCTTTGTGGCAGCTTTTAAATACTTTATTGGGAGCGCCACCCTTGTTACATGAACGCGTCACCACTGCATCAGTACCGAAAACATGATTTTTCTTTTTTTTTTAAATCTAAAATAAAAAATCATGATACGAACCGAGTTGTAGGTTTGGTCTATCGTTACAGCCTTAGTAAAACGAGAAAGTAGGAGTTTAGTCGTTTGTCATGGTTGTAAAAAAAACGATGGCTATCTGAACATCTTTGCCAAGCGCAAACCAGTAGCAATCAATAAATTATCGGGGAGGGTCATGCCTTTTTCACAATCATTTTGGAGGGTCATGGAAAAATGTATTACTGGCGAAGGGAGGGTCAAGTCTTTTCTGCGCAACGATATTGTGCCCATCCATCTCATTAGGAGATGTTAATATTTAAGTAAGGAATAATTGACGGAAGGCCGTTGAATTATTAGAAAAATAGTGCACACCCGAGCTAATAAATGAAACACAAAGCCCTTTTAACAAGTAGGCCTATCAATAATTATTTATTTGTTATAGAATAATAACGAAAACCCGTGCAGCAGGACTATCTATATTTATATATTCAGTTTAATTTTCTATTTATTATAGATAGGACTATATACTTTATTAAAATTAAACTGCATGTGTCCATTGATTGTTAAGTTAGACATTAAAAATTGCAGATCAAGCGCATGGGGCTGCATGTTTTTTCTTGTTTTGAATTGTATCCTATTTTCCGTTATTACAGTTATTACTACGAGCAGTGATATACTAATGCGGTCAAAACTACTTTAGCCGTGCGTTTCCCTGAAAATAATTGCAAACCTTATAACGTTCTCAACCAATCAGAATCAAGCATTCAACAGCCCTGTAGTATAATATAAAATAATATAATGGTTGTTTTGACTGTTGTGTTCTTTTGTGTTGTAAGTATGCCTATCAGTGCGTGTGCACAGTTTCACGCAATGTTTGTATTAACCACCTCCGAGGATAGTAGGGGTCGCGAGTCACTCGCACCTTTATTTTGGGGGTCGTGGGCTGAAAAGTTTGGGAACCCCTGCCCTAGAGCTCGGTTGAGTCGATTCATTCTGGACAATTTCGAATTTAATCCCGAGAGCAAATACCATAAAGAATGTGCACAATAAATGTATGCTGATCCCCCAAATGAGAGACGGGCCGAGCAGAGTTTCTAATGAGAGAGCTACACACCAATGGCTCTAATCAACACTGCAGAAAAGAATATGTGAATTTGAACAATGGATACACATGTTGTGCTTTTAATCAAAGAGCGAAAAGTTAAAAAAGGAGAATATATAACACTACAGGTCAAAAGTTTGGGGTCTGTATTTTTTTATGTTTTGCAAAAAGTCACTTATGCTCACTAAGACTGCATTTATTTGATCAAAGTGAAACAGTAATATTGTGAAATGCTGTTACAAAATAACATAACCGTTTTCTATTTTAATGTATTTTAAAATGTAACTTATTCCTGTGATGGCAAAGCTGCATTTTCAGCATCATTACTCCAGTGTCACATGACCCTTCAGAAATCATTCAAAAATGCTGATTTGGTGCTCAAGTTATAATGCTTTTTATTAGGGGTGTAACGATATACAAAACTGATGGTTCGGTTTTCCCACGGTTTTGACGTCTCTGTTCGGGTCGGTTTAGAAAGCTAAAATTGCTTTTTTTGTTGTTTTTTTTAAACAGTGATTTAATGAAAAAATTGTGTCTTTGTCTTTAAATTACAATTAAACGTTTTGCAAGGATTAAAAAAAAATCTGCTAATGCTGTAAACTATATAGGGAGACGCACATTACTATAACATTAAAGGTTAACAAAAGAGCCTAGACTTTTAGCCTAAATTCAGATGCTATTTATTTTTTAGATATCAACACCCAACACATTGTATGAAAACATGTTAACTGAACGTAAGGCAGTTTTTGCATTAACTTATGTTTTTGTTTTTTGTTTTTTTTGTTATTGAAATATAATTGACACAGTTGCTGTCATTTTCATGAAAGATATTTTAAACATACATTAAATAATCAAGATTAACAGGTTAAGCAAAATATAATATATAGGCTAATATAGTGCATTTATTTAGCGCAAGAGTTAATTTCTCTAGGAACCAACCAGTGGACACTGAATGACTTCTGCTGAGGTAAATATAATGCTAGTGACAAGCTATGCTGTTTTATTGACGTCTTTCCGCTGCTGAAACACTAATTGAGCGATTACACGAGTTATGAAGCCTTTCAGTAAGTTTACTGTATCTTTCAACATATCTTCAGGTGTCCATTCATGTTTATTCTGTAACTGAGGAAGAGATGATCGCGTTTACTAGCGCTCCGCGCTGCCGCTTTAAAGGGATAGTTCGGCCAAAAATGATATTTAAACCATGCATTACTCACCCTCAAGCCGTTTGAGATGCATCTGTCAATCTTGTTTCAGACGAACACATTTTCAGTTATTTTAGAAAATGTCTTAGACCCTTCAGTGGATATAATGTGAAGCAATGGGGTCCACCTCCTTCAAGTCCCAAAATGTGAATACATCCTTCACAATAGTAATCCATCCGGCTCCAGGGGGATAAACGAAGGCCTTCTGAGGGTAATCCGTGCGGTTTTGTCCTAAAAATATACATATTTAAAACTTTATAAATGAAAATATCTGACTTCCGGCAACGATCGACGCGCGTTCACGGGTGATGGAAGTCGGTGTACGAGGTAAGACGTAGAGTAGGAACTGTTGTGACGTAGAACGAACGCGCCAGCGCAGCCAGAGAGCAGAGCAAAACAAAACACGAAAGCGCGTGAACGCACGCGTGTCGATCGTTGCCGGAAGTCAGATATTTTCATTTATAAAGTTTTAAATATGTATATTTTTACGACAAAACCGCACGGATTACCCTCAGAAGGCCTTCGTTTATCCCCCTGGAGCCGGATGGATTACTATTGTGAAGGATGTATTCACATTTTGGGACTTGAAGGAGGTGGACCCCATTGCTTCACATTATATCCACTGAAGGGTCTAAGACATTTTCTAAAATAACTGAAAATGTGTTCGTCTGAAACAAGATTGACATATGCATCTCGAACGGCTTGAGGGTGAGTAATGCATGGTTTAAATATCATTTTTGGCCGAACTATCCCTTTAAATGAGGAGCTAGTACAGTGATCTGTCGCCACATCAAAGAGAGTCAAAACGGCATTTATTGTTTGAATTTCGTGATTAAATAGTCTGAATTTGAAAGATTACACCTTGCTTATTATTATTATTATTGGTGTTAATGGTGGTTAGGCTACAAAACTGAATTCGCTGTGTACACATAAGGCATGAGGTCCAATTAGCCGGGCTGGGCGGGCCCGGGGTAGCAGGGGGCGGGGCCTGTTCGGTACGCCATGAGAGTATCGCGATTCGAATCGTGGGTTCTGCATCGCGGTTTTTGGGTTCGGTCGAATATCGCTACACCCCTACTTTTTATTATCGATGTTGAAAAGAGTTGCTTAACATAACCATCTAAGCTATGATCAGAGATTTGAACAGATTCACTTAAACAGACAGCAGATTCATTTAAATGAATGTTAGACAAAAATAATAATCCACATTTCAATAAAAACTATACAGTTGCTTTAAAGGAATCAGCTCAGAAATATTTAACCGTTTTTTTTTTTTGCATCACCACTTAGAAAGTTAACTGTTGGAAAAATTCCATGTATTAAAATAGTTTAGTCAAAAAATATATTTATAGTAGGTGCAGAACAAATACACAAATATCAAAATACATGTATATCAAATACTTTTTGCTTTTTAACCCAGCAATATACTGTATGTGAATTGCAAATTTGAGACGTACCTTAACGAAAATAATAAATCATTTAAAAAACAGTGAAATTATTCAACAATCAGTTCTATTGTAAATCATTCACAAAACAAATGAAAAGCATTTCATTCATCAGTGTCTAATCGAAGGTTACATGGCCCATCCCACTGCTCTTGAGCTGCCGTGAAGAAAATAACCTCAAATTGCTTTCACACATCGCGATTCCATTTGTTGAACGGTACGATTGAGTTTCCTGATTAAAATTACAGACTATTAATCGGCTTTGTTATGCTGTGTGTGAAGCTGTGTCCAGTATAATGAGACACAAATTGCACATTGCAAAAGGAACCGAAAAGCCTATCCGTGTTTATGCAAGCTATCTTTTACTGACATGGACTGTGGACAAGAACAAAGAGGTGAAGAAATTGAACAACCCTGTAGGGTTTCCTGAAAGAAGAAAAAAAAAAGAGAGAAAGAAGACAGAGATGTTTGGGTGACCAGCGCAACACGTTGGAACAAGCACGGGGAAAGCGGTCAAAACTGCTCACCGTGTGCCAAAACTCAGCGAACATTAAATGTCAACACGCTAACAAGTTTCTCAAAGTCAAAGTAATTACAAGACCCACTTATCCGTGTCATCTCTTTTCAAATTAATCACAGAGCTGCACTGAATTTTTTAGCGGTGGAAATTTGGTGCAAAATAATGACGACAAACTGCTTCATTTATGCACACCCATTTGATACCGGCCCGCCGTGTCCGCTTGCAGCCCCGGGTTCTCTCCCCTCAGGTGTTAGCTAATTAGCATAGCATCTGGGCCTAGCCATGCAGGGAAACGGTACAATGTAATGAGTCAAACGGGCCCTGGCAATCGTATTAAGCCTGACGCTGATTGAAAAGTAAACAACGCACACTTAAAGTGACGCCCACCCCAACAGAGGGAGTTTTTTTGTATCATCTGAGGGAGTTATTCGACTTCCAACAGCACAATTAAGAAGCATGGAAAAGGAAGCATACAAGTTGTAGCTTCTTAAAATACTATTAAAATCAACGCATTAGGGTCCAATGATTGCAAAAAAAATTGCAGACCGAATCATGGAATCCAATCACAAAAAAAAAATAGAATGGTTACACTTTATTTTAATGTGTCATTGTTACACTGTAATTATACATTTAAGTATTGAGTAATATTAAGTCACAACATGTACTTACTATAGGGTTAGGAATATGATTTGGTTTGGTTTAGGGTTAGTTGAATGTAATTATGCATAATTTATAGTTATTACTAGTATCTGCATGTAACATATGCAACAATGACACTGTAAAATAAAGTGTTACCAATAGAATTTACTAGATTATGCAGAAGGCCACGCAATGGAAATTAATAATTCAAAAGTAGAGCTGTATGCTTAATCAAATTGCAATACGCTTGTGGTGTTTTCAGCATCTGCTGTCACACTCCACATGAACATCACCTCCAAAGGTGATCTGAGAGTTCACTATTTCATTTGATAAAACTATCGTCAGCTACACACAGAAACTCAACCTACAACCCGCCAAAATAAAAGTTTGGTTACTAGAAATGATGAAAGAAATATAACACTATTATACAGTAGACTACATTTCTCAAATGTATAAATACAGTTTATTAAAACATTTTCATAGAAATACCATACCTCACAATCACACAACTTTTTGACCATGTTTTAATATAAACCACAATCTTATGTTGCTAAAAAACAGGAATCGATTCAAATTTAATTTGACTTACATTTTTTAAATATTAAATAAAAAATGTTAAAAGTTTAAATGAATTCATGATTACAACAGTTTTCCATAATACATTTGCATCAAAACAGACAACAGAATTGCTAAATTTCATTACATACATTTGTAAGGTTAGACCATTTTACACGGATAAAAACGAGGCATAGACTTATAGTCTTTACAATAGCATGCACTGCATGAAGGTCCTAGTACTATGCACTTCTACCCCTCGCAGTTTTGTCTTCATTCATGCAAAAAATTAAATATAGCACTACCCCGACTAAGGTCTATTGTTAAAATGTTAATAAATTATTATAGTGTTAAAGTTTTATTATTTCAATTGATTAGGCATTCTTTTTGATTATTAAAATTTAATTGAACCATTAAAACAGAATCCAGAAAAAATTAAAAGATAAACATGGGACATGAAAACATAACAGGCAGACAGTACATGCAGAGAATGAATCAAGCACCTGAGCCACACCGTTGCCCAATTTGTTTTAAGGAAAATCAATGCCACATACAGAGTCAAGGGTGTCTTTGATGAGGCAACCGCAGGGCCAAAAACTGTTCATCAGATCCTAGAAAGCATAAGTGGCAGGATTTATGAGTGCTTTCATCTCACCCATCACATCTAATGTGCTAAAGAGGCCCAAAGGCCAATTGTCTTGCCAAGTGAGAAGGCTGATAATTGAAACGTTGGGCCCACACAAGTCACCCAACGAGCCGCTCTTCGAAAACCTCGGCTAAGTCTGCGGGTGCTTCCCACCTTTCAATCACAGGGACCGATCAGGACGTCAGAGGGATGCGAGCTGACGGCCGTCCTGTCACAGCGCTTTGTGTCACCTCCCGTCGAGGAGCGTTTGAGTGGATGACGAAGCTGTTGTGACAGGAGGTGCGACGAGCACTGAAAGGGAATATAGCGGGATCCCTTTGCTCTCTTATAGGGCCACCACAAAGTCACTCTCAGACTTTGAAGTAAAAAACATAAAAATAAAAAACATTTCATCTCCGATTCCCACTTTGAGTGTTTCATGTTCCCGAGTATGGACCCAGAGGTAATTAAATATGCACTATACGCACTGTGACGCTAAAAGGTGCAAGGCTTTATTTCCTGCCTCCCTCTATGACACCGACTGAGCCGACTGGATATTTTCCAGCAGGTTGGCAGAAGCAGCAGACAGCCGGAAGATCAAAGACGGAATGAGAAGAATAACAGGGAGCCATGTTGCAGACTCCTGGGTCGATTAAAGACAAATGCATCCCTAACAAACCAATGATGGAGGCCAGAAGACTCTCCAGAGCAGGGCAAAGTCTCAGCGTAACAATCGTGATATTGACTCATTCCTCATTCGTTCCCCAGCCTCCACAAAAATACGATGCCCCGGGTAGCCTCTGCAGTTTGATGAAAGAATAAGTCAATATGATCTAATAAGCACAAACACATTGACCCTAATGCACCAATATTTACATTGATCTCAAAGCAGATGCCCGACAGGTACAGAAAAAAACATCCATAAAGAATTATGTCGCAACCTTAGCTAAGAAGAATCTTTTGTAAACATGTCTTTATTGTTGCTTTTTATCAATTTAATGCATTCTTGCTAAAAAAAAGTATTAATTTCTTTCAACAACAAAAAATCTTCAGAACCCATACTTCTAAACGGTAGTGTAAGTCAACAGATTCAGTCAAATGTGCTAAAAGTGGTTACATTTATATTTTTTTAGGGCTGTCAAATTGATTAATCGATTATATATATATATATATATATGTATATGTATTAGGGATGGTAAGATTCACCGATTCGCATCGGTGCATCGGCATAAAAGCTAACGATGCGATGCATCGATTTACATAAGTGTGCATCGGATACAAGTTGGCATTTGTATCGCGATGCATCGTTTCTAACATCTGCATCGGTAAAAAACGATTTATTCATATATAATTATTAGTAGATGCGCTATACTTTTACTATTTACAAAGTGACCAATCATTTGTGACCAATATTTTATCATGTAACTGCTGCGTTCATACCGAACACAAATTGAGCACCTGAAGCGAGTGATTTCCATGTTAAGTCAATGTAAAGACACGTTGACGCGGGTCTGGTGGTCCTGTGGCGCGAGACGCGTTTAACGCGGTGCGATGGACACGATTTCGCCTCATTTGCGCGTCCAGTTCGACTAGATTGATTTCTCCTTTCTGAACTGTTGCTAGCGCGTTCTCTCATCACCACTGCTGCAGCTGCTACATTAATATGACGGATCACAACACTACGGAGTGCGAGGCGTGTCCTGAGAGTCACCTTTAAACCTTAAAGTAGGACATTTGAGTTAATCTGGTTTACAGAAGCCTGTGACTGCCAATAATAGTTTTTTCATAGATGTATATTTTTACATCTGAATACAGTTATGAAATACCTGTTTGTGAAAGTTTATTTATTTATGTTTATTCTTTGTTAAAACAGCACCTGCTTTCATTTAATCTTTTGGTTTTGTTAAGAAATATGAAAGAATATGCGTTAAAAGTCAGATAGCACTTAAGCTACTTTATGATTTGCTATATGTCTGAATAAAATAAATAAAAGTTAACTATCTAACCATATTGAATTGCATAGCATCATATTTTTCTCCTTTGCATCGTATTACATTGAATCGCATCGCGTTGAATCGGATCGCACTGCATCGTAATAGTAGTGAGTCGTATTGCATCGCATCGGTAGCTGCTTATATGCATCTTTAATGTATCGTATATTTGGCTATGCATCGAGATGCGTATCGCATCGGCCTCAGCTATGGAGATGCACATCCCTAATATGTATATGTATATGTATATATATATATATATATATATGGACACGTTCACACATAATAAAATTCATATATAAACAAACGCAATTAATTGATTTGATAGTACTAATATCTTTTTTATTTGCTGGAATTAATTCCTCAAAAGAACATTACAGAGACTTTTTAACCACCATTTTTATCTTTAAAAAGAAAGTGCCACCGATAGAATGATTTAAAAAATGTGAAGACTACAAATGTAGTGATATTAATTTACCTTGGAGCAAATGTAGGTGTCCGTCCTGATGTTATACATGTGCATTTGGGAAGAAGAGATGAAAAAAGGTTTAATTTAGCATGAACATTTACATAAAGATTTGCAAAATGAAAAACAGGCTGTTTGTGTCAATATTACAAGTGACCCTGCAACAACGTTTGACCATCATTTCTGTAGAACTGCATTTAAAACTGTCCTAAGATACAGATCCTCCTTATACTTACATTAAAAAAAAAAAGCTCGTCTTTAAAAAAAAAAAAAAAAAAGGCAAACGGTCACATTTGCTTTAGTAGGATTTGTCAGTAACATTTTTAGCATTCTCAGCAAAGAGCCATTTACCTCATCACATCTGGCTAAGTAACGGTCTAAGACCACTGACACTAGAGACAAAATGTAGTAGTTCATTTAAATATTTAGTTGCTTTCCTGACTGCAGACACAAAGCTGCAAGTGTGCACAGTTATTATGAGCACAATGACTCATACGGTGACACTGACACAGAGTCAGAGTGCAGCCGGCTGTTTGCCAAGCCTCTTGCCCCAAGAGGCTCCTACCTGCCAGGGCAACCCATGATAGATGTCCTGCTGGGTGCTGACAGGACACACTGAGAAGACCAGTAGGCCAGAGGCAGGAGTTAAGGGCTGATCATAGCCTGCCTCGGAGGAAAAAGATGCTCAATGAGGTTTTGAAATGACAAATAGCAAGCAGCATGTTAGCAGCAGGCTACAGCACAGCAGCAGATACATTTTCATTTGATTGTGGGGCAATAGCTATGTTTCCATCCAAAGTTGTGAATTTAACACAAAACATTTGCGAATAAAGCACTAGTTGCACCCCATGTGTTGAAGGGAAAAAAATAGTCACTTCCTGGGAAATTGCAGCTAAATATCTGTAATAAAAAAATGGAAATTGCTGCAATCGTGAAAGCCACAGTGGCTTGTTTCGTACATCATCATAAATTACTTTTGCCTCAGAACGTGCAGACGAAACGCAAAAACGCTGTCATGTTGTCTTGCATTCGGAGGTGGACGCCTGGTGTTTGAGAATGCAATCGTGTGAGACATTTCTGGGAAAATCTACGTTTCGTTGATGTTTTCCAAGCAGGGCCTTAAATTAACACTCACCAAGTACCAAATGCGAGTAAAAATCTGTGCTGGTGATATTGTTCATTTTGTCAGCTATTTTGTTTTATTTAGTCTTAGTCCTGTGTCAAATTTACTTTTTAGCATATTTAGTCAACCTTGTCCTGTTTTTTTTTTGTGTCAAGTTTTAGTCGACTAAATATCGGGTCGTTTTAGCCTAGATTTAGTCAATGAAAACTTAGTCACATTTTCGTCATGCTGAATAATGGTTAAATTGATAATTATGATTATTTGGCTCAAAATTGTAATCAATTATAATGAACAGAAATGTATTTTTAGATTTTATTAGAATTATTGCACTTTCACCTATAAGCACAAATCAAGAGAGTGTCAACCCATATTCATGGTTTATTTGACCTCATCTAGTTTCCTGATTTATTATAGGTTATGTATCCTATATGCTTACTGCTAAAACAAGCAACTTCTCTCAAAAATTAAAACCGCGAAACTGCTAGTAATCCAATAATTTAAAATTGCATTCATGTTTGTCTATTAAGACATCAGCAAAAAAACAACAACGTTGTATTGTCAAACTCATCGCAAAATAGTTTTAGAAGGATGTCAATGTCAATCAGTACCTAGGATGTTCTAGACGGTTGCTCGGGCGTTGCTAGGCTGGTACAAGTGAAAAGAGCCCATGCACCCCCAAAGTCTTTATGATATTCTGTTCTCTAGATATGGCTTGTGTCCTCTTTAATTATCTCTAAGGGATCTTTTCCATCCGTGTTATTCCTGCCTGCCAGAAATTATAAATCCTATCATTTATAAAAGTAATAACACACCTTTCCTCAACAAGCCACACGATTTTTGGTATTATTCAACGGTGCGAGATGAGTTTCACGCCAAAGTTTAACAAGATAAGCTTTTCAGTTCAATAAAAAAATGAAAGTACACATCTGAAACAAAAGCATAAAACACTGCAAAATGTCTTATGAGATCAGCAGATAAACATTCTGCATCCTTTTCCTAGACAGCAAAGGCAAAACACAACCATTTTTTCTAAGAAAGATTTTACATAGACACCACATCTAAAGGCTAAAGCAGGAAATGAAGGATGAGGATGAGAAGACAAAAGCAAAGGGGGATGTGAGAACATGCTGGAGAAGGGATAACACGACCGAGGACAGTTATTGAAATGCGGGGGGAAACAAATGAGGCTGCAGGGAGGCAAAAAATGAGCCAAATAAAACAAAATGGCTAAAAACATCTGACAGTCTACCCCGTTTCTCATCTCTCCTTGTCTTTCTAGTCTCCTCTGTCTGTTTTCGTCTCATTTTCTTCTGTCTGTCTGTCTTCCATGTTTCTCATTTGTTTCTCAAATGTTTAAATAAAAACAGGGGGAAAAGAAGGAGAAATAGAGAGAGGCGCCTGTGCGTGTGTGTGCGTGTGTGTGCGTGTGTGCGTGTGTGTGTGTGTGTGTGTGTGTGTGTTTGTGATGGTCCACACACTGATGCATGGACTCCTTTAATTAAACACTAACGCTGGGCAGTGAAGGTAGAGAAATGCTGACATTTAAAGGCATATTTACTCTAAGTTAGGGGTGGGCGATATGAGCAAAAATTCATATCACGATATTTTTCACTGTCTGGGCAATATCGATATTATATCGCGATATGAGAAAAAAAATTGGAATCACATTTTAGTACACCTTAGTTAAATTGCAGGGAAAATATGTATTTTAACACTAGATAACTAGAAAAAGGTAACTTTTTATATTTATAAGATAACTTATTTTATTGTGCCATTTTTTTCTCAAAAAGTGCAAACGTGCAACATGAGGTAGGCCTGAATGCACTTGTTATGTCTTTCCACTTTTTGCTCGTCTTGTCATAATGAGAACCGGCAGCGAATGAAGACTTTATTGATTTCTGAGTGAGAGCCGTCTTCAGGTGTGCTCTGTGTCCGGGAATATCTGTTGTTATAGTTTAGCTTTAGCAGAGCGAGCAGAACACTTCCAGTGTAGACCAAAGCGAGACGTTTAATTTAAGTTTAATGTTTGCACAGATTACAGTTAACTCTTGTGCAGACATCTTAATAATAAAAATAAAATAATGGTTTTAGATTGAACAAAGCACCAAATAAACAGAACTTAAAAGTATACAAGAAAAACAATTAAAATTTTCATACAAACTAATTCATTAGTGTAAGGAGACAGAATAAAGGCCTACAGTTTGTACAGTATAAAACCCATTACGTCTATGGAGAGTCCCCACAAGACCAGTGTGTGTGTATATGCGCGCGCTTATGTGTGTGTCGTGTCCTCCTGTTATTCATAGCCTAACGTACATTGCGGGGAAATGTCTCCACGTGGATAATATTATTAGCAGTAAATGTTTTGTAAAAACAAAGATAATAATAGCAACTTTCAGTCTTTCAACCTTCATGAAAACATGACATCTCAAACATACAGTAGCCTAGAACTTTAACGTTTTTTGTGCTTGACGAACTTGTTTTAGTGTTGCACCCGCGTCTCAGAAATGAAACGGCACTCTAAAAATGCTGCGCTCAAGTTAAAAGTCAAACTTTCGTCTCATTACCTTGTTATTTCCCATTCCACCACAAAAGATGCATCCTTTATGAACAGCCGCTTAGCACTAGCGATATGTTCTACGTTACGGTCCTTCATTGAGCGCGTCACAGGACAGCGGTTAATCGCCTCAGCAACTTCACGCGTATGAAGCGCCAAATCAGCCATTTCCTTAAACAGCGTATTCGATTCTGAAATTTGCAAAATTTGAATTTATGAATACGGTATCCTCGGTATCGCAAAATCCATATCATGGCACAACATAATACCGGTATTCACGTTCATACCGGTATAGCGCCCACCCCTACTCTAAGTATATAAGTTAGCCTGGGGATAAATTGGGATTTTAAAGGCGGGGGAACCCTAAATCTAGTGGTGATTGTGGTGGCCTACACGCACACAAAAAAAAAAACTACTTTTATAGTACTATTGTTAACAATAAAACATTACAATTAATTACATTAAAATGAATATTAATAACATTTAAACTGCATTAATTTTCTCCCCCTTATATCATTCCAAACTATTATTTTTCTTCTTCTGCAGAACACAAAGACGTTTTGAAGACAGTTTCAAATGTTTTTCTCCATATAATGAAAGTCATTGAATTGTATGGACAATTTTTTTTTAAATGTTCATAATACATACCTTCAAGTTTGGGGTCAGTAATTTTTCAAAAGAAATGAATACTTTCATTCAGTAAGGATGCATTTAATTGATTTTTTTTTTTTTAAGTTTACAAAAAAAAAGTTACAAACAATTACATTTTAAATAAATGCTGTTCTTTTGAATTTTCTATTCATCAAAGAATCTTGTATCATGAGTGAGTATCATGGTTAGTAAGCATAGAAATATTAAACAGCTCAACTGTTTTCAAAAAAATCCTCAGGATCATGTGACAGTGTGACTCGAGTTAGTAATGATGCTGAAAATCAGTTTAGCTATTACTGGAATAAATTAATTAATAATATTTCACAATATTACTTTTTTACTGTATTTTTGATTAAATAAATGCAGCCCTGGTGAGCATAAGAGACTACTTTCAAAAAACATTTAAAAAATCTTGCCGAAATCTTGGAAGAAATGGACCATTTTTTTATATATCTTTTTGGAATTAAAGTTTCCAGAACGTCTCCCCAGATCATTAGGCACAATTTAACCCCTTTTTCAAGGTTGCCATTGTGTTCTTAAACTTCTAATGAGATTTCACTCAATTAAAGCTGCTGTAATTGATTTCTGCACCACTAACAGCACCAAGCAAAATTACAAAACAAGGTTTCAGTTTGTGCATGCTGCAGTCAGATGAAAAAGTCCTGCTACATAAGAGAGATGTTTGTCTACAGTGTTTATCAATGTGAACGAGAAGTGTGTGTGTGTGTGTGTGTGTGTGTGTGTGTGTGTGTGTGTGTTCTTTTCCCGTTTACTATGAGGAAGATTTCAGACACACAAGAACGGTAACAAACCACATCGGTCAGAGGCGACGCCACCATCCTGTAGGTGAGTGGTTTTGTTTATGCCTCTCTTCCATATGCACTTCTGACCAGCTAGGTCAGCCACACAGCTGAGGTATTAAACCCAGAAGTCTCGCCTGACTGGACAGGAGACCGCTTCTTCAGCAAACCACTCCGGCAATGTCCAAATCCTTCCTTGCAACAAATAATCCAGTAATTTCAGTGTTTAGGAACCATGAATCCCTAGCATACCACTGATAAAACTCCATCTCCCCTGAAAACATTTGATTACACTACAGGAGCTTTCCAGTTCATGAGGCAGCATTTTAGAGCCGTGTCTGACCTCGTGCTAAAATGGTAGTATCCTTCACTTGGGAGAAAGACAAAGTGAAGAGAGACGCACTTGTGACACAAGCTAAACATGAGGCCAAGGTCTACACATACTTGGACTATAAATGCAAAGAAACCAAACAAAACAGAAAACGCATTAATAAAATGTTTGAAAGTTTATTATTTTTGGTCAAAACAGGACCAGGTCCGTTAGGATTTTATGTTGACTTCAATACACCCTAGGGGTTACACGACTACTGATTTTTGCTAGTGGATTTCTTATCAAAACAATACTCATGGTTCATGCTACTGTAAATGAAAAGACATGAAATAGTTCCTATCAATAAATATTAATTCATAGCCTAATGCAACAATTACATAAGTAAACTCTCAAAACATTATAATTATGACATTACATATTTTAATTTTCATGTAACACTTGCCTTTCATTACACACGCAATGTACGCACATATCGCTTCTTTTGCGCGCTCAAGTTTGTTATTTCAAATGTAGGCGCGCGGCAAGCGATGCGGTCGCTACGCGTATGTGGCTACGTGACCTACGGTGCACTTGCGGCATTCTGAAAAGATGAGATGTTTTTATCTCGATGTGGCGCGGACGCGCTTGGAAAAAACGAGCGCGTCGTTTCTACATTTGAAATAACGAACTTGAGCGTCCAAAAGACAAAAGTTGGCAAATTACAATATTTTTGTCATCCTTGATGAAATACTTCCACACATCTGATGTGTGGTGTCTGTTGGTGACGTTTGCCATTTTGAATTCATTTATGGTTAATGGGCGCTCGAGTAGTCGATTGTTTCCAAAAGCCCCAGCAGGGTTAATGTGCGCTACATCAGAATTTATTCGGCAAATGGGTTTCCATATCACCTCAAGCAAACAATTTATTTTGCAAATTAAGGGATGTTTTCCCCCCAAAATTGGCGTTTTCATCTCTTGTTTTCTGATGCGCTATTTCAAAATGCGGATAAAAACAGGGTGATTGAAACATAGCTACTCACAAGCTGCGAATAAAATAATCACAGCCTTTACCAAATTGTGTGCAGTTTAATTTTGATTAATCGTGCAGCCCTAGTCTTAATAGCTCATTTGCAAATCTATTATTTCCCTTTTAATTTCAGGAGCAAAACATGTGGAATATTCTTTATAAAAAACATGCAAGCGTTGTGAATCTAACTGGCGGAGATTTGCTCAAAGAAGCAAGATCCCCTCAGCATAAGCCAATAATCAACAACATGTTTAATGTCAGCAAAGAACCCCCATGAAGATTTCCCTCTGCTGAAGATAAGTCCCACTTCAAGATTGTTGCCAGGCAACTTGCACTGAAATTTATTCCGTTATTTCAGGCATAAAAGAGAAGGAATTTAGGTACCAACTTTTTATTCAAGACTCCGCCCACTAGCCAACAATCAACCCCTCCTCTTGTCCTCAACATCTCAATTCTTCTCTCACAGGCTGGCGGCATGAAGTCGCGGGACGTTTTGTAGGTCAGGGATGCCACCTCATTTACAGTCTAGCAAGTGTGCGAGGACACGTCTCGTTAAGGGCCAAAGGGTTCACTCATGCATGCTGCATAAGAGGATTCTGCCAGGCGGGTGAGCTTGCGGAAGATTGAAGAGGAGAAAAAAGAAACTTAAGAACCTTAGAGGACATATTCAACAGGCAGGAGAGGTGTTGAGGTGAATTAAAATCCCAAACAGAATGATAGGATCCAGATCTGGGTGGGGGAAAGCGATGGTGCAGTAGTTCTTCTTTGACTGCATATTAATAATTGACAGTACCAGTTAAAAGTTTAAAAACATTAAGGTTTATAAATGTTTTTGAAAGTAATCTCCATCTCTCCAAGGCTGCATTTATTTGATCCAAAAAAAAAAAAACGTAATACTGTGAAATATTATTACAATTTAAGTTAACTGGTTTCTGTTGTGATATATTTTAAAATGTAATATATTCCTGATATGGCAAAGCTGACTTTTCAGCAGCCATTCCTCCAGTCTTCAGTGTCCATCTTTTTTTTTTTTTCATTTAAAAAACATTTTCATTGAACGTTTGAGTTAGAATAGTTTGCAAGAACATGGTTCTTTTGCAAGCCAAAACGCTTCGTTCGCCCCCAGGTACAGTATAGCTCATAAACCCCGCCTTCTCCATGAAATCAAATGGGACGTGAGAAACTTAATCAAATTACACTTCAAATATTTTTTTTCTAAAGACGTTTCTGTCATTTTATGTAGTTTTTATCACGCTGATGTAAGTTCAAGTGTTAGTTTTTTAAATAAGTTCAGTCTTAGTTAGTTATTTAATACTATAAAAACAGGGGTGTGATGTCATGATTGACAGCTGAGATTGACAGCATCTCTGAGCGAAGTAGTCACTGAGGCACCAACAGACTTTTTTCCGGATTTCGGGAGGAGATTGGAGCTTCGACTTTAATTTCTACATTTCCATAACTGTTTTATCACGCCAACATGAGTTGTTCTGCAGTAAACCGTACTAACCAGTTCTGCGGGAGTGTGGGCTTCATGCTAACTGCTGCGCGGACTCGGGCTCCAAGATGTCAGCGCCATATTTGGACATTGGCGGCTTCACTTTTCTACAA
The DNA here is from genome assembly GCA_030578255.1 of Tiaroga cobitis. Lineage (NCBI taxonomy): Eukaryota > Metazoa > Chordata > Actinopteri > Cypriniformes > Leuciscidae > Tiaroga > Tiaroga cobitis. Next base: position 36,400,872 of record CM060606.1, read on the forward strand.
TGGTAAAGAGTGAAGGTGTTTCGTGCATCTTTTTTTACAGTCTATATACAAATTACAGTATATTGACAGCTAATGGTTGAAATGGTTACAGCAGTCCAAATTCAAAATATTGTTTCCCAACCCCCATGCTCATGCGGGTTGCCAGATTAGGGAAACACAACAGGAACAAGCACAATTGACAATAGAAGGCATAGAGAAAGAAGCACACACTGTAAGTTGATGAGTTGATTTATCCTAGGGATGTCACGGTACCAAAATTCCAGTAGTCGGTACCGATACCATTAAAATGTTACGGTTCTCGGTACCAATTTCGGTACCACAGCAAAATCAATTTTAACTATTTTTTTTAAATAATTTATTTAACTATTTCAAAAAAAAAAATATATATATATATATTATATTCAATTCAATTCAATGACTTTATTATTTATGATGGTAAATTTATGAAAGGATTGAAGGCTACATGCTGTTTAAACGAAAATTGATGATATTGAGAAATATTGCTTATAAAAAAGTCAAGTGAAAAATAAGCAACCTTCTATGCACACATTATTATTAGTAGTAGTAGTATCTTTAATTAGTAGTAGTATCTTTAATAAAAAAGATACTAAAAAGTAGTATCTTTTATTAGTAGTAGTAATCATTAAGTAGTATCTTAATGGAGACGTAGTTAAATCTATTGGAGATGGTTGGAGAAATGTTGATTAATCATTTCTTGTATGCAGACGACTTAATCATTCTATCACCAACCAGCAGTGGGTTTCAACAGCTACTTAATATCTGTTCTGATTATGTGGTAGAATTTGATATTAACTATAATGCAAAGAAAAGTGTGGTTATGATATGTAGAACAAGGGATGATTTAAATATTAAATTCCCTTCTTTCTATCTATCTGGAGAGGAGCTGGGAGTAGCTAATACCACAAAATATCTGGGGCACATCCTAACAGATACACTGGAGGATGATGCTGACATGAGCAGACAAAGGAGAGTGCTATATGTCCAAGCCAACATGCTGGCTAGAAAAATCCATCACTGCACTACAGATGTTAAAATCAACCTGTTTCGAACTTACTGCTCCCCTCTTTACACAGCTCCTCTCTGGGTTAGATATAAGAAGGAGAGCCTGCTTAAGCTAAAAGTAGCCTATAATGACTGTCTCAGGATTCTCTTGAAGAAACCAAGAAGTACCAGGGCAAGCCAGCTGTTCTATAGGCTGGGTTTAACTACTTTCATGGCCTTGGTGAGAAATCTAACTTTCAAGTTTATGAACAGGCTGGACCGATCCATGAATGAGCTTATTGTTCAGATACTAGATCCAAGTCTTAGCTCTGTGAGGTACATGTCAAAAATATGGGATCACTGGTATCTGTGCCTTCATTAGCTCTATTCTTCTGTTGTTGCTGTATAGAATGTGTATATATGAATGTGTGATGTTTTATTGATCTGTGTTCAGTATTGTCTTCTGTGGGCCTTGAGCCTGTAATAAAGTTAATTATTGTACAGTAGCCTAATATAATTATTTCTGTCAATTTCTTTAAAGGAGAACTCGTCAACTCAAACCGCGAACGCCATTCATACAGTTCAGAAGTTCACTGAACTTCATACAGTTCAGCTCACTTAGCACGTCGTTCGTGGTTTGACTAGTCGAGACTGTTTTCCAAAGATGGCTCCTGTCTGTATACACGAAGTGGACTGTCTTTATAAAATATCTTCTTATTAAACGGTCTGTACACTTACAAAGTTCTCAATGCTTCGTTTTGCATGTAGGGACCCTCTATGTTACTGTGTTCGTGTGGGGCTATTTTGAGCCTTGTTAGTGGTATTATAACTAGCGATTTCTTTTTACTTATTAAATGCCCCCATTACTAGCGTTATACGCTAAACAGTTTTTAGAGATAAAACTCTTTACATTCGATTATCATGAAAACAAATCTCAGAGAACGGTTGACTAGGTACCAATGTTTTATTAGACCAAAGGTTCATTTTGCGCCGGAGTTCTCCTTTAAGTTAAACCAAACTTTTATTTTGACGGGTTGCCGTGAAGACCTTTGAGTTTCTGTGCGTGTATATAACGATAGTTTTTCTCAAATGAAACGGTAATATGCTCATGAAGTGACTCTCGGAGATGAATGGAATCATGAATCATGTCATCATATCGTGAGGCAGCAGAGACTGAAAACAGCGCGAGCGTCACGTCGTGCTTCAGTGTGTGTGTGTGTGTGTGTGTGTGTGTGAGGTAACGTTTAATGAAACCGCACGTCTGCGCAGTTCATTCACACAGAGACAAGCAGAACATGAAGGGTTCATATTTAAATAGTCGTTTTGCAGTTTAATATACACAGACACCACATCAGCAGCGCCGCCGGTCGCCATGTCTCAGCACTTTCATGAAGCGGATGCAACTTCACGCCCTTCGTGCATCCATGCGCATCCAGAACCGGGTTTGACTGGGTACTCGGTACCACCGGGACTTGGTACCGTGACATTTCATTTTTTTTTGTACCGACTTGGTACCGAAGTACCGAATATTTTGACAACACTAATTTAGCCATGTATGAATATGCTCCGTTCATAGAGATTTTTAGTTGGATGCTGAGGCTTTTTGGGTCAGGTAGAAACTGAGATCTCTGACCCAGTTTGTTTGTTGGATTCCATGGCTGCAATACACGGTTTTATGCCAACTGGCAACCCTGGGTGTCGAAATACTATGGGGTGAATTGGCAGCGTGCGGGATCGCACAGACCAAAACAAAAACAGACACGGAACGCACATTTCAAAGTAGAGTAACTGACTATAGCGTTGTTTTTCAGAGAAACGAGTATGTGAACTTAGCATGTTTCCTAAATATCTTCAAACATATTATATTTCTATGCTTTAGTACAGTCAAAAAAATGACATACAGCACCTTTACAGTGCTTAGCATAAGTGAACACACCCATGCTAAAGTTGACTAAAAAGAGGAATAAAAAAATCATCTTTTGGAAATTGATCTTAATGCCTTAACTAAAAAAATTAGGAAAACTCCAACCTTTAAGGAAACCGATTTTCTTTCTGAATGAATAATGTATCGTAAATAAATAAATGTTCTTCCTTAAAATACAGGGTGCATAAGTCAGGGCACCCCTATGTTAAATTCCCATAGAGGCAGGCAGATTTTTATTTTTAAAGGCCAATTATTTCATGGATCCAGGATACTATGCATCCTGATAAAGTTCCCTTGGCCTTTGGAATTAAAATAGCCCCACATCATCACATACCCTTCACCATACCTAGAGATTGGCATGGGGTACTTTCCATTAGATCATCTCTCAATGCAAATCAAATCAGTACCAAGACCGTTTTCTCCACAATCAACAAACTTCTAAAATCCATGGACACAATCTCCAAATCCTTCACCGCCTCTTAGTGTGATTTGTTCCTTTCCTTCTTCAAAACCAAGATTGACAACATCCATAATCAACTAGCCCATAGCTTCCCCTCCTCCACTCCTGGACCTCCACCACCCTCCCCTCCATCCCACTTTCTTTCGCCATTCATTCCAATCACTAAAACCGATGTATCTACCATAATCTCCAGCATGAAGCCCTCAATCTCTCCGCTTGACCCTATCCCCACATTTCTTACCAAGGCATGCCTTCACTCACTTTCCCCTTTCATCACCAACATAATCAACTCCTCTCTGTCCTCTGGTATTGTACCCTCACCTCTCAAGCTTGCTGCAATCACCCCCATATTGAAAAAAACCTGGTCTGGACCCAGACATTCCCAACAGCTACCGTCCCATCTCAAACCTCCCTTTTCTGTCCAAAATCCTGGAATGAGCTGTTGCTACTCAACTTCAAAATCACCTCAACTCCAATAACCTATATGAGCCATTCCAATCTGGCTTCCGCTCTAAACACAGCACCGAAACTGCCCTCCTCAAAATCACCAAACAAACACTCCATCCTCCTTTCACGCCTTCAGGACCAAATTGGAATAACTGGCTCCGTCCTAACCTGGTTCACCACCTATCTTTCTGACAGACACCAATATATCTCTATAAACAACTGCACGTCTTCTACCACTCCAGTCATTCATGGTGTCCCCCAGGGTTCAGTTCTTGTCCCCCTCCTCTTCATCCTGTACATGCTCCCCCTTGGACAGATCCTCCACCAACATGGCCACAACTTCCACTGCTATGCTGATGACACCCAACTCTATCTCTCCTCAAAGACCATCACACCCTCCACCCATTCAACCCTTACAACCTGCCTCACTGACATTAAAACATGGATGCAAGAAAACTTTCTCCAACTCAACTGCAATAAATCAGAGATTCTCATAATTGGTCCTAACTCCCTCACCCGACATGCCCAGACCTTCTCCCTCAACATCGATGGCTCCCATGTCACCACCACCACCTGCATCCGCAACCTTGGAACCATCTTCTATCCTACCCTCTCCTTTGTACCGCATGTCAACCATGCCACCAAAATTGCCTTCTTTCACCTTCATAACATTGCACGGCTCTGTCCCTCTCTGTCTACCACTGCAGCTGAAACACTCATCCATGCCCTCATCACCTTCAGACTTTACTATTGCAACAGCATTCTTTATGGACCACCAAACAAAATCATCGATAAACTTCAATATGTCCAGAACTGCCTTCTCACCTCCACCCGCCGTCGCGATCATATCACCCCTGTCCTCTACAACCTTCACTGGCTCCCAGTCAAACACAGGATCAACTTCAAAATACTTCTCCTCACATACAAAGCACTTAATAACCTTGCCCCTCCATACCTCTCCATCCTACTAACCCGCCACACTCACGCCTGCCTCATCAGGTCCGTTGGTGCGGACACACTCAAGACCATCAGGACTAAGCGCCGGACCTGGGGCAACAGAGCCTTCTCAGCTGCTGCACCAACCCTCTGGAACGCCCTCCCCGACCACATCAAACAGTCAAGCACCTTAACATCCTTCAAACAGGCCCTCAAAACTCACCTCTTTGAACTTGCTTTTTCCCCATTAACAGACTTTTCCAGTTCTTCATTCTTTCACACCACCTCTCTTGATTTGCATCTGCTTGTCCATGTACCTCTGTGTTTTATTTTTTCCATTTCTTGTGTAACCATGTCTATATACCTTGTTTCTTTGTTTTATCAATGTAGACCAACAACTGTAAAGCGTCTTTGAGTGTCTAGAAAAGCGCTATAAAAATTATATGTATTATTATTAAAAACCATGGCAATCTCTAGGTATGGTGAAAACAGTGATTTTTGAATGATGAAACCACAAGTGTTTAAAAGCTAACTTGTTTCCGGGGTTCGTTCAACAAAAATGTGTCATCCCTGTAGCACTCTATTCCTTTAAGATTGTACACAACCATTGCAATTCCACCCATTGCAATAATATTAATAAATAAAATGAATAAAGAGTTTCTACAATTACAACAAGTACGCAAACCCACCAGAAAATTTCCCGGGTATCCACACCTCATTTCATCCCTGAATATGGGTTGGAGTTAAAGTTCAATTTAGTTTGTTCTTCTTTAAAGAACAGACACACCCTGCGGCAAACTGACAAGCCTGAGCAAAGGACATTGTCCCATTGTCACCAGCTGAATAAGTTAGTTACTGTAATTAAGTTAATGTGTGGATTGAGCTGGCTAATGAAGTTATACTGAGTGTCTGCTCTAGGGAGCGAGGTGATATTTTCATCAGACAGCAAAGCTTTTTACTCCCCTGGGGCAAAAGGAAACAGACATAACACTATTTGTTATCTGGGGCACTAATGACCACCCTGGGAACCTGTCTGTTGTGGGCTTATACACACACACGTGCACACACACAAAAACATAGACACACTCTTAAAGCTGCCCGGGAGCAAAGGTGAGCAGCTTGATGAGTTGAGGACTTTCACTGCTTAGAGCAAAGCCACAGACATTACTGACTGGACTCATTATGGCACATTGTGCCATAGAGAACCGATTTTTTAAAAATAAGTGGTGGTTCTTTTATGACATGGCATAAATACCAGACATATGGTCTGGCAAAGACATATGTAGGCACATTTCCATTTTTTTCTATTAAGTTTAAGTTTAACACTTTAGTTTAGGGTCAAATTCTCACTTTTTACAAGCTTCTTATAAGCATGCATTTTACTAGTATATTGGCTGTTTATTAATACTTACATATTAATGCCTTATTCTGCATGACTATATTCTACATCCCTAATCCAACCTAATACCTAAACTTAACAACTACCTTACTAACTTTTAATAAGCAGCAATTAGGAATCTATTGAGGGCAAAGTTGTAGTTAGTTAATAGTGAAAACTGGACACCCTAATCTAAAGTGTGACCAACTTTTTTTTTTAAATCGGGGTGTTTATTGCAATTTCTTGGGTCCTAATTCAGTTTATTGCAGCTATGATTCAGTTCATAAAAATAAAGTAATTTAGTTATTATGGAAAGATGGTTCTTGGTAAATTGAGAGTGAGTTGTTGTTGGATCACTTAGATTCAGATATGTCTGAATGAACTCTGACATATCGTATTCTGAATCACCCAGGTTCACAACTCAAGAACGATCTCTTGGTCCATTGAAACAGCGAGTTGTTAAACTGAATATTTTAGCATCAGATATGTATGAATTAATTTAAGAACTGCTTGAAACTAAAGTCCAATTCATCAACAAATCATTCAGGTTTTGCAAACCAGTTCAGCTGAATAATTTTATATCAGACTCTAAATGAATCAGTTATTTGTTGACTCAAGAACAGCTCAGACCGAATTCAGTCTGATTTCTGAATGAATCATTTAGACTGTTTTCTGAATCAGTGCATTCTGTACAATGGTTCTGGTTATTGACAAAAGACTGCAGTGATATTTAAATAAAAAAAAATCCATTTAAAATAATATATATATATATTATAAATATGACATTAATACATAATTTAAATAGCAAAAATATCACAATTAAAAAAAATGAAAAAATAATAAAAAGAAAAAAATAAAGAAAAAAAAACAATCTCACTCTATATGAATCATTGAGTTGACTCCAAGAACTGCTCAGACCGATTCAGTCTAATTTGTGAATAATTCAGACTGGGATTTATGAACCCGTTTAACGGATTCATTAAAAGACCAGACACAAAAGAATAATTTGCTACGTTCAAAAACAGGCCCCTACACGCAGTCAAAAGCATAAAATGCAGCTCTTCATCTGAAGATCTGTGAGCAAATCTCTTCCTTTAGACGCAGTCTCAAATAAATATTTATAAGCTAATAACGAAGAGATTAGGGGCTTCTCTGTTCACTCAGTGTCTTTTCCTGGGATTTGGTCTCTGAAATACCGCTTGAAATCTCTTGGGCAGAACCTCTGGCGCCACTCAGGCTCAGTGGACCAGAACAAATCCACAGCACCACAGTCATGTCATTATGTAGCATCCCAAACGCTACGACGTGGGCTCAGGCATTAATTCACCGCCAATGGTGCAGGGCTTCCAATGCCTCGGTAAAGCTGTGTTGGTTAATGCTGCTACAGAAAATAACAGCCTTAGTTGACCTATCCTCAATAAAAGAAATCTAAAATCTCTCCTTGCAGCAGGATAGGAGAAGCATGCACATTCCGTGGAGTCCCATTGAGTGCTACTGGCAAGAATTGAAAGTTTTAACTCAACACACAGGAAAAAGTATGTGCCAAACCTCTGAAGTTTGGTAACATTCATATGTCCTGAGGTCTGACTGGCCTTTGTAATAGGATTAAGCTGAGTTTGGAGGGGGGCATATAGAGGTGGTGGATCTAAGACTGCATTCTTTAAAGGGACACTCCACCCATTTGCATTAAGCTTTCCATTGTTAGAAACCTAGTCATACTATTGAATGGTCGTGCAACACTCTCTCATTTTCCCCTGAGACGAGAGAAATCTGCTATTTACCTTTTTCACTTCCTCCTACAATGACGCAAAAATCGTCATTTTACGTCATTGTAGGAGGAAGTGTAAGAAGGGGGGATTTCTCTAAAGACTACAAGCACTAGATCCCACCCTTTCAAACCCGCCCATAGGTTGGACCTAATGCGCTAACAGAGCTATCACAGATCAGTGGGTGGGACTTCACTTGTAGATACTGAAATCAATATCAGCCATCTTGTTTATAAGCTAAGCTAACAAGCGCTGTGAAGATAGGAAGTTATGACAATGACGGAAGAAACTAAATACGATATGGAAGAAACTAAACTTGATATGGAAGTAGAGGATTCTGAAATTCAGCTGCTCGAATCCGCTGTTCGTGGCTATCTTTATGAGCCGCAATATAGTGAAGAGCAGCTTGTGGCTGATGGAAGAACAGGAGGCGGCTGCCTGTTGCGGACGAGGAGCCCGGACTGGCTCGAGCTGGGCGGACCGCTGGTGCCTGTGCTCTCGCTGTGCGCTACGGACACAGATAGAGTCCGTCTGCTGCAGAGAATTTCAACGATAGCAATTTCTCCTGGATGAAATCTCTGAATCAGACGAGCACACGGACGTTTGCGTTGTGATGTGAACCATTAGTGTCGCACCGCATATGTTCTGACTAAACATCCAGGTATCATGCAATAATTCACCATAGAAACGAAATACAAACGAGGAGTAATTCACTAATGAGTTTGCCAATGTAACGGAGTTCGTTGTTGTGGGAAGAAGGAGGCGGGAACCGGCGAACATTTAAACATTTTAATAGTAAAATAAACAAATACAAAACAAAAGTATAAGCCAGCTGGCCACACACAACAGAAACAAAACATAAAATCAGGCCTGTTCCTTTTGTGCTTCCGCTCCTCCGTGAGAGATATGAGACCGCTGCGTCTCACAGGTGTCATTCATTATCACTCGCGCCGTCCTCTCACCCTCGTCCTGCTCGCCACAGCCAACTAACTAGACATTTTGTGTGAAATTAATTTCAAACTCTTTTGGCAGCTAGCCTTGTAGACGGAAGAGTGATTTCTCTGATGTTTGCGCGCTGTTCTGGATTAGTGGGAGTGGCTTGCGGAGCTGTGCAATGTGGTGCATTGTGGGAGTTGTTGTCTTACATACAAATGCGCCCTAAAGTTATTTTCTGTCTTTTCTCGGTCAAGAGGGCACCAAATTCAAAATTTCTTTTACATTTCGACTACATATATAACCCACTTTCAATAAAGATTAATGTTGAAATGGGTGGAGTGACCCTTTAACAGACTACTGAAAACCTGAAGTAAACCTGTAAAAGTAAAGTCCAACTGTGCTCGATGCACCATGCTAAATCAAAACAAGGAAGTTACTGAAGTAAAACTAAACTAAAGACATTCTTCAACACTAATCAAGAATGAAGAAATTAGGGGATGTGCAGTCAAAAAAGCAACCTTGTGACCTCTGTAAAGGTCTTAACAGTATAAATCAGTCATACGATGTACTAAGTTCATACTTTTAAAGTTCATTTTTAAAAATGAATTAATAAAAGCATTTGACAACTATTTAAAAAGTAACAAAACTTTTTGACGGGCAGAAATTCTGATAAACATTTTCCAGTGTATTCTGTACTACTGTGTTTTTAATTTGCTTTAAGACAAACCATGTGCAAATTCATAAGTCAACAATTTCTGAGTATTTGCTCCTTAAAACTGCAGTGAACCAAAATACTGGTTGAAATCGCTGGCGTTTCTGAAGTCACAAACTACCTTGTAACCAATCACGCAAATTTGCATATTCATAGAACCGCGTATAGTAAATGAGACAAGGGCGCAGAGTTACATTCAAGCTATTTTAAGGCATGAAGAATTTTTTCCAAGGAAAAAAAAACGTTTAAATATGTAATTTTGGTGATCAATTTTAAGGGATACAATTATTGAATACATGGTGACTTTAAATAACGTTTTTTCATTTTGGTTTAAAATGAAATAAAACTAAACAAAAAACACTGGTTCTTGGCCAGAATAAACTGTTATGCGGACCTTATTTCGAAGTTCTGCCTACATAAGACTAATGTTAAACTTATTTAGCTTGAGGAACAAGTGGAACTAAACAATCTTAGACTCATTTCATGCAGCAGTGCACATAAATCCAGAGTGAACGAGCACAAGGGCGAGATCAGAATGAGAGATTTGGAAGCCGTTAACATTGTGCGCCTCAGTGAATGTGAGATCACTTGAAGTCACTGAGGCCATTGTCGGCAGCGCTTTGTTCTGTTTCAACTCAATGTCACATGACGCCAAATAACTGCACCTACGTGCACTAATACCCATATTAGCCACTCATCTCTTTCCAAAGCCTTTTTCCTTCGCCTCCCTCATCCACCTACATCTCATGCCGGTTTAATCCCTGCTTAAACCCATTCTCAATTAGCCAGCCTGACCAGCTAATGGATCCAGGGAGAAATAAAAGCGGTTCAGGATGCCAGAGAAAACAAAAGATGTCACAGTCTGGTTAGATGCAATACAGTGCAACATATCAGCAAACAGCCAACACATTCTTCAAAGTGCTGCATAGTTTTCAGCATTGTATTGTACCAATTTTACACTGTTAAAGAATATCAAAGACCAAAGCACATAGTAGTTATACTTTGCATTGAAGTAGTGTATAGTATTGTAGTGCATATAGTAAGTAAAACTACAGTAGTGTTAGGCCATGTTTAGTGTATAAAATTTAATAGTGTTAAAAAGAATGGAAGAAATGGTACACTAAATGTAAACATCCTGACTGATACTGATAAACCAATAATTTTTATGGCAACTGATAAATGTTTTTTTATTTATTATAATATAGCATTTTTAAAAATCATTGTCGACTACTATATGAAAGTAATGATGCACTGATCATGATTTCTCATTGACGATTCAAATTCCGATTTTTTTTTTCAAGCAAATTGGCTGATTCTGATACAGGTTGCTGATTTTTTTCTTAGTTCAAGAAAATGTATTTGTTGTTTATTGTCTCTATAACAGGCAAACGGGCCTTAAAGGGTTAGTTCACCCCAAAATGAAAATTCTGTCAGTAATTACTCACCCTCATGTTGTTCCAACCCCGTAAGACTTGCGTTCATCTTCGGAACACAAATTAAGATATTTTTGATGAAATCTGAGAGCTGGATCTCTTCTCCTGACTCCTGACTACAGTGGCTCAAACTTAAGTTTATCAAGCAACGAGAATACTTTTTGTGCGCAAAAAAACAAACAAAAATAACGACTTTATTCAACTATTCATTTCCTTCTCTGTGGGCCTCGAGATAGTTCAAGTAGTGTAACTGTGCAACGCTTCTGTGTTGTACGTCACACGTAGGCTCACTATTGGCCGACGCTGGTCATATGTGTGATGCGTGTGACGTATTATTGTGTTCCGAAAATGAACGAAGGTGGTTGGAACAACATGAGGGTGAGTAATTACTGACAGAATTTTCATTTTGGGGTGAACTAACCCTTTAAACTAAATATCTGTAGCCATTTGAAATTAGAGGCAACCACTGCATTATAATCACGATCCAAACAAAGATGCTACATGAATGTAGCATGAGCAGTTGTTGAATTTGAATTAGATTGAATTAGAATTAGAATTAGATACAATTGCAAGATTTTAAAGGGGTCATATAATGGTACATGCACTTTTACAAGTTGATTGTACTGAAATGTGTGTTTCCCCTGCCTCAAATTAAGCCATTCGTTTTTGTGACGTCACTAAATCGGACGTCCCTCCCACGATTGATAATTGACAGCAGCGTTTCAACTAGGGATGCAACGATACCGCTTTTTCAAAACCGATCCGATCCGATACCATAAATTCTGAGTATCGGCCGATACCGATACCAGTGCAGTTTTTTTTTTTTAAATCAAGTAGAATTTCTATAAAACTCTGTGTATTGAACTGATAGTCACTCTTTTGTGTGTTAAACACTATCAACTAAATACAGACAACTTCATTTTAAAGAAAAACAACAAATCCAAAAAATATATGATCATAATCTGTGACAAAAATGCTATTATAAACTAGTGGATAATTCAGCAGTAAAATTTTGTCTAGAAAATTCACGAGTGCACAATTATTGTATAAAATCTGAACATTTAGTGAAAAAAATTTAGGGGAACAAATAAGAGACAATAAGTGTAACACTAAATCTGGTTAAACGTTACACATTGCTCTTTGTATTGTTGTAAAATACATTCATGAAAAACAAGATAACAAAAATCAAAAAGATAAATTTTTATATATAGCCTATATAGGCTACTATAAAATGTATAGCACAGCTGTTTAATGAGGCAGCAACATAGGACAGAACAAGAAAGGCTATTAATAATATTTCATTGCGCAAAAGTAGTATGATATGAAAGACTCCAATACAGTGCGGCACACAGCGCTTATGCGCATCCCGAGCGCAGAATGATGTGCTTGAAGCAACACGGAGTCACAGTGCGTCGAGTCCACATTGAAAAGTTCAAAGCACAAAGGAAAGACGTATCGATGCGTAGTCGTGTATTATACACAGTATCTATCTATGCAATAGTTTATTGAGTCTTTTCTTTTAACAGTTTAAAATTTTAGTTACTGTGCGCTTGAAGAACAATTATAGTGCTCTGACTCTACTCTAGTGTTGCGATCTAACAGACGCCCGGTAGAAAGTAACATGATTTAGTTAAAGCAATAAAGTCCAGCAATATAAAGTTGTTTCATGTGAAACCTTTATCTACAGATCAAGTATAATAATAGTAACATTGAATCATATTGGAGAGTTTCATCGTGTTGGCTGTCGTAACCGAACACGACGCGCTGTTTAAATGCTGAATGGAGAATGACTGACAGCCGCAGCGGAGGGAAAAAGTTTACGTGATCTTGAATTTAATGACTTAAATATTAATTTCTATCTCACATTATACTATATAATGGCTTCAGAACACTTATAAGAGAGTGCAGGAAAACTTTATGGTGCTTTATAATGTTTTTGTGCCTTTTGTGGGGCTCAACACAGAATATAGGCTATATGCACAATATCGGATTTGGATCGGCCTCGTCTGACCGATACCCGATCCGGCAAAAATGGCCGTATCGGAGCCGATACCGATACTGAGTATCGGATCGATGCATCCCTAGTTTCAACCAGGGTTTCCATTGTCCAGTAATTACCGGACATTGGCCGGGAAAAAAATAAAATGTCAGACAAAATTAAATCTCTCCGGTCAAATTGTCCGATTAAAATGGCCTAATAATCCCGCCCCCCTAACACAATCGGAATTTGAGAATAAGCCTATGTATAAAGCAAAAATACACCGACCGATCAGAAGGATTATTTGCCATTTTACAAGCATTAAGTCTGAGGACACCGCTGCTTTTATCGATGCTGTAAGCCTGCGACGTGATGCCCTCGCTGTCATGACAGCGCTCCGTGGCTATGGAGGATTGCATTTCTCCACAGCCTGCGAAGGGAGGTCCTCATATGTGATTTCAAGGAAATGTATCCAGTAGGGATGCTCATTTCGGTTAATTTTCCCCAACGACAACCGCCGCTCGTTAATCGATTATTAAACGTGAACTGATAAAATTATAATACTGAATTGGCATTAAATAAAAATAAAATTGACGTGTATCTGTGACCCTTAAAAATACAAACATTTTTTATTTATTTATCAAAGGGTTTATTTTAACGTGCAAAGTGCAAACAGCAGCATAAAGAACAGATCAACAACAGAACCTGGATTCAGATCAAATTTTCACACACCTGCAGCATTTCTGACAGTGGCCAACACTAAATATTTTTTTTTATATTTTAATAATAAACAAATTAAGATGAAAAAAAGAAAACACTGAATCCGTTTGAACGAAGCTTTCAAAAACCGGCAATTTTTTCCCGTTAGACTAAGATTTTTCGTTAAATAAAAATACCAGCCCTACCTCAATCCACACCGAGATGTTTTTATCTCGATGCGGCGCTGGGAAAAAACGAGCGCAGCGCTTCCATTATGAGCGCGCATACCGCTCACCTACATTTGAAATAACGAACTTGAGCGCGCAAAAGACGCGATATGTGATTGTGAAGTCATTTTTTTTAAGTTACACAGCCTGCCTCCAGTTTTCCTCAACTTGACTAATTAAGGGGCGATATTTAACCGGCATATCATCAAAATGTCCGTCTGTATCTCACTACTCTAAGTTACCCTGCCAGCAAATAAGTTACAAAAATAGATCAAAGTGACATTACGTTAACCAACCATTCAGAAACGTCCTGTTCGAGCCTTAATTGTCGAACTTCTTCGGGGCAGTCATCTTGTTCCGGGACCGACTCCTGTTCAAATTGGCATGGTATAACTGTAACAGATGTGTCCCTTAGTGTGTATTTAGACACTAAAGATTCATATTAACTTGTACAAAAATGGCATTATATGACCCCTTTAAGCAAAAACAGAATGGTCTGACTTTAGATTTGTGAAATTATGCTAAATAAGCATAATTGCATACTGAAAATGCAAAATTATTCTCTGACAGTAGATGGCGCTAATGGAACCGCAGCGGTTTCTTTGATTACCGTGGCTGTACACAAAGCACTTATAAGCACCACAGAAGTTAGAGGAAAAGAAAATGCCACTAATTTTTTCAGAAGCAGTCAGTTCCCTTCAGAGATATAAACCGCTTCCAATTTATGGCCGGTCAACCAGTGCATCTCTAGATAAAAGAACTCACAGTAGCATCCAGTGCATTTCACATGTAGCCTGGTTGAAATGTGACCATAACAACCTCAGGCCAAAAAAACACCCTCCGAAAGGAGGACATGCAACACAGCACTGAACCTAGGGCTGGACGATAAAACGATAACGATAATAGATCGCGATATAATTTTTACTCGATACAACGATATCAAGAGTTCGATATTGTTTATGCGCAAAAAAAGCGGAACGAAACTCATTTGAACCGCGCGCCACACAGAGCATTTATCCCCTTCGGCTCAAAGTCCAAACCGCAGCGCAGCGCACTGAGATCCAGTGAGATGCGCTTGAATTCAGTGAAGAACACAAAAGTCTCGGTGATTTAAACCAGTTTAAAGGCAGATGAAAAAGCACTGACAAACAGGAGAAACACTGTGTGCAACGATCCAGTCAGAATCTGAATTGATACTGAATCCATTTACCATGGATACCATGTAACGTTACGTTAGCCTAGTAATATAAACTGCACCATGAAATGTGGGATATACATATTGAATTGTATTATATTATTAATGTAGACAATGTATTAAAGGACTAATGGAATATAATTACAGTATTTAATAATGTATGTAGGCTACTGTTTTTCATACAAATACAAATACCAAAAACCAAGTTACATTTTGCCATGACAGTGAGGTGCTATACTGTAGGCTATGCCTGGTTTTATCTGTGGTTATCATGATCTAAATGCATGATACTGGATGACCAATGGTTCATTTTAATAAAATTCAAACAGCCAGAATATTACATTTTACCAAATGAAATTGAGGTCATTCTTCTTTTAAAAAGATGTTACTGTTTTTGCTAATGAACAAATTTAACTTAGTCAATCTGCATCCTAACTCAAGCTAATACTACTGTCAACTCACTGTCAAATATGCGTTTCGAGACAAAACATGTAGGCCTAATATTAATATTGCAGCCTGCACCGCAAACTGCTGAAGATACGTGCCATCAAAGTCAGGACACACAAACCTGTTTCAAGACTTGAAACAATATCCCCCATTAAGCACATGCAAAAACTAAGAAATTAATTTTTCTTTTAATATATTTATTTTGTTAAGGAAAAATGGCATGTTTGAATCTTCTACCTGAGATATGTGAAATGTCCACTTGTTTGTCATGATTTGTTCTGACAATAAAGAGTAGTTTAAAAACACAATTAACGCTCTGGGTTCTACAACTTTCACTTAGGAGCAAAAATCTGAAAAACTTAAAAGAAATCAAAATTTGACATTTATCGTGATAAATATCGATATCGACTGATATAAAAAAAATTATCTTGATAATTTTTTTGGCCATATCGCCCAGCCCTAACTGAACCTGCCTCAGCTCCAGGCACAATGGCTATCCTCCAGATGTATTGATGGGAACTATTTTAAGGCCACATTCATGTAGGCATCCTTTTACTCCTGTGTATGCTTGTTTACATGAAAGTAAAAATCTAAAACAACATGTATGTAGCTTTGCCCTGAAATGTGCTGTTGTGTAAAATTATATTTGATCTTTAAAAACGTCCATAAACCCCAAATTCTTTTGCTCTTGGTGTAAGAGTCGAGTAAAAACACACCAGTCTTAGCACTTAAGACACCAAAGCTTTCAATCTATTGATCTACAAGGGCTACAGGCAAGAATTATACTCTCTCACATGTTAAATGGAGCTAAATGATAGGTCCATCTAGCTCTGAGCTAGCTGTGTTAGCACTAACGCCAAGATAAAACAAGAATAAAGGAATGACTTCTACCTGTCAGACAGTCCTCATTCCTGATTAGTGTCTGGAAGCAGAGAGGCTGAGTATTTCCCAGGAAGAATCAGAGAGATAGGAATTGAAAAGGAGACAAGAGGAAGAGGACTTGAGGACCTGATCCGAAAAATAATCCGAGACACAAAAACCCCCACCACAAATGGTGCATGTTAAAAGCAGAATTATTAATTATTAGAACTATAATCAATCTGACCAATAGTTTTTACCAATATAAAAAACTATTATTATTATTATTAATGTTACTAGTAATGTTAGTAATGTTACTATTATTAATAATAATGTTATTATTACTAATAATTTGCTATATTTGCTAGTACTACTACTAAGTAGTACCAAATATATTTCTATTATACATTCAAATATATTTCAAACTATATTTGAAAATAATAATATAAAATTAAAACTACTACTACTATTACTAGTACTACTACTACTACTACTACTACTACTATTAAACATGATTAATAGCAATATAATAATAATAATGCTATTTGTTATAAATGGTACATATTTGTATATAGTACTTCTAGTGCTAATAAAATAATATTGATGATTATTATTATTAAATATATAACATTAAATATAAATAATAAATAATATAACATTAGACACACAAAAACTATTCTAGTCCTAGAAAAATAATATTGATTAATCTCTAATAATATATAATTTACAAGTCTGACCGTGATATTTTTTGCATAAATCCAGAACAGTTTGACAAAGAATCAAAACTAGAGGTGGTGGGAGAAAATTTTAATAGTGAAGAGTGAAGCCCTTCAGAATTCATGGCAAGACAGACACCGTCCCACAAGACAGAACACAAACTCCAGCGAGCTTCATCTAGCGCATGCATGCATTATGGATGTCAACCAAGGCCTGCATGCTGATTTCAGCAGAGCCTTAAGGTGATGATACACAGGGCAACTTTTTGAGCAATGTTGCTGGGCAATCTTGCCGCGCGCTTGTTGCTTGGGCGCTTTCCCATTGAAAATGGGCAATAAATTTCTATCTGGATCATTTAGATCGGTCGTGGGCCCTGTCTCTCATCTGGTTGCCCGTTGATGGCAACATTGCTCAGCAACATTGCTCAAAAAGTTGCCCTGTGTATCATCACCTTAAGAATACGAAGGGTAATCTGAGAGAGGGAACCAGAGGGAGAGGAAAGACTAAAGACAGACAGAGATAGAGAGACTGTGAGAAAGAGAGAGGGAGTAGATGAGAAAGTGCCGAGAGGAAGAAGCACTTCATCTGAGGTGATCGGATCATGATCTGGGAATAGAGTCCAGAGACCTGAGGGAGACAACTGGAAGAAGAGCTCTAAAAGAAGCGATAAGCTCTTTCTCCCGGTCGGCAGTAAATCAATAATCCTTCACTCTCAGGTCTCCAGCAAACACCTGAGTCTGAACGCCTCACCTGTCATCTGGGCCCTTCAATTATCCTCATATTTATATAATTCAAAACCATATGATGGATCATTTCGAACATTTTATAAATTGCTTGACATCTACTTTGGCGTGCCAAGCGGGTGCTGGCAAGGCTTCCACTGACGTCTTGGCACTATTTGGAGGCCATGTGGGAGAAATCATTCTGTACGCCACACGAATTTAGGAGCATGTAGGTGTAGACTAAGATGGTCTGAGAGGGACAGACTACCTACAGGAAATCACACAAAATGGACAGTGGACATGTGCTTGTTCCTTTAAAAGTATTGCTTCTAGAGAGGCATTGCTCTATAACAGGGATATACAGCCTGAAAGAAGCCTTCATTTAAAAAGCTCTGTTCCAAACCCTAGTGAGCTGCAAACAAGAAGGCTGTTTCACAAGGTAAGAAGCAACATTATGCATTTTAGGAGACTTCTTTGATCCAAAATTAAATATACCTTTGTGAAGAAGGCAATCCACTGGGAAAAAATTGGTGGTGGATGTTAATAGATTTTATATGCTGACATACATGCATACTAATATAGCTTTGCTTTCATTTATTACTTAAAGCACACCTTAAGTACTTTGATACCACAGCAAAAAACTATTAGCCAAACTAATAAAGTTCAAACATTATTAAAGGAAAGTGAACGGACAGTAATAAAATAACAAATACAATAATTACAAGCATATTGTAACGTGCTGGTAAGGATAAGCAACACGCACAAACTAGGGATACTTTTTATGTTCTTTAATAATAAATGCAGGAGATTGTTGGGGGTACACAAGAGATAGACGCATTACACAACAACTGACAGAGGACTGACCTGAAAAGGGAGTATGCAGGGGATAACAAGGAGCTAAATAAGATACAGCTAATAATTATAAGTAACCATAGAAACAAACAGGAACATAATCAGAAACCAAGGAAACAAAACTTAACAGACCAGGGAAACAATACAGAATATCAAAATAAGAGTCCATGATTGCGACGCATAAATTGCGACACAACAAAGTTACAAATAAAGTAATGTCTAACTGTAGTATTCAGATACAAAAATGTAATAATTAGGCCTAAATGTAAAATAACACCATAGTGTTTCCTGTACTTAAATATTAACAGCTGTGTTTTGTTGTTTGATTAACATTAATGACAGTCTGTAGCCGATATTTGTAGGCTGCTGTCACTTTAAGAACATATGTGCGGATCCAATATAATGATGCACATCCGATTTCTTTCTCAACTGTTTGCATTCACTTCAGTGGCGTAGCGTCTGGGTATGCACATGCATATGGGCCCGGGCAGATTGCCAAACTATTCCAAATAGAGATTTGTATAGGATTCTATAGCAATCTTAGGATTCTATAGCAATCCTGTCTTTTAGATATGTGTCGTAGTTTAAATATACACTTTGTAAATGGGAGAGTAGGAAAAGATACGGATGGTGACGTTACATTTGTGTCTGCAGCTGGATGCAGTATGATTGATTACTTCATCATATCCAGTGAACTATTTGCACATGTCAGCGATTTTGAGATTCTGCAGGTGGATATTTCTGATCACTTCCCATTATTGTATACTATGAGAGCAAGCAGGGTTGATGCAAGGATTAAAATGAAGAATGACAGTGACTAGACCCTGGATAAGATTTAAATGGGGAATTGATGGCGAGAGGCAATTTCTGCAAAGACTATCTTATTTTTTGAACGGAGACTTTTTTAATAACTTTTTTACTAATGTGGAAGAAAATACTAATGTAGCAGCTATGATTCTGACTGACTGTTTGCATGAAGCAGGTAGATTTTTGATTAATACATTTAAGTCAAAAAGTAAACAACCAATGTGGTGGGATAAAGATTGCTCATCTCAGAAACGTGTAAAAAATAATGCTTTAAACCAATTCAGAAGAACAGGTAATGTGAGCAATTTGAACAGTTATGTCCTTGAAAGGCAACATTTTAAAAACTTATGTAATAGTAAAAAAAAGCAGTATAACTCTAATGTTTTAGTTAATGTGTTACAGAATGACATGAAAACACAACAGTTGTGGAAGACAAAGTTAAAAGTCATGGAAAATTTAACACAAAGGCAAATGATATCAAGGACGATAAGTGGCTAAAATACTTTACCACGTTATTGTCCGATTCAAAATTTGATATGGATGAAGACTTTGAAAAAGTTGTGGTAAATCGTCTGAACGCCCATGAAACTGATAATTTTTATCAAGTTGAAGTTTTTAAACAAGTTGAAGTTTTGGATAGCAACATTACTTATGATGAAATGTTTAAAACTATTATGTCCATGAGCAATGGAAGAGCCCCTGGTCCAGATGGCATTATTATCGAGATGATGAAAGCAGCATCACACATGTTATGTCCTATTTTGCTCTCTTTATATAATAAAATATTAGATACAGGTGATTTCCCTGAGGTTTGGTGTGAGGCTGTGATTTGCCCATTATATAAGAGTGGTGATAGAAACAATGTTGAAAATTATAGAGGAATCTCACTGCTCAATGTACTTGGTAAAATTTTTACAAAAATTTTGAACAGGAGACTAACAATTTTTGTGGAAGCAAATAATATGTTTTATGAAGAACAAGCAGGTTACAGGTCAGGTTACTCCACAACGGATAATATTTTCATTCTACAGTCGGTTGTTCAGAAATATATTACAAAGCGAAAAGGAAGGATGTACTGTATATTTATTGATTTCTCCAAAGCTTTTGATAGCATCCAACATAGTCTCCTGTATTTTACACTCATTAGGAATGGTATTGGTGGAAAAACTTTTGGTGTACTGAAATCTATGTATTCTAAACTTAAATCATGTGTGAAAGGAATTGATGGTTTAACTGAGTATTTTGACTGTACCATTGGTGTACCACAGGGCTGTGTGGTGAGTCCTCTTTTGTTTATTCTTTTCCTAAATGGATATATAACTATGCTAAAGGAAAACTGTAAAGGTATTCAGATTGAAAGTATCACAGAAGTACAGACCTTGTTGTATGCTGATGATATGGTTAATGTGTCAGATACAATTGGTGGATTGCAGAAGGAAATTGAACAGCTCGAAATATTCTGTAACCGTTACGGTATGAGAGTGAATTTGAGTAAAACTAAGGTTATGGTTTTTAGAAGAGGGGTCTTTTTAAATAAGAATGAAAAATGGCATTTTGCTGGTGAACCGATTGAAACGGGTTAATGCTTATAAATATCTGGGTATATGGTTTACACCAAAATTGACATGGTGGAAAACTCGACAACACTTAGCAAACCAGGGAAAGAAGGCAATGCTCTCTTTATTAAGGTTTGTTCGTAAACATAAAATTAGCTGTAACCAAGCGCTGTATTTGTTCGACCACATGGTTGCACCCATATTGCATTATGGATCTGAGATATGGGGCTTTGAACCAGTGGAGTGTATTGAGAATGTTCAGTTATCCTTCTGTAAAAGACTCCTATTTATCAGTACGGGTGTGAGCAATGTGCCTGTTCTGGGTGACCTAGGTAGATTTGCATTGTCTACTACTTATATGAAAAGGTGCATCATGTACTGGATAAAATTAGTGTCCATGTCTAATTACCGGTATCCAAGAAAATGTTATATGCTTTTTCAGTTAGATGAAGTAGGTAGAAAATCTTGGGCTTCCTGTATTTGAGTTCTATTGTATCTCAATGGTTTCTCTAGTGCTTGGGAGGCTCAAAGTGTAGGTAATATAAGAATATTCACATCTATTCTGAATCAACGATTGAGAGAAAGAGCACAAAATGCATGGTACACATCAGTTCTAGATAATAAGTAGTTGAATATATATTCACAATGCAAGTCAATGGTGGTACAGGAGAGCTACATTGCATCTGTACATAACATTTGGTACGATCTCTGTTATTGTTCAGATGCTCAGGGCACTGTTTAGCTATAGAAACGGGTAGATGGAACAATTTACCTTTGACAGAGAGAATCTGTAGTTATTGTAAATGAACTAATACCTCTGTGATAGAAGATGAGAAACATTTCTTGTATGATTGTTCTTTGTACACGGATCTGCGTAAGAAATATTTGAGTGATCTCACACTTGTGGGTGATGTTTGTGTTGATGTGTCACAGGTTTGTGAGTCGAAGCATGCTTGGAGATTGGCATTGTATATATATCATGGAATGAAATAGAAAGAGTAATAGTAATGAAAGAGCATCTGTCATGCTATTGTGACTTTGGAACTATGGGCCGAGAGGCCGTGTATTCCTGAAATAAAAACAAACAAACAATAAAAAATAAAAAAAATACAACAATGAAAAAAAAAAATAGTAATCAATCAAATTCAAATCAAACTAAAATGATATTTTGCGAATGCTAGTTTTTAATCCTTTTTTAAAATACCACATTGTTAGCTTAGCTGCCTTAGAAGGCTGATATCTATTGTTGTGGCAAAAATTCTCAAACAAACATCACTGCGTAAGATACACTCAGAGTCAAATTATATAAAATAGAAGTATTTATTCTTGCAAGAATAGGAGCAGTCTAATACACAGTTGTTACCCTGTGCAGAAGAGTGACACACCCCCAGACAGACTGAACTAGCTTTTATCTAAGTTTCAAGGCCTTCTTCCCCCCAGAGCCTTCCTCCCAGTAGTTTTCCATAGACGTCACTAGTTGGCCCACTAAGCTCCCCTGCACCAAATGGCCTTCTGACATCTAGGTCAGAGGTCCTTGTTCGTCTGTTCTCTGGAGTGTCTCCCTCTTCTGCCTCCCCAGGTACATAAACAGAATCCTCTCTCACTACAAGTTGACAGACACACATGTGACATTCTTTGAATCATCTATATTTAACTAAAGATCAATGAATATCATTAAAATTGCCACTACACTATGTACCGGTAGGCAGTGGAGCTCACAAGGTTTTGAGAATAGGCGTTAATGTGTTTCCATTAATACATTAACTATAGACAGCTCAGCCTTCAGGTACATCCTTAATCATTACGGACTGCTTGTGAACAATTTAACATGATATATCGGTGTAAGCAAATATGACAAAGTGAAAACAGCATCTGAAAGCGTGATCTTCAAGCACACGCATGCACACATAAGACACAGCACATGGAGCCAGAGCCGGCTCTCCCTATAAGCGAACTAAGCGGCTGCTTAGGGCCCCGCCACCACTAGGGGACCCCCTAACTACAGATGGTAGTCGCCGCTCAAAGTGTGGGGCGCGCCCACGTGACAGGTGGGGCGCGCCAACGGGAGGAAATTTTCCTTTTTATGCCTTTATATCTTTATTCGTTCATGGCGAGTCCGCGTCGTCAACTTCATCTTTGCAGCGAAGAAAACACCAGTTAATTAATAAACAAGTAAATGTCTCCTTGCTATTTTTTACACATTCATAATCATTAGCCTATACTTTTGCCGATTCGTGCGCTTGAGTGCGGCTTTATAACACTCGTTATCCTGTATAGCCTATTTCAGTTATTAAATCAATATAAAGGGGCGATTTGTCCACTACTGGCTTAAATAAACAACTACTAGTCGACTAGAAAAAAACTTTAGTCGGAGGCAGCCCTTATTCCACATATTTTCGAGCCAGCAGGGTTGAGCGCGCGACCCTGAGCGGAATGAGCGAGCCGAGGAATATTCAGAAATGCGCTCTCCGCTCAAGGAGAAGGAATATTGAAATAATTAATCATTAGTTTATAATCCCATAATCCCATATCAAACACAGTAGCCTATGTTATGTCTATTTAATTTTTTTTTTCAAATAGACCTGTCTTGCCAAATGGATTTTCTCTTCTTTTCTTTTTTAAACATTTTGACACAGCTGCACTTTTATTTTCTTTTGAATTCCATGCAAGTAATGACACAGTTGCACTTTTATTTTCTTTATTTTTTAACTTGCTGTTATGTTATTTGATGTAGATAGTTAGTTTGTATTTAGATACTACTTGTTACTTCAATAAATTGGAACATTTAAGCTTGTTGCTTATTTCATTAGCATTGTGTTGGGGCGATGGGGGCAGTGGGGCTTGAAAATTCCCCCTTGTCCAAAGTGGGGAATGACCGAAAAAGTTTGAGAACCACTGCGTTAAGTCAACCAACCGTGTCAGATCGTTGTCTTCCCTGGACTTGGAAATTTGACCGAAAAAATGAAACGAGTCGGGTGCAGAAAAAAAGAAAAAAGAAGAATATGTTTAAATCCCCTGCAGAAGGAAGCAAAGAAATTACTGGTCCAACTTCTCCCTCTTTTTAAAGTGTGGAAAAGGGAAAAGAAGTTCAAAGATCGAGACTCCAGCAACACCTGTAGTATATGCAACAACTTTATTGAAGATTTGTTAGATGTGGATTAAATTGTATACAGTTTCCGGCAATACTCCATTATTTACTGCAAGGCAGGGCCCCAACATTATCCTGCTTAGGGCCCCCAGATTTACAGAGCCGGCCCTGCATGGAGCTCAGGTAGAACAGACAGGTGTGAAAGAGAAGTCTGCTGAGGTGACAGTGATGCAGTCCCTGCTGACACCGGGCGCACTCATGCCATAACCTGCCAAGAACAGCTGTCACACCAGGGAGAAGTCACCCACGGAAACAGAAAGAACACTTCCCATTCAAATAACACCCACAATGCTGTGACATGGCATGTGTCACCGAAAGCTGTAAAATAGAGGAAACTGACTATTTCAGGCTTGATGTTATCCATTTGGATGTGTGAATGTGTGCGTTTAAATCAAGCTGACACCACCTACGCCTTAACTATCGCTTCAAGGCAGAAGAGCTCACATCCCGTTTATTCCATCTATAATGAATTAATGGTGGCAATTAAGGGTTAAACGGATCGTAGTTGATCCGTGATCCGTATACGGACCAGGCCCTACGGTTCGGCACGCATGTGATTCACTGATTAATTACAAGTTTAACCTGCATAGAGCGAAGGTTTATAATCTGCATGCGTTTTGTCTTGCCAGTTTACACATTCAATAGGTCCTATTTATGCTTTTTAATTTTTCAAATTTAGTTAGTGTGTAATGTTGCTGTTTGAGCATGAAAAAGATCTGCAAGGTTACAAAGCTCGAAGTCCACTCCAAAGGGAGATATTTTATTTAACAGAATGCAATTTCCCAGAACTACAACGAATTTTAACTCATTTTCAACTCATTTAAATAATCTCCGCCCACGGAATATGCAAAAAAGGGGACGAGGTGCACGTGTTGTCGCTATGTCAAAGAGACACTGTTTTTTTCCACCCCGTTTCCAAAACTCATTTGTTTGGCCTTCCTAAGGCTGACGAATTTAGAGTGGTTCAAATTCATTTTAAACACTGTTCCTGAACATTATAACCCCAACGTTTGTCTGTGCGCTGCACATTTTACGGAGAACAGCTTCCAGAAACTAAAGCTAAATGAATCATTTTCCACTTTGTCAGGACAATCTGTTGTTTGTGGATCACAACTTGTAAGTACGTCTTATTATTTCTAGTTGCGTTTTCTATTAACAGTTTAATTATAAATTTTATGTTATTTATTGCTACGATGTAAACAAAGGGCAAAGCTGTTTGGCTCCACTCGCCTGCTAGCCAACATTAGTGTTGATATAGTTTACTGTAGTTTTTGCAAGACTGTTCACCACCACTTAGTAAAATTAACAATGGTATTGTGACCGATTACTGTTTCTATTAAACAGTTTTCCAACAAGTATCATGATTAGACATTTTAGATTCGAAGTTATACAACATTTAAGAAAATGGCACACAAAAACACTCTGAAGTGTCCTGTGAAATCCGTGCTTGCAAAGTTTGTGCATGCAACCCGTTCTGGACAATCCTCTTGTTTGTTATATTCTTAAGTCTGAATCAGGCTTGAATTGGTTCGAAATTGACGCCATCCTTAATATTTACATCTGAGTAATAGAGCTTGTGTTTATGGTAAAGGGCGTGACATTTCCAGAACGCGCTAAGAGCTGCCAACAACAACACACTGGGCTAGCTAACCAATCACAGCACATTTCCTATTTCGGAAGGAGGGACTTCACCAAAACAAAAAACAAACAATGTGTTCGGGCCGGACTGAGGAGAAATGTGCTGTAATAAATGAAAATGTGTGAAAAATAATGTATTTTTTTGAACAATCAAGCTTGACAGTATATTCTAGTACACCCCAAAAACAAAATCAAGACTTTGTAAAAGGGCATAATAAGAGAATGTAATTCGGTACTAGCACGCTGTTATCTGTGCACTCAGCCGCACACACCCAAAGCACGCACACACAAAGAGAGGTGCATTTCAGATAGCGCGCAAACTCCCAATTTATTGCTCTTTTGTGTCTCCTCGCACTTGGATGGACACGTATACAAACAAAATACCATAAACAGTTGAGAAAGAAACGGATGTGTGTATCATTATATTGGATCCATGCATTAGGTCTTTAATGGCTCGTTTCCACTGAGCGGCACGGTACAGTGCGGTTCGGGTCGGTAAACCATGATCCGGCTAGCGTTTCCACCGCCAACAGTACCCTTACTTGATAGGCGCGGTGTTTGCCGGAAAGAAGCGATCGACATCATTTTTGCGCGAAGAAGAAAGCGACATAGTAAAGCGACATAGTAAACAACTACGGATGACATACTGCAGATCTTGTTCTTGCTTCTCGGCATGTTTGTCACAAGAAACAAGCGCCGGTAGGGGTGTGACGAGATCTCGTCCCACGAGATCTCGCGAGACTAAAACATGACGAGATTTCTCGTCGAGTGAAAAGCTGTCTCGCGATATCGCCATGACTGAGCGTGAGGGTGATATTACCATAGAATATTCCACCGCTACACTCACATTCGCCTAAACTATCGTTTTGCTGTTTTATAAAAATAATAAAAACCATTATAAAATAACGTAAAAGTCTGCTCTGCTCATCCAGCACGAGTTGCCGTTGCAATCAGTGCAGGACGAATCACTGTTCACTGATCGCGTGAGGATGGCGGAGGATTCGTTGTGCAACATAGACTAACGTCTGATAAATGTATTGTAGAATGCACGCTCGGCACCGCTGCGCTATCACGAAAGTGAAAGTAAAAAAAGCTCCCTGATGTGCATTGCGCACAAATTAGGCCGCGAACGAACATACAATAGTCCGTCTCCTAATACCCATCTCTGGACTGTTTATTTGCGACTATGATCTCAGTTTGCACTTCGAATATATTGAGAGAGTACTGTAATGTCGTAACCCTATAACCCTATGTCATTAACCCTATAACCGCCGGTGCAAAATAAAATAGCAATTTGAAAACAATTATAAAGAGTCTGTGTGCTAACTTTGAATATGGTTGCATTTGCACTTATTGTTTGCGCTTAATAAGACTTCAAGGAGTTCAGTTAGGAGGTCACACACAGCCTCAATCAGAAGTTCTGAAAGCTCTCAATGTACAGTAAGGGCTGAAGAGACTAATGTGAAATCACACAGAGAAAAGCCAGTCAATAAAAACCTTTTACAGTGCTTGTATATTGTTTTCTTTCAATGCATTTGATCATTCATACTCATAATGCATGTCATTTCAGGTCTACTTTATAAGATTATTAGTTAAACATTGCTAAATGCACCTGCATACTATTTTGTCATTGAGGATTTTTTAGAAAAATTGTGCAAAAATCTCGTCTCGTCTCGTTCTCGTGAACCCAAGCTCGTGTCTCGTCTCGTGAGATAAGCATCTCGTCACACCCCTAAGCGCCGGCATTAGGCGTTTCTCAATACCAAGTAGCCTACGCAAAGTCCGACTCAGGAGAATGACTCCCGAGGACGTGAGTCCAGACATTCTGCTAATGGAACAGTGCGTTCTTGAAAGCGCCACTCAGCTCGCTCTGCTACTCCGGTTATCTCTGTATGTACATTTTAGGCAAAAATAAAACGAAATATGTTATAAAACACCACTCTGCTTCTTTTCGATTTCATTAAATACATTTTAAACATTATAAGCACACAAATGTGGTTCAGGCAACGCATATCCCATTGATTTTATTCACTGCATGTATGTAGCCTATATTTATAACAAAACTAAATATAAAACACAACCCTGCCTCTTTTCGTTTATTTAAAAATATTAAACATATTCCAGGCAATATGTGCATTGGTACAAATGTTGCAAAAAACAACATTACAGATGGTCTTGTAATAAAGCAAACAATTCAGTAAAATATACAAATTCAGCGCTCAAATATATGAAACTTCACTTAGCCTTCTGCCAAAACTATTGGCCAGGGAACGAATTATAGATTCACGAGACCAAAGATCGCCTGTTAGGTCTATACAAGACGAATTATATCTCATGTTTAACCACTACAGAGACGTCAGAGTCAGCGGCAAACATCAGAACGACTAGCCGAGGAAAGGCTGTTCCAGGCGAGGTACTTGAGCGCCGAGCGTCCCGGTGATTACTTGGAATGGATCTCAGTCAAATTATCATAAATCTATAAATAAACCACAGATTTGAGCTTTAAAAAGCTACATTCTCACCTGAAAAACTCTTACAACTACATTTTGTGACACGATAACAGTAGTATTATATTTCAACTGTATATTAAAAAATGGCGCTTCTAATGCCCTTGTAGCACGCCCAAGTGACAATACTCTGTCAACCAATCAACGTTCTGCAGTGAGTCTAGCTCCACCTTTTAGTACGGTACGGTTCGGCTTTTTGGTACCAATTACAACTTTTGACAGTGGAAACGCAAATAATTGCGTACCGTATCGAACTGTACCGTACCGTACCGCTCAGTGGAAACGAGCCAAAAGTGACAGCAGCTCTCTGCTGTTGTCAATGTGAATCAAACAAAACACCACTTTAACAAAGATCAATCCATATTAAATTTATAAAGTGAACTATAGTTTTTACCTACATTTATAGTTTTATATTTTACATTTAATTATTACATTTCTGTACTACAGTTAGTGAAGAACTTACTTTATTTGTATCTTTATTATATTATATTTATCTATAATATAATAATGAGGTGGTGATGGCGCAGTGGATCAGACACATGCCTTTGGTGTGAGAGACCCGGGTTCGAATCCACTGTGAGACACCAATGTGTCCCTGAGCAAGACACGTAACCCCTAGTTGCTCCAGAGGCGTGCGACCTCTGACATATATAGCAATTGTAAGTCGCTTTGGATAAAAGGGTCAGTTAAATGAATAAATGTAAATGTAAAAATCTACATGCTTGTAATGAGTGTATTTGTTCTCATTTTTTTTACTGACTGTTCACTTGCCTTTAATAATGTTTGAACTTTATTAGTTAGGCAGGCAGTCTTTGCTATGGTGTCAGAGTAC
Organism: Tiaroga cobitis; assembly: GCA_030578255.1. Classification (NCBI taxonomy): domain Eukaryota; kingdom Metazoa; phylum Chordata; class Actinopteri; order Cypriniformes; family Leuciscidae; genus Tiaroga; species Tiaroga cobitis. Next base: position 36,430,049 of record CM060606.1, read on the forward strand.
TTAAAGTTGTGCATTAAGTAATAAATGGAAAGCAAAGTTACCCCCAGAACATTTTATTCTTGCTGATCCGACCTGTGACTCATATGATCCGAACAGTGAGTTTTGTGATCCGTTGAACCACTAGAGCCGATGTGATTATGGGCCACCCGCGTGATACCACACAGCTCGCCTAAAGGATGCCCATGAGAACCTGTTATACAGGCTTACAACTATCCATACAGTATCAGGAAACTTCATTGGAAAGTGCTGTTCTCATTTAGTGGTTTCGTATTTCATAGCGTCAACAGAGTGAGAGCTGACGTTAACACTGGGTGCACGTAAATGTAGCACTCTCTGCTGATTTAACTCTGCAAGTTTTGTGTAACTTGACAATTTGTAATTGGGCAACATTTTGGAAATCGAGAAATATGACGACGGCTGCAGCTGAAAGGCGTTTGCGTGCCAGAGGAGGAAATAGTCGGGAGGTTTGGCGCACATCCACTCCTGACCCAGCGTCATTCGAGCACGGAAACAAATTCAGTGGATTTTATGAAATTCAAACTAAATCTTCTCATAGATCAATGCCTGAGACTGTAACACGATACTTTCCCAAAGGATCTCCGGAGAGTGACAAAGGGCTCTCTGCAGATTGTGTATCCAGAAGTACAGGCGGCAACTTTCTGCTTGGGTGTCACATTGAGGAAAAGTAGGAGAAAACAACAGACAGGAAAGGGAACAGCCTACCAGATGGGTGTGTTTATGATGAGATCTAACAAGTATGACAGACTGCATCTGTGATCGCGAGCTCATGCTCACTGCCAATAACTGCTGAAAAGTGCCAGAGTTTCTAGAAGTTGGCATCACTTTTGGAGATATTTATAGAGGTGGATTAGGATGAGATAATCTGTCTATGTGCTTTAAAATAAATCCAAATTCTGCCAGAAAGGACAAATGATGCACAATACATCAAGATCGTGACTATATTGGTATTGGTCATTATTAGCATTTTATAAAATGATCAACATCAGATAAATTAGGAACATCTTCATCCGGTTTTTGAACATCATCATCCTGTTCAAAAGTTTTCACCCCCAGCTGAGCTCTAATTCATCTTGTTTCCTTCTTGTGCATCAGTGAATGTTTTCACCATTTGTAATAGTTGTGTAACTGAGTCCCTCAGTTGACCTCAGTGTGAAAAGATGGATCTCAAAAATCAGTCATACTGAAAAGGGTTCAAATATGCAAAAAGATGCTGGAAACCCAACGAATTTACGAGACCTGGAGGATTTTTCTGAAGGACATTGGGCAGTTTTAACTGCTCAGGACAAACCAGAAACTCATTAACAACTATCACAAAACAAAAAAACAGCAGTGGATCATCCAGATAATGACACACAGAATTAAGAATCAAGTGTGCAAACTTTGGAGCGGGGTCATTTTTAAAAACTCAACTTCTATTTTGTCTTGTGGACTATATGCAAACATCGTTTAATGTAAAATATCTTGTTCAGGGAAGTACTAAATGAAAATTAAAAAATGCATGCATTTTGTATGATCCCGCTAATTTTGTTAAAGTCCCCCTGTAGTCAATTTTATCCCTTAAAACTGATCTTTGATCACCAAAATTACATATTTAAACGTTTTTTCCTTGAAAACAAATTCATCATGCCTTAAAATAGCTTGAATGTAACTACACCCTTGCCTGATTTAGTATACGCGAAATTAGCCCCGCCTCCACTTACTCACACCAGCTCAGAGATCCACTGATGGTTGATGATCAAACATTGACGTGATTGGTTACAAGGTAGTTTGTGACGTCAGAAATGCCAGCGATTTCAAACCGCGTTTTTGAGACTGTCTTTGGTTCACTGCAGTTTTAAAGAGAAAATACTCAACAATGGAGTTGACTCATGAATTTGCACATGGTTTGTCTTAAAGCATGTTAAAAACACCACATATACATACGAATAATTTAAAGATTCTGAAAGGTGTATGCAAAGTTTTGACCATGACTGTTGCATAGTGGGAAGCATAGATCCCCCCACCCCCCCCAAATTTATGTATAAATAAATATTTCATGAACAAACATGGGGTGAACAAGGGGCATAGAATGGGCTGAGAATAATGGTCACTCCCATTCTGGATATTTATCTATTCTGGATATTTTTGCAGATATTTTAAGTCACAAAATCATAAAATCAATTATTATGCATCATCTCAGACAATAAATGGGAGTATCTCCAGTAAAAAAAAACACACTTTCCAATTTACAAGACAAGAAAAGACAAGGAAATCCAAATGTATTCTAACTCCTTCCCTGAGGGTTATAGAACACAAAGAGCCAGATATTTTATGATCGCATTACATTCATATGAGTCCAGGTATGAGTCTGGGTGGCTTTCACCCTCTATATTTCATACCTACTATATTTCATGTCTCTATATCAGAAACACATGGTTCATAAAGGGGTTCCTTGTTTGATGGAGTCTTAGTGAAATGGACTATCCTGGGCTCATGGATCAATACGACTTTAATCTCTGCTGGACGGGGCCACCGAGCGGCTGAGTATGGAGAATAAGGGCAGGGCTGGTGTAAATCTCTCCAGCCTGTCAGTGCAGCACTAGGTTCAAGATGAAATTCAGAAACCTCAAGAGCTCCACCACAAAAACTCATCAGTACATCCCTGAGAGTTGTGTGACAGCTGTGTGTGTATTCCTTCGATAATGCATTGCATACGCATAACATATAAGCCATTACAAAAGTACTAAATACTAATCGGGGAATCCATAAAGTGTGATATTTGTAGCATGTGAATCTAAAACTCAAGCTAAAAGGTCAGGGAAATGGGAAGTTTTGCCATAAACCAAATGTCATGAGCAGTCTTATCACCATACACAGTCTGAAAAGTACTGCGAAAGGTGAGAGAGAAAGAAATAGCGAAAGAGGGAGAGGCTTGAAAAACTCACAATGAATAGAGAATAAAGAGTCATGCAATTACAAAAGATCTATTCTACTGAGGGGACATTTTGCATCCTCAGATCATCATACTTGCCAGGAACTGGTAAATCAGATCAATGATTCAGACAAGAGCTCATCCCACTTGTTTAAAGAGAAGGTACAAGGAAAATGCCACAGGGCCACATTGATTATAAGAAAGCACTGAAACAAGTAGAGACCTTCAAAACGGGTCATGAAGACAAAAGGCCAGCACGAAGACTCGCTGAATACTGCATCGCAAGTCTCACGACAGAAAATAAATGTTCAGAAAAACAATATAATGAAGACCAAACAATTTTTTAAAAAAAGGTAAATTCTAAATTGTTTAATTTTCAAAATTGAACAATAAAAAAAAAAAAGCATATGATACATTGAACCATGTTACATGGTTGAAAGCATTGATGCACTAAAAAAAGATTAAATCCATTGATTATGCTATAATTTTCATTTATAACACTTAACATTTATTTTGTTAAAGGGCATATTGCAGGTTAGAGGACCCAACGAGTCAATGTATAGAAAAATAATCAATAATAATAACGTAATAATAATAATAATAATAGGAACTAGATTTTCTTTAAAATATACATATAAATACGCTACAGAAGCTTCTGGAGTCGTTTTTGTGAGAAAATGTTACTTCTGCGTCTGAAAATGGCCGTGGCGGGCATGACGTAACGGGCGGGAGAGTTGGTCGATTCAATCAACAGGAAAACAATGGATCGCAATGACATTTCGGACGCTGAGGAAATTGTTCATACTTACTCGTATGACGGACCACAGCCATACAATTATGAGCCTGCTATGCTGCCGAGAGAGCAGGGACAGGCCAGGATTAATGTTAGACAGAACGGTCAGAGACTAATTTAGTTGTGGTGTGAGGAGAACCAGTGGAGAACAGGACAGGTGTCTTGGTGAGAGACGTGCTTATAGATATATACACGTTCGCTAACGATATACACTGTGCTCACAATATTGTACAGATTATTACCATCGTATATCAGGCCAGCAGACATGAGTATGTTTAGGGTAGATTTATACTATTAAATGTATAAAAACTATACTTGAGTATATACTTGAGTATTTTTCTATTGTACTAAAAACATACTCAAGTACATTTTTAATAAAAATGTTTCACCTGGGTTATAACATAAACAGAAAATTAAAGATTTGAATATTTAAACAACCTAGTAATTTTGTTTTTCAATTACAAGTTGCCTCTATTTAGGGCATGACTACCTATATCACACTATTTGATGCCATTGGTACAGTATAAGACGATCAATATTCTTGCTTCGGCATCCCATGTTAAACTCCATCATATCGCCGGGATGATAATCCTCCGATCTGAAGTGAACGCTACACACGACCGCGTTTTTCGAAGCCGATGCGGAAGAGAAATCCCGTCTCTTCACCTGCACAAACCGCCCCAGGCACGAAACATTTACCATGACGATGATAAATTAAAATACAAAAACTACTGAAAACACACTGACTCAAGACCACTCTTACTGAATACCAGCCTACTCTGCAGTGAGCTGAGGCTGAGGCTCCCTGGCGTGATGTAAAATGATGCGATGTTGAAAAAAAAAAAAGCCATTTTCACGAGCAGTCCAAGAAACGCTCACTTTATCTACTAAATTAGTGCCCTTATGTCATTTTAAAACATTTAAAATCCTGCATTAACTTTTCATGGTATTTTCATACAAGGTTATATATTAATTTATTTATTTTTACCTGCAATATGCTCTTTAACAATGAAGTTACATCAAAATTAGTCAAAAAATGTTCAAAGGGTTGCACACTTTCGCATTCCTTGTAAAGTGAGGAAGAACAGAAGTCTCTAAGCATCTTCATTTATTTAATGTTGAAATCTTTTGAGTTTAACCTTTTTTTCAGCAGCCAGTTGCCTCTTAACATCCTAAATCACCACTGAGCATTCTATTGAACATGACTGGTTTCCGACCTCGACAACCTTAATTAGCTGTCCATTGAGGAAATCTTGGCACAAAGACATCCGTGCAATTATGTCCTCGGCTGTTGTGGCATCTCTCAGACTGGATCTTTCAGGAGCTGAGAGGGTCTCTTGAGTGACTGGCTAGCTTTTCTAAAGACAGAAAAAAAATACCACCTGAAAAAGCTAAGTTGGCCAGAACAGCAGAAGGTACTCTCATGGCAAGAGGCCCTGCAGCCCTGAAGGCCTAATCATAGACCAAACACTGTTCCTCTAGAACCATGAGTTTAAGACAGGCAAGAAGAATGCATTCAGAGAGAATAAAATCAGAGGTAAATGTAGTTATAAAGGGCTTTCACACTGGGCACATTTACTGCAGTCCGATTGTTTCCGGTGCCCTCTCCCCCCTCCCCTCCCCAGTGTATGGAAAACTGCCATACACTGTCATAAAGATAATTTGTTATCTCAAAATGTAAAAAACATGCCCAGCCTTGGTGAGTAGGGCTGGGTATTGACACAAATTTCACAATTCGATTCGATTTCGATTCACAAGCTTGCAATTCGATTCTATTTCGATTACGATTCGATTCGATTCGATTCAATATTAATTATTTTGGATATCAGGTACAATACATGGCAAATTTTTTCAAGGAAAACAAATCTCTTAACTAATGCTGTAAACTGTGGGAGTCAGTTGTAGCCTATAGGCTTCATTAGCCTACTATAATTTTGAAGGTAAAAATTAACTGATTAAAAGCTATACAAACACTTAAATTACACTTATTTATTTTTATAATAAGAAAGTTATATGAAATATAAACATTTAAATGGTGGCTGTCATAAAAACTTGCCAGATTTATTCAAACATGCATTAAATATTGAAGAACATTAAAAATTATAATGAATATGTAATATGGTGCATATATTTAGCAAAATTCTCCTCTCTAGAGTTATTTTTTCTAGCTGACTGACTAAGTTACTAATTAAGTTTAATGTTTTTTCTGAGGTAAATGTGACGTTACATGCCATTGTTTACTTGCTGTTTAACTGACGTCTTTCCACGGATGAAACACTGATTGAGCGATACCACGTTACATGATACGGATTTCGAAGTTGTACTCTATCTTTTAACACACTTTCAGATGCTCATTGATGTTTATTTGGCGCTGTAATTGGTATTATTAAGGCGGAGTAACTGGTATTATTAAGGCGGAAGAGGAGAATGAGATCATGTGCGCTCCGTGCTGCTGCTTCTCTTGAGCTGAGCCAGAGCGATCTCACGCCACAGCGCCAAAACGGTATTTATGTTTTTGAATTTCGTAAGAAAATGGGCGTAATTCGAAATTTGAGACTTTATTTCATAATAATAGTCACAAAGCACACAGATTATTTCGATTTATTGGATGGGATGCACGATACAATGTTCTACGCGATCATCAAATGAAAACAGGATGACTAATCGATTCTTGAGATTTAAGAATCGATATCGGTTCGTAAAAATGAGAATCGATTAATATCGAGAAATCGATATTTTTTTACCCAGCCCTATTGGTGAGCATAAGTAAATTGGGTTAGACTTAGCAAGTCTCACATTTTGCGAATGGAAATCTGCTCCTAACTATCAATTAACAACATTTGCAGAAAATATTTTGTAACCTGGGTGGATATAATTCAAAAAGGCATCGCTGAGACGCCCTTTAGTCTCAACCATTGTTTACCATTACCTGTGAAATTACTAGGCTTAAAAATAAAGTATATTCACCACCCACACACTGTAAACACCTGCAATCCTCTGATACGTGGTGCTGCTTAACAGACACTAAACAAAGTTAAGGCAAAAAGCTTCCTGAAAATGAAAATGAAAAAAGCGTAGCCTCAGGCATTACTGCTTGTAAGGAAGAGAACAAATCATAGTGTGCGTTGTCGAGGTGAATTCAAAAATGCTGCACCTGGGTAGGTTGAATTTAACATGGGAGAATCTAACCAGGCAGAGATCTTTCTCTAGCAAAATTCTCCAAACTTAAGGGCAAGCCGAGGCTTCTAAGTGCCTTCCTGTACTGGAGTCTGTGATGATCTATTTCACTGTCATTTTCACATCTAAGCACCAGTCTCAGATCCTCTTGGAGCCAAATTTCCATCAGGGGCCCCTTGAAATTGGAACTGTTTTTTGAAATCCATAGATAAATCAGTGAGGAATGGAGCAGCCTTCCAGAAACAACAAAAGGAAAAGCCAGCACCGGTTCGCTCTGTTGTCGTACGCTCCTTTCCCATCAGATGTTGACTCTGAGCAGCTCTGCCGTTTGAAGAAGAGGAGGAGAGAGCCCTCTGGCAGTCCTCCTTTCCCAAAACCCCCTCCCCTCTCCGGCTCACAGCTCTTATATATGACAGGCGAGTCCAAAGAAAACATTTCTCGACAAGAGACGGACTGCCTCTGATGCCGGGGAATGAGCACTCTCACCTGTTGCATTCAAAACCTTCTCCGACACATTCCCTCATTATTTCGGTGGCGCTTAACACTGAAAAGAAAAAGAAAAAGGCCCTCTGAGCTTCTACTGCAGATGGAAGAGCAGGGTGAAAAAAAGCTACGCAATTTCCTTAATTACAAAGGAAATCAAATTCTGGTCACCAGGGTCCTCGCCGCCTCCTGTTTTACAGGTACTCTGCAATTAAATGAGGTCAAAGAATTTGGATGTCAGGTTGATTCTGATTAATGAATCTGTTTGATGCGTAATTTCTGGGTGCCCACGATCTCCCGCTTACACCTGGGCACCAGGGCGGTCTCCTTGAAGTTCAGACATGTTGTATTATCTCATAATCAGTGGGGAAATCCCTATAAAACTTCATCCCCACTTTCATAACTTTTCCATAACAAGCTTTTTTGCATGATGACTCACTCAGTTGCTTCAGTGGGTCCCGGGAAAATGGATACCACCTTGATGTGCATGTCATGCTCTGTAATACAAGAAACAGTTTGAGTAAACTACTAAGCTAGAGGACTGCCAGTCCAGCAAACCTGAGGAAGCCAATTAGGCTCTGTGGCAGGACAGAAACTCATCTTTTCCAAGCATCATATTGAAAAGCAGCACTTCAAATTGAAGATCTTGTGTACAAGTCAAGATTTACCAGTGGCAGACCGATATCAGCCAAGCCTAATTATCCAGCCTACACTTTGCCAATGACAACAAGTGGTAATTTTGATCAAATGTCATGTAAAATTAACAAGGATGCAACTCTATTGACATTTTGGCTGACACTTAGAATAATTCATTATATTTTGAAGCTGATAGATATGAGTCTACATTTTGAGGGTTGAAAGGAAAACAAAACTCATAAATAAATACAGTCCAGATGTATGACTCAAATAATACACCAGACACTGGCTATTTATTTTTAATTAATTCCAGTTAATTTGTGGTTTAAAATGGTTTATTACTTTTAAAAACAAGTGCCGAAATCTTTCTTACCCTTCAATCACTTAAATATAGTCAACTTTCATTTAAAACAATTGGAATAAAGAAACTTTCTTTTGAAAAGTTAAATGGAAAATATAACTTTCACAAAATGTCATGGAAGAAAAATTACAGGCTCTGAGTAAACAATTCACTTATTTGTGGCTAATTATAGGCTAACTGGAAATAATGGGGTATGATAACTTGGCTATCATTATAATAAGCTATAATCGGCCTATTTTACTTATCAGTCTGATAACGATAACATAAGTTGCATTCAGCACCTAATACATCGCTAAAAAATGAGTTCACTTTAATTTCAGAAAATCTCATTCTCAATGTCGTTATCAATATTGGCCAATGAAAGAATCGTATCTGTCAAATCCTACTAATCCCAACACAACACAACAACACACACTGTGCAATAAATAGAAAATTATGCTGAGTTATATTAACAGATATGACCTGGCTTTAACAGATTATTCAAAATGTCAATACCATAGAATAAAACTTTGTGGCACAACCCAACAAAGAGCACTGCATGTCAAACCTCCTGAGACTCCATCACTAGGCAGCTAATGTGAAGCTGCCCCATTCTGTCTCAGCTTTAGTATAATTATCGTCATGTGCTTTAATTATTTCCCTATTCCTCCTAATGATGTGCTTCATTCCCCTTATTATGAGAGACATTCGCTTGTGTCAGTTCCAGCAGAGCGACACAGTTTGGATTGCAACAGCTTATGAACAGGAGAACTAAAAGAAAATATATCCTTGAAAGGTAAAATTAATTGGAGGTCACCGTCAGCCATGCAATCATTATGCTATTCATAAATACATTAAAAACAATAACTTAAACCTTACTTAACCTCAATACTGATTCCAGTGCATTTCCAATCATCAAAGAAACCTCACCAAGCATTACCATTGATTTTAAAAAAAAAACGTTTCATTAAAATGTTGAAGGATTTTGTGCTTTTATGCATTTGTACAAAGTACTACGAACCATTTGATAATTGTTTTAATTAGCCTACAACATCAGTGCTTATAAAGTTCATCCATTCATTATTATAAAACTCAAAATAATGATGCACAGCTCACAAAAGGAAAGCATGCAGCATTGCAGCTTGATAGGGAGGGTGTGAAAAGCTATAAATGAGATAGAAACTTGGTTACAAATACAATGCCTGTATTCATCTCACATCAGGTCACTCGTCGCTACCTTCTGTCAACCAGGCCATGGGAAAACAAGAGGGAAAAAAAACAATGGCGGAAACAGCAGCCAAACACAATAAGACTGGATTACACTGTGTAAATCAGGCCAAAAACCAGCAGAAACTAGGATTAGACTGCAGCTGAAGAGCAGAGGGGAATGCACAGACCGCAGCAGTAGTCACAGAACCCTACAGCTACTTGACAGCTTGCTAAATGGAAGCCATTTAGTTAACTGAAAATCAATAGCTTCCTCAAATGGATCATGATTGTTTGTCAAGTTTCTTGGCCGAATCATGCGACATGTTTCCTACAGCCTGGCTCAGAGGGAGTGGTCCATTATGAGCAATCACAAACAGCACCCTTCAGTTCTCCTGGACCTGCTCTCTGTCTGTCTTCATACAGCCCACTTACAGCGTGGTGGAGGAGGAAGCGGTTCATAATATCTGTGCGTGTGCGGATCAGGTTATGCCTACGAGGATAGCAAAATCTGAAATCGAAACAAACCAACACTCCTCACGAAGAAAACAGCTTAGGTACATAACAAAATAATGTAAATGTAAAAATGCAAAAGGGTTTGCTGGTTTTCCGAGACTGGTCAGGGTGATCTGTTGACTGGGAGACCAACTTAAACCAGTTAAAACCAGCAAACTACCAGCAGCTGATGTTTTTTCAGGAGGGGAAAAAACACCATTGGATGACGAAAGATGGCTCATTTAAATGTGTACAATTTGCATTTGTATTTTCTTCATTCAAATGCGAATGTAGTCCCATCTACACATTACCTAGCAAATCAATTAATCAGCCTAAACTGGTTTGCTGATTTTAGGTGGTCTCCAAGCCTGGTCAGTTAGGCTGGTTTTATCACACACAGCTAAACCAGCCAGGTGAACGCCAGCTTGGTCAGATATAAACTAGATGAGACCAGAAAACAATCTTAGGCTCGTTTATGGCTATTTATTCATTAATCTCTTATACAGTAAAAACACAGAAGAGTGGAGTCAAACTCAGATGGACTTTAAAAGACAGATTTGTTATTTAAATGATTAAGAAACCTATTTTGGACATGAGATAATAGGCTCTTAGACGCTGTGGGCGCTTCAGTGCGTGAACAACTCATAAACAAGCCGCGATAATTCATAAGCATAACCAGATAATATAACGTTATGCGAGAGCTTTTTATCAGCAATAAAGAGCGCAGTGAAGTGAATCAAGGATTCAGTTGCATGGCTGTAACGTTACTTCACACAACTCTCCAAATATACTTCACTGTAAAATACTTAGTCCTACTAAAAAGTGGGGGGAAAGCGTGTATAACGATTATTTCGTGGTAAAAAAAAAGACATTCATAATAATATTTTAAGCAAACCGAACGCGTTAACTCAGTTAAAACAAAAACAACTTCTGCTGCTGGTTAATTCACTTTAAAATACAATTCACTGACAATCATTCTGACATGGATTCGATCAAAAAAAAATAATCCACTTCACTGCTTTTATAACACGTCTGGTGCATCCACAAACGATTCGTTAATTCAACCACTGATTTCAAGCATCGCAGATGAGACTACGTTCCACTTGTTTACATTATAACGAACAACTTGAATGAAAAATACACTATAACAATAATTCAAAGACCCACACTATGAACCACGTCAATCACAACTTCTGAGGGCATGTTTAAACGGGCGTCTTAGCCTAGCAAACAACAGCCTGAAACGGTTTTTTTTTTTTTTTTAGCTTTTGATGGCACCTTCACTGCTTTTATGACAACCGAGACGAAAGCTCTCCGTTATTAGAAAAGTTCGACTCATAAGTGCAACTCAGTCCCCTTTTGCTGTCAGGACAACAAGCTTATGCTTCCCATATCCTCAAAACACACACAAGTTTGAAAGTGCGCAGTCCCTGTAACTCCAGATAAACGGGACTTTACCTGTTGGTCCCTCAACGCTGTCGGCGTGAATCTGAACAGCCAGGATCAAGAGAAATGCGCAGGTATTCATTTTCTGTTGTTAGTCCAGTTGGGAAAACAAGCCGAAATCATTTCAGTGGATCCAGTAGTTTGGATGGTGAAGTTGTGGACTCACTCCCGTTCATCGATTCCCGAAATCCAGCCGAAGCTCAGTTCAGAGTCGCGTGAAGTGATACGGGGGCAGTGCGATCTGTTCGAACTGACGTCAGGATAAACAGTTCGAAGCGATGTTTCTTTCTCTCCGAGCGCACTTTCTGGCGCTCGAGTGTGCGTAGTGATCTTGAAAGTGTGCGAACGACGCCCCCATGCGGGTCTTTAGAGAAGTTCAGCTCGAATCATCTTGGTGTTCACCTGGCTACTGAAGACAAGCAGCTTCTATAACAGTGAAATTAATGATTTATATTGGTTAATAAAATGAGAGGAAAGGGGGTTTGCATTCTTGCATTCTCTAAAACAGAATTCTAGCCTCTGAGTTGTTTATATCTGATACACACTAATATTGAACTGTATTTTCCTCAAAAGGGTTAATAAAAGGGTTCGGTGGACAAAAAATATGTCCATTTTGTTATGAAAGTACATATAAAACGGTATGAAAGACTTTTTACTAGTATTACTATCAATTAATTAAACCTATATCAAGATATAAATGTAGCTTAAAAAATACAGAGAAAAATGCAATATTAGTTTACAAGGCATTCTATCTTCATTTTTTTTTTTTTTTTTTTGCATTTTAGCTTAAGATTGTTTTAACATAACAAATATATATATATATATATATATATATATATATATATATATATATATATATATATATTTAAACATTTAAATGTCTTAAATGTGAATAGTATAATATAATATATTTTGGCATGTCAGTTTGCTGAGTTTGCAACTGCTGCAGGCTACATTTAGCGGTTTGAATTTGCATGGAAAATACAGAGTAAATTAACAAATCTTATACGTATTATAAACAGTTCCTTGCATGACAAAGTTTTGTATGCATAGCTGTCAAAACTATGTCATGCGAGAAACAGCATATATATATAAGATTTGTTATAGCATTTTTCATGCAAATTCAAGCCGGTAAACCAAGCAGACTTTCGCACTGTAGGTTTCCAGTTCTCCAGAACAATAGCCATTGTGAGGCAACAAGCCATCTTATCTACGCGGTCCCACAGGTTGGATGGATTTGTGTTAATCTGTTTAGGCTCCACAAAGGAAGGACTACCTATTGAGCCATGAATAGAAGCAACAGGGCCAAATTGAACCTCAGCTGCCCAAGGTCCAGCCATGTCCCGCAGCCAGGAAGGATGGCAGGTGCAGATATAGCCACATGCAGATCCATTCACGTTTCTCATATCAATTTAATTTCACACAGCAGCGAACAGTGCAACCTTTTTGTCTTTCTATCACAATCAGAATACTGCATTGAATATTGAATATTCACAGGTGCAGATCAAGCAATATGATAGTGGGCTATTTTTATAAAAAACAGAATAAGTTATGCCAGAGAGTAAAAGTTGGAGCAAATATGCACCTGTTTAAAGCAGAATGACAATCATGTGTACATTTATTGTGCTTAAACCTCAAATATGGGAAAGTACAGTATGCTGTTGGGAATCACCCAACAGGCCACAAAGTAGCAGATCTTCCTATCAACTCAAAAATGGCTCATAGGATAAATCTTCAACTAAAAAAAAAAAGTAAATAAAAAATAGATATTTTTAGAAAATGTCAATGCAATAAAAGTCAATGAGGTACATTATTATTTTGGACCAAAAAAAATTTTTTTGCATACTGGTTTGGAACATCATCAAGTTGAGTGAAACATTTTTAGGTGAACAACCCAAAGTTTGCTTATTTTGCCTAAAATAGTCCCTAATTATACTGATACTGCAGCAATAAATGCATGGGACCTGCCTTGAGCAAAGGCACAAATCACTGCGTAATAGTCACCATCTTCTATATGACCTTGTTCAGTCATTGCTTTGGCGGGCACACTGCAGCGGTTCATCATTTGTTTAGGTGTCCCATGTGAACGTCAGAATGGGGTCTGTATAGCATTATGAAGGTTGAGACAGGTGCGCTTTCCTCCACAAAACTACGTTGAGCCTCTGTTAAGGGAGTCACCAGTACACCCACAAACCTCCTTTTCGAGGTAAATGACAAAAGAGTGATGGACTATGCCCAGTTTTATTTGATTCGAGCAAAGCGTGGGAGGATTATGAAGAGCACCTCTCACGTAAAATTAGATTGTGAGCACGTATGTGTCGTGTATAGGGAAAATTGTTCTAAGAATAAATACAGTATAGGACTGGAAACTGTTTGATTAAACACTTGGAAAAAAAAGATTGGACTGTTGTGAGAGAAAACAGTCTGAAGGTTGTGACCTCATACTGAGAGCAGAATGATCTCTATTTTAAGACACTTACATGGACTGGAATCTGTCAGGGAGACAGATATGTTAACATTTTTAGCATGTCAGACCATATACAACAGGATTGTCATGCCATCTCATTCAGCTGTTTTTTAATATTTCATTGCCATCTGGTGGTAAAAATTCAGAATGTGAGAAGTATTAACATATAATGGCTAGTTACATTGATTTTATTTAAACCCCATCTTTAAAATACCTGGCTAAAATTCATAATAAAAAAAACATCTTTAATACCTAAAAATAAAATAATAAATATTTACAGTCATTATATTAAAAAAAATACGTTGCACTTTTTAGATGAGATTATTCATTGGGTAACTTTGACATTTTTATTCCAGAAAATGAATGGTAACAACCTTAAAGGTATATAACGTGCTTTCAAGATAAATGTACAGTACCCTGGTTAAATATTGCTATAAAATATCTAAAAAATAAATAGAAATATTTTGGGTGCAGGGCTAGTTAAAAATAATATTGTCAAAAGTTCAGTACTTAAAATACAACTTACTAATTAATGCAAGAAAAAAAGGTATGATTTTTCTTTGCTTACAAATAATTGTAATTTCATAGGAATATAAAAAAAAAAAATTCATAGCACATAGCATAATTATTTTTCCAAAATGTACAAAAATTACGTATTGCAAATTATTGGAGGTTGTCATATTTAGGATCGGATTGTCATCATACAATGGAGAAGGAAATAGAGATGCAGGAATAAATTAGTAAATAATATAATACTCCAAAAAATATTACTTGCTATTTATTTTTGAGGAACACGTCATATGATTATACACGGTGTAAATACTTGAAATAGATTTTTGACTTCTTTCATTAAAAATATAAATAGCCTACTTGAATAAGTCTTCTAATTCTAAAATGTACATTTGGGGGGAAAAATAGTAAATAACATGTAACTAGTTTTAAAGTAGTTTTTAAAACGTAATTTGCTAAATAAACGAGAGGCATCCAGCTGCAGCCCCGCAGACTCACCTCAGGGTAGACACCAGTGGCTGGACACCAGTGGATGGACAGCAGACGTCATTTCCGTATCGTCATTCACTTTTCAAATTGACGTAATTTCCGTATCGTCATTCACTTTTCAAATTTGACGTGCCATGAAAAAACTGCCCCAGGATGTTAGAGACATGTGTGTCCCTTTTACAATTGTTGAATGCAGAAATTGCAGAGCTTTGTTCAAAGACTCAGTGGGGTACCGTGGAAACGGAAAACGTGGAGACCTGCGAGGGTTTTATACAGACCCTGAATTTACTGAGCATTGCCCAGACTGCCAGTTTTAGAGGCCAGGAATGAGGTGTGGTGTGCAATAGTTTTTTTTTTTTTTTTTTTTTTTTTTTCTCTTGAAATTAAATCTCTTGACAACCTTACTGTGGCATCTTCATTCTGATGGTCAGATTTTACTAATTAGATTGTGTAATTTCCAATAAATATTGCAAAACCATGAAGTGTTAATTTGATCTGGATTGTTTGGTAAATTGTCTGATCATGTGAATCTACGTATATTTTAAAACAGAAGTGGTTACATTTACAAAAAAAAAATAAGAATTGAATATCCAAATGGGCAAGGCAAAAAACTGTGGTCAATTAACATGTACAAGTCTGTTGTATTGACAAAACGTTATAGTCCATTGATCTAGGCTGAATTTAAGTTACAAAAAATAGTGACATGATCTGAACAATATATATTTTCAAGGTGGTTCTTGTGAATGCAGTTTGCATGAATTATTGATGTTATAATATTAAGTATATTATTGAGAATTGTTTTATGTAAAGAGATATGATTAAGATCATATTTCAATTTGCACACAGCTTTTATATTATATATTTTAAGTCATAAAAGTAAAATGACAATACGGAAAAGACGTGTGCAATTAAGACTGCAAAGAATGCTGTCTATCCACTGGTGAAAATATAAAATAAATATGCTGTCTATCCAGAGGTGAAAATATAAAATAAATATGCTGTCTATCCAGAGGTGAAAACAGAAAATAAATATGCTGTCTATCCAGAGGTGAAAATATAAAATAAATATGTCAATCCAGAGGTGAAAATATAAAATAAATATGCTGTCTATCCAAAGGTGAGAACTAAATATGCTGTCTATCCAGAGGTGAAAATATAAAATAAATATTCTGTTCATCCAGAGGTGAGAACTAAATATGCTGTCTATCCAGAGGTGAGAATATAAAATAAATATTCTGTCCATCCAGAGGTGAAAATATAAAATAAATATTCTGTTCATCCAGAGGTGAGAACTAAATATGCTGTCCATCCAGAGGTGAGAATATAAAATAAATATTCTGTTCATCCAGAGGTGAGAACTAAATATGCTGTCTATCCAGAGGTGAGAATATAAAATAAATATTCTGTTCATCCAGAGGTGAGAACTAAATATGCTGTCTATCCAGAGGTGAAAATATAAAATAAATATTCTGTCCATCCAGAGGTGAGAACTAAATATGCTGTCTATCCAGAGGTGAAAATATAAAATAAATATATGTCAATCCAGAGGTGAAAATATAAAATAAATATATGTCCATCCAGCGGTGAAAACGGAAATTAGCGGCGAAACGGAAATGACGGAGAAAAGGGAAATGACGTAGGCTGTCCATCCACTGGTGTCCAGCCAGTGGTGTCTACCCGGAGGTGAGTCTGCGGGGCTGCAGCTGGAGGCTATTGAAATAAACAGAGAACAATTAACACACGAGACTGAGATTTTGTATATTAATTGCGATTCAAAACATAACAAAATATTTTATTTTGCGTCCTGCAGAAGAAAAACTATACAGGATTGGAACAACATGAGGGTGAATAAATTATGAGGATTATGAATTATAACAAACAAACAATGAGTGCACTTTCCCTTTAATGTTGCATAATGTATTCCAATTGGTCTGTATACTGACTATTAGGCCTGCCTACGTCATTCCTGAATTTGCTATTGATCGGCTTTATTGCTCTGATGGTCTAAAAGTCCAGAAGTCCAAACATCTGCCACATCTGACATAAATGACACAAAACACACAGCCACGTATATAGCCAATAATATGCTCGCTCGCTCCACACACACAGAACAGCTGCAGCAAATGTACTTACATTACAAAATCTTGTTAAACTTGGGCAGTCTGTAATTGTCACCTCACCTCACAAAAGTTGTACCCCTGAGATATGAATAGTAGGCCTATTTTTGAAAAAACATTCTGTCATGAAAAACCATCAAATCATGAAATCAGCCTTTTAAAAAGATCACGTAACTAGCTGAATACTATTCGCTTTATCTTACACACCCAATTATCACTCACGGAATCAATTTGACACTAGGTGTCAGTGTAAGCTCAAGATTACTGCCACAGTAACAAATGACTGATTGAGTGCACTTATAAAAATGTATTGCTTACAGGTTGTATTTATATTTGTTCTTTTAGCATGAAAAACAGGACTACAACAATTAGACAGCCATTTAAGCAGACATACGCATAAGCAGACAACATTAGAAGTGCAGCTCTAGAAGAATAAACAATCAAACTCTGGCAAAATAAATCCACGACATATACTGTAGCCTATAGAAGAAATGTTTTAGAATGGATGGACAACACCTTAAAGTACTGGACACTCCCTGCCCCATAAGCCACATCTCTTTTTGTTGTTGTTGTTTTGTTTGTTTGTATAAAGACCAGTTAATCTAACGACCTGTCCTTGATAAGTTTCCATAGCCAATCCAGCTGTGTCTGTGTCAGTAATATCTTCACTTCTCCTAGAGAGGGCACCACAAGTCAATTATTACAATAGCTTTGTAAAGGGTTTAAAGTTGCCAACTTTATTAAGCCTACTAAAGTATTATTTTGGAGAAATTGGAGTTTACTTGAGTATGCTACTGTTGATACAGAATACTTTTTACTCTCAATTACATTTCTGAGGCAATTAGTGATGCGTTTACTAATTTCAGTGTAAACTATTTCATAAGGTGATTTAGCCTTATGAAGCAATAGTTATTTAGTTACAGAAACTAAAGTGTAAATACTGTCGGCAAGGTGTTAATAAACTAAACTATCATCAGTTGGTGCTTAATCTGTATAACAATTTCAGGAAACAGGTCTCAGGAGAGTCTTATTTTGGCTTGCCGTATCATACAATAAAAGCTGTTAAGATCAAATTGAAAATATGTAGCGTGTATTGTGTACTGAGTTTATATTATGGATGACAGTGTTTACATGCCAGTATTTCTTGTTCCATTGTGTGTGGCTGCATATGTTCACAAGTCCGTCTCATTTCCACAAATCTGTTCCTTCGAACAGCTCACTTTAAAGAACCGGCTCTTGTCATCACATAATTACGCTATCACGTGGTCCCTTAAGTAGCGTTTCTCGATTAAGTTTCTTCGTTTAGTTTTATTAAGGGCGTTCGTTGTATTTCCATAATTCAAATGATAAAAAAACGGAATAATTTAGTAGCTAAATTAAATTCAAGTGCATATTTTAATAAAATGCAGCCGTTAAAACCTATTCGAGTTTCGTTAGGTAATGTTGCATAATGGGTTTTAACGCAATGGCCACCCAACTTTCTCATTACATGCACCCTCTATCGTTTTATTGAAGAAAAAAAAGTGAGAGGGGAACATCTCGCTTTACACAAGTCAGGTATTGAAACAGGAATTGTTAGTTGACTAGCACGTCCCGAGGCCAATAAGAGGAGAGTGCATTAACCCATGCCCAGTTGGGGATGGGCTAGCCTACTTTGCTGCGTCTTAACTTGGATGAGAAGAGCGAGAGGCTGTAGACTGATTACGACAAACTAAAACTCATGGCATAAACTCTGAACGATAGAGTCAGCGACGGGATATCCCGAAGGAAACCATGCACGCTAGATATGCAACGCATTGGGATACTATGGAATTCTCTAGGATTTGTCTTATTCTCAGCATCGAAACGCTGGTGTTGGTATGCGGTCAAAAGGGTAAGATTGTGCATATACTAGTACATTAATACGGTGGAAGGTATTCAATAAATAATTAAAATAAAATTTAATTAAAAATGTTTTTAAAAAGTATAATTTATACGATATTATAACTAGGCTATTAATATTCTAAAATGTGTATAAAATATTGTTTAAGTCAACAAAACAATGAAATAACACAAATGGCAGTAAACAATTCTTATATTTTAGATTCTTCAAAGTAACTGCCCTTTTACTAAATTACAGTTCTGAAGAACACTGTCAAAACAAACTTTAAGATGTAACTGGGATGCTAAATGTTTTAAGTTTAGTTCCCATGATGTAGTCTATGCTGGGCACTTGTGGGGTGTTTTTCCTTCACTCAATGGTCATCTTGCCCATTTAAAAATAAGAACTTATAACTAGGATCATGAGCAACAGGTCATGGAAACCTGAAAATATCTGGTGCAAAAAGAAAAATTCATGCGATAGTAATTGGTAGGGAGTTCAATTTATATTATGCTAAGCTCAACAATATTTCAAAATATATCAGCTAGAAATCACCTTTGACTGCGTTCTCTAAAAATTATTTTGAGAAATATACACAAAGAATAAAGTGTGTATGTTTATAGCAATATTTGTCCATATAAGATCACAATCATATCAGCATCCAGACTGCTGGACTGGAAGATGTCCTCAAGCTCTGCCTGTGTTTAGAGAGTCTGTTAGGAAGAATGACTTTGTTTATGGTATTTCTCAATATGTGCGGGGTGAGCATGAATCACTACTGCCGGAATCACAGACTATGAGGACTAAGGAAAATGTTTTCCAGTCAAACGTACACCCCCAGAACTACGTGTACAATACGTGTAAGCCAGATGGGATGCTGACTGTTTTTTGGGGATGTTATTGTAGCGGAGTGGAAGCTGACATGTTTTTGAGATTGTACTATATTATAGAAGAGTGTCCAGGATTTGCCAGAACACAAAAGAGCAGGAAAAAACAGCTTGTCCACAAATATTTTTGAGTTTACAGTTGTAATATATGATTGATGTAGAGTAATTGTGATGTGACAATCTAAACAGCCGAACAGCATGTCTGCCATGGGCTCAGGCCTGCAGGGACGTGCCTGCAAATCTCATGACGAGAAAATAAAATTACATGCTGCCTGATAGTGTAGCGCTGATGATGGATTGGTGTCCATGGTCCCAGTGCATTCATAGTAGCTCAGCTGTAAGGAATGTTATATTGTGTGTCAGCAAGTGTCTTAATTATACCCAGTCTATGCATCCTCAATCACTCCATGTTTTAAACACCTTGCTGTAAACTCAACTTGCAGACATCGCACAGATGTCATCAAAGTGTCTGCCTGCTGTTAAATAATGTCTACAGATTGCCTCAGGCTATGCTTCATGAGGTGTTCATGTGAATTTTTGAGCTGTGGTTACAAAAAAACTGGCCTTGTTAAACTGTGGACAACCATTGTGTCTAATTTCTGAACACTAGCACCACCAAATGGAATTGAAGAAATTATTGTCTAAACACTCACCCTGCCATTGGTCAAATAAAACAAATAGCCCCACCCCAAATTCACAGCATTGGTTGAGCCAGTGTTGCTGGGCTGGGCTGGATCAAACAACAAGCAATGTTTTGATAGAAGTGACAGTATTTGCACTTATCAGGGCAAGTTAAAGGTACAATATGCAGGATTTTTGCAGTAAAATATCCAAAAACCACTAGGCCAATGTTATATATTTTGTTTAGTTGATTACTTACAATATCCCAAATGTTTCCAACTTTTTGTAAATGGTGAGAAAATTGCGATTTTAACCAAGGAAACGGGGCGTGTGAGCAGGGGTGAGGACGGAGTCGCCAGTCAATGGCGTCATATCCGCGTTACCCCCGGTTTCCGCCAGGTTTGACCTCGTACTGCAATAGTAACCAAGGCGACAGACGTTGACAACTGGGTTATCCCGGTTATGCCTAGAAGGACGCTCACACTGCTGTTGTTTTGTTCATACATTATGGACCATGGCAAGCAGACTTTGAGACAAAAAGAGGACTAAAACGAAGATCAACATCTTTCGAGATGCAGAGAGCTCCACGTCCGCGACTAACTTCGACTTGACAGAGACGCAAGTGTTGCATGTTACTTTATTAGACAGGTGAGCAAATGTACATAAGTTCATAAGTTTAGTTCAGCATGATGAAATGTTAGAATATGATCTGTATGTTATTCTAATGTTGATCTAGCTTACTTAGTCTCATACAGCCAACAAACAACCTAACATTCAACACACTCAAATGCCGTTTAGTGTGATAGTGTAACTTAACTGTTAGAGCAAGTGAAACAGCGCTGCGTTACCTCAAGTTTCATTCGTCTAATAAACCAGTGTGAGTATTAATTCAGCACTTGCGGGTAGTTTGGTAGAATGAATTGTCCTAATTCTTTTATATCCGCGGGACTCGGGACGTTGCGTGTGGCGCTGGTATACGTCTAGCAATCGTGCCCTGCTTCATACCACAGTCATGTTAAAAACATCAATGTATTCACTCATCCATAAAAGATCCATCAGCGTGACGACAAGATCCATAATTACACTTAATGCGGAATATATGTCACCAATATATGCCTTTGTTATTGTAAGAGGTAGCGACCCCAGGTGGCGAAAAAAATCCTGCATATTGTACCTTTAACCTATAAAAATGGATTACTTGTAGTTTTTTTGGAGAAATCACGCACTCAGGGCCAGAACACACAGAACACGTTTTTGCTGCTAAAAACCTGAGATGCAGGTCAGTGGAACAAAAAAAAGTGCAAGGTCTAGACTAGAGAAGCGTTTTTTTTTTAATTAATTTTTTATGTTGCTTATTTTAACTTAGGCTCTGCTTTTTTAGTTGCCTTGTCATGTGCGAGACATTATAAAAGATGGAAAAGTAGCTTAGTGGAATGGAAAAAAGCATTCTGTGTGAAGAGGTTAAGATTAAGGTTTAAATATTAAAATGTCATAACTTTTTCACAATTTATAGGCAGAATCCATCTTTTTAATTCATTTATTGCCTATCTATTTTGTACCTTTGTCTCTTAACATGGAGGACAGAACGCACTGTCTCTTTTTTGTATTGCATTAACATTTTGTCAGTGCTGCGAAATAAATTGCCCTTTGGGCATACTTCAAATTGATTTGATAATTAATTAAATTTATCAACATAATATATTCTGTTATTATTTCTCCAAACTTTATTTAACCAAACAGATTACACACAAGATAACAACGTGATTCGTACATTTTCGAACGATCTGATTGATAGTTAGGTTTTTCTAAAAAAAAATTATAATTCCATAGAAATCAAATTGTATGAATTCATACAAAAACACCACCTCGTAAAATAGTTATGTTTTTGGATGAGATTGGGTTGAAATAACATCTAATTGCAAGAAACTGCTTCATCCACAAATCTTAGCTGGGGTTAAATACTGACTGAAATGTATCTGAAAATGTATAAAGAGTGATTTGTAGATCAAATCATTCTCACCCAAGTCAAACAATCAACTCTTTAACCACACTGAGTGAATTGTTTGAGCATTACCAGTTAACAGCCTGACCACAAATCATGTTTGTTTTCCTATGCAATGATTAAGATTGTTCATAGCAACAAGAAGTTCAGTAGATTTGGAGATAAATTGCACCTAAAGCGGAAAGAAGGGGGCCAGAGAAGCTTTAACCCCAATGAATCAGAGGTGACTGAGAAATTAGGAATGAAAGACGGACGATGAACTCAGACCGCTCTACTTTGTCACACAGCGTCTAGAGGCCATAAATGGAGCAGGAGACTCAAAAACATTAGATACATTTGGCAATTCATATTGACTCTGGGAGTTAGTTGAGCTCCAAACTAGTTGCCAATTGTTTTGGGGTTATGTTGCGGTGATGATGTCTTGTTAATGAACTTGGTTGGGCATGACTGAAGCTACCCTATAACACAGCATTGCCATCAGCTAAACCCTACTGTAATTATAGCTTTAATGAACATCAGTTATGGAAAGTCCCTCAAGTGTGACTAATACTGATATTGGCACATATTGGGGCTTGCCACACAAGCTTTAGCGATCCACTCTTCAATACGCAGCCAGCGACCTGCCAATACTCACAATTCTCACACTACTGTAAATGTGCCCCGTCTCATTTTCCCATGGGCTAGAAACATGCCAAGAGAGAAACTAGTTTGCACATTTGATGACTAATGGACGTTAAATGAAAGCTAAATGTCTGGTTTAATTATGTGTGGAAACAGACCACAAAACCAGAACATGAACCGAAGATAAAATGCCTTTTCAACTACTTTCGCATTAATATCATTTTGATCTTCCCTCTCTTTTTTCCCTTTAGGCAATGGGTGTGGACATACAGTCCTCAGTCCCACCAGTGGCACACTGACCTCGCTGAACTTCCCGGGAACCTACCCTAACCACACCCAGTGTGAGTGGAGCCTAAGGGTAGCGAAGGGCCAGACTCTGCTCTTGACCTTTGGGGACTTTGACTTGGAGTGGGGCCAAGACTGCATATCTGGCTCTCTTACCATCACAGACACCAGTGGAGCCACTAGAGTGGGTATGACCCTCTTCACAGAGACCTTATAGTCAAGCCCAGTTGACTGTATGCACCAGTAGAATGACTTTTCACCTGCTACGGATTTCAAATTAATAATTTACAATTATATATATATAAAAAAATATTATATAATTAAATCTAATTTAATATATAAAATGAATTTATATTTAATATAAATACATATAAATTATTTTTATAATGATATTAAAATTATCTTAATTGATATTAAAAACTCATCTAGGATTTATTTTCGCATATGCTATGGAATGGATGTCATACATTTTAGTTTTTTTTTTTATAATTATGAATTAAATAGAATAAGTTAATAACATAATTAAATATAATTGAATTAAATAAAATAACTAAATATGAATTAAATCATTTATATTAAATATCTGTCCCAGATTTAAGTTTTTAAATGGTATGAATATCATATAAATTATATTATTAAATATTTAAAATTATACATTTAAAAATAAATAATATAATTCAATATAGTTTCATATAATTAAATATAAATTAAATATCAAACAACATCCAAGATTTAATTTCTTAAATGCTATCACATCAATTATAATGATAAATAGAATACTAATAGTTATTAATTATATTGTTATAATTTTATTATATAATTATAACTTTAATAAAAAAATGACATTTAAAATAAATAATTGATATTAAATATCCATCTTGAAATTACTTATCATATAAACTATATTAAATATTTAAAATTGTAAATGAAAAAATTAAATATAATTATGATAAAGTTAAATATGAATTAAATAATTTATATTAAATACTTTCTCACCCACAAAATGCAACATTACAAGGGAATTTACAGTTTTTCACCACCTTCAACTATTGTAATTTTATAACCACCTCATTTACAGTATGTTGTTATTGAGAAATTCCAGAGAGCCAACCTCATGCTGTTCTTTAGTGCCTTGAAGTCATGTGACCATAAGCATGACTCTAGCTTGAATGCTGCATTCCACTCTGCTGTAGCATGACAGTTTCGTGGTCACATAAGTCTGCATGAACATGGCAGCCTTTTATGGCAGTGAAGCCGTGCAGGATTGCGTTGCATTAAATCCGATGTGCTTATATTATGTGGTCTGTGTTTTACAGGTCCTCTGTGTGGGCAGTTGTCCGCCACAAACAGGAATATATCTGTGAGTACTAATGAAGTAACAGTGCGTTTCATCTCCGGCACTCACCGTTCAGGACGGGGCTTTGTCATGTCCTATTCAACCAATCAGCACTCAGGTAATGGCTCATGTCCTGCAACACAACACTTCCAGCTCCATCCCACATCACCTATAAACAATAGAAAAAAAGAAAAAAAAAGTTTCTATCAAAAAATAAGAGCTAATGGCTACATGGTTCTTTTTGCTCTGAGCATGTTGTATATGATCAGAGTAAACACACCAAGGACTGTTTGTACAGCTTACTCCGGGGAAACAGGACTTCATCTGACTGTGGGAGTGGAAGTAGTTCCCATCCTAATCTCAACTACTGTTTACACTCGTTTCCAACATAATATGTAAATTGTTCTACCGGAGGTCGCACGCAAATCGCTAAATATACACCCTTACATGTGTCAATGTGGTAAACAACACTACACTAAAGTAATGTCTTTAAGTGTCCATCTTTACTTTTGTTAGTAAAAGTGTTTCCTATTCCCTGTTTTTTTAAATATTTTTATAGTGGGACCAAGGCCCATTGTGTACACTCCTGGGTAAAAAAAAGGGCCATGCCCAAAATGGCTAAACACTAAGCTTTTAATTGTCTTCACCACAAATTATTGGTCAGGAAAAGTGCTAAATCTAAGCAAATGCACTACTTAAAAAGGCATTGCTGTCTCAGAAAAACACTAAGACAGAATTAAGTTTTTGGCACCTCAGGATTTTCGAAGTCGTCATTTGATTGGTTGAATTCTACAGGATGTCCCCGTGTTTTGCATTCTTTAACGGTACGCCTGGAAATAAAGATGGCGTGACGCCAAATCCCCTCATGGAAGAAGAATGCCGTCGTGTTTACAAGTGTGACAATGAGCGCTTATCAGGATCAACTCAATTCTGGATTTTCAAAAGTATGTGAAGTATGTAAAGTCCGCGGCATAGAGTCTTTAAAATACGTCCAAGAGTTGTCCTGGTCTGTTATTGTAGGGACATCGACGTTACATGTTCACACCTCTAAACATGCTCATGAACCGTTTGAAGTCATTAACATTAAGTGGAACAACGCTGACTCTTCTCCCTGTAAAAAGCTGTCTGCAAGTTGGCGAAGGCTATTCCGTGCTTTATCTACAGCATAATCTACAATTCCTTACCAGTGATTTGGGACTATTAAAAGACCTCTTAATATTTTGCCATTTGGCCCAATTTTTATATATGTTTTGCCCAGGAGTGTAGGCTTTAGAGGACCTCAATGGGCCAGCCCTGGATGTAGGGATTTTAAAAAGTGCGTTAGGGTGACCGGCTGGAATGCGGCTCTCCTCCTTGGCTGAGTTTCAGAGTGTTTGCTTTGTAAGCAGGGCAGCAGACTGCCGCTCCTGGCTTGAATAAGGAGAGGCCCCAGTGCTTGGGCACACACTGAAGTAGATGGAATGCTGTATGCTCACTCCTCCTGCATAGACAAGCACAGCATGACAGCTTAACCATCACCTGACCACACAGTAGCAGTCACTCATGGCAGTTCCTGACCGGCTGCCATAGATCATTTCAGAATCTTTTCTTTAGCAGTTTTAAGCTTTTAACTCTCATAAAGTGAATATATTCTTTGCTTTGTAAGCATAAAATATATTTATTTTGATATTTACAGTACCTGTCAAAATCTTGGACACATATACTAATTCTTTCATATTCATACTCCAGTCTTCAGTGTGTCATGATCCTTGAGAAATCATTCTAATATGCTGATTTGGTGCAAAGAAAAGTTTGATCTGCTCAGTATTTTTTTGGAAACCGGAAAAAAGAATTTTAGGATTCAGGATGAATAAAAAGTTCAAAAGAATAGCATTTATTTGAAATATACCTTTTTTTGAAACTGTGTAAAAAAATACAAATAATAATAAATATATACAGTATATATGGAGAGTTCAGATGCAAAAGCCTCTAAGTGCCATCTGAAATTTTCTTCTAGAATGATAATTTTTATCAAGCTCGTATATTTAAGTTCAGTCATTTCACTTAAATGACAAATAGGTCATTTTCATTGTCATTTAAGTGAAATTACTGAACTTAAATATACGAGCTTGATAAAAATTATCATTCTAGAAGAAAATTTCAGATGGCGCTTAGAGGCTTTTGCATCTGAACTCTTCATATATATATATATATATATATATATATATATATATATATATATATATATATTAATGATCCCATTACTGAACTCAAAGTTAAAAGATGTACGGTAACTTTCCAGAAAACATCCCTTGAAGTCAATGTTTTGTCAAAAGTTCGCACTTTGCTCCAGAGTTAACAGAAGTGGCTTCCTTCCTTTCCTGTGTATTTAGTTGTTTATGTAAAGCCCTAGACAACTTGACTGTGCTATGCATCAAATACTGACCTTCTCCTGTGAGTAGATTCGTAAGACACCATTTTGTCAAGTCAGTTTGGGAAATGTAGACTACAAAAAGCCAGTGTATATGAGAGCACATATTCCAAATTGTAACTGTCAGTGCTATTTCTATCCCATAGAGCTCGTTTCATGTCTGCGTCGAGGGACACATTTCTCCTCTCAGCAAATTAGGTAAGAAAAAAAACTCAAAAATGACCTGACATTACAGCAAAATAAAATAAAAATCATCAGTCTGAATAGTCCCACTCTTTCTTGTAGGTTACATTTTAATGTTTATTATCTGAATCCTGGACTCACTTGTGTTCCAGTGCGTTCTGTCCTGCAGGCTGCAAAGGTGTTGCAGGAGAAATCTGGGGCTGGCATGGACAAGGCTACCGTGATGTAAGCTGGGTTTTTATCTGTGTGCAATATAGAGAGATTATTAGTCATGGCATTTGAATTTACTACCATTTGTGGATTGATACCAGAAACTGTTTTTAAAAACTCACAACAGTCATTTTTCAGTAAGGTCTTTTGAGAAGATGAGTGTTAACATTGAATGATGTAATATTCTAACATATGCGTGTGTTCATGTTTTCTAGACCTCTGTATTATGCAAAGCTGCAGTCCATGCGGGGGTTATTTCGGACAGTTTGGGGGGCATGATCAACGTGTCTCTGCAGAGGGGCATTACCTTGTATGAGTCGAACTTCGCTAATGGAGTACTGTCGAAAACGTGAGTGTGTGGCATGTTGTGCAAGTTATACTGACACCTGGTGGTGTGGATGCAGCATCACACAAAAGCAAAGTTTTGTTTTACTGACTTATGAGCCGTTTACACGACACTGTTTTCAACTAAAAATGGAAACCTTTTTATGCGTTTTCGCATAACTACTGGCCTGGCAGCATAATGCAACATTTGTAATCGTTTTCGCGGATCTGCGTGAACAAGGATCGTTTTGACAACATTGTCGTCTGCATGCGAAAAACACGAAGGAAAAAACGTTTCCCTTTTTAGTACATCAATGTGTAAACGTACCCTTAGAAATGTGTTAAAGTTTCGATAACAGGAGGGCCACCAAGATAAACCGAGTAGCATTCAGCTGGTCATTTGATTTTACCATGGTGGCCTCCATGAGATGACCCAAACAACTTTTTTTAGGCTATTGATATGATTTGCGTGTACCATGTTATTATTTTACAATAAATAATCTATTATATATATTTTTACAGCGGCTCCTTGTCAGATAAACGGCTTGTCTTCCACAGAGGTAACAACTGTTATTTTCCTGTATGTTAAATATGATTTCAAGAGATATTATTTGAATTCATAGCAAATGTAATTCAGTAACATTGTTTTAAAATTCTTGTCGAATTTTGGCTTTGCTCTGCATGAATTTATTTTTGATAATGTTTCTTTAACTGCAAATTAAAGTCAAGTTGATATCATTTTAAAATATACATGTCAGTTACATTTATTCTTACAAAGAGCTGTAATCACAAAAATAACACTAAATATATAGGATTACTGTAATTTATATTGTACAACCGTTTTTTTTCATACAACATAAGCCATTTTTGAAAAAACCCTGACATGATTATTCTTTATAATAATAGACGTAAATAAGCTGGTTCAAAAACATCAAACATTTACTGCTTTATTCTCAAATGTCTAATTTTTAATTCCATTTTAAAATAGAGTTCTTGGTTCAATTGGATCCTAATACCAGGAATAAGCCCGTGTGTGTGTGTTCAGGAATAAATTACAGTTTATCTAATACACAGTTACACCTTCTACATGATACTTACACCTTAAACATGCTGTTAGTGCCTATTTGTAATTATACATTGCTAGAAGATAAACACTAAGAACTGAAGACTAACAATTACAATGTATATCTGAGGTATGAGAAAGTATAATCTTTACTTGTCTGAACAAGTTCTGTTCCCTTTCCACGCGTGTCCAGAGTGTGACAGGGAGCTAACGGTGGTGGCCTATAACACTTCTTCAGTGTGGGATGAGGTGAACAGACTGGGTCAGAAGGTCTCCTGGGCTCCGGGACACGGGGGCTCTCAGTGGGCTGCGAGCTCTGGGGACCAGCAACCATGGATAGAGCTTGAGCTGTGGAACAGGAGTAGTGTCACGGGTCAGAGTTCATTGTGCAAACATCTGCTGTAATATTAGAGCAAAAGTGAATGTTACAAGAAGCACAAAAATATTTGTTTTTTACATCTACTTTCAGGCATCATAACAAAGGGTACGGCACATTACTACATTGAATCTTACTCCCTCATGTTCAGCAAAGACCGCAAAAACTGGAAAGTCTACAAAGCGACATCGAGCAAAGACAAGAAGGTACATAATGCTGCACATTAGAAAAATACCCAAAGAATTTTCACTTAGAATTTATTAGTAAATTTCACAATTAATTACGAAGGACAATTGTGAATTTTTGAAGTAGAAAGACTGAAATAGTATTTTCTTGTAAAACATGCTCTAGTAATCTTTGTTTTATTTACAGCTTTGAAAAATCATTTTTACAGTGTGCCTCACTAAACCAGTTTAAGGTGTTAAAATATGCGCATATTTACATTAAAAAGACAAATGGACATTGGACACGAACACATTTTGTGTGAATGTTACCTAAACAGTTACTCTTATATATACATTAGTAGGGCTGTAACGATACACCAAACCTACGATTCGATTCGTATCACGATTTTTGACCCACGATTCGATTCGTATCGCGATTCTATCACGGGGGCGGGGCTTGAGGGGGCGGGGCTTGTGGTGAAAAAAAGAGATTTTGAGAGAAGAAAATTTTTTCCATACAAAATTATTACATTTATCTTGCCTAAATGTTTACGCTCATTGCATTTTTACAATGGGGTAATATTGTTGTTAAGAATTTACACATCACAAGGAAGCTTGATTTAAATTGTTTAATTAAATTGAAAAAAGTAGCCAAATAAATACAATAGAATAAAGATACAAATAAAGACAATTAAAGAGAAAAGTTTTTGAATAGGTCTAACACTAGTATTCACATACAGAAACTGAATAAAGTAATCAAATGGAAAATAACACTGGGTAGTATTTTAGTCCTGAATAAATTAAATGCATAGGCTATTAATCCTGATTCCTTTAACTTAAAGCCGTCTTTTGTTTTTTTGACAACAAAATTAATGACAGACACATATGGCTTCCGTCACTTTAAGAGCTAGTGCACGGATCCTGTGTTCATTATACTGGCATGCGTTTTATGCCTATTAAAGACAAAACCGACTATGTTTAGAGTATAGCCTACTCACAAAGACCGAAATTGACAATTTTGCGTGTTAAAGCAATATAATCCGCGAAAAATAGTTACTGGCCAGCTGTTTTTGAGGCGGATTTTCTATGAATGTGCGCATAGAAAATAATCTCTCAGAGAGCGCGCGAGCACTGATTAGTGTAAAATTGCTTGAATGTTTAAACTGGTAAGACTTAAAAAGACTTTTACAGTCTATGGTCCCGACTCCAAAAGGCGAGTGTGTATTATCGCCGCATGCAGCGCCTGCCTTGCACAACACATTATGAGAGAAGAGATAGAAGACGCGCGCGGCACCGCTGACCACTCACGCTGTTTGTGAAATTGCGTCTGGCAGATAGTTGTTAAAAGAATGATTTGATTTTATTATCTGTGTGGATTACGATTGCGGGAATTTCCCGCATTATAAATGGGAGACCTGCGGGAATGATTAGAATTATGCGCAATACCCGCGCCGAAATTCGAGCCCTGGTTCTGGACAGGAAGGATAACTCTGGGAGTTGGAAGGGGTGTGATCGCGATTCTGCCTTCTCACATCGCGATACAGGATCGTGGACCTGAGTATCGCGATTTCGATTTTATATCGCGTATCGTTACAGCCCTATACATTAGGTATAATCTCTGTCTTGGTTTTATTTTATAATATAAATAATCTTTTATATTCATTTTTTCTCTATGTTAAGGTGTTTGAGGCCCATTCTGATGGTCATGTGACGGTACTCAACAGTCTGATTCCTCCAGTAGTAGCACGCTACCTTCTTCTGAAACCCCAGAAGTGGCATATCAGGGCCTGTGCGCAGGTTCAAGTGCTGGGCTGCCCTTCTGCCCCCCTCAGAACGCGTTCCTATGGAGACGGTGAGGGCCTGCTACAGAATCTCTTTTAAGTTCCCTTAAGCCACATAAACTTCAGTTTAAACATTTTTATAGTACATATAGGCAATAAAAGACCATTGTATTGGTCGAAGTCCAAGCACACTATGGTAAATTAAGAATTTTAAGAATTAAATGAATTCTTAGTCTTTTGAACCTGTGATAAATTCTTTCAATTTATTTTATTTAGAATTGAATACTGGGAAAGCAGTTGTCCCAGAGACTGTGCCTCTACAAACTCTGCCCACTGAGAGTCCTGTCATCACAAGAAGCTCAGGTGAGGTGAATTTGTAAGTTAATCTGCTAACATCATGATGTATAAACTGGTAGATTTGTTTTGAAAGCCTAAATCTTTTCTTATTATTTCCCTACAGGCCCCAGTCAAGCAGTGATATTAGTGGCAGGCATGGTTTTGGGAGCCGCTCTGTGTGTGGGTTGCCTTTTAGCTGGGCTTATTTGGTGGAGAAGGTAACACACTAATTGTTCCTTATATAGAATAATATATAAAAATAAGAAATATAAAAATACCTTCTATAATTTACATTAATATTAAAAATCAGGCATGTCACCATAACAAGTATTGATATGAATTTTAACTCAAAATTGAAAGAAAAAAATATTTATAGAAATTGTATAACTTCTATTTAATATAATTAATAAATATTGTATAGTGTGTATATATTATTTGAAATCCAGTACAACAAATATTACCATGATGTTTAAATTAAATATATATTTTTACTGGACCTAACAATAATGAATCTGATTGTGCAATTGAGGTTAATTGGTTATTTCAGTTGAGGTGTCTAATATCTGTTAATTGTATAAAAAATAAATAAAATACTTTTAAAACATCAAATATGCACAAATTGGAAATGTATGATTTTATTCCATAAATTGGAGATTTACTTTAATTTAAATATAAATTATATATATAAAATAGGAAAGAAAATTAAATGCAGTACCATGATTTTGACATTACAGTAATACGTTTTTTTTCACTGGGTCTAAAAATAATGCAACAAATTTAAATGGTCCAAAAAATTTATATTTATAAATTTTATATTAATATTAAAGTTCATATTAATTAAGAAAAATATTATTCCTTTTTTTACTATTTTGGGGTGAAATATGACCCAGACATATTCTTGACAGGTTTTGTAATATTTACACGTGTTTTTTATTTCAGAAAAAGAAATGCACAAATAAAGAAATGCTGTGTTGACCAAGGTAACCTATTGCTCTGTATCTCTAGTACTGTTTTTTTTATATGTCTCCTATATGTTGTTGATATATTTCCTGAATTACTTTCTTTGTCTCTGCTTAAGGCTGTCAGGGTTTCCACGGGAAGAAGCTTCCGTGCACAAACCCAGAGCTTGCATCTTACCCTCTGGTTCGGAACATCCACGATGCTCTCCCCAACCCTCCTCTCAATGGTAAGACATCAACAGAGCTTTTTAGACAATTCATAAAGGAATGTTTCAAACGGCAAATGAGACAAGGCAGTGTTTGTCGAGATGACGCCGCTGGGTACAACAGTTCTCAGAATCTCAGATCAACAGCCCTCAGACATTGCAGTAATATATAGCATTGAATAAGAGGGTTAATGTGGCTCAAACAGCAGGACGGAAACGGAGAGAAAGCCAACTAGTCATTCTGACCCCTTTGTTCGCTTGTCCCACTCTGTGTGCTTTTGCTCAGCTGAGCTGCCAGTGGAACTCAGAAGAGACATGACAGGCAAATGGCTTTCATTCTGAGCTCATTCCTCCAACTGTTGCTCAGTGGCAGCATAAACATGTCTTTCTTTCGTACGGCAGTGCTTCTCTGAAAGGCTTCTTTAATTGGAGCCCAAATTAGGGGCATTCAAGTCAGAAGAGCACCCTCCTCACCACCCACTGGCCAACAGACCCTTCAGTAAGGGGTTCTGGGATGAGGAGGACAGAGGGTCAGTGGCCAAGACAATCAGAGTCCTTTCTAAAGTCGCTTCAATTAAAACGGCTTCGCCCTCTTAGCATTCCTGCTGAGTGAGTGAAGGACTGAGAAGGAGAGGGGGAACCGTGGGACCCCTTTCATAGCCCGAACTACTGCTGGATCAGTGCAGTGGGATCATGTTGGAACTTAATAATGCTATATATCTGTTCTGTCAGATTTTGCGATGCAAATGACAGCTTATCCATGCTGGCCCGATGTGAAATATATCAATAATTTTAGTGCGGCTATTCAAAACATGTGGGTCAAACATGTCGCATAGCAATGCGAAGGGGGTAAACGCAGATATCGGATACCAGTATTGTCTAAAGTGAATGTAAACAGGCGGGACAAAAAAAATCATATTTTTAATAGCAAACAACAAAATAAGAAAATATTAATATTACTAATAAATAAATAAATATATCAATAGGATTACATATTAAATAAAAACTGTATGTTATTTGTTGTTATTGTATTCAGGCAATGTATATATATATATATAATTTCATTTAAAATCATTATTATTATTTTTTAAATAAGAAATCATAAGAAAATCATAAAAAAATTGTCAACTTAAAACAATTTACTCTGATCCTGTGGGGGAAAAAAGACATAAAATGCTTTATTCATTAAAATTATATTAATATGTTCTAAGTGTATTTGATGAAGTTTATTTACTTGAATTAAATCATTTACATCAAGTACACTTAGAAAATATTGATATAATTTTAATAAATATAGCATTTAATGACATTTTTAGTTTGTACAGGTCCTGATCACAAGAAAGGTTGGAAATTCCTTTATTATATTGTGTTCAAGTAATGTCAGAAAGATCATATTTGCGATTTGAACACACATGAACATCACCACAAAGACGTAATTATGAGTGGGAAACTCAGGGTTTTCTTTAAGAAACAAACATTCTGAGTTGGGGGCTTCACTGAGAAAATATGTTGGATGCAATGAATAAAATAAATCTAAGTTGCATGTACAAAATACCATAGTGTTGTACAATTACGATAACAAGGATTCATTTAAACAGCACCTTTTATTTTTAAATTTGAAAAATTTTATTTTATGTAAAAAGGGAGATCCCTATCTTGCAGACACCAAAGTGATTTTAATACACCTGACGTCATAATTAAGACTTCCTAACTCGTAAACACGAACTTCCCAGGACGACTTGTGATGTTTGTTCTTGGCATCAAATGTCCAATGATCAGGAATATCTACTTCCTATTTATCTATTATTCCTAATTCTACTTCTATAACATTTCTCTGTTGTTTCCAGACTATGCTGAGCCTGATGTAGGAGCAGGTGGGCAGATGATGGGACTCACATTCCGACCCCCAATAGAGGAGGGCTACACCATCCCTTTCACCCTCTACCACTACGACACCCCCGGACAACTTCCCGAATACGCCGATCCCCTGCCACCCGAACCAGAATATGCGACACCCTTCGGCGAAATGCCCACAGACTCAACACTGGACAGCCGACAGAATCTACCTGCTTGTCGATCTACACAGGGCGCAAGAGCAGAGCCGGGCCAACAACAATATGACTGCCCCGCACACAGAGTGATCTCAAACGGGTACTGTACTCCAGTGTCACATGGTGCTAGCGTGATCTACTTTGAGCCCCAGACGGTAGAACCACTATTGCATACGTACCATGAGCCACTTTGAGCCAAGATGGAATCTCCTACTGAAGCCAATTTGTGACATTTGTGCTGTTATAATGTAACCTAATGAATGATCCACAAAATTATGGTGTGTTAAATAGCATCAGGGATCAGCATGTAAAGAAATTATTATGTGGGTGTTAACAAAAATGTAGGAAATGGGTGAATTGCTTTTATAAGGAAAGCTGTATTGTTCAGATGACCACTGAACCTGTGTATTTTTTATTTAATGTAAATGTGGGCGTTTTATCTTTAATCAGAATATAGTCCAAGAGGATCTGTGTCTGTGTGATTTCAAACCACTGAAGTATTAAAAAATATATTACATTTTTTATAGTTGTAAAATAAACTTGTGACATTTTCATACCAAAATTCAAGTGATCTATCTTCTGTGCTATCTTTTGCATGCTATAGAAATAATTTTAAGGTGCATTAAACTGCTCTCTCTCTTTCTCTCTATGGTTTTAAGTGTCAGGGCCCGTAAAAAAAACCATCTGGGCCCGTATGTATAAAACTTCTCAGAGATGCTCTTAAGAATAGTCTTAAGCTTTGACTTAAGTGTCAAAAATTCTTAGTAAAACGTAGGACTTGTCTAAGAGGAGGAGACTTATCTTAAAAGATAAATCTTTACTTAAAGGTGCTGTATGTAACTTTCTCACTCTTCTAAAGCATAAAAATGCCATAATATGTTTGCAGATATTAAGGTAAAACACTTCTACAGCCAGTTATTTTACTTTGAAATGTGCGTTCCGTGTTGGAATGTCTTTTTTTGTTTTGGTCTGTGTGATCTCTCCCACGGCAAATTCACCCAATAGTATTTCGACACCCAGGGTTGCCAGTTGGCAGGAAACACAGCGTAGGAGCCACAGCCTTGGAAACGAGCAAACAAACTGGGTCAGAGATCTCAGATTCAACCCAACCTAAAAATCCTCGGCATCCATCTAAAAATCTCTATGAATGAGAGCATATTAAAATGCAGATAAATCAACTCATCAACTTACGTCGACGTAAGTCTCCTCGGCTTTCATTGTCAATTGCGCTCGTTCCTGTTGCATGTCCTCAAACTGGCAACCCGCGTGAGCGTCGGGTCTGAGGAGGAAACAACGATCTCCGATATTTAGAATTTTGACTGCAATACCCATTTCGACCACTAGCTGTCATTCTTACAGACTGCACCTTTAAGTGTTGTGAACTGTGATCTCAACACACAAAAAAACGTAGCACTTAATATAATGTAATAGTCGTTTAACGTCATGAACTCGGTTTCCAGGAGTAGTATCAAACACTACTTTTCTGGTACAGCCGGATGCCTGCTGGTGACATTTGACCTGGGTAATCGGGAGTCTTTCAACTACATTAAGCATCGGCACAAGGTGGTGTGCAATATTGTGCAGCCGTACACTGTGCTCTTCATGCTTGTGGGACACCAGTGCGGCATAAAAAGGCAGGAGGTGAATCAATACGAGGTGGAAGAGTTTGCAAGTGAACTGGGAGCGCCGTACATCGAAGCCTCTGCCAAAACAGGCCACAATGTGGCAGAAGCTTTTGAACTGTTGATCCGGGGCATTTATCAGGGTTTCTGAGTGGAGAGGTGCGCTTGCATGAGAGCTGCAAGATCCATGACAATAAATCATCGAAAAACAACACCAACAAGGATGAGCCAGCTGAAAACAACAAATGTTGTAATTCATAAAGTCAACAATAAAATTAATTAAGATGATTTTTCCATTGATGGCCATTCAAAAGTAGCCATGCATTCTGACAAAAATAACAAATATATATGCAAGACATCATACACCACTATAAATCAATAAATAAGTTTATTAATAAATATTTCATTTTGATATATGACCTGCTGAAAAACAAACATTTTCACACAAAATGATTTAATTAGGGGTGAAGAGACGCTGGGAGCTGTCAAAAGCAGACAGTGTAAAGTTTACACACTCTGTGAAGAGACACTAGGAAAGCAGGTGTTGCTAGTGTAAAATCACAAACCAAAACTCTCAAGACTCTTTCATTCAGATAGGGACACCCCCAATTTAGTAAGCATTTTTATTCTCTGCGTTTGTTATTTTTATTTCTGATGCATGATATTTGTATTTCTCATGCATCTGTTGTGATCATTTTATGGTTATTTTAATTCCTTTTTATGTAAAGCACTTTGAATTACCATTTTGTATGAATTATGATGTGTAAACAAACTTGCCTTGCCTTTCATGTAGTGTGTAACATAACTCTAAGTGAATGAAAACATCCTGCAAAGTTTTAAATCTGAAAGTGCACCATATATAAAGTTACTGTCTTTCAAAAGTAAGAGTCGACTCCGAGTCAAAGAAATGAATCGGTTTTCAAATGAGCCGTTTCGTTGTGACGTCAAGACCAAACATTAGCATATTGCCCGCCCACTTATTGCGCGCAGACACCACGGAAAACTTCAACCTCAAACCGGCAGCTGATTCCTGTGGATACTGGACAGCATCATGTCCAGAAGACGCTGTGCTCTACAATGTGACGGTAAAGCCAGTTCTCTTACGAGAGTATCTCTCGTACTGCGTAATATCTTACGCTATGGGGAAAACCTCTTTTCCACGAGATATTGAAGCCAAAAATTATCCTTAATTTTGAATTAATCTAAAACGCTGTGCAGCAGCATGCAGACATAGGCAGGACAGCTCGCACGCCTATTGGCTGCCCTGCGGTAACAGCGGCAGCCTATCGAGAGAGGCGCTGCGTGACACATATCCAATGGGGGCATTTCACTGGATCCGGAGTGAGAAGCCACGCCGTCTGAGGAAAAGCACACAGCGGGGCGAGCCATTGAGTCTGAAGTCGCTGGCATCGCCGCCTTTAGCCGCCGTACCTGCTACGCTTTCCGGCCTTATATCCTTTTCAAACTGTGTGTGTGTGTTCGCCGCTGCGACACACATTTTTTCACTGTCTCTCTCCCTCTGCTAAAAGAGCTGCGTCTTTTTCAAGATGCAAAGATCCTGCGGCTCGTGCCGAGCCACACTCAGCGGCGAGGACCGTCATGTCATCTGCGTTTCCTGCCCGGGTGAGGATCATGCGGCTCTCGCTCTCGTCGACGGCGGATGCCCTCACTGTGAGCTACTGCCTATGGTGACTCTGAGGACTCGCCTGGCATCTTTCTCAGAGCCTACACTTCAGCCCGCTGTAGCGCCGCGACGTAAAAGCGCCGTGCCCAGCGCGGCCCCGAGCCTTCTCCTGCCCGCCAAAGCTCACCGGTTCGCCCGCCAGCTTCGCCGGCATCGCTCGAGTCCCTCACCGACGGACAGCGGCCGCCGTCTGCCGCCGCTTCCGCCATTGAGGTCGACGAAACAGCCCTGAGCCTTCTCCAGCCCGTGATAGCTCGCCGGTTCGCCCGCCAGCTTCACCAGCTTCACTCGAGTCGCTCGCTGACGGACAACGGCCGCCGCGCGCCGCCGCTTCCGCCATTAATGACGACGAGATAGCTGCATCTGTAGAGAAGGCCAGCTTCAAAACCGCGGCTAGCTTTCTTTACGTTATAAGAAAGCTACCCCGCCCCCGCCCCCCGTGGGCATGCGTCACCGGCGAAATGAGGAAAAGTGTGTTTTTAGCATAGACTGTAAAAAAATATGGACGTAGTATCCGTGACGTCACCCGTAGGTTTCTGAAGAGCGTTTTTGAAGCCTAAAGTGGGCGGGGCTAACCGTCGCCATCTTGGCAGCGCGTCACCTCTCGTCACTACCGGATAAAATAAAATGGGCAAAGAGGCGGGTCGTGGGTGGAGCAGAGGTGCTAATGCTATATGCTACTGGCCTCGCGCTAAAGTGACAGCTGATTGAAGAATTAAAGCCAATAGTTAAAGTTCATTTTTTTGCCTTTCGAAATATTATAATAGTTAAAAGGCGTAACTAAAAGTGAGACTATTTAGTTTACTTTTTTATCAACTTTATTAATCCCAAAAGGGGCAATTAGTTAAGAGCATGTAGGCTATACAACAGTACAGAACACAGATCACACACATTTCTCACAACATACAAGCAGTCAACTATGTGTATCGTGATGCATTATTATTCTGCTAGTTAAAAATGTATTATCATCCAGACAGTTACTTACAGTATTGCTCTGAGCTTGTGCGTGTGACAGTGATTCATGCACATACATGTCAGTCAGCATGGCATCGCACGTCAAGTTCGTAAAAGAGCTTTATTCAGTCCATATTACAATCTGATTTTGCCCGCCTCTCAATTTCTCAGATGGGTTAAACCAGCAATTAAAGATTTTACTTCAGAAGTTCAAGTAAATGCACTAACGTTAGAAATCCGCGCTCATTTAAGTGTGCATGGACGAAGAGAAAGCTGACACCTGCAGGATTTGATCTGACGGTACTTTTTATTTTACACTACAAAGTTAAATAAGCATATCTATTCCGTGAGAGCAACAGTACCGCATAATGAGTGTGGTCTCTATATCTACAGACGTTTTTAAATCTAAACTCAAAAAAGCAATGAAATTGTCAGACATCCAGATTAGTGCATGCGAGGGAAACAACTGGAAATACAGCGCTGGTTGTTCTCTCCATCCTCGACAACGACGGAATCCAACGGCGTGCATGGGCGAAGGTAAAATACGTGTATTAAATTGTATGAAATAATCCCAAAAAAAAGCACAAACACAGCTGAGGGTGACGCTAACAGACAGCAGACAAACGACTAGCAGTGAAAGCAGCGGCAATCCACCTGTCACTCAAGTGGCCACGCCCTTAATTATGCAGAACTTTAAGGCTTAATATAATTTAAACGGATGAGTTGTAAAAAAATTCACCCCCCTCACAGTCGTCATGAAGGGCAAAATTAGCGATATAGACCAAAACAACTATTTGGCACCAGGCTGTAAACATGTTTTTTTCTGCTGTGAAGTGAGGCATTTTAACATGGGGGAGATACAGATTTGACTCGCTTTTGCAGTCAGCCTCAAGCGGCAACTCGATGAATTGCAGTTTAATTCACTTCCGTGTTGGTTTCAAGAGAGAGACGGGGAGGTTGCCACTTGGTTTTTAGTCCCGCCGAGGCCAGACTAATCTCCATTTCTCAAACATTTCTCAGCTCCTCTTAGTTTGAGAGGCTGAAAATGTCAATATTGCAGCAATGAGCCTGTTGTATAACACGCACGCCTGCAAACAAACGCCAACACACACAAACTGTGATGACGCTCTCTTATCTGCTCGAGCTATTTTAAGCTTTTGTCGTTTCCCCCTGTGGCTCAGCGGCGAAACCCAAAGCCTTCGCACGGGAGACCCAGGTCTCGCAGCAGATAAAAATTTAGTCTCGCCGCGGCCAGACTTGCACCGAAACTTTTTGCTCGTTCAGTTCCAAGAAAATGCGACTGTTCCAGTGTATTTTGCAGTAAACAAGCCGGTACCATGGCCCGCTTCCCTGCACAAAAATGCCGTTTCCACGGCGACCCAGAAAAATTATTTAAGCAGTGTATTTTCTGGTATTCCGGCCACAGCCGATGGTGTTATGAGTGTAATAAAAATGCCCACAGCCCAGTGTTCATTTCTACACACAAACGCAGCCCGCCACAGTGCAGGGCACGCACAAATGAGATCGACTCATGTCATTGTGCATTAAATGTAGTGAATGTGCCCACAACCCAGTCCCCACAAACACTACACACTGCATGTGCCACGTTTTCTGTAAAACGAAACCAACACACATACAGTCAGCTAAAACCCACGGTGTTTAAGTCTCGCCGCGGCCAGACTCCACCAAAACTTCTCGCTCGTTCAGTTCCAAACAATGTGACTGTTCCAGTGTATTTCGCAGTAAACAAGCCGGTACCACAGCCCGCTTGCCTGCACACAAATGCCATTTTTACGGCGACCCAGATAAATCCCAAAAGAGTGTATTTTCTGGTATTCCGGCCACGGCCGATGGTGTTATGAGTGTTGTAAGAATGCCCACGTCTCAGTGCCCATTCCCACACACAGACACAGCCCGCCACAGTTCAGGGCTAGCACAAATAAAATCGACTCATGGCGATTGTGCAAAAATGTAGTGAATGTGCCCACGACACAGTGCCCACAAACACTACACGATGCGTGTCCCTCGTTTTCTGTAAAAACGGAACCGACACACATTCAGTCAGCACAAGCCGACGGTGTTCTCAGTGCAGTGAATGTGCCCGCCGTCCCGCACCCACATTCCTTCACAGACACGCTCAACCCCACGGGGTTTGTCCCGCTC
The DNA here is from genome assembly GCA_030578255.1 of Tiaroga cobitis. Taxonomy (NCBI): domain Eukaryota; kingdom Metazoa; phylum Chordata; class Actinopteri; order Cypriniformes; family Leuciscidae; genus Tiaroga; species Tiaroga cobitis. The sequence goes on from CM060606.1 coordinate 36,471,239, forward strand.
GCTCTCTCTCCACAACCTGTCATAGAGAATTTGAGCGCGACCAGGCTGCCCGCCGTGATCGGCGCGCCTCCCGCCTCGCACACTATAAACACAGTGTTTATGTCTTAGCACACCGAAGCTCTGCAGCCGCCGCTATGCCGCGGCCAGAGCCCGGATTTCATTCTACCCCTTGCTATTCACGCAGATGCGTGGGCAAAGCTTCCCGGGGTATCAGATTGGGTGTTGAACACTATAAAAAGAGGCTATTCGCTACAGTTCGCTCGACGTCCCTGCCGTTACACGGCGCGAGTCGAAACCACTGTAAACAGTGAAGTATCACATCTACTTCGAGCCGAAATAGCGAAACTGCTGAGTAAAGGGGCCATAGAACCTTTATCTCAGGCTCAGAGCGAAGGGGGGGCTATACAGCAGATATTTTCTGGTACCGAAAAAAGACGGGGGTCTCAGACCCATTCTAGATCTGCGACAGCTGAACAGAGTGCATATGAAGCACCAGTTCAGAATGCTGACAACCAGGAAAATACTCGCGCAAGTGCGCCAGGGAGACTGGTTTATGTCAATAGATCTGAAAGACGCCTATTTCCAAATACAAATAGCGTCACGTCACAGGCGATTCTTGAGATTCGCCTTCGAGGGCCAGGCATATCAATACACAGTCCTACCGTTCGGCCTATCCCTAGCACCCCGTACATTTACGAAGAGCATGGACGCGGCCCTCGCACCCCTGAGACTTCAGGGCATGCGAGTTTTTGAACTACTTGGACGATTGGCTGATTCTAGCTCGATCACATTCAGAGCTCACAGAACACAGAACCACATTACTCGAGCATCTCGAGAATCTGGGTCTCACAGGCAATTGGGCGAAGAGTTCGCTGTCTCCCAGCCAGAAAATCTCTTTTCTGGGAACAGTACTGGACTCGCTGTCTATGACAGCACGTCTGTCGCCAGAGTGAGAACTGGACATTCAGCCCGCCGCGAAATCCTTTCGCCGCGGCTCTATAGTCCCGCTCAAAGATTTCAGAAAATGCTGGGCCTCATGGCCTCGGCATCTTCAGTACTCCAGCTGGGCCTGCTTCGCATACACCCACTGCAGTTATGGCTGAAAGTGCGAGTTCCACCCCGGGCATGGACCTCTGGTCTGTTTCGCCTCAGGGTCGACATGAAATGCGTTTCAGCTCTGGAACCTTGGAAAATAGCTGACTGGTGTCAGTCAGGCGTGGGTCTGGGGACTCCCTCGAGTGTGACGGTGGTGTCCACGGACGCCTCCACCTCGGGATGGGGAGCGCTGCTCGAGGGCAGACCGTTCTTCGGCCAGTGGTCAGAACGGGAAAAGCTCCTACGCAAATGCTGGCAGTCGACAACGCGCTATGGCGTTTTTGTCCCCAGATAAAAGGCCACCACGTCTTAGTCCGGTTGGACAACATGTCAGTGGTGGCATACATAAATCACCAGGGTGGCGTCGGGTCCCGAAACCTTACAGGCTGACGGAACGCCTCCTGGTCTGGGCTCAGCACAACCTGTTTTCACTGAAAGCAGCGCATGTGCCTGGTCGCCTGAATCTGGGACCAGACCGTCTGTCCAGAAACAATGTCCCAGCAGGGGAATGGTCGCTGCACCTGCGGTGGGAGACATTCGGCAGAGCGCAGGTGGACCTGTTCGCGCCCCAAGAAAAAAACGCTCAATGTCCGAACTTTTTTCTCCAAGAGCAGGGATGCGCTGGCCCACGTATGGCCCCACTGCCCCCTCTATGCTTTTCCCCCCGTCTCGCTCCAGCCTCAAGTGCTGGAACGAATCAGGGAAAACGGATGCCCAGTGCTACTCATGGCTCCGCTCTGGACAAACCAGAATTGGTTCCCAGTCCTAATGCGGCGGACCAGCACTGCCCCGTGGCCGATACCGGTGAGGAGAGACCTCCTCTCTCAGGCAAAGGGCTCGATTTGGCATCCTCGCCCGGAATTATGGTCCCTACATGCATGGGCCATCAACGGGTACCCGCTAACCTCCCATAGGGAGTGTTAAATACAATCACGCAGGCTAGAGCCCCGTCTACTAGACGGCTCTATTCCTCAAAGTGGTCAGTGTTCTCTGCCTGGTGTCAAGCTCAGGGCTTTTCACCCGCAGACTGCAGGGTTACGGAAGTGCTCTCCTTCCTTCAGGGGCCGCTGGATAAGGGCAGAACCCCATCCACGCTCAAAGTATACGTGGCGGCCATAGCGGCGTTTGCAAAACCGACGTATGGCCAGTCACTGGGGAAAACGACCTGGTCTTGCGATTCCTCAGGGGAGCTCGGAGGCTGAATCCTCCCAGACCCCCCTCAGTCCCTGTGTGGGACCTTTCTACGGTTTTGGAAGCCATGAAAGATGCCCCATTCGAGCCAATCCATTTGTCAGACATGAAACATCTGTCTCTCAAAACGGTATTCCTTATGGCTCTCGCTTCAGTGAAGCGCGTAGGGGACTTGCAAGCGCTTTCGGTAAGCGCGTCATGCATGGAGTTTGGGCCTAATGACTCAAAAGTCATACTCAAACCAAGGCACAGGTACGTGCCCAAATCCCTCAACACACCGTTCAGGGCCCAGGTTATTTCCCTGTGCGCTCTCTCGGTTCATAACGAGGAGGAGGATCTGAGTCTCCTTTTGCCCTGTCAGGGCACTGAGAGCTTATGTGTCCCGCTCGTCTGCCTTCAGACAGACCGAGCAGCTCTTCGTTTTGTTTGGCGGACGATCCAAGGGACTGGCCGCATCAAAACAGAGCCTATCCAGATGGATAGTCGACGCCATAGCACTGGCTTACACTTCTTAGGGCCTGCAGTGTCCTTTGGGTGTCAGAGCGCACTCCACGAGAGGCGTGGCCTCGTCGTGGGCGTGGTATAGGGGGGTTACTTGCAAGATATCTGTACGGCCGCGGGCTGGGCCTCGCCGTCTACATTTATAAGGTTTTATAACCTAGAGGTTCCCGCCTTACAAGCCAAGCTTCTGTCGGTATAGAATTCAGTACTATCTGCCCCGCTGTGCCGGCCCAGATGCTGAGTTTTGCTTGTGCATCGCTCACTGGGCGATAACACGGCTCCATGGGTGTTGATTAACCTGTACTATTACCCAGTTCAGGCTGAACACGTTCACCCTGTCTGTGTGAAACACTATTAACATAACTAGCTCCTAGGGGTGTGCAAAAAAATCGATTCACATTTGAATCGCGATTCAATCTTTACCGATTCAGAATCGATTCATAGATTTCCAAAAATCGATTCATTTTTTTTTTTTTTTACGGTGTGCACCGGCGGCGTCGGCGTGGCAATCGGGTGAGTCGGGACTGTTCCCGGTGGTCTGGTAGTGTTTCGAGGCCGCGAGGGCCGGTCTGATAAATAGTTATACATTGGAAGTTCTTGCCGCCCGCTGGTCAAACTGTGCAGCCTCTCTGTTCAACCTGTAAATAAATGCATCGATCCGCAGATTATGTTTGAGTTCTTAATGGTCTGTAGATCTTTTGCCAAGCGTGTCAGAGGTTACGGGTTCTAAACCGCACTCGTATAGTTTTTTCTCTCTCTCATCAAAACCGAATATGTTCATCAGTGGTTACAGACAGTCTATATCAAGCAGGGAGACGTTTGAATGCATTTTATTTTGTGATCTCACCGGAACGAATAGAGAGTCTCAGCAACGGATATAGATGAAGAGCGCGTCCGAGTGAAGACTGCGCGAGCCACAGAGAACACTGTATCCATGACACTGATAGCAGCGGACACGAGCGCTCAGCTTGATCAACAGATCTCTTATTTAATAGCAAACTAAATGAATGCTCTGCTAGTTAACTGGAGATACCCGCAAATTACGCCTATGAACGACTTCACTGGATCTAAACAAATCAATCTAACCATAGATGTTACCAGTAGCGGTGGCTTTTTTAATCTATTTAAAATAATTTTGCAAGGGTTCTATGACATTTTATATTTTTAGGAATGTTAGGAAGTTCATTGTGCCCAGTCGAGTTCACATTTCAACAGTCAACCTGGTGAAGTACTCCTTAAACCACATTTAGCATAATTGTTTGTTTGATCTGACTACAGCACTTTAAAGCTAAATGTAAAAGCTTTTTATTTAAGCGTTATTTTAAACTTGAATTAAATGTATTTGAAAGCAGGGCAAAGCTTGGCACTTTGCACTTTTTAGTTGCAAAAGTTTTTATTTTTGTATAAGACATATAAAGTAATATCAAACTGCATTTAATTTGTTGTGTTTCTTTTCTTTTAAATTGTGTCTACTGCAATCAATCACATAGGAAAAAGTAAACTACGTTAATATCCTGCGAATCGTTTTTTTTAATCGAAAATCAATTTTGAATCGAATCTTCAACCTAAAAATCGGAATCGAATCGAATCGTGATATTTTCTGAATCGTGCACCCCTACTAGCTCCTATAGGATGCTATTTCATGGGGAATGATGCTTGCAGCCTCTCTTCTCCGACTCTCTGTGAGTCTATGGTGATTATGCACTACATGAGCCCCGGGCTACTGCCCTTGGGACTTTGGTGTCGGATCCCAGTACGCACAGCGTTTTGCATTGTGTTCCCCATAGCGTAAGATATTACGCAGTACGAGACTCTCGTAAGAGAACGTACTCGGTTACTAACGTAACCTCGGTTCTCTCTAGAGAGGGAACGAGTACTGCGTATCTTGCCGTGCATACAACAGCGCTGGTTCGCTTCGGCGATGAAAACCAGTGTACCAGCCTTATCGAGCTATATTTGTAGGGCGAGACCACGCCCTTTCTGGCGGGACGTGATGAAATGGGCGCGAAATGCCCCCATTGGATATGTGTCACGCACCGCCTCTCTCGATAGGCTGCTGCTGTTGCCGCAGGGCAGCCAATAGGCGCGCGAGCTGTCCTGCCTATGTCTGCATGCTGCTGCACAGCGTTTTACATTAATTCAAAATTAAGGATAATTTTTGGCTTCAATATCTCGTGGAAAAGAGGTTTTCCCCATAGCGTAAGATATTACGCAGTACTCGTTCCCTCTCTAGAGAGAACCGAGGTTACGTTAGTAACCGAGTACGTTTTTTCCACTGCCCAATGACGAGCATGTGAAGAATCAGTGGTTAAAATTAATCTTTACCACGATACAACAGCAGTATAATCCTAAACTTTTGCTGTGTTCCCTTTATTTTACTGACGACTGCTTCTCAAATCTCGGAGTTCAATGCAGGATTCGCAAACCGTTTGCTCTTGAAAGATGGTGTTCAAAATACTTAGTTTTGAGTTTTATATTGTGTTGGTCTCCTGCTAACTGGCTAACTCACATTATTACGGTCTTACTGAAATACTTCTGCTAATCAGTTGTGGGCCACTATTACCTAAAACTGTGTCTATTAATGCAGATTGTCTGTCGTTCTCACTAACTTACTTTGAGGAAAGATTAAGCATGGAGCAAGATTTGTTTTGCCAACGTTTATGTTTCATCAGTCATTCAGCTAACTTAGAGCTTAGCTAATGTATGCACAGTTAATACAGTTTCCAAATGTTCACCGCAATAAATTAGAAAAAAATACTCTGTAAATAAATAAGTACAAGTAAAATAATCAGTTTGTTGATGGACATGCACATGTTAATGCTGATGGTGAGGAATTACAGTTGCAACATCTAATAAAGTACCTCAAACTGAGTAGTGAATCACTGAGAAACGTCCTGCTCGAGTCGTCCTTGAGAAGGAGGTTCGGGTGAATAATTTAGTTCTTTCAATGTTTTATCATCGCACTCGCGGTCGGATTGATATGGTAAAATCGACGTCATTGTTCAATACTGTGTTTAGTTTACGGTGTAGGAAGCCTCTGGACAAGCAGAGCTGCGTTATGTAAATGGTCGTTTTTGTTTTTCGACATGCGCGCTATACACGGTAGACCAATCACAACAGACTGAGCTGTCTGGCCAATCAGAGCAGAGTAGCTCGAGAAAGGAGGGATTTAGAGAGATTGATTCATCTGACGAGTCGTTTGAGAATCATTGAAAATGTGGTGATGTGCAAAATGTATATTATGAGGAAATTAAACAGTTTTTTTTTTTACCTTTGATGCATGTAAACCTGTTGTAGGAGACTCCAAAACAACATTAGGAAACTTTAAAATAGCATAATAGGGGAACTTTAAAGCACCTTGTGGTTATTTTTTACATACTTTCTTAATTATGCATATTTTTGTTGATTCATTTATTGAAATATATATTTTTTGTTTATTAAATACTTTGGCTATCTATATATATAGTATGTGGTGTATATATAGTGTATACTAGCCATAAGTGACCAGGGGCGTTGCTAGGGTCTTGATACATTGGGGGCTTAGCCCAGTACTACCGACTCTCTAAATATTGAAATTAACATTAATAATGCAGAAGTGCAGTTTATTAATAGTAAATGTTAACTGATCTAATTAAGTTACGGATTTTTTATACACCGATTCAGAGGTCTGGTGAGTTCAGTGTTGGACAGGTCAGTTGTTTTAACTATTCATTAAGGTGAATGGTTAAAATGAGTCGTTGGTTTGCGTATCGGACGTGTCATAGTGGACGTCCAGCCTACAGCACGCTTGTGTGATTATCTCAGCAGTTTAGGACATCGCACACGATTTGCGTCAATACAGAAAACATTTAATCACTGGACTGGATAGTTTTTTTCGTTTAGTGAAATGTGGTTTATGTCAGCTGAATGGGCGGAACGCTTTTTAGAGAAGATAGGGCAACGTGTTTTTTTTTAGCACAATTCACACACCGCGGTAATTCAGGAGAAAAAAATCTCCAAATGCTCCACGTGAAACTGCGGTCTTCCGACCTTTTACTATCGTGTCAATTGATTTTGATTAATATGCGCGAGGGAGAGAGAGCAACACAGCGCTCGTGTTTGAAGACATGAGAGTGCGCGCGCGCGGCCGGTGCGTTCTTTCTCTCTCTCTCTCTCTCTCTCTGCTCGTTCGCGCCCTGTCAATAGCAGCAGTCATTATATTATACATCACTCACCGATCAAAAAAGGCTTTGCGGGACAAAAATTTGCTTTGGCAACCGCCAAAAAAATTCAATGCAGGAAAACGAATCGGTTACCTAACGTAACCTCGGTTCTCTCTAGATGAGGGAACGAGTATTGCGTAAGCTAGCTTACGCTACGGGAAAGATTAATCTTTTCTGAGAAATTGAAGCCAAAAATTATCCTATAATTTTGTATCCATTGTCAACGCAGTTCAGCTGCAGCAGACCATGAGCGGGCTAGCTAGCAGCTCATTGGTTCGCTCACAGAGAACTGCTTAAGCCTATGAGGAGATCCAGATGAACTCTCGGCCAATGAGACTCTGTCCTGCTCTCATTGCGTCAGAGCCCGCCGAAACGGGTGTGGTCGGAGAGTATATCTTGGCGTCCCAGGCTGTCAACTCTGGTTTTCATGAATGAAGCGAGAACGCTAGTAGCACAAGCACGGCCAGGAACGCAATACTCGTTCCCTCATCTAGAGAGAACCGAGGTTACGTTAGGTAACCGATTCGTTCTCTTACGAGAGGTTCTCTCGTATTGCGTAAGCTAGCTTACGCTACGGGAACACCTGGTCAACGCCGTGCGTGCTAAGCATCCACTACAAGTCCCAGGGGAGACCCCGGGGAGCCCTTATGAGTGGGAGTAAATATACGTACATGTGACAAAGGCAAGCACAGCGGGCCGGTGATTGTGTCGTACATAAGCACATGAAGAGAGGGACAGAGCGAAACCGGTCTGTGTGAATAGCTCCCTATAGTGCAGCTCAACCAGAAGAGCTGTAACATACTAGACTGCTAGTAGTTTAGCCTGCAAGGCAGGAACTTCCAGGTTGTAAAATCTGACAAAGGTGGAGGGGGAAGCCCATGCCTCTAGTGGAATGAGCCCTGATGCCCAGAGGACATGGCAGGTCTTTTGATGCGTATGCGGCTGCAATGGCATCAACTATCCATCTTGATAGAGTCTGTTTCGAGGCGGCCAACCCTTTGGTGCGCCCACCGAACGAAACGAAAAGCTGCTGCTGCTCCCGTCTGACCGGAGCAGTGCGAGTAGTGTATAATCTCAGGGCCCTGACCGGACACAGGAGATTAGCGTCAGATTCACTATCGGATGCAGGCAGAGCCGATAGGGAAATAACCTGCGCCCTGAACGGGGTACCAATCGCTTTTGGGACATAACCATGTCTAGGTTTGAGAACGACTAAGGAGTCATTGGGCCCAAACTCGAGACAGGAAGCGCTCGTGGACAGCGCGTGAAGGTCTCCCACACGTTTTACTGACGCGAGCGTGAGCAGAAAAGCGGCTTTGAGCGAAAGGTATTTGAGGTCCACGGTGTTTAACGGTTCGAATGGGGGGGCTTTCATAGCTTCGAGAACTATGGAAAGGTCCCAAATCGGCACCGAAGGGGGGCGTGGGGGGTTCATCCTTCTAGCTCCCCTGAGGAAGCGGATGACCAAGTCGTTTTTGCCCAGTGACTGGCCGCGCCGGGGTTCAACAAACGCTGCGACGGCTGCCACATTCACCTTGAGAGTGGACGGGGACCTGCCCTTGTCCAACATCTCCTGGAGAAAAACTAGCAAGGAAGGAACCTCGCCTGACCGTGGGTCCAAACTTCTGTCGGTGCACCATTTAGAGAACACAGACCATTTAGACGCATAGAGCCTTCTAGTAGAAGCCGCCCTAGCCTGCATGATCGTGTTTAACACTCCCTCTGGCAAAGCAACGGGTAGTCGTTGATCACCCACGCATGTAGCGCCCAGCGCTCTGGGATGCCAGATCGTGCCGCGAGCTTGGGAGAGGAGATCTGCTCTGACTGGGATGGGCCACGGGGCTGTCTGTGACAGCTGAGTGAGCTCCGGGAACCAAGTCTGACACTCCCAACGCGGGGCTATGAGGAGCACCAAGTGGCGTGTTTCCCTGATTCTCTGAAGCACCTGTGGTAGCAGAGAAACCGGAGGGAAAGCATAAAGCGGGCGGCTGGGCCAGGTCTGGGCTAGCGCGTCCACGCTCTTTGTGAAAAATATTGGGCAGTGGGTGTTCTCCTCTGAGGCGAAGAGGTCCACCTCTGCTCTGCCGAATATCCGCCACAGCTTTTGAACTGTAAGAGTGTGCAGGGACCATTCCCCGGGGGGAATGGGGTTCCTGGACAGACTGTCTGGACCGTCGTTCAGATGGCCCGGCACGTGCGTCGCTCTGAGCGAGAGCAGGTGACACTGAGACCAAACTAAGATGCGTTCTGTCAGCCGGAAGAGATTCCTGGATCTGACTCCGCCCTGACGGTTTAGATAGGAGACCACGGCTATATTGTCCGAACGGATCAGCACGTGGTGACCGTGAATGCGCGGGAGAAAACACGTGAGCGCGTTCTCAACCGCCAACATCTCCAAACAGTTTATGTGGAGGAGGCTCTCTTGAGCTGACCAGGGGCCGAAGGCCGGTGAGCCCTCGCAGACCGCACCCCAACCCGTGTTGGATGGGTCTGTTGAGATGACTTTTCGGCGAGAAAGGGTCCCCATGGAAACGCCCCGCTGAAACCATTCTGCCACAGTCCATGGCTGCAGAGCTGTGATACAGGTCTGCGTTACCTTTATCAGCTGGCGGCCCGTGGCCCACGCACGGTGAGACACACGGCTCTTCAACCAGAACTGAAGCGGGCGCATGCGCAGTAACCTCAGCTGGAGCACCGCGGAGGCTGAGGCCATGTAACCCAACGCCTTCTGAAAAGTTTTCAGAGGTGTGAGTCTGTTCATCTGAAAAGATGCGGCGAGACGCTGAACACGGCGCGCGCGCTGTGTTGACAGACGAGCCGTCATCGTGACCGAGTCTAGCTCTATACCCAAGAAGGAGATAGTCTGACTGGGATGTAGTGCGCTCTTTGTCCAGTTGACAGAGAGGCCCAAGGCTTTCAGATGGTCGAGGAGAACTGTACGATGAGACAGTAGCTCTCTCTGTGATTGTGCCAAAATCAGCCAGTCGTCCAAATAGTTCAGTATTCGCAGCCCCTGACTCCGGAGGGGGGCGAGCGCCGCATCCATGCACTTCGTGAACGTACGGGGTGCTAAGGATAGGCCAAACGGAAGGACGGTGTATTGATAAACCTGGCCTTCGAAGGCGAAGCGTAAGAATGTCCTGTGAAGGGGATTTATCTGAATCTGAAAGTAAGCATCTTTCAGATCTAGTGAAATGAACCAGTCCCCCTGGCGCACGTGCGCGAGGAGTTTTCTGATCGTGAGCATTTTGAACGGTCTCTTCATGAGAACTTTGTTCAGAAATCTGAGGTCTAAGATTGGTCTGAGGCCGCCGTCTTTCTTGGGAACAAGAAAATAACGGCCGTAAAACCCGACTCGCTCATAGACAGAGGAACTCTCTCTATAGCCCTTTTGCACAATAGTTTTGCTATCTCTGAACGGAGCAGCGTCACTGCTTCTGGGTTCACAGTAGTTTCTAGCCGCGCTCGAAAACGTGGAGGGCGACGGTAAAACTGTAAGCGATAGCCTAGCCTTATTGTGTTTAGCACCCACTGGGAAATTCCCGGAATAGCTTCCCACGCTTTGAAGCGTAACGCTAGGGGGTGAATGGCTACATGGTCCCCGTCGTTGCACATGGCGGGCTGCGTGAGCGCGCTCATATTGTTTATGACAGCGGGACTTACACTCAGAGAGGAGTTTATGGGCCGTGTAACAGAGTGAGCAGAAGGGGGACGCGCACACGGGCTCGTGGGCGCGCTCATGCACTCTGAAACTCGAGCGGGTTGGAACCGCTTTATGAGAGTGGACTCAGAACTGAAGTGCTTTTGTGTATGAGTGAACACAGTGTTGTGGGCACATTTTCTACACAAGAGGCTTTTATGCTCTTTTTGAGATTTCTCTGGGTCGCCGTCAAAACGGCGTTTTCGCTCATGCAAGCGGGAAGGGAGACCGGCTTGGTAATGGCGGTGTACACTGCTGTAGTAGCCGCGTGAGCGGGGACTAACAGAGGGCGAAACTTTGACGGCGGTCCGGCCGCGGCGGGAGAGCGCCGTCTTTTTCTCAGCTGTGCTAGGCAGACTTCGAGTGATCAGGTTTCAGCGCGATCCGAGGCCGAGGCCCCCGGGGAGGCGGCAGTCTGTGGCGGCTGTCAGAGCGAGAACGAGGGCGGCCGCCCTGGCGTCGCTGAGAAGTCTGACTGTGTTGAGCTGGGCGCTGGGGTGGGGCTCGTGCAGGAGGCTGGTCACGTGAGCGACCTGCAGAGGAGCTAGCGCGACGAGGCAGAAAGAGATTCATGGCCTGGGAGGCTTTCTGCACTTCGGAGAAACGGTCAACGATACCCGTGACAGCAGATCCGAAGAGGCCGGATGGAGAGAGCGGGGCGTTGAGAAAGGCGGCGCGCTCAGAATCTCCCATGTCGGCGAGTGTGAGCCAAAGATGTCTTTCAGACACACAAATGGCGGCCATGCATTTCCCCAGGGCTTGAGCAGCAGATTTTGTAGAGCGAAGGGCAATGTCCGTGGCGCTCCTTAAATTCGCGACTGAGGGGGGATTTTTTCCGCTCTCGTCCCATTCACGAAGTAAATCGCCCTGTAGAATCTGAAGGACGGACATGGAGTGGAGTGCAGAGGCTGCTTGACCGGCGGCTGAGTAAGCGCGGGCGTGAAAGCTCGAAGTCGCTCTGCAGGCTTTAGAGGGAAGCACAGGTGATGAACGCCATCTTGTGGAAGGCGGGCATAAATGTGCGGTGACCAGGTCCTCTACAGGGGGAATGGAGAGATACCCCTTTTCTGCGGCTCCGTCCACAACGCGAAGCGGGGCGGAAGAGTCAGAGCGAGTTCTGGCAGAGAGCGGGGCATTCCAGGACTTCGTGAGTTCCGCGTGCAGTTCAGGCAGGAAGGGCGCGGCCCGTTTAGTGATGGGCGTCGAGCGCTGGCGGAAGTAGCTGCCGTCCATACGGTTGATGGTCTGCTCGGGGGGAGGGGACCAATCGAGCCTGAGGCGTTCGACGGCCTGTGAGAGGAGGCTTACGCGGCGAAGTCAGAGGCGGCGCGGAAGCAACTTTAGTGGCCTGAAGTCGAGCCCGCAGGGTTGACAACGGCATCTCCTCGCAGAGATCGCAGCCGCCATCGGCGAGGGCGAGCTCGGCGTGCTCCAATCCGAGCCAGAGAGCGCAGATGACGTGGCGGTCTCCAGTCTCGAGGGGAGCGCGGCAAGAACTGCAGGAGGATTTACGAGACATCTTTAAAAAGACGCTCGGCTCTTTTAGAAACAATATAATATAGAAAGCTTTCGTAAAAAGGATACAAATCCGTCGGATGGCGCTAGCTCGCAGGACGGCTGAAGGTGGCGAAGACGGCCGGCTTCCTCAGTCTCCCAGATGCTCGCTAGAGTTGCCTTTTCGACCACGGCGGCTTCTCTCAGGATCAGCAGATGCGTGTAGCTCGCTGAAGAAATGAAAAATCAGAGTTGACAGCCTGGGACGCCAAGATATACTCTCCGACCACGCAATGAGAGCATGACAGACTCTCATTGGCCGAGAGTTCATCTGCATCTCCTCATAGGCTTAAGCAGTTCTCTGTGAGCGAACCAATGAGCTGCTAGCTAGCCCGCTCATGATCTGCTGCAGCTGAACTGCGTTGACAATGGATACAAAATTATAGGATAATTTTTGGCTTCAATTTCTCAGAAAAGATTAATCTTTCCCGTAGCGTAAGCTAGCTTACGCAATACGAGAGAACCTCTTATTATGAGAGAACCCTGTTATTATGTCGAAATAAGGAGATATTATATTGAAATAACGACTTAATCTCTCTAAATAACAAGATAAGTTTTCTTTTTTCTTCACCATGCGGCTTCCATAGAATACAGCCTGAATGTAATTGATTCCAGACATTATGTTTGGGGGTGCTATCGGGGTGCGTTGGTCTTTCTTGGGGGTGCTGAAGCACCTGCTAGCCCCTCCCTACAACACATTTTAATCGTCTTTAATACATGATTCCAAAGGATAGATTAAAAGACCAGGTCGTTTTTTTTTAAATAAATAGAAAATTATTAAAAAATAATAATAATTATCAATAAATTCGGGATTTTGAGATCCGGGGCTATAAAAAAAACATCCGGGGCTTCAGCCCCGGATGCCTATGTCTAACGACCAACGACGCGCCTGTGAGTGACTACAGAAAAAAAGAGACTGTAACCGGGCACATGCGAAAACAAGGATAATATCGGAAGGGCATTAAATGTAGTCATGCAATGCTGATGTTGTTAACATTTACAATTTGAGAACAAAGTATAATTTGCACGGTTTGACGTAAGCGATCGTTAGCTATAATCAGCGCGATTTACTGCAATGCTTTTTTTCCCCTTAGTTGGTCAGAACAAAAGTGGATGTTACTTACTTGTTCAGATGACATTTACCGGTGAAAAATCTTATGTTGGTCATACTTCCAAAAAGTAGAATCTGTGATTCCGAATGACAGTATCCACACCGGCGCGGTGACTGACAGCCGCACATTCTTCTCAAAGAAAAAGCACAACTGTTTTTAACATAAATGTTTCTTGGGCAGCAATTCAGCATATTAGCATGATTTCTGAAGGTCGGATCATGTGACACTGAAGACTGAAGTAATGATGCTGAAAATTCAGATGTGTCAGAACATGCATAAATTAAATTTTAAAATACATTTAAAAAAATCTTTTAAATTGCAATAATATTTCAGAAGATTGCGTTTTTACTATATTTTTTATCAAATAAATGCAGCCTTGCTGAGCATAAGAGACTTAATATTTTCCTAATATATTCATTTAATTCCAGTAAATGCTTCTCACAAAGAGATTATTTTATCATGACACTGAAATTCTGCCAGCTATCTTCAGAGGTTTTGACTAAACTTCCTTTCTCACATAAACTCCGCCTGTCATATGACTCTGTAAGACTATGAACAGGAAAAGGATCCTGGAGCAGTAACACCCTTCCTCTGTCAAAAAGTAGAAGTCGATCAGCAGTCATGAATCTCACTGACTGTCAGTACCGTTTTAAAATGATCATGATAGGTTACAATAATGTGGGAAAGTCATGTATGCTGAGGCGCTACACAGAGGGCCTGTATCCGGAGAGAATTTATTGTACTATTGGAGTGGACTTCTGCAATCACATCCTAGAAGTGGAGCCTGAGGTGAGAGTGAATCTACAGATTTTCGATACAGCCGGTCATGAATCGTTTTGGTAAGCAGTGAGAAATCACAGCAGTCATATTGAAGTGTTGTCAAGTGTTGTACATGAAAATTCTTCACCTTTTTCAGTTCACTCAAAAAATATTTAGGCCTAAACTTAAGATTTATGTATTTTGAATTACATGTTAAATTTCCATCCATTTGGTTTTCACAATGAACAGATTAATGCTGATTCTAAGCATTTTGAGTGAATGCATTTTGGAAATATTATTATTTAAAATAAAGTCAAATAGACGCAGATGATTAACAAATTATGGCATGAATTTTTTGAGTGCAAATACAAATACACAACAATTAAGTTTATTAATTTGTTTGTTAAAACGGTGTAATCCAAGTGGATTACACAATTCAAATAGGCCTACATAAATCTTACATTTAGTCCTAAATATTTGAAAAAAAAATGTTCATGCATACTTCTCAAAGGCACCTAACATTATGTAGTGTGTTTGACTTCATGGGCTCTCATGTTTTCAGGCCTGCTATCTGCTGTTCCATCCCTCAATCGGCCGGATGCCTGCTGGTGTTTGACCTGGGTAATCGGGAGTCTTTCAACTACATTAAGCATCGCCACAAGGTGGTGTACAATATTGTGCAGCCGTACACTGTGCTCTTCATGCTTGTGGGACACAAGTGCGACATACAAGAGCAGGAGGTGAATCAATACGAGGTGGAAGAGTTTGCAAGTGAATTGGGAGCGCCGTACATCAAAGCCTCTGCCAAAACAGGCCACAATGTGGCAGAAGCTTTTAAACTGTTGACCCGGGGCATTTATCAGGGTTATCTGAGTGGAGAGGTGCGCTTGCATGAGAGCTGGGGCAAGATCCATAAAAATAAAGCAGCAGAAAACAACAAATGAAGTCAACATGAAACTGCATGTTTTCCATTTTATGGCCATTGAAATGTAATCATGTATTTAAAAAAAAAAAAAAAGCAAGACATAAATCACAAACATTTAATTACATATTCCATTGCAAGCGCCAGAGACTGATTTCTGATTGTTCTTTAACTGATATCTACTGTATTTTAAATATTATTTTTTTATGTGTATGAAATAAACTTACATAGGCCTATACTTAATATAACAGGTTCATTTCATTCAAGTGCTTTGTGGTTATTTTGCATACTTGCTTACTTGTGCATTTTTTATTATTATTATTATTTAGATATGTTATTTATTCATGTTTGTTTGTTTATTAAATATTTGACTAATTTGATTTTGCTTTTATGATGAATGTAGTAGTACATAGCTTTTACCAAGTTTGAATACTTTTTTCACAGATTTCCCATCAAGATCACAGCAGAAAACACAAAACACTCAGCATGAGCATAGATATCCATAATAAAGGCTAGATGTCTTACGGAGTGTCTATCGTCATCACCTTGTCACAGGCTAGCTTTCTGGCGGGCTATGTGGTACTGATGTATGGTGAGAACACAAATACTCTTATCTTGCTGAAATCTTGATGGATTTTCAAACGGTTTGGTTTCTTACAAACGTTATTAACGTGGCTGGATAATTCTGGTTGATTATTTATTTATACACTTATTTTTCATAAGTGTGCAGTGTCATAACTACATCTCTGACGTTTATAACAAACCAACCCGTTTGAAAATCGGTCGAAAATTGAGCAAGTTATGGTTATTTAAAAAGTACATGCACCATTAACACAATCCTATGAGTGAGTGAGCTACCTGTGACAAGATGGCCGCCAGGTCTGACATCTAGCCTTTATTATGGAGATCTATGAGCATGAGCCTCAGTAAAGCTTGAACTTCCTTTTACGGATGATTTTTTTTTTCCTTTACGGATGTTTAGTATCATTGTAATAGAGAAAGATCGTCCCCTAGTGGCCATCAAGAAACGTTCATTCAAGCACGGATCTATATAGATCAGTGATTACAAGGTGTTTTAATGAAAGAAACACTACAAAAAATGCATAATTTATTTAATAATAAATTATTTCCAGCAGTATGAGGAGTCGTGAGTAAACTGTCATGTTTTATTGGCTATTTTAGTACTTTTAAGTGTATTATACGAACTAAATTACCCGCTTCACTGGATCACCACACTTGCTAACCTGGTATAAACTACTTTCATGCCAAGTTTCTTAAGTGCACTTAGACCTATTGGTGGCTTTTTGTGCTTCAGTACATACAAAAACGGATAGCAGTAACAGACTGAGCTACAATTAAAGCCTCATTGGAGTTATAAAGTAGTCCACTAAAGTAACCGAAAACAAGTGAAACACTATTTATAGCTCAAGCTAGCCCAAATCGTCTGTCTGTGTCCTAAGGGAGTCAGTTCCATTGTTGTTCACCTGTTTGGAAAGCCTCATAATAATGGGAACTAACCTGTAATGCACACTGGTGGTGAGGAATATGGTGGGCTTGATTTCATCATGACATTGGAAGTCTTCCAGCCATCTTCAGAGGTTATGACCTGGGTGGAAGCATTCTCATGGTTGGCCTATTGAGAAAGTCTTAGATGAAATGTTTTTGCTCGTTACATGTGCTTATGTGATGCATGCCACTAGCTGGCCTCAACAGGAAATGCTGGGCTTGTCCTGATATGATACTGCATGCTCATTCCCTCTGGTCTATGAGAAATTCCAAACTTTCTGCTGGTATTTATAAACTCCGCCCCTCACATAAACCCTGCCCACTAACAAGTATGAACAGGCAAAGATTAAAGAAACAGATCAAGTAGACACTCCCAACCCTAAAACTTTCACACAGATGCTGCTCTTTGCAGAAAAACACAAGGGAACCTAAGGAACTATGGGTTTATTTCTACCTATATTTAACATGAGAACTTCAAGTACTCTAAGGTAAGGGGTTCTCTGGTCAAATATCCAAGGATCTTGGTGGAGTGACAGTTTTTAGTGAACTCTAGCCTTTTCATTTATCACGTTGGTTTTAGCTCTTGGTAGTCATGGATCTTACATTGTGGCAGTACCAGTTTCGAATCATAATGCTAGGAGACTCCACGGTGGGCAAGTCATCCATGTTGAAGCGATACACAGAGGACCTGTTTCTGGAGTGCATCAACCAGACTGTCGGAGTAGACTTCTATGTACACTTCCTAGAGGTCGAACCTGGAGTGAGGGTCAAGTTGCAGTTCTGGGATACAGCTGGTCAGGAGAGGTTTAGGTAAGTCCAAACATTCAAGCTTTTGAAAGTTCTACCATGAATTTAATGAACTGCATTCTCCTAATCCTATACTTAAAGGCATACTCCACCCAAAAATGAAAATTCTCTCATCATTGACTCCGTCCCAGATTATTCTGTGGAACACAAATGGAGGTTTTTGGAAAATTGATCCATCTCTGAGTCTATATAATGCAAGTGGATAGTAAGGCAAAATTTGACGCTTCAAAAACCACACAAAACAAACACGATGGTAATCCATACAAGCCCAGGTGAGGAACGAATGTCTTCTGAAGAAAAACGATAGGTTTGAATGAGAAAAATACTGATATTTTAATCTTTGCCATCACTTCATATGGTTTATATTTTATATGCGTGTTCACTTGTGCGCCCTCTGTAATTCCACGTTTACGTCAAGCTAGTCTCAGCCTCAGACGTTACGCCCACGGACTGTTGGCTGAACATCTGATGCATATGGCACACTTTTCTGGAAACACTTCAGGAGTTTTGAAGTCGTGATCTGATTGGTTGAATTCTACAGGATGTTCAGGAGACGTGTGTCGCGTTCTTTAACGGTCCGCCTGGAAACAAATGCCGTGACGCCAAAACCCCTCGTGGAAGAAGAACGCCGTCAAACGCTTATCAGGATCAACTAAACGCTAGATTTTCAAAAGTATGTGAAGTTTGCGGCTCCATTGTTCCAGTAAACTTGCACAACGTTCTTGAATGAATCATTTATAGATGCACGGCGGTCTGTTATTGCAGGGATATCGACATTATATTTTCACGCCCCTAAACATGACGCGGAAAAAAACGAACTGTGATTGGTGTTACATGTCAGTGAAACGTCCTCTTGGGCGGTCCTTGGCCAAGAAAAGCTGCGATAGAGACCAGGGGCTGTATTCACAAAGAATTTTAAGGCTAAAAGTAGCTCCTAACTGGCGAATTTAGGAGCAACTCCTAAAAATAATGGGCGTGTCACTCCTAACTTTAGGACTCCTAAATTTTTTGACTAAGAGTAATTCACGAAGCATTTTAGCCCTAAAAGTAGCACCTAAGCCTGGCACAGCTTAAAAGAAGTCGAGAGGACTCCTAACTCACTAAGACCTATTCACAAACCACTTTTTGTGGCATTTCACGTTGCGATGTTTTGAAATGCGCATGCGGCGGCTAAGATCGCGAGGGAACAATTTTGCATTGTAGGCATAACTAGGGATGCAATAACGCCACCAACAACAACGAAAACTATGCTACTCACTGCATGTAAACTAATTGTAACGTTTCATTGTGAATCAAATTAAAATGTTCTTCTCTTTGCAAACGTAGGCAGAGGAATATAGTGACAGATTAATTCAATAATGTTGCAAAGAATTTGCATCAATCCATATGCTTCAATAGGCTACTAGGCTTTTGTTTTTCCTTAATCTTTATTCATTTTGGCTATTTATTCAGTTATTCATCATCTTCCGTCCTTCGCACTACTTGTGTAGCGCACGCATTCTCAGACCTGTCCCCTGTCACTCATCATCGTAGGGGAGGTGTTTGGAATCATTCCCGCGTTACAATCATCAGCCAATCAAGGTGGTCACTTCAGTCAAGCTCGTGCATGAGTAATGACGTCATCCATAGCAACGAACGAAGACTCACTCTTAGTTTAGGAGTTGTCATTTTTCTTTACTAAGAGTAGGTCTGAAAGGCGTTGTGAATAACTTTTAAGAGAAAAATCCTAGCTAAAATCTTTTAGTGCGATTTAGGAGTACTCCTAGTGGTAAGATAAAATGCTTTGTGAATACGGCCCCAGACCTTCTGCCGTCAGTCTAAAAGTCTGGCTACACGAGACTAACGTCAAGCAAACACATGTATGACAGCTAGCCATGGTAGTTAGAATTGTATAAAAGATTATTTTCTCACACAAACATTTCACTTCAGAAAACATTACTTCGTCAAAAGGTGCTGTATGGATTTCCGTCATGTTCATTTTGTGTGGTTTTTGAACTGTCAACTTGCATTATATTAGGAGTGTCCAATCCTGCTCCTGGAGGGCCTCTGTCCTGCAGAGTTTAGCTCCAACTTGCCTCAACACACCTGCCTGGAAGTGTGCCTAGCTGGCCCTAGCAAGACCTTGATTAGCTGGTTCAGGTGTGTTTTAATTGGGGGTTGAGCTAATTTTACAGGACAGTTGACCTCTGGGAGCAGGGTTGGGCATCCCTGAGACCTGAGACTATTTTGAGTATTTTTTTCAAAATAATCTTTGTGAAAAAAAAGTTTGTGTTCTATAGAAGAAAGTCATATACATCTGGAACTGCATGAAGGTGAGTAAGTGATAAGAGAGACTTTTAACTTTGGGGTGAAGTATCCCTTTTAAGGTGAACAATCCACAGTTGTCCAAATGGAGATAGAAGAAGGACTGTTTTCCCCTCAAAGTATCTTCTGTACGTTTAGTCAGATGTTCAGTCTCTAAAAACAGTTTAAAGAAGTTGCCTTGCTTCTGTAAAACAGAATTGTGAAACATATTACTCATCATGGCAGCAAATACTCTTGTGATACTTCCAGGAAGTATGTTGTCAGTCTACACTATAAATGGATTCACACTGTCTACAGTGTGGGCTTGGCCCACTTAACTGTCCCACCCAGGCAACAGTTTGGCCCACCTGAAAAGGCTTATAGCCCATCTAGCATATTTGAGCTGGAGTTGGGCCTGTTCACTGGTATGCATAAATGACTTTAAAGACATAGGTTACCCAAAAAGGAAATTACTCACCCTCATGTCATTCCAATGCCTCATGGGTGGCAAGCCTTGTGATGAGGGGGAGGAGGCACTTATTTAACAATACATATTGCTTTGAGGAATCATCAAGCCATTTTTTCACTGCAAAAATGATGTGGATGACCTGAAAAGGTGAGAGCCACCTCTGCATTGGCTTGTAAGGGGGTTTAAACCCCTGAAAGTCAACATGATTTGACAAATAAACTCATTTTATTGATCAAAGATTCTATATATACCAAGATGGTTCACTCATAATATTACTATCATCCAGGGGCCGTATTCACAAAGCATTTTATCTTACCACTAGGAGTACTCCTAAATCGCACTTAAAGATTTTAGCTAGGAGTTTTCTCTTAAAGGTTATTCACAACGCCTTTCAGACCTACTCTTAGTAAAGAAAAATGACAACTCCTAAACTAAGAGTGAGTCTTCGTTGCTATGGATGACGTCATTACTCATGCACGAGCTTGACTGAAGTGACCACCTTGATTGGCTGATGATTGTAACGCGGGAATGATTCCAAACACCTCCCCCTACGATGATGAGTGACAGGTGACAGGTCTGAGAATGCGTGCGCTACACAAGTAGTGCGAAGGACGGAAGATGATGAATAACTGAATTAATAGCCTAAATGAATAAAGAGTAAGGAAAAACAAATAGCCTAGCAGCCTAACGAAACATATGGATTGATGCAATATCTTTGCAACAATATTGAATTAATCTGTCACTATATTCCTCTGCCTACGTTTGCAAAGAGAAGAACATTTTAATTTGATTCACAATGAAACGTTACAATTAGTTTACATGCAGTGAGTAGCCTAGTTTTGGTTGTTGTTGATGGCGTTGTTGCATCCCTAGTTATGCCTACAATGCAAAATTGTTCCCTCGCGATTGGAAGCTCTTAGCCGCCGCATTCGCATTTCAAAACATCGCAACGCGAAATGCCACAAAAAGTGGTTTGTGAATAGGTCTTGGTGAGTTATGAGTCCTCTCGACTTCTTTTAAGCTGTCCCAGGCTAAGGTGCTACTTTTAGGGCTAAAATGCTTCGTGAATTACTCTTAGTCAAAAAAATTAGGAGTCCTAAAGTTAGGAGTGACACGCCCATTATTTTTAGGAGTTGCTCCTAAATTCGCCAGTTAGGAGCTACTTTTAGCCTTAAAATTCTTTGTGAATACGGCCCCAGTTTACCAATTGAAGCTCCAGTTCTGAGATGTCTCTCATCCGAAGATGAGCACTTTTCCATGCACATTGGAGGGACCAATGCTATTTGAGGATAAGAAACAACGTTTATGGGGTAGTTCATGTCAGATGTTATTGCTGATTTTGATGTCATTTAAATGTTAACTTGGCACGCAGTTTTTGAGATTTTAGTATTTCCCCATTCAACTAGATAGGAGTTGGTCTTGCATGCCTAAAATAGCTGCCTGGAGGCATTTCAAAAATGGCTATAGAGTGAACTGAGTTTCCTTGAAAAGGCCTTTGGAATGATACAGAATATCCAATGAGAAAAAAATGTTGGATTTTATCTAATGGGAATTGATTGGCTGGTAAAAAGAGGCCGGAATGGAGCCATAATTAATGTAATGTATAAATACATGATTGATTTTCATTGTACAAAGGTCTGGAAAAAATAATCCTTCAACTATGGTACATTTACAGGTCTGTGACTCGCTCCTACTACCGGAACTCAGTCGGAGGTCTTCTGGTATTCGATCTGACCAACCGCAAATCTTTTGAAAATGTGCAGCAGTGGCACGCGGAGGTGTCAGAACGTGTGCATCCCTACACAGTGCTCTTCGTGTTGGTGGGACACAAGAGTGACCGGGACAAGGCCGGAGAGCGAGCTGTGAACCGAACCGAGGCAGAAAAACTTGCAAGCCAATTGGGAGCACCGTACATCGAGGCCTCGGCCAAAACGGGTCACAACATGAAAGAGGCCTTCGATCTCTTGACCCGAAGGGTTTACCAGGGCTTGAAAAGTGGAGAGATCCAGTTGCGTGAGGGGTGGGATGGAGTCAAGAGCTCAGCTCCTACAGCCCAAATGTCCCAGAAGATACAAAACCACGAAGATGCTGAGAAAAACAAGAGCTGTGCTTGTTAACTTAAAATATATCGCAACCTTTGAGTACAGTTCTTCAAATAGGAAGGATCAGTCTGACATTGCCAAATACACCTACACGTAATCTCTAGGACTTTAAGATGTAAGATTGAAGGTATTAAATTTGATCAGACAGATCTTTCCTCATGGCATGGATAATATATGCTTTTCTGCAAGATTTCAGCATTTGTAAACCACACTGAAACACTTAACATCATTTATATTCATGTGCACATTTGATTTCCAAATGTTTGTTCATATTTCTAGGCTTAACTTTGGATAAACGTTTTTTAGTGTACCTCAATCAGTTGAAGAAAAATCGTTTTTATTTCCACATTACTTTAGCACATGACCACATAATTCCATAAACATGGATTTGTTTTAGTTGATACAGAAAGGGCTGCCTAAATTACATGACATTCCGAAGGTTTTTAAGAGCTAATCCTGTAGATTTGTAAATGATTCACTAATATTTGACTTTCATAGATAAAGGGAGATTTTAGATATACAGTTGACACACAGTCTAGACACATTGCTGAAACAGTTTGTCTTGGTTATTACTTCTGATATGTCAGTCCAACACAATGCGAGTGAGTTCAGTGTGAATGAATCACAATTAAGTTTTTTTATTCATGAAAAACAGGAGACTGTAAAACACTGTGATACACGGCCAAAAAAAAAAAAAACAATTTAGTTTATACTCAGTTTAACTCAACTTTTTTTTTTTCATCTGCCCACAGCAGGTGGGGTTTATGCACCATTTCCCACACGTCACATATATAACCCCCTCTAACAATTAACATCTGCATTATGTCACTAGTTCCAATGCAATTAATTACATGGGGAAGTGGTATTTATTTCTCTGGTAAAAATGACGGTTTACCTTTAGAAAGTCACACACTGAGGATTTCTCTATAGTACTTAATATTACTTGAGTGACGAGTTCTATAACACCGAACATTATAAACAAACCAGACACATGGTGATTGTAATTGTGCATAGCTACTAATGCCAGCTGAGCAGAGGTTGTGCGACTGCATGATGGGTCAACTAAACATGTAATATGAATAAAAATGTGGTTTGTGGGTGAAACAATAAAAAAAAAGATGTTTTTTATTTTACAGAGATCTGCGAGATTCTATCATTTAATAAAACCCCAGTATAGCACCAAGGTGCTCAAACAAAATGCTCACATGGTGATTTAACACAAAGTGAACTGTACAGACAAATGACATCAATTCCTGCACACCTTTTGAATGAGAAATGTCAAAAGAGGTGTACTGCAAATAGTACAACGCATTCTTCCTCTTTGATTAACATAACATGTATAGGTTCAAACCCTATCCACTTCCAAAACTTCCAGGGGAAAAAAATGTTTGTTGGTACTTCCGATCTTGCTACTTTTTGGTTGTTTTGCGGATCAATGCCATTCTCTGAAAGAACAGAAATAGATATTTAGGTATGCAAGTCATTTGTTTTTCAAAATCATCTTGAGGGAACAGTTTAAGTGCATGAGAGTGATGGCTGACCTGTTTGTGGGCTTCTGTGGTGCATGCTTTCTTATACGGTCGGATCTCATCTGAGCCAAAACCAGGAATCCACATGTTCCACTGTCGTTCTGTAATTCAAAACAGGATTATGGACTATATTAATGCAATTCCTTAGATAGTCATTCAAACAATCTGCAATTGGCCTTGATTTAACAACTTATAGGATACATAATGTATGCTGCACCTTTATTTTCTATAAAATCACTATTATAGTAAGAAAATTCATGAAAAACATTAAGTTTATTGTAAACGGATGCATTCAAATAAATAAAAGAAATTTATTTATTTAAATTAATTTTAAAGAAGGCACTTAAACCACTGGGAACTGCATATTCAAGACCCTCACCAAGGTGTAGCTGGACATCTTTCACTTCAAGAGTATTTGACTTCCTGTGTCGTGCAAGTTGGCATGCAGCAGTCACCACGCTCTCAATGAAATCATCAGCAATCTGCAAGAGCATCTGAAGGGAATGGGAAAAGACTCAGGTCAACAGACAGCAGTGTGGTGACAGTCAGCAAAGCACCAACACACACACACACACACACACAAATATATAAATATATATATATATTTACAGATAAGAATATATTTATACATACATACTACCATTCAGAAGTTAAGGGGTTGGTAATATTTATTTCTCTTATGCTCACCAAGGCTCTAACGTTATTTATTGGATCAAAAATACTGTAAAAAAACAGCAAAAGTGTTAAATATTATTACAATTTGAAATAACAGTTGTCTATTTTAATATATCTTAAAATGTCATTTATTTCTGTGAAGCAAAGCAGAATTTTCAGCAGCATTACTCCAGTCTTCAGTGTCACATGATCCTTTTTAGAAATCATTATAATATGCCGATTTGCTATTCAAGAAACATTTCGTATTATTATCAATGTTGAAAACAGTTGTGCTGCTTAATATTTTTGTGGACATCATAATACATTTATTTTTTTTGACGAATACAAAGTTCAAAAGAACAGCATTTATTTTGTAACATTTGTAAATGTCTTTACTGTTATTTTTTGTTCAATTTAATGCATCCTTGCTAAATAAAATAATTCTAAGCACTGAGCTGAAAAGAAGCAAAATGGACAGTAGGGACCAGAACTGACTAGTTTATACAGACCTTTTATGATGTTTATGACTTTTTAGTGGATATAAAGGGGGCATTTCTCATCTCAAACTGCAACAATTACCTATTATAAAACGTTTCCTCATGACTGAGTAGTTCAGGCAAACCAATGACTTGTCAATTATGAAAATATCACTAATAATACGTCATATTAAGTACCTCCTCCACATCCTCATCGAGCTGCTCATTAGGGTCAATTTCACGCACAAGGTCCTGCAGCTTCTTCTTGCTGAGCACCTGTAGGGAAGATATTAGATCCTAAATGTTATGAGGAATACAAATGGAGTAAGAATCTAATACATTTGAACTGCTATAGTGTCTCACCTGAGTGCCTTCAGGACTTAGTCTTCCTGCAGGTCCAGGGGCGCCTGGAACTTTGCCGGGGACGACGGTGCTGTTGGCCATGTTGGTGGAGAGGGGAGGTGTTGAAGAGGCTTCTGCTTTCACAACAGCGTAGAAGTTAGAGCGACTAGTCTGTGGAGGGTACTGGGTCATACTATGATAGTCAATAGATATCTATCATGAGCCTCGTCAAAGCCAGCGTGAGGTCTATTCAGCTGAAAAAAAAAAAGGTATTAAGAGAGATTATACTGAGTTGAGTCAATGCATCCCATATATAAACGATCTTAAATGTTATTTTAGGTCCACTAACAAAACCAAGAACTTTTAGAGCCACTCGGTGCACAGTGCTCACTAGGAAAAACATCACAGAACTGTCATTCGCTCTGCAGGCTAACGAATTTAGCTTTTTAGCTTTGCTGATGTCTTCTGAGATGATTAACTTAAACTATTTGGACAAGCGGGGTTGTAATGGTGCCATTAATAGATTTAGCAATACAAATTAACAAATAAATCTTGTTTTTTGTCCGAATGTCTTCGTGGTTGCTGTTATTCATCACCGAACACCGATCATCTTCAGCTCAACATATTAGCAGCTAGCGAGTAAACATTGGTGCCAATCCACGTCTCGTGATGCTTTCCTTTGGTTTCATGTAATCCTGTTAGATGGTAAATTAGTGTGATACCTGATTCAAATAATTTTGTATTATCTTCCCATCTTCGACATTTATAAAATGGAATTATTCAGAAGCCCATGTATTTTGATGATGTTCCTTCTACAAGCGCCTCTTCTGGCGAACGGAGCTCAGTCGAAATATCGCGAGATCAACTGAGGGAATGGAGTTTTACAAAATAAAAGCAGTTAGAAAATAAAAAGCCCTTCCTCTGAGGACAAATAGACGTTTCTTCCAAAGTACATGTTTGTAATAGTAATATATATATATATATATATATATATATATATATATATATATATATATATATTTAATTTGCATTTACAGTACTGCGTTTGTTTTTTTGGATCTGTAAATTACCCAAAATTTTCCAGATGTGGGATTACCGTTTAAGGTAGATTAATGTATTAACTGGTTTTCTCTCTGTAAACATTGACACAATGTTTAATTATTATGAATATACTTTTAAAGCTGTGTACTATTCTTCTGGTGTATATTTCTTCTGGTCTTGCCCCATATGATTTCACTGTAAGTAAATCACTGTACACAGGCCACTTAAAAATGACACATAAGCCTTTTTTATTCATTTATTCAAGTTCATCATTTCATGTCATAAATATGTTTTTTTATGATTATGTGGATATTCCCCCTTTAAGAGAGTGATGGAAATTTGATTTCAGAGATCTCCGAGTCTGGTGAACTACTGCCACTTCGGTCACTGTATGCGTCTCTGAGAGATAGAGAGAAAAGAAAAAACAAGATAATGAGACAATCTATATTCTAGTTGTCTCCACTTTAAATAGTTAAGCTGATATGAGAGAATTTACTAGGCAACAAACCGTGGTGAGAGCCGGCAACCTTTCTGTAGGTAGTTCTGTAGTTTCCCAGATGCTGCCAGTAAAAGGCCAAAATAAGGAGGCGAGGGTTTAATGGGGCGAGAAGTGAATTCTGGGTGGTACTGCACTCCGACAAAATAGGTTTGATCTGCTGTGACAGAAGAAACGAGCTGAAGCAAATACTGTCTGACCACTTCTCCATACATAGGTTCAGATACTGGACATGCACTGACCTTCAAGTTCAATGATCTCCATCCGCTCCCCCTCCAGGTCCTGACCCACAAATCGAAAGCCTCTATCCTCAAAGTGGTGCTTCAGTTCTGGATTCACCTGGAAAAATGCAAAAGGAACTGATTGAGCTAATGGGATTAATGATGAATAATTTTTGCAATTATTACTATTGTGAACCTCAAAGCGATGCCGATGCCTTTCGTCCACATATTCAGCATCTCCGTACAGCTTTCCTACAACAAAATTCGTAAACATGCATATTTAAAACCTTTCAAAACAGTATCAGTTTCTATTTTTGTGATATGTGACCTACACATTTTACAAAGGCACAAAAAAAAATCACAACTTACGGAGAACGCTGGAGGTGTTTTTGAATAAGGTACGCCTTTTCCCTAACCGCATGGTTCCTCCCATTTGCCCAGGATTGTGCTCAGGCATTTCAATCACCTGGGTTAAAAAAAAAAAGATCTCAACACACCACGCAAAAAGAGGAATCATTATGCAGAAATTCTCATTTGTTTTACCAAAACAACACCTACCACTGGATGTTTTGTTTCAGGATCAAATTCTGTAGAATTGGCATCTGTTAAGAAAAAAAAAAGTTAAAATAAAAATGTAAACACATTAATTTAAAAGCATATGCGATGTTTGCTTTAATAGACATATCAGAAAAACTAGTATGGGGGTTGTTACCTTCCCAGCCGAGTACATTACGAGCAAATTCACACACTGCCAGCTGCATGCCCAAACAAACACCTGCAGAACAGGGTTGATTTTAAATTGAACCACAGGATTGCTGTGATTATATCATATTTTGTCACTAGCACTGAAAAGCTAGCTTTCTGAACATAATTTGTTACCTAAAAAGGGCTTTTTTTGTTTCCTTGCCCAGTTAATGGCTTGGATTTTTCCCTCGGTGCCTCGCACACCAAAGCCTCCAGGAACAAGAACCCCACTAACAGCACAATGAAATATACATTCAATAAATAAATATTCAAACTAACAATCTTAACAAAGTCTGATTATTACATACAAGTGTATTCTCACAGATTACACCAACATTTAAAATCAAAGTGCCATAATGTGACATATTTTATATTTAATAACAATACAAGTAGTAAAAGCTGGACCTGATTTTATTGATAAAGTATTGATTGAATTGTAAGAGTTTGCTTAAAACAAAGCCTAAACAGCTTTTGGATAATTGGTTAACATTGTCCAAGAGCCCATATAGTTGAAATGACATCAGCGGAATGGAACATACAAGTTTGAGGTAGGTACGATTTTTTTTATAAAGAAATTAATACTTTTATTCAGCAATGATGTATTAAATCAATAAAATGTGACAGTAAGGACACATATAATGTTACAAAAGATTTATATATTTTTTTTTAAATGCTGTTCTTTTGAACTTTCTATTTATCAAAGATCCTGGGAAAAAATGTATCCGTGTTTCCACAAAAATAATAAGCAGCACAACTGTTGTCAACATTGATAAGAAATGTTTCTTGAGCAGCAAATCAGCCTATTAGAATGATTTCTGAAGGATCATGTGACACTGAAGACTGGAGTAATAGCTTTGCCATCACATGAATAAATTACATTTTAAAATACATATGTTTTTATTTTAAATTGTAGTAATATGTCAAAATTCTGTAATATGAATTTTTACGGCCAGACAAGTAATTTGTTGAGGTCAATTTGTAGAGAAAGACTACACGCCTGTGCACATATTCAAATGCGCATATACAAGAAATACGCATGTCCACGCCGTCAGCGTTTTCACAGATTTGGGTTTTGAAGTTTACGCGGAGATGATAAAAGTTTTTCAAAAATCTTCAACGCATGCACCTATTTCAAGGTTTGCGTTCTCGAGCCACCAGGCACTGTTGTTGTGCGAATGAGCGGGCAGAAGGGTTTTCCGTTAGAACGGTGTCGTGTAAGCGGCCCCTAAGTTAATAACTAATGATCTTTGCAACGGAAGTGAATCAATCAAAACTAACTTTAGCTGGACAATAGCATTATTCTAGAACTGCTGTTAAGCCAAAACAATCTGTGTTACTTTAATTTCCTATTATCACTGTAAAGCTGCATTGAAACAATCTATATTGTTAAAAGCGCAAATGAAGGTGACTTGACTACTGTATTTTTGATCAAATAAAAGCACCTTGGAGAGCATAAGAGACTTCAAAAACATTTAAAAACAGACCTCAGACTTTGGAACAGTGTTGTTAGTTGTTAGTCATTTTCTAGCGATTTGTCAAGTGTATTTTGACGACACACTCACTCAGCACTGCAGAGCTTCTGCCAGGCCTCATGGTATTTAACCGGCTCCTCCTGCAACGCTGCCGGCTCCAGGTCTGCTGAATCTATGTACTGAAATAAGGTACCATTTTCAAGTATTAAACTTACACAATTAAACAAATATATGCAAGATGTTTAATGTAAGCAAAGTTAATCTTTTTCTGCAAATTATGAACATGAATGAACTAAAATTCATAAGGACACACTCAAATGGAACAAAACTATCCCATCCATCATAACAGTACAGGATATTGCTACTAGTTGCTGTCATTTCTCACCTTGACCTCTAGCTTATAGTTGATGGCGAGGGCAGAGTGCTCCAGTGCTTTAATAACAGAGGCATACGAATCTGACAGTTTGGTGTACTTGCCAACTAAAGCAATGGAGGTTTGCTCCAGGAGTCGGTCAGACCTAGGGAGCAAAAACACAGCTGGCTCAAAACAGCTGCAACAACCTTGGAATTGTCAGAAGATTGCAGTTATTTGGGACTGTTAATAGGCGGATGCAAACAGTACAAACCTGTCTGACATCTCCTTCCACTTTGTGAGCATTTTTCGAGGTCTAATCACAATGGGAAAGTCCAGCCTGTGGCAGAGGTAGTCAACGATGCCCTGATCCTCCAGGAGTAAAGGTACTCTGTAGATGGAGGACACATCATGTACACAGATCACCTGTTCAGGTTCCACATGGCAAAACATGGAGATTTTCTCTTTGACAGCAGTGTCCAATGGAGTTGAGCAACGACAAACAATCTGCAACAAAAAACTTATTTCTCAGAAATAGTGACTTGACATGGATTACAACATATAAAGAGTAAAGACTGACCAGATCAGGTGACAGGCCAAGTCCACGAAGCTCTCGGACACTGTTCTGTGTGGGTTTGGTCTTCTGTTCTCCTGTTGAATTAGGCTGTAAATACATCCAAATACCACAGTAGTTGCTTTTTCCCCCAAACTCAAATAAACTACTTTTTAACCACAAAGGTTTCAAAATAAAAAGTAAGCTTGTTTCCTACCTGAGGAACCAGACTGACATGGATGTTACAAAAGTTCTCCCGTTTCACTTTAAACTGAAACTGTCTAAAAGCTTCAATAAAAGGCATACTCTCAATATCTCCAACTGTACCTCCAAGCTGTGGAAAAAAGTAAATACATTTATGCTGAAAATGTATATTATAGTCAAATTGTATTTATTCATTTTAACAGGGGTGGATTTTTTTTCATAAAGCTTGTAGATATGTAACATTCCAGCTAACCTACCTAACTAAGTAGTAGTACAATACAGGGAACCTACAAATGTACTTTTTTGTATTGAACAATCTGAATGTATTCAGATTTTTCTTTTACATTTAATAACCGTGGCACTGTCCTTAGTAGCGACAATTTTAACAGTTTCCTCTCAATGTACAGCATCAAACAGATGGCTCTACCTCAATAACACAGACTTCTGGTTCAATACCGTCATCATCCACCGAGACCTTAGCCTGCTTCATGACCCATTCCTGTATAGCATCGGTAATGTGTGGTACCACTGTAAAAAAAAATTCACATTCACCTTAGAGACACCATAATATTATGCCATTATGTTATCTCCAAAGAAGCAGGTCTAGTGAGCAATGTTTTTTTTTTTACTTTTGTAATACAATCAAAGGAGGATATGCAAACTAAGGCTCAAATACATCACAGTATAGAGGTACAATAAACATCACAGTACATCTGTTATGATGCAAATTATTGTAATAATGCAATTTTAGTGCATTATTGTGAGAAAAGCAATTGTTGTATATTGATATATACACCACCGTTCCAAAGTTCGGGGTCAGAATTTTTTTCTCAAAAAGAAATGAATGCTTTTATTTCTCAAGGATGCAATAAATTGATTCAAATTTGATTGACAGTAAAGACATATATAATGTTACAAAAGAATCCTGAAAAAAATGTATAAAAGTTTCCACAAAAATATTTTCAATGCTGTTAATAAGAAATGTTTCTTAAGCACCAAATCAGCATATTAACATGATTTCTGAAGGATCATGTGACACTGAAGACTGGAGTAATGATCCTGAAAATTCAGCTTTGACATCACAGGAATATTTTAAAATATATACAAATAGAAAATGTTAATCTATTGTAATAACATTTCACAATATTACAGTTTTACTGTATATTTGATCCAATATATGCAGCCTTGGTAAGCATAAAGAGACATCTTTTCAAAAACATTTAAAAACATCTTACCAATGCTAAACTCCTGAATGGAATTCAAATAATATTGAAGAATATTTTTACATCTCAAACAAAGATAAGAAATACTGTAATCCTGTTTCCTCATGCCATATTTTATATTTATGTTCCAAACATCCTCATGACTGTGTTGTGTAACTCACCTTGTACAGTTTTGCCCAAGTAATCCCCTCTCCTCTCCTTGGTTATAACAGACTGATAGATCTTCCCCGTCGTCAGATTGTTATCCTTGGTTAGGCGGATGTCCAGAAAACGTTCGTAATTCCCTAAATCCAAGTCAACCTCACCACCATCATCTAGCACAAACACCTCACCTGGTAAACAGTGTCAGAGAGATTGACTGTGGCATGTGGACACTGATATAAACAAAAGACAGCTGTCAAAGCCATCAGTAATTTATGCTCTATATGTGCTGTAGGCTAAAATATGACTAACTTATGTTCCAAAGCAAACATATCACGTAGCAGTTAATATTTCTGTACCGTCAACAAAAAGTAGTAGTCTGCACTTACCATGTTCATAGGGAGAGAAAGTGCCTGCATCGATGTTGATGTAGGGGTCGATTTTGATAGCAGTGACATGCAGGCCACATGATTTGAGTATAGTGCC
Source organism: Tiaroga cobitis (assembly GCA_030578255.1). Classification (NCBI taxonomy): domain Eukaryota; kingdom Metazoa; phylum Chordata; class Actinopteri; order Cypriniformes; family Leuciscidae; genus Tiaroga; species Tiaroga cobitis. The sequence continues at coordinate 36,503,376 of CM060606.1, forward strand.
CACACTGCTGGCTATGATCCCTTTACCAATGCCAGATATCACACCACCGGTCACCAGTATGTACTTCATTACTCAATGGCGTCTGTCAGTGGAAGAAAGACATTGATGTTTATTTCAAAAATGATGCAATACAATCTAACAATCAGCCACAAACAGAATAACAAATGTAAGTGCATCACTAACAATTTTTTTACTGGAACTATAGTTAACCAAAAACACATAAATGCAATTCATAAAAATGCCTTGAATACACATCTTCTATGATGAACAAGTCAATTTATGAACTAAATTCTATTTTAATATTTTTGTGGGACTTAACAACTAGATGTTAGATGTTTAGTCCCACAAAAATATTAAAATAGAATTTAGTTCATAAATTGACTTGTTCATCATAGAAGATGTTTATCATCATATAATTAATGATTTAATTCCTTGTGTCAGTGTCACATACATACATCGACAGAGACACAAGGAATTAAATAATTAATTATATGGACAGACCGAAGAAAAAATATATATTTATACATATACAACATTTAAATATTAACATAAATATATTTACATTTATAATGACCACGCCAAATTCTGCAACATCCACGCACTTAATAATGTTCAGAGGACAAAATGTAAACCACGCTGACCTTGTAAACAAAAGCAAAATACGCCAAAGCCCCATTCACTAATGAGTCTATAGCATACGTGCTAGTATAGCATAATATAGCCTTTTTCGGAGAATAGTTTAATAGCCTCAGAATTGAAACCTATTACTAGGACCCTAATACATTACATAACATTGCAGTGAACTTCCATGTTGGTACAACTGACTCTCGAGGTGCACTGCAATGAAAGCAGAAGTTGACAATAAAATGGACGTTTAGTAACGTTACCTGAAATCCTCCCGTTCAAATAAAAAACCGTAGATTAAAAACGTCAACCGATTCAATAAAAACGAGCCATCTTCACGACACGGTGTCAGCGAAATGCGCGGTAAAGCGCCAAAACAACACGTGGTGCGAGAGATCAGATACTCAGTTTTTAACTCTAGCTTTGCCAGCCACTCTCGCACCATGGCAAGAATGAGGGTTATAACGTAGAATTAACGCGTTATTATGATAGATAATAATGTATTGTGATATTTGATCGCATAATTTCTGTATCAATTACATCGATCGAGTCTATTTATTTTTTAAAATGTGTTTACATAAACTTGCTTAATTTACTATTAAATTCCCTGAATGAAACTTGTCTAAATGCAGGTGTGGGCTCACATTCCACCTCTACTGGTTTGTACTTCTACGTTTCAGAATTTTAAGAATTCCGTAAGGAATTTAAATATATATATATCAATATCTTGAAAATAAAAAAGAAAGGAATTTCCTTTAAACGTAATAAATTAATTATAATTTTTAAATAAGAGGAAGGGTCTAATTTCAAAATCACCCAAAAAACAATTATTTTTGTTTGTTTGTACAGAAGTTTAAGAATAAATTCTGTTTTTTAACAAAATGTGAAAAGTAAACCAAAAATACGCTGCAATAGCCTAAACACAGGCCCCCCACCAAAAAATGTTTCTTTAAACTAATATATATGGTTACGGTGTCTGACGCCACGAGTAGGAGGAGTCGCGGGGAATCATTTTGTAAACTAAATATTTTGGCGGTTTACGTTACGCCTTTAATATGTTTTATTTTTATTTTTATATCTCGTTCTTTCCGATACATTCAGTAATATATAGGCTATATGTATACAAAATATAATGTAGGCTATGTCAATATTAAATAAGATAGGTAGGCTATATTGGTTATACTATAGTTTTTCAGACGAAATCTGCTGTTTTATTCATTTTATAAATATTTTACAAATATTTTTATATATTTTAAAATATAAAAATCCATGGTATTTGGGAAACATAAAAAACTAAACTTTAGATGTTATCATTATTAAGTTACCATACACGACTCCATATATTTGTAGCCACTAGATGGCGCCAGATGACGGCATGAGAAACATTAGAGATGCCGTGCAATTCTCGGTCCTACATAAACTAGAGATTGATGCTTATTGACAGTTTAAAATTAAAGGTTACATTAAACGTGTGCTGAGTCATAAAGACATGTTTTTAAGCATGTTTGGTTAAAGGTTTCTTCTATTCCAATTGTAAACAGCAACACTTAGATGAGAACTCGATTAAGGGAAACTGGATTGCAAAGATCTAACACAGCAAAGATGATTAGTTTTGCCAGGTATCTCATTATAAATGATATGTGGTTGTGAAACATGATAGCCATTCACATTCCCTCTTCCCTCCAACTCAGAAATTAATAATCAAATAATGATTAGCATCTGAAAATTAGTCATCCATGATTATGACTGAATATATCACTGGTGCTTTCTTCCAAAAGTGAATTATTCAGAGATACAGTAATTCATTCAATTCTTTATATAACATTTCATTTAATAGCTGTGTTTCTCCTGGCGACAGCTGGGTTTAGGTTTGATGATTATTTATCTAATTATAGTGCCCTGTCCCTGCATGGTTTAGCCTGTACCGGCTCCTAAGGTGTGTCGCAGGACTTACATAAGCGTTGGAGGTAATTATGCCAGAACAAACTGCATTTGTGTTTGCTGAGCTCCATCGCTCTGAATGAGACTCACATGTAGAGCTGTCAGCATTATGTAAGATCACATCAAGTGCATCTAATGGGCAAATATATAAAAAGCGTGGGTTCAAAATGATTTTGTGTGATACTTAAAAAGTATTTTAAATGCACTGGTTTATGCTTCCCTCACAGAAATGGCAGTCATGTTGGACATGAGACCTGCTGATGTGGGCAGAGTATGCAAAGTTTTCATTTACCAAAGCCATTATATTTTAACTTTTTTTTTTTTTTTACAGAGGCTACAGATACTGGTTGTGAGATGATTTTAATTTTTCTTTCATGTCTAATTTTTGATAGTAAATATGCTACAACAATAGAAAACATAAGATGCATTATTTTATTATAATTCTATTATTTATTATTAATAAATAACCATGCATCTTACATTTTCTGTATTTATTTATACAACAGAAAACATAAAATTGGATAATTTTATTATATCCAATAAGATATAATGCATCCTGTTTTATATGTATTTCTATTTATTTTCTTATTTATTTATACAATGATGGAAAACAAAATGTATTATATTATATTTATTATATTATTTATATTATTTATTATATTATTTATTATATTTATAACTACTATTAAATAAAATATGATGCATCTTATGTTGTCAATTGTTGTATAAATAAATAATTAAAAATAACTTTTTATGAGTTGTGAACTAACAATGAACAAAATATTTTTACAGCATTTATTAACCTTTGTTAAAGTTAGTTAATTAAAATCTTTATGTTCATGTTAGTTGTCAATGCATTATGTTAACAGATGCAACTTTTGAAATGTATTATTAAATGCTGAGATTAACATGAAATAATATAAATATGTTGTAGAAGTATAGTTCATTGTTCATTCTTGTTAACTAATGTAGTTAATTAATGTTAACAAATTAAACCTTTTTGTAAAATGTTACCTGCTTATTAATAAAAAATAATAAGAATTATAGTAGCAGTATTTATGCAACGACATTTACGCAAAGTTGTTTTGCATCTAAATTGTAAATTTAATATATTTTATCTCAAACTGTTAAGCTTAAAATGCTATGCGTTTCATATTGGTTCAAAAATACAAACTCTAAAGCACTATTAATTTCATGTAAATTTCTTATAGAGAAAAAAATGACTGAATGCACCTTTAAGTTGTACAGTCATGCCAAGGAACCCCCTTTCTTTCTTTTTTTTTTGGAAACAGTGTGTAATGCATACAAGTTACTATGATGATGACATCTATTTTGCATTTGGAAGTAGATAAACGGGTGTCTTACTGGCATGACAGAACGAAGACAATCTAATATCCACATTTACAGGCCTGTGAGCTCAGAATCCACCCACAACATCCTCTCAGTAAAAGCCACAATTTACCAGGAAAACAAATGCAGTTGGAGGGCGTAGTCGACTGTGCGCCTGTGCAAGACGAGAGTCCTCTGCCTGGAATGAGCCCTAATTTGATTATGAAGGTGGGTGAAATGAGAGAGAGAGAGAGAGAGAGAGAGAGAGAGAGAGAGAGAGAGAGAGAGAGAGAGAGAGAGAGAGAGAGAGAGAGGCACCAGTTGTGCTGAAAGAATAATCTCCGTTTTAACCAAACAAACACTGTATCCCTAAATCATTGTAATAAACCAGTATTATCCTGCCCTCCTTTTTGAGATATTATTGAGCAGTGCCTGTACACCTGTGTTATTACAGACATAATTTCACTATAGTGGTTATGTTAGGGGAGGTCTGGAAATTAAAGGATTGTGCAATTAAGTGAAAACACATGCACTACAGTTTGTTTGGTTTTTTTTTCTTAGTGCACCATGCTTATGTATTTAGCATAAACAACTACAAGAAGCAAATCCTGGATCACTGTTTAAACAAAGGGCTGCACATGTATATTCTGACATCTACTGTGTGTTCGTGTTGAGCGAATGAGATTTGACTTGTGGAACAAAGTCAAGCATCTTCAAGGATGCATACTGGTCTTTAAACAAGTTTTAAGGTGAAGTACTGTTTAGTATACACTGCGCAGACTGAACATTGCTCTCTGTCTAATGAATGTCATGTATGAAATCCAGATTTGGTGAAACATCTAGCATGTGATCCTGCGCCGGCAAACCTAGAACACACACCATTCACAAGTCAGATGTTAAATTTGTGGACAAGAGACTCTTTGTCACTCGGTCTCTTATCTAATCATTTTGTTATGTACATATGAACAAACTGTACAATCCCTTCCTGAAGAGTAGACAGCATGACAAAGGCAGTCTAAGGATACACACATTATTTCACAAGCACTCACAAGATAATTCATAATACTCATACATTTCAATCATTACACAATTTTGTAACAAAAACTCCCTATATTATGTTAAGACTCGTTTTGTTGCTTAAGGCACATAGCACTATTAGTTCGCTTGGTTATCTAGCCCAAATAGTATTATTACATGACTTTCTGAAATACATTGTGGTTGTGAATATTGTAGCAGTGTTTGTCTTGCTAGGCCAATTGTTTCATTCATTATAAAAGACAAGTTCTCTATATCGGTAGCTGTTGGATTATCTATCGGTAAAATAAATGCTAAATAATTTTAACTCAAATTAATATTTCATGTCCACAAATTTAGCTTTTTCTGAGTAGCTGTGCAATAAAATGCCCGACAGTCATCATCACTTAATATACATACACACACACACACACACACATATATATATATATATATATATATATATATATATATATATATATATATAATATATATATATACACACTCACCTAAAGGATTATTAGGAACACCTGTTCAATTTCTCATTAATGCAATTATTTAATCAACCAATCACATGGCAGTTGCTTCAATGCATTTAGGGGTGTGGTCCTGGTCAAGACAATCTCGTGAACTCCAAACTGAATGTCAGAATGGGAAAGAAAGGTGATTTAAGCAATTTTGAGCGTGGCATGGTTGTTGGTGCCAGACGGGCCAGTCTGAGTATTTCACAATCTGCTCAGTTACTGGGATTTTCACGCACAACCATTTCTAGGGTTTACAAAGAATGGTGTGAAAAGGGAATAACATCCAGTATGCGGCAGTCCTGTGGGCGAAAATGCCTTGTTGATGCTAGAGGTCAGAGGAGAATGGGCCGACTGATTCAAGCTGATAGAAGAGCAACTTTGACTGAAATAACCACTCGTTACAACCGAGGTATGCAGCAAAGCATTTGTGAAGCCACAACACGCACAACCTTGAGGCGGATGGGCTACAACAGCAGAAGACCCCACCGGGTACCACTCATCTCCACTACAAATAGGAAAAGAGGCTACAATTTGCAAGAGCTCACCAAAATTGGACAGTTGAAAACTAGAAAAATGTTGCCTGGTCTGATGGGTCTCGATTTCTGTTGAGACATTCAGATGGTAGAGTCAGAATTTGGCGTAAACAGAATGAGAACATGGATCCATCATGCCTTGTTACCACTGTGCAGGCTGGTGGTGGTGGTGTAATGGTGTGGGGGATGTTTTCTTGGCACACTTTAGGCCCCTTAGTGCCAATTGGGCATCGTTTAAATGCCACGGCCTACCTGAGCATTGTTTCTGACCATGTCCATCCCTTTATGGCCACCATGTACCCGTCCTCTGATGGCTACTTCCAGCAGGATAATGCACCATGTCACAAAGCTCGAATCATTTCAAATTGGTTTCTTGAACATGACAATGAGTTCACTGTACTAAAATGGCCCCCACAGTCACCAGATCTCAACCCAATAGAGCATCTTTGGGATGTGGTGGAACGGGAGCTTCGTGCCCTGGATGTGCATCCCACAATTCTCCATCAACTGCAAGATGCTATCCTATCAATATGGGCCAACATTTCTAAAGAATGCTTTCAGCACCTTGTTGAATCAATGCCACGTAGAATTGAGGCATTTCTGAAGGCGAAAGGGGGTCAAACACAGTATTAGTATGGTGTTCCTAATAATCCTTTAGGTGAGTGTATATATATACAGAGCAGTTCAAATTTTGGGTTGTTAATATTTTCTTTAATGATTTTGAAGTCTCTTATCGTCACATCCACCAGCTGGAGTGCCAATAATCTCCACCAGAGGACTCCTAGGCTGCGTCCGAAAACGCATACTCTCTTGAGTACTTATTTTGAATAAGTAATTACTTCACGACTACTAAAAAAGTATGTTCTGTATAATATAAATGTGTGTAGTATGAATGTAATCTGGACGTACTACATTCACGATGTTGTCATTATCATGTGACCTACCAGCATCAGCGTCATGAATCCTCTCCCGTGGCCTCATGGGATTTTAAAGGGTCCATCGTATGCACACTTCAGAATCTCGCTGGAAGAAGTAGGTCATCTGGGTACTTTCGCCTACTCTTTTATGAGTACTGTGAATTTGGACATCTTTTGTAACATACAATTTTTTGCCTACTATATAGTAGGGAAGTATTCGATTTCGAATGCAGCCCTGGGTTACCTCCTTAAAGGGATACTTCAGGATTTAGCATTAAGCTTTGTATTAGTAGAAAACCTGTAGTGTTTTCAAATTACCGTGCTTTCCACCCTCTTATCCCCCTGAGACGAGAGATTTATGTATTTTTTGTCTGGAAAAAATCCTCAGATGATGCACAAATCGTCATTTTGCGTCATCGGAGGATTTTTTGGCCAGAGGCTAAAGACTACAGCCAGTAGGAGCTGTCCCGCATGTTCTCAACCCACCCATAGAGGGTGGGATCTCACTCACAGAATGTACACATAGTGTCAGCCATCTTTTTTGGAAGCTAAGCTAGCAGGCTCTTGTTCTGTGGAGAAAGCGGAGTAACTTAGTAGGAGAAAGCTGAGTAGTAGGGGTTACCATCCTCTTTTTCCTGGACAGGTCCGACCGTCGAGATCATACAAAATGTTGGGATTCAGCTTTGCCCGGGATTTCGGTGATCTCGAAATCCCGGGCAGACTCATCAAGGAGACTCACTAGTAGCCTTGACTTGTTGTATAACTACTGCGCTCTGTTACCGGTAGGCGTGGCCTCCTAGGGCAGCGAAGAAAGTGCATTCTGGGAGTTGTTGTCTTTCATCCACATAAGCCAAAAATACATTTTCTGGCTTTTCTCAGTCTAGAAAGCTTCAAATTCAAAAATAATTTCACATTTCTTCTACATAAATGACCCATTTTAAATACACATTCATCTTTCCAGAGGTGAAGTAACCCTTTAAGAACTTCAATACCCATAACCCATTGCCTGGAATCATTATGTTGTGATTAGGTTCAGCTGTGTGGCATTAGCTTACTAAAAGCCCTGCCTATATAAGCCCTGTGTTTTCACTCTTTCTTTGTGAAGTCTTGTTTGTCACCACTGCATTTCTGAGCACTCTTTCTTTATGGTACCGTGTAATGTAGTGATGGGAAGTTCGGATCATTTTACTGACTCTCTATTATTCGATCTCGTTCATCAAATTGAACGAATCTTTATTCGAGTCATTTCGTTCATTTAAATGGCTTTAAATGTTGTACTTTTAACAGCCAAATTCCCAGAACACATCCACCGTAATCTTGATCATATTCTGCATTAAGAAATTATTATAATGCAGCCAAAGATAATTTACAGGGAACATAAATAATTACTTTACCTTCCGAGTCTTTCGTTTAGTTCTCACGTGACAGACACAATGAACTAAATAAAAGTATTTATTTTTAAAAATTGTACTGCAGCATATACAGTATATAATGTATGCTGTCACCCTAATTGATATCCGTATTGTTTTCATGATGGATAAATAAATGAATCAATGTAGTTTACTACTTTTTGTAGCTATATTGTAGAACACAATATTGTAGTACTACAATATAGCTACAGAAAGTAGTAAACTACATTAGTAAAAATTATGAGGATGTAAAGCTACAGTTTAAAAAAAAAGTACTTAAGCTTTGAATCAAACCTTTGGGGCTGCAAGAAACGTTTGAGCTACATGATTGCCAATAGTTTCAACAAGGGAAATATAACAATTATTGCTCTGAAAAATAATTCCATATATTGATTAAAGCTGCAGTCCGGCGTTTTTCCTCTTTGTCGCCATCTCTGTTTGAAATCTGTAATTGCAGTTATTCGCGGAATTATTAACTTTGCGTGAGTTGTACATCGGCATGAAACAGCGCGGATGAACACATTGTTTTGAGGAGACTGCGTGTCTGTCAGTCACCGCGACGGTGTGGATACTTACAAGTAGTCATAGTGCTATAAACGGTTTATGAACTGAATCCCTGTTATGCATAAACGTGTTTTACATAATATAACTCTAATAATTTTTGGGAAAAGGATCATTTTCACTTTACCGATCTGATTCAGATCCAATGCTTGACAATGGAGGCGGCGGGTTTGGTTTTCTTGAAGTAGAGTGATTTGCTCCCTCTCATAGCTAGCACGAAATAATTCATATTTACCATAATAGCAAAACGAAAAAAGCCACAACAAAGAAAACTCCTTAACTGTGTGAATTAAGCGAACAAGTGTGCTACTGTTACACGATTGAACTATTGAAATGTCTTACCCGTCCAACAGAAAAAAAAGCAGTTTCTGCGTCCGTTTTGAACCCCTTCAAATATCACGGAGTTCACGCCACCTTTCAAAAGCCCTGCCAATGTTAATCCTTGTTTTCGCGTGGGCCCGGTTGCAATTTCTTTTTTTCTCTACCCACTCCGAAGTCCGAATTCTCCTGGGTTTTACCACGGGTGAAACTCCAGTTGTCACTGGTGGTTGTCGTTTGAACCTTTCTGGATCCGCCATGAGTTTAATTATTTGAAGAGCTGTGAGAAAAGGCTAAAAGCTTCCAACTCCATCATCCGCTCACGCAATACAGCCTACTTACCGGGACTCCTTCTTTATGTGTACAGATGTGACGTTATGACGCAAAGACATGCTCGAATTTCCCGCGGAAATCCACCAGTACCACTGGAATTAAAATAATTATTACAAGCTTACCGTTTTGAATCGAGCAAAGGTAAGCAGATATTTTTGAACACTGGCTGGTTATGTTTTTTTTTTATTATTATTATTTTGGATAATTTTTAACCCAAAAAAGTTACGGACAGCAGCTTTAACCATAAAGATCCATATACCACATTTTCTTCATAAATTAATCAGAAATGTAAACATTCTGGGCTAAATTTGTGTTCTAATCTGCCTCGCTGTTAACACACACACACACGCGTTATGGAGGGAAGCACTGCTGATTCACCACCTGTCGCCCAGGTACCGTCCAAAAGACTGTGTCCTCACCCATGGAGTCAAAACAGCGAGGGAAAACGACCTACAAATCTCTGAAGCACACTGCACCTTTGCATGATTTAAATACATATAGAAATCTAGCATTGTAGAGGAATTTTTGTCAAAAAACTGACAATGGAGATGCCACAAATACAAATTTGCTTTTTAAACTCTCTCAGTATGTATTGGAAGACAATTCGTTGCTTCCAATACATAGGCCTGAAGCAATGTGTATTGCTGTATCTGTTTTTATCGTCACAGATGTAGTTACCAGAAGGAATGGATTATAGTTGCATCAGACAATTCCATAAGCAAAAGGTTAAAAGCCTAAAAACACACATTTAGTTTCAAATGTGCAAATGCATCTGAAATGTTAGCTTGTGTGTTTCAAACGAACTACGAAAAGGATCAAGCATGCACGTCGTGGTGGAGGTTGCAGGCTGCCCTATTGTCAAGTGTTAATCCTCAGTCGTCCATACGCAGATGTCACCGTCACACGGGACTGACAGATTGCTGTGGAGAACCATGGGAAGGGTGAGGATGTCTGCAGCCAATCAACGTGCAGGCAGACTGAGCTTGCTGTACTCAGAGAAATGTGTCAAAATGACATGAAGGTATTCAGATGGAAATCAAATAACATATGTTTTTGAACAGTCACGTTTTGAACGTTTACATGAAAAAAACAACAATACAACTAACATTCTACCTTGCTTCATGCAACTTTCTGTTCATGGTTCATGTATATAAAGTTGCGCAACCACACATCTTATGCACTGTGAAGATGTGTTAAAATCCTCCTACCATGCATATTTAATGCATTTATCATACAATTGGACAGAAGCGTTTATTGAGTGTAGTTATGTGCCAATCCGCCTGCTGTGTTCTTGCGAATGACCACTTTGCCAATAACAGTCTCATATTTGACCAAATAAAAGTGAGCAATTCAGCTCTTCTTTAATAATTGAGTATCTGACAAATAACTTGTCCAAATTTTTTGTGCAATATTTTTGAAGTCAACATTTTACATTGCATATATATACGGGAGAGAGTTTATTTTGGGTGCCATATTGGTCAGAATTTTTAATCATCTTTATCATAATTTTTTTTTCAAAACTACAAATGTTTTATGACATATTAATTGAAACACTATAATAATAATAATAATAATAGCAATACAATAATAAATTATATTAGTAACAATAATATTATTAATAATGAATAAACACAAATTAAATATCTTTATTATTTATATAATTCATAGAAATTTTATGAGAATGATATATATATATATATATATATATATATATATAAAAAACAATGATTATGATAATATTAATAATAATAAATTAATACACTTTGAAAGAAACAATAATTATTAATAAATAATACAAATTAAATGCTTTTTATTGAAATAATTAATAGAAATGTTAAAATTGATAGTAATAACAATACATTAATAAAGTATAAAACCATGAATATTTATTATTAATAATTAATAAACAATAGATTTTAAATTATTTATATTAGATATTCAATAATAGTAATAATAACTTATGACAGTAAAATTATTATAATTAATAAAAAATATTAAAATATTTAATAGAAATATTAAGTAACAACAATAATAAATATTATCATTGTTATTATATATGGTAATTAACTATTAATTAATATTATTTAATAAATAATTTACTTAAATTTTTTTTAGTTTAAGTATTAAAGCTGCAGTGCGTAGGTTTTCCTCTTTGTTGTCACCTCTGTTCGAAATCTGCAATTGCAGTTATTCGCGGAATGATCAACTTTACATGCTTTGTGCCTCGGCACGGCACAGCGCGGATGAATCCAAAGTTTTGAGGAGAATGTGCGGCTGTCAGTCGCCGCGCCGGTGTGGATACTGTCATTCAGGATCACAGATTCTACTTTTTGGAAGTATGACCAACATAAGAATTTTCACCGAAAAATGTCATCTGAACAAGTAACATGCACTTTTGTTCTGACCAACTAAGGGGAAAAAGCATTGCAGTAAATCACTCTGATTAAATCTAACGATCGCTTATCATATCATATCAAACCGTGCAAATTATACTTTGTTCTCAAATTGTTCATGTTAACAACATCAGCATCGCGTGACTACATTTAATGCCCTTTCGATATTATCCTTGTTTTCGCATGTGCCCGGTTACAGTCTCTTTTTTTCTGTAGCCACTCCGAAATCTTTTGCATTTTACAGTGGGTGAAGCTCTAGTTGTCACTGGTGATTGTCATTTGAACCTTTCTGGATCCACCTTGAAATTGATAAGTTTAATTATATCAAGTGCTGTGAGAAAAGGCTATAAATCTCCACCTCCAACATCCTCTCAAGCAATATAGCCTACTAGCCGAGACTACTTCTTTAGAGGTGCTTAAACATTTTTATGTCAACTACCCATGACGGTTTCTTTTAAACCCTGTATATTCTATACCGGCAAAGGTAACTTGTCAATGAAGCAACAAAAATCATCAAAAAAGAGGACCTCTAGCATCTCATTCAATTTTCCTGTTGTGAAGAAAAGATACACAAAAACATAAAGCTTTTTGTTGTCTAAGGCTTTCTCATATTACACTCTGATCTGATCTGAATACATACATCACATATTTTGAAGCTGACCCAATCTCTCAGCTCAAGTACAGTATCAAGCCTGAAAGAGAGTTGGTGTGAGGGCCTAAAAAAAGACACAGGATCATTTCCATAATCCCTGACTGTGGCACGCTTCACCCTGGTGCCTCTCTCTCTCTCTCTCTCTCTCTCTCTCTCTCTCTCTCTCTCTCTCTCTCTCTCTCCCCACCACTTTCCACATCTAAGGCGCAGAGCTCTCCAGCTGGGCTGTGCGTTGCAGGCATGGCATTAGCATGTCAAAACCGCTCTCTAGTCTGGGTTAAAGGAGGAGGGAGAGTCAATGGAGATCGACAAAGCACTGACAGAAACAGCTGATCCACAAAAGGTGCCTGTTTAACGGATCTTCCTGCCCCGAGCCCAGCTGCTCCCCAAAACTGCTGCGTCACAATGTGGACCTGATGCTCCACCCAGAAGAACAGAATCAACAAACCTCCAGCAGACAAAAGATATTCCTATATCAAACCACTCCTCCAACGTGGCTGTTTTCACACTGCACCTGCACATGTAACAAACAAAAGACCTGCTCTTGAGTCTGTCAATGGCACAGGGGGTTTAAACACTACAAAAAAAAATGTTTAAGTGTTCTACTGCAAAGTCTACCCAAACATAATTTTCTTTATTTGGGCCAGAAATGCCAATTCCATATAAGCAACCACAGCTGTGATCTTCTCATGTACGCTTTTAAGGACGTATCAAGGCCAAGCTTCCAGACGGAAGAAAACACTTCAACAATAGACGTACAAACAATACGACCGAAAGAATCATATGTGGCATAAACAGGCAAAGTGGTGTCAATCAAGTAAAAAGTAAGAAAGCCTACAGACCTTATGCGCCTGTTACGTCCCTTTTGGTCTGTATATGTGTTTTTTTTGCTGTTGTGGGAGGTGTTTGTTGTTTTTTAGGAAGAAGACCGGATTGGTTCCTGCAGACTGATTGGTGCCACGCCCTGATCAATCAGCTGACACCTGGACGTGTATAAAAGCTTCCTTCGTCACTCCTTCCATTAGCCTTGTGCTCACTTGCTACACTTTTGTTGCCTGACTTTGTTGCTTAAGACTGTTTGTTCTGTGTTGGAGAAATTGCTTAAGAGGGAAGAGTTTGTTTGTTTTCTGTGAATTGCCATTTGCGACAAAGACTACCGCCTGTTTAACGACTAAGATCTCAGATTACCCCTGCACTGTCTTGTTTGCTCTGTTATATATATATATGTACTTATATTTTGGAATTGGGAGGAAGGGAGACCGACGCCACCTTTTTTTTTTTTTTTTCTTTATTGCCAGTTTTGGATTAGGGAGTTGGGGAATTAATTGTATTTTTATTTTATTTTATTTTGTGTATTAGGGCAGTAAGAGGTACATATATATTACTCTTTTTAGTTTGTTATTTTGGTCCCCAATTGTATTCGAACCCTGGTAAACCCAATAAATATTGCTTCATTGGCTTTTCCCTTCAAAGAAACCGTATCGTTTCCTTTTTTTTATGTTGCGTCATTTACCCTAGAGGAGGCGTAACATGAAATTGGGGGCTCGCCCAATTTTTTTTTTTTAAGACGAAATTACAAACTTGTCATTTTTCATCAGTAAAACAGGTCGATGTAAGTATTATTCAACTTATTGTTTGCCTGGGGTTTTTACTTTGTGTGGGAGGAAACGTAGGTTGCGTGATGACGTCAAAATTTGAATTGGACCAATTTACGATTGCGCCCACACATGAACAATTTGATAAATGCCGTAAAGACGATTTATTACTGATTGCAGATTTCTTTGATATTTACGTACCTCGTCATGCACTTAAAAGGGAGATAAAGGAGATGTTGCGCGTTGATCTTGTTAAACAAGGGATCTTACCGGAAGAAGGTGTGGCTCCGGGGGTTGCTTTTAACCTAGAACTATCTGAAGGTTTGGGTGCTGTGGAGGCGGCGCACAAATCTGGCGAAGTCGATGGCATAGATCCCGTTGTCCCTTTACAGGATGAGGAACGGTTGGCAACCCGTTTGAAAGAGTTAGACCTGGAACTAGGTCGGCAACAGTATCAGAGTCAGCTGCTAAAGGTCCGGGCACTTGAGCTTGAGACGCGGCGTGATGTCCGACTGAAAGAGCTGGAGGTCAAATTAAAGACCAAAGTTCAGTGCCCTTTTCCGGAGACAAAGAATGTTATTCCAGGATCCGTAAGGGCCTCATCTGGTGCATCATCTCCTCTATCTCCTCCTCATCCCACGGCATCGAAAACTGCGCCGGTAAGTTCTTCTGACTTTGATATTAGTAGACAAATTTCGCTTGTTCCGTTGTTCAGAGAGAGTGAAGTAGACACGTACTTCACGGTTTTTTAACGCATCGCACCACTTTGTGGTGGCCTAGAAATGTTTGGCCTTTGCTTTTGCAGTGCAAATTGGTAGGAAAGGCACAGGGTGTGTGCTCTGCTCTAACGTTAGAACAAAGTTTAGACTATGATGCGATTAAAGCGGCCGTGTTACGTGCGTATGAGTTGGTTCCGGAGGCTTCCCGTCAGAAATTTAGAAAACATGTAAAAAAACCCAGCCAAACATTTGTTGAGTTCGCTCGCGAGAAGAGCACTTTATTTGAGAAGTGGTGTACTGCGAGTAAAATCACAACTTTTGAACAGTTGAAAGAGTTGATGTTGGTTGAGGAGTTTAAAAACTGTATATCTGAAAAAATTGTGGTTTATTTGAACGAACAGAAAGTTTCATCTCTAACTGATGCTGCTATCTTTGCGGATCAGTTTGTGCTCACTCACAAAGTTGTTTTTTCGTCATCGCGTTCTTCGCAACGCACCTCAATAGATCGTCCCCATGATACCCACGATCGTACTCACGGTTCTAAACGTGGTAGTTACTCGAAGGGATGAACCATTGTTCGACACATCTTTGGTAGATCGAGAATGTTTCTACTGTCATGAGAAGGGTAATTTGATCGCTGTTTGTCCAGTATTGCAGTGGAAAAATCTGCGGAAAACTCACAACATATCTAAGAGTGTAGCTTTTATCCGTGAACCGTCTTCGGAGTCCTTAAATTCTGTTGACCCGAAATTTGAACCATTTGTATGTGATGGAGCAGTTGCTTTGTCTATCTCTGATTCTGAGTTTACACCCGTACGTATTTTGAGGGATACTGGGGCTGCGCAGTTGTTTATTTTAGCAAGTACGCTATCATTCTCACCTCAGTCCAGTTGTGGATCGGATGTGTTGGTTCAAGGAATTGAACTGGGAGTACTGAGAGTTCCTTTACATACCATTTACTTGCATTCTGGCATTGTGACCGGTGTAGTTAAGGTCGCTGTACGTTCTCAATTGCCAGTAAAGTGAATTTCTCTTATTATTGGAAATGATCTTGCTGGATGTGAAGTTAATGTTCTACCAGAGGTTACAAATATACCGTGTGTATCGGGGGTAGATTTGTTAGCGCAGGAATTTCCCAGTGTATTTCAGTCATGTGTAGTTACTCGAGCTCAAGCCCGAAATTTAGAGAGTGAGGTTGATCTTTCCGACTCCTTTATGTGTTCAGAGGTGTCGGATATGGCAGCCAATGATGAAAATGGTGGTTCCTCAGATGTGATGGTTGGGCTTAATTTTGATTTTTCTTTTGGCAAGCATCAGCTAATCAGTGCTCAGAAAGCTGATGGGACCCTGTTGAGGTGCAGTTCTTCTGTGGTAGATAAGACTGATTTACTTAAACATACAACCGCATATTTTTTAGATGACGGCGTACTCATGCGAATGTGGAAGCCTGAGAAAGTGAAACATGATTGGGGTACCGTATTTCAAGTAGTCGTTCCGCAATCTTATTGTGGGTACGTACTGAAGCTAGCCCATGACCATGAACTTTCTGGACATCTAGGAGTTAGGAAGACCTATCAAAACCTCTCGAAACATTTTTATTGGCCAGGAATAAAATCCTCTGTGTCCCAATATTGTCGTTCATGTCATGATTGCCAACTTGCAGGGAAACCTAATCAGGTTATTTCTCCTGCATCTTTAAAGCCAGTTCCAGTGTTAAGTGAACCATTCGAAAAGCTTGTGATAGATTGTTTAGGACCTCTGCCTAAGACTAAGTCAGGACATGTGTATTTGTTGACTATGATGTGTTCTGCCACTAGATTTCCAGAAGCCATACCACTGCGTTCATTGAAGACCCCAAATATTGTGAAAGCCCTTGTGAAATTTTGCACTACTTTTGGTTTACCGAAGGTTATACAATCTGATCAAGGAACAAATTTCACCTCGCGCATGTTTCGTAAGGTAATGAAGGAATTAAATGTTTCCCACGCTGTGTCTAGTGCCTATCATCCTCAGTCCCAGGGTGTCCTCGAAAGGTTTCACCAGACTCTAAAATCAATGATTCGTACTTGTTGTTTGCAACACCAGAAAGATTGGGATGAGGAGGTACCACTTTTGTTGTTTGCAGTTCGTAACACGGTGCAAGAGTCGTTGGGATTTAGCCCAGCTGAGTTGGTCTTTGGACACTCACTGCGTGGACCATTAAAGTTGCTTCAAGAACATCTCCTCTCTGAAACTCACTCATCAAATCCTTCCTCCAATGTGTTCGATTATGTCAGTTCATTTCGTGAACGTCTACATTCTGCATGGAAACTCGCACGTCAGTCTTTAGACTCATCACAATCCCGAATGAAAGATAAATATGACAGAAAGTCTGTCAAACGCTTCTTTGAGGTTAGTGATAAAGTGCTTGTGTTGTTGCCTATACCGGGTTCCTCACTGCAAGCAAAATTTACAGGCCCATATGAAATCGAAGAGAAACTAAGTGATACGGACTATGTTGTACAAACTCCTGAGAGACACTGAAAGTCTCGTGTTTGTCACATAAACATGTTGAAATTGTATGTTTCACGTTCAAACTCTGAAAATTCTAGAAATGCTCCGATGACTCCTCCCAATGTTGCTGTTCCTGTGGAAGTAGTTTCGTCCACAGATTCTCCTGATGTAGATGGTCTTAGTTTGGGCAGTGCTGTCATATCCGGTGCTCGCTTAAAAAATTCAGAAGCCCTTACAACTCTAAGTTCAAAACTCTCCCATTTACCGGAGTCATCTCGAGATGAGTTGTTACAGTTAGTTTAAAAATTTTCCTTACTTTTTTCAGACGTGCCAACTGTAATTAATATGTTAAAAAATGATATTGATGTTTCTGATCATCGCCCAATTAAGCAAAATGCTTATTGCGTAAACCCTACTAAACGTGAAATAATGAAACAAGAAACTGAATACCTTGTGAAGCATGGTTTAGCTCTGCCTAGTTCTAGCCCCTGGTGCTCTCCATGTTTGCTGGTTCCGAAGACTGATGGGTCCTCACGCTTCTGTACAGACTACAGAAAGGTTAACCAGGTCACTAAATCAGATTCCTATCCGCTCCCACGGATAGAAGATTGTATTGACAGGATTGGTAAATCTAAGTTTGTAACCAAGTTAGATTTACTCAAGGGGAACTGGCAAGTGCCATTCACGGAGCGTGCGTCTGAGATTTCAGCATTTGCTACTCCAGATGCCTTCTTACAGTATAAGGTATTAGCTTTCGGCCTTAAAAATGCTCCAGCAACTTTTCAACGTCTGATGTGTAAAGTACTGTCTAATGTTAAAAATTGTGAGGCATATCTGGACGATGTTGTGTGTTATTTAGAGACCTGGAAGAGTCATTTGAAGGTATTAGAGGAAGTGTTTGTTAGATTTCAAGAAGCTAATCTAACCCTCAATCTTGCTAAATGTGAATTTTGTCATGCTACAATTCAGTACTTAGTAAAGGAAGTAGGCCAGGGCACCGTACGACCAATAGAAGCCAAAGTCAACGCCATTGTCAATTTCCCTATACCACAGTCAAAGAGGGAGCTCCGAGGTTTCCTTGGCATGGCTGGGTACTACAGAAGTTTCTGTAGGAATTTTTCTGATGTAGTGAAACCTCTCACTGATAACCTCCGAAAAGCAATTCCTTTTTTTGTGGTCTCCTCAGTGTCAGATTGCTTTTGATTCTTTGAAGAGTTTGTTATGTAGTGCTCCTGTCTTAGCTACTCCTGACTTCACCAAACCGTTTAAACTTGAGGTTGATGCAAGCGGAACTGGTGGAGGTGCTGTACTGTTACAAGAAGATGAAAATGGAATTGATCACCCATTGTGTTTTTTTTTTCTAAGAGGTTTGATGTAACTACAGTACCATTGAGAAAGAAACACTTGCCCTTTTGCTAGCTTTGCAGCAGTTCAAAGTTTATATCGGTTCAAGCTCACAACCTGTTGAAGTTTTTACTGATCACAACCCTCTTGTATTTTTGCAAAAATTCTGTAACAAAAATCAAAGACTCATGCGCTGGGCTTTAATTTGTCAGGATTTTAACCTACACATCCAGTACAAAAAGGGCACAGATAATGTTATTGCGGATTCTCTATCTAGATCTTGTCTATAAACATGTTATCATGTTTATTTTTGTGTATGGGGGTGTTACATCCCTTTTGGTCTGTATATGTGTTTTTTTTTTTGCTGTTGTGGGAGGTGTTTGTTGTTTTCCAGGAAGAAGACCGGATTGGTTCCTGCAGACTGATTGGTGCCACGCCCTGATCAATCAGCTGACACCTGGACGTGTATAAAAGCTTCCTTCGTCACTCCTTCTATTAGCCTTGTGCTCACTTGCTACACTTTTGTTGCCTGACTTTGTTGCTTAAGACTGTTTGTTCTGTGTTGGAGAAATTGCTTAAGAGGGAAGAGTTTGTTTGTTTTCTGTGAATTGCCATTTGTGACAAAGACTACCGCCTGTTTAACGACTAAGATCTCAGATTACCCCTGCACTGTCTTTGCTCTGTTATATATATATATACTCATATTTTGGAATTGGGAGGTAGGGAGACCGACGCCACCTTTTTTTTTTGTTGATCTTTATTGCCTGTTTTGGATTAGGGAGTTGGGGAAGTAATTGTATTTTTATTTTATTTTATTTTGTGTAGTAGGGCAGTAAGAGGTACATATATATTACTCTTTTTGTTTGTTATTTTGGGCTGTCGGCTCCTGAGGTAAAGTCCACAATTGTATTCGAACCCTGGTAAACCCAATAAATATTGCTTCATTGGCTTTTCCCTTCAAAGAAACCGTATCGTTTCCTTTTTTTTATGTTGCGTCCTTTACCCTAGACGGGATGTAACAGCACCAGAGAAACAAGTGTGCAGCCATTTTTTAGCCTTTTGTGTTTGAACTTCCGGTTTTGCTTCTATGGCATCGCTGTTGAAAAAGAATTATCTGGTGAAGTGGATTGATTTACTGTAGTGTTAACGAACGTTATCTGCATTGTAATGTTTGAAGCGGATGATGTCATAACAAATGTTTATTCATAAATCAGTAAGATCTCGCCTTTATGCTGTGGAAATACAAAACAGAAGACAAAACACAATGAGTGCAGCGCTGAAAGGGGGCAGGGATACGTAAGGTAAATAATCATTTTAAAAATGAGATATCTATACTTATACTATAATGCAAAGATTTTCTGGGTGATTTCTAGGATGTTGCTAGAGTGTTCTGGGGGGTTGCTAAGGGGTTGCTACTTGCTAGAGAGATTTGAGCAGTTGCTAGAGCACAATAGTAATACCCATACACCAAAACATATATTTTTCATGGCCAAAATATATTTAATTTGTATCCGTCACAGGTTGTTTGTAGTTGAAACCTCCGAGAGATGCATGATGCAGAATGAACAAGAAATAAATATAACAAAAAAAATAAGACTGAAAACTAAACAAGTGACAATATGTTGCAAATAGTGCAGCTTAAAGAAATATATATTTTCAACTTAAACAATAAGCAAATATTTTGTTTAAACTTGAAATGCCAAAATATATTACAAAATGTACTTCAAGGGGCAAGTAAATATATTTCCAAATAATACATTTGAGGAAACCTACACTCACCTAAAGGATTAGGAACACCCGTTCAATTTCTCATTAATGCAATTATCTAATCAACCAATCACATGGCAGTTGCTTCAATGCATTTAGGGGTGTGGTCCTGATCAAGACAATCACCTGAACTCCAAACTGAATGTCAGAATGGGAAAGAAATTTGATTTAAGCCATTTTGAGCGTGGCATGGTTGTTGGTTCCAGACGGGCTGGTCTGAGTATTTCACAATCTGCTCAGTTACTGGGATTTTCACGCACAACCATTTCTAGGGTTTACAAAGAATGGTGTGAAAAAGGAAAAACATCCAGTATGCGGCAGTCCTGTGGCCGAAAATGCCTTGTTGATGCTAGAGGTCAGAGGAGAATGGGCCGACTGATTCAAGCTGATAGAAGAGCAACTTTGACTGAAATAACCACTCGTTACAACCGAGGTATCCAGCAAAGCATTTGTGAAGCCACAACACGCACAACCTTGAGGCGGATGGGCTACAACAGCAGAAGACCCCACCGGGTACCACTCATCTCCACTGCAAATAGGAAAAAGTGGCTACAATTTGCTAGAGCTCACCAAAATTGGACAGTTGAAGACTGGAAAAATGTTGCCTGGTCTGATGAGTCTCGATTTCTGTTGAGACATTCAGATGGTAGAGTCAGAATTTGGCGTAAACAGAATGAGAACATGGATCCATCATGCCTTGTTACCACTGTGCAGGCTGGTGGTGGTGGTGTAATGATGTGGGGAATGTTTTCTTGGCACACTTTAGGCCCCTTAGTGCCAATTGGGCATCGTTTAAATGCCACAGCCTACCTGAGCATTGTTTCTGACCATGTCCATCCCTTTATGGCCACCATGTACCCATCCTCTGATGGCTACTTCCAGCAGGATAATGCACCATGTCACAAAGCTCGAATCATTTCAAATTGGGTTCTTGAACATGACAATGAGTTCACTGTACTAAAATGGCCCCCACAGTCACCAGATCTCAACCCAATAGAGCATCTTTGGGATGTGGTGGAACAGGACCTTCGTGCCCTGGATGTGCATCCCACAAATCTCCATTAACTGCAAGATGCTATCCTATCAATAACGGCCAACATTTCTAAAGAATGCTTTCAGCACCTTGTTGAATCAATGCCACGTAGAATTAAGGCAGTTCTGAAGCCGAAAGGGGGTCAAACACAGTATTATTATGGTGTTCCTAATAATCCTTTAGGTGAGTGTATATTTTGGTATTAAGTATAAAAATGGCTTTTTAAAAAGAGAGAAATGTATGTAGCTAATCCTTCTCAAAATACATAAATGTAGTTTTGTAAACATAGTTTTGTATATTTTTATTTAAGATTTTAAAATATATATTAAAATATATGCTTCTGTAGTCTGTGTGTTTAAATAAGATTGTATTGTTGAACTTTGTATTGTATTATTAGCCAGTTTCTGATTCTTCGGGTTTTATTCTGGTGTTGTTTACAAAGCTCCAAAATAAAAACTAAAACAAAAAACACTTCTGTACACTTAGCCAATGGTGCAGGTGTTTGAGTGCTAGTGAAGATGATGAAAAACAGACCGATTGGATAGTTCCTATCAACAACCCTCTGACCAGCGACTTCACACAGAGGACATTGTCCCTGGTAATGAGAATTTAATCTTAGATGGAGCCTCAGAGCCCAGCAACACAACACAGCTCTAAAAAGCTTTGGGAAGCTTCTCCAACTTCCCCTGGTTCCATTGTACTCAAAAAAAGTGACAGGATACACAGGGCGGCCTCTGGGTTGCACCCAGTTTGTTTTTCCTAAATTTGCTCTTCGCATCCAAATGGAAGCAAACAACCTCCTACACTGTCATTTCTCAAAACATGTGTCACAGACAAATGACCTTGTACTGGCAGCAGCACGTAAATAAATGCAGGGGCCCAAACAGAATGAAGCTCCTCCAAAACAAAGAGGGAGGGTGGCATCTGAGATCAGCCCCGGATGGTGAGATTGAGCTGCTCTTGAATAAGGACGACATTTTAAAAGTGGATTTGAGCCCAGGAGCAGGAGCCTTGTTTTGAGTGCTTGATGTAGGGGAGCTATATTTGGAGACTGATCTAAGAGAGACAGACACGGATGACTTAAAATAGCTCAAATACCCCAGTTTGGTCACTCGGTTCCTTTCCACTTTTTTTGCCACACAGCTTCCGACCAAACTGACTTGCACTATGATAGCTCAGCTCCTCTGGTAATGGAGGATATAATATCAGTTTGTTTATAGCCCCAGGGTGAAAGGAACTAGATCCGAGATACAAGATGGCAGATATTAGCTATTCAAAAATGTCTCATTCTGATGAATTTGGAAATATTTATTGTGTGATTTAAAACCTTGTGTAAGTCTCATGAAAGGCTCAAATAAGATACATTAATAAAATATATTTTCACTAAGTCTGACCAAACACTAAATTAAATTATAAGATAATTTCAAACCATTTCCAGAAGCCACAGCTATTCACTCTGACTATAATGTTGAATTTATGTCCAATAGAAACAAATAAAAGTCAATATCTGAATTGTTCCTCATGGACAGAAATAAGATTAAATTGAGATTAAACTATGAACGTGAAAATCATATCTTCAATTCTCATATAAGTGATCATATTTCTCATTGTTGAGCTTTTTTTATTTCACAATTACCTTTTTATTTTTACTCTAAAAAACAGCTCGACACAGAAACTACAGTTAAAAAATGTGGGGTCAATAAGACATTTATCATTTTAAAAAAGATTTCCATTACAAATAAACACTGCTCTTTTAAACTGTATATTCATCTTAAACCCTGAATCCAAATCCTTAAAATGTGTCATGGTATCCACAAAAATGTTAAGCAGCACAACTGTTTTAAACATAATAACAAGAAATGTTATTTAAGCACCAAATCAGCATATTAAAATGATTTCTGAGAGATCATGTGACACTGAAGACTGGAGCAATGATGCTTAAAATCAACTTTGCCATCACAGGAACAGATAACATTCTAAAATATAAAAAAAATAGAAAACCGTTATTTTGCAATAATATTTGCAATGATAATTTTGAAGAAAAAAAAAACACTTTTGAACAGTAATATATGTATATGTATATGTATATATATATATATATATATATATACATATATATACATATACATTTTAGTTATTAATTTTAATATATATATACATTTTATATATATATCTAATATACATTTTAGTTATTAATTTTAATATATATATATATATATAAAAATTAATAACTAAAATGTATATGTATATGTATATATATATATATATATATATATATATATATATATATATATATATATTAAAATTAATAACTAAAATTAATTATCCTGGACTACAAACAGAACAACCTCTGAGCAATACAATTTTCCTATGGGATCACTCTCAGAAGCATAGGCCTATAGCTGAATGAAATGTTCAACATAAAAAAAAATAAAAAAAATTTGAATAAATAAAAAGCAATTCATCTCAGTACAAATGTTCACAGTTCATAGAGATTCATTGTTTCATTTTATAATCTTTTGGGTTTTTCCATATCGAAATTCGGGCATGGTGTGAATAGGCCTCACTGATGTTCAGCCCCAAACATGAAAAAGTCTTTAGTCATGCCATACATTCCTGAGCCTGTGGCGCAAACCCTCGTCATCTGCTCAACAACAATGTGTCATTCTGAGGGACCCAGACAGAGAGAGAAGCAGAGAGAGGGAGCCGTTCTCTCTCAATGGAGATGAATGAGACGGGAAACACAATCCCCTGGTGCCGGGTGCCCTTTGCCCCCCAGTGAGGGAAGAAGTAACAGGGGGGCCAGCTGTCTCCTACAATGGATGAGCTCAAAGAACCTCATTCAGACCTGCCTCACCGAGACTGCCTCGTTGCATGCGTGCAACTGACAATGCGGGCACACAGAGAGGCCACACTTCTGCTCCGACGTCCCAGAGGAAGTAGAAGACGTGGACGTTCAATCTGGAGACAACTAATACTCAAGCATCACATTCAGAAGTAGCAGCTGCTGCAAATTTCTGAACTTAAAGGGGGTTGCACTGCCTTTTTTTGTGGGGGGGGGGGGGGGGGGGGCTTTTTTATTCTCTCCATGCTGCACTCTCGTTTCTTTCATCCTCCCTTTTAGATATGCTATTTCCTGTGTCTTCCTCTGTTATCCTGCAGTGATTAGGCCTACTTGTCGTTTACAGTGTGTGCCTTAGGGATAGATCCCAGTAGTAATTAACCCCCAGTCACCTGAGTACACAGATCCACGCTCACTGCAGGAACCCTGAAATCGTATCATGAGGGCGGTGAATCTGTGGCCTGACCAGTAGCAGTGGCTGTGGTAGGTGCCTCTGAAATGCCCCAGCTGTCAATACTAAGTTTTTTTTTTACTTTTATGTGTAGTTTTAAATAGCTTTAAGACAAAAGAAAGTGAATCATGTCACAGAATATTAGACCAACTATATGCTACATAATATAGGATGTTACATTTGACAAATATATAGATCTATCTATCTATCTATCTATCTATCTATCTATCTATCTATCTATCTATCTATCTATATATCTATATATCTATCTATCGTTAACTGAAACTAAAAACATTAAAAAAACATTCCGTTAGTGGAAACTAAATAAACTTTTCATTTTAGCTAGGTGACAAGGCATTTTTTTTTATTGTTGCTTAGTTTACCTTAAAATACAAAAAAAAAACTAAATACATTAAAATAAATAAAATATATATAAAACATATTTAACAAAAACTAAAAACACAATGTACATAAGAAAGAAGGAAACCTATAAAATATCTTCCAGATAATCTTTTAATGATTTGATTTGCTTTTAATGCAAATCACAAAGAAATGACAAATACTTAATTTAGGAAACATGTTTGTATAATATCATGGCAGTAGTATAAATGTGTATCTGTTAAAATACATAGCTGACTTCATATTTTAGGAAGCAGTTCCCTTCCCTCACAAGGAGATTGTTATATTTGGATGTCCTTGGAATTAAAAAAAAAAGTTTGAAAACCCCTGATTCAGATCACCAAAATGTCTAACCAAAGATAATGTTTCTGCTTGTGCTAGCTGATGACGCCAATGTGTGTTAGTGTACGAATGCATTGTGTATAGACTAATTCTGTATTTGGATATCCTCATTGATGCGACCAGTGGCGTATCCTCAGCTTTTGATGTCTGCTGCTGTTCAGCAGTCATCGGATGCCACATTCTTCATTCTGGGATGGGACTGGATGTTTTGTGTAAGGCATCTCTCTGGGGACTGTCTCGCTGATACAATAGGCAGTCAGCCCTGGCTTGTGTCCTGCATGAAGCCCCCTGCATTTTATTGAGGCACACCAGCACCAGCTTGCTGGCACACTCCTCCTCTCAGCTTTATTTTCTTCTCTCACCCCTCCTCATCTCTTTCTTTCTTTCCTCAATGAGGCCCTTCCTGTGTTTACCCAACACAGCACTTCTCAACTATGTCATTATATCTCAATATCATCACCCCTGCCCTCTAATAGATCTCCTTTAAGCACAAACCGTTACGTCTGTCTACCTTTTAAACACCAGTTTTATATCTAAAAGATTGCACCTACAAAATCTAGTCCTGCTGATATTGCTCTTCACGTGAATGCTCAACAGACCAATGAAATACAGAACCTTTGAGAGTCTCTCGAAAATTAAAACTGTTCAGTGTTTATTTTTCTCGATGCTAAATCTAGATGCTAATCACTCAATGTGTGCATAATTTATGTGCGCCACCTTTGAATTATGCAGACAGAAGAATGATTACACACTTGCCAAAACTGTTGGCTGGGTTTCGTAGACAAAGGCCAGGACTGACTAAGGAGAGCTGTGAATAATGGGTTTGTGTTTGTCGCTGCTTCATTTATTTTCATCTATCAGGCCGTATTTTGACCTAGATTTGTTCAAATAGATTTGTACTACCTACTGAAAATACATGATCTAAGGTTTTCTTATAATTGTACATGATACATAGCATCACAAAGATCACAGAGTGGCTCAATTTCGTAAAATAAAAACATTTAAAAATCTATTAAAATCAATAAAATGTTTTAAAAGCAAATTTATTGCATGTTTTATAAATTTTTTTATTTATAAAAATCACATCTTTTTTTTTTTTTACTAATAATATGCAAGTGATTCACTCTCCCAACCAATCCTCACTGGTTTGTCTCTTGTCCCAGTCTCAGGGTCTTCCACATTCAGACACGCAGCAGACTGAACAAGCCTTTTGTTTGAGAGTAAGGGGATACTTTGAGGAAACAGCCCCCCACAAAGTCCCCATTTCTGCTGGCTGGATTTTTTTTCTGGTCAGAGGCTGTGCAATGACTAATATAAATGATGAGGGTAAGTGCCTGACCAGAGAATAGCCTACTCCACTCCAGGTTTTTCAAGTTTTCGGGAACGTTTATAACAGGAGCGCCCAGTCCTGTTCCTAGAGATCTACCTTCCAGCAAAGTTCAGCTCCAACCCTGATAAACAACTAAAACAGCTAATTAAAATCTTCATGAGCACTTGATAATTACAGAAAGGTGTGTTGGATAAGGGTTGGATCAGAACACTGCAGGTAGGTAGATCTCCAGGAACAGGATTGGGCACCCCTGGTTTATAGGCACATGCTTTTATCTAAAGTAACTTCAAAGTACATTTTCTTTATCAGTTCATGCATTTCTTGAGAACCAAACTCATGTGCTTGACGAGTAAAGGACGTAGTCCAGTAAGCTTTGCGTGTAAACCTCACTCCCCTTGCCTCAAGAGGCTTGCTATAGCGACTGTATTCAAGGTAGGTACACATTTGATTAAGTTCATGCATTCCCTAGACATCGAACCCATGACCTTGGTTTTGCTAGCACCATGTTCTGTTTGAGCTACAGAAATAAGATGTATTAGGTGAAATTGCAATGCATTAGTAGGTGATGTTGTTGTTAAAAAAAGACTAAATTAATAGACAAATGTATCACAATTTCATTTAATACATGTCTGTAGCTTAAACAGAGCAAGGCACTAGCCACTTCAAAAAAGAATATTCAGCATCATGTGCTAGTTGACTTTTCTCAAAATATCTTCTTTCACAAGATGAGCAACATGGGGGTGAATAAATGGTGACAGAATTTTCAGTTTTGGGTGAACTGTCCCTTTAAGCAAAAATAATTATATTTATCCAATGCTAGAAAATAATTGTTTATGGTGACAAGGTTGTACATGGCCTGAACATTTTGAGAAACACAGGATTAGTATATAGTTTCAGTAATTGTACGTTTTAAATTACTGTTACACCCTTTTTTTTACTTTTAGAATAGCAAAACGTCTGTTTTTCATGTATGCATCTGCCCATTTAATGAGTAAATCTGGTAGAACAACATATCCATTTAAACAAAATAGTAGTGGTGAGAAGAAAAGCTGAACATGTCCATGCCAAACTGTTTCTAAATCAGAAATGAAGGATACAGAGAAGGTCTGTGTGTTCAGCAAACTGTTCATACATTTCTTATAGCATACAAGATAAAAGGTTTGACCTTTTGAGCTACAGTTAGGAGAGTTACTTAGTGTCAAAATGCTTTCGCATCTTAGTTCTTCGTCGTGAATAAGAAATATCTGCTATGGTTCCTAATGGTAATCGAGGACACACTATACATTTCTCCATTTCCCTGTCTTGGCAAATTGCTCCTACTGATTTCAGGTCTCACAATCAATAGATCCGATCAATATTCCCTCACAGACTGTTTCTATGACTATCACAGTTACTTCACAGTCTCAGGATTTCCTGTCCTAACCATTCGGTTAATTGGCACCTAAAGTGCACACAGCAATACACTCAACCAAGTGATTTTTCTTTTTTGCATGAAAATAATCTGTAGAAAGTGCGTTCTTCTTGCACTCCAATTATTTACTACAGTTCCCAAACTGTATGAGTTGGACCAGCACAACCTTCTACCGAACAAAAGCACACTAAGAAAAGAGACGGACACCCTGTGAGGTTGTCAGAGACTAAAAAACTGTTTTTTCAAATGAAAACAGATCGCTTCCACTCCCTTTCCTCTAACACACAATGACAGGAAACGATTAACAAGAAGTGCCTTGGAGAGCAGTGTAGGGTGTTGGGTCACTGTCTTGTTTAACAACAGTGCAGTGAACCCATCCTTTCCTTTTCAGTCATATGATAAGCAGCACGTACACTGCCTGCGCTAGGGCACCGCAGGAACCCGTATCAATCTTAGTTAATCTACAGTTAAATGTTGTGAATAATCATAATCGTACGCTGCTTTACGCCGAGTCAGGAACTTAAACTGGACCAAAAATGATGATTAAAAAGCGGCTGCAGCTGGATCGCAGCATAAATGGCCTGAACCCAAATGAGAACCTGTCCAAAAACATTAATTAGAGACATTATGACATTTATTATTATGCAGTATTATGAGGCTTGTGTTATTAAAATGGAAAATACAACGTTCAAGTTTGGCTCTCACTTTCTGTGTGTGTGTGTGTGTTTAGGGATAATGAGAATAATGGATGACTTTTTCAAGGATAATGACTTGTCGTGCCCTTCTTTAACTAAAATGATCCAAAAGTTATTTTTCAGTGAACTGTGAGCCCTTATTTTACCTTATAAAAAATACAACTGAATGCTATTTCAACACACAAAAGTTCTTGTAATGTGACCCTAAAGCGGGGTATACATGAGTAGTTAGTTAATGCTCTTCATTCAAACTGACAGCACACTAATTACAGGAACAGCCCTGCTGGAGTAACCTGGGGTTAAGCACTTCGGTCAAGGGCACACTTGTAACATGACTGGATTATGATCTAGAAACTCTCCAGGGTCCATTACTGGCCCATGCGTTACTGGGATTGAACCTGTAACCTCTGTGTTAGCAACCTACATCCGGGTGATAATGCCATTTCCTACATGCTGTAAAAGACTGTGTTCTATATATAAATGGTAAATGTGATTTCACCAAGTAGAACATGTTCCTATATCTATATAGATTTACTGTATATACACTACAAACACTTTTACTGACCATTTTATAGGTACACCTTGTTAGTACCGGTTTGGTTCCCCTTTTCCCTTCAGAACTTCCTTAATTATTCGTGGCATAGATTCAACATTGTGCTGCAAACATTCCTCCGAGATTTTGGTCCATATTGCCATGATACAATCATGCAGTCGCTGCAGATTGCTGCGAATCTCTCATTCAAAGTTGTATTGGATTGAAATCTGGTGACTGTTGAGGCCATTTGAGTATAGTGAACTCATTGTCATGTTCAAGAAACCAGTTTGAGAAGATTTGAGCTGTGTGATAAGCGGTGTAATCCTACTGGAAGTAACCATCAGATGGGTACACTCTGGTTATAAAGAGATGAACATGGTCAGACTCAGCAACAATAGGCTGTGGTGTTTAAACTATGCTCAATTGGTACTAAGGGGCCAAACTCCATTACACCACCACCAGAAGCAGCATGAACCGTTGATACAGGGCAGGATGGATCCATGCTTTCATGTTGTTTATGACACATTCTGACCCAACCATCGTTTTCAGGATTCAAGACTCATCAGACAACGTTTTTCCAATATTCTATTGTCCAATTTTGGTGATCCTGTGTGAATTGTAGCCTAAGTTTCCTGTTCTTAGTGGACAGGAGTGACACTGGTGTGGTCTTCTACTGCCGTAGCCAATCTGCTTCAAGGTTCGACAACATTGTGCATACCAGAGATGCTCTTCTGCAGACCTCGGTTGTAACGTGTGGTTATTTGAGTTACTCTTGCCGTTCCAGCTGGAACCAGTCTGGCCATTCACCTCTGACCTCTGGCATCAACAAGGCGTTTTCGCCCACAGAAATGCTGCTCACATCCAGTTCTCTCTTTTTCGGACCATTCTTTGTAAACCCTAGAGAGTGAGTGTTCGTGTGTGTGTTCATGTGTGTGTGTTCGTGTGTGTGTGTGTGTGTGTGTGTGTGTGTGTGTGTAAATACCAGTAGATCAGCAGTTCCTGAAATACTCAGGCCAACCCGTCTGGTTCCAACAACCACGCCATGTTCAAAGTCACTTAAATCACCTTTCTTCCCCATTCTGATGCTTAATAGATCGTCTGGACCATGTCTAGATGCGTAAATTAATTTTGTTGCTGCCATATGATTGGCTGATCAGATATTTGCGTTAACAAGCGTACCTAATAAAGTGATTGGCGAGTGTGTTTGTACACACAAAAAAATAAAAATAATAATAATAATATAAATAAATATATATATACTGTATGTATATATATATATATATATATATGTATGTATATATTATACATACACAGATTTTTTTACATAAAAGCCAATGTACAATGCAGGACATTAGTTAAATAAATCACTGAATGTTTTAAAATTGGTTAATTTACCCGAACAAACAAATTCATAAAAAAATTTAATAAAATAAATGTAAAAAACACAGCATTGCAACTCCATCTAGAGCAGGTAATCACGTAAGTAGAAGTTAATACTACGAACAAATGGAAATTTAGAGAACTTTTAGCTCAAAATAACACTCAATTTTCACACAGATAAATTATTATAAGCACTTCAACAAAAATCAGAGCACATTCACTAACAATTGCATTATGAATGGTGTTCACCTTAGATACTCATTTTGGTAGAACTTTATTTTACAGTCTTGTTCCACATGTACATATGTAGCCTACTTATTATAGTGATTACAATAACTGTGTAATAACTAGGTAGGCTAACATACCCTTAAACCTAACCTTAACCCATGTAGTTGCCTTATATTACCCAGTACTTTCTTAGGTAATAACACTAAGTACATAAGTGCACATACTGTAAAATAAAGTGCAACTCTCTGTTTAATGGTTCTGAATCTGAAGTTTCTTGCTATTGACAGTATTTTTTTCTTCCTGAATAGGCTTGTTTGCTTGAGCCCTAAATAGGCATTAATGTGTTGTGCTCAACTGTAGCATCACTGCTATAAAAAAATAAATAAATAAAAAACAAGCAGCTGCACCCTGGAGGCTCATCACAACTGGACAACCTCTTTTGAAGCCACAATGTTTTACTGTTTTACTCAAAGTGAAAATTTGAAGTGCTGCAGATTATCCCCTGATTGCCTGCATGCTTAAAAGTATACTATTGTCACAATATAAAAGTAGCGTAAACACAGTTCTGCCTCCTGTACAGTGTTTATGTATTCTAGTCATCTCATGACCTTCCGTTCATGTCCTCTAGACTTGTTTATATCAGTCTTTCTCAGCTGACCTTTTTGTTGTTTTCCTGTTTGAGACCTATGAGTATTTAAGTGGACCAAACAAATTGAGGGGTACACATCCCTATTCTTGGATAACAAGATATAGTCATTGTTTCTCATGACGTTAGCATCTGATTTAGGTAGCTATGGCGGTCTAAATCGAAGAGAGAAACAAACTCTCATTCTGCTCCTCAATTATAATTAGCCTTCATAATAGAGATGAGTCTATTAGTCACAGACATTTAGCAGGATTTTACATAATACAGCCAACAGGAAGCACAAAACAACCACTACGGCGGCATTTTAAAGTTTAAAATAATAGTTGTACTTCGAGACTGAGGCACTAGACTATTAGATTGGATGTTCTCAGAAAAACAAAAAAAACAGAGAGAGTGGACACAGCGGCTATTATGTAAATTATGTTTGAGCATCTGTGAATGTGTCTGGTCTTTCCCTGGAGGAACTCATAGATAACACTGAAGGAAGGTCACAAAAGAAAGAAGTAAAGTGTTTGAAAGCAGCAGCAGAGGCCTGAGGTGTCGCCTGACTCCATTATGTCTCAAATGCACAACACGTGTGGGCGGAACGATAACCCCGGGTCTAAGTGAATTACAAAAACAAAGAGACGCATGTTCGCTGCCGTGTGTGCTCCCTCTCTTCCTGGTGGATGTCTGTTTTGGTGTTTTAATTGAATTTGCTTCTTGCTTGCGTCCAATGTGACGAAGAAGAAAAAGGACGGAATTGTGATTTAATGTTCTAGCCAGTTATGTTGGCAATGATACGGTCGCGTGTTACGTGCTATGCGGTAAATCAACCAGACATTTAGAACATATGGACATCAGCCTGCTCAATCACAAACTTCACATGCAATTTCTTCATCTATATTGTAGATGGGGAGCGTCAAAACTAGGAGGAAGAGGAGGGTGAGAAAATATATGACTTTTTACAATATTAATGAAAATGAGCCCAAAACAGGGCAATATTGAAATCTGTAGAATTTTGGCATTCAGTATAGATGATTGGACCTAAAAAACAGAAAGCATCACGGCAGGTTTTGGGTCAGTAAAATTGAATTTTTTTTGAAAATGAAATAAGTCCCTTATGCTCACCAAGGCTGCATTTATTTGATCAAAAATACAGTAAAAACTGTAATATTGTGAAATAGTATTACTTTAGTGTCACATGATCCTTCAGAAATCATTCTAAAGCTGATTTGGAGCTCAAGAATAATTTCTTATTATCAATGTTGAAAACAGTTGTGCTGCTTCATATTTTTGTGGAAACTTTTGCAATACATTATTTTCAGAATGCTTTGATTTAAGTTGAAAAGAACAGAATGTATGTTTAAAATAGAAATCTTCTGTAAACTGTAATTGTCTTTACAACACTTTAGATCAATTTAATGCGTCCTTGTAGAACTTTTTTTTTTGGAAAAAAAAAAAAATCTTGCTGAGCCACAAACTTTTCAATGGAATATACAGTATATATGAAAAACTCAATTCTATTTTTCACCAAATTGTTATCATTGTAAAAACTATCATTGTTCATATAGGTCTTATATCAGACATTATCAAGCTAAAATGTTGACAGAAAGTGTGCAAATATTCAGATCGGTTCATGATCAAATTGTGAGTAAAGATGGATGAAGAGAGATTGCAGCTCTATGGAACCACATTTGTGACAAACCCAATGTAATGTTGTCCACAGAGGAACTGTGTTTGAGTGACTAGCTCAAAGTCAAAGGGATGAAGAAGAGAGGACAAGATGTATCAAAAAGAAATACTACCCAGGCCATCAAAATAGTTCACCTAAAAATGAAAACCCAATTACTTGTTTTAAGCCTGTATGCTGCATGCTAGTTTTTCTGTGGAAAACAAAAATTGTTTACAGCATACAGATAAGACTGTATAAATGTTGACAGAAGTTTTATTTTTGAGTGAACTACTCCAACCTTATGCATGTTCCTAAGAACATTTGTTATTAAAACGGTTTCTTCATAATGTAATTATACAAGTTCAGCAGGTGGATTCGAAAGTGCATGGTGCATAGAAGAAAAAAACCTGAGGTTCAACGATGACACAGCTAGTCTCTTCTCTCCCAGTCCAGTTGTTTCAAGTGTAAACAGGAAGCGTGTGGCACTTTGTGCAATAGGGGGGAAGGGCAGGCCAGAAAAACAGAGAAAGCCAGAGCGCAGTCTTTCACGGCTGGCTGAACAGCAAATAAAGTGTCCAACTAAAACAATAAAAAAATGTGGTTTCACTTTTCTACAAGCATTCAATTGAGCTGTGAAGAAAACGGTATCATACAAAGCGTAAATCTTTAGATCATAGGCAGCTAACACTGCCATATTAACATTTGTTTGATTTGTGGAGTTTAAATGAACAGTGGGTTAATGCTACTGTTTTCTTGACGCAAGACAGCTTTGGGGAGTGACAGATAGAGACAGGAGGAAGGGCTGACGAAAGATAACATGAGAGAGGAGAGGAGGGGGTGCAGGGAAGAAAAGGGCAGAATGAGAGAGAAAAGTAAGTGGTATGCAGGGAGTGCAACTTGAGCAGAGTTGGGGGTGGGTGTGAGTTTGGAAGCAGATGAGCAGAAGGAGCTTCTTTTGTTGGGGGAAAAACGCTGACTGACAACAGGCTACTGCCTACGTCTCACTGACTCGTTTGTTTATGCGTTTATTGATCGTACACCTCCGGATGAGCACGAGTTGGACACCTTTTCCTCTATTAGCATAAAACTGTGGTCAAGGTATTCACGAAATTAGGTATACTGGTGATGCCATCACTATTATTATTACTCATACTTTGGCTTAACGATCTGAACAAACTCTGAAGGTGCAGTCTTATTAGCAAAATCTTGTGTTTAAAAACAGGTCCACTGTCAGTACGCACTCCTCACACAGAAGTCGCTTTCAAATCTAACAGGATTTAGTTGGTCAACGCGGTGATTTTCGCTTGACTAACTTGAACGCGAGTGAAATCTGCGTGGGGGAAATCTTTCGCCCTCATGTGAAACTCCTGATTATGTGGATTCACTTTGGAATGGCTGGTTTTTGCTGTAAATGTAATGGGCATATTTAAAGTCACGATGAAACGGAAGTAGCGGCAGGTCTTTTCTTAGGTATTGTGACATACACTTCTTCTGCACTGCAACAGATTATCAGTAAAAAAATGCAGGACAAGGACTTGAGCTGCGTTCACACTGCTAGCGACTTCGCTAATGTCATACGTCGGAGGTCAGCACGGCGAGTACCATATGTACACAGGAACAGATCATAAATTAAGCTATAGGAAAGTTCTTGATCGCTAAAATTAACTTCTCCTCCTTGTCGTGACACTCCAGTACAGGATGTAGTGACGGATCACCTGCGCTCCACTGACTTCACTCTTATTGGTCACTTTGTCACGTCGCCTACATCCTGTCGTCAACGGTCACTGTTGCTTGCATCGTCGGAAATTGCCAACTCTCTATTGAAATGAAATGTTGCTTTGTCACTGTGGTGTGAATGGGGCTTTGGTTCTTTAATTCAGTTCTTAATTGGATTTTGAGATGTGGCCGTTTCACAGGAAATTTCATTCAAAATGACGAGATCAAAGGAATTTTTAAAAATGAAACATGCATGGGTGATTCATTCTAAATAAAATAAAAAAAATATATAGGCTTAATTTTTATTTCATGCTGACTGAAGCCTGGGGTTCTAAATGAACAGATCAGGTTGAATGGGCACCGTAACATATCACTATTCTGAACGTCTAAGTTCGTAAGGAGGATTTGAGACAGCAATTTCACTACAACTTGTGATGGAAGAAAATGAGTGTATTGGTACCATCAATAAATAAATGAGATTAGAGTTTGCAAACATTCAATCAATGGAAATAAGAGGGAATACAGTCAGGCCTGTAGTTTGATATGACAAATAAAATAAATATTCCCTCAAACACAGTTCGAAAAGTCTTTTCCTTGTATATTACATGTACTTATATGAAGTCTGATCATTCCAAAAAAAATTGAAGTAGAAGCTGTCACGTGACAGAAGAAAGAAAAATCTACTACCTGAGTAGTTTTAAATTCTGTCTCACTCGAGTTGTCCAAAGTGTATTCTGTGTGTTGTATTCTCTTAAATCAACATGGCATCATGACTTTTGCGTAAACATATACGCCACTTTCAAGTCAAGCGGTGTGTTATCTATACGCATTTTGAGCTATCCGCGTGTATGCGTGTATGTCTACGCCGTTAAATGTCCGAGTGATTCCGCGTGTATGTTCACGCCGTTAAATGTCCGAGAGAAACGAAGCAAAATGTAGATCTACATCTGGGGAGCGATATTTTTTTTCCTAGGATGGTAGGGGAAGACTCATAAATGGTATTAACCCCAGTGACGGGTAGTTTTAGGGACGGGGTTGGGGTAGGTCATATATTTATACAGTAACGTAACGTTATAAACACGGTAAAAAGCGATTATGCGTGTTGATAGCACGCCAAAAATGGAAATACATACGTCATACATACGCCATTTCATGAGATCAGTCTGCTTAAATAGACACTGTTGGCTCACCATTCAATCGTCCAAGGTCAACTCAGGAAGTACGCATCAACGGGAAGCACAAAAAAACTAAATAACAGTTCCTCGAGTCGAAATGAAAGTATTTACCTGGAAAAGAACTTAAAACTCTTTTCAATCGTCTATTAAATATATTTTTTAATGTTCACGATCTAAATCAGTCTTTTTCTCCTCTCTCTCCTTTGCAAAATGGATTCTTCCTTCGTTCCTAATTATTTCACTCATCACAGAGAAATGCCCTCTGGGGGATAATAGTAATTACACATTTCCCCCCCCCCAAATTAAGTCACATGTTAACGTTACATGTGCATACACAAAAATGTAACCCTGCTGATGATGACGTTTATATAATGCGCACTAAGCATGAATAGCAGAAAATGGAAAACCGAAGCATACTTCCTTGTAAAACTTTGGTTGGTGCTTTGCAAATGAATGTTACCTCAAATTGACCAGCCTAGCAAGGATAGAATCATAGAAACTTGAGCCATATCTAGGGACCAGAATATTATATAATCACCCACAACACCATACCAATCATCTAATACCACCTAAGAAACCTCACCAAAACAGCTTAGCATCATGGTGCCGAGTTTACTGGCACATTTCCCACATTTTCTGCAGAATCTCACATTACTACTGTCATTATGACATGCAAAAAGTGCTGACACTAAAGAGAACATAGAGAACAGCTCGTCTGGTCAGATTATCTCATGTTAACTGGCTAGGTCTTAACAGGCCAGTGAGGAGTCTCCACAAACAATGACGCATGTAACAATGCTAAGAGGCAATGTTACACATGTACATATCATCATACATGTCACGAAAACCCCATCTTCTGGGATGTTTTCAAACTCTAAAGCATATCGAACTAAGTTGCATGTGTTTGTTGTTATCTAAGTGAATCCAGTCATTACCATGACATTAACATGGGTCTAATCAGTTTGACCTCCGACACTGACCAGTGATTTGTTGTTCTCATGGGCTGAATGCATACGAGAACTGTGAATAACAGGCGTTGGCGGAGCAACAATAGCACACACTCACACGCACATTCACACAAAGAAGCAGACTCCTTTGTTTGGAGCCAAGGTGATGTCCCAGGTGCAAATGATAGTTGTGTGTGTGACTTCTGCTGTAATTGCCGCCTGTCGGATTCTGCAGGATTGTATTGTGGGTGTGATGGTGGCCAAAAGAATCCGGTTTTACAGAATTCCAGACATGCAAATTCCAAGGAGTTACTGGAATATCAATATGTATGAAATGTGGATGTGTTACCAATATTGATCGGCACATAGAGGGAAAACATAATTCAAATACACGGTGAAAGATTTAGGGCAGTGACAAGAAGAAAGAAAAAAAACGTGAATCTGTGAAACCAAGAGAGAATCCAAAAATAGGTTTCTGGGCAGAATCCAGAGCTCCTTTGCATGAATACTTAACACTATTGTCAGGGAAAGAGAAAAATACAATGAACAAGTCTTTAACTGGTGAGGTCCGAACAATGCGCTAGTGAGAAGGACACATATGCTACACAGACTAACTCCTCAAAGCTTAAATGGTCATGAATAATTAGGGCATTCTCTTACAGAGCAGATGTCCTTTTTTTGGACCGCACGTTTTCTAAGCAGCAACCCATAGATTATACAACGACGCAGAGAGGAATTGTAGAGAGTGGACCGAAAGGACTGACCCTTCAACAATGAACGCTGACCATTACAACCACTGGGTTTGTGTGTGTCTCTCTCACCCTTGAGGGCTGAGCACAGGATGGGGGGGGGGGGGCTATCTTTCAGCTCAGCATTCATTGTATCAGTGAGTCCATAAATTATTCACCAGCTCTCAAATATTGATATGGAAATCACCATCCACACAAGTGA
This sequence comes from Tiaroga cobitis, assembly GCA_030578255.1. NCBI lineage: Eukaryota > Metazoa > Chordata > Actinopteri > Cypriniformes > Leuciscidae > Tiaroga > Tiaroga cobitis. Next base: position 36,541,577 of record CM060606.1, read on the forward strand.
CGGCCCACATATAGACAGAGCGTGCTCCCATTCACTGTTTCTCTCTCATCTGGCATCGCTACCTCTCGATTTATTCATGCAGCTCAAATGCTGTCAATTTAACACGTTTATGCTCGGCTTTACAGTCAAAGAGGATTACACAATCACTAAAATTATAACATTAATCTTTCTCGATCTATTTTCAGTACACCTGAAAAGCACTTCAGAACACATCCGCCTCAATTTTCTCCACCGATTTTATTAAAACAGATCATAATGTTAGTTTAACACAGCAATGCAGCTACAAACAGAGGAGAAAATGTGTTAGTACAACAGTTTTCCATTGTGTAGTTGATTGTCATAAGGTAAAGTGGGATTTACTGTACTGTAGCAGGCCCGGATTGGCTAATCGGGAGCACCGGGAGAATTCCCGGTGGGCCGGTCTGTTTTATTGGCCAGGAGGGCCGGTGTTGTCATGGCACATAGGCTCCAGTCACAGCTTTCTGAGTGTAGGCTATATTTTTCTGAGTGTATAATGAACGTTGTGAAATAATTGCCTAATATTAACTCTAATTTGGTGCTGCAATGATTTGCATATCGCGAGGATAACCGACCTCATAATCTGAGCTGCTTCAGTATTAAAACACCGCTCGTCGGCAATGGCAAAATGTTTGAGATGACCGATCAAAGCAAGCGGGATTTATGTTCACAGAAGCGCGAGCCGCGGCCGCACGCGAATCCCAACGCGTCGCTTCACGAGATAAGATGCAAGTGGCTAAACTACGTAAACAGCTGTTTTAATTACGAAATAAATTTTAAACGACCGAAAGAAATAATCAGTTTGTAAAGACTGTATCAATCAAAACTCAGCTTCGGGAAGGGGAGATTTACAGGTAACCTAAAGATAAAGAGACTGAGAAAAGAAGAATGAGAGAAGATGGAGATGAGAAATGAGAGCAGAGGAATAGCCCATAATGTGCCCAGATTGAGATTAACTTTATTACAATAGATTCCTATTTAACACAGACACGTTCTTTGCCAATGATGATCATCAGTGTAAAAATAAGCTCAATTTAACAACACAAGCACCTATATAATATATTGCCATTGTTATTGTATAAATATATATCTCGAATGTGTTTATATTTCCCCAGTATCAGCACTGGGACTTTTCACTGTTTGTATTACTTCACTTGTCTGGGTGGGCATATGCCCCCGAACCCCCAAGATCACTTTTCGGACCTCTGTATTTATAAAACCCTGTATACGGCTATTGCACTGAATAGAAGTTTATATATTTTTAAAATACAACGAATATCAAGGCTGTACAGAACACTGCACTATTGCAGACTTATATGCTGAGGTTTCAATTACATTATTTTAAAGTGGGCCTAAGGCATGAAACTCCAGGGCTGAAAATGAGTCCCACTCCGGCCCTGTACTGTAGTGACACGACAGATTCCAGATTCCAAACGGAACAAGGGTACATCAATACATCACTTCACAGAAAGTGGAGAGTAATATGTTCCCATCAGTCATTTTATACCACCTCAGTACTAAGTGATGTGTAGTACTAAAATCCAACAGTAAATGTTTAACCATTAATCACATACTCTCCGAGTAGGTACAAATATTTAATAAGTAGGCTACTTACTTTGCGACCATTAAAAACTATGTTGCATATAGGCCCTGTCCCAAATGGAACTCTAAGCCCTAGCGATCTTCTTCCAAGTCTAAAATGACAAATGGGACACCCTACGGTCTTGTGGAATTAACGGACGCGCAGACCGCGGCCATTGTAAGTCCGCAAGAACGCAAGTGCGCATGAAGTGTGCCATTTGGGACAGGGCCATCGTATGAATGTGTGCAGTATGAATGTCATTTGGATGTACTACATTCATCATGTTGTCATTGTCATGTGACCTACCAGCATCCGTTACGTCACTTCACTGCTATTCACCCTCTCCCGTGGCCCCATGGGATAGTAAAGTGTCCATTTGATGTACACTTCAGAATTTCGCTGCAAGTATAGGTAACATTCACGTTGTTCACTATAACATGGTAGAACAATAACAACTTCATATTCACATTCATATTAATAACAACAAACATTTACCACTTAATTCAGGAGTTTTGAGTATGACAAATTAAAATTAATATTATATTTATTTACTGCCTGTCACTACCTGAAACTCGCGGGACGCGCTTTGCGTCCATGTTTGATGACGTTGCAGGCTGTTCAGGATGAATGTGGTGAAGTGAACTTCGACAGATGATGTGAATGGGAAAACCGCAAAACTGTGAATGGAAATGGTCACAGATGGGAAATAAGCTGAAACAAGTGGGTGAAAGTGTGAAAATGGTGACGCATTCATACCATGTCAAAACAGATGAACAAAATATACGTAAATTATGGTGACTTAGCACAAGTGTCTCACAGATTACAGTAGCGTTTCTTTTACCGCTCTGCACGCAAAAAAAACAAACACACAGCAAAACTTGTGTGGTGTAACGTTACCGTTATTCAAACAAATTAATCTGATGACTGACTGACTTCTTTTATTGGACTATTCAAAATGACTCACGAACAAGTCCGACAAATCCTTCAGGGATTGAACTTCACAATAGGCTTGTTTGAGATGAGCAAAATCTGCGCAGAACCGATCACCGGTGATCAGCGCGATATGCATGCCGGTTAGAAATATGTCCAAGTGTATGGAGGTAGTTTTGTTTCTTTATTATTCAATCAAAAAAAAGGTTGCTACAATCCAAAAAAATATTTTCAATTAAAAAAACCTTCACTTCAATGAAAAAAAAACAAATTCAATCAAAGAAAAAAATTATTTGAATCCAAAAATATATTTGAGACTCAAAAATATACATTTGAACACTGCTTTTCTTTGATTGAAAATGTTTTCTTTGATAGAAGTCCGTTTTTTTTTGTTTAAAGCAACCTTTTTAATTGAAGTAACATTGTTTTTTGATTGGACCATATAATGGGTAGGACATTTGTGTCTTTATCATTCAATCAAAAAAGAAGTTGCTTCAAACAAACAAACAACAGAATCAATAAAAAAGTCACTTCAATGAAAAGATAAACATTTTCAAATATAGAAAATCGTTTTTGAATGCAAATAAAATATTTGAGACTCCAAAAATTGCATTTGAACACTTTTTTTTATTATTGAAAATGTTCTCTTTGATTGAAGTAATCTTTTTTGTGTTTGGGGCATACATGGGTAGGACATTTGTGTCTTAATCATTCAATTCCAAAAAAGTTGCTTCAATCAAAAAAAAATATTTTCAATCAAAGAAAAAACTGTTCAAATGCAACAAAAAAAATTACCCCGTGAATAAAAAAAAGTATTGAAGAGAATGTGTTTTTTCGTTTTTTTTTTTTTTTTTTTTTGAAGTGCAAAAAGTTTTGAAGTTTAAATTTTTTTGATTGAATTATTTTGACACAAACGTTCCGCAGTGGGCGGGTGCTTCTATATTGGTCAGACATGTTTGATTGACAAGTGTCTACACCAACGACATCTTTCTGACAAAGAAGTCATGTTCGCCACTCGCCAGCAAGCTTTTTGCCATTTACGTCCTGCGTCACATCTCTCATGCGGGTTCTCGTCGACCAGGGTCAGCGCGCATATATAGCGCACACAGGCAAGCACAGAACTAGCTAGCGAACCTAGGTCTTAAATCTAATAAGTTATGTTTTTTACAACACGTTTTTTTGATGGAAAAGTGATGTTTAATTTCCATAGTCTTTGTTTAGTGAACGAAAGCGAAATCAGGAATTGCGGTCTTTCAGTTTGTTTATCGTTACCTAGCTACCACCATGGGTTTAAGTTGTACAAGATGTGCTGTAGCCTTACAATGGCCAAGTCGCGTTTCATATTAACAGATGAATAGGCTTCGCTCAGTTTATTAAATACATCCAACCTGAAATGTCTCTTACAAATATGAAGGGACAATGAATCAATCAATACACTGACATGGCAATGCTAGACAGATAGCCTACTTTGTTTGCACACCCCTGCCGTGATTTTGTCACTCTTCTCTCCACTCCTAGACCTACGTCTGGTAACAGCGGGGAAACTTTTACCTCGATAAAGTTAGGCCTACTTATTGTATTGCAGAAAAGTAAACTTCCAGTAAACTCCAGTTAACCAGTTCATGTTTCTTCTTTAGGTGATTCAAGCAGTAACGACTAATTAGACTCAATACTGCTATTATAATACACAATAATTTTTTTTTGTAATGCAATGTTTTCAACAGGGAAATATAAACAGCATTTGTCAAATTTTCCCTTAACCCCCCACCCCCTTATCAACAACACATCAGCATTAGTCAGCAGAGTACAAATACATGGGTGAAGTAATCATACAAAATAAACACACACAAAAAAAGAAAGAAACAAAAAAGAAAAAGAAACACCTATTTACAAAGCAACCCTTGTGTGTATTGCCATGAGATGGGTGAAGCCCTAGCATGTGATGGATCCTTTATAGATACGATATGGTACAACTACAGTGCAACGCAAATAGTAAATATAAGATAAAGTGAAAAGTAATAGTAAATAGTTTAGTCAATAAAATAAACAAACAGTATACAGCAAATACAATTGTAATGAAAAGGCTGTATAAAATATAGGCTATATAAAATAAAATGACACAACCCTGTTTATTTTTGTTAAATTTTAGTTTTATTGATCAGTAATAGACACTGTAACAGTATAAGTAGCCTAAAAGGTATAAGAAGTTATACAAGACAAGAAATAAAGTAAACGATTCAGACAAACATACAGCAGGATACAACGTTAAAATAGCCAAAATCTAAAATTATGAAACTTACCTTTGCCCTCAGCCAAAACCATTTGCCAGGGAACAAATGATAGATTAATGAGACCAAAGATCGCCCGTTATATACACAAGACGAATTATATCTCATGTTTTAACCACTGGACTAGAGACATCAGAGCCAGCGCCAAACGTCAGAAGCACTGGCCGAGGTACGGCTGTTCTCGGTGGGGTAGACGAGCACTGAGCGCCCGGTGAAAGACTGGATATCACAACTCCGAAAACGTCAGATCAATTTTTTAAATAGGCGCTATCTTTATAAATAAACCACAGATTTGACCTTTAAACAACTACATTGTCGACTGAAAAACTATTAAAACGACATTTCGTGACACAATAACAGTAGTATTTTTAAATGTCGCGGCTTTTCTCGTCTGTCAATGCGCGCTCACCCTGGTCGACGAGAACCCGTTCAACCCGCATGAGAGATGTGACGCAGGACGTAACCCCGCCCCCGGGGCGAGATGCCCCAAAATGTATGAATCCCGAGTGGCGAACATGACTTCTTTGTCAGAAAGATGTTGTTGGTGTAGACACTTGTCAATCAAACATGTCTGACCAATAGAGAAGCACCCACCCACTGCGGAACGTTTGTGTCAAAATAATTCAATCAAAAAAATTTGAACTTCAAAACTTTTTGCACTTCAAAAAAACAAAAAAAAACTACGAAAAAACACATTCTCTTCAATACTTTTTTTATTTACGGGGTATTTTTTTTTGTTGCATTTGAACAGTTTTTTCTTTGATTGAAAATATTTTTTTTGATTGAAACAACTTTTTTGGAATTGAATGATTAAGACACAAATGTCCTACCCATGTATGGCCCAAACACAAAAAAGATTACTTCAATCAAAGAGAACATTTTCAATAATAAAAAAAGTGTTCAAATGCAATTTTTGGAGTCTCAAATATTTTATTTGCATTCAAAAACGATTTTCTATATTTGAAAATGTTTATCTTTTCATTGAAGTGACTTTTTTATTGATTCTGTTGTTTGTTTGTTTGAAGCAACTTCTTTTTTGATTGAATGATAAAGACACAAATGTCCTACCCATTATATGGTCCAATCAAAAAACAATGTTACTTCAATTAAAAAGGTTGCTTTAAACAAAAAAAACGGACTTCTATCAAAGAAAACATTTTCAATCAAAGAAAAGCAGTGTTCAAATGTATATTTTTGAGTCTCAAATATATTTTTGGATTCAAATAATTTTTTCTTTGATTGAATTTTTTTTTTCATTGAAGTGAAGGTTTTTTTAATTGAAAATATTTTTTGGGATTGTAGCAACCTTTTTTTTGATTGAATAATAAAGAAACAAAACTACCTCCATACAAGTGCGACCCGCCTTGCTCTGATGTCATGCTTACATATGTCAAAAAACTCTCGCGACCGCAAGGCGCACCTGTTGGATTCTGCAGTCGCGCGCAGTTGCTCTCCACCGACTGCGCTGATCAAAAGCACGATGGGAAACGACTTGCTGACGACACAGCTTATGCTCATTGGTTTAAACAACCGTGATGTAGGCTATTGTTCACTTTTAAAATGTTTGATTTTAAAACTCTGATATCATGTTTTATGTGTATAAATTATGTGTGGATATTCCCAAACTCTCTGACAGCGCGATTTATGTGATGTAATTTTTTTTTTTTTTTATAAAAACATGTCTGTATTGAAGAAAAAATTATTGATAAACACGTAGGCCTATTTAAAATGGAATTAAATAAGGACTTTGGGTGTCTTGTTCATTATATTTATTTTCATATAAAAGCAACAAAATTTAAAGGGTTAGTTCACCCAAAAATGAAAATTAAGTCATCAATTACTCACCCCCATGCTGTACCAACCCCGTAAGACCTTTGTTCGTCTTCGGAACACAAATGAAGATATTTTTGATTAAATGTGACAGCTGGATCACTCCTCCATATAGGCTGCCTAAGGGATTGAAACCTGACGGCCCAGAAAGTCAATGAAGAAAATGTTTAAATATTCCATGTGACAACAGTGTCTCAACTATAAGTTTATCAAGCGACGAGAATACTTTTTGTGCGAAAAAACAAACAAAAATAACGACTTTATTCGACTATTCCTTTTCTTCCTTGTAGGCCTGAAACGAGACTTCAAGAGATTTCCACGATGCATGCGCGAGAATTGCGATCTCCTTCAACTACTTCAGTTAAGTTCTCGCGCGTGCGCGTCGTGGAAATCTCTTGAAGTCTCGTTTCAGGCAAGGAAGAAAAGGAATAGTCGAATAAAGTCGTTATTTTTGTTTGTTTTTTCGCTTAGGCAGCCTATGGAGGAGTGATCCAGCTGTCACATTTAATCAAAAATATCTTCATTTGTGTTCCGAAGACGAACGAAGGTCTTACGGAGTTGGTACAGCATGGGGGTGAGTAATTACTTAATTTTCATTTTTGGGTGAACTAACCCTTTAAATTACATCCAGTTTATTAGCAACACCGTGCACGAGCGTGAATCCCGTGAATCCCGCGATATCAGTCTTCAAAGGTGTCTGATCCACTGCGATAAGAGCTCGATCTGTCCGGCTTGCCTGCGCTTTCTTCACTCCTCCCCTCACTGCAGCCGCCTACTCTCGACTACATTTCAGGCAAGGCAAGGCGCATCTCAAACAAGCCTAACCCCCACAGTCTATGCTCACCCCGGATTTCCACCGGCTGCGGATCGGCTCCGCTTCGTGTCGGATCCGTGCTCCGCCGTCCTTCAATAACTACCAGATACGGATTTGTTGCGGAACGGCTGCGGCCATGACACAGCTGAAGGCACGAGGACACACGATATCTCGCGAATTTACGTTTGATCGCGCGATATAACAGGATGTAGTTTCTATAAACAGAACCACAAAACCAGCAACAGTTTGTTTCCATCCAGAAGAGTACAGGGGAAACAACTATGTGCTGACCTGCTGATCTCCCTTTTTTGTGGAGATTATTGTGATTCTAGTACAATATTTATCATTAAATATAATCAACTTATAAAATGCTAAATGTTTATTTGGGTTCCTTTTTGAATGTATTGGGAAAGTAGTAGGCTGTGTAAATAAAGTTAACTATTGTTCTTGTTGGAAAAGGGAAAACTATATTTTTATTTTGGAAATTACGGATGTTTTATTTAGTTTCTGTGCTCGACTTCCTGCGGCGCTCTCCGGCATCCGGCAAAAATAGAAACTCTGCGTATCTTCTCCGGAGGGCTGCGGTCGCCGGAGCTGGTACGGAGTCGGAACGCAGCCGTTCCGCAGTCAGTGAAAATGCACACATTGACTTTAATGGAAACCTATTTGACTCCGCCGCAGTTCCTGAGCGGATCCGCAGCCGTTCCGCAGTTGGTGGAAATTGGGGGGTTACGTCTCGTGGACTCGGATGTGCGTCATTGCTTACGTGGCACATGTGCCCACTACTGGCGGAACTCGTGCATAAGGTTTAAGTGGAAGGCACTAAGCCCTTGATCACTTGGAATTCGCTGTGGAACTGATTTATTATTTAAAGCTGCTGTCCGTAACTTTTTTGGGTTAAAAATTATCCAAAATAATAATAATAAAAAAAAAACATAACCAGCCAGTGTTCAAAAATATCTGCTTACCTTTGCTCGATTCAAAACGGTAAGCTTGTAATAATTATTTTAATTCCAGTGGTACTGGTGGATTTCCGCGGGAAATTCGAGCATGTCTTTGCGTCATAACGTCACATCTGTACACATAAAGAAGGAGTCATGGCAAGTAGGCTGTATTGCGTGATCGGATGATGGAGTTGGAAGCTTTTAGCCTTTTCTCCACTGTCTATGCTTTTCTCACAGCTCTTCAAATAATTAAACTCATGGCGGATCCAGAAAGGTTCAAACGACAACCACCAGTGACAACTGGAGTTTCACCCGTGGTAAAACCCAGGAGAATTCGGACTTCGGAGTGGGTAGAGAAAAAAAGAAATTGCAACCGGGCCAACGCGAAAACAAGGATTAACATTGGCAGGGCTTTTGAAAGGTGGCGTGAACTCCGTGATATTTGAAGGGGTTCAAAACGGACGCAGAAACTGCTTTTTTTCTGTTGGACGGGTAAGACATTTCAATAGTTCAATCGTGTAACAGTAGCACACTTGTTCGCTTAATTCACACAGTTAAGGAGTTTTCTTTGTTGTGGCTTTTTTCGTTTTGCTATTATGGTAAATATGAATTATTTTGTGCTAGCTATGAGAGGGAGCAAATCACTCTACTTCAAGAAAACCAAACCCGCCGCCTCCATTGTCAAGCATTGGATCTGAATCAGATCGGTAAAGTGAAAATAATCCTTTTCCCAAAAATTATTAGAGTTATATTATGTAAAACACGTTTATGCATAACAGGGATTCAGTTCATAAACCGTTTATTTCATAGCACTATGACTACTTGTCAGTATCCACACCGTCGCGGTGACTGACAGACACGCAGTCTCCTCAAAACAGTGTGTTCATCCACGCTGTTTCATGCCGATGTACAACTCACGCAAAGTTAATAATTCCGCGAATAACTGCAATTACAGATTTCAAACAGAGATGGCGACAAAGAGGAAAAACGCCGGACTGCAGCTTTAAACCCATTTCTACTTATGAATTTGTTTTATTTAGCAGTATAAGTCATACCTGTCAACACTCCCATTTTTCCTGGGTTTCTCACGTCTTTTAGCCCTATCTTCCGGACCCCTCCCGGTTTGTTATTTCTCCCGGGAAACTCCCGTAATTTGCATGGCCCAAACTCCTTTATGAATAATCGGACCAATATGTTTGTCTAATGTTGACTAGTTGCCAGATCTTGTATTAAATGCATTATATTCACACAATCCACACACCATATACAATTTCAACCCGTTTGTTATCTCAGCCTGGCAACCTAGCCCAGTTGCGCTGTCGCAGAAAGCTTAACCCGAAAGCAAGCACCCTGTCCCCAACCCCGCACAAATCTCCCGGATTTTGAAAACCAAATGTTGACAGCTATACTATGAGCTGTTGGAGAAAAATAAAATGACACAAACGAAAAAAAAAAGTAGTATAAACTTTGACTTGGAACATAAGGTAGTATTATGCGATTTCATTTCAACATAATTAATATATTATGCGATTAATCCTTAAAAATAATTGATATATCATATACAGTTAAGTGTGATCTGCTCTGACATCACAATCAAGTTGAATTGTGGGATATAGAGCTGCTTGAAGTGTACATCAGAGTAGACTCGCTCCCTCTGTCAAAATCGAAGATTAAATGGCCTATCTACATACATTTCCCTTGCCCACTTGACAAAGTGAAACTCATTTCAAAATGGTGGCAGGGATTCCCCGAGGGGAAGTGCTTAGGGAAGTTCGCGAGTGTATGTCTAAAAGCGAAGTGGAACACACCCCAGGGGTACGTTTCCCAAAAGCATTGTTGGCCAACTATGGTCGCAAGGTCCGTTGAATTGTGTTGGTAATGACGGAACCATATTCGGCTTTGAGAAACTCACCCCAGCATGACTCTCTGAACTACGTTCCATGCCCCTGTCCCAAATGGCACCCTAAACATTTGCGGTCTTCCTACAAGTCCACACTTTCGTGATGTAACGCCGCTTTGACTGTCGGGAAGAAGTCTGCTGCAGAGCTCGCTTCAGTAAAAAAGTGCGCATCGAGGGCGCATATCGACCCCAGAGGGGGCGCTTACAAGCACCCTTCTGAAACCTAAAATGACAAATGGGACACTCTACGGCCTCATGGACTTAATGGACACAGGCACGCGGGTAGCCATTGTAAGTCCACAAGCCCGAAAGTGCATATGAAGTGTGCCATTTGGGACAGAGTCATGTCAGTGACTCATTACTCTGAAAAAAAGCCATTAGGCTGCTCTTACTTACTAAGTCACCAAGGAAACAAGAATACATGCTTATTTTATCTGTATATCTCACAATAATGTCTTGCTTGTTTTAATTTTTATAGCTTTCAATAAGCTAAAATTGATAATTAGGTTGACTTTGGCAGAGCGACGTGTAGTTTACTGTACGGTAGTTAAGGATGAATAGTTCTGAATACAGTGGTAATATGTAGCGTAGTTTATTGAGTATTCAAAGACATGCACATATTGATTGAGGGAGACCTTTACAGCAAAGAGACGCAGACAAACAAATAGTGGATTGTTTGTTAGGATTGACAAACATGTGTTTGTGCTGCAATCGGGAGGTATCACATGGGCCACGGCCTACGCATTTCTGATTCTCCACACCATTCATCCAAACTGTGTGAAGGTCAACTGAGGAAATCATGTGACACTCAATATATTGATTTCGCCATCCAGTATTCTTCAGAAAGAGACTGACTTGAGGACTCTGAGAATGTACTGCTTAAGATCATTGACGCCATAAACTTCTGTGGTCTAACTTTTGGCGATGCCTTGCAATCAATTTAGCGAATATTTTTGCATGCTTCCCTAATTGATTTTTTTTCACCTGAACTATTGGCGATGGTATCGCTTGCATAACAAGCATGTGTGTAATGTAGTGTCAGATTAGTTAAAAATTCATAATTTTGTAACAGAGATGAACAACCCTTTAAGGAAGTCTCTCTGTCTCTTACGTCTCTTCTTGTTCAGCGAGAGGAAGTAACCGCCTCCTGTTTGTTTCCAAATCCTGTTGTGTGTGTGTTTATGAAATCGAAACCTTGATGTTTCAGCCCACCCCTTTTGACTCAATGTTCAGAATTTAAACATTCTGCGTTTCTTCCCTGTGCTGTGCTAGAATGAGTAAGTGTGCAATATCACAGGAAATAATAACCATCAGGACAATGTAGGGCCTACACACGCAATAACAATACCAAAAAACAAACCGATGGCTTTGTCATGTAGCTGTGTCAATTTTTATGGCCAGACCAGAGGTTAAGTGGGCTACCAGCTACATCCTGTTCCCAAAAGCTCCAGGAAAGCCCAGCAGTACCACCATGTCAACAAAGCTGCAGCTCATTTTGATGATAATGTCATCATTGTGCACATGGGGCTGAATGCTAATGAAGCATTATCCACTTTGATAGTGCTGAGGTAGATGTCTTTATCAGTTTCTATTGTCATATTCCACTGTCCATGCTGTCTTTGTCTTTTACTTTAGGCTCATGAACATAAAGACAATGTCTAGCATGTAAAAACCATTAAGGGTGACTAATTCAAAGTGCAATTAAAGAGGTTTTTTTCTTTTAACATAATTGCTAGTCAAATTTATTTTCTTTGAATGTATACAAGATGTACAAGAAACACATGATGATAGTCATGCTTTGCAGTTGGTCACAGTGTTCGTATTCACTTCCTGTGATGCAAGAGCATATACTCCAATGACGAAGCATGTGAGAACGTAGTGTGGGCATCTATCTATCTATAAATTACAGCAACGTCTGTGTGTCTGTCAGTTAATATCTCTCCAACCGTTAGTCCGATGGATTTCAATCTTGCCAGGTGTCTTTCTATGGGCACGGGTAAGTGCAGTGCCGACTTTGACGTTGTTTGGATTAGAAATGTAAAAGATATCGTTAAATATATCGGTAAAAGAAGCTGTGAGCTGTGAAGAAGTTGTGGTTTAAAAATAAACATTCTGACATTTTGAACGGGCATATCTGTTATTCGAATATCTCTCGAACCGTTGGTCCGATGGATTTTAAACTTGACAGGTGTCTTGCTACGGGCACGAGTAAGTGCAGTGCCAAGTTTGACGTTGTTTGGATAAGAAATGCAAAAGATATCAGTAAATATATCGGTAAAAGAAGCACACATTGGCTTTTGCCGCTCTAGCCGCTGGCCATTCTGGCTCACACACACTGAGTGGCCACTCCCCAAAATAAACATTATTCTGGTGCGCTTAACGGTATCGTTTTCTCAGAGTTTAGGCTAGCCTTGGCTATTCAGCAACTCAAACATACCAAACCAACAATTACTAAAAACACACAAAAACAGATTTTGCACGGGCATTGCACTAGTTTACATTAATGACTAAAGAGCCAGTCACACCATGGATGATAGCTAAAATTATAACTCAAACTATAAACTTTTAATAATCATTCTCATTCCAATAGGAAATCCACACTACAGCCATAACGATAATGACACAAAGGAACAATATTGTTGGAATTGTTGGATAAAAAACACCCGATCTCAAAGAGCTAGAGCTCTTAAAGTAGGAGATGACATAACTGCAACGCATGCTTATTATACACAGAACATTATTGTCTGTTGGTGTATCAATGCACTTTTGTTGTACAGTATTACCATTCTAGTAATCTTTACTTTTATTGTTGTTGGTGTAAACATGCATTAAAACCTGTCGTAAATGTGAACTCAAATATTTCTAGGTATATATAAATATATTTAAGGTTAATTTTGTACGTTGTTGCATTCCGAAATGTGTCAACGGCTATTCATAATGTAATGTAAGTGTGCTTTACCGTTTCCTAATGTGTTCCTAGGTCAGTAAGGTTGGTTAAACTGTCAACATGTTTATAGTTAGCTGCCTGAATGATAACACATTTTTAAAGTTGGCAGGAAATGAAAATTCTATTTTCTAAATGCATCTTATTTATCTTATAAAGAACGAATCATCACCTTTTTTTTTTTTTTTTACCTTAATTCTTAATCAAAATGTCATAACTTGATCCTCTGGTGAAACGACAGTAGACTTCTCCAATTATTTAGTCTGCTTGAAGCCCACCCACAATCGACTGCAACCCTGCATTCAGACCCGCCTTCATTTGCAACTCCCACTTCTCAAAATGCAATTAACAACTGATGGATAGAAGAATCTGCCCTATATTTTTTACCTTTTTCAATAAGCTATTACAGATCTGTCGCTACATCCGTTTCATCGTGAGTTAAGCTAACAATTATGAGCTCAGTGAGAAAAATCCACCAGATATGTTGACAAAATTATTGTAAACAATTACTGAACTGAATTTAACACTTGTTATAAGAGAATATATAGCTGCTCCAAAAAGCATTCAAACATGTATGCCTTTAAAACTGTCTGCATGTCATTGCTCTAGGTTCAAAATATCAAACCAATTTGTATCTGGAAAACAAAATATGCTAGATCATTTCTCAAAACTAAATTGAGCTTTTTTCCATTAAACCAGTTGTTTCAGTTAACCGGCTGGTCCCAAAGTCATGCTTAGTGGATATATGAAGTCATTTTTCCTTCAGGTTCCCCACAGAGATGTCCTAGCAGAGTAACCACATGTTAGTTGTGACCACAATGTTTGATATCTAGAAGTTGTCCAAATGCCCTTAGTCTTAATTTTGGAAAAAAAAAAAATATATATATTTTTTATTTTTTATTTTGAAACCTATTTTTACAAAGAAAGTAAATATGTCATACACATACTTGGTTTGATATATTGTTATTTAATGGCATTCATACACAACAAGACTAAACTTACTGCAGTATGCCCTTTAGTGTGTCCTGTTAGATTCTCCAGCCTTCTGTCAATCCACAGTACTGGAAGTGAAACCCTGCTGGTGGCACCGGCAATCTCCCTAGTTTCCTAGCAAAGGATGACAACAGTGGCGTGGGCGAGTAGAATAACAGGATACAAACTTTGCACTTGTGGGTAGCGGACAGGGTTGACTCGACATCCAACGTGAGCTTTGGCTCGCATTCAGCTAAGATTTGGGTAACTTGTGGCACAAACACTTGCATGTTTTTGCAATCACACATACAGTCACACTGAGTAATGGTGGAGGGTTTGAGTGTTTTGCTTTTGTGTTTGTGATATTTTGTCTGGTTGGGGGATTTGCTGTGTGTGGCATTGCAAAACAACACAGGGATTTCTTAATACGTGTATGAGAGTGTGTAGGAGTATGTTCTTGTTTTTCAAGAGGCTCAAGATCTTTGATTATTTTGTAGTTTTCTGATAACAACTGCTGTGGTATCATCGAAGCAGATATAACTGGCCACTATGACATCATATCAATATGACAGATATTTATCAAGAAACTATATTTTTTATACTTTTATGGTTATAATAATATAATCTTAAATAAGGCACAAAAAAAATCCCTTTAAAATAGACATAGCAAGGTTTCTTTACTCAATAAAACAACAATGGGTGCCAACCAGGGCCTGAAATTAACACCCGACCACCTGCCAAATGCGGGTGAATTTTGCTATTGGCGGGTAACACTGTCAATCTACCTGCCACATTGGCAGGTAGCCAATGAGAATTGAGTGATTCATTAGTTGTTTTTTTTTACGTTTTCATTTTCATTGCGTTGGACCTTAGCTATAGAGGGTATGACGTCACCGTCGGCCGGGGTGAATGCGGTCACGCCCACAAGTGGCAAAAAGACTGAGCGGCGGCATTTGTTTTCAGCGTGAATGCCGTGAAAAACACACAAAACACATCTAAAACTGGAAAGAGCTTTGCGATTGACTGTACAACTAGATTTGACCAGAAATCTGAGGTACTGTATATTTTTACAGACTGCAAAAAGCTACAGAACAGACTATATTCTGCATAATTGGATGTTTTTAAATAAACACTGACAAAAAACTATACAAGTTTTAGGGCTGGACGATATGATGATATACAGTATAACATTAATGTAAGTGATCACTCGGATTTAGACCTATTTATATAAAACATTTACAGGCAAATTCTCTTAATTTATTTCCCGGGCGTCGAAATCAGGCACATATAAATGTCAGGAAACACGATTCCTGGCTGCATGTCAATATCCATGGATCACTGGATCTTTGATAAGTTGTAAGGAACACTATATCGAGTCCAACTTTTAGTTTAAACTGATAATAGTTTGTTTTACTCGCGTTAACGCAGTTTCCCCTATTAACTCCAGTCACGCAGCAGCTCTTCTGCCACTCAGTCCGGCTGAGGGGGGCGTGTTCCGGCGGGGAAGTGACGTTAATGCATTCCCTCTATAATGTGGCGGCACATTACTGGGGTAAAAAGGCCAGCTGAAACAAACAACCAACAAAAAGATGAGGATGAGTCAAAGAAAAGTAAAAGAAGACATTTTAATACAAAGTGGTCAATTGGCGACAACGGCAAGGTTCGTGAGCGGCGGATTTATGACAGCGACTGTTTCGTAACGTTCATGCGATCAGAAAGAAGATGAGGCCCTTTTCTGACTACGTTTGGATGTGCGAGTATTAAACTGTTGGTGAGATGGGATGAGATCATGTAACGCTGACGTAGGCTCCAGAACAATGACAGTTGCACAGATGTGTGCGTGTGCAACTGTAGTACCTACATGTTGGGAGTTGGGAACCGGTGAGAAAATGTCTGGTACCCGGTAACTTTACCAGTAATAATATTAATTTAGTTCTGCTTAACGGTTCCTGAACGCTGTAACTAAAAGCTGTCAGGACCTAGCTGTCTACGTGACTAAATCAGCCATCAACACAGCCGCGGGTGATTTGTTTACATACGAGCTGCGGTAGGTCTAACGTTATAGATCTGTTGTGCGTGTGTGTGTGTCAAAATCAATGAATAAAAATATTTTTTTTAAATGTATATTCTAAGAGTTATTATTACTTATATTGATTTCGTTAATAACTTGACAGCACTTAAATGTGTACAAGTTAAAGAACAATATTGTGAAATTCCCGTTTTTCACCTTTAGGCTATGAGGAAAAAAAAAAAAAGGCTGGTAAAAAGTCTCTGTGGCAGGTGAATTTTGATATCCACCTGCCACAGTGGCTGGTGGCCAAAAAAGTTAACTTCAGGCCCTGGTGCCAACATTTTCAGTGGCCTTGGATCCAGAAGTATTTTTTTCCATTAAAAATAAATAATATAATATTAAAAAAATACCATCTCAGGTTGTTTGTTGGTCTGGTTGTTTGGTGTGTCTGTTTTGGTCTGCATGCATGTGCATGTACGAGGACTGATTGGCTCGCGGTCATGTGCTCATGCTCCGCAAACTCTGTTTGTGCGTTGGATTTATTTATAGCAGAAGAACTATGCCCTTGACATGGCCATAACAAATTTGTTTGCAGACCATTTTGACTGTACATGTATGTGTGTGTGGCATCAGTTCACTAAAAGTCAAGGTATGGCAGTTCAGATGACGTCACCCAATCTAACAATATGGCAGTATCATAAGTGTAGAATTACAAGAGAGAAAGACAAATACATCACATTGTGACAAAGTTAGGGATCAGGGAAGGAGGAGGCTGGAACTGGTGAACATTCAAGAAATTGTAATCATAAAATAAACAACAAAACAAAAGTAAAGCAGCAGCCCCTCACAGGCGACTTCCACATATAAACATAACAAAACACAACATAAATAGTCCAGGTCTGGTCCTCTCTCGTCACCTCACTTTTATCATCCCAGAGCTCCTCCATGAGACTCGAGGCCGCTGTGCCGCGCAGGTGACGCTTATTAGCATCCCGCCCCGCTTGCCACACACATAAAGCTTTGGAAATAACCTGGCAGATAATAGGTAGCTATACTGATATATGACTGATTTTACAAAAAAGTCAGATCAAAAAAGTTTATCTCAAGTGTAGTCCATGTTACACAATAGAATTATTTAAAAAATCTGTAAAATTCACACAGTGGCACCCTCTGACTTTGAATGGCTAAAAAATCATAAAAACAATCTGGGACAGTTCACATGAAACTGAAAATTCTGTAATTATTTACTCAAAAAATTGACCTTTTGTAAAACAGACACACAAAAAGCCCTGCTCACACTTGTCCATTTAATGGCAAAGAATGATGACTTTCTTTAAAAGGGGATGCAAACGTGTCATAAAATAATCCCATGCAGCTCGTGCCGTATATTGTTGTGAAAGCATATGGTGGGTTTGGCAAGAAACAAACAGAAAATGTCATTTATTATTCTATATTCCTTGATTTTATGTATTAATCAAAAATCTTGACCTCCTGTGTACACATGCGAGTGTGCAGCAGTTCGAAAATAATAATTTGAGATATCAATTATAATCACTGCTAATAAAACATGAGACGAAACATGCGGCGTACAGTATAAACCTCAAAAGACTGTTTGTGTACTTTCTTCTCTCTGGTGAATATCTCTGTTCTTCTCCGGTTGTCAGACAGTCAGAATGACAGTTTTTGTTTGAACAAGTTAGGCCAAAATAATGTTGGTCTATACTTAACTGTTCTTTTCTTTTTGTTGCTATTGAATTTTTTTTTACAACTAATTTAATCATCTGTATCTTGATGTCATTTTGTAATTCTTTAGCATTTACCGGGCAACCAAGTATGGCAGGCGCGGTACCCTGCCATATGCAATTGAGGCCCCTTGGTTGCACTGGCACCCCTCTGTCGGCTCATCCTGACATCTGTGAGTCAATTAGCTGTCTAAAGAGAAAACATCCCCCCTCTCCACCTTATACACACACACACACACATCGAGGGCAAGCATCGCTGTGAAGCCCGCCCCTGAGAGTCTGTGTGTGTGAACGAAGCCCGGTGTGCTCTCGTGGGGGAGGGGTGTATATTGGTGGGGGAGGGTAATGGGGTTGGGTGTCAAGAATGTGGCTCTTGGCTTGTTCTTTTGTATGTTGTGTGTTTTTGTGTGTTTTAGTGAAAGAGTACAGAGATCTTACATTCTTAAAACTTGTGCATGAATGAGTACAAGTAATAAGGTGGCAGGTGCCATTTGAGCCTAAAAATAAATATTTATATATATTTTAAATGGATTTTTTATTTTTCCACAAATCCTAAATATGTACATTAGTTTCAGCCTTGAAAAGTGCACTAATGCAACTTCATAGGGCCTATTCGATTACTTTGTGTGTCTTGATTGATCAGATTGATGTCTAGTTATGCATATTCCATATACTTTGATATTGGATATAAATTTGTTCTACTTTCCAACGCTATATGTATAACTGCGTGGATTCACTTCCTGCTGGATATTACATTTTCTGTTGATCACTCTCTTGGCTTCAATTGGTGTTTTAGTTTTGTGGTTTCTCCACCCATGTGTCTCATCCACAGTTGGATTGTGTGGCTCCTAAACTCCCTTATGTTGACATATTTCCATTTGGGGGGAGTAAAGTTTACATATGTGGCCTGAACCGAGACGCAATTGTAAATGCATCTGGTTGTGTCTCAAACTACCTTGGCATCTAGGATGGGTCTTATCATGACCGAGTGTAAATACTCCCTAAGATCCTCTAGTTTTTCAAAATGATGTGATCATTGCTCAAGCACACATACAACCTTCTTGCACACATACATCTGAAAACACATGTATCTTTCTCTCGCAACTCGGCGTGCGGTTTCCAGCTCGTCTCTGATGCGTCCCACATTCTTCGCAGCGTCCCTGATGCCCTCTGCATCCTTAGGCTCTGCTATGGAAATACGCCTCAGTCTCCCCGCTAATTATTAAAGAAGCACCACCTCATTAACTGGGCTAGGGGATAATAAAAGATTCATGCAGCATTCTTAACGTCGCTGCACGCTCAACTCATCTCCCCCTCTCTGCCTCTCTCTCCCACCTCGTCTCGTCTCCAGTGGATTCTCACGCAAGATACTTATCTGTTATCCATACAGGTTCCTCTCACTCTCTTAGTTTATTCAGGCTGCCAGCCATCTTTAATCGTGGCTTTATGACAAGTGCCTTCAGATCAGCGATTGGAGGAACGGTTGAGATGATTAACTGTTGTGAAAAGCGAAAGTCAAAACGGCATAAAAATATCTTAATCAGTCAATTAATTCATTTTCAATTCCATTGAAGTTTATTTGCACAGCAATTCATAATAGCAACTATTTAATTGTGACTAACTAGTGTCAAAATAACTATTAAAAGGGTTGTCATGTGGTGGTTTTCAATGCAATTACACAATGGGTAGATATGGCCGTTTTCAAATGTCAACAAACAATGGCTAAAGTAAAATGTCACCATTGCTCCATTGCAAATACCCTCCTTTACAGCTCAAAACTCCAGTAATGAAATTCCTGTGAAAAATACCCACAGTTTAATAATCCCTGAATGACTGAGATTGGATATCATCAAACATTTAAAGATAACATCCAGCTCCTGCAGATACGACCATTTCTTGTCATTTTTGGGGGGAAAAAACATAACACTCATGAGATCGTGGCATTACTGAATGTGAATGGGAGTTTCCAAGGCAAGAAATCACTGCCTTGTTCCTCATAATGCACCATCTAAAGTCGCTCATATACTTTCTATTTCTTGTAATTGTGGTTCTCTTTTGTGACACATTGAGCTTTCAATTTGTAATTAATATGACACTTTAAATCTGTTCCAGAAATGTTATTTTATTTTGCAATTGTTAGTATGACACAAACCCATTCCCTAACAATATGTAATACTTATTTATGAAACAAATGTTATTTGTAAAGTCTATTAAAGGGGTTTGTTGATGAATAAATCAAAGTAATAAGGCCCATTCTCAAGCTCCAACTGTTTCTGAAAGTGTATTATATTTTATACCAAGTCAGTATTTGTGTACCATGTGCCAAGTTTGCTTTTGGATACAATAAATTGTATTACAGTACTAATACTAATAAAGGATGTTTAATATGCAGTTACTTTAATGCTTGGAGGGTGTTTATGGCTTGCTGCTGAGCTTTTGAATATTTTGGAATAAAAACAAACCTATATGACAGCACAATGGCATGTCATTGATCTCCCTGCGGCTGTTGCCCTGTATCCACAGAATGAGAACTGATGGATAGCCCTGTCTCCATAACCCATAAATAATCAAGACTTTCAGTTCCTAGTAAACAGTGATTTACTAACCGTGGAAAGGGAATCTCAACACCATTTAACAGTTCACTATATTTCTGAACAGGTACAGTATAGACCATGTATACCATTCTAGATAATTAACAATATTTGATTAATTTGTGTTTTTATCCTGCACTAGTTTGTGATGATCATTCTAGTTTCATTTTCAGGGCTTCTTTCAACAGGATGTGGCACTCTGTGAAAGGGCTTTAGAGAAGTCAAAAGCTGCTCTTGCTCCCTGACAAGACCCTCCCGTGCAAAAGAGAAAGACTCTTCCTCCGAGGCTGTGTATGCACCACTGTCCTCTCCCATGGCCCTGACTCACCATGTCCAGCAGCCTCCACTTCCCAGTGATGGGGCGTTTTGCTCACCAAGAGGAAGCACTGCATGTATTTATAGACATTTCTCGTATGAGAAGTCTGAACAATAACAAACCCCCACCCCCACAGCCACTTCACCACCTCAACACAAAATAAGGCTCGCAAGTGAGATAGAATCAAAGTTTAGTTTCGCTGTTCGATGATGACAGGAAAATAAAACTGAGAGCACTGCACTTTAATTTACAAGGTGGTTTTGACATCTAACAAAGAATTGGGTGATTTCATTGTGACAGTAATCAGGGAAAAAAATGGGTTACGATGCAATTTTGGTGCCTGCGTTCTCAGCTCAATTAATAGAAAAAAAAAAACCTCAGTTACATATATCAACAACTGTTTATATGTCGAACATTAATAATTAACAGTCGTTCAAACCCGCATGAACATGGTGCACTCGTCTGCCTCGTGACTTTTTAAAGGATTATAAACACAAATTCATTTATTTTATTTATTCATTTATTTTTTGAGAACTGTTAGATTATTATCTAACCTAAAATTAACCTGAAAAAAGCTATTTAAACATTAAATATCTGCCTCCTCCCTCATTTTGTCCTGTCACATCTCAAGTTTTATTTACTCAACCAAAATATATTTATCTGTCTCACTCACAAAAATAACATTCCTTACATGCTCTTTATTTATTCATTGATTAATTTATTGTCTATTAATTTTTTTGTCACTGTTAATAGCTTTGTTATGTATATATACAAACAACATTAGGCAAACACAAGATTAGGCAACAAAAAAAAAACATGTTGTTTAATAGTTTCAAGGACCATCTGGTTGTTGTACATTCAAGGCCGTGGGCACCCACAATGCCTTCTGTCTAATCCCGCTCCACTGTATACAGTGAGAGTCATAAACACTGAGTCACACACCTTTAGAACAACAACAAAATGGGACGTGTATTTGCACAGGTTTAACAGCTGTCCAGTCAGCTGTGCAGTGAGAGGGTAAGATCGTGCAAAAATGGTGCGCACATCACAACTGAAACTTTGAAGATTGTTTTGCGTGAACAAAACTGGGTCTGCAGGTGCTGAAACCACCAGAACTGTGGTTCACGAATGCACTGGTGTCTGCATGTAGCAAAATGTCAAGTAGGCTATACAAATTCACAGCTGAAGCAGTCAACAAAATAGAACATCTTTTCTTTAATTATCTGTAAATGCTCCAACAGGCAGCTTGGTGATTATGGGCCAACCAACCACTAAGCTTTAGAAGGTAACGCCTTTGATGGTTCTAGAGCACTGAGATGAACTCCTTCAATGGCCCGTGTCTGGAGTGGGTGGTAACACTCTTTATTTTGTTAAGTGTGTGTGTGTGTGTTAAGTCTTGGTGCTTCGGGAGAAGTTGATCTGTAGAATTAGACAAAGCATTATGGATATGCAGGGTCTTGGGGGAAGGGTTGGATGAGTGGGGGTGGGGAGAAGATTCTCTGAAGCCCAGCAGGTGTGTTTCTGTTTTGGTGAAACAGTAGAAGGTCCTGCTCCTGCTGTCATACAGTACAGTCTTGGGAAAATCTGAACTATGCCCTATAATTGTGGCGTTGCAAGTTATGAGGACAGTCACAAGATAAAGGTTTTGTTATATTACAGTCATCATACCTTATGACGAGTCTTGTGTAAGACCCATGTAAAAAAAATAAAAAAACATGTCATTGCGTACTTAATACTCTGACTGATTTAGTTGTTTTTGAAGACATTACCAAAATTCCATGGAAGTCAACAACAAATCGCACAGCTAAATCATATTCTAACTGTTGCAACTCATAATTGTGTCATGTATTTACTGGGAGTGCACTTGTAAGGCAGCCAGCACCCAAACCCTGACCTGATGTGACCCTGTTGACATATTTCTTACAATTTGTAAAAACTTCATGGCAGAATACTGAGGAAAATTAGTTCTCAGCCCTTACTAAGAAATCTTTTGAAAACAAGGTTGAAAACAACAGCTTTGCAACAATATCCAGCTGCTCAACTCTTGTGAGAGAGAGAGCAAGGGGTCGTTTTGGAGCTAAATAAACAAGGTAGATAGTGAAGTGTTTCTTTAACTGGGTTGGAGGGGGTTGGGGTGGCTGTAACAGAGTCTGATCTTCTCATAGCAAAGTGGGGCAAAGTGTCTGAGTGACAAACAAAAAACTATTTCATATGCTGTAGCATGCTTTAACATTTACAACGTTTATTCTTTTTACTTCCACAATGTGATGTACACTACCGTTCAAACATTTGGGGTTGGTAAGATGTTTTGGGAGGACAAAAAAAAATTATGCTCAACAAGCCTGCATTTATTTGACAAAATAATAGTAAAAACAGTAATACTGTGAAATATTTTTACAATTTAAAACTGTTTTCCATTTTATTATGTTTTAAAATGTTATTTATTACTGCGATGGCTACAATGAATGTACACATGAATCTTTAGAAATCATTCTTATATCCTGATTTGGGACTCAAGAGACATGTCTTATCATTATAAATGTTGAAAAACAGCTTAATTAATTTTTATGGAAAACGTGAAACATTTTTTCAGGATTCTTTGTCTGTGCTGAACATTTTCATTCATTCATTCATTCATTCAAAAAAAAAAAATCTTACTGACTCAAAACTTTTGGACGGTGTGTATTTCCAAATTAAACCAGACAGTTACACGACTTCCACCAATCAGATGTATCACTGTAGGATTGTGGGATTGTTCAGGATTGTGGGTAATGAAGTACTTGTCCAAGACATCGCGAATAAAAGGCATTTATCTTAAAACAAGGTTAGTGCCCCATGAACTTTTGGCATTTGTATGAGCATATACAATAGAGCATCACAGTCCCGCCCACAGCCGGTGCCAGAAGTAAGAATTCAATACAATTTCTCCATTGACAGTTGGGGTATAAGCCATAAAAAACGTAACCATATACATGGTAGACTTAAAACCAGCTACGGCTGATTGTATATGCTCATATAAATGCCAAAAGTTCATGGGGCACTAACCTTGTTTTAAGATGAATGCCTTTTATTCGCGATGTCTTGGATAAGTACTTCATTACCCACAATCCTGAAAAATCCCACAGTGATGGATGTGATTGGTGGAAGTCGTGTAACTGTCTGGTTAAATCATAGACTGTAAAAAATATGGACAAAAGCGTCTGTGACGTCACCCATAGACTTTCTGAAGAACGGTTTTAAGGCCGTTTATGGGGGGTATGGGAGGCGCCATCTTGATAAATCTTGGGAAATCCTAACCCCTCCCACCTTCTGGCCAATCCATATATGGGTAAAAGGGTGGGCTTTGTGTGAGACTGAGCCGGCCGGTGGACGCGCCTCTTCGGCCAAGCAGCCTCAGCTATCTGTAACGTTACAAGATCGACTGGCAGACGGTATTTTTTACAGCCAGTAGCATTCTTATGTTGAAACTCCTTTTCCTCGATTTACTGAAGCCTATATGTAAAACGCATTTGCAGCTGGATAGCTCGCTCATAGGCTGTGCTGCGGCAACTGCACATCCAATGGCGCGTGTGCCTCTGACGTGCGACCAACTAGCTCGCAGATCAGTCTATTCTTATGTCACATTTATTTATTTGGCAGACGCATTTACAGTGTTTCAAATGTCAGTTATAACCATAGGTAAAGTACCTCGGACGCTAACTTATCTGAGGCGATTTAATGCTAACTGTTGCAGTGCAACTGCCCACAAACATTGATGCTAAATAGTGCTAACTACGTGAAATAGTTAGTGGAATGTCACTTACCGGAAAAAAAGGAGCGAAGTACTCCTAGTCCTACAGTGTCGGTTAGTGCAGTTTATAGCAGAGCAAATGTAATGTACGATATTTCAATACAAATGTTCAAAAAGGATACAGAGGTGGTATGATGTGTTGTGTCAGATCATGGCCGAGACGTCAAATTTCAGGAATTCCACTCCGCGCAGCCCGTTATCAGCTGTCAATCAAGCTGTCAATCAAAGTTAACCACGCCCTCATTTGTCATACATTTTATAACTAAATACGATCAAAACTAACGAGTTAGAAAAAAATTCACCCCCCTTACAGTTGTCAGGAACTCGGAATCTATCAAAAAATACAAGTCCATGTCCAACCTGTAAAAACATTAATTTATGCTGTGAAAACGGACATTTTAACATGGGGTCTATGGATATTTGCTCCCTTTTGGGACCTCCCTCTAGCGGATTTTCGATGTATTGCAGTTTTTCGCACTTCCGGGTAGGCTTCATTTTTCAGATTAGAATGGCATGGCCCTATGGCTCTGGCATGGCCACTTGGGTTAAACCCAACCCCGCGAAGGTCCGTGAAGACTGAAGATCGTGTAATGACGTTGGGCTAGTTCATTGGTCGCACGTCAGAGGCGCCTGCGTCATTGGATGTGCAGTTGCCGCAGCACAGCCTATGAGCGAGCCAGATGCTCTGTGTTAGCTGTGCAGCTGCAAATGCGTTTTACATATAAGCTTCAGTAAATCGAGGAAAAGGAGTTTCCCTGCACATTCACTATATAAAATTCACAGGAGGAAAAAGTTCAAGTGGCCGTCGTCAGATTTGGAAGTCGCTCAAAAGGCTCTTTCGCGGTTGTGGCTTCAGTCGACTTCAGTGAGGCGCGGTGGTTTATGGGATGAGTAGTTCCTTCGCTCGGAAATGAAAATATGTACACAGTCTTTGACTTTTTTTGGATTTTCTCTTCGTTTTTTCACTCGAAATGATATGTTGTATGCTTATGAGTTCAGCCGTTGCTGGTTACCCTCAGACATGCTCTAAAACTCTTTAGATACGGATTTTCCAAAACGTCAATGGGAGAAATGAATGGGAAATTTACTTCCGGCACCAAAGCTCTCTCGGGCTGTGGGCGGGACTGTGATGCTCTATTGGTTTGCAATATTGGTTATCCAATGGGCCAAAAGGCCTAAAGTGACATCAGCATAAGGCAAATCAGTATGAAGTTATTATACATTGATTAAAAATTATAATGACAAACTTTATTTATTTGGAATAATGTGGACTGACGAGTCATTCTGAATAAGCTCAAGAACGTGAATTTAAAAAGTATGTAATAAGCCTACAGCTTAGCATTTGCATTTCCTCAACAAACAGTAATTATTTGGGGTGTAAATGGGGGTGAAACTAGTCTGATAAAGCTGTCAATTTTACATATACAATCTACAGTCTCATTATCAACTGTATTTAGCCTCTCTTGAGTCCTCTAGCAGCCGGCTCTTGGTGGCAGTTGGCTGGCCCCTCCTCCAGCTTCTTGCCTTTTTGCTAATCAGGTGTGGGGGAGGACGAGCCCGCGGCTGGCTGGCCAGACACACACACACTGTACGAACAAGCCAGCAAGCTAGGTGTATAAGCTGGGCGATAAACCACTAACTGTAGGGCAAGTCTTTAGGGCTGTGGTGCTGCTGATATCCACGGGCATGTCTAGGCTTAATCATATGTTTTGAATTGTTTGTGTGTCAATAGACATTAATCTTCCATGTCTACATCTACACCCTTGCAGAGCTGTGGCATTATGGGTAAATACGCTCCCACAGCTGAGTTCTCAATGGACTGTGCATCTGCCCTGAGGTCGAATGCACAGGTAATTGTAAATATGCGCTGTGATTATTCTCACTAAAATATTTTCTAACCACAGCTGCTTTATTCTGTTGCAGAATCAGAACACCTGACTCTAGATAAATGATTATTAAAAACAGATCTTACACTGTAAACAAACAAGCTTGGTGAAAGTCTTTGTGTATTCTTTATTTGAATCCCAATTAGCAAAGTTGCTGCTAATTTGACTGGGGTGCAACTCCATATACAAAATATAAAAGACACAACAAAAATTTGAAAAAGGAGTTATTAACATTAAAAAGTTTAGAGAAGATAACATGCCATGTGGAGTGACATGCTGTTTTCATGATTTTTATTACTTAAGGGTATGTTTTGCCCAACAATGATGTATAAAAAAGGAAGTTTTTCCTTTGTGTTTTTCGCGTATAGATGACAACATTGTCAAAATGATCCCCGTTCACACAGATCAGCTAAAACAACTAAAATGCTGTGTTATGCTGCCAGACAAGTAGTTGGCGATGTCATATTGTGAAGCAACACTACGCGCCTATAGACTGAATATGCATGTGAGTGCATGTGAATGACGTCATGTTTTTCACAAAGTCTGGTTTTATAGTTTACACAGAGAAGATAATGGTATCGTTTCCGTTTTTTTGTTGAAAACGGTGTCGATTAACAGCCCCATAAAGACTTGTATAAATTAATTAAATATTTATAATGTATTGTCTTTTAAAATTAATTTGTCCAGTTTTGAGGAAAGTAATGCGTTCCTCCCTAAAAAAAGTAACTAATATCATTACTTAGTTACTTATATGGAAAGCAATGCACTACGTTTTTTTTGCGTTACTTTTTGGCTGGACTTGGTTGTTTGTTTGTTTTTTAATAACAAAATAACAAAAGTTCTATTTTTGCAAATGTAAAGGCCCCTTCACATCAAAAGTGAAATGACTCTGCAGAAGACTCTTACTTCAGGTCAACAGCACAGACATTGATATACACAAATTATGTACATTTTAATTCTTGCAGGATTGCATTTTATTGTTCATTTTGAGGAACACTGAATTAGTTTTTGTTGAAATTAGATGAGTAAATGCATGCTCACATTTAGTCTAGAACTACAATAACCATCATGTTCACACAGCGCACACAATGTCTGAACTTTCTCTCAACATCGAGACAGGAGAGCTGGCAGTCAATAAATGGGAAATCTTTTTCAAAAAGTAACTCAGATATTTGTATTTAATTTAAAATGTGTTACTTTACTAGTTAACTGGAAAAAGTAATCTGATTACGAAACTCACATTACTTGTAACACGTTTCCCCCAGCACTGTATTTGTCGCACTGCAGGACCATATACAATGAGTGAAGGAAAGGCATGGTGGGACACTTGAAAGACCTATATTTTAACCTTTTTTTTTTTTTTTTTTTAAAGCTCATGGACATGTCAGCTAAAAATGAATGGAAATTCCAGATGAAATAAGCGATTAAAATACCAAGGACCAAAACAATCAATATAAAACCACAAGAAAAATGAAAGAAATAATATAGAGCAAATAATTGACCTATTTCTTTGAGCATGCCTCTATTTAGTAACTGTTTGAAACGGTATGTATTTTATGCTTCAGGTTGCAGAAGCTCGATACAGAGACGGTTTCTTCAAGGAGTTTGAATATGGTGATGCCTGATTATCCATAATCATATGACTAGTATTATAATCATGAGCAAGCCCAATATACTAAACACAGTTTTCAACTCTGCTTCCAGATGACCTTTCATTTCCAGACTATTCATATCCTAAACAATGACATGGAAGGAACAATGAAGAACTAATCTTGCTGAAGATAATCTTGCTCAGTTCTGTACAAGCTGAATATTTTAGTTGGGCTAGATTGGACTGCTTAGGTGAAAAAAAGTTTATTCTTATCATGATTACTTATTCTTATCATGTTTTTGAGCTATGATGTAAAACTGATGTGACTTCTGTCACGTACCTCCTAACACCACAAAATGTGTCTTTAACACTTTAGAAGTGCAGCAAGCTGTTGAAGGTGCTAACAGATTATCATACAAATTACACCCATGATCTTGGCAATAACACGAAACAAAGACACTGGAATTGAGATGTTAATTTGTCAAGAGATAATGCTCTTTAGAGGTGTGAGGTTCTGCTCTGACCAGTGTTGACCTCTGGGTAAACAGAGAGCTATTGTGACCAAACAGAGGATGTTGATTCCCTGTTCTCCCAAACAGACAAGCCCAGTGTTGTTGTTTTTGGAGCAAGTGACCAGGGCCTAGTCTGGGTCTTGCTACATTACAGTATCTTCATTAAGATCCTCAGAACCGAACAGGTAGGAAGCGGTCCCACCAATAACCTTGTGATCTGTAACTTCCAATAAATTACGCATGCAGCCCAGGCCTGCATGCTCACCACCACCACTACTTCAGCCGGTGGCCCAGAATAGCACCAGCATTCCTTTCCCCTCCCCTCTCTCTCACCCAGCACACGGCACAGCAGAGCGCTGGGTCACATGGACTGCCACAGAGCCGCCAGATCACACACACTCACACTGATGTATAAGCACTCACACCGACCATAACAAAAACAGCTCTGGAGAACGACATGTAAGGACTTTTACAGATAAACAATAAGATGATTAGTCCAAAAACTCATGTTTGCATGCCAGATGTTTATCTAGATTCAGATGCAAGAAGCTTTAATTGCATTGCAAAATAATATACATAAAATACATACACACTCACACTCATATATTCAGCTTCAAGATTGTACATATTTATAAACACTATCCTTCCATTCATCCATCCATCCATCCATCCACCCATCTATCTATCTATCTATCTATCTATCTATCTATCTATCTATCTATCTATCTATCTATCTATCTATCTATCTATCTATCTATCTATCTATCTATCTATCTATCTATCTATCTATCTATCATCTATCTCTAAAGTCTCCTCTATCTAGCTTTACTTAACATCACACAGATCAACTTCTTCTGAAGGGATTTCCTCTTCACTTTAAATCAGAAACAGAAAAACAACCCATATCTGTGGACAGAAATTGGCCAGTGTTTGACAGAAACCGCTAGGGGTTTCTTTGCACACTGATATTAAGCAGCAGGGCCAATGGCAACAAAGGATAGAGAGTGAACGATAGCTCCACCTCTTCGCTTTTCTCATGTATATAAGCCCGTGGAGTTGACCCAGAAAACACACACTCGTTTGAAGATAGTGAGCAGCGTTCTTTTGTGTGTCGGTCCGTTGGAGTATGAAGCTTCACCTTGTGGAATATAAAGTATAAATCTTCAGAGGCTTTTGAACAGATAAAGCTCAATTGTCCTGTCGCGGCGGAGTCACTGATCATAGAACACGGGGTAAGAGATTCAAAACGCTTGAGAAACTCACGGATTGTGTCTTAAAACACATGCTGCCTATCTAGAAAGCATTTTAGTCGCCAAAAGCGCGTGCAGCGTTTGCAGGCGACCGTGGTGCCCAAAATGCTGTCTAGGTAGGAAGCTCGCTTGATTTTGAGACACCGCCAATGCTTTAGAGCTCAGGGTGGCAGATCCATTGTTTGCTTGACTGCACGGTGACTTTCTTTGGATTTATGCGTTTCTTTCTTTGATTTTCTTTGTGTAAAGTACAGGGTTGTAATATAGAATGGGCGTTTATTTTTTTCTTCTTCAAACAAAACTAATGGTTTTATTAAAATGCATTTTCAGTCATCCTCATTGTTTAGATCCAGTGTTTAAAAATACTTAGCATTTATTTAGATGGCAAATAGCAAAGACTATGTGTGTGGACTGTTTAGAACGGAGACTAATACCCCAGTCAATTTCAAAAGTGTTGTTTGGATGTGCACAATTAGATCTTAAGAGGTTATAGTGTTGAGTGGGTAGTCAGGTGGGCTGGAGGGTTAAAAAGTCAAACACCTCACCTACCTGTCCAATAAGAGGCTGAATGTTGACAATTATGTAGCTAATTAAATTGCATATATTTACTTGTATCGATTTGGTTGAGTGTAAAACGACTTCTTTCTGTTGTCACCACTTCAATTCTAAGTCTAATCTCATCTGTTTTAATAAAAGGAAACTCTATGGCAGAGCACATGATGATGCCCATGAACCACGGCCAGGGAAATGGGGGTCTGCATGGCTACCGGATGGGCATGAATGGCGGCCTGCAGGCAGGCCCTCAGCAGCACGTGCCCCAGCCCGGCCTTAGAGCCATGCCCAACGGACAGTTGATGCACTATGGAGCGGGGCCTCAGGGAAACATGGAGGCCGCCATGCGCCAGCGGGCCAACATGGTGGGGCCTATGAATGGACAGATGGGTCACCACCAAATGCAGTCGAACATGATGTACAACAACCAGGGGCAGCAGCAGCAACATCATGTTCAGCAGCAGCACCAACAGCAGCATCAACATCAGCAGCATCAACAGCAGCACCATCACATGCACCAGGCACAGCAGCAACCGCCTCCACCACCACAGCAGCAGCAGCAGCAACAACAACAACAGTACATGACCGGGGGTCTCACTTCCCAACAGCTCATGGCCAGCATGCACCTTCAGAAACTCAACACGCAGTACCATGGACACCCGCTTGGACACATGAACGGCAACCACATGGGGAACGGGGCACAGTTCCGCATGGGTCAGGCCCAGCTGAGCAACATGCAGCATATGGCCGGCCCGGCTCTCAGTCTCAACGGCATGGACGCAGATTTGATCGACGAAGAGGTTTTGACATCGCTGGTTATGGAGCTAGGATTGGACAGGGTGCAGGAACTCCCTGAACTTTTCCTGGGACAGAATGAGTTTGACTTTATCTCAGACTTTGTGAGCAAACAACAGCCAAGCACCGTTAGCTGCTGAGACGGGACCGTATGGACAATTGGAAGCGAGAGAAAGTTGCTCTTTTTTTTTTTCTTTTTTTTTTTTGTGACTGCCATCACCAAGACAAGAGGTGATCAGATGCCGCTTTGTCCACAGAAACGGGTGGTAAAGCTCCTGTCAGGACTACAGTTCTGTTTCTGGCTGGAATGCTGGGCAGTGTTCCGTGGATGAATGTAACAACGCTTCAGAACTGTGAACTTGGTGCAATGTAAAGACACTCAAACCTTATTTGTCTTCAATGCAGTTTTACATTTAAAATGTATTTATTTATTGCTTATCAGATGTATTAACATAGAACAAAAGAACAGCCATGACATTAAGAGCCTGTGGTTTATGGAAACTTCCAGAATGGGATTGCTGAATTGTTTGATAATTAAGACCCAGAACTTTGTCCATCTGACTCAAACTGTAAGTCTAATGTTTTGTTGAATGGTAAAGTTTCAGTAAACCCAAACCACAGCTTGTTTACAATAGTGGTTAATGCCTGTCTTGATCCAATGGTCTGTCTAAGCTTTAGAATTGCCTTAAATCAAGTTGCTTTTATTTATTTGTCTCCCACCCCTAACAGTCCAGGAGGGCTCAAACCTATGTGTGACTTGTAATAAAGATGGCCATGTTTTAACTCTGGCCTAATTTTTCATCAATCTCTTATCTTATTTGGTGGAAATGAAAGGGGTGAGTGAAATATTCTAAGGAAGGTATATGTACAGCAAATGGAAAAGTTACAGAATATAAAACTTGGATTCGCTTCATCTGGTTTAACATGTCAAGTTTTTTTATTTTACTTTTAACATGAAGGTGAGTTAACTGTCCCTTTAACTGTTAAAGCTGAAATTTGCAAATGTGATAAACAGTGACTATGACTCTCGTTTAAGAGCTGTTGTCTAGATTGGCGACAGTTCTAAGAATCGTTGGTGCACCACAGGTTCTACTTACCAACCTTTTTTTGGTTTAAAACAATGAACTAGTTTCATGCTTCGTATAAGTGGTTGAACTTCCCTCAAATAGCTACTTTCTCCATTTGTGTGTGTGCTTTTATTAGGTCTTTTTTTTTATTTTTATCTGTCTGCTTTTTAAAGCAAGAACATTTTACCTACTTTCAGATGTAAAGGTGTGTATGGTGGAGGTTGTGGAAACTGTCCAGGTTAATCTGTGCTTACCATGACATTACAAGGCTTTGTGTGAACCCTGGGTCTGTGCATTTTGTCCTGGGAATGGAGGGCAAAATGTTGTCCATTTACGGACATGCTGTGGTGAGGGGGTTCGGGCGGGGGGAAGGGTGAAGATTGCAATGACAAGCCGTTAACGCTCCACTGTCACTTCCTGTTCCTCCTCGGCGGAGGAAGGGCTTGAAGAAAGTCAATTGAGGTTACTTGGTAGTATCACTTGTATTGGGTTCCTCTTTGATTGCTGTGGTATCAAAATAAGTCTTAATAATACCATCTACGAATGCCTGTGGAAGGTAAATTGCCAGGATTGAACTAACAGACACCATTGAAGTGCTTCAGTGTTGGCTCCACCCTGTTTATTTTCAAAAACTACACTGTTTTTTAGTCTCTGACTGGTTCTTGTGTTGCCCTTTTCCTTAGATGGTCTTTCCTTTAGTAGATGATCTTGATGTGAATCCTTTGTGCCTATAGTCCTGGACCAGTAAGCAGCAAAATTAGATGCCTAATATTGTGCTTGTGGATTAACCTGTAGTGTGTTCAGACTGAAAAAGTACAGATTCTCATTCAGGATGTAATTTTTCATGTCTGATTTCTCTTGAGCCTTTAGATCTACATAACAGACTTCTTTCAAAAACAAAGAAAGTCGACCTTAAACTTTTGAATGGTACTGCACATATTTTCATATTTATTGTTTCTCTTTTATTTTATTAAGACTTAAAAACATTTTCTATGTCGGAATGTTTAAAGCCTTTTTGAAACACTTAAAAGGGCACCTGTTTCGTAGAATGGCCTGTTTTGATGCTTGTACTGTACACGAGTACAATGTAAACAAGTTGTAAGGGTAACATGTGCCAAGTGACATTTAATCCAACATTTATAGACAGAAACAGTTCAAAAGAAACTCTACTGCATCCTTTTGAACGGTGGGGGTTTTCAGTTCAAAGATGTTTCTGTAATCTCACCTCTTCTCTGGGGAATTCAGCTTGTCTTTGTGAACTTAAAGGGTTAGTTCACCCAAAAATGAAAATTAAGTAATTAATTACTCACCCCCATGCTGTACCAACCCCGCAAGGCCTTCGTTTGTCTTCGGAAACAAATGAAGATATTTATGATTAAATCTGAGAGGTGCATGACTGCTACATAGGCTCCCTAAGGGAATGACACTTGACGGCCCAGAAAGTCATTAAAGAAAATGTTTAAATATTCCATGTCGCAACAGTGGCTCAACTATAAGTTTATCAAGCGACGAGAATACTTTTTGTGCGAAAAAACAAACAAAAATAACGACTTTATTCGACTATTCCTTTTCTTCCTTGTAGGCCTGAAACGAGACTTCAAGAGATTTCCACGATGCATGCGCGAGAATTGCGATCTCCTTCAACTACTTCAGTTCTACAGAAGTTCTCGCGCGTGCGTGTCGTGGAATAAAGTCGTTATTTTTGTTTGTTTTTTCGCACAAAAAGTATTTTCGTCGCTTGATAAACTTATAGTTGAGCCACTGTTGCGACATGGAATATTTAAACATTTTCTTTAATGACTTTCTGGGCCGTCAAGTGTCATTCCCTTAGGGAGCCTATGTAGCAGTCATAAACCTCTCAGATTTAATCATAAATATCTTCATTTGTGTTCCGAAGACAAACGAAGGCCTTGCGGCGTTGGTACAGCATGGGGGTGAGTAATTAATGACTTAATTTTCATTTTTGGGTGAACTAACCCTTTAACAATTTAAAAAGATAAATATAGGTGTATGAGCACAAGAGGGAGAGGGAAGGTGTGTGTGGCTACTTTTTTAGGTGATGGAACATGCAACTAATGTGTGAAAGAACCGTATAGCAACATCTCTGGGCGTCCTCGGCCAGGCCCAAGATGGCACCACTTATCCGTCTGTTAGGAACTGGGTGTGACCGATTATTACTTTCAGTTTTTAGCGGATTGTTTTGCACAGAGAAAAACGTGACGGAACAGCAATTTATCATAATTAACTTCTAATGTTTTTGAAAAATACTTGGAATGCTAAAGCCTTTTAGTATTACGCCATCATATTTTGTCAAACACTTGGTGTAAATCCACCTCTGAGAAACCAGACTAGACATACGCTAAGCAGGGTGTGACAGGAGACATTTACTGTTGACTGTTTTTTGCTGTCTCTCTCTCTCTCTCTCTCTCTGAGGCCACCCACAATAATCTCTAAACACACACACGAACACACACCTACTGTTCTTTCTGAGTGAGCTCTCTGAACAACCGATTCACTAGAATGAGCAAATGACAAGGTCGTAAAACAAGAAATGTCTTGTTTAAAATAAAATGAAAAACACTTACTGAAATTGAGATGGGTAGTGTGGGAAATTCTTTAGGGTTTTACCCAGTAGCCATGAGGGATCCTGAAGACCACCCCCTCTTACAACATATCACAGAGTCAGCAATCTCTCTTTCTTACACAGGGCTTTCCTGACAACAGTTTGTGGCTAAGGTGGGGTGTTTACTAATTCAATTCTTTTTCTATGATATGTTGTTCCAAGAACAAAATATAGTGAGACATTGTTTTAAAATATCTGCAAACGACATCTGACAGCACAGCAAGAGCAGCCTAATGGTTACATCAAACAGTAATTGAAGAAATGACGCTATGCAATGCATTACAGCTCAGTTAATGAGTAGTCAGCAGCTGAATGTGGTAGCCGATCTGACAGATCCAGTGAGTTCATTCAGTTGATTCATCAGAAATCATCAGTAATTCTGTGTGTTCATGTGTGCAAAGCCTTAGAAGACATCTTAATACAAGTTATGCCCACCAACGAACTAGTTAGTTGAAGTTTAGAACTTTTATTTTGAATATCTTTAACGTGGCATGGGATTCATATGCCCAAATTTATCCTTTGCGGTTCCACTTGGCGTTATCGTTTATAACACACTTCCTTAAAGGCCCATTGAAGTGCCTTGTTGGTACATACAGCTTTGTATGATGCGTTGCCGTAATTTCCTCTGAAACAGGAAGCTAAGGCAGGACATATTGAATGGCTCCACCCCCTTTTCAAATAGCCAACAGCATTTAGTTTACCTCACAGACTGCAAATCGTAGGCCTACTTGACAGCACCATGGAAGCGAATCCGAGTGCTGATGATACGTTGGATTCAATAGTAGAGGTGTGAATAAATTCTAGCCATTTCATTCTTAACCAACGTACAGTTGGAAAATGGCAATAAAACTTGAGCGTTTGAGCGACCGAACCAACTCATATTGCTCCGTGACATGTCAACGCTCGCTTTGGCCAGGTGGTATTTATAGCAGGGAGCGGGACGCTTTAGATTCTAGAGAGCATTTGATTGGACAGAAGATGTGATGAGAAGCTGAAGTCTGCGGTGATGTCATAAAAATCTGTGATCTATTTTAGCGGAAGTGAGAATCTGTAAGTTTTAAATGCTCATTTCTCCTAAATGCTAATTTTTTCATTGTTTTGGAACACACCAGCTTATTCACAACCTTAAGGCTTACATATTCACTAAAAGCTACACTCTTAAGAAAAATGGTTCTAAACAGTACCAAATTAGGGTTCTTCGGCTTGTAACAATAGCAGAACCCTTTTTATAAGGTTCCATAAAGAGCCATGCTTTGAAAGTGCTATATAGGACCTTAAATGGATAGTTAGATAAAAGCGGCTGCTAAATGATTAAATGTAGTTCACCCAAAATTCTGTCATCATTTAGTACTCACCCTCCTGTACAACTGTAGGCCTATTCTTCCTTCCAGAAGATATGAAGAATGTTGGTAGCCAAACAGATTTGGTTTTTAATTATCAAAATATCTTCTTTTGTGTCCCACAGGGAGAAAGAAAAAAATACAGATTTGAAAGGACATGAGTAAATGATGACAGACGTTAAATTTTTCTGTGAACTTTCCCCTTTTTCCCCCTTTTTGTTTTTCTGGAGTTCCTAATTGGATTTAGAAAAAGTTCTCAAGGTTACATTCAGCATATTAGTGCAAGTTATCATCTGTTAACAGAGAAAAGTGAATGTTATCTGAAACAGGTTTTCTGAAGAACCACAGAACTTTAAAAGGTTATTTTATAGCACCAGGCTGCAAAAACCATTCAGATTCTTTATATTCATGTGATCTAATGAGCCTAGCTTCAGATCACCATATCACAAAGAGAAATACAGGAAAAGAGAGATGGGTGGGACACGCATCAACATGTTTTCCCTTCTGTCAACTGACCGTCTTTCAAATAATAACATGTTTTTCGGAGTTCAATTGGTCCCCCCCCCCCCCCCCCCCACACACACACACTTACACACATCACACATACACACACACACACACACACACACTTACCATTCATGTGTGAACGTATGCAAGAAATTGATTGTGATGGACCACACTTCCTGCTCTTGTTTCGCCTGACTGCTAGCTAGCAATCCTAATTTAATAAAGCTGCATAAGCTTCAGCTAGACCTAGTTACGTAGAGAGCTACCATAACCACCTTTATGGTCTGATCCATCACAGGTCTTCACACATATTAATATCTTAATTATATATGCGCAAATGATGATGCCACACATGTTTAGGCAGGCCGTGGCACCGAGAGTGTTTGACAGCTAAAATCGCTGGAGATTTCTCTGCTCTCTGCACCCATCGTTCCCCTCCCCTTCCACTGTTTATTGGCTTGGGCTTTTGAAGTTAAGGGCACTGTGTAAATTATTCATTTTCCTGTGTGAAGCGTACCTCTCAGCCAGGCCAGCTTCAACAATCTGATGTAGGAGTGGCACTGTTTGTTGTTTGTTCAGTGTTGTGCGTGCATGTGTGTATGTAGGGGTGGGTTTAAAGGGTAACTAAACCCTAAAACAACTTTTTTTTAGTTAATGATCTGTAATTGATTCGAGTCAATTTTTTGACATTTGGGTATAAGGTGTTTTAATTCTACAATATGGTGTAAAAATGTCTGAGTGCTGCCCTCTTCAGGTTGAATGGTGGCTACTGCAGTTGAATTTCCCTATTGGATGTTGTGGTGCGTGATGTAAGCAGGTACCAGCTCACCACGCCCTTGCCTACAGAGAGAGGCTGGGCTCTGCCCACTTTTCCAGCATTTTTCAAATATTGCCAGTGGGTGAAGTCAGGCTCTGACCAGGGGTTGAGTTACCCTTTAAGCTCTGGTGTGTTAATCTTATCGGCGAGTTCTCAACTACCGTTATCCCCCAGCTCTGAGACCATCAGGCTTTAACATAAACGACCAATGGGCAGATGGACCCCACTGAACACGAGCTATATCCAGGTAAGGTCATCCAAGTGTGTGCTCCGAATGTTTCCAGAGCACTGTGGCAGGATCACAAGCATACTGTTTTGGCAGGTCGAGAAGTAGCAGACTGAGAAGGCCATGTGGGTTTTCACATTGCCCGCTAGAGATTACTATCACGCTGATAAATGACGTACGACCAAACAACATTTCCGAAACATCAGTGAGCAACATGGTTTCTAAGATGCGCAACAGCACTAGGTGAGCTATAAAGCTGTAAAAACATTGAGTGGGGGCTGGAAGTGGTCAAAACCCATATCACAGATGGTAGAAACTAACCCAGCACCCTCTGGCACACAACAGTGTGTCGGCGTTCTAAGCATTCAGAATATTCTAGGAGTCTGACAGACACATTTTTATATTTGTAGCATGTCTGGCTGAGAGAGCACCTGTCTGCTCTTCCGATTTGATACCACTGAGTTTGCTGGATGCTCTTGAATTCTAAATATACTTGATGTGATCGCAAACACTGAAAATCAGTTTGAATTTACATGTTTCTTGACACATCTTGACGGTCCTTTGTGGAGTTGATATGAGATTTTAAAAGAATTTCGACTTGTCTGTCGATTTGATGAAAAAAACACATTTGCAGTCAAGCACTTTCAATGGAAGTCTATGGGATAAACATTACAATTCATACCATTTCCAAAGAATAGCTACAAGAATTTATTGCACAAAGTGCAATTGTTTGGTTATTGAAGTAGAAATTAAATGGAAATTCTCTGACCAGCCCAACATAGCAACAGTGGCTCAACCAATGGTGCGAGTTTGGGGTAGGGCTACCTGTTTTGTCCGACCAATGAAGAATGGGGAGTGTTCAGGAAACTGTTTGGAAAAAGTCTTTTCTTTAGCAATTCTGTCATGGGGCGTGAATGGCATAGAAATCACACCCTTTTCACATTTAAACATTGATCTGTTCCAAAACCTAGTAAGGTGGACTTTAAAGCATTCTAGACACAAAGGCTAATTATGCTGCTTCCCAAGAAATCTCACATGGATCCTTCACAAAGAAAGCAATCCCAGAATGCAGTGAAATTGTGGATGAGGTGAGAGAAATGTAGATTACAATGCATTTAGTACTGATAACAAATTGAATTTAAATTAATATTTCAGTAAATTTTGTATTGCTTAATAAAATGTTGCAGTTAGCAACATGCTAGTATCAGCGAGTCATGAACATGGAATATTCTTTTTTTTTAAAGATATTTGATGATATAAGAAATCAGTTTTGAAAGTAGACCATGTAAAACACTTAATGATTAATGGCAAGGTGGGTGTTTTGCTTACTGTTAAACTCCATTTCTCCATAATATATTCATTGAAATAAGACCTTATGACATCTAGATAGCACAGCCTGAGTAAAACCAGTTTTTTTGTAGGGTACAGAACACTCCAGCACATTTAATCAAAATACACAGAGTTTTGAAGATATGATGCAAAAACATTAGGTCTGACTAAAATCTGGACCAGTTGTAATCACGCAGACAGCACACTGAAACTCCAAAATGTTTCTATAGCATGTTGGCACAGCCAGTATGATAGAGAGGGGGTTTCCACACTACAAACTACAGAGTGATTTGTAAGTCACATGACTCTGTTATTTGCACTGTATTCGTGTATTGTAGAACATATACTGACTCTGACTGAGGTATTTGGTCAACGTGTTGCACTCTGAAAGGCGCCTTCCTGTTTTTTTGATAATGTGGTAAGATTTACAGTATGTGACATCCCCTCCACACGGCACGTATAGTGCACCGATGTCTGTCAGTGAAAACCGCCACAAACACTGTGGTACTCAGAAATGGAGTAATTCTTGACAACGGTTGCTTTAATTTTGGTTTGCTATATTATAACTTTACTAACCAAACATGACGTTCACATGGTTGAAACAAAATATTGTATATTTTATATTAAATCTCGTTAAGACTGTTTAAGAACATAAATAGTATCCTCCTAAAATTGTATCAATTGGAGACTGGTATATGCTCTTCAGCCAGAATGCTTAAAAATAGAACAACAGAAACAGAAAAAGGCTGTTCTGCCCCCCTGTGGTTGATAAAGGTTGTGAACCAGCATCATACATGACACCTTCCGCATAAACAGTACACAACACTTTCAACAAACTCTTAAACAATTAATTTTTTTTGAACAAACAAACAGAAAAAAAATCTAAGTGTAAGGTTCTAATAAAGCCGCTTTACTACTTTCAAATGGGTTAAGATATGCAATGTGTGAACTAGCTACTTTTCATGCAAAGTTCCTTTTAGGTTAAGTATACAAGTGTCATAGAATTAATTTGTACAGTGTCCCACAACATAATATAAACATAGTATGTACTCCATAGAAACTAACCACACATCATTACTCTGAGATCTGAGGCAAAAAAGACAGAAGAAACTGAGGAAAAGCTCCGTATTTTTATTTGAACTTACGGAGAATAACGCTGTCAACATATGCACTCTACCATATTGTATAAAAAGTACAAACAAGAATGACAATGTAAACATCAACACAATATAAAATACAGGCAGAGTGTATAATAGCAGTAAAGGTTGCAGTCACACTAGACTTCCTTTCATACGCATCTGAACGCATGAATGCAAGTATATACTAAGAACTCTTGCGCTTTGTTTTGAACCGACAATTGGTATAGCAAAAACACATTTAACTAACGTATCTAAATGTCACAGATTGACCTTTTGGCTCAATGCAATGGAAAGAATAGAGACTTCAAAGCTGTACTGCTTGCAGGGTTCTCGCAAAGTGGACTAGATAATATAACAATTTTAATGTTTTGTTATTTGTCATTTACAATTGATTCAAACAGATGACATAGAGAGTGACATAATTTAATGTTTACCATATTTGTTCTGAAGTAATTTGACATGCTCAAAAGTCTAGTGTGACTGCATCTTAATTCCTAAATCTGCTATGTATAAAGTATGGAGGTTCAGTAATGGTCTCTGAGGTGTCAGTCCGGACGGATCCCTGGCATGATGGGGGATCTAGTGTTTATCTGGAGTTAATTGAAGAAAATCAGTCTTGTATAAAAAAACCCATACAAAACACCCTAATTGACGTAGGGTGAAAAAATTAAATATACAATTAAACGTATATCATAAAAATCAAGGCCTAAAAATGGCCTGTATACTGTCCACTTCACTGCTTCAGTCAAGTCTAAACATGTGAAATGTTCCGGAACGGTACAAATGTAACGTGAGAACAACCGTGAGGATTTCCGTCATAAAAACGGTCATGACAGTGCTATAATTAATAACAGAATGTATTTAAACCAGGAGAAAGGGAATATCGAGCAAAGGGGAGGGAAAAGAGATGGGCGGAGCTTGAAAGCTTGCCGACACCTGCAACAGTACTGGGGGGCGTAAGGAACCCAGCATGCAGTGCATCTTGAAATGTGCTTGGAAGGGGTAAAGGGTTGAGGATCAGAGAGAAACCCAATCAAGTGCCATTAAGGTCAACGACCCTGTTTCAGTCTGTCAATGTGGAAGGTGAGTTTAAGAGCGGGACCCAACTTCAGCCCCATGTATTTCATCATGACGTCACTGCGGAGAAGGAGGAGAGCTTTGCCATCAATTTCCTGTAACAGAAGAGTATCACCCAGACAAGACAATGTTGAGCATTTTATTGCACAAACAATAAGACAGAATATCGTTCATATTCTATATAGCCTCCGCACGGACAATAATGAAATTATTTTAATTAAACCATATTGTTTATGAAAATAATGCGAGCAAATAAAAGTGCTAGTTATTATTATTAAAAATGCATTCATGTTTTTGAAAAATAAATTAATATTACTTTTTCAAATAACATCATTGCTGTTTGAGCTGTGCGCTGAAGAGCTGAATGAACAACGGTAAACTGAAGTGCTCTGTTAGAGGGTTAATTAACTCAACGAAACGCATCATATATGAGAATAATCCTATTTATACAACATAAACATAATATCACAACTTATATCTGCACAAAACGACACAAATGCACAAGTTAACTTAAACTAAGTTGCTGGTCAGAATGTGTAACTCCTGTTGTGGATGCACTCTTCCTGTAACAACGCGCTGAAACACGGCAACTAAACCCAAAGAATTCACAACGTTTTATACAATACTGTTCTCTTAATAATGTTATGTAATATGAAAGTCCCAATCATAGTTATAAATGTCAATGTGCCAGTAAACTGTGCCCTTAACAACGCGCTAAAACACGGACACACAGAATTCAAAACATTCTTTTACACTAGTGTTCTCATTATAATTTGATGTAACCTATACAGACTTGTGCTGCACATGTGGCACTTAACTGTATTTTCGTTTTCGTTAAGTGACTCCAATCATATTTCAAGCTATTCAAAACTATCATGGCGAACAGAGCGTATCTGTAGTGTCTCAGCTGAAGGAAATAATACATTATTTATCGGCTTTAATATATCGGCCAAATTTTCTTATCGGAAGATAACATTAAAAATGAACATATATCGACAGATACTAATATAGTGTCTGATATATCGTGCATCCCTAATCATAAGCAATCGCTTGGCCTAAATATGTGGTATTCATTGATTGCAAACTGCTCCGGACACGCAAAAGCACAGCATTTTGACTTTAAATTGTGCAGCGGTCAAATTACTTTAAAATAAATTATCACCTTTTAAAGTTTAAGAAATCACATTAGGATTGACCTTGAATTTGATCAAACTGAATTCAAGACTTTCTTCACTTACATGTTTGCGGAAGAGGTTTGCGTGTGGTCCGAGCTGAGGGTCGATGTCTCTGATGAACTGCATGACGTCCTCCACCGTCCACAGGTTGGGGTCCTGTCCACTGGGTCGCGGGCTTTCTCTCAAGCTCAGAAAGCGGTCGGAACCTGGGCAGCAGTCAGAAGACAAATCAGTGAAAAATCAAGATCTTCGGAGATTTTGAAGTCCAGAACTTGTTCACATAATTGCATTCCCAAATAAGGTTTACAGTGGGGTCCAAAAGTCTGAAACCACGACTGGATTGAAATATTAATACTTGTCCTGTTTTTGCTAACAGCAGCACTCAAGCTGCAAGAACTACACAAGTCTACGTAAACCATCCAGAAGGTCAGACTTTTTGTACAGAGGAGTCAACGTCACAAATCTGCTTACATTTGATTAGTAACCTAGAAATAGTGCAGAAATAAAACTTTCAGGGTTTAAATTAGATTTGAAGTCCATGCAAATGATCTTCAACGGTGGGCTAGTTTGTGTACCTGTTGAGCCCAGACGATGTAGTTTCCCCGGTGAGCTGCTATTCAGAGAGAGGGGACGCACTGACAAGCCATGTCCGGGAGACAAATGTGTTTTCTCCAAGACCTCCGAGCCGCCAACCCCATTCTCTATCAGGAAGGGTTCTGATCAAGCGCAAAAATGCACAAACACACACCATTTAACACTTAGAATAGGGCATAACACAGAGTTTACTGATACAGTTTTTCTTGGTCGCTTTGGATCAATTCTCAAATCAGAATTTTTTTCTCTCAAAAAATAAGTTCAGATCTCTGAACAATTGGTTTCTTGTTCACATCAGATTTTAACTTCTTATTGATTTAAGCAAATGGCATGTTTTGGCACGTGTTCGCAAAAGAGTAAGTATGATTGTCTACAATTTGCAACTGATGGAGTTGATTCTCAGTAAAATTGTCAAACTCTTCAACTTCTAAAGATTCTTTCATCGTGTGAGACATCACACGCAAAATTATCAATTCAATTATCAAAATCTGTCAGACATGCAAGTATATTCCATAAATTTCTGACATGGAATGTTTGTAATATCTGTTAAATTGGCAAATGGCCAGCCATTTTAATGAAACGGGAAATCACATGCAATCAAGTTTGGAATCATATATATGGAGTTTGCCCAGCACAATCACTACCATTTTTGAACATGGGAGGAATGTCACAACCCTAACACAGCAGCTACAGCACAGCAGTACTGTATAAATACAGTACATTTATTTTTGTAGAAATGTGTTACATGTAAACTGAAAAATTCACAGTTGCTAGTTGTGGAAGAGCAATAGGAAGGTATGTAAGAATGTATGGTGGTGGTGGTGGTGTTAGGACAAGACATAAGTGTGTAAAAATGAACAAGCAACTAAGTTTACGTGTTTACATTTAACAAATTTTAACAAAAATAAATGCACTGTATAAATACGCATCTAAAAATGTTCCTTTTCTTTTTTTGTACTACAGTATTGACTTTTTCCTGTAAAGTTTTACCGACTGTTGAAATCTGTATCTAAAAAGCTCAGTGCTAATTTGTAGACAATAACTAGGTTTTGATAAATTAATAAAATGTTTTGGGTGAGTTACTACATTTTATAGACATGCAATAGAGTTCTGATGTTCCAGCAAACAGTTGTGACAATTGCACTTTGAGTTTAGAGAATGTTAAGAAAGGTTGGAAGTGTTCCAAAGCGGTGGATAAAAACTGCAAATACTGTTTTAGCAGTGGAAC
The DNA here is from genome assembly GCA_030578255.1 of Tiaroga cobitis. Taxonomy (NCBI): domain Eukaryota; kingdom Metazoa; phylum Chordata; class Actinopteri; order Cypriniformes; family Leuciscidae; genus Tiaroga; species Tiaroga cobitis. The sequence goes on from CM060606.1 coordinate 36,585,957, forward strand.
AGTGTGAAATACCTTCTGAGGAGATACGGTGGTTTTTAGCTATTTTGTGCGGTACAGGATTGCTATGGTAGGCGTCATGCTGAAGGAATCTCTTAGTGCCTCGACCAGGTCCAGAACTCAGACTTTCTGCAAAGTTTCTCCTCTCTACAACATATACAAGGCCCTCTTTTTAAGTCTACACAACTGTAAGATCAAAAAGGCACAAAGAGAGTTATGTTTGCACGCATGAGCGCTGACCTGTGTATGTCCGGCTGTCATAGTGAACTCCTCCCAGAGGGACGGGCTGATTGCCGAACAATGGGTCGCAGTGCAGGTTGTGACAGAGTTTCTCCAGGAAGCGCAGCAGATACGTCACACTGTTCACTGCCGGCAGTGTTAGAGTGTGGTGCTGCTGCTCAAAGTAGGCTGTAACAGTAAAATGGGCAAAATTATGTGGTTATTAATAGTCTATGATCTCTCAACTTTAGTTTTAGTTAAAAAAAAAAAAAAAAAGAAGTAGGGCTGCAAGATTGATTTAAATAAAACTGAAATCGCAATATGGCTTAGTGTGCTTATCAAATGCAAATGCTGCGATTTTATTAGATAAATATGTACTGCATGTTTCAGAGTGAAGTGCAGCACTGTGGGGGTTTTTCAGTACGGCTTGGTTCACAGTAAATACTGCTCCTCAAAGAACACATCTCTGCATGTGCTCTGATTTTGTTGTTTTTTTTTATTATGTGATTTTGGGAAAGCAACATGCGTCAACCATATTTAACAAATTGTGATGCGAAGCAACAGTTTTACCCCAAAATAAAGCTTGATGGTTTAACATTTGAAGAACCCATAAATTAAGAAATTAAGAACCCATAAATATTAGTACAGTAAAATAAAACATATTTATTATTTTGTTTACTATTTTATTTAGTAACAATATAAATAATAAAATATTGCTATTATTGACATATTCATCTATAATCACAAATTGTGCAGCAAACCAGGAGCTTTATTTTATTGCATTTTAAATTGCAATCACAATTTTTATCAGAAAATTCAAAATTAGAAACATTCTGCCCTAACAAGAAGTCAAAATAGGACTTTAGAGGCTCTTAGTTAATTTCTATTAGCTTTGTGGGTCTGTGCTTACCTGATATGAGCTCTCCTCCATGACCTGGTTTGAGGCAGGAGAAGACTATGCTCTGGTTATGTGCACAGTCAACACAGGCCTGAACACACTGCTGCAGCACAGATGAAGCTCGGCCAGGCCCAAAGTGATCTGGCAGGGACTGGATACGCCGTGCATCCAGATGGGGACCTACTTTTCCATACTTATTCAAGTACACACATACTGAGACACAAGGAAGTTGTTAGGAAAGACAGTATGCAACAAGGACTGAAAACTTCTTTACCACGGTAAACTTTAAAATATTTAAGACACTTGCGGTACCTGTAGGGGCCTGTAGGGCGGCGCTGGGGATGGTGGCGTGGTCCAGTGGAACTGAGCTGGTGTCTGGCTCTGGAGTGCTACTGCTTGGGGAGGTGGGCATAGGATTGGGTACCAATCGGGGCTTTCTCTGTATTCAAAGAAATAAGCACAGTCAGGAGAAATCTGCATAAATAACATTGCCTTATAGTTTTCGATTCGTTAGCAGACTAAGTCGCACCTTGCTGCCAGGTTTGGGGCCTCTCTTTTTTGGAATCTTGATGAGTTCTGTTGGGTTCTGCTGCACTTTCTGGGCCCAGCTGGCTGGCAGTTTGCCTCTGGGTTTGCTGATAGGTCTACCAGGACCTCCAATCGCTCCTTCAAGCCACGCTGTCCTTTTAGCCCAGCTTAGCTAGAAGACAACGTAAAAATACAACATATCAGGGAACTACACTAACCTTTTCCACTGGTGGCACTTGCGCTACTAACTTTTTCAGTTACTGGCGCAAAACATGATTTGGTCGCACAAATTATTTATAGTAAGCCGCTCTCTGGATAATAATGAACAATAATGAAACTGTACTGCATTAGGGGTGGAACGGTACACAGAAGTCACGGTTGGGTTCATACCTTGGTTCAGACATCACGGTTCGGTACGATTTCGGTTCAATGGAGTGAAAAGCAAAACAAAAATGCAGAAGGCATTTTTATAAATGTCTTAAGCTTTGTATTTTTAAGTTGTATAAGTTTTATTAATAAAGGCATAGAACCAGTTTATTTGTAGTGCACTGACAATAGTTTTATATAATTAGTTTATTAATTAAATTAATAAAAAGACAAAATGACCTTGATATATGTTTGGTAATTGTACCTGAATGAATTTAAAAATGAATTTGCTATATTTCAGATCAATATATATTGTTCAATTTTAATTAACCCTAACTTTATTCTCATCTGAATTATAAATAAATGATTTCCGTATAAAATAATTACCATTAAAAACACATTTGATTTTCTTTTTTAATCAATGTAGAATGTGTAACTTAAAAATAAACAGATTAGTGCTCCGACTTCGAGGACAAGAAATGAAAACCAATGCGATATGATGAATCTCCAAAAGATGGAAAACACAGACTGCTTTTAAATGGGGTTGGATAAATATGTTTTGCTTTTAAAACGGTGTGTGTGTGGTTGGGTTACAGTTGTAGGTTACAGTTTGATAAGAGTTTAGAGTGTGATAAAAGCACAATGTTGTGTTTTATTTCGAGTGTACACAAATATAAGTAAACACTTTGCAGTTTGAATCATGTCCTGTATGAACAAAATGACGGAGTATGTTTTTGTTTCCACTGTTCGATCACGTCACTCTCTCTCACACAAACACACACACACACACACACACACACACACACAGTTTGATCGCGCCCGCGCCTCTCTCTCTCACACACACACACACAGAGTTCGATCGCGCCCGCGTCTCTCTCTCACACACACACACACAGAGTTCGATCGCGCCCGCGTCTCTCTCTCACACACACACACACAGAGTTCGATCGCGCCCGCGTCTCTCACACACACACACACACAGACTTCGATCGCGCCCGCGTCTCTCTCTCTCTCTCGCGGGGGTGAAGCCAACTTGATGTGTTGAATGCTCAGAGCACATTATAAAAACGTATACTTAAAATAGGCTACACATTTCTGTTTTAATAAATGCTCATAGTAAATCATAGCATAAAACATAAGGTAGGTACAAAAATAGTCAGTGCCCATTAAAAATTAGGGTCGGAATGGCATTTCAAAAGGTCGCATATGCGACCATTTTGGTCGCAGTGTAGTTCCCTGCATATTCAAACTTTCATTTAAAATATTTTGGTAGCAATTCCATACACTGAAAACTGTAATAATACCAACTCAATCCTTTAATCTAAATTTGCATCTCATTCGCATAAAGCACAATCAATTTAAAGCTTTCCTGTAGCGCAAACAGTAAAGCGTTGGCACTTGCAACGCCAAGGACATGGGTTTGATTTCCAGGGAAAGCAAGAACTGATAAGAATGTAAATGTGTATCCTAAAACGCAATGTAAGTCGCTTTGGATAAAAGCTTCTGCAAAATGTAAATGATTGGCCTATTAAACTTACAGCAAGCATTGTGTGCAAAAACAAAAAAAGGTAATCCATGTTCATTTCAGTATAAGCAGATGCAAAACGCCACTAAAGGCGACAACTTTTGGTAAACGGTAAAAACTCCTTGTGGTTTTCCGGTTTGATCGATTTGAGCAACCATAAACGACGCAAAACATTTTGAGGCATTTGGGCAAAAAGGCATTTTGAGTTTATGGCAGTGCTTCCCATGTTAAAAAATAGCTTCCTGCCCTCCATCTGCATTTTGTGCCACAGCAACGCAGTGACGTGACATCATGTGCAAACAAGATAAAGGAAAATTTAATTTCTGTCACTGTTGCGAATTGTCCACTGGACAGAATATGAGAGAATATCAAAAGCTTTGGGAGTCAGCTGTCCATGGCAGTCCTAAACCTGCCAAGGTAAGAGAACAATAACACACTCAACAAAACATAGTCTAATTATCGTTGTCGACAAAATCCCAGAAGATATCTAGATATATTTTTTGTCAATCTCACAGACCGCTACTTTTGATTACTTTTCATATCATGATGACTCTAAATACTTTTATACCTTGCTTCCTGGTTTGGGGCCTCGTTTTTTGGGGATTTTAATAGATTCCAGTTCCTTTCCAGGCTGACTCGCCTGGGAACCAAGTGTTTCTTTCTGACCCCAGGGCCCGGATAGTTTGGTTTTCTTGCGGCCAGGCTTACGTTTCTTTTGGGGTGGGGGTCGGCCTGGCGTAGGAGCCATGCCTGTCCCCTCTATGCCACCATCTGGTAGGGCACCAAGTGCACCTAGCGTCTTCGGTAACCCTACTGCAAAAAATAAAGAAAAGGAAGAAAAGAAAAGAGAAAAAGAAAATACTGATCATACTGGATAATACAACACACCGTGCAGCAACAAACATAGGCAGAAGATGAAGAGAGACAGGCTTTGTATGCAGAGCTGACCCATTTTTCTTTGAGCCATTTTAACAAAGAAACGAGTTGTGTTACACATTTTTGGTGCTGGTGGCCTCTGAAGTGCTACATAGATGAAAACAAATGCGAGAGAGTGCACAACATGAACAGAGGAAGGGAGAGAGATTTCAAGAAATATGATGAGAGAAAGATTCAAACATGTGAATTAAGATTCTTGAAAACAAAAAAAGCTAAACTGATTGAAAAGTCTATAAACTTTACCCGCATTAAAGATTTATCAGACTTAAATTGAGTGGGGAAAAACACACAAAAAACACCAGAAGAATCAAATTATCAAATTCAACTAAAAGAGAGCAAACACACACAAACACTTCAGAGATTTACAGACCTGTTAGTGAGGCCATGATTGCAGTTTGCATTCATCCAACTCAGGGAAATGAAGACTACACAACCTCACAGAACTAGGGTCTGCTCTTGATCTTGCAGTGTGTGTCAATTTGTGGCATCTTGTTCTCTCAGTCAATTCACTTCCTTCCTGCCCTTTAGTTTCGATCTTCTCTCTAAAGCTTTAACGTCTGCTCATAGTGACACGACGACCATCTTTCTAGTACTGTTAACCCTGAAAGTCATTTATAGACAAAAACGGTGGAGTTTGTTTTGGCTCTATCCCAGACTGATAGGTTTACACATTTTCCAAGTTTCCTTCAAGCATAAAGACATTCACAGATAAAACTTCATAACAACTTGCTTACCACGAATAGCTGCGAAGTTTAGTTTGAATTTAGAGGCCTGACAAGGTTTTTCCTCCTCTGCTAAACTCACTGGCCTTACGTTGTCTCTTTAACCCTCTTCGCTCATCCCACTCAAACAGTCACACCAGCTCTTCAATGCGAGGCCAGCTATTGGGCAGAGGGTTTGCAGCCGTTCCAGCTGGGTGGATGCCAACCTCTTGTAAACCAAAACTCTCAAGTTCTCTCTGATTTTCTCTCTCTCAAGCCTTTATTGCTTAAAGGAACACGTCACCCAAACATTTTACTTCAGACAATTTTAATGTAGACTTTGCTACAAACATAAATGTACATAATGTAAATTGCATAAAGTTATTTTCCAATGTCACTGATTCAACTCCCTCTCATTTACAAGACAACAATAGGTATGAGTCCCAAACTCATAGGTAAGACTGTAGAAGTTTTTTACACTTTTGCCATGATATTGTTAAATATATTTTTTCAATTAATATTTTTATATATTTTAAAATATAATTTATTTCTGTGATGGCAGAAATACAGATTACTCCACTCTTCAGTGTCACATGATGCTCCAGAAATCATGCTAATATGCTGATTTGTGCTCAAGAAACATTTCTTATTATTATCAATGTTGAAACAGTTGTGCTGCTTAATGTTTTTTTGGAAACTTTTGTGATACATTTTATTTCAGTATTCTTTGATTAATAGAAAGTAAAAAAAAAAACTACATTTATTTGAAACAGAATATGTAGAATGGAAAAAGTTTTACAGTGACTTTTGAGCATTTTAATGCATCCTTGCTGAATAAAAGTATTACATATTTTTATAATAAAAAAACGGACCCCAAAAAGTTTAGAATGGTAGTGTAAATTGCATAAATGTGCTTTTCCATTATAACCCTAATTCAATCTCTAAAACCACTCTGACAACTGTGAAAGTATTACCTATTGTTTTAGAGTGTATTTAGCACTGGCCTCTTTAAAGGTGAACTAAGTAACTTTTTTACCTTAACTGAACAGCTTTGGAGTCATTGTAATGTTTATATTACTGATTTCGTGTTGAATGGTGGTCGTCTCGCACCCCCCTGGTGCCTGTGAGCCACAAAACCACCCTTGCAACTTTGGGCCGGCGGGCCACCGGCCTCAGTGTTAGGAAGTATCGTGTGATATCAGGTCTCGCAGGTAACAAATTGCTTTACGGCACTGCACGCGTACACGCCCCCATCCATCCAGTATCCGGCTAGCTATAAGAAAAAGGTAACGCTAGATATTGAATTCTTCAAGTTTTCGTAATGGCTGATGTAAAAAAGAAGAAGAAAGCTTGGAAATCTTTGTCAGTGGACCAAAGAAAGAGGAAACGGGAGACTGACCGAGCGAGAAGTCAGACTAGAGTTAAAGGTGAACTATGCAGGTTTTTGACCTCAAGCGAACAGCTTCGGAGTCATTGGAATGGTTATATTACTCTTTTCGGGTTGAACGGTGGTCGCTTCGCACCCCCCTATCGCATGTGAGCGGAAAAAACACACTTGCAACTTTGAGCCGGCGGGCCGCATATATCAGCAGCATATATCAGTGTCGCGTGATATCAGGTCTCGCGATGTAACGAATTGCTTTACGGGAAAAAAGATCTGATAAAATTCTGATAAAATAAGCATCAAACAGAAATAGCCCGGCACACATACAATACAGACTGCCGACAGTTAAACAGGGCACGCGCAGTGTGACACTTCTATATTAGGGCTAAGAAAAATACACTATTTTAGTAATACTTTGTTTTACAAATGTGAAGGTGGATAAAGCATTGTAAAATAAGTAAACGTATGATTTAAGTGATTTCAGGCCCTAGTTGAAGTTTTGTCTTTTGTATGTGGGACCTTTATGTTTGGTGTAGAAACATCCTGTAGTTGGCAAAATGGACTTTTATTTTGATAGGAGGGCACCTTATAAGAGGAAGCCATTTGGGGAGAGGGGGAGATATACCTGTTTTGAACTAAAGATAGGGTTGTTTTTTTAGCCTTCTCCTTGGGGGACATTTATGGATTGATGACCTATCGAGGTTAAAGAGAAGACTTGGGTTGTTTTTGGTATTTTTGCTTGTGCATCACATTTGGAGGATTATTATAGTTTTTGCTGGATATTTGTGGTTCATTTCTGGGGCGCAAGGACTAAGGATTCATAAACCCGGACAATACTCCTCACACATGGACTATTTGATCAAGGACTTTGGGGATAAGTGTTATTTTTCTTGATTTGATTGCTGTGTTATCAATATACTTTGTTGGGTAATCTGTTTATGCCTTTCTTTGTCTGATTTCAAGCATTGATACAGTTTTTCCCTTTATTCATTCTTGCCTTGTGTGTGCCCTGAACTCTTAAGTGACTACTGGTTTACTTAAGTTGTAAGCCAAGTGTGTTACAGCAGCTCTTAAAGGGGCCACACCTTATTCCAACTCGTTACAGCTTCCATCCTACTGAACAGGTACCGGTGTACAGGGGGAGGGGATCAGGCCGTGAGTGCAGAGCCATCTCTGCGTGAGTGCTATTTACGACAGTACAAGTACTCCACAGCAACTCAAGGGGTCGCTGTTTGACAAAAACGGAATTCCTGCATAGTGCACCTTTAAATGAGGTCTTTTGTTCCTCAACATCTTAATTCCACCCTTCTCTGTGCATGAATACGAATGCAAACACTTGTCAGAATACTAGAGTCTGAATTCGTACTAAGTGATCCATACCTTTAGTGCCTGGCGGCTGCAGGTTGTCTCCAGTGAGCGTGCACCAGTTGACGGGGAAGATGTCTCTGGAATCGTAGCGGCAGTAGTAATCAAAAGCGCCCCGCCAGCCGTCAAAGGTGACCAGCACCTCCACACCCCGCAGCGCGCCCACTGTGGCAGGACAGATGAAGTGAGGATTCTTCCTGTCCACCGCCTCCAGCTTCATCCCCACCTCAAAACAGTTCTGCTCTGGGGCAGGTGGCTCTTGCTGGAGGGCCAAGGAGATGCAGGGAAATATGAGTGAAAGAGAAACATTTCAGACAAAAAATGTGAAAGGCAAACGTATTCTCTTTGCTTCTTTTAGCATCAAATAACCAGAACATTTAAAAATAATATCTGAACAAAAACAATGAACTTGACTTTGAAACTATTGTGTGTGTTTGTATGTTTGCAACAGATACCTTGTGAAAGATTCGAGCTGGGGCCATTTCTGCTCCATTGAGTGTTTTTAATAAGAACATGGGCCATGATGATGCGTTCAGACGAAACCCTAGAGAACACAGAACATTTAGAGTAAAATATCACTCCAAATTGATCAAAACACATTGTTATGAAGGCAAGGAAGTTGCTGATTACTTGTGTTGCAAGACGAGACAGCACTTTGACAGTCTTATTGTGCTCTGTTTAATTTTCTCTTTGGCATTATTAAAATCATGTACAGTAGTGTGCTTTAGCTAAACTCAAAAGATGGTGCTAATGGGGTAAAGTTACTTATCTTCACTTGAATGATTTTTAAAAAAAAATCTATCCGCTTGTTACTTCTGATGTCACACGTCACCGTTTCCGGGTCCAAGCGCTCTATCAGAAACCAAAAGTAAACGGTGTGCTGTAATACTACAGAAACGTCATGATCCTAACCTTTTTCTCCATACCAAAATCTCCATTGGCCAAACAGTGATGCATCTTTTCAGAATTGTTAAAATATTGTCCAGAGACTGTAGTGTACATTGTGAGTTTTAAAGGTGCCCTAGAATTTGAAATTGAATTTATCTTGGCATAGTTAAATAACAAGATTTCAGTACATGGACATGACATACAGTGAGTCTCAAATACCATTGTTTTCTCCTCCTTATTTAAATCTCGTTTTTGAAAAACACCCCTGAAAAATAGGCGAATCTCCACATAACACCGACTGTGACGCAACAGTCGGGATCATTAATTAAATCAAAAATTTGCATGCCAGCCCATGTTCAATGCCAGGCGAAACTGCGCAACCGAATCATCGGAAGTTCTGCAGGTGAAGAGACGAGCGAGGATCATAGGGAAAATTCCAGATCATGGAAACAAATGTTATGTTCCAGGCTGTGCAGGGGATTTGAGGACTTTTCATAACCTTCCCACTGAAAAGAAATGTCAACAGGCGTGGTTGATGTTTACCTATAATCGGACACCGCAACAGTTTAATTCGAAGTTGTTAGTTTGCTCTGCCCATTTCACCACAGACATATTTTCTAACCTGGGACAATATCAAGCAGGCTTCTCTCAGCGTCTCATACTGAAGAAGGGTAGCCTGGGAAAACCCAGACAACTTCCGGCAAATTTAGATTTGCTCTGAAAGTTAGTCTGGCAAAGCGCTCATTCAAGCCCATTTCCAATCCGTCGAAATCGAGGCACCAATCAGAAACATTCGGGCGGGCTTTACACGATGAGGACAGCGCTGGGATTTTGAAGCAGATTTTGTAGCCTACATTATAAAGATGGATGCCGTCGTGGAACATCACTCGTTCGAATCAGCGATTTGAACGTTTCCTTTTTGTTAAAAACCGAGCAAAGAACAGAGCTGTTTCTCCGTCGCTCTGCATACGTCATCTCCTTCATCGCTCTGATTGGTTTTAGGTCTATCCGCGACGTCTGTTGGTGACGCCCCTCTGGAAATGATTTGTCTATGACGCTTTGCCAGACCATAACTCAGTTACAACTGAGAATGGTCTGGTTTTAACCAGGCCAGAAGAAGGGGGCAATTCCAACTATATTTCCGCAAGCGGAAAACTAGTGATTTTATTTATCGTTATTTTATCGTTAATCGTGTTATCTTGATCCAGCGCAAGATCCTAGTACAGTAACAATAGCAAACTCCAAGTAATGAGCATACATAACTAAATAGTAAGACAAAGTATTTACGCTGAGGTTAATATTTCTTGCCTGTGTTGTCATATAAATCTACACAATAATACTGTAGATACATATGTAAATTCCCTTTTGTCAAATAATTTTACTTTCGTCTATTTCATCAACAACACGTCAGGGGCTAACTACGTTAGTTTAGTTGCTCGCAGATAATGTTAGCTCACTCGATCCTTCTAGCTAATGTCACATTCTCCACCACATAAGTTGAAGCTATTTATTTGACAAGGCATCTAACGTTAGTCCATTTGTTAAAATGTGTTAATTTTTTTTTTAAACTGACGTATGATTATTTTGCACGCTTGTATTTCAGAATGTGTGAAGTGAAACAGTGAAACAGCCAATCAGAGCAGAACTCCTCATTACAATTCATGACCCTTCCAAATAAGGTAAAAACAGACCATTTCATTCTAGGGCCAATTTCTAGAGTTGAAAATGGACCTGTAAAACCATTTTAACATTTTAAATGCCCTTAAATAAGCCAGATACCCTCTATGTAGATATCAGAGACTAAATTAAAATATTATTTCAACACATTCTAGGGCACCTTTAAAGAGCTATACATAAATATTGCTCATAAATGGCCGTTGTGACAGTATTCTCGCTTGAAATGGAGTGGAGGTTTGGACCCGGACACAGTATTTGTTACGTCTTAATGACGTAGTCTTAACAAGCAGATTTCACTGTGAATAGAATCAAGGTTTTAAATTTGTGAGATTCTAGAGACCTAGTGGCGGCTGCAGCATGCCTCCGTTTTTCTCGCAATTGCCAATGGGCTGGATTTCTGCAGAGTCCACCAAGCGCCAGAAATCATTCTTGTTGTCGCTACCATCCAGTCGCAGGCGGAGGCGAGAACCCGTCAGGCCCACCACTGTAGCAATGCAGGTCGATGTAGTGTTTCTAGGATCCTGAGCTTCAAGCTTCATGCCAGCCTTAAACTCATTCTCTGGAGGGGTCGTGCTCTGAGAATAAGGGTCATCTTTTTTATCTTATGGCGCTTTTCCACTACACAATACCAGCTCTCCTCGGCTCGGCTCGACTCGACTCGAATCGCCTTTGTTTGCTTTTCCACTGTGTAAAAGTTGTACCTGTACCTGCTTTCGGGTACTTTTTTTCGTACCACCTCCGGCGAGGTTCTAAGCGAGCTAAGGCGATACTAAAATGTGACGTGAAAACAATGCCGACTGCTGATTGGTCACAGAAAATCTGCGTCATCATTGCACGCGCCAGATGGAGTATCCAGAATAAATAACCCCGCCATTTTTAAATAGTTTGGCCAGAGATAGTTACTAAACTTACTACTATTATTATGGCAACTCGGAAGAATACGCCGTGGTCAAACGAGGAGGTGCAGACATTCCTTTGTTTGGTTGCCGAAGAGAGGATCCAGCGAGAGCTTGATGGGGCAACGAGGAACGAAAGGCGTCGCTATGACGACCGGGTACTATTTGTGGCGGTACTTTCTGCAATGGAAAACGGAGCGAAAAGCGAGCCGAGTCGAGCCGAGCTGAGGCGAGCCGAGCCGAGTCGAGTCGAGCTGGTACTGGTAATGGAAATTGCCATTAATGTGGTAGTATGACATTTAAAATTGGTCCATGACAATGAAGTGTTCCACAGTTGCATGTGTGCATGAAAAGACTCACTTGTCTGAAGCAGTGAGGAGGAGCAGCGACTGCTCCTGTCTCTTTCAGGTACTTCTCCCAACTGAAATGCCCTTAAAAATAGAGGTAAACATGTCAACATCAAGCAACTCTTGGGGCTGCTCAGATCTGATCTTTTTTCTTTTCTTTTTTACCATTCACATTTTTGTTTTAAATGTGGCCAATATCAGATTCTAGTGTGAGCAGATCATGGTCCTGGAGTGACCTGGATGCACAAAAGAATGATAAAAAAGATGTAACGCAGCATGCTGTCATACGCAAGTAAACACAAAGGACATTAAAGTAAGCGATTACCAACTATGTATTGTGTGATCCGCCGTGGAAGCCAGCAAAGTTATGCACGGGCAATATAAAAAACAAAGACGAGGATGCGAAAAAAGAGCAGAGTTTTTAAACATTTATGATACGAGCCCTCACGTTTTGTTTGTAGAGCTGTCACTGTAATACTTATGAGTTCTGAGACATCAACATCCTTCCCGAGTACCTTTCGTAACTGTCTTGATAACTTCGGTTTATCTGTAACTTCTGTAAAATCTGACTCCCATTAATGCAGAATTGTGATGAATCTAGAGTGGTGTAAAAGTCGCATGAATTTCAATATGACTGTTCATAATGGGGTCACATTGCAAAACATCTGACCTGTCTCGGATTTAGGACCACATATGGAAGTGGCCCAAATCGTAATTGAAAAGATCAGATTCCATGTGGTTTGTGCTATTCACACTAAAAAAAATTATGTCAAAAAAATGTTTCTGATGCAGCGGATCTGAGCACTAAGGCATTGCAGTGTGAATGAGACCTGGCTTTTGTCTTTAGTGTCTACCATTCCATAGCTACCAACATAATGGTTTACAGTGAGATATAATCTAAACCTGAATGATTAACGATTATGATATGAATAACGAATTTGTCATTGTACTGTTTTGTTGTTGCGTTTTTCATTAAGAATAATAGGCTACTGAACTCACCATTCAAACAATCCACCCCTGAATTGGCGCTAGTTTGAAAAGCGAAACTAAGGGCGTTTTCACACCTGAAAGTCCGCACCAAGGTCCGAACCAAAGTTCACGTTTTGATACATTTTATATTTTCAGAAAGTTTTGGTTTGGTTTCACACTGCAATTATGCGAGCGCACTAAAGATTAAAGAACTTTACGTGACATACTTGCGTCCTGTCGTCATCATCTATGTGGGCCATAGATATATACACTAGATGTCGCCTTGGCTACGGCAGTTCATTAGAACGAATGCGTCAATAGAGCCGCCATCTTGGAACAGGGGAGCCCCTCCACTTTAATGCATCGGCGTCAATGTAGACAAAGGTCTAACGGAAATAAAATCAGCATTAATCATCATGAATGCGATTTTCTCGTTTTTTTGGTTCGTTCCCACGGTCAGACGTGTATTTATCATTGATTCCAGAAAAAAATGTGAATTTTTTTTTTTTAAACATTCTTCCTAGTTCAGATTTCATTCATGTGAACATCATACACAGCACAAAAGTCCGCCACCATCAATTAATTAGAAGTACAGGCGGAGATAGCAGCGTTACCTAGCTACTTCCTATGACAAGACCCCTGTTCCAAGATGGCGGCGGTTTTGACGCATGCTTAGAACCCCAAGGTGACGTCTAGTGTATATGTCTATGTATGTGGGTTACATCCTGACATTGATTGGTTTGTAAACGGACGTGCGTCTGACGTCAGCGTGTTGTCGAATCGGCGGGTAACTTTGACAACATGAATAAACACACGCATATCGTTGCAACTATATTGTTATTTTTATGGCATAATTACCTGCAGCACCAACTATACACAAGGCTAGTTCAAATTCGCCAAATGAACGTCCTCGTCGTGCGAACATTTTATCGTCGCTGGCAGGAAAGGAGAAGACTGCAAGTTGACTTTTTATTATGTCATCAGACCATACTTCAAGTAAAAACCTCGTCTCCTCCTCTCCCCATGTGTTACACGGCTCATTTTTCCTGTCACCTTCTGTTTTTTCGGCTATGTGGGAACCACCGGAACTTCCTGTAAAAGGTCCAAAATTCCGAACCATACAGAAATGCTTTCACACTAGAAACGAACCAAACCTTTGTTCAGTTTGATCCGGACCGAGACTACCTCTTTTCGTCGGACCAAATTTCATCTGTTTGGTCCGGACCGTGGTCCGGGGGAGGTTTCACACCTGTAATTTTGATTCGGACCAAACTGAAAAGTCAGAAAGTCCGGACCAAACAAGGTAGGTGTGAAAGGGCCCTAAAATGCGCACAGGCGCAGAGCGAGCAGAACAGAGCTCCATTGAAATGAACTGAAAACGCTCGCTCTGCACCATTAAAGGGTTAGTTCACCCAAAAATGAAAATTTAGTCATTAATTACTCACCCCCACGCTGTACCAACCCCGTAAGGCCTTCGTTCGTCTTCGGAACACAAATGAAGATGTTTATGATTAAATCTGAGAGGTTTATGACTGCTACATAGGCTCCCTAAGGGAATGACACCGGACGGCCCAGAAAGTCATTAAAGAAAATGTTTAAATATTCCATGTTACAACAGTGGCTCTACTATAAGTTTATCAAGCGACGAGAATACTTTTTGTGCGAAAAAACAAACAAAAATAACGACTTTATTCGACTATTCCTTTTCTTCCTTGATAGCTATCCGATCACAGAAAACGCATGAAGTGGCCAGGTGTAAACAGCCCCCAAAAGACTCCCTGCACAAAAAAAAAAAAAAAAAAAAATGCCCTTGACTGAATAACTTTTGTAAGGATTCATCCATATTTCATTCAAAGAGTGAAGACTATGATTATTCAATTTCTGTACCTAATCTACTAACCTAACTACTGTTAGAATTAACCGAAAAACCTGAAAAGCACTGTTTATTTAATTTGTATCTTTTTTAAATTGTTTATTTGTGCTATTGCTTGTAGTTTGATTATTTGTTCTTATTTTATTTCAGACTGTTGACTTGTCTTTAATAGTGTTATTATATTATATTTATGTAAATTTGTTTTAATTTGCATTGTTCTTGCATTCCATGTAAAATGTCTGGCGAGTAAATTAAAAAATGTACTAGCCAATGGCGAATCAAGTTTCAGTGTGTCCGTAGAAGATTGTAAAGTCTTCCCAGACTACTTTCAGATGTGAATCACTATAGATGTTTTTCGATCTGCGTCATCAATGTTTGCGGCTATGGAGGACCAGCTATACCATATTTAAAAATAAATACAGAAATAAATAAATGCTCAATAAATAAATAAGCATACAATTAATTGCCCCAAAAAATACAATAAACAAATAAATGTAGGTAGAAATAAAATTATACAGTGAGACATAAATGTATATATCTCTTGATTAGCTTCTTTATTTATTCATCTTTGTAATAATTACCTTATTTATTTATGTGCATGTTATAATATTTGTCTGTTTTATTCTTCCTTTGTATTTTTTTACCCTATTTATTTCTTCAATGCTATTTATTTCTGCCTGTCGTTTTTACATTTCTGTATGCATTTCTGCCTCGTTATGCAAATGAGGAGGGGCTGTCTTAGGGGGTCAACTTCTGCCCATTGGTTGGTTAGCATTTTACTGCGTCGGTCGAATCTACATGGCTTTTCCCTGCCATAAAGCATTGTTTAGTAATGTCGCTGTAAGTTTGAGATCTGAAATGTTTTTCTGTGGTCCTTTGAACATTCTTTTTAACTTTTACTTTACTTTTACATAAACAGCTTCCAGTTCGAGTATCAGTGGTGTGGAACCCGAGTAAACATTTCAGATCTCAAACTTACAGCGTTCTAATTCTTCCAGTCTATTGGCAGCTTCCCTTAAGAGGTCGGACACTGAACGTCTGCCTGCTGAGTTTGACATTACTAAACAATGCTTTATGGCAGGGAAAAGCCATGTAGATTCGACCGACGCAGTAAAATGCTAACCAACCAATGGGCAGAAGTTGACCCCCTAAGACAGCCCCTCCTCATTTGCATAATGAGGCAGAAATGCATACAGAAATGTAAAAACGACAGGCAGAAATAAATAGCATTGAAGAAATAAATAGGGTAAAAAAATACGAAGGAAGAATAAAACAGACAAAAATATTATAACATGCACATAAATAAATACTTAAAAAAATTAGTAATTAATAAATAAAGTTGAAGATTATAACGGACAATAAATAAATGAGGCAATTATTACAAAGATGAATAAATAAAGAAGCTAATTAAAAGAGATATATACATTTATGTCTCACTGTATAATTTAATTTCTACCTACATTTATTTGTTTATTGTATTTTTTGGGGCAATTAACTGTATGCTTATTTATTTATTGAGCATTTATTTATTTCTGTATTTATTTTTGAATATGGCAGAGCTGGTCCTCCATATGCGGCGGCCATATTGTTGACATAGAAACCACGCAACTGTCAGTCTGTCAATTGACAAGCGAGGCAGCGTCGGTATTATCCATGGTATTATTATTTTTTTAAACAGCGTGATGGTGTGTTGTGTACACGACTGTTCTAACAACAGCAAGAACCCCGGAGTTAGATTTTATGCGTGATAAGTTACCGACTGTCAGAAAACGCGAAGGGAAGGAGACAGAGTTGAGCCAGCGCAGGAGAGGCTAGCTAGGAAAAATAGGCTAAACTTTCAGCCAACTCCCCACAGAAAAGTCTGTTCCCATCATTTTACCACAGGTTTCACACATAATCCGTGTGCAATGCGTGTGCGGTGCGTATACAGTACAGAAGCAGGACGTGCTATAGTGCTTTATATGCTGCGTTTGCAGTGCGTATCTGATCCGCGGTTGTACCACAAACACCCCGGCACTCACTATTTTTTATTTTAACCCATACTTACTATTTTAACAACGTAAGCCAATTATTCCATGCATTACTTCTATATATTAAGTTGCTCAAGCAAGTGGTCAAATATAACCATGTACTTATATTAAAATCGCAAACATTTTAAATTAAAACTTAAAATTGACAAAAACAACCGACTCTCATGCCTTTTCTTTTGCATTTACATTTTAATACAACAAATCTTGCATGTCACAAAGAACTTGTTTTTCAACCTCCACGAATGAGACGAGTGTCGTTCATTATGTTGCCTTGTAAATTGTAGTTTGTATACGGATACTGTATAAACGAGATAGTTATAAATTAACTATCTCGTTGTTATAATGTTGTTTGGACATGATCTTGAGGACCCCCATGAAAACGAGATGTTTCATCTCATGGGGCTGATCCTCTAATAAATGTTAATAAATAAATAAATATAAATATCCGGATAAGTTACGGCTGGCAATAAGGACGGATCTTTACTTAATGCTATTGGGTCTATTTGATGTGGGTCCACACCAATCAAGCTTATCTTCTCTTGATACCGATGAGATGAAGCCATTAGGCTACTGCTCCCCTCAACTCAAATCTGCGCGCGGGCAGCCGCTGTCATGTCAACAATATGGCCGCGGTTAGCTACTTCCGGTGTTTGCGAATAAGGTCTATAATGCTGCGAATGTGCCCCAATTTAGATATCTGACTCAAAGCAGGTATTTAAGTGTAGTGAGTTTGCTACCTTGGTACTGTGATGGCACACGAGAGGGACGGCCACTGCGAGCATGCTTGATCCGTCTGCTATCTTTCCACTCAATAGCTACTGGGAGAGGAAAACACTTCAAAATCAGAAATCACCACATTTTTTATTTAGCCTGATAGGTCAGAATATCTCCCCTGATAAGTTATAACTTTCATGATTGAAATTATGACAAAATGCAAATCTTGGCGAGTATCTTCATAAACAGTCTGTTATGTCTTTATTTAAAGGGTTAGTTCACCCAAAAATGAAAATTAAGTCATTAATTACTCACCCCCATGCTGTACCAACCCCGTAAGACCTTCGTTCGTCTTCGGAACACAAATGAAGATATTTATGATTAAATGTGACAGCTGGATCACTCCTCCATAGGCTCCCTAAGGGAATGAATCCTGACGTCCCAGAAAGTCAATGAAGAAAATGTTTAAATATTCCATGTCGCAACAGTGGCTCAACTATAAGTTTATCAAGCGACGAGAATACTTTTCGTGCGAAAAAAAAACAAACAGAAATAACGACTTTATTCGACTATTCCTTTTCTTCCTTGTAGGCCTGAAACGAGACTTCAAGAGATTTCCACGACGCGCACGCGCGAGAACTTAACTGAAGTAGTTGAAGGAGATCGCAATTCTCGCGCATGCGTCGTGGAAATCTCTTGAAGTCTCGTTTCAGGCCTACAAGGAAGAAAAGGAATAGTCGAATAAAGTCGTTATTTTTGTTTTATTTCCGCACAAAAAGTATTCTCGTCGCTTGATAAACTTATAGTTGAGCCACTGTTGTGACATGGAATATTTAAACATTTTCTTCATTGACTTTCTGGGACGTCAGGATTCAATCCCTTAGGGAGCCTATGGAGGAGTGATCCAGCTGTCACATTTAATCAAAAATATCTTCATTTGTGTTCCGAAGACGAACGAAGGTCTTACGGGGTTGGTACAGCATGGGGGTGAGTAATTAATTACTTAATTTTCATTTTTGGATGAACTAACCCTTTAACGTAAATAATTGATTGAAATCATACGCGGCAATACATTAGATCAGAGAATTAGGTTAAAAGGAAAGGAAAAGGGAAAAAAACTTGAACGAGTACATTTTCACTGCTCTTGATTGAGCAAATTTTGTTACTTTAATAAGGATGAATTTATATTTAATTAATACAGTGAAGACTTTGCAGTGTTATTTTACATTTGATTACTTTATTCAATTTCTGCAGTATTTCTTACCTACTAGAAAAAACACTGAAAAAGCACTGTGTATTTCATTTGTATCTTAAATTTATATATTGTATATATTATTTTATTATATTGTATTTATTTGGGATACCGCCACTGGAATTTGTTATTTGATCACTGACTGTATACAAGTTTACATGGGTCAAGAACAACGAAAACAACTATTTTTATTTAGATAAATTAAATATACAAATTATGTTTTTTATCAAAAATAGAAAAAAATCCTGCATCTTATGTGCATCTTACAATAATCATGTGTTATATGTCTTGCAAACTAAACATTGTTTTATGAATTGTGTTAATTTAAATATCACCAAAGTAAAATTTTCAAACTGGCTGACATTAGGTTTTGTGAAGTAGCATTTATATTGAGTTTATATTAATGTGTCAGTGACAAATCTGACAAAGTATAATGTGATATTTTACATTTATTTATAAACTTATATTTATCTGTTTATACATTAATTAAACATTTATGCATTTATTTACATTCGTTTTAAAAAAACGTAACATTTAATTAAAATGCCAATATTTTCTATTCAAAAATAATGCTGCAAAATATTCATTTGTTAATAAACAAAAATATTAACATACTGAACAAAAAAAGAGTATCACCTTTCTGTGGTGCAGGTTTCTTCATGATCCAGCTTTTCCCAACCTCTCTGCGAAACATAAACACAAAACTGAGATTTTAAGCCTCTTTTCTTACATTAATGTCTGTTGTGTTTGGTTCGATGTGGCATGTCTGTCTGTCTGTCTCTCAGGCAGTGAATTGTTGTCCTGGTCAGCTGTCACTGGTCTTTCATTGTCGAAATGCTGAACACTGCCAACCAGCTATATTCCCAAAAGGACAATAACATGGACATGGATACGACAACTAGCTAAAAGGACATTTTTCTTACACAGATTGACCCCTTTAACATTTTTCTTCTGGACTGACGCAAAGGGTCGTTGAGTCAGACGCTTAACAACCAGCAATGACCTAAAGGGTCAATGTGAAATAGTAAACAACAGGCGACATGTTTGGGAAGTGCTGTTAGAGATGGAACCCCTCATATTCAAATGAATAATAACATAATAATAACAACAACAAGATAATAATACTATAAACGATAAGATCCCGATAAACCATCAGTTTCTTTAGCAGTCAAAAAAAATTCAGTCAATACTAGTTATTTTGCTAGCGCATCTGATAATTTATGTTTTCGTACACCGCTCCTTCATGTCTAAATGCAGATTAGATCAATAAAAACTAACTGTATGCGTACAGATACCTCAAAAGATGGCTCCTTGTCTCCCAGTTTTCCAGTTCTCTGTTCAAATGCAGAGCGCCTTTGAGCGCCAAACATACAGTCCCTCCCTCTCCATAAATGACAGAGCGCAGTAGTGGCAGGGATTTGATTCAACCCAGGGTGACTCGAGTCTTTTGAATCAGTTCATTAAAAAAGATTCATTCGTGCTACGAAAGACATGAGAGGAGAAAAACATGAGTCGATCCATGGAAATAGATAATGAATCGCTCACTTAAAAGATTCGTTCGCGAACCAAGCACCACTACAGCCTCGTTTCACTGGGACGCAACACTCCTCCAGATCGACAACTCGAACAAAAGCTTATTCTGTATTTTTTTTGTACATTTAAAATCATGCCAAACTCTCTAGGGATGATTTATGTGCATTACACGCTATAAAACAATATACTTTTAAGAACACTGCATACAAAACACCACACTCAACAAAAATGATGCTATGCTACGTAGCATCATGCATATTATATTGCATATTTCTTTACGCTATTCTGACCTCGATCCTAGGAAACGAACAGTAAAATATACTTATTTGGGTCTTTGTTTTTGTAAGGCAACACCTCCAATACATATACAACAAGCATTAGCTAAATGCTAACCTCTAGCAACTCTCTTGAGTCACTTTTTGTGTTTTCCCTTTACATTTTCCGAAACTAAAGTTATAAAGTGATGTAATAACTCCTACGCAATTATTACGGATGGTAGGAAGGGGACTGTTTACCTTGCGCGGAAAGGTTTTTGTGTGATTTCTCAAGTGTGAGGGTTAGTGTTTATCCGCCATGTTTTTAGTGCGCGTGTAGTCTTGTGTGTGTCAGTAGCAGCGCGTGGAGAGGGGAGGGGCTGCACGCGACTGCACGGGACGATTAGACTCCTATCAAAATGGGTCAAGAAGGCAATGCTAGTTATCTATAATGTGTATGTTTGTTCATCAAAATGATTAGAACTTATCACGTTATTTCGTTTCTTGTGTCCATCTGAACAGGTCACTTATCATTTTACATAAAAAACTTACTCTTTATTTATTTCACATTTTTCATTTAATTAGCCCATTTATTTATTTACTTACATTTTATTGATTGTACTTTTATTTATTGCAACGTTCTATAGACCCTTTTCACATTTCCGGGTTTCTCAGAAGCGGAAGTCGTCATAGTTGGGTAAACTTTTATAGCGGTTATTGAGAGAATACTTTAAATATAATTTTGTGTTCCCATTTGCTCAAATAGCAAAAGAAAAACTCCACAATAGTGTCACAACTTTCAAAAAAGAAAAAAAGAGAGAGATTGATAACGGCAGTCAGAAGAGAGAAAGATGTCAATTTTATTGTCACTCCCACAGCCGCTGTAGAAACACCCTCACAGCAGCGTTAACTTTTTTTTTTCCTAATTTGATGCAAAGGTTATATACTACTAAGTATAGTGTTATATGTAGTATATAGTGTAAATTTACATACATAAAAAAAGTAAAATAAAAAAAACTCACAGGATTTGTGAGGCTGATGACCGTTAAACCGTCACAGTCTGTGAAAAAGATCCATTGCATTTAATTAAGTCCCTCCACAATATATGTGCAACAGAGTGCTTGTAAAAAAAATCACATCAGGTCGCTTTCACTGTTATGAGATGAAGACAACAGATTTTTTTATTTGTATCACTTTTTTTGGTTTATGAAGAAGAATGCAGGATTGTGAACATTTTCCTTTGTCTCGGAGGTCACATTTTATTTTATTGTTCATTTTATTGTTAATGGTTTCCAGACCAAGGAGTTTCATTTTAAACTGAAAATTAATTTGTCAACATTAATTATTATATGATTACAAATACAACTATGATGATCTAAATAAAGAGTGTAGCCTAATAAACAACCATTTCCATGATATTGTGTAAAAATTAATATATATGTTTCTAAAATTATGACTGCCTCAGTTGTTGAGTCATTTACAACATTTATACTATGAGACGTGAAGAAACAGAATAATCAAAATAATTTCATTGTGAGCCATTTACACTTAGCTGTACCTGTTTTAAGTATGTTACTTAACAATGTAGATATATATTGGATACTTATGAAAAATATGTGTAAGTTTGAATTTGATGTATGTAACCTAATGTAGTAAAACATACTGTAAACATCACCTAAAACATGCCCACTTTTGGCATATAAAATTACTATATGATATTAATAATAAAATATATTAATAATTAAGCATTGATTGAACATATAGTCAATTAATTATATATACATATACACACATATATATATATATATACACATATATATATACATATATATATACACAATATGTATTGTACGACTGAACTGATAAGAATGTAAAATGTGTACCTTGAAATGCAATGTAAGTCGCTTTGGATAAAAGCGTCTACCAAAAGCATAAATGTAAATATATTTTTATATGTAATCAATATATGTATTCTATTAGTGAAAACGTTTTTGTAATAGAACAATTTTGTATAAAACAAAACATAGTTTCAAAACAAACACAGCCAAATCGTCATTGAGCAAGCAGCGGCTGAACTTGTAGGCGAGGTCGCACAGCTGTGGACTGAGCGTGACACGAGGAGGGCGGGACGCAGAAGGAGGGCGCGTCTAAAAGATCCTCCTTCAGAGTCTTACCTGAAAAAACTACAGGAATACTTGTACGCCATAGTAAAGGCATGTCGAGGACGCGACCACAGGATGGTTTTCATTATTAGCTAGGCACTGCTTTCGAGATTCACCATGTATACGACTGAACGCAGGCGCATGAGCCTGCGCGAGACCAAGAGAAAGGATCCTGTCCGAGTTTCAGCTGGAAGTTTATGGCAGGATCCTTTGGCTCTCGAAATAGGCGGCGGATGTAAAGGCATAATATCCCCGCGGAGTCGAACCAGGGCTTTAAACGTGGTGTATATCGCTGTTGGGGACGGGTCTTTGCCTCAAACTGAGGATAATCTTTCACATACATGTCTTACAGAAGCCTGCGAAGACGCGCACGCTGTACTGAAGAGCGTTTCTTTTGAGCGCATTGCGTTGGGAACGACTGAAATCCTGGACACTTTTTACAACGCAGGCAAGTTGTGGCACGTACATAACTGGGATTTTCAGGAATATTTCCAAAGTGCACGTCTAAGCGGTTGGTTTTAACTCTGTGTTTTAGATGTTGTCGTGGTGGAGATGAATAACTCTATCTGCCAGCCGTCTCTGTTTTATCACCTGGGTGTAAGAGAGAGTTTCAGTATGACCAATAATGTCATCCTGTACTGTAACAAACAAGAGGAACATCTTCAAGTTGTGAAGGTGAGACCCTACACACAAAAACACTTCCTTCAGATTTGTAAAGTGCAAAGTTGTTTTCGAAAGTCAGTTTGAATACACTTTTTATTCCATTGAATAATTCTGTATTTTTGAAAGCCAGTTTCTGTATAGACTCTGAAAATACAGTTCGACCTTTTAGTTAAATCGTCATTAAATAGTTGACTTAATGTATGTTGTTTGTATCATGCACACTTATTTACCAACAGATATTCCAAAATAGGATGATAATTATATTCTAGATACTATGTGGATAGTAGAATTCACTAAAATAATGTTATTTTAAGTTTTTTATTTCCCAAAAACCACTGCTATCTAAAACAAGCATTTGTATAATTGGACTTTTTCTCTGAACCTTATAGAACCTCACTGACCGTCCTTTTGACAATTAGTCCCGGTCCTATATAATGATGCTTTTGTTTGGTCTCCCTTATTCTTCATTCTAGGAACAATGTGGGAGCTACACTTTTATCCCCTACATGGTGTCACCGCAGGGTAAAGTATTTGCCTGTGATGCCACACTGATGAGAGGGATCAAAGATTTCCTTAATTCCAGCTTTAAATTTGAATCCCTGCTGACCCCTTTGGTGGATCGACTGGTCAAGTTGTTGGAAGGTGTTCACATTCATTCAAGGTAGGAAAGTAATTTTGTGCATTTTCTTTTCCCTGGATGTCAATTTCTAAATGTTACTTTTATAGTGTCTGAATAAAATCTTGAGAAAACATTCTCGCCTTGTAGTGAATACCTCCACGAGGCAATCCGCAGGGAGATCCGTCTGGCTCGAGAGCATTTTTCCGGAGCGGCCCTGAGTCAGGAGCTGGGCCGGATCCAGAAGCGTTTGGACTCGGTGGAGCTTCTGAGTCCAGACGTTGTTATGAGCCTCCTACTGTCTTACAGAGACATCCCGGTGAGTTGACATCCCGCTAAGCTTTCAGTTACAAACACGAATATGAATGATACTCATGCATAGAAATGGGGTTTCAACATAGGTACTTGCATCATACTTTTTCCCAATAATGTGTATTTCTTCAATATTTGCGGTTGAATGCACGATTGTGTCAGCAATTCTTTGTGTGAATGTTTTGATTGTTGCTGTGATACTCACCTGAATCTGTTTAATTATTAATGAGATCTAGAAAAGAGATCGCACCGGCTTTGATGACGTAATAAATCGTGTAGTAAATTATTGCTTCCTCTTCTTTAAGATTTTCATGCTACATACGCTTTTAATTTTATTGTACGAAATTTTTTTTTTTTTTTCTACCCAGAGGAAAAAGCAATAATATTTGACAATGGTTGTGAAATATAAGAAGTGCCAGCCAAATGTGTGAATAATTAATTGAAACTGAACTCTCTTTCTCCATGTGATTCAAGGACTACGACTCCATCATAAATCTGTTGGAGACCTTGAATAATTTGCCCATGTGCATGGTGATATCACATCAGAACATTAAGTTTCAGTATATTTTTGCATTGAACAGGTGAGCTTTGTTTTTGTTTTTAACAATACATTACACAAAAACATCAATTTATTGGAGTAAACATTCATTTTATTCCCTACAAAACATTTTGAAATGTGTTTGAAGGAGGAATCACCCCGGTGATCGTGACAAGGCTTTAAAGCTCATTTTACCCATTGTGGAGTCAGGGAGCACCGTGGCCTCAGACGTGTACTGCCTGTGCGGGCGCGTCTACAAGGACATGTTCCTGAGTTCAGGCTTCAAAGACACATACAGCAGAGATCGAGCATGTTACTGGTGAGTCCCGGCCTTTATCCTGTCGATCGACAGAACATCACCACACTGTTGACCGTTTATGTCTGTTTATATCTGTAATGTGCTGTGGTAAGAGAACATCTGATCTTAAGTAATACAAATAATAAATTAATATAAGTCCAGTGGTCTGCACATCCTTCCAATGTATTCAGTATTTTTGTCCTGCTTTACATAAAAAATATGTAAACAACTTTAAAACAAGAAAAGATGCATTAATTGAGAAACTAAATTGCATGAGATAAGACATGTTGTCAGAGAATATATATATATATATATATATATATATATGTCCTGTTTTCAAAGAATATTTTTTTTTCCTATCCATTGGCAAATGATTTTAATAATAATCCACAATAAATTTTTTTTCTTGTTTTAAGCATAAAATAAAATAATGATTGAAAAATTAATTAATTCAAAATATATTCCCTGGGAAAAAATAATATCTAATACAATTTTGATTCTCAGGTAAATTTGTCTGGATTAAATAATGTTTTATCTTTTTTTTTTTTTTTTTTTTTTTTTTTTGACTAAAAATGGGATAAAATACTAATTAATATTTTTATTTATTTATGTGGCTCAAACAGTGATCCAATCATGAATCATTAAACAGTGATCCAATCAGCTATGTTCAGGTATTTGTGTTAATGCTATTTTTTCTAATATTCATTGTACAGTAATGATGTCTTGTGTTTCTACCTCTATGTTTGTCCTGCAGGTACGGCAAGGCCTTTGAGATTGAACCCTCTTTGCACTCTGGAATCAATAATGTTGTGCTCCTGATGGCTGCTGGGCATGAATTCGACACCTCTATTGAACTGCGGAAAATTGGTGTGTTTGTGTGTCCTTTATTTAGCTTCACTGCTCTGTTTGTGTGCACTTTAAACAGTGAGATGGGTCATGGTTCCGTCTTCATATCATGTAGTGCTTTGTTGGCTATTGCATGGTATTTTCTCTTTAGCAGGGTGATGTATAGAAACGGATACTTAGTGGCCTACTTTTATGATCCAAATGCTTCAGGCTTTGAACATGAATGCATGATAACACAAAGTATGAGTATGTAGAATGTGAGAAAATAACAGTTTGAGGTGTTTAAACAGGTGTTGCATTATTTTCACACTTTTGACGTGCTGCCCTGTGTTACGACCCTATGGTTTGTATTTTGTTATCTCTGTTGTTTTGTCAGTATCTCAGTGTGTCTGTTTAGGAACGTCATCTGATTGGTTCCTGCAGGATGATTGGAACGCCCATCTGATTGGTTCCTGCACGATGATTGCTGCTCGATTCTGATTGGTGCAGCTTGTTTTAAATAGAGACATCACTTCCTTTACAGGAAGTCAGGAGATAGTGTTTTGAGCAGAGAGAGAGTTTGTGATTTGAATGTTAAGAGTTTTGAGACTGAGTAGCATTTTGTTTGTTTATTTGTTTTGAAAGCTGTATGTATCTGAATATCTTCATTGGTATATTTGACCCTTTGCCTGTTTACCGACACTGATTTGGACTGCCCTTTTCAGTTTGTTTGCCAGATTGTAAATATATTGTAAATATTGATTTTTGGGAAAGTAGGGAGCTTGATGCCATTCTTTTGTTTTATTGTAAACTGTTTGGACTCTGTTTTTGGTTAGGGAGTTAGGTTTACAGATTGTATTCTCATTTTCTTTTCTTTTGGGTTAGGGTTTAGGAAAGAGGTTTAAATTTAAGGTTGTTTTGTTTGTTATTTTGGCTTTGTCAGCTCCTGAATCGTAAGTCCCAAATTAAGAAATAAATAACTTTTTGTTCCAATTCCTCGCATTTCTCTGTCTCTTTCATGTTGCCCCCTTTCCCCCTAGACGGGGTGTAACATGAAAGAGACAGAGAAATGCGAGGAATTGGAACAAAAAGTTATTTATTTCTTCATTTGGGACTTACGATTCAGGAGCTGACAAAGCCAAAATAACAAACAAAACAACCTTAAATTTAAACCTCTTTCCTAAACCCTAACCCAAAAGAAAATGAGAATACAATCTGTAAACCTAACTCCCTAACCAAAAACAGAGTCCAAACAGTTTACAATAAAACAAAAGAATGGCGTCAAGCTCCCTACTTTCCCAAAAATCTATATTTACAATCTGGCAAACAATACCAGGGTCAAATATACCAATGAAGATATTCAGATACAAACAGCTTTCAAAACAAATAAACAAACAGTAAGGATGGCTGGCGCGAAACAGACGTTCCGAAGCTTTGCGAGATCCCGAAGCAAAGATGATTCGAAACACTTATCCGAAGCATGATTCAAAACACCCACGTCACGACAACGGCTAAATGAAGCGTCTAAGTGTTTCATCAGGTGGAGTGCTCCGCCGAATCAGGGTTTCATTGATTGGTCGGTTCGGGAACAAATCACACAATCACACAGTATAAAAGTTTTGTCAACGCATTTTCATATCGTGGGTTTTTGTGAGAGGAGTTTGGTTTTGAGATAGCGGATTTTTGGTGATAGTGACATTTATAGTGCGATTTATTTATTTATATTTAGAATTTAATTTACATTTACACATTGACTTAGAGACACACAGAGTACATATAGTGAAACATTAATAGATGCATTGATAGAAATATATATATATATATATATATATATATATAGATAGATACATATATTACAGATACATATAGATTATTAGATAGATAGGCTACATATAAGATAGATAGATAGATAGATAGATAGAAATGGAGGCTCCACAGAAGAGATGCCGTACATCTGTGGTGTGGGAGCATTTCCATTTGGAAACACCAAATAAAGTGAGATGTGTGTATTGTGATCGGCAGCTAGCCTACTGCAACAATACATCATCCATAATGCGCCATTTGAGGAGCATTCATCCTGCCATTCTGCAGGGTGCAGAGACTACAGGTTACAAGCTTCATATATTACAAAAATACAATAATAAAAAAAAAAAACCAACACATTTTTTTATTAGCTCTTTGTAAAGGTTGTTTCAGATCAACACCTGCAAGTGACCACTAGTTGTCACCGTGGAGACGGGTTTCGGATTGATTCGAAGCCTCGAAACAAAATGGCACATTTGCTTTGACTGTTTCATTGCTTCACGAAGCCTCGATCTGCCCATCACTAACAAACAGTACTCAGTCTCAATACTCTTAACAGTCTCAAATCACAAACTTTCTCTTTCAAATCAAAGAAACAAACAAAATGCTACTCAGTCTCAAAACTCTTAACATTCAAATCACAAACTCTCTCTCTGCTCAAAACACAATATCTCCTGACTTCCTGTAAAGGAAGTGATGTCTCTATTTAAAACAAGCTGCACCAATCAGGATCGAGCAGCAATCATCGTGCAGGAACCAATCAGATGGGCGTTCCAATCATCCTGCAGGAACCAATCAGATGACGTTCCTAAACAGACACACTGAGAGACTGACAAAACAACAGAGATAACAAAATACAAACCATAGGGTCGTAACACCCTGTCTCATGCTTTTCATACTGAAGTTGAGATTGATCATGCTATAGCCCAGACTGAGTTTTTATTTATTGAGTTTTGGTTTGTGGTGTTCTTTGTGCCTGTTGTGCAGGTGTCACACTGAGTAGCCTGCTGGGCAGGAAGGGCTGTCTTGAGAAGATGCAGGACTACTGGGATGTTGGTTTTTATCTTGGGGCTGGAATCTTGGCCAACGAGCACAAGAAAGTCATAGAAGCGTCAGAGAAACTCTACAGGATCAAAGCGCCAATGTGGTGAGCCAAGGAAATGATTAATTATCTATGTTTAGTTTGGTTTGAAAAGGTAGTATGAAGTTAAAACCAAACTTTTTTTTTTACAAACTAAGTTTTATTTTCAGAACTGTAGGGACCCTCATTCAAATAAATTTAGGCCTGTCAGTTTTTTAAAATTCAAGTGCTTCAAGTTTGAATTGGACAGGGTCATGAATAATTCCATTATCGTGTTGAAGTAATCACATTAAATTAACATTTACAACCCTTAATGAGACATGTATTATTTACTGCAAGGTGATTTCTCCTTCAAATCAGGTATGTTGCATCCATTATGGAGACGTATATACTATACAAGCAATTTGCCAAACCCAAAGACGCGAATCATCCTAAACAGGAAGCTGTGGACTTTTGGATGGAGTTGATGGTGCAGGCGTGCAAGCCTACAGTTTCCACAGCACGCTGCCCGGTAAGACCACTTCTTTTCTCCTCAACAGTAGGACAGGACAACCTTAAGGCCTCAATATACTCACAGCGACGTAGTTCGAAATAAAAAGAAGTTCGAAATACGTGACCAGTGGTATACTGTTAGCAAGCATCCCGACGCCGCCCACGCTGCTGAGAGCAGCAGTTGGATGAATGTGTAAATGTGTGCTGTCTGTGGAAACAAACTTCGTTTTGGCCTGATTTTGTTCGAAATGATGTCACACCAGTTCGTTCTTCGATTTCGCTTGAAGTGTATTGGGACCTTTACCCTACTGCCAAAAAGCAGCCTGCTTTACTTAAAGGAAAGGCCAAAAAGTTGGAGAATATAAGCAGACCCAAAATATCTTATCTTTTTTAGGTTCTGATTCTGGAGCCCACTAAAGTGTTTCAACCCAGTATAATAAGCATAAGTGAGGAAGATGACAGCCGTACGGTGCAGCTGAGACACGTCACTCCACTCGAGGTAAACACCCTTGACTCTTGGCGCTTTTCACACATGGAATTTAGGAGTAGCCTAATTGTGCAGGGTGCAGTTACATTGCATTGTGTTGTCACGTAGTTGAGTTTCCATCTTATTAAATAATTTATGTGAAAGATAGGCATCATTTAACATGACAGAAGATGTTGTGAATTTGAGCTGCTTTATGCAGTAAAATTCAACCTTTTCTACATGTCTGTGGGAGTGTAATGTGCTTTATTTGGCTTTCCCAGAAAGGTCTTCATGAGTGGACTTTCCCAGCATCTGCTATTCGTGGAGTAAGGTACTGTGCGCTTATGAGAATACTGAAATTTCCACTTTTTTTCTGTTTTCCATTTCCAAGCTTGCAGCAGCTTATGGTCCCACTAGGGCTGCTCTGTTTTGGCCACAGGCCAGCGATTTTTCTCTGAATAGGTCTTTTTTTAAAACTTCCTTGTTGCATGGCCTAGTTGATGCCTGTTATCCTCTTTCCAGCTTTTTAAGCTACAGGTCAATGTCTCTTTCAGTTCTTTTTCTTACTGGTTTTGTTCTTATTTCCAGCCCTTAGGGCAGTGGACATCTTGTTTAGAGCTCAGGTTGCAAAACAAATGATAATGGATGTTGATACCCATATTTAAAAAATCGTTTTAGTTATGGATACATAGTCTCCTAGTGGGATCTCTATTCCTGTTAGAATTAGTATTTCCAAACAGATTCTAACAGGAATGTGTTATATTTGTCATTAAATTGTTTATGAGTTGCAAAGACCTGTTTTATTGCCTGTGGAATTTTCCTGTGGATTTTTATTCCGTAAAATAAGTGGTTGACATTTATTTCAAGAGACTTTTTAATGTTTAATTTTATAACACAAATTACACACTTTAACCTAAAACTTTGAATTTTGTAGCTGTTATGTGCTACAAGACTACAGTAGTTGTCAGATTCACGTTGTTGTAATATTAACTTTTTAGGCATTAAATGTGTCTCATTCATGTAATAGAACAAAATAACTAAAATAAATCATTTTAAAAACAGCCTTTCTAAAAACATTCAAAATATTATAAATTCCCAAGGGAGCGCATGGAGTTTTAGGAGTACAAACTGAACTGCTCTGTTTGGATCAATTTCAAATAGTGTAAAAGAGCTTTTCCCATTATCTTTGATGTTTTATTTTTCTGGCATGTTGGATTGGATTGAAAATGCTCATGTTCATTTGTATTGATAATCTCTTGTTATTCCACTCGTGCAGCATCTCCAAGTTCGACGAACGGAGCTGCTTCCTGTATGTCCTGTACAATTCAGATGACTTCCAGTTGTACTTTCCCAGTGATCTTCATTGTAAAGGGTGAGATCCACTGGCTGACGCATCGCTCAAACATGCTGCCAAGGACATCATGAGGAAAGAGCTCCAATGTCATGAGTGTTTTTGGCAGAGAATGAACTCCTAAAAGAATAGGTTATGTGAATTAGTTTTAAGAATAATTTGATATTTACTGTTAAATTCATTCTTGCTCCAGGCACTATTCACTGAGCCTTTAAAATGCATGCCATATATTTACTTACCCTTCTGCTGTACCATGTTCAGGAAGTCACATTTGACCTTATCTTAAGTTATTCTCATTATTCCAATGAAAACATTACGTGATTTACGTAATGGCCAAATGATCAAGTGTATCTGCATGGTTGAACATCATGAGGAAATGAGTCACAATTAAAGATTTTTTTCTATTGAACATATTCTCAAACCCTATAATTTGTGTGTTGCTTTTCAGGTTCTGTGATTTGGTGAACTCTCTATTGCATCAAACAGAAAGTCCTGTGGAAGATTCCAGTCATATTAGGGGAGGGGAAGGAGTTTTAGAGGTGAGCGAAATCACCATGAATTGCATATAACCTCTCATTGTTTGTTCAGGCACAGTAATCATGTTCAGCATGAGTGAAAATGTGCACTTGGTTCATTAAGCAGCTATTTATACCTTATTCTTGATACACAAGCCTTAAAAATGACTTTCGTTGATGCAGACTAATGTTTTCAGGTAGAATAGGTTTATATTTTTTGTGTAGAATAACCTGAGGTTGGTTGGTTTTAATGAACTGATTAGGTTATACATTTCTTTTGGCTTGGACTCTGCCTGTCAGGATATGTAGTGTTACTGCCTTGAACAGATGTCTTGACTTGGCTGTAATGTTTTTGTTTTTTATGAAAGGTTAATCATCATGAAAGAGTTGAGTAGAGATTTATGGCCAAATAGTTCTCTTCATTGTGTATCATTCCAAATGCAGCTTCCCGTTGCATACTGGCAATATGGTACCGCTATTACGCTATTACGGGCAGTACCATAATGCAATTGTGTTGTCTTTTCAGCCTATTGGCTTCCTCTTTAACTATCTTTGTATTGACAAGACTCCACATTTAAACATACTTCCTGCTGTTATGTGTCCTTACTGCCAGTTTAGTGCTTGTTGAATTTAGCAGTTAGGTGTGAAAAAATGTAATGCTGCTTCTTACCAAACTCAGTTTTGCGTTTAAAAAAAAAAAAGCATTGGGAATAGTGTTCTTTTAAATATCAAATACTTCACAGAACAGCTCATCTCAAAATGTTTTAACAACTGAATTTTCAGCACCTATTACATTACATCAGTCTTCAGTGTCTGATTTAGTGCTCAATAAACATTTCTTATTATTATCAATGTTGACATTTTTCTGGAACATACATTTTTCTGGAAACTGATACATTTCTAAGGCTTCTTTGATGAATATAAACTTCAAAAGAACAGCATTTTTTACATTATAAATGTCTTCACTGTCACTTTTGATCAGTTTAATGCATCCTTGCCAAATAAAAGTGTTAATTTCCTTAAATAGTTGTAGTAACTTTTAACAAGTAATCCATATTAGTGATACATCTATATATGTGTATAGATGTATGTATATATGCATCATTGGTCTTCACCCATTTGGTGCAGTTGGTCCATATGACTATTTCTCTTTCAGTACATTTATGAGATAAATGAGAATAAAGACAAGGTGGTGCTGGGGAAAGGAACCTATGGAGTGGTGTACGCTGGACGGGACCTCAGCAATCATGTGCGCATCGCAATCAAAGAGATCCCAGAGAAAGACAGCACGTATGAACATGTTTTTCCATTGCGTTGATATTTTTTGGTTAAAAGCCTACGTTTGATCTTGATGTATGTCACTTAACAACATAGTAAAACATACTTTCATAACACCTAAAACCTGCCCACTTTTGGCATATATAATTTCTATATGATATTAATAATAACATATATTAAATTATGCATTCTTATTATTAATATATTAATTATTGAACATTTAATTAATTAATTGATTGGGGAAAAAAATATAGATATAAGGTTGTTTATAGTTTTAGGCCACTTAACTGTGTATTAAGTACATTGTTGATCTGCTTCTGCAAAAATCCAGCACTTATTTGTTGACCTCTGACCATGTTCAAAAGTCCCCACGGCCCAGTGATGTTTGTCCTCAGGACTAATGCTTGTTTAACCTGTCCTCACATGGACCGTTTGCAGATGTAGACCTTTCCATGTGATCCAAGATTTGTGTTTAGCTGTTTTACCAAATATGCATATAAAACCCTTATGATTGTGGTCAGAACTGCATAGCTTAGATCATCATAATATTTACTTTTTGTCTTCCATCTTGGTCTTTCTCATCTTTCTCGTTCTGGCTCTTAGCTATTCTCAGCCGCTCCACGAGGAGATTGCCCTACACAAGAGGCTGAAGCACAGGAATATTGTTCAGTATTTGGGATCAGTCAGTGAGGATGGCTTCATCAAGATCTTCATGGAGGAGGTTCCGGGAGGTGTGGCGTACTTTGCTCATTGTTCTCTGACATTATCTTTTAAGTTTTACTCTTTGATGGAGGAATGTTGATTTTTGCGAAGTCTGTTGAGAAATCCTTGGTTCTTAGGATGGGTGTGTTGTGTGTAATGTTGGTGTGTGGGAAGATCTATAGCTGGGAGGGTAATGGTAATGTGCTTTTCTCAAACAGCACAGACCAGTTTCGAGAATTCATCTCAAGAGTTATTTATGGGATGGTGATGTAACACTTATTAATATGTGTGGTCCTACACCTCCTATGATGAGCATTTTGAAAAAATATATAAAATATATTTATAATGAACTTTTCAGTTAAAAATGTTCAGTTAGTCTGTGATGACAAAGCTGAATTTAATATGAAATCATTCTAATATGCTGACTTTTAGGAAACATTCTAATAGACTGCTCAGGAAACCTTTCCTATTATTGGCAGTGTTGAAAATGGTTGGGCTGCTTAATATTTTTGTGTCATTATTTTTTAATGGATTGAAAGATCAATAGAACAGCATTTAATTATTTATGTATTTACTGGCCCTTTTTGATCAATTTAATGCATGGGTGCTAAAATTGTTGAAAATAGAGCATTGAATGAAATCAATATAAAATGCAAAGATTACAATGTTTTTTTCAAAAGATTCTTTTCATTCTGGGGTCTATTTTATTGACTTTTCCTATGTGTATATGTGCATATGGATATACAGTCTGTTATCTTAAAATGTATGATTACACATTTCCTGAATACAAACCATCATGTATTCACTTGTTTTTTTCTTCCATTACAGGAAGTTTGTCCTCTCTCTTAAGATCAAAGTGGGGGCCTCTTAAAGATAATGAGGCAACCATTGTTTTCTACACCAAGCAGATTCTGGAAGGACTCAAATATCTCCATGATAATCAGATTGTCCATAGAGACATTAAGGTATGAATATATCTCAGTGCTGCCATTGCTTTAAAGCTATCTGTTCATCAACATGAACATTTCGGCTGCACACTTTACACACTTTTTAATCTCACCAGGGTGATAATGTTTTGATAAATACGTACAGCGGTGTGCTAAAGATATCAGATTTTGGCACCTCTAAGAGACTTGCAGGAATCAACCCATGTACAGAGACGTTCACAGGTGAGTCTCCTACTGCATACTTGCATACTTCTCAGGTTACTCTTGTGTGTTTGCTTTTCAAACTCCTCCTGATTTATTTGGCCACAGGCACTCTGCAGTACATGGCTCCAGAGATCATCGATCAAGGTCCTCGCGGGTACGGCAAACCGGCTGATATCTGGTCTCTGGGTTGCACCATCATAGAAATGGCCACAGGGAAACCACCTTTTTATGAGCTGGGAAGTCCTCAGGCGGCCATGTTTAAGGTGCTACAGGTTTTTGAAGCAGGAATCTAAATGTAAATTTAAACTGATGTTATATAACCATGTTAAATCAACTGTGAAGTTTATTTACATTCCATTCTCACATTCCCAATTGACTTCATGCTTCATTGCATATTTATTAGATTCACTGTAAGGCCAGAAACAAGCCTCTATGCATGTACATATGCACGAAGAACAGAAGATGGTTTGTACTCATTTCTTGTATAGCGCCCCTTGTGGTAAAGACTGATGTTGGAAGACTGGTGGTGTTTTGATGGTGTGAAGAGTATGTTTTGGGCCTAAATGTGAATTTCTCCTTCAAAACAGTTTACTGAGTAATTGTCCTCCTGCAGGTGGGCATGTTTAAGATTCACCCCACAGTGCCAGAGTGCATGTCAGAGCAAGCTAAAGGCTTCATCGTGTGCTGCTTTGAACCCAACCCAGACAACAGAGCCACAGCTTCAGAGCTCCTGAAGAACAGCTTTCTGAAGGGCAGTCCCAGGAAGAGGATAAAGCCTCAGTCCGATAACTCTCTGAAAGAACCTGCCGGTGAGCATGTAGAATCGCATCCATAAATTCTTGTGATCTTTAACACTTTAAAACCAACAGCTTTAAATGGATGTTTCTTCAAATTTGGGCACTTTTTGCTGTGTGCACTTTTAGAAAATAATTTATTTGTCCACTAATGTTTGTACATGCATTCCACAAAAAAAATTGTACTTACTTATTGTTTGTTTGCTTGTTTGTTATTTATTTTATCATTAAATTATCACTTTATTTATACTATATATATATATATATATATATATACATACTGTGTGTATACTTTATTTACATATTTATTCATTTATTTTATAATTAAATTATTTCAATCTTTTTTTTTCTACTAAAGTGTCATTTACACCATTGACCACTAATATGAAAAACATTCGAAAAATGGAGGCATGATAAAAGTTCCCAAGACAGTTGAATTATGATCTTTATATAATAAAAAGATAAAGGTTAAAATATTTTATTTTGAATCTAAATTAACCCCTGGGCCATAAAAGTGCCCAAAGTTGCAGAAACACCCATTTATGAATAGTGACTTCTACTTCAAAGTAATTTGATAGCAAGTTAATAATTGGATATTTGAGTTTATTTGGACATTATATTGTAGGAGACTTTCACAGGAGCATGTCTGTACCCATTGCATTGCGTGTGGAGAACACAGATGTTGAACACAATGAATTGTCCTGCTCTTTTGATCTGAGAAGGACCACTCCTGCCTTCAAAGGAAACGACATGGCTGAAAGTCCTCCCAGCTCCAGTGGCTGTTTGACGTGAGTCAATGCATCAGATCCCAGATTCTGGGAATTATATGTTGAAATCACGTGACATGTGATACTTCCAGCTCCTGAAATTACTTATTTGCCTTTGTTCCATGCATTTGCTGTCGATAGAGTGCCAGATGACCCTCTAGGAGACATGACCACAAGTCCAGCTTGTTCTGGAGAGAATCTAGGTTTGTTTGTGCTGAGAAAAGACAGCGAACGGAGGGACACGCTACATAGGATCCTAACTGAGTACATCAGCCTTGTAGTTCAAAACATTCAGGAGACACTGCCGCAGGTACATTCCCACACTACTGTGTCACCTGAGATGATTGATGAGAAATTCTGTCACACCACCAGTGCCCTTTCTCGAATGCCTGAGTGATTGACACTTGCTGTTTTTTTCCCATCTCTCAGGCGGAGCAGCCGTGCATTACCTCAGATCACATCAGCAAACTGATTTGCTGCCTCCGAGAAAACATCCGCTCTCCAGACAAAAGGCACCTGAATAACAGCCTCCTGACTTTGCGCTCCAGTCTGCTGAACTCCTCTGTGCCTCTCAGCAGCCTGCAGGCGGCGCTCTTTAGTTTCCAGGATGCAGTATGTTCTTTGCTTTCAAATTGCTTTCATCTCAATTAAACCAGAATCAAACTAAAGCTAAGGGTCTAATTATTGACATTGGCAAATATTATTATTTCTATTGTTCATACTCGGGGTTAGGGGTTTAATTGCCATTAAAGTGTGAAACTACTCAACCTAAACCTGGGTTGCCTGATATAAACATGCTCATTTAAAAGAAAAATTTATTTTATGTATGTATGTATGTATGTGTATGTACAGTATATGTAGAATCAGCCTCTGTGGCTGTATATATATAAAATCTTATTCTTCATCAGATGTGACTCTTATGTTTGTAGGTCAAGAAGGTTCTAAAGAAAGAGAAGATAAAACCTCATTGGATGTTTGCTTTGGACAACTTGTTGAGGCAGGCTGTACAAGATACTATCACGGTTCTGCTACCAGGTATGTAAAAGACACCATTTCAAATGCAACAGTGGCCCCACATGCTTCTATTGCATCTCTAAATCTTCTGTTATGGGCATACCTTCATTGCAATCCATCAAAATCCCTTTTCCAGAGCTCAAGCTTCAGCTACAGTCATCGTTTGAAAATGAGGAGAGTTCTCAAGAAACCGAGCAACCCACAGAGGCTGATTCTAAACCAATTGTCACTCCCCTCGCAAAGGACATAGAGGAATCGCGTATCATCACTCAGAATTCTGAAGAGGGTCATACCAAATGCAACAATCTCCACAGTGACATCATCTCCAGTCACTCTTCACTCGCAAAGGAGCTATCAGAACTTCGCTTTGAGTCCATGAGGTATCCAAAACCTTATCTCTCTGTTGCCCTCCAAACTTTTAAAAAGTGTTTAATGGATACAATTATGTACATGTACCAGCAGTGGCGTAACAAGGCAACACCGGGCCCTTATGCAGGATTATCAAGGCGGGCCCCCCTACTACTGCACGTGATGACGCATATAAGTGATGAGATGACTGATAAAATCAGGAGTAGCATACGCGCACCGGCACCACAACAAAATAAAAAAACACTGTTGACGGCACACCATAACACATTACTCACTGCTATGACTACACACACATAGGCTTAGGTCCAAAGACAGAACAAAGATGCTCACTTGCATTACAGCGGCATTTTCCGTGCTTTCCTCTGTGCAAAGTTGTCGATAAAATCCTTAAGATCCAGATGGTGCGCACAGGCATTCTCAATTGACACTATGGCAAATTGAGTGACGCAATGCGCAATGCGCATAAGCAACCGCGTACCCTGCCTACCGATAGTTACGCCACTGTGTACCAGGGTTATTATAGTTAACTAAAACTAAAACCATAACAAAAAATGTTGGTACTTGAAGTAAAATAAACTTTAACTGAAATAAAAGATGTTTAAAAAGATTTTATTTCAGGTAGTTGCCAAGGCAACATTTATCCTTTTTAACTTTATGAACCAAAATAACTCAAACTCAAACTGAAAAAACTATATAGACATATATTTTTTTAAAAGTTTAATCTTTAAAAGTTAACTAATAAGAATGACAAAATTACAAAAACTTTAACTAAAATGAAAACAGAAAAAGAAAACTAATTCTATTTCAAATAAATGCCTTTCTTTTGAACTTTTTATTTAGCATAGAATCTTGAAAAAAACTGCATCTTGGTTTCCACAAAAATATTAAGCAGACAATTTTCAACATTGATAATAAGAAATGTTTCTTGAGCACCAAATCAGCATATTACAGTGTGTGTGTGTGTGTGTGTGTATTTATATGGTGTGTGTGTATATATATATATATATATATATATATATATATATATATATATATATATATATATATATTAGTGCTGGGCCGTTATCGGCGTTAACGTGCTGCGTTAACGTGAGACTCTTATCGGGCGATAAAAAAAATATCGCCGTTAATCAAAGTTGTTTTGGGATCATAAATAGCTTTTTCGAATATCGTTATATTTTCCCGCAATTCTAATGTGTAGTAGGCTATGACGCCGCGCCTACTGTCACAGATCGCGCAGTAGGGTATTTTCCTGTCAGGGACACAAGGTGTACTTTTACTTTGTTACGTTGGGCGACGTTCCTCTCGTTACTTTATTTTAATGCAATACGTTGTTAAATGAGTTTATTCCAAGCGCGCTGTGTCCTTTGTATGGGCATGAGCGATGCTCATTTACAAATGAATCAGTCTTTTGAGTCGATTCTGTTCACAGACTTCATCAAACAAGTTGTCAGATGATCTGTCTAAATCGGTTCGCGAATCAGTTGATCTGTTCAGTTCCTCGCGCACTGAATCGTCTGAAGCGCTTTCAATTCACACTCGGAGTCGAAACAGGAAGATTTAAGAGCATCACGAGCGTTGGATGAAGTGGCCGATCTACAGTCTAGTCTAGTGAATGCAAATCTGCAAATGCATCATGTTTTTGCCAGCGATGAAGATCTTTATTAGTTGAACATCTTCGTAAGCTGTCTATGAATGAATGATTCCACAGGACGATACATTCGATTTCATTTCATTCAGGTAATACATTGTGTGTGTGTATTGCGCGTGTATTGCGCAGTGTCATAATCACACGAATAGTTTACATTGATTGAAACTAATTTG
The DNA here is from genome assembly GCA_030578255.1 of Tiaroga cobitis. Lineage (NCBI taxonomy): Eukaryota > Metazoa > Chordata > Actinopteri > Cypriniformes > Leuciscidae > Tiaroga > Tiaroga cobitis. The sequence continues at coordinate 36,625,330 of CM060606.1, forward strand.
TTTAAAAAATGAGGCTATTGCAGTAACAAGGCAGGTTCACATAAAATTCTTATGACATATGATGACATTATTTTTTGATCTAACGAGCATTGGCGATGCAAAAACGGACTGTCGTGCGTAGCCTATTGTTTTTTTCTTCTTCCAATTAGCCTACTATGTTTTAAAAAAAGGACGAAAACATGTTACTTGTTCAATTAATAAACAGTTTGTTTGATGACAAATCGCTAAAGATGAAATTGGCCTCCCTTTCTGTCATTGCGTTTTTTTTTTTTTTTTTTTTTTTTTTTTTTACGATATTCGGCTTTTGCTCCTCGATTGTCGAATGGCATTTTTGGCAGAAATGCACATCCCTACGCGAGGCAAACTATTCTCAAAGACTTACTTTTAGTCATTATTTGGGTAGCACACATATTCTGAATGCCTTCGGGAGAATTCAAATGAGCCATTTTAATCTAGATTAATCTAGATTAATTTCAATATTAATCTAGATTAATCTAGATTAAAAAAATTAATCTATGCCCACCTCTAATATATATATATATATATATATATATATATATTACACACACAAAAAAAAATATCAATCACAATTACAGGCCAGCATACAGCAAAGTACAGCAATTATCAGAGCAGTGATGGTGGTTATTCATGTCACAACAGAATGACCTTCTGATATTTATTTTTCAAATTAGCCACAAGAGGGCAGTGAATGAGAACAGTTATGCAATGAATGAACCACGCTGATTTGTTGCTGTTGGGAATTGTTCACACTATGTTCCAGGTTGTTGATTCAGCTGAATGAAAAGGAGAAAGAATTCCAGGAACTTCTGAAGAACTCCATTCATACCAAACAAAGGCACATAAACACCCTGGAGATCAGAGCTGCGCCTGCGGCTACAGGTTGCTCACGTTTTTTTCTCTTATTAATTCTGAAGTTGAACACAGTATTTACCACTGAACAATTGTTTGTGAACTGCTTCTTCCATATGAGAAAAAGTTGTCGCCTGAGGCAGTCAAAAGGTGGGGCCATGGAGCAATGTCACATTTATTCACATCTACTCAACATGCCACTACTTGTCTTTAGTTTTAGGAGGAGTTTTTGATACTCCTAAAAAATACGCCCTGTAATCACTTACAACTGTTACCCAATTTCAACCAACCCAAGTTTATGGCTTACCCTCGGGGCTTGCGTTTTCACCACATGTACTTCTATAGCAACAATACCTGGACTTTTCTGGAAGTGTTTTCGAAACAGTGACTTTTTTTGTAATGACCAGTTTTGCAGTAATAGTATAGGACTGTAACATCACTGTACAAAAGTGCAAATGAATGCATATAAGTATCAGTTTATACAGCCAACGTTTGTTATGTTTATACTTTCCAACAGATAATAAACCTTCATCCCATAATGCTCACAATTCTGCTGTGGTGCGCTGGTTAAGAGGTGTTCCAGTGGATGAGAAAACCATAGAAATAGTGAGTGGAAATATAGAAAAATATATTCCTTTTGACCACAAGCTTTGATGGCTAATTCATATTTATAGATTTCTAATAGTGAAATTTAGCTTAAAAACTGAAATATTTTGAAGGTAATAGTGATTGCTTGTTGTTTGTTTTCTTTAAGCTTGTTTTTCATGAGTTCACATTGGACAGTCTCCTCCACCTCGCCTGCAGAGATGATCTGCAGTACTGTGGCATCAAGTAAGTCATTTAGACATCAATACCAAACAGGAAAAATGTGGCAAGGTGTAGGAGAGACATATAGTTAAAATGTTATATTTGATAAAGTCATATGTTGTAAAGGAGTACCATTTTACTCTAAGAGACTGTACACTAAGATTTTTTTTTAAATGTTAGAAGTCTTTTATGCTCACCAAGGCTGCGTTTGTATAATCAAAAATACAGAAAAACCTCAATATAGTGAAATATTATTACATTTTAAAATAACTGTTTTCTATTTTAAAATATTTTAAAATGTGATTGCAAAGCTGAATCTTCAGCATCATTACTGCAATCTTCAGTGACACATGATCCTTCGTAAATCATTCTAATTATCAATGTCAATATCAATTTCTTATTATCAATTTTGAAAACAGTTGTGCTGCTTAATATTTTTGTGAAAGCGGGGATACACTTTTTTTTTCAAAATTCTTTGATTAATTGATAGTTCAAAAGAACAGCATTTATTTGAAATAGAAATCCTTTGTAATAACAAATGTCCTGACTGTCACTTTTGATCAATTTAATGCATCCTTGCTGAATAAGTCATTTTTTTTCAAGAAATTAATACTTTTATCTGAACCTTTGAACAGTGTTGAAGTAAATCTGTGTTTGTGCATTTGTTTTTCAGAGGTGGGATGCTGTGTCGCTTGTGGGCTGCCATCTCCAAGCAGAGGAAGTCTCATCTCAGTCCAGTCAAAGAGGACAGTGAAGATACCATTCTTTGACAGACATGAGTGACTCTCTCTTATCCAGCTTTTAGATACTATAAGCTCAGTGAGTTTGCGGTGTATTGAGTCTGTGCATTTTGCGCACTTTGTTACTTTGTCTGTGCCTGACACTAAGAGGAAAGAAAATATACACTACTGTTCAAGAGTTTGGGGTCGTAAGAGCTTTTAATGTTTTAAAGGAAGGCCCGTGTGCTCATCCAGGCTGCATTTTTATGACAAAATACAGGCAAAACAGAAATGTTGTGAAATGTTATTAGAATTTAAAATATTTACAATATCAGCATCATTACTCTTGTCTTCAGTGTCGCATAACATGATCCTCAGAAACCATTGTAAAATGCTGATTTGGTGCTCAAGAAACATTTCTTATTATTATCATCAATGGGGAAAACAGTTGTGCTGCTTATTTTTGTGGAAATTGTGATGTTTTTTTTTTTTTCAAACTTCAAAAGAGCAGCATTTATTTTAAATAGAAATATTTTATTACATAAATGTCTTAACTGTCACTTCATCAATTTAATGTGTGCTAAAAAATCTTAACCCTAAACTTTTGAATGGTGATATATAAAATGTCAGAATAGTTTGAGAACATTCAGTTTCTCAGATCTAACCTGTTATAAAGAGAATCAATATATTTTTGTTCATTTAAAATCTTAATAATGTGTTAAATATTTATGCTAACATCATCTGACAATCATATGTGAATGTGCAGGGCATTGAATATATATATATATATATGAATATGGGTACCAAAATGCTGTATTTGTATTTATGAATTGTGTGTTCTTATACTAAATACTATATATATTAACTACACTTACAAAAGAAAACGATACTGACAGTAAAACTAGACAAAAATAAAACTGTTTACAATTTAGTCATTTATCTTAGGAGTAAAGTTTTTTATTTGTACTTTCATTTTATAATGCACAAGTGAAGGGAAACTAACTGATCCAAATATCTTTCTTGTTCAACAAATACATTTTTAAAAGTACAACTATTCCAAATAATCCTTCAATTCATTTGACATAATAAAAGCTACATGGAAAAAATGAGTGAATGTTGTTTAAAATAGTTTTAGACGAATTATAGCATGTCCCATCGCAATACATTTTCTTTCCAAATGTATTAGTCAGCTATTGTTTTTTTGAACTAGAGGAAAAGTGTTAAAGCAATGATCTTGTCATCAGTGACAATACAGGATGCAAACCTAAGCACACAGTGAATGACTGACACTTGCTAAACGTCTGAGTCAGCTTATTAGCAATTCACTTCGTTCTTGGTGCATTTTTAATGAAGCCAGTTTTTTTATAGACAATCTAGCTTCTTTCAAAACACTACAGTTTTGCTTCCATCCACATGCATATGGACGAATGTGTGAAGTCAGTTTCATTTCTCAAAATATGTTGTATTAATTGTACATGTAACATTTTAGGTACATTAGAGGCTGCTGCAGAGGTGGAGTATTTGAATACTTTTTGAACATCTGAATATGTCATTTTATGAGCTTACAGTCCTAAACATCCTCGTACACAAGCAGCAGAAACATAATTTTCCAGTGAGAAATTTCACTGTCATTATTCACATTCCTCAGATATGTAGCTCAACCCTTCCTGGCAATACAATGTGTGAGTGTCTAGCGTATGTGTTAAGAAGGTGGGTGGTTCACAGTCTTGTTTGGAAGAAGTGATGCCATGCACTGAAGCTGATCTAACAATTCCAGCTGTGCTTCCTTATGTTTCTGTTGATGTTGCCTTGGTAACGGCAATTACATCATCCTCTGACCCTTGCCTCCAGGTTGAAGATCACATTATTGTTTACCACAGGGAAGATTTATCTTTTTCCCCGACTCTTATGTGTCTGTGATCCACTTTTTTTGCTGTGATCAAGCAAGAACATGAAGGGCCTAAACACCCAGTTCATAATAAAGGATATGAGCTAATCAACGGGCTCTGCTTTAGTCATTCATCAGCTTGTAGCTTTAATGAGCCATACTGCATTTTTCAGTAAAAGGCTGGAATACACTAGACAACTTTTAAGTCTGAACAGATTTGAAAACTAGGCATCATATGCTATCGACTTTGTAAACGGTTTTAGATTAAAACTGATCACAAAAGAACAATGTTCTCACCAAAATATGCAATAAATAAAATGTCTATTTATGGAGCTTTTTGCCTGCTGGATGTGTGTACTTTTTGTCTAATTCTTCCAGATTAAAACTGGGCACTAAATGACTGAGGAACACACACTGCCAGAACTTCGTTCCGAACATAATAAACTCATGCAGAAACATTGCTAGCAGATGCATGACAAATGAAAACAAAATGTGATCCAAAACTGTTTGATATTCTCTGACTGGATGGAATCATAGTGTACGTTTACATGACAACGATGTACTAAAAACAGAATTTTTTTTCCTTTGCTTTTTTCGCGTAAAGACGACAACGATGTCAAAACAATTCACAAGGATCCGCGAAAATGACTAAAAAACACTTGATCATGCCAGGCATGTAGTTGGCGATGTCACTTGTAAAGAAACATTTCGTGCAGACTAAACACGTAATACGCATGCGTGTGACAGCACAGTTTTCACAAATTCGTGTTTTTGTTGTTTGCATTGAGACATAGAGGTATTGTTTTCAAAAACTTGCACTTTGGCCCCATATTCTGAAAGTAAACAAATCTGGCCATCATAGGGTTGCCACCTATGTCTGATAAAAAACCGGGACATATCGTTGACCCGCCCAACGGGGGGGGGGGGGGGGGGGGGGGGGGGGGGGGGGTTCTTACATTCGCCTCTTTACATATCGATGACCCGCCCAACGGTGGGATCTTACATTCGCCTCTTTACATATCGATGACCCGCCCAACGGGGGAAGGCGATTACATGCGCTTCTTACATGCGCTTTTTGAGACACACATAGCACACAACAATGGACAGGGAACACAGGATAGCTAAACAGAACAGAAAATGACCGTTACACTGGATGAGTCAATAGTTGCTGAAAGTCAGAACCAGTCTGCAAATTTTGGGCAGTCAGTTGGGCAGTCTTACATTCGCCTCTTTACATATCGATGACCCGCCCAACGGTGGGATCTTACATTCGCCTCTTTACATATCGATGACCCGCCCAACGGTGGGATCTTACATTCGCCTCTTTACATATCGATGACCCGCCCAACGGGGGAAGGCGATTACATGCGCTTCTTACATGCGCTTTTTGAGACACACATAGCACACACATGCAAGGCCTCTCGCTCTCTCCCTCCCTGTCGTGCGCGCGCTACAGTTTGAACATACATATTCACGTAGCCTTTCGAAAACCGGGACATTCAGTGTCCCGGGAGAATGCATAAATTTCCCGGGACAGGTGATTAACAAGAAGGACAATCCCGGTAAAACCGGGACAGGTGGCAACCCTAGGCCATCATGCACTACCCGATTTTCTGTGGAATCTGTCAACTCCGACTGCCCAAAATTTGCAGACTGGTTCTGACTTTCAGCAACTATTGACTCATCCAGTGTAACGGTCATGTTCTGTTCTGTTTAGCTATCCTGTGTTCCCTGTCCATTGTTTGTTGCTATGGTTTCTCATTGAGTTTCACACCTGTTCCTTGTTTCGTTTCTTCACTGTGTATATAAGCCCTCAGTATCTCTGTTTTTCGTTTGCCATTGTCCGAGTCATCGTTATATTTAATGTGTAGTTGTTTGTTAATTTCTCAGTGTTCATTAAGTTTCTTGTATCCCATTTATTTGCTCTTTTGTGGATTACACTACACAGTGCAGCATGACATCCAGAATGCAAATCGGGGGAAAAAACTGTACAAATGTTGTATGTATTCAGGGCATGACAAATTGGTAAGTTGTTGGCATATGTATGCCAGAAAGAAGTCCATATTTTGAAATGATTTTGAACCCAAATTAGCCCCTTTTTTGTTATTAGACTATTATCTATTATTTTATTTAAATCCCATTGCAGTAAACAACGCTAGTAAGTTTCGCTTGCGCTGGTCACTTTTTATTGAGTAGATGTTAATTGCTTTTTAACGACTTGACAAGAGTAATGGCTATCAGTGCATAGCTTGCCCTTGAAATCTGGTTGTAGTCCAGGACTCTAGTGGAGCTTTGCAGCAGGTGGAGCAGATGTCACTGTGCTTTGGCCAGGTTGTGAAATGAACTAACTATGTTTTGCTTTTCCTGACCATATATTTCCTCTTCCTTCCTGCCCTATTTTCTTCTATGTATGTTATTGAGCTCATTCCTTTTACTGTCCAGACCTCTTTATCGCTCTCCTTGTAAAGGCTTGGTGCATGCAATCCATTAAATATGAAATAACAGGGAATTCTGTTCAGGGATTGGGCTTTTGGACAAACTTCATTCTGTTCATCGTCTGCTGGAGGATGTTCCTTTTTATCAATGAGATCTTCTCAATAAAGCTGTCTTATCAATGCACTACAGCCTCAGGTTTTCAAACACCGTCCTGTGGTCAGTGGCGGTGTAGGCCAGGGCAGAAATTTGCATAGCACCGACACAGCCCCCCAAGGATATCCTAATGATTATCCTGTTTTTTTTAAATCTCAGAGTCACTTTCATTAATTAAGCTCCTCATCAACAGCCATCATAATGGAGCGCTATGGGCCCTTTTCAAAGACTGTGATGACCGGTCATCAGCATAATAAATCCTGCAATACCGCTATAGAAGTTTACCCTACTATGATGACTTCCTCTTCTGAGAAACCCGGAAATGTGAAGCAAAAGACCGTGGACTTCAGGCACATCTCAGGATAGCTCAGAAAATAACAAAAGGCGCATTGTCCTCTTGTAATCTGCAATTGGCAAGTAGCTCCTTTTGGTGGCTGATCGTTCAACGTCAAATAATATAGATTTTAATATTAATTCTTGCCCATTGTTTATCCTGGTGATGATCCTAGCACATTATCTGCTCCGGCCAGTAGGTGGGACTGTATAGGCATAATAAATACATATATGATTATATTTCTATGGGACCTTTATGGTTTAAGGTAAAATAGAAAATTAAATAAAATGCAATACATGCAGAATATTTAGAGTTAATAATGAAAAAAATTCTTCACTCCCTTATAGAACCTATAAAAAATCCTTGAGCCACTGTCTGTTAGACACTGACATGGAATTACGGGATGAATTCTGGGGGAAAAAACAGAACATTGTTGGGGGAATGAAGTTACATGAGTTACATTACAAAATAATGTCAACAGCTTCTGTGGAAACAAAGTCAAAGGTGGAATTTAATGTTTCTGACACTTTTGCCGCAGTAGTTCTGTGTTGTTTGGACACAACCGATGATCCCTATCATTCACTTTTGGGTTTTCGCTCATTGTTCTTATTCACTGATGAAGTCTCTTGTGTATAATAAATGTAAAGATTATTGTTTTTAAAACACTAAACAATTGGTTACAGATGCTCCTGCTAAACAGGCTCCTGATTTGACCTTTTTGGAAGTCTACCCACAGCTTGTACTGACCAAAGATAAATGAATTATATTGGTATTATTGGTATACTATATTGGTACCGCAATATATATTTTTCCACTGTACCATATTAACCCCTATAATATTGGGCAGCTGTCAAAGCATAAAGGCTAGCCACTAGGCCACACTCTTTGGCATAAAGTTTCTTTATTGGCATCTATGGTTCCATGAAGAACCTTGAACATCAATGGAAACTTTCCATATAAAAAGTTCTTCAAAAAACAACAACAACAACAACGTTATCTTAAGGACTGTTCGCTGAAAGGTTTAGGGAACCCAAAACAGTTCCTCTATGGCATCACTGCAAAAAAACTCTTGGAACCTTTATTTTCAAGAGTGCACATCCATCATCAGATCCAGGACGTTTTGATGCTTGCAACTCAGTAAGTAAGTATGGAACAGGTTACAGCTTGGATCCACAGCTGTATTTATTGCATCTGCAGTGCATAAAAGCTCCACTTTACAACTACATTCTTTTTTTATAAATGTTTTCATTCAAAATGCATAATAAGCTATATTTCAACAGCGAAGGACATTTTAAAGAGTAATTTAAGCTTTTAAACCGACCCAGTAGGGTCACAGTGGGTCATTCACCCACTCTGTCCCTTTTTCATTCTCTCTTTTTCTTCCTGGTAAGTACAATGTTTGTCATGGTAATGAAAGGGTCTAAGGGCGTATCTTTGGATGGTGGAGAACGGGGTGGGGGCTACATGAAGGTGTAGAAGAGCAAAAAAGGGGGGTTCAATTCATGGCTTTGGAAAGGGGTCTGGAGGTGAGGTGTGGGGGATGAACATCTTTTGCGTGTTCGTGTTCGTGTTTTTGTGTGCATGGCTCTTTTACCTATAGGGGAAGATGCCCCAGTGTGTATTTACTGCTAAACTGATAAAAATATATCCAATATATATTAAATGTATAAATACATTTAAACATTGGCTAAAGATCTGAGGGTTTAATGCATGTAAAATACTAAATCAAATAAAAAATAAAAAAGTATGTGTTTTTGATCATTAAATTAGTAATATGACAGACAAATCAAATAACAGAATGTCCGAATTACATTATAGAATTCGATGAATCATTTACAGGCATAATTGAAGGGATGTCATAATAGCAATAATCCATTATTTTGGATTGAAGAATTGCATTCAACTGGTTTATGTTATGATGAGTAATGAAGATGTTTGAAAGGTATGTAAAATTCATGGAATTATTCAATAATAATGCCATGAATTACAATAATTATTCAAAAAAAATTTTCATCAGCAACATCATGCTTCTTGGTACCTTCTGCCCCATTCTACTAATTCTCTAGTCAATTAAGTAGCCTGATTGGACAGTTTGTCAGTGCAACCTAAATAAGAAATCTCAGAAAGATGAGAATCACAATGAACTTTTGTTTCCAATCTCACTCCAACAATTAAGACCAAATCTGCTAAAACCATCATGACTAATAAACTCAAATCTGATATGTTGCCCCAATCATATAACAAACACTGTAGCCGTGTAAATAATGTCACTCAAAGAAACAGTAATTAAACTGTATGTATACAGAATATTCAGATGAATGACAGAAGCTTTTGTAGAGCAGTTCATCTTGGCATTAAAAAATGTGCCTTTGTTACATATTCAAATAGAATTGGTTTAGACTTTCTTGGTTGACTTGAATTTCTAAATGTGATTTTGTCTAAAAGCAAATAGTAGCAGTATATGTTTCACTTTGCAAAATTATATTTATGTTGGCTCACCGTAGTATTTCACCCAACAGGTTATAGACATTTTGTGAGGCACATTTATGAAAATGTACCTAATTATCAGTATAGTAATTGAAAAACTAACTGTTACGTTTAAATAAGATTAATAGGAACAACTTGTGGTTGTCTTTGCCCACATTTTACAAAAAAAAAAAAAAAAAAAAACTTCCCCAAACTTATATATATTGTAAAAACACAATCACATTGTGTGTTGTTTAATATTGGTTTACATTGCCTCACTTACAATATCTTATGTCATGCAACATTAAACCAGAACTGTAGTTGACTAGATACAATTATTTCAGACAAATTACAAATGCTGACTGCTTGAGTTCTCATTGGTAAACATTATGATCTCTAATAAAAAAAAAGAGTTGCTGATTTATTTGATACCACATTGTTTTATTTATGATGTGTCAACCCCATCCTCTTGCTTCCCGTCTGAACTCTAGAAGACAGGACAGTTTGGCAGAAATGTTTCAAACAATGAACAGATGAGACTGCCCAGACATCTTCTCAATACGTCATTCTCTGTCTAACATTGTTCTAAAGTTGGCTGATACCACGTTCCTCACATAAGAACAAGAATAGAAAGACTGAAGGTCTATCTGGGTGCATTCTAGGCATTCCTGTTATTGTGATTTTATTAAGGGGCCACTAATGACCCTGCACCATGCAGAGATGCTGACCCTTGGGTTCTTTAGGACAATAGGCAAGCTTCTTGAGACTGACACTGTTGAACCTGAGCCTCACCGAGAATATAAAACGTTTTTAAGCCCAGTGTTAAGAATGGTACCAATGGAACAAACTGCTAGATGTCAAATAGCAATCGAACTGAATTGTATTGAGCAAACAAAACATGTTTATATATTTGAAAGTAATCTAAAAGTCCTTAAAAGCCATGAAGACAAATTTGCATTGTAGACATTTGGATTTTCTCTTGAGAAATTTCTCGTTTCCAAATTTCTCTTGTTTTATATATATATATTACTTTCTTCTCTTGACAATGAAAATAGTTAAACCAGTCTTGTTTCTCACTCAGAACCCGTGGTTGGATGTCCCTCATGGTCCAGCCTCTATTCAGCTATCAAATTCAACAAAGCCATCAGAAAATATTGCCTATGTGTTTAAGTTTGTGTACGCCCACAGAGACATAAATATAGTGTGTGTTCACGTCTTTGGTTCACAATGCCTTTTTTTGTGAATGGCATAGAGTTTTGTTATTTCTTTCTATAATGAGAGGCTGTTTACAATGACATCATCAGTGTAATCACAAAATTGTCCTCAATAAAACAAATCTGCACTATTCTGCTTTGTCAAACCTCATTTATTGAGTGAGTCTTTCCATTAGCGTCATGCTTAAACAGTGCAAGTGAAGAACATGAGGTTATTGAATAGAGGGATTTGTGAATGCATTAGCAGATTTGCAGCTAATTTTAGTATCTTTTCATAAGAGCTCATTTTAATATTTACATAAAGCTTTGCAGGAAGAGTTTACTTCAGAATGAGGTCTGTAACATGTATCTGTTCATACTGTAATTATTAGTATCACGTATGATCTAGAAATGATTATGTATGGTTTCCATATAACTAGAACATGGTTGTTCGCCATTCAACAATTAATTGTGAATAATGCTGTATAAATTCCAATTCAATTCCCGAAGGTGATTTGAATTTGAATTTGAATGTAAGGAAGTATTTAAAATGAATTGAGATTAAAAGAATGTATGACTAAATTGAACTAAAAAAGCAAAGTTTGTCAAAGTTACCTTGCCAAACGCTTGCCTTGACTGTAGGGCCCTTACAGACAGATCAACCCCTGTCCCAAGTTTCTAACCCCCCCCCCCCCCGAGATCACTGTTTCCAGTTGCAGTGACAGGTGGCTCTTGGGGGGTTTGTGTTAACAGAGGCCAACAGCTGCACAAAGGAGTCCCACTGGTCTTTTCGGGGGACGGGATGTCCCCTCTCAAGCGTGCCATTTGCACCCCCCAATCTCACTCCAACACCAACCCCCTCTCCCCTGAATAGCGTCCACTCTTATCCTCTCTTGAGCAGATGCCAGCTGGGCTCTACAGGTGGCTAGCAGCTTCGTAATTCATATGGACTCAGCTAAACATATTTTCCCCCTGTTATCACTGTTTTGTCCCTCAGAATATAGATTATGTTGAACTGAAAAGAAGACACAATGATGGAAAAGAGAAACTTATTTCTTCTGATGCAATATTGTGACATACTACTTAATACTAAAAAAATATGTTGAAGTTGTGCGATTTGCTATTTCGCTTTATGTTAGCTAATTGGCACAAATACTAACTTATAACAAACACCATCAAGCAAGCCAACCGCATGACCTGCTGGTCATTTTATCATCTGCTTTGAGTTTTATTTGGGCATAAGCAACATTGTAGGCCAACGTAGGTAGTATTAGGTGGAGTGATGCTCTCCTAGAAAGCATTTGATTGGATAAAATAAGTGAGTGCAGCATGAATCATCAATATTTTTGGGCAGTTGTCTGAAAGGGAAAGACTGCAAATTTTAAATGCATAGGCTATATGTGGTGACCCCCCCAGTGACCCCCCAGTGGCTATGTGACCACAAAGCTAACACTCTAAAATCTACAAAAGTCCAGTTTTGATTTCATGGGCGTTTATGGCAAAAGTGTGACATGAAGGTTCTACTTTTTAAACACATTTTTGGGGGGAGGGGTAGTCTCAGACACTGATATGTGATATGGGCTCATGAGAAAACACCTATCTAAATACTAGTCATTATGGCATCATTCTATGATGAAATTATTGGTTCAGTCCATTGAGTCACACTAGGCAGTTTGAACATTTTGGAGACGCACGCAGACGAAACCATCTGATGGAAAACAGGTTGGACAGGTAAAATAGGTAACAGTATTTAAAAGGTGCGAGCTTTTAAACGTAAAAAAAAAAAAAATATTTATATCCTGCTTTTTCTAATTAGATCTGAAATTTCCGAATCGTATTAACAAACCATCGTAGGTAATTAGGGATTACTTTAATTCTACATCCACCCCTAAGTATAATGTGGTACATTCCACACTGGAGGCCGAGTTGGGACGGTCTTCAGCTCACAATGAGCCGCATGCCATCACCTTCAGAGCGGCAGAGGGAGCACACAGGCGTCCGCTGTGTCAGAAAGTTTATTGAATCTCACCGCTCCATGAGGCCGTGACAAATCTACGGTTTTATGACTGGACTTTAATCACGGGCTCTACATGCGTCCATCTTATCCATAATATTATACAAAGACACTTCAGTTTATTGTTTTGGGGATTTTTTTGTGCGTTGAGCAGAAACAGGGATCGGTTTTGTGTGCCTGTGGAAATCCGGCGATTGAAGAAAGTTTCTCCCTGTCTCACGGAAGGAATGAATACATTTTAGAGAGAAAAATCCACAGGATTTATCGAAAAACATGGAATTCAACCATCTTGACACACAACCGGGGATAAATCAGTTGACACCACCAGGAACACGTAAGTCGGCGTTTATGTTAAATCTGTATTTCTCCTCGTGATGCATGTGAATGCAGCCTTGCTTTTACCTTCCACCGACAATATCCGTTCAAAAGATAGCCTGTAATAGTAGCGGAACAATGCGAAAACTGCTAGGTAAGCGTTGACCTCAGATGCAATTACACATTCCAAAGTAAGTTTATTAAAATGAAATAATAATATCAATAAACCATGCTAGGAGGACGTCCCACAGATAGCACACGTAAGTTACGTCTCAAATATGTATTTTAAAGAGCGGTTCATCTGGAAAGCATCTGATGTGTACAGACATCTTAAAAAAAAATCAGTTTTACATAGGCTACATTCTAAATCATAACGTATACATCTTAAAAACGTTTTAAATGTTTAACACCGGACAGGAAATGTCTTAAAGACGCATTGCAGAGTTGTTCTATAGTGGTAGCATATTATTATAATAATTTTTTTTTTTTTTACATTTACTATATAACTTATGTATTATGTGTGTTTATTTAAGAATAGACAGATAAACATGTATTTATATAAAAATATTCTTCTTTTATGTCATACCAGGTTACTATAGCATTTTTTTATCCAATGCATGACGTTTTTATGGTGGCAAATGTGACGTTTTACAGTGATTCAAGCTCAATCATGAGATATTCACGCAGGAAATTGACAATCCATTTAGGCTGAACGGACAACGAATTGGATGACATATTCTCAAAGTTTTTCACACAATACTAGTATGAGTTAGAAGTTATGCTCCAATGGTCTGCGCACTAATGGTGTTTTGCTGTCATTATCGGGTGCCAATGGATTATTGTGACGATTGATTATTGAGCACCGGCTTCTTTCTGTGACGTCACTCATGATTTCTTTATCGTGAGAATATAAAATGATTAAAGACGAATTTCCAGTTGATCACAATGATTGATTCGTCATCAAACACTTCAAAAGCTGCAGATCATTTGCAAGTGATTTCTAATGAATCTGTTGACTAAGTCATCCAGGCACTGACGCCATAGTTACCAAATAAATAGAAGTTAGAACCATATGATCTTCATAGTGATTTGGATGATAGCCTACTCTCCCTGGTAACAGCTCAGCCATTAAGATACACCCTGCAATTATGCATGTCTGGATAAGCATGAATATGCTGTAACATGGCAGTTCATCTATTTTTCAATTCAAATACAGTCATTTAATGGAGCTCCTGAGAAGATGGACATCTTTAGGTGTTGATGTTTGACTGCTGCTTTTAATTAGGATAGTTTATGTAACATGAAGGTTTGCTTGCTTTTTTTCTGGCTTCAGGCGTATAGCCTAATTGAGCATTGGTTTGGATAAAACTATAGCCTACCTCAGATCTTATTTTCTTTTCTGTCTTTGGTGACTATTCAATTAGTATGTGACTCCTTGCAGATATACTGTATTTTAATCCATCTTTTTGCCTGTTTTGCACTGGTGATCCTCTGCAGTTGAATGGTTAGTGATGAATATGTTTTCTAAGTCATGCAGAAGTAATTGGACTTGGTCATCCTTTTATTGCTGATAAGTCATTACTTAGTGACCATGAGGATCATGCCTCTTGAGACTAGGTTAAAACACTCAAATGACCTGATAGTCACTTGTTAAAATGTACATTTTGAACAGGACATTTTGTCTTAAAGTGAGCTTGAGTTTCTTTCTCTGTAGAACCTGAACAAAAAGCGTCTTTTGTGTTTAAGTCCTTTGCATTTAGGACTTCATTCTCTGTTGACAGTTACTCATTAACTTTCTATTTTTACCCTTTATAAGAGAGCTCTGTTTGTGTCTTTAGACTGATTAATCACCTTTCATTGTCCTTTCATTTTATACCAAAGACACATTGCATGCTAGTGCACACTTAGGAGCCCATTATTCTATTGTTTGAGAGAAAATACAAAGTAAATTTAAGTTGTCAATGTTAAAGGCATGCCCTGAATGGGAGCTGAGGCGTTTTCAGTCTGACGAGGTCTGCTCTGTTGAGTTTTGCCCTGTCAGGACTTTTGAAGAGCATCTTCTAATCTCTCTTTTCTTTAGTGTCGCTCAGTTCCCCCGGCCTTCCGTTTTACATCCCCAAATGTCTGCACTGTTTGGTCCTCTTTCTTTATAGTCTCCCTTTGCTCACCTGAGAATCAGTCTTTTATGTGCTTGAAACATTAAGATTCATAGGTTGCAATAGCTATGTTTCCATCCAAAGCTGTGAATTAAATTTATGAGAAAAACTGGAATATCGCATAAACCGTTTGTGAATAAAGCCCCGTTTTCATCCCATCTGTTCTGCCAGTTATCCAATCACATCCACTGTTGTGGCAAAGTCACGTCAGTTTTTTTCTTGTGCTTCGAGGCATTTATTCGGTAAATGTGTTTCCATCATAGTTCATGC
This sequence comes from Tiaroga cobitis, assembly GCA_030578255.1. Lineage (NCBI taxonomy): Eukaryota > Metazoa > Chordata > Actinopteri > Cypriniformes > Leuciscidae > Tiaroga > Tiaroga cobitis. Next base: position 36,640,951 of record CM060606.1, read on the forward strand.
GTTTGTCTACTTCTCTGATAAAAAAATTTATCTGGCTCATTTGAGAGCATATGTTTTTTAATGCACATTTTTAGAATTTATGCCCATCTTGGCATTTCCATCCAGCGTTTATTTTAATGTAATATCCCAAAATACGTTAGTTTGTTTTCTGCAGGTTCAATGAAATCTAATAGCAAACTAATGAGAATTGAGAGTTGTGATTGACTGATATCTAATCATTTACTGACAGCAAATGAGATGTATTCACATTTGGGGAATTTAAATAAATACTTATATATTGCATATTTTACTTGAGATTTGTTAAAAAAAATAGCCAATGTTAGCAAAATGGTCAAATTTCTCGAAAAGAAATTGAAATGTATATTGAAAATATTGTGCGAAAAGTGAGCAGTCAGTATATCGGTATTTTTCAGAACAACACTATTTTCAATATAGTTAAAAGTGCAAAGAACAGGGATGTTTCCACTCCAGTCATATTTTATTACTTGTGAAAAGACGGTTGACTTTTTTTAAATTCATGATAATCCCAAAGCACCATGATGTTCAGGTTTCAACAGAACATTAAACGAATTTGTCAAGGTCTGTGTGTTTTAGGAAAACGTGGCAGTTTATTGTGTGATCAATAAGTGATATCTGCTGCTAGTAAGTGGATATCCATTTGAAATAGTATATTTGTCAAAACAAGTCCTGCAGCGTTCTCTATTAGACGCGTCATGTTAATAATCTAGAACTCTTTTGCTGTGAGGCTATATGATATTATAAGTTATTCCTCCACCCCAGTTTGATCAGGCTGTTTTTTTTTCTCAAAAAAGGGTGCTTTTGGGAGCACGATCCATGATATGTTTTTTCCTTGATCATTAGTTTTGATCACGGTTTGATATTTGGTGTCACAACAAAACTGTTTTAATCAATTGTCAGCTCTGTGGAGGGAGGCGAAAGAGATTGTCAGACTGACAGGGGCCAGTTTCTGTTGTGTAACATGTAACAACCCCCAAAACACATTTGTATACACACCCCTCTCTGTCACGCCGGAGAAACAATATTCAGTTTCACAACCTTGAACCAAGGGGCTCGTATGTAATGAGCTGAAAATGACCCCTTTTTTAGAATGACACCATTAATGACTTTGTAACAGAAGGAAGAAACTATGACTTTGCAACATTTATTGTGCAATTAAAGGGTTAGTTCACCCAAAAATGAAAATTAAGTCATTAATTACTCACCCCCATGCTGTACCAAACCCGTAAGGCCTTCGTTCGTCTTCGGAACACAAATGAAGATATTTATGATTAAATCTGAGAGGTTGATCACTCCTCCATAGGCTGCCTAAGGGAATGAAACTTGACGGCCCAGAAAGTCATTAAAGAAAATGTTTAAATATTCCATGTCGCAACAGTGGCTCAACTATAAGTTTATCAAGCGACGAGAATACTTTTTGTGCGAAAAAACAAACAAAAATAACGACTTTATTCGACTATTCCTTTTCTTCCTTGTAGGCCTGAAACGAGACTTCAAGAGATTTCCACGACGCATGCGCGAGAATTGCGATCTCCTTCAACTACTTCAGTTAAGTTCTCGCGCGTGCGCGTCGTGGAAATTTCTTGAAGTCTCGTTTCAGGGCTACAAGGAAGAAAAGGAATAGTCGAATAAAGTCGTTATTTTTGTTTGTTTTTTCGCACAAAAAGTATTCTCGTCGCTTGATAAACTTATAGTTGAGCCACTGTTGTGACATGGGATATTTAAACATTTTCTTTAATGACTTTCTGGGCCGTCAAGTTTCATTCCCTTAGGCAGCCTATGGAGGAGTGATCAACCTCTCAGATTTAATCATAAATATCTTCATTTGTGTTCCGAAGACGAACGAAGGCCTTACGGGTTTGGTACAGCATGGGGGTGAGTAATTAATGACTTAATTTTCATTTTTGGGTGAACTAACCCTTTAAGATAAAATGCTGTTCCATTTGGCAGTTGGCACATTATTTTGTTCCTTTATTAGAACGGTGGGACATTTTTGACCTTGGATGTCATTAAATGAGTGCCGACAGCCTACTGGGGAAATGTTTATTTGGCATGTAACAATCAAATGATCCAATTTATCCTGACCACCAACTTTAATACTGACACTCGCATGCACATATGCAGTTATGCACCAGTGATAAATAAAGCACATTTAGCCTGAGAAATAGTTTTGGTTCTCCACTGCATCAAATCTGGCCTAGAAAGTGTGTCTCGGGCGTAATTAATCCTCTCTTAAGATTTGAATATTGTCAGACCCAGAAAATGGCAAGGAAATGTAGAGGAAAGGGATTTTCAAAGCCATATACTCCAGATTCTATTACTGGTTAATATTGGTCCTATTGTTTTTCTTTCTTTCTTTCTTCGTATTCATTATAGGAAGGCTTGACTCTTGATAATCCAATTTGCACGACCTCAAAAATATTGCATGTCAAATAAGTTTACTGAATGTATTCATCCGTTTTGCTTCCCGTAGTGCATACAAGAGTTTGCATTGAATAAAGGACCTGGTAATTCCCGTGTAGTTGTGTAATCTTTTGCCTCTAGGTAACAAATATGCTGTTTACAATTGTTTGAAAAAGGGTTAGTTTATCCAAAAATGAGCATTCTGTAATCATTTACTCACTTTCATGTCATTTCAAACCTATGGAGACCCTAAGGGGACATGATCATGGAAAAAATATGAGATGGGAGGAAAAATTACATTTAAATATTTGTGCGTTCTCTCACAAAACTTTTGCTTTCCTTCTTAACAGTATTGCAGGCCCTGGAGAAACTTCGCACCATTAGGCGGAACGTAATACTTTTGCGAGTTCACTAGAAACTTTGCGTTCTCTCACAAAAGCACTGAAGTATTGTTTTTCCTCCCACCTCATGATTTCCATCACAAAAGTATTACCAACACTGTAAAACATTTCCGTGAAATTTATGACAAAAAAAAAACTGGCAGCTGTTTAACACACGAGAACGAACCTCATTGGTTACGCAGCACATTTGAGCTTCTGGAAGAGGTTTGTTCTCGCGCGTCATTCAGGGTTTGGTTGAGCTTCTGCTTATGTTCGCTGATCAATGTGTATATGTGAGTAAAAGCCTAAATTAAATCTGTTCATCTTAAAAAGCGATTGAATGTCTTCAGAAAATTTGGACTAAACCACTCAATTCATATGGATAAGTTTTTCCTGTCACTTTATGAACTTTTTGAACTGTCAAAGTTGCAATTGCGTAGGCTGTCTATGGAAGGACAGAAAGCTCTCAGATTTCATCAAAAAGATCTTCATTTGTGTTCCGAAGGGAACGACATGAGGGTGAGAAATTGATGACAGAATTTAAATTTTTTGGTTGAACTAATCCTTTAAGACTGCAGATATGTGATTTAGTTGTGATAGGGACAAACGTGGAGCTACCTCAGTATGGAGACAGCATTCATATTTGTCATTTACAGCAGGCACTGTGTTTTCTGGTGTGGCCACTGAGTGCTAGGAATGCTAAACATTCCTCACTGAATGTGCGTCTTCTGTTCAGCTGAGGAGCGAGAGAGAGAAATGAGGGAAGTGAGAGCGGACGAGGAAGGAACGGTGTGACAAGATTCCAGAGCTCATGCCTGCATACAGATGGAATCACGTCAGGTCTCCTTTCCCGTGTAGCACCCAGATGGTGTAAATCACAGTCCTCAGACATGAAGCGCTTGGGGGACAGCGCTTTTCCATCTTCCCCTTTCCCAATCTAATGGCATAAAGGCATCCATCCGCACCAGAATTCATCAAATGCACTGCCATAATCATCATCTCCATTGCACTAAATGCTGTGATGTATTTTTTTAAGGAAAATGGGTGAGCGGTTAAAACCCGCTTTATTTGGAAGACCACCACATATAAAAAGTCAATACTTTCTAACAGAATACACTGAAATGGGTGTCGTGTGAAATCAAATTGGTTTCTGTGGCACTTGTATTATCCAATCAGAAAACTTGGAGGCGGCTCTCTACCAGTTACGTGAGTTTGGGGAGGGACTACTTGTCAAAAAGGCTAACGTTGCTGAAATTGCTTAGAGTGGCTTTAAGGTGGGAAAAATGTTTGTTATGCGAGGAATTTTGGAAAATGGAGAATGTGAGAAACTGGGAACCATTCTAGAATTGTAAGAAATTACTGTGATTTTAAAAATCATAATCTGTGTCTGCTGAAAATGCTATCTAAAACTATGGGGTTTGCTGGTCTTGTTGCTGGTTTTAGCTGGCCTCCAAGCCTGACTGCCTGAAAAGTGCCCGAAACCCCTTTTAAAACCAGCCAATAGACTAGAGAAGACCAGAATACCAGCTTAAACTAATATAAGATTTTTTTTTCAGGCCTTTTAATGCCGTGGCCTAAAATTTTTCAAAATGAATCGAACATAAACTCTTTTCATGTTCCTGATTTTAATGAGCTCTTGTGAGTGCTGTAAAGCACTTGTGCATATTATTTGGTAAATCACACACACTTCATTAGTCTCAGCTTTTAAGATACATAAGATACAGCAGATCACGTGTTGGGTCTTTAAAGTTTTCACTGTTTTTAAGTCCCTGAAAACATATAAATGTTTTGGTTAAACGTGAGCATATTAGTTACATCATCAACCAAAACATTAGATTAGTGAGCTGTTTCGCCAGCCTGTTCTCACGTAAATGCGTCTCTATAGCACGCATTGTGTTTTATAGTGCAATTTATACGCAAAAATTAGTTTTTACGTGCATATGATACGCAGTTTTCGCGTGCATGTAATACACACGCACCCCACACCACTAATTCTACCCAAACGTATAATACACACGCACCCCAAACCACTACTAAACCTACCCTAACCAACCCATGCGTATCCTATGCACGTAAAATCTAAATTTCGCGTATAAATTGCACGATAAACACACTGCGTGCTATAAAGACGCATTTAGTGAGATCGGTTTGGTTTCGCTCTCTGCTGCCTACATAGGTATCCACCTTCTAAGACAGCATCCTATCTAAAATGGACCCTCTGAAATGCCCTTCACGCACAGGCAGCAATTCTCTGCGGCATACATTAGCAAAGTGCACTGGAAACTTGACCCTCAATTGATTGTGATAGATTTTGACCAAAGTTTAAGACATGTTAGTTCACTCTGCTGCCATTTTGGTAGCTAGGGACCTTTTTCCTATGTTTTTAGGCGTACAAGTATAGATCCTATCTACTTGGGGAAAGACTGTCTCTTATGCTGTATCGTCCTGGTTTGATGTTAAAATATTGCTATGCTAAGCATTACATACGTGTAATGCCTTAAAATGTTTTCTAGGTAGTTTGCTCGTTAGGTTTTGAAACAGAGCTGTTATCTTTCAAAGTTGCAATGAAAAGGAAGTAGCGACAGATATTTTCTTCTGAATTATGACGTACATCTAAGTGAAAAAGATTATTGAAAGATTATTATTGAAAAAGAAAAAAAAAGTAAAGCGAGAACTTTGTTCTGGGATCGTTTGTTGATTGGATGGAGGCAGATCTGAATATGTGCTGCAGTCTATTGTAAAAAAAGGCCAGGGTTTTATTTGCAGACTTTGATTGGAGAAGTCCGGCAAAATCACCAGAGAGAAGTCGTATTCACTGGAAGATTGATTATTTTATTTAAAGGGATAGTTCACCCAAAAATGTTGTCATCAAAATTTTGTCATCATTTAGTCACCCTCAAGTTGTTCCAAACCTGTATGAATTTCTTTCTTTTGCGTTTCATTTTTGGGTGAACTGTGCCTTTAAGAATTATGAGGTTAAAACAAAAATACAAATGCACTGAAGAATTGGTCACAATAACATGCGTTTAAAAAATAGATGGGTTTGATTTTCATTTCATGCTGACTTTATAAAGTCACTCTGAGGAATCTTTACAGCCACATTGTCATAGCTCATAGGTGGTGTAAAGGTCAAAAGACAGGAAGCCTTGGAATGCATCAGAGACTTTCCTGTCCGTCACTCCTTTGCTTGTTCTACATTCCCTGTGTGGGGATTTAACGTTTTGACGTCTTGATGTGTCCTAATTTTAACAGCTGAACAACTGGGAAAACAGCTGTACTCTAGTTTGAGCCCTGCTGTATGTTGTAAAAGGCCGGATTTACAGTCTGTTTCTTCTGGAGGTGGGAAGATCATATCAGAAGTCGGAATGTAGTGACAGTCAGCTGATCTGTGCTGTAATGTCGGTCTGACGCCACTAAATGCCAGTGGTCTGAGGTTCGATTATGTTTCTCGTTTTGTTTTCTCACATGCAGGTTTTCTATTGTCATTTCTTTAGTGAATCAGATACTGATGATAACTGATATGCCGATAATAATTTTCATGTTATGGCCAATAGTAACATTTTTTTTTATTCTTTTTTTTTCATGTTTGTTTTTTTTTTACTATTTTATCCAAATAAATTGCCATAAAATAAAACCAATCGTTTTAAATGCTATAAGTGAATTTATGCATCACAATATTATAATGTTCAGTATGAAAAATAGATATTAATTTCGAACTTTACTAAAAGATTACATTTAACATTGTTATTAAATTTGTAGCATTTTAAAGACTTTAACTTTAAAAACCGTTAGACGGCCGCATGGGGGAAATGAGAATATCCAGTATCGGCCGAGATCAATTGACCAACAGCAATAAATTAATATATTAATATGTAACAAATAACCGATGTGATGTTACCGGTTAGTGTGGTCAAAAATATTGATATTTCAGTAGGCTATTGTATCGATACTGAAATATCTGAAACGATTCCAATACTCCTTTTCGGCAGTATCAATACACCAATACCATTTGCACGTTCTTGCTTTCTTCTCTCCAACGCCGAATTGACACACACCCGCCTCCTCTCACACTAACCCCACCCCCCCAAAAAAGTCAAAAAGCCCGTCTTGCAGAGTATTCACTCAGGTTAATAAGGTCAGTTTTGGAACATAACTAATAAAGGGAAATCACATGTTGTATTACAGTGTATGAATAAACCTAATAAACCTGCTTATTTCTGTCATGTTAATCAAAGAATAAAAGACAAAGAAAATCACTCGTTGATCTTGTTTTGTAACTTCAATTGTAACCATTAGTCTGCATTTAATTTTTTACAATAAAAACTATCCAGTGTTATTTTACATTTGGTAACTTTCCTTTCTGTGTTTTTTCTTACCTCAATACTGTTACACCCACCTAAAAAATTTAAAGCTATGTTTATTTCATTTGTCTCTATATTCTATTGTATTTATTTGTGATATCATTTGCAATTTTATTAATTTAGTTCTTATTTTATTACTGACTGTTTACCTGTCTTTTTTTTTGTAAATGTAGTTCAGTGATTCAAATAATGCCTCCCTGTGCTGTGTGTAAGCTATTACAATAAAATTACCCAAATTATCAAAACATTATGAGATAACAAATTATCTGTATGGTGGTAAATGGCAGTTTTCCCCGTGGTATTGAATATCAATATTTTTCAAGTTATCGAAGTTTTGTGGCAACACTGTTAACGTTACTAATATATAATGTGCCTCCCTAACATTTGTGAAGGAAAATAGATCAGAACATGATGGCTTTATGGTTTGAAAAAAACTCGCCACACAAGGCAACAATGTCAATATGTTTTAAAGTTGATGATGTGATTCAGATCTATAGAAAAAAGATCCATTCACCCTCAAATTTCAATGTGTTGTAATTATTAGAAACCACTGATGGAGCTTGTAGTATGACCTTGACTAGACCTCAGTTTGATATTTGATAGTTGTTATATTTTGCTTTGACCGCCAAACCAGCAGCCCACTGCACTACTTTTATTAGCTATACAGATGCTAACAGTTTAGAAAATTAGCAACGTACCATCAGAACTGAATACGACTACGAGCAAGAAGCACAACTGAATGTACGGGAAGCCAAAAGGTTAAAAAGATTGTATTTTTTTTCCCGAAATCGAAGCGTTTTTTTTTAAACGAGTTTTTTCCCCATCTGTCAATTCAATCCAGATTATTTCTTTTCAAATTGAAATAATAATAATAATAATAAAAAAAACAATAAACAATAATATGATGAACTCTTTTTCTCATGTGTATTTTGGTGACATTTAACATATTGTTAATACATTTTGTATACTGTTTACAAAGTTATATCATAAACCTGTCATCTCTGACGTTTTGCAATCTTTATAAATAATAATAAGACCATAATATAAGGCATTGAGTTTGGACATAAACACGGTCAGATAAGGCTATTTGCATGGGCAAAATTCAACTGAACATTTGACATAATATAAAAATAATGACATAATACAAAAACTATGAACAAGTGCGCGGTTAATTCAATTCACAGTGTGAGAACCATTTTATTATGCTGCAGGGATTTTCATGACTCAAGTCATGTTTTTCTGTGTTATTATTAGTAGTAGTTAAGGTGATTGAGTGCTGTATTTAACTTTTTTTTGGGGGTTGTTGTGCAGAGCAACTGCCCCTCAAAATTCCTGTGCACGTCCCTGGCCTTGTGTTTTTATTTTCCCATGTGATAGTTTAGCTCTCAGTTTGCAGATCTTGTCCTTGGCTCTGGTTTCCTCCTGCTTTAGTGTGAGTGAGTTCACAGTACATGAAATGCTTTAGCGCTGAGGACGAGATTGGTTTGCATGTGGATCCCATAATAGGCTTCTGCTGCAGGAATGGCTGTCAGATTGTTGGGTGGAGTTGGAAACCCAAACACTGAATTTAGCAGAATCTCCAGACTGTTTTGAATTGATGTTTAGTACTTCGCTGGTTTAAAATTAACCGGTTGAAGGTTTCTGATAGATGTTTTTCCATCAAAATCATGCTGGTTCTCACGCCAGAGCTCAACCGAAGGATCTGAGAACTGCTCTCAGGTTGTAGGGGCCGGTTTGGGTAAAGTTGGGTAAAGCAATTAATACTTTTATTCAGCAACGATGCATTTAATTGTTTAAAAGTAAGAATTATTTCATGTCAGTACTGTTCTTTTAAACTGCCTTCCACAAAAATACAGGATCATGTGACACTGAAGACTGGAGTAATAATGCTGAAAATGTATCGCAGGAATAAATGACATTTTACAATTTATTCAGTTTTGAATATTAACACACTGCGCTCGTCACTAAACATGACTGCTTTCATGATGGCAGAGCAGGAAGTTATGAATGGCATGGCATCCATCATTGCATTCAGCTGTGGCCTGCCACATACTATGTCCTTGTCACTTCCTCTGAGAATCGTCCTTTAGACGAAAACATGCTGGGGCGTTCTGGGTACAGACCCAAGAGAACGTCTGCTGGGTTCAAACCGCATGCTGCCATCTTACCTCACTGTCTGTGGTTTTAGGGATACTGCTATTTAGCAATGAATGTGGTTTCGGAATGGTAAATATCATTGTCATCGCACAACAGAGATCAATTTTTTATTGTTGCCGTCTTGCCGAACAACGTTGCAACTTGTTGCATTAATATAGAATTAAGCGTTTTGTTTTTTACTCAAATGTTACGTCAGTTTTTCATTGACGGCAGATTCTTCTTTCATTTTATAAACATTTGTTGTATCTTTTAAATCTTTTTTCCCATCATATTCCAATTTTATAAGAAATCTATAATCAAATAAGATGAGAAATGGGCTACTTTTCATATCATTGTTTATTACATCCACTTACAGTATAGTGTGTATTTGTGCAATTAAAATGTTAAAGTATGTAAAATTGTATTTTATAAGTGTGTTATTTCCCTTTAACATAACAAATGCATGAAGCTGAAAAACATAATGCAATCCTGAGTTACATCTTTCCTTTCCTCTCTCAAGACACTCCCTCACACACAAACACACACAGAAACTAGTTTGAGCTCCGATGTGAGCCATTCAAATCCTAAGTGCATTCGTCAGGCATGCAGTGAGCCAGTCGTTCACTTGTGCAGTGCTCTGGGTCGCACCTAAAGCTTGAGTCTGAGATGCTTAAGGAAATGTATTTTATTTGAACAACTCCAGACAGTCAGAACTTTAGAGCACCATTACAGATCATAGTCTCTCTCTCTTTGGCTCTGTCCCAGCAGCTGGTGTTTACTCTGGGCTTCCAGTGAGTCTGCTCCTTTCCCTCACACTCCCCCCAGAAGAGGCGCCCTGCCTGCTTACATCATCCATCCGGGGTGAGGGGCGAGGGGCGAGGGGCGAGGGGCCGGGGGGTTGAGGATGAGGTAATTCATTTGGCCTCAAATGAGATGCAGATCCATTCTCAGTCGGCCTCTCGGTTCTTCTGTTCTCGCCCCAACCCCCCACTCACCTCTTCCGATGTTTGATTCAACGGTCGCTGCTTACTTCCGGCTCCCTGTTTGTCTCATTTCCATATTTGAAAAAGAGCATTGCTCAAGCTCTCTCTACCCTTCAGGATCAATGGACCCTTTTGGCGAGACTGATCTGCTCTCTTCATTTAACGGATTTTTCTGTGGTTTTAGGGCAACGTAATGACACATTGTCCTTGAAAAAGAGCAACAGATATGCTTGAAGTCAAATGCATTTTATTTTTCATTTGTTCATTTATTTTTACAGATAAACACAATTTTATACTGTTTTATAGTCCTCATCCTATAGAAATAGGATGAGTCATAGAACATAGCTCATTCACAGCTTTTTTCTATTTAAAAGATTTAGCTCATTCATAGATATTTGTTTTTATTCACTTTTTTTGGTTTAAGCATTTTCATGCCAGTTATGCTGTTGAAAAATGTCAGATGTTGTCTTAAGAATATGTATGGCTGTAGTTTTTTTTATGACTATGATACTATAACCAGGGATGCACCGACAGTAAAATTCTGGCACAAGATGTGTCCCCTTTTGGCCCCTCAGTCCACACTTTTGTCAGACAGTATTAACTTTGTTAACAGGATACATTGCTACCACATGTAGACATTGGAGTCATTCAATTTGGAGTAATTTACAGTTTGACAAATCTTCCTTTCTATGTGTCAGTTGCTTGTTCGATTGACAGCATGGTGCATTTCTATAGTATCAGTCTATTTTTGCAGACATGATAATGATGAGTACCAAGCAAATGCATAATGCAACAGAAATCAGCAGCCACATTACAGATTGAGATTTAAACTGGGAGATTTCATGACAAAGTACAGCTACTCTCCGACTCCTATGTTTAAATCTCAACCTTTTATGCATGCAACAACCTGGATATTTTCTTGTGTCTATTGTCTAATGTCTTTTTTTATCATTTCATGTCTGGTGGTAATGGTATTTTTAGCTCAACATGAATAATGCAGTGCATGGCAGTGTTTGCTCGGTTTGTCCCTGGACAGCGTGCAGTGCCAGTGGCAAGAGGAAAAGGGATGCAAGGGTGGATCAAAAAGAGTCATATCTCGGCTCAAGCACACCTGAGGGTAAAGAAGAACTTTAGCTGAAGTTGCCTGCTCAAATCTCCAAATATTAGTCCCTGTAAAACTCTCAAACCCCCGTTCATTCATTGCCATACCGTCCAATCTCATTCTCCCAGGAATAAAACAGGCCACCACTGATGGTTTTTTTTGTTGTTGTTGTTAGAATAACTCTTCCGCCTCGCTACAGCTGAATAGAGAATAGACAACACAGTAAAAGCAGGATGTTTTCATATTTGCTCGACCAAGCTGATTTTTACTCTAGGTTGTAGTATAGGGCTAGATAATATGTTGAATATCCATAAAATATTTGTGTTGTATCTGTTTTGCTGGCAATGTAATTTTACACAACATAGACATTAGGTGACCCTCTTATGAGGTAATAAAAAGTTAGAGTTGGTAAATGAATTAAACGGTTTCAGTAAATTGATTCTGAGCTTTGATTGATTTGTTTTGTGTTTACATCCTGAAAGTTGATATGGGATTTTCTTCATTTATGATGTGAAGAAAATAAAAATGTGAAGAAAATATAAATGTTTTTGTAATAAACAACAGTATTTAACAATAACAATCAAAAGTTTGGAAACATTTACTAATTTTTAATGCTCATCAAGCCTGCATTTGTTATGTGAAATTCAGAAAAAAACAGTAATATTGTGAAATGTTATTACAATTCAAAATAGTGGGTTTCTATTTGAATGTACTTTAAAATATAATTTACTCCTGTGATCAAAGCTGAATTTTCAGCATCATTACTCCAGTCTCCAGTGTCACATTATCCTTCAGAAATCATGCTAATATGCTGATTTATTATCAATGTTGGAAACAGTTGTGCTGCTTACAGTAATATTCTTTTATAACCTGTGATACTTTTTTCAGGATTCTTTGATGAATAAAAAGTTTTAAAAAAGAACAGGATTTAGTTAAATGTAGCTTTGCCATCACAGGATATTTTAAAGTATATTATTTTAAATTGTAATAATATTTCACAATATTACTGTTTTTTTTCCTTTATTTTTTTAATCCAATAAATGCAGGCTTGACGAGCATAATAGTCTTATTTGAAAAATATAAAAATAGTAATGTTTCCAAATTTTGACCGATGTTCTGGCGATTTGCGCTACCCGCAGGTTCTCCCATTTTACCCGTACCATAAATCTACCCTTAAAACAATCAGATATGTTGTTGGTACAATCTGATAGGTAGCATGTTTTGTCAGTACACCGGTACTGTATATATTATTAAAAATTCATTCTTAATTTAGCTTTTTTTTGCGAAAAGCAGTGTGGACAATTAGGCTTAAGAATTTTTAGTGTTTTACATCTAATTGGCACCAAAATAATTCAAATATGTATTAAATATGGTCAAAAAAGCTGAAACATGTTGAGTTTTTTTTAAGGTATATTGCCTAACCTCACGCTGACGTATGTGTATGTGTGTGTGTGTGTGTGTGTGTGTGTGTGTGTGTGTGTGTATGTTTATATACATAGATGTCTTTAATGTTGGCCAACTTCACATTGGACTCTAACCCAGGTCACTCTCTTATCAGTGAAAAACATGTGATCTGTTGAACCTCCTGCCTTTGTGTTTACTGTCTCGCATGACATCATGGCTTTAAGGCCTCAGAAGTCCAGCACATGCTTTCTTGCTTGTTTTCTTGGACGAAAATGTTCAATTTAGACTGTTCAAGTAGCCAGGTAAGCAACAAGCTTATCAATAGCGTTTGGAATCTTTAGCTCCTTACAATTCGCTTCAATTGAATTTTGATATAGGAAGTAATGATCTATTGCGTTTTAAGGCAGCTCATTTCCAAATTCTATGTTAAGATTCTGCAGAAGATTCTGCATAAATTAACCGCCATTAGAAATAAAATAACCTAGAAGCTGCCTGGATGTCACTGATTGACTTTTACTCATTTAGTCTTTGAAATATTCTTTTATGGATCATGTGTGCAAATCAAACAAATCGATCTGGATTTAATCTCTACAGAATGTAACTTTGAATGACTCTTATGTGTAATCACACATCAAGTAGACAAATACACTTGAGTGTTTGCTGTAGTTTTGGAATGAAGTTCAACTGGTCTTCATCTCTTGGTTGAAGTTTCTCACTCTTTTTGGTCTTCTGTCTCAGATCCCTCAACTGTTCCCAAGGCCAATCCCAGTGATCACAGCTCCGAGGAAGTCAACACCCCTTCAAAAACAAAAACAGGACTTGAAGCTAGCAGGCCTACAAAGATGGACACCGCGAGGAAGTCAGTTACCCCGACACGACCAGACGTCATTCCAAAGTCGCCTGCGACACCTACTCCGAGGTCAAGTTGTAGCCCACAACACAAGAAAGGTGGGTATCCTGAAGACTATCTGCCATTTATCTTAAGACAAGTTCGATATTTGGTTTTTATACTTTTCATTATATACAGTCCTCTTTATTACCTTTTTACCCCAAAAGATCACAGTAGAAGCATTATCAGTGCCAGGTCATTGGGTTTACATGGTTTCCACAGTCGGTTGAAGCTGGTCTTTAGTTGATTTATAAGGTTGATCAGCTGCACTACCAGCTAATGGTGCCCAGATCAGCCATTTTGGTGAAGCCGGGTTGGGTTGGATACCATCTTGAGGTGCTTAAGGTGTTCTAACACAAAACTTGTTGACTTGTTTGACCTCCATAATCTGGTATATCCATTTTTCCAACATAACATTGATCAAATTCAGAATCAGAATGAGCTTTATTCCTTCTGTTTGCGCAGACACTTGGCGAATAAAGAATCATTTTGATTCTTATTCGGTAATAAACCTTTTAAATACTTTATATTCGCTTAACACAATTGAAAACAATTTCCCTTCCATGAGAAGCATTCAGGAAATCTCTTGAGAAAGGAGCCAGTCATTGAGGGTTTACCTTTGCCCAAAGTCTTGAAAGCTTACAGAGGCATTTGTTTAATGTCCCACAAATAATTTCCATAGTCAGGCCTCTGTAAATGCTTCCAGACTTATTACATTAATGTAGAATCAGATCCGTTTAGTGAGGTAAATGTTGATGCTAATACTGATTTGTGGAGGCTGGCGGCAGGCAGTTCCTAATCGCCTCTGGTCCATCAGCTGAGGTGAAGCAATGAAACCTGACTGGGCATTACATTTCACAGAGCTGTGCCAACTGGAGGGATTTAACCCTCCTCCTTGGTTCAGTCACGTTCATAGTATAATGTCTTTACTTGTACAAGAACATGTAGACACATGTTATTGGGAGAGTTGTTTGGGTTTGAGAAAGTAAGCAGCTTTTCTTTGCCTACTTCATTGTTGCCTTGCCTCTTTATATAACTGAGGATGTGGTTGTAGAGCGATTGGTGGGTAATTATGTGGGAAAAGCTGGTTCAGCTGTGTTTGATATTCTTACTGTATTTGATACTGTAAATGCAATTGTAATTTTGCAATTGTTGTTCGATTCACAAAAGAATCTTTTTTATATGGTTCCTTGTACTGATTTGAACAGCATTTGTAAGTCATTCAACTGGAAATGTTTGGGAGGAAAACTGTGTGGTAAGTTGACATTAGAATATTATACAGGCCGGGACTTCTTGGAACGCCTTTGTCTCGAGTGAATAAAAATGAATTAGTTTGACAAGTCGAAGTGAATGTTTTTATTTATTTGTTTGTTTGTTTTAATCTGGTTTTAGTTTTTGAATCATTTAAATTGTTTAATATATTTATTTATTTATTTATTTATTTATTTATTTATTTATTTATTTATTATTATTATTGTTTTATGTATTTTTCTATAAACTTTAATACATTTATGTTAAATTCAATTCATAGTAATATAAATGCATTAAAATACAGTATTAAAAGGAGTATTAAAAGGAAAATACCAGTTGCATTTATTCAGTTTGTTCACTTCATTTTTCATTGATTGTGTTTTGCGGTATTAATGATTATTCAATCAACTGATAGTTAATTTTAGCTTTTAATTTTAACTCAGATTTTTACCTTTAATTGACTGATAATTTCTTGACATGTCAAGTTGTCATAATTTAGCCTCAGACGGGTTTATGTTATTAGACTTAATACCACCGGTTGTGCACAGTTCAGCTTATCCCATCATAAAATATATTACTGCTGTCGAGCTGAACTTCTTGTAAAACCGAACACTCTGTTCCACAGAATATGGTCATCTATTGATCCTGGGTTGCTGCTGCCTCACTCATAATACATTTGTGTGTGAAAGAACATTAGGAGACTTGAAGGAAGGGAAGAGCTGAAGATCAGACATTGACTCATACTGTATGCTCTATGCTGAATCATATATCTTTTTTTTTTTCTCTCACCTAGCCATTTGCAGTTCACCTTTATTCTGGTTGTCTGGAAAATGCAACTTAAATCAACATAGTAAAAGTTTGGGGAAGATTGTAAAGTATAGCTGGCACTGACAGCATTAAAAAAATAACACATAATTTACAAGTACCATAGGAAGTATTATGCTTTGCTCCCTCCCATTTATGATTACTATAAGATTCATAGTTTTGAAGGCTTACACACCCCTAGTAAATTAGAAGCATAACTGCGCCTTTGTCTTAAGGTGATGAATCGGCACATAGTAAGTTATTTTTCTCAGGCTTGTTTTTTTTCATTTTACTTTGCAATTTTATATGAGCAAAATCACACGAGTATGTCAATCACGGCCATGATGATATACAGCCATATCGCAATGCTAAGAGTGTGATATTGTGTTTCTACAACAGTTTGATGGCACAAGTGTGTAAATAAATAGGAAACAACAACAAAGTGTCCTTAAAAACCCTCTTTTGTGCAGAGCTACGTCCTTCCCAAGGGGATAATCCATCAGCCGGAAGTTGAAGCCTGGCGGGAGCCGCCATTGTAGCAGAACTTCACCTGCTGTTAGCATCCCATTGACTCCCATTCATTTTGGCGTCACTTTGACAGCGAATAACTTTACATCTGAGGCGTCCAAAGACTTAATTTGTCCATTATTTATTTCTAAAGAAACACGACAATGTATAAAATGCTCCATTACTTTGTATCTTACGTTACGGCCCCGTAGAAGCCGTTTTTGTAAAAATAGGCTAAAGATTGCGTCATAACCACGGGACTTTCTGTCGCACAATAGAGACATTACCGTATAGACAGGAAGAGAAGCTCGCAGGAAATCTTTTACTGTCTATGAGGCAATCGGGGGGACATGAAGGCACAAAGTCAAGGTAGAAGCCCATAAATAGAGAAAGCAATGGGACAAAATATTTCAACAACGTTTTTGAGGAATTAGGTGAATCAGATTTGTCTTGGCACAGCTACTAGAAGATTTCCAACTGTCAGACTGTCGTCACGCTCAGTTTGAGCCTGCGCAGTCGCTCAGACAGACAGGAAGTGCAATACCGTAAAACTTCAAATAATAGCCGAGTCCCAAATAGACGCCTGTCTCTTTTACACGCCTGGTGTGGCTGCAGGTTTGGGTAAATAAAGGCCGGTCTCAAATAGAGGCCGGGTCTGTTTTTTAGTTTCGGGTTGTATTTAACCTTCTAAAACCGTCAGATCGTCCGCTTTTTCGCGGCCGCCAAAGCAATTTTTTGTCCCTCCAAAGCTTTTTTTGATCGATGAGTGATGTAGAATAGAATGACTGCTGCGCTTGACAGGGCGCGTTACGAGCAGAGAGAGAGAGAGAGAGAGAGAGAGAGAGAGAGAGAGAGAGAGAGAGAGAGAGAGAGAGAGAGCGCCCCGGCCGCGCGCGCGCACTCTCACATCTTCAAACAACACGAGCGCTGTCTTGCTCTCTCTCCCTCGCGCATATTAATCAAAATCAATTGACGACGCGACAGTAAAAGGTTGGAAGACCGCAGTTTAACGTGGAGCATTTGGAGATTTTTATAGATTAGAGACATACACTCAATGACCAACATCTCAACACTAAATTATAAAGGCCTGACTCATATAGACGCCTGTCTCAAATACAAGCCGGTGCAATTCGACGGTTTGGGAAAATAAAAGCCCGGGCTACTATTTGAAGTTTTACGGTAATCGGGCTTCAGTCTTCTCCGTTGAAATCAATGGGGTCGCTGTGTCCATTTCTTTTACTGTCTATGGTCCTTCCGCCACAAATTCAAATCTCAAGTTGACAGTTGAGTCTCTGTGACAAATTCTAAAACGTCACTTTAGAACTAGTAACTAAAGGAACTTTTCAGTCGCGCTTCATTGAAGCTTATTGAGAGAGAGATTGATATTCTTTAGGTGAATCTTCATAATTACAAAATCAGTTTGAATGTCCACTGAGGAAAGCCTTTGTCTTTGTCCTTTTAACAGTTAAGGGGATTTCCCATGACAGCGCTAGTCAATGCATTTGTAAGTTGCGTCTTATAATGTGTTGTTTAGAGTAAAAACAACGTCCTTGTTTACAACCTTGTTTTAGTCCTTTTCAATATAAAAGTCTCTGCTACTTACTTACTCATAAAGACTGTCTTTGCTGCCATCTAAAGGTGCAATAATCAATCAATAATCAAAAATCACTGAAGTTGAAATCCCAATCTCTTTCTCAATACCAAATACAGCATGTTATTTATATAAAATATTATTTATTAAAAAATTTTAAATAAACAATATTAACCATTATAAAAGAATAAGAAGTTTGTACAATAGGAAATAGTTACAAACATTTCATTCAAAAGTACAAAAGCAGCACTAGTTAAAGTACATGATTCATTTAAATAAAAATATAAAGTTATGAAACTTAACTTTGCCCTTAGCCAAATCAATTTGCTCTGGAACAAGTAATAAATTAACTTGGCCAAATAATTAATTATACTCAAGAGCCACTTGTAATGAGCGCTGCTGGCCTTTCATTGTTTGCATATTTACATCCATATCTATTTCTTACTGTAGGATATGATGCTGTTAATGCCAGGATCCATAACCATTAGACGTCACCACCGTTCGAAGGGAGCTGAGAGAATATTGTCAGTTGCATTCAGCGGTTTTATTGAGAGAATGAAAAGCCTTTGTAACTGCTGTTTGTACTTTGATTTTTATATATATTTAATGCCATTTAAAATGGATAGTAAGGGTCTTGAATTGGCCAATACAGCTTTCCAACCATGGTAAAAATAATTTTGGCTTATCCAGATTGTGTTTTTTGAGCGCTTCCTTCAGGAGATTGTAAGGTCAGTGATTATGCACCACTCCGCTGCCTCAGACCCTCTGGAGTACCTTTCTGGGTCAGTCTTCTGCTTTTTCTGTCTCTGCCCGGTGACTCATCAATGGGAACATGGGCTGCTCGTAAGGGCCCACAAGACTCTGCGCATCAGCTTCCTGTGCTCTATAAATACTCAGTGGAGCACAAGTCATGAAGAGGAACACTGCTGGTGTCTTATGATCATTATTAATGAGTTTTTGGTTCATCAGATAAAAGTTTTACTAGACTTTGTGGGTCATAAGACGCCAACACAAAGATTGCATGGGGTCAGTTCTGAGGTTTTAAATTGGAGTGCTGATGAATGATGAACTCTGAGTGAACTAGTTTGAATGTTTAATTAGAACAAAGCTGTTTTCTTTGCTTTGTTCTACACTACAGGTGCTGTGGAAGGCGTAACAATAGGAAACTGTGACTGTGTAGTAGTATTAAGTCTCAATGTGTTGCGTAATAAATCAGGCGCACATGTCAGAACATGTAGAAAAAAATCTATGAAGCAGATGTAAGCTAAATGACAATTATTGTATGGAATATTTGTGAAATAATTTTGCAAGTGATAAATATAATGATATTAAATGCTGGGTAATTATAAAAAAATATAGCTCTAATTATCTTTATAGTGCTGTCAAATTGGTTAATTGCGATTAATCAATTGTAACATAAAAATAATATGTGTGTGTATATATATGCGTGTGTGTGTTTGTGCACACACATAAGGTATAAATATAATATATGTACAGACTTATATACATGTATATGTATATAAGTATGTACATATATTATATTTATATATATACCTTATGTGTGTGCACAAACACACACACACACACACACACACACACATATATATATACATAAATATACTTTTATTTTCGAATCGACAAATCACGATTAATCTATTTGACAGTGTGTATATATATATGATTGATTTACTTTATCTATCTTCTCTATATTATCTCATCTTTACTTAATTTTTGTTGCTTGTTTCAACATGCGTACACAAAGAACCAACAATGTACAATTTGTACATACACATAAAAACATGAAAAACACCAATACATTTTTTTTAAATCATGATCACTGAGACCCGCTCAGTAAACTTTACAAAAAAAAAAAAAAAAACTACACCTTTCATTTAAGAATTTTACAGGAAGGATCCTGATTTTCGTAGCTTTACTGAGGCATCTGGTTTTATACATTTGTTCTAGACCTTTCGAGGGATACCAAGTAGTTTACTCTCCATATTTAATACTTTCCTAAGCGAACTCTTTTGTTCCACTGACATTTCCAAACCAACAGGTAAGGTAATGCAAAATGTAAAAACACTTTCAATAAAATAATTATAAAACACTCTTAGGACTGAGACACTTACATTGAATGACACCATCTTCCTAAGGAAGTATAGTCTTAGCTGTCCTTTTTTGTTCACAGCTTCAGTCCATTTATCCCACCTCAGTTTGTGATCAAAGACAACCCCATATATATGTATATGTATACAGTATGCATGCGTGTTTTTTTTTTTTTACCATCATGGCATGGTGTCTTTTTAGCCCAGGTAAAGTTTCCCTTCAGAAGAATGTTAATTTGTGGCGTTGGGTTGATTGTATCTGTACTGCGAGTCCTCAGAGCTTTCTGCTGTCAGCCGGAGCGTGTGAATGCTGCCAGTCTCTGTGTCTGCCAGCTTCCAGTGCTTTATAGCGCCGCAGATGTGAACATGACCTCTACCACACAATAACCTCTCTCATTCCCGGCACCCTGCTGTCTGACTGTCTCTATCTCTCTCTATCTATGTGTCCAGGAGAGCTTTAGTGGGTAGAATGACAACCTCACATTTTTTTTCAAGCAACAATGTGGCAATTTCAGAATGTTTCACCAAAACTGAACATTTGATTCTGCCTCTTTTCTCAGATGGAATGAAGTTGGATGAGAGACTGAAACAGGCGAAGGAGAGGAGGGAGGAGAGGGCCAAATATCTCGGTAAGATAACACAAGGCAGACAGTGAGACAGCACCCCCTGCTGTCTGGGGTCTAGATGTGTTCACACACAAAACACTTTATATCATTCATGGGTTAAACTCCTGAGGCTTGTGCAACAGCAAAGGATGACTGTAAAGAAATACATGTTAGCAGAGGTTCTATGGCTTTTATAGATTTGAATTACTTATAGGTTTGACATTTGTCACTGTGCCATTTGACATGTCACATGCTTTTGAGACTAACAAGCATGTGCATATTTATATTTTTCCTCACATGTTTTTCTTGTTTTCCATTCTACATGCCTTTTGTTTTTTTTTTCTTAATAGAAATTCATATCAATTAACTTATAATTAATAACTAAATATGTAATAGCTAATTTAATTTAAAATTAAATTATACAATGTTAAATATAAAATGACTTTATATTTACATACTTACTCAAATATATGTCAGGAACTCTCTTTAAATCACCTCTGGCTTGGTTACTTATACCAAGTTCTTCTGACTATTTTCTAGGCTCCTATCTAGTATTATTATTATAAACCTTTTTCCTAGTTTTAGCAATTATGACTATGATAATAATAACTTCTAAATGTGTTGCTGCTTCTGTGCGTTTACTAAACCAGCACTGTGAGAGTTTCTCCTCTTCAGAGAATTATAAATATCTCACATGCTCTGTTTTGTTTGTCCGTCACATGACTGTGCTTGTCATGGCTGCTGAGACTGCTGTGCTGCTCTGCTTTGCATGATTGACAGAACGTTTTTGTCTTCTTTTTCACTTTCCCTCCCCAGAACAGCATAGCCAGACTCAAGGTAAGCCACTCCCCCGTCTCTGGTGGTGTTGGTGACTGATGCGCTTTTGGGTCTTCATCCCTTTCTCTTTCAGTTACTACTCCTCTTGTAGAGCTGCTTTCCATTTCCGCCATCTCTCACTCATAATCATAATTAGTAACAGGTTGTCGGGTGTCTTAAATCTGAGTGAAAGCTGCCAGGCTAGGTTTGTCACACTCCCCTGCTGGAAAATGATGCTTAATTTATGGCCCTTAAGTGGTTTGAATTGGACCACACAGTGGCTTCATTATATGTTTAGTTTGGAGTATTGGAGTATACATTTAGTTTTTTTGTTTTTTCCAGCAGGGTCAGCTATCTTCCTGATTTTACCCTAACACTTTGGTTTTACAATTGACCAAATGTGAATTTCATACAATGATGAACGTGACGGGGCTTGTCTGTATATTAGTAAAAGGAAAAGAAATGTGGCGATGAACTAATTAACACTTCGATTTTAGGTTGTCTCAAATGCATGGATCTTTTGTTTATTTTGGGTTCATATCCTTTACATGTATGCTAAATAAACATGACACCATTTTTCAGTGCATCTTTTGAGACATTTAGGTAATATTTTATTGTTTACGTATGACAATAAGCTGACTCTATTTTGGTTAATGTGCACAGCATTCTTGTTGTTTAGCACTGGGGTCAGTTATAGTTCATTGGTGCACCAAATTTGAGCTTTTTGACCGCTAAACCTCACCTCTCAGTTTATATGTTTTTCTGGAATCTTGTTGTCATAGCATGTTTTACAAGTTTCCCATAATTACAAACTGCAGGATCCATTCAGACCCAGAAATAACATCTGCTACTGTCTTCACATCTGCTGTGCCTGAACTGTGAATAAATGTAATGATTGTAATCATGATAAACACACGTCCTGCTATATTCCAGCCGCACGAGTGCGATGCGTGTCATTTAAACCTAACTTTTCAGGCAGTAGCCAGACTCCTCAATCCAGCACTTCTGCTATTACCATGGACTTTCACATTAGTGTGTAATATTTGTGTGGGCTGCATTGAGTGAGTCAAATGTTCAATGTAGGACATAGTGTCTGTGTTCTCTCAGACTGTGGGTCGTCTTCTAACTCCTCTATATCTGCCAGCAGGATTATGAAAGTTTGATGAAGCGTGTCAACCTGGCGCTCTCAGGCCATCACTATTTTATAACTGTGGAGCTCAGAGAAAAAGGCTCAACCTCCAGCCTCACTAGAGATGAAGGCTCTCAGCGGAGAGTCTTTTCATGTCAAGCCTTGCGTTCACTTTTTTTTTTTTTTTCACTGACTGTAATGATTCCCCATTCTGTAAATTATGTTATCATCTTTAGATATCATCTTTATAGATGTTATCATCTATAATTAGATTATATACTAGTTATAATCTAAAAGCCTTGTGCAGTTAGTATTTACTCTGATTTGACAGTTTACCTGATAGTTAATAGACAACTTGATTTTGCTAGCATTTCTCATCTCTTTACATAATGGAGCAGAGTGGAGCTTGTAACATTAATGAGCCCGTCATCATCACTCGTGTTTGTTTGAAGTGACGTCATTGTCAAGACACAATAATTAAAAACAAGATGTTGCATTTCATGAATGTTAAAAGCTTTAAAGCCACAAACCACCCTCTTTAATTCAAATCCCAATAGGATATTTTGACTTTATTTCCTTAAGACACGAAACCTGCAGATTTTGATTTATCTCTATAAAAATAATTGCACGATATGAAATAAAATCTTTCTATGAAAACCTGTTTTCTACATGTGCTTGAAAATGGTTATAAAGGTGTTTTTTGTAATGATTTACTAGTTAGAATTTATGTTGTAAACATCATTTGGGACGTGATCAGTGGAAATAGTTTCACAAAATATAAAGTAAGATATTTAAATACACTACCATTCAAAAGTTTGGTGACAGTAAGATATATTTTTTTAAAGAAATTAATAGTTTTATTAAGCAAGGATACATTAAATTGATCAAAAGTCACAGTTTCCTCAAAAAATATTAAGCAGCACAACTGTTTTCAACATTGATAATGAAATGTTTCTTGAGCACTAAATCAGCATATTAGAATGATTTCTGAAAGATCATGTGACACTGAATTATGGCTGCTAAAAATTCAGCTTTGCCATCACAGGAATGAAATGCATTTTAAAATTGTTAAAATGGAAAGCAGTTATTTTAAATTGTATCTGCTTTTACTGTATTTGATCAAAAAATGCAACCTTGCTGAGCATAAGTCTTCTTTCAAAAACATTACAAAAATCTTACCGACCCCAAACTTTTGAATGATATTAAAGGGATAGTTCACTCAAAAATAAAGATTCTTTCATTTTTCTCACTTCTGTCATTCCAAATTTAATATGGTAAAATAGACCTAAGAGTTATGCACTCTTTTTGATAGCCAAATCCTTTACATTTGATCAAATGTCTAATAAATGAACATGCATTGGGATTTGTGAATGTGTTGAAAGGTGTGATTGATGGGTGTTTGAGTGCTGGTCTGGTTTTGGTAGCTCACAGGTTCTTCCTCTCCCTCTTGTGTAGCTGCTAAAAAGTCTCAGTGGCTGGAGAAGGAGGACCGGGCACGGCAGGTGCGGGAACAGCAGCTGGAGGAGCGGAGGAGGAAGCTGGAAGAGCAGCGGCTGAAGGCAGAGAGACGCCGCTCAGAGCTGGAGGAGAGACAGAGACAGAAACTTGAGAAGAACAAGGTGAGAGAGCAGTGGTGGTCAGTGCAAACCCACATAACACATTCTATTACATCCTCTAATTGTACACACTCAGAGAGTTTGTGAGGTTTCTGCCAACTCGGCAGGCATTGTTTTCTGGGAGTAATGCTAGAGGAGTTATTTATTTGTGAAAGTGGAGCACATTGTACCTGGGCTCTAAGATTTCCCCTTTGAAAGATCAATACCGTTTCCTCTGTTCCTCCCAGTGCCCATTATATATTTAAATGTACAATATAAAGTGTTTGCTGCACTTCTGTTACCTTTTAAAGTGATATTCATATTGGAATTGATTTGGGGTTTTTTTCAGGAGCGGTATGAGGCTGCCATCCAGAGGTCTGGTAAGAAGACATGGGCTGAGATTCGGCAGCAGAGATGGTCCTGGGCCGGGGGCTTGAGCGGCAACTCCAGCCAAAGCCAGAGTGAGTTACACAAACGGCACATACATAAACACACAAACTGTGCCTGTAGGTAAATCTATCTGGTTCCTTTTTCATATTAACTGCGTTCGTCATCTGTGTTAAAGGGTTAGTTCACCCAAAAATGAAAATTCTGTTAGTAATTACTCACCCTCATGTTGTTACAAACCCGGTAAGGCTTTCGTTCATCTTCGGAACACAAATTAAGATATTTTTGGGCCAGCCCAAAAGTTATGAAAGACATCGTTAAAATAGTCTGAGTGACTACAGTGGCTCAACCTTAAGTTTATCAAGCGACGAGAATACTTTTTGTGCGCAAAAAACAAACAAAAATAACGACTTTATTCAACTACTCATTTCCTTCTCTGTTGGCCTCGAGATTTCACGTAGTGAAACTACGCAAAGCTTCTAGGTTGCACGTTGACCGGCTTCTAGGTCGACCGGCCAGTTTCGATTCCTTAAGAAGCCTATGGAGGAGTGATCCAGCTCTCAGATTTAATAAAAAATATCTTAATTTGTGTTCCGAAGATGAACAAAAGTCTTACGGGGTTGGAACCACATGCGGGTGAGTAATTAATGACAGAATTTTCATTTTTGGGTGAACTAACCCTTTAAGAAAGGAATAACTGGAATGCCATCGGCTTAGATGTGAGATAGGAAAACATGCAGATTTTACTGAGACTGATGCTTCTAATATTGTTCTATCTCTCTTTTTGTCATCATTAAGTGCTTAAGAATTCCCACAAAATTACAAATGTATATTTTCCATTTCTAAAGGAAAAGTAGCAGTTTCTCTAGCTGCTTTGATTTTTCACAGGTGAGATGGTTTCTTGTGTGTAGCGTAAAAGAGCCTCACAACCTTCTGCTTAAGCCCAACTAAACACTCTTTACTAAGGCGATAACAATCGCTTCACTTCTGGAGATCATCTGGGGATTTTATGTGCTACTAGGAAACGCAAATACTAACTGAGATCTTACATTTCGTATATTTCCATAGCTTAAGTTTCGGTGAGCTTCACGCCTCATAAGAGTACACACACAGAAGGTGAACGTTCCAACCATATTCATCACAACCTCGCTACCATCAATATATCATCCCTTATCAATGACCGTATATATACACACTACCATTCAGTAATATTGTGATATTTTGTGCAATTGAAAACAACTGTTTTAATATATTTAAAATGTAATTTATTTCTTTGATGGCAAAGCTGAATTATCAGCAGGCATTACTCTTCAGTCTTCAGTGCCAAATGATCCTTCAAAAATCATTTGACTGCTGATTTCATGCTCAAGAAACATTTTTTATTGTTATCACCGATGTTGAAATTGGTTGTGCTGCTTAATAATTATGTTTTTGTGGAATTAGTGATATGAATCTGTGATGAATAGAAAGTTGAAATGGTAATCTTTTGTAACATTATACATGTTAAATGAAGATCATTTCACATGAATGCTGCATTTTCTCCATTTCAATGTTGCTGCTATCAGATTTTAAAGCAACGGAATTTAGGCCTGTTTTTCCTTTTGGCCGGAAACCAAAAATGGTCTTTTATCTGGCTGAAAATGTACAAAAACTCAAAAGGTGAAGAAAAACATCTTCATAATCTTCAGTTACTTGCCTTTGTGTATTTGATGGGTCTGTATATAACAGGACTTGCTGAGAATGCTGGGAAATATGGTAATGAACTTCAGCGCAGCTTTGTGCCACCTCCCCCAGGACACAAGACCTCAATTTATAGGCTAACCAATGCTGTTTCTCCAAGGATCTTATTTTCTAACCGACTTAATTTAGTTTTCCCTCTCCCAAAAGTCGTGCACAGTCATTGTAGTCCCTGATGGTGTCTTAAGGGGAGAAGTGGAGACAGTGACCCCATTACAAAGCCTGTAGACTCTATAATAATGAACTTTGAGCAGCTAAACTCATAAAAATAGCAGTTGAGTTAATATTCAGACACAGCAAACATACCAAAAATAACCAACTTTGGCTGTTCAAACAATAGCTTTAGGATATATTTCGACCAATATATATTTACTCGTCCTTAATATCAGTGCCTTTTTTAAGGGATTCATATTTAATTATTTCACTGCCACCTGTCGTGTCGTCTTGGTCCCCTGAGCATTGTGTATATATTTGGTGTTCTGTGAATTTTGCAGGCAGATGCTCAATATCAGCGGTCAACCTGCCCAAACATGTGGACTCAGTCATAAACAAGAGGCTCTCCAAATCCTCTGCCACTCTTTGGAACTCCCCTAGCAGAAGTAAGGACATGCCTCCAGATCTAGCCCCTCCCCCTCGTCTTCACAGGCTCCTCCCTTCGCATATTTATGAGTTTTCATTTTATCCCCCCACCTTTGATTTCTCCCTTGAGACCAATCACCTGCTCGTCCACCGTGATCACTCAATCACTCCCTCCTTTCAATCCGCCTGCTCGTCAGTGTCTACAGTTAATGTGTTAAAATATGAATTTTGAAATCTTCGTCTATCACCGTCGTCGACCATCCTCAGTGGCTCTTTTTTCTTTGTTTATTTTTGGTGGTGGCTTTCTCTGTTCGTTTTACTTGTTCTTGATGTAACCGTCTTCAAAAGTGTTCTTCACAAGAATTCTTGCATACTTCTCCATACCTTCATCTGCATATGATGCATGATAATACAGTGGCTCCAGAAAGTATATGGACACTTAGGCCACTCTTAAAATGTTCATTAGGAAATGAAAAATCAAACAAATGATGCTACAGATTTTCTCTGAACAAACTTTTTTCTAAGCCAACAAAGTGTCCAAATACTTATCTATTTGAACAATATATGTATTGTTTTATCGATGACACCATACAACATGGTTCGATTCATTAATGTTAGTTAAAGCATTAGGTATCGATTTATTAATCTAGATTTAATTTAGTATTTAATTCAAATTGAATTACTAGCTGTTTCAAGGATATTAAGAAATGCAGTAACAATGTTTATTATTCATTGCCTAATGCATAACTAATGTTAATGAATTGACGCTTATTGTAATGTTTTACTGTTTTATCATTTAAAAACATCTTTTTTTGCAATGTTTAAAGTGTGCTTGTGCCATATTTCTTTAAAGTAAATGTCATTTGATTTGATGTTTTGTTGACATGCATACATTTATAAGTGTTCAAAAACTTTTTGTGGCCATGGAATGTGCTTAATCTGCTGCCATATTTAAAATGAGAAATGTGTTGATGGATGTACGCTCCACAAAGAAGGGTCATTTATCAGTGAATTGGGGTGAAGTTATGCTAGTTGATTGTGGTGCTTCTTTTATTGGGTGTACTGAGGTCATGAAAACTCAATCGTAAGTAGGGCACACTCTATTTTTGAGTGCTCCCTACAACAATAGATGGAGTAGAGCAGAAAGTAGACGTCATGCTCAGTGCTCAGACAGCTAATCGAATCTGGGAAGTTTTCCATGAGCAGAGACATTACTGCAGAATGCTGATGAATGTTCAGCTATAGGCAATAACTCTATCTCTCTTTCTGTTTCTAAAATGCCTCTCTACCCCCTCATTTGTCTTGGGATCTTGCTTTTCACATCTTACCATGCATTTACCTGTGGTTCTTCCTTTTTCCCACTACTTCTTTTTTCATCTCTTCTTGAAGATCACATATGTTTAGATTGTGAATTCTCAGAATTAGCAATGATGATTATTTTTGTTGAGTTTAAAGTTTTTCTTTTTTAACTTTTATTGAAACATTGTATCATTGTTGTTGTTTTTTGTTAGTTGTTATTTATTTATTTATTTTCCGTTGTTAGTCCTTTTGTGTTTATAGTTCACCCGAAAAAATTGTCATCATTTACTTGTAGCAAACCTGTATTGACTTTTTTTTTCCTGTGGAAGACAATTACATACATTGATGAATCTTCACACAGTTCATAGTCACCACTGCAAAAAAATTGGGGAAAAAAGGAACATAAATGTGGTCCGTGCGTCTCAGATTTGGAGCAACACGAGGCTGACCAAATAAGGGCAGTTGAATTCATAATTTTTTAATGAATAATTTTTTAATTGTGTTTCAAACTTGTTAATTCTCACAAACGTTATTTTTTGGACTTCTTTACTGGTCGCTTTTCTAGCATGTAGCTGGGTTGTGAAATCCATTATCGATGTTGACAGCAAGCGAGACAAACACAGTTGTTTGTAATTGCCATGATTTTATCATTATAAAAACAAATATTACAACGATTGTATGTAAAAGATAGCGTCTGCTTCTCAGCCTTGAATACTGGCAAACAAAATTTCAACAAACAAATGAAGTTCAGAATGAGAGAAGGTAAGTGATTTTTGCTCATATATTATGTGGAAACTAACGGTCATTGTTTTCTTGCAGCTCGTAGCATGCAGCTGAGTCCATTGGAGAGCAGCATTGTGGACAGGCTGATGACGCCCACTCTCTCCTTCCTGGCTCGCAGTCGCAGTGCTGCCAGTGTGCTGAACAACACCAGAGACACCCGTGAGTGACTGAATACTAGGATCTTTATCTCAGTGTTTTGCATCAGATAAAGTAGCTTAGGAAGAAGTTTAACATTTTTGGAAAGTCTTTTTAAATGCTAATTTGCTGTATTCTTGTGTTTTAGGGCCTGTGCAGGTTAGAAATAACAACAGGACATTTTTTCCTGCTCTATATGTTAAATGTGTTTTGTTCATGCAGAGTCTCCATTGTGCCCACGCTCCGCGTCTGCCAGCCCTCTCACAGTGTGTTCACATCGGCCACATCACCGCTGCTCTGAGCGCTGGAGGGTCACCACCAGCACGCCCAATATCGCCCAGCGCAGACGAGACTCCACACCTGTGAGTTATTTAAGACTCCCTTTCACGCTTTCCGTCTTTCTTATTTCTCTTTCTCTCTTTTGCTTTTATATGAGAGGAGGTGAGAAATTCATGCATCACTCCCAACTTGTTTTGTCCTGTTACCCCACAGCCCCTTCGATAAGACTTACCGGTAATAACCATTCATCATGAAACATGCTAATGTTAATATTAATGTTATTCTAGTGGCCATTATTACAAAAAAATATGTTTAAACTACAGAAACAGCATATACTGTACTGTGAAATATCATTCATGTGTAATTAGTCATGTAATGTGTCATTAGTACAAATTGTAATGAGAAATTATAAATTAGAGGTTGTAAAGAACCCTGGCTTTGAGTCTCTGTCTTCGAGGAATGAGGATGTTTTTATTTTTTGTTTCATCATTTCTCAAAAGATGAGGAAGGATAAGAAGGACAAGGAGAGAGAAAATGAAAAGGAGAAGAGTACCATCACCAAAGAGACAATGCTGAAAAAGAGACAGTCCATGCCGTCAATGAAAACCAGAATAGAGTCCAGGTAAGATTTAACAATCAAATTGGATTAGTTTTAGTCTTATAGGTGAATATATGTATTTTTTTATTTATTTCTTTTCATTAAAATGGAAATTCTCATAAATCATCGTCTCATCGGAGTAAACATTCTTAGAAACACGTAAACTGTTTAAGATGCTTATATTTTGGATGGAAGCACTGCCTTGCATGTGCAAGAGGAAAATACAATAGAAGCTTTCTAATGGATCTTTTTGCTCCGAGCGTCATCTAATTCTATAAGACCAATGCTTTATGTAATGCTGTCTCTGACCAAATGTGTCTCCTTCTGGTTGTAGTCAGATGTCATAGTTTAGGTTCATGGTACGCTAAATAGATATGTAGTTTAGCTGTAAAAGTTACTTTTATCTGTAAAATTGGTTTAATCATTATTTTGTCTATTTCTAGGACATTATGAAATATCAGATTCAGGATGCATTTTAGGTCTAGTTCATGTCCATCCCATAAACATTTTTAGTTCTTGCCCCTACTATGAACATGTTGTATTTAAAATAAAATAATAATAATTTTTTTAAAAATCAGCTCAGGCATTAAATTAAGTTTCTCTTCATGTTTCCAGTCCGAGTCCATTGTCCAAACCAAGATCTGCGTCTCCTGTGATGCCCAAAGGCCGCGCGTCCTCCCCCAGTCCTGCAGTATCTCCCAAACCTCCATCAGCACGAGCGAGCCCCAGTACTCCTAAAGCCCGACCCAAGAGGGCCAGGACCCCTGCCCGCGTGGAGAACCGCACCGCCTCGCCTGTTGCCATAGAGAGGGTTCGAGAGACCCGCAGGCCCGCTACGCCTGAAGAATCAAAGAGTGAGTCTGCTGATGATGAGTGTTGTCATAGAGGCTTTTATTCAAAGGAGTTATTCAAAGGAGTATTGTCTCGAAAAAAACACTATGTATCCCAAAGTTTCTGTAATTTTATGCTTTTTGTCCTCTCTCCAGTCCTCATTTTTACCCCGCTCCGTTTCTCTGTGTTTTCTCTAGCCTCGTCTCCCGTCCCCTCCATTTTCGTGTCATCAGTTTCGGACACGTCCCCTGTTGAAAGTTCATCAGTCATGTCGGTTTCCGCAGCCTCTGTCCCCGAGGAGTCCCCTCTTGTCCCCGCCCTCCCACAGGTGGCTTCTCCAGCTCCCTCTCCAGGCAAGCCCATGGCTGGCACCAATAACCCAGAGGAAGCCACCCGCATCCTGGCTGAGAAAAGACGACAGGCCCGTGAACAGAGAGAGAAGGAAGAGCAAGAACGGAGAGAACAGCTTGAGAGAGAGAGGTTACCTATTTTACTGTTATTTAAGTTTAATTTGGCATGAAACAGAAGTTGTAATAGCCTTTTCTTCCCTATTGTGACCTATATCCAAGTGAAACGGCTTCTTGAACAAGAAACAATGTAGGATGGGACTTAATTTTTTCCATCAGGAATTGATTGGATTGTTGTGGTTTGCTATTGCTGTGATTTCATGTGAATGATAGGTTGTCTCACCCTTGTGCCGAAAACACGTCATAAGAGGAGAGATGTCATTGCAGGGGGGAGGGGTAGTTATTTTGAATAAAGATTACGAGGACACATGAAATAATAATAAAAAACACTTTATTTTAAGGTGATGTAGTTACATGTACTTATACATGTACTTATATAGTACTAACAGTGAATTATGCATAATTACTTTATTAAAATAAGTAACTAACCCTAAACCGAAACCTAATCCTAACCGTAACTTTATAAGTACATGTAGTTCCTTAGTATTACTATTTGCGTAAGTACACCTTAAAATGAAGTGTAACCAAAAATTATGTGCATGAATTATTTATAATAAATATTGCAATATTCCATAAAAAACAATAATTGTTCATTTTAATTTCATGGTGAATTTAATTGTGTTTTTTATTTAGTATTTTATTTTATTATAGTTATATATTTATAATACATAATATATATTTTTGTTTTATTGTATAATGCATAATATATATATATATATATATATATATATATATATATATATATATATATATATATATATATATATATATATATATTAGGGCTGTCAGTTAAACGGCGTTAACGCAAACCCATTTTAACAGCATCAATTTTTTTATCGCGCGATTAACGGTCTTTTTGGCCTAGCAAACTTTGTAGTTTTTTTCACATGCTGTTACAACAGGACGCGGCGCTGCGCTATGAAACCCATTCATTTCAATGGCTTGCGCCGCGCGAGGACGTTTTGTTGCTTCGTCGACCAAAGCGCAAGCGGATCTAGCTAGACCGGAAACAAAACAACAGGCGCGCCGCACACACTTGTTTGGGCTTGCGAGCCGGCCAAATAGTTGGTTAACGTTACGCTTTGAGTGGATGGCGAGCGCGAGACGCCGAAATGGATGCCAATAAGATTCTGAATGGAAAGTTTACTTTTAAGAAGTTGCCAAATGGTTCCATTGACAAGACCAAAGTGATCTGTGTGTTTTGTTGTTGTGAACTGAGCTATCATCATCGCAGCGCGTCCAGTCTGAAATACCACTTGATGGCCAAGCACACACACACACACACACACACACACACAGCTGATGCGAATTCTCCGCCCCCTCGTCAATATCAGGACCTCGTCAGTATTTCTTTCACCCTTTTATTAATGGACAGTGTTACATTGAGAGATTATTTGCTCCAAGTGAGAATGTTAGTGTGAAATTGAACACAGTGTATGTCAGTGTTGTTTTCAATAAAAAACATTTGCATAAAGCAAGCCGATCCACTTTTCCATGTTGATAAGAGCATTAAAATGAGAAAAAATAATGGGACAAAAAGAAAATCAAGAGACATTTAGAATAGATAAAAATTAATCGCGAGTTAACTATGACATTAATGCGATTAATCGCGATTAAAAATTTTAATCGGATGACAGCCCTAATATATATATATGAAGAAGAACAGACAGTCCATTTAAATTGTGTAAAAATTAGGACGTCAGAACGGATGCGGAGTGGCGACTTAAAAAGGCCAGTGAAGTGTCAAAAAAAAGTCTAAGCTAAGATATATTTCAGAAAAAAATAAATGTATATATATTATATATATATAATTTTATTTTTTATGAAATATATCTTAGCTTTTTAAGTCGCCACTCCGCATCCGTTCTGACATCCTCATTTTTACACAGAATTTAAATGGACTGTCTGTTCCTCAAAGCAAACTCCGTAATGCAGCAGTTAGCGCACATGTGCTCATGTGGCAGACATAGGTTTGAGTCCAGCTTGCAACATTAGCTGATTCCATTCCACCTTTCTCACCAATAACTGTCTGTCATTCTCCACTATATCTTTCTGATAAAGAGGCAGAAAAACAATTTAAATTTCACCCTTCGTATCCTAGCCGTCAAAGCCAAACTCCACCTCCGCTAACACACTTTTGGTATGCTTTTAAACATGTCCTGCTCCACCAGGCCATGTGCGGTGTGAGCTCCAGGAATAGCCTTGGCGGTGTGGAGCTGTTGACGTCTGGAGTTCTCTGTGACAGTTTATGAGTTTAACACGTTTATGAGCCAAAAGGGACTTTGGCAACAACGTAATGAGAGTTCCACACTGTTTATGCTCCAGTGCCGCTGGTAACTATGGGTGCAGATATTTTGGTCACCACTAAAAAGATTGACTTTCCATCCACTTTGCATTTGTCACTTTATGATGCATGGACCATGTCTGCAATTTAAAGTTTCATGTTATGTTACCAGCCACAGCAAATTTCAATTTTGCAAGTGGACACCGAAGTCCACTTGCGTTCACACGTCCTTTTTTTTTTTTTTTTTATATTTCAAAAACTTCAGTGGTTAATCGTATCTATCTGGAGGAGTTTTTTTATCTTATGTGTATACTGTGTACAATGACTGACTGTTCTTTCACACAGGCTTCAGCACGAGGAGAGGTTAGCACAGGAGGCAGAGGAGAGCAGGCGCAGGGAGGAAGAGGCGCGCCTCATGGCAGAGCAGGAGAGGTTAAGAGAGGAGGCCCAGCGCCTGCAGGACGAGGAGGAGGCGCAGGAAAGGGCCAAAATCGAACAAGAGGAGAACGAACGGCTTCAGAAACAGGTCAGACATGCAACTTCCTTTCTCAGAATCCTTAGTGACACACTTCACTGTATAAATACATGTATTGACAAGTACATTTATAGACTTTCCAGCACTGAATTTTCAGGAATTGCTCCGTTGTGTCAGAGCCGTGGCCTGGAAGTTACCGCACATGCTCCAGACATGTTTGAACCCATGTGTCCTACTGGACACATGGGTTCAAATCTGGCATCGGTTGTGTCCTGAATAGTGTAATTTTAGAATTATTTGCTAGTGTATTATTTATTAATATTTGGAAGTTGCTTTTATATTAAAAATTTTCTCAGTTTAAGTTTTAGTAATTTTGTTATGTGCTTTTATAATTTTTTATTAGGTTTTTATGTAATATATATAGCATTCATTTTTATTAGTCATTTTACTACTTCAATTTTTTTTTCAGTTAGTTGCCAAAACGAAATTCCTATTTTTTTTTTTAGTTTAATTTTTTTCTTGTAATATTTATATTTTATTGCAGCTTTATTTTGATTGCCAAAAGTTATTTTTAATAGTTTGTTTTATTTAACAATAACAACCCTGGTCCGTAGGGTCCATCTTCTTCTTTCCAAATTCCCAATTTTTTTGTCTGCTTTCTACTTTCTTTGTTTTTAACAGAGGCATGCCAACGCAATTCAGTCCTTATTATTTTACCCCAAATTTTCTGTTTAATGCTGTAAAATACAAGCATGCAATTCTATCTTCAATTTAAAGCAATTGAAGAGCTATAATGAGACAAATTCTAGGCAAGTAAGTTAAGTTCTTACAAATCCGTTCTTTCCTCTTCTGTGAATGGATGGATATCAAGAGTGCCAATTGGCGCAGTAGCATTTTTGAGGTTTTACCACCACCTGGTGTTCAAAACTGTATTTAAGTAGATATTAAACAGGAATCAGGGTTTCCACAGTCATGGAATACATAGACATAGGGAAATTTAAAATTGTGAATCCAACGCCTGGAAAAGACATTCTAAAAAAAGGACATTTCTGTGGTGATCATAGATTTAAATACTTAGTTACTGGAAAAAATTTGGGGAAAAAAAAATCATTTGAAAAATCATTTGATAAAATTAAAAAGTGTAGGTATTATATGCTGTTGTTTTGTACATGGGATGTGATCTGTCCTGTCACTGGAAATTTCCCCATCAGCTTCAGATGAATGAATGACTGCAGGGGAAGCTGTTATTTTTATTGCCCTGGATGTTCAGTGTCAATCTGATCGTTTGATTGTGTCTGTAGAAAGAGGAGGCTGAAGCAAAGGCCCGAGAGGAGGCCGAGAAACAGCGCCTGGAGAGAGAGAAACACTTCCAGAAGGAGGAGCAGGAGAGGCTGGAGAGAAAGAAGGTAAGAAGGGTTTCCAACTCACATTTATATTTTTCTTCATAAGGTCACTTTGAAATCATCCAGCTTCTTTAAAACCTGTATTACAGGGAATTGTATGCATACCTGTCTCTACGCAAACTTTAGTTGAAGTCTAGTAAAATCCTTTCATTTCCTCTCCTAACTAATAACACATGCCCACAATAGCTTTCAGGCACAGAATGTGGTAGTAGAGCGAATTAAAATAATTATTTCAAGTTAAAAAGCAAGCTCTCAAGATTCATGTACGTGCCATAGATCATAGAACACCTTGACATTCACCCCCTGATCCCTTTCTGTGAATGCTTATGTGTAACGGAGGATGTATCAGAGCCCCGACCCAACTGTTCTCAGCTCTTGGTGTGTTTTTTGGAAGACACGTTGTCCGTGGAGCTTGACACACTGCAGTGTTTTTTTTTTTTTCAAATTCAGAACATAGCTTTGGCCTTAAACACCTACCACTAACTTTTAGTATGCTTAAAGGGATAGCTCACCCAAAAATGAAAATTACCCCATGATTTACTCACCCTCGTAATCGTAATCCCTTTATTGTCATTGTAACCTGTACAACGAAATTACAAGTACCAACCAGTTGGTGCATCAATAAAATCAATAATAATACAAATAAAAAAAATAAAGTAATAGTAAGCCTCAATAGTAACCCTCAAGCCATTCTAGGTGTATATGACATTCTTCTTTCAGATGAATACAATCAGAGTTTTATTAAAAAATGTCCTGGCTAATCCATGCTTTATAATGGGAGTCAATGGCTGGTGAAAATTTGAAGCCCAAAAAAGCTTCCATCCATTATAAAAATACTCCACACGGCTTACTTTAATAAAGGCCTTCTGAAGAGAAGCCATGAGTTTTTGTAAGAAAAATATTCATATTTATAACTTTATAATCTAAAATAACTAGCTTCCGCCAGACGACCGTACGCATACTACGCAAGTCGACTTGCGCCACAAGAGTAACCCGTGACGCATGTATGACTTACGATGTAGGAGTATCGTAAGCTTAGACGCCTATCGCGGTTTAAACAAATAGGGCTGTGCAACAAACTGAAGCTCCTCTTCTATTATATCCTCTTCTATTATATCGAAAATCTGACATTTATCTTCAAAATTTCTAATACGCTACCGGTGTTTTGTTTTGCTCTCTCCTCTGAGCTTCCGCTTTCGTCACTACGTTGTGCGTTGGGTCAGGAGTTAGTCTTCCACCGTAAATCGATGCGTACGGCCGTCTGTGATTATACGGTAGTTTATAAAGCCAGTGATTATAGTTTATAAAGTTTTAAATATGGGTATTTTTCTTACACAAACGCATGGCTTCACTTCAGAAGGCGTTTATTAACCCCCTGGAGCAATATGGATTAATTTTATTGGATGGATGCACTTTTTTGGGCTTCAAATTTTCAATAGCCATTCACTCCCATTATAAAGTTTGGAAGAGCCAGGACATTTTTTATATAACTCTGATTGTATTCGTATGAAAGAAGTGAGTCATATACACCTAGGATGGCTTCAGGGTGAGTAAATCATGGGGTAATTTTCATTTTTGGGTGAAATATCCCTTTAAAGCTGCAAGATGCAGTTTATGCTTCTGAAACTTTGATAAATAGAGGAATGGAAAGATAAACAATACAAATCATCTTTTGTAATTGAGAATAATAAAGAATCATTGTAAAATAAAATGAAATGACATCAAATAATTATGGTAAGCGTTTATATCACGCAATTCTGAGAACAATTTAATTGCAAGATGTAAACAGTCAGAAAAAATTCAGAATTGTGAGAAAAAAAGTCGCAATTACCTTTTTTATTTTTAATTCAGTGTTTTATTCAATGAAACAAGCTTCCATACTAAACATATGAGTGAAGTTAAATTTGAAACGGTTCCCTTTTTATTTAAATGAACCCCTAAAGTTTGTGTGAAACCTGATGATCATGTTTTCGAGTATGATTTGAGAATGATCCAAAAAAGCATCTTGTGCTTCATGATCAATGAGATATAGGATCAATGTCACAATGTTGGCTTATTTGATTAGTAACCCAAAAATAGCGCATAATCTTAAATATTTCTTCTTCGATTTTTACATCATGTTTCCTTTGTTTTACATTTGTCATATTCCTAAAACTGTTTATTTTCCGGTTTTAATTTGATTTGTGAAACTCTTGAAACATTTTCCATGTTTTTCTTTTGTCTCTTCTGTGCATTGTTTTTAGCGTCTGGATGAGATTATGAAAAGAACACGCAAAACAGATGCAGGAGACAAGGTACAGCGCCACTCATTTAAAACGCCTTACTGTGGCAGTAGCACGGCTCCAATTTCCTCTTGCGGATCAAGAGCTCAGAATCTAATTGTTTCCTTTGCTTTTCTTTTTTTATCTTTTCATGCAGAAAGACACAAAATCTCCATCTCAAGCCAATGGAAAAGACTCTGATTCAGACATGAATAAAGGTAATAAACTATGTTTAAGAATGTTAGTATAAATAACATTCATATCATATCATGTAGTTCTATTTGAACCTTCTATGTAGATCTGTTTAAATCAGCAACAGCCCATTTACGTCAGACTCGCACAACACGTACATGTCATTGTGCATGTACCAATTTATTTTATTGAGTCAAATTTTTCTTTATTAAGAATTGCGTAAATAAAAGTACCCACATCTCCACCCCCTCCAAAACTCCTTTAAGATTAAGCTTGTATTTGGAATATTTCCTCAAGGCTGGGAGATGGATTTGTTGCTCCATGTAGTCAATCGGAGAACACTGCACACTACTGCTTGTTACTTGCGTCACTGTCGAAGATCTGTTGCTGCTCCCTTTGTTTTCTGTAATGGAGTATGAAAATGGGCATGGTAAATCCATCATACTCCATTTACATAGTGCTAGCTAGAGGCTTAGTAGCTGTTTTTTTCCAATTAGATAACTGGATGAAGGCCTTTATCGAGTCTACTTTTATTCAACAGCCAGTACTGTTCCCATTAGCCCCTTGAAATGCATTCAGTATTGTTCAAAATTGGTAAAATTGTAAGATTTTTAGGTGTTCAAGCACGAAGTGCTGAAAACCTATTGTAATTGCTATTTGAAAAAAAAAATTCCCCTAAAACGCATCGTGCAGCCCAAACCGTAAGGCCTAGAGACTTGAAACCTGGCCAGATGGTAGGGCCTCAATATGGGGAGAACCTATCAGAGTATGACCCCGATTGGCCCATAGGTGGCGCTACAGCAACCAAAAGTACTAAATTGCTCATAACTCTTAGACCGTTGGTCCTAGAATCAAGGTTTTTACGCCACCATGCTCCTTGGCTCAAGACGGACAATATGTATATCTCGGATTTCGATTTGAAGAAGCATGCAAAGTTTCGTGAAGATCGGGCCATAGGTGTTAAAAAGCTTCAAAACCATGTATTTCCTAAATCGCCTGTATTAGCTGTAAATGGTCTTTTCCATCTACGATCATATAATGTTCATATCATAATGTTCAAAACCATCATAAATCATTCTAGAATGTGGTATATCATGGTAAATCATCCTATAACATAGCAAATCATGCTAGAATCATATTAAATCATACTAGAATGTGCTCAATTTTGGTAAACCATTCTAGTGCAGGGTAAATCATGGTGAATCATACTAGAACTTGGTATATCATGGTAAACTATGGTAAATCATGCTAGATTCATGGTAAATCATGAAAAATCACACTAAAATTTGGTATATGATGGTAAATAATGCTAAAACATGGTCTATTCCATATATGATGTCAGTGATTAATGCTTGCTACATAAAACTTAATGTCTTTTGATGCTTTTGAGCGTAACTGCCTTAACTGCCTTAACTGCTTGAACACCACTAAATGCTGCTTGCAGCTTTAATTCTTTTTAATCTCTCCTGCTCACAAAGGCTGCATTTGTTTCATAAAATACAGTAAAACAGTAATATCATTGCAATTTAAAATAGCTGTTTTATGTTTTAATATATAGTAAAATATAATTTATTCTGGTGATGGAAAGCTGATTTTTTTTTTAGCAGCCATTACTCTAGTTTTGATCCTTCAGAAATCATTATAATATGCTGATTTGGTGCTCAAGATAATTTTTTTATTATCATGAATTTTGAAAAAGAATTTTTTTTGTGGATTCATTTTTCCAGGATTCTTTGATGGAAAATAAAAAAGGTTCAGAAGAGCAGCATTTACACTCACCTAAAGGATTATTAGGAACACCTGTTCAATTTCACATGAACCCTCTGGGGACCAAGGGGTTTTTGGGGCCCTTGGGATGTTTTGACATGCACTGACATTTGTGCTTTTTTCAGTTATTTATAAACATGTTAATGGCAAAGGTGTAAATTCACTCCATATAGCACAAACGGGGCTACCATAATATGTGAGCAACATATATGTAGATGTTTGGATTTTTGAGAGAATATTATTTATGCATGGTTATTGAAAAAACTAAAACTAAAAGTTTCTGAAATAAGGCCACAAAACACATATTGATTATTTCTTCACAAGACTTGAAAATTGTATCACATAGTCTAGAATATTTGCTCCAAAACTGTGAGAATCATCCTGACTACTCATTCAGATAAGTCAATAAAGTCTTTTAGAATGTGTATGACGTGTTTTGTTTGAGAAAGCTTTATGCGAGGAGGCTTGATCTCTCATTAGTATGTATCCATTTCACACCTGAGAAAGACAAAGACCCTCCCATAATGGCCCTATTAGGTGCTATCAGGCCATATCATTATGAAGAGCCTTGCAGAAAGAATGAGGAGATTTAAAAAAGAATGGCTTTTAGATTGTTTGGATTTATTTACAACACACACACACACACACACACACACACACACTGCTTAGAATAAGTGAACACACCCATGCTAAAGTTGACTAAAAAGAGGAATAAAAAATCTTAATGCCATAATTAAAAAAATGAGGAAAACTCCAACCTTTAGGGACATGAATAATGTCCTTGAATTCTTTGTGAATGAATAATGTATCGCAAATAATTAAATGTTCTTCTTTAAAATACAGGGTGCATACGTCTGGACACATCTATCACACACCCTTCACCATATAGACATGGTTTTATTTCAGTTCAAAGTTAGAGTTGGAAACATCTTGAAAAGAAAATTGTCTTTTTCCATAAATGTCTTAGTTTGATCATACATATTTCAAAGTTGAGGATTCATTATTTTGATATAGCTTGCATTGGAACAAACACTATAACATCTTTTGATTAGTTTATTGACAAAACATACTATATATTTAACATATGAGCAGAAACTCCTAACAAAAGCTTATTTGATGTCTATTTTAGAGTAAAAACTTTATACTCTATCCAAAACTAGTCAACAAAATGTTGTCTTTTATTTCGTCTATAACAGTGCGTATGTGTGCGTTCATTCATTCATTCATTCATTCATTCATTCATTCATTCATTCATTCATTCATTCATTCATTCATTCATTCTCACACACACACACACACACACACACACACACACACACACACACACACACACACACACACAGACAGAAACATGATTCACATTTAAACAGTATGCTATTTTTCAGTTTACAGACACTAACGTTATTCTATATCGCGATTAGAACAAAGCACAAGCATAAAACACTTACACACTTCTCAGCTGAATCTGTTGCTCCTCCTCGTTGTGAAAATAAACCAGCACTTGTTCTGAGGTAGGTAAAAGTCCCAGGATTGTTCCTCATAGCTGCGCAAGATGACAGTAGATTAATCTGACTAAAAAATATAGTGTGTTTTCAGAGTTTATGGGCGTTAACGCGTCTCAATGTGGTGCTTCACATATTTGCGTTTGAATAGCGCGTGCTCTCCGTGGGCGTGTCACATTACCAGAGATAATGAGCTGAGAGAAAGATAATTAGAATGGCTGACACGTCTCTCTTTTTATATAGATAATTTTTATATACATAAACGGAGAATATTTATTTGAGTTTTGAATCGGATCATTTAAAAGTACAAACTCAAATGATTTAAAAGATATATTGCTTATGGCTGGGTGAGTAGTATTTGCTGAGTTTTGTTGAAGATTAGAGACGTGCTCCAGAAAAAAAGTTCACGGTGACTGAGAGGCAGAACGCACACCCTGTTTATATTCTTTATTTTACAAAAGCACAATATTTTATTTCGATTGTATGTGGGCACATAAAAAAGTAGACATTTAACAGATTATTTTCTCATATTTCTTAACTCTATATGAACAGAAATGATGGTAGTACTTTAAGTCTATTTTTCTGCTATGTAAAAAAAAATGACCAAAACGCGCCGGCGCGTTTCTGGTCCCCAGAGGGTTAATGCAATTATCAGGGATGCAAACAGCGCGCTTTTCGGCACCTCCCGCTTTTTTCACGTCAGTTTGGGTGACTTATGTGAATCGTGCAGATCCGCGTGGATGGCATTCTGCGCGCGTATACTGCTTTTTGCCCTCGTATTCCGGTCGCGAGTTTTGAGACTAAATAAACGCCATAGGGCCGTTCACACATCGTGTCTTTTGCGCTCTCAAGTTCGTTATTCGCGCCCATAATTGAAGCGATTTTTCCAGGCGCAGCAAGATGAAAAAAACTTCAACTTTTCAGAATGCCGCAAGCATGTCATGTGACAAGAACCAACCAATCAGTTTCACCCTTTCCATAACAACATTGAAAGCTCAGTCATCATGAAGGATGGGGTGTCTCTCTATGGCTCTGACCCAAACACTACGGGTGTTTTTCTCTTCTCCGTAAATAAATCTTGTAGCAGAGCTACAGCAAGCATCTTTCGGTGGTGAAAATCTATTAGCTACTAAAACGTCTTTGTCGTTGTGGAGAGCACAGTGCATGGTTGCATAGCAATGGCAGTCGCCATGGGAAAATCGGACCGAATTTTACTATTAATAATAAATGATAAGCTAATGTGCATTAATATATATGTCAAGTTTTTTTTTTTTTACTCATTCTTTTTATAAAAATTATTTAAAGGCTGAAATATGTGAGGTTCATCTTTTTATAAAACCTTTTTTTTTGTAAAAATTTATTTAAAGGCTGAAATATGTGAGATTTATCTTTTTATAAAACCTTTTTTTGTAAAAAAATTATTTAAAGGGGTCATGACATGGTTTTTTGTTTTGTTTTATTATGTTCCCTTAGGTGCAATTATAGTATTACTATAGTTTTTTGTACAAAAAAAATAAAAAAATGTAGTGATTTATGACCCTTCCCCACCCTGTTTCTCAACCTCTGATTCAAACAGTCTGTTTTGGAGGTGTTTCCCCTTTAAGAGTTCAGTGTTAACGTCCACTGTTTTGATTGGCTAACGTCAGTGCTGCTTATGCATAAATTATTAACGTTAATCATTTTGTATCACATGTAGGCTACACAATGCTCCATCACATGAAACTTCGGTCTTCGATCTTTTACCATCGTGTCAATTCTCAATTGATTTTGATTCATATGCGCGAGGGAGGGAGAGAGAGAGAGAGCAAGACAGTTTGAAGGCGCGCGCGCGGCCGGGGCTCTCTCTCTCTCTCTCTCTCTCTCTCTCTCTCTCTCTCTCTCTCTCTCTCTCTCTCTCTCTCTCTCTCTCTCTCTTTCTCTGCTCGCTCTTTCAGTAACCTGCCCTGTCACACTCATCTACATCACTCACCGATAAAATAAAGCTTTGGCGCGCTGCATATGCTGCAAATAAACTGCATCCAACTGCTTTCCCTGACGTCTGGATCGTTCGGCAGCATTCAAACATGTTGTTTGTCCACAGCTAGGAACAGCACATCTGCGTGGCATCGCAGTCATCCTGTAAATAGACCCACTCGCTGCACGACAGCGCATGCGATGATGCGAAATGAGGCGTAGTTGTCTTGCGCTGGAGGCGGTCATATGCAAACGACTGGTACGTCACTTCTTACCGTGATGTCACTAAGAACAAAAGATCTAGAACGAGCTGTATTTAGAGCTTGATTAAATAATTGCTTCGTTTATAATGGGGAGGACGTCTTAAGCTATGAAACTTGCAGGAAGTTTTAATAGTACATAGATCTCTTATATACCAAAATATCAAGGCAAATTTGGTTTCTCATGTCATGACCCCTTTAAAGGCTGAAATATGTGAGGTTTATCTTTTTATACAACCTTTTTTGTCAAAACTTTATTTGAATTTCATTTTACTATATGTGCCTATAGGGGTGGGCCGGGGTTGGCAGGGGTTGGTGGCAATGTAAGTATCTGGATATTTACCGCGGGGCGAGGGCTTCGATTACCTCTCTCTTTTTTGACCATACATGTGTTTGCATCCCTGAATTATCTAACCAAACAATCACATGGCAGTTGCTTCAATGCATTTAGGGGTGTGGTCCTGGTCAAGACAATCTCCTGAACTCCAAACTGAATGTCAGAATGGGAAAGAAAGGTGATTTAAGCAATTTTGAGCGTGGCATGGTTGTTGGTTCCAGACGGGCCGGTCTGAGTATTTCACAATCTGCTCAGTTACTGGGATTTTCACGCACAACCATTTCTAGGGTTTACAAAGAATGGTGTGAAAAGGGAATAACATCCAGTATGCGGCAGTCCTGTTGCCGAAAATGCCTTGTTGATGCTAGAGGTCAGAGGAGAATGGGCCGACTGATTCAAGCTGATAGAAGAGCAACTTTGACTGAAATAACCACTCGTTACAACCGAGGTATGCAGCAAAGCATTTGTGAAGCCACAACAGGCACAACCTTGAGGCGGATGGGCTACAACAGCAGAAGACCCCACCGGGTACCACTCATCTCCACTACAAATAGGAAAAGAGGCTACAATTTGCAAGAGCTCACCAAAATTGGACAGTTGAAGACTGGAAAAATGTTGCCTGGTCTGATGAGTCTCGATTTCTTTTGAGACATTCAGATGGTAGAGTCAGAATTTGGCGTAAACAGAATGAGAACATGGATCCATCATGCCTTGTTACCACTGTGCAGGCTGGTGGTGGTGGTGTAATTGTGTGGGGGGTGATTTCTTGGCACACTTTAGGCCCCTTAGTGCCAATTGGGCATCGTTTAAATGCCACGGCCTACCTGAGCATTGTTTCTGACCATGTCCATCCCTTAATGGCCACCATGTACCCATCCTCTGATGGCTACTTCCAGCAGGATAATGCACCATGTCACAAAGCTCGAATCATTTCAAATTGGTTTCTTGAACATGACAATGAGTTCACTGTACTAAAATAGCCCCCCACAGTCACCAGATCTCAACCCAATAGAGCATCTTTGGGATGTGGTGGAACGGGAGCTTCGTGCCCTGGATGTGCATC
This sequence comes from Tiaroga cobitis, assembly GCA_030578255.1. Lineage (NCBI taxonomy): Eukaryota > Metazoa > Chordata > Actinopteri > Cypriniformes > Leuciscidae > Tiaroga > Tiaroga cobitis. Next base: position 36,685,622 of record CM060606.1, read on the forward strand.
CCACAAATCTCCATCAACTGCAAGATGGTATCCTATCAATATGGGCCAACATTTCTAAAGAATGCTTTCAGCACCTTGTTGAATCAATGCCACATAGAATTAAGGCAGTTCTAAAGGCGAAAGGGGGTCAAACACAGTATTAGTATGGTGTTCCTAATAATCCTTTAGGTGAGTGCATTTGAAATAGAAATGTATTGTAACATGATAAATGTTTTTACTGTCACTTTTGGTCCGTATAACGCATTCTTGCTGAACAAAAGTTTTTTTTGTTTTTTTCTGACCCCAAACTTTTGAATGGTAATGTAAATGCATTTACAAAAGGACACACATTTTCAGAGCAAACTCCTATTATGTATTAAAATATAACAAATAGCCGATGTAAACACAATGAGCACTGGGAATCAATTCCAGATGAACTGCTGAAATGTTTATTCTGTCAGTTGTACAACCATCTGGGAATGGAACATTGATTTGGCAAAGAAAGGCTAAAACAAACAAGATTGCCATTTTAAGAAACTATTAGCATAACATTGTCTTTTTCCTAGCAGCTGCTGACTACCAGCCAAGCACGGCATTGAAACAAGATGGTGAGAACGAAAGGTAAGTCCTGTGTTCAGGACAACTTCCATTTTTGTTTTCTGTCAAATTTCCCCAGAAGTGACAGTTTTGAACGTCTGTTTTCTATTGCAGTCTGTCCGTTCTTGTGGTGAACGGTGTTCAGCCTACCAAACAAGAGAATGGCCTGTCAGCAAAAGGGGAGGCGTCTCACTTCGAAGAGATCCTTCAGCTGTCCAATCACAACAATGGACGGGAGAAGTCAGAGACTGAAAGACCCGACGAGCCAATCATGTCGTTTGAGAGAGATGAATCATTCCTTAAAAAAACAGGCCCCATTAAGCCTCAGCATGTGGCAGGTGAGCGTCTATAGAATCTCTCATGTTTTAGTGTCAATCTCTCATCAGATAGCAGTGAGAACAACAATAAATCTTAGCATTATTACCTTTTCACGGTTCTGCCGTAAAGGAATAGTTCACTTTCAAGTGAAAATTAGCCTATGATTTACTCACCATCAAGCCATCCTTGGTGTATATTACTTTCTTCTTTCAGACGAATACAATCAGAGTTATATTAAAAAATATCCTGGCTCTTCCAAGTTTTATAATGGCAGTGGATTGCAACCAGCAGATTGAAGCTCAAAAACGTGCATCCATCCGTCAAAAACGAACTTCACGCGGCTCCGGGGGGTTAAAGGGTTAGTTCACCCAAAAATGAAAATTAAGTCATTAATTACTCACCCCCATGCTGTACCAACCCCGTAAGACCTTCGTTCGTCTTCGGAACACAAATGAAGATATTTATGATTAAATCTGAGAGGTTGATCACTCCTCCATAGGCTCCCTATGGGAATGACACCGGACGGCCCAGAAAGTCATTAAAGAAAATGTTTAAATATTCCATGTCACAACAGTGGCTCAATTATAAGTTTATCAAGCGACGAGAATACTTTTTGTGCGGAAAAACAAACAAAAATAACGACTTTATTCGACTATTCCTTTTCTTCCTTGTAGGCCTGAAACGAGACTTCAAGAGATTTCCACGACGCATGCGCGAGAATTGCGATCTCCTTCAACTACTTCAGTTAAGTTCTCGCGCGTGCGCGTCGTGGAAATCTCTTGAAGTCTCGTTTCAGGCCTACAAGGAAGAAAAGGAATAGTCGAATAAAGTCGTTATTTTTGTTTGTTTTTTCGCACAAAAAGTATTCTCCTCGCTTGATAAACTTATAGTTGAGCCACTGTTGTGACATGGAATATTTAAACATTTTCTTTAATGACTTTCTGGGCCGTCAGGATTCATTCCCTTAGGGAGCCTATGGAGGAGTGATCAACCTCTCAGATTTAATCATAAATATCTTCATTTGTGTTCCGAAGACGAACGAAGGTCTTACGGGGTTGGTACAGCATGGGGGTGAGTAATTAATGACTTAATTTTCATTTTTGGGTGAACTAACCCTTTAATAAAGGCATTCTGAAGCAAAACGATGAATTTGTGTAAGAAAAATATTAATATTTAAAACTTTATGAAGTAAAATAACTAGCTTCCGGCCAAACAAACATACGGATTCCACATAAGTCTAAAGCACAACGCGAGTAATGTGATGTACTGCTGATACTTACGCTACGCCATGACGCACTACGCTACTTCCAAAGTCATAAGTTGCGCGAGTTGCGCTTTAGGCACAAGTAGACTGCTTATGGCCGTTTGGCTGGAAGCTAGAATTTTACTTTGTAACTGGTTAAATATGAATATTTTTCTTACACAAACTCATCGTTTTGCTTCAGAATGCCTTTATTAACCCCCTGGAGCCGCGTGAAGTTCGGCTATGACGGATGGATGCACTTTTTTTTTAGCTTCAATCCGTTGGTTGCAATCCACTGCCATTATAAAACTTGGAAGAGCCAGGATATTTTTTTAACATATCTCCGATTGTATTTGTCTGAAAGAAGAAAGTCATGTACACCTAGGATGGCTTGAGGGTGAGTAAAAAATTGTATAATTTTCATTTTAAAGTGAACTAATCCTTTAAAACCTGATGTGACATAAATTATTTACATTTCTTTTGTCGGGGGAAGAGTTGTTGTCCTTGTCTTTCTGGCTTTTTTTTGCGCCTGGAGGGTAAATGTTGTTTCAGGTGCGGGTGTCATTGCCCTGCGGGTGCGACAGGCGGGGGTAACGGGGTGAAGACCCTGGAAGGTCTTGACACAAAGCTGGATTCCTGAAATGGTGTCAGGATGACCTGATCTGGCCTTGCTGGCACCCAAGACTGGAAACAGGACCCCTTGGCTTAACTCTTCAGCCCCCTTGTTCCCTCAGCCTGATCAGCATTACTTGGTCCCGCTCCCCTCAGCACGTACCTCCACCTGTCCTCCTGCAAACAGCCCTCCAGCCATAAATCATCTGCTAAGAAAACACAAGGGGGTTCACCTCATGCTGTGCCAGCTCTCGTAAACTGAGATTAACCTTTTTTAATCCAAGATCTTTTATCCAGGATCTTTGCTTTGCCATATCTGGAGCGCTACTCTCGTAGCATTAAGTATAGAATTATCACTGACGTATCATGTGACTACACAGATAGATATGTCAATGTTCTCAACACAGATACAGTGGGGTTTTTTTGTGCACTTTGCTGGGAAAACATGTTGTACCATTCTAAGTTGGTTCAAATATGCTAATCTAAGTTAAAACTGGCCAGTACCAGCAAACCAAGTTTACTGGCTGGTAGTCCAAATCAGTAATTCCTTGAGCAGGTTCCAGGGGGTAGGCGAAAATATTTAGATTTTGCTTGGTTTGTTCCGCTTAGGTTGTATAGTGGTAATTTCCTGCCTTTTTTATTTTTAAATAAAAGTTTTTGTTTTCCATCAAATGTTGGATTTGAAATATGTGCATTTTGTCCAGTCTTTTTTACCCACAACATTGATTCTTTGGATTAATGTCGATGAAGGTGCCTTAAAAAGGCTGGGAACCATTGGTCTAACTGATCATTTTAACTAACTTGGACCAGCTATGATGAAATAATGACCTACTTCAACCAGCTAAAAGTAGGGATGGGCACGAGTTTCCGATTATTGATTATGAAGAATCATTCATGATCATCAAGAAAAATGTTCATGATTTTTAAATGTTTTTTTTTTCTATATGCGCACTAGGTTTTATTTGATGAAAAATACAGTAAAAACAATAATATTTAAATATTAAAAAAAGTTAGTTGAATTTCATCTGTCATTACTCTAGTCTTCAGTGTCAAATGCTTCAAGAAATATCGAGCTCAAGAAATTTTTCTTATTATCAATGTTGTTAATGGTTGGGCTGCTTAATATTTTTGTGGAAACTGATGGGTTTTTTTTTCAGGATTCTTGGATGACTAGAAAGTTCAAAAGAACAGCATTTTTTCTTTTTGTAACATTTTAAATGTTGTTCAACAAAAATAGTTCACACAAAAAAACGGTAGTGTAACTTCAAAATATTTCACACCAAATTAAACGATTCATCATTATTTCGTTCCAATTCAAATGATCTTTAAGATTTTTTTTTTTAATCTTTACTTTGTAAAAAAGCCCTAAAAGAATTACGGTATTTATTTTATTTTGTCATGCATTAAACACTTACATGTCTAATCTCCATGTTCTTCCTGTGTCCTCCAGAGGTCCTCTGAGGGCATAAACTGTTGGATGAAGCCTTAAATCTCCGAGTCCCTCAACACCGTCTGCCTGAGGGACCGGTGGAAAGAAGCACAGCATGAAAGAGACCTGTGCCAAACCCAAAAAACTATCTTCTGTTTAGACTGTACAGAGCAACCCCACTATCAGAGCCTCTCTTACGGTTCATGGTGGAAATTACAAGGAAGCTACAAAACAATCAAGCTGAGCTAAACGCTAACATTCACCAGAATCACCGTTCATCAAGACCCTGAACTCACCCACTCTTTCTGATCACCACAGTACAATTTTTTTTGTTTTTGTTTTTTTAAAGGTTGTGACAAACATTATTAATCCTTGGCGTTATTCATGCTGTTATGGGTTGAATGCAGAAGTGTTTTGGGTGTTTTATTTTGTAATGTTTAGTTATTTAACTTGAAAAGAATTGTAACTACTGGGTACAATTGTATGTGAATAATGTAAATTGGATCATGGGAGGAGATGATCTGTGAATAAACAGAATGAAAGGGACTGCCATGCCTGAACTCCACTGTTTCAGAGTTTTTAATGTTAGAGATGTTTAAATTTTGTCTTATAGTAAAATATTTTTAATACCAGTTACAGCAGATTAGTGCTTACTGCTGAGTTAACTACTTGAAATGTGTAATATTCAAAAGATTCACCATGCATGCACATGCAACTACAATGACAAAGTTTTTTTAACTTTTTTGTTTTAACTCTAAAGATGACTGTAAAAAATTTTGTGTTGTCACTAGAGTCTTACCATAATATTCCTGGTTTTCTTGTTGATAAAATGCCTGTGTCTCAAGTTTATGCCTATTGTAAGGGGTATACAGTTAAAGACCCAGAACCATGAAGAATGAAGACCCGGAGTCAGAATTATAAAAAATTAAAGAAAAGTTTTACTGAAGATAGTTTGCAGTTTCATCAGCAGAAGTCAGCTTCAAGACTCACACAGGAGTTCGTAGGCCGCCCCCCTTACAGTTACAAAGAACACAGCAGTTATACCATTTCCAAGGTCTAAGCTACGTCATTGCTTACACGTTGAATGATTCTCATTGGCTAAAAATAGATAAACACAGTAATTTTCCACACATCTACAGATAGACGTAAGCATATCTCCATCGATTATGCAGATGAGACTCAGAGGCTCGTCATGACCTTCCAGGTCGCAGATTTGGGTTGCTGGGCGCCAGCATGTCCAGAACAACAACTCAGTCAATCTCCAATAATGGCAGTGGTTCCTTAACCTGCAACCAAGAAGACTAACACACACACCGAAACACTGCTTTTCCAAGGTTGGATTTGGCCAGGCTCTAACTATAAACAGGAGAGTCGTCTCAAAACATCAAGATAATGCCTTCTTTCTCTCAAGGATAGCTAAACTTTAGTCTAACTGAAGTAAGACTTTAACAAAGAAATGGTCCCTTAAACTATTGGCTTCAATGACCCCTTTATGTTTTAACACTTTGGAGACCTTTCTCAAACAAAATAACAAATCCCTATTTCATTTCTGGAAGCTGGGGTAAATAAGCAAGCACTGTTACTGCATTTAGATATCAAATACAGACATTAAAGAATACATGAAAAGAACATTTCAGTAATCACACTGGTAATTTCTATAACAAAGTAAAATCTCACAAGTCTAGAGAAGTCATTCAACTCATTTAATATGTAGAAGGAAAAATATTGATTAATACCTTGATTATAATTACTCATCATTGCATATACATTGAAGCAGCAGTGGATTTCAGTCCACCCCCTTCACTCTTTATAAACCAGAACAGATCGCCGATAACCAAAGGCGTCCTGTTTAACTCCAAATAATGGCAATTTATTTATAGCCACTCTGGAACTTTGTTATACCGTGAGAGCGCAAACTCTTGGCGTAATAATTTTTTGTAGTGTTTCCAATCGTGGCCCACTCTTGAGGAGCTGGAACTAAGTGTATACAACACGTGCCCTTATTAATACAGGGTGATTCTGAAGTATTTTGTCCTGAAAAAAAAAAGAGAAACATTAATGCCTTTATTTTATGTGCTATAAATATTTGGTTTACTCTATTAAAGAGGGAATTTATGTTGTGAAAACTTCCCTTTAATTTCATTCAGCATAATTATTCTTATTTGTGCTGCAAAAAATATTTTCATAATTAGTATTTTAGCTTTTACTAAACATCCTTAAAAGTAGGGATGCACGATATATTGGCCACCATATCGGTTTAATGTTATTGTTATCTGCACAGTAAGAAAATTAGGCTGAATGCAATTGAGACTTTTGTATTTGTAATCAGGCTCTCAAAATATATATACAAATTCGGGTTTTGATTTATCGGCCAATGTATCGGTTATCGGCTTTCAAATACAAAGGATTATTTGTTATCGGTATCGGCCAAAATGTTCATATTGGTGCATACCTACTTAAAAGGAGATAAAATTATATTATTATCTATTATATTTAAGCAAAATTGTGTATGATAGTACGTTTTTTTTATTCAAAATTGGATCTTGAATTAAATGTATTTTTATATGCCATTGGCATTTTTCCTTATTGCAAAGACACAACTTTTTTTTAATGCTTAAAACAAACAAAAATAATTCAAGATATATTCTCTGAAAACACGTCCTAATGTCCGATGCAATTTTAAAGTGATCAAATTTACAGTTTTTTGTTGTTGTTTGATTCTTTTATTTTTTATAAGGAAAAAAAAAACCTACTACGTTAGATTGCTTTATTTGCAGCTTAAATCTGAGTGATATTGCGATGATGATCTGTGATATATATCCATTTGGGAAATCTAACCAGGTCCAGGATGGCTCAGCTGTCCCTACTTATGCTTTTCCAGAAGGCCATCAAGCGATGAGTTAACTGCCTGTACCAGACTCCTGGCCAAGATCACATCCCTGTGACCTTTGTGCACATGCTTCGGCACTCTTGCCATCTGTATAGCAGGACATCTAAAACCATCACGATTCATGTCTCTCTCTTTCTCCTCCTCCTAAAGCTTGCTCTCAGAACTCACTTAACAGAAGATTTTGCATTGTGAAGCAAAGGTTCTTGTTGGCACTTTTTGATTTGTAAGGTCAAACTCTCAGTCCTGTTCGTTACTTTACTCTCATTATAGGTGGGTGTTTGTAAGCTGAGAAACAGACTCCAGTAAACAGTGTAACCCTGATCTTTGTAGGAGTTTGGTTTGGTTTAGTATTGTTTATTATGAGACATCCACCATATTCATACTCAGCAGAGGGCAGCAAATCAAAGCGTATGGACCCACCGATCAGGTTTCTCTCACCCGAAGACATTCAGACTGGTTGCCAACATTTACTTTTCTTCGCTGCCTCTGTTTCAAAGAAGAATGTGAAGAATGGGACTGGCTATATTTTCCAGCCCAGCGTTCCCTGTAACTTTAGATGGACCCATAAATGGCGGGTTTGTTTCAACATTGTGTTGTTGCTGTGGGGATTGCTCCAATTGCGGGAACCACTTGTGTTGTCCTGCAGGGAAAAATAAAAGGCTATTTTTAGGCCGATGTCAGTGGCTAGTGAGTTATTATAGCATAAAGGCAAAGCCAAGGTGATGAATTAATTCACAAAGGATGAGGAACAGTGGAAGGATATAACTGGCATAAATGCAACGGAAATGAGAAGACAGAGGTTCTTTCATAGAAAGGTCATGTCACTCCTGGAATGGCTTGGGTGTGAGATGAGGAAATGCATCATAAAGATTTTGACATGTTGATTTATAGTCTGTTATCTCTTCAGGGCCATTCTGGAGTTCCTCTGCTAACCCCCAGAGACGATAAGTCAATCTAACCCATGATATTTACTTCACAGATGAAAGCTGTTTTAAACAGGTGAGTAAAAGCTGCATTCCGTAACTTTTTTGGGTTAAAAATGATCCAAAATAATTTTTTGAGCAAGTACATAACCAGCCAGTGTTCAAAACTATCTGCTTGCCTTAGATCGATTCAAAACGGTAAGCTTGTAATAATGTTTTTAATTCCAGTGGTACTGATGGATTTCCGCGGGAAATTCGATCATGTCTTTGCGTGATTACCTCACATCTGTATACGTAAAGAAGGAGTCTCGGCTAGTAGGCTATATTGCGAGTGAGGATGTTGGAGATTTATAGCCTTTTCTCACAGCACTTAATTAAACGTATCAATTTGATGGCGGATCCAGAAAGGTTCAAACGACAATCACCAGTGACAACTAGAGATTCACCCACTGTAAAATGCAAAAGACTTCGGAGTGGCTACAGAAAAAAAGAGACTGTAACCGGGCACATGCGATAACAAGGATAATATCGGAAGGGCATTAAATGTAGTCACGTGATGCTGATGTTGTTAACATTAACAATTTGAGAACAAAGTATATTTTGCACGGTTTGACGTAATATGAGAGGCGATCGTTAGATTTAATCAGCGCGATTTACTGCAATGCTTTTTTCCCTTAGTTGGTCAGAACAAAAGTGGATGTTTGTTCAGATGACATTTACCGGTGAAAAATCTTATGTTGGTCATACTTCCAAAAAGTAGAATCTGTGATTCCTAATGACAGTATCCACACCGGCGCGCAGAGATGTATAAAGTACTAGAGACACAGACTTGAGTAAAAGTACAAGTGCTCTATCAAAAAAGTGACTTGAGTAGAAGTTGAAGTGCTCTTTAAGCACCATACTTAAAGGGTTAGTTCACCCAAAAATGAAAATTAAGTCATTAATTACTCACCCCCATGCTGTACCAACCCCGTAAGGCCTTCGTTCGTCTTCGGAACACAAATGAAGATATTTATGATTAAATGTGACATCTGGATCACTCCTCCATAGGCTCCCTAAGGGATTGAAACCTGACGGCCCAGAAAGTCAATGAAGAAAATGTTTAAATATTCCATGTCACAACAGTGGCTCAACTATAAGTTTATCAAGCGACGAAAATACTTTTTGTGCGAAAAAACAAACAAAAATAACGACTTTATTCGACTATTCCTTTTCTTCCTTGTAGGCCTGAAACGAGACTTCAAGAGATTTCCACAACGCATGCGCGAGAATTGCGATCTCCTTCAACTACTTCAGTTAACTTCTTGCGTCGTGGAAATCTCTTGAAGTCTCGTTTCAGGCCTACAATATTCTCGTCGCTTGATAAACTTATAGTTGAGCCACTGTTGCGACATGGAATATTTAAACATTTTCTTTAATGACTTTCTGGGCCGTCAAGTTTCATTCCCTTAGGGAGCCTATGGAGGAGTGATCAACCTCTCAGATTTAATCATAAATATCTTCATTTGTGTTCCGAAGACGAACGAAGGCCTTACGGGGTTGGTACAGCATGGGGGTGAGTAATTAATGACTTAATTTTCATTTTTGGGTGAACTAACCCTTTAAGTGGAAGTACTAAAGTATTCAAAAAAAATTTACTTAAGTATTGCAAGTAGGTTTTTTTCAAATTTACTACTCAAGTACTAAAAGTAAAAGTACAAGTATTGTATTATGTAGTAAAGCATCTCACCCTTCTCTTCCCTGCTTGTGCCTTTTTTCTCCACAGCTTATTGGGTATTTATCTGCATGTTACAGCGATATCTGAAAGCTTTGTTTATGTCAGGAACTTCCTGGAATGTCACATATGGCTCACGTGTTCCATATATGGACTAAATGTGCACAGGGCGCCCTCAGGCTTCCAGTATGGATTGAAAATACAGTATATCAGATTATCCAAAGCTCATAATAATTTCATCGGCCCATTTTGGGTATAAATCCAATAAATATGATTCCTCTCTATAGAGATCTGACGTAAACCTATGAAAATCTATCAATATTTGTCAAAAACTACACAAGCTAAAAGCCCGAGGGACATTGTTTTGTCAAGCGCTATCATGATGACTACGCAGCAGAGCGAAAGGCAGAACAGGAGCACGCGCGGTCTTCTTGATCGCTTGATTCCCTCAATGATGAGCCAGCTTCATTAAACCTGGTGACAGAGCCATCTACCGCTCTGGCAGTTATTATGTGGGTTTGGAATGATTCGTAACATTTGTATAATTGTAACGAGTAACAATGCAGTACATAAAAAATGTATCGGAGTAAAAGTATTAAACTCATCGAAAATATGTACAGAAGTAAAAGTGGAAGTAGGACAAAAAAATAATACTCTAGTAGAGTACAGATACAGCCTTTTAGTACTTAAGTACAGTAGTGAAGTAGTTCTCCTTCATTACTATACATCTCTGCCGGCGCGGTGACTGACAGCCACACATTCTCCTCAAAACATTGGATTCATCCGCGCTGTGCCGTGCCGAGGCACAAACCACGTAAAGTTGATCATTCCGCGAATAACTGCAATTGCAGATTTCGAACAGAGATGACAACAAAGAGGAAAACCTACACACTGCACCTTTAAGCTTTCTCTTTTCTTATCTTTAAGGAAGGCCATTAACTTGCTATTTGTTAACCGTCCAACTTTATTAAGTTTAGCTGAGATGTGTCCATAGCTAAGACTTAAAGGGATAGTTCACCCAAAAATTTTAATTTTTCATTACTCACCCTCAAGTTGTTCCAAACCTGTATGAGTGTCTTTCTTCTTCCGAACACAAAGAAAAATATTTTGAAGAATGGTGATAACCAGTCAGTTGATGTACCAGACTGATAGTATAGTATATTTCTTCCATATATGGAAGTCAATGGGGAAAAACTGTAAGAGCAGCATGCTTTTCTGCATCCAGTCAGTCAATTGTTTTGTTTCTGAATTTTAGAATGATTCGCTTGAGTGATTAAGTCAAATCCCTCACTCACTCACTCACTTACTCATACAGTATGCCCTAACTTGTTTCGCTCTTAAATAAATCAGTGTTTTTGAATGAACAGATGGTGCTTCTCATTAGAAGGCTGCATAGTCAAGTCCTTCTGAGGCTTGTAAAAGCTAGAGTTCTCCTCAGCATTGAATGCTAGAATGAGACGGTCTAGTAAGTGTGCATGGCTTCATACTAAATGCATCTGTCCCTGCAGTCACGCCACGAAAATACTACTAAAATGAATTGTGGAAAAATACTTTATATTAAAGATCTTTTTATGAACTGACTTTCTATTAATGCAAATATGGTGAATAACAACCGTATTTGATCTCCCTGTGGTTTTACATTACATACAGTTTAGCATTATGATTTAATTGAAAAAGACATGCATTCATATCTTGCATTATTTAATGAAATTGGACGTGCTCAGTGCCGATTTCATTTTCCACTAACATACGATTTTTTGTGAATCGGAATGTGTGCAAAGAATTGTGGGTGATTGGATAGGAAGGATGCACGAAGGATACACCTGATGCATCCTTCAAAATAAGATGAATGAAGGGCTGAAAGGAAGGCATCAAATTGGGAAGAACCCAGTCACTTGTTTCATTTCTGAAAGAATCATTGTTTTAGAACGAAGTGGATGAAGGATGATTCAATGACTCAATCATACTGACCTTCACTAGTTTTGCTCAGGAATGAATCATTGTTTTTGAATGAATCTCTTGAGAGAATAATTCAAAATCACTCACTCATAAAGATATAGTCACTTGTCCCCATACTGACGTAACAATGTAACCTGCATAAAGATTCACAGAAAAATCTACACCACATCAATCAGATTGACACAAACGGTGACGCTGAAAACACAACCACTATTGGAATTAGGTATTTAGCCGTTTTTTGTGAAAATTAGTTGAACTAGCCTTAAACATCTAATAAATGTTGCTGAAAGGCAAACATGCCATCTGTACTGTCTGCCACTTTTCATGAAGTATAAGGGTTATCGAGCGGTCAAGCTCGGTGGTGAGTGAACATCCACTGCCTCCACACTGTGAGTTTCTACACCATCAAAAGACTTCAAACAAACTGCTGTCCCAAGCCATATTGCTCTCACACTCACTCTCAGCTGTCTTATCTACCAGGCAACATGTCCCCTTCCCACAGCTGTTATCGTACGATGGCATATTGACGCGAAGGAGCACAATGACTGGTGCTCAAAATAAGCCCATTGGAAATTGTTATTGGCGTTTGAGTGCCGGGTACTTTCCAAACAGGCCTGTTTTGCAGTTCTCCCTGTGAGAGATGTCTTTCACTACAACTTCGGACTTTCTGGTGTTCTCACTCTAAATCACATGATCTTTGAGGTGTTTGGTGAAAGGGCCACAATAGTAGGAGGTCAAAGTCTTGGGGCTGGCAAAATTTGTGGTAACCGAGCAGCTGGAGGTAAATGGGCAGCAGCTGGATAATCTGTACTCTTGTTTTCTTCATGCATTAAGGCGTTGGTCGGCTTTGTGATCAAGAGCCTTTGATCGACACCAGTGTGGCTTGCTCTCGGGAACAACAGTAGATCTATTCTGCCTTTGGGAATCCATTCTTAATTTCATAAGTCATTAAGCCTTTTCAAGAGTGAAAGACATATGACTCATACATTTTATTTATTGACTTTTTCCTTTTATTAAAGAGGACAATGAAGAGCAGACATGAAAGTGGAGAAAATGTTTTTTGAAAGAAGTCTCCTATCCTCACCAAGTCTATTTGATAAAAAAATACAGTAAAAATACAGTGAAACTTTATTGCAATTTAAAATAACTGGTATAATATATTGTAAAATGTCATTTATTCCTGTGATAGTACAGCTATTACAGCACTCCAGTCTTCAGTGTCACATGATCCTTCGGAAATCATTCTCTTGGTTGGATTTGGTTTATATATATATATATATATATATATATATATATATATATATATATATATATATATATATATATATATATATATATATATATATACATACACTAAATAGACTGTTTCAAACAACTAGTACAACTACTGATATTCTAGGTATAATGATTGTTCATAACTTATTAATCAAAGTAAGAAAGAGTTATGAGGTAGTCTCAGTGGGATTGTACCATGTGTTTTCCCTGCTCTCACATCCTGAATGATTTGCATGCAGTGATGTGATTTGAATGCAAAGGATCCGTGTCTTGAACATACACCATACCTCAAATACATCAGTGTCTTCAACTCTGGATTCAGTGTTAAGTAGCATTAAGGAGCAATCAGGATCGAGGATCCAGTTTTGCTAGCTGGCTAGAGAGTCTTTTTATCACAGCAGGAGAACAACAGCTATGTCACTTATTTTATTTTCTTGAGTTTAGAACATTTGCCACGTCACCTCAAGTGTATTACAGGCTATGGCCAGAGAAAGATTCATGGTCAGCTGTAAACCATCTTGACTGGCACTGGATTATTATTGTTGCTGGCTGGCCTGGAGGAGCTTTGACTCATGACTCAGTGAAGATCAATTCCACCGATCTGCTACATTTGAGACCAAACAATTCTATGACCACTCGGTCTCTTCTGAACAATAGAGCTGTCTCTCATTGTGCCATGCAAACTATTTATATTAAACAGCAGTATTAAACAAACATTAGTGTATTTTTGGACAATAGGTAGGCTATATCATTAGCATTCTGTAGATTATTGGAAGCATTTATATAAGGGTCTATATGACCCCCAAAAAATGTAAGTGCCAAGTTATATGAAATGTGACAAATGTATTTATTTGTATTAATTTTTGCTAATCTTTCCCACAACTAAATGTTTTTAAATGATTCAAAATCATGTTTTAAAACAATATATTTTGAAAATCAAATATTTTGTAAAACAACAATTAAGATTACTTTTATATAATCATCAATATGTAATCATATATTATGATCATAAATCTCTCTCTCTCACACACACACACACACACACACACACACATATACTCTTTTGAACATATCCTTGCATTTTAATAAAAAAAAGTTTTACCCCTAAACTTCTTTTTTCTCTCCAAAAATTCAAGACTATAACTGATTTTTTTTATTAAAATCTTCAAACTGTTACAGCACCAAACCTTTAATCTTTAATTATATTTTTAATTTTTTAATATCTTAATATATCCAGAATAAAATTAGTGTCACATCATTGTTTCCGCTATATAAATAAAAAGCTCAAAAGAAAAGCTCTCATCAAAGGAATGAGACAGAGCTTTCATGGGGCAAATCGGTCAAGGGTTAACAAATCTCTGTGTGAGTATATGTGCATGTGCGTATACTAGAGACACTTGAGAACTGTGGACAGTGCGTTAAAAGGTGGTGGTGTTGGGGGGGGGGGGTTGTGAGGATCACCTACCAAACTGCACCACACCACGGAAACACACTGCAGGACCTCTGAGGCCTGCTACAATTTCAGTTGCTTCAGTTGTTTTTTTTCCCATTTAAACCAATAATTCAAGTTAATAAAACCATTAAACCAATAAATTTGACCAGCTGTCTAACCAACCTTGTTCCCTCAGTTCTGCATGCTGTGGCAAATTTCAGATTTTCTTACCATGGCTGATCTAAATCTGTCCCAGATTCACTCTGTCATATAAAATATGATTTAGTTCTGTGTGGACGATGGATAACGTGTTGATACTTATCACACATTTTGGACAATTCGGTGTAGGCTATCTTTTTCAGTTGCGTTCTGCAGCTGTGGATATTGGACTTGTATATAGGTCTCTGTTGGCCTTATAAACCTAAGTCTTTTTTATGACACTGAAAGCCATCGTCAGTGCAAACACTAGAAAGAAGTTTGCATGACAAGGAACAAAACCATATGTCCAATCAAATGGTTTCCCCTGAGATGTAGGCTACTCATGTAAACACTGCCTTGATTTCCATTCTGAACTGCTCTCAATTTATGAGTGATAATGGCTACTTAAAAATTAAATGATCCCCTATAGTACAAATGTTGAATAATCTATCACAATTACTGTAGGCTACATCCACTCATGTTATATACAGTAGATGTTATATAGGCTAGTATTTGACAGAAATTGCAGTAAATTACATGCTTGTGTTGGGGAAGCCATACTCTGAAACTTTACTACACAAAACGTAGCTCACTACAATGAAGCTATTTAAAGGGATACTCCACTCTTTTTTTTTTTTTTTTGGGAAATAGGCTCATTTTACAACTCCCCCAGAGTTAAACTGTTGAGTTTTACCGTTTTTGAATCCATTCAGCCGATCTCCGGTTCTGGCGGTACCACTTTTAGCATAGCTAGCATACATCATTGAAGTGGACAAGAGCATTAGCATTTCTCCCCCAAAAAAATGACCAAAGAGAAGACTCTTCTGTAGTTACATCGTGCACTAAGACTGACGGAAAATGTAAAGTTGCGATTTTCTAGGCTGATATGGCTATACTCTCATACCTGCGTAATAATCAAGAAACTTTACTGCCGTACCATAAGTGCAGCAGGCGTAATGATATGACGCAGCGCCTGAAAATAGTCCCCAGCTCTGTAACTTCCAACGTAACCGGAACTAAGTGCCTGCGCCTGCTGCACTCATGGTATCTGATCGCATCCAAATGCACAGCATCGCTCGGGCATGATAGGAATATTTCGCGACGAGCTGTTTTATCACCGGCGGTTTAGCATTTTCTATTCCGTCAAGATGGCTGCTCCAAATGGCGTGACGTCACGTGGGACGTCCCTATAGCCTGCCGCGAGAGCAATTCAAAAGCATAAGAGCCGTCTACTTTCTATTTGCTCTGGCGCTACTTTGATGTCATTCACCGATCGGTCTGTGCAGCGCCGGTTCAAGTCGAACAAGCAGAAGTCAGACTCATTTATACGAATCGGTTCAATCGGAACAACTCGTTTCAATGAACCGGTTCAATTTCTTCAAACCGATTACATGAATCTTTGACGTCATCATCATGGGAATGGCGCAGAGTGGCGTATTACGCTACGCTCAAGTAAACATTCTAATAAAACCTTAAATAGAGCAGTCTACTGAGCTTTATTAATAGTAAAGGTGTTTATTGTACTTTCACATGTCCCAGTTCAGTTAGTTGCAGCCATGATAGTCGCATGAAGTCAGCTCATAAAATCCGCCAAACTTTTGACCTATCACAGTCATCATCTCTTCATACTCCAAGTGGTCAGTCATGTGGAATCGGAATTATGTTCAACAGCTAAGCCACCAATTTGGAAGGTAAACATGAACGCTCTCTCAAATAATAGCCTATAATTATTTTATGACTGGGAACTTCAGAGATTTTAATTTTATAGCCTACCGTTTGTACCCGCGCTCGACCCATTAAACATGGGAGAAGAGGACAACAATATAGCTTAGTAGTGTATGTAATTATTTAAAATTCTTATGATATGACAGAAGCGAATTACTGTTGAATGAGTCGTTGAGTTAGTGAAACGATTTTTAGTCACACAGGTCAGGTGTCACCACATCGGTCTCTGCCACGCACATTTTAAGCTTCTGTGCCTTTTATGGTTCTTTTTTCTTCTTCTTGTTTTTCTGATGGTTGAATGACATACTCAGGTCCAAAACATTCTGTAATTTTCGGAACAAATGTGTAATATAAATGCATCCTTTTTCGAAATGATTCTTACCTATAATTCAGAGGTTTTACAGAATGATGTTTATTGTGGTCAAAGCTGTAGGCATGATGGATCTGGATCAGCATTCACAGAAAGCTTATTGTAAGGTCTTCATCATAGAAATGTTGAGCTGGCAGAAAAGTCTAACTTTATTAAACATTATAAGATGAAAAGGGTGACATTTTATTTACAACAAACAAATAGAAAAAAAGGAACTTTGCCTATTTGTCATTGAGGCGTGCAGAACATCATTATTGTGTGCTTGATATAGAGAAATAGCAGATGGCTTTGTCTATATATTTCTGGATATTATATCTCTATCTTCTCCATAGCCCAGAGCACTCTTCTGTTCTTCCCTTCTCATTGCACTGGCATGCCACATCTTATTAAAATAAACTTGCATCTGGACACCCACCATGGCAACAAGGTCTTTAGCAACGAGTCAGATTTCTTTCAAGGACTGCTATGATGACCTAACCGCATAGCCTTCAGCACGATGAGAGAAACCTTCGTTTATAAATGAGATGCCAACTATTCCAGATCTACTACTTAACATCTGCAGTGTCCTTGGTTCTCATATCCCTTCCCAACATTGTGTTGCCTGTATTCATGACGGCTTCTTGCCCCTGGCAGGGATTATGGATTGGAATTATTACAGCTTTATTTCAGGCTCCTTTATGAGAAACATATAAATATATAGTAGTGTTCAAATCCTTACAATCACTATGAAATATTTATGTTTTTGAAATAAAATTGATAATATAGGATATATTATCCTAACATATAACCACACAATTTAAGACCAGATCCACATCAATGCAATACAAGATTGTGATTCAGACAAATGTATAACAATTGAATGCATCCTTGTTAATTAACATTGTCAAATGAACCTACTCAAGTCCTCAAAAATACTCCAATACAGTATATAGCTGGCACAGAATACAGTAAAAGGAATAGTTGAGGTGTGTATAATGTTGCGCAAAAGGGGTTTTCTGCAGTTTATGCTTAATTCAATCCAGGAGTGAGCCTATCACATATCCAGAATGATTCTGACATCTCTGAGGAGGTCTCAAACTAGATCAGTCTGTTCAAATGAAGTGATGTAACCATCAATTCTGGATGTCAGAGAGTCACTGCTGCAAATATTTACACACATTTTTGTTCATAGGACTCCTCTTCATCCACAAACAAAACTAATTTTGCTTACCATACCAAACCATCTAAAATATAGATGCACCAGATCCACATGAATGCGAGGCAAGATTGTGGCTAATACAAACAATTGTATGCATTGTCTGCGCATGATTGATACGATCAGCTTCAAATATAATTTATGACAGAGAGTTCAGTTGGGACTTTTCTGCTGCCTATGAGGTTCCTTTCACAAGCAAGTAATATGGTTTATTGATTCTTAACAGCTTGACTTTGGCAACCATGCCATGTTTCCAAAAGGGAATTTTTCTTTGCCTTTTTCTCGCAAACTTCCTTTGTAGGTTCTTTTGCAGTTGACCAGAAGACAATGATATTTATAGTTTACATCGTGGATTGAGAAAATATATGAATGCTTGTCATATGAAGCTGCTCAATTCAAAGGTTATGATTAAGAAAGGAAAGTGAGAAAATGGGTGTAATGTACGCAATGGGGAACATTACTTTTAACCGAACCCAGTGTCAAACCTTCATACCGGGTTTAACAACGTTTTATGGGAAAGAGCCTTATGATTTGACAATGGTTTCACTTGTCTGCCCAGCTGCTTTGGAAAGCTGGAAGCTTTGCACTCCATATTTTTGGGACAGCCACCATCCTCTTTCCGCTTGCCCACTGTAAGCGGGTGCCACGAGTAAAATGGAAATTAGGTGAATGCATTTGAAATATGAGCTGGCAAATATGTTGCATGTTTGTGTATGCTGTGTGCATGTGTTTGCAGGGGGTTGTCCAGTGTGAATTGTTGTAATACGTGTATGTAAGACGAGATGTGCAGGAGACATGGTAGCACTCCATTTGTTTAACTTTGGAAGGCAACAAATAGCCAGAAAAGTAAATACGGGTGAAACAGAGACTAAAGCAGAACAGTGCACCCATTCAAACCAATAATTTGTCCTGGCACCATTTGTAAAGTGTAGAAAATGAGATCATTGAGTTTTGGTTCTGGTGAGCAAAGATGAACAAAATATTTAAAAAACAGGAAAGATTTTATTCTGAGGTGATAGGTCAGTTTTAAAGTGCCCCTATTATGCTATTTTAAAGTCTCCTGATTTTGTTTTAGAGGTCTCCTACAACAGGTTTACATGCATCAAAGGTCAAAAAACAGTTTAATTTTCTCATTATATACATTGCACATCACCACCTTTTCAATGATTCTCAAGCGACTCGATGGATGAATCAGTCTCTCTAAATCACTCCTTTCTGCAAGTTACTCTGCTCTGATTGGCCAGATGGCCCAGTCTGTTTCAGAAGCTACACAACACTCCCATTACCATAACTGAATTTAAGGTCCATCCGGAGGCTTCCTACAGCTCAGCAATTGTAACGTTACACACTGTAAATTAAAGATAGGAACAAAGCCGTCGATTTTACCATATCAATGTGAGTGCGAGTCCGAAGATGAAACATTGGTAGAACTAGTTATTCGGTAACGCTTCCATTTACAGTACAGTACTTACGTGTACTTACAGTGTACTTACCTAAAAAGTACTGGCTAATATAAGGTAAGTACATGGGTTAGGGGTAGGTTTAGGGGTAGGTTCAGGGTTAGTACCTAGTTATTACCCAGTAATTGTAATTACTATAGTAAGTACATAGTATGTACATGGGAAACAGGACTGTAAAAGGAAGCGTTACCAGTTATTCAACCCGAACCTCCATCGCAAGGACGACTTGAGCACACTACTCATTTTGAGGTGCATTATGTTACAGCTGTCATTCCTCATCATCAGCATGAACAAGTGTATGTTCATCAACAAACCGATGTGCATATTTTAAATTTATTGCGGTGCACATGCGGGAACTGTATCAACAACAGCGCATACGTTATCCGAGCATCTTACTATACTCAAAGTAGTAAGAACGATAGACAATCTTCATCAATAGACACAGTTTTAGGTAATAGTGGCCCACAGCTGCTTAGCTGAAGTTTTTCAGTAAGACAGTAATAACGTGAATTAGCCGGTTAGCCGGAAACTCACAAAATATAAAACACAAAACTATTTATTTTAACACCCGGTAGAAAATATTAAGACTTCAGATGCAAAAGCCTCTAAGTCCGTCTAACGTTTTTTCTTTAATATTAACATTTTTATCAGGCTCCTATGTATAGGTTTCTACCTAAGTATCGACATTTCTGAATGGGCTGAGGCTGGGATCTAGTGAGTTTGAAGTGAAAGTATTTGATGAACGTTTACTATGTGCGGAGAGTAATAATCAATATTATTATCTAATTTTTGACATAGGTGGCTTTTAGAGGCTTTTGCATCGGACGTCTTCAATATACATCAATGATTATTCATACATACAGGTTGTGATTCTGAGGAGCAAGTTAGTCCAAATAAAATACTGACCCATATTTCAAGAGTCCCGGATTGAACACTGAGATTTGAGAAGCAGCCGTTAGTAAAATTACATTTAAGGGGTGGTCAAGTGGCGGACAATGTACAACATTTAGGCGGGCATTATGCAAATGTATCTTCTAGTGACGTAGAACCGTAAAGTAGTACTATTCGAGTGAAAAACGACTCGTAAAGGCGGGTCAGAGTCGATTCTTTCTTTTGGGAGACAATAACTTTTATTTATCGTGCACTTTCAACTTTACAACTTTGCAGAACATTTACATTCACAAACAGCTATTTTACACACTGCATGAAAGGGAATATTCTAAAAACCATAATAGGGGCACTTTAATTTAATTTTAGCTGAAATGTTTTTACTCATAACAGAGATTTAGCCAATAGAATATGGGAAGCCATTCTGTCTTGCAGTTGTTGCTGTAGGGAAATTAAAGAGCCGTGCCATGTTTTTTTTAACCAGAGGAATGGGGAATTTGAAGAAACACCTTGTGCTCTGAACCCTGCCTTGTTCCATACACCTTTAGCCTGGTGAAGCCAAAAGCAACAGTGTGGAAAATGCTGGGTTCTAGCCTTTAAACTTTAGCTTTTGGTCCAGGACTAAAAAAAATTACCAGAAAGTACTACAGTATTATGCATATTGGAGAAAGGTGCCTGTATATTGCCTGACCAGCCTTTGAGCTTCATAAGGGTAGGTCTAGTTTAGAAGACCTATGATTTCCCTTACTTCTTTTAAACTAAAAATAATAATGTATACTTTCAGTCTACTTCTCAGAAATATACTTAAAATTACACTTCTAAGCCTGAGTCTTATGTATATTTGGGCTATACTGTCAGGGTTCTGTCACTTCGGTCTGTTTATTCTTGGTTTGGTGATTCTGACATTTATGCTCTGTGTTTGTGTTAAATACTGAGTGCACGGGATGAGCATTCGCTCATTTTCTTTGTACTGTCTTGTTGCGTAAGCGTGGTTGTGATTTCGAGTTCGCTTGGGCCGCATGCTCTTCTGTCCACGTGGGGTGTTTCATTGGCCTTGTGTTTTAATGTAAGGCTCATGAGTGTTCTCAATAGCTGCGTGTTCATGTCTTGTTTCACGAGTTGACACTTACATACAATTAGAGGGGCTAAAGTTTAATGTGTATTTGGCGTGCTGTCCAGGGGGAGGGCTCCGAGCTCGGAGTTCAGCCCGAACGCAGAGTACTCCCCCCCACCCTCCCCCCATGTAAGTAGTTAGGACTAGAAGTGTGGAGAAGGGGCGATGGAGGGGTGATGCTAAACTGTCAATGGATTGAGGTGAGACTGCTGAGTCTATATATACACCTCTTATCATTGATTGTTGAGTGCTCTCCACCCGTGTTAATTGTCTGAACATGCTCCTCCCGAACTTTGTTAATAAAACATCATTTAGTTTGAGCACATTGCTTGTTAGATCCTGTTAGCTGACATGTGCTCTTGTTTTTGTTTTGTTTAGTGGGAACTGGGAACACATGGCTTGTCATGTCTGTTTCTTTGTGTCATGTGCTCAGCTCACATGTATTGTTTAACCTGGCACTTCTTGTTATATTGGTTCAGTTCTCCCACCTGCTCTCCCTCGTTACCTGCCTTGTTTGCTCCCTATTTATTCTTGTGTTTGCAGTCCTGTTCCAGTTCGTTGTCTTACATTCCTTGTGTCCTAATACCAAGTCTTGTCAAGCTGACCTGTCCTGTTTATTTTAATTTTTTTATAACAAATAAAAGCCTATTGTTCTGCATCAAATCAACTTTAAGTACAGTTAAAGGTATCTGTCAAGTATAACAATTAATGCATAAATAGGAACATAGTATACTTAAAGTGCAACAATAATATATATTTATTAAACTAAGTATGATGTTAAGTTCACTTAAAGAAAACCTACAAGTATAGGCCAACTTGCAATAACAAAACTACTAAACTAGTTTACTGAGAGTATACTTCAAAGTGTACTTTCATAAAATAAAAAATGTGCTACTTATATTGTGCTATTTATCTAGTAAACTCAGTATACCTATAGGCTATAAGTTCACTTGTAGTATAGTTGCAGTACAAATGAAAAACGTAGTTGTAAACTAGGTGTACTTAAACTACTACTGTTGCACTCAAAGTATACTTAAAAGTATACCTTTTTACACTAGAAATTGGGCCAGTTTAGTCCCAAGTAGTATTGAAATAGTACAATTACAAATATACTACTATTACATGATATTAGTATACTTACTACATAAGTATAAAAGTAAAATTAACTTGAAGTATACTTATTTTTTGTAGGATGTCCCTCTATCAACATTTGTATTAATAACAATCAGATTTTAGCATTAGGTTTAGGCCTGTGGCTTTAAAAACATTAATTGTGTTTACAAGCAAAACGATATTCTGATATTAATTTGAATTATCGCACGGCACTCATGATTCCGATTAGTCAGTTACAACAGCGTTCTGATATTTCCTAATATTCGCTGTCACCATTGCATCACTGTATATGGGACTGCTGGTGTAATTTAAACTGTCACTATATTTTTATGTCTCTCGTAACCAATCACATGCATACTAACAGTCAGATCCATATTATACAGATCCATATAACAGAAACATATTTTGAGCCAACTGCCATTTGACTGGTCGATTTGAACTTCTTGCAGCAGATCAAAAATATAAGCCAGTTTCACACTTTTAAGAGCACGTTGTCAGTGGTAAAACATAATGAAGCTACTGTACAGTAGCTTTATGTAAGAGTGCTGAATGTAAACCTAATAGCAGAATGGAGTCTACATAGTCTGAATAACACCCAAACGATGTTAATCTTTTGTCAGCAGCATGACGATAATGGCACATTGAGTATGAGGTCCTTGAGTTTTTGCCTGTTCTAGTGAGAGGAAAACCATTATTTTTGGTTAAGTAACCAAATGTGAACAGGAATAAAATCCAGATGTGCTTCTTGGACTTTGTTTCCATAGTTGGGTTTTGGCTATCGGTGACAGCAGAGGGAGTGTGCGAGAAAGGAGAAAAGTTGTAGTTTAATCTCTGCTGTTACATAACTGATCTGTCTGAAGATGTGCCCGTGAAAGTTAACCCTAATATAAGTTTGAGCATGAGCATATCATTCTGATTATTATAAGAGGGATTTACCTCTTCATTCAAGTACTGCTACCCTTAATATGTGGTTTATTGGCTTATTTTCTTGCATAAAGTCGGCATGCAACACATGTAATACTGTCTAGATGGAATCTCCACATAAAACATTAAGTTCTAAAAGCTCATGTAAAACTGCTTTACATTTCATTCTCTTATAGTAAACCCATGGGGTGTTGTATTCAGAGTGATATACTCTATGATCCAAAAGGATTTTTTGTTTACAATAAGTTTCATTGTCTTTTTATGTTTTCAGTGCGTGGATAGCTGCACTTATAACTGATTACTTGCAGAGCGTATAGTAGATTGTTGCAATCTTAGATGATTACCATGCTCTTCTACAATACATGATTCTGATTGGTCAGTTGTGACTTTCTGCGGGCAAAATATTTTGTATAATGAAATCTAAACTGTATCATTTACAGTAGTCTTTGGCAAACAGTCTCCTACACTGTACTAGTTTAATTTATCTTATATCACTCAATCTTAAATCAATACGTAATGTCTGTTTGTTTAGATTGTTTTGGTAAGTTGAATTAAGTGGAGTACTGTTCAGTCAACTATCTGTATTGCGATCAGCAAACTGTGATACAAGACGCCTCCTGTTCACCCAATTAATTTTGCAATAGTGAACTGCTGACTGTACCTTAATATCTATTACAGAGAGGGTTATGTAATGTTTATGATATGGTAAAATACTGAGTCATCATGTGACATTATATGCACTGGTATTATAATATTAACCAATAAGCCAAAAATTATTTTCATGTTATGGCTGCTAATGAATAAATAGCCAATATTAAAATTCTCTACTGTTTTATCTAAATAAATGAGAAGATATTAAATTATTAATTCATTATTAAAATGTATTTCACAACATTATAATGTACAGTATGAAAAATGGGTATTCATTTTGAGATTTGGTAAAGATGACATTTAACAGTGTTATTAAATTAATAGTGTTTTTACTTTAATTAACTTTAAGTGAACATCAGATGATGGGTCAGGTGATCTGTTGTGTATATCATAATATATATTGTGCGTCCCTGGATTGAAGTGTTTTAAACTAGACTTTGTGCTTCTCAGCCGAAGCTTATTTGACCAAATTCTAATTTTAATTTGATGTCAGCTGTAAACCACAATAATCTGAATAATATGTCTGCAGCTTTACAGCATGTGCTCATATAATCCTTTACAATTATTGAGTGTGAACTTTAAATATATCGCCAAGCAGTCAGTCACACAACAAGCACAAACCCAGTCCACAGAGCAGCTGTACAACCAGAGCAAATATTGTGCACATGTGAAGTCACAGTTGATGAGATTCTGAGAACATGTTTCACTAGAGACCAAGTAATTAATTTAAACAGGTATCTATAAATATTCGCCTGTTGACACACAAATTGTGTAGCGTAGCGTGCAAGTGAGTAATACAAGATTATTCTAGCGTATGCTGAACAAAACACACTGTACCCACCTATTAATTATTACTACTGACTAGATAATTAATAATACAAGCTAATTAATAATCTGCTATGTAATAATTTTATGATAATTAATGATGCTTTATATCATTACTTAAATCCTTGAACCGCGTCTGGTCTTCTAATTGTTTTTTAATGGCTAAGAGTCATTGTGATGAGTTGAGCAGCCACTTGTTATTAATGCTAAGCATCTGGGTTTACTTATCCCAATGGTATAGCCTGCCAATTAAAATGTGTTCAAGAAACATCAATATTTGACTGGAAAAGGTGACCCTTTGAATGTTTACATCCACATGGAGAAGTTGTCCAGAGTTCAAAACAGTGGTATAACAACTTATGTGTTTCGGCCAACTCTGAACACTAAGTTGTTCTGAATTCTGCAATGTTCAGTGTGAAGGGTCTTGCTGAACAGGAGTAGCGCTGTGGTTATTTTCAGTTGAATATATGTTGGAGAAGTACAGTTGTTTATATTTGCAAGCGGGCGGTGAAAATGAAAGTTTTGTTACATAGCACTACTGCTTGAAGAACATTGAGGATTTTGTGTGTAATAACTTGAAATATTTTACACGTATGAAGGCTTGTAATGTGAGCATTATGATATTCTGCAGTATACAGTAATTATTAACATGCTTTATACTGGGGCTGTTAAATGCTTGAATCTGATTGGTTGACGGACGTTCTAAGGTGTGCAATTATTTTGAGGGAAACCCTCGGCTAGTTCCAAGCAGGTCTTGACTGCATTACAGTTCCATATCACTTTACCAAATGATTTCAGTCATTTCAAAGGTTCTTACAGACTAAAACAGCAAAAGAACTAAAACCCACAATGACACTGACCAAGCAAATGAATATAGTAAACAATAGGATGCAATTATTTCCATTGCCACAAAATTACATTTTATTATGTACGGAAAGCATACTCTCTCTCTCTCTTCAACTCTAACGCACATAAACGTGTTGTCAGCGCTGCTCTAGCGATTTTATCAGTAAAATAGTTACTTAATAGCAACTTAAAGGGGTCATGACATGGTTTTTTGTTTTGTTTTATTATGTTCCCTTAGGTGCAATTATAGTATTACTATAGTTTTTTGTACAAAAAAAAAATAAAAATGTAGTGATTTATGACCTTTTTCCACCCTGTTTCTCCCCCTCTGATTCAAACAGTCTGTTTTGGAGGTGTTTCCCCTTTAAGAGTTCAGTGTTAACGCCCACTGTTTTGATTGGCTAACGTCAGTGCTGCTTATGCATAAATTATTAACGTTAATCATTTTGTATCACATGTAGGCTACACAATGCTCCGCCACGTGAAACTTCGGTCTTCGATCTTTTACCATCCTGTCAATTCTCAATTGATTTTGATTCATATGCGCGAGGGAGAGAGAGAGAGAGAGAGACAGAGAGAGAGAGAGAGCGAGAGAGAGAGAGAGCAGGACAGTTTGAAGGCGCGCGCGCGGCCGGGGCTCTCTCTCTCTCTCTCTCTCTCTCTCTCTCTCTCTCTCTCTCTCTCTCTCTCTCTCTCTCTCTCTCTCTCTCTCTCTCTTGTCGTTCTTTCAGTAACATGCGCCCTGTCACACTCATCTACATCACTCACCGAACAAATAAGGCTTTGGCGGGCTGCATATGCTGCAAATAAACTGCGTCCAACTGCTTTCCCTGATGTCTGGATCGTTCAGCAGCGTATTCAAACATGTTGCTTGTCCACAGCAGGAACAGCACATCTGCGTGGCATCCAGTCACTCGCTGCATGACAGCGCATGCGACGATGCGAAATGAGGCGTAGTTGTCTTGCGCTGGAGGCGGTCATATGCAAACGACTGGTACGTCACTTCGTACCGTGACGTCACTAAGAACAAAGGATCTAGAACGAGCTGTATTTTTGAGCTTGATTAAATAAATGCTTTGTTTATAATGGGGAGGACGTCTTAAGCTATGAAGCTTGCAGGAGGTTTTAATGGTACAAAGACCTCTTAAATACCAAAAGATTTGGTTTCGCATGTCATGACCCCTTTAAAAGATACTTGACACACTAGCGAGGTAATAATGGCACTGTTCTGGAAGCAGGTAAACTTACACTTTTGCTATTAGAGATGCTGCTCTAATAGCGAATGTCTTGAAATACAACATCTGAACAATGTCTTGACTGGGTGTGATAAACGTAGCATAAGCAAAATAACTGAATCCGGTCTGTTGAGTTAGCTATTAGAAAATAATGCACACCCGGTTACTACCTTGGGTGTGCATTATTTTTGAATAAATTATTATTATTATTTTTTATTTTTTTTTTAATGTAGCTTATATGTACGTCTTTAGTTGTTATTTGTATTTTAACGTGTATTTATTGTCTGTAAGGGCAGCTACTACTATGCACTATGCACTCTTGAGTCCATGACAAATTTCCCCTAGGGGACAATAAAGTATATTCTATTCTATTCTATTCTAAATCAACTGCCCGTCGTCAATTATTCCTTATGTAATACATTGCACATATTGGAGAGACTCATTTATTATGTATATATCAATCCAGTCATTGGAGTCCAATATCTCCAATATTAAACCATGTATATTTACATATATATATTCTTTTGATATTCTATTGATATTCTTTATGGGAGATATATTCTATTTATTGTCAAACACCTTGCACGTGATCTCCAATTAAAAAGTGATGAGCAATCGTAAAAAGGTTCAACATCTGCATGAGTTCACAGAAACTCTGCTTAAGCTGTCAATGCTTAATGTTCTAGCATTTCTAAACAAAGACATGATTGGGATAGACAGGTCACTCTTTCCCAGGCCCAAATACTGAATGACTATTAAGAGATGGCTGGGAAACACAAGACAGGCATGTGTCGGCAGGCATTGAATGCCTCTGCCCCTTCTTGGAGCTTTCAGTCTAACCATCTCGGCTTTGCCAAATTTAGTGCTGGTTCAGTGTTTCCAGACCTGCTCTATGGCGGCAGACTCAATGATTGGGTCTCTCTGGCTCTAAAGGCCCATCACAGCAGAGTCTGTCTACACAGGAAGTAGACTGGGCCCAGTCCCTCCCCCGAAACTCCATCCCAACGAACGAGTGTCAAGAACAGCTTGTCCCTTTAACCTACACATACTGCACCACAACTATGTCAGTTGTCTAAAGCATCAGCTGAAAGTCAGAGTTGGACATCAGTGTCACAACCCAAAAGTGATGACGGCCACCAACCACGACCTCATTTCTTTGCATAGTAATTAAAATAATCGTCTTTCTCTCATCCGGCCTTTAAAAGTTATTATTGTTGTGCTACACAACAGAACTGTTGTTTTATTTTCCTGTTGTTCCCACAATCTCTCCAGCTCCAGATGTATTTTTGCACCAAAAGCAGGAGTTTGGGTTAGAGAACCAATCATGAGTGAGTCATTGTGGTTGGGTTGCAAACTGCATTCCATCCTGCTCCTGAACTTCTCCTGAACATAAGCTCTTCAAGATCTCTTACTCATAAAGAAGGAGATAGTGATTCCAAATTTCCAATTGATGTCATGACTTAATTTCTCTCCTTTACGGCTCTGTATCTGCCAGCAGTTGTTCGGGGCATCTGCACTCTTTTATTGTTTTTGATGTTGTTGTTTAAATGTTTGAAGCATTTGTTGATTTAATTAATGGTGGGGGACCTGCTGGGACCTGCTGAACATTATACAGTTATTTTCATCTGAATCTTGTTAATGATCACTAAACAAAAGATATTTGTTTAATTTCAGAATTTTTAAACAGGAGTATTAAGTGAATCATTATTGCCTTTAAACCTTACATCCAACAGTGGGTTGATGAGCTACTGTAATTCATGTAGCTCATCAAAAAATGAAATACTCCACAAATATAACCAACTGTCGTATGGTATGTGGGGTCAAGACAAGTGTTTTAAGGCTTGTTTTGTAAATCAGATGGTTGATAAAACTGTGGTTTGTGTTTTGTACAGAATTGTTTTTATAATAGACTCTAAGGGTCAGAGTTTATAAGAGTCACAGCTAATCTTTGCAGTGCAGGGTTTGACACGCTCTTTAACACCCTCAGTAACATGAGCTGTAAATGGTCCCTGCAGTGCGACTGAAAGTGGATTTATGAAGCCAATGTCTAGAGTTCATGACACACATATAAATAGCATTCTTTGATTGCTGATATCAAGTTATGGGCTAAGGAGATTCCCTTTGGAACAGTGGGTTTTTTAAATGCAAAAAATAATGTATTTGATAGTTAAAAGTTCACTATGTAACTTTTGGCCCTCTAACAGTTAAAAAACAAAACTGTATGCATTTTGCGGGAAGAACATTGTTTTGGTTGTGCTTCGGCCCGCGTGACTGTGGATAAATATGACCCTTCACAATAGATAATGCTTTACAATGAACTCTGTTTGAGCGAGACATGAGACAATTTATCTGTTTAATAAAATACCTTACTCACCTTTAGAAAATTTCAAATCTCTGTTCACGCCATCTCTGAAAAGCCAAGCCAATGTTGATTGTCCATGTCAACCTTTCTTGCTCGTTTTGACAGCTAACCTATGCCACTCCAACACCATACATGCGTCAAAGTAGGGGTGTGCCTGTTTCAGAATTGGTGGGGGCGTTCGTCTGTTATAGGACAACTTAGTTTGAATAAAGAGCAGACAAAGTACCCAGAGCAACTTTTCCCTATTTACAGATATGAGGAGACATGTACAAGCGAGTGACGTATGTACGGAATTTCCAGTGAAAACCATCCCATCAGGTCACTTATAATAGACTTAATACCACAGTGAATCACGTTTTGGAAGAAGGATTAATGATGTGCTGACTTATTTAAATTAAGTTCATTTTGAACAAATATGTTACATTATGTATCTTTAAAAATTGTAGATTAAAAAGTTACTTTTTATAGCAGAATCATTTATTTGCATCAGTAATGCAAATTTTCTTAAATGCGTTGAGTCAAAACTAAAACCTTTCTCAGAGTCACCCAATATAAGTCTTATATTTTGTGATTATGACCGACTAACTAATTATAACACGCTAATTACAGGCTTATTGTATTATGTGAGAAACAATATAACTTGCATGAAACTATAGCACAGCTGTGAAAGAAGTAATTTTATAGGCCATTACACAAAATGTTTGTCTGCAGGATCCCACGATTGACTATGTGAACCGAATCGGCACCAATCACCCTCTTGAATCATCACTGCTATGCTGGAAATTTAACCGTAAGCGAGACTGTTAACAAGCTGAAAATATTGACTGACAGTGCTAGGAAAATGGCATATGGTAGGGACAGATTAGCACAGGTGCTAAATTTACCCCTTCGTGTTGAGGGGGTTGGGGTTGAGAAGGACGTTTGTGAAGATCTGAAATTTGCCTGCTTGCTTTCAACGAGTTGTTTTGCCTCACTTGTGAAGAGCCCTGTTTACTGCAGTGGCTCGAGAGGTCTTCCTTGTAACTTTCTTTATTGAAATAACAGATCACAAACTCCCAGCGTGCATTATGGCCGTAGGCTACATCGGCAGCCTGGTGGATTAACCTGCATCTGGGGATTTGGAGGCAGTTTTTTGCCTCAGCTGCCGTCTCCTCTCAAAAGCACTCACCATCTCGCTCTGGGAGTGCTCTTCAGAGAGGGTGGCAGCTGGCTTGGCCATGTTTTTCAACACAGTGTGCCTGTGGGCACACATTTATCAGTCAAATACTCTCTACGTCAAAAGGAATAACAACAGCATGGTGGAGTTAGTGTGGTGAACAGCTTCACAAACGCAAGATAAATGTGCATTCCTGGTGCTCTTCTCAGATAACGTTGAGGTATTTGCTGTGTCATTTTGTACTGCTCATTGTGGGAAGCGCCAGATCATTAGATGTGGTATATTTTAGGGAAAAAAGCACACATCGAGAATTCTGTCAATTGAAGTCATATACGCCACATCTTCGATCAATCAGCAGTACCTGATTTTAACCAGGATCAGCTGTTTTTATTGGATTATTTGCTGGGGATAGTCATAATTTTTGAGAAAACAAAGAACATCATACAAAATATGATGCATCAGCTGCTGTATTTGCAAAATGCACATGTGTGCACTATTATCTAAACGTAGTTTGGCAGTGAACTCTTAAATACTTAAAAAGAATTGACAACTTTAAAGACTGTTCCAGTTGACTTTTTCCATTTGACTGTTGACTTTTTTTTCTCCGCTTGTCATGCAAATTCACTTCATTTATGCATAGTTTGCCATGCATGATTTGTATTTGTTTTCAGCAACAGCTTCACCAGCTGCCTGTTTCAATGAATTACAACTGTAAAGCGTCATAAATCCAATCATGTTACTGAAGGAATTTTATCTGACTGCAGCCGTCCCTCTAAACTGAGTCTTAATGACTGTTGGTCAGTGGGGTCAAATATTCACAGACCCTGTTTTAGCTCAAGGCTTCCCCTGTAATCCCTTAGATACTGATTCATCAAAAATCCACTTGCAAAGCCCCCTCCTCCAAGAATATAGTCTATTCTTGAAGCAAATTTTGCTCTTTATCAGTAACTCCAACTGACCCACCTGTTATGTGTGTCTCTGCGAGGGCTCTTCTTTTATGAGTGGGCCGCATTGCATTATATTAGGAGTCTATTTAGGTCTGCATGTTTGGCAGGGAGCTGCAACTGGAGGCTTAAGACCCATACAGGGATAAAAGTCTGTCTAGGGAGAGCTCACTCTTTCATTCAGCTTCGTTTCGGTTGCCTCAGTGAAAAGGTGCTGGCTGACACAAAGCCATTTTTCTTTTCAAATGCTGCTGTCCTGTGATGTTAACAGAAATCAGTAAAAATTCAAGTTTTGTAAAATGCTAAAGACTGCTGTAAGTTACTTGTCAAATTCTGGCTTTTTCTTTTTGGTTTTCAGGACATTAACTGTACACAAAAGTACAAAAATGGTTCATTTCCAGCTGTAATGTCTGTGGCTTTTTGATGTCATTGTCTTTGGACTTTGGAAAACTTTTTTAAACATGCTTTACAATGTGCAAACAGTTGCCCCACTAACAATGTGAATATGTCTTTTAACTTCCTGACAATTTGACCATTTAGTTTCTGGCATCTGAAATAGTTGAATACTCTGCTTCGGGCGGATATCCACTCCCTTCTCACCTTGACTGACGCGCAATCATTCCTGTTCGTTTCAGTATTTGCACACAAAGCGCTTTGGAAAGTAAAGCTGACATGCACTTAAATGACAGGAAAGACTGTAAATGGTTGAGGAATATCAACTGTCTAGTAGATTCAGGTATACTTTCCAGTTCCTGGACAAGCAGTGTTGAAATACAAGCCGCTTGGCAGTCAATCTCTCTAATTGAACTAACAGGTGAAGCTTCCAATCAGGTAAGGCAAGGTAAAGCAAACAGTGGTCCAAATATTTGTTTTGGTTTCTCTCAAGACTCCAATATAAAGATGCTGTGCTGCAGTTACAGGTATTCAAACAGAGCTGAACAAGCAAATAGAGAGATGTACTTCAAATATGAACTAGAGACATTAAGTAACCAACAACATTTTAAATACTGCTTTGAGTTTTGAGATATATGTAGATGGAAGAGTTCCAAAAGTCCTGAACACTGTCGTAGCTTGCCTGTTTTTAAATAGCACAACATTTGGGTTTAAATAATTCCATGTCAGACATGTTTTAAAACCATCCACACTTTGACCAGAACTTTTAATAATTTAATGTTGTTTTGAAAGCTATGACAGTATCCCAAAAAAATGTTCCCAGCCTCAATACCAAGCATTTATGTGAGGGACGTTTGTTTATTTGCTTATTGGGTTTGACTTTGAATATAAAAATAAAGCAGCAAAATACAGTATTTGCAATTATATGCAATGATACAGACCTGTTTGATGAAGGTTTGTTGGTAACAGTGTATTTCCAGGTGAACCAAAATTTGAGTTTTGCTTGTCTTGGCACACTTTGCGGTCTTACACGACATGCCGAATTTCAGCAATGAGCTGTGAACTTTCACAAATCTTGATTTCAAAAACATATGGTGTCTAGCACAGACTGATGATGAGAAATGTATCTAACACTCAGAATCTAAACTTGCACTCATATTTTCATAAAAAAAACAAATAAAAAAATGTAATGACTAATGTGTATTAGTTTTATCTGTACCATCATCACTCTAGCCTGATGACTCCAATTACACAATGATAAAAACCTTAAAATTGTGCCACGCTCTCAGATTACTTCCATCAGTGCTGACAAGACCGTGGACTGACACGGTTCGTACCCTGTGGAAGAGACTAGAACGTGGTAATAGATTGAAAATAGCTGTCACCTCCTCTGATGTCAGGTGCAAATGGTTGTTCCACAGTCTTTTTGTTTTTTTCTTTTTTCGTGACAATTGCCATGGATCAGAAACAAGAGTACTGAAATGAGATTGAGCAATCTTTCAGCTTTCATGCTAGCAAAAACCAAAGTATAATGGGTATGCGTGGCAAAATGTGGTTTGCATAAAAAGAGATGATTGTAAAAGTATAAAACAGTTTAATGGATTTAGCTAATGCATGATTAAGAAATCACCTTCAGTTGTTTAATCAAATGCCTATGATCCCCTTGGGCTAATCCATATAGTTCATTTAAAATTTCAAAGCCAAGACTTTGAAGTTGACCTCCTCAATCTTGGAGGTGTTGGAAGCTTGCATGCACAAGCCTGTTACCGAGTATCATTTATTTTGCTAACAGGTGCCACAGAGGCAGCATGTTACTCGGCAAGAGAGAACACTTAAAGGGTAAGTTCACCCAAAAATTCTGTCAGTAATTACTCACCCTCATGTTGTTCCAACCCCGTAAGACTTTCGTTTATCCTCGGAACACAAATTAAGATATTTTTGATGAAATCTGAGAGCTGGATCACTCCTTCATAGGCTGCTTGGTAATTGCATCTGCCGGGCCAGAAAAGTTAGTAAAGACATCGTTAAAATAGTCCAAGTGACTACAGTGGCTCAACCTTAAGTTAATCAAGCGACGAGAATACTTTGTTCGCAAAAAAAACCCAAAATAACGACATTATTCAACTATTCATTTTCTTCCATGTGGGCCTCTAACGTGAGTTCACGAGAGCGCCACGACGCATGCGTGAGAACTGAGAAGATGACGCAGATGGGTCTCGATGTAGTGTTTAAAATGGTTCTAAAGTGTGCATTTCCTGGATGTCCGAATCGTGAGAAACCAATGAGAAAACGTAAAAGTGCCTTACAATGGCGCAAAATAAATGGCTTACCTTTCACACTTTCCCATCAAATGAACGTGAGCATCATCTTCTCAGTTCTCGCGCATGCGTCGTAACGCTCTCGTGAACTCACGTTAGAGGCCCACACGGAAGAAAATTAATAGTTGAATAAAGTCGTTATTTTGGGGGTTTTTTTGCCCTCAAAAAGTATTCTCGTCACTTGATAAACTTAAGGTTGAGCCACTGTAGTCACTTGGACTATTTTAACTATGTCTTTACTAACTTTTACTTAACCCTTTAAGTGTTCCCATGATTGTCTTGTGTTTTGATATGTCATGTGTCACGAGGACACTCCTGTAAATTCAATGGAACCGATAAAAGTACAACAAGACAAGTAAAATATGCTTTGAGTGTTTATTATTATTAGTAGGCCTATTATTATATGGATTCTGTATGGTCACTTCAGCATTAACCATAAACACCTCCATGGGTTCATAGCACATGGTGAATATAGCGCATATATTCATGTGGACCATTACTTGATACTTTTATGGTGCTTATGCTTCTTTTTTAAGCCTTACAGATTCAGTCCCTGCTCATTGTAATTGCATGGAAAACAACATGCAAAATAGTTGGAGGTTGCAATTTAGCTGATCTACCAAACAGTGAACTGTACAAAACAGCATTCAGATGACATGATTTTCATTAAGCAAGCCATGAAAGCCCATATTTTCCATGGGTAAAGCAAAATGTGCCTCCAAGAAATCTCTCTTCACAGTTTCATCTGGTTGGACTCAAACCAGAGGAACAGAAGAGGCTTATTATCCGGTTACCGAACTCCCTGTTGGCATTATATCGATTGCCATAATATTCTGTGTTGCATAACTGCATGCTTGACATCCACCATTTTAATGTGGTAATATTTCTCTCTACATCTCTATACTGTGTGAAATGCCTTTCCCCCCATACGTTAAGCCCAGTTTACTTCTTGTGGTGTTGCATAATAGTAGCTGAGATTATACAATTTTGGATTATGCCAGTGTCCTCTTTCCAAAAAAACGACAAAATACACCTCTAAGACAGTGAATAACAGTCAATCTTGTCAGATGCATGAAAAACTGTTCCAGTTTGTCCCTAGCATGCATCTTTATTCTGCATTGATAAGACTATAACGATTAATATATAATACTGTTTCTCTCAAGCTAGTTCTCGGATGTAAATGCAGACGAGCAAACATTTAATTATCCATCAAAACCACAAGCCAATCAACAGTTCATGTGCACTGAAACTGATACTTTCACAGACACAGACCCATTTTGTGCATTTGTGACTGAAGACGCATAACAAAAAACAATGGGACCTAGTGTATTTCTGTGTTGGCTATCACACCAACCTGATGTAACCGTTAACAGATGGTCAGAAATGCTATAAAAGCCACAATCATGAAAACACCGGCAAAGGAAGACTGTAACAAATCAAAATGTGCTGGGAAAACAACGCTGGCGCAAAAGCTCTCTTCCTCCCTAAATGCTCTGTCCATTGAGGTGTTGTAAAATATCTCTGCTGGTCATTGTTAAGGACAGTATTGAAGCACACAGATTTAATAGTTATCATATGTGTCATCAAAGTAAAATCAATTGGTTTTATCTCTGCTGAGTCCCAGGCAAACCCATTTAGGTTTTATAATATATTAGTTAAACCAATACCTTTGTTCCTTTGGCTCAAAGATTCAGTAAATCTGTGAAATCGACAGCTCAAAGTAAGTCTCCATTTGTAAATTTTGTGTGCAGACTAATATTTTTAACACTAGATCAGACTCAATATATTTTTGGGCTATCACCACAACTGTCAAAACGACAGCATGAACTTATTCAAACACTATCTGTTTGCGTAATAAGAAGCATTGCCTAATGTGATAATGTGTGGTCATCTATATATATAAAGTAGGTGTCAGTGAGAGAGTATTATCTATCTCATCTTAAATAAGGAGAGCTAATGTGCTTCGTATGTCCAGATCACACCCAGCAGATTCCCTTAAAATGTAAGAGGCTAAAGTGGCCTAAACTTAATTTAATTTAAGCACAAGTCAAATTAATATTAAGATTTAAAAGACATTGTAAAATGATTCAATTTATCAACCAAAACACTCTAATGAGCCAAAACTGGGAAATTCAGCCCATTTAAAGAATTATGCTTTTTTTTTTTTTTTACACTTTCAGCATAATGTATTCAGAGAAGGCAAACGTTTCTTATCTTGAAAGTGGCACATACTGTTTGAACTTTGGTCTGGCTGTTGATATATGTCAGCTGTATGGGTTTGGCAGACTTTCCATTTGAAAATAAAGAGAATTTGCAAGAACAAATTTGCTGCTTTTGTTAAGGCTGAGAAAGTCTTGAATCCATTATATTCTTTATGTTCAGGATAAGACAGACACAATTGATCATAATAATATTCACATTTCAATAACCATTGAACACATTGTCATTGACATTGCTGCTGTCAACAAATATCTCACAATTTGTGCATCCATATTTGCTTTATAGTCAATTCAGTATAGTCAAATATAGTAAGTTCATCGTTGACTTTTCATCATGAACAAACAAATAAGACTTTTTTTGTTGTAGTTTTCTCTTTTGATTGAATGTGATCATCTGTGGAAAATTAAGGACCACACATCATGCTTTGGTTGGATTTACTCCTCCAAACACACATGGCTAAATATTTCCTTTGCAAAAGTAAACGTAGGAGTAAGAGGGTTTGGCACAACCCTTGGGGTTCACATAATGTTTATTTCCTGAATTTAGGTCTAGTGTCAAGATGAATGACACAAAGAATTCTAATGAGAAGGAAAGTAATGTTATTAATAAGAATAAATAATGCACTTCATGGCTGGCACTGTTATTTATTGTTTTTTCATCTGTTCAGTGATGATATCAATTCATCTTGATTTCTCTCCTATAGGTGGGAGGGAGTGTATAAACGGTAAGTAATTGGATTAATATTATGTTATAATATTAGGTCAAATATTTAGAAATGGCAGGTCAACAGCAACCGGCCGTGACATGAGGCGAGATTAGCTATAGTCTAATAATCACTTCATGAAACCAAAAGATTTTCATTTTATCTTGTTACAGATTTTGTTTTTGCATGGCATTTCAAGCACCCTAGTAAAATGTGTGCAACACTATTTTACCGTAAAATGTATCAATTTGTATACAATAATGTAGCCTAATTTTTAAAGATTTAATTTAGGTCATTCAATTTAAACAAGCATTTTTTTCTGTTCATTTTAAATCAATTACACTGCATTTATATATTGTCTAATATTCTATATTTCAAGTTAGTATTTTTTTAAGTATTTTTACATTTATTTCAAAATAATATCTAAAGGCAGTAATAATTTAAACAATATATTTTATTTGTGAACTGATGTTCAGATGTCATCAAGCTGGGTAAACACAAATGTAGCGTAGGCTACCTTTAATTTCACCAAGCTGATTGCTCACTAAAAAACCCACATTGGTTTCATGCAATTTAAAGTTTGATTTTGACGTGACATAAAGCGGTGATATCTAAATGGCTAAATAGTTTACTTACTTTTAAACGAGTCTTCCCATTAATGCTATAATTTTGTTCATGGGTCGATTCGCGAAACAAGAGGCGGGATTTATTGCCAAGGGGGTAATCCACCAGCCGGAAACTGAAGTCTCCCCGGGGGCCGCCATTGGCTAACAAGCCTTCACCTGCTGTTAGCATTCCATTGACTCCCATTCATTTTGGCGTCACTTTGACAGCGAATAACTTTACATCTGAGGCGTTTAAAGACTCCATTTGTCCATTGTTTATTTCTAAAGAAACACGACAATGTATAAAAGGCTCCATTACCTCGTATCTTACGTTATGGCCCCGTAGAAGCAGTTTTTGTAAAAATAGGCTAACGATTGCGTCATAACACGCGACTCTCTGTCGCACAGTAGAGAAATTACCGTGTAGACAGAAGTAGAAGCTCGTGCGCAATCGGGGGGACGTGGAGGCATGAAGTCAAGGGAGAAGCCCATAGAGTCATAAAGTTGCTCCTGCTGCTAGTTCATGGACAGCTAATACTCACGATCTCCGGCTCTGCAAGATTCGGAAGTGAATGATTCAGATTCCTCTTGGCACAGCTACTAGAAGACGTACAACTGTCAGACAGGTTGCTCACGTCACATCTACGTCATCAAGCTCAGTGTGAGTCTGCGCAGTGCGCTTGGCAATCAGAAAGTGAGTGCTTCTAATTCGCCTTTGGCTAAGCCACACCCTAGAATGTAGATTGACCAATCACAGCGCAGCCAAGAACGAGCTCCCACAGTGGTCCTACACTTTTTCACAGCGCTCCATTGACTTTAACACAGGCGTCTCATATTTTTGGTCTCGGCCGGCTATTACCGTTGTAGTTTTATCAAAAATATGGTTAAACGTTGTGCCTGGGGCATTTGTAAGACAGATACGCGTTTCCCAGAGAGGTTGGAGGGGGTGTCTGTTTTTTTCCCTTTCCAAACCGAAGTCAAATCCTGACAAGTGTCGTCCTGCACACGCTGCTAATAAATACAACGTTATACTCGCGTAGTCCGTTTGCTTTGTAATAACGATTATAGAAGTGAATAGAGACCTACCCAGCTTTGCATGAACAGTGTTGCTCTTTGATATTGTTTGTCCCAGCCTCCGTCTCGATTAGTAGGATATGCGGTGGTTCATTTTTTGACTGTGACCGGTATGCTTTTGCCTCTATTTGGATGCCTTGTTGTTCCTTGCGTTTCACCTGTATGTCATGAATATAGCCTTTGAACGTATATTGCAGCCCCTTTTTGCCTACTTCTATCGGACACTTTATTGGCTGCTTTAAAAGTTTGATAAAATTTCAGCAGGAAGAGCTTAAGCCATATTGATACCAGAGCCCAGATGAAGTTTGTTTGTCGGACGTAACAACAGTAACTAAGGGGCGGGGCTAAGCCAAAGGCGAATTGACTTCACTTTTCTCCGTTGAAGTCTATGGGGTCGCTGTGTCCATTTCTTTTACTGTCTATGTTTATTGCACGAAGTAGTCATAACCAATCATACTGCGAAGAAGCCATTGCTTTCTGGGGTAGGTAAGAGAGACGCACTCCCGCTGTAACCACTTGCTGTATGGCTGTTGGACCGTGTTA
The DNA here is from genome assembly GCA_030578255.1 of Tiaroga cobitis. Taxonomy (NCBI): domain Eukaryota; kingdom Metazoa; phylum Chordata; class Actinopteri; order Cypriniformes; family Leuciscidae; genus Tiaroga; species Tiaroga cobitis. Next base: position 36,724,855 of record CM060606.1, read on the forward strand.
CTTTAGAAAAAATGTATACACTTTTTAGTGTCACATTTTGTAATATTTGTGTTTTTATATTTTTGTAATATGGATTATTTTCAGATTAAATTATTTGAGGAGGCACTGTCTCCCTTGCCTCCTCAGAGATAACTTGAAGAGACTTTCATATTTTGTTCATATTCATATTCAGTTCATAATATATTCAAAAGGTAATTTTGAAGCTGTTGTGTGTGTGTGTGTGTGTGTGTGTGTGTTTGTGTTTTAAAATAATGCTAACAATAACAAAAAGATCTTGCGTACATCTGAAAAAGCGTGCCTGTTCCTTTAACTCGTCTTTGGGCGTGGCTAGCTGTAAGCCCTAATTTGAATGACAGGAGAATGCATGAGAAATTTGACTCGCGCCGCCTGTAGTATCCACGCTGCATTCCCCCCCCCCACACACACACTGTGACTGAGGACATAAAGCTGCTTTACATCATTTGACTTGAATAGTTTACCGTATTCACGTGTGACGAGTTTGGTTACGACTTAAAATGACAAGTTTGTCATTTGGAATTAAAATATAATCATAACGTTTGTTTGTAACATACGAGTAACACCGTTTTGAATGCGGATACTTCAGATGACGCGAACTGGATATTGCCGTCTATGATGTGAGGATGATTTAAATAGTTAGTTACTTTGCGCATAACGATTTTTTTTGCTCAAAACGAAAGGAAACCGTTTCACTGACCTGTAACATTTGACATTAGCTGAATCTTACCATCCTGGACTAAATTGAATTATAGGTAAGTGTTTTTAAAGAAACTTTAGAATAGAAAAGAAACGTGGGCGACAAAATTGACCCTGGTAGCTTCTTCAACATGTAAGACCTTGCAGGCAGTGTCTGTCATATTGTTTAATTCATGTTTGATAACAGTGATGCCAAGTTACCACAATTTTATTGTTGTGAAAATCATTTGTAAAATGTAAAAGATTATCATAGTACATTTTTTGTAAACGAAAACAGTTTGATAATAGTGTTGCATCACAGTTACATTTATTTATTATAAAATCCTATTCAAAGATATAAACAGGCAAATCATAAATGATATAAGAATTTAAAGAAATAAAAATAGTTCCACACATTATATTCTGAATATTTGGAACACAAATTGAAACCATCAGTTTACAATCAGCTGCATTATTTTGTCAGTATTTCATCTCTGGTGTTAGTTGTGATCCATTTCCATTTGCCTTCCTTTTTCCTTGTGCATGGGTTCAATTTTTTAACTGTTCTTTTTGTACTGCACAATTGTTTTGAGTGTGTGTTATTATAGAAATGCTTAGACAGTTTATGTTTATCATCCTTCATCCATTGTTTGGGAAAGTGTTCAAGGGGAAATGGGTTTGTTTTAAATGAATGATGAATGAGTGACTGATGTGTGATACGTGCGTGATAAATCAGATATTACATTGTAGTGCCATACCATGTGTTACACATTTCTTTGACTAATCTAAAATCTATTCAAGCACAACTTGTGTTTGGATTTGTACATTGTGTAAGACTATCCAGTTACATTTGCCTGCGTGAAGCATGCTTTTGGACAATAACAGGTCAACCTCTTGCCTTTTCAGTAGCTCACTATGTTTAAAAAAATAATAAATTTGTCAAACATACTATCCAATGATATCTGGGTTATCATTAAGACCTGGTTCTACACAAGATATTTTATGTAATTCTCATAAGACTAAAATAGAGAAGACCTTCAACTGATGAGTTCCCTTGTGAAATCAACAGATGCAGTGATGACAGTAAGATGAGACACAAGTCATTACAAAACGAGGGCCCAGTATTGGACTACATGTGTTAAAGACTCATCATTAATAAAAAACTAAACAAAGATCTATCTATCTATCTATCTATCTATCTATCTATCTATCTATCTATCTATCTATCTATCTATCTATCTATCTATATACATGCATGCACATACTGTATATTCACATCACATACACTCATATCTTCTTTGAATGTATTTAAAAGTTTAGCAGAATGTTCACGCTACTCTTTTCTGTTCAGTGAATGTGAATGGTGAGATGACTTTTTACAACTAAAAGTCATTCCTGACACTATCATTTGACTTTAGAAGACAGAGCTCAAATTGTTAAGGTACTTTTATGGTGCTGTTTTGGCATTTTGAAGCTTGACAGCCTCTAGATTGCTTTCTTTATAGGAAAAACAGTGTGAATCTACAGAAAAAAGAAAATCATGCAGACATTATGACAGTGAGTAAATAATGACAGGATTTTCATTTTTGGAGCAACTATCCCTTTAAGCTTTGTGAAGCAACTCATTGCAATCAAAAAGTATAAAGCCTAAAGTTTGATGTCTCGCAACAGACCCGTATTTCATTTATTAATAGAGTCGCTGAAGAGATTGATTCGAAACTCCACAATCAATCAAATGATTACCTCAGAAGTTGTAGGCTCCAAAAGTCATGCATCTTTAAACTTCAAAGCGGTTTTCGCACATATGTGTAGTCTCTGGAAGAATGTGGCAGTTGCTGGGGCTTTTGATAAGTGGCTCTTTTGCTTCATTGGCTAATGCAGATAACAAATGGGATTTTGGTGCTGTTGGTGTCGCATCTGTGGTCTCACTGATAAAAGCGTCTGATTGAGTGTTGGGAACATATTGCGGTCGTGTTGGGTTGCACCATTGTTTAAATAAACTTTTCCCCCTTAATCGAACAGGTGAGGAGGTCCAAATGCAGCTGTCACTGATGTGTGTGCATGTATGTGGTTGTAATGACAGCACAAGGGTATGACCACCAGAGATTTGACACAAATATTTTTAGCTATCAAATCCTTTTGATTAGGCTGGAGCACACTCTACTCCCATATAGACAATTAGACATGCAGTTTATTGATCCTCTCAGGAAAATTGAGGATCAGCTTAAATGAGGATTACAAGACAGCTGCTCTATGATACTAAAATGAATCCCTCAGACTTTCTTAACCTTTGTGAAGATGCCTTCATTATCATAAATGTTTCATGATCTGATTCCTCCACCCTTTTGAGTCAACAGAATCATTTGCAGAAGGGAAGCATAATGTTTACAGATGAAAGTTTCAGTGACATGTTATTTTCCTGTGATCTCTATTTGAAGCATCTGAAACTAACTTTGCTAATCTATAAAGACAGGTGCTAAGAATGGAAAACGTCTCGGTTACGGATGTAACCCTCGTTCCCTGAGTAGGGAACGGAGACGTTCCGTCGGATGACGACGAATGGGGGTTTCGCTTAGAAAGCCAATCGACTACGAGTACTACAAAACGAGCCAATGGCAAAGAAATGCCATGGGTCTGCGGAATTTGCATAGCGTAACTCCGCCTCACCTCGTGAGTATTTAAGGAGCGCGCTCATAGCAAATAGGCATGTTTTTCTCGCTGAGGAGCCAAGGCTGAGCTCAGGCGATCCCCGCAGCACAGCGGAAAGTGGCAGGAAGACGGAACGTCTCCGTTCCCTACTCAGGGAACGAGGGTTACATCCGTAACCGAGACGTTCCCTTTCGTTGTCACTCCGAGTTCCGTCGGATGACGACGAATGGGGATACCAGTCTAATCACGCCACCTTCTCAGCTGTCTTCCAGTGCCCTGCGTAATCTGAGATCCCTGTCGTGAGATAGCACGGACGAAGGACTCCTATTAGCACAGGAATACCAAGGTACACTGGGGAGCATATCCCAAGGTCTTTAAGGGAAGTATGCAATTACTGCCAACCCAGAGGGGGGGACTTAGAGAATACACATATGACCCGAGGGATGCATATGGGGAATCACTGGGGTGTCCAGCCGCAGGTGGAATATTTCAACCCCAGGGGTGGCAAGGTGGCTTGCCAAGGGAAAGACACATGCTCAAAGAGGCTTACAGTGGAAATACACATGTGGGGGTAGCTCAGAGGAGGTACCATGCACACGGGAGGCACCTAGCCGACGCGCAGGCAAAAGACACTGGCGCCAGCATCAGGAGTGCTGGAGGAACTCAGTGCTTTCGGGGAAGCTCACCTGAGGAGAATATCGCACGCATCCAGTCCGTTGAGTGGAATGGCGAGCAAGCGAAGACACCTAACAAGTCCCATGCAGTACATGGGAGGAGACTGGCTCCACTCGGAGATTGTAAAATCTGGCGAATGTGTTAGGTGTCGCCCAGCCTGCAGCTCTGCAGATGTCTGTTAGCGAGGCGCCATGCGCTAGAGCCCAAGAGGATGCCACACTCCGGGTGGAGTGGGCGGTCACACCAAGGGGGCACGGTCGACCTTGCTGCTGGTATGCCAAAGCAATGGCGTCCACTATCCAGTGAGACAACCTTTGTTTGGAGAGAGCCTTTCCCTTCAGCTTCCCACCATAACAGACAAAGAGCTGGTCTGAGGTCCTGAAACACTGCGTTCTGTCTACATAGGTGCGGAGAGCACGTACTGGACAGAGCAGTGCCAAGGCTGGGTCTGCCTCCTCCGGGGGCAGCGCTTGCAGGTTCACCACCTGGTCCCGAAAGGGAGTGGTAGGAACCTTGGGCACATATCCAGGCCGGGGTCTCAGGATCACGTGAGAGTAACCCGGCCCGAATTCCAAGCACGCTTCGTCAACGGAGAATGCGTGCAGGTCCCCTACCCTCTTGATGGAGGCCAATGCAGTCAGGAGCGCTGTCTTCATTGACAGGAAGTTAAGCTCGACTGACTGCAAAGGCTCAAAGGGAGCGCTGCGCAGGGCAGTTAAGACCACTGCGAGGTCCCAAGAGGGTACGAGAGGAGGGCGAGGAGGATTCAGTCTCCTCGCTCCCCTCAGGAACCTGATGATCAGGTCATACTTTCCCACGGACTTACCTTCTATCGGGTCATGATGTGCGGCAATAGCGGCGACATAGACCTTGAGGGTGGAGGGAGACAGCCTTCGCTCCAACGCCTCTTGAAGAAAGGAAAGCAGGACACTGACCGGGCATCTCCGGGGGTCTTCTCGGTGAGAAGAGCACCAGTTGACGAAGAGGTTCCACTTCAACGCATAGACGTGTCTCGTGGACGACGCTCTAGCGGAAGTGATGGTAGCCACCACCGCTGGTGGTAGGGTACTCAAACCTGCCTCGTCCCGTCCAGGAGCCACACGTGGAGGTTCCAAGATCGGGACGAGGGTGCCATAGGGTGCCCCGTCCCTGAGAAAGGAGGTCCTTCCTCAGAGGAATCGGCCAAGGAGGTGCTGTCGCGAGGAGTACAAGTTCGGGGAACCAGGTCCTGGCGGGCCAGTACGGCGCGACCAAAATGACCTGCTCCTCGTCCTCCCTGACCTTGCGCAGGGTCTGCGCGAGAAGGCTCACTGGGGGAAACGCATATTTGCGGCCCCGCGGCCAGCTGTGCGCCAGAGCATCCGTGCCGAGCGTGCCCTCGGTCAGGGAATAATACTGGGCGCAATGGGTCGAGTCGTGAGAGGCAAACAGATCTATCTGTGCGTCCCCGAACTGGTCCCAAATCAGCTGGACCGACTGGGGATGGAGTCGCCATTCTCCAGGGAGGGGCTGAAACCGTGAGAGCTCGTCGGCTGCACAGTTCAGGGCTCCGGGGATATAAATGGCACGAAGCGACCTCAGATGCTTCTGACTCCATAAGAGGAGGTGGCGGGCGAGTTGCGACATACGGCGGGAGCGCAGACCACCTTGATGGTTGATGTACGCTACAGTTGCGGTATTGTCTGAACGGACTAGTACGTGCTGGCCCTTGAGCACGGCTCAGAAGCGGCGCAGGGCGAGCTGTACTGCCAGCAACTCGAGGCAATTGATGTGGCATAAGCGGTGGGGTCCTGTCCAGGAGCCCGCAGCAGCACGTCCATTGCACATGGCACCCCAGCCCATGGTAGAGGCATCTGTCGTTACAACAACATGCCGCGAAGCTCGTTCCAGGGGCACTCCGGCCCGTAGAAAACTGAGGTCCGACCACGGGGTGAAGGTCTGACGGCAGGTCGGAGTAGCTGGTACTCGGAGAGTGCCGTGTTGCCATGCCCACCTCGGGACTCGGTCGCGAAGCCAAAGCTGAAGCGGTCTCATATGGAGTAATCCGAGCGGTGTTGCCACGGCTGCGGACGCCATATGCCCCAGGAGCCTCTGAAAAAGTTTCAGTGGAACCGCACTCTTGCCCTGGAACTGTGACAGGCAAGTCAGCAGTGACTGCGCGCGCTCGCTCGTAAGCTGCGCGGACATGGCGACCGAGTCGATCTCCATACCGAGAAAAGAGATCCTCTACACGGGGCAAAGTTTGCTCTTTTCCCAGTTGACCCGAAGGCCCAGACGGGCTACATGGCGGAGCACCAAATCCCTGTGTTCGCAAAGCTGATCTCGAGAGTGAGCTAGGATTAGTCAGTCGTCGAGGTAGTTCAGAATGCGAACCCCGTGTTCCCGGAGGGGAACAAGGGCTGCCTCGACGACCTTCGTAAAGACGCGAGGAGACAGGGCTAGCCCGAATGGGAGAACTGCGTACTGATATGCCTGCCCCTCGAAAGCAAACCGTAGGAACGGTCTGTGTCGAGGGAGAATGGAGACATGAAAGTAGGCGTCCTTCAGGTCGATCGCTGCAACCAATCCTGGTGCCGCACACATTCGAAAACGCGTTTGGCGGTGAGCATCTTGAACGGCAGCCTGTGAAGGGAGCGGTTCAGAACGCGCAGGTCCAGGATTGGCCGTAACCCACCGGCTTTCTTCGGGACAATGAAACACGGGCTGTAGAAGCCGGTCTTCATTTCGGCTGGAGGGACAGTCTCGATCGCACCCTTCGCCAGCAAGGTTGCAACCTCCGCTCTCATGATAGGGGCATTGCCACCGACCATAGTGGAGCGGACTCCCCTGAAGCGGGGAGGAGACCGCGCGAACTGAATCGCGTAGCCGAGCCTGATCGTTCGTGCGACCCAGCGGGACAGGTTGGGAAGCTCTAGCCAAGCTCCCAACGACTGAACCAGCGGGGTCATGCGAACTACAGACTTCCCGTCGGTGGGGCAGCGAGGCGGTATGGCTGACCCAGACGTGGACGGCATAGCGGCCCGGTGTGGGGGTGCAGCCATAGACCGCGTCCTGACAGAGCAGACCAGGGAAGGACGAACGTTCCACGGGGGTCTGCTCTGCCAGGGGTCTGGCGTCAGAGGGGGATGAGAGTGGTACGGTCCGGGGACGGCGCGCACTGTCATCCGGCTCTGGAACAGAGGAGGACGAGGGGTGCACGGCCCGGGGGCGGCGCACCGTGTCGTCCGAGAACTCTGTGCGCTCAGAAACGGGAGAGTCAGTTCTTTCTGAATAAGGATTCTTCCCCAGCCCTCCACCAGGGAAAGGAGTGGCCCTGCTACCAGCTCCTGGAAAGAACTGAGTCCCATCTCTGAGGAGCCCATCTCAAGAGCGCCGCTTAACCCGGCGTATAGCGGGGGGCGGGGCTGGAGAGGGCTGTGGCGTCCCCCTGCGGCCTCCAGAGCCAGCCCGGGTGAACGGGCGGGGTGGGAGCCGCAGGAGGGCGCCTTCGGCGGTGGGCAGACTGAGGGATCAGCTCGGACGGCGGGGCCGTCGGGGCAGATAAGCCTCAGTCTGCTCGTGGGCGGTTGAGAACTGTTGGGCAAAGCCCTCAACCGCACCGCCGAAGAGGCCGACCTGGGATATGGGGGTGTCAAGCAGATGGGTCCGCCCGACATCCTGCACATCGAACAGGTTCAGCCACAGACTGGTATACATCACCTGACCCAGGGAACGCACGGCCACTTTCGTCGCTCGGAGAGCAAGGTCAGTGGCGGCGCGCAGCTCATTGAAGAGCCCTGGGTCAGTCCCACCCTCGTGCATGTCCGTGAGCATCTGGGCCTGGTAGACCAGCAGAATGGCCATGGCATGCAGTGAGGCGGCTGCCTGTCCTGTAGCGCTATAGGAATTCGCCACAAGTGTAGACGAAAAACTACAGGCTTAGGACGGGTGCTTAGGATCGCGCCGAGAGGAAGCACTCTGAGGACACAGTAGCATCGCAACAGAGCGTTCAACCGGGGGACCCCAGTGTACCCATGGGCAGCGGCCCCGTCGAGGGAAGGAAGGGCGAAGGAGATCAACGAGGGATCGCTGGAAGACACGGGGGTCTTCGAGGATTTCGAGATCTCCTAATGCACATCCGGGAAAAAAGGTATTGGAGTGGACGCTGACAGGAGTCAGCGGCCACGCCCAAAAACCAATCGCCCGGGAAAGCATGGCCGTCATCTCAGGATCTGACTCGACAATGCCATATGCACACCCGAAAGTGGCAGCACTGTCAAATCTTCACTTCCTGAAACTTCTAGCCCACCCTGTGATGCTGTGATGGACAACAGATCCGATTCTGGAGCGTCAAGGGAAACCCGCGGGGCATCCGAAAATAGACCCGGGGAATCCCCTGAACACTCGCGGGTTGAGTCACTGAAGAGGGGGGCGTGGTCCACGGACAAAGAGTCGGCGGATTTGTTCCACGCACACACCCTCAGGTCACCCTGGCCACCAGCCGAAGTAGCACCTCACGTGGAGAGTGTTAGATCGGGGTGTGGATGAGGGGACTCTCTCTCTAACGAGATCATTGAGTCTCGACCGTAATGACGCGATGATCACGTTCCCGCGGGGAGAACGTGAATCATCCACAAACGCTGCTCTAGCGTGATGAAGCCCAAGCACGCAGAGCAGAGAATGTGCCCATCAAAATCGGAAATGAGTCGACCGCAACCAGAAATGCACGGGCGAGCCGTCTTTAAAAAGACGTGCCGCGTGCGAGCTCTTTTGTGAGAGGAGGAAGAAACTCCGCGATGTTGAAGCGAGCAGGGAGAAACACACTCATTGGCAGATCACTGCACAGATCAGCAGGCAATGTGAACTCGCTGCAGATCGCCGTCACACCAACACCGGAGAGAGTGGCTCGTCTCGTAGAGTGAAGTCAGAAATGGCTGTGGAGCGAAGAGATACTCTTGGCTCCGAAGCGAAAACATGCCTATTTGCTATGAGCGCGCTCCTTAAATACTCACGAGGTGAGGCGGAGTTACGCTATGCAAATTCCGCAGACCCATGGCATTTCTTTGCCATTGGCTCGTTTTGTAGTACTCGTAGTCGATTGGCTTTCTAAGCGAAACCCCCATTCGTCGTCATCCGACGGAACTCGGAGTGACAACGAAAGGGAACTGTTGTTAGGTTCTTGAAAACCAAATCCCCCCCCCCCCCTCCCCCCCCCTGTTTTTAAAAGAAGTATCTTATAAAAGATACTTCTTGTTTTTAAAAGAAGTATCTTATGCTCACCAATGGTGCATTTATTTGTTTAAAAAACAGTAAAAGCAGTAATATTTTGAAATAATTAATAATTTGAATTTAAAATGTGGTTTATTCCTGTGATGGCAAAGCTGATTTTTTGGTAGCCATTACTCCAGTCTTCAGTGTCACAGCAAGAAATATTAATTTTTACTATCAATGTTGATATTATTAATGTTTTTTGTTTTTTTTGCTGCCTAATATTTTTGTGGAAACCGTGATACACTACCATTCAAAAGTTTTGGAGTAAGCGAGATAAAAAAAATACTTTAATTTAAATTGGAAAAAAATGACAGTAAAGACATTTTTATGATGTCTTATTATGAAAGATTTGTATTTCAAACAAATGTTGTTCTGTTGAACTTTCTATTCATCAAAGAATCCTGATTTTTTTTAATCACATTTTCCACAAACATCAAGCAGCAAAATCTGTTTTCAACATTGTTTATAAAAAACAAATTATAATAATAATTGATAAAAATGAGTAACATATCAGCATATTAGAATGATTTCTGAAGGATCATGTGACACTAAAGCCTGGAGTAATGATGCTGAAAATTCAGCTTTGTCATCACAGGAATAAATTACATTTTAAAATGCATTTAAATAGAAAAGTTATTATAAATTGTAATAATATTTCACAACATTACTGTTTTTACTGTATTTTCGATCAAATAAATACAGCCTTGGTGAGCATAAGATACTTTCAAAAACATTTAAAATTTCTTATTTATTCCAAACTTTTGACTGGAATGTAGCTATTTAAATACTTTTGACATTCATTTAATGGTTAAACTTTGGAGTATGTTCCCATAGTCTTCAATATAGAAGTAAAGTAGTTTAGAAGCTTTGCACAGTAAGCCAAATGTCTGGATGTCTAGAGGCTGCAGGAAATTATGGACTGCTGGCCAAAACCAACAAGCAGTCAAAAGGAATTAAAAAAAGGCTTTAGGTTAATTTCGGTCTGTGTTTACTAAAACAGCAGCACAGATCTATTCAGACTAGCATGCAATGCACAAAGATACCACACTGAATTGTAGCTTAAGCATTCAGTCTGCAATTTCCTGTGTGGAAAGCTACTTCTGATGAGCCACAAAAAGGAAACGCTCACAGATAACTTTTCGGGAGTGCCGGGATGAATTGCACGTCTCGTCATACATAGGATTACCAGAAAAATACCAGTTAATCTTGAGGCTTGTTTATTTGCGAGCAGAGCCAAGAGAAAGCCTAGGATGTCATGCAATGCAAAAAGGGCCATTCACACCAAGAACGATAACTATAATAATTACTACCATAAACTTTTAAAAATCACTCTAACTCTAAAAGAGTTGCTCAATCCACACCACAACCTTAACAATAACAACACAAAGAAAACGATATTGTTGGAATCACTTTTATAGTGATTTTTTTTCCATCACTAAAGTACAGCCGGGTTTTAAAGAGTTTGAGCAGGAAACAGAATGTTATCTTATCGCCCATTGCTGTGGATGCTAATAGTTATTATCATTAGTTATCGTTCTTGGTGTTAACTGAACTTTTTTATGCATATGTTTGAAATCCTTATGTCAACAGTCCTTATGAATCAGTTAAGTGACAACTATCTGTTTGCAATGCATCATTTGCCGCTTTCTGTGCCACATTACACCGTAAACAAATTGTTTATGGTGTCGTACTAGTTATAAGTGCAAAGTTGGCAAATAAATTTAGACTGGACTCTGGATTTGAATCTATGTTATAACTTTAATTAATAGTACTAGGTTTTAACATTCATACAGTTCCTACTTTTATTGTTGTTGTTCCAACACAGATCTGTTGGTATGTGCATTTGTGCATCCATGATTAAGGTCATGACAGGTATGATGACAAGCAGTCAAGATCCAGATTATAATATGGATATTTACATCCATCACAGTCAACTCAAAAGCTCTCTCTTTATCTCTGGTGCAAGTCTATTTTGAGCCACAGTGTTGTCTCTCTTTGATCACCAGTGTTCCCTATGGTAAAAATCAAAGTGCGAGTTCAGCTAACCAGTTGAGGGCATTTGTGGAGGGTAAACATGATGGACAATAGACAGAATCACCTTTCAACACCTCTTTAAATACATTGGGGATAACATTAAAGAGCCAGTAAATCACTCTCGCCTTCATGCTTATGTGGCGTCACTTTACATCTGTCCTGCCAAACCTGTACCATTTCCTCCCTTTTGTCCACGTCAGTAGACTTAACACACAAGGTGTGTATTTAAAGGTGCTCTAAGCGATGTCACGCGTTTTTTAGGCCAAAACATTTTTTGTCACATACAGCAAACATCTCCTCACTATCCGCTAGCTGCCTGTCCCTTGAACACACTGTAAAAAAATGCGGTCTCTGTAGACAGCCCAGGCTCCACAAACAGCAACAAAAACAAACTAGGGCAACCCGCTCCACGAAACAAAACAAACAGTGTTCCAGCCAATAACCGACAAGAATGATTTGGGGGTGGGGTTAGTGAGCGTACATGGGGGGTGTGGAGGAGAGAAGCATGAAGAGGGAAGTTAGAATTTTAACTATTTTAAGTTTGATATGGCCGACACACGACCAAAGAGACGACGTTCTGATGAACGGATTGCAAAAATGCAAAGAAGAGGGGAAAGGAGAAGGAACGCATGCCCAAATTAACATTGGAAAAGCCTTTGAAAGGTGGTGAGAACTCCGCCGGCAGAAGGGCTTCCAATCTGACATTCAGGTAACGTTAGCTCTGTTTTTGCTGGACAGGTGGGTAAATCCAGTTTGGTTTTTCTAAATGGACTTTCATGTTCGCCTAACAAACACAAGGCAGTGGTGTAGTCTAGTTTTTTGTAGTGAGTATACTGTGATAAAGAGCTGCATTTAGCCTAAGATGTTATATGAATATGGTCCCTGAAGCACAGGTTTTTATCAGCTAACGATTAAAAAAACATTTTTTTTTTACATTATAATAATATGATAATAGTTTATTAAAACACTCAGAAACTCAAATGTCTTTACATTATAAGCACAAATACAAATTTACTTTTTAAAATGGTGTTGAAGAAAAAAAATATTCCCTGTATAAAAACTTTGTGATATTCCTTTAAAATAATGTTTAAATAGATTTGATTATTATTACTTTAAAAGTACATCTTACTATGCAATTTCTTTCATAATTTCTTCGAGTTACTTTCTTTCTCTCTACAAACCTTTATTTTGGTGGGTTGTCATAAAGACATTTGCGTTTCTATGTGTTTTAATAAACTATTATTATTATTATTATTATTAGGCCTACTTGAATTATGCTCTACTGTGCAATAGTAATATATTTCTGTTATATTTTCTTCAAGTTATACAAAACTTTTATTTTGACAGGTTGTCATCAAATACTATGCGCATGACGTCACCGTCGGCCGGAGTGAATGCGGTCACGCCCACTAAGTGGCAAAAAGACTGAGCGGCAGCATTTGTTTTCAGCGTGAATGCCGTGAAAAACACACAAAACACATCTAAAACAGGAAAGAGTTTTGCGATTGACTGTACAACTAGATTTGACCAGAAATCTGAGGTACTGTATATGTTTACAGACTGCAAAAAGCTACAGAACAGACTATATTCTGCATAATTGGATGTTTTTAAATAAACACTGACAAAAAAACTATAACGTACAAGTTTTAGGGCTGGACGATATGATGATATACAGTATAACATTAATGTAAGTGATCACTCGGATTTAGACCTATCTATATTGTATTTATATAAAACGTTTACAGGCAAATTTTCTTAATTTATTTCCCCGGCGTCGAAATCAGGCACATATAAATGTCAGGAAACACGATTCATGGCTGCATGTCAATATTCATGGATCACTGGATCTTTGATAAGTTGTAAGGAACACTATATCGAGTCCAACTGATAATAGTTTGTTTTACTCGCGTTTTCGCAGTTTCCCCTATTAACTCCAGCCACGCAGCAGCTCTTTTGCCACTCAGTCCGGCTGAGGGGGGTGTGTTCCGGCGGGAAAGTGACGTTAATGCATTCCCTCTATATGATACTAATGAATGATGATAGTTTTATCAAATGAAATGGTAAAATTCTTGTGCAGTGACGCTCATAAAAGCTCTGCGATGAAGTTCAAATGTGTCCATGTCCTCATAGACGCTAAAAACACCACGAGTGTCACTTGTTGCGCTTCAGTGTGCGTAGAGCACACATTGAGCGCTCATTCACAGAGACATACAGACATGCAGAGTTTATTTCAATAGTGCAGTCTTTTTGAGCTTTGATATTCATAGACACTAATACATATCGAGATTTGATTCATTGTACATCCCTACTTTTGATTTATTCGTTCAAAATGGCCAAATTGCGTGACATTCCGCTTTGCAGCTAATAGGGCTTGGGCGCCGCGTTGCATCCTGGGACGTGGCGGCCATGTTGACAGCTTCGCGAATGTAAAAATACAGCAAGTCGAACAAGGAGAAGCAGCAGAGTTGGGAGAAAGTAAGTTAAAAATATGGTAAAATCCCTAAAAGGATGTTGAATTTACCGGCATACGTTTAATAGGGAAACCAAAACCGGCACTTTTAACGGTTTGGATCCATTTGAAATTTCCAACAAACAGTGGGAGCACAGTAACTTAATCCGGACAAAGGTAACCTGCACTCCACCTAGCAGCTAGTTTAGTAACAGTTATAGTGCTAACAACCATTCACACATGCAACGTACTTTCAACTATGTGTTTCAAAAGTGTAGTTAGTAGCTGTTTTAAGCAAAACGTCTCGGTTACGTATGTAACCCTCGTTCCCTGAGTACAGGGAACGGAGACGTGTCGTCGGGGGAGTTCCCTGACGAATTGGGATCACGCTAGGGAGCCTATTGCCTTTGAGAGAATTAAAACGAGCCAATGGAATTGGCATGCAAAATTTGCATTCCGCAGCCCGCCTACCAGCGCGGGTATAAAAAGCGGAAGTAAATATTGCGTAATGCTTTTCGCTGAGGAGCCGAACAGTGTCCAGTCCCCCGCGAAGGTACAGCAACATGGCGAGGGGACGACATGTCTCCATTCCCTGTACTCAGGGAACGAGGGTTACATACGTAACCGAGACGTTCCCTTTCGTCCTGGGAACTCCGACGTGTCGTCGGGGGAGTTCCCTGACGAATTGGGATCCCAAACAAAACGCCATGGTGCTGGCCCCTTCCAGCGCCCAGCTAAGCTACCCAAGCAGTTTCACAATTTACGGGAGCTAGCAAGGGAATCACACTGCTGTTCCGCAAGACCCACACAGTGGATTGGATAACACTGGGAAAGCGTGCCCAACCTGTAAACAGGGGAAGGGAACGCTGCGGAAGCCAGATGCCTGAAGAAGGCCTGGAATACACATATGTACTAGCCCAGGGGGATAGTGAAACATATGGCAGTCCCTGAGGTAGTCCCCTCCAAGGGGAGTGGGAGCGTACTCAACAGGGACGACAGAACGAGTCTGTCAAGGGGAAGACACGGCTGGACTGCACGTGGCATAATGGGTCACCGAAGAGACCACTGGACATAACACCCAGTCTACACAACAACTCCCTAAGAGGTAGTAGACCTGGCGCCGGCGGTCCGCCACGCCTGGCACCGAAGGGGTGATGGAGGAACTCACGAGGCTAACCAACGTAGGGCGCCAACGGAGCGAAAGACGCACGTATCCGGCTGAGGCACGGAGTGGCGTAGCAAGCCGACACAACCTATTCCCTCGCACCACTGGCCGTAGCGAGTACTCGGGAGGAAATAGGTTCCACACGTAGGCTGTAGAATCTAGCGAACGTGTTCGGTGTCGCCCAGCCCGCAGCTCTACAAATGTCTGTCAGCGAGGCGCCTTGAGCCAACGCCCAGGAGGCGGCAACACCTCTTGTAGAGTGAGCACGCAACCTGGGAGGACAAGGCTCACCCGAAGCTTCATACGCTTGGGTGATAGCATCCACTAACCAGTGAGCTAACCTCTGCTTGGAGACGGCCTTCCCCTTCTGCTGGCCTCCGTAACAGACAAAGAGCTGATCTGAGGTCCTGAAGCTTTGCGTTCTGTCAGTGTAAACCCGCAGGGCGCGGACTGGACAGAGAAAAGCTAGGGCTGGGTCTGCCTCCTCCTGGGGCAGCGCTTGCAGGTTCACTACCTGATCCACGAAGGGAGTGGTAGGAACCTTGGGCACATATCCGGGCCGGGGTCTCAATATCACGCGAGAAAGGCCCGGCCCGAACTCTAGGCACGATTCGTCGACCGAAAAAGCTTGCAGATCCCCGACCCTCTTAAAAGAGGCCAATGCCAACAGGAGCGCTGTCTTAATGGACAGGATATTCAGCTCGACTGTCAGCAAAGGCCCAAAGGGAGGACTTTGAAGAGCTCTCAGTACCAGAGCTAGGTCCCAAGAGGGTACAGAGTGCAAAACACGAGGTGGATTTAACCTCCTAGCACCCTTGAGGAATCTGATGATCAGGTCGTGCTTCCCCACGGACTTACCTTCTACTACATCGTGATGTGCGGCTATTGCGGCAACATACACTTTGAGGGTGGAGGGAGACAGCCTTTGCTCCAACCCATCTTGTAGGAAGGAAAGCACGACTCTGATCGGGCAAGTTCGGGGGTCCTCCTGGTGGGAGGAACACCATTCGACGAATAGGTTCCATTTCAACGCATAGAGGCGCCTTGTAGAGGGGGCTCTAGCAGAAGTGATGGTGTTTACCACTGCCTGTGGTAGATCACCTAGAACCTCCGCGTCCCGTCCAGGGACCAGACATGGAGTTTCCAGAGGTCTGGACGCGGGTGCCATAGAGTGCCCCGTCTCTGAGAAAGGAGGTCCTTCCTCAGAGGAATCGGCCAAGGAGGGGCTGTCGTGAGGAGCATGAGTTCCGTGAACCAAGTCCTGGTGGTCCAATACGGCGCCACTAACAAGACCTGCCCCTCGTCCTCCCTGACCTTGCACAGAGTCTGTGCAAGAAGGCTCACTGGGGGAAACGCATACTTGCGCAGGTCCCGGGGCCAGCTGTGAGCCAGGGCGTCCGTGCCGAGGGTCCCCTCGGACAGGGAGTAAAACCACTGGCAATGGGTCGTGTCCGGAGAGGCAAACAGGTCTACCTGTGCGAGTCCGAAAACACTCCAGATCAGCTGAACCGCCTGGGGATGGAGTCGCCATTCTCCTGGCAGGGGAGGCAACCGTGAAAGCTCGTCTGCCACACGGTTGAGCTCCCCTGGAACATGAGTGGCGCGAAGCGACCTCAGATGCTTCTGACTCCATAGGAGGAGGTGGGAGGCGAGTCGCGACATGCGGCGGGAGCGTATACCACCTTGTCGGTTGATGTACGCAACGGTCGCAGTGCTGTCCGTACAGACCAGTACGTGCTTGTCTTTGAGGAGCCCCTTGAGGCGGCACAAAGCCAAGCGTACTGCTTGCAACTCTAGGCAGTTGATATGCCAATGCAGCTGGGGCCCCGTCCACAGACCCGAGACTGCATGCCCTTTGTACGTGGCCCCCCACCCCATGGCAGAGGCATCTGTGAAAACCACAGCATGCCTGGAAACCTGGACTAGGGGCACTCCGGCCCGTAGAAACGCAGGATCCGACCACGGGGAGAAGGTTTGGCGACAGTGCGGGGTTACTTTGACCCGGAACGTGCCGCTCTGCCACGCCCACCTCGGGACTCAATCGTGAAGCCAGTGCTGGAGCGGTCTCATATGTAACAGGCCGAGCGGCGTTACTGCGGCTGCGGCTGCCATATGCCCCAGGAGCCTCTGAAATTGTTTCAGTGGGACCGCTGTCCTGCCTCGAAAAGACCTGAGGCAGGTGAGCACTGACTGGACGCGCTCCTCCGTGAGGCGCGCTGTCTGGGCGACCGAGTCCAACTCCATACCGAGATAAGAGATCCTCTGCACGGGGCAGAGTTTGCTCTTGTCCCAGTTGACCTGAAGCCCCAACCGGCTGAGGTGCCGTAGCACCATGTCCCTGTGCTCGCACAACACATCTCGCGAGTGAGCCAGAATGAGCCAGTCGTCGAGATAGTTGAGAATGCAAACGCCTTGTTCTCTCATGGGAACAATGGCCGCCTCCGCGACTTTCGTGAAGACGCGGGGTGACAGGGCCAGCCCGAAGGGTAGGACTTTGTACTGATACGCTCGACCCTCGAAAGCAAACCGTAGAAATGGTCTGTGACGAGGAAGAATCGAGACGTGAAAGTACGCGTCCTTCAGGTCGATCGCTGCAAACCAATCCTGGGGACGGATGCACTCGAAAATGCGCTTCTGCGTGAGCATCTTGAACGGGAGTTTGTGCAGGGCCCGATTCAAAACTCGCAGGTCCAGGATTGGTCGTAACCCACCGCCTTTCTTGGGTACAATGAAGTAGGGGCTGTAAAACCCGGACCTCATCTCGGCAGGAGGGACCGGCTCAATCGCGTCCTTCGCCAGCAGGACATCGATCTCTTTCCGCAGGACAGGGGCATCCACTGACCGCACACGGGTGAAGTGGATGCCCCTGAACCTGGGAGGCCGGCGTGCAAACTGAATTGCATAGCCGAGCCGGATGGTGCGGATGAGCCATCGAGACGGACCCGGAAGCGCTAGCCAGGCTTCCAGGTACCGAGCCAACAAGCCCACCCGAACCACCGGCGTACCCGCGGAGGGGCAGCGAGGTGGAAGGCAGGGACCCGGCTGCAGTGGCGATGTAGCCACTGGAAGCGGGGTCTGGGCGTGGAGTTTGCTAGAGACCTGCTTCCACCGAGGGGCAGACGGCAGAGAGAGCCCGTGGGCTTTCTGCTGCGGGCTGCCCCGTGGCGAGAGGAGGGGAAGAGACGAGGTACGAGGCCCTGCCTCCTCGTGAGCTGGTCTCTGCCTCTCTGGCCCCAGCCGCCGAGAGGAGCGACGCAACCGAGGAAGCGTCGCCGCTCTCTGCAGACTGGGAAGAGGGGAACGGGAGCGATGCTGCTCGGTGACAGCATCCACTGCCATCCTGACCCTCTTGGATGGAGGAGACTGCGTGCCCACCAGTCTCGACCGAGGATGACCTGAAGGAGGAAGAAACTGCTCTTTTAATGAATTTTTGGGTACCGCTGACCGGGTGGCCAGCGGCGGAACAGAAAGATTTACACAAAACAAAAAATTCTCCACCCGGCCCTCCCCCGGGGGAAGGAGGCGTGCAGGGGCACCCTCCCGAAGAGCAGTCGTCTGGTCCTCCTTCAGGTCGCCCGTCTCAGGGCCGCTTCCCTCCCTTCCTTTTACGGGAAGGGGCCGGGGGCGTCTGAGCGGGCTTGGCCGACCTCTTACGACCAGACTTCCTCACTCCAGGGTTGGAAGGCTGCGCTGGAGGGGGAGCTGGCGCCGGAGGACGGCCTCGGCGACGGGAAGCAGCTGGAGGTTCTACAGGAGCAGAAGACGGACCCGCAGCAGCCCGTCTCCTGTGCAGGACGTGCCGTATCGCCTCCGACTGCTTCTGGGCGGCGGAGAACTCTTGGGCTAAGGTCTCCACCGCGTCGCCGAAGAGGCCGCCCTGGGAAATGGGGAAGTTGAGAAGTTTGTTCTTCTCCGCTTCCCGCATCTCAGCCAGGGTCAGCCACAGGTGGCGCTCCTGGACCACTAAAGTGGACATCGCCCGACCCAGCGAACGTGCGGCGACTTTCGTCGCCCGGAGGGCGAAGTCCGTCGCCACACGCAGCTCCTGCAGCAGAGCCGGGTCAGGACCACCCGCCTGCAAGTCATGGAGCGCCTTTGCTTGATGGACTTGCAAAAGCGCCATGGCATGCAGGGTGGAAGCGGTGTCGCCACACGCCACGTAGGCATCCTTGGTCAGACCGGAGGAAAACCTACAGGCGCGGGAGGGGAGTGAAGGGGCACCCCGCCAAGCGGAAGCGGTCTTTGGACACAATTGCATCGCAACCGACCGCTCCACTGGGGGGATTCCCTCGTACCCGTGCGCCGCTCCACCGTCCAGGGTGGTGAGGAGGGAGGAGCGAGGATGTCCACGCCTGGTCGCCAGAGCGCCTGGTCGTTCCTCAACTCCTCATGCACTTCAGGGAAGAATGGGACTGGAGCAGGCCGTGGGGCAACAGCACGGCCCGCCCCAATACACCAATCATCCAGCCGCGAAGGTTCGGGACCCGGCGGAGGGTTCCACACAAGCCCGACATTCGCGGCCGCCCGTTCGAGCATAGCGGCCATTTCTGGATCCGGCTCAGGCTGAACCACCACACCCGAAGGGAGCAGTCCTGCCGAGTCATCACCAGAAGATGACCGCTCCTCCTCCGATGCCGCGATCGACATCTGATCCTCAGGTGGTGCCCCGAAGGAGACAACCGGAACCACCCGAGGGGGCTCCGGCCGCTCCAACGGAAGCGCCGATGGCCGCGAGCTACTAGAGGTGTGAGGAGCCCGATAGGATCTTTCACCAGTCGAAACATTGCCCACAGTAATCCTCATACGCTCACCAACAGGAATCACAGAAGTAGCCGCCTGCCGAACTGAATCGACAGACGAACTAGATCTGGGATTTTCTGAAGGGACTCCCCCATGTTTCAGGGTTCTCAGTCTCGAACGCAGCGTCGCGACACAAACGCTGCCTCAGCGTGCGCTAAGCCCAAGCACGAGAGGCAGTATTTGTGGCCATCATCCTGAGGGAGAGATCGACCGCATCCAGAAACGCACGGGTGAAACGTCATCCTGAAAAGGACGCGAAACACCCGTGTTGCTCTTTTAGAGGAAAGAAAAAAAAACTCTTTAATGTGCCGAGGCACAGAGGAACCACCGCGGCAGACAAACGGGGAAACTGCAAGCCCGAGTGCTGCACTCACCACCCAATACCAGCCGTTAAAACAGCTTTTTTGTTTTAAAGCCAGCCGCGGGAAGCGATGGTCGCTCGAGTGCCGTCACACCAGCAGCAGAGGATTCTTCTCTTCTCCCAAAGACGCTCGTTCTTCTCTCTTCTCAATCAAAAGCTTTCTCAGAGGACACAGCAGCTCAAAGAGACACACTGGAGGCTCCGAAGCTAAAAGCATTACGCAATATTTACTTCCGCTTTTTATACCCGCGCTGGTAGGCGGGCTGCGGAATGCAAATTTTGCATGCCAATTCCATTGGCTCGTTTTAATTCTCTCAAAGGCAATAGGCTCCCTAGCGTGATCCCAATTCGTCAGGGAACTCCCCCGACGACACGTCGGAGTTCCCAGGACGAAAGGGAACTTAAGTTAGTAAGCTAAACGATGATTAAAGCAAGGGGGTAGCAACAGGACAACAGTACAGAGACTGACAGGTCCGATTGAAGGGCTAATGTTAATGTTATGAGAATATTAAAATACGTGATATTTTACAGGAAAATACTAAAACGGGAAGACAGCAGGAAAAGAGCTCAAATACGTGAGAAACCCGGAAAAAACGGGAGGGTTGACAGCTAACGTTACTAACTACACTTTTGAAACACATAGTTAAACGTACATGTGTGAATGATTGTTAGCACTAACAGTTACTAAACTAGCAGCTAGGTGGAGCGCATCTTAACGTTACCTTTGTCCGGATTACTGTGTTCCCACTGTTTGCCGACTCTTTGTTGGAAATTTCATATGGATCCAAACTGTTAAAAGTGCCGGTTTTGTCCACATATCGGTCTCTGGCTTCCCCATTTAACATATTCCGGTAAATTCCACATCCTTTTAGGGATTTTAACATCTTTTTTCTTTTCTTTATCCCAACTCTGCTGCTTCTCCTCGTTCGACTTGCTGTATGTTTACATGCGCGAAGCTGTCAACATGGCCGCCACGCCCAAGCCCTATTACATTTGTGACTGGATTCCGCGATTCGATCCGTGTCGCTGTGCAAACACAGACGGCGGGGTGAATTTATGAATAAAAGTTCTGTCACAAAACGATGTTGTTACGAATCCTCGCACTTTTTTTAAGTGGGTATGCGGAAATCCTTGACGTTTCCTAGTGGGTATACGGAAATCCTTGACATTTTCTAGTGGGTATACGGCGTATACCTGCGTATCACGTAGACTACACCACTGACACAAGGATATAATTAGCTAGAACAATGCAGTCAGTGCTAACTTTGGTGAATACAACATATAGGTTTCTAGCAGCTAGCTATCGATCGCTATTGTAAATAATCAAGCAAACTCACAGTAGGGCGACAGTTTGTGTGAATGATTGTTTTCACCAACTATTTATTATGAAATTGAATGTTCATTCATAGCCTATTGACAACTTTGACTAAATTTGAAGCTAACGTTATCTTGCTATTATTGCGTCCTGGTATGGGAGCTAAAGTTATAACCTCAGTTGGCGAAAGGTTTTATCGTGTTTTTCTGGTAATGTTTCTCTTTTTTTTTTTGCATTATATGAAAGCATTTATCTAACTTGGCGACATTACACCTTGAAAGATGTATCAGTAAAACTACAGGGGGAGGGAGCGGGATGAGGAGGAGGGAAGGTCTAGCTAGCCTCCGTTTTGTTTGACAATACTTTGAACGTCAACAAGAAGTGACGCCACCCAGCATCGCTTAGAGCACCTTTAAATCTCTTGGGCTTGAAGAATGTCAGATGAATCAAATCTGAAGTGTATATTTTTTTTTAGTGTTTAAATACTTTCTCCCATAAGTAAGTCGTTTGTTAGTCAATTGCCCCAGTGATTGTTTTACCCATTACTTTTGGTACAGAAATTACACACTGCAGCTTTAAAGATTACATAAACTGTTTTAACGCTCTAAAATACTTGATTCTTATTGGTCAATTGAGACATTCAGTCAAGTCACCTTGATTTATATAGCGCTTTTAACAATATAGATTGTTTCAAAGCAGCTTTACAGAGATAATAAAGTAACAGATTGTTTTGGCTTTACAGCAGCTCTAGAATAAAGTTATTTTCCAGCTAAAGTTAGTTTTGATTGATTCACTTCCGTTGCAAAGATCACTAGTTATTAACTTAGGGGCCGCTTACACGACACCGTTATAACAGAAAACCGTTAATGTGCTCTGGCCTTCTCATTTGCACGAAAACAGTGCCTGGTGGCTCGAGAATGCAAACCTTGAAATAGGTTCCAAGGTGCAGGCGTTGGATAATAATAATAATAAAAAAAAGTTAGTCAAACTTTAAAAACACGATTATGTGAAAACGCAGACGGCGTGCACATGCGTATTACGTGTTTAGCAAACAGGTATGCGCATTTGAATATATATATGTGCGGAGGCGTGTAGTCTTTCTTTACAAATTGACCTCAACAAACTATCTGTCTGGCCTTAAAAATTCATTATACAGAAAAAATGTTATCGCTTCTGCGTGTCCATGTGAACTGGAATTATTTTGACAAAGTTTTATCTGTACAGAGGTGAAGGGAAGGGAAGGAGGCCTTCAGCACTCTGATACTTCCTAATCGAGTGCAACAGTGCCTGTCCACTTTTACAGAGGCCTTGGTTGCGGAAGTGTTTTTCCTATTCCCATTTTCCCATATGGATTTTTTATAAGTATTTGTTTAAGAGTTTTAAGCCATGAATCACAGCTACGATATGTATTACAACATTACAAACATTGATTTGAAGCGAAAAAGCATTTGAAAACCATAAAAGACAAAGGTACAAGACTGTGTACTTAAACTCGGTATAAAACGGAAGTTTTGATGTAATATTGTTGTTGTTCATATTATTGCTAGACTGGTTCTTTTGCACGCTGTAATGACTGTTTTTTTTCTGGGCAGAAAACATTAAGATAATATATAGGTATTAGGTAAGATTATTGATTGAAATCAGTAATGTCCAAGTATTTATTTATTTAATGAGTAGCTGTGCAATAAGAAGGATACTGTACAGTTAGCTAGTATTAGCACAAAATAAACCGACTGCAAATTGTTGTTTAAATTAATGAATGATGACTGTTGATTATCTTTCACACACATATACTTTAAAGGGATAGTTCACCAAAAAAGGAAAATTAGCCCATGATTTACTCACCCTCACCCTTCCAAGCTTTATAATGGGAGTCAATGGGTATATTTTTTGGAAGTCCATCAAGCGCATCCATCCATGATAAAAGTGCTCGAAACTGCTCTGGTGGGGTTAATAAAGGTCTTCTGAAGTGAAGTGATGCGTTTGTGTAAGAAAAATATCCATATTTAAAACTTTATCGACTAAAATAACTAGCTTCCGGCAGGCAGCCGTACGCAAGTCGACTTACACCCAAAAGAGTAACACTAGACAATGTCTGACGTAGCGTAAGCTTTGACGCCTCTCGAGGTTCAAACTAGGGCTGGGCAACTGCGTTTGTCATTACGTTGTGCGTCAAGTTCAAGGGTTACTCTTTTGGCATAAGTCGACTTGCGTACGGCCGTCTGCCGGAATCTAGTTATTTTAGTCGATAAAGGACTTTTAGTCATTTAGTATTTTAGTCGATAACATGGACTTCCCATCAAGCGCATCCATCCTTGATTTGACTTGATGGACTCCCATATAAAGCTTGGAAGAGCCAGGACATTTTTTAATAAAACTCAGACTGTATTCGTCTGAAAGAAGAATGTCATGTAAACCTATGCTTCAGGGTGAGTAAATGATTGGCCAAATTTAATTTTTGTGTGAACTATCCCTTTAAGAACAGGCCTGTAGAATGATGCTTGCTCCTTATTGCTCAATTAATTCCTGCTGTGCCTTTAAACAAACCTTTAGTGTTTTAGCCTGACAAACTGTGATGAGGATGAGCTATGGAAACTTTAATGCTGCCCAGCCAAACCTTCTTAATGTCCCGGAGAGTGGGGATTAACAAAATGTTTTTAAAGTTCAGCCCTTGTAACACTATATAAACACAAATTATATAAACAAGATTTTTTCCTTGCTATTTTTCTGAAATTATAATTAATTTAAAAAATATAAAACATTGATTAGTATCTTCTTTTTTAGTAATTTGCTGGTCTGAATGCTTTTTGTTTTGTTACAGCCACATATGAGAGAGACCACAAACGACAATGTCTAAGACACAAAAATCAGAGTCCAGGTCTCGCTCTCGATCGGCCTCCAGATCAAGATCCCATTCTTATTCCCGCTCCCGCTCCAGCTCCAGATCTAGATCAAGAAAGCGCAGATATGGGTAAGTGTCCATTATGATAATTAAATAGCATCTACTGGGTTTGTTCATTACTATGGCATGCAAAATATACTGTCAATTAAAAATGAGACCGTCACACTTTACTGCACAGTACAAAGCTGGTATGTGGGATGAAGGGGAGTTGGTTTCGATTTTCGATTTCAGTTTTGAGTCCGATTTTACAGTTTTCAGTTTCAGTCATCACTTTCAGTGACGTGTTGTGTATTTTAGTACATAACAGAATGAATAGGAAAAAAGGGACATTTTGTAATATTAATAAGAGGTAAAACGAATTAAATTATCACTTAAAAACTAATCTGGTGTAATCATTTAAATTTGACTGACTATTGAATCATCCATGCTGATTTATTTAGCCTCTTTTTCTGTCTTGCAATCAGGCCCAGATGGAATCAGTACACGATTCTACTTAAATAAACGCAGAAAATGTGGCTTCAGAATCCGTCTTGGTCTGCTTTTAATCTTGTGCTTGATGAACAATGAACTTTAACTACTCATTCTGACCGTACTACAATGCACAAATCTAAACACAATAAGGCTTACTGTGCCTTGACAGATGTGCTTAAGGATTGAGTTGGTTGGAAAACTGTTAACTTCTCACTTTGTACGTAAACACAAAATGGAACTTTATTGTAAACACACACCATGTGACTCATGCTCAGTTTCCCATCCATGACTCATTTTAAATTAAAATCAATATTTCAGTGCCAGTGTCATCCATTTAGCCACAGCTGCCAGGCCAAAGTTATGTAAGGTACACCTCTGTACATAAATAAAAGTACCGTACCCTGTATTTTATAATGCCTTTACTCTGGCTTCCTCTCTTGTTGAAAAGGGGCTGCACAGTCACTGTGATTTTACTCTCCATGTATTCATCAGCATTGTGTCAAGTCTGATATTTGGGAAGGGCTGTGGCTTTGGAAAGGCTCACCGCACTCTTATTTCTCATGCTAAAATTGTACTTCCCTGCACATTCTGTTAGGACTACTGGTTTTGTGCTTACAGCACAGTAGAGGCTCTTAGGTAGCCAAATGTAAACTGTTCCTGCCAAAAACTGCACTGTTTTAGGCAAAAATGGATAGATACTTGTGGTACTCAGGTTCCCTTTCGTAGTCACTCCGAGTTACGTCGGATGACGGAGAATGGGGGTTTCGCCAGAAAGCCAATCCTCTTCGAGTATTTAAAAACGAGCCTATGGCAATGAAATGCCAAGGGTCTGCGGAATTTGCATAATGTATCTCCGCCTCACCGCGTGAGTATTTAAGGAGAGACAGGTGCAACAGCAGATCATGTTTTCGCTTCGGAGCCAAGAGAACCTCTTCACTCCACAGCCACAAACTGAGTTTACAAGTGACTCACCTCTTCGAGACGAGCGAACTCTCCAGTGTTGGTGTGACGGCGGTATCCAGCGAGTCTTCACATTGCCTGCGATCTGTGCAGTGGTCTACCTGACTTTGTGTTTTCTCCCTGGTCGCCTCAGCATTGCAGAGTTTTTCCTCTCCTAAAAGAGCTGCACGTGGCACGTCTTTTTAAAGATGTCTCGCCCGTGTTCTTCTGGTTGCGGTCGTTATCTGTCATCTTCTGATGGGCACGAGCGCTGCTTTGTGTGTCTGGGCTTTGAACACGCTAAAGCAGCGCTCGTGGATGACTCATGTTCCTTCTGTGGGAACATGACCATCGCAACACTTAGATTAAGACTCGATGATCTTTCAGTGAGAGTCCCCGCGTCCACCACCCGTCCTGCTTCCTCCACGAGAGGTGGTAGTTCGGCTGGGGGACAGGGTGATCTGAGGGTGACGGTGTGGAGCAATCCGACGATGCGTCCTCGGACCACACCCCCCTCCGCTGTGTTGCAACCCGCGAGTGCCGCGGTGATTCAGGCGGGTCCTTCTTCGGAAGTCCCGCGTGTTTCATTCGGCGCTCCAGAAGATGACACGATGTCGATCGCGGCATCACAAGGTGGGCTAGAGTCTTCGGGAAGTGAGGATGCGGCTGCGTTGCCTCCTTCGGGAGTCCCAGCGTTGCCCGTGTCGGATCCCGAGATGACGGCCATGCTGTCCCGGGCAGCCGTGAGCATCGGGCTAGAGTGGAACCCTCCGCCCTGCCCCGAGCGCTCGCGGCTGGACGATTGGTTTTTGGGTGCGGCTGCCGCCTCACGGCCTCAGCCGACCCCAATTCCTTTCTTCCCGGAGCTGCATGAGGAGCTGTCGAGATCATGGAAGGCTCCTTTGACCTCCCGTGAACGCTCGTCAGCTTTCTCCGCCTTTCCTCCCCTCGATGGCGCAGCTGCCCATGGGTACACTGGGATTCCCCCGGTGGAGCGCTCTGTTGCGATGCAACTGTGTCCTCAGAGCGCCTCCTCTCGTGGCAATCCTAAGCACCCGTCCAAGGCCTGTAGATTCTCGTCATCCATGGTGGCGAGGTCTCACAGAGCTGCAGGACAGGCGGCTGCTGCCCTGCATGCTATGAGCACCTTGCAGGTCTACCAGGCCCAGCTGCTCAGAAACATGCACGAGGGCAGGACTGACCCAGGGACGTTCGACGAACTGCGTGCCGCCACCGACCTCGCTCTCCGGGCGACGAAGGTGGCTTCACGCTCCCTGGGTCAGGTGATGGCCACTAGCGTGGTCCAGGAGCGTCACCTTTGGCTGAACCTGGCCGATATGCGGGACGTTGAGCGGACTCGTCTGCTCGACGCCCCCATATCCCAGGCCGGCCTCTTCGGCGGAGCGGTTGAAGACTTCGCCCAGCAGTTTTCAACCGCACAGAAGCAGTCTGAGGCAATAAAACATATTCTGCCCCGACGGCCAGCTGCTGCCTCCACCCAGCCGTCGGCACAGACGCCTCAGCCTGCTCGCCGCCGAGGACGCCCCCCTGCGGCTCCCGCCCCTCCCGCACGGCCCCAGCAGCAGCCTTCACCCGGGCCGCGTCGTGGAGGAAGCCGCAGGAAGGCGTCCCAGCCCCCTCAGGCCCCGCGCCCCGCTAAACGCCAGGCCAAGCGGCGTTCCTGAGACGGGCTGCTCAGTGATGGTGTCGGTTTTTTCCCAGGAGGTGGTTGCAGGCCCCCTCCTTCCCCCGGTGGAGGGCCGGGGGAGAATCCTTTGTTCTCCACTCCCCGCTGCTCACCCACGGGTGGGCAGCACCCTAATGTGGTTAAAGAAAGAACCGAAATGTCCATCACTGAGCACACAGAGCCGGATGACAGTGCGCGACGCCCCCGTGCCTCGCCACTCTCGTCCTCCTCTGTCTCTGAGGGCGAGGATGACAGTGCGTGCCGTCCCCGGACCACACCACTCTCATCCCCCTCTATCGCCAGACCCCTGGCAGAGCAGACCCCCGTGGAACGCTGGTCCTTCCCTGGTCTCCTCTGTCAGGGCGCGGAGCTTGGCTGTGCACACGCTCAGGGCCGCTATGCCACCCTTGCCTGTGCCGGTCACTCCGCCTCGCTGCCCCTCCGGGGGGACGCCTGTGGCTCGGATGATTCCGCTGGATCAGTTTTTGGGGGCTTGGTTAGAGCTCCCCAATCTGTCCCGTTGGGTCGCCCGAACTATCAGGCTCGGCTATGCGATTCAGTTCGCACGGTCTCCTCCCCGCTTCAGGGGAGTCCGCTTTACTATGGTCGGTGGCAATGCCCCGGTCATGAGAGCGGAGGTTGCTACCCTGCTGGCGAAGGGTGCAATCGAGGCTGTCCCTCCAGCCGAGATGAGGTCAGGGTTCTACAGCCCCTACTTCATTGTCCCCAAGAAAACCGGTGGGTTACGGCCAATCCTGGACTTGCGCGTCTTGAACCGCTCCCTTCACAGGCTGCCGTTCAAGATGCTCACGGCCAAACGCATTTTCGAATGCGTGCGGCCACAGGACTGGTTTGCAGCGATAGACCTGAAGGACGCCTACTTTCATGTCTCCATTTTACCTCGACACAGACCGTTTCTTCGGTTTGCTTTCGAGGGGCAGGCATACCAGTACGCGGTTCTCCCATTCGGGTTGGCTCTGTCTCCTCGCGTCTTTACGAAGGTCGTCGAGGCAGCCCTTGTTCCCCTACGCGAACACGGGGTTCGCATCCTGAATTATCTCGACGACTGGCTAATATTAGCTCACTCTCGAGATCAGGTTTGCGAACACAGAGATTTAGTGCTCCGGCACCTAGCCCGTCTGGGCCTTCGGGTCAACTGGGAGAAGAGCAAACTTTGCCCCGTGCAGAGGATCTCTTTTCTCGGTATGGAGATAGACTCGGTCGCCATGTCCGCGCAGCTTACGAGCGAGCGCGCACACTCACTGCTGACTTGTCTTCGACAGTTCGAGGGCAAGAGTGCGGTCCCACTGAAACTTTTTCAGAGGCTCCTGGGGCATATGGCATCCGCAGCCGCAGCAACGCCACTCGGATTGCTTCATATGAGACCGCTTCAGCTGTGGCTTCGCGATCGAGTCCCGAGGTGGGCATGGCATCGCGGTACGCTCAGAGTTCTAATAACTCCGACCTGCCGTCAGACCTTCACCCCGTGGCGGAACCTCAGCTTTCTACGGGCCGGAGTTCCCCTAGAACGAGTTTCCAGGCATGTTGTCGTCTCCACAGATGCCTCTGCCACGGGCTGGGGCGCCATGTGCAATGGACATGCAGCCGCGGGCTCCTGGACAGGACCCCAGCGCCTCATGCATGTCAATTGCCTCGAGTTGCTGGCAGTACGCCTTGCCCTGCACCGCTTCCGTGCGTTGCTCCTGGGTCAACACGTACTTGTCCGCTCGGACAATACCGCGACTGTAGCGTACATCAACCGTCAGGGTGGTCTACGCTCTCGCCGTATGTCGCAACTCGCACGCCACCTCCTCTTATGGAGTCAGAAGCACCTGAGGTCCCTTCGTGCTATTTACATTCCTGGAGTGCGGAACCGTGCAGCCGACGAGCTGTCACGGCTCCGGCCAACCTCTGGCGAATGGAGACTCCATCCCCAGTCGGTCCAGCTGATATGGGACCAGTTCGGGGACGCACAGATAGATCTGTTTGCCTCCCACGACTCATCCCATTGCGCCCTGTATTACTCCCTGACCGAGGGCACGCTCGGCACGGATGCACTGGCGCACAGCTGGCCGCAGGGCCTACGCAAGTATGCGTTTCCCCCAGTGAGCCTTCTCGCACGGACTCTGTGCAAGATCAAGGAGGACGAGGAGCAGGTCATATTGGTCGCCCCATACTGGCCCACCAAGACCTGGTTCTCCGAACTGATACTCCTCGCGACAGCACCTCCTTGGCCAATTCCTCTGAGGAAGGACCTCCTTTCTCAGAGACGGGGCACCCTATGGCACCCTCGTCCCGATCTCTGGAGACTCCACGTGTGGCTCCTGGACGGGACGAGGCAGGTTTGAGTACCTTGCCACCAGCGGTGGCGGCTACCATCACTTCCGCTAGAGCATCGTCCACGAGACATGTCTATGCGTTGAAGTGGAACCTCTTCGTCAACTGGTGCTCTTCTCGCCGAGAAGACCCCAGGAGATGCTCGATCAGCGTTGTGCTTTCCTTCCTGCAAGACGGGTTGGAGCGAAGGCTGTCTCCCTCCACCCTGAAGGTGTATGTGGCCGCTATCGCCGCATATCACGAAGCAGTTGAAGGTAAGTCTCTTGGAAAGCACGACCTGATCCTCAGGTTCCTGAGAGGAGCGAGGAGACTGAATCCTCCTCGCCCTCCTCTCGTTCCCTCTTGGGACCTCTCAGTGGTTTTAAGTGCCCTGCAGAGGGCTCCCTTTGAGCCTCTGCAATCAGCTGAGCTTAAGATCCTGTCAATGAAGACAGCGCTCCTGGTTGCGTTGGCCTCCATTAAGAGGGTAGGGGACCTGCACGCATTCTCCGTTGACGAAGCGTGCCTGGAGTTCGGGCCCGGCCACTCTCACGTGATCCTGAGACCCCGGCCTGGATATGTGCCCAAGGTTCCCACCACTCCCTTCCGGGACCAGGTGGTGAACCTGCAAGCGCTGCCCCGGGAGGAGGCAGACCCAGCCTTGGCACTGCTCTGTCCAGTACGCGCACTCCGTGCTTACGTAGACAGGACGCAGTGTTTCAGGACCTCAGACCAGCTCTTTGTCTGTTATGGTGGGAAGCTGAAGGGAAAGGCTCTCTCCAAACAAAGGTTGTCTCACTGGATAGTGGACGCCATTGCTTTGGCATACCAGCAGCAAGGTCGACCATGCCCCCTTGGTGTGACTGCCCACTCCACCCGGAGTGTGGCGTCCTCTTGGGCTTTAGCGCGTGGCGCCTCGCTAACAGACATCTGCAGAGCTGCAGGCTGGGCGACACCTAACACATTCGCCAGATTCTACAATCTCCGAGTGGAGCCAGTCTCCGCCCATGTACTGTCTTTTTCAAGCTAACATGGGAGCTGTGAAGTGTCTCGCTTGCTCGCCATTCCACTCCACGGACTGGATACGTGCGATATTTCCTCAGGTGAGCCTTCCTCTCTGAAGCCCTGAGTTCCTCCAGCACTGTTGACGCTGGCGCCAGTGTCTATTGCCTGTGCGTCGGCTAGGTGCCTCCATGTGCATGGTTCCTCCTCTGAGTAACCCCCACATGTGTATTTTCCACTGTAAGCCTCTTTGAGCATGTGTCTTTCCCTCGGCAAGTCACCTGCCACTCCTGGAGTTGAAAGTAGATGCCACCCTACGGGCTGGTCACTCCAGTGTTCCTCCATATGTAGCCCCCTTGGGCCATATGTGTATTCTTAAGTCCTCCCTATGGGTAGGCATGCTGCGGCATATCTCCCATGAGATATGCTTCCCAGTGTACCTTGGTATTCCTGTGTTTAGTAGGACTCCTTCGTCCGTGCCTATATCACGACAGGGAGGTCAGACTTCGCAGGGCACTGGAAGACAGCTGTGAAGGTGGCGTGATTACACGGGGACCCCCATTCTCCGTCATCCGACGTAACTCGGAGTGACTACGAAAGGGAACGTCTCGGTTACGGATGTAACCCTCGTTCCCTGAGTAGGTTACGTCTCCCTGCCACTTCCGCTGTACCGCTGGGTAGACGCCTGAGTTCAGTCTCGGCTCCTCAGCGAAGACATGATCTGCTGTTGCACCTGTCTCTCCTTAAATACTCACGCGGTGAGGCGGAGATACATTATGCAAATTCCGCAGACCCTTGGCATTTCATTGCCATAGGCTCGTTTTTAAATACTCGAAGAGGATTGGCTTTCTGGCGAAACCCCCATTCTCCGTCATCCGACGTAACGTCTCCGTTCCCTACTCAGGGAACGAGGGTTACATCCGTAACCGAGACGTTTTTTGTTTTACATTTATTGAGGATGCATATTTTTTTACCCTCATAAGCATGGATCCTTTTTCCTGTGTGGTTGACAGTGTACTTTGAGCTTAGTCGGAAAGTACATTGTTGATTTTTCATGCAAATTTGCAAAATCTGATGTCCCTTATTTGCAAGGGAAATCTTGCGAGCCTGGGCTCTCATTGCTGACTAGTTTCAAAGCAGAGATGCCACAGCTGGAAAAAACTTGACACGTATGCCATGCAAATTAAACATTGCTGCATGGTTCTGAATGTAGTCAAACTGTCCCAATAAAACTCATGGGTCATGAGTGAAGGATGTAAAACTCCACATTAATAAATGTAAAAAAAATATGAAGATCATCAATTACTCACCCTCATGTGATTCTACAAGTGGAGACTAAAGGTCTCAAGATGTAAACATTTCTATAAAAGTCATCAATATGTGTCCTATTTCATCAACTTTGTGTGGTTAACAGCCTTCAGTGAGAATCTTGTTGCCTGTTGTGACCGGATCATTGACATGAGAACTGGATCAGTCTGATTCATAAATGATTCATTCAGACCAGTTTTGAGAACTGTTTCCTCCAACTCACTGAAAAGATCTGATTTGAAATTTTGATTCAGACATAGTCACAATTCAGATATATCCTCTTCTCTCATGAACATCAAGGAGAGCTATAGACCTTATGTAGCCCCGCCCCTTTTCAGCACTGTGCTCGTTGTCTTTTGTCTTCCTGTCTGTATTTTCACAGCGATCTTGCCTATTTATGAATGAACGGCTCGTTTTAAAATCTTCCCGGTCTACTGACATTTGTTAAGACATCTGCTTTAAACATTACAATCCTCATGATAACTTTTGTTAACTTTACATTAAGTAAATCCACTTCAAAAGCTAATTTACTCCTGGACAACAATGCCATAGAGATATACAGAGCAACCGCAAAAACGGAAGTTTAAAGACAATATTCTAAAGATGGCGGCGCCCTTGTTTCTCTGGTGCATAAGGTCTATAGGAAATAATAAGAATGGCTTAGATTTGGTGTGTTTCTCACACAAAGCTATCGTATGACTTAAAGGCACACTATGCAAGAATTGTACCTTAATATAACAGCTTCAAAATCATTTCGGTGGTAAACAAACTCATGGTAGTGCGAATCATCCTGAATAGAGAATAGAGAGTCTCCACAACGGCGATAGATTGAAGAGCGCGTCCGAGTGAAGACTGCACGCCACAGAGAACACTGTATCCATGACACTGATAGCAGCGGACACGAGCGCTCAGCTTGAGTTCAAAAACACAGTTTAGCACTAGATCTCTTATTTAAAGGCATACTGCAACATTTGTACCTTAATATAACAGCTTCAAAGGGGTATCAGGCCGTGAGTGCAGAGACGTGAGTGGTATTTACGACAGTAACATTAAATACAAGTACTCCACAGCGACTCTAGGGGTCGCTGTTTGACAAAAAATGGAATTCCTGCATAGTGTGCCTTTAAAGGGGTCATATAATGGTACATGCACTTTTACAAGTTGATTGTACTGAAATGTGTGTTGGCAGTGCCTGTACACAACCATCATAAAATGATAAAAATCCATCCAGTGTTTTTTTTTTAATAATATGTTTTCCCCTGCCTCAAATTGAGCCGTTCGATTTTGTGACGTCACTAAATTGGACGCCCCTCCCACGATTTTTGATTGACAGCAGCGTTTCAACACAGACCCGCCCTCGCTCGTGAGCGATCTGTCAATCATAGTCCGCGCGGACCGGCGCGGTCATTGTTGATATGCTGGAGCACTGTCTATGAGCAGAATGGCGTCTAAGCGATTGTGGTGTTCTGTTCTTGGGTGTATTAACGAACACAGCAGTCATTTTAATGTTCCTAAATCCGAACCGCTGAAGACGCAGTGGCTGAGTTTGTTTTCGAAGGGAATATTCCCCACGAGAAACGTCAATGCTCTCATGTTTGCGCGAATCATTTCACACACCAGACTGCTTTATAAACGAGGATCAGTATAAAGCTAGTTTTGCTAAGAAGCTGCTCATGAAAAAAGGATCGGTACCAGATATTCGTGTTCCCGTTGAACCTCCAGAAGAACTGAAGTGAGTGTAACGTTTTATTAAACTTTATATTAATATTTATATTAATCTTTGCAAATCGCTAGCTGCACGCTTCACAATGAATGCGTCTAGGTTTACACTCAGGGTACATTACGGCATGTTTTCTATGTATGACGTTCTCAATATAATTCATAATCCCACGTTTATACTGAACAACGCGTTATGGTTAGTGTTTTATTGTGTTCAAACGGTGTATGCACAGAACAGAGAGGCGGGGTGAGCAAAGCTCATTATCATTTAAAGTCATATGCACTGAAACGGCGTGCTGAAAACAGAGCTGTTTTTGACCAGGTAAAATAAGTGTTTTCTTACAGTACTAATGAGAATTTTTAATTAAAGTATATTACAAACTTTTAATTTAGACCCTAAAGAATCATATTAGCTTGTTAAAAAATGGCATTATATGACCCCTTTAAGAAGTTTTGGCGCTCAGTGCATACGATTCATATGGACCACTTTTATGCTGCATTTGTGCCCTTTTTGAAGATTAAATGGCTGAGACTCCATTCATTGTAATAACAGAGAAAAGTGCAACCAGTACAAGTCAAATGTCTGGTTCTGTGTTTCTCAGAAGAAAGAAAATGATATGGGTTTGAAACAGCATGAAAGTGACTAAATAATTACAGAATTTTCATTTTAACTTTAGTTAACGAGTGGATAAATAGCTTTTCAAATAAGGGAGCTGTTGTAATTGTTTTCTTCAGTTAGAGTCTAGTGTCTGTGCAAAGCTAATGTGTTGTAACTGGCAGGCTGAGAACCTCCTCTTTGCTTCGTAGAAAGAGAGTAGAAATCTTTCCCATATGACCCATGTGACTGACTCTTTCCATCCACGCTCACTAGAGGGGATGCAAAGTCCCTCTTGCTCACTGTGAGAGTATCATGTTGCTCTGTGCACTACCTTCTTACTCTGTATTCCAATGAAAAAACGCAAAGGGTGAGTAGAAAACCAGTCGAAACTGTATATAAATGTAGGTTAGTGTTACTGTCATTATGTTTGTTGGATGGTAAATTGGTTGCATGGTGCTTTACTTGGATAATCATTTGCGAGGCTTTGTTTCACTTTCCAAATGCTGAAAAAATTCCACTGCATTAGAATGGCATGTTTTAATGCAATTCTAGACATAATTGCATGACTTCTACGATTTGAAATTCTAATAGCCTACAGTTGATGTGTGCATAATATTGAAATGTTTCAGTGTCTGTTAATCTTCCAATGAGATTATATTCAAAATTCTATAGAACAGGGTGCAATGCAGTATGAAGTACTTGCATGTGCAAGTTGTTTAGTTGATTATCAGTGTTTGTGATATGTTAAGATGTGCTAAAAGTGACTGGCTTACAAAGAGACCAGAACTACTTAGATCTGTTCATAAATAGAACAACAGGGCCACCGTATGGCTACAGTTGACTTTGCACCAAGAGCTTTTAATTTCTTTTGATTTTAATATCAGCAGTGTTTGTTACCTGAAAGAATTCTTTGACATACACAAATCACTTATCTTAAATAGTTGATACAGTTTTAATTGTATGGCTCTATTGATTGCCATTTTAGCTTAAGCTTTTGTGTGAGGAAGAGGCCCTTTAAAGTCATTATTTGGTGTTAATCTGAATTATGAACATTAATAACATCAAACTTTATGCATTCTCAAGTGTCTCATAACCAAATCTCTTGACATCATAACCAAATCTCTTGACATTATAACCAAATTACATTTGATTAACATTTGATTTAAGATCCATAGAGGAGGTGAAGAGTACTAATAATCTTTGGTGTGTTGTTCCACACGCAGAGATTTAAAGCTCCAGAAGAAGTTGTATGGACTACTTTTATGGACTACTTTTATGTATGACCTATTTGGAGTTTTAAAGCCCATGATCACCATGACCTCTAGTTGTATGCAAAAAATCGATGTAAAATTGTATTTAAAATTATTTTATTTTGTTCCTTGGAAAATAATTGCATATGTAATGCCTCTTTGTGTCATTTTCTATATCCCAAGTATTTTTGTTGTCTCAATCCTTCCTCTTGTTGTCTTCAAGCTCTAGGTCTCGCTCTCGATCAAGATCCCATTCCCCGCCCCACAACCGTGAACGGAACCAAACACGGGAGTACCAGAACCAACGGGAGTTTCGGGGCAACCACAGAGGCTTCCGGAGGCCATATTATTTCCGGGGCAGAGGTCAAGGATTTTTCCGCGGCCGTTTTCAGCGTGGAAGGGGTGGATATAACAACTACCATAACAAAAACTGGCAAAACTTCCGGCAGTACCCTCAGCAGCAACAGAAGCAGTACTACCCCAACAGCCCCAAGAGGGGCCGTTCACGCTCTCCCAAGAAGCAGTCGAGCAGCCCGCATCCCCGCAGCCATTCCCGCCGCTCTGACAGGTCATCCTCCGGGAGATCGCCACAGTCGCACCACTCTTCCTCCTCCAACTCTGGGTCTGCCAAAGGCACTTGCAAAGAAATAAGAGAGGGTGTCTCAGTGCCCGAAGAAACTCGAGGAGGTGGAGATGGGGCTCTGGCAGAGCAGGTGGAAGGCTCTTCTTCGGCTGAAGGGAATGCTGATGGAGACAGGACTTTGGAGAACTCTCAGGTTTTGACGAACCATGACGCTAGTCCTAAAAGGACAAGTCTGCAGGTTTGCTCCTCTGTCACTAATGACAAACCGATTGACTCTGCAACCAACGAGACAAGTCCTGCTCATAAGAGTTCAAATGCTCCAAATAAAGGTGCCACCACCTGGCAGAAAGTTGCAGCTGCACCTTCAAACAACAGCCCCATAAAGAAAAGCCTTAGCCCAGTTTTCAATGGTTTTGGGCTCTTTACAAATATTGACCAACAGACAGATGATAGAATTGCTATCTCCGCTGCATTTTTGAAGTAAGGATGGATAACTTGTAATACATTTTTTTTTTATGTTGTTCATTTATCCATTTTTACACTGCCGGTCAAAAGTTTGGAGTAATACATTATGTTTTTGAAAAGATTCTCTTATGCTCACCAAGGCTCTATTTATTTAAATATATCTTAATATATGCTATATATTAATACAATAATATTTATCTAAATATTACTACAATTTAAAATAACTTTTTTTCTATTTAAATATATTTTAAAATGTAATTTATTTATTCTTGTTATAGCAAAGCTGAAGTATTATATCACAATCATAATAATATGCTGATTTAGTGCTCAAGAAAACATCTTTACTGCTTAATATTTTTGTGGAAACCATGATATACTATCATTCAAAAGTTTTGGGTAAGTAAGATAAAAAAAAACTTTTATTCAGCAAGGACACATTAAAGTCATCAAAAGTGACAGTAAAGAAATGAATAATGTCTTCTTATGAATTGATTTTCAAATAAATGCTAATCCATTGAGCTTTCTATTCATCAAAGAATCCTGAAAAAAATTATCACAGTTTCCACAAAAATATTAAGCAGCAACAACTGTTTTCAACATTGATGATAATAAGAAACATTATTAATAAATGATAAAATTGAGCACTAAATCATCATGATCCATCTGATGGATCATTTAACACTGAAGACTGGATTAATGGCTGCTGGAAATTCAGCTTTTCCATCACAGGAATAAATTACATTTAAAATATATAATAAGAAAATAGTTATTTTAATATTTAATATTTTACAATATTACTGTTTTTATTGTATTTTTGATCAAATAAATGCAGCCTTGACTTCTTTCAAAAACATTAATAAATCTTAATCATTTCAAACTTTTAACCAATAATCTATATTATTTAACTAGTTTGTCCTCCTAGGGCTGGGTATTTTTCTCAAGCCTTTTAAGCTATATTGATGACAGATGTTTATATATTTGATGGACTATATGCATTTGAATATTGCTTTATTTTCTTTTTCTTTTTTACCTTTATTTTAGTCAGTTATAAGAGTGGAAGTAACACAATAAATCCTGTGTGCGTGCCAGACAAAAAGTAAGATTGCATATATGGTTTGCAATCTGCCCTTCAAATGCATCAAAAGAACGGTTGGAAGAATGAGCCAAATATGAAGAGCTAGATATGCCTTGTTTACAAATGTCAGCTCACAGTCTGTAATTTAGATGTGCTAAAAAGGTCCAAAAGGTTTATATTTGCACTTTGCAAATGGAAGAAATGATATATTCCCAGCTGCACACACACTTGTTTACCTGTTTCAGACTGGAAGCCATTCATTTGTGCACGGTAAAATGAGCCAAATCCATTACAGTTTATGCATAGTTCTGTCAGTTTGACATGAAGCAGCAATCCTTGGTCACATCAAAATGACAACTGATGCATCTGAGCACATTATTGTAAATAATAATGAACTGTAAATCTCTTTCTCTCATTTGACAGATTCCTGGAGGAGCAAAAGGTTAAAAAACAGGCCTCTGAATGTGAGAACAACACACACAAAGGGAAAAGTAACAGAGAATTAGTATGTGATAAAGAAAATGGAGGAACCTTTGAAAAGGGCATTGAGTTGTCTCGCACTAAAGATCATGACAACGCAGGAGAGAAGGAGAAATGCAAATCTGCAAAGAGTGGTGATGGTAAAAAGTTATCCCCTAAAATGGGTCCACGAAACGGCCCAACATTTCTGCGCGAGGATGGTGAGGACGATGACGAAGAAGGGGAGATCTCTGATAGAGTGAGGGATATGGAAAACTATCCCTCCAAAAGAAAAAGCAAAGTCACGCTGTCCGCTCGTGAAATGTTCGAGAAGCGAATCAGAAGGATGCAAGACATGCCATGGGATGATGAGCTGGAGGCTCTCCTGCTCTGCCATAAACAGGAAAGAGCAGCGAAAATCCTAGCTGCTCTCTCTAAGAGAGACCAGCTGAGT
Organism: Tiaroga cobitis; assembly: GCA_030578255.1. Lineage (NCBI taxonomy): Eukaryota > Metazoa > Chordata > Actinopteri > Cypriniformes > Leuciscidae > Tiaroga > Tiaroga cobitis. Next base: position 36,763,474 of record CM060606.1, read on the forward strand.
GGCATGCTCAAGGATCCATCCCCTGAAAAGCTCTCAAATGTGAAACGAAAAGAGAAACCCACACTGCTGCCCAGGAGGAGTTCTCAGAGCCGCGAGCAAGAGATGTTTGTGGTTATGAACGAGGAATCCCCACCAAGAGCTTCCGTGAAAAGAGGAAGTGAATTCAGTGTAAGGATGGATCCTCTCAGTGATGACCTTGCTAGGTAAATGATTTTCATTTCCTCCAAGATCTCAGAAATGACCTTTTGCTTTTACTTGCATCTTCACAAAACATTGCATTGTTGTGCATGTGACTGCTTCTATCACATATTAAATATATTTCATTTTGTCTTTTGTCACCAATGTTCTATTTGACAGAACATCTGTTTTGACCAATGAAAGAAGGCATCTTCTGGAGCTTGTGCATCTTGATGAAAAGGATTGGGAGTTTCAAGCTGTCCTTCAGCATCTTCAGGCTCAGCAGTCACCCAGAAGTCCATCTGAGCTGTTTGCCCAACACATAGTTTCAATTGTCCATCACATTAAAGGTGACTGAAACCTCTCTGTCTTGTACAGCTAAGGTTGTAAGAAGGTTGTTATGGCCGTAGTATTTGTATTGTTCCAAAACTTACAAAAATGATACAATGATACACCCATCATTTAATTATTGCAGACTTGTTTTTTATATATATATATATATATGTAATTCATAATGGGACATATATACATAATGGGTCCACCATTGTCGTTTTGGTTGAACGCTTTTTGATTGAACGCATAATACGTATGCGCATGATGTCACCTTTTTCACAAATTCGCAGTTTGGTAGTTTACACGGAGATGATCACAGTATAATTTTTCAAATGTTGCGTTTTCTGTTGTCGTGTAAATGAACGGCCAAAAAGTTTTCCGTTTTTAATTGTGAAAACACTCCCCTAAATCTTTTTTAGTATTTTTTTTTTATATACTTTATTTATTAAACGAACAAATAAAAAAAATTCTGCCCACAGCTCAATATTTTCCTTCTTCTGGATTGACCCTAAATGACCGCTTTGCCATGTACCAGAGAAGAGCTGCTGAGAAAGAACTCATTAAGCAGAGAAAGAGTCCAGAGATACACAGGTATAAAAATTTCAAGGACAAATTCCCACACTGATTTCTCATGCACGTATGAGCAATTTATTTGTTTTGACAATTTCTAAGACTATGAGAAAGGAGGATCAACATATATCAAAATATTCCACTCTTCACCTCTTTTTTTTCACAGGAGAATTGATGTTTCTCCCAGTGCTTTTAAGAGGCACTCTCTGCTGTTTGATGAGATGAAAAGCTCCATGGAAAACAGCTTCAAGGTGACCAAAAATTTTGAAATATGACGTATTTTGGAAAAGAATGCTGCGCGAGTGATGTGGCCAAAGCATTCTTAGACTTCCTTCTCTCTCTAAAAACCCTTGTTTCTGATGAGAGAGGCATAAAGTCCAAAAAGTGAGATGCAAAAAGAGGTGCATTCAGGTTGTTTTGTTGTAAATGCCTTCCCTTTTACAAGCCTTCCTAAGGCAGTTGAGGCAAGAAATCAGAGGTCATAAATGGAAGTGACCAGTTGTTCCCATGTCAAATCCATTCAAAGGACTCTAAACAAAAGTCATAGTAAGTATTCTTCTTCAAAGCCTGCAAAGAACAAGTGAAGTGTTTAGGCAAAGTAAAAACAACATACTTTCATGAGCACCAATGAAAGTATTTCTGCTGTGGTCCTATAATGTTACCTACTACTATTTTGTTTCGTTTATTTGAATATCTTTTGATTTCGATGAGCAAGAGAGAGGAAATCCGAATGTTATTTTGCGACCTGTTGCCATTTCTGAGAAAACATGCTTGTTGAAAGACTGCACGAAGCCAAAATGCTACATAAAATGATATTAGAAAAGGCCTCTTCCTTTCATCCATTTGCTTGATTGTTCGAAGTCAGCTTTTGCTGTGTTTTTCGTTTTGGTCCCACCCCGTACAATGCTGCATGAAGCTAATAGGTCACGCTGCTAACCCACATCTGGCCACAACATCTCTCTTTCTCCTCACGGCAGGTCGATGGTAAAAAATCTAAAAGTGATCCAATGGACCTTCGGCTGGATATTGAGCGCAGAAAGAAATACTTGAGTGGAGAGAGAGAGCAAAGAGAGGAAGAGTACGGAGAAAGAGTATCGGGGGAATCTCCCGAACCAAGAAAGGAAACATCCACAGAGAAAGGCTCAAAAAAACACAAAAAAACAAAGTAAGCTGCATAAGAAAAGATGATCTATAGACATTACAGAGTGATTGTGAATACAGAGGTTCAGTTATAGAAAACAGCTTAAACAGCTAATAATCATATTTCAGTTTGGGCTTGTTGTAACTCCTCAAGCGAAAAATTGTCATGGTGATAATAACTTCTCTAAGTGTAGTTGAAAACTGCAGTTTTGATCAACCATTAAATTTGCAATATCAGATAAAAATGTACTTGCTTCAACATTCAAAGAATCTGGTTGAGTCATGTAAAGATTTAACAAGATGAAACCGTCAAACCTCTCAGGAGGCCTTCAATACACACTTTCAAAAAGGCCTGAAGATGCGTTCACACTGTCAGCAATCTGCAGAAACAATAAGTCAATCATTTTCAATGAGAGTTGGTGACGTGAGGCGACATGAGTGACAGAAATCATTGGGAAGAGCAAATGTTGAGCTATTGAACTTGCATATGAGCTGCAATACCATACAGCAACTACCAATGGGAGCAGAGCTCAAATGATTGACTCCCTGATACAGTTGTGTACTGTATTCAAGTAGGAACACCTACTTGTGCCCAACAGAAAAGCAACTTGGTCACCTTCAGCTATTACATCACTGTCAGTGTGAACGCACCTTCTTGTCTTTCTGGTCAATTGGATATTTTGAATATGCCTAATATAGGTTGTCAGGTGTTTGAAAATGTGCTGATTTCCTTCGACTTCAGGTAGGCTACAGGTAAATATGACTTTTTGGTCAGTGGACAAGAAAATGAGCTGATAAAGTCACGTTGAACATGAACGACAAAAGTTGTTATTGCTGATCCAGTCGATTTTTGAGACCTCTTTACATTGATCAACAAAGTCTGAATCTAATGTTATTTAACTCTTAAGGAAAAGCAAGAAGAAACGGGAGCGTTCTCAGTCATCTTCCTCATCTTCGTCTGCTTGCCATGAAGAAGAGGCTGAGATCAAGCCAGAAAGCTTATCTAGAGTCCAGCTGGGGTTTAGAGAGCATGGAGAGTCTGTGGAGAGAGGAAGATCACGAGGAGGCTTTGTAAGTTGAGTGCTATTGAAGAACTAAGATATTTGTTTATTGCTTTAATAGTTACGGTTACCATTTGCTGTTTCTTAGCAGCTTAGCATACGTGGTAGAGGTTGGAACCGAGGAAATTTCCATGGAAACGGCAACGGTGATTCACAGATGAACATGTCAGCAAAGAATGAAGACTGGGATCAAGAATACACTCCCAAGAGCAAGAAATACTTCCTAGTATGTTGTGATCGTTGTAAACACCCATTCTGAATCTCTTTTCTAATGCAGTTTCTGAATAACCAAAAAAAAAAAAAAAGAACAACAAACATACAGTAGGTTCTGCTCCATGCAACCTATCAGTTACATTCATGGTCTGTACATGTAATATTATGACAATCAAACATAACACAGGTGATTATGCTTAAACTGAGTAATCTTTCCAAACCTTTTAATTATAATAATCAGTTAGGTGGGGGACAGATTATATATGTTTTCATTACGTACTAACTCTCCATCAAGGTTTTCAGTCCCACTGTATATGTTACATAATTGAAGTCCGTATTTTTTGTGAGCCCTTCTTCTGTCTTTACAGCACAGTGAAAGAGAAGGTGAAGGTGACAGAAAGCTGATGAACACGCGCGGGTCTGGTCGCGGTAACATTGTTCGTGCAAAGGGACGTTTCATCCTACGGAGGGCCACAAATACCAAAACCACCCATAATACGAGCCCTAAATGGGCCCATGATAAATTCCAGGCCACTGATGATGAGGGCGAACAGCAAGGAGATGATGTAGAACAGGACCAGTGAGAATGGAGCAGTGAAGACTTTGACAGGACCTTTGAGAACAAGGAGATCCCTCATCATGTCAAGAATGGATATAATATTTGCATCCTTATGGATCCAAATCTTTTTGATAGGAAAGAGGCCTTTTTATTGTATTTCTTTTTTATTTCCTATTTCCTATCTAATGACAGACACTGTTAAAAGCACCTGCTCCAACATTTATTTTCTATCCCTACATCTCTGGAAGAATTGGTGCCCAAGCGCCTCCATTGCGAATCCTGTCTCCTTTTTTGCACAAGACTTTTGAAACATGCGAACGTAAAACACACAGTTCGAAGTAGTGATATAAAGGCTAGGCCAATTGATTGGCCATTTTGAGGCTATTAATATAACCACATGAACTTAATTATTGGAAGTGTTTATTTCCCCACTTTTTCATTTTCAAATTCTACTGACAGCTTTGTCTACGGATAGTAAGAAATTTAATTTGTGTGTGTGTGTGTGTGTGTGTGTGTGTGTGTGTGTGAATAGTTATTAAATGTTACAAATACAGTACAACTCATATCGTCTGGTGACAATATATATCAGTCATCGGACACTCTACTTTCTAGATGTTGATATCGGTTTAAAAAAAATTGTAGTTCGGCTACTAATTCAAATGTTAGGTGTCTAAGATGTGCCATAGTGCCTAAAGTGTAGAATGCCAGTATATAACTATACTGTAGCTGGTTATGTTCTATGTTTTTGCCTTAAGAAAGGACATTATTGCTGTTGAAAAAAAGTACATATTGACATTTTGTGGGCTTAAGTGAAACTCTTTGAGACCCTTGTGTGTCTGCCGATAGAAACAAAGATCTTGATTTAATGACCCAGTCTCACTATGGGACCAAACGACAGCAGGTAGACATTCATGTCCCAGTGAATGACATGTGGAGAAAAAAGATTTACATGTACCTACAAATGTTTTGAAGACTGTTAACAAATTTTAGATTTCTCGGGTTGCAGGGTTTTGACAATATGTGTGTGCATATTTATTATGGGTTTTCTAATTTATGCCTTTTTTTCTATTGGCTAAGCACATTCTTTAGATGAAGTAATCAATTTGGCCCTTAGATATTTCAATAAAAAGATTTATGTTTTGGGGAATTTATTTGAAGAGTTAAAATAAAAAAAGAATATTATAGAGGGAGGGGGGGGGGGGGACATGAATAATTTACATTCATAATCAACATTGGATTTTAATTGTCTGGGTTCTGATTTGCACTGTGTCTGATATTTACATTTTACTTGCATTTATATACTCACAATCAGAAAGAATAAAAAAAGCAACAATTTTCTATTGAGTGTTTTTTCTGTGTGTCAAAAAGAAGAAACTAGCATCAGCATTGGTTGGAGCAGAGATGAAACAGGATCTAAGAGCAGCAGTCTACAGTATAATCAGAAATGAACTCAAATCTGAACAAAACAGAATCTCAGGAACAGAACAACCAACATGTAGAACTGACCACTGAACTACACACTGGGACTAATCAAAGAAACGAGACACAGCTGACATGACTAACGAGATAATAGATGACCAGGTGATAGGAATACAGACACACAGGGATACATGAACTGAACACAGTGAAAACTAATCTAGAAACAGACATGAACAGGTCAAAAACAAACTAAACCTGAACAAACACGCAAAACGTGGCAACCAGAAAAACGCTTTATTATTTCTGTGTAAACTGGCCTGACAGGCTCTAAATAAACGCACTATAGTCACAGTACAATCATATATCTGCTATGTTCAATAAAAGTGCAATAAAAAAATAGACACTGATTACAAGGATTACACTCATATAATCACAGTTATATTTAAACAGGGTTTTTCCTTGAATTCCTTCTAGGTGAGTACACCTACTGTCAGTAATGTTTGCTGTGACACGACACCAGGAGGTTCATACCAATACAAACCTGTCTCACCTGTTACACACACTTATCTCTCTCTCTCTCTCATTGTATAACATGTCTTGACTAGGTGGGAATTTTGTTTTCTTCAACAATGCTAATGTTTGACTAGAAAGAAGGAGGTCTTAGAAAGCTTTCGCTGTATTTGGATTGGGTAATTCACAGGGATTCCATGACACTTTGAGAACTGAACAGAATCTACATTGTCTGACTTGGTGCTCTGAGCACAGCTTTAAAGGAGCCATGGGTGAGTTTTTAAGCCTTGTTTTAAAATAATTTCTTGTTATGATTTGGCAAATTCTAGTGTTTGTGATATTTGGGTTATGTATACGGTAGCCATCATTAATGGGAAATGTAATATAACAAGTGTAATATATTTTGCAATAAGTTACAAATAAGTGACAAATGGTTTAGAATGAGCTGCTTTTTGTCGTATATATTTAATATTTTAATATTATTACTAACATTTATGGATGGATGGATGGATGGATGGATGGATGGATGGATGGATGTACAAAATGAGTGTATTTATTCACTAATTTACTCTGCATGTATTTTCATGTTACACTATATTAAATATATTACAATTTACATTATATGGTAAATAAACTTGAGATGGCAGTTTATGTCATCAAATGTGTAGACACTAATCTTTTAATCATTTAAAGGTTGTTTTTATGAGTTTACCAGACCATAAACTGCCTGTCATTGAGACTTGAGATTCAGACTGACCAATCACACAATCAAAGGGTTTCTTACAGGAAATCAGATGTATGCAATGTCATTGTGAATCATGCGCATGGCTCTTTGTACTGATATACATTCCTTAGTTCAAGTCACTCAGGTTCAACTCGCATAGCTGTAGGCCTGTTGAAACGCATTGCTCATGGATGTCCAGCTCCAGTATTACACTTGAGAGGCACATACATCCTACTACTTTTATCTCTTTGGCATGTTTTTTCATGCCTTCACATAATTAGACGCATTTATCTGTAGGGTGATTCGTTAATTTTAAGGCTGGTGATTGACAAAGTGCAACAATCTTATCTGGCCTAGATGAAATCTGCAGATTTTTTTTTTTGGATTGATTTTAAGGTAAATTGTTTGGAACAGATATAAATATGTTAAAATGTGTTATAGATACTTATAGGTTAGCTGATAACATAATTTACAAGCCAAAATATTGTTGAAAACACTCCAATCTACTAACCCCTAATGGCTTCACCTTTCTTTTGTCCATTCTAGAGGTGCTTGTGCTTCTAGACTTTGAGGCGACGATGCCAGATGAGTTAACGGTGTGTGTAGGGGATGTGGTAAAGAATGTCTCAAAGGCCAAAGAAGAAGGATGGCTGGAGGGAGATCTGAGAGGAAAGAGAGGCATGTTCCCTGGCAACTTCGTCAAGGTCTGGATCTATTAGAACATTGTTTCCATGGTCATGTTTAAGCCTTGCCATGGCTCCCCTAGTTCCTATACCTATTTTCAAAATAGCTCTTCTCTAACCACAGGAAGTGCCTGTTTACCTAATGGGGGACAGCAATAGAGAGCCAAGAAGCATGAGGAAATGTAAGTCTCCATTATAAGTTAAATAACAGTATTTTGTTAGCGAATTCATCTTTTAAGTGAACGAATCAATAATTTCTCCTCGTCACTCTCCAGTAATTGTTCCAGAGCTTGTTCCATCGTAAATCGTTTACTGCTTGCCATCATAAAAGTGCTAAAACAATAAATTTTGCTATAGTGCTATAATTATATATATATATATATATATATATATATATATATATATATATATATATATATATATATATATATATAATAACTCATTACATTTATATAGCGCTTTTCTCGCACTCAAAGCGCTTTACATAGAAGGGGGAATCACCACCAATGTGCAGCATCCACCTGGATGATGCGACGGCAGCCATATTGCGCCAGAACGCCCACCACACACCGGCTTACTGGCGGTGAGGAGACAGGGTGATGAAGCCAATTGGTATATGGGGATGATTAGGAGGCCATGATTGACAGAGGCCACTGGGCAAATTTGGCCAGGGTGCCGGGGTTACACCCCTACTCATATATATATATATATATATATATATATATATATATACACACTCACCTAAAGGATTATTAGGAACACCATACTAATCCTGTGTTTGACCCCCTTTCTCCTTCAGAACTGCCTTAATTCTACGTGGCATTGATTCAACAAGGTGCTGAAAGCATTCTTTGGAAATGTTGGCCCATATTGATAGGATAGCATCTTGCAGTTGATGGAGATTTGTGGGATGCACATCCAGGGCACGAAGCTCCCGTTCCACCACATCCCAAAGATGCTCTATTGGGTTGAGATCTGGTGACTGTGGGGGCCATTCTAGTACAGTGAACTCATTGTCATGTTCAAGAAACCAATTTGAAATGATTCGAGCTTTCTGACATGGTGCATTATCCTGTTGGAAGTAGCCATCAGAGGATGGGTACATGGTGGCCATAAAGGGATGGACATGGTCAGAAACAATGCTCAAGTAGGCCGTGGTATTTAAACGATGCCCAATTGGCACTAAGGGGCCTAAAGTGTGCCAAGAAAACATCCCCCACACAATTACACCACCACCACCAGCCTGCACAGTGGTAACAAGGCATGATGGATCCATGTTCTCATTCTGTTTACGCCAAATTCTGACTCTACCATCTGAATGTCTCAACAGAAATCGAGACTCATCAGACCAGCAAACATTTTTCCAGTCTTCAACTGTCCAATTTTGGTGAGCTCTTGCAAATTGTAGCCTCTTTTTCCTATTTGGAGTGGAGATGAGTGGTACCCGGTGGGGTCTTCTGCTGTTGTAGCCCATCCGCCTCAAGGTTGTGCGTGTTGTGGCTTCACAAATGCTTTGCTGCATACCTCGGTTGTAACGAGTGGTTATTTCAGTCACAGTTGCTCTTCTATCAGCTTGAATCAGTCGGCCCATTCTCCTCTGACCTCTAGCATCAACAAGGCATTTTCGCCCACAGGACTGCCGCATACTGGATGTTTTTCCCTTTTCATTCCATTTTTTGTAAACCCTAGAAATGGTTGTGCGTAAAAATCCCAGTAACTGAGCAGATTGTGAAATACTCAGACCGGCCCGTCTGGCACCAACAACCATGCCACGCTTACAATTGCTTAAATGCCATTTCTTTACCATTCTGACATTCCGTTTGGAGTTCAGGAGATTGTCTTGACCAGGACCACACCCCTAAATGCATTGAAGCAACTGCCATGTGATTGGTTGATAAGATAATTGCATTAATGAGAATTTGAACAGGTGTTCCTAATGATCCTTTAGGTGAGTGTGTATATATATATATATATATATTATAATTGTTCTGTCTCTCTCTCATATTTCTCTGATAATCCGCTCCGTAAGCCTTCGTTCGCTCTCTCTCTCTCTCTCTCTCTCTCTCTCTCTCTCTCTCTCTCTCTCTCTCTCTCTCTCTCTCTCTCTCTCTCTCTCTCTCTCTCTCTCTCTCTCTCTCTCTCTCTCTCCATTCAAGTTCAACGCTGTTTGCGTCATATCCCTAACGATATAGTACCACCCCTTGCAAGGCTACAGAGTCCTCTGATTTGCTAGATACGTCATGGTAACCTTCCTCTGATTGGGTAAGAAAAATATTTCTCCATCGGCAATTTTTTCATTGGTTGTTGCTTGCGGAATCTGCCAAACAACATCGATTTCATTGGCCTTTTACATAGCGGTGTGCGCAACAAGGAAGTGTGTATATTTACAAGCCGGGTAAGTTATCACTGTTTTCAGCAGAATCTGAGGAAGACGGTAAAAAAGACCGCACCTCTCTATCATTAATAAGATTGTTTTTTAATAAGAAGTTTTTAAGATATTTACACATTTGTAAAAGTATGTAATTTTGGGCGTACCGCCCAATCCGTCCCCAGGGGGTTAATGGCAAAAAGTGTCCTAATCACCCTGAATTTACCACTAATTAAAAAGACACAGATTACATGTTGTACGGTTTCTATATTTTGATAAAAGTCATACAAATATTGAGAAGTCACTAGCATTTTTGAACAAATTGGTTGAGTCAATGATTCAATCAATAGGTGTGAAGCGGCGCAGAGGATTGGTGTATGACATCAAACTCTCGCGATACTTTGATGTAATTCACCGATCGGTCTGCTCAGCGCATCTCAACACACTTCACTCACTCGCACATACACATTGTAACACCCACTTGTCATCACCTCCTGACATAAACTGCTGAAGGTGAGCGAATCTTTTTAATTAACTTGGATCAATCAAAGTCCCCAACAAGAATAAAGCCTTGTAAATATCCAGATCTGTGATAGATGAATATGAGTTTTTCAGTGGCAGATTCAAAAACTTTTTTCATTGGAAGGTCCATAAGTGTCTGAAGTTGTCAAAGAATCTCAACTTGGCAGACTAAAATAAGTAGTCTAATGAAAGGGTTTGTGCCGCCACATCCGGTCTCAAATTATACTCACCAAAATCCATAGGCTAGTGTTGCCCTATATCCGCCATAAAACAGTGCTTGTCATAAAAGTGAAGTAGGCTACTTGTAAAAGTGGAAGCTAGAAGTGCTTTTTGCAGTCTAGTCCAGTTCAGTTCAGTTTGTCCTCACATCTGAACATACTGACATGTTCCATATGTTTTCCACTTACTTAAATTCTCCAGCGAAGAAACCTAAGGTACAGACGAGGAAATGCGAGGTGGCTTTTCCCTACACTTCCCTGCACGAGGACGAGCTGGAGCTGGTTGTCGGAGAGACCATCGAGATTGTCAGAGAGGTAGGATATTAAACCCCATTTCTGTAAACGCAACAAGAGCAAAGTAGATTTTACGTGGATGGTTTCGTGTAGCATGTTCTACTACATACTTGCTGTAGTGGTAGTCTCATCATGTTAACGTAATGGAATATTTAATCAAAAAAATAATAAACAAACAAAAAAAGTCTTTCCAAATCTGTATTATTTTTATTTGGATAGAATGTTCACACTGCTCCTATTCAAATTATTATGATACCTCACTTGATTTGTATGTAAAGACAAGCTGTCATTGCAGCAAAATTATAAACCCTGACAATATGATCAGAGCACCTAGGCTACATAAAAAAAATTGCATCATCCTGAAGGTGTGTGTGTGTGTGAGAGAGAGATAATGGCTGTCTGACAGTACATTTCACTTTTTACGTGACTACTTAACAAATAAGTAAATGCATGTGAAATCAAATATTTTTTTAATGTGTTGGCTTTATATATGATGGTTGGAAATGTTTTTGCTTACAAATTAATCTGCATTCTTTTTAGATTGAAGATGGGTGGTGGATGGGAAAGAAAAATAACCAAATAGGAGCCTTTCCGTCCAATTTTGTGAAGGAAATTTTTGTCCCTTCAAAAGGTGAGCTTGTACACTAAAACTAGAGCTGTAAGGATTTGCATTTCTTTCACATAATGAGCATCATCTTATAGCTGCAATTGATACAGTGCCCTCTGTAATTTTTGGGACAAAGATACAGCAAACTGTTGCTTGGCCATCCTATTTTTGTGATGAACCAATAGTTGGATCTTGCAGTATAGGCTCAAGAAGTCTTTTGTAGATATTAAAAATCCACACATGCTTCCTGAAGAGTGTTTCTGTCAGACATATCCGATTTTTTTTGGTTTTAGTTAGCCTAAGGTTTGACAGATGTCTCTTGTTGTCTTATTCTTGTTACCCAGCATCACAATGGGCTCTTAACTTTTACTGGCACAGCTCTGTGAATGGCAATGGCCCCTATGTTTGCTACTGTCTTTTTGAATCCTCTTAATGTTTGCAGATGGCAAGATAACTGAAGCCAAAGCCAGGCCTAAACTCTCTGAAGCTGTCTTCAATAAAGAGGTGAATATTATATTATATCATATATTATATTATATTAACAATAGTGCTGTCAAATCGATTAATCTCATCTAACACAAGGTTGTGTTTACATAATATATGTGTGTGTGTATAATATATATTATCAAATTTATATATCGTGTGTGTGCATCTATATATACAGTATATACACCGACATAAAAGTTTGTTTACATAATATATGTATGTATATATGTCGGTGTATATACTGTATATATAGATGCACACACACGATATATAAATTTGCACACACACATATATTATGTAAACACAACCTTGTGTTAGATGCGATTAATCGATTTGACAGCACTAATTAATAATATAATTCTATTATAATATTATATTATTATTTCTATATTATGACATTACTTTTTTCTTACAGGGAAAAGGACAACAGAGACCAAGTTTACGGAGGAAAACATCAAGCGGTGAGAAGTCTAAAAACATGCCATACAGTTGATTTTTGTTGAATAATTAAAATGCTGTTTAGCTGGAGCTTGAGGTTGCACTCTTAACCTGAAGAGAACAGAGTAACACTATTCCTATATTAAACAGTGACAAAGAAAGCACATAGAATTTTAAGACAATGCTATTGCAGTTCTCAGTGAATGAAAAGATCTATTCTTAAAGGACTTCCCTAAGGGATTCACACCAGAAGAGCAGTGCTTTGAACATGTGCTTTTTAGATTCACTCACCAAACCTGTCAGAGCAAATCCGTTAAGGAAAATTTGCTAATAAGTTTAATCACAATGGCAGTAAATTTGAGGTCACTGAATATGTTTAATTCCTCCACAGTAAAAGAATGTTGTCAGGCCATGTTCGACTACACGGCTATTGCCGAAGACGAGTTGAACCTGAAGAAGGGAGACGTTATAACCATCATCAGCAAGGTGTGTCATTGGTGACCAACAGACTTTCTATTTATACGGAACACAATGTATTTTCTAAAGAAAAACAATGTTGCCTCACCTGATTTGTATGTAAAGGATAATGTACAGTCAGTTGATCATTACAGCAAAATAATAAACCCTGACAAGGTGATCAGTATGTCAACACAAAATGCATCATTGTATTTTGTATCATTCTGAAGGTGTATTTTGACCGCATATGACCACATGGCTGTACAATATCTCACTTATTACATGCTATTTATTTATTTTGAATGTTTTTAAGGATACATTTATTAGATCAAAAATACAATACAAATAGTAATATTGCGAAATAATTTTCTATTTGGATATATTTTAATGTCATTTATTCATGTGATAGCATAGCTGAATTTTCATCAGCCATTCCAAAGTGTCACATGATTCTTCAGAAATCATTCTAATATCCTGATTTTTTTATTGATGTAATGCATCCTTGTTGAATAAAAATATTAATTTATTTAAAAAAATATTTTGTTGAACCCAAACTTTTCTAAGTAGTGTGTATATGAAACAAAAAGAGAATGGAGTGATATATGTGTATTCATAACTGACAATGTCCTCATTTGTTTGTTTATACCCCATATACAAGTTAGTATCTTTTCCTGCTCAGTGAGTCAGCTTTGTGTTTTTATTTTCTATTTATTTTCCCTGAAGGCCACTGAGGACGATGGCTGGTGGGAGGGGGAACTGAACGGAAACAGGGGCTTTTTTCCTGATAATTTCGTCATGGTGATCCCAAGGGATGCTCTTCATGTGAGTGTGGGACAGAGAAATGTTCTCATGATTGGCCCATTTGTGTACTGTTAGAGAATGGGAGTCTCCCTTTTGTCAACACTGCTCTGGGCTTTTACTAATGCCCTGCCTCAGAAAACCGATTTAAGGCCAAGGACATTCATTCTAGTTTACAAATAGTTTGGTTTGGTTTAAGGTGGAACGTACTGGAGGTTATAAATCTGTTTTTAATGCCTCGATACACAAGACAGCTAACTGTGGTCTATACATGACTGTATTTTCTTTCTGTTACTTTGGGCTTATTAAAAGAGATTGACTCAGAGGTTTCCATTAGAGGAGAGGAACACTGAAAACTTGTCTTGATTCTTCCTACATGAAAAGAGTGTGAGCGTTAACCTGCTCAAAAGGACTAATCCATATTTGGTTGACAATTTGTCGTTTTCTACGCAGACTGGGAATGCAGGCCAGACACCGGTGAGACTTGGCTCTCAGAAAAAATCAGGTAAGACATCAGCACCTGGCATAGCGGCAGGGCTGGTTCGACAAGATTCTTCAGATTATATCGAACGTACAGAAGCTGGAAATGTTGCTAGAAATAGTTGCATTAAGAGATTATAGGGGTGTGAGTGAGCAGGTTTAATTAGATGGAAAACATAGTGGCTCATGTCAGGCCGTACTTGAAGCACTTCTTACTGTCATTTTTTTAAATGGTTGAATCGAAAGGTTGTTGGTTTGTATCCTGCATGGGGAGACTTTTTGTTATGTGAAAATCTTATTTTTGTCCATCTTTATTATAGTATCGGTAAATCGATATACAAAAGTCCCTTCAAAGTTAAATACTATAAAATAGTATGTAGGCCTATGCTACGCTTGATAAACAAAATTTGAATGTATAAAATCAAAATTTTTTGTCTCCATAACAACTCCGATGTCTTCATCAAATGAGATATTTTTTCAAAGGACAAAAATACTTGAATGCCGGTAAAGCTGTAATTCATTAGTATACACAATGACTCTTTTAATGAAGGATATGTCATCATTGTCTAACCCACAGTAGTCACACACTTCCCTTATTTGAAATGAGACACAATCCTTATTAGATATCACTTAGAATCTTATCTAGTTTTTTACTTTTATTACTATTATTTTCACATCATGCACAAATAAGGACAACTGAACAGCTACTGTACGTTTTTTTCATCTACAAAGTTTTATGACTGTTCTATGAACTTTATTCAGTGCTCGACAGACCTTATTATGCTATATGATTTTATTTTTATTCAGCCTGACTTTTCTGAGGAGTTAACAAGTTAGCTTATGGTTGGTAGCTCACAAAAACTCTCTGATGGAAACTACAAACTTTAAAATGCAGTTTCTGCACCTGTAATTGACAACTCATTTTTAGGACAGGAAGTAGGCTTTTTGCTCATCTCACGTTTTGTTTTGCACTCAAGCATGAAACTCTCTGCCATTTCCCCCAGGATGGTCATGTTTTTTTTTCTGCGGAATTGTCTCTGTTACGGTGTTAAAGTGGTGTTAAAAGTCTGGAAATGTGGTGCAAAAATCTGTTCTGTGCTGAATCTGACTTTCTTACACATGACCACAAACCGCTCTAAGAAACACTGATGCAGCTGTGTGGGGCTGTGACAGGAAGTTGATGTAGGCCATGAAGAGATGTCATTTGAGCAGACTCTAGAGCGCTCTAGAGGAAGGCAAGGGCAGAGTGAAGCACCCCTCTTCTCTCTATATATACGCCTTCATTTTTATAAGAACATAGGGTTGTGATGTTGAAAAACTGTCGGGGTATGTATAGTGTATTTATTCTTCTGATTTTTTTTCTTCTCCAGATGCATTTGCAGTTATATCACTTGTCCTTGTTTTACGACGTCATGCAATTACATAAGTCATAGAATTGTTTTTTTTAATTGAAGATTTGGTTTCAAAAGAAAAGATCTTGTCATAGTGGACGATGGGATGTGATGAGAGAGGATGTTAACTCAAAATAATTACATGTTATAATTATGGCTCTGGCAAGATCAGTGCATCCATTTGATTTTGACTTAGATTAGACTTTAATGTCTTTTATTTTGACTGTACAAGACTAATTCTGAATGAGGGCAGATATCTGGTCTGTATTGTAGGACACAGTTTAATTACTGTTAAATCTTAAACCCATTCGGGTTTATTCAGGGAACCCATGAGAATTTCTTTGTTTAGCCACAGGAAACAAATGCTCATTTGTCAGTGAAAGTTACAAGTTCTCATGCCACTGAGACCTCCAGCATGTGTCCTGTTTAGTTGTGAGAATGCTTCAAAGTGATGTTTATTTTGTGATGTTAATTTTAAAGTGTGTAAAGAGATTGGTTACAAAAATAGCTTTAAGGATTCTGGCTGGCCTTCTGGCAGTCCATCCAGCAAACTGTCCTCTCGTGTGGGGTGAGTTATTAAAAAGGCTTTATTGAAATTGGGCTTTTATATTAAAATCCACAACCTACACAATGCAACAGAGCCTTCATCCGGGTGACCATTTAATCTAACATCTCTAATGCCTTTTTAATATTATACCCCACGCAAGTGCCTTGGGCTTTTTTATTTATGGGAGGGAATGCCAACATTCGGCTTCCATTAACTTTGAGAAGAAGAGAAGAAGCAACAATGACATTTACATATGTTTGTTGCATTGATGGAAAAAAATAATAATGCTTGTATCTTCTTATATCTCAGGGAATCCGATGCCAGTGATGGACCAGAACAGCTCAGATATGAAACCAAAGACAGAGACTAAAAGTAATAATTCTGAACAAACCTATAAATAACCTTTTAAAAGTATAACAACGTCCTATTCTGGAGTAAATTTATATCTAAGGGTGTGCTCACATTTGACAGGTTTGGTTAGATTAAATCGAACTCCGGTGCGATTGCTCTGTAAGTGCAGTTAATTTGAATAACTGTGAACGCTGCCATCTGAACCCTTGTGCGCACCAAACTAGCGGGAGCTCTGAAAAGGTGGGTCTCAAACTCTAAAAAGGAAAGAATGCTCAAGCATACCTGGTTCTTCTCGTCATAGTTACGATGTTAAACCAGTACAGTTTGAAACAGGCATCGGAACCTTGTCTTCTTGCAGCAGGTTATTTTCCACAACGGAAGAATTCCTGGAGCTGTTTTGACTATTTTCAAAGCTTTTTGTGAGTTCTTGGCTTGTAAAAATACCTGCACATTTAATCCAGCACACATCATTGTTTTGGATGTCCAGTAAGTTCTGTCGCAAAACATGCATCATAAAAGCCTTTTTTTAATCTTTAGGTTCAGTGTTAAAAATGACAGTGTGAACACTAAGGGAACCAGGACTAAATGTATCGTTTTCACCCTTGGTCTGGACCAAAAGAACCGAGAACCGAACTGCAAATGTTACTGTGAACACACCCTAAAACTATTTAATTTTTATGAAATATTTATTTATATTACATGTCTAACATTTATTACTTCACTTAAGCACTGCTGTCTAAGGAAATTTACCCCATATGATGGTATTTATCTCTTGTCTTTGCACACAGGTGAGAAACCAGACACTAAAGACTTTCGAAGTGACCCACCTGGTAAAATCAAGTTGCCTGGTCTACACAAACCACCTGTTCCACCACCCGCCAAAGAGAAGCCCATAAAACTAGTACCAAAGTAAGTGATGCCTTAGCAAATCATGTTAGAGCATACAACCTTCTGTGATGCTTTTCATGAGACTCTCATCACAAGTAACACCAAATATATAAGAAATCTGAAACGTAAATTAAGAAATAAAATCCCCTTCCATCGGTCAACGTTATTTTCCTCAGGGACTGAATTCCCCCTCATCAGATAGTCATTTAGCATTATGTGTTATTCTAAAGGGCCTGTGAATGTTCAGTCTTGTAAAGAGCGATGGAAATTAAATGAGTTGCTGAGGGACTAAACAAAGTCAAACTGCCTGTTTCCTGTTTTTCTAAGTGAGCATATAAAAAACAGAAACTGCCATGTGCTCAAGGCAGAGCTTACAGAAAGAACTGTCAATTTGACAGAACTGCATGCACAAACTAAGTCATTACAAGCATTTAATAGTTAATATTTTAATTTTCCAAAAGAAATCAAAGCAATGTGTTGTTTGAAAAAGCTCACAAAACTTTAAGACACATTAGACACAAATTTAGAAGCAGCTGGAGACGCACCTCTTCCGCAAACACTTAATGACCTCACTCTCTTAAACCAATGCACATATACACACACACACACAAAACTGTATTGAATATTTGAATATATTGTATGTGTGTAATATGCATAATGCATTTTTTCCCCTTAGAAATGAAGAGCCACAAGCTGTCTCACCGAGACAACAGCCCCCTGCCTCGCCTGTACAGAAAGAGGTTAAAGACACTAAGGATGTTAAAGATAAGACACCTGACCAGTTTGACGGTGTAGACGTGTCCTCAGAGAAACTGAGCCATCCCACGGCCAACAGAGCCAAACCTCCACAGAGAAGACCACCAACAGCCCTCGCCACCATCGCACAAGTGAGCTTAACACAAATGCACAGACGTGGCATTCATGAAGGCTTCAGGATTTTGTTGATTGGCTTTTAGTTTAAAGTCCCCCTGTAGTCAATCATTTTATCCCTTAAAACTCATCTTTGAACACCAAGATGAAATATTTAAACATTTCCTGTGAAAATAATTTCTTCATGCTTTAAAATAGTTTGAATGTAACTCTACACCCCTTATACCCGGAGCCATGAATATTCAAATTAGTCTCCGCCTCCACTCAATCACACCACTTTAAATACTTGATACACTCGGTCAACTTTACTGTAGTAAACACTACACAATGGCAACTGGAAAAACTGGTTTAATTCAGCCATATATGTTTGAACCAGAAACTGATTCAGAAGAAGTGGAAGAGTGAATTACACAGGGTCGTCTATAAGTCGATGTGTCAGAATGGTAATGCGTTTTTGCATGGCTCTCTATATGCAACGACAGACACAAAACGGTAATTAATATGATTAGACTTTGGCTTGACTACGTTATCAATCAGCTAATAATATGTTGCTAACGTTACACAAACCATGTTCCCATTCGCCATCTCAGAGTCAGTCAGCTGCCTTCTAAAAATCATCATTCTTAGAAACGCTTTGAACAACTTAGAATGTCAGTGGAGAAAGGCATATAGTTCATCATAACATCGTAATATACATCATATTCATAATTCACTCGTTATATTGCTAAATGAATTGCTAATGAAATGCTAAAGCCCGCCCTGCACGTTGATGGGATTGGTTACAACATATTTATGACGTAGAGAACAACTGCGATTTCAAACCGCATTTTTAAGACTGTCTTTGGTTCACTGCAGTTTTAAGGAGAAAATACTCAGCAATGGCGTTGACTTCTGAATTTGCATATGGTTTGTCTTAAAGCATATTTTAAAACACTACATAGCATTACCAACTTGATTTTCACCACAGGGGGACTTTAAGAGATGAATTGCAACAAAACAAACTGTTCTCAGTTTAATGAATCAAGCCTAAAAATGTTTAATTAACTTTGGTTTAACTTGGTCGTGGTTTTCAAAGCTTAAGATGCAGCACTCAAGCCAAAGCATGTCTGGGGATGTGCATGGAGAATGATGATAAAAATGAGGAAAATCAAAAATTAGGGCCGTCAATCAATTAAAATAATCATGATTATATATAATAATAATTACATAATATTATAATATATTTTTTTAAATAACGAGTTAAAATATTCAGTATAATGTCTTGATAAATAATCCAAATAACATCTGTTTTTCATAAAGGTTCTAGATGAAACTGACCACAATGAAACTTCAGGGGAGAAAGATGGATTACCACAAAATATTCCAGAGGTTTGGATAACTCTTTACAATAACTTTCATTAAAAATATTATAACATTATATAATGCTTCACAGATCAGATTACCTCATGTACCTTCAAATATAAGAAATTGTAATTCATATAGGCCTATAATATCATGAATATTCATATTTGAATGGACATGAACTATTGATCTGTAAAGCATTATATAATATATATAATATTTTAAGGGCCTATTAATGAATGTTGTTCTAAAGTGTTACCAAAGCTTGGACAATTAATATTATGTTATGGAATTATTTTTGTCTATAAAACATCTCCTTAAACGTCTGACATATACCACCGTTTAAAAGTTTGAGGTTGTTTTTTTAAATGAAGTCTCTTCTGCTCACCAAGAATGCATTTATTTGATCAAACACAATACAATAAAAAATTGTGAAATATTATTACAATTTCAAATGTGTTTTCTATTTGAATGTATTTATAATGTAATTTATTCCTGTGATGCAAAGCTGTATTTTCAGCATCATTCAGTCTTCAGTGTCACATGATCCTTCAGAAATCATTCTAATATGCGGATTTGGTGCATAAGAAACATTTCATATTATTATTAATGTTAAGAACATTTGTGCTGCTTAATAATTTTGTCGAAACATTAGAATATTTGATGAATGGAAAGTTTAAAAGCACAGGATTTATTTAAAAAAAAATGTTTTTAGTCACTTTTGATTCCTCTTTCCTGAATAAAAGTATACATTTCTTAAAAAAAAAAAAGTACTGACCACAAACTTTTGAACTGTGATGTACAGCCATTTGTTAACACATTGTCCTAGGATTTCTATCCCTCTTCATCCCTCAGTTTCTCAGCTGCTGGTATTTGTTCACAGGATACAGAGCCTCAGTCAGCTCCTCTCGCCAAGACAGACCAAGGAACTAAGAGCACTTCACCACCCAAGACACACACTGAAAGCAAAGTTCAGGAGGAGACTGCATCACTGGCCTCTGTGCTGATAGAACTCAAAGATCTCCGTATGTCACTGGATCTCCTCAAAGCACGGCACGAGTGAGTATAAACCTGACTACCACCCCTGAATGATCATATCACACATTTCTTTTATTGCAATATTCCTCTTTCCTTTACCTCACCAGGAGAGACATAAATGACCTTAAAGATGAACTGAAGGACGAGTCCGAAAAACGGATGAGATTACAGGTGAGTGTGGTGAGATTTGAGTCTATTCTGTGAAGATAATAAAGTCTCCTATTTTTTTTATCTTTTACAAGATATAAGTTGATTTTTTTTTACATGAGTTTCTCATTCAATTATGTCATGCTATTTCAGTAGAAAGAAAAAAATACTTAAATAAATCCAGTCAAATAAATACTGTCTTTATCCTCAAGAGAGCAGCAGTGAGTTAAAAATACAACCTCTTCAACATGATAGAACTGACAAAATCTGCATCACGTAACTGTAGTCATAAGATTCCTATTTTATCCATAAACAACCTTAAAAATAGCCAAATATATATCTGGAAGTTTAAAAAAAGAATAGAAAATGTACTATCTATCTCTTCTACCCTGATGCAGATTGTTTACCTGTAGATTTTACACTGTCGAATTTAAATATAGTCTCACCTTAATGCTAGTCTTCCCTTAATGCTAAGTACAACTTATTAATCAATATTTTTATATTTATAGGATGAAGTGGAGGCTCTGAGGAAAAAATAGTGTCCATTGAACACCAGGAGTATTTCGCAATCCCCAAGTGATCCTTCTTTGGGACATGGAGATAAAGGCTACAGAGAGACAATGATGGAGTGTTGAGGAATATAAAAATGTGCAGACAGATATGGAAATCCAGCATTTGCAACTTGTTGAATAATTCCTAATCCAGTGGACCAGAAGGCTGAGCTCCATTCAGGGAGCAGAACTACAAAAAGACGTTTCGTTTTTCATATACTGCTTATCAGCTCATTTGGTTTTGGGAGTCCTCTCCACTAGTTTTTTTAAGACATATATATATATATATATATATATATATATAATATATATATATATATATATATATATATATATATATATATATATATATATATATATATATATATATATATATATATATATATATATATATATATATATATATATATATATACGTGTGCATTTTGAAATGTGTAAATATCAAATATTCAAGATATTCACGATTAAACTAGGCATATTTTAACGTATTAACATACATTCTATTAATAATATGTTTCAGTTTTGTGGTATTCTGTAGAAAATAAATCAATAAATAATTCCGCTGATGGTCAAATGTTTTTGCTCCAAACCTGATTAACTCAGAAACTTAAATTATAAACATTAGTTGATGTCTTTTTTGAATGCAACCAGTTTTATCTGTGTTGAGACTATGAAACAAGATGGCTTTATTTCAGGAGTGGAAGATATCAATGACATACAGATCTGGTATCTAAATGCAAGCAACCTTAAACATAAAGTAATCAAATATTCCTAGATTTAAAAAAAATGTTCCATAACCCCAGTGGTCTGATGGAAAATAAATCTTTTGGAATGACACAAGACAATTCAATTGGCTTCAGGTCAATTTTGACAACGCTGCAAATGCTATTTAAAAGTTGCTTTGTGAATGGCATGAGTAGACTTTGCTTTTTCACCAACAAAATTTGAAAGTTAATTTCCCTTCGTGGAGAATTAGCATGAGACTGAGGCTGGTTTAGTGTTCCTTCAGACAGAAAACAGCATCTGGAAACCACGTGGAATACATTAGATTTTCATAGTCTGACTAATCATTGGGAATGGACTATTTTTTTTAATGACAGACAGACTAATTCCAAATAGAAATACTGTATGTTTGAAAGGTTTGTATGTTCATTTGCTGTGATGAGATAGTAACGTCAATCAAGATATACTCACATTCTTTCCTTTGTTTGGGCTTGTCCTTAATGTTATATGGGTTCTATACATATTATGTGCAGTTCACAAGTTTAAATGCATACTAGCAGTTCACAAGTTTAAATATCTTCATAGCATCTTTATAAATGTAAACAATAACAGAAGTTGTTTCATTAGGAATATTACAGCATCTGGTTGTTATTGTTACGCTTTGGTTTAATTGTTTGAGTTTTTTTTCGATGCATGTAAAGCTCAATATTTCAATCAAAATGAACTGGAAATTAAACAATAATACAATAACATCCACTTGGTGAGCAAATATATAACTTGAACGTGAAAGACATGATGTCCAAAAAACATTGATTTTGGCCTATTTAATTTATTTATATTAAATTTATTGTAAAATACACGAAGATCTGAATAATCAGGTGTCCAATTATGCCATTTGATATGTATTACCCATATATACTCATATAGGCCTATATGAGTCTTTTTGTAAAGGACTGATTGGAAAATTAACCCTTGATTGTTTTAAACTGCATCTTCTGATTGCTATAACCCTTTTTCTTGAGATCCTGAGAGCATGACCCATGTTGAGCAGGATGTTTTTTGGCTATATTTAGGAATGAAGTTGATATTAGAATAAATTTTTCATATATTGATATTGGTCTGTATTGAATGTTTCATTTGTTTATGCTTATTTGCCAATCTTTTTTATATATATATATTTATAACTTTTATAGTTTACTATCATCCATTAATGATCATCATTAAACTTACACGCATTGAAGGTACACATGAAGCTTTTTTGCAGAAGAACATTGTTTTGGTTGTGCTTCGGCTCTGTGTGACCGTGCGGATGAATATGGTTATCCCACTGCTCATAAAACATTCACTAATAGGCTTAAGAGATATAATCAGTTTAGATGGAAAGGATCTCAAGCTGAGCTGAAGATGTTACTGAAGCTATATTCATTAATAGACACTTAATAGACTTTATTGAAAATAAATTCCAGCTCAGCACAACCATAATGAAATGATTTTTCACAATAAATAATGCTTTATATTGAACTCTGTTAGAGAGTGGCATATTGTAATTTACCTGTTCAATAAAATACCTTACCTGTAATAAAAACGCCATCATCTCCACGTCGCTTTTACATTTCAAATTCCTCAGTTCTCTCCATCTCTGAGAGCCAAGCCGATGTTGATTCTCGTTTTATTACAAGCTCTTTTGTCGCATTTTTTTTAAAACAGGTGATTCTCCAGAGATTCAAGATTTAGTGTGCTCCATGTCAACCTTTCTCGCTCATTGTGACAACTAACCTATGCCACTTCAACATCATACATGCGTCAAAGTACCCAGAGCAACTTTGACCTATTTACACATATGAGGAGACACGCACAGGTGAGTGATGTACAGTATATGTACACAATTTCCTGTGAAAAGCATTCAGGTCTAAAATATGAACACTTGTAAAAGTCAAAAACACACTTTGGAGGAAGGATTGATGTATTGACATTTAAATGTGGTTAATTTTGAACAAAAAAGTTAGATAGTGTACCTTTAATGTAATATTTAGCAAATAGCAAAGTAAATATCCTATTTTCATATTGTACATTATAATGTTGTGCCCATGCCCATTTCACTTATAGCATTTAAAACAATAGCATTTAAAATAACGTTTTATTTTTTATTTATTTAGACAAAATACTAAATCATGAAAATCATTATCTTGTCGATGTTGAATTTTAATATCTGTGCATTCTTTAGCTATATGTGGCTTTATAATCTTTGAGTTAAGGCTTGATGTGACTTACATGGGGGATTTTTTTTTTTAAATGGAAAAAAAAAAGCAGAAAACAAACAATAAATGGGATAGTGCAAAAGTGCATTTGCTTTCTGTGAGCTTCTAATTATCACCTACAATTCACAAATATTGTTTTAAACATCAACTCTCAGACAATAAAGTCGGAATGACTTTTCAATAAGCACCATGACTTGAGGACTGATAGCAACTTTCCCAGTCCAAATGTTGCATACAAAACAGCTGTACCCATGGTCTGTAGGATTACAATAACATCAGTCCAACATATAAAAAATGTATATTGGAAACACCATCCATTAACAGTCTTTAAAAGTACTGCACTCAAGCAGTGAAATGGCTTGAGTTTATGTCCAGGAGTCTCTGGGAGCATTAATAGTAATGCACTCTTCCAATAGTGCCCGTGCCTGTTCCCAGGATATCCGGCTGTCCATTTCTCCAGATTTCCCTGATGATCCTCTCCCTTTCCTCCAATCGCTGTGCCCGCTCCAGCTCCTCGGCTGAGGTGAACACGTTCCTGCTCAGAGTCCCATCCGGCGTGATGAGGTGGTTGCTCATGGGGATCTCTGTGGTGGTGTGTCGGACCGAGGACTCCAGGCCTCCTGCATCTTCCTCCTCCTCATCATCATCGCTCTCCTCGTCTTCCTCTTCCTCCTCACTGTAGTCTTTCAGCTGTTTTTTCTCCGGTGTGGAGGGTGCCGTAGTGGCACGAGGCTTGCAGGAAATCCGGATGACCAGGAGGCAGAGAGTGAGCACCAGGCCAAAACAGACGCCGATGACGAAGTAAAGGCCGAAACTCTCTGGATTTGCTGGATGGAGAGGGAAACAAGTCAGGTTTAGTAATTGGAACATCTCCATATTAGTTTGCTGTTCTTTAAACCTGAGTTGCATGTTAAAAATATAAAAAATGGGGAAAGCACTGACCTTTAATGTGAGCATAAGCAGCAATAGTGTTGCTCAAGAAATCCATCTCCTTCCTTTTCACATTCATCCTGGCTTTGTCCTGTGTTTCCAAACCTACCGGATAAAAAAATGTAAAACAATATTGTTAAACATAAGCAGTGCTTGTTTCAGCACATGCTAAAATGTGGTTGCTTGGGCACTGCTAATGTATTCTGGCTGTTTTCTGACAAAAACAACATCTTTGTGGTGTATTTTTTATTTTTTTCTAACAGGTTTGTTTTTTGTTCTGATTTTTTTGAGGTAAAATTAGCTGTAAATATTCATGTTATAAAATTGCAGTAAGTTTTCAAAAAATTCAGAATACAAAACTCAAATAGAATTTCAGCACAAACAAAAACTAGGCCAAATGTCAAGCTTCTGTGTTCCAAAAAAAAAAAAGAGAACGGTCTCTGATTAATCACACTGAGCATTAATCACATAATTCTCTGGCACTATGAGACACAGTACATATATATATATTCAGTAAAAATATACTGAACAAGTCTACAGTCAATCCATGCGAGTCCCTTTTGTGAGGTCAAAAGTTCAGAATTGCCAGCAGCAAGTGGGGCCCATTTCCTTCTCCATTAAATGGAGTGTAGCCAGTAGTCAGACTCTTTTGTATCTGAATAAAGTACATGATACAATTCTCCTCCCTAATGACGTGCATCTACAGCCTTTTCCTTTCCTGTAGTGTATGTGTCCGTAGTGTATTTCCTCTCTGACTCTTTTCCCTTCTAACTGTGAACTCCTAAGGAAGACTCATATTTCCAGGGGGTCAACAAATTCTGCCACACCCTCACATACAGTATGAGGGCAAAAGTTTAAAGAGGTTATATTTACAACCACAAACAAATATATCCTCCCAATGACAGTTCTGCGCCTGGTTCAATACACACTGCATAGCAGGCGCCACAGAATACGTGAAGACCTGGGGTCATGTGCGCCTGCTGGATCTAACCACACTTCCTGTGTCCACCCCCCTGCTCCTTTTTTTTTTAAAGGAAAAAATCCCATCCACTACAGTCATACAGAACTTCCTGCTGACTTTGGCTTTTCTCTTTCACTATTGTTCACATCATTGCTGTATACATGCTGTTTGAGTATGCACACTCAGAGATTCAAATGCACTTGTTTAACTAAGATATTACCCATTATCTTAACTTTAACAGCTTGGCCTTAAGAAGGTATAACTTTTCAAGCTCAATAAAGCATGCCATATAGCAGATTTGTGTGATGAACAAACTAAATTGTAAGCTATTTTTCAATGAAAATGTTGGTATCTTTGAAAGGCCTTGTTTTTGTTCCACAAAAGAAATTCCTACAGGAAATGCCATTACTTTTCTTAATTTAACTGAGTGAACTTCTTCAGTACATTAGTAATTCTAAAACATTCATTCAATTTGTATTTTGCGGAATTAATAAATAGTTTCTTTAGATTTTGATAAGCATACCTTTTACAGTTGTTGAAAAAGAAAAGACAAAACAAAACCAAAGAAGAAAAGCGAATTAAAGCACAACAAAGCAAAAAAAAAACAAAAAAAACATATAGAACTAGCCTACAAAGAAAAGCACTAAGATTTACTATACCATATAAAGCAGTCAGTTCCTCCTCATGGTGCACTGTTGTTTCAGATGGATCAAGCTTCTCACTCTGGTTCTGCCCGTGTCCTCTGTATATCTTGGGCCTTCGTCTATACAATGACAAAAACACACACACACACACACACACACACACACACACACACACACACGCACACACACACACACACACACAGGGATGTCAGACCATATCACATCTAAAATCACTTAGGCATTTGCAGCGCAAGCGAATGACAGGCGAAAGATTGCACTGTGCACACAAGTCAGCTTGAGATCGAACAGCCTAAAACTGATTCACATTTCACCAATGAAATTGCAATAAATCATGTCTGAGATGGATATTCACATGATGAATGAGTCATTAGGGAATTGAGTTAGAAAAATAAATCACAGTGTGAACTGCCTGAACAGAAGCATCATGAATAAATGTTTCGGTATTAACTTCTGTGTTCATTTTTGAAAACTTTCTTCATACACTACAAAAGTACTAGCCTATTTAGTTTGTGCTATAAAGCTATGTTTATAGACATTTGGTCCAAATGTCATCGGTAGATGGTGTGAAAAATGTGCAAAGCAGGAGGTTTCTTTCAATGGGAAAGTTCGAGTTGGTTTAGTAAAGCCCCTTTGTTTGCAGTGCCGATTTGGATCTTGCTGACTCTTGAAAGCTCTTAACATGTAGATTTAAGGTAAAAAACTGAAAGTAATATACATCTAGATGGAGTAAGCAGCAGACAAGTGTACAGATGTACACATTAAGGATTGTATATACAACTGTAAAAATATTTTTAAAAAGTATTTACTTAAATATTCTATTGCATAGGTGGCATGAACACCATAAGGATAATGATGTAGAAATACAGTATATAAATTTTATCTTTTGCTTGCAGTCGTGTCTACATGGAATATAATGGCAGCTGGAGGCATGTTTAAAGACTACATCCATTAACCTGTCGTGTTGTTTTGTTTGTGTTTTGTTTTTCCCCTAAAGGAGGAAATTATTTGCAGGCCTCTTGCTGTCACTCCAACACCAGCAGTTTTATTTCTCTGTTAATTCTGTTTTAATTCTAATTAATATTTAATTGTTCAAAATTAAGTTGGCCCAACTCAATTTAAATTTTCCAAAATTGAGTTGGCCCAACTCAACAATTAATATTTAGAATTGAAATTTTCCAAAATTTAATTTGGGCCAACTCAATTTAAAATTTACAAAATTAAGTTGGCCAAACTCAATTTAAATTGTTCAAAATTGAGTTGGCTCAACTCAATAATTAATATTTAGAATTAAAATTTTCTAAAATTGAGTTGGCCCAAACCAATAATTAATATTTAGAATTAAAATTTTCCAAAATTGAGTTGGCCCAACTCAATTTAAATTGTTCAAAATTATGTTGGCCCAACTCAATTATATTCAAATCTGTGAATGTATTGCCAATTTTACTGAACTCCTTTAACTAAGCACTGACCATATTCCTTTAAGTCCAAGTTCGAAATAAAACCCTATGAACCGCTCCATTGTTCAAGTATGGAGCTGCCTGAAACACTGCCAGCGGGACATAAAACATTAAGTGTTTGTCCGAACTCACAACAAGTTTTGCAAGAGAACACAAATGTTTGCAAGAGGCCGCAAAAGTTTTGCAAGAGAACGCAAATATGTTTGTGAGACAGTGCAAAAGTTTTGCGAGAGAACGCAAATATCTTTGCGAGAGAACACAGAATTTCTAGGGGGAACTCAAAAGTTTTGCGAGAGAACGCAAAAGCTTTGAAAAATGTTTTTTACTCACATTCCATATTTGTCCCTTTTAGGGGCTTTTTTGTATACATGAACCTCAGGAAACAATAAAATTATATATAAAATCCATGTCATGACCCCTCTAATTCCAATTCATGTAAAATATGGAGTCTACCCTGACTAAAGTCCATTTCTCAGGCTTAAACTTGCAGTGCAGTTTGGAAAAGCACACAGATCATATACAGTATAATTTTGAGAGAGAGAAAAGTGTTGTAGAATTCCAGATAAAGCAACCATGCATTAATATGATTAGAATGTTTTTTTTTAGCACTACACTTAATAGTTGATTTAATAAAGAAAGTGCAAATGAATACCAATACAAACACAGCCTATTACAAATCCTGGGAAAAGGCCAGAAATTCTCATTTTAAACTAGACATTGTTTGTTTAAAGGAATGGGAAAGACGGAGGAAGTCCAGACTCTGTCATATCTGGTGATAATTCTTGTCTTTTCCACAATAAGAAGACCACAATAGCATTTCCTTCCCCTGGATCTGTCTCCATCCGACAGGAAAAATTGTGACCTAGTGGAAATACGTAAACAACACCCCCTGATTTGTTCCTCTTTTTTCACATTAAGTTGTCTGTCCAAATAAAGAGTGTTAGTGGGTGATTTGTGGGGGACAAAGTGACAGGACAAAAACCTGCGGAGCGATTCTGCTAAACATTGAACAAAAGCTTCAGTCTTGACCATGAGGGAAACATCAGTCATAAACAACCTGACTGAACGACTCCTTCATTGTAAAGTACTCAAAAATATCATCACAAAGCATGAACGGAATTTACTCCATGACATTAAAGGCTATAATTGAAATCTCTGATATCAAAAGAAAAACATAGCTCGAGCAGCCACTGCAGCCTTTTCGTTCATATGACACACCGCCAGCCAAAACAAGCAGATGGATATTTTTGATACTTAGAAATGTTCTTTCAGCCACTGGAATTTCCTGGCATAGTGATTGAACCACTTGTGGTCTTCTTGGCAAAGGGCTTGATGACTGATACAGAACTTTAAATCTAAATTGAATTGTGTTTCTTTGTCTCGCTAAACTATTCCCAAACTGTGGACAGCATAGAGGATGCAATCTCAATATACAAAATACTCTTATTGACTATTTTATGCTGTCAGCCTCAGTAGAAAACTACTTTATCTTGACTGGTGTTGCTTCGATGAGTGTCTATGCTTTTAAAATTAAAAGCTCCTTACAAAAAGAAGAATGAAAATGTTTCCTCTTATCCCATAAACAGTTATGTTAGAAAAAGGAATGGGGGGGGGGGGGGGGGGGGGGGGGGGGGGTCTAATGTGTCCCTGAAAGTACATTTGAAACTTTGAAACATTGCTTTTATCATTATTTTTGTGTTTGGCAGAACGCTACAACTCCAACTTCCTCATAATCTTGAATTTTTCCATAAACAACCGTCCAAAAGCATTGTATAAGTGCTGACTGTTCAATCTCTTAGTTAGCGTGTAGCCCCTCGGGTCTCGTTTTCTCCCATCAGCCAGATTCACATGAACCCCAACCATGCCAAAGGTAGCAGCTCAATGTAACTTCCAAAACCTCTGAGGTGAGGGTACTGTCCAAGTCCAACCAGTAAACTTGGACACATTTCAACCGGCTGTGTGGCTTGTTAAACTGCTCAGGAGGGTGGTATGGTAAAAGCATTCGCTATGTGAAATAGCTTGAGCTCCTTTACAGCCCTGGATCTAACCATCACATTTCCAAAACACTGTAGAGTGTCTTTTTTCTGGTTTCTCTTGACAGAGAATCCAGCAGATTAAACTGTGTTCAACTCATTTGGACTGTGTTTCCTGCCAGTAGCTCTTACTGAGGGGGGTATTTAATTTGGAGCCAAGTCAGACATGTGGTTGCCATCAGATTCTTGACCCCTGCATCAAATATGGAGTTGACCCTAAAGACGCATGCCAGCCGAGAAAGCGGAGACTAAACGAACACCACACACGCTCCTATGTTGAATTTCCTCAAGTGCATAAACCTCACTATATATTGGTCATTTTTTCCTCATTAAAAAGTTTTACCCCTCCAAACTAATAGTTCTGATAAATTTGTTAAAAAATATGCACACTCCAGTCATATCAATAGCCATATATAATACATATACAATACTGTTAAAAAATGTGGTTCAAAAGATAAAATTTAAAAAAAGATATTAATACTTCTTTCATCAAGGACGCAAAACCGACAGTTTAATAATGCTACAAAAGATTTCTATTTCAAATAAATACTGTTCTTTTGAACTTTCTAGTCATCAAAGAATCCTGAAAATCTTTTTCTAGCATGTTTTATATTTGACAACAGTTCTTCTAACCCTAATTGATGGAGTGTGGAGCTTTTCATTTCTTAAACAACCATGTAGGAAGACACATCATGGCCATATTCCAGGATGACAATGTCAAGATTCATCAGGCTCAAACTGTGAAAGAATGGTTGGGAGGGAGCATGAAGAATAATTTTCACACATAAATTGGCACCTGTGAGTCCAGACCTTAAATTCATTGAAAGTCTTTGGAATGTGCTGGATAAACTTTACAGAGTGCGACTCTTGCATTGTCATTAAATGATCTTGACCAATAAATTTGAAATTTATCCATCAAGAGGTGCATCAATTTTGGTCAAGATCTTGTCAGCTTTGTTTGGCTGGGCAGTGTATATGAGACCAACGATATAGTACTATAAATAAATTAACAATTAAATTAAATCTATTATAACATAGAGTGGGTCAGACATGTTCTGAGATGAATTTCAAGGCTAATGAATTTAGCTTAATGCTAATATTTACACAAGATGCAATTTTATGACATGGTGCCATTACAACACTTACAAACTGTATATATAATACTCCAAAGTACATAATTCCTCGTCAGCTATTACTGTATACTCTACTGTACTGTAAACACGGTCTATTAATTGGGATGCAGTCCAAAACTTCAATAATGCCGCTAAAAGTTAAAAGTCCCTTCGACAAATTATTTTCACGTTGGGTGTT
This sequence comes from Tiaroga cobitis, assembly GCA_030578255.1. NCBI lineage: Eukaryota > Metazoa > Chordata > Actinopteri > Cypriniformes > Leuciscidae > Tiaroga > Tiaroga cobitis. The sequence goes on from CM060606.1 coordinate 36,794,992, forward strand.
TGGTACCATTCAATGTTCTTAATATAACAGAGGGGGTACTTGCCAGCCCGTGTTGTCAGTGGGGGTTTTGTGGATGAGGGCTGTGCTCTTGGGTGTTAATGTGGACCAGATGTGAGTGTGTGTGTGTGTCAATGGATCCTCAATAGTTTTCTATGCAAATGCAGAGTAGAAAAACACTTTTCACATACCCTAATCTAGGGTCAACAGGGTCAAAACACTCAATATGAGAATGTACTGTGTGAGAACACAACACAATCTCGACCCATTCATTAAACCCTAAAATAAAAGCTATTTAGACTTGTTTTAGATTTAAAACCCTAAGGAGACCTATTATGAAAATGAGAGCGGGAGTTCTTTAGATTTAATTAATCACGTGCACCTGCAGCCTTGTTTCTGCTTGTTTGGGTTCAGTTTGAAAGCACAGAAAGTCTGTGGGTGATGGGCCGACTAACCCTCAGGTGATTCCAGTTCCAAAGCTCCACAAATAGAGCAATGATCTCATCTGCAGATCGATCTGAGCCTGAAGGCCTTTGCAGATCCCTAGAAACATGCTGGATCCATTACGCAGGCCCTCTGATTACTGTACGACGCAAAACATGTGGTCCATCTTTCCCATGGGTGGGTGGGCATTGTTAACCCCATCCTGCCCATAGAGATTTATCAAAGCATTTAGCACAAGTACTCAGGTTAGGATTTATATGTAATAAAAGCTTTTAAAAATGCCAAATAGAAGAGCCAGAGAATGAATGATGTTAAACTTTGTACACAGCAATGTTCAGTCTCATTTCAATGGCTTTACTAATTCCCCTTAACTGTATTATTCCTCCATAAAATGAGATTGCCACTCTCAGCGTGTTTGTAAATCAAGCCAATGGCATTATCTGAACGAATGAATGAGATGCTATATTGTGCTATATTATCTGGGGTTTGCGTTTGCTGTATTATTTCGATTTGGGGATTTATTCTCTCAATCAAAATCCACAAACTCATAAAAACAGAGATGGGGGAGAGAAAGAATGTTTGGGAGGCGTTTAAAAGCACATACTGACATAGTCATTAAACATTTCAAACCCTCAGAGCAAAAGGAGTTTCACTGTAAATATTCCACTAAATCAATCAAAATCAGATAAGGCATACCAGAGCCCAAATCCTCCCATATTCTGTCTTTAGATCAGAGCTGACACATTTGAGGGCTAAGTGTGTCGAATTTTCTTTATATAGGCTATATGATATTTGTATCCATTTCAGAGCTTCCGAGACCAACTCAGACTACATAAATGCATGTGGATGCCATTGACGATTGTGGCCAAATGACATTGTCATCAAATCACAAAACAATCTCTCAGTGCCATATTTGATTTAAGAGTGGAAGTGAAGATAATCAGTGAAGCTAATAATAAATGTTATAGTAAAGTGATGTGATAATACATTTTGGTCTGTTCTTCTTACAAAGCTTGTAAGAGGAAAAGTCTTAAGAAGCATTAAGAAGAATTGCAATGCAATACAATGCTATAATATAATATAATATAATATAATATAATATAATATAATATAATATAATATAATATAATATAATATAATAATGTCAAAAGTCATAGGAACCACTTTTATGAAATGTTTATAATGCTTTCTATGATGACTCAGAATTAGCACTATATTTTGTGTATATGTGTATATTGTGTATTGTATATATCTTTCCAGCTCGCAGATGGCGCAGGCTAATAGGTCCTTAACTCAAACGCTTGCAATCACATACTTCTCTACAGGGCACAGCTGATTGGTTTCTGCTGTATCAGTAACAAATGAGCTTGTGTGCTAAACTTTTAAATACTTGGTTAGCATTTGCCTTAGCACATATGTATCCATCCACATTTATGTATGCTATATTGTACAGCAGCAGCAGCATGTCTTACATGATCACAGCAGTGTGTCTTGTATTGGCAGTAGCAAGTCCTGTACTTGCTCAACAGCAGCGTTGCAGATCTATTCCGCCAAGACCAAATATATCAACATTGTCATACCCATTACCATGACAAACACTCAGAGAGTTTTCATGACAGAAATGAAGTTAGATCAGGGATTGACCTCTGACCTCCCTCCAAATCTCAAGACCGTTAACTCAAGAAGATAAGGTGGCGCACTGAACAGCAGTAGAGAGAGTTAGCAGAGGAGAGCAGATGCTCAGAGCAGGGTTGAATGGATTTGAACACAAGTCAGACATCTCTAAACAAAAAGCAGCTGCGAGTTTTGCACATCTCTCTATCGGGATATAAATCAAACTAACATTGCATGCCAAAACAAACAAATACTTTAACAATCAGCTGTTCAAAGCTGCGAAACTTCATGTCAAAGGTATATTTAAGATGAATTTTATAACTAAAAAGGTGTGGCATGCAAACACAGGGGCTTTTAACAACTCACTTGGCTCTATACAGGAAACCTCTTTTTGTTTGAAGAAACACATCGGCCATGCATGAAGCCCTCACCTCAACTGCCTGGTTACGTTACATTATTATTAACCTTCTCGCAGATAAGCACACAATGAGCCTGGGTGTTTATTTTTATATTGATAAAACATTAACCAATTTACAGCTCCAGCTCTAGCCCTAACGTAACTCAATTAAGGATGCTTCTGTCCAGGACTTGAACTCTCCTGCAGGGAAACATACATAGACACACACAAACACTCTTGATGAGTGCAAAATGATCTAAAATAACTTCCATCTGCACAGACGACATCTCGGATTGGAGGATTCATAAATCATAACCTTCCAGGACATGATTCATGAGAATATGAGTCAATAAACTCATACAGATGTGACATGTGCCGGAGTTCTATTTACAACAATCAGCAGCACATTCATACAAATGTTCATGTAAAATAAAGAAACAAATAAATAATATGCATATTTTGTTATAAAATATAGTATCCTCATTTTGTTTTTCGGAGAAAAAAAGTTTAAAAATATCAATATAAAACATATATGCAAAAAAAAAAACATTTTTAATATAGTAATTCCTGTGATATAATAGAGAATAATTAATTTATTCATATTGTTTTATTTTAATCTTACAAAGTGGGGTTTATGTTTAAAACAAGAACAACAATTGAAAAATAAACTTAATTTGACTTAAAATAGTCTTAGTCTTAGACTATTTTGCTTCTCAAGTAAATATATCTTGTTTTAAGGGTATTTACATATTTTTTGCTGAAAAACAAGACAACATGTTTGTTTTTTTTTGCAGTGAAGAACATCAGATAACAATTTCTCATCTCTCTACATACAGTGCAACAGGTTTACTAAAGTTGAACCAACTAATATCACTAAATATGGCAAGCTGAAAGGTCAGAAACTCACCAGACAAAAATCTCAAAGTTGATCTCCTACAGCATCACACACTGCATCAGACTTTTGGGGAAGTTTAATCCAGAGCAGATGGCATCAATCCGTTACACAGGCCAAACTGAGAAGAGTCTTTACAGCCCTGTCCAATGACCGCTCAGTAGTACACACGTTTGCCTCTGGTTAGTTCGCATTACAAGCTGCCGTGTGTTCACTCCCTTTCAGCCGCTCACTAAGGGCAGCAGGAAAAGCTGTCACACAGTCCTCACACGCAGAAGAGAGAAAGACATGGAAAGAGAGTGAGAGAGGGAGAGGGAGGAAAAGGGAAAAATGAGGTCCAGCCTTAAATGGGCAGGGTTTGGGGAAGAAAAAAAAGGAGGGAGAAAGGGTCTTTCCCCTGTTGTTAAGGAAACAGCCATGAAAAGCTAACTTTAGACCAATTAACTAAGATTTTCCACACTGAATAAAACATGACAGAATAGAAGAATAAAAGAGCCTTTGAGAGGGGAGAGTTTGCTTCAGTGTTGGGGAAGCTACTTGAAATTGTAGCTTGCCAAGCTACAAGCTAATCATAATTGAAAGCAGTTCACAGTACAGAACAACACTTGAATCTACTGTTTTCAAAAAGGTTCACTGTCACTTTAAACACACAACACCAAATCTAAGCTTAGCGTGTTACTTTATGTTTTACTACCAGTAATTGGTTTCAAATACTTGGATTTGTATATAGCTGTGGTATGTATCAAAACACAAAAATTAGTAAAAGCCTGTCTAAGATATGTTACATGTTTATAATACATCCACTAAATTGAATGAATAGGAATTAATAGTTTTATTTAGCAAAGATGGATTAAAATGATCAGAAGTAAAAGTAAAAACATTTATAATGTTACAAATTATTTTTATTTCAAATAAATGCTTTATAATCGTCAAAGAATCCTTAAAAATGTATCACAGTGTCCACAATCATATATTAATCAGCACAGCTGTTTTCAACATTGATAATAATAACAAATGTTTCTTGAGCACCAAATCAGCATATTAAAATGATTTCTGAGGGATCATGTGACACTGAAGACTGGATTAATGATGTTGAAAATTCAGCTTTGCCATCACATGAATGAATGACATTTTAAAATATATCCATGCACATGATGTCACCAAGTCCAACATGTCCCTGGACCCTGGAACAATATTCCAATCAACCAATCAGATTTGAGGGAGTTTGACAAGTTAGGCGTATAACCACTAGTTTGGTGCTTCTAAATCATTTATTAAACAATCATTTCCGTCTGATTTCAGGGTTAAGGTTAGGTCATGGCGACGGTTGTGGTACTCGAGTCTGGAGACCTGACTCGGACTCAAACCCGAGTCCTAGACAATATTCTTAGGAGCTTTTGGACTCGGCCTGGACTCTGACTCAAATGAGCTGGTCTTGACTATTCATAAACTTCAACACTGTCTACAAACACCACTCCCATTTTTCCCCCCAGAAAATCCACTTGTTATTGTTATCTGTCAGACACACATTTGCATCATATCTGTTGATGTAATAGAACATGAATGATGTTTGTCCAATTCAATTACTTTCACCTCTCCCTCCACTTTTAGAAAAGATCCAGTGGTTTTTACCAAAGCTTTCCATCCCCTATGATATCCCTGCCTGGATCTTCACACAGCTGGCAGATCTCCACCTGTCCCATGGGCTGATTTACACTCCAGCGCAGCGGCTCTTCAAAGCCAGTAGGGAGCATGGGGAAGCAAAACTGGAGACAGACCAGTGGGAGGCAAAGGCTGGTTGGACCTGTCCTACATAAACCCAGTGCTCCCTTTTAACACAGAGGAGTAAATTACAAGAACATCCAAGACTTGACGAACGAGGGGATGTGCACTTATCAATGGCAAATTTGTCAAAAGCAGACCATTAGATCTAAAGATGCACAAACGTGTTCATGTGAGAAAGTTGTTGTAATGGGTGGTGGAGAGAAGAGGATATTACAAGCAAGATCGAGCTTGTCTGCTGAGACCATAACTGAGGTGAAATGAGGTGATAAAGCTCACCAGGTGTGTTAGCTGATGAATGTGCATGAAAACAAAGTCATGCTTTAGTTAACCCCTCTTGAGATGTGGAACAAAGACCTATCTATCTATCTATCTATCTATTGAACCAAATATAATGACTAATGCTGTGAGCTGTAGGGATGCCCTGTACACCAATGATGTTTGCCACAGTACTGTCTCCTTTTACAGTAGGTCTTTAATTGAGACGAATTTTCTTGTAGAGAAGTCAGTTTTCCAGCCAGCGGCTAATCTGATAATTGACTGAGATAATTGCAGCTGCAAAGAATAAGCTATTTCAAATGCTGCAACAGGAGCAAGATAGTGAATTGCCTAATTCTATTGCATAAAAAATACCATGTGCTGAGACGAATGCCAAGTATTCCTGGAGAGGGTTCAACACGGCTCTGTTGAATCCGCAGACCAATATAGTCATGCTATTTTTTTTCATCTTATCTATTCATTTGTTTAAAGCTGCAGTCCGGCGTTTTTCCTCTTTGTCGCCATCTCTGTTTGAAATCTGTAATTGCAGTTATTCGCGGAATTATGAACTTTGCGTGAGTTGTACATCGGCATGAAACAGCGCGGATGAACACACTGTTTTGTAGTGGTGGAAACTTTGATTCTTTCCAGAGACTCGTTAATTTTTAGTTCGTTCACCAAAATGATTCGTTCAGATTTGTTCACTGATTCGTTCAGTTTTTTTCTCCATATTACACAAATACGTCAGCAGCAGGTGCGGCAAAATGTGTTGTTCAACTAACGTATTTACTTGTTACAAAATAAAAACTAATTTGACTTTATTAAAAATGGTGCCCTACTCATTAAATGGATAAAATAAGTCTAAATAAGCGATCAAAGTCTTTACACTCTTTTTATCTTTTAAATTACACTCTTTTCGGATGACCAAATCACAAGTGTTTTTTAATTTGTTTGCATACTAGGCAGGCTAGTTAACATTTTATGTGTTTGGTCAGAACGAGTCAGGGCTGGACTGGGACAGAAAATCGGCCCTGGCATTTTGGTCCAGACTGGCCCACAACATATGATAATAAACACCACCCATCTTTGCACGCCCTTGAATATGTTTTTGTTCAACTCCTATTCATTAAAACCACTAATGCCATGTAATGAGTGAGTATAAACGAGTGAGAGTTAACAGATGAAATAAGTAAAAATTTGTACTTTATTAATACAATTGAACTATACTCCACAGTGATGCATCCAAAAAACAAGCTATAATCTGCATTGGCATATAAATACAAGTGTTTCTCACAGGAATTTTGGTAAAACTGTGGTGGGCGGACCTCTGTCCTTCTAGGGGGTTTCGGGGGCATGCTCCCCCTAAGAAAATTTTGTGCATTTTAATGTTAAATTCATCAATCTGGTGCAGTTTGAGGGTTCAAAATTAAAAGCTCCAACCCATATTCAGTGTGCAAATATAACAAAGAAAAAATTAAACCTATTTTAGTAACAGTGTCTGTCTATATTACACTACTACTACATAATAGTTATAACATTAATCTCATGACAGTAGCCTAATAGCCATATATTGTAAAACAAATGCACTGAAAAATAAATAAAACTTTCATAATTAGTTTTGTACTAATTTCTAAACTTGAAAGAGATAAGCACATGATCTTTTATTTTGACAGAAACTGCATCAAGCTTTTATTTTGGCGGAAAACATGGATAAAAAACGCGTCTCATTAAACTTCTAGTAAATTTCTGTAATCGTCAACTTTGCAGATGTGGAAATAATGCGTAACTGGGTTATGGGTTCCTACACTCATAGCCAAAGTGTTTTGAAAGTAGTTCTGCTTACCGCGGACTCTACACTTTCTCATCTCTCTCCTGATCCTTCTTACTATCCTCCTCATCAGCCACTGGATGTTTTCTGCAGCTGGTCCTGTTGCTGCAGAAAACATATTTTGACACATTTTACAGCGTCTGCTATTTCTATTACACGCTATTTCTCTGCACATTCCTTACGTTTCTTCTCCATCTCTCAGACTATTTTGACAGATACACACTTGACACTGCACGCTCACTCAAAGCCCAAAGGGGGAGGTGTTTAAAGATGTGATTGGGCCAGCCCCGTGTCAATCAAGAAAACAACCAATGGGCCGCTGATCTGCGCGTTTAATGGGCCGGTCCGTCAGTGGGAAAAAAAAACTGACGCTTACTTTTTTTTGACCAATGCATTACACCGGCACTAACCCAGCGCCGTCAATTAAACAAAACAAAACCAGTGGGCCGCCGATGTACGAGTTTTATGGGCCGCTAAAAAAAAAATATGAGATGTATCGGCCCAAAAAGTACGTCGGCCCACCGGGCATTTGCCCGGTATGCCAGATTACCAGTCCAGCCCTGGAACGAGTTAAACGAGGAGTTATGTTCTGTATGTTATGGTGGGCCGGAAGGTCCAAAAATAGGACAAATGATTTGTCGTAGGAAGTCACTATACTATTATGGCGGGCCGGAAGGGCCAAAAATAGGACTAATGATTTGTCGTAGGAAGTCACTATACTATAGCCACTAGCTACTGACTTTCCCACTGATAGGCCAGCGGTGGATCTGTAAACGTACTCTCCTCACACAGCGGGCGACCCATTCTCCTCAGCGAGCGACTCACTCTCCTCACACAGCGGGCGACCCATTCTCCTCAGCGAGCGACTCATTCTCCTCACACAGCGGGCGACCCATTCTCCTCAGCGAGCGACCCATTCTCCTCACACAGCGAGCGACTCATTCTCCTCAGCAAGCGACTCACTCTCCTCACACAGCGGGCGACCCATTCTCCTCAGCGAGCGACTCATTCTCCTCACACAGCGGGCGACTCATTCTTCTCAGCGAGCGACTCACTTTCCTCAGCGAGCGACTCATTCTCCTCAGCGAGCGACTCACTCCCCTCACACAGCGGCCGACTCATGTTCCTCAGCGAGCGACTCACTCTCCTCACACAGCGGGCGACTCACTCTCCTCACACATCGGGCGACTCACTTTCCTCACACTGCGAGCGACTCACTCTCCTCACACAGCGGCCGACTCATGTTCCTCAGCGAGCGACTCACTTTCCTAACATAGCGGGCGACTCACTCTCCTCACACAGCGAGCGACTCACTCTCCTCACACAGCGAGCGACCCATTCTCCTTACGCAGAGAGTCATGTACATTGGCCTAATATTATAATAAAATCATACCCTTTGCAAATACTGTGGTGGTGCAATAACTAAATACTTCAGTAAAGTGTTTAATTTGTGTTTTGTAAATGTAAATTTATTTTGAACCAGTATAAAGTCGTTATTTATAATAATTGTTTTAGGAAACACGTACCTCCCGACCCTTGCCATAAGAAATTATCAATTAACAATTATTATTGTGCCGTATACATAGAGAAGATGACTGGGAATCTTCTAATTAACGTTATACTGAACAATAATAATTGTAAATTAATAATAATTATATATATATATATATATATATATATATATATATATATATATATATATATATATTTAAATATTTTTTATTTATTAATTGTGCACTATACATAGAGAAGATGACTGGGAATCTTCTATGTAACGTTATATTGAACAATAATAATTATTAATTAATAATAATAATTTATATATATACATACATACATACATACATACATACATACGGAAGCGTACGGAAGCCTATTGGTACGGAAGTGTATTGCATTCACTTGAAGAAAAAAAATCTACTCTGTTTTTCTGAATTAATGAGTTAATTATCTCAGAATTACGAGATAATTTTTCATGGAAAAAAGTTTTTGCTCTGTTTTTCTGAATTAACGAGTTAATTATCTCAGAATTACAAGATAATTTTTCATGGAAATTTGTTTTGCTCTGTTTTTCTGAATTAATGACTTGATTATCTCAAAAACTCAGAAATTCAGAAAAACAGAGCAAAAACTTTTTTTTCTCCATGAAAAATGATCTTGTAATTCTGTGATAATTAACTCGAAGAAAAAAATCTACTGTTTTTCTGAATTAACGAGTTAATTATCACAGATTTTTTTTCTTCAAGTGACAGATGAAACGGTCCACAGAGCTACACGGTTCATTGAGCTGCGCATGCGCGCAATAGCGGCGCGCAGTGGTGGAGGGAGGAATTTCAGTGAACGAGAAATATGAGTCAATGGATAACGTGAACGAGAATGATTCGTTCACCTAAAAGATTCGTTCAAAAAGAACGATTCGTTCACGAACGTAACATCACTACTGTTTTGAGGAGACTGCGTGTCCGTCAGTCACCGCGACGGTGTGGATACTGACAAGTAGTCATAGTGCTATGAAATAAACGGTTTATGAACTGAATCCCTGTTAAGCATAAACGTGTTTTACATAATATAACTCTAATAATTTTTGGGAAAAGGATAATTTTCACTCTACCGATCCGATCAGATCAAATGCTTGACAATGGAGGCGGCGGGTTTGGTTTTCTTGAAGTAGAGTGATTTGCTCCCTCTCATAGCTAGCACAAAATAATTCATATTTACCATAATAGCAAAACGAAAAAAGCCACAACAAAGAAAATTCCTTAACTTAACTGTGTGAATTAAAGTCCCTGTAAAGGCAATTTTAACAAAACATTCTAAACACATTCTAAAGGTTAGAAATGTATTGCTAAAACATATTACTAAAGACTGTGAACTGTGAAGTACTGAATTGTGGAGTTAGACCGTTAAACAGTTTTTCACCCTGGCAATTTCACGGATTTTTTGGGCGGGTCTAAAACAGGGCTCGATGACGCACTGGAGCTCTTGGACACGCCCCTACTCGATGACGCACTGATACTGATCCCTCTAACAATATAAATAGAGAACGTTCGCATCAGTTTGGCGCTCATTTGCGAGTTACTGTCAGTACTATTATCAGTTACTACAGCCTACAGTTTGCTATCTAGCTATGCCTTTGTCACGGAAATGCGTACTACTTGGATGCAATCATTTGCAAAACAGATCGGTGTCCTTGTTTAAATTTCCTAAAAACGACGACATCAAGAAGAGGTGGATTAATTTTGTGAAGAGCCACCTTGATGGAGAGCTGAGGATCACCAGCCAAACCCGCCTCTGTAGTGATCATTTTACTCGTGATAGTTTTATAAACTTTCGTCGGAGACAACTGGGATTCACAGATAATCCGTTGTTACTGGTGAAAGGTGCCGCACCGACTATCTCTCGCCTCGGCCTTCATCCTCCCGTCCCGCCGACAACTGGCGCCATCAACGTTTACTTACATATAACTTAGCTAACTTGCATAAAAGGGAGAGAAAAAATTTACCATTCTGTTGCAGAGCGAGGGGGACGATGTTGACTTCCTTGGTCAATGTCTTCTGAATCGGATTCAGGCTCTGGAGGCTCAAACAAATATGGCTTGGTATAACCTAATAAGCTGCTAGGAGCATCCATTTCGGCTGTAGCGGGTCCCGTCGAGTGCAGCTTTCCCGCGAGTGGGTGTGGTTTCAGCGCAGCCAGCGGACACGCCCCCAGCGTTTGAGAGCAGAGAATACTGCTAATTTTTTCAAGATTTTGATAGCTTATTTTATGTACTTGCCGGCTTTTTTTATCATTCAAATTTGGCTGGGTGGCTAATAACACATTTTTCTGTGGTGTGACAAACTCAGAACACATACTTAATTTTGACTTTACGGGGACTTTAAGCGAACAAGTGTGCTACTGTTACACGATTGAACTATTGAAATGTCTTACCCGTCCAACAGAAAAAAAAGCAGTTTCTGCGTCCGTTTTGAACCCCTTCAAATATCACGGAGTTCACGCCACCTTTCAAAAGCCCTGCCAATGTTAATCCTTGTTTTCGCGTGGGCCCTGTTGCAATTTCTTTTTTTCTCTACCCACTCCGAAGTCCGAATTCTCCTGGGTTTTACCACGGGTGAAACTCCAGTTGTCACTGGTGGTTGTCGTTTGAACCTTTCTGGATCCGCCATGAGTTTAATTATTTGAAGAGCTGTGAGAAAAGGCTAAAAGCTTCCAACTCCATCATCCGCTCACGCAATACAGCCTACTTGCCATGACTCCTTCTTTATGTGTACAGATGTGACGTTATGGCGCAAAGACATGCTCGAATTTCCCGCGGAAATCCACCAGTACCACTGGAATTAAAATAATTATTACAAGCTTACCGTTTTGAATCGAGCAAAGGTATGCAGATATTTTTGAACACTGGCTGATTATGTTTTTTTTAATTATTATTATTTTGGATAATTTTTAACCCAAAAAAGTTACGGACAGCAGCTTTAAAATACAATAATACAATCATATAATTACTTAGAGGAAACTTTTGATTAGCTGCTTAAATGTTTAATTTTCTGTATTAAAATAATTAGAACCTTCCAGGTAATGAAAAAAAGTTAAAATATATATATATATTTAAACATTTTTGAAAAAAATATTAAGATTGACTGTATTCAAGGTGAAAGGAAAATTTGTTGAAAACATACTTTTGATATTACATTTTTAGTGTCTAGAAGACTAGGTTTTTTTAAAAAACAATATGAAAGCAACATAAATGCAAAGAGTTTTCAATTTCTTTCATTTTCAGGCAGCTAAACAAAATTGTGACTGACCAGCCAGTGATCATGCATTTTGTTGCATTTGGAAAAGAGCAACATGTTTGAATGTCAACATGCCACTAAAGTCTTTAAAAATAAGAATTGGAATAGAAAACCAATGTTTTGATGCACAAATATGTGCTAGAGAATTCCTGGAACCTTAACTTCAATTAACCTCATTCATGTTCAAGGACATTTCCCCTGCAGGTAAAGCCTCCACCCTCTTATATAACAAACAAATACATACGATTTTTTGTGAGAAACTGCCACACCCATATATAACAGAAGTGATCATACTCATTGCCCTCAACAAATATAAGATGAAAGAGTCGATGGTGCTACACTCCATGCAGACATTTTCTGTTTTCTGATGTTTTTGATAAGTGCAAAGAGCACGGAGGGTTCTGGCACGCCCGTTGGCTCAGTCCTGTCGGGGAACGCAAGGAGAATGAGGTCTGTTTGGTATTAGATGGGAGGGTTAAGACAGGAAATGGCTCGGGGGAGACTGACGTGGTCCCCCCGTGGTCGGCACCGGTCCCGGAACCCCAAGCCTGGACCAGTACAAGGCCTCAGTGTTCTTCCCCATGCTAAAAGAGGGAGAAGAAGGGTGTACAAGGTTTAAACCAAAGTGAGTGGGACTAAAAGGCTGGGAGGAGTGATGGCTGGGGGGGGGATTACATAAACAGTTCAACACCCCAGCAGCCAAGCATCGTTGAGAGATGAAAAATCTTGAGCACTTCCACAACCCTTCTTGAGTTCCTTCCTTTCTGATTGTGGAGATATTATGAAAGTATGAGGGTCTTCAGACTAAATAATGCTCTTATTACTTGATGCTAGAAAACTTGAGTTTAACACAAGGAGTAGTGCATTATGGGTAATTATGTTTTAAAAAAGTGCTAGAATTAAGAAATAGATTTTGATTGTTTGATTGATTGTTGTCTAAATGAATAGATTGTTTTGAATAAATGCTGACTTGAAAATTGAAAACCACCATGATGCAGGGTGTTGCTATGGGACACTGGGATGTTTTAATACATTTTTTTGTTAGATTTTTTTATTTTAATCAATTATGACAAAATAAACCTCACAAAGTCCTGGTTAACTTGATGCCATAAGCAAAATAAAACAAGCTAAATAGACCAACAAAAAGAAACATATTATTGCTTCAGAAATTGTAGATTTAAGATCTAAGTAAGATTTTTTTTATTATTATTTAGCAAGGATGCATTCAATTAATCAAAAGTGACAGTAAAGGCAAATAAAATCTATTTCAAATAAACTGTTTTTCGTTCTGTCTATCTTTTATCAAACAATCCTAAAAAAATCTATTACAGTCTCCACAAAAATGTTTTCAACATTGATTATAATAAGAAATGTTTCTTGAGCACCAAATCAGCATATTAGCATGATTTCTGAAGGATCTTGTGTCACTGAATACTGGAGTAAGGATGCTGAAAATTCAGCTTTGCATCACTGGAATAAATTACATTTTGAAATGTATAAAAATAGAAAACAGTTATTTGAAATTTTTATAATATTTCACAATATACACAATAACTGCGGCTGTGGTGAGAGACTTTCAAAAACATGAATAAAATCGTACCAGCCTCAAAGTATTGAACGGAAGTGTACACAAGTCTCACATTTTGATTTTTCATTTCAAGTCCGTAATACGAACAGTGAGGGACAAGTTATACACAAAAATGTAATACTTAAATTGAAGGGTTTGTTCAAATAAGTATGAGCAAAATTAATAGTGATATGAGTTAGAACAATGTTGTGTGTTCAAGCTGTTGGATATTTTCAAATGTTGATTGATAAAGGCAGACACCAACTCACAAACGATCACCACAAAATTCAAACCACATCATTTGCAATCTAAATAAGGCAATGTTCCCTTAAGAGCGCTTAAATGCCAATTACACAGCCCCAAGATGTTTTCATAAGGTGATAAAACACACGACCTGACAGATGCATTCCTCAAAACACACAGACATATTAAAAACGCAATGGAAATGGTTGTGCATGGAGGCTGTGTGTAGTTGGCCAGTTCTCCAGTCAGCCTTGAGGCTCCAGCTGTAGCTTAGCCCCTGTGGAATGCTGGAGCTGCCATTATCAGCACTTATGGGGCGCTGGTGTCACAAACTCACAAGGCTAAACCAGTAATTATGCCAGCAGTGAAGGAAAGGGAGCCGAGGGTGTATTGACAGACTGCAGTCTTTAGAAATGAATCATCAAAATCCACAGTTTTACATCTGATGCCTCACACTAAGAGCACATTTACACGACAGCATTTACTAAAAACGGAAACGTTTTTTTTTGTGTACAGGCAACAACGTTGTAAAAGCGATCCCTGTTCACACCGCGAAAACGATTTAAAACGCTGTATTATGCCTGCCAGACCAGTAGTTGGCGATGCCACGTAATATGCGCGACGTCTCCGTTTTTTTGCACAGAGACAATAACGGTATTGTTTTCAAAAACTTGCACTTTGAAACCCGTTTTCAAAAGTTTGTGTTTTCAGGCCACCAAAACGCTGTTGTTATGTAAATGAACGACCAAAACATATAAAAAGTTTTCCGTTTTTAGTTGAAAACAGTGTCGTGTAATAAGCTTCAAATACCCTACTTGTTTTATATGAATTAGTTCAAGTTAAAAGTTTATTATACGCCCAAAGGGCAATTTTTGGTGCAGCATAAAATTTGTAACCATGTCAACACACAAACAAAACAGCAAACACAACATTCTGACAAGTTTGAAAGCCCTACAGCAGTGAGAATAAATGGATGCCTATACCAGTGGCTTTTAAGGCATACTATAACGTAGTATAGTAAAAATAGCTCTAGCTTTCTGTAAGACAAACATTTGACAGAGTTTGATAACCCGGCCTGCTTAATGCCAATAATCTTATTGGTTGACAATGCCATTCAATGAGTTTCAATGTTTAACATTTACATTACCATACCAACAGCATATAGAACATGGTCATAGGAGTCCTACTGATATTAAAAGTAGCTTGCAAAAAAGTAGCTTGCTAAAACATTTTTCTCTGTGAAATATAACAGGGGACATGAAAGATCTTAACTATGATTTGTTGCTGTGTAACTTCTGTTGGTAATAAATGTTGACAATAGTATTTACTTTGCTTTTCTCAAGAGACAGAGGGCTAATGCTTACGTTAGCCTCCGGCAAGCAGCCATGTGACTCCATCCTGCATCTAGACCAACATTCTCCTGAGAAGATCTTGTGAGAAGCCAGCGGGTATAGTGACATGAGGACTGCTAACAAAGCTGTCTTTCTGTCTAACAACTTCTCGTGATATTTTTGACACATCCTTGTTTTATTTCAAAAGATCTGTGGTAAAATACTAATGTTCTATCTTGCATCATGAAAAGCTACGGAAAGCAAATAAATATACAGGATACTAATGTGTTAGAAACCTACCTGCTTTAGGACACATTCACACCACTTTTCTGTATTCTTTTCTTGATAATACCAGCTGTAAAAATACATAGCATATACATTTAGCCTTTTGTATGCCATTGTCATTAGTTTCAGTGCAAACACAGCTCTTTATGCAAATTGGCACTATTTTACACTATTGCTTATTTAGCACTATTACCATTAGCAGAAAGTAGCAGAATCTAATTTAAAAAATACCTTTGTGGACATTTTCTATTGATCATGGCAACAGTTATTCATCAAATTATGATCAAGCATGTATATACAGATATGGGGTGTGAATAAAATTGTATTAAACAGATTTTGTGCCTTTATCTGATTTGCATGATTCCTCTGGAGAAACAGCTCATGCAAATGAATGGCACTATCAGTGGACTCAACTCAATCCTTAATGAAATCCTTTGGCATGCTCAAGCATATGTTCCTCTTGAAAGTCCCACAGCCTTTGCATTAAAGTTACCTTGTCAAACTTTGCATTAAAATGTTATGCCTTAAGGCAAAATGAGTAGTTTCAGCCATGCAAACAACAAAGTGGGTAAAATTCAATAAAGGTACTCAATCTGAAACATGTGGAAAAACTCATCAACGTAACTGCCTATCTTCACCAGAAGGCCACATTTGCATCAAGAAAGATGAAATACCACTAACAACAAACAAGATGTTCATACAGAACTCACTAGCAGGCTTAAGGGCAGATTTCATTGTTGTGTAGGACCAGAGACAGTGCCTCATTCCCTGAGAGTTGACCTGTCTGTGATACTGCGCTGTTAGAGAGAGGTATAGGACCCAAAATGAACCTTCCCAAAAATGCCACAGCTGGGAGTCACTAAGTCTATACTCAGAGGGAAACACCGTCTGTGGGCGCCTTGTGGCGTTCTGGGCTGTAATTTGGTTAAAGAGTAAACAAGTTAGTCTGCCAATAAGAAACCAGTGCAAGTCAGTTTGAAATCTCGGGTTATTTATGGTTCTTGCATAGTAAAACCCAAATGCTACCTAAAGGAAGTGATTTTCAGCTGTGTTAACATAGTCGCCCCACAGGAACAATTGCTGCACTGAGTTTTAGGCTAATGTTCCTATTTATCAGCTTCTACCTTTATCGGGGCAGCCATTCTGCAGAAACCCATTACAATTTGGTGTTGTTCCAGTTTTATAGCAGCATTATGAGGCCTATTCTCAGATTAATAGTATAACAACAACATAAAGCATAGACGTAAACGAGACCGGACAAAGAACTGAATGAACTGAAGGCTTAAATACACAGACTGAATAATAAACAGAAGAGGTGCGCAAATTAGGAACTATGGAAACTAATAAGCACAGGGAACTCGGGCAAACCAGAACTGGGAAAACAGAACCAAAACATAATGAAGCAAAACAGACATAGAACTTCACGTGATCAGTAGGCCTGTTTTTTAGAATGTTTAGCTCAAGGCTGATGTAAGTACTGATAGTCCAGTCATTTTATGAAAAAAGGTTGAACAAATTGCAACAGAAGCAAACTCAACTGATTTTGTATCCTCAATATGTCCTGAGTAAGGAAAAAAAAAGCCCAGAAGAATCCCATTAGGGGAAAGTTTCGAAAAAGACCCAAATATATCCCATTCATACGCCTATTCATTCTTTTTCTCACGTGAAAAGGGTAAAAATTTTTAACCTTTAGATATCATCATGAAAATCACAGTGTTGATTACTTAGGCTACATCAAGACAAACAAAAAATGTATTACAAGTTTTTTGAAATTGTTTGTTAACATGGACAAACGGTGCATAACATAATTACGTATTAGCTAATTTGCATAATTACTCAAACAGATCTAAACATTGGGTATAGCAGGTGAAAATGTTTTTTTGAATCTTGTTGACATATAATAGTAAAAGACTTAATGTTAAGGTCTGAATGGAACCCATTTAGGCTACCCATGAACATTAATACAGGAAGAAGTACTTTAGAAACCAGCCTTTATTAATTATTATTGCAGAGATGGGGTTTGGGCATTGAGTGCATTGTGTACGTATTAGATTGTTTGATCCAGACACTTTTTATTTCACCTACCTTTTGTCTTCTGCATTCTCCTTACCCATGTCTACTGTTCTTCCCTCAGACTCATCCCCCAGAAACAGTCCCACTGACCCAGCCCCAAACCCCTTCTCTGCCATAATAATTAATAAAGGCTGTTTCTAAAGTACTTCTTCCTGCATTAATGTTCATGGGTAGCCTAAATGGGTTCCATTCAGACCCTAATATTAAATAGTTTACTGTTATATGTCAACAAAATTCTACAAGACATTTTCACCTGCTATATACCCAATGTTTAGATCTGTTTGGGTATTTATGCAAATTAGCACATATGTAATTAGATTATGCACCATTTGTCCATGTTAACAAACAATTGCAAAAAAACTTGTAATACATTTTTTGTTTGTCTTAATGTAAGTAATCAACTCAGTGATTTTCATGATGATATCTAACGGTTAAAATTTGTATCCTTTTCACGTGAGAAAAATAATGAATAGGCGTATCAATGGGATATATTTGAGTCTTTTTCTGAACTTCCCCTAATGGGATTCTTCGGGGCTTTTCCTTACTCAGGACATACTCGGTTACTAACGTAACCTCGGTTCTCTCTAGAGAGGGAACGAGTACTTCGTAATAGCTTACGCTATGGGGAAAACCTCTTTCCCTCGAGATATTGAAGCCAAAAATTATCCTTATTTTTTTTATTAATGTAAAACGCTTTGCAGCAGCAAGCAGACATAGGCGAGACAGCTCGCGCGCCTATTGGCTGCTCTTTCTAAAACCAGACGAGCGCGACACATAAGCTCTTAATGCCCTGACGGGGCAAAGGAGACTCGCGTCTTTCTCCTCATTGAGAACCGGAAGGGCAGACAGGGAAATTACCTGGGCCCTAAACGGTGTATTGAGGGATTTCGGCACATACCCGTGCTTAGGTTTGAGAATGACTTTCGAGTCATTAGGCCCAAACTCCATACATGACACGCTTACTGAAAGCGCTTGCAAGTCCCCTATGCGCTTCACTGAAGCGAGAGCCGTGAGAAACACTGTCTTGAACGACAGGTGTTTCATGTCCGACAGCTGGATTGGCTCGAACGGGGCGCCTTTCATGGCCTCCAGGACCGTGGAAAGGTCCCATGTCGGGACTGAAGGGGGCCTGGGAGAGTTTAGCCTCCGAGCTCCCCTAAGGAAACGCACGACTAAGTCGTTCTTCCCCAGCGACTGGCCAGACACCTGTTTTGCAAACGTTGCTATGGCCGCCACGTATACTTTGAGCGTGGATGGGGTCCTGGCCTTATCCAGTAGCTCTTGAAGGAAGGAAAGCACTTCCGAAACCCCGCAGTCCACAGGTGAAAAGCTCTGGGCTTGACACCACGCAGAGAACACAGACCATTTCGAGGAGTAGAGCCGCCTGGTAGACGGAGCTCTAGCCTGCGCAATCGTGTTTAACACTCCCTCTGGGAGGCTAGCGGGTACCCGTTGATTGCCCATGCGTGCAGGGACCACAGCTCCGGGCGAGGATGCCAAATCGAGCCCTCCGCCTGAGAGAGGAGGTCTCTCCTCAATGGTACAGGCCATTGGGCAGTGCTGGTCAGCTGCATCAGGGCAGGGAACCACGTCTGGTTCGTCCAGAGCGGAGCTACGAGCAGCACTGGGCATCCGTTTTCCCTGATTCGTTCCAACACTTGAGGCAGGAGCGAGACAGGAGGAAAAGCATATAGGGGACAGCGGGGCCAAACATGAGCCAGCGCGTCCTTGCTTTTCGAGAAAAACTTCGGGCAATGAGCATTTTCATGGGACGCGAATAGGTCCATCTGTGCTCTGCCGAACGTTTTCCACAGCAGCTGGACTGTCTGCGGGTGCAGCGACCATTCCCCTGCTGGGACATTGTTTCTGGACAGTCTGTCTGGTCCCACATTCAGGTGACCAGGCACATGCGCTGCTCTTAGTGAGAGCAGGTTGTGCTGAGCCCAGACCAGGAGGCGTTCCGTCAGCCTGTGAAAGTTTCGTGACCTGACGCCGCCCTGGCGATTTATGTATGCCACCACTGACATGTTGTCCGACCGGACCAAGACGTGGTGGCCAGTTACTTGGGGACAGAAGTGCCTTAGCGCTTTGTCGACTGCTATCATTTCCAAGCAGTTTATGTGAAGGAGCTTTTCCCGTTCTGACTACAGGCCAGCTAGCGGTCTGCCCTCGAGCAGCGCTCC
This sequence comes from Tiaroga cobitis, assembly GCA_030578255.1. NCBI lineage: Eukaryota > Metazoa > Chordata > Actinopteri > Cypriniformes > Leuciscidae > Tiaroga > Tiaroga cobitis. The sequence goes on from CM060606.1 coordinate 36,814,679, forward strand.
CCACATCTGCAGTGGGCGCATGCAAAGCAAGCCCAACTGGAGTACAGAGGCTGCTGAGGCCATTAGACCCAGCATTTTCTGAAACCTTTTGAGCGGAACTATCGAGCCGTGGCGGAAGGATTTCGCGACGTGCTGAATATTTAGTCCGCGCTCCGGTGACAGGCGTGCCGTCATGGATAGCGAGTCTAACACTGTTCCCAGAAAGGAAATTTTCTGACTGGGAGACAGTGAGCTTTTCGCCCAATTGACTGTGAGGCCCAGCTCCTCGAGGTGCTCGAGTAATGCGGCCCTGTGTTCTATGAGCTCCGATCGTGATCGAGCTAGAATCAACCAATTGTCCAAGTAGTTCAGGACTCGCATGCCCTGAAGTCTCAGGGGTGCGAGCACCGCGTCCATGCACTTCGTGAATGTACGAGGTGCTAGAGACAGGCCGATCGGCAGGACTGTGTATTGATATGCCTGGCCCTCGAAGGCGAATCTCAAGAATCGCCTGTGATGGGACGCTATTTGTATTTGGAAATAGGCGTCTTTCAGATCTATTGACATAAACCAGTCCCCGTGGTGCACTTGCGCGAGGATTTTCCTGGTCGCAAGCATTCTGAACTGGCGCTTCACAAGCGCTCTGTTCAGCTGTCGCAGATCTAAAATGGGTCTGAGACCCCCATCTTTTTTCGGTACCAGAAAATATCTGCTGTATAGGCCCCCTTCGCTCTGAGCCTGAGATAAAGGTTCTATAGCCCCTTTGCTCAGTAGTTTCGCTATCTCGGCGCGAAGTAGATGAGACACTTCGTTTTTCACCGTAGTTTCGACACGCGCCGTATAACGGCGAGGGCGTCGAGCGAATTGTAGCGAATAGCCTCTCTTTATAGTGTTCAGCACCCATTCTGATACCCCGGGAAGCTTTGACCACGCATCTGCGTGAATAGCTAGAGGCAGAATGAAATCCAGGCTCTGGCCGCGGCAAAACGGCAGCTCGAGAGCCCTGGTATACTGGGAACACAACACCGTGTTTACAGCGTTCGAGGCGGGGGGCGCGCTGATCACAGCGGGCAGCCTGGCCGCGCTCAGCTTCTCTATGGCAGATTGTGCAGAGAAAGTGACCGGGGCGGATCCCGTAGGATTCGGTGTGTCTGTGAGAGAATGTGGGCGCGGGACTGCGGGCACATCTACAACACTGAAAACACTGTCGGTTAGAGCCGACTGAATGTGTGTTGGTTTCGTTTTTACAGAAACCAAGGGACACGCAGCGTGCAGTGTAAGCGGGCATTGTGACATGGGCGCGTTCACTACATTGTCTGCACAATCGACCTGAATCGATTTTATTTCTGCTAGCCCTGCACCGTGGCGGGGCGTGTCTGGGTGTGGGAATGGGCACTGGGGCGTGGGCATTCTTACAACACTCATAACACCATCGGCCGTGGCCGGAACACCAGAAAATGCACTCTTTATTGGATTTATCTGGGTAGCCGTAAAAACGGGTTTTGTGCGCAGGCAAACGGGCTGAGACACCGGCTGGCTCACTGCGAAATACACTGGGACAGTTACAATGCTTGGAACTGACCGAGCGAGAAGTTTTGGTGGAAATCCGGCCGCAGCGGGATCTGAACACCGTCGCTTTCCTAGAGTGGTTAGGAAGGCTTTGAGGCCTCGGGCTTGATCTCAATCCTCGGCCGGGGCCCGCGCTGAGGGGGGCGGCGTCCAGCAGAGCGAGAGCGCGGTCTCTGGTCTCGGGCGTGGCGGCGCTGTGCAGGTTGCGGCTGAGAGCTGCGAGCAGACGGCTGTTTTGAGCGGCCTGCAGCGGAGCTCGAGCGCTTCGGAAGTGTTTCATAGCCTGCGAAGCCTGTTTCATAGCGTGCTTCATAGCCTGCGAAGTCTTCTGCACCTCCACGAATCTGTCCGCGAAATCCTTGACGGCAGATCCGAAGAGGCCCGCTGGCGAAATGGGCGCGTCGAGGAACACAGAGCGCTCGGCTTCCATAATCTCGGACAGCGTCAGCCATAAGTGTCTCTCAGCCACGGTGAGAGAGGCCATATTCCGTCCTATGGCCTGTGCAGCGGCTTTAGCAGCGCGTAGAGCGAGGTCTGTAGCGCTTCTCAGGTCCGCCACGCAGATCGCTTCGGGTCCTTCCTCGTCCAGTTTAAGGAGAAGGTCGGCCTGGAAGATCTGCAGGATAGCCATAGTGTGCAGCGCTGAAACTGCTTGCCCGGCGGCGGTGTAAGCGCGCCCGTGCATGGCTGACGTCACTCGGCAGGCTTTAGATGGGAGCGTCGTCTGAGCGCGCCGTCCAGCGGAGGGCGGGCAGAGATGAGACGCTACAGCTGGTTCCACAGGAGGAACGGAGAGGTACCCTCTGTCCTTCACACCATCCAACGTGGAGAATGCAGCAGAGGCAGAGGTACGCAGCCTGGCGGAGAAGGGGGTGTTCCACGACTTAGTCACTTCCTCGTGTAATTCAGGGAGGAAGGGCGCGGGCCTTGACTTTGATGGAGCTTCGTCTTTCCCGAGAAAGCGTCCGTCCAGTCTGTTGCGCGGCGGTTGCGCGGGCCCCTCCCAGTCGAGGCCGATGTTTTCCACGGCTTGAGAGAGCAGACGCATCAGCTCAGTCTCAATGCCGGCTCTCTTCCCAGTGGTTTGGCGGGAAACGCTAGCGGAGGGGAGATCCACTGGGCTCGCCGAATCCTCGCTATCAGATGCCAGAAGAGAACACGCCTCGGTGGGTTCGTCGAACTCGTGGACGGATGCGGCGGCAGACGGCGGCCGTTGTCCGTCAGTGAGCGACTCGAGCGAAGCCAGCGAAGCTGGCGGGCGAACCGGCGAGCTTTGGCGGGCTGGAGAGAGCTCGGGAGCGCGCTGGGCGCGGCGCTTCTTGCGGCGCGTCACGACGGGCTGTGGTGAAGGCTCGGAGAATGACGCCAGGCGAGTCCTCAGAGTCACCATAGGCAGAAGCTCGCAATGAGGGCATCCGCCGTCAGCGAGCGCGATAGCCGCGTGATCCTCACCCAGGCAGGACACGCAGATGACATGACGGTCCCCGTCGCTGAGTGGGGCGCGGCACGAGCCACAGGATGGCATCTTTAAAAAGACGCAGCTCTTTTTGTGATGAGAAGTGTAAGTCGCGTCACGTAAGCGAGCTAACACTCTCAGCAGAGTAAGGATAAAAAGGATACTTAGAACACCGGAAAGCGCAGCAGGTACGGCAGTTGAAGGCGGCGAGGCCAGCGACTCCAGAAGCTCGTCCCGCTGAAAGGCTTGCGTCGACGGCGCGGCTTCTCACTCCGGATCCAGCGATGCGTGTGCTTCGCTGAAGAGATGAAAAATCAGCTTGTACCAGCCTACCGAGCTTATTTATAGAGCGAGACCACGCCCTTTCTGGCGGGACGTGACGATATGGGCGCGAATTGCCCCCATTGGTCATTACGTCACGCAGAGTCTCTCTCGATAGGCTGCTGCATTTGCCGCAAGAGCAGCCAATAGGCGCGCGAGCTGTCTCGCCTATTTCTGCTAGCTGCTTGAGGGCCCCTTTTGAACATTCTGTTGACTATAAGTGACTTTGCAACTATGTGTCAACTAACTCACATTAGAGTATTAGTAGACTGTCTGCTTCATATCTGCTAACACTTTATTTTGATTCTCCCCCAACAGACATTATACTGACTATAAGTAACTTTACAACTACATGTCAACTTATTCTAACCTTAACCCTACCAGTCTACTAATACTATACTAATACTGTAATGAGAGTTAGATATATAGGTGCAATGTTACTTATAGTCAACAGAATGTGTTAAAGGGACCATCAAAATAAAATGAAACCTTAAAGGGTAAGTTCACCCAAAAATGAAAATTCTGTCAGTAATTACTCACCCTCATGTTGTTCCAACTTCCAACCCCGTAAGACTTTCGTTCATTGTTGAATTGTCATTGAATTGTAATTTTTTGTGTGAACTATCCCTTTAATTTCAATAAAAGTACATTTAAAAAAAAGTTTTATTTGATTTATTGTTAAAATGTGTGATGACTGGAAATAATTGGCTCAAACATTTAAAAATAAATTAACGATTAATGTAAAAGTTCTTGCACATCAGAAGCAAAAAGAATAAAGGGAAACTTTTCCTGAAAATGAATACATAATAACAGAATTGTAATTTTGAGATGAACTTTACCTTTAACAGGGCTTCATTGTGAATAAAATCCCAAATCTTGACTGTTTATGCCCCCATGGGACCTAGCCTGGTTAGATGTCAAATTTTCATCACAAGGTTGGTTGGTTGAGGGTGAGCATGGAGGTTGAGGGTGATACCCTCAACCTCCATGCTCCGCTGCTCTGTTGCTTTGCTTCCTGGTTTCCACTCTCCTCCCTAAGGATGCCTGTCCTCATAGACATCCTCACTGTACAAACACACAATCCTTTCCTTTGTGCTATATGTACAAGGAGGTAGACTTACTGTCTGACTCCTGTCACCCAAAGAGTGTTGTTACAGATGTAGAATGTAATTATATACCTGGCAGGTTCTATTCTCTTTTATTAATTCTCATCTCTCAAGAAGTGAGAAGACATATTCTTGGAGCACGAAAAGCATGTTGAGTTTATAAATGAGAGATGTCGATAATACTCCCCACATCAAATTAAAGACTATTCAGAACGAGTTAAGCTCAACTGACAGCATTTCTGCCATAATGTTGATTATACCACAAAAAAAAATTAATTGCCAATTCATAAACATTAAAATACTCACTTTTAATAGTGCAGTCACAATAGTACATAAACCACAAGAGTGTTAACATGATTTTAGTGTGAAAACCAGTGTTGCCAATTTAGCAACTTTGTCAGTGACTTTTCACACCCCTTGAGACTTTTTTCAAAAAAGCGACAAATCTAGCCTTTTTTTGGTCTGCTGGTTAACGTGTGGTGAGTCACTGTATCATATACTCCTTCTGTTGTCTGGCAGAAAATGAGAACAGCTTTATTGGATATATAGACTACCGGTATATTATATTAAAATGCAGTGTGTGAGCATGGGTTAGGAGAGAAAACAAATGTAAAGTGCCGACAGTATGTCATCTAGTGACATTTAACAACTTTTTGATCAGGCTTTGGCTGATTTCCATTGAAAGTAGTTGACAACACTGATGACAACATACTACCTAAACCTCTGAAATGGCCGAAAAATGACGAGAACTACTTCACAAATCAGTTAATACACAACTTTTAACAGAAAAATTAATGCAAGGGCTTTTATAAAAAATTATAAACCTCCAGAAATTTGGCCCCTTTTACTTTGTAAGTGCCTCACTGTAATCTTCTTTTCTTTTTTCTTTCTTTTTAAGAAAATGAGTTGACATTATTTGGTAATCAACATTCTTTTCTCAGAAGCACCGAAAAAGGCCTGTGCAATCAGGAAATTACTTATTTTGTGGCAAGTGACATAGATTCATTGCTCGAATAAGCAAACGCAGGAAATTACAGCTTCAAAAATAAAGAACAGAAGGTGTTTTAAGCTAAATCCTGTGCATGTGGCATGTTTAGTCTCGAGCAGCACTATAAAAGAGGAGCAGCGCTGCAGATTTATGGGTCATCGAGGGCAGGCAGGGGGCAGTCAGTGTGCGAACGATGTTCTTTTGGGATATTACAGGGGTGCGCTGATGGGACAAGTCGAGAGGAGCCCGGCTGGCAGCTTTACTGCAGGTTGACGTTAGGTTAGCGTTACTTGCGCTGCCTGAGGGCCAAACAAGCCCAACCTCTGACACAAACTGATGCGATGGGATATTCCAATATCTGCTCAAATGCATATAGCCAGATCCCTGTCCCAGTCAATATAACGATATGTTGACATTAGGGTCCAAAAATCTGAGACCTCATTAAAAAGTCTAATTTAAATATAAACAAAGGATTTTGAACATTTTAATACAAAGAAACATGGGTTTTGCACAAATTTGTACAGAGGAAACCATATAGTTACAGAAAATCTGAAGTTCATTATCATTTTTCAATTCTTATTTTCAAATGAATAGGCTGACAACTTAAATCGCAATGAAAAATGCAATATAAAATCATTTTATTTTGATATTTTTTGGATCCCACTTTTACATGCACCAAAGCAGAATTGGGTGAAAAATGTAAACTCTTTATTTCAAGACGAACTGAAAGCTATGGTTCGCACAGAAACATGCACATTTGCAGATGCACATTTGAATAACTCCCTGTTATAACAGGATGTGTCATGATGCGGTCAGACCCAATGCCATGTCCTCTACTTCCTTTACAACTGACTCAACATTCATTAAAACAAACACTCTGAGCTGGACCACATGCACTCTGGGATTGTTGTAACCACACAGTGAACTTGCAGCCATTAGCCTGCAGTTCATTTCTGTATCTTGTGGTTAAGTTCTCATGGGACTCTCTAATTAAAACCGAAGGTATCTTCTCTCATAAAGGCCTGTTTCATTATACTTACTTGCAAAAGAAAACCCTAAAAATCGCACAATAAGAGTCGCACAATTTTTTTACTAGTAGTTTCACAAAATGTTCATTCAGCTTTCATTTCAAAATGTAATAATTGGCTTTACCTCTGAAACAACTTATTTTATCCTTATTTGCATCCCTCCCTCTAGTGTTCCTGTTATTTAAAGGTCCATTTTTAAAATCAAGTAATTTCCCAATGGATAAAATCAAATCCCACCCTACTTTTGTTTCACCCTATACCCCTTTTCACTCAAAAATGTCACTTTATTGAAATAGAGCGGTGTACAAACACTTTGTCAGGCTGCTTTTACAATGATTAACCTTTTTGTGCTTCTACACTATAATTCTATATGAGTTTCCTGAGCGATACTATGCAAATCATGGTGGTTAAAACGCATATATAGTCTGTGATTACCTGAACACACCCACACTTTCTTTTCTTTTGTTTCTTTTGAAAGGGTGCCATTTACCCGCACACCTGTCTATGAAGTAAACATCAGTCAAACACACTATCTCCTTTCACACAGCTTTCTCACAGGTGAGGACACCTTAAACATCACTCTATATAAAAAGACTAATCATTATTCCCCCTCCATCTGAAAAAATAACTACTCGGCAAGTACAAACATGCACAGCTGACTTATCCAGAGCTTCTGTTTTAGACTGAAATGTTCATTTTAAACATGTCCCCTTTAGAAAATAACACATCTGAGGAAAATAATGTTTTCAAAAACATTTCAAATCTTACCGACGCCAAAGTTTTGAACAGTGTGAAATTTCTAAGTTTGAAGGGCGCTTTCAGCACAAACAAAAGTGATATTCAGCCTAATATGCTTACAAGACATGTTGTACATGGACATAATGGAGCTGTATATTGTTTCAAGTAAAGTAACTCTCTTTGACAGTGGAATGCAGAAATATGGTCAGTGGAATTCTGCAGCCGTGTTAACTTATCTTCTTGGCTTGTAATCTGTGTTTACTGTGTCAGGCTGTTTACATTGCTATCTTACGGGGGGGGGGGGAAGATACCTTCAACATACCATTTATCAACCATGAGCCCTTCTTGGGATTTTCAGTCACTATGCTGTTGCTTTCTATGGTCATGAACAAGCGATGCTATAATGGGGCATTTCAAACTCATACTGAATGAACAGTCACAAATAACCCAATCCTGTACAATCAACAAGGATACTTTCATGATTTCAGACCTGAAATTCTGTGACAGACATGTCTTCGTTCACACCTCATTCCAGTCGCACAGCTGTGGTTCAGAGGTTAGATGGATCACACAGGTCAGTGATGGATAGCAGCACTCTTTCTCTTTACACACTGTGGATTGAAGCAGATGGTTCAGCTCACATGCTGCACAGAGCAGCCTCATAATCACCATGATGATGTTTCCGTGAAACTTGCTCTATTACACATTTAAAACCCATCAGAAGGTCCAAATGGAATCTGTGGATTTTTAATCGCATTTTCTGACCGACTTTGTGGACAAAATCTGTGGAATTCTGCAGAATGGATTTAAAAAGAGTAAAAATATGTTGAAAAGAGTACCACAGATTTATTTGGGAGCTGAAAGTGTTCATTTAAATTTAATTTAAATTCAGCTTAAATTTGGGCTTTTATTCACATTTAAACATTGATCAGCGAACATAAACAGAAGCAGAACCGAACCTGCTTGACGGCCAAGAACAAACCTCATTGGTTCTTGTGGAAGCTCAAACGAAACACACAGGAATGAACCTCATTGGTTCTAGAGGTATTTTTTAAATGGTGGAGATAAAGTAACAGGGTTGAACAGAACAAAATAAAATTCTGAATTTTCCACCAAAGCCATGATATCATGATGTTTAAAATTGATATTGAAATTTTGATTTATTGTACATTCAAATGTATAATGGCGGGAAATACTTTGCCCAAAGTCATTAGATTACAGGTTTGCGTGATTTAAAATGGATAGATTAACATAGTAATAGTAATATAAAATGCTATGAAATGCATTTTCAAAGCAATGATACATGCTTAAGGTTAGTCAGAACTGTAAAAGAGTACGGTTTCAAATAATTTAATCAAAGAGACAGTTTTGGAACTTCTGATCTATTCAAGACCAATGTTTTTTAAAAGCAAAGTGTGTAGCACCGGCACCAGTATATTACAGGGTTTATGTTCACCCAGAGCTCCAGATGGGTGTATGTGGCCCATTTATGAGTTCAAGTGTAAACACAGCTGATGCGAAAGAGGAAAAAAGGACACTTCCTTCCACCTGTCTGGGACTGACTCAGAACGAGCTATAAACAACTACACATGAGAGGAAACCACATGCAGTAGACATCAACATGGTTCAGATGAAAAAAACAACCAAACTTCCTCAATCTACTTCTGATGCATTGATGACACAATTAATTTTATCCATCAGTATTGTTCTATGTCCTGCAATACATTTTATAATCAACATAAAATGGAAATGGAATGTTTACTTTCTTAATGGACGTTTTTAGTCTCATTGTGAAGAGCTAATATATAACAGAAACACCACTTTCATCCTTTACAGTTCTTTTTACAGCAAAGCTTTTCAGCACCAAAGCCCAGGCTATGCAATACAAGTACAGGGCCGGCGCCAAGTGACAAAAACATTCCAACAGAGGAGAAGGTAAAATAATTGTGACTCTGGCAAATGCTAAGAGTTTGCTGCCTCCCTTTTAGAAAGGTCATGCATTTCCATTCCTTCTCCCAAAAGTCTCATTGGTTCTCTCTTCTTCTATTCGGTCCAGCTTAATATAAATCACATATTCATATTGTGATAGCTGGACTTTCCACTGTATTGAATTCTCTGGCTTTTTAATCCAAACAAAATATTTCGAAAGTGCTATGCGGTTCTGCGAAGTAAAAAAAAAATCCACCCTATTTTGGTAGCTGAATTGAATTAACACAGGAAAAGATGCTATCGGGTTAATTTAATGGACTTCTGAAATAGTTCCTCTATCCTTGTTATTTCAGACTTCTTAATCTGAACCATGCAAAGCTTCCATAAAACCCTACAGATATACTGTTGCCATCACATATTTCAAATACATGCATTATGACAGGAAATGAAGGGGATCTTTTACAAATGAATGCAGCTTCTGGCCTTTAAAAATATGGAAATAAACACAACTCACAGAGGACATTAACACAATCACACTTTCATTCAGAACTTCAATAACATAACTCATCAACTGGAATATTATGTTTGCATATGAGAAATATAGCAGACCCTGCTGTCCAACAGAAACATACCTTTTTCTTCAGAGTAGGTATCTTCAAAGTCTGGCACAGTCAGGAATCTGGCAAAATAGAGAGGCTTATTCATATCCAAAAGAAACTGACGAGTTACATTTCTTTAGCAACAACACTATAAATTATATACAGGCAATATTCATTGAGAAGAACAAGCTGGCCTTTAATTTAGGGAGACTGGGGTAAGATGTGTCAATGGGTAATCTAGAAAACTGCATATCATTTGTCACATGGTCATATATCTAGAAAGAGCTCATGATTGATAGATTCTCACTACAAAACTGATATTTTTGCATGTCAAAATTCAGGTAAAATAAGATTTATTTATCATTTCAGTATAATAAAATTCATATTCATTTGTCATTTACGGTATTCAGATCCAAAAATACATACCATATGTTGGTATGTTAAATTAAGAATGTATTTTTAAAAATTCAAATTATTCGGCTAAAGAATAGCCATGAAATATTAAATGAAGCAATGATGTGAGGTTAATTGTATAGATGACTGTCAAAATAATACTAATACAAATAATATTACAAAATGTTAAATACATTTCTCCTACATTCTAATTTTAAACATTCAATCTTTTTTTGTGCTGCAACATAAAAATCTTCAAATGGGACCGTGTTAGAATTTTTTCTTCTCATTTATGAGATATTATATTTTTACTAAGTTATATATTTTTCTTTAATTGTTCTCAGTGATTCAACTTATTCAAGCCCTTCACGTGACACAGCTTTTGTGTCATCAAACTGCTTTTGTAAAATTCATATTTCTATAGCTGTAAATAAAGATGCCTTCTATTTTAAAGATGCCTAGCATACACATAACACATTATAGGCTAGACTTCTATAATTCAATGTTAGGCTGCATAGATTTGGTCAGCCGGAACGGAACACTTCCCTTAAATCTTAATGTACTCGCTAGTCGCTACATCATAAGAAGAATGGCATCTACGCTAATATTAGTGTCTTTGTTTATCCCAAGGTTTTCCCGCAGCCTGCCGGATCTAGGCTGTATCCAGATCTGACGAAGGAGATCCGCCTGGACCCGATGACAATGCAGTGCTGAAGTATCCACTATCCTCTCCCTATGGAGGATCCCTTTCCCACTCTACAGATAAAGCGTTGTGAATTTCGGCTCGCGTACCCCGAAGGGATAAAATAAAACAAAATTCTGTATCAAAATTTATAGGCAAGACAAGTAGTTTGTTTAGGCTGGGTTGTCTGGAATTACAAACCTGCGCACATATTTTAAAAAGCACATAACTATAGAATCAATTCTGAATGAGCATGTGAACGCCGTCAGCGTTAATCACAGGTTCGCGTTTAAAGTCTGATCATTTCGACGGAGGTGAATCAATCAAAGTTAACTTTAGCTGGAAATAACATTATTCAAGAACCGCTATAACGCCAAAACAATCTGTTACCTTAAATTATATGTTTATCTCTGTAAAGCTGCTTTGAAACAATCCATTGTTAAAAGCGCTATATAAATGAAGATGACTTGACTTGACTTTCAGTTAAAATTACACATCTGGAAATATAACACACATTTTACTTTAATCACTTATTTATCTTTGCCTAGGAGCTTGCCTTACACCTGTTACTTGTTTTTTCCTCCTTTTATAGATGCACACACACACACACGCTGCACGCACACACACACAAGTTATTGGGGTCAACTGAAACCTTTAAAAAAAGGCCCCAGTGTCCAAAACCTCATCACACAGACATGTTCCCAATGAGTCAGAAAGCATGACGATGACCCCAGAGGAAACTTGAATATGACTGCACCCTTTGAAGCTTTCTAGGTGCTCAAGGGACACTTGTGAAATCCTATTGTGTTATGGTTACAGCTATTTCATCATAGGAACTGGATTTCATTTCTATTGATTTCACAGGATTTCAGAACGATTGCCTAATACCCCAAAGACACTGCTTTGACTTCACTTTGAGATGGGACAAGGATTGCAGTTTCATGTAGGAGAGCCTTCAAAAAAAGATTTCGTGAGAAGCGTGAATTAGAGGGCAGAATGTGGCATAGACATCCACCCATCAATTCTGTAATGTATTGTTAACTTCTTACGGGAGTTCTTTTTACAGCCCATAATATTACACAGTAAAATCCCATCCAAGTCCTTTCAGCAGATGGTGGTTTATGGTGTTTCATATGTCTCACCCAGAAAAGAGTTCTGGCTTCTCCCACACTCTCACATTACACAAATATGCTGCTATTGAGTATATATATATATATACAACCTTTGGGGGGGGGGGGGGGGGGGGGGGGGGGGGGGACTTGGACTGAACTCACCAACAGAAGCAGAGATGAGCGGTTTTCCTTACGTTCACTTGTTTCAGCTCCCCCATATATACTTTATGTCCATTTCAGGTTTCTTTTTGCATGCTATAACAAGCATCACTATTATTGCTCATAGTTGCGCTAGTATGTATGACACCACAAATCTCGTTGCTATTACTTTTTTAATCAATCAAACGTACATTTTTTCTGATAGGCAATAAAATTTGCAACAAAAAAAAACACCCAATAGAATACATGTATTTACATCAAAAGAGCATCTTAACCATACTAAGCCAAATAATCACCACCCAGAACAACCTTGCAACAACTTAGCAATGCCCTGGAAACCACACAGAAAGCCTTAACAACACACTATTCGTTCAAAACACCTTAGCATCCACATAGCAACATCCTGGCTACCATCTAAAACACTTAAACATTACAATAACTTTTTAAACACATTAACAACCACATAGCAACCCCATGGCAAAACCCCCAGAACACATTAGCAACAATAGAACTCCTTTGCAACCACTTAGAACTCCTTTTCAACTTTCAAAATACCTTAGCAACCACTAGCAATACCCTGGCAACCACACAGGACACACAATCAACACACTAAGTGTCATTCAAATCACCTTAGCAACCACATAGCAACACCCTGGCAACCACAAGAACATCGTATTAACCACATAACTTCTTAGCAACCATCCAGAAGACATTTCTAAATTTTAAAACACATTGTTAACTAAATAGCAATACCCTGGAAACCACCCAGAAACCCTTTTTAACTTTCGAAGCAACTTAGCAACCACATACCAACACCCTGGCAACCACCAGTACACAGTTTTTACCACATAACTCCTTGGCAATCACTCAGAACATCTTTCTAAATTTTAAAACATATTAGTAACACACATAGTAATAACCTGGCAACCACTTAGAACTCATTTTTAACTTTCAAAACAACTTAGCAACCACTAGCATACCCTGGCAACCACCCAGAACACCCTAACAACCACATAACGCCTTCATTGGCAACCACCAACATGTAATTTAATGTTTATTATTATTATTATTCTGCAGGGATTTGTTTCTACAGGCTCAATAGGCATCAGTACTATATGCCAGACCACCGGAATGGACTCTAAATTTATCTTCATGGTGGTTGGCAAAAAGCAGGTCACAATGGCATCTCTGGTCATAAACTATGACAAAAGAAGCCATTGGTACTCCACCCTGGTTTCATGGTGGTGAGGCTGGGAGAGGGACAATTGCACCCTGCAAGGCAGTTTGTCACTCTGCGTGGTTTGGCCAAACCCAGACAGCTCCCATCACTATTTAGCGTTTCCCACATAAGCCCATGATGAGCATGTAGCAGTATCTGAGAGGCCGGAGAGGAAAAGCTTAGTAAAAATAGCTGTTTACCACAAAACTTCATAAGTTGCCATTCTTCTCTAGGCTGGTGTATGTCACCAAGCACACTCTATCGCTCTCTTTTTCCCTCCTGTGCAAAAAGGATTCCAGGAAAGTTGGAGTCACTTCATAATACATGACATCAAACATTCAAACAGCAACAACTTAGTCAAATGAGAGCAATATTCACCACATTGAGATTTAGAAGAGGAAGCTTTACTCATACAGACTGGAAGGGTTGTTTGATAAGTCAAAGCAGTGCCAATACTGGAAGCGGTAATGAGTAACTCTTTCAGAGGAAACACACACGGTTTTCTTTGTCAGCGTCTGATATGTCCTATGAAGATGGGCTTTGCTAAGATTATGAGTTTCTCTGAAGTTTAGCTCTCTGATTATAGCATGTCGAGGGAGGTTTCTTCAGCCAAGCCACCCACACCAAAGCTCGCTTTAGATACAGAGGAAACTTAAATAATGACCCCCTCATCTCTCGGGAGAGAGTGGGGAGAACAGAAAGCAAGTAGGTGGAAAAGCAGAGGACTGGAAATTCTAAAGGCTTAGCAGGGCGTTAATGGCCACACAGCAAGACTTGATTTCAAATGCACAGATAGACGTCTGAGCTTGTTCATATTTCAGCAATGCTTTACCTTTTTTTTTTTTTTCATTATTTACTGCACATCAGTTTGTCCCCAAACAAAAAGACATCCTTGGTAACCAATACAGATGAAGGATTAAAAAGAAATAAAAATCATGTTTCATTCAACCCAGTTTCCTAAGTGTAATGCTTTTACCAAATGTGCTTTCTCCCACTAAAGAAGACAAGATTCAGCCATTCATCAGTTTAATTCATAAGATGTCTTTGCACAGGAGCCAAAGGCAATGACAACCACAGACTATCAGTTGCCAGGATATGAAATGACACGGGTGTGGTGGAACATTGTTTTCAACACATCTCATGGCTAAAACATTATTGCATACCAACGAATGCCTGTCTTCAGTTTGAAAGGAATGTAGATGCTGTGTTTTGCCAAAGTTAGTTTCGACTCCCAGCGGTGAGAGGATTGATCAATCATGGAGCTCTAGATGCCTTTCCTGATGTTTTTTTTTCTCTCTCCAGTTCTCTTGGAAGCTGAACTTGTGCTTCCTCTGGGTCTCTCCATAGAGATGTGCCTGTATAAGGGAGGACAGCTGTTAGAGTCGTAATCACTCTCTCTCTCTCTTAACGTACATACTTTCACATACACACACTTTTGGCCACTTTGTAACCTCTAGAGGATTTCAATGAGATGTGCAGATAGTGAGAGAGAGTTGCTGTTAAATGACCAGGTAACCATCGAACTGTATTAATCTGGACAAACATCTAACCCTAAATACAAATGTTCATCATTACCCATCCCATACAATTTGTGCTGTGGGCGTGAATATCCAAAAAAGCATGCAGTCTATTATTATATGTTATTAGTTTTCGAAATGATCAGATATTCCCTGGCGGACAATACAACAGATTTATTATCATATATTCACACTGAAGGAGTGATAGCCTATATGAAGGGACCAGAATATCATGAAGACTTATACATGATTGATAATACGATTATTAATATAATTCATGAACACAATCGTGTTTTATGCATTAAAAATACTCATAAACAGCATTTTGAGCAGCTGAGTGTTTCTAAGATTGCCCAGAACAGGAAGAACATTTGAGAAAATCCCCAGTGGATCCTTAAAAAAAAAGAAGAAAAAAAAAGAAAGCTCAGGATACTGAACACTCGGGCCATAAACTCTAACACATACATTTGCAGTCATATAGGCATCCCTGTCCATCTCTCAGCTCTGGCACCCCTCAGTGTTGACAGAGGAGACATGGGTTCCCATTGAAGAGGTCACTCTCACCCCAAAACCAGATGTTCACAGTAGGCAAGTGCAGAAAGACAGCCTCACTCTAAAAGCCTGTTTTCAATTTCTCAAATATACGGAGACACATGTAATAAGCAGACACGGCAAAAAAAGACTTTTGAATACCTGGACTGTGACGAGTTAATAAAATATAGCATTTTACATGAATGGAGTACAAAAAAAACCCCTCCAGAAATGTTGATTGTCTACACGAGCCGTTTATTTTGCTGCATATTTCATGAGGCTTGCAATTTTTGCAAACTTGTTACTATAATTTGTGGCACTAAATACAATGTAGCCTGGACTCATGTGATTTTGTTCATTAAAGAGACATTTTAAAATTGAAAACTAAGTGAGTGAGTGAGTGAGTGAGCAAAAACTAGTACCACAGTGGGTTGCATTTAAAGTTATTTTTACTATTATTATTGTTATTATAATTATTTGTGTATATGTTAATCAGTTATTAATAAAAGAACAGTATAAAAATACTACAACGAATTGAATATAAATTCAGAAGATTCTGGTAAAAAAAAAAACGTTGTTGTATATATACTTAATAGTTTTCACAACAGAAAAAAAAAACATGAAATGTAGTGCCACCAATACTTAAAAAATACACACTGTGTACCCCATTCATGGAAGGTTTTCAAGTGATCTTGAAAAGCCTGAAAGAAAAAAAAAAGAATAATAGATGACAACGCACCTTGTTTCATGGTAGTGATTTGATGTTCTTGGTAAAGTGTGTAATATTGTACAGAAAGCTATGTTAAAGTTTTGATCTGCTTCAAACTGTTTAATACATAATGAACACCATGTTATATCATTCAGTTATTCTGCTACACATGATTTTAGAGCTAATTAAACACTTTCCAAAAACAGGTGAGTTGGGTTTCACTGTCAACAAAGCACTTGACACTTAAATATTTCATAGATGAGGTTCAAGTTAAGTTTGGATTCCTAATTTGAATACAGGAACAAACATGTAAAAACGTGTGGGGGCCGTGAAGCTCACACATAATGCATACAGGCTCAGTCCTTACAGGGTGGCAGATAAATCAATGTCAAAGCTTTTGGGAAAGCAGTGAGAGCGGTCATATCTCATACAATCAAGGTCAAGGACACAAAAGCCCCTGAGACAGAGACACAGCAGGTTACTCAGCACGTCCTCCACTACAGCAGAGTCTGGATCTCATCCAGCGGATAATGGAATCAACGGGGCTCTCGGGTCGGATGGAGGATACTGCCTCAGAATGGAGGACTGGGAAGAGTCAAGAATGGAATGGACAACAAAGATGATCCTCTCTGGAGGATCACGACAGAGACTTCAATTACTGCTTGGCGACCTTCCTAATTCAACAGAGCAAGAAGACTATTATTTAAGGCCAATGTTCTTGCTTAGTGCTTACACTTAAAAATTGGGTATTAGGGACTGTGAGTGACCACTGAACATCATCATGTCATCATATGCGGTTAATTGGGTACAAGAATGGTCTAATAGAAATCTGTAAGACCCAACAACGTCAAACTTTACTCAAGAGACAATATGTCAGCTGTCACTGAGAAAGACCGATTTTCAGGGAGTTACACAACAAAACTTCAGTGCTGCTCAGAGGGGGAAACAAATGTATCCTGTCATGAATACCCTGCATCCTGTCAAAGCCAAAGCTATGTGTTCAAGAGGAATGAAAGCACATGTGATAGACCAAGAGAGTTCCCCCAAAGGTCTTTTACCTCATTTAGGCCTATTCACCCCCAAGTTGTTCCATACCTGTACGACAAAATAGATGTTGTTTTTTAAGATTTCTCACACTGCTCTTCACAGTGAAAGCTGACAGTCGAGGATTAACAGGCTTTTTTTTTCTTTTTCGTTTTTATATTTACTAAAAATCAAAAAATATATGTTTCATTAAATGATTTCCTTGAAAGCATTTTCTTTAACACAGTCAGAAATTATTTAGCTATAATGTAACTCCGTCACAGCAGAGGGATACTTCCAGAAAATAAAATAACAAGGGAATCACTAAAACGAGAGAATGATTCTGATTTTATTACATTTATTGTAGCCTAAGTTGCGATCTATAGTGGATAATAAATATTATTACTGACATACCTGCAAACTCAACAGTGCCGAAAACTGGGGGGGGGGGGGGGGGGGGGGCATTATTTATCGCAATTACAACTGCGATAAATAATGTTATTAGATTGATGTTTTAAATGAATGTTTGAATATACAAATAAAAAAAAATGCAATACTTAAACATGAAACGAAACCGCCAATAGGTGGCGGCAAGGGACCGTCTTAACTAGTGAGTCATTGAGTCATTCATACAAAAGATTCGTTCAAAATGCTGAATCATTCAGTAACAAAACACCGCGCTGCTGTTGCTTTCCTGTGGAACTATTCATTTCGTCTGTGAAATAGAACAAAAACAGTTGATATTGTTTGTGTCTAAAATGTAAGTAGCTTAATAATAAATATTAACTACGCTACTTGTTTATTGACCTATAAATTCAATGTAACATTTTCAATCGTGATAATAATATTCAGCAAAACAGCTCCCTTAGTTGTTTTATTTATAACATATGATTTAGTTTAACGTAACACAACTATTTCAATTTTTACCTCAGTACATTTCTTCTGTGAGTTTTCTGTGTGCTGTTTCACTCAGTTGTTTTGATTACTCCACGAATGTGTCTCTAACAAAGAGCCTCACGTTGTTACCAGAAATACACAACCCATTATCAAGCGCTGTTTACATTGAATGTAATCAAATCACATTCATTCTTGCGTTTCGATGCTTCCCTGGTTATTTTTTGTCACTAAAATTAAGTAACTTGTCCGGTCGGGCAAGTAAAATTATCTTTCACTTGTCCAAGCGTTAATGTCGAGCCCTGAGTTCATTCATGATTTTTGTCGTTCTGTAAACCGGAACAGGTGTTTGATTCGATTCACAGCGATGACTGCATCATCAGAGCGCCAAAAAGATCACAACAGCTCGAAAGACGCCTATGCCCTCACTCCAGTCTAATTAGCACATTCCCAATTATTATTGTGAAGTTTACCGAAGTGTAAAAAAAAAACCCTCATCGGATCTACACGATTCCCATAAATGACATATTTTTATTCAAAACGGCGAATTTCGCCGAAAAGCGACTAGTTTGCAGGTATGTAGCCTACTGAAGGTAACAATGTTGCGCAGGAAAAATCTACACAAATGAGCACAGCTCACACAAAAGAAATTCAGTTAACAACATACTGCCTATAAAAAACAAAATGTGAAGTTTTTTTATTTTTTAATATATGATATATGCTAGTTAAGTAAACTCACACGACGAGTGCCGTTTTCCTGAATACCATCACAATTGAAAATGTGACATTGATTTCATACAACGGTTCAATAAACAGTTAAAATTAAGTCACTTACATTTTAGATGTAATATTGACTGGTTTTGTTCTGTTTCAGCAGCGAAAAAATAGTTCCAAACAAAGATCTCAGCAGAATCATTGTGCATCTTAAAGCAACACTCAGCCGTGTTTTCAGTACTTAATGCTTCAGCGTTTTGAACGAATCGGTTGAGTCAAAGATTCAATGACCCATTCATAAACATTCTTGAATGAATTAATCGTTTGAACGAACGAATTAATGAATCACTCATCAATACGGGCGACTGCCTCCACCTACTGGTGGTTTAGTGTTATGTTTAAAATTATCATTCTTTCCATAGACAGTAAAAGAAAGATTCTTTCCAACATTGCTTATTTGTATATTTAAAACAAACCACTAAACCAGCAGTAGGTGGAGGCAGTCGACCTCTTAATGAGCGAGTCATTAATTCGTTCGTTCAAAACGATTAATTCATTCAAGAATGTTTATTCATTCAAGAATGTTAACCTACTGGTGGTTTAGTGTTATGTTTAAAAGTAGCCTATCATTCTTTCCAACATTGCTTATTTGTATATAGGCTATTTAAAACAATCTCATTACATTAGGCTATTTAAATTCAATTGTATTTTTTCAATGTAAATGATTTAATTTGATCAGCCCTACCTAGGGTAACAGCCTATATGTCTTATTATTCTAAATAATTTAATATTTAAATAAATAATTCATGCATACCTCCAGTGTAAATCAACGTTATTGTATCATGGATTTAGTATGCGGCCCTTCAATTGGTTAGCAAAACTTGAAGTGGCCCTCTGGTCTAAAAAGTTTGCCCACCTCTGGATTAATCAATTTGACAGCACTAATTATGTAAAATATTAAAAAAGAAATGTCACCAAATAAATAAATAAATATATAAAATGTCATTTATAAATATATTTATTTATTTATTTATTATTATTACTAGGAAATTAAAACATTTAAAGTTAATTAAATAAAAAATACAACTAAAATAAAATGTTAACCACTGCCAACTGAGCTAGAATGGTTATTATAAGACAGGAAACTTGTATGTCTGCAGTCCACAAGATTTTCACAACCCACACCAAAGCATTCGCTATAAATGTCTCCAATTTAACCCCAGTGTCTTGAGTTAGCCAGCACTGTTCTCTGTCTTTAATGTGGGCATTGCTGTGAGGCGTAGCGTTTCACACATTGGATAAAGCTGATTTTTGAGTCGTAAAACTAGTACTGAACTCCAGGGTTGCAGTAACATCATTCATCAAACACTTCCATTTTGCTACATTAACTCCAGGCAGCCTGAGCTGTTACAAGAACCTTAAACACATATCGTATTCTGAGCATGGTTTCACAGGAAACCAGATCATCAATAAAGGATGTTCTAAACGGAGCTCTGTGAACTCCCATGTGTTGTTTTGAGCACACTAGGGACAGGCACAGCGAAATTAATACAAACAGCTGAAGAATTTGCTTTGTGAGCAGAGTTTTGTTCAACAGCTCATATGGATGCCTTGTGTGCATTGTGAATGTTTCTTGCTGATCAAATTGCTCAACAAAACAGGACACATGCGTTGAATATGTCAGGGGAGTGATTGCTATCAAAATATGCTTTCAACAGATAATTGGCTTGTAAAGTTTTAGGCTATAGTTGGTTTTGCAACTCTTCTGGGAGATGTACTTTAATGTACTTTAATGTGTTGGACTGATATGATTTGCTTTAAAACAGTTCTATGTGTCCAGGTCTTTGACTAATAAGGTTTGGTCCACATTGAAGCTTATTCTGGCACACATAATTGGCACACGGGAGAGCAAGGTGAATAGTGACCAGCACTAGAGCTCCAAAATCAACACAAACGTTCAGATGATTAACAAATGAACACACACACACACACACACACACACACTGAATAAAAGTCTTCTGTAAAAGTGGAAACAGATACTTGAACAACTGATTAAAAGAACATTCAATATAAATACAGATTTGTTTGTTTTTTAACAAGAATCTGTAATAAATAATAAAAAATTAGATCTTAAGGGTTAGTCTGGATGACATTACAACAAACACTTCGGAACTGCTCTCAATATCACTTCACCCAAACAAATCAATTTAATTCAGAAAAGACAGTCTGAGAAAGACAGTCGTGGATGTCATTTCATACGTCTACCACAAGAGGACAGAACTGCATCTAAAATGCAAAAAAAAAAAAAAAAAGTAAAAAAACCCTCAATTTTAAATTCATTTAAAATGAAAGGTCATTGAGAATTCATTAAAATGAATAAAAAGTGGTTATTTCAAATAGAACAAAGTCTAATACTGCTATTACTAAAGATGTTATTTTAAATACAGTTTATTTTATTTTATTTTAAATACTGGTCTAAAATGCACACCTAAAAAACAACAACTTATACACTTCAACTACAGAGAGACAAAGATTTTCCATATCAAATTTTATTGCTGACATGCATGTAGAGATTTGATGAAGTACAAAAATATGTCTTTTATACAAATTTGTTTTTCATCTCTGTACAATTACCCAGTTTTTTTTTCTTTGACACCATTCTAACCAAGCAGCTTACAACATCAAACGTTCAGGCAAGTTTCATCATGTTTCGTTTTACATTAGATTTAGATTTTCCAGTTTTAGTAAAAGATGCAAAAAAAGTAACCATTCTAAAGAGAAATCTCCCAATTTATGAAACATCTGCACAAAGTGGCCAAAAAAAGAAAATAAATTCAAAGTCAAACTTAATGTTCAGTATCTTCCCTTGCACTGTCTTTGTGTTTGAGTATTCATCATTTGCAAAACACCCACATTCACTCCAATATCTGCTGCATCTTATGGCACGTCTTGCTAATTAGAATCATGCACTAATTTCTTTTAAACTGTATACAGAGTTCAAAGTACGCTTCTCATGCTGCAGACAGAATTTGGACATCACAAAACTGTCTATGCAAGGTGGGGGGTGGGGCACTTGCAGTCACTTAGGTAGGGGGCATATTAAACAAAAATGTACTAATTTCTTTCATCTAGGTTTTGGGTACAGACTACACAACCACATCAACAGCAGTCATATTGCAACCGTACAGATTTGCTATGATATAATGGCTTTTGTGAGAACCCTACGCGGACCTAGTATATAGCCTTGAGGCACTCCTTTTTGTATTGATGGAAAGGACTTTGACTTGCTCACAAATAGCTCCTCTCCATCAAGTCACATATTATCCACTACAATACTGCTTTATAACCAAATAAATTCACATTGAGCTGGGAAAAACTAATGCGTTCAAAGGTGGCTTGTGTGGAACATTGGTATGATTCTTCAAAATAATAATACCCTGTACTGGGTTTTGCACTACTGATGCCCATTCGCCATTACGATGTCTTTCACACTGGCCAGAGTGCGGTATCATCCTTACCTCGCAAGATAAACTCTACATCGATTCTACATGTCATGCTAATGTGCACATTGACTTAAAATAGAGCTATGCAAAGTCAGTCTCCTAATTAGTGTAGCTTAATATACCGACAGGATTGTTGCAATAATTATTCAAGAATTTAAAAAAAGAAGGAAAGAGAGTCAATAAAACAAAACCTTCACTGAAGATAGAAGGGGAAAAAAACGTGAGAGATCACAGCAATGCTTTTGAGTGATATATGATCTCTACATTTACTATGGCAGATTAATTAAAACAGCAAATAAATTAAAAGGAAAACAGAAAGGTAAGAAAGTACTACCAGGCTTTACGTCTTTGAGAGAGGAAATCAAAGTGGAGATTAAAAAGGACAAGTCAAGCTGCTAGTCATGAGCTCAGAGACCTACAGTACTGAATGACCTTTTCATCTAATGACATGAGTGGAGCCAGACATAAAGGCATTGCAAACTAAGCCACAGGTCCATGCAAGCCAACCGCCTAGTATACTAAGATATATTCTAGCATCAAAAGTACATATTCACTGCTCATGGTTGAGAATCTGTTGATAATCTAAGGCAAGATATCCCACAGTTATGCTTTATACAAATGCTTAAATGGGGTTGGAAAAGTCAAATGAGATTAAGAATCTGTTTCTTTGCAAAATTCTCACAAAAGAAACCGATTAAGAGGAGTGAGTTTGATGGCATTTCCTTCCTGATGAGCTTGAAATATTGAATAACCATACATGGAAATGAGGGGTAGGTGAGGGAATAAAATTAAAAGAAACAAAAAGAAACAGTCCCCTATGCAATTGGTTTCTTTGTATCACGGTGGCCAAAAACGTTCCCTAGCGGCCAATCCTCGATCCCTGAGCTGCAGCTGAAATCTGTGTGGGGAACGAAAGCACCGGAGATAGAGGACATGGCAGAAGATGCCCTTTGATGGCTTGGCATGCTATCAGAGGGTGAGCGCTATAGACGGAGGGAAACGAAAGGAAAGGAGGGCTTAAGGGCTGTGCTTACAGGGCTTATCTTGGCTTAGACTTCCGCCTCAGCCGCCCTGCTTCCTGACAGTTTCATCCCATCACCAGCTGTCCCATACCTCATCTTTTTCCAAGCACAGCCCCACAAAGAGTCCCTATGTGATATACACAGCAATATCCATGGCTGTCCCACCCAGCTCAGCTTTCGAGAGCCCGTTGTAGTGGCATATAACATGTTTAAAATGTACATTTCTGTTTACAGTTGGAGGAATGCACAGGAAATGGTGGTCTTGATATATATGCTGCCTTCTGATTGGACGAAAGCAAACGGGGAGAGTAACGTACCAGTAACGCCGGTTTAGATGCCAAGTTAAGCTTTTGGTTGTATGCATCCAGACACAGATGCTAGCTGCCAACAGAAACCCATTCAAATAGAGGAATGAGAAACATGCGCTGCTATGATTTCAGTAATATGAGGTTATTAGCTTTCTAACTTATACTTAACATCTTCAAATGGCAAAAAAAGAGAATAATCTTACTTAAAATGCTACTGTTATTGTAGGAGAGGAGGGGGAAAAGCTTATTTAGATTGAGGAAAAACCAATCACTGGTTTTGACACAGAATAGTTACACACAACCACAATGCTAATGCTCTTGAGCCTGTGCTTGTCTCCCCCTCAACATAAGCAGTCCTGCTTTCATAAGAACGGAGAGCATTGTTAAAAACTGACCAAGAAAGGAGGAAATAGAGAGATAGAAAAAATGGTAAGAGGTAGATTTGCAATCATAGATGCAGATGGGAGCGGAAGAGACAAACTGGTTGAGGGGAACAGAACGAAAGGGTTGATCATGTGATCCGAGGCATTTCTGTAGAAAGTGCTGGGGGAGAGGTGGGTGGGGAAGGGTGGTTGTGTGTTTCATCTGCTACATGATTCTGTTGGGGTATTGCTGAAAGTGTGTGTGTGTGTCAGTGTGTGTGTGTCAGATTTGGGCAAGGATTGGCATGGTGGAGGTGGTGTTGGTGGTCAGAGTCTCATTAGACCTTTGTGCCGCCCATAGGCAGAGTCTGTGTTCTGTGTGGATGAATAAAGCAACAGAGCACTGAGCTGTTCCTTGGCCCTTGTTTGTGTCTGCCAGACTCATGCTGCGTACTCACAAACACTCTCTCACACAACGTACATACAAGTGTGCGCCTAGTTCAGAGGCTCAATCCACTCCCGGTGACCACTGCCCACGGACAGAAAGGCGGTGCTACTTCCGGAGGAAGCGCTGGGCCAGTATTGCGGCATCCAGAGGACTTATGGGCTGTGCATCGTGGCCGAGGCGCCTCACTGGAGGCACGTTACCGAAATGCCTCTTGCTGAGGAAGTTCTTGGTCTTGTGTATAGTGTTCTTCTCTTCAGCCAACAAGAGCTGTTGCCTCATGTAGTTCTCAAATTCGTACTGAGACGACTCCTCTGTCACTTTCGCCTGAGGATATAATAAAAGACTGTCTCAGAGCCAGTAAGAACATCATCATAGTAATGCTAGTTAAAGAGTAAATTCCTATTATTCTCAATCCCAGCTTAATAAGCAAAGACAACTGCAGACAAGCCACTGGTTGGTTGGTTGAAACACTGGCACTTTCAAAACATTGTCAGGTTGGCAGGATTCTCAAGCAGAGCAAACCAACCAATGGTGTGAGTTTAAGGTGGGACTATCAGTTAACCCGTTTTGAAAATATATTTTTACAATTTCGTTCAGAGCTACAAGAGGCACTACACAATTTTGGCCCTTATTTATAAGACACAAGTAAAACAAACACGTACAATGTTAACAAATCAGTTCATACATAAATTGTCCCATTCATTTAAATGCAACAATTTATGCAACAGGGTTTAAGCAGTGGTTCTATATAATTTTAACCTGTGCCCCTTGTGTTTCATAAAAAAGGTCCTTCACCCTTTAACTTTCATATAATTGTAATTCCAACAAGTGGTACTGACCTCCTGAAGATGTTCGGGGTGGTTAAGCTGATCATCTATGTCTGGCACCACTTGTAGAGGGCCACTCAGCGAGGACACAGATTGCCTGTTTAAAAAATAAAAATCTTTCATTGACAAATAGGAATTTTCAGCTGTATAGCCAAGGGAGCTTTAAATGCATCATTGAAAACTGCAATTGATTGCAAAAATTGTGCCGAGACAACATCGCTGACCCAACATGACATCACCCCATTACATGAATTCCTAAGTTGTGTAAACTCTGACAAGAACTCTTGGCTAAAAATGGAACTTATAAAGCTGATCTCATATCAGATGAGACGCACCAGGATGCGATGATGGCGCTCAGAGACTCGAGCACCTCGGTGGCAGTGAGCCTCTGCTGGGGGTCAAGCACCAGAAGCTTCCTGATCAAACACACCGTACTTTCTGATACCCGCCCATCCCTGCACAAACAAAAGACAAAGACGCATAAGCATTTACATTAACATCTCACAGACTTCATTGAATGTAATAGCTCACCAAAAATAAATAAATAAAAAGTTCTAAGGTGTGCAATTATTTTCAGGGAAAGGCACGGCTAAAGTAGTTCCAGGCAGGTCTTGACCGCTGCGCATAACAGTTCCATATCACTTCGCCAAATGATTTCAGTTATTACAAAAGGTCCTTACAGCCTACAACAGCAAAAAAAACAACAACAACACTGACCAACCAAATAATATATAGTAAGCAATATAAAAACATCCAAATTATTTTTTGCCACAAAATTATGTTTTATTATGTAGCACATACTCTCTCTCTCTCCCACTCAAAAGCGTAAACTGTACTAAAGGTTTCTGCGAGAGTAAAGGCGGGACCTTGATATCCCAAATCTGCGCAAGATGTCAGCGCCATATTAGGACTTTGGCGGCTTCACTTTTCACCAATGGAAGAGAGTGAAGGGGTGTCGTCCATCTTTTTTTACAGTCTATGGTACGAACACACACTCGCACAGAAACGTGTTGTCAGTGCTGCTCTGGTAATTTTATCAGTAAAATCGTTTAGCAACTTAAAAGCTACATGACATTTCTCACTAGCGAGGTAATAATGGCTCTGTTCTTGAAGCAGATACACTTACAGTTTCGCTATTAGAGATGCTTCCGACAGAACAATGTTGAGAAACGCACAGACTCAGGTAATTCACACACGCTTAATCTCTCTCTCTCTTTCTCTCGCTCTCTCTCTAATAACTGCATTAGTCTGCTATCAATGGCTCAAGCCTCAAGCCTCCGTTATTAGCACTAAAATTGCGTTTTAGAATTAGCAACGGAGGCATGGCAAGTAGGGTTGCCACCTTCAGCGACTTGCAACAGAACACATTATTATATTACATTTGATTATTGTATTTATTTCTACATATCTCAGTATATGTTCAATATATGTTGGTGTGCCTTAAGCAGTCATTCTGAACCAGCAATCATGTTTTTAACAATTCTGCCGGGATGGGATGATTTTTTCCATTTTTAATTTATTTACTACTTAAATTATGACAACATTATGTAGTAATTATTTGTCCTATTTTTATTTAAATAATTTAGCAATTTTTCAAACTTTTTTTAAATGCCATAAATTGTGTATGACAGATAGGACCATCAATTATTATGCATATGATTAATATTTAAAACGATAAATTAATAAATAACATTAACTATCATCTATTAATTAATCTGTCTAATAACATCTACAAATATAATAGTTACCCGTCAATCAAGCTCTGACAATGTATGGAATATTATATTAAGAGATTATCCAAATTTAAAAACAAAAAAACAATAGGTCTATACTATTAAAAGTACAGATTTGTCGGTCACGGCATGCTGCTCACATCGCACCGTGTGAGCGAATGAAACTGTGTAGTTCGCCTTACGTTCATCATTAGTTACTGGACAGACCTATTGATACCTTTTTCATATCTGGAGAGGACATGATCTCGACATGGTTTTAAAAAACCATGCATTACGCCCCGTTTACGGCGCATCATGTTCTCTAGACTCCGTCGCTATGGAAACAAAGACACTAACATGCAATCACCCGCAAATTAACTTCTTCACTACTTCTTGTGAAATTGATTTCATTATAATTACTATTAGTATTATACACATTGCAAAATCCTTATTTGTTTATTCAACCATGTGTGGGTCTATGAACCACCTCGGGCGTGCATTATTTTCAAAAAATTCAACAGCCCATCATCAATTATTCTTTATACTACGGCAAATGTCATATGACAATTTTGTGTGGAACAGAAGAAAATTTTAGCCACGATTTAATGAAAATCTTGAAACACAATGTGAACAAGAGGGGTTTTTTTTATTATCGAGTGAACTATCCTTTTAAACAAGGGCCAACACAATATTGGCTAATTAACATGTTTAAACACATTTGATTAATATCAAAGCACAGAGATAATGGAGAGACTCACTCAGGGATGGAGTACTCTGCTGCTTTGATCTTGCGGAAGAGCTCTTGAGGTATACTGTCATAGAACGGGAACTGGCCGTAGAGCATGGTAAACAGCACCACTCCGAGTGCCCACATATCGCTGGGTTTACCGCGGTACGGTCGACCTACATGGAAACACAAAGTGCAATTTCAGCAGGCAGCTCTACAACAGATTGCTTATTCAATCAGACTCGAACTTTCTCTTGGCACAGTATCAAACGCTACACAAGTACGTAGATAAGTACGTTATAAGTTTTCAGCACCCATTACTCCAATCTTCAGTCACATGACCCTTCTGAAATCATTCCAATATGCTAATTTGGTGCTCAAAAAAGATTTTATTTTTTATCAATGTTGAAAACAGTTGTGCTCCTTAATATTTTTCTTAACAAAACATGATAAAAAAAAAATTCAGGATTCTTTGATGAATAGAAAGTTCCGAAGAACAGCATTTATTTGAAATAGAAACATTTGTAACATTTGTCATTTGTGATCATAACATTGTAAATGTCTTTACTGTCACTTTTAATCAATTTAATGCATCCGTGCTTAAGTATTAATAAAAAAAATTAAAATCTAATTGACCCCAAACTTATGAATGTGTTTAAAAGATGGTGACACTCTTGGTAGCATATGTTATATAGTCCCCCAAAACCTATTCACACTCAACATACTGGTTTGTTTAGCACCATAAATGGGCAACCGAACACAACATGCCAGAAGAGTACAAATGAGTCATGGGAGCTTGTTTTAAAAGAGGGGTTAATTGGGTAGGTTTCTGTTTGGTAAACAGCTTGATTTGCATGGTATATTTTTCTGTAATGTACACATTATCTCTTTTTACTTTGACCCTACGCATGAGAAAGCGAAAGAGAGGTAGAGGAGAGAGAGTGAGCGAGCGATGAAAAACAGTGAGAGGAAGAGAGAGAGAGATAGGGAGAGAGAGCAGGAAGAGTAGTTCCTCTCTGCATGACTCATTGTGATGACTCACTGAAGCAGCTCTCCCTTTGTTCTGCTGTCATATTCGGCTGATTTACTCCCGGTTTCTTTCTGTCATTTTACTGTGAATGGAGACCACAAACAAGAGCTCGACTGCGCCTCTATTTAACATGCATGCTCGGAATGCACCATCTAACCAGAACCTACATCCACAGAGGTCTCGGAAAAACCCAGAAAACACATGAAAGACAGTTTTGGAAAGGTTGTGTTGTCGGATATTTTAGCTAGTGCATCAACTAACCGAAAAAGATTTGAAAGCACAGGGATTTTTAACCATTTCATACAAATAGCACTCTGCACACAAAGTTCATGGGACATTAACATACATAGTACACAAATATTGATTTTGGATAAGTCAATATAGTTTTGAATGAATCATACTTGTACTTAATTATCAATGTCATTACGCTTTATTTAATTTTTCACTAAACTGATGCCATCTTTGAATTAGGCAAAACAAAAAATAGGTATCCCAGGAGGCAACCTTCCTTTTGGAATAGACTTGGGTGTCAGACAGAAGCCTGTGATCCCTTGATGCACAGGTTTTTGAAGCTATATGAATATATTTACATCCTTTGTTTTGCAATGTAAAAAACAAAAACAAAGAGAGTCATATAATTCCATTTCATTTTAATTGTACTTCATACATTTTAATGTGGGAGGGACAACGAGACATTTAGCCGACTGTCAGCTTCTAGTGGCTTGAAAGTAACTTTAATTGTTACCAGAACAATTGTTGGTGATACAATATTTGGCCTGCTGAAGACCCCTGAATATTTTAGGAATATAAATATTTAGTAATATTTATTAAACATAAGCTAAACAATTGACAGCATATGTAGCACACTGACAAAAACAATATTGATTAGCCACATTTAAGTTGTGAAAAATTTTTTTTAAAAAAATACACGGGGCAAGTGTGCAATGCTCCATAGACATCCACCGTAAGTATTTCTTAACACATGTTTTTAGAAACAAACTTTTTATATAAAAGGTCCAATAATTTATTCTTTTGACTACATAAATATACATATACCTCTTTCGATTACATAAATGTTTGACAAGATAAACAGCGAGTCCCATGTACTGAAATTACATCACTTGAGTGAACTTCGGTTCCACAAAGAAAGAGATTGTTTGGAAAGATAAACCTTGTGATACAACCGCTGTTAATTTTATCTGTAGCACTGCTGAGATCTGCCCGAGGCCATGACAACAAGCTTAAGGGAAGAGTTTTGGTATCGAGTCGTTGATGAGCTAACAGGTCAGTCCTGCGGCACACAACACAAATAATGACTTCAATAAAAGTAACTATTGCTCATCCATGCCGACGGTTTGTGACTGCTGTCCTGATTAGGGCCGGGTAGGTGGTTAGGTTTATGAGCTTTGATTACAGTGGTGACATGAAGGATGAGTCATGTGAGTCACACACATAAACACACACAGAGAGAGAAGCTGGATTCTCACCACTTAGGACATCTGGGCTGATGTAGGCTGGACTGCCTCGCTGGTCCTTTAACAGATCTTCTTCACTCACCAAATGCTTGCCAAGGCAAAAGTTTGTGATGGTGATCCGATGGGTCCTGGAGCACACAAACACAACATGCCGATGACGTCAAAAAACAACCATGAATTCCCACATCAAGTCGCACTGTTTATTAAAAAGACAGCTTGTGAAATAAAGGTCATAATTTACCACAAAATCAAAATGACAAAATGATATGTTATATAAACAAAATCAGAAATATTAAAGAGACAGTCCACCCAAAAAAATGTATTCTGTCATTTACTCTCCCTCAAGTTGTTCCAAACCTGTATTACTTACTGTATTTTTGAATTTCTTTCTTCTGCTGAACACAAAATATATTTTGAAGAATATAGGTAACCAAACAATTGAAGGTCCCCATTGACTTCCATAGTATGGGGGGAAAAATACTATTAGTCAATGGGGCCCATCAGTTCTTTGGTTAGTAAATGACGACAATTTAAAATTTGGGGTGAACTATCCCTTCCTTTGCACTGCAGAATAACATTATTTTCATTACATGACAATCTATCTTGTCTAAAGAAAAGGCATACATTCTCTTTAAATAAAATAAATTATTGTAATGCAATCCGATTCAGAAATATTTGTTTTTGTTAGATTCACCTTCAAAGAGGCACTCTAAAATTCTGTATTCAAATCATTTTTACGACACACACACTATATATACATATCAAAATGAAACTAACTGTTGTTAGGGGAGTCGTGTTTCTATCTGTGCAAACATGTCTTTGATATTTTTGTCTCTGTCATTAAATCTAATCTATGGCAGGGAGCCATTCTGCCTTTCCAGAAAGCAGAACCGAACATGACAGAACACACCGTGACTGCACTTGACAAACAAGTGAGTCACCTGTGGCTTCTCACAAGCTCGGTGATGACTAATCTTTGCACCTCAGAAAGGAAAGAACAGCACTTTTCAGTGACAGGCATGCAATGAAAACAAGCACACCAACATAGAGAACCATCTAAAAAAAAATACAATCACATTTACAATGAGCAAAACTAACGCATCAGCTGACTGAGCTGAACTGGGGGACCTCCAATGTGAGAATTCACACAGTCAAGAGCTGTAATCTCCCTTCACTCAAAACAAAACAAAAAAAATCCACCACAACAGCTACATCTCTCAGCTACATCCTCTTTCCCATGCTTCCCCAGTTACGCTCTCACTTTCACACCCTGAAAGTGACTGTCACACTTACGCCTAACAGTTACAAACAGGCTCGTTCCAGAAGCTTTGTTTTTCCCAGAAGAATTTCTTACTGGTTTAAGGCTCATTACCATCTTCATTTAAAAAGGAGGGTCATGATTAAATTAGATTAGAAGTGAAAAGAGAGTTGAGATTAGTCACAATGGACTATGTGAAATAACGCTATACATTCTACACAGCATCTGTACCAGTTATAATCTAAGTTTTCGATTTCAGCTTACTTTTAATGGTACACACTCATCGACAATTTGCTAAAGTTTATGCGTTTCAAGGCATTTGAATACATAATATATTCAAAAGTTGTGTTGAATGGAGATGACCGCGTCATTTCTGCACGGCAATTTCACATGGTGGCACTATTTTCAAATGACATGTTCCTAAATGTCACAAACTGGTTGTCTTCCATGACATTCTTTACATGCAGCATCTAATTCCTGCTAGTTTTACTCTTCATAATAGTTTTACTCTAAATGGAAGCTTTTATCTGTCTTCATCATGACTGTTTGAGCTTTGGTTCTCGAGCGAAAAAAAGTCAGCAAGTGTTTCTCCTCAGGACATTCTCATTGCTCACTCTCCTCTTCCTGCTCAAGTGAAGAGACCAGAAGCCTCCCAGTGCTGCTAAAATTAGCCCCCGTTGATGGGAAAAGTTAAATGGTTTAAATGCAAGAGGAAGTCTCGATGTTGAAATCCGGTCAGAACTGCCTCTGCAGGGTGAGGTTAATTTGGGATTTTGATGCAATTGTTTAGTGTTGGAGTTCCTTTGCTTGGGCAATCTGTGCTGTACGAGGAACAAAGCTAATAGTGAAAGCAAATGTGCAGATCAGGCAATTTGTTCACTTTTATAGAGCCTTGATGGTGACAGCCATATGGTCCTCCCTGAAGAGCGGAGTGTGTAAGCTGTGAAGGAGGGAAAGGAGGTATGAAATGATGGCGCCAACGCTTGTGAAATGTGAGAGAAGCTTCCGCACTACATGGCAGTTATTGACAAAATGCTGATGATAAAGCCTTCACAGGTTGATTCTGCAGCATGCAGAAAGCTCCACAGATATTACATGTCAGAACCACATTCAGCAGTCATTTTCGAAGGCCCAAGTATCATGTCATGGACCACTTATGACCAATACCGAGTACTTTCCATTCCACCCAAATCCAACAGTCTGCCGGCTGGGCAGGGTCACACAGACAGTCGAATCAGAAGGGTATTTGGAGAGTGAAAAAGCGAGAGAGGGGGGGGGTCTGCCAGCGTTACATGAGTGTGACTCAGCTCTGAGCTATGAATCCTTTGGCAGAGGGCTGTATTATGTCCAGCTGGGACACAGTGTTCTGCTCTCTTGCTGAACTGAAGCAGACAGACCAGACTGCTCGGTTTCATCACCATAGGGTCCAGTGACAAGTGTGCATACGTGTGGATGTTTTCTTTTGCTGTTCATCAATGCAATACCAGTCTTTTTAATTGACTCCCATGGAACAAGCGTAAAATGCTTGACTCAACATGGCACATGCAAGAAATTAAAATGAAAAAAAAAGAGAAAAAAAGAAATTGAAAAAAAAAATGCACTGCCACACCAGGCAAAAACAAATGCACTGAAACTCACATGTTACTCAATGTTTATATTTCATATCTCAACACCTCTTTTCTGAGAAAATTTAGAATTGCATATGGGTAAGTTTTAGCAAGCGATATTAATTTGGGGTTGATTTGTTTTTTAAAGTTTATAAAAAAAAAAAAAAAAATTTATGCACACCAAGGCTGCATTTCCAACAATAACATTTTGAAATATTATTACAATTTAAAATACATTGTAAAATGTAATACTGTGTGGCAAAGCTGAATTTAAACAGCCATTACGCCAGTCTTCAGTGTATTTGAAGAAACAGTGATGATCCCAGTACTGATCCCATTTTTTTTCACAATGTAAAAGTCTTTACTGTCAAGTTTGATCAATTTAATGCATCCTTGCTTATTTCTTCCAAAAAAAAGCTGACCCCAAACTATTGAAAAGTAGTGTAAGCTAGAACCATTTTTAGATAAAACAGTAGGCTTTGTTTTTCTGTGGACTTGAAGGGGTTAATGCAAAACATTCTGCATAATGCATACCATCTACTCAACCAGCCAGAACGCAAGTACAGTTGCCTGTAAAGAGACAAGGAAGAGAGAGAGGATGATGAAAGAAACTAGACTCACTCCTCCTCTCTCTACACATGCCAGCTTATATGGTGTGACGGGTTTCGTAATTAGACAAGCTGGGCACTTATGTGACCGAACTACAATATGTGAGAACTCAGTGGCGAGCAACACATGTTGGCAAATGTGACAGGCAGAACTGAGGATTTTCAATTAGTCAGTAACTATCGTTCCTCAGGACAGTTGAAATGGCAGAGACAAAAGAGCTGTTTTTAGAAGCATTCCCATTCCACACACGGCAGAAACACATGCACACGGCACATATGGTGTTTGGAGAGGGTCTTTATAGATGAGGGATTGGGTATTCCACTAGACCTATCTGATTCACAGTGCTTGCCGACATCAGATACCTTCAAGCTAGCTAAAACATGTGCGGTTTTACCAGCCCCCCTTTCCTGGCTCTATCACCCTCTCCTTTTTTCCAGGGAATGAACCAGGGGCACGTTCCATGCCTGTTCGTTTTAACTGGGATAGTTTCCCGCTGCTCCCTCCCCTCCCTCTTCAGCCTGTGGGGATGAATCACACTCACACTAAGAGCTCAAGAGGAGAGGGGTCAATGAGGCCAGACGGTGCTCCATGAAACCTCAACAGAGACCTGAGCGCACAGAAAACTCCACTAGCACAGCGTCAGCAGGTAAAAGGAAGAGGAAAGACGTCTTACCTTTTATTGAGCACCATGTTTCCAAGCTTCAAGTCTCTATGCACGATGTTCTTCTACAATGGTAAGAACAGTGAACGGTCACAATATATACCCAGCAGGGTCGAAATGCTGCCTTTATATTAAATATGGCAGTTTAAAGCAGTGTTGCGGACATTACATTTTTTTCACTTTAGTAAGTTCTTTTTGTCCTGCAGCACCTGCCAGAAGGTGGGATGTGCACACAATTACTTTTATAAACACGGTTACAATATATACCAGAAGATATGGGCTAGTTGGACAGCATGCAACCTGACAATCACCATTATATTATATTACAGATAAATGCCATGCATCATGCCATGCATTACACATTAAAATCAACAAAAAAATGTCATGTGCAATCATTTTACTTCTGCAATATGACAAACTTCCCAAAAAACAAACTAATTCAATGAGAAAAAAAATGCTGGACATTTTATCCATCAGAAACCATAGTACAAAAAAAAATACTAGCTAAAAAATAAATAAAAATAAAGTCAATCCAATGTGACTGGCATTGCAATCAAGTTATGACCTAATACTGAAACTAAAAATCATTTTTGCTAATCGAAAAGGCTGATATACAAAATAAAAAAAATGATTAAAAAAAAACTAACGAAATTTAGAAATTTTCCGGTTACGAAAACGTCCGGTTTTGATTTGGTCTTGCCTTTAAAACCAGATCACCATGGCAGCTCACCTTATGTAACGCCTCCACCACTCTCACCACATCATAGAAGATAACGATGGCCTCGCGCTCACTCAATCGCTTCTCTTTGATGACATAATGCTGCAGGTTGATGAGGTCGGCCGTCTTGTCGCTGAAGTCGTGGGCACAGAGGCAGTCGAGCACCAGACAGATTCGTCTCTTCATCTTCCGCACTTTGTTGGCCTCCATGTCCTCGACAATCTCATAGGATCGGTCCTGAGACAGAAGTGAAAGAGATAATGCGTTATAAAAGTTTTGCGCAGACAATAATTGCAGGGACAGCATAAAAGACTTTGCCTCGGCCGACCCAGCAGTGCATTTAACAGTGTCTAACAAAGAAAACGGATACATAACCGCACCATTAAGCTTTTGAATGGCGCGGAGAAGTAAATACTGTGTTTCACGTACAAGATGACGCTAATGGACAGGTGGTACAAAAAGGAAAGCAGCGATTCTCCTGTATGACTCGCCATGTGCAACAGCTTGAATGATAAAAGCCCTCCTTCGGTCACCTGAGACCGGGGTCAAACGAGGGCCACAAATCGATCGGCAGTGTGGTTTGTGTTTGCAATGACTGCGCCTCCGAACACAAGAGGCGATCCATAATTAACTGGCCCACTCTAGAGACAAGCTATAATAAACCAATCAATACCGCAAGCTTCAATGAATGGCCCTGACAGCACAGTACAGCTTGTTCTGCAGACGATTTTTACCAGGGAAGAAAGGAGAGGTCTATGATATAGTTAAAAGCCGACGCAAGAGAGGGAGGGGAAAAAAGCATCTCAAAGAGAAAGTAAGTGGTGAGTCACTGCTAGCACTTTGTGATGAAAATGAAAACAACTGAAGGAACAAATTAAGCTGTGAGACTGAGGACATACACAAGGGGAGGGACTATCTTTAGGCGTCTCAAATCGATTCAAATCGTTGGTGAGTCAAGGCAGATTGTGTACTCTAATCCAACAACAGAAATAGAAAAAAAATGAAAAATAAAATAGAAGAGGTGGTTCAGCTCTGAAAAAAATGAAATGCACCATTATAGCAAAACAGTCAATTTTGAGATCAATCAGCATGTTTTCTGTGGATGATCAATTTTTAATTGTGTTATACATTTCGTCCTGTGTAAATGCATGATGGTAAATTGTTTTGTTTTTTCACAATGATTTATAATTAATAAATACTATTTGTGAGGCTCAAAGCAGAACCATTTGAGAAAGAATCATGATGCAATGAATTACTTTTTCCCACTCCTGATGTACAAGATACCAAAAAATTCCAGCAGCTGCAAAAATAATGCATCTTGACAGTTATTAAAAAACTGTAATGACACATTCTACACAAGCTACTCCTAATTGGTCTTACCTGGAAGAGGCCGTGATGGTGAACCACTCCTTCTTGGTTGGAGAGCAGTGACAGTAAAGAATACTCTGTATGCAGGAGCATTTTGCCTTGCCTTTCTTCCTGTGTCTCTCCCACCATGTCCCCACGTTCTTCCAGGGTCAGAATCTACAACAAAGGTTGAAGGTAAGAAGACACCACACCACTAGATCCTGTTCTAAACCTTCCTGGGGGTCTCTTATCTTCAATGTGATGGAATACTAAGCTATCAACGATCTTGAGGCAATACAGAGGGTCCATTAAAGGCTTTATCTTCAGAGAAGACAAAGATAAGTCCCTCACATGTCCTTCAACACATCTGCACAACGATCTGAGAGACACTAGACCAGGGCATGGAAGAGTAGGGTCAAAAGGTTGACAATCACCTTTCAGTCAAGCCCCTCCAGTAACAGGCTGGTTCATAAACAAAAAGGTTTAATGGTCATCTCTGAACCAGAGTCGGTCATCAATTGGACAGGATTGTAGAGATTTGTTGAGGCAGGTCAAAGGTTCATGCAAACAGTTAGACACACAGGGGCTTTTGTGTTCAGAAGCAGTCTCACTTCCCTGGTCAGGACACGTTTGAATCACGTGGGAGGGTTTATGTGAGGTGATACAGAATGAGACTGTCAAAAAAAGCAATTTTTGCTGATCTGATCTCCAATACAGAAAGTGAACCGGGATCCCCAATTAATCAAGATCTTCACAAAGATTCACTGAATGAAATCATTCACTGAATGAACTTACTGAATCCACAGCAGCTACTGAATAAATAATTACATTTCACTTATACATACACACTACCGTTCAAAAGTTTAGGGTCAGATAATAAAAAAGGTAAGAAATTGATCAAAAGGGGCAGCGAAAAACTTTAAATAAAATGCAAATAAATGCTGTTTGAACTTTCTATTCATCAAAATGTCCAGAAAGGTTTATTTCAACAAAAATATTAAGCAACTGTTCAACATTGAGAATAAGAAGAAATCACCATATTAGAACAATTTGTGAAGGATCACCTGACCACTTAATGTTAATACCATGTAAACAAGGCCTAAAAGAGTACTCACTTTTAGCTGGTAGAAATCATCCGTCCCATCTTTTCTGGCTAAACACTGCACTATACTCTGCACGGGGGAGTTTCCCAGCCGTGGGCCTGTCGAGATGGGGAGGGATAGAGAAAAGGAGTGTGAAAAGATGCAAAAGGTAGTGTCAGTGCAGAGCACAGCAATCCCCCTTGAAGCCAATCATAAACACTCTCATTACAGTGCCCTGCACTACCACGTCACACTGCTATTTCCAACTGTGACGGGTGCATTTCAAAGGCAAGACTGTAGTGTGATAGTGACATACAGGGAAAGACCTGCGGATTCAGAAGTGAAGCAGTCAATCCAAAACATTCCTGCAATTCTTTTCAAACACAGGCTACTGAATGGAGTCATACCTCCTCCTTCTCTTGCTTGAATAGAAACACAAAAAGATAGGCCTGGGCTAGTGTTGAAGATTCACTTGCATTACCCTAGGTGGCTTACCTAAAACAAAGGGGCCGGCTCTCTTAGCATTGTTGCCCGATATCCCAGGACAAAGGAGCTTGCTGGGTCTGCCGGATGACTCTCCGGCCCCTCGTTCCGAAGCACGGCGTTTGGACATTCTGCAGATCTGAAAGGCCAAAAACATTGAGTCGGCGTTAATACTCAATTGATAAAAACAACCTGACATGCAAACGTGGCTTCTTGACTAAAAACAAAACTCAAGCGCACCAAAACAATATAACCCTAGGACACTCTTTCATTGCATTCTTGCCTTGAGGGCCAATAGCCAACCCAATGAGGTCTTTCAGTACACTGCCAAAAAAGTGTGAGTTATAAAGAGGGCAAATAACAGGTGGGGGAAGGAAATCTAGCAAAAGCCATGGCCTCCCTGACACCTCAAAACAGTGAGACGCCATTAACAGCTCTGCCCCTGTATGAATGACAACCCATCAGAGCCACCTGCATTTGCATGAGCAAAGATTAGCAGCAGGTGTGAACTGTTTATGTGACTTCTATAATAGAAAATAGAAGCCCATTTACAAATGGTGCCACAGACCACAACCTGCTCGAGAAAGGCAAACGTTGAGCACTGATGGAGCTCAAATGAACTAAAATAAAGGGGAACTCTGAACTCTGCTGCTGCGATTCATGTTTTCCCCCTTTCACTATTTGTAATCCTTCCGTTCCTTAATCTGCATGGGTTTATCTGCAAATCTCTGTGGCGTAATCTGCATATTACAAGATTTTTATACTGAACGGTCTGTAACAGGGAACATTTCGAAAGCAAAAATGTTCAGAGATCACATGACGAAGTGCAATAATAATGGACAAATATTTATGATAAAGAGTTATTTATTTCAGAGGATGCCTGCTTGTATAATCTGATGACTGTTTCTGTGGTCCTACAGAAAGTCAAGTGGTGCTATGGATGGATATAGTGTGATTCACACAAGCCCTGGGGTTTGCACTGGTAGCAATTTGTCAGAAATATGAAATCCTGCTGTTTGACACCAATGGTAGCATGACACACGCAGCCTCCAGACATCATATCACAATGCGAACAGGGGGTGGGGAGCGCATTTAGCATCGCGGGCAGTTCTGCACCCCTTGGGCTCTTCAAAATCAATCTCAACTCTGTTTAAATTAAGGGACAATACAGAGACTGGACATGAAATCCCAGTAATAAAATATCAATCGATGTGCTCTAATAGTGAATACATGCAAAGCAGAGCCAAAAAGGCACCCACATTTTGAATTTAGAGTTACAACAGACAGTTGTGATTCACATTTACGCTATAAGCTTAGTTGAATTGTAATTTTGAATGAAATAGACATTCAAATGTAATTCTGCAACAGCGCACACAGCTTGTCCCGAGGACGTAGGAGGAGGTACAGTTGGCTGTTATCGCAGATCATTTTACACGTTTACAGCTTTTTGTCTTTCTGGACCCAGACTGTTGACAATGTGACAGACGGGGGTGAGAGACGTGATTGCTTTCTTATCAACTCTTTTGACATGCATTATTGGAGAGCTGACATCTCAAAAACACCAAGACTGAAAATCTGACCTGCAACCTGAAAGGAAAATAATTAATCTACGGGTTGGTATTAAACCATCTGTAATAATTTTAGGTCATGCCAAACATGAATGTGGTGGAAATTCTCTCACTGACACTAAGATGCACATATGCATACAAAGACACAATATTGAATCCATTTCAGAGCTAGTAAATAAAATTCTCAGGAAGGATGTCAATTACTCACCCTCATGTTGTTTCAAATCCGGATGACGTTCTTCTGTGGAACAAAAAAAGGAGACACTAGACAGTCTCAGTCAACATTCACTTTAATTGAATGGAAAAAAAAATAATGAAAATGAATGGTGACCAAGGTTGTCAGTGCCTAATATTCAGCTTAACATCTCCTTTTGTGTTCCACTGAAGAAAAAAAAAAAATCATACATGTTTGGAACAACATGACAGCGAGTCAAAGATGACCGAATCTTTTTTTTTTTTAGGTGAACTGTCCCTTTAACAACAACATGCTGATGATGAAACTATGCTATATGAAAGATTACTCATACTGCATTGCATTCATCAAAATGAATGGGTGGAGAGTGGTCATCTTATGGCATTATGCACACATCACAGGCATTGGAGAGGTGAAATATCATCCCTGCATGATTTAAACGCTCTGATCCACGGTGTAGCAGAACATCTTAATATTTTATAAGATCTAAATATACTAGCTGTCACTGCATGCAAACTTTAGAACCTGGCACCGGCTGACAGCTTGATGCAACCCGTATCAGATGCGCGTTTTGCACACGTTTTGTTTGATATTTGGATGTCTAAGATTTATGGTGTGTAAAGACTAATGTTTCCATTTATAGTTAAACTACAGCAGAGGGAATAGAATAGCAGAATAGCACTGCAGTGTGATCACAACAAAGTACACTGCGTACACTTACGAACGCTGTCAACCAGCTACAAGAAAATTAATAACAATAACCACTAGTATAAATGACTTAATGAGTGTGTATAAGAAAACAAAAGATCGTGCACTTATTTAAAATAACGAGCCTATTTGACTCCCCTTAGCATTTGAAAGCGAAACTTGTAAGTATTTGTATTCTTGCTTGTATAGTCAATATCTCAACATATTTAACCGGACGACAACCAAATCGTTGCAAAAACGTGCATTTCAAGACGAAATTAAAAACCACAAAGCCAGTGAGTTCACCGTGTCCATTTAACAGACTGTGAAAATCTCCTAAACCGACCGACGGGCCATTTAACAACTTACCAAAACCGCCGAGGGAATCCTCTGTCGTAGACTAATTCTCACTCATTTCTGGCCGACTAAATGTTCAGCAGGGACGCACCGACATTTACACTCCACCACAAAGCGGTTTGTTTCACGCGAACTGGAGAAATTTCACGATTACCGACAGAGGTTTTGAGGGAAAAGCCTTCTTAGGACAACTGATCACATCTTTCCATAGCAGCACCACCTGACAACGGAAATGACGCACATGCTGTGAGTGACGGAGTCGCGCAGCCAATAGAAAATGTTCTTTTGAGTTCCCGCCCCCTCACGTGCATTCTTGAGATTGGCATTCTTCGCTTGGCGTGGAATGATAAACGTACATATGTAAACGAGCAGTAAAGTACTACTGCATAACCCTAGTCAAGTTTTGATAAATGTGCAGTTCTTTGGAATAAAATAATAATTTGAACTCAAAACACGTATGAAGCAGTATACTAACGAGACCCATTTATTCTTGAGTAGCTACTGGAACAGAGCAAGTTACAAAACGGACAGTTTATGTATTTAAGAAATTATTTTAGATTAATATTAACATCCTCAGAGGCCTATTCATATTTTATGCACTGCAGACAGGTGGTTTTAAAGGTTATGAGTCATAATATAATGCCATTATTTTGCAAAAAATAAAGAAAATCAATTAAATAAAATGTTGCATTTGTGTAAAGAACATTCTAGTAATTTTGTTTAATATAAAAGTGGAAATGTTGTCACTTTAAGAAACTGCTAAAGCAGTGGGACGTATCTTAGACATCAGAGCCCTAAACATGGCACATGAATTTCACCCAAGACTAAAGGGTAAATTAATAGATAAATAATAATGTATCTCTGTTCACATGAGCACAGCAAACCTCCGGGGGTTTCTTGCATGCACAAGACCCTCGAGATCGTATCCAATTTTAGATCCCCCAAAACTAAACAGCTGCTCCCACAACATTAAGTTTCAATTTAGTGGGTTGGTGCAGCGCTGCGTCAAACAGAGAGTGTTTTTAAAGGGCAGTAACTGATTTAAGGCTGTGCTGTCTTCCTGTCTTGACTCAGCATGGCCTTTGCCTTAAACCACATGAAACACTTTTATAAGCCTGTGGCTAAACATTGGCCAACCCACGGTGTGTGGGGTGGAAACTGTGAATCATACTTTACTAGTGTCCATGCCTGATAAAGAAAAAGTGGTATTGAAAAAGATTGCAAGGACAATCTCACAAGGACATGAACCTAATGCCTGGACTTAGCGTGATTACCTCTAGTTCTTTACTTTCCTTCAAATAACCATATCTTGTCATACTGGAATAACAAAACATTTAAATTGTTAAGAATATAGCTATTTGTGTCATTAAAATATTACTCTGCAAAATAACACATTCTGAAGCACATTTTAATTGTGCTTTAATATATATATACCATGTATATATTGTGTGAGCCTTCTACCAGTTTCTCAAAATATGATTCATATGTATTTTATTTACACAATATTTACAAGACATATTGAGTCACTCACTTTTATATCACAAAAATGAATGTACTGAGGTCTGAGATGTCCCCAAATGATTCTTATTTGTTAAAAAAATATTTCAAATGATTCTTATTTGTCTTATTTTATTTATATTTGTTTGACTAGAATGCACTCAAATATGAAAGCAATTGTTTTTTTTTTATTAACGCAATACAGATTTATTTCATTTGTTTTATTACTTTTTTATTATTATTTTGCAAATATATGGAATGATTTAAAGGAATAGTTCACCCCAAAATGAACATTTTGTCATCACTTAACTCACCCCCAAGTTGTTTCAAACCTGTATGAGATTCTTTCTTCTGCTGAACACAAAATAAGATATTGTAAAGAATGTTTGTAACCAGACAGTTGATGGTAGCCATTGACTTCCATAGTAGGAAAAAAAATACTATAGTATTTTTTTTCCTACTATGGAAGTCAATGGCTACCATCAACTGTTTGATTACCGACATTCTTTAAAATATCTTCTTTTGTGTTCAGCAGAAAAAAGAAACTCATACAGGTTTGGATTAACTTGAAGGTGAGTAAGCGATGACACATTTTTGGGTGAACTGTACCTTTAAATGAAAGAATGTTTTTAAAATATATATATAATATCAATAATGTCCAGGAAGATGCAGTGTCCCACAAATGCAGCAGTGCAGAGTCACATCATGTCAAAATATTTTGTGCTGTGGGAGTTTAAAAAAAGCACAGGTAATGAAAATCAGAAGCTCTTTCCCATGGAGGAACAAGTGTGAGAGCGATTCATTCATAACTGTGTGGGTGAAAGAGACGTCTCCCACGACTATTCAAATGAATACAGGGGTTTTCAGTATTGCTAGTCTGGAAAAGTCATAACAGATCAAGTGCTTAAACAGCA
The DNA here is from genome assembly GCA_030578255.1 of Tiaroga cobitis. Taxonomy (NCBI): domain Eukaryota; kingdom Metazoa; phylum Chordata; class Actinopteri; order Cypriniformes; family Leuciscidae; genus Tiaroga; species Tiaroga cobitis. Next base: position 36,857,740 of record CM060606.1, read on the forward strand.
TGTGCCAGAGAGACACTTGCAGAGTTAAGGGGGGAAATGCAACAACAGAGCTTCTTTTCATAAATTTTACATTCTTTTCACATGAAACCACTGTCAGACTTATTACAAAATGCTGTTCTGGGAGTTCGAAATATTTAAAACTGTGGTGTATTAGACTTCACAAGCTAACAATGAAGTGACAACTCCTTTTATTAATTTCTCGTAGCCTATTCCAAATATACACTCACCTAAAGGATTATTAGGAACACCATACTAATACTGTGTTTGACCCCCTTTCGCCTTCAGAACTGCCTTAATTTTACTTGGCATTGATTCAACAAGGTGCTGAAAGCATTCTTTAGAACTGTTGGCCCATATTGATAGGATAGCATCTTGCAGTTGATGGAGATTTGTGGGATGCACATCCAGGGCACGAAGCTCCCGTTCTACCACATCCCAAAGATGCTCTATTGGGTTGAGATCTGGTGACTGTGGGGACCATTTTAGTACAGTGAACTCATTGTCATGTTCAAGAAACCAATTTGAAATGATTCGAGCTTTGTGACATGGTGCATTATCCTGCTGGAAGTAGCCATCAGAGGATGGGTACATGGTGGCCATAAAGGGATGGACATGGTCAGAAACAATGCTCAGGTAGGCCATGGCATTTAAATGATGCCCAATTGACACTAGGGGCCTAAAGTGTGCCAAGAAAACATCCCCCATACCATTACACCACCACTACCAGCCTGCACAGTGGTAACAAGGCATGATGGATCCATGTTCTCATTCTGACTAGGCAACTCATCAGACCAGACAACATTTTTCCAGTTTTCAACTGTCCAATTTTGGTGAGCTCTTGCAAATTGTAGCCTCTTTTTCCTATTTGTAGTGGAGATGAGTGCTACCCGGTGGGGTCTTCTGCTGTTGTAGCCCATCCGCCTCAAGGTTGTGCGTGTTGTGGCTTCACAAATGCTTTGCTGGATACCTCGGTTGTAACGAGTGGTTATTTAAGTCAAAGTTGCTCTTCTATCAGCTTGAATCAGTCGGCCCATTCTCCTCTGACCTCTAGCATCAACAAGGCATTTTCGCCCACAGGACTGCCGCATACTGGATGTTTTTCCCTTTTCACACTATTCTTTGTAAACCCTAGAAATGGTTGTGCGTGAAAATCCCAGTAACTGAGCAGATTGTGAAATGCCCGTCTGGAACCAACAACCATGCCATGCTCAAAATTGCTTAAATAACCTTTTTTTCCCATTCTGACATTCAGTTTGGAGTTCAGGAGATTGTCTTGACCAGGACCACACCCCTAAATGCATTGAAGCAACTGCCATGTGATTGGTTGATTAGATAATTGCATTAATGAGAAACTGAACAGGTGTTCCTAATAATCCTTTAGATGAGTGTATTTGTGATAACTAAAGTGATCTTTCTGCTGTTAGGTCTCAACAACAATGCTGAATTATTCTATTGCGCCATCTAGTGTTCACAAAGAAGCCCTAACATACTCAATTTTGTGTGACTTCAGCTTTTAATTCATGATCTGTTGATTTTTTATTTTTACTTTTTATGTCTCTTCACAAAAAAAATGTATTTATGCTTTGTTGATATTAATGTGTAAAAAAAAAAATCAATCAATATATAAAAAAGGAACCTTTATTTTGACCAGTCATTATTTGCAAAACGATCTACTTTATTTCACATTCAAATCTATTTCAATAACATGAAACAGTAAACAGACAAAAATGAACATTCATATACAGTACATTAACTTAATAAATAAGCTCTATTGTGCTTATGAAAAATATAAACCATTTCATCCACCACACATATTGCATTGCTTTCTTTCCATGGAAGGTGGTTTCACATATACATTGTCATGTAACATATAATGCAACAATTGAACACTCTAAGACATTTTATTTTAATTTCTTGAAATACCTGACTTTGTTGTATTCCCTTTGAATAAAGGCAAAAATAAACATACACCAATTGTCCTGGGGCTTACTGTAAACCAGTTTTAGGATCTGTGCTCAATATTTACCACAAGTGCACTTCGGTTTCCTCCATTACCCTGTCTTAAGCAGCGCATGTTTTGTGGATACATATCCCGGACCTTTCGGTTGCACATCAAATGAATTTAAATGAATTCCATGTGCACAGATTGTCCTCTTAGACAACTACGATAGTCTAGGAAAGGCGTTTCATTCGGTCCACTGATCTAAATGTCATAGAAGTGTCTGCGGCATCAAAGCCCACACTGCCAGCAGACCCTACTGTGAAGACTGATATCAAACCATTTGCTGAAGTATGTGATGGCATGGAGTGTGCCGTCTCAGTAGGTCCAAACTAACTTCACAGAACGAATGTGGAAAAGTAAATATGGTCCCACAGCAAAACGCATATCACATTTCTACACCTGCTATTTGCATTTCTCGCATTTAGTGGGTGGCAGGAGACAAAAATTGCACGAAATTCTCAAAGAAAGAATTTCTCGTCGAGCTTAGCTGTTGTTGTGATTGTGAATATATATGGTTGTCACTGTAGCTCCAGACAAAAGGCCTCTTTGCTGAGTAAAACATTGTAGCACTTTATCCTGTTTTACCGCTCAGTCTCTCTCATCAGTCAAAGGGAACACCAAGTTTAAGTCACAGTCCATCCATCATGGCCAGGAGGTCATCACCCTTGCTGCTGGAACTGGGGGAAGGTTCTCCCGTCTCTCCGAACTCTCCCATGATCTTAGCCAGCTCAGCATTGGTCTGTTTGTCCTGAAATGAGCCAGCCAGAAGTATATTGTTACTCCCATGGTCCACTTTGGCAGTTTAAAGTTAACCTAAGACTCAAAAACCAATTAGACAAGCTGAGAGCTTTGTCTCAGTGTGGGTGGATCACTGATAATCAGGCATTACAATGTTTTCTGAGGCCAAGGATCCCATAGCATTGTGCTGGAACAACCTAAGTGTATTACTTTACAAGCGTACAAACATTAAGCATTACCTTTGTTGCCTGGATATTAATAACTTCATAAGAAAGCTCATCCGGTCTTGATATCAAAGCCTCCCTGTGGGAAAAATCTGTATTTCAATTTTTGTATGAAATCTCATGCAAAAAACAAACAACATCATCCATTTCATTGACATATTAAGCTGCACTCTCATGTTTGAAACCACAAAACATGTCAAGAACATGGCAGGGGCACATTTTACCCCACAATAAAGAGTATCATTTATTTGCACTTTTTATACATATTTATATGCTCACCAAGGCTACATCTATTTGATCAAAAACAGTAATTATTTATAAACTGTGAATCATTTTTACAATTTAAAATATTTTAATACATTTTAAAATATAATTTATTCCGGTGATGGCAAAGAGGAATTATTCGGTGTGACATGATCCTTCAGAAATCATTCGTATGTGCTGCTGCATCGTATATTTGGTGCTCAAGAAAAACTTCTTATTATCAATGTTAAAAACATTTGTGCTGCTTAATATTTTTGTGATATTCTTGAATAGGAAGAATCGGAAGTTTACTTTAATTTAATTTACTTGAAATAGAAATCGTTTGTAAAAATTATTTCACTTTCAGATTTGACCAATTTAATGTAACCTTGCAGAAAAAAAGTATACATTTCTTTAATAAAAATGTACTGACCCCAAACAATATATATTTAAATAAAGAGGGTCTAATGAGAAACATTATTGAGAATATATATAATTGAAAGCAAGTAGACATATTACATTAATGGCATGATTTCGTTTTTATTTTGGGGTGAAATACCACCTCCTAGACATGTTTCATTGAGATGCATCTTTAAATCTATTTGTGACGGTCTAGTCAAATTCAATTTAGACTATAACTCAAATAAAAACTCACTCTTCCTCCTCGTCAGTGGCGAAGAGGTTAACACGGAAGCCAGAGTCAGTGCCGGCTGGATTCTGCACCTCCAGACCTCCCATTAGTCTAGCAAGCAGGTTCAACTCTTCTTTTGCCAAAGGATTCGGAGTTGTGTTGACCTTCAGGATTGTATGAATTCAGTCAAATATGCAAGCTAATTACATTACACATTTTTCTGAAAATTGTTTTTCCATTAGTTTTCATTATGTATTTAATGAACCAACATTCTAAAATATTTGAATGAGATTTGAATATATGAAGAGGATCCAAATTATCACGTCAACTAGGTTATTTAAAGTGCGCCTATTATGCTTGTACTGATATAACCTTTCATGTAGTGTGTAACATAGCTGTTTGTGAGTGTAACAGGTCTGCAAAGTTTCAAAGATCAAAGTACACAAATAAATGGTGTTATTGTCTCCCAAAAGAAAGAATCGATTCTGAACTCCCTGAAACAATTCGTCAGTAATTCCAGTCTTACTTGCCTGCACAAACCTACATAGGTTTGTAACAAATTTTAATAATGCCGCCTAGGATCTTCATTGGCTGCCCGCGGACAATGTCAACTTTGACCCTCAAACACTGTTGTTGTAGCTGAGACTGGAAGAGTTTGGTTACATTTACATTTAATCATTTAGCAGACACTTTTATCCCAAGCGATTTACATCAAACAATAGAAGTAATCAGACCAGCAAGAGGGCAACAGTATATAAGTGCTGTAACAAGTCTCAGTTAGTCTAGAACAGAACACATAACAAGGTTTTTTTTTTTTAAATCAGAAAAACAAAACAAATGGAATAGTATAGAATAGAAAAGGCAAGTGCTATTATTAATTGGTCAGCTGTTGACGAAAGCGAAAAAGATTTTTTTTTGAAAATGGCTAAAGACTCAGCTGCTCGAACTGAGATAGGCAGGTCATGGTTAATGTTGTAGACATGTTGAGAAGACACCGCTTTCTGATAAGGTAAAACCGACACCATTATGACTGTTCGTATCACTGTGTATCAAGCACTGAGGAAGCCTCCGGAGCTGAAATTCAGATATGGTAAGGGTTCATTTCCTACATGCGCTGTAAGCGGAAGACCAATCACAACAGACTGGGCTACCTGACCAATCAGAGCAGGCTCTCAGAAAGGCGAGGTTTAGAGAGACTGAACTGTTTCAGGCACTGTGAGAAAAAAGGTGATGATGCAATGTATGTTTTTATATACGTTTTTTTGACCTTGGATGCATGTAAACCTATTACAGGAGGCCTCAAAAACTAATTTAGGAACCTTACCTTGGTGTGTTGTGAGGAGTTTTTTGAGGTTCCAGACATGTGTGTTTCAACAGGACGGCTCACACTGTACCTGAAAGTAAAAATAGGACAATTGTACAGCTGATGTGCCAGTGAAAGGCTACCTGTCTCCGGTTTACAGCTAAATTATTCCCAAATCAATTAGAGATAACGCTTTGCTACAGATAAAACTTAACACAGATGAATTACACCCCACCACCTATCTAAAGATCCACAGAAGGTGTGAGTCATATGATTCCACTTTTGAATATTAGCAGGAGTATTATTAGAAAAGTGGTTGATGCTCACATGTTTGTGCCCAGTTTGATGACTCGATCACCATACATTTCAAAAGATCCCTCACGGAGAGCGGCGTTGTAGTTGCCCCCATCGCGGAACTGCATCCTTCTCACCTCCTCACCACTACAGCTAAACATCCTGGGAATTAAACACAGTCATGAAAAAATTATTGATAAATAATAAAATAAATCTAAAATAATTTTAAACAGGATTTCTTATTATAAATGATCTAATTATTTGAGAAAATTTAAAGAATTATTTTATTCATGCCATTTTATGACCTTATATTAATTGAAAGACGTGATGCAATATAAATTGGTGCTGTCAAATCAATTAATCACGATTAATCACATCTAACATAAAATATATATATAAATATAAATAAATGAATCAATTTGATAGCACTAACATATAAATATATTAATCGATTTCTCCCATCACAGATGACACAAGTAAAAATGGTGCCTAAAAGAAATGATGATCAGTGTCAACACCCGGTCATATTATAAATTCAGAAAAATTTTAAGCTAAATCTTGATGTTGATAAAAAATAGTTCACAGGCATGTTATATGTCAGCTACCCCTAAGCGCTATTAGAATAACTGCTTTCAGTCACAGTCTAAACACAGAACCTGCTAAACTTAGAATAGCTCTCTTATATGTCCAAGTCTCTTGTTAATGCAATTAACTATAAACCCTCACCATCAGACTCTGTCGGCTCGAAATGACGGAGGTGATTTCAGAGCAAACATATGCACAACTTCAGCTATAAATTTAGAGGCTATTTATTTATAATGTTCAAACTAAATCAAATCCTGCCGCTCTCAGCCTTTTAATGCCTTGGTCATGTCAATACAGGAATTTTTTTTTTGCTATGGATGTTATCCTATGAAGCTAACCTCATGAGTCCTGGGGCGTGCGTCCCATACGGAACAGGGCCTGATGTGGGGAGGACGAATCGTCCATTGGAGTTCTGTACCTTGTCCTTCAGGAAAATTGATACCTAAAAAACAAGTTAATATATGTTTAAAATATATTTTGACTTTGTCAAAATGATTATTTTATGCACCTTCATAAACATGACCATTATTATTGGTAAATTCTCAGATTGGGTTTCCCGGAGTATTCTGTATTCATGTACATAAATCAAAATAAAATAAAAGACTTACTCTTATATGCATATCTTGAAAGAAGATGAGGAGTGTTTGTCTAATAAGTTGAAACTCTCCACCAGATAAAGGGGTATATATCTAAAAATTACAAGCAAGAGAATAAAACATTTCAAAGCCAAAATCAGAGTGGAGCTGACAATGATAGCAAAATAATTGCCCAATAATAATAAGCATAATAATAAACTTTCAAATATAATATATTATTATTATATACAAAACAATGGAAAATGTATTATAATATTAAATAATAATATTAAATTAACAGATATTAACAAAGAAAAAAATACTTATTACATTTAATAATTGTAAACAATCTTAAAATGTATAATTCTGAGCAGTAACCCCATTACCTCTACGAGTTGTTTGTTTGTTTCATCCACTTGACTGAGGATACTGGGAGTGTCTTTCACAAAGTCCCTGATGGCATCCATATGGTTGAAGGACACAAGGAGTATGTCTTTAGGCCGAGGACACAGCAGGACTTGATACTTAAACGCCATGGTCATCAAGTCATAGAGCTGTGCATGGAAAAAGCACAACAAAGGAGCCATTACATATTTCAGCATATTACTCACCAGAGGGAGCCATTTATCAATATTATGCTTAATAAAATGTAATAATATTTATATATAAATTAGAAAATCATTAAATGTGAAAGAGAATTTCAAAGCAAAGAGCAACATAAAATAATTCCAATGAACAGAACTATCTGAATTTCAAAACAGAAAAAAAAAACCCCGGTTCATAAGAGCTGATTTGTTTACTGAGAATACAGAGAGTTTTGTAGAAAGTTCTCACTAGGAAAATATGCAACACCAATAAAAATAAAGCAAACAATCTGTTATCAGAATTCATGAAAATGACAATGTATCCTTGACTTTAGTTTTCACCTTGTCCATACTAGCTTGGTTGAGTCTCATGATGGAGGCATGAGCCAGTCGGTCAAACACCGTCCTGAGGGCCTTCTTGGAGTACAGCTCTTGTGGCTTGAACAGCTCCTCCAGGAACTTCTTATTGAACATGGTGGTAATGATATCGTTCATAACTACCACAACACAAACACAAAGACAGAGTTGCAGTGAGTCAAAAGCAATTCTGTGCAAACATGAAGCTGACAACAAAGCCAACACGATGCAGTCTGTACTGTAGAAAGCCGTTTTGTCAAGAAAGATAGATAAACAAAAATAATATAAATTAAAATTGGCAGATGTTTTCACAGAGAAGCGAGCTGGAAACTGTCATCACATGTTGACTGAGGAAAACACCAATGCTAGAAACAGATACTGTCAAATGGAGGATTTTATTTATATCTCAGTACTAGTTCTCACGCGAAAACATTCAAAATATGAAATTACAATTAAAGGGTTAGTTCACCCAAAAATGAAAATGACCCCATAATTTACTCACATTCAAGCCATCAGGTACATCGTCTTTCAGCCGAACACAATAGGAGTTATATTAAAAAAGATCCTGGCTATTTCAAGAGCCTTTATATATATAATGGGAGTGAATGATACCTCAGTTTTTGAAGCTCCAAAAAGCACATCCATCCATCATAAAAGTAATCCATACAGCTCCCGGAGGTTGATAAAGGCTTGGTTGAGTCTCATGAATCATGATGTGTGTGTGTGTTAAATGTAAAGGCCTTTTGAAGCGAACCGATGCGTTTTGTAAAAAAAAAAAATCCATATTTATAGCTTTTTAAACTATAATTACTGGCTTCCGGTAATGGCAGTACGCGAGTTTAGTTCCGGTGGAGGAGCGAAATCTGACCCAATGCATGACGTATTGACGAACGCAGAGGATTAGGGCTGCCCTCGACTAAAGATTTTTCTAGTCAACTATTAGTCGTTCATTTAAGCGAATAGTCGACTAATTACACGTGTATATTAATAAGAAAAATCATCATAATGAGCCTTTAATTGCCTATACATAGCCTAATCAGTGCTCAGGCGCATGCATAAGCTTGCCACAGCGCACTGGCAAAAGTAATGATTATGAATGTGTCGTAAAAAAAACAGCAGTCTGCATCTATTTGCACGTTTCATAACGTAATCTGAGAATATTTGTTTTCCATTTGAATTGGTTCATTTAAAAATAGAAATTTTAAGCTTTCGATAGATGTATTGTACATCTCGTATTCAAATGGTCCAAAATGCGGCTGCCCGTTTGCTCAACGGTAAACATGATCATATAACCCCAATTCTGCGCTCTCTAAACTGGCTGCCAGTTCGATATCGAATTGACTTTAAAATCTTAACTTTCACCTACAAAGCATGTTGTAATCAAGCCCCTAAATATCTCTCTGACTTAATTGTCACTCACAATCCATCCAGATCACAGGTCAAGAGATCAACATCTTCTATCTGTCCCTCGATCTCGCTTACAATGCAGAGGTGATCGAGCTTTTGCCGTGGCTGGCCCTAAATTGTGGAATAACCTGCCACTACATGTCAGAACTGCTTCTACATTAGCTGGATTTTGCTTAAAACTCATTTTTCTCTTGTGCTTTCAATTCTTTGTAATTCAACTGCATTTCTTTTTCTGCATTTTAATTTTTCTATCCATTTTAGCTTTTTGTGTTTTTTCCTTCATGTAGGCCCTACAGCACTTTTAAATGTGCTTTATAAATAAAATAAAATTTGATTTGATTATGATGGATGGATGCGCTTTTATGGGCTTCAAAATCGAAGGTACCATTCACTCCCATTATAAAGCTAGGATAGCTTGAGGGTGAGTTAATTACGGGATAATTTTTTGTTTTGGGTGAACTAACCCTTTAAAGTAGCGCAAAAATCCATCAACGCTACACAGCAAGTGCCTATAAGAGCCGGCACTACTTTGCTCTATGGCCAGCAGCAAAGCAAGCAGAATGTTAACAATACCTCTTTTTCTGTCCTCCTCTAGCCAATCTGCTACAGTGGCTACAAAGATTACAAATCAAAAGGACATATTTAAAATGATCCTCTAAGGAAGTTAACTAAATACCAGGTACGGCATCAGCTACATTTATTGTGTATAGGCCTATACATCACATATACATGCAAGCAACAAGCAACTTATTCACACTGTTTTGTGACCTCTGTGACACACTTTGATACCAAAAGGCAATGTCGGCACAACTACAAATTTCATTATTTATATTCAAGAATGCAAAATGAGAGGAAACCCTGATACAGGAACAGGAAACCATGATACTGGCTTAAGCAGTTGTTGAGCAAATGTAATTGAGCCACAGTGTTGCATGCAACAGAAGTAACGCATTTAAAAAAAAAAAAAAAAAAAAAAAAAAACTTAAAACCTCCAATTATCAAAACTTCTGATGAACATTCTTGATTTTTTAGATAATACTATTTAGAACGGCGCAAAAAATATGAATATCTATAGTATATCTATTGTATATTGAATCATATTATTTTATTAGTTTAATACACAATATTATTTTTGTAATGATTTGTCAGAAAAGTGTGACATTTGTGCTATTACTTATTATATTTGTTTTCTAATGCAATGTCACATTTTTAGGGGCCACTGCCACTGCATGTTACCATGTACTATCTTTTGCATAATTAAAATGTTTTTTTTTCTCCCCCTTTCATTTAAATTTTACAAGGGATGGCATACCAATGCAAAAATTACATGTTTCCTGCATGTAAATTAACTGAAGGGATCACTGTACTCAAAAACAGGCTAACTGGCTAATTATGTACAGCAATAGCAGAAGATTACTTTCCTTTAGAAAGATCACAAACGATGATCATAAATACAACGTTTACATCATAACAAGGGGACTCCAGAACAGACTTGCTTTATTAACTCCCTGGCATATTAGCTGCCATCTACCTTTCTTCGCTTTATCTGCTGGGATATTCTGAGCCCGCAGGCGCTGATCCAGGATGTACAGCATTTCTCCACCCAGATTAATGAAGAGAAGAGGCAACGTTCGCGTCGACATCCCCACTGAAGATGGATAAAGAGCAGCTAGTATCGGTAAGCAATCCCTGGTTGTCAATAAAAAGTCGCGACCTGCCCTCTGCGTGTTTGTAGCTGAAGATCCTGCAGAATAATAAGCGTCTGTAAACCCTCTCTCGGTTGCCAGGTCACCGCCAACAACAGCCAATCAGAGGCGCTCGTACTGCTGTGCGATGATGACGCAATACGGTAGGCCTAATACAAAAACAATTTGTAACATTTTATTATCTTAAAATGCTGTTGTTTGTATCTATTTTATGTATGTGATTATCCTCTTTTGCATTATTATTATTATTGTTAATTCTTTTTTTTTTCTCTTTCATGTCTCCTCTGGTGTCTGTTCTATTCTTTGTATTTCATGTGGTTGTTAATAAAAAATAAAAAAAATAAAAAAATAAAAAAATAAAAATTTGTAGGCCTACATTTATATATTTTATGCGTTGACGTGAAGTTATATGTATAATTTGTATGGTCGTTTGTGAAGCAAAAAATTAAGAAAAAAAGTATTAGAATCAACAGCAACAGAGTTTAAATTGTAAATAAATGTGAAAATACTGTTGTTTTTTAATTTTTTTATTTCATACGAATAGGCCATTGCACTGTGCTGTGTTTTAGGTGAATTTTAAATATGAGACAGCTCCTGTACAGTAACATTAATGCTGCAGGTTGGCACATTTTAAGCATTATAGCAAATTTGTCACCACGTACAATGTATTAATGAATATTGCAAGCATTCACACAATATTAAATTCACTCACATTCAAGACTTAACTGCAATAATATATTGTAACACAATTTACTTTGCTTATCAAGTAAACAGAAATGGTCACCTTTTTTACTTCCAAAAAAATGTTTTTATGGATTCTATCATTGTTTTAATTATCCTGCGCAATACTACTTTGGTGATTTGGATATGACTTGAAAGCTTTCAAAAATATAAAAGAATTTGAAAACTGAAACAGTAATGACAGTCACTAGGTCTCTCCATTCCTGATACGAATTTCTCTGGTCATTCGACATGTTTCAAATATTCCACAGCAACAGGTCATCAAAGCATCATTGCATATTGTGCCCTGCAGGGGAAAAAAATAAAGAATGGCGTTGAGTAAAACATACAAGTGGACAGAAATAAATCCATGGAAATCTGATCCTTAATCTTCAGAATACCTGTATTCCATAGGTTAGACGCATGTGTGTCCTCATTGCAGCCATTCCTCCAGGTACACATGAGAGACATACATTCTCACCATACTTGTGTGCTGTGTAACAGCTGAGGGCTATTGGACAGACACAGCCAAGAGCACCTAGACAATGAAAAGAAAGAAAAAAAAGCTGACAATTGCTCAAAGATCATGCATTTTGTTAACAATGCGCCACGGATAAAAGCAGTAAAGTGACTAACACAGAGTTCTCATTGGCTAAATATTAAACCATCTAAAATTTACCAATAAAATCTTTAGTTTGAATATAATTTGGATGGTTTGCCGGCTGATCTCAAAACTTACAGACAAGTAGGTCACTGCAGCAAGAACAAAGACCAGTGCTCCAGTCTCCAGTCTGCACATTTGTACCATAAGAGCCAGCACCAGGCTGAGTGATGACTGGGTTTGACATGTCAATCAAAACGAGCAGGCCAGCAAGGAAGCCGAGAGAATGGCTCTAGATGTTTTCTTCCTAGGTAATTTGTAAAAAGAGTGACAAATTTATATCCATCAATTCTTAGGGAATTTTTTTTTGCAATTACCACTTCCTAATTACGAATTAAATACCATTTTAGAAAGAAAAATATTGACTTATATTTGAGCGATTTGTGCTATTAAAAGGATAGTTCACTCCAAAATGAAATTCCTGTCATTATTTACTCACCCTCATGTCACTCCAAATTGGTATGATGATATTTATTTTGTGTAACATGAGAAGATATACATAAAAATACTTATGTTCTTTCGTTTTTGTCAATACAATGAAATGCTATTTTGGACCCCATTGACTTTCATTGTATGGGCAAAAACAATTGAAAAGCTCCTCAAAATATCATCTTTTGTGTTGCACTGAAAAGTCATAAAAGGATGGTTGAGGGTTAGTAAATGATAAAAGTCTTATAGGTTTGGAGATGACGGTGAACGATCATTTAACACTGTTTTACAGGATAGAATATTTTACATTCAAACACATTTTGATACGCAAGAAATTACTACAGAAAACAAAAAAATCTGGACCAGCTCTTATTACACTGCTAAATTTTAACATTTTTCATCTATATCCCACCAATATTAAACAAATAAAATGAAATAATTTATCTGATTAAAAGGTGATAGAAGAAACAAATAGCTTTGAGTTTAAGGCTATAAAAGCATTTTTATTGTAAATCGATAAAAAAAAGTTCTACAATATAAAGTAAGTTGTAGACTACAAAAAAGTACCTCGTGTTCTTCTGAGCCTCTTGATCAGCTTGCAGCTGAAAAGGAAGTTGTGACACAAACCAACACACCACGCTTGCTACTCTCGTATGCATCGTTTCCGATTCACGCATATAAGTTTTACGCAAAGCAGATCACAGGGGGAGGTCTGAATTGTAATAGGAAATGTGACCAACTAGAATTCTTTACAATCAATGGATAATCTCACACGAGTAAAGCATTAATAGTTTGACCTCAGATCATGTACCTGATTGTCATCCATTTCTTGTAAAATTATAGAGTTCAGGGAAACCATTTGCACTAGCCACACAACCACAATGCATCAGTCTTGAATGACACAGGTCTTCATCAGCTGCTGATCCAAAACTCTTGAGTGTGCGAAACTAACATGTCATCAAAGGATTTCTATGAAGTTATTCTGATATAATCATCAGTACTTTGAGGAATGATAACCAAACAATACATTTTAAGATCTTTTATTTGGTGCAGCTAGAATAGACTTCAGAGAAATTAGTATGTTTTACCATTGACAAATAAATGACAGCATACAGATAATTTGATGCCAATCATGTTTCTGTTTGGTTTTTCTTTGAACGTCACATGAATCAAAAGAGGACATATCAGATTGTTCTTCTGAACTTGTCAGCACACAGTTCATGGCTGGCTGAAGGTCTCTACACTGCAGTTCTTTGTGGTTATTTGGAGGATGTTAGCTCCTTTTCTTTAGCCTCCGTTGCTTTTTGTTTCTCTCTCTGCTCTGCTTTTTGTTTCTGGACCTCTTTAAAGACCTGAGAGGAAGAAATCCACAGGTCAAACACAAACCCTGAACTCTACAAAGAACATTGGGACATTTTAGTAAGAGCTGAGAACTTACCTTATTGCAGAAGGCCTTTTTGGCAAGCCAACGTCGGGTGACCCGCCGATAGTATTCAGGAGGGAATGTGTACGTGATTCCGAGCTCTTGACACACCTTCACAAAAGCTTCATAACGGGTCCTTCTCAGAAACTTCAACTTTTTCTTCCTGCTGTCGATGGTCATGAGCATCCATCTTTTGTTGGCTTTATCCTAATGTAATATGACAAAAGGGGTTTTGATCCTGTTGTACACTAATTTGACTCATTTGCTGCATCCTAATTCACCTACTTATACTAAGCGGCGGGCCGTTATCGGCGTTAACATGCTGCGTTAACGTGAGACTCTTACGCCCGTTTCACACATACTCCGTTTGCAGTGCGTATGCGGTGCGTATTTTTTTCCGTACCCATGTTAACAGGTTAGAGCTTTCACACTGCACGCGGGTGCAGTCCGTTGATCCGTTCCAGTTGCGGTGCGTATACAGCAGTGCAGAGATCGTTTCCGCACCGAGTCTATTTTTGCTGTGCAGCAAACGCTGAATTAAAGTGACAGCGCACGGTTCGTCAAAATGAACACGGATTGACCTGAAAATGTAGTAATTTCACCATAAATGCATTTAATTTAAAAAAATGTAGTAATCTCACCATAAATGCATTTAATTAAAACAATTTTAGTAATCTCACCATAAATGTATTGAATTAAATACTACTTTTCATCTTTTTACTTTAAGACCGGGGTTTTAAGCAAGGAAAACAATTTACCTCAACAAGGACATAATGAACTACACTTGTCTCATTCGTGGAGGTGGAAAAACAAGTTCTTTGTGACATGCAAGATTTATTGTATTAAAATTTCAATGCAAAAGAAAAGGCATGAGAGTCGGCTGTTTTTGTCAATTTTAAGTTTTAATTTAAAATGTTTGCGATTTTAATATAAGTACATGGTTAAATATTTGACCACTTGCTTGAGCAACTTAATATAGAAGTAATGCATGGAATTATAGGCCTATGTTGTTTAAATTGTGTTTAAACGTGCGTACGTCCATTCAAGTTTGTATATGTGTAGCTAAGAGAATCGCAATGCTGACAAAACCTTTTTTTTAATAAAAGTTGCTGCATAACTTCTGGATTTGAAATAAAAAATAGTGAGTATGTGTTTGTGGAACAGCCGAGGATCAGTTACGCACTGCAAACGCAGCATATGTGAAAGCACTATAGCGCGTGCTGCTCCTGTACCGCATACGCACCGCAACACGCACCGCATACGCACTGCAAACGGAGTATGTGTGAAACGGGCGTTATCGGGCGATAAAAAAAATATCGACGTTAATCTATTATCAAAGTTGGGTTGGGAGCTGGGTCTATACTACGCAAGCTATGATGACTTTCACCTTGATATTTTAGCGCAGATGTATACCTAGCCGAATTGCACTGTAAATTGCATTTAATACCAATATATTAAAACGTTTGTTTATCCATACTCCCTTAATAAAGGAGTCCAGACATTAGAAAAATATCAGTCTATGCGTTTTATATTTAATTTGAGGGAAATACACATCCGTACGGACGTGACACAAAAAAAACTTTAACTTTTAGGTGGCAAAAGTACAAAAAGTAATACTACCCACCGGATGAAGAAGGGTTGGGTCTCCACAGAACATAAAATATTAATTTTGTCTTATTTTTCGTGTACGCATTTATGAGGGAAAAACAATGTTACGTGACAGTTCCCCGTTACGGACGTGAAAAAACTTTTACAGAGACATCAACCAATTGCCTGGATTTAATAAATAAGAAGTAAATATAGCAGACAATAGATAATCACGACACGGAGGCGCCGGCGCGTGAACTGGAGCTCGTCTTGTGAGTCATAAATGAACCGAAACACAGTGTATAAGGTAGGCCTACTTGCCTCAGGAGTAGAGCTTAGATCGGGCCCAAAAAATCAAGCCCGACCCGACCCAAGCCCGTGCACGTTGTGTCCGAGCCCGGCCCGGCCCGAGACATTAACTGTAATTATCAGCCCGAGCCCGATTTAAACCCGAACATTTTGGGCCGTTATAACCAGGGGCGACGCCAGATCATGCAGGTGCTGATTGGGTGCTAGACCATTGACAGGGGGGAGCTGCGCAATGTTATATACATATATTATAAATACTATTAATAAATGTGCAAAAATTGCCCACTCAATATTTAATATTAAATTATTTCAATTATCACAATGAAAGTTTTAATTTTATTAAATTGAACAAGCACAACATTCAGGATTCAATCAAATATTCTTAAAGATTCATTATTATTTATAATGTTATTTCGACATATGTGTGCGCGTGCAACAAGCAAGATGTGCATTTGTAAATTCGGTGACAAGCGTGCCAAAAATTGATTTAATTTATGATGAGATGGCTTCAGTTCACGTGCTATGGTAACCGCGGCTCGCCGGCGCTTCCATGTCATGATTATAGTTTGCTATATTTGCTTCTTATTATTCCAGGTAATTGGTTAATGAAAAATGTATTAAAATTAAGATACAATTTATACAAAACGAAATTCACTTTAAAGAAAGGCTTTCTACAAAACAGAACATAATGAAGTGGTCATGCCTGAACCACTCAATGTCTCCCGATATTGCGCACCCTCCTATCTATGTTCACTTTCATAATCAACATAGATGGGAAAAAATAACATTATAATATTTGAATAAATATGAAAATAAATGCGTTTATTTAATGGCTACAACACATACTACAGACTCTCTATTTGTACAAATTGCTGCACATTCATTTAATTCTGAATTTTGCACACATAAATTGAAAGGCATGTAGGCCTATTGACTTTATTGCGTGCATTTATTAATTATTATCTTTATGAATAAAGTAACAAGGACAAAGCATGTAAACTGCGTTGTTTATTTATTCAGAATGGAATGGATCGCAAATGGATCCGAATGAAGTAACGTAAAAAAACGAACACAGAAAATGAAAAATAATTAACTTTGGAGGGCCTAGCTAGGAGTAGGCTACTTTAATATAATTTAACAATGTTTTAGAACATAGAATCTTTTTTAAACAAAATCCATATTGCACTTAAGCTAGGCCTACAGTACACAATACAGCACAGCGCGCGAGTGGAGGAGACGCTGCGCGTGACGTGCTTGATCAAGGGCCCGACCCGACCCGAGCATAGTGGCGTGAAATATCGGCCCGGCCCGGCCCGCGGGTCGGGTCGGGTCGGGTCGGGCTCGGGCTCGGGCAGAGAATCTAAGCTCTACTCAGGAGTACAGTGGGTGAAGTGAGGTGCGAATGTATAATGTAGAGATATACGAAAATGGAGAGAAAATATAAATCAGGTGCATTAAAAAGAATAGAACAAGATAGTCTTTGTGTTTTATTTAACATAAGCTTACTTGGCTCAACAAGTGACACATTATTACATATGCATTCATCAGATATTTTACGGATTTAATTTTAAAATGACTTGGTAGCAGAGGGCCCCATGATGAAGCTCCGCCCCCACTGTACTGAGAGTCTAGCTCCGCCTCTGCCCAACTACCTACGAGGTTATTTATTTGGGTAGCACACATATTCTGAATGCCTTCTGCAGAATTCAAATGAGCCATTTTAATCTATATTAATTCCAAGATTACAGTGAGATTAATCTAGATTAAAAAAATTAATCTATACCCACCACTAGACCAAACATATCTTTTCACAATGTTGTTGCAGATGAAATATAATGTGGATAACATCTTAATAAATATCTTTTCATTAGGTTAGATTATTAATCCCCTTTATCTAAAGCTCTCTACTTAACTTCTCGCATATCCGCCATGTTTGTAGTTCTAAGCACTTTTTATTCGTGTTTGTAGTTCTAATCGAATCCTTGTCCAATGGGCAATATTAGCCATTAGAGTGTGCAGGGATCTGCACTTCAGATTCGAATCGGAATTAGAAGACTATCCAGGTATCTTCGGAATACTCATTTCAACACACTACGATTTGGGACAAACTAATTCTAATTTCGAATACTATTTAGGACGGATAGTATGCGAATTGGGATGCATCAATTTCCACATTTTCTTAAAGGCATAGTTCACCCAAAATGAAAATTCTGTCATTAATTACTCGCCCTCATGTTGTTCCAATAAGACTTTTGTTCATCTTTGGAGCTCCAATAAAGATATTTTTAATATTCTCTTATTGTTTGTCCATCCATTGAAAGTCCACACAACCAAAATTTTCATGAATCAAACAGTTTAATGCAAGTCTTCTGAACGTATTAAAATAAATTAAATATATATATATATATATATATATATATTAAAAATATCTTCATTTGTACTTTAAAGATGAACAAAAGTATTACGGGTTTGGAACAACATGGAGGTGAGTAAATGATGAGAGAACTTTCATTTTTGGGTGAACTAACGCTTTAAATAACAGAACTAGGTACAGAAAACTATGCTTAATGATATAAATGTTTAAAATGATTATAAACTAGCATATAAAATAATTCATACATATAAACATATCATCAAATCAAGTGACATCAGTTTCTCCCACAACTAACTTCCTTATTTCAGGCTTTTTTTGCAATAACGTTTAACCACCCAGTAAAAAGTTGATTTTTTGCAGAGGTATGAAGTAATTTCCTCTTAAGTCCACACAGTTAAACCACAGGGGCAGTTCATCACTTTAACTAAGAACATTTTCACTAAAAATAGACAATCAGAAAGAGTCCAAATCATTTTTATCTTTATTAAAAATATATATTTTTTTAACTTTTTTTTCCAACAAAAAAAAAAGCTGTTGTGCAGCTTAATAATTTTGTGGAAACTGTGAAACCCATTTAAGGATTCTTTGATGAATAAAATATTCAAAAGCATTTATTTGAAAGATATATTTTTTGGAACAATATAAGGATTTAATGTAACTTTTGATCAATTTAATGTATCCTAGCTAAATAAATGTATTAATTTCTTCAAAAATAAAATCATACTCTTCCCAAACTTTCAAGTGGTAGTGTATATGCTTTCATTACTACTGAACACATGAGCGTATGCACAGGATTTCCTGTTTCTTTGTGGGTGTTAATCAAATGGAGTGGGAACAAATGTTCTGACACCTTTACTGAAGGCTGAAAAAAAGTCACGCTACTGAAGCTTTTTGTTTACCTTGGGGTGTTTGTGCAAGTGCTCCTGGAAGTTGCGAATACGCGCCGTCATAATCGCCACTGTAACGCAAACAAGGACATTTCGCATGATTGAGTCATGTTCTGAGATTCCAGTTTGGTTAAAGCAGTGGCTTAGTCAAGTGTTTAAAGAAAGAAAAAAAGAGAACTTGCCCTTGACTTCTGTTGAGCTGCGGTCATTCTCATCCCTCTGAACCTTGGCAATGAGCTGTTCCTCTTTCAAACGCAGTTTTTCACTCTAAAGAAAGACATATATATATATATAGACACACAGATATTTGAGTTAAAATTTGATTTAACACCCTTTTATAGTTCCTTGTAGTCCCGCTCCCTGAAATTTTGGAATCGGAAAATATTCAATAAAGAACTAAAAGGAAATAAAAACCCGTACATGATTTGCAAACTCCAGCGTAAGCAGTTTCTTCACAACATCGTCAACCCTGCAAAGATATGACATAATACTGCAACCGTTCTGCATTCAAGAGCATAAAGGAAATCTGAAGTAATCATGTACTTTTTATACATGCAATCATATACAAAGTATAATAAATAAACAATCATAGTATTTATACAATAATGAGCGGATTAATGCAACAATGGAGAGTACAAAAAAACCCATACGATTGCGCAAGTGGGACAGATGCATATTCATGCTTCAGCATGGATGGATGCAGGTCTTGAAGCTGACTTGGGAATTCTGGGAAGAAAATAAAGCAAAGAGCCAATGACTCCTATCAAAACTGATATCAAACTGGCAGGCTATATAATTGACTTGCATAACTTAAAATTCAAGGCCTGTCAGTATTAAAGGGTTAGTTTCACCACAAAATGAAAATTCTGTCAGTAATTACACACCCTCATGTTGTTCCAACCCCGTAAGACTTTTGTTAATCTTCGGAACACAAATTAAGATATGTTTAATTAAATCTGAGAGCTGGATCACTCCTCCATAGGCTTCTAAGGGATCGAAACTTGCCGGCCCAGAAAAGTTAAAGACATCGTTAAAATAGTCCAAGTGACTACAGTGACTACTTTATATAACTATTTAACTATGTAACTATTCATTTCCTTCTCTGTGGGCCTCGAGATAGTTCAAGTAGTGTAACTGCGCAACGCTTCTGTGTTGTATGTCACACATAGGCTCACTATTGGCCGACGCTGGTCATGAGTGTGATGCGTGTGAAGTATAACCTAGAAGCGCTGCGCAGTTACACTACGCAAAATCTCGAGGCCCACAGAGAAGGAAATGAATAGTTGAATAAAGTCGTTGTTTTTGTTTGTTTTTTTGCGCACAAAAAGTATTCTCATCGTTTGATAAACTTAAGATTGAGCCACTGTAGTCACTTGGACTATTTTAACCAGGGTACCCCCAGGGTCCTCCAACTTAAATTCAAGGCTTTTTAAGACCTTTTTAATACCATTTCAAATGAAATTCAATGCCAACGTCGTACCCATTCCGACAAAAGTATGAGGGGAAAATGTCAAATCTGTATCCATTTTAAACCCTAGAAAATAATTATGTACAAGGAGGCAACTTGAATTAAATAAAACATTTTGCTTAAATTATCACTCATATTTAATACATACACAACAGCTTTGTAGCGCGCACGTGTGTGTAGGCCAGTGTTAATTTTGGCAGCCATTTTTGATTTAGTCTTAGTCTTCAGACGAAAATGCTTATTGGTCTTAATCACATTTGAGTCATCCTGTTTTTTATAGTTGTAGATGACGAAAAGTCTTAGAATTTTTTGTCAACTTTTAGTCAAACTGCAGTTACTTTACTTTTGGTAGTTATTTTATATGTAGTCTTTAGACAGAAAATGTCATTCTCTCTAGGCCAATTCAATTAAGCATATGATAAATTATTGAGATTGCACTCTTATTTAGCAGTAGATTTAGAGATTTAGCAGTAGCACTTGTGTAGTTCTACATAATTATCCCTTTTCCGAAGTTCAGTGATTCTCCAATGTTTTAGAGTGCCGTACCCCCTGTAGCCCTCTCTCTTCCACTTAGACTGCACTCACACCTTAAGGGACAAGATTTTTTACCTTTGTAATACCTTAAAAAAGAAATAAATAATGCGTTAGTTTAAATAAAACAATGTTCATTAAATCTGCAATGTTAAAAAACATTAAAATCACCATTAGGTGGCGGTAACTCACTATCTTTATAAGTGAGTCTTAGAGTCATTCATTCATTAAATCTCACGATTCGTTCAAAGCCACATATTTCGTTACAGAGCAAGCCTGACAATGCTGTTTTAAATGTAGTACATCAGTTAATGTTACCCTTTTTTCTTTTCTTTTTTTACTGTTATATAAAATCAATGTCACATTTGAAATCGTGTGGATATTCGGGAAACATTGCATTCTTGCTCGTATGAACACTGCTGGATATCAGCCTGCATTTTGATCCCAGATTTAGTCGCACAAACAACGCAAGCGACTCGTGACAGAACACAGACCGACTGAATGACACTTTAATTTAAGTATAAAATCTTAAAGATCGCTGAACTCCAGCTTTGTCTGTGTTTTCAGATCATACGCGCTTCTTCAGCAGTGTAGAGAGAGCGCGCGCATGGTTACTAGATGCTATTGAAAAGACCGGGTAGAAAATATGTTCTTTTAACAGAAAAGCTCTAATTTGGGGTTTAAATTTTGTCATTTGTGGCCACAGCGGATTAAACTAGGCTAGGTACTATATTGTTCTGTACCTCACTTGCCTAGTAACCATAGTAACGGGTGCGCACGCGATCGCTTTTTCTGCAATGACGTGGAGCGCGATGTGCACTCAGCGCTGCATACATTTTTAATTAGCCTACATTAGTAACAGTTAATTTTATTATGGTATGAACTTAATCCTAGCAAAGGCAAAAAAAAAACATAAGACCTTTGTAACGAAATCCAATTCACAGAGTCATGTCAGGTGCAAAATCAATTAAGACATGGTTTTGGGCATGAAATAATGGAGCAAATACCACTAAGTTGACAAAGTAAATATAGTTGCATGATTCACTTAAATACTCTCCTACAATTGCATATGAAATAAGGTCAGGCGTAAAAACAACTGTGACCACGCCTTTTCAACGCTCATTTCTCACTCCAGGTCTTTAGTAAGAGTAAGAGGGTTTGCGCTGGCGCAAGCTGTTAGTAAATCTGGCTTTTGGTGTGTAGTGGCACAATTGTTTTCTCTTACCTTGTTTCTTTCTAGAGGGCCGAGCATACTGCCTCACTGGTTGGTTTGGAAGGGTTTCATCACCTGAAACAAACCGTAAAGTCATATATATTGCCTAAGTCAATTTAAAATTGCTTACTAAAAAAAAATGTATAATGCACAATTGCAGAAACTACAGATTTCTTAAAAAAAAAAACATATGTAGGAGAAGACTGTTTTTATTTGGTGTCTGTTGTATCACTTCAAGTCTACTTTAACAATTGTAAGTATTCATGATGCAAACCCCTTTAATTAGGACGAGAGGCATTTAAAAGCATTTGTAAGTCACAAAGCTTTTTACTCTCCTCTGAAGCTCAAGAAAGACTATTTGAGACACGTCAATGGTGATAAAGTGTCACTTAGGGTGGGGGTGATTTGGTTGGCCACATCCTTCCCGCACACCCACTCAAGGAAAAGACACGTCTGTGAGACCGTCATGAAAAAGAGCCGTCATAACAGCCAGGTAACTTGAGACAAATTTGTAAAGTGTTTTTACGCCATTTACTTTGTCATATCATTTAAACTTTGGAATGTCAAACACTGGATACTGGGGACAAAATTTTACATTTAATTAAGATTTTAAGCAAATAAAATTTGAGGTTAGACTGAAAAAATAAAAAATCTGTCATCATTTACTCACCCTTAAGTTGTTAAAACCTGGATGACTTTCTTCTGTGTAACACAAATGAAGATATTTTGTAGAATGTTGGTAACCAAACTATTTTGGTTACCATTGAAAAAAGTCATACAGGTTTGGAACAACAAACCTTACTTGGTGAGTAAATAACAGAATCTTCATTTTTTGGGGGGTGGGAGGAGTTGGGTAAACTCTCCCATTAAGCATCGTACTGGTTATCTAAAGGAAATGTGCCAAAGATGTCTAAACCAGTGACCTAGTTATTTCTGATTACTTAGTAAAATACTTCCAGAAAACTGGTAAGCATTTTGCTGATGCTTAAGACATCTGCTGTTGTATTACTATGCAAATGTGAGCATTTGAGAAAATCACAAAAGAATGGCTTTACAAATAAGCCATACATTTTCTTTTTAAATAACCTATACACCCACTCTTTCATAGTTCACAAGCCTTGCGGGAACTAGTAATTCAACTATTTTCCCCCACACATTATTTTTTGCCCCAAGAACAAGAAAACATGAGCAAGAACAAAGCTGCAAATAAAAAAGTAAGGGTGTCTCGTAAAGCTCAGGTCGGAAGGTTGCCGGTTTGACAGCAACACAAAATGGGCCATGAACAACTTACCACCACATTCTGAGGGACTGTCCCTGTACTACAAGCTGCTTTGATAAAAGCATCTGATTAATAACTTACAACAACCGTTCCAAAGTTTGGGGTTGTTAAGATTTTACTCATGTAAGAAGCCTCTTATGCTCAAGGCTGCATTTATTTGATCAAAAATAAAAGAGAAGAGGTAATACTGTAAAATATTATTACAGTTTTAAATTACTTTTTATTTTAATATATTTTAAAATGTAATTTAAAATCATTCCTGATCAAAGCTGAATTTTCAGCATCATTACTCCGGTCTTCTCTTCAGTGTCACATGATCCTTCAGAAATCATTCTAATATCCTGATTTGGTGCTCAAGAAACATTTTGTATTATCAATGGAATAGAAAGTTCAAATGATCAGCATTTTTTTTTTTTATTGTGTAAAAATATCTATCTCTTTAACATGATACATTCAAATCACAGGAGGAGAAGAAAAATGTATGACATCAGTCCTTAGTGACCCCGTTTACTCCAGAGGGACTTACCCTGTAGTAAGCGTACTGTCAGACACTTTGAATAAGAAAGCATCAGCAAAAGGACAATTAATAGTAACAACCTACAACGGATACATAGATCACAATCTATAGTATGGCTACTTCATAACCTGTCTGGCATCCTACACAATAGATGCTGCCTTAATCTCCTCACCTGCCTGTTGTTTCGTCCTGACCACCTCTTGCTGCTCTGCTCTTCAGATGCTTAAAGGATGTACAGTAAAGTGTACAGTATGTAATCTTTTTGAGACAACAACTACCAGTACCTAAGTCAGCAAATAAGTACTAGCACTTAACCATAGTTGTAACGATATGAGATTTTTATGGTATGATAACCATCTCAAAAAATATCACAGTTTCACACGGTATTAAAGTTTCGAAATCTGCAATTGCAGTTATTCGCGGAATTATCAACTTTACGTGGGTTTGTGCCTCGGCACTAGCCTGGGAAAACCCAGACAACTTCCGGCAAATTTAGATTTGCTCTGAAAGTTAGTCTGGCAAAGATCTCATTCAAGCCCATTTCCAATCCGTCGAAATCGAGGCACCAATCAGAAACGTTGGGGCGGGCTTTACACGATGACGACAGGGCTGCGATTTTGAAGCAGATTTTGTAGCCTACATTACAAAGATTGATGACGCCGTCGAACATCACTTGTTCGAATCAGTTATTGCGTCTGTTTTAAGCGATGTGAACGTTTCCTTTTTGTTAAAAACTGAGCAAAGAACAACCCTCGGAGATGTTTCTCCGCCGCTCTGCATACGTCGTCATCATCGCTCTGATGGGTTTTAGGTCTATCCCGCGACGTCCGTTGGTGACCCCCCCTCTGGAAATGATTTGTCTGTGACGCTTTGCCAGACCATAACTCAGTTACAACTGAGAATAGACCTTATTCAGAGCAGCGCCATGACAGGTATGAAAGTGAGGCTGTGGGGGATAGACTTACCGTGTTTCCAATGGCACCCGCTGTAAAAAGCTGAATAAAGCTCCTAGATAACTTACAATTTTCCACAGCTTACATTGTCGGGAGTTTTTTGTCAACTGAAATTTCTTGGAAAGATATTTTTCCAGTGTTTCATGAGCAGAACAATCCGAAAACACATTAAATAACAGTACAGCCCATTGAAGAGATGCATGTCTATCCCTCACAGCCTCACTTTCATTCTCATTAAAAATCAAAGATGGCGCTGCCGTGAATAAGACGTATGGTCTGGTTTTATCCAGGCTACCTCGGCACGGCACTGCGCCGATGAATCCAATGTTTTGAGGAGAACGTGTGGCTGTCAGTCACCGCGCCGCTGTGGTTGTCATTCGGATTCACAGATTTTACATTTTGGAAGTATGACCAACATCCGCAAAAATGTCATCTGAACAAGTAAGTAAATTCCACTTTTGTTTTGACCAACTAAGGGAAAATAGCATTGCAGTAAATCGCGCTGATTAAATCTAACGATCGCTTATCATATCACGTCAAACCGTGCAAATTATATTTTGTTCTCAAATTGTTGATGTTAACAACATCAGCATTGTGTGACTACATTTAATGCCCTTCCGATATTTATCTTTGTTTTCGCATGGGTCCGGTTGCAGTCTCTTTTTTTCTGGAGCCACTCCGAAGTCTTTTGCATTTTACAACCGATGAGTCTCTAGTTGTCACTGGTGATTGTCATTTGAACCTTTCTGGATCCGCCATCAAATTGATAAGTTTAATTATATCAAGTGCTGTGAGAAAAGGCTATAAATCTCCACCTCCAACATCCTCACACGCAATATAGCCTATAGCCGAGACTGCTTCTTTATGTGTACAGATGTGACGTAATGACCCAAAGACATCCTCGAATTTCCCGTGGACATCCACCAGTACCACTGGAATTAAAAACATTATTACAAGCTTACCATTTTTAATCGAGCTATGGCAATCAGATAGTTTTGAACACTGGCTGGTAATGTATTTGCTCAAAAATTTATATTGGATAATTCTTAACCCCAAAAAAGCTAGGGACTCCAGCTTTAAGAAAAAATAAACAGTTGTTTTAGAAGCAGATAGTGATAATATTATTATAATATTAATGTGGGGGAGGATTCAAACCATAACTCAGAAAGCAAATTTACACCAGCCCCCCTAAGAAGTCTGCAACATCAAATTTTCACACATTGCTGGCACATGACAATTCACACTTAGTCATATCGGTACTCGCACGCACATACATGACAACCATCTTTTGCTCTTTTTCTCACCTCACTATCTTTGTCTTAGTCACCATTTTATTGTATTAACCCTCTGGTGGTCTTCAGTCATTTCAGAACAAAAAAATGTTTAGAAATTTTAAAATGTTTCACTTTATTGAATGTTATGAGGCCTAAGTCTCCTGCGACCGGGCTCTGCTGCTAGTCCCTCGCTTCATAGAGGGGAGCGTGCATTTGCGGTGGCAGGGGCCACGACTCTGAAACTCTAGAGATTAGAACGGCCCCTTATCTGTCTGCTTTCAAGTCTCTTTTAAGAAACCTACCTGTTTACTTTAGTATATTGATTATTTTTTTCGGTTGGTTTTACTAATTTATATTCGAGTCTGATACTGTTTTGCTACTCCTGTTTTATGGTTACTCTTAGCTATGTTGCTCTTATTTTTTGTTTTGTTTATTGTTATGCATGTTATATCTTCTTTTAATCTTGTTGTTCTGTAAATCACTTTAGTCAGCCTAGTGGCTGTTGTAAATGTGCTATATAAATCAAATTGAACTTGAACTTATGACACTTGGTGACTTTTGTGACACTTGCTATGTGAACAGTCAACACACAGACCAAAAATGGACATGATTTGAAAAGGCTATATGGTTATAAACAAATAGTCACACTTATGTTTTTCACAGTCAAAATTGTCCACCATAAGAAATTAATAGGGAATACGAAACTACATAGAAAAATTCTAAACAGTCTTTGACAATGTCTTAATGTTTTAATCCAAATGCAAAACCTAATAATTATGTCTAAAATCACTGTCAGGAACTAGGGATTTCATTGCACAACCCTGTATATATACACTCACCTAAAGAATTATTAGGAACACCATACTAATACTGTGTTTGACCCCCTTTCGCCTTCAGAACTGCCTTAATTCTACGTGGCATTGATTCAACAAGGTGCTGAAAGCATTCTTTAGAAATGTTGGTCCATATTGATAGGATAGCATCTTGCAGTTGATGGAGATTTGTGGGATGCACATCCAGGACACAAAGCTCCCGTTCCACCACATCCCAAAGATGCTCTATTGGGTTGAGATCTGGTGACTGTGGGGGCCATTTTAGTACAGTGAACTCATTGTCATGTTCAAGAAACCAATTTGAAATGATTCGAGCTTTGTGACATGGTGCATTATCCTGCTGGAAGTACCCATCAGAGGATGGGTACATGGTGGCCATAAAGGGATGGACATGGTCAGAAACAATGCTCAGGTAGGCCGTGGCATTTAAACGATGCCCAATTGACACTAAGGGGCCTAAAGTGTGCCAAGAAAACATCCCCCACACCATTACACCACCACCACCACCAGCCTGCACAGTGGTAACAAGGCATGATGGATCCATGTTCTCATTCTGTTTACGCCAAATTCTGACTCTACCATCTGAATGTCTCAACAGAAATCGAGACTCATCAGACCAGGCAACATTTTTCCAGTCTTCAAGTGTCCAATTGTGGTGAGCTCTTGCAAATTGTAGCCTCTTTTTCCTATTTGTAGTGGAGATGAGTGGTACCCGTGGGGTCTTCTGCTGTTGTAGCCCATCCACCTCAAGGTTGTGCGTGTTGTGGCTTCACAAATGCTTTGCTGCATACCTCGGTTGTAACGAGTGGTTATTTCAGTCAAAGTTGCTCTTCTATCAGCTTGAATCAGTCGGCCCATTCTCCTCTGACCTCTAGCATCAACAAGGCATTTTTGCCCACAGGACTGCTGCATATTGGATGTTATTCCCTTTTCACACCATTCTTTGTAATCCCTAGAAATGATTGTGCGTGCAAATCCCAGTAACTGAGCAGATTGTGAAATACTCAGACCAGCCCGTCTGCCACCAACACCCATGCCACGCTCAAAATTGCTTAAATCACCTTTCTTTCCCATTCTGACATTTAGTTTGGAGTTAAGGAGATTGTCTTGACCAGGACCACACCCCTAAATGCATTGAAGCAACTGCCATGTGATTGGTTGATTAGATAATTTCATTAATGAGACATTGAACAGGTGTTCCTAATAATCCTTTAGGTGAGTGTACACTGATAAGCCAAAACATAACATACTGACCAGTCACAGCTAGATAAAGTGAATATCATTGATCATCTCGTGACAAGGCCACATATTAAGGTCCGGGTAGATTAGATAGCAAACAATCAGTTCTCGTAATCAATGTGTTGGATGCAGGAGAAATGGGAAGGAATAAAGTGACTTTGACAAGGGCCAAATTGTTATGGCAAAGAGTCAGAGTATCTCTGAAATGGCAAGGCTTGTGGGTTGCTCCCGGTCAGTGAAGAGAATTTACCAACAGTGGTCCGATGAGGGACAAACCGGCGACATGTCTTCCCAAGGCTCATTGATGCACAAGGGCAACGAAGGCTATCCTGTCTGGTCCGAGCCAACAGAAGGTGGCACAAGTCACACAAAATTTTAATGACTGTTATAGGAGAAATGTGTTACAACACATGCTGCATATGGGGATGAGTAGCCGCAGACCAATCAGAGCGCCTATGACCAGTCCTCTGTTGAGAGCGCCAACAATAGGCAATCGAGTGACGGAACTGGACCAATGGAAGAAGGTTGCTTGGTTCAATGAGTCCAGTTTTCTTTTACATCACATGGTAAAATAATATTTGAAAAAATACATTGAAAAAAAATATAGTATTCATTTGATTAAAAAAGAAAAGAAAACGTTACTGTTATAGTCTTCTGTCTTTTTTGACTGCTGATGACCACCAGTGTGACCCTCAAGAGAGGTGGATTTATTTATTTATTTATAAATAGTGATATATCACTAGCCTCACAAATAGTATATAAAAAGTGATTATATGAGTTAGTAAAGTAAAAATAGCCTTTTCCAAATAACAAGGCTTGCTATTTGCAACAATGAAGCAAACTGAAATTAGATAGGTATTGTAGGATACAGATCTAGATCTTAAAAGTATGTGGACTAGACTAGGTCATATGACAAAACGCTGACGATATGATGCCCATTTAATATGAAAATGCAGTGACTGAGATTTTAGAGCCCCCTAGAGGTTAATACTCTAACTGCATATGCTGTCAATAAAACGTTTCTAAACCAAATGTACAAAATTAAACATACAACCATAGTAACTGACACCCATCCTGGCTAACATAAATAAAACTCCACCTCAAAGTGGCACGAAATGCTTAGAAATGTGTCCAACTTCAAAAATAAAAAACGGATAAATATTGATTACCAATCGATATCTACTGTAACGGTCTCTCAAGTGTTTGTGAATGCATATGACAGCATGTTGAAGCCGTGCATTAGTCGTTGACTCGGAGCTCGGATGTCAAAAACATACTTACCTTTAAAATTACGGGTTAACGTCCAGTTCGAAAAAGAGCTGCATGTAGACTGCCTGAGGGCAGCAGGTACGGCAATACTGGCCTGCCTCGCGCCAGAGAATACACTCCATGTCTGTAAACCCAACGCCGTAGTTCGAAAGACATTTTTTAAAACCATTATGATTCCCGTATATAAAGAAATCGACTTAAGTTTGTATATGCTCTTGCAGAACGAATTTGCCCCTTCAGTTCAAGTAAGTCGCCATCTTTAAACAGACATTAGTAATCTACGCAGAAAATGTAATGTAAATGCAAGCAATCGAGCGGCGATTGAATCGATGTAGCCTTTGTTTCCTTCCTGCTATGACATTGCATTGTGAACATCTGAGTTTATGTAGATACGTTTTGTCTATGACATAAAAAAGAGAATAGAACAACGATTGTACTGTTCTATCATTATCCACTTTTATCTGGCCTTCTGTCATTTGAAGGCCAGGACACCCCACTTGTCCTTTCAGAGATCATTCACAGAAGTTAAAATAGTGATAATTTTTCAACCTTAATGTTCTGTTGTAATGTACTTTCTTGCTGTATATTGCCTTTTCAAAATCTATTTAATAAGTCTATTTTATATAACTTTAACTTTGTTCACGTTTCTGAAGATGATCGTTTGGATAGTAAATTTGTTTGTAAGGTTTCTGAGGTAATTTGACCCTATAGCAAAAATACATTATAGATAGATATGATGTTTTATCATGACAATATGATAGCAGATAGCACACGTACGTCTGCAAGATGTCAGTTAAAGATCACTTGATATGGAAAGCATTCTGTTTACTAACATCTGATAGACGTATTTAAGATTTTAGTTTTACATTCTAAATCATAAACATCTTGAAGACATTTTCTAAACATCTATTTGACATCTGACAGGAAACGTCCAATAGACGCATTGCAGATGAGCAAACATTCTAAAAACACGTCTTACAGATGTAAACACGCACATCAAATAGACGTCTCTGTGATGTACGTGTGCTATACCTAATCCAAAATTATTATTAAGAGTAATGAAATTATTAAGCACATGTCTGTCTCAACAACATTAGTCAATTTTTGAACAACAAATCTTTGGCAGAAGCCAAAAATTTCAGGAAAACAAACTTGTGATTTCATTAGCCAAAATAAGCAATCAATATGCAATCCAGTGCAATTATTCTAATGATTTTATTATAATATTATATGTCAGCACAGATGAAGCCTATATGGGATATTATATCTCATCATCAGCCGCCCTCTTGTGGTGTAAAACAGTTTCATGTCACAAATGTCATGTCACAAAACTAGGCATGAGTGATATCAAATCACATTATATCAAGACCTGAAGAGTTGTTCTACGAATAAAGTTCAGTTGACCTTCAATCACAAGTCAAACCATCCTGTGCCTTTTTAATGATATAGGCCTATGTTTTGATGTCATAATGTCAGTTTTGGGAAGGTTAACAGATCTGTCTGGCACATGTTATCTCAATTTAACCCACAGCCTTGAGAACATTTCGGCACTGGAGATTTGATAATAAAATTAATAAAATTATGAATGTTTTTGGAAAACTTTCTTAAATCATTCCAAACAATGGGTGCCTATAGGTTTTCAAAGGCCTTAAGGACTTCAAGTGCACTTAATAAATTGTATGGATATAGATGCCTTATAAAACTAACAAGGTTGACATTTAGCTTTATGCTTAAGGATAGACATGTTTACTGTACAAAATCTTGGTAACAGTTTAAGATCCCAGACTGACGAACAAGATAGAGTGAACAAATAGGATAAGATAATATCATTATGATACTTTTTTTATTTATAGAATTGTTGATCATTTTAATAACATGGAGTTATGATGATAACATGGACACATGGGGACAACAATAATTAAAATAAAATTAAATGGAATATGATCAATTGTTTTGTTTTGTATCAAAACGTGCATCTCCTGGACATCCTCATGAAGAAAGAAAACAAAGACAGTAAAGTTGGATTTTTTAACTTGCAGAAAACTGGCAAGTTTGGTAAATTGGCCTATTCATTTTTAGGCCTACCGGTTTTATATTCATGATGTAGGCCTACAGAACAGGCAACATATTTCGTGGAAATATTTCACCTTCACTTATCAGGTCCAACACAGGAAGCCTATGCTTTTTCTTTAGACAAAGCGTTTTTGTCATTGCCAACTATTTGACACTCATTGCCGATAAGTGTTGGGCTGGAGAGAGAGAGTCAGTGTGAAAGCGATGGGGGCGGGGACAGACTTCACCTTGTCTTCACCATAGACTTCACGGCTGAGGGCTCCCATTCAGCACAGCTGTGTGTGCGTGCGTGTGTGTGTGTGTGGGGATCCAGACACGCGCGTGGGTCTCTTTAAATGAGGAATCCGGACCGTGTCGGGGAATGATATCGGCGATTGGTGTGTAACTTAATAGTCTCTAACGGGCGCATAATCACCTCACTGGAGGGAATCTCTTTCTTTGTTTTTTGTTTGTTTTTTGCAAGATAATACCATAAAATGGACAGCTCAGACAAGGAGAACAGGTCGGATGAAGAATTTGAATCACCCGAAGAAGAAGAGGTAGACCCGAGAATTCAGGTAGATTGTCATTGATTTTTGTGCTTAAGGCATGTCAATGTAGCCTACGAGATGAAAAGAGTGATTTCAAAAACACTTATTACACATTGAGGAAGCCTAATTGATTGGTTTCATATCACATTTAGCTTATCGGTGACACTGCATGTTATTGACTTCTTGACACTGAGGGGGAATTATTGATTAATTCGCCGCAACTTGATTTTTATTGTCGGCTCGTCTGCGATACTGAGTGCACTGGTGCCTCGATTCAGCGTTGCCAGATCCCGCTGAAAAACAAGCCACCTGATCTGACAAAACACAAATAGGCTACGCGTGAAAGAAGCGACGCCAGGGTTTTTTTTCTATAGCAAAGAGAATTTCCAGATCCATTTGTTGATTATGATTAGCCGGTCTAAATATGTGCATCTAGCATCAACCAAGTTTTCTTTCTCGCCTTTGTTTGCGCTGTACTGCAGTCTATGAGATCCTAATGAAAGTGAATATTGGGATATGTCTCTATTTTACATTTCTGACTCTTGAGTTTTCTTTACAGGGAGAGCTTGAGAAACTGAATCAGTCCACAGATGACATCAATAGATGTGAAACTGAGCTTGAGGTATGATTGCACGATCCAACATCCGAAAGTTTGGACTGAATGAATGGTCAACTAATATTTATAGAATAGATATCATTTTATTTAATAAATGAAAGCCCATTTGGACTGCTTATTGGTGGTGGTATTTTTTTCATTTGTGTGCATATATACACACACACTATTTAATGTATTTTCTATTTGCCAGGAATTTCAATTATTCTTTTTCTAATATGATGCCATATTCTCGCTTCTTAAAATGTATAAGTTGGCTAATTGTTAATAGAAGTCAACTGTCTTAAGTTTGGATTTTGTACCATGGCACACCAAGGAACAGAATGTGTTGTGTTATAATATCAGGATTATGCAATAGATCGTGTTCCTTGAGCACCATAAATTACTGGAATCTTGTATCCAGTAATGAATTCTGCTTCACTCACTGTAAAAAACGTACAAAAAGTTGATGAAAGATCAAAGCCCAAAAATAAAATGACAAGAAATATGATAGGCCTATTTTTGTTGATATTTGGTATTCACATTTTTTATGCAGACCATTATTTAAGAGTCCAGCGCAGATTTCAGAGATCCAGCATGCAGTAAACAAGGACATGTTTAGACAAAAACACACTCAGCTGTTCAGAATCAGTCATGTGGTCACTTTGGTCGCACTGAATTGTCCCGATGCCACTGAGTTCATTGTTTAGGCATGTCCTAATTTAATAATTTAATAAAATGACTTAGCTAGTCTGTAGTCTGATTGTGAGTCAAAAAGAGGCCGAAAGAGAAATACTTTCTCAAAATGTCTTAAAATCGCCTGTTTGCCGATTTCTCTGGCAGCCCAGCTCCGGAAGCAAAAACACTCTGAACATAGCATTAGCAAGTTGTTTCCTACAGATAAAAATGAAGTAGGGCACATGCTAACTGTATAGTAATATTAGAGTTGGAAGAGCCGTGAAGATTTTTATAGATCTTTATTGATTAGGATATCTTTAAACTTCTTAAAACACAATGGAAAGCTTATGGCTTGTTTTGTTTTTTGAAGTCGACTGTTATCTGAAAAAGTCGAGTCGACGTCGACTAATCGTTGATGATGTCATTAATAAAAACACAAGAGAAAGCAACATGCCACAATTTGCAATTTATTAGCACAAAATTATACAGATGCTGGCAGACAGCCCATAACATGGTGAAAGTTAACGGCAACAATGCAATGCGTTTTAGTGTAAAAGATTATTGATGCACATGTCGGCATAACATAATGACATTTACGCAAGATATAAGCCTACTCGCTGTCACAGTCCTGCTCAGTCACAGTTTTTTGCTTTTCGACCCTGGTTTGCATGTAAGAAGATGAGGGGATCGATGTGGGCTGGATGGTAGCTATTCCTAGCCAGTAAGAGCATTTTCTCGCTTGGGTAGCTGGAACAGCCAAGAATGGCCCTGTCCCAAATGGCACACTCCGGACTTTTGGACTTCCTCAGAGTCCACACTTCGGTGACATCATGTAGTGCAGACCTATAGGGCCCTTAGCGCGAGTCCGCGAGGGCGCATTGAGAGGTATTTTTGGGACAGACTCGATCGTCATGCCGGAAACAGGAAGACGGTCTGATTGTTGTTATGGACAGGAGCTACAGGTTCGGGGAAATATGCTGCCTATTGTTGTTGTGTTTACATATGACTCAGTAAAGCCCTGATATTCTGTTCTATTTATTTAATGAATCATAATGCGATCGTATTTTTCAGCTCGCTATTATTAGCCTATGTTTGAGACATCAACCACTGGTCGATGATCATAATGTTTGTATAAACTTGTCATAAAATCCGTAATGATATTACACTTAAATATTTTCTTCTCAGCCATGTTAACAATTGTCCGTGAGCGAAATCTCCTCCCATCCGTTGTCTGATTGGCCTTTTGCAAGGATTCCTGGGTAGTTAAGGTGCGTGGAGCCCATAGACAGTAAAGGTGGAGCCTGCATCTATGCGGGCTTCGCGGAAGACCGCTTCAAGGGTACAAAGGGGGCGCTGCTGAGCACACTTCAGAGCGTTAAAATGCTAAATGGGACGGCCTACGAACTCGTAGACTCGGCGAGCACGCGCAATTTAAGTCCACGAGACCGAAAGTCCGCATGAAGTGCGCCATTTGGAACAGGGCCAATCTTTTGCAAAGCTTGGCCAAACGGGGAAAATTGTTGTGCCTCGAGCACCTCCTAGTGGTCATTATAACACACAACTACATTACATTGCTTAATAAGTTAATAAAAATCACATGATCAGCGCGACTATTCGACGTCAAGCTGAAAGCGTCATAGCAGAGCATTATAATTGAATAGTCTGTACAACCCCTATTTTAAACACACAAAAAGTTAAGAAAGTTCAATATAGTTGTCACTGTTTATGCAGACTTTCATGACCCAGTCCAACTCTGATGATTGTTCTGAGAATCCCATATATAGCCTAATTGAGCTATTTGTCTGTCAACCAAATTAGTGTTGCTTTTGTGTCACTGGCCATGTTGCACTTCAAAGGGGACTCTTGACTCTTTTTCCTGGAATGCAAGTGCTGCAAATAATTAATCTGTGTTGATGGGGGATTTATGGGATTTAATCTAATTGATTTGCCTTGGGCAATAAATAGAAAATAATGATTTAACTACATGGAAAAAGCTTGTTTAGAACTCAAGCGAAAAGCATATTTTTCCATGTCCTTCAGACATCTTCACAAATCTTCTTGAAAATCTGATTACAGATAAACTAATTTTACTCCCTTTTTATGTATAGCACCTTTTATGTGCAAAGTAGTTGACCATAATGCCATGACAAGTTGAAATCTTAAAAGTATCCAAATGGCACAAGTCATTTCACTGTATAATTCTTGTTTTTAATGTTTATTATATACATAATATAATTATACGTAGCATCCGTTGTGTTTCCAATTACTCTATTGATTTCGGATGTTGTCAGCATGCCATAAATCAATGTGGTAATTTCTATAAAGTTTGTTTGTGCCATCTCAAATCTGCATGTTTGTTTTGGTTGGCATGATGTGTTACAATGCATCACCTTTGATCCAGAACTATTTTCATAAAAGAAATAACTCAAAACTGCACATAACTATATTAAAATTATAATTATGGTTGATACCAGTAAGCTAAATTAGCTCATATTTATTTTCATGTAATGGCCAATATTAGAATGATATATTTTGTTTAAATAGCTTCAAATAAATCAATACAATTAAACCAAATATACAATTAATTAAATAAAATGAAATGCAACAAATTAATTTCAATCACAAAATTATAATAGTACAGTTTGAAAAATGGAAATTCATTTTGAGATTTGCTCAATTTTATTTAATGGTGTTATTAAATTTTTTTTTTTTTTTTTTGTTGCTTGGTGTAAAATTTGAATGCCATTTGATATCATCATTAATAATAAATATAATTCTTTAATAATAAATATAATTCTTTTTTGTGTGTTTAAGATTAACGTTGAGTTTGCGTTTAAACGACGATGATGTACTTAAAATAAAAAAGTTTTTACTTAACGTTTTTCACAGACGACAACGTTGTCAAAACGATCCCCATCACAGATCGGCAAAAACGACTAATATGCTGTATTATGTTGCCAGACCAGTAGATGGCGATGTCACTTTGTAAAGAAACTATGCGACTATAGCCTGAACATGAATACGCATGTGCACTCCGTCACAGTTTTCACAAATTCGTTTTTGTAGTTTACAGAGAAGATAACAGTATCGTTTAAAAAAAACTTGCATGTTTTCAAAATTTTTATTTTTCTGGCCCCCAAAACGCTGTTGTATTGCAAATGAACGGTCAATACGGATACGGATAAAAAGTTTTCTGTTTTTTGGTTGAAATTGTAAACGCCTCCTAAGTGAGCATTAGATGACAGCAAAAGTATTCTAAATATACAAACAGAGAAAATAAGCAAATTACAATTAAATGTTCAATACCGACAGATTCGATAAGTAAAAAAAGAAACACAGCCATTTGATTGTTCATGTTTGGTCCGTGTCTAGGATGCCAGGCAGAAGTTTCGTTCTGTGCTGGTGGAAGCCACTTTAAAGCTGGACGAGCTGGTGAAGAAGATTGGAAAAGCGGTGGAGGAATCGAAACCGTACTGGGAGGCCCGGCGGGTGGCACGGCAGGTGAGGCCAAGAAAATCAAAACAAGAACCCAATATTATCTTCCTAAAGCCAACTTCACCCACACAGCAT
The DNA here is from genome assembly GCA_030578255.1 of Tiaroga cobitis. NCBI lineage: Eukaryota > Metazoa > Chordata > Actinopteri > Cypriniformes > Leuciscidae > Tiaroga > Tiaroga cobitis. The sequence continues at coordinate 36,894,798 of CM060606.1, forward strand.
CTGTTTTTAGTTGGCACTCCACCATTTTGTCTGCGGTGTGTTTTCTTTTATCCCTCTCTGGAGATTGCTGTGCTATCAGTTTGTTATCTGAGCTGGATGGCACAGTAGCATTAACTCTAGATCTGTCACAGGTGGTTGGCTTCATTCAGCAAGGCGTAAAAGACTTTGCAGAGAGAGGGAAAGAGAGAGAGAGAATTTTTTAATGCTCAATTCTCTGTTCCCTTTTCTCAAAGGCCTGTGCTACTCTAAGAGCAGATTATCAGTTTATCTCGGTTAGTGAATTGCAGCTGGGGTGTTGAAAGGGGGGAGAAAGGGCTGTAAAATTTCTCATTTGCTTTGACTTGTAAAAGCAAAGTTCCTCTGATTCTATAGTATACAACATTTGGTGAACTTTATTTGACTGAATCAGTAACAACAGGAGAGTTGACCTGCTCTGAAACTGGGGCAAGATAGTGTTATGCTTTTCACTCCATGAAGGAAGAATTTTTGGTGGCCTATTTAATTTCACTGACAAAGCACCTCATTTTCTTCAGTTTCCTTGGTGGTGAAGGAGAGCGATGTGCCCTTTGAAGTGATTTTCCTCAGGGACAAACAGAAGTGTTTTTATGGAAACAGTGCCGTTTGGGTTGTCAAGCTCCTTTTATAATGAAAAATGTGGAGATGATTCATTTAAACTGGTTTAATTTGTCTTCGCTCTTCTGAAGGATGAGCTTTTATACTGACAGGTTATTCTTATTTGAAACACCAGTTGCCTTTTAGCGAGAAGTGTTTTGTCTTGCATTATGCTACATTGTCAATGATAAACTTCTTCTGTTGGGGGAAACCCCTCAAAATTGCACAAACAAAAGGGTGAGAGATAATGAAGATTATTATTATTATTATTAAAGAGTTAGTTCACCCAAAAATGAAAATTATGTCATTAATTACTCACCCTCATGTCATTCCACACCCGTAAGACTTTCGTTCATCTTCGGAACACAAATCTTTTTGATGAAATCTGAGAGCTTTCTGTACTCTTTCATTGACAGCTGCGCAACTACCAGTTTGACGCTTCAAAAAGTTCATAAAGAGATCGTAAAACGAATCCATATTAATCGAGACATTTAGACCAAATTTTCTGAAGGGATTCGTTCACTTTATATAATGAACAGGTTTAATTTAGGCTCGAAGATGATTTAACATTTTGGGGTGAACTGACCCTTTTGTTTAATTTTCTTTGACTACTTACTACTACTACTACTCGTATAATAATAATATTAATATTTATAATGAATCTTAGCTTATTTACAACCATGTCATTTATTATTCATTATTATTAATCTTTGCTTGATAGACAAAAATGCCATTTATTATTAAAATAATAATATTCATGATCATAATTATCTTAAATTAATATTTGCTCGATGCACAATTATGCTATTTATTATTACTGAAATAATAATAATAATAATAATAAGAATCATCTTTAAAATTCTTTATAAATAATATTTGCTTGCTGTACAATTTTTATGCCATTTGATGATGAATATGATCATTATTAGTAGTAGTAATAATACCACAAATCTTTATAATTTGCTTGATGTACCATTTTTATGTAATATCTGTTTTTCTATGTGGACAGGATATTCTGACCCAAATTCCCAGAAGATTGAGACTGTAACATTTATGGTTTTCATATGTGTAACAGATATGTCAGGATTTACACTGCATGATCAGTCTCTCTCTCTCTCTCTCTCTCTCTCTCTCTCTCTCTCTCTCTCTCGTTCTCTCTCTCCTCTGTGCTGTCTCTTTGCAGTGAACACTTGACTGCAGTGAAGCTTTAACTGTTTCGTGTCTCTGCAGTTTGCCATGTCTCTCTCCCCCCACCACTGTCTCTGTCTGAACATCTCCCCCTGAATTTCCATCAATATATTTAGAAAAGCATTTCAAACAACCACTTATGACCTCTTCTGTCAGTTTTATTTTTCGCAAGCATCAGTGGAAATCCCCCCTAATTCAATTTTTACCTTATTTAGAGCTACACCAACCCACCCCCCCTCCACCACCCCCCGAGCTTGTTCTTGGTTTGAAATCACTTCTGCAATAGACAACATCCTTTTTCTTTATATATGTATATGTGCTATATTCAGAGAAGCAGCTGGCTGTTTTAGACTACAGCAGATCGCAGATCTGATGCATTCCAATGTCTCTCTAAATAAAAGGCCTTGTTTCGTTTTCAAAAGGGGTCAGTTTGCTGTCCCATGAAACCGTACTGTAAGAAGCTCTTGATCAAAAGTTAACAGCTTGTTCATCTAGCCTTATATTTTCTCATACAAATGTGGTTTCTTATTCGCAATCTGTATTTAGAGTGGCCCACTTCAAAGTCTAGTTTACACTTATACAATCGTCAAGTGTCTATCACAATCCTTTGAAAATATGCATGGCTCACAAGGCTTCAGCAGCAGTTGTCAGAATCTTTTAGCTCTGTAGGCAGTTGAAGACTCTTGAGTTTAGATGGAATCAGTGATGAGGTATAATGAATGCAGGAAACCGTATAAGCACCACGTATGACTGGTCTGCTGATTCGTGGATTGAAGTTTTTTCAGAACTGTTCTCATATTAATAATTCAGAACACATTTCTCATTAAGAGCTCCTCTGAATAATGCACACACATACTCATTCTCATATATACATTGGTTTTCCGGCTACTCCAGTATGCTTGTAAAAAATGATTTTGCTGGGATGGATTTGGGAAGACTTCAACATCCTCATTCATTACCAAGAGCCGTGAAATATATTTTAAAGGCGAATTAAATTGATGAAGTTGCATATGTTGACGCAATTATTTTGGTAGCATTAAAGGGATAGTTCACACAGAAAGGAACATTTTCATAATTGGTTCACCATCATGTCATTCCAAATCTGTACAAGTCTCTTCTGCAGGATACAAACGAAGATATTTTGTGAAAGTCACAAAATTGATTTGGTGCTCAAAATTGAAAACAGTTGAGGTGCTTCATATTTTTATGGGAACCAGGATTAGGATTCTTTGATGAAAAGAAAGTTCAATAGAACAGCATTTTTATTGTGTAACAATATAAAAGTAGCCTATTGAATGTCAGTTTTCAAATTTAATGCATACTTGCCCAATAAAAGCGAGTAAATATCGAAAAGCAAGTCTGTTTATTTCTCTGATCCTAAGAATTAAACAGGCTGTTTTCGCTGTTGTACCTTTGAGACTTCTGAATGTTGCATAATGATTTGCTAGCCATGTGTTTAGCTAATCAGTATATAACCACAATGTAGAGTCTGGAAATGAGTGCCAATGCTTAAGTGCTGTGAACGTTAGACTCTGTCTAGATATAACACTGAACTGCTCTGTTTTAGAAGAGCAAGGGAAATCATTTTGCCGTGATGTGTCCTCAGAGCACACTTGAACACAGGGAAGGACCTTTCTGCTGACGATTTGTCATGTCCAATGATGGTTTCAATGGTCTCACTCAGCACTTCAGTTTGAGAAGCGGGTCCCGCTCTTGTCAGATGTCCCGCCAGCAGAGCTAAAACACCTGCAGCTATGTGTGGGTTTCATGAAACTCTCTCAGAATGACACTGCAGTCTTCTCATAAAAATAAGAGTAGCTTGAATTTAAATTCTTTCGCTTTATGACAAGCTCAGATGTCCTAAATGTGAACTTGTGTTTTCCTAAGGCCTGGATTATCGCAATGTTTGTGCTTTTCCTGGTTGTATGCTGCCATGGGATAATTAAAAATAATGTGGTTCATTTGTTCAGAAAATGCTTAATTTACAGCTTTGACATTCAGCCTTAAATATTGTTGACGTTCATAGCAAATTAGCAGTTATTATTACTATGACGCATACATTTGATTATTGAGTTGGATACAATTAGACTAATAGTACACAAAGGCTAATGTTGCTCGGTAAGTCAAAAGCATTATGATAAGAGTTTTTCCTCAAACGGTATAAGACATATTGTAATATTGTGAAGCATTCCCAGCTCACAAAAATATGTTCTTAGAACGTTATGCTAATGTTCCAATTAAGTAATGAAACGTTATTTCTTTTTTTTTTTAAGTTTTAAACTTTTTTTTGGTTATGGGAATATCACATTTTGCAAACATTATGCTTTCTTGGTGGTAAATTGCTATAGCTTTTTAATGGTGACTGCATGGCACCAAAGCAGTTTTATTGCAATCAGTTTATGAGTCATAACCCCTCTGCTGCCTTCCGCCTTCAGTCGCTTTAAAGAATAAGTTGGAGAACTTCATAATGGCTATATTTATCACTTGGTTTTTTAATGAGAATGTATTTGGGGTTTTATTGTGTAGAAACCCCTTTTGGCCCCAAATCAGCTCATGGTTCATTTTCTGCTACAGAAAAGTTTGATAAGATGAACTCTATAGTCTCAACGTTTAAGCTCGAAGTCCCAGTAGGCCAGTGTGCGTTGAAGCAATGAAAGCATTAGTCTTGAGAGGGGTGATCTCCAGGTCAAAAAGAGCCACAAATGATCTTGTTTTTATGCCAGTCAAATGAGATGTACAAAAGCATTGCAAACGACTTTAACCAATTGTCCTGGTTCTGGCATAATGACATCAAAACAGCATGTCAACTGGGTCACCATCGACCCAGAACATCTCATTATGAGGCCGTCGTCTCTGTGTAATTTCTGGATGAGGATGAAGCCTTGATGTAATAACACTTTTCCATAAACAAAGAGAAGTACTTTTCTATGGAAGTAACATAATGTCAAATGTTTTTGAAACAAAAAGCATGTTGAATTGCACCAATTAAAAAAAATATACATTGCGTTAACCATGCTTGTATTTTAATCCATTGTATTTTTAAGGCTTGCATTTTTATGGGCTGAAATTCAACATGGTTGAATATTTAAGCTGTGAATATTTCAATTAAAAACATTTCAAACACATTTTCAATATTAAAAATTAAATAATCCATATTCACCTTTCATATTTCACTTCCAACATTTTCAAACTGTTTAAAAATACAACCTATAATATTCAACAGGCAATTTTCGGTCCATTTTATTTCGCCTTGAAAATTCGCTTCCACAAATTCAGTGGTTCAAATTCGACAGTAAATTCAACGTCGACATCCAGGAACTGCAGGAAAAGCAGTAGATTACCGATCATAATCTCCATCTGCTCCATCGGCTTTACCAGCAGGGGGTGCACGCGCGTGTTGACAAGCACCAAAGCAACAGGAGAGGCCTTCACAAAACGTCATTTGCTGAAATGGACAGAGTGATGAGTACGAGTTATAATTTATGTGTGTGGAAAAGGTTGATTAAGACACAAAACACACGTGCGTTTACTCAAGTGTCTTATGAGACTTATTTTTACCCCCGTGCAAAGTAAGGTGATTTGTCCACTGCAAAAATAAATTCTCTCGCCGTTGGCATTGATATTAAGTTTTAGTAAAACAACTGTAATACACTGAGACAGAGTGAATTGTTTGTTTTAGTCACTATGACGGAATACTAAATTGATGGCTGGGTTTTGGCAAAGGCAATTTTATTTAAATATAGCATCATTAAATACAACCAAATTACAATTATAAATTAAATTCAGCAATTATAAATTAAAAATTACATCTCTACCATGATATCTGCTAATCTGTGTTATAACGTGAATTGTCTGCGCTATTATCCAGGGCTGCGTAGGCTACAGGGGTATTTGTCATCTTATTTTATATCTTTTTGTCCATTTGGAGCGCGCGTCACGTCACCTATTAGCGTCGCGCCTGCCACAAGATCTCTCACTGTTTACATGAACCAGACACTCCGATGAGAGCACATAAAGTGCAATCCATCTCTACCATTTTTTCATCTTATCGTATATTTTATTCGCTCCTTTGCCCGTATTGGAGCGCGTCTCGTGGCTCTCAGCAGCATCGGGCCAGCCACACGATCTCTCACTGTTTTAATCTACCAGACACTCCGATTGATGCACGAAAACACAAAGCCAATGTTATCCTGCTCTTAGTTACCCTTCTGCCATCTTATCTTATATTTTATTTGCTCGTTTTTCCTATAGAGCGCGTTTCGTGGCGCGCCAGCCACAAGATCTCTCCCCATTACAGTTGCCTGATTCTCCGATTGACATTCTGAAGGAGAATGATTTTGACCACTCCATTACGTTTTGTTTTTTATAAAGCCTTTCTTTAAAGTGAATTTCGTTTTTAATAAATTGTATCTTAATTTCAATCAATGTTTGATCAACCAATTCCCTGGATTTAAGAAGCAAAGCAGACATATAGGCATAGGCATAGCAATAAAATCATGACATTTTTGCATTGCACATTTCTCACAGGCATGATAAATACATCAAGGTAGAAATGTCTATCCTACTTTTAAACGAAACAATTCAAAACGAAAATAAATAGACTACTCTCAATGTAATCCGTATGAAATGAGCATTTCTCTCAGTAGCACCTCAATGCAGTACATGAGATCCACGGGGAGGAATCGGATCAAGATCCAAGGGGTGGAGATGGGTAGGATTAGGGTTGGGTTTAGGGATTAGGGGTGTGTTTAGGGATCAGGGGGCGGAGTTGGCTAGGTTTAGGTGTATGTAAGGTGGGAGGAGTTGGATCTGGATCCGACTCCTCCCCGTGGATTTCATGTTCCGCAGTGAGAACCATCTCATTTCTCTCGTAGTAGTGGGAAGTTCGGATCATTTTACTGACTCGGATCTTTGAGTCTCGTTCAGCAAAAAGAACGAATCTTTTTTCGAGTCATTTCGTTCTTTTCATTCATTTCAGCATATAATTAAAAAGGCATGTTAAATATCCCAACACATCTAGTACTTATGAAAATGTTGATTAAATTTGTAAAAAAAAAAAAAAAAAAAAACTATAGGGTAATGCAGCCAAAGCCAAATTATAAGAAACCGAAATTTGTATTAATTGATTAGTTGTTGGGTCTTAAGTTCAGGCTATTGCAGTCTGATTCTGTTAGTTCACCTCACCTGCTGATCCGAGACGTTCTTTCCTTTGCAACTTCATATTTATCAGGTTTGTCCTCCTTTCGTGTCTCGAGACGTTGTCGACTCGTCAGTGTCTGACTCTGATCTGTGCTGTCTGCTGGGCCGTGCCGTGTGTGATACAGCAGGGCCGGAAAGAGTAATGATTAGTTCATCTTTCGAGTTCGGGTTCGGCCAGGTCCGAGTCTTTCGTTCTTCCTGTCAGTCCCATAGAGGCTATGCTGTCAGTACCGGAAAGAGAAATGATTAGTTCATTTTCTTCGGGTTTGAGTCTTTCGTTCTTTTGTCACGTGACCGCTGGTATTTCGCATCAAATACAACATTAGATTCGTATTATTGACTGCGTCTGAATTGTATATTGTTTTATATTTAGGAATTAAAATACAAAATATGTGAAATATACATTATCTGAAAAATAAAAGTTCCATCTTATTATTGTCCCAGTTCGTCTCTTTTCTAAATGTTTCTTGTGCATCTGTGGTGTGTTTTATTATATATTATACATTAATTAACTACTATTATATTATACATGAACTATGTGCTTGTTTGTAAAAAGGTTGTGAATTAGTAGGCTATTCAATACGGTGACAAGTCACGTGACAAAAGAACGAAGGACTCAAACCCGAAGACTCAGAAAATGAACTAATCATTACTCTTTCCGGTACATACAGCATAGTCTCTATGGGACTGACAGGATCGAGGAACTCGTGACTCGACCCGGCCGAACTCGAGACTCGAAAGATGAACTAATCATTACTCTTTCCGGTACTTACAGCATAGCCTCTATAGGACTGACAGGAAGAACGAAAGACTCGGACCCGTCCCGAACCCGAAGACTCGAGAGAGATGAACTAACGTTAATCATTTCCAGTACAGATTCAGATTCAGAAACCATATGTTACGCAATGCGCATGCGTGGTCAACACAAAATGAACGAATCACTCTCTGAGACAACTCGGTAGTCCCGAGTCATATTAAAGATTCGTTCAAAATGAACGAATCGTTCATGAACGACACATCACTATTCTCTCGGCGCATTCACTACTGCGAAGATGGCTCCAATACGACGCGCGCTCCATTATGGACAAAAAGAGCGAATAAAATAAGATGACAAATAGATAGGCTACATAAGAGCAGGTCAGGATTGCACTGTCTGTTTGCACATGTGCATCAATCGGAGTGTCTGGTAGATTAAAACAGTGAGAGATCGTGTGGCTGGCCCGACGCTTAGTAAGAGCCACGAGACGCGCTCCAATACGGGCAAAGGAGCGAATAAAATATACGATAAGATGAAAAAATGGTAGAGATGGATTGCACTTTATGTGCTCTCATCGGAGTGTCTGGTTCATGTAAACAGTGAGAGATCTTGTGGCAGGCGCGACGCTAATAGGTGACGTGACGCGCGCTCCAAATTGACAAAAAGATATAAAATAAGATGACAAATACCCCTACTGTACGCAGCACTGGATAATAGCGGAGACAATTCACGTTATAACACAGAGATGACCAGATATCATGGTAGAGATGTAATTTTTAATTGCTGAATTTAATTTATAATTGTAATTGGGTTGTATTTAATGATGCTACATTTAAATAAAATTGCCTTTGCCAAAACCCAGCCATCAATTTAGTATTCCGTCATAGTGACTAAAACAAACAATTCACTCTGTCTCAGTGTATTACAGTTGTTTTACTAAAACTTAATATCAATGCCAACGGCGAGAGAATTTATTTTTGCAGTGGACAAATCACCTTACTTTGCACGGGGGTAAAAATAAGTCTCATAAGACACTTGAGTAAACGCTCGTGTGTTTTGTCTTAATCAACCTTTTCCATACACATATAAATTATAACTCGTACTCATCGCTCTGTCCATTTCAGCAAATGACGTTTTGTGAAGGCCTCTCCTGTTGCTTTGGTGCTTGTCAACACGCGCGTGCACCCCCTGCTGGTAAAGCCGACTACAGCAGATGGAGATTATGATCGGTAATCTACTGCTTTTCCTGCAGTTGCTGGATGTCGACGTTGAATTTACTGTCGAATTTGAACCACTGAATTTGTGGAAGCGAATTTTCAAGGCGAAATAAAATGGACCGAAATTTGCCTGTTGAATATTATAGGTTGTATTTTTAAACAGTTTGAAAATTTTGGAAGTGAAATATGAAAGGTGAATATGGATTATTGAATTTTTAATATTGAAAATGTGTTTGAAATGTTTTTAATCGAAATATTCACAGCTTAAATATTCAACCATGTTGAATTTCAGCCCATAAAAATGCAAGCCTTAAAAATACAATGGATTAAAATGCAAGCATGGTTAACGCAATGCATGTTTTTTTTCAATTGGTGCAATTCAACATGCTTTTTGATTCAAAAACATTTGAGATTATTTTACTTCCATACTTTTCTGTCCATTTAATTGAGTTAATAATCATCTTCATCTCTCTCTGTTTCCTGAAATGAAATCAAATTCTTTTTGTGCTGCTTGTTAAATATTAGATGTGATTTATTGCAATGCCTCTCTTTGCTGCGAAACTGATTTGAAGCAGTTAGTAGTATTAAAACGCTACTCCTTTGGAAATAACTTTAGACCTCAAGAGTACCTCTGAGCGCAATTTGAATGAATATTTTAAGTTTTATTTTTAATATTTTATAATTTAAGTTTTTCCCTGCATAAACATGAAAGCATCTAAAGTTTTGGCATCTGCTGAATTCTTAAGAGTACTGGCCATTTTAAAGACTTTGTAGCTTGATTGTTGTCTTTTTATGGTAATGTTCACACACTAGTGCTATCAATCGATTAAAAAAAGTTACAAATTAATCAACATTTTTCTGTAATTAATCACGATCACAGGTTTTTAATATATTATTTATATTGTAATCATTTCACATTTCCAAATGAATTTTGAAACAACATAATGATGGTATATTTTAAATATTTGTTAAATGGCATTTTTTATTTTTTACAAATGAAGGCCAGTGTCTCCGATACGAATACTGCTACTGATGTCTCAATGAAATTGATTCTTTTTCTCAATTTTAGCAATTAATTGTAGCCATTCAACATTGCAATTTTGAATTTGAACATTTATTAGGCTTTATAATAAATGTCACATTTAGCTGTGGCTTTAATACATTTTATTTTGTTTTATTTCATTTCACAACTTTCTACACCAGCCCTTCGATCTTTCTGTGTCCTTTCCTGGGTGGACTGGAGATCTGTCCTGCCATCTGCAGTGATCGCCTGTTGTCAGCTCTCTGTGGCAATGCGGCAGCATCATGTCAACTGTAAAGCCTGAGTTAAAAATAGCCTGTGTGTGAGTGAAGAAGGGATGGAGGAAAAGGGAAAGAAAAAGTAAATGAATTGAGCTGTCTCAAATGAAGAATGAAAGGCTATAATAGGACAGATTGGATGAAAGGTAGAGGACTATACCTGGGATTATTGCGTATCCATTGGACTGCCAGGGTTTAATACAGTGCACATTCAGTTTTGAATCTCATAGCATTCAAGGTCTTGTAGTAGCGATATGTATCACTTTCCCTGGGTGACAGACATAACAAGAATGTTGTTTTATTGTGAATGTTCACACTGCTCTTTACCTGTATAATAAATGTAACTGTCATTTAAAAAATAACCATATCATGTTTTACACTTGTTTGTGCTTGTGTGTGTGTAGATAGAGAAAGTAATATTTATGCATAATGCAGATCATAAACTTTGAATGAATTACTGGCATAATGAACGTTATGAGTTGGTTTATATGATCTCTCTCTATGCTTTAAATCTCCTCAAACTAAGTGTGAAACTGCCTCATTGCCATTGGTTGGTTTAAAAACCTATCCTGTTTTGTTTGGCTAAGTCGGTAAGAGGTTTTCTGTCAGTGGGAGTTATGTGGAGATTAGAGTTAAAAAGTGATGGAATAGGAAAGGATTACGTTTTGCACGACTTTAGATATGGCTTGCTTTAATTCACCATAAAGGAAGTTCAAGGGTGATTTTTAATGTGTCACCATACAGGAAGTTCTGTGCATTTGTCAGGTTTCTCCATCTCTTGCACTGATTGCTTCATGGATTATTCACATTGTTGTTTACTGTGGCATTGCACGCTGTTTATGTACATGCCTTCTGCCTGTTTCCTAGACTCAGCTGGAAGCACAGAGATCCACGCAAGACTTCCACAGGGCCACGGAGGTACTGCGGGCGGCCAAAGAGACCATCGCCCTGGCTGAACAGAGGCTGCTGGAGGACGACAAGAAGCAGTTTGACTCGGCCTGGCAGGAGATGCTCAACCACGCAACACAGCGAGTGAGTGATGCAAAGTTGTGGGATGGTAGGATGAGGTGAACCAGGAAGTACTCGAACATCCCTGTTTTGGTTTATAGGTGATGGAGGCAGAGCAGATGAAAACACGCAGTGAGCTTCTGCACAAGGAGACCGCTGCCAAATACACTGCCGCCATGAGCCGAATGAAACAGCTGGAGAAGAAGCTCAAACGCACCATCAACAAGTCTAAGTATGCACCGATTCGTTTGTTAAACGCACAAGCATTCAGTGAAACCATTTTGGCTAGTAGTCTTCGCTTATCATGTCTGATGCATATTGCACACAAAAATGGCATGAGGATCCTTAAACAGCCAATGGATGTTTGCTATGTTGTATGTTTACTTAGTCCCGTCAGTTTTACTTTGTTGTTATAGTTAATTTACTAGCGATTCCAGATTTACCCACTCCAAGGCCCGAAACAATTCCTACACAAGTACACATAGTCAGTATGAAATATGTTACAACGCAATTTGTAATGCACCACCGTACATTTTTTTGCATTGTTATTGTTCTACGTAGGCAGTTTTTGTCCATAATTAGTTTATGCTGAGAGTCAGCCATCTGTGTCTATGAGACTAGGCTCATGTTTAACCCTTAAAGGGTTAGTTCACCCAGAAATGAAAATTAAGTCATTAATTACTCACCCCCATGCTGTACCAACCCCATAAGGCCTTCATTCGTCTTCGGAACACAAATGAAGATATTTATGATTAAATCTGAGAGGTTGATCACTCCTCCATAGGCTGCTTAAGGGAATGAAACTTGACGGCCCAGAAAGTCATTAAAGAAAATGTTTAAATATTCCATGTCGCAACAGTGGCTCAACTATAAGTTTATCAAGCGACGAGAATACTTTTTGTGCGAAAAAACAAACAAAAATAACGACTTTATTCGACTATTCCTTTTCTTCCTTGTAGGCCTGAAACGAGACTTCAAGAGATTTCCACGACACTGAAGTAGTTGAAGGAGATCGCAATTCTCGCGCATGCGTCGTGGAAATCTCTTGAAGTCTCGTTTCAGGCCTACAAGGAAGAAAAGGAATAGTCGAATAAAGTCGTTATTTTTGTTTGTTTTTTCGCACAAAAAGTATTCTCGTCGCTTGATAAACTTATAGTTGAGCCACTGTTGCGACATGGAATATTTAAACATTTTCTTTAATGACTTTCTGGGCCGTCAAGTTTCATTCCCTTAAGCAGCCTATGGAGGAGTGATCAACCTCTCAGATTTAATCATAAATATCTTCATTTGTGTTCCGAAGACGAACGAAGGTCTTACGGGGTTGGTACAGCATGGGGGTGAGTAATTAATGACTTAATTTTCATTTTTGGGTGAACTAACCCTTTAACTATCAGTTTTAGGGGGGTTTCTCACGCATGATGGTGATTCAGCAGGCTCAACTCTCACTGAACCCTATTAATCCTCTCACTCATCATTAGATTAATGTGTCAGCATGTGAACGGTTGCCATGGTGATATGTACGATTATATTTATAGGCCTTTACAGTAGCTCTAATCACTTTTTCTCACTCTCTTTTTCAGGCCCTACTTTGAAATGAAGGCAAAGTATTATTTGCAGCTTGAGGTACTTATGGATGCTTAATGATAAGTGCTACATGATAAATCATTTTTTAAATGCATAAAACATTTTTAGTAATTTTATTATAATTTCAAAATCTAAAAAGCTATTAAAGATTTACTTAACATTAACATTTTTAAAAAATTATTTAGTTTTGCTTAAAACAAGAAAAAACTTTGCCATTGGAGTTTGATAGCTAATTTAGCATCTTCTCAAATATTTAATACAGAAATTAAAAATGTTCCTTTTTCCTATCTTGTTTAATGTCAACTCAGTTTTTTGTCCTTCCCTCTTAAGCAACTGAAGAAGAATGTGGATGACCTCCAGGCCAAGCTGACGCAGGCGAAAGGGGAATATAAGTCAGCCCTCAAGAACCTGGAGATGATCTCAGATGAGATCCATGAGCGCAGACGTTCTTCAATCATAGGCCCGCGGGAGAGAGGTGTGGGTGCAGAGGGGGACGGTGTCATTGGTGAAGACTTGTCTGGCTTTAAGATGGAGTCTGATGGAATATCAAGTGAGTCCATGCAACGTACTGTCTCTAGACAGCACTCTAGGCATCATAGATGCTCAGTAGGCAGCAAAATTAGGCTGCCTTTTAAAAATCATTGTGGGCAATTATAAGGCCCCGTTCCCAGAATGCTTCGCAACAAATTTCATTCAAAAAGAAATTGTGATTTATATCTTAAACTCAAAAGCAATGATAAAAATGTTTCAGTTTAATTTCAAATGGATAATAGTTGCTCACTAGTAATAGTCACTAAATAGTTGTTTTATTTAATATAATATTTATAGCATATATATATTTGTTGATGGAATGCATTAATTGTGACTGGGATGTGACAGTTCTTTTGTTTTATTCAGGTAAATTCAGCACTCTAGGTCTTTTCTACCCTTTTAAATGTTTGTCCTTACCCTTAAGCACTTAACTTAAAACAACTCTTTAGTTGAATAGATCAAAACTGTTGAATGAGATCCATTTTTGTCTTATTTTATTATTTGCTCACTCTTATGTCGTTCTAAAACCTGATTCAGATTAAGACCTGATTAAGATCATGTGGTTCGTTGATTTTAAAAACCTTTGGATATAAAGGTTTTATTTCTGTGTCTATTATAGTACATTTAGTAAAAAAGTATAAATGTCTACATAAAATGCCTATTTATATATAAATTCAAAACTATAGCCTGACAATCTACATGTTCCAGAATCTGATTTTTCCTTTGTCTTCCTGCAGTGGCGTCTGGGTCCTACGAGGATGAAAACTGCAGCACGAGTGCCATGTCAGAGGAAGACTCTGAGACTCAGTCCAACAGTAGCTTCAGTTCTGGGACGAACAGCCCTCTGGACTTGCCTTACCCTTTCTCCTCCTCATCCTCCTTTTCCTCTGCCTCTCCAACCTCCACCTCCACCTCCACCTCCACCTCCCCCTCCTCTCGCCCCTGTAGTCTGGACCTGCCAGGCACCGTCTCTTTGTCTGATTTTAGCCTGATGTCCCCCATCCTCGGCCCACGCAGCGAATGCAGCGGCGCATCCTCCCCCGAGTGCGACCTAGAGAGAGGTGAGATATTCTTAGATGCGTTTGCGTTGATGGATGGGACCCAAATAACGCTGCACTAGCACGTGAGGGATTGAATTAAGGCTTGTTCTTGTTTCTCCTGTGAGACGATGCCATTTTTCTTTATTTCCTGCCTGCTTGCACCTGTGCCCTCTAGGGGGGGTTCATTAATCTCACTGATGGATAACTGCGTGGCTTTTCAGCACCTAAATAAGTGCAAAACAAATGTATCTGCTAAAATGTGATGTTTTTAAAGCAGGGCTGTTAATTTACACCTGAATATAAATATCTAGAAAAATTATAAAATGACATTGTAATATTTATTTTTACATTTATATCACGAGTACATTTAGTACAATTATTGTAAAAAAAAAAATAATCCTTATCATTATTATTTCTATAATTAAGATTTTATTATAATAATAATTTAATTCACAAGTACCTTTAGTAAAATTATTTAAAAAATATATAATATCCTTATCATTATATTTTATAATTAACATTTTATAATTTATTATGCTATTAAATAAACAGTACAATTTCTATATGTATGCTGTATATATATATATATGTATTGTACTGTATGTATTGTATAAATTGTACTGTTTATGTATGTGTATATATATATATATAATTTAATTTTGTAAAATACTATATTACATTATAATAATTTACAATACAATAACATAATTATAACAGGGTTAGTAGTACAATATAATATTACAAACAAAACATCTATTTTATATTAAAACATTTTATGTATGTATACAGGTATACTAATATATATATGTGTGTGTGTGTGTGTGTGTGTGTGTGTATATATATGTATATATATATATATATATATATATATATATATATATATATATACAGTGTGTATTTTTCTTTCTTTTTTTCATTTATTACTTGTATGCTAGCAACACCAAGGTCGAGAGTTATGTTTCCAGGAAATGCATCAACTGATAAAATCTATACTTTGAATGCAATGTAGTTCGCTTTGGATAAAAGCGACAAATACGTACATGTTAATTAAAATAATACTAATATTTTGCTCTTTAATTACTGTGGTTGATTAATCAGCTTCATTGTGTACAGGTGACAGAGCAGAAGGTGCCGAGACCGTACTGGACAACGTTCTCAATAACAATAGTATAAGCAACACTAAAACAACCTTTGGCCTGGATAGCCGTTTCCGCCTGCTATCTCTAAAACTTAGCCGAAATGAAAGCAGAAAGAACGCTCAGAAATCCACAATCCTCCTCGATGGGATGTGACTGCAACATTCCCGCGGCGTTGATGTATTCATCCACATTCTGTGTGCTATGGAAAGGCACTGGCAGCCACTCGTCCTTCACTTCAGTGTCATCCCCACCCCATTCCCGTTCCGGCAACTTTCAGACTGAAATTTCACTCGATCTCACAGGTGCGAGAAAAGCAACCCATGACACGATGTGCTGAGGAGGCAAATATCCCATTAGAAGGGGAATGGAACTGGGTTAAGCTTTGAAAAGACAACAAATCTCTATAAAATACATCAATTGTGAGATCAACGTTCCCACACGTTCCAGTTAAGATCTAAAGAGTCTGAAGACACTTACGGATGACGTTAGCACTTGTTAATTAAGATGCATAAGAGATTAGTTATGCTGTAGATTTATGTCACTTGTTGTCTTTTAAAAATGTCATGGAAAATATACAGAGTCAGATTTGTGCGGCAGTATAATGTTACATCTGCGCATGAACAGACTCTCCTGCATGTCCTTCATAAACTCTTAAAAAAGGACTCAAAATCATCTAAGGAACCTCTGCGCTGCATCGGTGACTCTTGAGGAAGTGAAGCCAACCGACTGCATCACAGGATGTCATCCGGAGACCTGCAGCAGCTACAGGCTGATCCGTACAGGTCACTTTCACCTTCCTTCACAAGCCAAAAGTGTGAGCTTCCCTACACGGGTGGACAGTGTGCATGCCGCTCCACTTTTGTCTCTCTACGTAAAGAACAATCTTCATTTTCAATATAAATAGAAAAAAAGCAATAGAAACAGATTCACAATAGTTTTGTGGAAGAATGGTTCAGAAAGTACTGTAAAAGCTGGATATACTGTACTTGTACTGTTCCGAAGGGGGCAGAAGGCATATGGGAATCCTTTGATGGGTCTCGGTGGGGGACGTACAGCACTGATGAAGAAGACGATTACGGAGCGTTTCATCCAGCTTGTGTGGTGCAGTAGGCACTGATTTCGACACTGATGGCACAGATTCAAGTCTAGTCATTAGGCTTTGTGTTTTTGTGTGACCTTGTGTCTCATTTTTTTATTTTTATTTTCTTCTCAAATGTTAGTTCTTTTGATCTGTTGCCGTTTAGAGAAACGATGGTAAGAAAAGAAACCCTGTAGCAGTATTTAAGTGATTTATGGTGTCTAGTCTTTTGTTGTTTACAAAGCTTGTGTAATTATTTTCAGACTGAAATAAAATGATACCTACAGCACAATTATTAGTCAAGTAAGTCAAATAATCACTGTTAGCTTACTGCCGTAAAACATTTTCCGTGTCTGAGTCGATAGCCCTGTGTGCAATGCCACTCCGGCCTTAGTTTGAGTACCGGCTTGCATTCTTTTTGTGCTCTCTACTTAATAAAAAAAATAAATAAATATTGGGCGTTCTTCAGTGTCATATGATCCTTCAGAAATCATTCTAATAAGCTGATTTATTGCTCTAGAAACATTACCAATGATGAAAACAGCTGTGCTGCTTAATATTTTTGAGGACACAGTGCCACATTTTTTTCTTTTTATGAACAAAAAAGTTAAAAAGAGCAGCATTTTTTTTTTAAATATTCAATTAAATTCATTACATTTATAATCACGAGTATAAACAATTTGTAATTTTATAAATGTCTTTACTGATTACTTTTGATCCATTTAATGCATACATGCAGAAAAAACATAATTTTCTTTCCCCCCAAAAAAAACTTACTGTGTGTCTTATTGTGTATGTCCAAATATAAATAAATATATAGAAATATAGGCCTATGGTAGAGAATGGCGCTACCAAGCTCATGGGTTTAATTCCCAGAGAACACAGATACAGCCGATATATAAACCTTGAACAATATAAAACTTGCCCAGTGACAAATGTGAGTAAAAATAGGCCCTGGCGAATATATGAAACTGTGTCAATCGCCAGTTGACCGGTATCATTGTTTTATGAATTCTAACAATGCAACGTTGTGAAACATCGGTGAACGTAAACAGAAGAGAAAGATGAGTCAAGTGTATTGGATCAGTGCATTAGGTCTTAAAGTGACAGCAGCCTAATAAGGACAAAGAAAACATTCACTGCTCTCGACTGAATTTTTGTAACATTTATAAGGATTCATCTGTTTAATTTATACAGTGAAGACTGTCTAGTGTAATTCTACATTTGATTATTTATACAATGTCTACCTGAAAACTTAAATTACTTGTATTTACTTGTTTAACATTTATATTAGTTAGGCTAGTAGTTTTAGCAGTGGTATCGAAATATGAATAGAGAATTATGAATGTTCACCGGTAGGCTATATAAAATGTTGGTGTCTAACCGCATGTTTTCGCAAAAGTAGTTTAATGGCTGGTAAAAAATATTTATGGCTGGTAAATTTAAGTTTTAGACAGAATGTAAATATCTAAAAATTAACCATGAGTAAGAAATGCTGTAAAAACTAGTTGTTATATAATAAAAACTTGTTTTTGTAGAGTCACCTAGAATTACTTCTCTTATAAAAAGTGGGATAATGTCTGATGACATGTACACCTTAATTTTAATCTCTGCAAATAAATACATCAGAGCAGATGAACATAAATCAAAAAGCTTGTTAGACAGAAAAACTTTAAGCATTTGTACAATACCTAATACGGAACATCATCCTCAATCATGCATGTCCCTTTATGATGTAAGAACATCCAGGTCATTGTAATAATGTTCTGTAAACATTCAGTACTGTGCTGGTAGATAGTGACTGATAAACAATTCAAGTTGACAACTGATGCGCATGATGGGCGGTGGGGGAAGCTAAAAAACAAACAAATAATTATGCTTTATAAAGATGCATATCTCGCTCTCTTTCTTCCTTTTTTTGATAAAAGTGCACTCATTCTCTGCCCACTAAAGAGAGAAGCGACTGTGTTCCCTGCAGCTGAGTCTTTCTACCTTGACATAAGCAAACAGACCAGAGGAAGAGCCCTTAGTATGAACACAAAACATATCCCTCTGATCTATCATCAGACATCATTAATATACAGCCTTGCTTTAATGCAAGTCTCCTGAGTGAAAAACAGTCATTTCAGTTTAAGTGTACGCATTGTTTTTGAATGAAACTTTGGACTGCAGAACTACTGTAAGAGGAGTGTATTTCTGGCTGATTGAACACACTTCCTCTGAGCATGGCACTGTCATGAGCAGTCGTACGCTATCAATCACACACTAACATGACAAACATGTCACTATGTCAGGTACCATCTGTGGGTGGGGATTATTTATTTTGGTAAGCGAGAGTGTTTGTGCCGTTGGGAGCAATAAGCACTGGCTAAAGCATCTTCAGTGTCTGTTGTTCAGTCTGCAGAACAATCCGGTGGGCCGATAATCTCGAGCCATTATTGCAGCTGCGATACGCGCAGTGGAATGACACTGCTGAAGTCCAGGAAGAATGGGCCTTCTTGTTTGGGCAGGAAGGTAGTGGGGATGACATTGTAAATCCCGGCAGGGAAGTTCTCAACATCCATATAACAGAAACCGCATCTGAGGATAAAGAGATCAGATTCTGTTATATAAGGTAGGATAATGAACCGTTTTGAATCGATTACACATTATAAATGCGCCTTAATCTTTGAACTACTTATGCAGACCATCAACAAAGCTAACAACCATGCTACTGCTATCAAGATGAGATGGTGGATAAACCATTCCTCAATCACAAGACTATTTTACAAATGATCAACTACTGTATGTCTGACCTAGATTTCTTTGAGAGACAAGGCTGTGCTTTTCAAGGATTTGCATGCTGATGCTAAAGTGGAACGATCTACACAGTTTTGTCTATGCACGTACGGGGATATAAACAGGCCAGCTGACTGTTAGTATACTGAAATAAATATATACCAGCCTGTATTCATAATAGCACGCTATTACTGCAGTAGCTAATGCAGATATACCAAAATATACCAAGGGAGTGCCAACTGGGTCAAGGTTCTTATGTGGGTATGGAAAAATGTATAAATTACCATTCAAAAGTTTGTGGTCAGTAAGATTTATTTAAGATATTAATACTTTTACAAAAAGTTATATTTATTAAAAAACCTGTTCTTTTAAACTTCCTATTTATCAAAGAATCCTAAAATCAGCATAACAAAATGATTTCTGAAGGATCATGTGACACTGGAGTAATGGCTGCTGAAAATTCAGCTTTTGCCATCACAGATATTATATTAATAAGTGTATAATTATAATAATATTTCACAATATTCCTGTTTTTACTGTATTTTTTTATTAAATAAACACAGCCTTGGTGAGCATAAGAGAAAACATTAAAAAATCTTACCAACCTCAAATTTTAAAATGATACATTTTAAGGGAGGTTCCTCAAAAGGGAATCATCATATTTGGGGGCTTTGGCATCTAAAATCTGTATTATACAACTAAGAACAACTAAGATTCAGTCTCTCTAAACCCCACCTTTCCGAGAGCCTACTCTGCTCTGATTGGTCTACCGCTTTCAGAGTGTGCCGGAAATGAAACGGCTATTACCACATTCTGAATTTCATCTCCAACAACACAAATCAAACTCTTCCAGGCCTCAGCTGCAGTGTTTGAGGGTCAAAGAAGATGTTGTTCGCGGGTAGCCATTATTCAAATTTGTTACACACCTACGTAGGTTCGTGCAGGAAGTAAGACTGGAATTACTGACGACTCGTTTCAGGAATTTCAGAATCGGTTCTTTCTATTGGGAGAACTTTGATCGTTGAAACTTTGCAGACCTTTACCATTCACAAACAGCTATACTACACACTACAAACAAAGGTATTATCTGAAAAAGATTTAAATTTATTGCATAATGCCCATTGTTTCACACTAATGCAAAAAGCAGTACACTAGCATTCCCTCCCAAACACAGCCAATGTGCCTAATATGGGAGAATGGAAATGGACACAGGATTTCAGACAATGTAATTATCTTTAAAGCAATAAAATAGGCATCTAGTTTTCTTCATCACAAAGAGAGTATTTCTTTACCGGTAATCTCCACTGCCCCTCTTTTGAGAGCCTGATGATCCAGAATCCCCTGCAGTAGAAACGGTCACCACCTCAAAGCCCACACTGTACTGCCTGCAGTGAGAAAGCCAAACTCGTTTATATTCACAGACATCACGCTACATCATACATCCTCACATCACTGAGAACACACTCTCACACTCAACGACAGAAGGGTTCTGAATATGCGTAGGTGTTTCTTCCATGAAGGAGTGATTACAGAGGACGGCCCTGTCAATCCTGGTGTCAAGGGAAATCTGACGGCCCGTGACATCTTACCCCCTTCTTATGGCTAAAATAACTTTTTTGGGGCATGTTATTGCAATTTATATTTATAGTCATCTTATTAAACAAAATACAGCAATTAATAACTTTTATATTATTACATTAAATATATACACTATGCGTTAAAAAGTTTGGGGTCAGTAAGATTTTCTTAATGTTTTTGAAAGAAGTCTCTGATGCTCGCCAAGGCTGCATTTATTTAATCAAAAATACAGTAAAAAGAGTAATATTGTGAAATATAATTACAATTTAAATATGTTTGAATATATTTTAAAATATAGAATTTATTCATGTGATGGTAAAGCTGAATTTTCATCAGTCATTACTCCAGTCTTCAGGGTCACATGACCCTTCAGAAATCATCCTAAAATGCCATCTGATGCTCAAAAACATTTCTTATTATTTTCAATGCTGAAAACAGTTGTGCTACTTAATATTTTGTGGATTCTTTGATTAAAAGAAAGTTCAAAAGAACAGCATTTATTTGAAACATTATACTGTCGCTTTCGATCAATTTAATGCATCACTGCAAAATAAAAGTTTTAAACTCTTACTGACCCCAAAATTTTTAATGGTAGCGTAGAAAAATATCACATTCTAAAACAGAATCACAATCTTTGTCTTTGAGTGTTCAGCTTGCTTAGTTATCTAAGCTAACATTACCTATGCAAAATACACCTAATCAAAGCAAACCTTTATGGAAATGAAGGAAATTACATATTTAAAAATACCAATTTTTCTTACATGATAAAGGCCTTCAGATCATATTTTGATGTTCTGGTGTCAAGGGACACACATTTATCACGATTATTTTAGGGGTACCACTGTTACTTTGAAATATAATGAAACAAGGGAAATGTGTCCTCTGGTGGTGTGGAGTAAAATAACAAGCAGTCTGACCTTGAGCCACGGAGTTCGATGAGCAGAGGGCCTGTTTTCTCCATGTTGAACTGGTATATGGGGTTGTTCTTGAAGCTATCTTTGTAGTTTCCACAACCTCCTGCACTGGCCCCCTTCCACTGGCCATTTATCTATACATAACAGCAACAAAGAGAGAGAGATGTTAAAAACAATCTGAAAATAGCTTCCAACAATAACCACCACCACCACAAACACTATAAAAAGTGATAGTAGAAGTTTGAACTCACTCTTTTGGTGTGGGTGAAGGGTGTTGGGATTTTGAAGAAATTAAACTTGCATACCGAGTACACCTAGAAAGGGCATATTCATGACAGCATTTAATAATAGGATTCAATTAATATGAAAATAAAAACCATCACACTTGAATGTGTCTTACCCTTAGTGTGTAGTTGATGGTGTTTTGTTTCTCATACTGAGAGACCACTAGTGTAAAGGTGTGAGTTCCAGGACTAGTCAGTTTGATCTTGGTTAAGTAGTGAGGGCTGTTGATCCTGATGCCATCAATGTAGGGAGGAGGTTCAGCTTCAGAAAAACACAAACCAGGGCACACAAAGTGTAAGTAATGAACTATAAAGAAATCAGATATACACAATTTCTTCAGTGTCTAATTTTACCTGGATAATAGACTTTCTTTCCATCAGTCTTGTAAACTACTAAAGTAATAAACTCCCGATTTTGAGCAAAGTCATCCTTGAGAGCAAATGAGAAAGTAAGAACATTGTAAGAACTAGTACTCTCAATCTGATTGTAGTGCACTGCACTTTAATCTGTGGTTTTACCTTGTCAGTGATGTGTCTGGTGAGTAGCACCCATACTGCAGCGCCCCCTTGAGGACACTGCATCTCCAACTTGTACTGAGGGTTATTGGCCAAACTGTAGACGTCCTTCACAGGTCCCTGTTTGCAATCCCAGCTACTGCAATAGCATAATGCACATATATTCACAGTTTGGCTGTTGTTGTTTGGCTGTTCACATTATCCTTTAAATGTGGTCAATATCAGATTTGTATGCAAGCTTGTTTCTGCCTTTCCATCAATAAAAAAAAAAGGTAATTGCGACTTTTTCTTGCAATTGCAAGTTTATATCTTACTATTCTGAGAAAATAAAGTCAGAATTGTGGAATATAAACTTGCACAATCACAATTCTGCCTTTTTTCTCGCAATTGTGAGATATAAACTTGCATATGCGAGTTATAAATTCCGAATTGAGAAATATAAGGTCCCAATTCTAAGATTTAAAAAAAAAGAGATAAAATTCGCAATTACCCTTTTTATTTTGTAGCAGAAACAAGCTTCCATAGATTCGAGTGTAAACTGATAACGGTCCTAAACTGACTTGCATACACGCAAAGAACAATAACAAAATGACACGCTGTCATATGGAAAGCCACTGAATTCAGTGTTTATGCCTTAATTTCTAAGCTGATGTGCCGTGGAAGCCAGCGATTCGTGCACAGGCGATTGAGACGAAGAAAAAGATACTATTTAAATATTTACAATACAATTCCTCAAGATTTGCTTGTATAGAACTGCCGAAATTATACTTAGGACTTTTAACACTTCACTGTCCCTCTCCTGCCTACCTACCTTAGTAGCGGTCTTCCATATTTACCTAGTGACCAAAGAACTAGTGATATGTAAAATCTTTGGAGTGACTCCCATCAGCGTAGAATTGTGACAAATGTCGTTCCAGAGTAAAAGTCGCATGAATTTCGATATGACTGTTCAGACTGAGGTCGCACTGCAAAACCTCAGACCTGTATCTAATCTAAGACCATATTTATAAAAAAAATAATGAAAAAACCAGATCTGAGTCACATATGAGCAAAAAAATTTGGCCCACTTTTTCCCACAGTCTAAACATAGCCTATCACCAAAGACTTTGACAGAATACTATTGATGATGTAAAAGGAGTCAGACCTTTGTATACATGAGGATTCTTTGAACAGAGCTGGATTCCAGCTCAAGTAGATGACATCGTAATACTGGCACAAGTCTTCCCAGATGATCCAAAACACACCTTAAAGAAAAACACACAGGTGAATAAGAACTTTTACAACATTTGTCTCTGTGTCATTGTTAGTTAAGCACTGGCTTACCATTGTCAAACTTCTGTGCAGTTTTGGGGTCAAAATTTAGGTATTTGAGAAGATCTGGTGTCCAGTTCTTTTCATCACGTTCGCAATAGCGACCTTTCCACCTGAGATGGCTCCACGGGTTCTTCAGCTGGAGGAAGCGTTTGCCCTGTGAGAACAAGGAGGAGATGATGATGTTTTTGCTGTCATGAAACCTCTCTAAGCAGAATATATTTAACATTGACCAGGGGTCATGGGTGTCACCTTATATTCCCTGATGTCTAGGACAGCGTAAGCATGTGTGGGCACTAAACCCCACTTCTCCCCCTCCTCCTCAGTCATGACCCCAGTCGCCGTGGTGACGAGAACATCTCCTCTGTGAAACCTGCCAGAATAGATCAGTATTATTATTGTTAACTAAAACTGAAACTATAAAAAAAAAAAAAAAATTCAGTGAGTGAAATAAAGCAGAAAAGCATAAGCGGAAAAAATATTAGATGAAAACTTAACTTAAAAAAACAAAAAGAGAAATGTTGGATTGGCAACTAACTGAAATAAAATAAGTAAAAATTATTTAAACTAAAACTGAAACAAAAATAAAGTTAAAGCTACAATATGCAAAAAAAAATTTGCCGCTAGGGGTCGATAACCTCTTAAAATAACAAGGGCGTAGGTTGATGACGCAGTGATAAGCGGATAATGGAAGTACACAATTGAAAAAGAAAAATATACCACTGTGCATGTGGTTTTTGGATATTTTGATACAAAATTCTTACATTTTGTACCTTTAAACAGACATATAAAATAAAATTAAAATTATTAAAAAAATAAAAGCTAATTCAAAATATTAATATATACTATATTAATATATAAATAATATGAAAACAACACTGCAACATACAACTATTTATGCACAGAATTAAGACAGGCAAGTTGAATAATGCCAGTAAAGTACTGAAGTAGCTACATACTACAAAATCTAAAGGAACATATGACCTTACAGTGCCTAAAAATCAATCCACACCAGTGGACGTGTGTACTGTGAGTGTGTGTGCTTACCTCTGGTAAAGCATGCGGAAAGTATCATCTTTGTTAAAGGACTGATTGTCTGAGTGCATAGCAATACGCTCTGGGATCCAGCCAGTGAGAGCGTGCAAATCGATATTCTACAAATAAAAAACATACACAAACAAACAAACAAACAAAAAACACGTCACCAAGCAGATTCATTCAGAATAATGCAGAGTATAATTAAAAAAATTGTGTGCTGCCTAAATTCACGTGTAGCATGTAAAATGATTGATTTTAGTGTAAATAAGTGTTGTTAGTGTTTAATTATACAAAACAGTATACACCACCGTTCAAAAGTTTGGGGTCAGTATGATTTGTTTTGACAGAAATAAACACTTAATCAGCAAGGATGCATTAAACATCAAAAGTGACAGTAAAGACATTTAGAATATTAATACAAAAGATTTCAAATAAATGCTGTTCTTTTTAACCTTTTATTCATCATAGAATCCTGAAAAAAATGCATCAGGGTTTTTCACAAAAATATTAAGCAGCACAACTGTTTTCAACATTGACAATAAGAAATTATTCTTGAGCACAAAATCAGCATATTTTAAATTATTTCTGAAGGATCATGTGACACTGAAGACTGGAGTAATGAATATTCAGCATTGCTATAACATGAATAAATTATATGAAAATAGTATATATTTATTTTAAGTTGTAATAATATTTCAAAATATTTACTGTTTTAACTGTATTTTTGATCATATAAAAGCAGCCTTGATGAGTAATAGAGATTTGGTCACAGAAATCTTTTGTTTAGAGCAGCATCTAAATCTGAAGTGCAACTCACAGAGTTGGAGCCTGGGAAATCATATCCTCCCATGACCTTCATGTAGGCCTTCTCAATGAGCGACACCCAAAGTTCGTTGCGATTACTGGAATAGGAACAAAGCAGCTCGCCGCTGCGGTCCACGGGTAGGAAATCATCAATGATCACCTGACAGAGAAACACGCACCTGAACTATTACAATAGTCTCAAGAACTTGTTCATCTTCAAACAATGATGAAGGCAACAGATAAAAGGTAGTTTATTTGAGGATGCGGGGCTTAGAGAGGTTGATTACCTTTCTCGGGACGCCGTTAATGTGCAGCTTCACCATGTACTTCCCACAGGGGTTATACTCCGGCTCTCCTTTCCTGTTCTGTGGGAAGATGATGCTACATACAAACACAAATAGATATTTTTATATCATTATGTGTCCCTCCCATTGAATTATATACTTGTAATAATTAATTAAAATTACAGGACATTAAAGGTGCTTGTTCAGGACATTTTTTAAATTTCAGCCTAAGGACACCAGACATTCACAAGCTTGATTCAGTCCATGAGCCATCCAAAAAACAGCCTAATAATCCAAGGATTACAGTAACACATGAGTCACACTATTAGTGTAAACATCGCTGTACCTTGTGATTAACTTTTTGCTGTAGCGTCTCTCATATGCTGCACTGATGGCCAATGAGGCAACGAAGGAACAGTCTGACACGACCGTCTGCAAGCATGAGTAAGCAAAAAGTTACAAAAAACAATTACCGGTATTGCTTTAAACAATAGGCAAAACCATGACGGTTTAATTTGTTTCCAGTTAACAGATTAGCTAAGTTTTACTGAGAAGCAAACTTAGTCAATGACGCATAAAGTGAGACCTGTTTGATGCTGAAGCTGGACACAGTGAAGATCATGGTGGGGTTATTGCAGATGTCATCAGGACGAACCCAGCGTGAGAATATGGCTTTTTGCTTCGGCGACAGAGCCAGTTTCCCCCATTTGTCCCTATGTGTAAACACAATCATGCCACTGAGGTCTTTTAACTATTCCACATTTCACTCAGTGTTGTCGGACTACTGCTCTTAAAAACACTAACGCTCAAAAGTTGGGATCAGTAAGATTATTTAAGTCTCTTATTCTCACCAAGGCTGCATTCATTTGATCAAAAATACAGTAAAAATAGTCATTTTGTTAAATATTACTACAAGCTGTTTTATATTTGAATATATTTTAAAATGTAATTTATTCCTGGCAAAGCTGTATTTTCAGCATCATTACTCCAGTATTCAGTGTCACATGGTCCTTTAGAAATCATACTAATATGCTGTTTTGGTGTTCAAGAAACATTTATTATTACGTATTATCAATGTTGAAAATAGTTGTGCTGCTTATTATCTTTGTGGAAACTGTGATACATTTTTATAGCATTCTTTGATGAATTGATTCAAATGATTCAAAAGAACAGCATTTATTTGAGATAAAAATCTTCTGTAACATTATGATTTATGAATGTCTTTATTGACACTTTTGATCAATTTAACCCTCTGATACTGTTAGTGTGTCAGTCAAAAATGACAGATTGTTTTTTGTATTTAAATGAAATGAAATTATTGTACTATATTTTAGTTTGATAATGTTTTTTATTGATTTTTTTTTGTATTTTTAGGGCATTTTATGGTACTAGTACAGTACAGTAGTTATTATCCATTTATTTATTTTTTGAGCATGGACCTAAACTGTCATAAATCTTGAATGCTTTGGAGAATAGACGTAAGAATAGACGTCTCCTTTTAAAGACGACAAATGGCAGATTATTGCTGAAGTGAAAAAGTTTTTCAAAAGTGGACTTGAAATACAATTTTACATTTAATGTTATGAAAAATGCAAAAAATACCATTTAAATTATTATATGAAGTACAAACTTTCGAAAACACATTTTACTCTAAAACCCATAAAGCTGTGTTCCAAATTTGAGGTTGACATCTCAAAAAATTAGCTTTCAGTAAGATTTTGTTTTGGCGCACTACCAAACTTTTCCAATAAATGAAATTCTCCTATTAATTTCAAATATGGTCATTTTTGACCATGAACAATACAAGTGTGACTATTTTTTTATGAACCATTTAACCTTTTCGAATCATGTCCATGGTTTTTTTGTGTTCACATAGCAAGTGCCAAAACCTTTACCAAGTTTCATACCATTCCTCCAAGTTTCAACAAAACATGGCCAAACAGCACCAAAGGGTTAACGTGTCCTTGCCAAATAAAAGTATTAATTTCTTTAAAAATAAATAAATAAATAATCTTACTGACCCCAAATTTTTGAGCCATAGTGTAAGTGTTAGTGCAACGGAAAATACAGCTGTTGCAGGGTATGTGAGTGAAGCAGCTGCACTTATTATTTATAAATTACACTCATAGAATATAAATAAATACTCACGAGAACGGAACAGGAAAAGCAAAACGTTCCCTAAGGTCAACACTCATGAATGGAACATATTCAATTCCATTGATCTTGGAGGTCTTTCTAAAAAACACACACAAAAAAAAGGAAAAATAAAGACCTGATTATAATTTTAAAAATGTCAACAAATGTGTTTTTTTTCTACATGCATTATGTTGAAATCATTCTAAAAAAAAAGTGGCTAATATTAATAAGCCAATAATAATTTTTCATGTTATGACTGATAACCAATAAATTAAAACCAATATTACAATTTCTATACTACTTTATCCAAATAAAACTAAAATAAATCATTCTAAATGCCACAAGTGAATTTAGCCATCACAACACTATAAATGTACAGTATGAAAAAAAACAGATATTCATTTAACAGTGTAATTACATTTGTAGTGCTTCTGTAAGATTAACTTTAGTGACTTTTAGTTAGATACCAGGTAAAGGTGATGGGGAAATGAGCATCCGCTATTAAATATCTGACATCATGTTTGCTCTGAGCCTACCTGAGCACCTCGATCTCCTCCGCTGTGTAACGCTGACCCTGAGGCTCGCTGGACTGCACTGCTCGGACCGGCTGAGATTTGTCATGGAGGGAGAAGTCTGGGCCAAGCGGGAAGAACTGCCTCACCTGAGCAGGGCCTTTGGATGCAGAGGAGACGGGCTTGTCCTGGTTTGCTGATTTACTAACAGAGTCTTTCAGTCCCTCTGCCCTGGATGAGGAAAAAGAGATGAAAACAAAGGATTATAGGTCAAATGTATATCATACTGATTGTACATCATTTTATTTCCAAATGTGTGAAGCACCTGTCCAGAGCCTGGCGAGCAAGCTGCTTCAGTTTCCCCTGTAGTGCCTGATCTGACGTCTCATTGGACTGTGTGGGAGAGAGAAAGAGTTCAAAGATTACAGGGCTGCGGCTCCGTTTCTAATTACCAGAGGAGACCATATAAGCACCAGTCAGAGATATGAAACCAGAACAACCAACTTAAAACCACCACCTGTTGCAAAGACTGACTACTGTTACGTTAGAACTGCTGCTAGTATCTGAGTCAACACTATATACTTATACAATTTTTATACTACTGTTCAAAAGTTTGGGGTACGA
Source organism: Tiaroga cobitis (assembly GCA_030578255.1). Lineage (NCBI taxonomy): Eukaryota > Metazoa > Chordata > Actinopteri > Cypriniformes > Leuciscidae > Tiaroga > Tiaroga cobitis. The sequence continues at coordinate 36,924,229 of CM060606.1, forward strand.
TTTCTTTAATATTTTTTTTTATGTTTTTAATGTTCACTGTCTCTTATGCTCACCAAGTCTGTGTTTAGTTGATCAAAAATACAGCAAATCAGTAATACTATTAATACTATATTATTAGAATTTTAAATAACTTTTTTATTTGAATATATTTTAAAATGTAATTTATTCTTGTGATGTCAAAGCTCAATTTTCAGCATCATTACTTCAGTCTTCAGTGTCACATGACCCTTCAGAAATGATTCTAACATGCTGATATATGGTACTCAAGAAACCTTTTATCCATGTTAAAAACAGTTGTTCCCTTTCGAGAGGTCTCTCCTATTGCGTAAGTAGCTTACGCTATGGGAAAACTCCTTTTCTCGAGAAATATTGAAGTCTTTATGTAAAACGCATTGCAGCTGCACAGCATACAGCAGTGAGCGAGGCAGCTCGGTCATTGGCTGTGCTGTGGCAACTGCACGAACCTATGACGGGGCGACTCTGAACACGCTTCCAATGAGCGTGCTTCGCGCCCGCGCGCGTCAGAGCCCACCAAGATGGGCGTGGCTAAGGCCTATATATTGGGCGCCCCGTCGTCTGAGTTCTTTAGATTTAATCTCCTTCAGCAAAGACCATTCTCTTTGCTGGATCCTCCGGATTTTTGGAGTCTTTTCGCCGCCGCCGTCGACAAGCCTACAGCAGGACTGCTACGAGGACCCCGGCGCCTTCAGCCGCCTTCGAACGCCTTCTGCTAAGCCATCCGGCGCGCATCACCTCATATCCTTTGACAAAGCTATTATTCTAAGTGTTCGCCCCCGTGACACTTTTTCTAAAAGAGCAAATTAAAAGGCGTTCTTCCAAATGCCTTCCTGCGCCTCGTGTCGAGGCCTTCTTCCTGACGGGGATCGTCACATTATCTGCTCCCGCTGCCTGGGCCCGGACCACGCAGAGGCTGCCCTTACTCGAGGCGGATGCCCCGAGTGTGACACCCTGGGCCTCACCGAGCTGCGCGCTCGCTTCGCCGCTTTCGCCGCGAGAGAGCCTGCCACCACCGTGCTACCGTCCCCTCTAGTTGAGCCGCGCAAGAAGAAGCGCCGCTCACAGAGGCCGCCAGAGCACGCGGACTGTAGTGACGTCACACCGGGCCAATCCCCGCGTGCTTCACCGCCACCCGAGGATTCCCCGGTGCCAGTTCAGTTCACGCAGGCGGACTAGCACCCCTCCAGCAGAGCGATGGGTCTCGTCTCGTTTGGCGCGTCAGGGGATGACGAAAAGGATGACAGCCTTTTCCTTGATGCTGCATCCGACGACTGGCCGGGCTCGTCCTTCGACCCCGCGCCATCGACGCTAGCAGACACGAGTGTGGGCTCCAACATGGACTCGGAGATCGTCCGCATCCTGTCCAAGGCCGTGGAAGACCTCGGGCTCGATTGGTCTTCCCCGGAAGAGCCCACCCGCAGCCGACTGGACGAGTGGTTCCTGCAGGGGCGCCGGCAGGCCCCTCGACAAAGGCCCTCCCCTTTCTTCCCGGAGGTTCACGACGAACTCACTAAGTCGTGGAAAGCCCCTCACTCCGCTCGCCTGAAGGCTTCTTTCTCTTCATCGCTCTCCTCTGTGGACGGCGCGAAAGAAAGAGGCTACGAGGGAATCCCGCCCCTCGAGGAGGCTGTGGCCAACCACCTGTGTCCACCCTCCAACGCTGGATGGAAAGCCAAAGCTTCTCACCCCTCGAAGCCCTGCCGGTCTACCTCAGCTCTCGCCGGTCGCGCATACGCCGCCGCCGGCCAAGCTGCGTCAGCGCTTCACTCCATGGCTGTCCTCCAAGTCTATCAGGCCAAACTTCTCCGCACCATGGACGAGTCTGGACCTGATCCTGAGGCGTTCAAGGACCTGCGCAGCGCCACCGACATAGCCCTGCGAGCCACGAAAGCCACCGCCCAATCCATCGGCCGTGCTATGGCTAACTTGACTGTCCTTGAGCGCCATCTGTGGCTGACGCTAACAGAAATGAAGGATGCAGATAAGGCGGCGTTCCTTGACGCGCCTATCTCCCAAAGCGGCCTGTTCGGACCGGCGGTAAGAGAGTTCGCTGAGCGCTTCACCGAAGCCCGGAAGGATTCGCAGGCTATGCGTCACTTCCTGCCCAAGCGCTCCAGCTCGTCGCAGAGCCGCCAAAAGCCGCCTCAGCAGCAACGAGTCAGGACGGCACCTCCCGTCTCTCAGCCCAGACCTGAATCTGACTTCCGACGCCGCTCGCGCTCCGCCAACAGGAAGCAACCGCCCGAGCGACGGGGACCTCGGCCCAAGATTGTGCTGAACCCGGAGCCTCGTAAGTCTTCCTAGCTATAGGGAGAAAAAGCATGTCTCGCAAAAGCCGGACCACTCTCTCCAAAACGCTTAAAGCATTACCCAGTCCCCTTACAGGCGGCTGGAAATGTCTGTACAGCAGTCAATGGGCCAGCCGCACAGCTCGCTCACCTGCAAACAAACGCCGTTTTAACGGCGACACAAAGAAATCACATAAAGAGTCATTTTCTGCCTGTGTCATTAAGGTGTCATCCACACTAAAGTGCGCATTCCCACATTTCAAAACTGTCAAAGCAGTGCCAAATGCTTCCCCGGCTCAGGCTGGACGCCCCATAAATGTAGATCGTGTGCCCACTGTCATGTATGCACCACTACACATAAGCACTCTTCCCACAGTTATAAACACTTCCCCAGTAAAAGCGGGAAATCCTTTTAAAGTAGCGCGTGTGCCCGCTGTAATGCACGCACCCCTACTCACAAACACTGTTTACATGGCCAAAAACCTACCGCCACGAGCGGGAAGTTTTATGAAAGTGGCGCGCGTGCCTACCACAGTTTATGCACCCCCACCCATAAGCACTGCCCATACAGTCTCAAACTTTTCTCCAGCCCGTGCTGTGAGCATTACAGATGCGGCGCGCGTGCCTGTAATCTCACACGCACCCCTGCACTCGGCACTCAACAAAGCTGCTCAGCGCGCGCCCGCGCCTCTGAGAGCTGTGAGCTCAGTGTTAGCACAGAGCGATTCGCCGGCGGGAGCCATACTTCACTGCGACACGCCCCCAGCCAGCATTCAGCCCATATCTGTGCGAGCGAAAGCTTGGGAAAATATCCCTGACATGCCGAAATGGGTTTTGAACATAATAAAACACGGTTACTCGCTTCAATTCGCTCGCAGACCACCCCGCTTCTCAGCGGTGGTCGAGACGAAAGTGAGAAAAGATGTTTCACATGTTCTACGCACCGAGGTGCTCAAACTAATAGAGAAGGGCGCTATAGAAACTGGTCCTCCCTGTATGAGCGAGGCGGGTTTTTACAGCGCTATTTTCTCGTCCCGAAGAAGGATGGTGGTCTCCGCCCCATCCTAGATCTCAGACATCTGAACAAAGCTTTAATGATTCGCTCGTTCAGAATGTTAACAACCAAAAATATCCTCGCGCAAGTTCGCCCGGGGGATTGGTTTCTATCAGTGGATCTGAAAGACGCTTACTTTCACATTCCGATAGCGCCTCATCACAGGCCATTTCTGAGATTCGCTTTCGAGGGACAGTCATACCAGTACACAGTACTACCATTCGGCCTATCACTGGCACCCCGTACATTCACGAAATGTATGGATGCAGCACTTTCCCCACTGAGACAACGGGGAGTGCGAATACTGAATTATCTCGACGATTGGCTAGTCCTAGCACAATCAGAGAGTCAGTTAATGACGCACAGGTCTTGGATTACCAGCCATCTAGAATGCCTGGGTCTAAGAATCAATTTTGCAAAGAGCACGCTATCTCCCAGCCAGAATATTTCTTTTCTGGGAATAGTGCTAGACTGAGTGCAGATGACGGCGCGCCTCTCATCAGAACGCGCGCTCACTATTCGGCGCTTTGCAACATCGTTCAGAGCGGGCGCGCGCGCCCCCGTCAAGTGACTTCAAAGGATGCTCGGTCTCATGGCCTCGGCATCAGCTGTACTCCAGCTAGGATTGTTGCACATGCGTCCTCTCCAACGCTGGCTCAAAAGCCGTGGCACTCGGGCCATTTTTTAATCAGAGCGAATCACGGCTGCATAAAAGCCCTGACGCCCTGGAAAGCTGTCGACTGGTATCAGTCCGGTGTGAGTTTGGGCGTGAACACAAGGAGAAAAATGATCACGACAGATGCCTCCAAAATAGGTTGGGGGGCCCTTTACGAGGGCAGGCCTGTCTCCGGCTTGTGGTCAAACACGGAGAAGCGCCTACATATAAACTGTCTGGAATTGAAAGCGGTCGCTTTGGCTCTCAGAGCCCTGCTTCCGTACCTGAAAGACGAGCACGTTCTGGTCCGAACGGACAACATGACGGTAGTCTCATACATAAATCGCCAGGGTGGACTCAGGTCGAGCTCCCTGCACTCAATGGCCAGGGAACTCATCCTATGGTCCCAGTGCAACCTGCGCTCGCTGAGAGCAGCGCATGTGCCGGGTGCCCTGAACCAGGGAGCGGACATGCTGTCCAGAGACAAAGTTCTCCCAGGAGAATGGTCCCTCCACCCCCTGACGATCCAGTGGCTATGGCAAACCTTTGGCAGAGCAGAGGTCGACCTCTTTGCCTCCAAGGAAAATGCGCACTGCCCTCTCTTCTTTTCAAAGAGCACAGACGCGCACGCCCAAGTCTGGCCGAGCCGCCCACTGTATGCCTTCCCCCCGATCGCGATGCTACCTCAGGTCATCAGTCGGGTCAAGGAAGAGAAATGTGCAGTGCTCCTAGTAGCCCCACTCTGGAAGAACCAGACGTGGTTTCCGGAACTGATGCAGATGATGCAATCTGCCCCATGGCCGATTCCGCTGAGGCTAGACCTCCTCAGGCAGGCCAACGGGATGATCCTCCATCCCCGCCCCGATCTGTGGGCCCTCCATGCATGGCCCCTCAAAGGGTTCCCGGGAACCTCCCCAGTGGAGTGTTGAGAACCATCACTGAGGCACGAGCGCCCTCTACGAGGCGCTTATATGCCCAGAAATGGACGGTCTTCAGTGACTGGTGTAAAACCAGGAACCTGAATCCTGAGACATGCGAGGTACCGAGCGTGCTCGCTTTCTTACAAGAGCTGTTGGAGGCAGGCCGCACCCCCTCCACGCTCAAAGTATATGTGGCTGCCATAGCGGCGTCACACGATCCTGTGGAAGGACGCACACTAGGGAAAAACTACCTAGTTGTTCGTTTCCTGAGAGGCGCCAGGAGGATGAATCCCCCACGCCCCCCCTCAGTGCCGATCTGGGACCTGGCCACGGTCCTGGACGCACTCAAAAGTGCCCCGTTCGAACCTCTACGAACTGTGCACCTTAAACAGCTCTCACTCAAAACCGCTCTCTTGCTGGCTCTCGCCTCAGTCAAAAGAGTGGGCGACCTGCACGCGCTGTCATCAAGCGCTACCTGCCTGGAATTTGGACCTAACGACAGCAGAGTTGTCCTTAGACCAAAACACGGGTATATTCCTAAGGTGCTCTCGACACCCTTCAGAGCACAGGTGATATCTCTGGCCGCGCTATCGTCTCCAGCAGACGAAAGCAACGCTAATTTACTCTGCCCAGTCAGGGCGCTCAGAGTATATTTGGAACGTTCTGCCCTGTTCAGGCAGACAGAGCAATTATTTGTATGCTTTGGCGGCCGCACCAAAGGTCTTGCTGTTTCAAAGCAGAGAATATCGCGCTGGATAGTTGATGCTATAGCGCTGGCTTATGAAGCCAAGGGCCTTCAGTGCCCCTTGGGCATCAGAGCTCACTCTACGAGAGGCATGGCCTCCTCATGGGCGTGGTCGAGTGGGATACCCATTCAGGATATTTGTGCGGCAGCAGGCTGGGCCTCACCGTCAACATTTATCAGGTTTTATAACCTACAGGTCCCCTCATTGCATTCCAACATACTGTCGGTCTAACTATGTATAGACTGGAGTGTGTATATGCTGAGCATCATCTCCTCCCTTATAGGGTCCGTCTCTGACTGACTTAGAGGGTTTTTTATGCATATCAGTACATAAAGGTGCTTGTGTGTTTTTCCACTGGACGGCCATTGGGCCGTTCTACATTGTCCCTTATAAAGCCCGTCTTCGGCCGGCTCGTTGGATAATTACTTTGCTTAAAGGCTCAGGCATCTGCCTCTGGCTATAATAGAGCGAAGTCAGCACGCACAGCGTTTTACATGGTGTTCCCATAGCGTAAGCTACTTACGCAATAGGAGAGACCTCTCGAAAGGGAACGACTCGGTTACTAACGTAACCTCGGTTCCCTGAGAGGAGGGAACGAGTATTGCGTAAGCTGCCGTGCTTGTGCTTGGTCAGTTCGCTTCAGTCGATTGAACCTAAAGAACTCAGACGACGGGGCGCCCAATATATAGCCCTTAGCCACGCCCATCTTGGCGGGCTCTGACGCGCGCGGGCGCGAAGCACGCTCATTGGAAGCGTGTTCAGAGTCGCCCCGTCATAGGTTCGTGCAGTTGCCGCAGCACAGCCAATGACCGAGCTGCCTCGCTCACTGCTGTATGCTGTGCAGCTGCAATGCGTTTTACATAAAGACTTCAATATTTCTCGAGAAAAGGAGTTTTCCCATAGCGTAAGCTACTTACGCAATACTCGTTCCCTCCTCTCAGGGAACCGAGGTTACGTTAGTAACCGAGTCGTTTTTTCCCCTAATAATTTTCAATATTTTTGAAGCTGTGATCTTTTTTTCAGGATTCTTAATGAATGGGAGGTTCAAAAGGACATTTATTTGGAATAAAAATATTTTGTAGCGTTATAAATGTCTTTACTGTAATTTTTTAACAAATGAATGTGTCCTTGCTGAATAAAAGTATTCATTTCTTTAACTTCTTTAATTTTCAAACTTTTGAACACTAATGTAAGTGTTTTCTCCTGATGTGACGACTCACCGCTTGAATGCACAATTCCACAGCTTGAGTGTAGAGTTCAATGGCCTCATCTGCATTTTCCTTCTCATCCTCTTCAAAAGCCTGTGTCACCAGAAAGTACGCCCTCTCCAGATCCAACTGGTGCTTACTCTTCAGAGGGTCACTGCTCTGTGCTTGAACTGATCACAGAGATTCAGTCAGTTAACTGAGGGCTTCCAACAGAGATAGGCTTTACAGGAATAGTTCATCCAAAAATCAGTGCCATTATTTACTCAACCTCAGGTTGTTACAAGCCAATGTGAGTTCTTTTCTGTACAAGAACACTAAAACAGAACACTAAAGGAGAAAGAACTGTGCTAATTGTTCTTCTCAAAGCAATTACAACGAATGGAGACTTAAGCTTGCAAACTTAAAAGTATTCAAAATCACAATAAAAGTGGTTCATAATAAGACTTGTGTACTATATTCCAAACCTTCTGAAGTCATATGATAACTTAAGCATTTTAGCATTAATTAATGATCTTTTTAAGGAATCCATTGATGCAGTTTACAAAACTGGTCTGAGTTCTCAAATTCAACTCGGACTCAATGAATCTGTTGCAATGGTTAACAGTTTACTTGAAGTGAAGATTAATCCTATCAAATCAAATCAAATAAATCAAATAAAATCCTAAAATTCAAAACATATAGTTTCTGAATACTTGGAATACAGAGCATATGTTGTTTAGGTCAGTTTCATGACACTTTTATGGTGATTTTGCATCCATTTTGAAGCTTGAAAGCTCCCGTGCCAGTTCATCATTTATAAACTGGAAAAGAGCACCAGTACAATTCCTCTTTTTTTGTTCCATTGAAGAAAGTCAGGGTTTTGGAACAGCCTAAAGGTGAGTAATGACAGAACATTAATGAGGAAAAACATTATGTTGTTCACAAATTACATAACACAACAGAACAAGGAAGCGAATTACTTTTAGCTGTGAATTACGCATTCATTTGTGATACCCAATTGCTGCATTAGTCACACCAATTTCAAATAAGGTATGTAAGCTTTCTAAAGGTTGGGCTGTGGAAAATATGAGCATCGTTTTTTCTTTCTGCAATAGTGAGGAGGAGTAGGTTTCACTTTCTTGTTGACCACAGAGAACAGCAAACAAAATTCAGCCTTAGAGGATCAACCTAAAAGGTGTAAATCGTGACACTGAGTATTAATAGAGGAAAACAGCTTTTTGATGACGTCATATTTGTATTAGTTGATGTAAACTGACCGGCACTGAGTAGAGTCTGTACTCTGTCCAGGTACTCGTTCACCTTGTCTTGAATATTCTCTAGTTTGGATCCAGCCATGCCTGCATAGATGAGAGCCTGGGCAGCCTCCTAATCAGAACCCAAAATACAAAATATGATCAATTATGAGTTTTATCCAAAAATGTATATCCAGCTCAAAGTAAACATTGTTTAATGACAGCTTTTATTGCCATAGTGTGGAATGCGTTGACATTTACATGAAAGAATAGAGCCTTTTCAGAAAGGTTAAGGTAAATATTATATTAAATCAGCTTGCAATGTCAAAAAAGGAGAGCTTGAAGCTTACCTTATAGTAGAAGACAGCTTCATTGTATTTCCCCTGCTGATCATTCATTACAGCTGATTTAGCAAATTTAACAGCATCGAGTTCAAGAGCTGTACAATCCATGATTGACGTTTAAAGACGTTAAACGGATAACGTTATATGACAAATCATTGTATCCTGTTCTTCATTATAGGCTGCTGTTGTTCCTCCGATAATTTGCGTTTCTTTCTTGAGTTGTTCTAGTTACGTGAACTTCCCAACCTCCAACTCCGAAATAAAATGAGGCAACACTGAAAAATATTGATTTCAAGGAGCTTTCAAACTTAGTTACTCTAAATAAGGTGTGAACACATAACGCTTTAACTTGCTATTATGACAGCAAAACAAATGTTTAAGCCCGCAGCAGTACTTCCGGATGCGATGGGCGTGTCCTGCTGTTGTCACGATACGTCATTCGCTTTCAGCGCGGCCGCCGTCCGACTCATTTCCGAGAATCGGTTCCTCCAAATAGTTCATTTCAAAGAACCGGTTCGAAAAACAATTATTATTTCATTCATAAACTGTGCCTGACGTCCTCTACCACTAATATTACATGCTATCTAGTCTAAAACACATCTTATCGAGTTTTCTTTCAATTTTAATCGTTTCCCGAGACCGGGACACAGACACTTTTTGAAAAATAAAGTCATTTTAAAAATACATATAATTTATAATATTTATAATAAACAATACAAAAAACATTTTGCATATAGGCTATAGTCTCAAAACCGGTTTAATTATCCTCGGTTTACTCGACGCTTTCACTTAGCCTACTTATATGGTCCAGCTCATTTGTCGCTTCTTTGCTTCTAACGGAAAGGATGTTTGACAGAAAATGATTGTTAGTTCAACGAGTTGTTTGTTAATTCGAGAAGACCACTAAGTTACACTCAGACTTTGTGAACAAAACGTTCAGTCCGATTCGTGAACAAATCGTTCTAACTGCTTTTCTAAATCCACCGAAAAGATCCGATACAAAGAACAAATCTTTTACGAATCGAACATCCTCCTGATTCGCGAAGCAGTGTGTGTAAAAAATCATGGGGAAAATCCACCACTCTTGCCCAGAAATGACTGAGTAAAATCTGCTGGAATTATTCTCGTAATTATTAAAATTTTCTCGTGACCGGAAATATTACGCTCATGTTGTAGCTGTTGAATAATAACTGTACACAAGCATGTAGGCCTACGTGCAAGTCATTTAATTATGCCCCATACAAATTGATACAAACCAAATTCTGTGTAGGCCTACGTTGTTTATTTGTTAGATGATGCCTCCAGCTCCAAACAAAATGTAATCTGGACGAAAATGTTTTTGAAAATACAACAACAAATGCCATGATTTGTGGCAGCGTTACATAGGCTATAGGCTATATTATTTTTAAGTTTACAAAATAATGTGTGTGTAATTGTGTTATAACTCTCCAAATAGGTCTGCAATGATGCGAGATTTAGACCCAGTTTACACCTGGTTTTACTGTGCTCACCTGTGAGCACATCCTATACATAACAAACTGATCTGTGTACTTTGAAGCTTTTGACATGAAGGTGCTGGCAATAAAATGTTGTTTAATAGGAAGTAATGGACTTGTAAACCCTGACCCCTAGTGTTACAAAAATGTTAATTTACTCTGTCTGGACTTAATACTCCTCCCTCCATGAGCCTTTCATGATTTTATGAGAAAGAAAAAAAACCCATAAGGACTGTTTGATTTTATTGCTTAGTTGGGACAAAAACAAAAGGAAACTATTAACATAACCAAAATACTTTTCCAGATAACACTAACACGTAAAAATGAATATCTCTTGATTTTTATCCTGCTGATTCAAGGGAAGTGTCAGATATTTTTTGTTCCATTTTTTTTATTTTGCAGGGCACAGTATAACATCCACTGCAGATGGACTCACTTATCACCTGATGCCTATTTCAGATAAGACATTAGTTGACCATTAGAGCTGGACATTAAAGTCTAAAGTCCATTAAATGCAGACAGTAAAAAGTGTCTGTCCTAAGTCTGTAAACATGTCACTGAGAAAAATGGTTTGTATACATTTTTCCTCTGACTTAGACATAACAATGATTTGACATGTTTTAAATGTCAAAACATTCAGATTTTTTTTTAAGAAAAAAAGTTGCCCGCTTTACCTAAACATGAAATTAAATCGCTTTTCACAATCCATTGTGCATTTGGTAAAAATATGCTGTTTTGGTCTGTGTATCCTTAAAAATGGCCGCAAAACAAAAAACTATATTTAGGCTAACTGTGTGAGAAACATCATTGCCTTAAATTGTTTGCACCACATAAATCACAGCTTGTTGGTTAGGCATGAAAATGACTTTGGCAACCCACAGGGTGACTTTCTCAGTAAAAACAGAAAGATAAAGAGTGACTGAGACAGGGAGGATTATCTCCAGTCAGTGTCTCCCCTAATCTAGAACAGTTTACAGCACCATATGGTCGACATCTTGGATCATTTCTGGGTGGCCTTTATGTTAGAAATACATTGAAGGGGGTGGACTGAAATCCACTGCTGCTTCAATGTATATGCAATGATGAGTAATTATAAGGTATTAATCAATATTTTTCCTTCTACATATTAAATGAGTTGAATGACTTCTCTAGACATGTGAGATTTTACTTTGTTATAGAAATTACCAGTGTGATTACTGAAATGTTCTTTTCATGTATTCTTTAATGTCTGTATTTGATATCTAAATGCAGTAACAGTGCTTGCTTATTTACCCCAGCTTCCAGAAATGAAATGGGGATTTGTTTTTTTGTTTGAGAAAGGTCTCCAAAGTGTTAAAACATAAAGGGGTCATTGAAGCCAATAGAGTCTTACTTCAGTTAGACTAAAGTTTAGCTATCCTTGAGAGAAAGAAGGCATTATCTTAGTGTTTTGAGACGACTCTCCTGTTTATAGTTAGAGCCTGGCCAAATCCAACCTTGGAAAAGCAGTGTTTCGGTGTGTGTCTTAGTCTTCTTGGTTGCAGGTTAAGGAACCACTGCCATTATTGGAGTTTGACTGAGTTGTTGTTCTGGACATGCTGGCGCCCAGCAACCCAAATCTGCGACCTGGAAGGTCATGACGAGCCTCTGAGTCTCATCTGCATAATCGATGGAGATATGCTTCCGTCTATCTGTAGATGTGTGGAAAATTACTGTGTCTATCTATTTCTTAGCCAATGAGAATCATTCAACGTGTAAGCAATGACGTAGCTTAGACCTTGGAAATGGTATAACTGCTGTGTTCTTTGTAACTGTAAGGGGGGCGGCCTACGAACTCCTGTGTGAGTCTTGAAGCTGATTTCTGCTGATGAAACTGCAAACTATCTTCAGTAAAACTTTTCTTTAATTTTTTATAATTCTGACTCCGGGTCTTCATTCTTCATATCTGGTTCTGGGTCTTTAACTGTATACCCCTTACATCATTAATTTAACCAGAGTGAAAATCAGTTCAAATATAAAAGAGGCCCAATGAAAAAAAGTTAAATAAAAATTTTTCAATGAAAAATCCTGAAATAAATCAGTAGGCCTACTTTTATTTATCAAGGATACATTAAATTGATCAAAAGGGACAGAAATGACTTTTACATTTTTTAATATATATATATATATATATATATATATATATAGGCATATATGTATGTATATGTATATATATATATAGGCATATATGTATGTATATATATATATATATATATATATATATATATAAAAAAATGTAAAAGTCATTTCTGTCCCTTTTGATATATATATATATATATATATATATATATATATATAATTTTTTTTAAATGCTGTTTTAAACTTTCTATTTATCATCCTGAAAAAAGTATCATGGTTTCCACAAAAATATTAAGCAGCACAACTCATTTCAACATTGATAATTATAAGAAATGCTGAGCACCAAATCAGCATTTTCTTGTTTTTTGAAGTGACACTTGAGACATGGCTACTTAAAATTCGGCTGGAAATCACATGAATAAATTACATTTTAACTTACATTTTTTGGCCTTATCCCTCTTTCATATGTACTTTTGATACTTTTTCAGTTGTTTTTGGCCAGATTGTAAATCTGTTCTGTGGTACCTAATCTGTTTGTTCTAAAACTAGTTGGCTGACCCTTTTTTTTTTTTGGAATTACGACTCTGATTTCAGTTTTGGTGCTTAGTTTGTACCAAGTTTATAAGATTATATTTAACTTTATAACCAAATCATTTGGTTTAAACGAGAAGAATAAAGGCATAAAACGTTATAAACAACACAAAACCATTCCATGTTGAAACACTTTGTTTTTAAAAGTAAAAAGCCTGTTCATTCCTCTTTTGATAGAGGTCCATGCCCAGACTGTAGAACACAGAAAACGTCCAACCCTCTGTAGACTGTGAGGAATACAAAAATAAATCACGTAAAATTGTTTTCTTATGTCACAACTCTGACTCACTAAAGCAAAACAGAGAGTAGACATAAATTAAATGCAAGACCTCAACTTCAGGTAACCACAACTTCAGGTTAAAAAACTCTAAACCTAACTTATTTTCAAAACGTGCATCAGATTTCATCGGTCTAACTGACACAAAGTTACTGCACTGTCCAAAAAAAAAAAAAAAAAAGCCAAGATCAACAGTTGCTGTAATCAGAGAACATTCAATGCTAAAAGAATTGCTCCTTTTAAAGCAATACTGCTTTATGACTTTGAATAAGATTAAAAGTCTCAGTTGAGTTTCAAGACTTGAGTATTTTAAGAAAGAGAGTAAGGTTTCGAGATCGTGACGTCTCCCTAATCCTTCAGAGCTCTCAAACATGATGGATTTTGTAGAACTTCAGCCTGAAAACATTTAAGTCTTTAGTCTATTCGCTATAAACTGGAAATGTAAATAAAGGGACGTTTCATGCCCTTTTCAGTGTTTATCCCATGGGCAGTAAACATAGGAAACTCATTTCCACATAATTGATGTACTTAAGCAAACTTAATCAAAAGATCTTTGGGTATTATCATCTTGTCAAAGCAATGTTCTAACAATGGTTTAGCTTTAGCCAAGGGTTTTGTGTCAGAAAAATATTCAGGAAATATCCCTTAAAGTAATATATTATTTTATTTAATAGACTAAAGACCCATAAGCCACCTTCGTTAAAGCAACACTTAGTCTTAATTCATGAGACTATGGAATATTATGTTGACTTTTTTTATTTGTTAAAACGATAGTTCATCCAGAAATGTAAATTCATATCATTCCTCATGTCATTTCAAATCTGTATGACATTATTTCCCCTGTGGAGCATAACATAAGATATTTCAAGAAATTATTTTGAGTGTAAAACAAAACCATGAGTGATGGTGAGGGCCAGATGGTGCATTAGCAAAATTCTAAAGAATCACAGCTAGATTCTGGCCACTGATTCATCCCTTACTGTTCTTTTGGCAGGGATGTTATTATACAAAGGAGTCACAGTTGTGTGAGAAAAGTAAAAAAAATGGAGCAAGATAAAAGTATTATGGAACATAGCTACAGTAATCAGAAGCAACTGTAACAAGATTCAACTAAAGAGACATTCATTTCAATATTTCCCTTGCCTTCTGGGGGCTATTCCAGAAAACAAGGTTAACTTACTGTCACATACCCTGAACTCTCAGTTGATTAACCCGAACCTTGCTTACTCGAGGAATGCACGTTCCAAAAACTGTGGTCTGGAGTAAGTTCAGACAGTCAACCCGTATAAAACTCTGAGTTAAGTAAATCATACTTATTAACTTAGGCCTGACTGAAAACAGAAAACTTTTAATGCGTTCTGGCCGTTCATTACACGACACGGTTTTTTTGCTGTTAACAAGGCGTTTTATACGGTGGCCGAGAGAGCTCAACGTGCTGCAACTGAAGAAAACACGTGCAAATAGAAAAAAACGCGTGCAAATAGGAAAAACACATGCAAATAAAATAAAACGCATGCAAATAGAAAAAAAACGCGTGGAAATAAAAAAAAACACCCGAAAATTAAGAAAACATCTTCATCAGTTTCACAACACACGTGTGCTCCAAATACTCACAACACAACCCAAATGCAGAAACGCGCTGCAAAAGCTCACAGCATAAATACAGGAACCACTGATCTATATAGAATGTCATTATATAGATCAATGACAGGAACGCGCTACAAACAACACAGACCACAACGGAAATGTTTCCAGGGGAACCAAATAAGTGACGAACCCGGCTGGGACGTGCTGGCATAGATATCCATAAATCTATGCGTGCTGGTGCTTACAGCTTAAAATTATACTTTATTTATTTATTTATTTGTCCAAAACATACAGAGATTACATTTTTTTATGACATACAACTTGTATACAATGTACAAAATGTATTAACAATATGTTCAATGCCATCAGAATACAAATGAGAAAAGAACAATGAGCTGGAAACTAAAATAAATAAATAAAAAAGATAAAGAAGAAAAACATGAAGGAAATATATTTATCTATACATCAGTTACACTGTACAAATTGTTTCATGTTATTACATTTTCATAAAGAAAAGTTTCGTAATGTAGGGTCCAAAATTTTAAAGTTGAGACACACAGATATATAACGCATATTTTAAAAGCTTTTTTGTAAACTAAAAATAAAAATGTATTTGCATCCATTATGTTAACAGTATTATATATCTGTCGTAAGACCAGCTGATGGACACCGTGCTACGTTGTCATGGGAACATCCCAGGTGAAAATAATGAGGAATTACGTTGTCTTTCTGCTCCTTCATCAAGTGCGCTCCACACGGCTGGGCTGCCTAACAGCACACTAGAGCCCTGCTCACTCCAAAGGCCCACTTTAAGGGCTCTGCCGTCTGCCCTTCGAAGGGAGTAGGGCATAGGGAAGCTCACGAGCAATCATAGATATATACACTAGATGTCGCCTTGGCTACGGCAGTTCATTAGAACGAATGCGTCAATAGAGCCGCCATCTTGGAACAGGGGAGCCCCTCCACTTTAATGCATCAGCGTCATTGTAGACAAAGGTCTAACGGAAATAAAATCACCATAAATCATCATGAATGCGATTTTCTCTTTTTTGTGGTTCGTTCCCACGGTCAGACATGTAATTATCATTGATTCCAGATTTAAAAAAAAAAAAAAAAAAACTTTTTAAAAAACGTTCTTCCCAGTTCAGATTTCATTCGTGTGAACATCATACACAGCACAAAAGTCCGCCACCATCAATTAATTAGAAGTAAAGGCAGAGATAGCAGCGTTACCTAGCCTACTTCCTATGCGGTTTTGACGCATGCTTAGAACCCCAAGGTGACGTCTAGTGTATATGTCTATTACGAGCAATAAGCACGTCCCAGCCGGGTTCGTCACTTATTTGGTTCCCCTGGAAACATTTCCGTTGTGATCTGTGTTATTTGCAGCGCATTTCTGTATTTGGTTGTGTTGTGAACTTTTGCAGCGCGTTTCTGTATTTGGAGCACACGTGTGTTGTGAAACTGATGAAGATGTTTTTTTTTTATTTGCAGGTGTTTTTTCTATTTGCACCCATTCTATTTGCACGTGTATTTTTCTATTTGCATGTGTTTGCTTAAGTTGCAGCGCGTTGAGCTGTCTCGGCCACCGTAGGGTAGTTTTATATTGTATTTTTGTAATAAAAATTCATATGTGATACATCTCACCTTAAGAAACGTGCAAACAAAATGGCTAAACAAAAAATAAACTTTTACAGTCGTATTATATTTGCAAGCATTTATAATTAGCATAAAAATATTCAAATATTATAATTCTTGTTCACCGTAATAAAAAACTGATTTAAGATTTAAAGATAAGTTTAATTGCAATTGCCCCGTAGGTGGCAATGTAAATCTCCATAAAACAAAAGAAGATAATGATTTTGACAACGAAAATGAAACAATCAAAAACTTACGACAACAACTTTCTTCTAGAGCTGCTGTACAGCCAAAATAATCTTTGCTGCGTTAATTTCCTATTATCACTTTAAAGCTGCTTGAAACAATCTGTAATGTAAAAAGCGCTATATAAATGAAGGTGACTCGACTTGACTTAACTGCTTTCTGGAATACCCCATAGTGCTCCCTGAACACAACACATACGTTTTGAAACAGATCATGGTGTAAAAAGAGTTTTGCAGGGGTAATTTAACCACTCTTTAAAACATAAAATGTTGTTCCTCCACCATGGTACAAAAGGCAACAATCACATTTGTGCAATCAGTGACTTCACGGGGAGCGTTTTGTAAAGGTCCCACTTAATTGGTTTCAGACAGGCTTCCAAGGCACCGTGACATCATGTATGGGGCCCCAGATTTGTCTAACACCTCACCACAAAGTTTTTTTTCCTTGACACAATCACCTGTAGCTCCTCATTGGGGCTCAAAGAGAATTTTCTTGATTTAATGCTATGTTCTGATCATTAGGTCCCAAAGACATATTAGTAAAACGTGATTTTTTTTTGTAAAGCTGCTTTAGAACTATATGCACTAAGGGAGGAGAAAACACTTCCCATCTTTTATTGATGGTATTTTGGCACAAATAAAATTTTCCCTCGGAAAATGCTCGCCAAAGTATACAATGCAAGTTATGCAACCAGCATGATCATGTTGCTTGTCATGCCTTCTCTAAAAACATTGCATTGAAATGCGACCCAGACTATATAAATACAGAATAATTTGCAATGAGAATAAACATGGTCCATTTGTCTTGTGCAGTGTATTATTGCTGACCAAGAGAAGGACACCATCAAAAGCAATAAAAAAAACTGTTTACATTTGAATGCAAAAACAATCGAGAACCATGATCAAGAAGACAAGAACACATTCAAGTGAGCATCAGAAATAAAAAAAATAATATTTAGTGACTACATGTGTATTAGTCAATGTTGTCTTTCTAGCTCTGTCTAATTTTCAGAGTTTGGAACATGCTATTATTTATCCATCAAATTTAATTACTGTTCATTCAGTTCACCGGTTCACTTGCTGCCCATGTAACGGAGTGTAAAATGTTAAATTACTGCATAAATTGGGACAGCGCCATCTGGCTGATGCGTGATGGCATTTAGTGTACGGAATAGGGACCGCCCACAGCAGAGAAAATGAGACACGCTGATTCATTCTTCCTAAAGTGAAACCCCTATTTTCACGTTTATATCTCCATTGTGCAGCTCCACCCAGCAGAAAGACCGCCCAGGCAAGACCGTCACATTGGTGCCGTGAAGTTGTGATGCCGCTGTGTTGCTATGGGTCGCGTCTTCAAGCAAGTTGATGGAAATCGCCGTGCTGCTGCATAAGGATTGGAAGCATCCATCATCAGTTTAACAGCTCGTCCTTGGTTCACAGCCTTTCGTGATCAGGAGACTCTTTGACTTTATCCTTTTTCAGTTTATGGGACATTTCGCTCTTATCATTGACACTGAGTTTATGTTTGTATGTGTGTGTGAACTTGCTGCATATTTTATCTCTCATGATGAGTAACAGCAAGAGATATTTACCTGACCAATTCACTCCTAGTCCAGTAGGCAGAGGCAGAGGGGTTTTAGGTGTACCAATTCCCTTTTCAATTGACAGTCCCAATACTGGGATTAACGATAGCAGACCTGGCATTACAAGAAGGGTGTGTACTGTAAGAGAGTCAGATACAGCAGACATGCAGTCAGATGTCAATCAAAAGTCTAGAGATTTCAGCATGTCAACACCTAATACTGAACATGGTGTGCATGATATGTTAGGGCAAATGAGTTCAATTGTCCATCAGATTGGTCAACAGTTAGCAGACAACATTATGTCCCATCTTAGTCCTTTTAGCTTGAACACACTGACATGCCAAATAAACATACCCTGACGATTCTAAGGCTAATAATAGCACTTCAGGCATGGTAAATCTGTCGCAAAGTCAAATAATTCAGCACAGAAAAGTCAAGGAGCCACCTTCATTCAGAGGGGATAGTTCTGACACAATTGAAATTGAGGAATGGGAGGATCTGATGAGGACATTTGTTAAAAAGAGCAGCATGAATGCTGATGAACATGTGGAGGAAATCCTTGTGCACCTGCGTGGAAAAGCAAAAGATGTAGTTAAGTTCTGGATCAGGAACTGTGATTCTGCCACCACTGTCTGTCCAAATTCCGTCTATAGCCTGTTGCGCAAACATTTCAGTTGTAATCATTACTCACCTGTCCCGCTTGCTGATTTTTACACTACCTTGCCTGAGGAGGATGAGAATCCATACGACTACTGGCTGAGACTCAACAAGGCAGCGGATGTTGCTTCTCAATGTCTGAGAGAGCAAGGTAAAACGCTTGACAAGCCCGGTGTTGAAGTGGTCCACATGTTTATCAGACACTGCCCGAGTAAAGACTTAGCCCTGACTTTCAGGTCCAAACCGATTGGCAAGTGGTCAGCACATGAAGTACAGGCTGTACTTAACGACTATCAGTCTGATTTGTCTTTCAAAGCCACCAGTACAGTGCATCGTAGCCAAAGTGAAAAGGTTTCAGTCAACAAGATTGATTTTGATGCAGTTCCAGTGCCCGCTCCCACAGTGTGCGAACAACAACAGAAAAGTACAGATTTATCTGCTCTTGAAAAGGTCATTGACATGCTTGAAAAAGTCCTGCTGACCAACACTAACCGACCTCAGTCTCTTCCAAAACGCCAGCCTTATAGGAGTCTCCCTAGGATTGAAGGTTTTGATGCTTTACCGTGTGCTATCTGCAAAGATGCTGCTCACTCTGCCTTAACGCATTGTCGTGAGCACCGACTGTGTTTCCAGTGTCAGTCACCAGGTCACTCCAGACGTTTCTGTCCTGGGTGGAGGAGACAATCGCCTCAGCCTGATCAGGAAAACTAGCAGGTCTGTGCATAAGGGAGGTTAGTACAGACCAGATTGATAACCCTCCCATCTCTGACTCACAAGATTATGAGTCTGTATTTGAGCAGCTCAAACTCAGTGTCTCTCCTGATAAAACTGCTGTCTTTCAAGGAATACAACGAGTCCCCAGAGCCGATTCATTATTTTACACAACTGTATCTGTTGAAAATGGCCCGTCTTTCTCTGCATTACTCGACAGTGGTTCAATGGCCTGCACTCTCAGCGAAGCTGCTGAAGCTAGTTTGTTGGCAAGTGCTCCCATGCTGACAAAGTGTTCTGCCAATGATGTTGTTATTATTGGATGTGGGGGTCATCGAGTCACACCAACTGCAATGTATGATCTGTCTGTCTGTGTTTACGGATGTAAAATGATTATACCTGTGCTGATTGTTCCAGGACAGACAGATGAGATGATCTTGGGCAGTAATGCCATCAAAAGCATGTTGACTCTCCTGAAGAATACAGATGACTACTGGAAATTGATCTCACTTCCAAGCGGTAATGGAGAGAACGAGAGTTTAGAGTTTATTTCTTTGCTGTC
Organism: Tiaroga cobitis; assembly: GCA_030578255.1. Classification (NCBI taxonomy): domain Eukaryota; kingdom Metazoa; phylum Chordata; class Actinopteri; order Cypriniformes; family Leuciscidae; genus Tiaroga; species Tiaroga cobitis. Next base: position 36,944,138 of record CM060606.1, read on the forward strand.
CAACACACAAAGATGGAGAGGTGATCACGCACCTGGAAAAGTAGGTACTGTTAAGCTCAAGCACTGTGTGATACTGCAGCCTCAGAGTGAACATCTTGTTTGGGGCAAGCTTCCTGTCAACACCGCAATGTCTGTGGGAAGTACAGTGCTTGTGGAACCCACCCAATCCAAATGTGGCCCTAAACAGATCATGGTAGGCCGAGTCATTACACCTTTATGGGGCGACGGATGGGTACCTGTGAAAGTTATGAATCCTACGAATAATGTGTTGACATTAAGAAGAAATGCAAAGATTGCAGACGTTTCTCCATGCATCGCAGTGGAAGATCTTCCAGAGTGTGAGCATATTCAGTCTCAAATTCAATACTTTCAACATGAGGAAGCTTCTCAGGGATCTGAGGAGGAGATGGTGCATATCTTGAATGACTTGGGGTTGAAAGACCTGGATCTGACAGTGTGTGAAGTGTCCTCACCATGGAAAATTAAGTTACTTAATTCGTCTCATTGAGAAATACGAGTCCATATTTTCAAGGGACAAGATGGACTGTGGTGAAGCCAAAGATTTTGTACATCGGATCCGCCTAGTGGACGACAAACCTTTTCGTCTCCCGTACCGTCGTGTGCCTCCAAGTCATTATGAGAAGCTGAGAGTAGCCCTGGATGAGATGGAAGAGAAGGGTATTATCAGAAAATCAAATAGTGAGTATGCTTCTCCTCTTGTCCTGGTGTGGAAAAAGAACGGTGATCTGAGGATCTGTACCGACTTTCGATGGTTGAACGCCAGGACCGTGAAAGATGCCCATCCTCTGCCACACCAGTCAGACGCCTTAGCTGCTCTTGGGGGGAATGCTTTCTTCTCCACAATGGACCTTACCTCAGGCTTCTATAATGTTCCATTACATGAGGACGATAAGAAATATACTGCTTTCTCGTCGCCATTTGGATTGCATGAATATAACAGGATGCCGCAGGGCCTCTGCAATAGTCCAGCTACATTCATGCCCATGATGATGTCAATCTTTGGTGACAAGAACTTCACAAGTTTACTGTGCTATCTTGATGATCTCATGGTCTTTGCTCCCAACGAGCAGGTTGCACTCAACAGGCTGGAGATGGTGTTCTCAAGACTCAAGGCCCACAATCTCAAGCTTTCCCCTAAGAAGTGCCATTTCTTGAGAAAGTCAATAAAGTTTCTTGGACATGTCATTAGTGGAGATGGTGTTAAGACAGACTCTGAGAAAGTGAAGGCCATTACAGATGTTCAAGCAGTGGACTTAATGGACTCTGATGGAATCACTCCATGCCATAAGAAAATTAGATCGTTCTTAAGTATGGTGTTATACTGCCAACATTTTATGGAGAGATGTTCTGTTAAAGCTAAACCCTTGTTTGATCTTATCTCGAAGACAGACACTAAGGGCTCCAGGTTCAGAAGGAGGAAACTCACCTCAAAGGCTGTGTGCGTTAAACTCTCACCAACAGACTGGACGGACAAATGCCAGAAAGCATTTGACACTTTGAAGGAGGACCTTCTCACGACTGTAACACTAGCACACCCAGACTTCGAACGCGACTTCATACTGGCTGTAGATGCCTCGTTTGATAGATTGGGTGCTGTTCTTTCCCAGATCCCAGAGGGTAGCACTATGGCCAGGCCGGTGGCATTTGCTAGCAAGACGCTGTCACGTTCTCAGCTGAATTACCCAGCTCACAGGCTAGAGTTCCTCGCACTTAAGTGGGCGATATGTGACAAGTTCCATTATTGGTTGAAGGGGCGTCATTTTACAGCTTGGACAGATAATAATCCCCTCACCTACATACTCACCAAGCCAAGACTCGATGCTTGCGAGCAACGCTGGGTTGCTAAGCTGGCCTCCTTCAGCTTCGACCTAAAATATGTACCCGGCTCTAAAAACATAGTGGCAGACGCGTTGAGCAGGGAACCTTTTGTCCAATCCAGTGTGAGTCATCGACTCTTGACTGAACCTTACCAGTCTTTGCTCAATCAGGTTGATGGAGTTGTAGATCAAGTCGTTCAAGATTCCTTCCGACTTACCACCAACTGTCAAGTACTGAGTCCTGCTGATGATTCCTCTGGTGCAGCTGAAGTTGGCAGTCGATCTCAGATGTCTACTGATGCTTTGAGCTCACAGGATGTAGCTGCAGTTTTTGACGCTCATTCTTTTGATGGTGTAGGACAATTCATGGGCGTGGAATCCATCCAGCAATTCTTCGATGTGGACCAGACTCCTGCACTCAACGTGAGCACACTTTCAGCCGCACAAGAACAGGATACCGCTGTGAGTAGAGCACTCTTTTACGTTCAGAGACACAGACGTCCTGACAAGCGTGAACGTGCTAGTGAGCCTCGTACTGCCCTGCGGCTTCTTAAGCATTGGACTAAACTTATCATCAGAGATGGCATGCTTTTTAAAGTCAAAAGAGACAATCAAATGAACAAGAAGTTGTGTCAATTCATTGTCCCAGATGCTTTAAAACAACAAGTGCTTCATGGTCTGCATGATGTGGCTGGTCATCAAGGGCGCTCCAGGACTCTCTCATTGGCCAGACAACGGTTCTTTTGGACGGGTATGGAATACGACATAGTGAATTATGTGAGGAACTGCATGCAATGTATTGTAGGCAAGACACCTGAACCGAAAGATCGTGCTCCCCTTGAGAACATACGCACCAGTGAGCCGATGGAACTCATCTGCATTGATTTTTGGACAGCAGAGCAGGGTGATAAGAGTGTGGATGTCCTGGTAGCAACGGACCATTTAACCAAATTAGCCTACGCCTTTCCCTGTAAGAACCAGTCTGCAAAGCAGGTTGCTCATCATTTATGGAACGGTCTCTTCTGCATTTATGGATTCCCTAGGCGTGTGCATTCAAATCAAGGTCCAAGTTTTGAGAGCAAACTGATGAAGGAGTTGCTGGATATGGCGGGTGTCAATAAATCACACACCACTCCTTACCACCCAATGGGAAACGGGATCACTGAACGCTTCAACAGAACCTTAGGGAACATGATAAGAGCCTTACCTCCCCAGTCCAAAGCCAAGTGGCCACAGTCTTTGCAGATGCTGACATTCTGTTATAACTGCACCGTTCACGAGACCACAGGCTTTGCGCCTTTCTATCTGATGTTCGGGAGAGTTCCGCGTCTTCCAATCGATGTGATGTTCCAACATGTTCTGAGGGATGATGCTGTTGTTAAGTATTCAGATTTCGTATCCAAGCTTAAATGTGACCTTGGTGAAGCTGCAAAAATTCCACAGAAGCACAGTTCAACTGAGCAAACCCGTCATGCAAGGATCTACAATCGGAAAGTGAGGGGATCACCTTTGACCATGGGCGACAGAGTTCTTCTGGCAAATCGCGGAGAGCGTGGCAAACGGAAAATTGCAGACAAATGGGAGTCCAACCTCTACGAAGTGATGTCAGTGAGATCGCCCATTAATGTCTATCGGATAAGAGACACTGAAACAGGCAGAGAAAAGATTGTCCACCGGAATCTCTTACTCCCTGTCAACTTCCTGTACAAAGATGAAGTTGATTTACCATCTAAGTCGCATTCAAGTGATTCGACTGCAAACTTTCCTGATCTTCCTGAGAGTGATGCAAGAACGGCTCACTGGGTTATGCAGTCTGATCAGCACGACTGCCCTGATAATGACAGTGACAGTGCTTTGTCCAGAGTTCAGTGTTCTTTGGATGTACAGAATTCCAATTCGAAGGCAGACTCTGATATCTGTGACCGCTCTGTACGCATTGAACTGGAATGTGACGTTCCGCATTTGTTAGAAGGACCACCTACTGAAGATGAGTTAGATCAGAGTTCCTCTCAGCACCCCTTGACAACACCAGTTTTTCCACTTTCACATGTAGTCAATAACCCTGTTCCGGATACAGTTGATCCTGTAATTTGCAATCAACCAAAACACTTTTAGACAGGCACACTCAGTACTAGGGCTGGTAGGACCATTAAACCTCCACAAAGATTGATCTGTGAGATGAATAGTCAGTTTGTGCATAATTCATCATACCCAGTGATTTCTCTATTTGATGTTGTGAAAAGCCTTTTTCATGGGTAAATTATGAGTCGGACTTCGTTTTGAGTGGAGATTTTGTCTCTTAAAAAGAAGTCATTTCAAATGTGAAGAGAGGTGTTTAGGGCATCTCTTTAGTCTATGTTAAGTCTGGATATTGGTACCAGTCCATACTTGCATACTTCCTTTGGAGGAATTTTGTAATTGATATGTACGCTGCAATGTGTCAAGGAGTTTCACACCTTTTCTCTTTTCCAGTCATCTTTGTTTTTTTTTCTCCTTTTCTGGTTCTTGTATTGTATTCTATTGTTCAGGCGCTTCCCCAGTTTAGCATAATTTAAGGGGGGTGCATGTAACGGAGTGTAAAATGTTAAATTACTGCATAAATGGGGACAGCGCCATCTGGCTGATGCGTGATGGCATTTAGTGTACGGAATAGGGACCGCCCACAGCAGAGAAAATGAGACACGCTGTGGAACTGATTCATTCTTCCTAAAGTGAAACCCCTATTTCCACGTTTATATCTCCATTGTGCAGCTCCACCCAGCAGAAAAACCGCCCAGGCAAGACCGTCACACCCTCACGTGTAGACCTAAATTTAAGTCCCAGACATATTAAATCCAGACAAACATTACTTGCATATAAGAGATTAACTTAAAATTATTCTCTACGAAACTTCCAAATACTGGATCTCTGACAAGAAATCTTATTTGCACAGAGAAATCCACATTGCTACATTAACAGCATACAACAACATGACATCATGACTTTTGCGTAAACAGACACGCCACTTTCAAGTCAAGTGGCGTGTTATCTATACGCATTTTGAGATATCCGCGTGTATGCGTGTATGTCTACGCCATTAATGTTCAAGTGATTCCGCGTATATGTACACGCCATTAAATTTCCGAGCGAAACGAAGCAAAATGTAGATCTACATCTGGGGAGCGATATTTTTTTCCCCTAGGATGGCAGGGGAAGACTCTGATAATAAATGCTATTAACCCCAGTGACGGGTAGGTTTAGGGACGGGGTGGAGGTAGGTCATATATTTATATATACAGTAATAACGTTAAGTCAACTGCGTTCATAAACACGCTGAAAAGCGATTGTGCGTGTTGATAGCACGCCAAAAATGGAAATACGAATTGGCGTGTCATACACACGCAATTTTATGAGATCAGTCTGCATACAACATCTGTGATCTACAAAAAAATCGCTCAGCTGGGCCGTATGACACAAGTTTACATTGTTAAAACGTGACCAGATTTGAAGAAGAAAGCCCTCTGTAGTATATGACAAGAAACAGTGCAGAGATGGTATTTGCTGATGTAGTATCCACTGTGCTGTAACAGTACAGTAAATAACAGCACAATCTAGGCCAAGGATGTTAAAAGGAGTGTTATCCTTCAGCTGCCAAGTCAATATTGGCTGGCGACAAGAGGGGAGAAGTGCTGCACATTCCAGACTTTGAATGATTAACAGTCTGGTTCCCTTTCGAGGGAACTCGCACTGCGTCGATGACTCTCTCGCTTGTCACTCTTCGAGGAGGGTGTTCAAGTAAGCGTTCCCTGCGGCTCGGGTCCAGCTGCACGGAAGCTCTTGACGTGGGGATCGCAAATGGATCTCACGGCAGGGTTTGAGACAGGCCCCGCCTTTTCTCAGCCTTTACCCGTGGGATCCAGTGCTCTCTCTCCGGAGTTGGAAGCGTCCCGAGGTTCCTTCCTCTCTGGAAGAGGCACAGGTGCTTCAGTTGTCCAGTTCCGAGGAACTAGATGTGCTGAGCATCGAAATGGGGGAAGAAGAAACACTAGCTTCTTCCCCAGAGTATGAGGAGCTGGTGGAGGTATTATCTCGCGGTGTATGGAATAAACCAAACCTTATTCAGCCAGAGTATTTAGCCCCCAGGTGTAAGTTTATTCTGATATAAGGGGGCTAAAAGAATATGGTTATGGGACGATGCTGGGACGATAAGTTGACCAGCCACCAGCCAGTTATTTGTCCCCGGCATCGGCATCGTCCCTGAAGTCCCCTATGCTGCCCACTAAGCCGAACATCATCTATGTTAGTGGGTAAAGCATATGGCAGCAGGTCAGGCTGGTGCATGCCTTCACACCAGAGATGTATAGTAACGAAGTAGAACTACTTCACTACTGTACTTAAGTACTAAAAGGCTGTATCTGTACTTTAGTAGTATTCTTTTTTTCTCCTACTTCCACTTTTACTTCAGTACATATTTTCGATGAGTTTAATACTTCTACTCCGATACATTTTTTATGTGCTGCATCGTTACTCGTTACAATTATAAAAATGTTGAATCATTCCAAACCCACATAATCAGTGCCAGAGCGGTAGATATGAAGGTAAAATGATGTCATAATGAATTGCATGCGCAGGATTTGTAAAAGTGTACATAAGATTGCAAGCGTAAATTAAATTTGCGTGTGCAAGAGAAGATTTGTAAGCGTGTAAATCGCATATCAAGTGTAAGAAAAAAATATTTGCAGCATTTTACTGTTATTGGTAAGTGTAATACATGTATTGTGAAACTGCAGCTTCATGCTAACGCAAAATAAATAGGATCTGTATTCTTCTGACTTCCATTTTTCCGCGCTTACACTTTTGGCACGGTTTTTGCGCACAAATGCGGCCAAAAGCATTGCAAGCCTGTGAACAGCTATTTGCAACCGAAAACAACAGAGTCAGGGACTGCAAAACAGATTGATCGCGTAAAATCAAACTTTGTGTAAATAAATCAACTGTTGCAAATGTCTAAATGACTTATTGTGTACATGCGGCAAAAAAGTTCCCGAAATAACCCGATTTGTACAGTTGCGTCTTTCTTTTACCCGCGCTTCCAATTTTGGCACGATTCTCTCACTGAATGAGTTTTGCAAGCGCGAAGAGGAGGGCGGGTCCACCTTCATTATGCAGCCAATCAGATGAGCTTCTCGCTGACACTCGATTTACTCTTATCTGATTGGTTCAATAAACACGTCAGTCTTCAGAACGCATATTTATCTTCATTTGGCTCATTCTCGTTACTTTTAATGCAAACATACATGTTAAATAAATACATAAATCATGATTGTTTAATAACCTGTGCACCATTAGGTGGATTATTTGAGTAAATACTGAATTCCGAGCGGTGTTATTGGATTTAAATTTTATATATTATAAGCCTATCTGTTACACCACTGAGCTGATGTTAAACTTTACAACAAACAAACAAACAAACAAAAAGAAAACATTGAATACCCATTTTTTAATACCGAATAATACCATTCTGATGCAGTGTTTTTCACATCATGTCTCTGTTCATGGTATTTAACATATATTTTTAAATATTGTCTTTGTCACAATTCTGATTACTTTCGTGTGACTGATCAAGCTATTATGTTGCTAGTATAATGAAATGCTTTCTCTGTGTCCAGATTTGACTGTAGCTAATGAAAAACGGATTAATTTCTGATAAATCTGAAACTGATAAATTCAACTTTAACAAAAAGTAGTCTTTAATAATTATATATATATATATATATATATATATATATATATATATATATATATATATATACATATATAGGCCTACATATATATATATATATATATATATATATATATATATATATATATATATATATATATATATATATATATATATACCCACATGCAAAATCAAATGCAAAGCAACTAATTATGTCTGAATAAAAACCCAGCAGCCAGGGAATACACAGCATATGTGTTTATATATAGGGCTATACAGCAATCTAGTGGTTACACGATGGCATTGCAGGTGATAAATGGTGCATAATTTAGAGATGACCTTAAAATACATGTTAAAGGGAAAAATATATTATTATAACTAATTTTAGTAAAATAATAATAATAATTCTGGAATCGCCCACGATTAATTGACAGGTGAAATGATGCATGCAGTACAAAAAGGCCTACATTCAGCAACATCAACATTACAAACAAATCTGGCCTGCTGAGGAGGATGATGATGAGCAGGATCACAGTCTATGAGCAGGATACATGCACTGAATATACAGAAATGTTCTTTCTTAACACACCAGCTCTAAATTCAGTATTTACTCAAATAATCCACCTAATGGTGCACAGGTTATTAAACAATCTTGATTTATGTATTTATTTAACATGTATGTTTGCATTAAAAGTAACGAGAATGAGCCAAATGAAGATAAATATGCGTTCTGAAGACTGACGTGTTTATTGAACCAATCAGATAAGAGTAAATCGAGTGTCAGCGAGAAGCTCATCTGATTGGCTGCATAATGAAGGTGGACCCGCCCTCCTCTTCGCGCTTGCAAAACTCATTCAGTGAGAGAATCGTGCCAAAATTGGAAGCGCGGGTAAAAGAAAGACGCAACTGTACAAATCGGGTTATTTCGGGAACTTTTTTGCCGCATGTACACAATAAGTCATTTAGACATTTGCAACAGTTGATTTATTTACACAAAGTTTGATTTTACGCGATCAATCTGTTTTGCAGTCCCTGACTCTGTTGTTTTCGGTTGCAAATAGCTGTTCACAGGCTTGCAATGCTTTTGGCCGCATTTGTGCGCAAAAACCGTGCCAAAAGTGTAAGCGCGGAAAAATGGAAGTCAGAAGAATACAGATCCTATTTATTTTGCGTTAGCATGAAGCTGCAGTTTCACAATACATGTATTACACTTACCAATAACAGTAAAATGCTGCAAATATTTTTTTCTTACACTTGATATGCGATTTACACGCTTACAAATCTTCTCTTGCACACGCAAATTTAATTTACGCTTGCAATCTTATGTACACTTTTACAAATCATACCCTGCGCATGCAATTCATTATGACATCATTTTACCTTCATAGGTAGATGGCTCTGTCAACAGGTTTAATGAAGCTGGCTCATCATTGAGGGAATCAAGCGATCAAGAAGAGCGCGCGCGCTCGTACTCCCGTTCTGCCTCCCGCTCTGCTGCCTGCCTCCATTGAGAACACTTGAGATTTGTTATTTTTTTTCGAGATGGAAGAACCAGAAACACCACCTTCAACTTCGAGTGATCGTGGCGCCGGTGGCGGTGTTTTCATTTGTTGGAGTGAAAGATAATTCATATAGAATGTGCGAGGACGCCGACGCACTGAATCGTTCTTTGTTTTTAATAGTTCAAAGTTACTATTAAATTTAATGTTAATAGCCTACCTTGACAAACTACATCATTAAAAAAATATAAGACTCAAGGTTTAGTATTTGACCAATTTTATTCTAAGAAACTTATAGTGACAGTTATTTTTTAATTTGTGTCAGGAGTAATGATAAAATGAGTCGATACCTTTAATATGAATTATGAGCGTCAGCCGCTCCCATTAAAAAAAACCCTCCCGTGTCATGAAAGCGCTTGACCAAACAATGTCCCTCAGGGCTTTTAGCTTGTGCAGTTTAATATTGATAGATTTTCATAGATTTACGTCAGATGTCTTTAGAGAGGAATAATATTTATTGAATTTATACCCAAAATGGGCCGATGTAATTATGAGCACTCTGATATACTGTATTTTCAATCCATACTGGCAGTCTGAGGGCGCCCTGTGCACATTAGTCCATATATGGAACACATGAAGAAGAGCCATATGTGACATTCCAGGAACTCCCTGAAATAAAGCTTTCAGATATTGCTGTAACATGCAGATAAATACCCAATAAGCTGTGGAGAAAAAAGGCACAAGCAGGGAGAAGGGTGAGATGCTTTACTACATAATACAATACTTGTACTTTTACTTTCAGTACTTGAGTAGTACTTTTTTTTTTAAACTACTTGCAATACTTAAGTAAAAAAAATGTTGAATACTTTAGTACTTCCACTTAAGTAGGGTGCTTAGAGAGCACTTCAACTTCTACTCAAGTCACTTTTTTGATAGAGCACTTGTACTTTTACTCAAGTCTGTGTCTCTAGTACTTTATACATCTCTGCTTCACAGTATTGCCATATTACAGGCATACCAGGCTGATCTGCTAAGGGACCTGGAGACTAGCGAGGGGGCAGGGCCTGACGTGGTTCGAGAACTACGTCGGGCCACGGGTCTTTCTCTCCGATCCACGAAGGAGACCGCTTGTGCTATTGGGTGGTCTATGGCAGCTAATGTGGCATCGAAGAAGCATCTTTGGTTAAATTTATCAGACATCAAAGATAAAGCAGCCCCAGCCATTAAGCTCCTCATACAGAGTACAGCAGAAGGAGAGTGTCGCTTTTCGCGCCCCACCCCAAAAACCGTGGGGTGCGGGACGGCACCCTCAGCAGAAGTCTTCCAAGCCGCAGACTCTTCCCTCGGGGTGCAGCGGTTTCCAGCGAGCTTCTGACTCAGCGCCTTCACAACGCTGCGGTGGACTTGCGCTCTCTGAGTAGGGTCGAAAGTCAGTCAATTCGGTTATTTCCTGCCAGTATGCTTCAGGTCACCGAAGTGGCTGCTCTTATGTCATCAGAGGCCAGCCTCGAGAGTCTGGTTCCCTTAGTAGATCTTAGTAGATCTTCAGGCCCTATCGGTATCTCCTTCATGCCTTGAGTTTGCACCTGGGATGGTCAAAGTGTCCCTCAATCCCAAATCTGGATATGTACCTAAAGTTCCAACCAATGTATCACGGCCTATTGTACTGCAGGCGTTCTGTCCTCCTCCTTTTAAAGATCAGTATCAGGAGAAATTAAACCTCATTTGTCCAGTCAGAGCACTGGACACTTATGTCCACAGAGTTTCCCAGTGGAAGACGTCTAATCAGTTGCTGGTTTGCTTTGGGCCCCCTAAAAAAGGACTTCCTGCATCCAAGCAGACTGTTAGCAAATGGATAGTTGAGGCTATTTCACTTGCGTATGAGGTTATGAGGAGACCAGCCTTCACCTTTGGCCACTAGAGCCCATTCTAGCCCCTCCAAGGCCCTTATTTCTGGGATTTCCCTTCAAGAAGTTTGTGATGCAGCAGGCTGGTCTTCTCCGCTCACGTTTGTCAGATTCTACGATTTAGACATGGATACCCCTGGGTCTAGAGTTCTCATGTCGTGACAGTTTTAACACGATAGGTTCTTGGCCGTATGGCGTTCGGGCATTCTCATTCCCAAAGCGTCATCGACGCAGCGCGAGTTCCCTCGAAAGGGAACTTCTCAGCTTATGACTGTAACCCTAGTTCCCTGAGTAGGGAACGAGACGCTGCATCACTTTGCCATGCTTCCTACATCCCTGTGATCGACTTGCTTCGGCCTTATCGAAGCTAGCGCCGGTCAGACCGGATGTGCTTTTACCCTTTCATGGTCATGACGTCACCCGCCCGTGACGCTCATTCTCGCCATAGGACTAGTTGACAGATGTGCTTCAGAGGCAATCATGCAGGGGCGTACCCAAAGCGTCATCGATGCAGCATCTCGTTCCCTACTCAGGGAACTAGGGTTACAGTCGTAACCTGAGACGTTCTCCAATAAGACACATTTAGAGTATTAAGTCATTCAGTTGGCTTGAAGATAATCTATAAATTATGGGCTAAAGCCAAAAGGACAAACAAGAAATTCAATGTGCTGAGACAAATTTTGGACTTTGTCTGGGTTAAGGACTTTACAATTTGATAAGGGAGTTCAAGAGTAAATTTCCAGGAACTGCTCAGCAAGAATTGGCAGAGAAAAAGCAGACCATTAATAACAATGAACAACAAAACTATAATAGCATAGAAAATATATATATTAAAAAAATATTACTGCAAGATAAATTACCATTGTGCACAACATTATTTTTCATAATATTTCATTAATATCTTAATTAATTCTGGCCCTTTACCGCCTTGCAAGGCCTCATGCCAGACAGAGAAAATCTTCTCTGGAAGACACAAGTCATTTAATTTGAGTGATGTGTTATAAGCTGTATGGCAGGGAGCTGGCAAAGCATGATATTAATCACACTTGTTGAGTAAATCATTATTTTTAAAGTGACATTTACTGCTAAATCAGAAACATACTTCTAAGATCTTGTTCCTTCCACCTCTGTGTGAGAGCTACAGTACAATTCCCATTTTATGAAACCAGAGGAAATCCGCTGTCAGACATTTGGGTCTATTTTAAAACTGCTACAGCCAAGTATTCAATTCAATTCAATTCAATTAAAATGTATTTGTATAGCGCTTTTCACAATGCATATTGTTTCAAAGTAGCTTTACAGAAAGTGCATTTCAGAAATGTACATAGAAAAAATACAGTTAGTTAATCATGTATTCATTTAGGGATTAACATATCGCCGGCGTTGAGTCGTCTCTTCACAGGCGTTTAATCATCTCATCGCAGGTGTTGGGGCATCTGAAGTCTCCGTGAGAGGCTGGATACAAACTGAAGCTGACGAACGCTATTTACCTCGGGATAACAGCAGAAAAGCAGATGGGAAATAATTAGCATACTGCTGTTCATAATATTAATGCATTCGATCTGATTCAACAGTAGTATAAAAGGCAAGCATTATGTGAATGCTTGGCTAAAGAGATGCATCTTTAATCTAGTTTTAAACTGGGACAGCGAGTCTGAGCCTCGAACAATATCAGGAAGGCTATTCTAGGAGCTAAATGTGAGAACGCCCTCCCTCCTTTAGTGGACTTAGATATCCTAGGAATGACCGGAAGCCTCGAATTTAGTGATCTTAAAGAACGCGATGGATTGTAGGGCGATAGAAGGTCCATTAAATACACAGGAGCTAAACCATTTAGGGCTTTATAGGTCAGTTAGTAACACTTTGTAATTGATACGGAACTTAATAGGTAACCTGTGTAGAGATGATAAAATTGGTGTTATATGTTCATATTTTCTTGACCTAGTAAGAACTCTAGCAGCTGCATTTTGCACTAACTGTAGCTTGTTTATTGAGGATGCAGGACAACCAGCTAATAAAGCATTACAGTAATCTAGTCTCGAGGTCATGAATGCATGAACTAACTTTTCTGCATCAGAAACCGATAGCATGTTACGTATGTTTCTATGGATTCAATGTATATTTTGTTTTCAGTGCTTTGAGCAAATGACCTTGGTTAGTCCCATGAATTACAGGAACTCCTGACACAATGTGATTTCTACATGTTCCAGTTTGAAGCCATAGAAGCAGGGATCATTGTCTGGTTTGCAGATTCCTTGCTAGTTTCAATGAATTTCTGAGGAACTTAAGAGTTCCTTAGAATTTCCCTTCATCTTTGAGAAACATCTGCTTTTCATGGCAACCCTCTGACCCAACGACAGTAATGGATTCTTACAAGACACCTCCCAGGTTGAACAATCTTTTTTTGTTTCTGGAACAGTATAGATTACAGACACTATATAATTTGGGTTATATAACTGAAACAACAACAACAAAAAACAGGAAATGGCATGCATGCACTTTCAAAGATAAATGTAAATGTTAAATATTCTTGTTTTAAGAAACCAAAATAGGGTTGATGCAATTCACCTTTTAAGCGTCACCTTCAAGTTTTATAATTGCAATTTTCATATTGGCTTTGTAATAATACGACTAAACCCATAGACTACCACAAACAATATATTTCCATATATGCATTAGCTAAACCAAATCTGATCAACCTGCTTGCCTGGTCAATTCTGCATAATCTCCCCATTCTGTTTAGCTTTGTGTGACAGATCTATTGGGATATTTTGCATAACATAAATCTTGACGCTGGCAAGTCATGTTCGATGGTACATAAATACAAATCAGCAGATGTAATAATTAGCTGTATTTTTTTATTGTCTACAAAACTTGCTTCCAAATAAAGAGCTGAGGCTGATCACATTCTGCACTTTAATTATGACGGAAGAAAAATCCAAGAATATGCCAGAGGCAACATGAGCAAATTCCTCTATACACTATAAACAGGAACCCTGCTAGTTAATTTCTGAAGAAATTATACAATTGTATTGAATGTAGAGCATGTGAGAAATAACTCCTTGTTCTTGCTATAATGTTTAATCCAAAAAAAGTTAAATCGGCTGTCTGAAACAGCATGCTGGTATGGTATGTTAACTATGTGTAGATGTCTGTTCTTAAAGAGCTCATGTTCTGAGTTAAGACGGGTAGTTGAGTATGCAATTTCTTTTTTTTTTCTTTTTTTTTCAAAAAATTTTTTTTTTGCGTTTTGGGTTTTTAGCTTATTTTACTTCAACTGCTCATGCCGTCAAACTCAGGTGTGCCCAAAATTGATGGCTATAAAAATGTATCTTTACACAATATTTACAATTAGCCTAAGTTTTAATATTATGAGTATAGGCTACTCTGACCCTTTCTGACTTCTTTCAGGGGGATACAAGAACCTTTTTTTTTTTTTTTTAAATCCAGTCACACATGTGTTTGACTCTACATTGCTCCAAGATAACTTCCAGGGCTGGGGTTGGGAGTTGATTAAAGGCAGCACAGCTTGAGATGAAGGGCCATGTGTGGCTGTCTGGGATTATTCCTAAGATAAATGGGAGTGTGAGAGGCGAAGACTGCATGTCCTCATGTAACTAAAATGTGGTCCCTATAGTGAAAAGACCATTCATTATTGTGTCACCAGATATTATATTTATTCCTTATACATCTGTGTGATTTATATTGTGGTAGCATGTTACATGCAAGACAAGATTTCAAGATGCCACAGGATCATTTTAACAATGATCGTAAGTATTCTTAATAGGGGGGGGGGGGGGGGATCAAACCAACGCCCATGCTTAAATAGATTGCTGTTATAGTTTTTCATTGCAAACTCAAATGCAGACGAAGCAATGGCAGTACAGATTGGTAAAACTTTTCTAATACATGGATTACAAGCTAACTCCAATTCTGATGTCATGGGGTCTAAAATGAATGTTGATGGGCTAATTTAATATAATCTTACTATATCATTCAATAATATTGTTTTCTATAAAGTACAATTCCAAATGTATTTTAATATTGATTTTCTTTTATTGTTTGCTCAGTTGCATTTTCACAGCTCATAAAATGAAATGTGAACATTAAAAGGTTATAACTGTTGTAATGTTCGTTCTGAGCCCTATAAAAACGATGAAGCATGGGAAATGTTTTTTTTTCTGTATAGTTTGAAAATATTATTACACTTGAAATATGTTTTAGAACCTCAGCTCAGTGTAGAAATTAACAAAATGCATTAAAAAAATGAAAATATGGCGGGGGGAAGGCGGTTCACTGAGGAGTGGTCCCACATCAATGCACTGTGCTCGTGGTGTGGGATTGTTGTCTCGTGCTCCGACAGATGCACAGTGAGTACACGCGCTTCATTATTGTATGCTGAGGGATTAAGCTACATCATTGTTGTTGAAAAACAGTTTTTAATAAGAGTTGCGGGGTTGTGTGTGTGTGTGGAAAAGGATAAAAGATATGACAGTTTAAGGAAACTCTTTGGAAACGTGTTAGGTTATATCAGTGTAAAGCTTTCTCTGTTAACATTTGTTTTTATTTAAAATTATGTTTAAAAATGTGTCAATGTTTCTTTTTCGGGAGTTAGGGTTAAATACTCGTATAATAAAAATTACAATCTTTTCAGCAGTTAGGCTAAATACTTATTTGTAAAGGTTATGACCCATAACCGGTTTTATAAACCTTGTCCGTTTTTTGAGGGGTCCTAAAATATGATTTATGACGTGAAAGGCAGCAGACAAGGACACATATAGTCGAAAAATATGGTAAAAATGGTAAAAATATACTATACTATAATGTAATGTAATGAAACATTTGCGTTCAATTATAGGAGGTCTACGGGACTAAATGGTTCAAATCAAATGTTGTGCTGAATTCGGGAAATACTGGAAATGGTTTAGCTCTGTTGAACGTGGTTAATAAAATTGAAATCACTCACACAAACACACACACACACACACACACACACACACACACACACATATATTATAAGATATTGTAAGTCCTCAATGTCCTCATCTTTTTATCCATTTAATATAATGTATTTGCTTGTTCAGGATCAGGAATGCTCTAAGTAAGATATTCCATTTGGAATTTCCTTCAGTTTTGAAAGCTTGCATAGCAGTGCCGCCAATCAGATAGGGGCCTGGTCTGATTTGGAAATGAGGGGGGAAATGAAATGTTGTTGCAACAGTTCCTGAGGTAAACGACTCAAGCTGCTCGCATATGAAATATATTCTTCATTTGTTAGGCTTTTATTCTGAGTGGTGACTAGAATTATCCTAATGAGTAACTAAGGTGTTCAGAGGGGCTTCTAAGGTGTCTGTTAGTTTACTTAGTTAGTCTGTTAGTTAATTTGGTTTATGTAGGCCAAAAAAAATTGCTCTTGGGTTTAAGGATTTTAGATCCCAACATAATTGCACATCTGCAGATTTAGTTAGAGATGATCATATCCATATGCTCTATTCTGTCGTCATGCTTGATAAAAAAAAACACAGCGCCATGGATTGTTTATATGTAACATGTGTGGCTGTGATACATGCACATGGGTCATTAGTAATTTGAAGAGAGCATCAAAGCCGTATGTTTACCATATAAGATGTGTTGTGCATTGCCATATGTCTGTCAGCAATTGAACGTTTGCCCTTGGGGAATACAATCCTATATCCAGATTGCACATTACCAAGGTAACTGGTTGGATCAGAGTCAGAGTGCATGGAGTTGGCAAGTTTGGTTTTGACATACATTTTGCTTGTATTCACATACCTTCATCCATATTGTTTATATATTATACAACTGTAGCGTATTGGCACAATATTCCTGTCTCTCCCTTACTTGTGTGCCAATGTTTATTTTCCTTGTTCCAGTGGTGGCATGCATAGTGGTTTTTGATGCCTGATCTAGTGGCATCTCCAAAGCAAATTTAGGACTTAAAATCAATCAATAAAAAATACATAATACATTATAACATCATGATGAGGGACTTTCTATAAACAGTCTTTTACAACAACAACAACAACAAAAATATAATCTAAAAGAGCCGTCTATGCTTTCAGTTGCTCAGATTAGTGAAATGCTGTAATGGGAGGATCTACATATAGTATTTTATCCATTTGATATGTTGCCCTTATAATATTTGTGTCAAACATGTCATGACTTCTGAGATCATACGTCAGGAAACAAGCTTGAAATAAATGTGCACTCAAAGATTTGCCTCTGTGAAGTGAACTGCATGGCCTTTGACTTTGGTTTTCTCAATTTGTCAACTCTCTCTTCAGTTTAATTACTTCCATGTGCACATTATTTGATCCCCCTTTCCTGTTAAACATATGGGCCTCACAGGTTTTTCACTCAATATATTTGTTCTTGCTTTTTTGTTCTTGGTTTAAAACTCCATGGAAAGTTTGGATAATATTTATTTTTCTTTCCAAATCTTTTTATCAAAATTGTTGACTTGGCATAAAACACCCATAACAAATTTACATTTTCTTTTGATCACTATGCCGTATCTCGTCCTGAACTAGGGTGTGGTTTAGTGTGATTACCACAGTTTGCAGTGAATTCTAGCAACTCTAAGACAAAATGATAAAAGAAGAATTTGGAATCTAAACATGCTTTCTGCAGACCTTATTTTGCAGGTTTTATTATAATAAAAGTAAAATAAGTACGTTTTATATCTAGGTTAAAGCTGCAGTAGGGAGTTTTGAGAAAACGTTGACTTAGCCTGAAAATTTGAAAAAGCACAACTTACAGGTCCCTCCCCCTTGCTCTCTGCTGCGCTACAGCACTCCCTCCACAGCGGAGCCTGCCGTGAACGCGCAGGCTAGTAAGCAGGGCCACCGATGACGGCGGATAAACAGTTAACTTACGGCACATTCACTAGTAGGGACGAAACATCAACAATATGCTTTACATTGACTTAAGGCCTGCCCATACTTTGACTACAAACTTGGTCCTCAAATCATTACATATTTTGCATATTTTTCATACTTTATAACGATGCACCCTTTCTATAAGTTATAAATAGCTAGTAAGATAATATAACTGTAACTAACGTAACAGTATTTAAGTAATTATTCTAGCGATATGTAGGCCTAATGCTAGATAAGGCTTGCTAGTACATTTGTAACGGGGTATGGGAAGAAGGAGGCGGGAACCGGCGAACATTCAACAAGTTTAAAGTGTAAATTGCAGGTTAAATTTTTCACGAAGACAATGCCGCCACAATTGTTTTTTATGTTTTTTTTTTTTACCAAAATGCTGCATATAATATGAAAAGTTGGTACGTTTTACATTGGTTTTAAGCACGCCCCCTCCCTTCCACTAGGCTGGGCGTGACGTCATAAAAGGGACTCCAAGCTTTTACTGTCTATGCCCCAAGCCTAGAGTTTCCGTAACTGTAATTATGAGCCCGAGCCCGATTTAAACCCGACCATTTTTTAATAGGTGGGTCATTATTATAACTGACGTTCTCAACTACTTTCTATGTTACTTTCTCCCGCCCGCAACATTTATGTTTTGTCCCGCTCCCGCCCGCAAAAATACTTTTTTTCTGTACCTCCAAATACTTTCAAGTTAGCCTACGTGTCGCCACCATACACATCAACATAAATGCTCATGATAAATCATTTGTTATTAAAGCATTAACACACAAACCACACTGTTATAACATAAAAACAAGCAGGCTAACTTACAGTCATGCATGGTTTGGCATGACTGCGCGCAAAGTGCACTCCCATAATAATTCCTAAAATGCTGACATCAGTTCATCGCGATCTCACACATCTCTGTTAATATCAATGAATATTTCATAATATCTACACTTTGTTTGTTATAATTCGAGGATTTGCCAGCATACAGAATTCATCACTGAACAAAAAGTCAGTTTTGAGCGGTGAGGGAAATCTATCGTAAATGCTTCTGATTGGCCATTGCGTTCCTAGAAATCAACACATATGTCTGTGATTGGCTACATCGCTCAACGCTGCAAAAATGTTATAAATAGAAACTCTGGCCTGTAAATCGTTTCTATTTTGTTTTAGTTGTTCTTGTTGCTTTTCTGCAACAGATGAATACAAATTTATTAGTTTTTATGTTTTATTCATAGATATTTCTAGTTTGCGGGAGTCCGAATCGTTTTATTCTCCCTCAACCCGAACACACAGAGTGAGTGCATTACCGCCCGCGCTCCCTCTTATGACGTCATCACCCAGTTACTGTAAAAAACATGCTGAAGAAACCCCAATAAATGTTATTTTAACGCATTTTAAGACTTTTAATTTTAAGATTTTTAAATATATATTGAGCACTTTAATTTACACATTAATTGGTTGTGGTGGTTAACCTGCAATTTACACTTTAATAATAAATAAACAAATACAAACTGAAAGTATAAGCCAGCAGCCCCTCACGGACGACTGCTGGCACACAAAACAGAACATAAAATCACAACGTAAAATCAGGCCTGGCTGTTCCTCGCTACTCGTACACGAGCGTGATTGACACTGCTAAGACATTCCTCCTGGCTCTGATTGGTTGTTTCTGACCAGGAGCGGTGTAGTTCTGCAAATGGCAATATGACCACTGGGAGGAGCCAGAGGAGCTTGATTTTTTCACAGATTATCTGTCTCATATTCTACTGTCAGGACATAATGACAGTTTTAACAAATATGTAAAAAAAATTTTTTTTTTTACAAAAGTTACCTACAGCAGCTTTAAGTTACTAAAATAATTGAGATACATTTTTTTTTTGCTTTGTGATAAAAAAAGATTTTTTTCTTTTATTTAAAGCTGCAGTCCGTAGCTTTTTTTTGGGTTAAAATTTATCCAAAATACATATTTGAGAAAATACATAACCAGCCAGTGTTCAAACTGCGTTCAAAACTATCTGCTTGCCTTAGCTCAATTCAAAGCGGTAAGTTTGTAATAATGTTTTTAATTCCAGTGGACCGCGGGAGATTCGAGCATGTCTTTGCGTCATTACGTCAGATCTGTACACATAAAGGAGTCTCGGCTAGTAGGCTATATTGCGTGTGAGGATGTTGGAGGTGGAGATTTATAGCCTTTTCTCACAGCACTTGATATAATTAAACTTATCAATTTGATGGCGGATCCAGAAAGGTTCAAACGACAATCACCAGTGACAACTAGAGATTCACCCACTGTGAAATGCAAAAGACTTCGTTCGGACTTCGGGGTGGCTACAGAAAAAAAGAGACTGCAACCGGACCCATGCGAAAACAAGGATAAATATCGTAAGGACATTACATGTAGTCACGCAATGCTGACGTTGTTAACATTAACAATTTGAGAACAAAGTATAATTTGCACGGTTTTGCGTGAATGATAAGCTATTTTTAGATTTAATCAGGGCGATTTACTGCAATGTTAGAACCAGAACAAAAGTGGATGTTACTAGTTCAGATGACATTTTCCGGTGAAAATTCTTATGTTGGTCATACTTTCAAAAAAGAATAATCTGTGATTCTGAATGCCAGTATCGACACCAGCGCGGTGACTGACAGCAGCACACTCTCCTCAAACATTGTGTTCATCCGCGCTGTGCCGTGTCGAGGGTGTCGAAGTACAACTCGCGTAAAGTTTATAATTCCACGAATAACTGCAATTGCAGATTTCGAACAGAGACGGCGACAAAGAGAAAAAATGTGGACTGTAGCTTTAAAAAAACAACAACGAAATCTGTCGAAAGTGTTCTTAATTTTCCTCTTCTTTATACTTGGTGCTAAGTTTTCCAAGAACAGCAGACCACATAAAAAAAGCAACTGCACCATCCGGCTTAACTGGAGCTCATAAATTAATTAAACAGGCAGCGGCGTGATGCTGAAGGATTACTGGAAGAAGTTGTTTGGCAGGCAAACAAACAACCAAACAACTAAATAAAATACATATACCCCCAGTGTTTTTGCACATGTCCTAATTAAACTAAAGCATAATCCTGGTTTAATCTAAGCCCTGTCTGTGAAACCAGGCCATTAATACATAAAATATTAATCTTTCTTAATCGTAATGCTCCATTTGCCTAGGTTGTCTACTCCTGGTATAGGAAGTAATAACGTTGGGAAACACAAGATACAAAAAACTTGTCATGGGCTGTATTTGGAAATACTGGAGGATATTCTTAATGAAAGAGTTTTGTTAGAAAGAATTGATTAATAAAGCAAGTTAGA
Organism: Tiaroga cobitis; assembly: GCA_030578255.1. Lineage (NCBI taxonomy): Eukaryota > Metazoa > Chordata > Actinopteri > Cypriniformes > Leuciscidae > Tiaroga > Tiaroga cobitis. Next base: position 36,965,297 of record CM060606.1, read on the forward strand.
GTGCTCTGTTAGTGCTCTGTTAGAGTGTATGGAACTGCTATGGGGACCATGTGTCTCTCATGTGTGATTTTATTAAATAGAAGACCGTTTTATTTAGTATGAGAGAAAAGGAGCAGAATACAGATCAGACGTGATTTCCTTTGAGTTCCTGCTTTGGGACGGTATGCACATTTGTGGTTTTGTCTGCATAGGACATATTTTGCACCCCTCACACATGAATAGAGATGCACATGTTCGGATGTGTCCATTGTCTCACAAATGGGAAAGCAAAATTTAACTGATTCTGAATTTGATTAATGAAAAAGAACAATACAATTTATTGAGCATTATCTCCATCTCTCTCTCTCTCTCTCTCTCTCTCTCTCTCTCTCTCTCTCTCTCTCTCTCTCTCTCTCTCTCTCTCTCTCTCTCTCTCTCTCTCTCTCTCTCTCTCTCTCTCTCTCTCTCCCTCTCTCTCCCTCTCTCTCTCTCTCTCCCTTCCTGACCAGCCCACTATAGAAATGTTTCATCAACCAATGCTGTGAGTTAAGATGGAAATATGTGCTATTTCACTAATGGCAGATAGGGGCAGTGTTTGAAACCTGTTGGGAAACAATCAGTTTGTTTGGTGCCACTGCTGCCATATGGAGAGTGTGGGCTGGGAAGTCTGACATGTGGTTGTTGGGTTTTTATGGTTTGAGGTTGTGTTCTTCTTCATGCCATGAAATGATTGGTATTCCTTTCTTCTTACCACATGAAAGAGTTTGGGTCTTGGGCTATGAGAGCTTGATGGTCTAGACCAGGTCTTGACCTTAAATTTCACAGCGGGTTCTTGTGTGAAACATCCTCTCTATGCTGTCAGTCCAACACAAACATTTCTTAACAGGAAAAAATAAACACATTTGTTTACCTAGTAGATAATTTATATTTTGCCGTTGTTATGTTTTCAGTTCATTTGGGTCAAACTGACAGACATTTAATTTCAGCTCAATTGGTATGCTTATCTTAATTGTGACATTTTTATCTGAATATCTCCATTTGCGCTATTTATTTAATCATAAGAATTTTTTGATTAGTGGATCCAATTTTTTTGACACTGTTTATTCGTGATCTGGGAACTTATATCACATAGAATTTATTAATTGATTTCTTTAATAATTCCATAAATAAAACGACATTTTAAAGATATCTATTATTAATAATAATCTATAATTGAATATCATTCTTTATTAATACTCACGTTGCTATTCTATTGCTCCTTGTTTTAAAGTATGTATTTTAAGGAATAGTTTTATCTTTCTGCTGTATTTCTCTGACTGATTCTGTGGTTTTTCAATTTGATTCACATTTGTAAAAATCTGATAATTGCTGGTCTAATTGGACTTCTTTAGGGGTCTTCTTGCACAAGGTAGGGGTCATCAGGTATTACTGAATTTACTGGCTTTATCATGCTTAATTTATTTCTGTTTTTTTTTTCTGTTAAGGTTTTCGGGACGTGCTTAGACAATGGGGAAGACACTGACGTTTCTTTCTGTTTTATTCATTACATCATGTTTCCTACACAGCACTACACAGCAAACTGGTAAACACTTTCCACAAAAATACATGCTATGATTTACAGAACAGTATGAGACAAACTATGTTTTTTATAATGAAATATATAACAAATAGGCTTGTTTATGGATATTATTATTATTATTGTTACAAAATAATTTTACAATTTACTATTTTAAATTCTATTTCGAATAAATGCTGTTCTTTTGAACTTTCTATTCATCAAAAAATCCTAATAAAATGTATCATGGTTCCCAACAATATTAAGCGGCACAACTGTTTTCAACATTGATCATATAAATATATATAATATTTAAATGGTAATAATATTTCAAAATATTACTGTATTTACTGCATATTTGATCAAATAAATGCTTTTATTTGGTGAGCATAAACTACTTTCAAAAGCATTAAAATCTCCCTGACCCCCATGATTAAATTTTTCTCTTGTATGACCATTATATATGTCTAGATTGTCATGTGTTGTCTATTGTACTCTCATTGATAGGATGCCTGGATGAAAAACCGGCGTATGACATTGTCTTCCTCGTGGATAGTTCTAGCAGCATCGGTACTCGAGACTTCCGGGAGGTTAAGACGTTCATGCGCACTTTTGTGGATGGTTTGGATATTGACACTAAAAATGTACAAGTTGGCCTTACTCAATTCAGCACCGATCCCCACAAAGAGTTTCTGCTGGGGGACTATGCAAACAAAGCAGAGCTGATTAAGAAAATAGATGACCTTCCATACCGAACAGGAGGCACGTATATGGGAAAAGCCATGAATTTCCTTAAGGACAGTTATTTCACGAGTGCAGGTGGAAGCCGTATCAATGAAAAAGTGCCTCAGATTGTTGTGGTGATCACAGATGGAGACTCAGCTGATGATATAAAGGGACCTGCTGGAGATCTGAGACAGAAGGGTATTATTATCTTTGCTATTGCTGTTGGTCCCACCAATATGACTGAATTGAAGGCAATCGCCAACAGCCCACCTGAGCGTTTTGTGGTTAATATCGACAATTACCAAGCACTGCAAGGACTGACGACCACCATGAAAGAGACAGTCTGTATCTTGATGAGGGATCAGGGGGAAGGTAAATTAAGTTTTGAAGCTCTGTTCATAAAAGTCAACAAGCCTGTTTACACCTGATATCTAAATCTGTCTCTGGTGACCCAATCACAAGTGGTCATGTGAGATCCTTGTATCAATTATATAATATTATAGTATTTATTCATATTTTGAATTTAAGTAATTTTGTTTATTATTATTTTTATTATTTTTTTAATATTCCTTTATAGCTTTAATTTAAAAAATATATATTTTGGTTTTAGTTTTAGTAACTTCAGTATTTCAAACTTAAAGGGGACCTATTATGCCTCTTTTTACAAGATGTAATGTAAGTTTTAGGTGTCCCAAGAAGGTGAATGTGAAGTTTCAGCTCAAAATACCACACTGATCATTTATTATACAATACCCTAAATGCCCCTTTTTGGGTGGAAGCAGAAGAGGGCTGTACCTTACAGCCCATGCCTCTGATACTCCGGCACGGCAGCAACAACAGAACAGGAGAAACAGCATGGGCCTGTTTCAAGGGGCGTGTTTTTGAATTCCACTGCGCTGCTTTTCCGTAAAAAAGTAGTGCAGTGGAATGGAATGATTCTGTAATCGTCGATACAGGCAACAACAGAACATTTAGATTTAGATTTAGATGGTTTATCACATTCTTGCATTTCCTCTAGCTGCTCTAGCGAAGAGATACAGTAAACACATGGTGGACTGTGTACAGCTCACTCAGGGGAGAATCTAAGCTAACAGGGCAGATTCCGTCAACAGTTATGGTGGGGCCTGTTACATTGTGACGGCACAATGTATAGAAAACGACTAATTTTGAGAAAGTAGTGTGTATGATTATGGGGAATATGAAAAAAGGAGTTGATGGATATTTACCATTATACACTTCATAATAGTTTACACACTGCCGACACACATTTATATTCAATCAACATGTAAAAGAGAATTTTGCATAATAGGTCCTCTTTAAACTTACTCACAAGGCAATTTTTTAAAAAGTTTTTCATCTAATGTTTATATATATATATATATATATATATATATATATATATATATATATATATATTTATTTATTTTTTTCAGTTACCAAAAACAAATCGATTTTAATAGATTTCATTTTTAGTTAACAATAACAACACCAACTACAACACCGTAGTAACGTGATGGAGTTAAATGTGTCTGCTGTGAGTGACGACATGTGACAGATTTGCAGGGAGAGGGTCTCTGATATTACTACAAACATAATTTATGTCTAACTGATAACACCATGTCACTGTGTGTTACTGTATGTTGAAAATACATATGCCCACAAAAAGTAAAAAAAATAAAAATAAGGATTAAAATTTACATCAAGCATGCTGAAGAACCTTAATTAAGTTTTTATTTAAAAGCTTTTTTAGTCTGAGCTGTGGCGTAGTGGGCTGTAAATATGCTCGCTCAGTACATAAAAAGCCCCAAAAATAAACTTACCGTATTTAAATAAATATAGATGATTGATAGGTGAGTGTTTGACTTTTGTGCTCACGTCCCATGTCTGCAGCATCTTGTGCATGACACAGAGTTCTTAAATGTATGTGTCTTGCGTTTTTAAAAGCATTCTGTGTGAATGGGACCTAATTGACTTTTATCTTATCCTTCCTTGAGGAAATGATCATTGCTGATGATGGTTGATTTGTATTAATTTACTGTGTAATATATTTAATATTCATGTATTTATATGTGTAAGTACATGAAATAATTGTCAATTCATCATTGTGTGTCTGTTTCAGCTCTTGCCCCAAAGTTTGCTGATGTATTTGTCCTGGTGGATAGTTCGGCCCAGGCGGAGACACAGCAGATAAGAGAACTTCTCAACCAACTGGCTGTGCAACTCAATGTGGGCGATGCATCTCATAAGATCGCTCTGGCTCAGTTTGGCGAGAACGTTGTTAAAGAGTTTCTGTTCAATGACTACCAAGCCAGGAAAAAAGCCATAGAGTTCATAAATCGGTTCGAGCCCAGGCCCAACGGAGAGCGAAAATTAGGAAAAGCCATAGATTATGTTCGCACTCACTTTCTTAACACGGCGTCCGGCAGCAGAATTGCTAAAGTCAACAAGCAGTATCTGCTGGTGCTGAGAACAGGGAACTCATACGACTCCACTGTGAGGGCCATACAAACAATGAAGAATGAGGATGTGACCGTTATTGATATCAGATTGGACGCAAATTTACGCTACCTGTCACCTAATATACGTCATTTCCAGATTGACCAGAATATTTTTGATGTTGCTTCAGACATCACAAAAAGGATTCAGGAAAAAGAAACTTTCAATGTTACAGGAGGTTAGTTTGCCTTTATTTTAACTATTTAATTATGTATTATAGGTTCAGGTGCATTAAGTCTGGCATAAAAAATAGTGACACATAAGAATAGTTTTTATTTATTTATTAAAAGACAGATAGGCCTATATCAGTGACATAGAAGCTGTTTTAGTCTACATAAAGTGGGTCCTCTCATGGTGGCCACCATGTTAAGATCATGACAAGCCATAGGTTTTCAGTTCAACCAGATAATAAACACACATCAAACTTCTGTATTTTCCAGAAAACGTCAAAGGGATAGTTCACCCAAAAATGAAAACTCTGTCAATGTCAACACTCTTGTTCCAAACCTGTATGAATTTCTTTCTTCTGTTGAACACAAAAGATATTTTGAAAAATGTGGGTGACCAAACAGTTTATGGGCCCCATTGACCCATTGAAAATAATAATAATATGGAAGTCAGGTTCATCAACCGTTTGGTTACCGACATTCTTCAAAATATATTATTTTGTGTTCAGCAGAAGACAGAAACTCGTACAGGTTTGGAACAACTTGAGGGTGAGTAAATGAAAACTATCACAATTTTTGGTTGAACTATCACAATTTTTGGTTGAACTATCCCTTATGTTGCAACTAACTTATGTTGCATACCAGTCAATCTGTGGTAACATCTCATAAACATCATGGGCACTCCAGAGCTGATGGGGGCAGCAGGGAGCTGCTGCATTGGTTGTTTATGAAAAAGAGATATGGCTGCATCCGAAATCACATACTTCCCTACTATGTAGTAGGCGAAAAACAGTACTGTATGTGACAAGATTATGTCCGAATTCACAGTATTCATAAAAGAGTAGGCAAAAAGTACCTGGATGACTTACTTCTTCCAGCGAGATTCTGAAATATGCATATGATGGACACTTTACTATCCCATGAGGCCACGGAAGAGTATTTTTGAATGGCAGTGAAACGATGTAACTGACGCTGGTAGGTCACATGATAATGACAACATGTTGCATGTAGTACGTCCAGATTTTATTCATACTTCACACATTCTTGCTATATAGAACATACTTTTTTTAGCGGCCGTGAAGTAATTATTTATTCAAAATAAGTACCTCAAGAGAGTATGCGCTTTCAGATGCAGCTAGCGAAAAGTAATTGAAATCCAATAGTAGCTTATTTACTTAAAACTAAAAACCTTGTTTACCGAAAACAGTGCAGTGTACACATAATACACAGCATTATTAAGAATACTATGGTATTCTGAACATAGCCTTAAAAATTGTATTAGTGCACCTCTGAATTTTCTTCATTACTGTTAAATTTTTACCACAATATTTTTCCACCATTTAACATTATATTAATGCATTTTTATTGTCTTCGAACAGACTGCAGATCAGCCCAAGTGGCGGATATTGTGTTTATTGTGGATGAATCTGGTAGTATTACCAGAAGCAACTTTGAACTGATGAAACGCTTCCTCCACCGCACAATTAGCGGTCTAGAAGTGAACCCTGACAGTGTGAGGGTGGGATTGATACTTTACAATGACAGACCCAGTGCTGAATTCTACTTGGACACATTTGTAAACAAGAATGATATTCTGAACTATATTAAAATCATACCATACAGAGGTGGAGGAACCGCAACTGGTGCTGCCCTGAAGTTTTCCAAGGACAATCTGTTTACTAAGACCAGGGGCAGCAGGAAAGCTCTTGGTATAAAGCAGATTGCTGTTGTCGTCACTGATGGCAAGTCACAAGATGATGTCAGCACCACAGCTGCTGAGCTGAGGCGCTCAGGAGTCACTGTTTATGCCCTTGGGGTGAAGAATGCTAGTAGGGACGAGCTCACAAAAATTGCATCCTACCCTGAAAGGCAGTTTGTGTTCAATGTGGAAAGTTTTCAGATGCTTAGTTCACTGGAGAAAAGCCTCAGAAAGAGCCTTTGTAAGGTTGTGGTCAATCGAGGTTTTGACAAGAACAATAGATTCCTCCTAAAACAAGGTAAACATATTTTTTATAAAAATGTCCTAACTTGATCTTCCAATGAAGCGCCAGACTTCTCTCTGGTGATGTATGCCAGACTTCTTTATATTTTGTGTATTTTACGACCGTTTTATGGAATGATTAGGGGAGACTCTTGAAAAGGATAACATTTTTCATAATTTAGTACTTTTTCAACTTATTTTATAATTTGAAATTTGAAATTTATTTGAAGGATAGCCCCTTGAGATGTACCATCTCGTTTTCGAGGGGATCCTAGGAACAAACATGAATACAGACAATTGGTTACATTGTATACATAATACTTCACATTCATACCAACATTTAGCTCTCCATAACTATTTCCTCACATACAAGCCCTCTAAGTACATTGATACATTAAGTATACATTTATCACACATAACATAACATGCAGGTTCAGTCCCATAGAAAATAATGTTCACATGATAATTATTTTTAATATTACAATACACTTAACTTTACCGAACTTGTGCTGAATGTTATGCTTTAGTTCAAAAATAAATTTTGTATGTTGCAACAGCCTTTGTTTCCCCCTACTCATAATTCCATGTAATTTAATCCTAACTTTTAGGATGTGTGAACACAGAGGAAGCAGACATTTATTTCTTGTTGGACAACTCTGGCAGCACTCGTGCCGACTTCGAAGATGTGAAGAAATTAATCCTAGGCTCTCTGCAATTATTCAACATCGGACCAAATCAAGTTCGCGTGGGAGTTGCTAAAGTTGACCGTGATCCAACTCTACAATTCAGCCTGACAGAGCACAAAAACAGAGCCTCTTTAGAAGCAGCTGTGAAGAACATCATTCGACCCAATGGAGGCACAGAGACAGGCAAAGCACTAACTTTTGTGGCCGATCTCTTTAATCAGGCTAAAGAGTCCCGTCCGGCTAAGGTGCAGGAGATTCTCATTGTCATAACTGATAAGGAATCCCAAGATGACGTGAGTGAACCAGCGGCAGAGCTGAGGACTCAAGGTGTTTCAGTTTATGCCATTGGAGTTAAGGATGCCAACCAGGATGAGCTCTTGAAGATAACGACTGATGAAACTAAGAAGTTCTATGTGACCAACTATGATGCCCTGAATGCTCTCAAGGGCGAAATTGTCACAGATATTTGCTCACAAGAGGGTAAGACTAACCCGTCATAGATATACTGCAAAAAACACATTTTATTATCTATTTTTGACTGGTTTAAAACAAGCTACATTTTGACAAACAAAAGATTAATTAAAGATACACTACCTTTCAAAAGTTTGAGGTCTTTTTAAAAAGAAATAAATGATTTTATTCAACAAGGATGCATTAAATTGATTAAAAGTGACAGTAAAGATATTTGCAAATGTTACAACTCAATCCAAGCTGCTGAGTCCATAGCCATTTTCAAGAAGCGGCTGAAGACGCATCTTTTTCCGCAACACTTGATCCATTTATACTAACACTTTCTTTTCTCTTCTCTTCTATTCTATATCTTTTAAAAAAAAACATATAGGCCTACTGCATTAGACTAAACTGGGAACGGTCATATCACTTACATATTGTTGTCCTATTGTTAGTTTAGCTGCTTCTATTGTTCTCCTCATTTGTAAGTCGCTTTGGATAAAAGCGTCTGCTAAATGATTAAATGTAAATGTACAAAAGATTTCTATTTCAAATAATGCTGTTCTTTTGAACATAAGAATTCAGGGAAAAAAATTCACGGTTTCCACAAAAATATTAAGCCGCACAAATGTTTTCAGTATAAATAATAATAAGAAATGTTCCTTGATTACCAAATCAGCATATTAGAATGATTTCTGAAGGACCATGTGACAGTGACACTAAATACTAAAATAGAGTAAGGAGGATGCTGAAAATTCAGCTTTTAATTTCCCATCACTGGGATAAATTACATTTTAAAATATATTAAAATAAAATTAGAAATTGGTTTTAAAGTAGAAAATGTTAAATTGCAATTATATTTCAGAATAATACTATTTTCGCAGTGTTTTTGATCAAATAAATGCAGCCTTGCAAGAGATTCCAATTACTGTAAAAACATTTTAAAATCCTATCGACCCCAATTTTTTTAATAGTAGCGTATATTCTTTGACAACCAGTCTTATCTCACACAATTTCTATTCTCAACGATTTAATTTTAAGTGTTTTAAATTTAAGTATGTTATACATATATATACTAGAAAGCAAGATGGAAAAAAAAAACTGGTGAAGTAAATCATTTTTTCTTTTTTCTTTTCTACTTTCTTTAGCCTGCAAGAACAGTGTGGCCGATATCATGTTTTTGATTGATGGTTCTTCTAGCATTTACGGCCCAGATTTTACATCAATGAAGACTTTTATTACCAAAGTTGTAAATGGTACTGTCATCGGAGAAGATAATGTGCACATTGGTGTGGTCCAGTTTAGCAATAAACCACAGGACCAATTTGCCCTGAATAGGTTCTATAACAAAGATGAAGTAGAGGAAGCGATTAACAGCATTACACAGTTAACAGGGGACACATACACAGGAGATGCACTATCTTTTATTTCAAAGTATTTTGATGCACCCAACGGTGGTCGGCCTGATGTCCCACAGTTCCTCATAGTTATCACAGATGGGGAAGCTCATGATGCTGTCGCCTTACCTGCCAAGGCCATCAGAGACAAGGGTGTCACCATCTTCTCAATAGGTGTGGGCAGCATAAACGCCACACAGTTGTGGGAAATCAGTGGAACTCGAGATAAAGTGTACGTGGAGAGGGATTTCGATGCACTTCAGTCCATTGAGAAAAACCTCCAATTCAAGCTCTGCAGCACTGACACAGGTGAATCATAAAATGTTACTGTATGCCACATTTACCGCACATACCTGTTGAAAAGAGTTTTGTACGCTGTTTATTCAGGGTTTGGTCAAATTTAGAAGTGCTCTCTTTCATTACATGAGTTGGAATGTGCATTCCACAGGAAGTTGAATTAGAATTTGAATTACAATAAAGTTGTAAATTGCAGATTTATAATTCCAAGAAATGCAACAGGTAATATCATTTTGGGAAATTAAGGGTTTTCACGTTGTTAAATTGAAAGTTCATTAAACGTACGTTTGCATATAAATTAACTTTTAAACGTTCAGACAAGACTTTGCCAATCCAATATTCAATGTTTATCTTGATGAACCTTCCTTTAGTTGAAAATTATATATTTATTTTAATTATATGAAATCTACTTCCTTAAATTCACATTTGAATTGCAGTTCTTCATCGCGTTAGTTACAAATTTTCACTCAACCGTTTTGCTGTTGAACAACAAAGCTATGGCCAGCATCAAGCAAGCTAGAATCAACCAACTTGGACCAGATTACATGATTTTTTTCTTCATTTTTCCAGTAGGTTGTCAGAGCGCACAGTTGGCAGATGTGATCTTCTTGGTGCAGTGCACCAGACGGATTCGTTTTCAAGATTTTGAAAACATTAAAAACTTTTTAATTTCCGTGGTGAACAGCACACAGATTGGGGACAGTCTAGTTCGCATTGGCGTTATTGTCTACTCCGACACTCCGAATCAGTTCTCTTTAAACCAGCACACAAGTAAACGTCAGTTACTAGAGGCTATAACATCCTTTCAGTCCCCACCTGGAAACGGCTACACAGCAAAAGCTCTTGGATACTCGCTCTCTTACTTCAATGAAGCAAATGGTGGGCGCCAGGAACGAGGCGTCCCTCAGATGCTATTCGTGATCACGGACGGTGATGCTAGAGACCGGGAAGACCTACGTGCACGGGCTGATGAGTTTACAGCCAAACATATAAATGTGTATGGAATTGGAGTGGCCAGAGCTCAAGATAGTGAGCTGGAGATGATTACCAAGAACAAAAACAACATCTTCCATGTTAATAATTACCTGGCCCTTCAAGATCTGCAGAAGAACATCTCAGGTGTCATCTGCAATGCAACCAAACCAGGTGAAAGCTTTTTCTTCAGACCTTAAGTACGTGAATGACTTAGTTAGATCTCAGATTTATCAACATGATCAGTATTGGCTCATCTCATTTGATTGTTCTGTCTTGCAGAATGCCAGAACGTGGTTGCTGACCTGGTGTTTCTGATTGATGGATCTGAAAGCATCAATGAGGAGTCATGGAAAACTATGATTGATTTCTTGCTAAATGTTGTGGACAAGCTCCGTATTACTTCAGAACTTTTCAGAATCGGTGTAGCCCAGTTCAGCAACTTATATCAGAAAGAGTTCTACTTGAATGAGTATAAATATGCAGATGGGGTGAAATCAGCAATTCGAAAAATCACGCAAATTAAAGAAGGGACATACATTGGAAAAGCTCTGCGTAACGTTGTGGAATTTTTCGAGGAAAGCAAAGGGAGTCGCAGACAGAACAACGTACCACAGAATCTCGTACTCATCACTGATGGCGTTTCATCAGACAGAGTGAACGAAGCAGCCGATGATCTCCGACGCCTGCAAATTAATGTTTTTGTGATTGGAATTGGGGCTGTCTCAATGCAACAGCTCAGCTATATTGCCGGGTCACCGGATAGGTTATTCAAAGTGCAGAACTTCAACTACCTTAATCTGACAACAGCAACATTTGTTGATACCCTTTGCATTCCTGGACCTATATTCCAACAACCAAGTGAGTAGAGGTGCCAATGTTTCTATGTGTGATATTAAATTGATAATCTGGAATATACCTTCAAGAGAAACATCAAACTAGAATGCACAGTATATTGGTACCATATTGGTTACTGAGAGATTTCTTTAATTGGTCCACAAAATTGTAGTACATTGAAAATAACCTGGAGTATACCTTGAAGAGAAATACCAAACTAAGTATATTTGTCCCATACTGGTTATAGGCAGGTTATAGGTTATGCGTGTTTGTGTCTTCAGTTTTTACATTTAGATTACCTTTTCTATTATCTTTGCTATTTTCTTGTAGCATTGAGAATGATTGATTAAAGTTTCTTAGGTTTTATTTATGATTTAAGTAGACAAAACAGGATGTAACTTTATCAGCCATAAAGAATATTATAAGCCATGGCATGAAAATTATTATTGGTTTATGAATTTTTGATTAGCATTCAACTTATCCTCATCACACATGAACTATTTCTCTTTGTATAGGTTGTACTGTTGACATTGGCATCGGATTTGATAACTCCCGCACCAGTTCAAGTTCTCGCTCAATCTTTAGTGACCAGAAAAAGCTGCAGGCCTACCTGCCTGAGATCATCCGTTACATTTCAGTTGTGCACAACTTGTGCTGTATCACCCAGCCAACCCTCAATAACAACGTAGGCTTCCGATTGGTTGATGCTGATGGAAAGAAGCTGGATGATTTTTCTTTCGAAGAGTACAGTGAAGGTGTGGTACAAAAAGTGAAGACACTGCAGACTTCCCAATCTCTCAAATTTAACACCAAGCTTCTACGCTCTTTTGAGGAGAAGTTTAGAGCTTCCAATTCTTATGTAAAGGTGAGAACAGCAGTAACCAAACCAACCATATCTAATTGAACAGGCTGTAATTACATAAGGATATATCTGGAATTAAAAAGTGTTACGCCGTTGATTGACATTATGATAGATAGACAGACAGACAGACTACTATAAACCAGCTTGAACCAACCAATCAAAAAGTTGGTATTTTCTTTAAGGAAGAAAGATTTTCTTTGATTTCTCTTCTTAGGTGCTGATCATCTTTACAGATGGGTTGGATGAGCCTGTTGAGGATCTTCTGCCTGCCGTCAGGGACCTCAAGACAAGTGGTACTGTGACTAAACAACCTTTAATTCCTTTAGGAACTCTGTACTTTGTTCAATAGCTTTTCAACAAAAACAACTTCATACTGTACTGTCTGTTAAACTTTTCCAGAAGAGCCTGGTTCAAATCAAAGGCTAATTATGTTTGCAAAAATTCCCTTTGTTACATACACAGGTGTAAAAGCTCTGCTGACTGTGGCCCTGGATGGATTTAAAAACACTTTTGACCTGCAGAGACTGGAGTTTGGTCGAGGGATGCGCTACAAGCAGCTTCTCTCTATTGGCATGCAGAATGTGGCCAGGGTCATGCAGAAGGAGATTGTAAGTCAATTTAAATGGCATTAAACCAAATCATTGACAAAAGGATGACACTTTGAGTGAATCAAGTAACGTCAAGTAGAGATTATTTGCCATATTTGTACTGCTATGAGAAATTTTGGGGCCTTATTTGTTACATGAAATATACAGTATTGAAGTACATTAGCTGCCTTATGGTTTGCGTTAGAGATCAAAACATTGTTTTGACTGCTGAGTAAATAAATGGCTTCCTGTGGGTGGGAGTGTGAGGCTCTCTAAGAAGAAAGGGAAACAGCTGTGAGTTTTAAAGAGTGCTGAAGAAAGATGTCAGGATGTCAAGTGCCTTGTTTAACATGCCAACAGTCACAGTTTCTCTCTTACTTTCTTACAATTCACAGGACACAGTTGTCTCAAGGGAGTGCTGTAACGTGTTGTGTAAATGCACTGGTCACGAGGGAGCACGTGGAAATCAGGGTCGTCCAGGGTTGAAGGTGATTAGCTGAAGATCTATTACTGAAGATTTACTGAACAATATTTGAAAATGTGGATAAGTGCTTAATTTGTCAATCTGTACTGCTGATCAGGGCTCACCTGGACTGAAAGGGCTTCCTGGTTACCCTGGAGAAGAAGGAGGGCCTGTAAGTTCTTCTATTTATATTTATAATTTTTTATTGACTTTCATGAGACAAAAAAATATACTTTCCAATGCCCTTTGAAGTGTTGCTGGTGTATGTGTCCATAAAGTGATTACACATTTTGTTACACAAAGTGTATGTTACACTCACTGTAAAAAAAAAAAATTGCTGCCTTGAATTTTTAAATACAATCAGCTTGGATTTGTATGTCATTTCAACTTAAATTACAATAAACTGACTTGATAAAAATGAAAAAATTAGTTGAATCTTGTTTAACTTATAAAAAAGTTTAATTTCTTAACTTATTTTGATGAGTTAAAGCAATGTAAAATATATGTTGTCATAACATACTGATGTTATATCTTTTTACAGTTTCAAATAAATGCTGTTCTTTTGAACTTTCTATTCATCAAAGAATCAATTTTTTTTTTAAATCATGGTTTCCACAAAAATATTAAGCAGCACAACTGTTTGATTGATGAAATGTTTCCTGAGCACCAATCAGCATATTATAAATATTTCTGAAGGATCATGTAACACTGAAGACTGGAGTAATGATGCAGAAAATTCAGCTTTGTCACAGAAATAAATTACATTTTAAAATTAAGTAAAGTAGTTTAAAAAAAATAAAGTACTATTTGTGAGAAGTACTATTCATTTAGTGTAAAATAATTTTTCTAAGAAAAAATAACTTATGTAAACTATGTAAACTCTTTTAATACCAGAATATATACTGAAAAAAACTGATATCCTATGACTTTCATGTGCAATGTATATGTGTTTCAGGGTGAAAGAGGGATTCATGGTTTGAATGGAACTCGAGGACATCAGGGATGCATTGGAAGAAGAGGCATAAAGGTAACAATGCAATGAGTTCTCTTATTGAGACCTTTTTGAGTTTTACATGTGACTTTTTTTGCTGAAACAATGCAACATTTATCTTTTGCTTTTCATTTCTTCAGGGTGGCAGAGGCTACAGTGGCGACAATGTGAGTACTTTCATAAGGCTATGGACACTGAGGTTTGCATAAACATTTAAGCTTTAAGGCAGAGAGCGAGATAACTTGAAGATAGCTATATATGTCTGCCTAATTATTACCAGACAGCAGTTATTAGCCGTCTGTGTTTGGATTACTGTCTTTGATTGTCATCTGGAAAAGGTTTGTTTTAGCCTGGGGTTTTTTTTTTTTTTTTAGGTTGCAAATAAATTGTGTTCCTGTCTCCTTTCTTATTTGCTTTCATTTGTCTTGTTAATGTAAGTAATGTAACCACAGTTTTCTTATTAATGACTTGAGTTTTTTTAATCTTCTTACTCAGGGAGATGAGGGAGAAGATGGTTTAAATGGCGTAGATGGTGAACAGGTAAGAAAATGATGGTGCACTTCTAACATCCAGTGAGTAATCGAAGGTCAATACATATATATAATGCAAACTAAAATAAAAATAAGTATTGTGGCGGCAAGCACATCTCACATTTTGTTTGGAAAATCTTAATATCTACTTTTGCCTTTATTTTTACAATGTGGAAGTGATGCATTTTTGTTTCATTGTTTGTATTTCTCAGGGTGTAACTGGAGCAGCGGGAAGCGCAGGAGGGCGAGGAGATCCAGGAAGCCCAGTAAAATCCGTTACACATATTCTTCTCTAAATGTCTCAAACATGATCCCGTTTCTCTTTAGTTCTCTAATTTCATTGATTCATTTATATGTATTATCTTCATTGTGCCCAAACCACAGGGTCCAAGAGGTATCAGAGGAAGCCCTGGAACCCCAGGACAACGAGGCCTGAGAGGAGATCCGGTTAGTAGGCTTTAGGTGCACAGAAACATCTTAATAGATTACTCAATCAGGTGACAAAACACTGTTCATACTGTCTGCGAAGAATTCATTAAAATGGTGATTTTTCATTTGTATTGATTTCAAATGCAAATCATTCAGTTCAGGTCAGATTGTTCAAATTTGGTGTGCAAAGTATGCATAATTCAGAACTGTTTGCAGCTAACATTCTTTTTTGTTACCAAATTTGACAAAGAATGTCTCTAGTGTCTTAAAGCAAAATAGTGAATCGTGGGGCACTGATGGGAAATAACAGCCAGGTTTAAGATCAGCCACTGATTAATTTTACACAGTAGAGTTTGGCTGAATTTTGACCCCTGTTAATCCATTTTATTATTATCAGGGAAGTTCAGGATTAGACAACAACGCCCGGGGTCCTAAAGGTGACAACGGCGGTCCAGGCATACAGGTATGGGACATTATTTACTTTCAGTACAAACTGACACTTAACAGTAACATCTTCAGATTTTTAAGTTTACATGTCTAGGAGTATTAATAGCTACAACCTGATAAACAGACATCACTGAACAAAGACCTGACTAATTGATAGTGAAGGTGGTACTTGAAGTTGTATTTTACTGCATCCCTGTTGACTATTTTTGTTATCACTTATATCTATTCCATTGCTCTGGTTAATTTTCTCTTTCTATGGCCTCTTTTAACAGGGTGAACCAGGTCCAGATGGTCTTCCAGGCCAAATTGGTGATAATGGCAGACCAGTAAGTTAATATGTTATTATAGTACAGAAGGCAGAAGCTTTAACTTAAGAATCCTGTTGATATTTTTATCTTTATTTTCAGGGTCCTGGTAGCAGAAGAGGCTCAGCGGGTGTACCGGTACAGTATTGTAGAAATAATAATTAAACAACTTCAGAAGTTATACCAATTGACTTGGTTTGCTTGTGCGTTTAGGGTCTCAGAGGGCCTCCAGGAGAACCAGGACAACAAGGACTCCCTGGGGCCTCAGGTCCACTGGTAATGTACAAATTATCCTATTTTTAAATCTATCAATAACTACCATTTATTTCCTCAGCTATCAACTTTTTGAGCTTATGCCACCTATAATTTGAATCTTTCTGTCTCTGTTCAGGGTGCTTTCGGTCCACCTGGTCCGGTTGGGCAGAAAGGTTTTCTTGGTCTACCTGGACCTCAGGTACATATTGAAATAGAATGAATTGACCACTTTGTTTGGTTATTATTGGCATTAATATCTAATAAACCACATCTGGCCATCAATGGTATTTTGTTGGTTTCTTTTACACAGGGATCTCCTGGCTCTCCAGGAAGGCCAGGAACTAAAGGAAGGATTGGCTCCAGGGGACAGAAAGTGAGTGACCTTTTTTTAAAACCTCTTCATTTATAAATCTCTGCTTTTTTAAAGGGATAATTCGGCCAAAAATGAAAATTCTCTCATCATTTACTCACCCATATGCCATCTTGACTTCTTCAGATAAACACAAACGAAGATTTTTAGGAAATGAATCCATCTCTTGAGTCCATATAATGCCATTGAATGCGTGCCGCTCGGCTGACCGCACACAACGATTGTGACGGTAATCCATACGACCCCAGTGGATGAATCAGTGTCTTCTAAAGCAAAACGATAGGTGTGTGTAATAAAAATACTAAAAATTCACGATCGCTGTGGTTTTTCAGGCATCAACCAAGTGGCATCGATTCACTTGAACTATATGGACTCACGGAGATGGATTATTAGGGCCCAAGCCTTGAAAAGGCGAAGGCCCTATTGTTTTCCTTAGGATTATTATTTATTAGGGCCCAAGCCTTGAAAAGGCGAAGGCCCTATTGTTTTCCTTAGGATTATTATTAGGGCCCAAGCCTTGAAAAGGCGAAGGCCCTATTGTTTTCCTAAGGATTATTAGGGCCCAAGCCCTGAAAGGGCGAAGGCCCTATTGTTTTCCTTAGGATACATTTTTAAAAAATGTTCTATCGACTATTCGGGCACTTTTGGGGCCCTTAACGTGCTCGAAAACTCTTGAAACTTTGCACACGGGTCAGAACCTGCGGCCATCAGGGCCGGGCTGAAGCTGGTACCCGGGCGTGGCAGGGGGGCTCGACAGCGCCCCCTGGAACGGGGTTTGAACACTTGGTCCATAAATCCAACACGCTTGCATGTAATAATATGAAACTCGGTACACATATAGATCTCATCGGTTCATATATACTTCATACTCTTACTTTTTACCCCAGCCCAACAGGAAGTCGGCTATTTAGGGTTGTTTGGAAAACGCATGCAATGGAATTTGAAATACTCCTCCTAGAGAATTCAAACACACGGCACGAAACTCGGTCAGCATGATGTCAAGACATTGAGGATGAAAAATTGCCAGGGGATTTTTGATATCTCGAACGGTTTTGCCGTGGCAAGGAAACGAAATTATGGCGCGAAAAGAGAAACAGGAAGTGTGTTATAACTTCTGCATACATTAACTGATCTTGGTGAAACTTCAGCAGTGTGTTCGCTGTAAGAGGCCGATCACATGGATGTGACTATTGTGAGTCAAAGTTATAGCGCCACCAACTGGCAGCAGGAAGTGTGTCACTTTCAAAATGCTTTGAAATAACCCTCTTATTTTTACCCGATTTGCTTCAAACTTTATGTGTATAATGTAAACACACGGCAGATATAGACCTGTGAAAAGATTATTGATACCTTAGATACTGTTGCCGTGGCAACGCATCGAACTTTAATATTTTTGTTTGATGCTTTTGAGACTCTTAGCATGCTTGAAATTGCATAAAACTCGACAGACACATTACATTTATTAGCCAGTAGACATGTGCAAAGTTTCAGAAACGGGCGTGGTGAGGGCTCAGTAGCGCCACCTTTTGTCAAAAGTGGGGGGATTAGTTTTATCTACAGTTACAAAAATCGGTATGCATATTGTTCTCCTCGAGCCGGACAACTTTCTAATTGACAGTCATTAGCTCCGAACAACACGAAGTCAGATATTTTGGTTTGAATATGGTGAGCCTCTCTCTGAGCCTACGTCTCTGTATGGCAAGCCCTTTTAATATTTAAAAGCTAAGTTTGACTATCCGGAATTAACATTGTAGATATCAACAACGTCTTTCTGACTAGTCGTAATTACATTTTGGATAGTTTGTATTATCATTTAAGATATCTGTAACGTAATTGTGACTAGTCGAAACGACAGATAGAGATATCTGTAATTCAGTTTTGACTAGGCAAAACTGAATTACAGATATCTGCAATGACGTCATTGAAAACGACATTCAACTCGTCACACATCTTAAATGACAATCCAAATTAATTTCAAGATATCTATAACTTGATAATAAAAATCTACAATTCAATTATGACTATCCCTAACTCCAGTTTGAGATATCTACAACGCCATTTTAACTAGTCATAATTCCAGTTACAGATATCTACAACGTAATTTCGCCTAGTCAAAACTTAATTTAAGATATCTGAAAATGAACATGTAGATATCTTGAATTGAGGTTAATTAAAGATATATTGAACTGGAGTTATGACTAGTCAGAATCAAATTGTAGATATCTCAAACTGGAATTACAGATATCTACAATTCAGTTGCAGATATCCG